>OW971933.1:0-4800000 GCA_943193695.1 Acrobasis suavella | reverse complement strand
TTCTTAGTAAGTTTATTATATAAAGGCCGCCTTTTGCGCATTTACTAGTTTTTTAGATAATTATGTCCTGCATTTATTTATTTTGTGCAATAAAGAAGATTGTTTTGTATATTTTTATGGCCTATAATACAATACCCTTTATTGCACAAAATAAATAAAAACAGGACATAGTTATCTTAAAAACTAGGAAATGCGCAAAAGAAGGCTATTCGCTAAGGAATTTCTTCCAGGCAACCTCGCTATATAGAAAATAGTACTGGGAAATTAGGTAGTGCGGGCGGTCAATATAAACATACTTATATACAATAATAACAATAAATATACATATACGTCTTACATAAATACCTACAACTTACACTGAAAAAAGATATATATTAATAGTACGAGATGAAGAACCTATACAGGGGGCATATTGGATTCATGTGACAACACAGCAATAAAATCAGCGGAAAGCCATGATACCACCAACAATATGTAGGCCCGATATTCACGTCCAAAAATACCTATCAAAGCTCTCAAATGGATGGGCGACTTTTGATGCCGGGCACGCGGCATTTATAATTTAATCATTGAGTCCCTTGATTATTGATTGGCGATTGTATTTATAGGCACCGGGGAAGTAAACGTCGTTAGCTTTTATATAACTCGGGGAAAGGTGTGAAAATCGTTGGTGACACATTAAGGGGATACCTAAATTTTTCGGGGTCCAGTGCTGCCCCCATTTGAATGAAATCATTTAAAAGTAAACCGAGATATAATTTAAAAAAAATTTCTTGACCAAGCTCTATATAACCCTTCAAACTATTTTATGAACTACTGTTTACTGTTTCAATTGAGAACGTGAAGCTTTTCTATGCACAATTGCGAAAAACGGCCACTTTTGGCGTGTATGCGTAGAAAAGCTTCACGTTCTCATTTTAAACTAAACAGTAGTTCATAAAATAGTTTGAAGGGTTATCTAGAGCCCGGTCAAGACAAAATTTTAAATTGTCTCTCGGTTATCTTTTAAATGATTTAATTCAAATGGGGGCAGCACTGGACTCCGGCAAATTCAGGTAGCCCCTAAAACATTTAGAGTTTAGAGTTTTAGACTATCTGTGTAACCCAAGGGTTGACTGGTAGACAAGGCTTTTAGCGTTAAGTTCGCCTTTTGTTCTGTACAATTTGTATTTAATGAACAATAAAGATTAAATAAAATAAATAAATAAAAAAAAGTGCGTAATTTCGTTTCCGTTTTTGTGCGTGTAAGTGGCCAACACTGGTGTCAGATTTTTCAGGCTGCCTAATGGCATCTGACATAGCTTGACGACTGCTAAACAATGATGAAAGCCGGGACCAACGGCTAATACGTGCCTTCCGAAGCACGGAGGAGCTCGAGATTCATTTTATGCCACTTGTGGTCACCCATCCAAGTGCCAAGACCACGCCCGGTGTCGCTTTACTTGCTCCTCAATACGTAAACAGTGCGTAAAATTTAATACAGACATTTAGCATAGGAACTGCTGCACCATTTACTTCCGACTAATTTTAATTTAAAAATACAATGTCCCTATTGTCTCTAAACCGCAAAAGTGATTTTAAATTTAGGGCTAGCGGTGGACAAGTCAGAGTAAGTAACCTGTACATTATTTTTGCTGCTTTGCATTCTTTCTTGCATGCACATTCGCCTACTATTCGTTTTATAAAAACATCATTTTCTTCATTATAACCTCTCCATTTTAAAGATTAGAACATCTTGGTATAAAAAGTAGATATATGAAGTTCTATAAAATGCTCATTTATTGTCTACCTGACCCAGTTAACCTCATATAAAGAGCACCTCATATAGTTTACACTAATATTATAAGGGCGAAAGTTTGTGTGAGGGTGTATATGTGTATGTGAGTTTATTTGTTATTTTTTCACGCGGAAACGGCTGGACCATATTTGATAAAATTTGGTAGCTGACACCCTGGATTAACATATTATAGGCTTATTTCCGCTTTTATATACGCGGATAACACCGCGGGGCGCAGCTAGTGCTAATAATATATAAATAATAATTACAGGTTCTTCGGAAACCTAGCATGGGCACCAGTCCTCCAAAAACATTTAAGTTTGATATTAGTTGAATAAGTTTTTATTTCTTGTGTATTTTGTATAAAATGTAATGTAATGTAATGGAGGAAAATAAAAACATTTTATTATTATTATTAAGTATATTATTTTCAACCCCCGACAAAAAAGGGATGTTATATGTTTGAGGTTAATGTCTGTCAGACTGACTGTTGTCTGTGTGTGAGTCTGTCTGTTGTATCGTATCTGTCGATCGGATGGACCGATTTCAATACGGTTTTCTTTACGTGAAAGCAAGTTCCCTTGCGGTGGTTCTTAGCTATGTTTGTTAAAAATAGGTTCATCCGTTTTCAAGTTATTAGAGTAAACGTTTTAAAGTCGGGTTTTTTTAATTGTTTAGCAAATTATAGATGGTGATACGGCTATCAATTGGAATATGCAGTTACGTTACTCATCACTAGATGGCGTTCTTGAAAGTCGGGGTCTTTTTAATTTGGATGGCAAATAACCTTGTGTATCTACCTAGATACAATACCCGGCACTTAAGTTGAACGAAAATGACGGTCGTTGTTGTACGTTGTTTGTCCGTTTAGAATCACATTTCTACAACATTTCTATCCGAATTTCAGATAAAAATGATTTCGGCTTTGAAGAAAGACCAAAAAATCTGTTTTAACACTTTTATCTCCAATTAAACATGCGCCGACGGTCGCCATTTTTGTTCAACTTACGTGCCGGGTATTGTACCTTATTGATTAAGGATCGTTATCTACGGTTGGAGTATTTTCAGATGTTCAACCCTTTCATCGCGAGACTTTATATCAGTTGTGGTGCCCCAGCGCGAGGGGTAGTAAATCTAAAATATATACCTACAACCAAAAAGGGATGTGGATACTTAAGTTATGTCGGAAATATCCGTCACCCGCGGAATGGGCACGACAGTGTTTGTCGGATAAATCCGACGTTCGCGGTGAAAGGGTTAAGCACAGAATTAATATAAGTAATAATCAGTCTTAAAATGTATTAATGAAATGTAGTAGCATTTGAACGCGTCTAAACAGTAGAAAAGTTAGTGTTATCTTCCAAAACCGAAGTTTTGGCAGACGGCGCCATTTTAAAGCAGGAAATGAACTGAGAGTTGAATCATAACTTTGTTTACTTGTTATTACCATTTACAGATTGCAAACGAGTAATTTTGCAACATTATCAAGTGATCATTCGCAATACCAGTAATAGATATCGGCAAATGGCTAGTAACTAATTATTATCATTAATCTTATTATGAAATTTATTTAGAACTGGTTATTATTTCAGAGTTTGGCAATCGTGAAATCACTGGAGTTCTTTATTAGGTTTTTAATGTTATAGATTTTTTATAGCTTATCTAAATTCTATATAGAGTTCATATTAAAAAAAATATACTTAATATAGTTTTTAATTATTAATCTTTTTATCTCAGTGGTTCCAAAATTTTAGAGTGCGCCTCCCAAAGAACGATACCAAGGAGAGCGCAACAGAATTCTATTTCGAACTTCTATTTAGAGTTCATATCAAAAAAAAAAAATTAATTTTTTTTATCTCAGTTGTTCCCAAATTTTGTAAAAAATAAAAAATAGTCCAATCCCATATATTGCTCATGCATGACAACTTCATCCATTTTGTCATATATACGAAGATTTTTTAACATAGAAATTAATAATAATTTTAATTCGACCTAGAAGTATTCGAGAGGAATTGGACAGAAAAGACCAGAGATAGAGAGTACTGAAAGGAAAGAAAACAGGCCTTTGCCAAGCAGTGGGACATACACGGCTCATTAAAAATAATCGACCACGAAAGGCAACTTTCAAAATGTGGAACCTATAAAAAAATTAAAGATTTTGCGAAACAGACTGTCCTAATGGATCCACTTTTGTTAGTGTGGACGGGGTTATTAAAGTATTATTCTATTTAATCCGTCAGATTACCAAAAAAAACAAAGAACCCACATTTTTGGCCTTCCACGTTCCGGTCGTCACCGTCCTGTAATAGTTAATAGTACGAAACCGTTACGTCATGCGAAATTCGAATGCACTGTATCTTCGTCAATATATTTCAGTCAGTATAATATAAATAAAATATAGCAGTGTAGGGTTCCGAAGTTGCGAATGCTCACTTTCAGTTCATGCCACAAAAACGTTTAAAAACTAATTTTCTATTAAATTTTTATGAACTTTTCCTTTTCCGAGTACATTTAATAAATTGGTCGCTTTAACTTTTTATTTTGTAAACCCTACTTATCGCTGATAGTTTTCCTTGGGACACTTGACTCCAACAAAAATTTGCAATATAATACCAAAAGCTCACAATATTTTTGAAAGACCTATTCAACGATATCCTAAACGATGGGTTAGTCGAGAAAAAAAATGACTACTGCTTTACTTGTATGGAATTACCCTTAATTTTTTTTTATTTTTTGTATTTTATTTTGTTGCTTTTTTGACATGATTAATAAACAAACGTATATCAAATTACAGCTTTCTAGTACTTAAAGTCTCGGAGTAAAACCGCGGACGGACCGACAGACAGACGGACATGGCGAAACTATAAGGGTTCCTTGTTTATTACGGAACCTTAAAAAGAGCAAACAAAATACGTGTACAAACTTTTTTATTAATCTACCTGAAGTGCCAACAATATATTTCAGTCCAAGGACCTATTTAATAAACAGCAGATCACTTTTAACTCTAAACCACGAGATTACTCAATCTAGATTTATGTTCCTATATATTAACTTTGCAATTAGCGCTTATGAGAATAATTCATAGAAAATAAAAAGGTTCCAACACACATAGTTCAGTTTTTGCCGCCCGTACATGTCGATGTCTTTAATTAGAGACATCAATCGCCTCGGCTACATGCCAGTATGCCAATCAAGGCCTAAGGCTCTGAGCACACGGGCATCAGGTGAGATTGAGGACAAATGCCTAAACCAATATACTGTAAAAAAAAAAATTGTTAATGACCAATGTATAAGGGTAAACCATACACGTATGTACATAATAGTGTTTACGAACGGACAGAATACCTCTAGATAGATGTAATTATGGTGGAGTAAGGCCGTCAAGTGGTGATAAGGAGGTGGTGCAATGGTTTTTTTTTTCCAAATAAAAAACCTTGGATTTATTAGCATGTCCCTATAATTTCGCTTTTATTATAATTATACTACTAAAAGAGATATGAAATTCCATTAACCTAAAACATTGGTAAGATTTTTCCACTGTGTTCCAACATTTAGCAAACGAATTTGACGAAATTATATAACAAAAAAAGAAAGTCTTTAGTTTTTTTAATGAAAAAGAAATTCAATCGGCTAAGCTTTGGAGGACAACGGAACGTTGATTTTGTGTACTTTTTATAAATATTTTCGATCCAAGCTGCAGTTATCTGCATCGCACATCGCGACAGGTGTTTTTCACAGCATGACAGCAATCGATTTTACAAATAACTCTTAAGGGGATAGCTGAATTTTCCGAGGTCCAGTGCTGCCACCATTTGAAATAAATCATTTGATAGGAAACGGAGACATCATTTAAAATTTTGTCTTGACCTATGTAAAGCTTCACGTTCTCACTTTAAACTGCAAAAAGTAGTTCATTAAATAGCTTGACGGGTAATCTAGAGCCTGGTCAAGACAAAATTTTAAATGATGTCTCTGTTTCCTATCAAATGATTTATTTCAAATGGGGCAGCACTGGACCCCGGAAAATTCAGGTATCCCCTTAAGAAGCATCCCAATTTTAATCGAGTAGACAACTTCAAGTTATCGGAAACATAGAGCCTTATCAAAGTGTGTGCGAGAAAGAAATGTAATTTCCTAACGGATCCCATCAATATTATGTGTGAAAACTTATGTAACAACTAACAAGAAAGAGGGTTGACCGACACGGTCACATTTGAAAAGTGAACATTCACCACAGTTTCTCAATCTGGCAGAGACTGCTGGATGTGTTACTTTAACGTCATCGAAATATATGACTCAAAATCTATCTCCATGAGTCCCATAACGTTAATAATAAAATAGATAAGATTGTTAATTTGAAATACATGAATAAAATTAAAATGGCGTCTAGACACAGCCTAATTACCAGTCTCTCCATAAACGTCAGTAAATAACTAAGCATTCTACCAGTATTGTGACTGCTATCCTGACTATCCCATAATTACACCACTGCTTGCGTCACCCGGCTTTGCTCGCTTAATTAGCCGTCAAAATTGAATACAAGCAGCCAATTTTAAGGCGGAAATATTGCAAATCTCTATTCTCGTGGTTAATAGAGTATTAAGCAATGTGGTGGAAAGGAAATAGACGAGGATCTTTAAATAATGCATGACATATAGTTAATGAAAAATAGGTAAGCCTCCGTTGACTGCCTCCGTGGTCCAGTGGTCAAGGCGTTCGCCTTGTGACCCGGAGGTCATGGGTTCGATTCCCACTGGGAAGCATACTTTGTGAAAAGTTGTTTCCAGTCTGGATAGGATATTGCAGGCTTGAATCACCTGATTATCCGAAAAGAAAGATGATTCCATGTTTCGGAAGGCACGTAAAACTGTGGGTCCCGAACGCCACCTAGCGTTTGATCATCTAACTATCCAAGGATTGGTTCCTGGTTTCCCTTTGGGTCGTGGAGGTCAGACGGCAGTCGCTCTGTGTAAAAACCAGTAACCTCGTCAAATCTCCTTGGTTAGGTAGCGGACCCCGAGCTCTGAAGCGTTACTTCTGAGGATGCAACCGGGAATACGCTCGGATGATGATGAGGTAAGAATACATAAGTACTTGTACTCACTGAGGTAGGCAATGTCAAGAGGCAACCAGTCATTTTAATAAAAAAGCTTTTCTACGCACATTTGCCGAAAGTGGCCGTTTTTTTTCACAATAATGTGCGCAGAAACGCTTCGCGTTTTTACTTTAAACTGTAAACAGTAGTTCGTAAAATAGTTCGAAGGGTTATCTATGCCTTGGTCAAGACTAAATTTTAAATGATATCTCCGTTTCCTTTCAAATAATTTATTTTAAATTGGGGCAGCACTGGACCCCGAAATATTCAAGTATCCCCTTAAATCATTACCCTTCCTTTTGACTTTGCCGTAGTCGAGTAAAAAGAAGGGGTTGACTTGCAAATAAAGTAAGCTACGAGTATTTTCAAAAAGTAAGTAAAACGTATTGTACTTTCACCGCACCAAAATTCCAAAACATAATCAAAATTCGTCGCAGCAACCGCGACTGCTAGCCAAAACTTTTGCACCGTTATTTTTATAACAACCACTTTACTTCGACCCCTTAAACCTTTTAAGTATTTGCTGCTGAAGGTTCTCTTAACGGAGAGTTATCCTATAATCAATCATGGTGTTGATGATATTCATGGGAGTTTGGAAGCAGCTAATCGCTTTTCACAAAGTAGGCCAAAATATTTTCAAATTTTAAGGTAGTATATCTTAGATCAGATATTTATATTAGGGGCTTAGTGGCCCGGCAGGAGTGCGTATTACTAGCAAGTAAAGCGCCACCGGGCGTGGTCTACACATGGATGGGTGACCACAAGTGACATAAAATTTCTTACGCTCCTCCGTGTTTCGGAAGACACGTATTAGCCGTTGATTCCAGTCAAGCTATGTCAAATGCCTTTAGGTAGCTTAAAAAATCTGACACCAGTGTTGGCCACTTTCACACGCGAAAAATGAACGTCATATTACAAACCCTTTCTAAATTTCATAAAGGCTTATTAATTTATTAGCGATCCGTTCCCGATTAGAATGGACATGATAACTTCGGAATAAAGTCTATCGTGTCAATAAACTATACTAAAAGTTACATAAACATCGTTGAATTTAAGTACTCCAGCCTTTTAAAATATACACACAGGAGGACACTTTAACCACCAGCCAAGTTTTTAGAGCAAATTTAGTCGTGATACTATTGTTTAGAACATAAAGGTTGTTTAATTTTTAGTACACCCGCCCTTAGCATAGCACCAGCGACAGCGTTTATCAAGCGCTATCATCTATCACTATCTCGCTTTACGTAATAATAACGAGCGGGTTTGCATTAGTCCGTCTGGCGAAATAAAATTTATCTGAATTAATCGACAGTGCCATGCTGCGGAGGAAGACTTTGTAAAATATACAGGAAGACTTTTAACCACCAGCCAAGTTTTTAGGGCATATTTAGTCATGATTCTATTATTTAGATACGTAAGCGTCATTAATTTGGTACACGAGTGCGTAGCATGGCACCGGCAACAGCGTTTATCGAGTGCTATCACCCATCACTATCTCGCTCTACGTAATAATAACAAGCGGGATTGCATTAGTCCGTCTCGTGATATAAAATTTATCTGGTTTAATCGACAGTGCCATGCTACGGAGGCAGGCTTTGTAAAATATACAGGAGGACTTTTTAACAACTAGCCAAGTTTTAGAGCAAGTTCAGTCGTACTATTAACATGATTGATTCAACTTTTCGTCCATTCCCTAGATTGGCTTCTACTGGGATATAGTAAGTTTACAAAAGAAAAAAATAGATAAATAATCCGGATTCCGTTCTAAATTATTCTACATTTTTCAAGGTATGTTACTCATTTATATAACTCTTATTTTTTTCCACTAACCTTTTAAAGAAAGTAGACGAAACATTTCCGGGCACCAATCAGCGCGCGCCATCTCCGTCACTCAACACTGAGCTACCAACGCGAGGAGACGTGTGATTGTATCAGAGTTTAATTCAATTTTTCACATTTTATTATCATCTGCAGTTCTCGACGCCCTGAAATGTTATTGCAAAGTATTACGGTACATTTTCGTCAAACAAGAATTAAGCATGTAAGACTGGTTTTGTTATGCAGCACTCAGTTGACTTCCCTAATAAGATACAGTTCACATTGGGCAAGTGATATAACTCGAGTTAAATCTAGTTGACGCAAATCCAGCCACTATGAAAATTGCCAAAAAAGAAAGAATCTATCTTGCTAACGTGTTGAAAAAGGGAATAATACCTAGTCATGGTTTATTTATTTTTGCATTTAACTGCCAACAACCTCATGTTAAATGTAAAAAAGACCCAATGCATTCGATTTTCTCTTGCCAATGTGAGGCAAGCCTGTGTTGACATACTGATAGATGGCGAAAAACTCGATCTTGTTGAAAGTACTACCTTCCTAGGAATTACGATCGACTCGAAACTTCAAAAGCTCTGTGGCTTATGCTGTTAGGAGAATAAGACAATTGACAGATGTAGCAACTGCTAGACTAGTGTACTTTAGTTACTTTCATAGTTTAATGTCATACGGCATACTGCTATGGGGGAGTGCAGCCGATATTCAGACCATTTTTATTTTACAAAAAAGGACTATCTAGACACTCACTCAGAGAATTATTCAAGGTAATAGGTATACTAACCTTACCATCACAGTATATATTTGTAAACTACGTATGTTCCTTACATACGAAATAAAATAAAATTTCCTCATACAATAAAGTAAGCGATTATACCGTTAGAAACTTACGCAATAAGAGTGACTTAGTTGCCCCGTATTATAGGCTCAAAATAGTTAGTAAAAAATTTATAGGGAACGGTATACTTTTTTATAATAAACTGCCACAATTGGTCCTTGATATGCCAGACAAAAAGTTTAAAGCTTATGTAAAGAAGGTACTCTGTGAGAAGGCTTATTATAGGACCGATGACTATCTTAAAGACAACAAAGTCTGGCTTGAGCTTGGCGCGGGTCCCTCTTAAAGGCTTGTATACTCAGAAACGGTCATAATTTGGTACATTAGGTACATACTGAATCTACAACTTGATTTGACATTATTTTAAAATTTCGAAATAAAAAAAACCACATATCATCTATAAATATTAATTTCATTGTGAGTTGACGTTCTTGGAGAAAATGCAGCAGTGCAGTTTGTTACTGCTTCTTCTGCACTAGCGCTTTGGAGGCGGGAGTAAACTTAGCTCTAAGTAACTTTTTGACGTCAACAATTATTGTGCAAAGTGACGATTATTAAGAGATATTATAAATATCCTATGATAATAAAGATATATTTGAATTGAATTTAAATTTCAATCGCCCCAGATACTCTACTCTTCTTTTTAATCCCCGACGCAAAAAGAGGTCTATTGGTCTGTCTGTGGCATCGTAACTCTGGAACGGATGGTGACGTGAAAGCAAGTGCCCTTGGGGTGGTTCTTAGTTATGTTCAATGAAAATCGGTTAAGCCGTTCAAAAGTCATTTGGGAGAAAACGCTTGAAAGTGTGAGGTTTTTAATTTGCTTTAACTTGTTACTACTTCAATTTAAAGAGAATTTTGCCATCAAAATCGTTGGTCAAAAAATTTTTACATAAAATTTTGTCACTGGCTGAGTTGTTTTATTTTTATCACCTAGAGTACCTATTCCTCTACTCGCTCGATCTATTTACCCACTTTACGCAATAAATCTAAGGCACAGTATGTCCCGCGCGTTGGAATCATCCTAGCATTTTTCTCATCACTCGACTCGCGCAGTCTACACGATCAATCTGAGATAGAGTTGCCCATCAAGTTGGCAGTGAGAAAGCGCGGCAGAGGTACAGTATAACTAGGAGCGTTTGAATCACCCTAACATTATACTCGTCACTCGACTCGCACAGTCTACACGACCAATCTAAGACAAAGTTGCCCATCAAATTGGCAGTGAGAATGCGCGGCAGAGATACCGTATAACTAGGAGCGTTAGAGTTGCCCGAGGAATTCCAAGATAAGAAAATGGGAATTACTATAATTATAGCCTTACGAAATCCGCGGATACACGGAGGGAGTGTTTAGTAAAAGTTAAAGTAGAGGGGGATGTAACATTTGGATTTTTGGGAAATGTCATACAATATTTTTTTAAATCTGATAAGGCTGAGCATAAGTCATAGGCAAAACGATATAGTTTATTCAAATAAATCTAGTTTGGTAGTGTAAGTTAGAAAAAATCTAATTTTAAATAATTCTACTTATTAATCAATCTTATATTAATTCATATAATAAAACAGTAAAAATCACGTGTCTGTACATTAAGTAGATTTATAAAAAAATTGTATGGGCGATAAAAAAGAGTAACTAAACACAAAAAAAAAGAAAAAAAATGTATCAGTTTGCATGTTCACGCTAACTTTCAAAATTACAAGACGGAAATTTACGCGGTATTCAATTAAAGATTAAGCTCAGCTCAAAGCAACATTTAGGTTTTATTTCATTGAAACCTATCAGGAACAAAAGTTGTCGTCACATATAATTTTTTACGCGGACGAAGTCACGGGCACCAGCTACTCAGGAAAATAAGTCGCTACCTAGTTACAATTCTTTAAAGTATTTTTTAATACATTTTATTAAACAAGTAAATTAAAGATTAAATAAGAAAACTAGACTAATAACTTATAAATTAAAAAAGCCCTGGTAAATCACTTCCCTCTGGCAAATATACATTACAATGAAAACTTCAACAAAGAAATAAATTTCAATAAAAATATTTACAGCCCACCCTTTGACATTTTTATGAAAGGCTAGTTACTAGACGATAAAAAAAATTATGTAATATAACTTGAAAACAAATATTCATGGTGATTCAATAACATTTTTCCTACTTTTCCAACTGCCAACATTTCCTTTCTTACGTTCGAAGTCCCTTTAATTTTCTAAAGAACTCAACAGGGACCCTCCATGACCTTAAACACTTGGCCCCGAATTCAAAGAATTACGAGTGTATACTTCCCGGGAGAAATTACACCAGTGCAATCAACAGAAAAATTTATATTTTAATATTTCAACATTTCTTTGTCAGAGGTGTCTTTTAATATAAATGAGAAATACGTTTTGTCTGTAAAAAATATTACTTATGAAATTTTAGTTCTATAATAAAATTAAATATATACGGACAAATCACACAGATTGAGCTTACAAAGTAAGTTCGAGACTTGTGTTGTGGGATACAAACCCAACTAAACAAAATTTTATACTAAACATATAACTAAACATCCAAGACCCTAGTCAATCCGAAAAAGATCATTTTCCAACTTGCCCTGACCGGGGATCGAACCCGTGACCTCTAGGTGACAGCCTGGCATGATGACTACTAAGCCACAGAGGTCGTCGAAGTGTACTGTACTACCAATTTTAGTACGGGCTATGGGCAAAAGGGTAAGTATGAAGTTGATTGATTAAATATTTTTTTACTATGATGAACAGCATTTCTCTTTAACATAAAAATAACGTAAGACAGACTTTTTTATTATGAATTAAAACTAACGTAGAGTCAGCTACTTGGCGACATGTTTTGACGTCATGGAGGTCTTCATCAGGGCAAATGTGACTTCAGATGAGGTCGTTTCGAAGCCACCGTTTCAACCTTGTTTTAAATGAAGAAATTATTATTAACAATAACTATTCTGGATACACTTTGACCTCTACCCGTTCTGCCCATTTATTGTATCCTTTCGCTAATTCTTGGTTGAATGGAAGAGATCCCATTATGGGATAAGTCCGCCTTTGTACTTACACATTATATGGTTTGTAACTGTTCCTATGATTGTAAACTGTTTATGTACAATAAAGATATACAACAACAACAACAAAAAATTGTCACAAACGAAATCTTTCTTCAAGAATAAAATTTTCCTTAAATATAGCTAGTAGGTTCAAAATCATTATGTGACCGGCGCTCCCATGAAGTATGGTCCAGCGGCAGTGGAATAGTCCAGGTCGAGACTTCCACTACGTCACATCACACGTTGTACCACAGAGACCACGTGACTGTGAGGTAATGGCCATTTCAACCCTGAACTTCTTCGATCTTCTACAAACCAGTCTTCTGTTTTCGTCTGAGCATCTTCTTTTGTTGGTATTTTTATTTGTTTCGCAAACTGGTTACAATATTTCGAATGCTCTAAATACACTAAAATATATCTAAAATGTACATACAGCCTTCTAGGAATTTGTTTGTGATTATATCTTAGGGTTGACAATAAGTATACATGTTATATGTAATTAAAAAAATAATTTAAAACACGACTGATTTCTATAAGAAATTTTGTAAATAAATATAGTAATTTAGATATTTTGAAGTAAATACAACCTTTACGATAGTTCAAAACACATACGAGTAGTTTTTCATAATATCTACAACTTTTTGAATAAAATTAACGTGAGACATACATTACTACTCTACGTAACCCGTTGATTTCATACTAATAATATCTACAACATTTTCGAAAATCATCATAAGGTGGAAAATCCAAAAGTACAAGCCTCATACATAACTCTTATTAAAAAAAAATATATGTCATGGGACTTACGAGCGATCTGATAAAATCGGCGAAGTGTGCCTATGCAAAATGTTACATAGGTACACAATAGTTTTAAAATTGTAGTAATACAGTAGGTAGGAATAGGTACTTACATATCGGCTGCATTGCGTTGTGAAAACATCGTCGCAGTTGGCTCTGGTTACTGCTCGAATCCGCGAAAGCTGACGATGCACTGCACAACAAAATATGACATGATTGTGTAGGCATTTTAACATTTTTGCAGGGATTGATGTATAATTTTACCTTAATAATTTTTCAGGAAATAGGAATCTAGGAGTAATTTAGATTTTTTTAAATATCAGCTACCGACGTGGCACTTAAAAAATATCCGTAATACATGCATACACGGATACACACACAATGCCGTCTTTATAAAAAAAATATAAAATTTACGATAAAAATATAGTAATCTAGACACATAGGTTTATTTACACATAGGCATGCTATATGCTTAGCTAAATAGGTTTAAGGACACACTGTATTTTACTTTGTAAAAACCCTATTTACTGCAAATAAATGAATTGAATTGAATTATCCCCAATGGTGCAGACAGAGAATTTTAGGTTTCGCGGCTCTAAGATAGAGGGGATTCTACCAGGCTGGTCTGGGAGAGAAGAAATAACGGCCAAGTGCGATTTGGACTCGCGCACGAATGATTCCGTACAATTATCTGTAAAAAATCACGTTTATTGTACACTAGCCCCACTTGAATATTTATTCAGTTTTAAGTATTTGTTGTTATAGCGGCAACAGAAAACGTCTGTAAAAAATTCAACTGTCTAGCTATCACGGGTCATGAGATACAGCCTGGTAACGGACAGACAGACAGACAGAAAATAAGGATTCTACATTTTTGGATAATTTAGTTGAAGGTCGAAATTCAGAATGACACTGAATAAAATAATGTATTTTTACCTATTCCACATCCCTGCTTTTTTATGTCAGAGGTCGGCAAACGAACAAACGGGTCACCTGATGGTAACTACCCATGGACAACTGCAACACCAGGGGTGTAACAGAAGCGTTGCCGGTCAACATAAATATGTTAGTAAGTATGTAAATATTACCTTGCTCTCTCGTATGGCTCTGCATTTTCGAAGGGTGTTGGCAATGCTCTAGCCTCAACATGCAACATCATGTCTGCGCATCACCAATACTGAAATCGGGTCCCTCTGTTGAAGAAACAAATGCATTCAAGTACATATTTCATCAACCATTAACATACGTAGAGCCTCCTATCGATAATATTTACTGTATTCTACCGAATAAAGTACCTATTAGGATAAACACGATCAAGGTACACTTGTAGAAAAGTATTCTGATAGAATTTCTAATAATATTTGTAATATTAATAAAACACGGGTTACTCACGTAGAGAGTCAGTTACTGGCCGACATGTTTCGACCTCATCCGGAGGTCTTCATCAGGGCGAATGTGACGCGCTCGTGCACAAAGCCGCCGCCCGACACACTCATGTCATGCATACAAACATGTCGGCCAGTAGCTGACACTACGTGAGTAACCCGTGTTTTATTAATAATGTCTGAGTCTCACGTTAGTTTTAACCAAAAAATATTTGTAATAGGTACTGAATTAAATGTTTTTCAAATTAAGTGGTAAATAATATGTGTCATGAATTATAATTTTAAATTGAGTAACTAGGAAAAGAAGTATCCTTTAACAAAATTGGGAAATCATCTAATACCGTCAAAGGAAAAATATCCTATCAAAAAATAACGGCTTAAAAAACTTTTCCTATTTAGGTACAATTTTAAGAAGATTTTATTTTAACTGGCCGAGTTTAGCGAGATTCATCATTAATTATATTTTGTTTTACTTAGGCGTGATATCTAAATCATTTTAATAATCAAGATGATAAAAAATACATTTTTGAAAAAGAAACCACACCCCGGTCTCCGAAGGAGCACGGCTTAGTATGCAACCGGGACTACGGTGAGAAGATAATCAAATTTTTGACCAAAAAAAATCAACCGACTTTATTTTCTTTCACGAGTTTCTTCCATATCTCCAAAGTTCTTTATCATATCTTCACCAAAATAATATGGGACTAACTTGGTAGTAAAAGCTTTCAAATAAAAAAAAGAATCATCAAAATTGGTCCACGGTTGACGAATATATCGCATAACATACATACAAAAAAAAATAGTCGAATTGATAACCTTTTCCTTTTTAGAAGTCGGTTAAAAAGGTTTAATTAAAAAAAACAGTTACTTACATGGCGTGTTGACCACCTCGGCGAACTGCGCAGGAGTGCGCTCCCGGTCGCTTGCATGAGGCTCCCGGCTTTTGCTGACTTTGCACTGCATGCAGTCAGGGGCTACAAATCTTTGAATCGCTATAGTTAGTAAATAATTGTTTAAATTTAAAAAAATAAAATATCCTTGAAAATACATTAACTTACAGATATATTATGATGTCTTAACCCTAACGGGGGAGACAGTGCCACCAGACCAGACAAAACCCAAAAGCCCAGGGCGGTAAGAGACACGTGAAGTCGGTTTTTAATTTTCCAAAACTAAAAACAAACTTCACCCCCAAACTACACAACCGATTTAAATAAAGTTTTGATTGGACCACTCTTGGGATAATTCCTTTCCAAATAAAAAGAGTCATCAAAATCGATTCCTAAACGACGAAGTTATCCGCGAACACACATAAAAGTCCTTTCCTTTTATCCTTTTATGAAGTTGGTTTAAGAGGAAACAAACTCAAACTCTTTTTTTTATTCGATGTAGGATAAATTCATCTCCAACTGAAGGTAATTTTTTTAAATATTGTTTTAGTGCAAAAGCTAAAAATTAATCAAAATACTAATGAATTGCTTGCGGCATTCCTTCGATTGGCCTTTACGATTAGATTTTCTTTTCTCCCTGATAATAAAAAAACGGCTGATTGCTTAAACCATAGCTTTAAATAAGTATGGCAATCTTTAATACCACCAGGATATAATTACTGATTGCATCAGGCATCCAAAATAAGGAACCTCTGCTGGCAGTAGTAAATTCGTAGCGAAATTGTTAGGGACCGTTATCAGATGTTATCACTACATAAATTGTACTCCAATGCGGATTTGTTCACAAAGCTGCAATTACAATGGTCCAGCCTTCTATCCTCCGATATCTATCGTATAATGATCTAGGTATTGGGTAAGTAATTTTCGTCTATAATAGTTATTTATGCAAATTTTGTATAATAAAGGGTATTAAAACACAAATGTGGGTTTATTACACGAGGCCAAGCCGAGCGTGATAATGTAATAGTATCGCATGAGTGTTTAAATACCTAATTATGACAGTTACATACAAATCTTTATCTACACCCATGATATGAATCCTCAAAAAAGGTTCCGAAATCATAGGGTGTTTTACAGTGTTATAAGAACTCTATGTAAATTCATAGTAAGTAGCAGGGTATTTAATACAAACAAATATATGTATAGATAATAATATAATTATTTATTGTAATAATTATTTACATTTTGATCGTATTTTTTTCCCGTCACAGATCCTCCGAAAACATAGTTTCAGCAACTATGACAGGCCAAATCGAATGATACCCTCTTTGAAAAAAATCATTGCACGAGCAATTTTTATAATATCACGTCTCTATTCTTTGCGGGGCAGAGCCCAGGCTAATGGGCCTAAAGTCACACACGGCACCAGAAACTGTCGCCCAGCGATGGACAGGGGCTTAAATTTAGGGATCAAGTTTGCTGTGCATAATGAAATTTAGTACAATATTGTAACACTCGTTTGGGTGATATTATGGTTACAGTGACACTGGTTGTGATAATGTTGGCAATAAGCTAACTGTATCAGGAACTTTTATAGAAAATTTATTGCATGGGTGTAGATAAATAAGTATTAAATTAAGCAACAAGTTATTAGTTATTTTATTTTGACAGATTTGAACAAGGATGATTTTGTTTTTTAAATTAGAAATAACTCATGATGTTTGCTTTCACGTAAAAAACATTGCATTGAAATCAATCCATCCGCTCGAGCGCTACGATGCCTCAGACAGACACACAGCAAACAGAACGACAAGTGTTGCAAAAGAACTGTTTTTTTTTTAACATGAAAAAAATAACTTGAAAAATAAACATGACAGGTTTGTTTTTTTAAGAATACAGAATTCAAAATTGATAAGGCAGTTACCGTAAAAGATTAATACTTAACAGTTTATAATTAGAGCTTTTTATTTACTTATGAACCTACCATACTTTTTTGGTGGAATGGTACCAAGTTTACATGAATATATGTATTGACAAGTTTCAAATTGCGTACCGGGGTTCCCGGTACAACTTTGTATAAACATAAACCGAACGGGGATTTCCCGGTCCGGGAGACAGGGACATTTATTAGTAACTAGCTGATGCCCGCGACTTCGTTCGCGTGGACTTTATAACTCCGGCGTATTAATATAAATAACAACTAATGAAAGAGAGAGAGAAAGATAGAGAGAGATAAGAAAGTACTTGTAACAGTGTTAGGAGTTAAAAGTCAATATTATTTTAATTCTTTTCTTCGGGAGCTAATATGAAAAGAGCTGAAGTGTTACTAACCCTGGAGAAAGCCACATTAAGTTGGCCATGCGAAAAACCAGTCCTTAGATCGACATCAGCAGCTTTAAGCCTCTAAAACTGTGACTTATTTTCATAGCAAAGCAAGTAAACACATGGAACTGTGTATTTTCAAAAGGAAAATTGTTGGGGTTGAGTAGCATACGCGGAATAAATACAGTTTCACTGGCACCACTCACAGTAAACTTTAAGTGTCTCAGCAGACAATGCCGAAGTTTAGCGGCTAAAGTTCGGTGGGGATGACATACTAAATAAGCTGAAGTCCAGCCGCTGAAGTTCGGTGGAAACGCCGGACAGTAGTGAAGTGCCGATATGAGAATTTAATCTTCCGTCTTCGGCGCGTCTGCGGCGAACGGAAACGGGAGCGGAAGAGGGAACGGAAGTGGAAGAGGGAACGGAAGTGGAAGAGGGAACGGGAACGGAAGCGGCGGCGGCGGCGGCGGCGGCGGCGGCGGCGGCGGCGGCAGCGGCGGCGGCGACGGCGGCGGCGGCGGAGGCGTTGGTGGCGCGGCGGCGGCAGCGGTGGAGGCGTCGGCGGCGGCGGCGGTGGCGGCAGCGGCGGCGGCAGCGGCGGAAGCGGCGGCGGCGTCGGCAGAAGCGGTGGTGGCAGTGGCGGCGGCGGGAGCGGCGGCGGCGGGAGCGGCGGCGACAGTGGCGGCGGCGGCGGCAGCTGCGGCGGCAGTAGTGATGTGCCGATATGAGAATTTAATCTTCCGCCTTTGACGCGTCTGCGGCGAACGGAAACGGGAGCGGAAGAGGGAACGGAAGTGGAAGAGGGAACGGGAACGGAAGCGGGAGCGGAAGCGGCAGCGGCGGCGGCAGCGGAGGCGGCGGCGGCGGCGGAGGCGTCGGCGGCGGCGGCGGCGGCGGAGGTGTCGGCGGAGGCGTCGGCGGCGGCGGCGGCGGCGGCGTCGGCGGCGGCGGCGGCGGCGGCGGAGGCGTAGGCAGCGCGGTAGCGTCGGCGGCGGAGGCGTCAGCGGCGGCGGCGATGGCGGCAGCGGCGGCGGCGGCGGCGGAAGCGGCGATGGCGGCAGCGGCGGCGGCGGCGGCGGAAGCGGCGGCGGCGGCGTCGGCGGAAGCGGCGGCGGTAGTGGCGGCGGCGGGAGCGGCGGCGGTAGTGGCGGCGGCGGCAGTGGCGGCGGCAGCAGTGGCGGCAGTGGCGGCGGCGGCAGTGGCGGCGGCAGCAGTGGCGGCAGTGGCGGCGGCGGCGGCGGCGGCAGCGGCGGCGGCGGTGGCGGCGGGAGCGGCGGCGGGAGCGGCGGCGGGAGTGGGCGAGGGAGCAGGAGCAGGAGTGGGAGCGGAACGGGTACGGGAACGGGTAAGGGTACGGGTACGGGTACGGGTGCGGGTGCGGGTGCGGGTGCGGGTGCGGGTGCGGGTGCGGGTGCGTGTGCGGGAGCGGGTGCGGGTGCGGGTGCGGGTGCGGGTGCGGGTGCGGGTGCGGGTGCGGTTGCGGGTGCGGGTGCGGGTGCGGGTGCGGGTGTGGGTGCGGGTGCGGGTGCGGGTGCGGGTGCGGGTGCGGGTGCGGGTGCGGGTGCGGGTGCGGGTGCGGGTGCGGGTGCGGGTGCGGGTGCGGGTGCGGGTGCGGGTGCGGGTGCGGGTGCGGGTGCGGGTGCGGGTACGGGTCCGATTCAGGCAAAAGCATCGGAAGTTCGGCATTATGTGTTGCTAGTAATGCAAATAACATTGCAGGCATGCATTGGCTGAAATTCAGCCGCTGAACTTCGGCATACAGTGCTGAGACACTAAGTTGGGTTCCGTTACACAGTTTCGGCGTCAAATTTCGCATCAGCATTATTATAGAAATTAACAATAATTTGTTTATTAACATAAGTTGTTTATTAATTGATTTGTATTGTTAATTTTTTGGTGTCAATATGGCACGTTCACATGATCAAGAATTTTTCTGGTGTGTTATGCTCTGAAGGTCCGCAAATACTGAACTTTTAAATTCTTCTTCGGACGAAACAACTTTTTTTTTTGGAAAAATTTTCAATGTACAGACACATTTTTTTTACTCTTTTATAATAGTATAGATTTAGTATGTTTTTGTTCAGCGGCAACAAAAAAACATCATCTGTAAAAATTTCAACTGTCTAGCTATAATGGTTCATAAGATACAGGCTGGTGACAGACAGACAAACAGTCGGACGGTCTAAGTAATAGGGTCCCGTTTCTACCCATTTGGGTAAGGAACTCTAAAAATCGAATAAAATAAGTATTTATGGGGGGCTCCCATACTACAAACGTGATTTTTCATAGATTATGGTACGGAACCCTTCGCGCGCGTCCGACTCGAGCTTGGCCAGTTGTATTATAACTCAACAAAAAGTTCTCATCAGACTTAACAACTTTTGCTAAGGCGGCATTTTAATATTTCTTATAGTTTAGCTGGACCATTATAGTTCTGCATCATGTGTTCCATTTTCCAAAATCAATTATAGCCTATATGTTGCCCAGGCTTCACAGCTATATAACAAAAAAAGTTTCATTCGAATCCGTCCAGTATTTCCGGAGATTAGCGTGTACAAACAGACAAACAGACAAACAGACAAACAGACAAACAGACAGACATTTTTTTTTATTTTCTTACTCTATTACTATATCTTCATTGCACCAAATATTTTTTTTTTTAAATTTTCAATGTACAGACACATTTTTTTTACTCTTTTATTATAGTATAGATAGATGAACCAATTAAACAAAAATTCAGTCTAAAAACATTTAAAAAAAGTCTAAATTAAGTAATTCGGTATGTAATTTTACATAAATGTAAGAAATTAGAAAGCAACGAAAGCATACATCAAGTTTGTTATCATGTTTTTTTTCAACATTGTGAACATAAAGAAAAAAATTTTTTTTTCATTTTGCATCCCTAATACAGACAGACATTAGCGTTAAATTTATAACACTACTCTTTTTGTCGGGGGTTAAAAACTATGGGTAAGTACCTTTATTACATTACAAATCAGGTAGATATCAAACATCCTCAATATCCTGTAAGATTCACGTATCTAATTAATAGGCTTGTACATTTTTCTTTAAATTTCTTACAAATTTCTGCTAGTCTGTTTTTAAGTATTTTGAAATGATTTGCGAATAATCGTTCCATTTGCGTCAATAAATCTAAATTCTAGGCAACAATGCTAACTGGACCGAACTACATTTTCTGCGTCCGCTTGTTATCTCTCAATTTACATCGATAATTCCAAAGATCTGCGGCATTTCCAACACCATGTAAATGAGCTGAAGAAAATACAGGGGGTTTCGTTATTTCTCTAACATTTTACATTTTATACAGGGGCCTTTTTTACCAGTCAAAAGGATGATGTTGCGATTGCCATTATTAAACACATCTGGAAATACCTGGATCACGGCCGCCAGTGACAGATCGGGATGGCGCAGACAAAGGGAAGTTTATGCCCAGTTTTTGATAATGATGATTTAGTGTACAGGTCTCCTTACGATGCTTTCTTTCTTTAAACATAAACGTGCATGAGTACAAACTCAAGATACACAAGTCGCGCCGAAGATCGAATTCGTGTCTCACAGACACATACAAGACAGTGTCTAAACCGCTTGGCCAACACGCACCGCTTCAAACTGGAATTAAATGGTATTTATTTATAAAAACTGTCTTGATCCACAATATACAATTGTTTATATTGGCAGACTTAACTCTAAAAGCGTTTTCTCCCAGTCGACCATAAGGATAAAAAGAGATTAAGTTGCAGTGCAAAAGTAATAAATACTTAAATAAATACAACACATACCTACATTTATTATATGTACATATATACATAAACATACATACATATTGGTAGACAACGTGGAAGGGACATACCCGTAATAAATCTAACCACGGGCTATACTAGATCACTATAGTATAATGAAGTTAAAGTAACAACCAAAAAAACCAAAATAAAATTCGAGATTCTCATACCTACAAATTGTCCGGGCGGCTGCACACTTTTGTAAGAAAAGGTCAATGTTTTTTCGTGTTGTAGCTGTTATTTTAATTTCATTATACCATTGTGATCTAGTATAGCCCGTGGTTCTATTTATTACAGGTATGTCCCTTCCACGTTGTGTAACGCCTAACAAAATATACTGAAACCATTTAAGGGTAGATTCAGTCCGTGATAACATCTATACCCCAAAAGCACGTCACAATATGAAAGAAAACTTAGTATAGAACTCGTATCAGCAGATCGGTCGACTTGTAAGAGAGCCCAATTCTTTTTCATATTTCAGTTAAGGTCCCAAATATACTGAAATTATTTTAAGGGTGAATCCAGTCCGTGATACTGAACAACTTTCGCCATGGAACATATAGGTACCGAAATATGAAAAGTAATTTTTGGCCTCCTATTTGGTATCATGGTATATGTTTCCTGGGGGAAGTTGTTTAGTATCATGGACTAAATTCACGCTTAAAATAGATTTAGTATATTTTGTTAGACGTTATATATTCTTTGGGCGAACTTGATTCATTGTTGTTGTAAATTAAAAATAGCACTTGAGTATTTAATTTCACCCTGTATATCAGCTCCTTCATCAGCCAGCGCAATCGCCGGGCTCCTAAAGCATAACCGGTGTACGAGACCGCGTCTGCTAGTTCTAGAAACTTCGCCATCGCAGTTAATCAGGCAAGTAACTACTACATACATTTGTCCCTGTATATACATATTTTTTTTATTTATTTTACATTATACAACACATCATTATCCCTAGTTGCACAGACAGTGCGTTTTGGGTCTTGCGGCTCAAGCAATATAGAGTCTAGTGCCGCAAGATTCAAAGACCAATTTTAGCGTGATTAATAAATAAATACGGAAAAATCACACAGATTGAGCTAGCCCCAAATAAGATAGAGATTTGTGTTATGGTATGGGATACTAACTCAACGATACAAAATTTTATACCAAGCTCATAGTACCTATATAGATGAACATCCTAGACCCAGGTCGATCTGAAAAAGATCATTTTCCATCTTGACCTGACCAGGGATCGAACCCGGGACCTCCGGTGTGAAAGTCTGGCATGATGACCATTAGGCCACAGAGGTCGTCGTGCTACAGCTTAGAGGCGTCAAAATGATGGTGATGAAATAAAAGTGATGGTGGGCGAGGTGGAAAAAAGAATCAAAATAGTGATGGCTTGCTAGCTGTATCACCGTCGATCGGCTTCTAAGAAGAAAAGTAGCTTGTACAATGCGACACAAATAAGACAAAATGGCGGCCTTCAAAGCATGTTTGTACAAATTCCCGGTACGTAGGATGAACCAAAAATGGCGGTTATCGGCGCAGGTACAAATAACGCGCCGACGTTCACCATTTTGGTTCAATTTACGTGTCGGGAATTTGTACGAAAATGCTTTGACGTCCGCCATTTTTGTTCAACTTATTTGTGTCGCATTGTACACTTTAAGCGGATTTCTTTTCTCCCAAACTAGCACGGAGGGACCTAATTAATAAAATTCGTCCTGTATAAAGTTGGTCACACCTGGCGGGTGTCAGATTGCCTTGTGAAACATTTATCGGTAATGTTCCCGTGCAAGTATAAAACCTTTCAATGTATTACAAGTAGGTGTAATATAATTGTAATAATATATCGTTTGTGTCGATTTTGCGGCGCTTTATAGAAATCGGAAACGGGACGACCTCGACAATTGGCAAATTTACATTGACGTCAAAAACATCCGTAGGAAATACCTATATTTACGAGTACTATCACGTGCTTAGCCCTTCTTTTTTAAGATGGGTGTTATAAGTTTGACGCTGTCGGTCTGTCTGTGGCATCGTAGCTCTCGAAGGGATGGACCGATTTTGATGCGGTTTTTTTTTGGTGAAAGCAAGTTTCCTTGCGGTGGTTCTTAGCTATGTTTGATGGAAATCGGTTGAGCAGTTCAAAAGTTATTGGGGGGTAACAGTTGAAAGACGGGAGTTTTTAAATTGCAAATGAACTCGTGTCGAGTCGAAATGGTATACAATTCGTTACAAAAACCTTATCCGATCCTTGTAGGAACAACTCAGACTGTCAATATGAACAACATTTCCTATAAGACCAATGCTTGAAACTCGAAGAAAAAGTCGTCATTTTCATGCTAATTGCCGGATCAGCCGAACACTTTTGTATGAAAATGTCGATTTATTTTTAAGTTTCAAGCATTGGTCCCATAGGAAAAGTTGTTCATATTGACGGTCTGAGTTGCTCCTACAAGGATCGGACAGGTTTTTTATTTATTTAGTTATTTAAAAAATTCATGTACACAAAATACAAACATAGGAACGAACAAAGTAAGAAAATTGAGTATATAGGTACTGCTTATTTCATAAGAAATCTCTTCCAGCAGACCCAGGACAGGAAAAGAGAAGAAAACAGGTAGTAGTAGGCGTGTATAAAATAGACTCAAGTTAAATACAAATACATAAAGTAGGTACTTATCTAAAAGTTTAAACATAAACATACATATTATATAATACATAAACTAAAATATACCTAACTATAAATGTAAATAAATAATATGATATATAAGTTAAGAATAAATATATATACATATATGCCATTCATCTTTTACTCGCTTCCTAAAAACAGAAAATGATTTGGAGTCTCGTATAGTGTGTGGTAGTGAATTCCATAATTTCACCGCTTGAACAGAGAAGGAGTGGGAATAGCACGCAGAAGTATAATCAGGGATTCTAAGTACGGTTCTAAGGTGGGACCTACAGAGCACATTAGACGGACGGGCAAAAGAAAACCGATCACGTAGATATGCAGGATAAGTAGGGTTATACAAAATTTTAAAAAGGAGACAGGATTCTATGGTTTCTACGCAAAGGAATAGGGAGCCACTCAAGTTGTTTGCGGTATTCAGACACATGATCAAACTTTTTTAATCCAAATATGAACCTTAAGCATAAATTTTGCAATCGTTCTAGCTTGTTCAGTAGCTCCTGTGTAGCATTTCAGGTTATTTTACATATTATATACCAACACTACCAACATGTGCAGATTTAAATAATATTTGACCAGTATGTGACCACGGCGCCCTCTCTGACACATTTAAATCACGGCTTTATCCCTGACGAGGTATAGGGCCTGGAGACCCAAAGGATCAAAATATGCGCATCGCCTAAACATGATTCAATCTCGCCCATTCTCTCGATCGGCTTTTACGATCTACGCGGGAAGAGAAGCAGCTGGTACATTATCCCCCTCTGACGTAAGTTAAATTAATCCAAGAGAGAATTTTGGTACTTACTCGAGCGCACCATATACAATATGTAACAAAAACCCTGTTCTATCCTTGTAGGATCAACTCAGACCGTCAATATGAACAACTTTTTCTATGAGACCAATGCTTGAAAATCTAAAAAAAAAAACAACATTTTCATACAAAAGTGTTCAGCCGGCCCGGCAATTTGTATGAAAATGTTGATTTTTTTTCTTCGAGTTTCAAGCATTGGTCCCATAGGAAAAGTTGTACATATTGACGGTCTGAGTTGCTCCTGCCAGGATCGGACAGGGTTTTTGTTACATATTGTAGATACGCATGCAGTCATTTTATGTCATGATAACGATATTATAAAGTTAATCCGATGATGGAAATGGACGAAAACCTATGCTTGAGCTCTTTTAATTTATCTAGACTTACAAATAGTACTTAAATTGGGTCTTAAAGCTTTTGTAGATAAATTATTCTTTTTTTAATCTGTCGGTTCGATTATTTTTATTTCAAACCCTCAAGATCAAAAATCTGGTGTGCTCCTGAAGGAAATCCCAGAATCCCCTCTTGGGTCCCTAACTAAAGGGCACGGACACGCGAAAAGGTAGCCATCGACTGAATAGCATGGCACCACAATCGCACAGATAATAAATCAGAGTAACTCCACCTGACTCGGTTTTCTATACACCTCCCATCACCAGCCCGGAGACTGTTGAGAAACTTCCAGACTGACCAGGGGAGGTCTCTACCCAGTGAGTTTGTCTGCAGGTGGAAGTTCTGGGTCGCATGGCAACTATTTATTTATCCACCGCACTACTCTTACATCATCATTTACCCTTACGGGGTTGTTAGAGTTAGAGCCAGGATTCGTATAACCTAAAGAAAGACCACGCTTAGGCTTAACTAGGTAATTATATTATCTTTGGCTTAAGAGCCTTTACACCTTTGGTTGGCTGTCTCGCTCGCACAATCAAGCATTTTTAAAGATTATTAAAAAATGTGACTCATTTGAAGAAAAGTGTTTCATAAACTTTTTAATATATTATATGTTAGATATTGTAGACATGTTTTTTTTTTATATTTATGTGTGTGTGTGTGTATCGATAATAATGTCATCAATTTTTTAAATTTATGATGCCCTTATTCTCGATACACACACACATAGGCTCAGGGTTTCCATACAACTAACGCGATTTTTTTCTCGATATTAATAACAGCAACGCACACGCTTGAAATATTTACAGAATATTTAGTCGCATATTAAGTTTAAAAATAAAGAATTGAATAAACATTTAAGGGTCCCATACAACAAACGTGATTGTTTTTTACAGATACACCTTTCGTGCTCGATTCCTACTTGCACTTGGTCGGTATTTTTTTAAGCTATTCTATACATTTCATAGATAAAAAAGGCTATGGTTTGTCAGTAAAGTAAATAGCCCGCCGCTGCCGTTCCTTTGTGTATTTTCTTTATTGTTGTTGTTGTTTATTATGGCATACACAACAGGTCACAATCACTTTTGATTAAATCTAAAAATGTACAGACACTTTGCTCTAGACTGAAACCCAAAAAACGTGTACACACAGCATGACGGGCAATGTAAACATTGTTAAGCTCAAGATACTGACTTAAATTGACAGCTTATTAAAAAGTTACATTATATACGTTACAGCAAGTATTTAACAATTGGTGTTACTTAAATTGTTTAGAATTATGATAACAGAAATTGAGCCATATTTATGTAAAATTTACCATGAAAAAAGGTCAAAAAGGTCAGTGGAGGGTACGCTTGTTTATTAGCCTAAGTATGGTGGGCCTTGGACCTAGGATGAAAAACATTACAGGCTTGAATAATAAATATTGTCAGTGGCTGGCCCTTGTCCAATTTACTTAGATACCCATGTTAATCGATATTTGCGATATGCGGATCAAATAGATGTGCAGAAAGCCCGTTTTGCAGGAAGTCAATCAGCTGGTACATTGGAAGTGCTACAGAGTAATAAGTTGTTGTTGACTGGTAGAAACCAAGGCTGTAAGTCCGCTGCCACACACAGACAGACACGGTATGCTTATAACTATAACACCCTTCTTTTCGCGGTTAAAAATTAATGAGATGTTTAAAAGTAAAATGAGTATGTATAAATATACTAGGCTAGGCGCAAGCTATATAAAATCTAATTAAAAATTTTATTAGGACGAAATCATGAAAATAAATTCGCAATTTACGAGACATGGGGCACGGACGTGACTTTCGTATATATCCTATTTGATGTACATACGGCCGGGACATCCTGCGGTCCTACAGACGTATCGCTGAAGAGTCATTATTAAACGCGGAGTCACCTAAACGAATGGTTTCCATACAAAAAACCATTCGTTTAGGCGTCAACTCCACCAGCGAGAGAATCGCGACGATATTTCCGACGTGCCATCTAACTCCATACTGACTCTATGAACGTGTCTCCACACGGCGATATTATCGCGGCAAATTGATGTATTGACGTCAACTCGTGGAAATGGTCCCTTAGTGATGGAGTCACTAAGATTGAAAAAGGTTTTTGAAACAATTAAATTTAATTTTAAAAAAATGGAAGAAATATTTTGATGTTTCTTCCATGCTGGTCTGGGAGAAAAGAAAAAACTTTGAATATACAATCTACTTCTCTTCCTGCGTAAACGCCAGTCGAGGAAATGGGAGAGATAATGTTAAAAGGCGATACTCATCATCATGTTAAAAGAAATCAAAATAGTGATGGGTTGGTAGCCAGCAACCTACCAATATTTTAAATTATTTTCCACTAAGGCATATCGTCACTCTGTCAAAGATAAAGTCGTGACGTGACATATCTATAAACGCTTTACCAGGGGGGTTACTCCAGCTTTTTAAGAAATTCGAATGGAACGAAAGGAAAAACGTTAATACGATGTTAGTATGCCGCGTAAAATAATACAGCTGAATATTAACCCCTAGCTTGATAGCTAGGGGTTCATATTCAGGGCCCCCTTAGAAGCCGATTCCCATCGAGGTACTCTAGGAGTTTCTTTATAATATATACGCATTTAACACAACAACAATGAAAACCTACGTATTGAAGGCGCACCGCGCATTCAAATGTCCGTTTACTATTTTCATAAGCCGTAAACAAGCATGACGAAATTGCATATATGCAATTTTCGCTGGTTAATTCAAATACAGTCACAATGATTTTTGTATAAACACGCTCAGAGACATATTACTCGCACTAAGTTAATAAAAATAAAAACTTGCGAATTATAAGCCGGACATTGAGCGGCTTATTTATCTTTATAGAACATTATTAGGTATTTAATTCGTTTCATAGTTTTATAGCTGCACTTGGATGGGTGACCACAAGTGGCATAAAAATTCTCTTGTTCCTCCGGGCTTCGGAAGGCACGTATAAATCGTTGGTCAAAGCTGTCATCATTGCATGGCAGTCGTCAAGCTACGTCAGATGCCTTTAGGCAGCCTGAAAAATCTGACATCAGTGTTGGCCACTTACACACACGAAAAACAAACAACAATAGCTGCACTATCGGGTCCGGCCGTTAAGCCCACAGTCCGTGAAGCACCCGGCCGGGAAGCACCCGGATTTTAAAATTTGTTTGCCCGCGAAGCCCACGGTCGCGAAGCACCCGATTGTAAAATATTACTTTTTTAACGAAAATTTGAACGAGTACTGTTGACAATAAAACTGTTATTGAATCAAATAATTTAATTTTGTATAAACGTGTCGTGATTACAATAAATAATTTGTTCATCATGCATGATCTTCTTACGACTTAGTGTTAGGAATTGTTTGATTAGCAACATAGAAATTATAATTTTTTTTTTATTTAATCTAACGCGAGACTCAGACATTATTAATACAGCACGGGTTACTCACGTAGAGTCAGCTACTGGCCGACACGTTTCGAACTTATCCGGATAGAAAATAATTATATAACCAAACGAAAACCCGCGTATAAATAATATTTCATTCTAACGCTTCTGCTCTGAACAGTACTCATTTGAAATTTGTGCAAGAAAATAATAAAACGGGGGCTTCGCGACCGTGGCCTTCGCGGACAAACAAATTTTTAAATTCGGGTGCTTCCCGGCCGGGTGCTTCACGGACTATGGGCTTAACGGCCGGACCTGCACAATCCCACACCCATCACCACTACTAGCTATTTACAGAAAGTGGGTAGGTACTTCATCATCATCATCATCATCATCACCGAAGTCAGCTGTCAACGACCCACTGCTGCGCATAACTCTCCTTTTGTTTATTGTAAGTCCTAAGTGAGTTAAGTACTAGGTATACAGAATAAAAATATCATATTCTTTTACTCTTACCCTGCTACATAATAAAAACCAAAGATATCAGCCGACAAATGTATACCAACTAAAAATCTCCCGTTTGAATGTCACCAACTGCTACCGGGCGACTGGCGGGTGGCGGCCGGCGAGCGAACAAGGCGACGGCCGCGCGTGTTTGAGCAGGTCAGTAGCCTAGCCATTTATTAGAAACTTGGATTATTTCTTTAATAAAGAAAATTGTCAGCCATAAATCCTTTCTTCTTACAGTTTTACCTTATTCCACTTAAACCTCACGTTTTCAAGTATATAAATATATAGGGACAAATTACACTCATTGTGCTAGCCCCAAAGTAAGTTCGAGACTTGTGTTATGAGATACTTACTCAACGATACTGTAATTTATAACAAATTTTTATATAGATAAACACTCAAGACCCAGGTCAACTTAAAAAAAGGCCATTTTCCAACTTGCCCTGACTGGGGATCGAACCCGGAACCTCTGGGTGGCGGACTAGCATGGTGACCACTACGCCACGGAGGTCGTCAAAGAATAACAATTTTATGTGCAATTAAAAAAACCAGACTTTAGCGTTCACCCCCATAACTTAAACCTCTGAGCCGATTCCATCAAACATAGCTAAGAACCATTGCAACGAAACTTGCATTTACGTAAAAAAAATGCATCGAAAACGGTCCATATCCCTTCGAAAGCTATGATGTCACAGACAGACAGTGGCTTCGAACCAATTTCGTCAAAAATAGCTAACCACTGCAAGAAAACTTGCTTTCACATAAAGAAACTGCATCGAAATCGGTCCATCCCTTCAAGAGCTTCGATGCCACATAGTCAGACGTTGGCGTCAAACTTAGCACCCTTCTTTTTTGTCGGGGCTTAAAAGATCCTATGTGTAAGTTCAGGTAATTCAGGCTTTTACATTCCAAACTTCGTGGCATTAAATACATCCACACGTCTATACAAACTTTCGCGGTTATAATATTACAAACATACATACATACTCTCTCTCTCATCTCAGCGTTTTTCCAGTTGCGTCCTCAGCTGCAATGCTGAGAAGCCCGGGGTCCGCTTTCCGACTTTTTCTTCTCCACTGTGCACGGTCTTGAGAATTCTTGGTTGTAAGACGATGAGCACGCATATCATCCTTGACGACGTCCAGCCAGCACTTCTTGGGTCTACCCCGTCTGCCGGGCATACATACATACAATACCCGGCACATAAGTTGAACAAAAATGGCGGTCGTTGTTGTACTTTGTTTGTCCGTTTAGAATCACATTTCTATCACGTTTCTATCACGTTTTATCACGTTTCTATCACATTTCTATCGCATTTCTGTCACATTACTACCCGAACTTCAGATAGAAATGACTTCGGCTTTGAAGAAAGACCAAAAAATCTCTTTTAACACTTTTATCTCCAATTAAACATGCGCCGACGGCCGCCATTTTTGTTCAACTTACGTTCCGGGTATTGTACATACATACTATCACGTCTTTATCTCTAATGGGCAGACAGAGCATTTCGGGTCTTGCGGTTATACGCAGACATAAAGTCAGAACCCAGGGCCACATGACTCAAAGGCCACTTTTACTGTGATGTTGGGCGAGAAGGTGGAAGAAGAAATCAAAATAATGATGGGTTGCTAGCCGCATCACCTAATAATATGATTAGCATTTTCGCATATTCCCTCGATCGGCTTCTATGAACTGCACGGTAAGAAAAACAGCTGGTGCATTGAAAGTTTTTTTCTCTTCTCCAAACCAACAAGAATTATAATAGATATAAAGATATAAAGAAAAATAACCTAATGATAAATTTGCTAAGGAAATAAAGAGGCGGTGAGTTAGTATTCTTAGAATTCCAGACAGTTGATATGTTATGCAGTAAGTATAGGTAGTTACACTGTTTGCATCACACATAGCACTTGCACTTGACACTAAGAAATGTGATACTGCCACTCAGTTACCTATTACTTACTCGTGGCCGTGTGAATCTTACGTTTTACACCACCAGCCAAATTTTTGAAGTACCTAAGTTCCGTCCAAGATACTGAACTCCTTTTCATAATAACCGGCCAAGTGCGGGTTGAACTCGCGTAGTAGTACAATACCAAAGATTTTCCGTAAGTGAACGTATAAAGTAAATATATAGAGTTTACCACTTTATTTTCAATTGCTAGAATTCTTATAGGTTTTCTACAACCTACAAGAAATGAATTATAATTCGTAGTTTTTTTTTTTCAAAATGTTAGGCTCAGTAATTTCGGAGATCAGGGGGGAATGGTAAATTTTCGCCATCTTTCATGAATAAAATCAAAACGGCGGCCCCGGGCGGCGAAGTCAGAGGGGCGGCAAAATTGAATATATCCACCCCTCCCATGCTACCGATACGGATGGGGGCGGCGGCTGTTTACTTTTAAAGAAGTATAAATAAAAGTTGTTTACTACTCAAAAATGAACAATCGCATCTCGGTCTGGATCTTAGCTCAGAGTGTTCAGGTACTAGTAATCATCAGTAAGCGGTATAACCAAGCAGGAGGTGGCATACTCACATATTTACCCTCCTTTAAAATTTCTAGATCCTGTACTGAAATCACGAAAAAGGTAAGATGGTGTAAACCATCAAATTTTACCTGATTTGGTCCAGTAGATTTGGAGCAAATTGGCTGTGCCAGACGGACGGACAGACAGACGCTCGAGTGATCTTTTATGGGTTTCGTATTTTTCAAATTTCACCTTCCTCAGCTATACGGATTTTTTATGGGAGGACGAAGATATTATATCGATGTTCAACTATTTTTGTAGAAAGCATTTCAGTATTTGCACTGAACTTCTATTTCGCAAAGCCTACGCAAAGCCTGCTGAACATATTGAAATTAAATTGAACATTCGTTCATACAATACCAGCTGTTACCCGCGACTTTGTCTGCTAAATTTAGTATTTTGTACTCGTATTATAGTCTACTTTTGTATAGCGAAATAGGAATCCCATACAACGCTCCACTCCCCTTTTCATTCTCTTAATGGATGATTGTTGAGATAAAAACTATGTCCTTCTCCAGGTCTCAAACTATGTTTATAGCAAATTTCAACCAAATCGGTTCAGTGGTTAAAGCGTGAAGTGGTAACAGACACAGCAGAGTTACTTTTGAATTCAGGAATGGGATTTATAGTAGGGATGTGAGAATATCGGATTTTTTATTGATATCTAACCGATTTAAGTTAGATATGGCCAGACAGCACATGATATCAAGAAGTAAGTGTATAATAACTTCGCTTGATGTAAACACTACAATGCGACGCAAATAAGTTGAACAAAAATGGCGGACTTCAAAGCATTTTTGTACAAATACCCGACACGTAGGATGAATCAAAATTGCGGTTATCGGCGCAGGTACTAATAATGCGCCGACGACCGCCCTTTCGGTTCAATTTACGTATCGGGAATTTGCACAAAAATGCTTTGAAGTCCGCCATTTTTAACCCCTGACGAAAAAAGAGAGGGGTGCTATAAGTTTAACGTGTCTGTCTGTGCTATCGTAGCTCCCAAACGGATGAACCAATTTTCGTTTAGTTTTTTTTTTTTGTGTCATAGATAATTTTGTCCCGAGTGTTCTTAGCCATTTTCATGAACATCTGTTTAGCCGTTTGATGATCATCAGCTCTTTTCTAGTTGATGAGGGGTCTGACTAACTTTCTTATGTATGATATTAAAAGAATATGGTAAGGTAACTATGACCTGATCAGCCGTTTGAAGATCATCAGCTCTTTAATAATTGATTTATTTGTTTTAGCTTTCAGAGTTTATTCCTTAAAAATTTTAATTTTACTTTTATTGTTCACTTAAATATTTATTTATAGCTTTCTAGTACTTACAGTCTCTGAGTAAAACCGCGGACGGACAGACAGACAGACGTAGCAAACTATAAGGGTTCCTTCGGAACCTTCAGAACCCTAAAAATCTATATTCATACAGTTGTATCAATCACCGCGGATATGCGATGTAGGCCATATCTTGAGGTTTTTGTGTCAACTCATCGCGATTCTTGTGACGGCACCGCCTGCCTTCTTCTTTGCCATTCTTGCGACCTGTAGTTGTGCATGGAACATAACTTCCGCGATTTCAGAGTTGGTAATAATAAAGCTTAGGCTCTGTCAACTTAGGCTGAAGGGTTGGATCTCATATGTCAGCACGGAGCAGCACTTTTCTATGCTGCTATCCTTTTCTGTTGCTCAGAACCGTCATTTGCCAGAGCTAGAGAGAGCGATGGAACGGTATCGCACCGGCCGTGCGATAGCATTCTACGCTCTCTCTCGCTCTGGCAAATGACGGTTCTGAGCGACAGAAAAGGATAACAGCATAGAAAAGTGCTGCTCCGTGCTGACAAATGAGATCCAACCCTAAGGCTCACAGGGACGGCAGCGGCCGGCAGCGCACTTTTAATCCTTATTTATTTCTATTCGTGCAATGCTTAGTATAGCTTGAACAAAAGCCTCGCGACTTCTCGCGAATGCCAGCGGCGCCAAGCGACCGATTTTTTTTCAAGCCATTCTATACATTTTACAGATAGAAATAAAGGTGACTATGGTTTGATAGTAGGCCACCCGCTGCTTCTTTTTCGGTGTGAGTTAAGCCTTAGGGATAAGGCAGTGATATTATGTAGGTTTATGTAATCAATAATAAACAAAATAAATAAAATAATTATTATTTATTTGTTTTCACAATTTGAACATCAAATACAAGTATTGTTTCTTATTCTATAACATTAACATAGGGTACTTAACGTTTATTAGCATTTTTCCCCCTAAGATTCAAAAATCAGCCAGATGCCGCCCGTGGTAGGGGCGACCTTCTGGTCAATTTTAAGGTTTTGATCAGCACGAATTTCTGTTTGTATAGACTGTCAAAATTATTAGTCAATGCATTTTTTTATTCTATTTATTAATTTATTTCAAGAGTTAAACGTATAAATGTAACTTTATTGTTAACAGGGTACAAGATTTCCAGTGGCGGCATCTGGTGAATCTTTGTAATATAAACCTTCAGAGGAAAAAGGCCAGAAAGTGGCCATCCTAATATTATGTCACAGCGATGGGGTTATGTCAAATGTGATAGGACTTACGAAAGAGATCAGAAAAAAGCTTGACAGGGGTTGGACAAAAACAAACAAATTATGTGACATAATAAGTGGACGGCTCTAAATTAGATATATATGCAAAAGGAAATTATATATATCCACTGACTGATCACTGAAAGCTGTAGAATCTTGGGGTTTCAGCGATTTTTAACAATAGATGACGTCTTCAAACCTAACCTCTAGTTTTACCTTAACGGTAAAATAATCTAGAAGTGATACCAGAATGATGTACGGCGGAGGACGAAACGCGCAAAGTTGAAACGTCGATAGGTGAAGCAAATTCACCAAAATCAAAATGGAATTTTCTATGAATAGTTAGGATTCATCGCTCGGTAGCATAAAATTTTAGTAATGTCTTATCTCTCGGTAGCGATTGGGATACGAAGGAGGTTTCTTTAAGACCATGCTCTGTCTATCCCAATAAGGGTAGTAAATAAGTGATAGACGTACACACATAAATTAGCCTTGCCACCCTAGATTGGGCACCTGGTAGCCGGGCACAGCTTCCTAACGGCACTAGACCAAAGAAGGCTCTACTTATGCACGTAGAGCTTTCAAACCAACTTAAAGTCTGATTTTTTATTCCGTAGAATTCTGACAGCTGTCATTTTTTGACATGTCAGTGATCACAAATCTTTTTGGCTGGGCACATTTTTTAAAAATCTGAGTCTATATATTTTAATTGTTAGTGAATGTAACCATTTTTTTAAGTGTGGCGCTCCAAATAAAAGGGGATTTACGGCGACCGATACTTGTGTCCCTTTTCATCACGCACAGTTGAATAAAATCAATTTAAAATAAAAACTGTGAAAACTGTATCTGATTTAACAAACAAAAAAGCGTCATACTTTATTTTTATTTTTTTATCTTAATGAATTACGAAAAATAATTTAAAAAAGCTTTTGATCAAAAATGTTTATTACACCTGAATTAGTAGAAAGTGATGCCAGGTAAAGAAAAATAACCTGCTGACTTGAAAATATAACTTTGATGATTCCGCATTAAAAAATGTCATAACATATTAAATATACCAGAAAGTTTAAAATGTATCTTTTTCTAGGTAAAACATAAAAATGTATCAAGAATTCAATTTTTATCGCCATAAAATGGGTTTCCTTTTTAGTTGGAGAGCTTTTTTAGTAGCAACACTTGGGAAATGTCAGAATTCTACGGAATAAAAAATCAGACTTCAATGTACATATAGGTACGTATTTGTGTTTTCATTAGAACAAACATGCAACTCTTTTGTTTGTTTGTTTATAAAGTTTTATTGTATATAAGAAAGAACACAGATACAAATCAGACAATGAAAAATACTTTTTGTAACAAAAAGGGATTACTGTAATTTCAATACTAGCTATCTCAGAAATCTTGTGGCACCTATTTATACCACCACATTATACGGCAGAAATGCTTATTGCATGGGAGTCAACATTTATAATAGGCCAGAGCTAAATGAAATTATTACCTCTAAAGGAGTTCAAAATCAAATTAACTCTTCATCTGTTGCAAATAATAAAACAACAGATAAACAATTAACCTAGGAGGAATTCTCTCCAGTGACAGGTAAGGGGTTAAGAGAGTGGCTGGAGGAACAGTTTTTCTACTCCGTTGATTAATATTTTAATTGTTTAAGGTATCGGTCGCAGCTCACATATATTTGATCACTTTATAACATAAAGTTTATTAATGGTATTTAATTGGCATGCATGTGTAGATACGAATATGAATTCTCTGGTTCATTGGATCATATTATGTATATGATGCCAGAAATCAACAAGGTATGCAGGTCCGAGGTTGCGGGTTTCCGTGCTTCCATCCGTGTGCGCGACTCGTGAGCTAGCGTTGCGTAACTATCGATAGTTGACCTCGAAAAACAGTCGATATTATCGATAAAATCGATACTATTGATGCAAGGTAGTGTTGCAAGCAATAGTATGAAACATCGATAGTGTATCGATACTATCGTGGCCTTTCAAAACAGTAATAATATGGATAGGATAGTATTGATTGTCAATTGTTTGCAATACTATTGATATAGATAAAACTATCGATAGTATCGATACTATTGAATATAAATAGTATCGATAGGTTAAATTAATAGTATCGATACTGTAACTACTATTTGTGTGAAAAACTATCGATAGCTAAATTACTATCGATAGTATTATAACATCGACAGTTCTTTATACCAATAGGACCTTAACTTTCGATACTATCGATAGTATCTAAATTCAACAGTATCGACACTATCGATAGTTTTTCCTTTCATTAATAGTATTGCAAACTATTGACAATCGATACTATCAATGTTATTACTTTTCAAGGCCACGATAGTATCCATGGACTATCGATGTTTCATACTATTGCTTGCAACACTATCGTGAGCAGAAACTGGCTGCGCGGTATACAAACTTGGAGCACGGGCGACGGGAGACGAGCCTCTTTGAATGTTTACTTCGTGTATAGATAGATGGCGACGATCAGGCCGTACAGACCCAATACTTCGGCGAAAATGAGGATAAGGATCATTCCGACGAACAACCTGGGCTGTTGTGCGGTACCACGGACACCGGCATCTCCCACGATGCCTATGGCGAACCCGGCCGCCAAGCCAGAGAAGCCCACGGCGAGACCAGCTCCCAGGTGGATGAAGCCTCTGGAATTAAACAAATGTTTCGTAAGTATACAGTCAAGAACCTTCCTCTTTCAATTTGCTACTTTGCAACCACACAAATCTGTTACTTTTTTTCTAAACGTCAAAACAAACCTTTTTTGTGGGATTTGTATGAAATATAGACTTATGACGTCATAGTTTCTTGGAGTCAAATAACGCTCCTCATATCAGTTTTTCTGCAATAATAAATCTAAAATCACGTTGAAAATGGACATACTCATGACAAGTGACATTATTTTTTGACGTTTTATTTTCTTATCCGTACCAAATAATTTATTTTAGACCCAAGAAAGTACCCAATTTAAGAGCTTCCTCTTGTCGGGGGAGTTAAGTGGAGCTACCTCTATTCCTCTCTTCTCTCTGCCGTCCTTATAATATTCAGTCAACCATGCATTTAATATTCATTTGTGTCCCAAGCCTTTAGGGATGATTCTTATATCTAAAATACATTTTTACACAATGTTTTATTGTAAGAACCCACTTTCCGGCGTCATCAAACGATCCTGAATAAAGAAGTACTTCAGGAAAAATGAAGCAAGCCCAAACACAACAGGATTCTTATTGTTTATTAGCTTTATTCCTATGGTCAGCTTCTGTCGTCATCAAGATTTTCAATTACATAGCATTTTCACACATCTTACATATTATGTAAATTACAAAACTTCAGTCCAATCAGTTTCAGAAATATTACTATATTTTTTAAGTTTGTATGCCAATAAATGTAATTACATTTAAAATAAACCATGTAAGTAATAAAAAACTAACTTGTAAAGGCCGTAGGCTGGCGCTTCTCCAAGGGAACCGGCGATGAGGACTGCTACGACCAGCCCGTAGATGGCGATAATACCCGCCATGACTACAGGAATGATGGACTTCATGATCAGCTCGGGCCGCATGACCGACATGGCTGCGATGCCCGTACCTGACTTAGCAGTGCCATAGGCGGCTCCCAGCGCTGGAAAAGTATTTTGTCTTTATTATTTATGAGTACGTGGTGTTTGAAGTGCCTGCCTAGAGTTGTAGTTGTATGAAAAGCAGAGATCGGAATCACGGGTGCTATTGTTATCAAAAGTATGGATATGAATAAAAGTTCTGGGATTTCTTAGAATCTAATTGGGTACTAAGTTGTTTTATTTATAGATTATATAATCATATCCATACTTTTGATAGCAATAGCACCCGTGGTTCCGATCTCTGATAATAAGAGTTGGGACACATCAGTAAGCACGGAACAGCATTTGTTCCGCCTGCATCGCCGATTCCGCCGCATTTCCGATCTCTTGCTCTAGCAAATGACAGAAAACAACATGCAAACACCCAAACAATTCAGTCAAAGCAGATTCCAGAACGGAATGGCAACATATGGTCGCCGTGTCCACTCGCTCGTTCGGGCCGCTGTTGACATCAACTGCGTGCCTCGTACCACGCAAACGGCGAAAGCGGGAACAAACGACGGCCGCCATACATTTTGCGATAACTAAGCGATGGTTGCTAGTCTAAGACGAATTATGATAATTATCAACTCTCAGCGAGGAGACTTTGGAGGAGGGAGGGAAGGGTGGATGTACTCATATATCTACCAAACCTGTGTAAATACTTATTTGTGTTTTTGTATACTCGTATAAGGACAGGCACAAAACTTTACCTGATAAGCTGACGGGTATAACGTCCATATCATGTGTCATACTTCAAGTTCATATAAGTGACATTGTAAAGACAACTTTTCAAATCAGGGACCTGTTTGAGAAATTTCACAATTTAAATAGCTTAATTGTTTTGTCACCATTACCAATAGGGTATTTGACTGTTTGACTTTGGATAATATTTTATATAAAACAACAAATAACAGTTAAAAGAAATCTTTTTCTTAGAAGGGCAATGATTATTAATAAAGCAGAAATTACCATTGCAAATATAAGTATGAAGAAAACTGGGATGCCAATATGTGCAATTGTGCATCCTTTTGTTTGTTACTTGACAGTTTCCTTTTCACCAGATTTGAATTTATAACTTACTAAGTTTTGAGCGGATTAAACAAAATCTTCTTGTTTTCAGTTTTAAATTATGTTACAATTTAATATGAAGGAAAAATCATCAAGTCATCAAATTTATTAAGTCAAATACCATATTGTGTGCTTAATAGAAATCTATACTTGAGGTAAGTATATACTTACACATATGAATAATTTGGTTCAACATCTGAAATATGTAACCATTTCTGTTATTATTTTTTTATATAATAGGTTGGGGAAAAAGTCTTTTCGCATTTTATATGAAAATTCAAAACATTTTTTAATATAGTTTATTTACATTTAACTAAAGTATGTAGGTACCATTTTGTTCTATAATTTTTTGCCATCTTTTAGGTAGGGACATGATCCCATTGCTATAGAAATTTTGGGGCTGCTGATCAAAAAACTGCGTCAAGTAGTTTTGGCAGTCCTCTCGTGAAGTTAACCTGACACTGCCTAAAGAATTCTGAAGAGACCACAACAGGTGGAAATCTGAAGGTGCCAGGTCAGGACTATACGGCGGATGCATTAACACCTCCCAGCCAAACTCTCTTCATTTTTGCTGAGTGGTTAAAGATGTTTGAGGTCTAGCGTTATCATGATGAAAAACCACACCCCTTCTGTTGATTAATTCCAGCCGCTTTCTCTCAACGTCTTGCTTTAATCTTATCAGTTGTTCGCAGTAGAGTTCGGAATCGATGGTCCTGCCAGGTGGTAACAGCTCATAATGAATAATGCCCTTCCAATTCCACCACACACACAGCATCACCTTGTTGCGAGTTAACCCGGGTTTCACCACAGTCTGTGAAGCCTGACCGGCCTTTGACCATGACCTTTTTCACACGTTCTTGTCGTACGTGACCCACTTTTCATCACCAGTTATCAATTTCTTCAAAAATGGTTCGTCATATTGCGTCGTAATAAAGAATCACAAATGAGTACACGGTTCATTAGGTTTCTTTCAGAGAGCTTGTGAGGTACCCAAATATCGAGCTTTTTTGTGTACCCATTTTTTTTCAAATGCGCAAAAACTGTTTTGTGGTCAATTCCCAGTTCTTCAGCTACGTCGTAACTACTGATATGCCGATCCTGCTCCACTTTTTCAAAAATAGCATCCATTTTATCCGTAACAGGGCGACCAGAGCGACATGCATCTTTGACATCAAAATTTCCGGATTGAAAACGCTTAATTAAACCAAATTTATGCTACTCTCACAGACACTGCACTAGGTCCATAAACATCGCAAAAATTTTTCATTGCTTGCGTTGCATTTTTACCTTTTTGGTAGTAAAATTTTAAAATGTATCTAATTTCTTCATTAGATTCACTCATCTTGATGGTAAGAAACACAAATGAAAATCATACATTTTCCTAATTTGAATTTGGAATTATCTTCTTTAAAATTTTAACTTTTAAATGATACCAAAACCAGCCAGGTACAAATATTATAGCCAAAGTGGTTTTATTACAAGTTCATACATACTACATGCCAAAAGACTTTTTCCCCAACCTAATATATATATATATATATATATATATATATATATATATATATATATATATGTATAACTAAGTGATAGGAATGTTATGGTGAGGTAATAGTTTGAATAACTGAACTTTTTAGGACACGACATGCATGACTAACCAGTTGATTGACCATGTGATTTAGTTGTCATGTGACAGCTATGTAGATTAAAATAAGTTTTATAACATTATTTTAGAATTCCCGAACTAAGTGTACCTTTCTAAAAACTTATTACACTACATATTGCAGAGAAATGTATAGATAGACTATAATACATTTCAATTTAAAAGTTTTTCTTACAAATAAGCGGAAATGAATTCAATCATATAAATCTCAAGGATTTTCCAATGTATTAAATGTATATGTATGTAGGTCCCTACATACTAAAACTGAAATCTGACATTTCCAGATGCTTTATCTATCAGGCTTGCATTGATTCACATATACCTTTTGCATCAAATATATGCATTACAGGTACAACAGTAAGACTGTTCATGATGACCACCACAAGATCAGAACAAAGCCGTACTTCTGTGACAAAGGGTAAAACGTATATATAGATTGTAGGTACATACCACTGAAGATTATAGCTGATGCTGCTCCCATTACTCCAAAGAACGGGGAATACACCGGTCCTAATTGATGGCTTGTGTAAGAGCTGGACATTTTGATTGAGTTTTTGTGGGAGTATTTACAGATTTCAAAACTGTGATAGCTATAACTATCAGCACAAGCACGCTCACTTCACAAAAGTTCAGGCCTCGTTTCGCTTTCTAATAGTTTATGCTTCAAGCTCTGCAATTTCTACAAACTCTACAGAATAAAATTGGTCGAACAATTTGGTCATATGACGATTTCGATTGATGTTCTTTGGAATTTTGGATTCGTGGTTCACGTCACGTTGACAGTTGACAGTACATTTAAAAATTTTTTTTGCTCTTTAACAGTTATGACCACAAATTAGATAGTTATGTTATGACAGTTGACTGATTGAAATGTCAAATCGTCAAATGTTGCCAGAATTTGTTCTGGAGTGCGGTTTCTGAAACGCGGAGTCACCTAAACGTATGGTTTTTGTATGGGAAAACCATTCGTTTAGGTGACTCCGCGTTTCAGAAATCGCACTTCTGGGGTCGCATTTTTGAAATCACTTGTCACATTACGAATGGTTTACGCGAGCGTTTCGAAACGGGTGCATTTTTGAAATGATCCGTATGAGAAGGATTTGCACGAGTGGTCTTGACCACTCGTAATTTTGACATTTGTGGCGTAGATATGTCAAAGAAACCTTTCTAGAGAATCAGTTCCGATTCATGCTGCTTTTTATTTACGGTGAAATTCTTAGAAAACCATAGACATATTTTCGATGATTTCTGCGTAAAACAATATTTTTTTGGCGGACACGACGCTTTCAAAAATACGGCCAAATGGTTTTTTACGCGAGCGGTGAGTTGGAAAACTACACGTTTTATGTTTCAGTGAGTCCTTATATGAAAAATAGCACTCCAGTGGTGCGATTTTTCAAACGCAGAGTCACTAAATGTACGGTTTTTTGTATGGAAAAACCATTCGTTTAGGTAACTCCGCGTTTGAAAAATGGCACTTTATGTTGTGATATCTACTGTTTCATTTCGAATGATCATTCCAAAGAGGAAAAAAAAATTTTTAGCTTTAGAAATGATGACCACGGAACAGAGAATTAGGGGTCCGTACCCAAAGGGTAAAAACGGGACTCTTTTATTACTAAGACTTCGTTGTACGTCCGTCTGTCTGCACAGATGATCATTATGAAATGTTTATTCTGTTTTTAGTAGATATTAATATTTTACGAACAATTCTTGTATATACATATACAATATGTAACAAAAAAGAATCGGGCAGGGTTTTTGTTACACATTGTATACAATACAATATTATTTTGTAGTAAAACAAGTACCTAATGTTTCTTCTTTTTATTGAGGACCTTTCCACCACTTTAAACACAAGTAAAGAATGTTTCCCCCACCAACACACTCTAGGCCAGTTATTCTTTTTTTTTTTCACGTAGGCACCGCCGAAAGAGCAAAAATTTAATTTCTTTGGAATCGCCGCTGTAACAGTAAATCCCTACATATAATAAAACAGTAAAAAAATGTGTATGTACATTGAATAAAGATCCAAAAAAAATTGGGGCGATGGAAATATAGTAACGGGAGTAAGAATTTAAAAAAATTCCGGGTGTTTGTTTGTCTGTTGTTACTCGCTAATCTCCGGAAATACTGAATGTAATACAGCTGTCAAGCCTGGGCAACATATGTATACAGGGTATAATTATTTTTGGAAAATGGAACACCTGATGCAGTACCATAATGGTTAACTCTAAGAGATATCAAAGTGACGTCTTAGCAAGCAAAAGTTGTTCAGCCTGATGAGCATTTTTTGTTGAGGTATAAACATTGAAGATCTGGAACACCTGATTTAGATACGCCATCATAAAGTCCAAAAACGAAGTCGCGGATATCAGCTTGTTAATAATAAAACACATGTTTATCAATCATACAATATGTATTTAATATAAGATACAGTACTTGTGACAGCTGGACAAACCATTTTAGGTATTAAAAATCTTAATAATCACTACATTGAACAAATTTCTAGGTTCCATATTAAATAAACATTCACTATTATTATGCCCAAATGTGTGATAAATTAATTGAGGTAGATTACCCGACATTTCCGGGTCAAAATTATAATTAATTTTCGGATTGCCATCGAGGGATCAAAGCAAATAAGACAACGCATTAAACATTATACTATATAATTAAATATCTACAAATTGAATATAAGTAGTGCACACTATTCGGGATACATAGATAGGCTCCACATATAGTTTCTATTGTATCTCGTCAAACATTTACAATAAAGGAGAACATTCATATAATAAACGCATAATATAGGAAACATGTTTAGACAACTCGCGTACCTACACTAGCCTACCCCCTACCCTCCCGTCGCAGCCTCCCCCTGGCCAGGCGCGAAGCAAATTACAGAATTATGCAGAATAATACTTATTATATACTAATCTATGTACACTCCGTTGGCAGCCATTATATCCGACCAGAAAATCAAACAAGCCACCTGGCGAAATTAGTAGTCTAGTAATTATATTTTCCATGAAATCTCAGAACAGAGTATGTGCTAAGATGGCTTGAATATTCATGACTTTTCTGCTCAGCACAACAGTTTCACTTTAAATAGATTGCGGTTGATCGGAGAGTGGAAAATGTCGACTGTTTCAGTTTACCAATACACATCGGTTAAAAATAATGACAAAAGTATTAAAATAAGACAAATCGCACATAGTCGACAATGCTTTAAAACAATACTTATATTTTGAAAACATAACATTTATTTAGAATTTGATCAACTCCAATCTAGTCGCATCTCCTTTTCGTTTCATATACAATAAAACTGTCTAATGGCTATTTCCTATTGTTATCCTTGTCTCACACAGAAAATATGACAAGGATGGCGCTAGAAAATAGCCGTTTGGCAGTTCTCGGCTGAATCGCAAAGTATATTCAGCTCCTGCGTCGGCTGTAATGTGTTTCACGCCTTCAAACATCAAATGATAGGCCGCAGAATTAATACAGATAGAAATAAGTCACTGTACGGCTACAGAGAAGAAATGCTGGCAACTACCTTGTTCCCTTTACAATTTTCTCTTTCAAGTCTCAAAAAAAAGGAACGGTTTGCCGGCGCTCGCGTGGAACAAAACGTTACGGTGAGCAAATGAACGAACGCCGCAAACCACACAAAACAAACATTCGACAATACTAATTTCTATTCTGGCAGTGATAAAAATATTGTTCTTTTGCGCTTACTCATTTTATGTATATTTTTCGATATAATTTAGTACCCCATTACAAGGTCCGGTTCACAAAATATTTCTCTGCCTACATTTCCGAACGCTTACTCTATTCTAATGGAGATATTACTTTAGACCGGTATTATATTACTTCTTCAAACATTTGCGAGTCACAAACGCCGCCGTTCGAGTTTGCAACAAAATTTGTACTTAAGCGATTGTAGGCCACATCGTTAAGCTATCGAGTCGCCGAAACTAATTACTGATTGAGCGAATACACCTTGGAGACAAGACAGGGATACCCTATACATTGCATTTGCTCCATTACTGCCATCTATTTGAGATCAAATTCAAGTCCATTTTGTTAGTCTGATAAAACAAAACTAATTGTCTTTGTTATTTTGGTGTCAAATTTCACTATGAAAATAATTTCTAAAAAGCGAGCCAATAAAATATGGCACTACGATCAGTGCTGAAAAAAAATTATACTAAGTTTTTAAATTTATTAAAATAATAATCAGTACATTGGAAACGCTCCAAAAGAAGTCAACTGTAGTAAGCACACGATTCCATACCACACCGACAATCAGGCACCAACTTGACTACTAGAGAAATTTTCCTATTACACTTCTTTGGATCCATACCTACTGCGAGCGTGTGCGAGCGAGACGGCGTCAGCGCTGTGCGAGCGAGACGGCGTCAGCGCTGTGCGAGCGAGACGGCGTCAGCGCTGTGCGAGCGAGACGGCGTCAGCGCCGCTCGGACATATTCGCAAGACATTCTCTAACATAGACACAGTAGTCTTTGACTAAAGGAGCTACCTGAATTTTTCGGGGTCTAGTGCTGCCCCCATTTGAAATAAATCATTTAAAGGAAACGGAGATATTTGCCAAAAGTGGCCGTTTTTCACACAAATGCAAAAAAACTTTACGTTCTTACTTTGAAATATAAACAGTTGTTCATAAAAGTTTGAAGGGTTATTCAGGGCTTGATCAAGGCAAAATTTTAAATGTAATCTCCGTTTCCTTTCAAATGGTTTATTTCCTGTGGGGGCAGCTCTGGACCCCGAAAAATTCTGGTAGCACCTTAAAGTCGACACATTGGCCAGCGGCAGTCGAGGCTGACGAATGCGCGCGTGACATAAATACGACTGAACACGCCTAAGGCTCCCTCTATGCACTTTACTCTAGGGTCGTTTAGCACTACAAAATGATCTAATACATAGAATCTCCTGTTTCGTATCGAAGCGAAAGTTTTAAATACGGTGTTTACCAAGTCCACGCACACCCTAACTTAACGCTATAGGCACTAACTAAAATTACTAGCGAGATCGTGTGAGCACAGAACACAATTTATTCATCCTCATGTAAACCCCTTATGCTAAAAAGGCAATATTGTTGACAACTTCTGTATAAGGGACCTCCAAAAGTTAAAATCTAAATTCTGGATACCAAATCATCTATTGAGTTTATTTAAAAATCATTGGCATGGTGTGTTCTCTATTGTTACACCTGATTTACATGAATTCAGTCGAATGCGAATGTTTATTACGTTCTTTTATGCCAAGAACTCGTTAGTAAATAACGTAGTCTTGTTGTCTGTCTCTCATGGATATATTGTTATGCCACCCTCACTTACATATTTCGATATGACATAACATGGGACTAGGAGGCATTACAAATAAATAAAAAGGATTCACTTAACATTTCGCAATCATACCTAAAATTAATTATATTTTTGACATCACATAAAATTGATACTATTGTCGACATTCATCGCATATCAACCAAGTTCATGTAAACTAAGCTATCGAATCCCACATTTTCTTCGAGTTAGAGATGCATTTTAATTCATCAAAGCAAGGAACATTTTGGAATGAAGTTCTTTATCTTATGTAGTACTGGAAAAGTTCTTGTTATTTGATTGCTTTATTTTGTACTAAAGACGCCGCCATACTAAGGTGCGTATACGTGTCGTAATTTTTACACAAAAAATAATTTGGGCGAATTTTCAGCCTGACTCCGTAAAGGAGGTCAGGACGTACTTTACGCGTGACGTAGAATTTACCAGACGCGCCGAACTTCTGACGCATAATAAATAGGTAACGCCACATTAATTGCAGTCAATTCGTTGCTTGTATGGATCAAAATCATCCCGTCGTATAAACAAACATATCGATAAATTTGTTAAAACTCGAGATACAAAACTTGTGCGAGGGAACGAATCGGTCACTATATCTTATCACATAACATTATTGCTAACAATAGGTACATGGTCGATGCTACAGTACGCTAGTACCAAACTAAACACAACTTCAATGGCAGTGACGTAACTACTACATAGACAATAGAATAGACAGCTGTTGATTCTGTAAAGCTAACATTGCTTCGAATCGAATCGGGAACGTAAATCCGGGTATATCGTATATCAAAACCCTTAACTAATCGAGTTGAGATTGATATGACCACGCGGGTACTTGATATAAAGTGAACACTGTGTACCATTGAGCATGACTATCAAAAATGAATACTAACATTTTTATATGGAATTTAGTTCCAACTTTCCCCGCTTATGGCGGTGTTCTAGCATATAAAATTGTTGTATGATCCTTTTTGAAACTCCGTGATTGATGTATCAAATCAAGAACCAGTTAGCGTATGAACATTACACACTGAACTAATCGGTTTGAAATGTGAATGATATTGTCAAACGGCCATTCTACATCGCCTTGTCACGCTAGTGTGAAGAAGGCAAAATAAAACTCCAGTTTGACCACCGTTATTTAAGAGTACTCTTGTTAAATGCTTATTGCATTACATACAGCCTAGTCAGAAAAGATATAAAAATAGAATCTTCCCAAACTAAAAACTGACTTCAACACCAAGCACACAACCGATTTTGATAAAATTGACATTTAAGCCCTTTAAAACATAAAAAAGAAACTTGTCTTTAACAAAAAAAGAATTTTCCAAATTGGTTTCGAGTAATCGGTAAACATACATAAAAAAACATTAAACATTCGAACGAAATAATAATCTGCTTCTTTTTTGAAGTATAAGATCTTGAACTTGTAAAGGTTAACAAATAGGTTAATGGACCTCGCCAAATTGTGGAAAAAAAAAACAGAACTAAATTTAACATGGTATCGCCCATAACACAGTTAAAAAAAATGTGGCGCCATCAATCCAGGTCCACTGACTAATTTGTACTATATGTAAACATCTCTTGTTGTGAATACGGTTGCCCACAGAACAAATTCAATTTTGTATGTAACATTTTATTTCGCGATTTCGAAACTAGGGTTTTATAAAAATATGTGACACTAGGTGGCAGCACAGTGACGTCAGGTCCAATCGACTGTTGTCATTGGACCAACAGTTGTCAGTTCTTTCGCCCTGTCAAATGTATCCAATAACAGCAGCTTATTGGACCTGACTTCACACTAGACGGCAGATCTAGTGTCAAATATTTTAGAAAACCCTCTTTGAAAATAGACAGTGGATTTTATTCTATAATTCTTTTTTCCGCTCAATATAGCCAGGCTTGTGTCACTCCCCGTTTAGGTACCTACATAAGTACTATGCGCGCGGCGACCACTCCGGATTGGAAAATTCAAATAATAAGAATGAAATTGGCTTGCACTGGATTTTTAGGTATCTAAATGAAAAGGTGCTGAGTTCTGACGCGAGCTAAATTAAACCATATCGCTAACCACATTGAGTAGATATTTCTTCGAATTTCTTTGCTGAGTGGAACATCCGTAGGTGAGTACTAGAACTTATTCTGTGATATAATGTTTCTTACTAACGTTGTAGGTCAATGTGCAGTATTGTTCCGCTAACTGGCGCTCGCTATAGTGATGAATGCTACTGGTACTGTATAGGCACTTGGTGAGTCATGAGGCCGGAGTGGAAGACGTCCGCCAAACGTTCATGATCACACTAACGCCCAACCAAGGAGGGGGCGCGGGAAATTAAACCACACCAAGCGAACGCAAATCAATCTAAAACCTTATTACACGTGTCTTCATTCCGTGTCTGATTTATACATTGCGTGTTTCGTATACATGAAAAATAGAATACAAAACAGGCAATGCACATGAAATCGGACACTGGATGTAAGCACACGTAATAAAAACCTAAGCTAAATGACAAACTAGTATGTACACGTTGGCAGTGATGCTATGCTGGTCGAGTGTCGAGCGACACGTAACCTACCTTACTCTATCAGACTTCCGTCCGCTACGTCAACATTAAACTAAACCGAATGCTCTATTGTACACTCGAATAACGAGACTTAACTTTATACACATCGCACTAAGTATTTACAATTTGTTCGCTATCGCGCCGTCGAGCGGGATCCGCCCGCAATATCATTATAAAAAGTAAGCATCAGTCTTGTATAAAATTTACGCCTGCTATCTCGCAGTCTGAAACGCGTCAACGAATCTTTGGCGATAATTTTCCTACCGTGAGCCACCGCAGTGGAGAATCAACATCTGTCCTGACCGCACACCGCTCGCTAAATTACACTACTCTCACGTTTCTGAACTGACAGCCCAATGTCTGTGCCATCACAGATAATTCGCGGCGCAATCGATCGAACAAGACAAAAATTTGCCCACCTAAAGCCGATACGAAGTATTTGTGAAGGCGAACCTTATACTAGAAATATACATAGACTACTGAACGGTGAGCGGTGTGGCGGTCGACCCGATCGTTTTATTGAGACACCCCTGAAATCTACGAATGACTTTCAACCTATTTTTTGGTCGAATGAGTACTCACTAACTGGCGGGGCCGCAACGTAACGGTCGGGCTGCTTGTAAACGGATTATCGTCCGCAAGGCCAGAAGGAATTCCCGCCGTATCGCCGGCCCATCTTCCTCTTCCTGGCACCGCTGACGGCTTCGGGTTTGCTGGTGTCGTCCTCGCGGTACAGCGTGCTGAGGCTGACTGACGCGGCGCACTCGAACCGTTCTCGTTTCTGCTTGGCGATCAGGTTGGCGAGCAAGCGCGACGACGTACAGTTTCTCGCGGGGAGCTGGCGGGCGGGGGGAGCGGGGGGCGCGGGCGCCGGAGGGGGCGGGGGCAGCGGCGCCGACACACTTCTGTATGTGGCGCAGAACTGCTCGTACATCAACACTTTGGTGTGCACGGGCAGCGACGCAATTTCCACTCTCTTGATTCTCTTCACATCCTTCTCTGGCACCCATTCGTCTTCGAGCCTGTGTAAATAAAAAAAAACAATATTTTTACTCGTTGAAACATACAGCACCACACAGAGGCGGCTGCAAACACATTTTGTTATGTTTCTTTCCCTCTGTAAAAAAAGAACGTTGCAGATTTTCGAAGATTTTGTTGTTTTACTTTTTGGTTTGTGTTTGCAGCGTTGGGTTGCTATCCCATGTGTGCAGAAAAAAAGACCATGCAAGTAAGCTTAAAAGATAACCTCTAAGTCTAAGAAGTGTCAGTCTAACCATACCATACGCAAACGTATCTCAGAATGATGGAAACTTAATTGAATGGGAAAATTATATCAAAGCATGGAACTACGAACTATGTGAATACGTTATCGAAATCTATCTATGCTCTTAGGGACTGGCAACCCTGGCGAGTTGCTAGCAACATTTGGAGAAAGTATTGCCAATCAGATACGTCACTAATTAGCCAGGAATGTATTTCAATCCATTCAAATACTGAGTGAAAAAGCTAAGGCTTACTACACACTTATTTGGGCCGGCATTAATCGGCATAGCCGGGCGTTAAAATCTATTATATATATGTAGATGAATGTTCGGGAATCACGATTCGCTCGGCTTGGCAACTGCCGAATCATACCGGTCAACTTTTGGTAATGAAGATTTTCCTGTATTTATTGAAAACCGAATCGTGCCGATCAGAGCCGACGGAACAACCAGATCGGCACAACTGTCAATGTCACAATGAAACCGAACGTAATGTTGCTTCGTTTTTCGACAAATACTGCCGAATCTCCAGTGCCGACCCGCTTATCTGTGTAGTAAGCCTAAAGCGCTGGACACACTGAAATGACGTAAGATGCAGACGGGGCGCGGACATCTCCGCGGCCTTTTCATACAAAATTTTTAGAAGCGTCGCGACGCAAAACAAACAGAAATGACGGGGCGCAAACACGACGCTTACTAGTCTATTGCAAAACTTACAGAACAGACGGGGCACGGACGCGAGCACGGGCGAAACGTGGTTGCGCTGTGGCTCGCGCGTCGCCAGTGTTGATACGGATTTGTTCGTATCTGTCACGTCCGTGTCTAGTCTTTTCTATAAGTAAAAAGGTCGCGACGGCGTCCAGTCTGTACACTGTACGCGCCCCGTCTTCGTCTTACGTCTTTTCTGTGTGTCCGGCGCCTACGCTGACCTAGTATAACTTTTTTGACACTGCCTTGCTAGCAACTTCATAGTTGTATATCTGTGTGGCACTCGTGGCACGTTGACCATGCAAAGCGTGATGCTTCAGGATCAACTGCATGCCTTCACGCATACACAATTTACAGAAACGACCACGTCCAGTATTTTACCTTTAAAAATGATATGATTCGTATACGACAAGAAATTGCAGAATTTGAAAGATATAGTTATAATCATCGCCACACTGAATAAACTTTATCGATCAGTAAAAATTCAATGAAGGCGTCATTTCGAATTTTGCGATTTATTGCTATTTGGTTTGTAGTATACAGGTTAATTTTGTACTCCCTAGTTATATTGAAATCTAAAAATCACCAATAGAACATCAAAAAACTCCCAAATCGTTACTTCCTTTGCGTATGAATGCGAAAGTAATTCTGTCTGTCTATTACTTCTGCACGCTTCAACTACTTTCATCGATTTAGGTTTGATACCCGGGGAAGAACATGGGATACTTTTTATAACAGATTAGGGCCACGCGGGCAACGCTGCGCTAACTTTCCTAACCGCGCGGCCGTTAGCCCCCCCCCCCCCCTCCCCTCCCCCGCTTCCGCGCCGGTGACCACGAGCCCGGTCAGATAAAAAACCGGACCCTATAAGACTCCACTGTCCATCTGTCCGTCTGTGTCTGTATGTCACCAGACTGTATCACATGAACCGTGATACGCTAGACAGTTTAAATTTTCACAGATGATATATTTCTATTGCTGCTTTATCAACAAATATTTGAGTAAATATTTAACGGGGGTAAATATTTTAACAGGATAAAGTAAATATTTAAGTAAAGCTCCCATACAACAAATGTGGTTTTTTTAAAATAATGGTACGGAACCCTTCTTGCGCGAGTCCGACTCGCGCTTGGTCGGTTTTTATTATGAAACAAGGTACATAATTGACAGATGATCTAAGTTTTATTTCGCCTAAAGAGGACTTTCTTTTTACTAGGAAGTTCAAAATCACCCTGTATGTGTGCCCATTATTATTCAATAAAATATAATGTCAGAAGTACACGTTGCCAAGTTATGCATGTGATCCTTTTCGCGAATCTTAGGCATAAAGTTAGTACAACATATATTTCTTTTCATGCTATTTTATTAAGCTGATGTCATTAGAAGAGCTAATTACATAAACGAACAGAGGGGTGAAACATGGAAGGATGGATAAGTAGATGAAGTTTGTTTTTTTCAATGCGTAAATTGTTACGGCTAGTACAGTCCATGATATGACACCTACTCAACATTTTAAAAAAGGGTCGACCGCGCAACCTGATCAAATTTATGTCGAATGAATTAGTATTTATCATGACATTGCTGGAAAAATTTGCGCATTGTAACGTAAAAGACAAAAACGACAAAGGAAACATAAAAAATTAGGTAGTATCTATAAGTTTATTATCACCGTTCTACCATTAAAAATGCCTTTGATTGTATTTTTTTTTGTGTATAGAAAAATCAATATATATTTTAAATGTAACCGTCTGTCTGATTGAACTTCACTGACGAACTTTTAAAATTATTATTTTTTTCAAACTCGCAGTTAATTAGGCAGTAAATCACTGAATAAAGAATTTTTCAATATCAATTTCAAAAACCGCCATCGATAAGGGGGATCAAGTTACGAAAATATGGTATTTGTTGGCACGAAAAAGAAGCCCTTTTGGACCTCGCGAAATAATGAGATAATAGAATATTATGCAGTGAATTCTTTGTTGTATGATAAAAGCCTGTTGGTAAGGATAGGCGATGTAAAATAGTAAAGGTTGGATCTCACATGTCAGCCCGGAAGAGCACTTTTCTAAGCTGCTATCCTTTTTTGTCGCTCAGAACCGTCATTTGACAGAGCGAGAGAGCGACGGAACCCATTAGCATCGGCGATTCAGCGTTCCGTCGCTCTCTCTCGCTCTGGCAAATGACGGTTCTGAGCGACAGAATTGCAGCATAGAAAAGTGCTGTTCCGTTCTAACAAGTGAGATCCAACCCTAAAAGGAGCTTGTCAAGCCGTGTTTTCACGATACACAGGGTGTGTTTTCATTTCAGAATGTGTAGCTAGTACACACTTTCTAAGTGACGAATTTAAGTTATTCTAGCATGGGCATGGATAATAAAGAATATATATGCACAGCGTTAACATAAAAAGAAGCTAATTTACGTGGGACCCACCTGTAGTTACCTGATAAAACACAATTACCCGAATATCTGCTGTAGAGCAAGTAGATTATACAGTAACGTTAAACAATTAGTTGAGACAGTTCCTCACATCATTTCAATTGTTAATGCTACCAGTGTTGTTTATACACTGTATACCTACATAATGATATTCTGTATTCATTGACAGTTTATAAAGAATAATCCAAATTTATGGAGGGTAGATTATAAGGAGAACCATCTCATATTTTTATTTTTTATTTATTTGTAATAATGCAATATGATAGACAAGCACTAATATAATTAATTATAACACAAAACACATAACTCTTGTGAATTCGTTCAGAGAACAGGTAAAAATATCAATTCTCGCTGCGATTCGATTAAGCGTGCGCAGCGTTCGTGTTAGCGCCTTTTTTTTCAGTAGCTGTGTGCGAGAGCTGGGCACCACGATTAATGGAAGGCAGAGGCGGTGCCCTGCGAATCCGTTTGGAACACACAAACTTAGCATCCTTATACATATAGGGGAACAGTTGTAAATGTGTCCTGCTAAAAGCAGTAATAAACAGTACCAGGTCCTTAATGGCGCTGGAGTAACAAGAGTGTGTGTTTTCATTGATAAGTTTAGCTAAAAGTATGTTTGTTGATCTTTCCTCCACATTTTTGGTGAATTTACTGACTTAATGTTAAAAAAATTTTTTATAAAATTTTTGCTGTTAAGAAGATGTCCACGTAGCCGTTAAGTGAAAATTAAAACGATAGTTTGTTTAGAAGCTAACTTATTTAAATTTTACCTACCTGCTAATGTGCCTCTATATCCATTGTAATTTAATACCTTTTGACAAACACATCGTTCTCCTTACCTCTACCCTCCACACCAAAAATGACTAGTATTGTGAGCCAAATTCAATATTCATTTCTTAACTTTTATTATTTCACGTGACTTTTTTTGCAACAAATAAGCTAGTAGTAAGTTTTTTTTAAATATCTATATAAGTATTAAGAATAATTTAATGGAATTTTTATCGAATTAAATTGTTGAAGTTCTTTTTTTTTTCTTTTTCAAAATAAATTATTAATAATAATACTGTTATCAACCAAAATACTGTGAGTCTCTGAGATACTAACGTTACTGTCCGTGCTTCACGCACGAACGGGACAAATATAATTACTCCACAAAATGCTTACCTGCAAAACACACTCTTCTTAGAAACTATTTAAATACTAATTACATAAGTATATATGTAGTACTTATATAACTATCGACATAATTCATTTTCTTATCTTTTTTTAGCTGTTTTTGTTGTTATTTGTTATATGGGACTCGTCATACATTATAAAATATTGTGCGCCAAAAGTTAATTTTTCTATATCTTAAAACTTTTGGCATGTACCATAAATATCTCAAAGTAAGCAAGAGTCCACCAAAAATCATAATGCGATATTTTGCTTCATATAAACTTCCTGCCATTCTTATAGTCATATGTGAGATAGATAACTATACTGTGTTCAAATGAATGAATGACGGCGTCACCTTAAATTTAAAACTTAAAAAACCTTAAAAATTACAAAAGTCAATGTTTATTCACAGCGACTGAGCCAGGCCGCTCATACATAAATGAATTGGCTCAGAAAACGAAAGAATGCAACACAATTGTATTTGGGCTTAGGTAAATGTAAGGTAAATATTTGAATTTTGAAGTTTCCACACATTAAAATAAGTTTTCCCGCCACACCAGGCCGAATATTCGGCGTGGTGTGGCTAGACCCTTAAGGTGAATACAAGACATAGGTGGCGTCCTCATTTGAAAAAAAAAAATGTTGTGTTGGTATCCATCTAGCTTTAAAACGCGTTTCTGCTAAAATGTGGCCAATTTTGGCGAAAACTCGTTTTAAGACTAGACGGGCCAACGCAATTACTTTCACCGGTCGTTTATAATAGTATTTTATGCAACAGTTGTATAAGGAGGGTTAAAAAATGCGAGTGGCGTAGGTTACGATGCGAGCCTTGGCGAGCATCGTAAATTGACGCCATCGAGCATTTTTTGACTACTTATACAACGTTGCATACAATACTTTTTCTACGACTACCTTTACTAAAATAAATACAAAAATAAACAAAGAATAGTACGAAATACTACCATATGCTTGGTAGATACTAGGTATCTATGGAAGACTTTATTTTTTTTTATTGACGTCTTCCTAGTGACTAAAAGTGCCATTTTTGAAACATAGAGTCACTTAAACGAATGTTTTTCATACAAAAAACCGTTTGTTCAGTGACTTCACGTTTGAAAAATGGCACCATATGTTAAAATAACGATTTTATTATGTTTGGCAGTACGGTAGATCTAAAGAAAAAAAGTTTTAGGTCTATGGCTAGGAGTATCGTTTTGGCGAAATAACGACACATGTGCTATTATATTAGGAATAGACTATAGACTTTTCTGAAATCATATAATCTATGTTCTTATATTAGTGTTCGGGACCATTTAAAAGACAGTTAAACAGTACAGGAGTAGAAAAAACAATTTAAAGGTCTATCTAATTTCTAAAGGTTATCAAAATGTTAATTATGACCAAATTCACTATTAAATAATTTATTTAAAATGAGGGCGCCGCTTATGCCCTATAATCGCCTTTAGATATATTCTGAATATAATATAAATGCTTGCGAAGCCTAGATGGCAGCACTGGAACAACAAGGTCCAGGACGGCTGTCACTGGATAACATTTTGACAGTTCTCGCTGCTATCTAGTCCAATGTTGTGACAGTAGTCCCAGATTTTATAAAATTTAAGGTCTTTCTTTTACCAATGAATACTAGGGAAGCAAAATATAAAAGGTTATGAATTTTGTCAATGTTATAAACTTAAGTAAAGACAGTGTTTCTGAATGGCGTAGAGAACCCCTATAAGTTATATTATAGGTAACATTTTTAAATCTCATCAAACATACATACATCCAGTTTCAGCTAGACCATTTTTATTTTCAATAATTCAAAGATAAGCTATCTCATTTAAATTTTTTATAAACAAAAGATTTATCTTTTACAGCTTGGTTACTATTTCCAGAACATTGAATGGACGCTTTTATAGTAAGAAAGATTTAGTAGAAAGACTACATCGAAACTTGAATAATTAGGAAAGGACCAAATTATTCGGGCGGACAACCAATTTCCAGTCCTGCGCCCTTAAAATTATGTAGTATCCTGGGTCAAATATAAATTATTTTGTACTGATAAGAGAATAAAACATCACAAAATAATGTCACTAGTCATCGACCATATCCATTTTCAACGTATTTTTAAATTTATTTAAGCTAAAAAACTAATAATGGGACCGCTATTTGACTCCAAGAAACTGTGACGTCACGATATGCTATCTCATACAAATACCATAGACAACACTGAGAAAAATAAATAGCTGAACCAGTTTTGCTATTTGCGATCTGATTAGTAGATACCAAACTTTTGTTTTTATTAACCATACAGTTACATGTTCCAAACTACAACTATTAATAAAAACACATTTTAACTACAAGTAGCACTGAGTTTAACATTCACTAGATTTTGGTAACGTGTAGCAAAAGTTTTTGCCACTAGCAACCATTCTATTTTCTCAGTGAATGTTTGTTAGAAAAAAGTATCTGGTTTGACTTGTTGGAAATTTGCGGATGAGACTTATCGTAAGAGAGTGAGAGAGAAATAGAGTGTAACTCACACATGCGGCGGGAAGTATGTGAGCAGCGCCTCCCTGCGCGCCTCGCTGGCGTTGTAGCGCGTGGCCTTGAGCGCGATGTGCAGCGTGAGCGTGTGCCGGCCCGGCGGCTCGCGCAGCGGGCACGCGCCGCCCAGCCGCCAGCGCGTGCCGCGCCACAGCCGCCACGCCAGACCCTCCATCGTGCCCGAGTCGAAGAAGTCAAACATCCGCGCTGCAACACAAAACATAAACAGTAAGTAGCGCCCTCCATCATGCCCGAGTCAAAGTCGAACATCCGCGCTGCAACACCAAAGATAAACACACTAAGTAGCGCCCTCCATCGTGCTCGAGTCGAAGTCGAACAATCGCGCTGCAAAAAAAAAGATAAACAATAACTAGCGCCCTCCATCATGCCCGAGTCGAAGTCGAACATCCGCGCACTACACCAAAGATAAACACACTAAGTAACGCTCTTCATCGTGCCCGAGTCGAAGAAGTCGAACATCCGCGCTACAACACCAAAGATTAACACACTAAGTAACGCTCTTCATCGTGCCTGAGTCGAAGAAGTCGAACATTCGCGCTACAACACCAAAGATTAACACACTAAGTAACGCTCTTCATCGTGCCCGAGTCGAAGAAGTCGAACATCCGCGCTACAACACCAAAGATTAACACACTAAGTAACGCTCTTCATCGTGCCTAAGTCGAAGAAGTCGAACATCCGCGCTACAACACCAAAGATAAACACACTAAGTAACGCTCTTCATCGTGCCCGAGTCGAAGAAGTCGAACATCCGCGCTACAACACCAAAGATTAACACACTAAGTAACGCTCTTCATCGTGCCCGAGTCGAAGAAGTCGAACATCCGCGCTACAACACCAAAGATTAACACACTAAGTAACGCTCTTCATCGTGCCCAAGTCGAAGACGTCGAACATCCGCGCTACAACACCAAAGATAAACACACTAAGTAACGCTCTTCATCGTGCCCGAGTCGAAGAAGTCGAACATCCGCGCTACAACACCAAAGATTAACACACTAAGTAACGCTCTTCATCGTGCCCGAGTCGAAGAAGTCGAATATCCGCGCTGCAACACCAAAGATTAACACACTAAGTAACGCTCTTCATCGTGCCCGAGTCGAAGAAGTCGAATATCCGCGCTGCAACACCAAAGATTAACACACTAAGTAACGCTCTTCATCGTGCCCGAGTCGAAGAAGTCGAACATCCGCGCTACAACACCAAAGATTAACACACTAAGTAACGCTCTTCATCGTGCCCAAGTCGAAGACGTCGAACATCCGCGCTGCAACACCAAAGATTAACACACTAAGTAACGCTCTTCATCGTGCCCGAGTCGAAGAAGTCGAATATCCGCGCTGCAACACCAAAGATTAACACACTAAGTAACGCTCTTCATCGTGCCCGAGTCGAAGAAGTCGAATATCCGCGCTGCAACACCACAGGTAAACACAGTAAGTAGCGGCCTCCATCGTGCCCGAGTCGAAAAAGGGTTTAGCTACATCTGTGAGTACGGGAAAGCACTTTTCTATGTTGCTATCCTTTTCTGTCACTCAGAACCGTCTTCGCTAGAGCGAGGGCGAGCGACACATCAGTATCGGCGATTCCGCAGCGTTGCGTCGCTCTCTCTCGCTCTAGCGAATGACGGTCTGACGGTTCAGAAAAGGATAGCATAGAAAAAAGCAATTCCGTGCTGACAGATGTAGCCCATCCAGAAGTCGAACATCCGCGCTGCAACCTAGGGTACACACAATCAGTACTACTTTCTGTCAACAGCGCCATCAACTGATATGTAGAAGCGAAATATGTAGCTACTTATACGACTTGATATCCTTAGCGCCATCTTTTATTTGCTAGAGAAAACCTCGTCTTTCCAGCGTTAACCCCCCAATAACTTTTTAACACCTGAACTGATTTCCATCTAACATAGCCAAGAACCATCAAAATCAAGTCGGCTTTCAAACAAAAAACCCGCATCAAAATCGGCCCTTTTCGATGCTACGATGCCAGAGACAGACACAGAGAATTCAAACTTAAAACACCCCTCTTTTTTAAAATCTCAAATGTATTACTACAAACACTGAACTAGTTAATCAAATATCCAATATGATCAACTCACCCGACCATGGCTGCCGTCTGTACCGCAGTTTCTTGCCGTTCCTCCTGATCAACTTGGACGCGCTGTCGCTGGACTTCTTGCTGCCGCCGGTGTTGGGCGAAGCCTCGTTGAAGTGGTTGTTCACGTGTCTCTCGAGAAGAATCTGGAATTACACACAGTATTGTTAAATTTGAGAAATACGAACGGGTGGACTGTGATCGATATATGATTGTAGTGTTTGATACTTTTTAAATTTCAAAACTAAAATCAAAAGAGAGAAATTACTTTAAACTGATAGAATAAAAATGGAAAAAGGTTTTTGTTTCTATTTAATGAGCACAGAATAGGTAATCTGTATTCTGAGGCCCAAGACAATATTCGCGGTTAGCGTTGACAGTTAGAAATGGCAAAACGTAAAATATTGTTGCCAGAATTTATTCTTTATTTATTTATCCTTAATTTATTGAGTTTTACTTAAATCAGTCACAACAAGTAAATTATAATAACAGTGCCAAATAAATAAAGAACCAAATGAATGATAGAATTAATCAAATAAGTAAAAAAAAGTTGGGCTGGATTTAACCCTATAATCAGCGTCTGTGATACTCTGAATCGAAAGAAAATACGTATTACACGCACAGCTCTGTTTTTGGACACTTTGGAATAATAATATCTTCACAATCACTTTGTGAATGAAATACGATAGATATATTATTATGACTTAGCTCCTTACAAGTGTGTGAACTAAAGCCAAACCTTTTGGTTTAAACACTTCAAACAAAAGTGGGCATCCTGCATCTGTCAACGCTCACCTAAATTATTGTTTTGACTGAAGTCATTTCAGAAAGCCATTTATGTTCGTTACAACAAAATATGAAGCATCTGATATTGGAACTAATCATTGCTTTAACAAATTCAAAAAAGACCTAGATTTTTTTTAAATTACAGTGACCTGAAACGAAGATGATTTTAAATTATTTCGAAACAAATGGAACCAAAACGATCATGATATCCTGAAAAAAAGCCTTAGGTTCTAATTAAACCTAAAACTATACTTGGTTTTATCGAACGAAGTAGCCACAGCACGAAGAGTTGTAAAAACAAAAAAATTCCGACACTAGTGCAGAAAAACTCTTAAAAGGTTTATATACAAAGAGTTCTAAACACACATGAGCATCTACATAGTTGTTGAAAACAAACTGACTGCACTTGTATCGAATTCAAAACAATACAATAAATTTATTATTCCATAATAACAAATCTATCGTTTTGTCAAATTAACATATACAAAAATAGACGAGTAGATCCACCAATACTGCTTGCGGTTCCTCTTCTTTGCCTTGGGAAAGAAAGCATAACACAAGTTTATCGTTCTAATTTACTTTGGATATCGACGACTTCATTACTACGAAATGACATGAACACATCACGCAAAGTTTTTAAAACACTAAATTTGGAATTTGGAAAGAGTTTGGAGACAATAGTAGATAAATTTTAAAAATCAAGTCGAATTTAATATGCCAAATATAAAAAATGCCAATTGTAATGTGATGTGTCACTTAATCGATTTACTTAATGGCTTGGTTAGTAGACAAGAAAGTTAGAAGCACCTGAAGGTTTGAAGACGATCTAATAGATAAAACTACGACCAAAGATCACACGAATCAGGAAAACAGTAGAGAATGTCATCACATATGTTTCAAATGTGATTGGACATCGAAGAAAACTTAAAACGAAACGCCTTTTGCACGATCCGAAAACAATGACTACAAATAACATCAAATGAACATCGGATGTTTTAGGTCAGAACAAAAATGAGAAATGATCTCGAAGTTAATATTGATTACATATTTATTTGTAAGATTAAACACCGAGGACGGTGACAAAGAATGTCTTAAAACACAGGAATTGGGTACTTTTCTGAGTCAAAAACAAATTATTTGGTATTGTTAAAAAATGATCATCCATTTTCAACAAGTTTTTTTTTAAATTTATTATTGCAGAATAACTGATATAAGGAACGCTATTTGACTTCAAGAAACTGTGACGTCATTAGCCTGTATTTCATACAAATCCCATATAAAAAAGGTACTGATTTGAAGTTTGGAAAATAGCGAATTAGCCACTTGAGCCCAATATAATTATGTGAGCTTTGAGGCTTTCTTTATCCCCGCCCGAAGTGGGTGTAGAATATTACATATTCCCCTGGCCAGAAAGTGGCACTTTCATGTGTGGCGGTCGTAAAACGCCATTTTGTGGCCAGGCAAGACTCAAAATAGTTTTATATGCAAGCAATATTTAACAATTTAAGAAATAACAATGACATCCTAGTTCTTACATTGAATCGAGAAAACTTCGAATCAATGATGTGACCTTTTCGGGGGGTGCATTGGCGAGCGACGAAATAATTTACGAGACAAACCGTCAGAACGATATAGACAATAACGGATTCAGTTGCAGGATCGAGAGCGTTATTGTGGATTCGTTTTGGCGATGAGCTGGTAGCTGTGGACGTGTGTGTGCGCGTAGGAACGTAATTGTACCTGTGTGGAGAACCGCCGGCCGCAGCCGTCGACGATGCACTTGAACGGCTTGTTCCCGCCGTGCGACAGCGCGTGCCGCTCCAGCCACAGCCGCGAGCAGGAGGGCTTGCCGCGGACTTTACACTTCTGCCATAGACACACGTAGTTCTCCTTCCCTGCTTGAGTTTCCACGTGATCCGTCTGAAAGTACAAGTTTAATGAGGATCGAAGTTGCAAGTCACTATCAAGCGCTGGATGCAGGCCGCTTTATAGATCGGTCATTTTCGAAATCCTTGGGGCCCATGTCCAGCAGTGGACGTTTCGTGGCTGAAATAATGTTAAGTATAACTTCACTAATCATCAGGGTTAAAACGAAGGGTAAAAACGGGACCCTATTACTAAGACTCCGCTGTCCGTCCGTCTGTCTGTCAGTGACCAGGCTCTTTCTCATTAACCGTGACGGCTAGACAGTTGAAATTTTCACAGATGATGTATGTTTACTGTCGCTGAAACAACAAATAAATAAATATTTTAGTGGGGCTCCCATACAATAAACGTGATTTTTACAGATAATGGTACAGAACCCTTCGCAGACTCGCACTTGGCCGGTTAATTTTTGCCGGATGTGCACTCTGATGATATCCGATCGATAAAGCTATTGATCTAATGGGTCTAATGCTGCTAAATAGGTAAGTTTAATAAATCATTGTTATTAATTGCCTACTTTTTAACTTTCTCTCTGACATATCTATAAGTAACTATAGTATGATATTATGTTAACGAATTTTGGAAGCAGACTCGAGTGTCTAGATCTTCTTTTAGTACATACGTGTATTTAGTATGGTCTCTATAACACAGAAGTGCCACTTTGTTTCCGGTGAAGGAAAACATCGTAAGGAAACCAGCACACTAGTTTCATTAGTGTGTCTGTCACTAGATGGCAGTCATCGAGCTACATCAGATGCTTAAAGACAGCTCGAAAAATTTATACCTAGTGTTAGCTATTAACACACTCAATAACTAAACACAGAGGCACATAATTAAACACAACTAAAGATTCTTAGAATTCTATAGTTTTAAAATTTTTAAAACATTTAATATCAATTTCTTACCTGCAAATGCTCCAAGAGATCCGTATCGCTCTCAAACTCTCGATTGCAGTTCTCCCAATGGCACAGCGTCACCGTCGATGTGGTATCGGTGCTAGACTTCCTCCTGTTGCTGTCCGTCTGGACCGGGTTCCGTGGCGGGAACCTCAGCGTCTTCGGCTGCTTCAGAATGGGACTCTTCTGACAACTCTGCACTTCCACTGAACTCACGCTCACACTTAGCGACAGCGATGAATCCTCGTCACACTCTTTACTCGTTTGCGAGTCACTCGGCGAGTCAATAGATTTGTCCGTCCCAATTCCAGACTCGGAAGACTCCGTCGTGGTACTGCAGAAATTCGCTTCTATCAGAGTACTTTGAACGTTCGACGAAACATCTTTCAATACAGTTATTTGTGTGAAAATGGTTTCTTCCCGTCTCGCTACTTCTTCTACTTTCCTTAACTCTGCTTTTGTTTGTTCATTTCTAATTTCCTCCGTGAAATCATCTAATACTTTACCATCTTTACCTTTTTCCGCCACCAAGTCCTCTAGTTTTTCTGTTAAACAACTCACTTGTGCGAAAGGCCTCGAAGTAAATTTATTAGTATCTAGCTGAACTATATTATTATTAATAGTTTTTGACAGCCACGGAATATCACACTTTGAACTTACTTCACTTAGTTTCGGGCTCACATTTGTTACTTTCTTTCTCACATCGCTCACTTTCTGGCGCATTTCATTTACTTCTGGCTCCTTTACCGTGCTGCTTGGTGGATCTGTACCCTGGATTGGATTATCAGGCGGTTTGACAGGCGCTATCGGTATACTACTCGTGTGCAACGCCTGCGTTGTGAAGTTTGGTAGGATAGGCGGAGGATGGTGAACAATTGGGTTAGAACACGTAGACTGTGATGACGACGCTGTATTCGTGCTCGTGTAACTCCACGTCTCTTTCACATTGATGTTTGGCACAGACGTTACAATGAAACCAGGTTGTGGTACCAGCACCGGATGGCTGAAGTTGACTGTGAAATTCGGTTTAGACTGAACGGTGATTCCAGCAGGCGGCATACCGGTGACGTTCTTGTTCATCACGGGAATAGACTGGCTCGTGACTGGCGATGGTTTATTCACGTTAGGATAAGTCGGCGCCATGGTATTTGCCAGCTTCAAAAGCGTACCATTTATAAGTATTTGAGCGGCCTGTTGGTTTTGTAAGTGGTCTTGTCGCTGCGTGGTTAGCTGCGGTGTTGGCGGCAACACAAAATTTGGCATCTTTGCCACCAAATTTGGTATTTGTACAACCGTTCCGTTAATATTTTGCACGAAAGGAAAAACAAATTGTCCATTTAGTTTTGTCGGACTATTGACATTAGGTCGGTTGAAAGATGTCATATTGTTTTGTTGGTTTATGGTTTGTGCTGAGATCCCATTCTGAGGTATTCTCAGCGCAGTTAGCATTACGTTTTGAGGTACTGCTACGAATGAAGCTAAATTATTGGAAGAGACGGCGCCATTACATGGTTGAGGGATATTGAGTTGGTGACAATTCTGAAGATTGGTTACCGGGACATTCAAATTGCCGAGACTACCATTCATCGTCATCGAAACTTGCCGCACACCATTTGGAATATTCATGTTTGGCGCCGTATTAGCTTCGCCGGGAATGCTCGTCCTAGATGAATTCTGTGCAGAGTTGACACAATTTTGTTGCTGCAGCTGCACTTGCTTCAGGTTATTCGCTTTAGACCAAGTCAGGTTTTTGCTGTTGGCAATACAAGCAGATGATTTGCGATTAGTTCTTTTTGACGGTTGAGTATTCCGCTTTACTGGTTCTTTCTTCGTGGTGGAGACTTTAGATGAAATTGGATTTAAGCTTAAATTGTTCGATCCGCACATTACACCATTCATTCTACTATCTAATTTGGTTGTAGAACTCACGACACCGTTTACTCTGGTTGAATCGGGCTTAGTAACACCAAACTTATTGGGCGACTGACCGACGGAAGTTGCTGGCGCAATCCGTAATCCGTTAACATCACTTGCTGCTGATATTGGCACTTTGTGTTTTTTATTCACGCTTGTATTTTTCATACTGACTATACCATTGGCGGATGGGTCTGATGTAATTTTCGTGTCTAGGGCCTGCTTTTTGGCGTCAAACAACCCATTTATAATTCCATTCACATGTTTTTCTTTTGAGCGGGATTCTATAGCTGGGCGCACTTCAACGAAGCCGTTCATACTCGCATAACTCTTTTCCTTGACGTCCTTAGTAGGCCGTAGGTTATAATCGATCATCCCGTTGTGGTTGGAAGTGGATGTCGTTTTACTGAGATCTGTAGGTTTCCCTGTATCTATCACACCATTAGAAGTCGGGTGTATTGCCTTTTTCGCTGCCTCAGCTTGCTTGCCGACGTCCATTAGTACTTTAGGACTTAAAGTTTGTGATATGTAAGTAATGTATTTTTCCAGGTCGTGCGTGACGCCATTTTTGGGTAGGCACTTTCTTTTGGTGTCATCGTTGCTGCTGACGCTGCAGTCTCGTTTGAGACCGTTCTGCGGCTTCATTTTGTGGTTGAAGTACTCCGTGATACGGCGATGTATAGGTAGGTGGGGACGGCGCAAGGGCGCGGGCTGTGCCGCGAGGCGTCGCGGTGCCGGCGGCGCCGGGTCACTCGCCCAGGGCGGCATACGCGCAACCGCGCCCTCCTCTGCGGTGCTGCCCGACGATTCAGGGCTACGCGGCGAGGCCGGCTCGGTGATGTCGCTACCGCTGCTGCCACCGCTCTCCGTCGGACTCAGCACCGCTACGCCACTGGAACAATACATAATAACCTGTTAGACAACTTCGTTTAGCATAGTAAGTCAATAGTACATTAATAATCCTACTATTCCAATTCATTATAGTGTCACAGATCATGTTTAATGACAATCAGCTGTTAAATGGGTACGATCGATCGTATGCGAGGATAGGCGAGTGATCGCGTGAAAGGGACAGCATGCGCATCGTTCGGCGGTGCGAGCTCGTGAGCGGCGCAAGGTGCAATGCCCTGTGCCTGTGCCGGTCCGGCCGGTGCAATGACGCAACGAGACGCGCTGCACTGAACGACCCGCACACATTAAAATTATTTTCGGCCGCGTGACATTCACCGCACGTAGACGCGACGGCATTATGTTTGACGAATGAACAAATACATTAGCTTGGTGGAGGCTGGAGACTCCACATAGCGCAGTTGATATTCCCAAGCCACGGTATCAATCATACGTTTTAAGCTGACAGTTACGTGACGTTGTTGTTCATCTATAATAGAGTTGCTTACTTGCCTGAAGTGGGATAGCGCAACTCCCACATCATAGACCACTCAAATGTTTATTCTAGAATCGCTCTCCCGCGTAACTCGTTTTACAATCTTTTGTTAAGCAAGATCCACAGGTAATGTCGAATAACACAATTTGACACGTAACCCGCGAGTTACATACGATTATGAACTTTGTGTGTGATGACGGTGGGTGTTTTTTCGCCGCATGGGGGGGAGTAGCGAGCGAGACTCCCGGCGCGCGGGAGCTTGGGGCCGGGGGTGTTGTCTCGGGCTGTCAAGGGTGCACCCTCGCCCTTTGTGAAGCCACAATGTACAGCCATGACTAGGGTCGTACATTCCCCTCCTTTCTCGCACTTCGCTGGGAGCTTTGTCGCTAATTGACCCAATTTTTTAAGAACAATTTTTAGACTAATGATTTTAAGATTTAAGATTTTAAGCTGTCTTACGTATCTGTGAGGGGATCTTAATTTAATATCGAAGATCGTTAAGCCTGCAGAAATTTATAAGTTTAGTTTCCCCTGACAATCGATTATACCTACCCTCGATTTTAATGATTACATTACATTCCCATTGCAAATTGTTAATTAAGCACAAACACGTTCCCATGTGAGAAGGTATAAGTAGTTAACTGTTGAAATAGTAGTTGTGTTGGTAATAAAGTGGATAATTTATAGTGAAACTTCTTCCTCTTCGTAACACCGAGAGTTAAGGAGCGGAAGCGTTGGAACCGTGCACGCACGCGATTATCGAGTTATTCACGTATAGATCCTCGATAGAACACTACAACTCGCTAATATTTTTTGCGAATGTCGAAAGCAAAAGTGGCCGCGGTGTCGACTACGTATGTAGGTGAGGCAGCGTCGATGCAAGGTCGCGCCCGCGCCGATTTCGGTCGACGACCCGAGCGCGATACAGACATTGTATGTAATCTCGCTTACAATTCGAATATCGAGTGGGTGGCATATTCCGTGTTTGTTTTGGTGCGATCGCCTACTTCGTACTATGTGTGATTGTCCGTTCAATAGGTGATTGCCTCAATTGAAATTATTGGTCATTTTCTCGAAGTAACATAAACCGTATGAGACGATAAAATTGTGACCGAGGCTTTTTCATAACAACATGTTTTCTCTCTCAGTTTTAACCTGTAATTCGATTTTCTTCGTAGCACTTAATCCAATTATCTTAGTATTAAGCGAACATAAATTAAACATACTCGTACCTACCTACGTTGTTATGAGTTATAAAACCTAGGGAATTTATACGCGACAATTGGGCGTGACGATTTTATCGCACAGAGAAATTATCGCGCGCGTGTATTTAGCGTAGCGTGTCGCCCTGCCGCTTGTCGACGCCAAATCATCCTTGCGACGCGACGAAAACTTCGCGTGTCGTGGCCACACGCGACAGACAATGCAGTCTCGAAATCATGGGCATAGCGGTAACTACACGAGTGCAAAATACTGTCGTCTAGCGCTAAATAAATTAACCAAAACGAAAAGAATTTATTTGATGTAGGATATTTTTGCTACTTTTCAGGATGTGTTATATAAAAACATCAGTTGCAGTAACATTATCTCCTCATTTTGAGCTTTATTCTCTGATTCATCATAGCATAGCACTTTAATTGCATGCAGTTGCATTACCTATATGAAGCCTTTTATCGCAGTAGACTAATGATGACACAACGTTTAGAAACAAAGGACTTCCTTCAATGTGTACTTATTCCTAACTAATATGAATGCGAAAGTGAGCTTGTATATTTTTACCCGACTGTGCCAAAAGGACGGTTATGTTTTTCGAAAGTATGTACTCGTATGTATAATTGTTTGGCACGCTCTGCAGCCTGAACGGCTCAATGGATTTTAGTTTGAGAGGTGTCGTTAGATTCGTATTTACTGTGTGAGTGACGCTGGGTATAAATATAAAAAAAGGCAGTCGGGTTTTTTGTTTTTGTAATAATTACTTGTTTTGTTTGTAACCACTTCACGCTTCAACCACTCAACCTAATTAGATAAAATTTAGTAAGGATATTGTTTGAGACCAGTGGAAAACTACAAGTTTTGTAACTTTTTGTATTCTCGTGTGACATATAATAAGTAATATTTCACTTTTAGCAAATAAATGTCAAAGTATTTATCAGATCGTAAAAATTGCAGCCACTGCGGACCGGCTTCCGTCCATTCAACTTTTTAACGATTCATATTTCACTTTGGGACGGCTGATAATCCCAGATTGCGCCTTCTCTTCTTTATTTTTTGACACAATAATCAAGATATATAATAATTAAAAAAGAACTGAAAAAAATTAAATGGAAAAAATAATTAAAATCCAATTTATTATGAAGATTACTTCAGTTCAGAAGTAAATTTCTGAATAAGTACGAAGAGACACACACAGGAAAGTCAGGAAAACACGAGCCTAGTTAGAAAATAATTTAATAAATAAAAAAAACCGCACTCACATGTGTGGTGGTGTTATATATACAATATGTAACCGATCCTTGTGCACAGGAGCAACTCAGACCGTCAATATGAACTACTTTTCCTATAGGACCAATGCTTGAAAGTCGAAAAAAAATCGACATTTTCATACAACTTGCCGAGCCGGCCGAACACTTTTGTATGAAAATGACGATTTTTTTTCGAGTTTCAAGCTTTGGTCCCATAGATAAAATTGATCATTTTGACGGTCTGAGTTGCTCCTACAAGGATCGGACAGGGTTTTTGTTACATATTATATAACATAGATAAATTTGTTATCAAAAATACAGAGAGTACAAACGAGCGTAATGTCAAGTTTGCGTAGAACAATGCGTATTGTAAAAATTCCGGCAGACTGCAAGCGGCGGGTCATTGTGTAGCGTAATTACTACTATTACAGCTTGTAGTAATTTCCTAGAACCTATTTGTTGAGATGGTACTATGGTAATAGGAATGCACGCAATGACTACATTTAGCACCTCTCGGACCACAGATATTAATATATTCTCGGACTTTGAAGATTTATTTTATTTTCATATGCTTTTTCAGGTGTAATTTTTCAAACGCGGTCTCACTAAACGAACGGTTTTTCGGTGTCCACGCGTTTAAAAAATGGCACTTCAAGATGTTTGTTTGTTTCGTTTCAGTGCACTACTTGTATATTCTAAATGTTTGTTTCAGTGTATGTAAGTGGCCAACAGTGCTGTCGGATTTCTATCGAGATACTGTCGAGTATTGACGGGAAACTGACCAGTGATACGCTAACTCTGTGATACAACGATGACAACCGGGACTATTGGCCAGGTATTGGTTATCCTTTCAAGCGCATACCCAAAAAATGTTATCCGATCGTAGCCGTTTTATAAAAACCTAACTCTTCAGTACTTCTCTCTATTTTTTTCGCCATTCAATGTAGCAGGATTAAAATATTCCCAATCAGTTCCCATGTTAAACAACACGTGTGGCGGCTTCGTCCGACACGCCCCCGTTTCGGGCCAGTGAGCGCGCATAATGAGTGGGCGTACAAAAGCGCAAATGATACGTCGGGCGCAGGGCCCTGGACATGTCGCGAGGGCGCTGATTGCAACCCTGATGGACTAACTACAGGGTAGTTCGATTAGGGACGTTTGATCTATACTGATTTAATAAAGCTAGTTGCTACTTTTCGTATTTTTCTTGATCCTGCTTGATGGCTAAGATTGATCGCTAGAAATTGCAAATAGTAAGACGGGAGATCTCCCTGCGTTTGAAGCGAGTAGCAAGGGCGCTGGTTATGAAGCTAGAGCGTCGTAGGGTGAATCGATCATGTTTAGTTTTAGCAAATAAGACCGCTGACATGGCGCTATTTTTGTAAGCTGACTTGCAACCATAGAATTGTACTCGTATTTTAACCCATCTTGCAACAATTTGGAGACTTTTTTTTTTCAAAGTTTGAATTTGTATATTAATGAGCAAACTAAGAATCATGTCATGTTTTGTCATTCGAGAAAGAAATTAAGTCTGTTATACTACAAAGTATAAAAAAAAATCTTACTATCATAACAAATTCCTACTGACTAGCAATAATAGTTGTCCCAAATCCGTCCAAGTAAATTCACATCATGTTATATGTATTATTGTTAGGGTTGCATCGCATATTAAGTATTATGATCATCATGCCTGGGGCACCGGTTTAAATTCATGTCAAAGCGGGTTCAGTAGGTACCTCCCGCTCCTGCTTGGCCTCGGGCCACGCGGGATCGAAAATACGGCACCCCGTAGCGCGCATAATCATGTGACTCGATGAAAAACAGTATGGAAATGAAATTTCGGATTAACATATTATAATCATTCTCTAAAGATAAACAAAAATAACATTGATATAATAAATTTCAGTGAGATTTCAATGTTTTCTTGTTGGCTATAATAGTTTTATAACCAAGCGAGCACTGTAATTATAAACTTTGGCACAAATACATACATTGGTACCTGTTTCCTTCCTACATTTCGTAGGCAACTTGTATTTATTTGTTTAAAACTTTATTTACCGACAATAAATGATACTAGTTCTCTATCAGTCAACCTTTTTCCAAATCTTATTATGCCCAAACACATCAATATTGAATTCAAAACGAACCACTCTATCGTATTAAAATCTGTTTGTCTTTCAAAAAGATCCTTTAAACTGGCTGACCAGTTAAAAGACTTATTCGCACTGAAACAGCAGTGTAATTACTACAAATTGCTTTGACTGCGGTACTTGTAGTAATTCCCTAGATCAATTTTAACGTTGGACGATGCTCGAGTACCGAGAATCGGCTCGCGTCATGCCTTAAAGCCTCGAAATGGGACTAAGCTCGCTGATCTCTCAGCAGGCCCTAGGAGGTTAATGAATGGTTCAAATAACTCGCCTATTTAGGCACATTTCCAGCCTGTCCTACACGTACTACTCGTATATAAATCGGATCGGAACACGACTTACAAAGATAATCCTTTTCTCGTACTTATCAATGCCCTATATTGAATAGTTTACGTTTGACAATAATGTTTTCTTGTAACTTTACATCACAGGGGAGAGAAAAAGCTAGTGGAAGTGCTACTTGACAAAATTAGTATCGGACCCGTTGTCGCCAAACGCACTACTATCAATCACATTTGCATACATACAAACAATTCGATAATTGGTCGTTTTTATTTATATCAAAAATAGCCTCAACGTCTCATTAATAAGATTTTATTTTTGTATGGTTCAAAAAGTACTTACGACGTTTTGCAATATAACTTTATGAAAAATTTGGTACTTTACCAGACATGGCGTTAGGTATATTCAAAAGAAGCATAAAAAACCTGAAGTACGATTAACCTAAAATATATTGTCGGGATTGAGTGCAGTTGTGCTTAATTATGACACGAGCCACGCCCTCTTGGCACTTCCACCTTTTTTCTCTTCTGTGCTTTACGGAAATAAGAAACAATTAACTGAAATATAACTCTTCCTTGCCTATTTCTACGACTTGGCATTGTTCATTCCAAAACGATTATAGATTTGCCAACTATAAAACACACTTCATTACATTTTTGATGTTCGCAATTAATGATCCTGGGAACATTTATTAATTAAACAAAATAAATAATCGATAAATACACTCAGTAGGGCTTCCGCTGATAAGTTGCTAGGGAAACAATGCGTTATCATTATCAGGCTTATCACAAACACCGATAACAAACGTGGCAAAAATGTTAGGCAATGTCGTAATAATATTCACGATAGCTTGATTTGGTTCGCAACGTTTATGATATTACATATATTAAATTAGACGTGTGCTGATTCTTGCCAAACGTCAATAAATAGAAATGATACAAAACCACAAAATTAATAACATGTTACAAATGTAGTAGGAAACAGAATTTAGGGTTTTATTTCCTCTAAAATATTATTAAATCCTTCAGCAAATATGTATGCTCCTACGTGAGTATGAATGAGTACCTACAGGTTTTGTTTATTTGTAAAATATACGTTATGTAGGTTTTTACTTATTTTATTACTGGGCGCCAGAGTACCGGTCAACCGTCCAACAACTTCTCAATGTCACCGTAATGTAACGTCTGAGTTATGTCAGACATATTTACGTCAGTACCCATTCATTACCCGTTGAAAGGAAGCCGTCGCGTGAGAATCGTGTCACAGGGAAGGCGCCCCCCCCCCCCAGGTGCCTCCCTGACTCCCCTCCCCCAACCCCGCGTTTATTATGCTAAGTGTCTGTTGGTTATCGTCGGGGTGAGTTTTTCGCGCATCTGCTATTTATTTACGCGCTTTATATTCATGGGTTCGCGTAACCGCGTAACGTCGACTTCAACCTTACACTTCATTACGCCGTGTTGCAACATTACGAGTTCGGTGTGATTTAGGAATTTGTTCGCTGAGCCATCGACATACGACCGCGGTTGATCGTTCGGTGCAAATAGGTTATCGGGCGCACCCTGCGTGACGCCAAACGTCGTTCGATTGATTTTGTTGGGTAAGTGCTTTTCGAATTGCACTTAATGGATTTGAGAGGGATATTTGACTAGCTCAAGTCCAAAAACAATAAAGAAAGGGGATAAATGTCCCCAATTCGCGTATACTTGCTAAGATCTTGTTTGTATAAAAAACAAACTTAAGCAAGGCGCGTTATAGGAAATAGTAGACTGACTTCGGCTAGCTATAGACTGTAATCACCTGCGAAGCGAACACGTCAAAATGCTATCTCACAAAACTACACAATTTCAATCGCTTTGGCAGAAGATAACGAATACTTCCTAAACGGCTAATACAGTCTGTTCCATCTGCGTCACGAACAATTGCCAAAAATCATCCCCGGGAGAGTTCCTCCGAATTTTTTTGAATTTGTGCCTTATTCTAGAGTATTGAGGTTGAATGTACGCTGACAGTCAGTAATGACTGTTGCAGTGGATGCAAAAGACGCTGCATTCGCTTCCGCGCCCGTCTGCCAGGAAATAAGCGAATCCACGGCGCTCTTTGTCTGGAGCAGCTACTTTAGTTAATATCCGACGGGAGATTCGGATGCGTTTTGTTTCCACAGTTACCAACTCCTAGAGATGTCAATAAGTACGATACTCGACTGGATTTTCGAACGCTGGTATTGTTTCGAAACGTTCCTTTACGATTTATGATATCACCACGGCACCAAAATTTATTTCTGTCGGAATTTGAAGATGTGTGTATTTGTCTTCTGGTTTAATCTAGTACAGGAACGGGATGAGGTGTGGTATCTTGAGAGCGAAACAGTTGTTATTTATTTAGTCGCTTCATATTATTAAATACACAAAATGATTTTAGACACAACGCTTTTTTTTAAATAATCAAAAAAGTGCTGTGTCAAAAAGCATTTTTTTTGTTAATTTAATTTTGTTCATTACTGTGTGATGGTATAACCAGGATTTTAAAGAACAGCCAAATAACTGCAAGACAATTTATTTTCTAGATTCAAATTGTTAGTCACAGAAGTTTCAATTAAAATGGTAGCATTATATTTTAGAAAGAAACTAAAAAAACAATTGTTTAACAAAAATACAAATGAATATTAGTAAGATACTGGGTAAGCGAAAGCAAACGTCTTCTACAGACTCGATTGATTAAAAATAGTTTGAACTTTCCTACCGAAGCGAATGTTTAAGTAAATATTGTCAACATGAAAAACAATCAACTGGGCGATAACATTAATAATAGTGACAGTGAAGCCGTTATCTGGGGCAAACATTGCACGGAGCTCAGCCATTGCACCCACCGATAACTTTGCACCCCTGCCCTGAATCCTGATACCAAATTCTGACCAAACATTTTGATATGGAACTATAAAATGGATTCTTAAATTATGTTATAAATAATAATCATTTTCATCATATCAGCCACAATAAGTCCACTGCAGACATAAATAATAAAAATAATATAGTACCTATAGGAAAGACAAATCACACTGATTTATAAGTTATATTGGTTTATAAGTTATATAATAAGCACATAATTTATTCTTGTAATTAAATAATTGACTTTACGCCGGTGTAATGGATGCTTGGAGGCAACGTAAATCCAAATGTTCTATTGGTTTCAGAGTTTTCTTCTCCAGAAAGAACAAACACCTGACGGGATCCGGCAGAATAGCTAGGAATGTAATAAATCAATCAACCTTATTACACGCTTATTTACATTACTAATACATCAATACGCGACTTGCATATTACAATGCATGCTTGGCGATGTCTCTCGGCTCCGTTGCCCTTGTGATCATGCAATTTGATGAGCCTGTGAAGGTCTGTCTGCCGTAGTACGTGTAACTGCAAGCTGCAAAGTATTCGTTGTTTTATTACGTCCGATGAACGAGTAGAGTAATATTGCTGAAGTGCATGCGATGCAGTTTCAATTACCACGCCGTTCTGATGGACATTAAGGCAGTAATCGCATTATTTTTTACAAAATGGCTATTTGCTGGCTACTGTGTGGAATCGGAAAGATGTACCATAGGAGCAAAATATAATTATTGTAATAAGTACATGTTCATCGTAATAAATTCTGTAAAATTTACATATTTTATAGAAGATACACAGGGTTATTTCAGTAAGTACGCAAGATACTTATATGAATTCATCTAGAACCATATGCTGAAATACGAAAACAAATCTTTAAGATAAAATAGCAACAAACTTACGAGTAGCTAAATGAAAAAGTTAATAAACTTCTTGTTTATTGACTTGTTAATCTTAAAATAACTCGTTAATCTAGAATGATATTAGCAAAATCTATAACATAAGCATAAAAAGAAACTGGGAGAAATTTAAACTAATTTAATCGTGCAATAAAATAGAAATAGGCCCTCGGAATTTTGATCTACATTGCTCGGAATAATTAAAATTATCCGAATGATATAGATTCAAAATAGTTTTCAATTTTTCAATACCTTTTAAAATCAAGACTTCCAGAGCGGATTCAAACAAAATTTCAATTCGTTGGAGAGAAAAATCTCTGAATGAAATCAAAACGTGCTTAATGCGTTAATAAATGTAATTATCAGTTAAACATTGCAAACATTACTACCTACTTGTAAAGGGCATCGGAAACCTATGATTAGTGCAACAACCTTGCTAAGAAGTACTCTTGACCTCGCTGTTAGTATCTGCTATGCAATATAGCTGTAGTGCAGCTGTATTGCAACTTATGCAACTTATATACACTAGTGGCTCTGTGAGCTGTAGACTCGCGATTCACCCCGACCCGTTGAAGTTTATCGTTAAAAAAGTTGTTCAGACTTTTGAAAATTTTTCGCAATGGCTGAATTATGATAATTTCAATTTTCAACCTCCTCCGCCATGCTGAAAAAAATTTGAAAAACTGAATCAACAATAAAATTCTATTTTATATCATTTTCGAACATTTTCACAAAATTTTACTAAATTCGGTCGAGAAATGCGACCTGTAGGCGAGAATAGCCAGACAGACAGACGAGAGAGATGAGACGCTTCGCTCGCTCGTTCAATTAAAGTTTTTTGAAAGACAAGACCAACAACAGGATTGAAGGGATAAATAAAAAATATCCAAGTATAGAGCCACTGTTTGATATATGTATATCGCATCCTAAAATAACAGAGATTAAAGCACTCGGAAACTCCGAAAAGTCTATCCTCGCATGCACCGCCGATGGCAACGCCCCAGATAAATGCCAAATACTCAAAAGCATTTTATAAAAAAATGCTTTTGAGATTTAATATAATTTTAGATAAAATGTTATAGCATAACAAGATATATTATAAAGTGCGTTGCAGATTCTCAAAGGTCCAAAATTGTGCATATGGCCGTAAATAGACAAAACACAATACTCAAAAGCATTGTATTTATAGAATCGTTTAATATCATTCTGTGCCTGTTAAGATATAATGTTATAGCATAACAGGACATTTAAAGATTCCCAAAGGTCCAAAACTGTGCATATCGCAATAAGTAGACAAAACACATACAGGCCGTCTGATTATACATGGTTTCTATACGCTACTAGTACATGATCGCGTTACCGAGTCCGAAGAAATCTTATCAATCCTTTTCAAAGAAACTCGTAAATGGCGGACTTAAGTCCTGAGGCCTTTTCTACCGGTCAACTAACAGGTGATGTTAAGAAAGCAATCTTTTGGGGGTAATACAGCAAGCAAAAAAAAATATATTGATATTTCATTCTGCACATACAAAAACAAGAAGCAGGATAACCGCGTCTTTTAAAAATTATTTCGATAGCGTAATTGTTGCCTCTAAATAATGTAATACCACTAGATAATTTGTAGCACAATGACCTGTGAACAACGGTGCAATTGTTCGTACTACACGCTGGACCACATAATCTGGCGACAATTGGCCACCATTGAAGCGGCTGAGGTGAATGGAACGTGTCTTCAATCAATTAAATACGCAATTATTATATATTTATTTTAAATTTGACAGCCGTAATGTTCAGAAGTTTAATGACGGAATTGACTTCTTTTCTAACAACAATTTGATTAGAAATAGCGATGTGGACGATATTTAAGTCTGTTAACTAGGTTAGCCAAAAATAATGGAGTGGTTCCATATTTTTTTGTTTAGCTAAATTGTAAAAATTCACAAACTTTAAAGTTTTGGAGTGGGGGAGATTTACGTCACCTTTGATATTAATCGCAGCAGATCGTGACGTCACACGAAATTCAAATGCGCTGTATCTTCATAATTATTTATTAATCAGAGAAAAGGAAAAAATGGTATACCATACTTTTTAATAGCCAGTCTGATAAGAAAAAAAAATTTTGTCCACTTTCGTCTTGTCGAATGTCCGAACCTTTGTGGGTCAAATTTAAAGATCTAGATTTTCTTTTAAAGTCTAACTTTAATTGATGATTATTTGGTCTTCTTACAAACGCCGGGACATATGCTTAGCTAGTATAAAAACCTATGCCCGGATATAATTTTTAGCTTAATACAAATAAAATGAAGCCTTAATGAATCGTTCTTTCTGATGTACATATTTCATTATTATTTATTTTATTACTTTTTGTAACCAACCAATAAAAAAGGTTTCTCTAAAACAAATGTCGTTATTGGTGGCATAGTTTCCTTGTTTACTTATAATAATAAAATTACTAGTACATACTTAAATGGAAAATAGAAAGAATATTATACAATGATTACTATTGTCATCAACATCATATCAGCCACAGGAAGTCCACTGCTGAGCATAGGCCTATAAACCAATACGCTTTCCGCTTCAGGTTAGGTCAAGGAAAATTCGTAGATTGGGGAAGGTAAATCGGCTGCGATATGTTTAGTGTCCAATTAATTTGAGCGTGACCAGAAGCACGCCATAAATGCGGCCTCATTTAGTGTTAATTAGAAAAAAACCGGACAAGTGAGAGTTAAAATTCGCACGGAGTGGGTTCCGTTCAATGAGTAATCATTTCTTATAGTCTACTTATATAATATTAACCTATTTTCTGTTCTTTTTTCAAAATTGTAGGTACAGTAGTTTCGATGACGGTCGAAGAAAAAGTCAAGTTTCGCTTTTTTTATCTATTCTGTTTATTTTTCACTTAAGTACATAAAACTTACCAATTTCACCGATTTTCTATAATAACTTCAAAACTATTTGATCAAATTTTGTCCTGCGGCCACGTGGTTCGATAACGTTGTCCGACATATCGGACGACGAGAAAGTTTTTGATCCAACTTAGATATTGACCTACCAAATTTTAATTTACTTAAGTACTTAGTAGTTTTGTTGCAAATTGGCTGTGTGACAGACTGACATAAAGAACACACGCGAGTGATCCTACAAGGGTTTCATATTTTCTTACTGAGGTACGGAACCCTAAAGGGAATGTTTGCATTAACCGGGGATTAATATGCAGATGGGCTTTGAATGGAACATTAACAGCGGGCGACCAAAACAAAGAAAAAAAACATAGTCAAACTTAACATTGATGTCGAAAATGCAAATTGTAAGCTAAATTGACCAGAAACGGTATTCCCTGTATGTTAAATACCTGTTAAATGTATGTATAACTATTTTAATTTGCTATGTAAGTAATAAGTATATCTATGTATGTATGTATATTCATGAGGTAGCATAAGGGAGGGCATATAATGTTTTTGGCATCCATAAATGTAGTAGAATTGGAGGAAGTGCGCGTCCGGCCTCTAATTAACGCTTACTTGTCGCTCACACGTGTCCTATTGTTTTAGGACGTCGACAAACTTGCTGTGTAATATCCCACTCACAACATGTAGGTAGTACAAGTTTGTAGGTCACAACGTGAGGTGCTCTTTTCTTTGAAATAACACTTTTTAATAATCTAAATACATCGAATTATTACAATACGTAACGTAGGTGTACATATTTACTATCCTTAAAAAAATCTGAGAAGCTTTAATATTCGATTCGTTGACGTCTAGAAATTGAAGCTTTTTAAGAATAAATTTGACAACCTCACAAAACCTGTTGTACTGTCTTATAAATCACAACATTTTCTCATTACAACCATTGTAATATGTAAGATTATTTCGTTATTTTGCTAGATAATTGAATAGTTATTAATTGAATTGATCTGAAATTGATTCACGTAATCACGAGTTCAAGTTTCGTCTGAGTCGAATAAATAGGAATACTTCGTGCATTACACCAACACTTTTTACATTATAATTCGCTCACAACGTATCTGATGAAAGAAACATAAAGTCAGTGAACCTAAGTAATGCTATTTATTCCAACAAATTTTTAGGACCTATTTGTCATCACGGGTGATTCAGTAAGGCCTGTTCTAGACGTTTTACTGGAAAAAGAAATAAGCTAAATGATACAACGGCACGCGTCACCGCTTATCTATAATCCCACGACTGCCGTGACGTCGCGTGAGAACCGCCACTGTCGGAAGCGTTTAGACGCCTGGTTTGCGACTGCACTTTTTATCTGTTTATAGATTAATTCCTATTACATTTCCCCATTATTGATGCTCGTGATAACGACGGGACGCGTTTTTTATTCACTTAAGTTTAAGCTGTTGGGCGCTGGAAACACTGAAAAGACGTAAGACTTGGACGGGACACGGACAGGGCAAAGACGGAGCGCCGTCGCGTTTGAAAACATACAGAAAAGACGATACGGACAAATCCGTATGGCAACACGGCGACGCGCGAAACAAAGTTTTGAAATTACAGAAAAATTTAAGACCCCCGTTCGACCCTTTTGCATTTCGATCACCAGAATGTGCCATTGCTTTCCTTCTGACCTTTTTTGCCATTAAAAGTAAATACTATTTTCTGGTTTCTTCGTAAACGAACGAGACCAGTGTAGCTTACAAAGTATTGCTCAAATCAATGCGGTCTGAGTGGCCACAAGAGTCATAAGTCCACATTGTTCGTTGGACAATGGCTATGCGGGTCGGGTCGGGTCGGCTCAGGGTTCGTTGCTCGCCCACAAATTACCCCCATGGAAGATATCATCTCGTCCATTAAACACGATAATTTACACGTTGCACGAAGAGGCAAATATGAAATGCAACGATGGTTATCGCAGGCGAAGTGAAAGACGCGGGCATTAAAAACAACACAAACTGTAATTAATAGAAATTAACATTAGACTACAATTAAGAAAAACAGTCACAACGAGTTAGTATCGAATGGTCTTAAACACAAATAGTATATGTAGAAACTCGTCTAAAACGCAAATCGGACCTCGTTAACTCGTTAATAATACATAATGTTTCACTTCGAAGTCAAATCACATACGTTTTAATTTAAATATACATCACGAAGCAAGAGAGAAGCCTTACGCGGGCGTCATTAAAATGTGACGATAAGTCAGCGCCCCTCCTCGCGCTGATCCATGAGTTTCAACCATATTTAAACCCTCTAGCCCACACAAATAATATGTGTCTCCGGTATACATATAAATAAGAAAACATAAAAATAATTTGCTTGTATTGTACAAGTTTAAATTCCCTCATATTTATGTAAATGACGTCGGCTAATTTGATGGGTTTTTTTTGCCATATTTTCCTTTGGGAATGTTGTTCAGTACGTGTAATTGATTGACGTGACTTGGATGGCGTACTTAATGTCAACAAGCGTAACATTAACAATGAAAATGTTAACACCGTCATCAACAATTTTATATTTCAAATAATTAAAACCCCATTTGTTATTCGTACTATTAAAAATGTTCCTAAATACATTTCCTGCATTAAACAGGATAAATATTGACTACAGTAGGTAACTAGGTAACGTGTATGACTAACACAAAAACCTAATTATTGGAATTAATAATTGAGTATAATTTATGTATTTACGAGTACAACATTCGCTTAATTAAGTACGATTATTTTCCGATTAATACAAAATAGCAATACTTTTTTTATTAGCAGCAATTCGAAATTTCTCATATTTATTTTATTTGAATACTTGTATACTTTATTAAATAGTTCAAGCAGTTAATCGTGAATTATGAAAGTACGTAAGTACAAAATAGCTCGTGTATGGGCTTCATTTAAACATTACTTATCCCTTTCCGGGACACATGTTAACTTAGATCTGGTAGACATAGGCACGCCACCAAAAGAAAAAAGTAATATTAATCAAATTAAAACTAACGAATTTTTACTCTGAATCAAACTCTCTCTGAATAAGAGGCGCTGTGATAAAAATGCATCGAATTAAGAAATAAAGAAACAAATTTTACCACTGTAGTGAATTTTGCAGGTAATTCGGTGTCGCTAATGTTCTATAAAACTTTAGGCGACAGTTTAACATTAATTTACATTTCCGAGGGCAGTAAAGCATCGTCGACGGAGCGATTCAGTCAGGTTTAGTGCACTTTCATTAAGTAATTGATCTGTTTCCTTTCCTGCTAAGGGTTAGTTCTCTCGTGTCAGCACGGAACAGCACTTTTCTATGCTACTATCCGAGAGCGACGGAACGCTATACCATCAGTCATATAGCGTTCCGTCGCTCTCTCTCGCTCTGGCAAATGACGGTTCTGAGCGACAGAAAAGGATAGCAGCATAGAAAAGTGTTGTTCCTTGCTGAAAAGTGAGATCCGACCCGAAATGGGTGATGCCGGTGTATATATTGAAGAAATGTAAATCGTCTAGGGTCGGTCGTCAAAGCGTCATTTGAGTCGATTTGACGCTTTCCGTAGTCGACTATTTTTGCGTTTTACAATAATTGTGCTATTTGACCTCCGTTTTGTATCGTATACACGAGTTAAACTTTGTAAGTTGACATTGTTAGACCTCATGTCTCTTGATATATTTCTTTATAATGGCTACACCGATTCTGTACACGAGTCCTTTAAGAATGAATAATAGACATGAGCCCAAAACTATATAGTCTATGACTGACATGGCTGGTATGGGATCTGTCAAATTGAACAGGGTGACCCTCCCCATCTTTCTCGCAGATCTTCAGGATTCCGCAACTTAACAGCTATTCGTTATCTGTACGGTTTACTGCGGCTTACTATATAATTCGTTTTATTCAGTTTATCTGTATTACTGCTTGATGTTAGGTTACCTACTCGTGTCTGGTAAAATAAAAAAGTGACCCGAAATTGCGAAAAAGTGTACAGGCTTTAATTTTAGCTAAAATGTCTTGAATATCGTTTAAAAAGTAACTTTAAAGCAGTAAAATAATAAATAACTATAATTGTACACTTGCAATAATCATAATCATTCGCAACTTAATATAAATTTGCGTTATTTCTATACTTACATAAGTATTTTTTCTTTATTAACGTTTGTTATGAAATCTAACAAAGAATGGGTCCGGTGGTTTACAAGATTTTTCTTACACCCTAACATAATATCCGTACGACCATCAAATAAATTATCACATTAAAAGTAAATAAAAAAAATCAAAGCAGCACCAAATTACAATGTACATTCAACAGCTAACGTCACCCTTCACACACCTTTAAGCATTGGTGAATAGTGGCGAAATTACAATAAATTAAGAGTGTACGGCTGTGGACTGTATTTTCTACACAAGCAACACCGAAAACAGTCCACACACGAGGGGACAGATAAGACCTAGCAACAATAACAATAATAAAATCGATAGTTGAGTGCAGGGGGTCAGTCGTATCTCTGCACTCGTCAGTGGAAATAAGATCTGCAGTTGCAGACCGTCATTGGATCAATTACCCTACAGCTCATGCTTGCGGTTGTGGTGTATTGAAACTCGTAGACGAACTTTACACTATTCGGTGAACCAGTCTAATTGTATTTTTGAACAATTTTAATATTTTTTCTTAATTTTAATTTTATTAGATAGTTCATGTACAGTTGAATATTTACAAATAAATATATATTAAAGTAAATATAGTACATAGGTGCTACTTAGTTCTAAAGAAAATTCTTCTAGCAAACCTGCGAGAGGAAATGGAAATACGAGTATTTTCTTCTCAAGACTACGATTCAATGTTGCTATGTGAAACAGCCTCTATTAATTTATTATTTATTTGCGTTGTTTTAAACTGAGTTTCATCAGGTGACAATTGTAAAAAGGTGAAGAATGACTAGAAAATACTGTATAGGGATAAATTCTTAAATAAGCAATTGTCAATTTTTGAAAAATAAAATGTTACTTAGAACACGAATAGCAAATTCACAGAAGTGTTTAAACTAGAAGAACAATTTACAAAAACAATCAAAGACGCAAATTATTGGTTCCATAAATACCAGCATGACCAGATTCAATTAGAACCGCAACCAATGAAAGTGTCATTATCATTATTCTAGTATAGTATACTAGTTCTCCGATTACGGCTACTTGACCATCGTAAACATCTATTCGGACAGACCAGTCCCATTTCCGTTCAGCAACAACAAATACATATAGATCCCGCATGAATGACGTCATGATTTGTATTGGCGTTACTAACGTTTGCTTGACGTTACTAAGTGTGCGTTCGAAATCGATGAACACAAGATTTCCATTTCTCTATACATTTTGTTATAATTTTTCAAAACTAAACTAGAAGAGATCCCTTACAGGCATAAAGCCGCCTTCGTACTGTTTATTTTTTTTTATTTTTTATTTATTCAGAATACCAACACTTATATTACAAACTATTTAACTATTATAAAGCCAATAACAGGTTTCCTTAACTTACCTTAATAATAGATAATAACTACTAATTTAAGTGAAACAAACGCAATAATATTCTATACAACTACAATTCCCACCATCATATTTTGCTACTTCATGTGATCGAAGTATATCTAACTGCAGGTCGTGATTATAACAAATAACGTTTTACTCCAGCTAAATATTTCATATTGTTAAGTTAGTAGTATTTAACTTTAGCAAAATAACAGAGTCACAAAGTTACTTTTAGTAAGAGTTGTGTTTTATGTATTTTTAATTGTGGCGTTTCATGTACAATTAAGAATTTACATACAAAAAACAGACTTAATCACCACAATTCACAACAGATTTTGATAAAATTTCTTTGGGAGTGTCATTTCAAACAGATCCAAATTGATCCAGACGTCTTAGAGTAATCCGAGAAAATACAATAAAAAAAAAAAATTCGAATTGATAACCTTTTCTGCAGTCGTAAAAAAATATTTAGAACAGGAATTTTAAGTTGCTGCGTTGGAAAACATAAAGCGTAACAGGAAACAATCGGTCATCTTATCAATTTTAATAAAATTAAATAGGTAGTTTATCAATATCCTGTTCCGTTTCCTAAAATGAATAAGTCAAATAGTGAGCAGGTTTCCTCACCAGATTTTCCTCTATTACAGTAGTTTTATGCAAACATACCTATACTTAGTCCATTCGGTTAGGTATTTAGAAGAATGTAAACAATCTTGACATGTCTTTTTATTGAAATAATTATACACTTTATAAACCAATACCTATGCAAATTACAAGTTATTTATTTTATAAATTATTTATTAATTTTTTTTTTGTAATTTGCTAAAATATTGATTTATAAATAAAAATCCGTTAAAATTGTTTACATTCTTTTAAATACCTAAACAAATGGAGCATTAATACACTTTTAAAACTTCAAACATATTTCATATTTACTAAACAAGCCATGCAAGTGTTATTATTGAGAAACAATTATAAATATTTTGCTTGGTCGTTAACTTAGGCGAAGTAAAACTGTGATGGATGACTTTAGTTATTTTATCCTTGACTTTGGTTGATCTTGAACATGTAGATGCTACTTACTTACATATGCGTAGGTAATCGCATAAAGATTAAAGCCAGTCCAATTAAATACTTGCAGCGCGTGTCTATTATGTGCACCTTAATTGACTTGTCCGAATTGCACGATTTTTTTATATTTCTTTGATATTAACTTGGCGATTTGAGATTGTGGTTCCTTTTCAAACAAATTGAAATTATGCGAATGTTTTATTGCTATAGTAATTGTTGCATTATAAATATTTACCTATAGTATAATTTCATTTTCTAAAGACACAGACGAGCGACAGTGAGTCAGCGTCAAATCGCGGCACTAGTCGGCGAAAGTCAGCATGCGTTAGCGACCATTGTAACTTTGATATCTAATGTGTAATCTGTGTCATTGTCGCGAACTGTCATTCGTCTGTAACAGCCCTAACATTTAATTCCAGATATAAACGTTGAATATATTTCGATCAACACACGTCGGCTGTCAACTGTGACAGAAATTCGACAAGTCGTTTACGAGTGTCAGAGTCGCATACAAACTGACGCACGTATTTTTAGCAAATGGCCCACGTCCGATTTTCGAACGCGAGTTGGATGACCTGTTTGTTACGGATGTACCTATTAAGGATTATGAAGACGATTGGGGATGGTTTCGTGATATCAACAGGAGGTAGGTTAGCTATGCGGAGAATGCAATTTCAGTTAGGAAATACTTGCTGATTCGATGATTTACTACCTCGTAGTATCAAATTCACTAACTACTTTCAGTTCTACACTTAAGTGGATATTTTTCCGAAATTTTATAAAATTACTTCTAACAAATCCCTAATCACAAAATGGTTCTCTTTTGTTGTTGCTTCGTCAGTGTCACGTGAACCGATGGTGTGAGTGGACGTAGAAACAGAAGGGTTACTTCATAAAATAATACGATAGTCATCCGATAGTGACGTCTTATTTTTATGTCAAATCAAATTAGATTTTATGATACATTAATGCTCAATGCTTCTTGACACTGAAACACGGATACGCAGTAACGTTCGTCTTGCGTACTACTTTTAGAGTAACCCCCAGTTGTTGCGTGTGCATTGTCGAGTTAGTGATACTATATACCTAATACTACCAGTGATACATCGAGAAGTGAAGGAGTTTTGGGCAAACCACACTTTATGTGTCTATATGGTGTAGGTGGTTTGCCCAAAATATCTACACTGAATTTATTTGTATTACGACCAACAATAAGTAAGGAGAGTAATGTTGGTGGCCCATATTAAAACAATAGGATCAAAGTTATATAATACAAAACACTCAAAAAGCCGTACAAATAATTGTACACAATGTAGGCATTTGTTTACATAGCGTATAATAAGAAACATTACACTTTCCGTACAGCTTTATGGGCTCGATTCGCTATAGACAAGCGATAATGCAACAAGCCGTGCTATTGGCGTACTATTTGATTTGCAGGTCCGATAAAATATAACAAACAGAAGCAAAAGTTGGTGTTTTGTAAGTGAAAAGTGCCATGTACATTCTAAAGATTTTGTAACTCTACACATAACTTGCAACTCGTTTCTGTTAACAATTCATTTAAAGGGTTACATGAATTGTTCGGGGTTCAGTTCCACCCCTATCTAAAATAAAATATTTGAAAGGAAACGGAGATATTATTTAAAATTTTGTCACATATGGCTCTAGATAACCCTTCAAACTGTTTTATGAACTACAGTTTACAGTTTAAAGTGGGAACATGTAAGCTTTCTAAGAATAGCTAACATGTTCTCACTTTTAGCACGTCACGTGCCATACGAACGGCCGCTTTTGGCAAAAATGTAACGACCTCGAAAATTTTATGTATCCCCTTAAATGGATGATAAATTAAGTCATTAGGCTATTTAGTATTGTAACACATACTTAATGACGGGTAGTTCGTCCCGAAAAGTGAACTCCAGGAGTCCAGGCTGTCCAGGCATAATAAATAACCCAGAAAGTTTGACTAGGTGAGCCCCAAAGCAAAGATAGCTTAGAACACCATACAATCATACATGGTCCGATCAGGCTACGTACTACGTTTGGTGAGCATCAGAATGGCGAGCACAATGTTACGAATCGGCATAAAATAAAAATGGGTCAAATCTACTTTGATGAATGCAGAGAAAGTACCAATAAATGTGAGCCGGGCGGCTCACACCTGTGACCTGACGTCAGAATGGCCTACGTTTTTATATTTCTGATATTTATTATTTCTAATTATCAAATGAAAATTTCTAAAATTAATAGGTTCTTACGTACAATATGCTTCTACTATTGACACTTATAATGCCCACTCATTAAAAGGTACTAAAAGCGCCATTCCGACTTTAACACTGATTTCTTGTTTCTTGATAAGAACTTTCATACGAGTCGGTACTTATTAAATTCTATATAAAATGATCGGTAATATTAGTGATAAAAGAGAAAAAGCGAATGCGACATTGCACTTTCCATCGTTAATTGGTTCGCAGGAAACGATGCAATTGCGATTTAATCGAAAGCGATTAGTCAGGTGATAAAAATAATCGACTTATTTTTCAGATGTCATCTCATCGTTGGAAATAAATGCAGAAGAAAATATTTACTAATTAACTGACTTACTTTATTTATACTTGGAGTCTTCTAGCATACGAGTACTAAGTCTGATGGACTTAATACACGAATCGTATGATTAACGTAATTGCAAAGAGTTAAGTTAGTGTAGTAATAAAGAATATGCAAATTTTGCCCAATCAAGGTAAGTATCAATACTATCAACTTAAATTTTAGATTGAAATCGAGATGTTATTTTATACTAATAATATTATATTATATTATTATAACCGACCAAACGTCAACCTCAAATAGCATGCCTGATAGATAAACGTACTCAAATACACAAATAAAATAACACGCACTATCACGTCTTTACCTGAAGGAGTAGACAGATCATTTTGGGTTTTGCGGTTCTAAACAGAGAGAGCATAATAATAAAATACATTAAAAAAAAAACAAAGCGAATAAGAACAATACAGAATTAGCTTTAAGTTGAATAGGGTTTCAGGGTAAAGGCAAAGTTTAAAGAATCCACGAGAAGTACTTGGACTTCCGAGAACTTTCCTGGCCGACTATCTCTTTGTAAACTTACGGTATGGCATTTTATTTCTTTCTCATTTTACAATAACTTATAACAGCCATTTGTATGGGTCTACTTAGATTAACTTCTTTTTTTCATTTAGTAACTGCAATAAAACTTTTGAATTTGATAAAATAATTAACTGTAGCTTTTGTAGTAAGCTGTATGTTTCTATTCCTTTTTTAAAGAACAAAAAACACGTCCTATGACTTAGCAAATAGGTTAAATTTCATAGCAAATCTAACTTTATTTTAACCGTAGCTGTAGCTAGCCTTTTGAACACGTTGTATTAGAATAATCATTATTATCATATTCATTGTTGTAATATTTCTTTTAACTTTATACATTTACTAGAACAATGTTCATTCAAAATATTGCGGAGTAGTCACTGGTATTCCCTCCGAGTTTCAGTTTCTACCATAATATTGATCCGACGTCAAATTTAGAATTAGTCCAGCGATCCGTCAGACAATGTTTAGCGTCCACCGCCGTCAATTTGCATTAGTCCCCCTCGGTCAGCCTAAAATTAGGCTGTAATTACGGCGGCATGTCTCGCGGTGCATCGGTGCATCGCACCTAACGCGATTTAAAAGCAATCTCGGCGTCTAGCACGCTCAATTTCCGAACCTAATGTCGGATGCCGTTCTCCCAACTCCTATCTACATTTAGGATGATAGGTTTAGGTCGTCTTAATTTCTACAAGAATAAATCCAGACTGTTCAGTTTGAGCATCAATATTCATTTCAGCCCCACGACGTCCGCTGCTGGATGTATGCCTCTTCCAGAAGAAATAAGATTAAAATATACAATTAATAATAGATTCGTATAAAACAAAACCAGTAAAGATGATATAACTTTTGTATTTAGTAATATTTTATATTATAGATGATGTAAATGTAAGTTCTTTTATCAAGTTTTAGCACACATACTCGTTTACGCTCGCATAGTTATATTCAAAACCATACATCTGCACGAAAACTCGTGCTTTTTATTACAGCTTATTATCATTTTATTTTCACGCTTGTTATTTATGAACTTGATAGTTAAATATCACGAGTAACATAGAATGCTTAAATTAACTATTTACTTAAGTCACTACAAATTATGCGAGTTAACAAACAAATATATCCTTTCAATTCTGCTCAAAATTAATGCGAGATTTAACAAGAATTACGCAAAGCGTCTCTCCGACTCCGAATATCAATTAAGTGTGCTAGTAATACAATATTTCGCTGGGAATTCTAACTACGAACTATTAAGGAGTGGAGTTGACGGGGCGGTAATAATTAATGTTTCTATAAACTGAATAATCTCACTAGAAAACAATTAATCTGGGATCCTTGTATGGAAATGTTAATTGTAATTTGCATTAATTTGAATTCTACGTGCGTCGTTCACATATTCGTTTATGGCGAGAAACTATCTGAAACGACTTCATTTGGCGACGATAAATAGAGACGCACACTTATTCGTCAGATAAGCCGTTTTCCTACTCTAAAATCGGAGTTAAAACATGAACATGGAGTATCTTTTAACCATTAATTAAAGTATAAAGAATGATGAGTGTGAGAAAAACACTTAGTTACCTTATGAAACAATAAGATTTAATAAAGATCTTAAATGTAAACTAAAAATTTGTGTAAAGTCTGGAGGGATGTCATAAAAATTGAGTTAATAAAAGGAGATAGGCAAAAAATAAACGCTCTCAGTGCGATGAGAGCCGAAGCTGACAAAAACTCCCCCCGCGGTAAATTTCTGCAAAAAGTGGGTATATTGACATACGAGGGCTGGGCCGCGCCAAGACTAATGTAGCTTATTACACTCCTATAATTTTAATGCTATTGGAAAAATCTGCTACGTTAGTTTTAATATTGATACAGTTTTGCATCTTAAACTACGTGTGACATTACAAATTGTAAATTCAAGTTTCAAATGTAGATAAAGGAATAATGATACCGTAAACTACAGAGTTATCTGTCCCCATCGATTTAAAATAATCACTGAAAGAATTTACGACCAATGTTAACTTTGTCAGGAATGCCTATGTGCTACAATATAGAAAATTATGTTAAGGTGCTGTCACAGTCCTGTCCAATGATGATAAACAATAATAAACCGACACATTTTGTAAATAAATTAAGATCTGAAAATCTGCATCTCGTAATTTCGTCAGAAAGCACGTGTGCGTGAGTCACGTCGTTCATCGTACGATCAGCGTTACGCGAGAGGTGATAACAAATAGCGTAATATGGTAATCACGAATTCGCGCTATCAAATAAGACGGTCGAATACATGCCATGCCGATACCGAACTATTTTATATTTGCCGCCAATAACATGTGATTTCTTAAGGAAAATCGGACAGACAAATATATATTGATGATTTGAAAGAGATTTAACTTTAGAAAGAAATTATTGAAAGAATTATTGAATAATGAGGAATATGGGAAAAATATTTTGCAATTCAACAAAACACAATACAGCTATTGCAATAACTTTTCGAATCTAAAACTCTATTGTCAGGTGTAACTATACTTCAAAGTCGCCAATTGACTGAGTCAAAAGTGTCACCTTCAATGTAACATCTGCTCTGCAGACAGCGGCGTTTTCGGCACGTGGCGATATTGTGGGATTTCCCACGAGGATGTTAAACAAAGACCAGAATGAGACTCAAAACTCGAGCATACATTCACTTACAGAAACAGTTGATTATATCACGCTTAAGAATGCCATCAATTAACCAGTTGTTATGTATCCAATAATGATAAAAAGAATTCTACTAGTCACAAGAATTCTACTAGTAATAATATAAATGGTAAAAACAAACAGGCAGATCTTACCACAAGCATTAAGATTACAAGGAAAGTTGGCAAGAACATGGTTCTTTCATGAGATGTACCATTAATCGCGCGATCTTGACAAATAACGAGTCAGATCTCATAGGCACGCGTGTGTTGGAACTGTTGGAGCAAGTTTCTTGACTTGGCATTTCAACGACTTCCTTATAGAGCCAGGTTTTGCTCCCGCAAATGCATTGATCATTAGCTCGCACATTTTAATAGTATTAGATAAACATAAAACAAAGAATGGATAAATTATTCAACGGATAGAACAGGAAGGCTAGGCTTAAGACAAGGTGCCAAGTGCACCTGCCATTTATTCCTAGACCTTCGTTTTTATAAATAATGCAGCAAAACTACGCAGGAATTAAGTTCCCTCATTCTGATTTCTAATGCATCACGCATATATGTTTTGTAAAAGTGTTGTATTTTTTAATAAATAAGTAACATTTTTTAACATACATTTCGATGAGTCGTATCATGCATGACATAAGAAATGAAAGAGGCAACAAAACAATAAGGAAAGCAGAGAGATGACATAAAAACTCAAAATTGGAACAGAAACTGAAAAAAAAAATGTTACCCATGAAACTAAAGAAAAATATTTTTCAGCTAATGATCTTATTCCTAACAGTCATGAATAAAACAGAATATATAACAGATAGCGGGTTTAAGCAAGAAGAGGGCCTTACACAAAGACAAGCAAGAAAATTCTATTTCGATGGTACTTGTAATACCAAATAATTATTATGATAAATCATTATTCATTACTTTTAGGTAGGACGGAAAAGAAGCTATTGAATAAAGCAAAACGTTGAAACACGGCGTTGGATTTGGACGGCGAGATGATATACAACGAGTAAGTGGAAAAATTTACATGTTCAAACGAACAATTAATTCTCATAAGTTGTATCAATAGTGACACACGCTAAATTCCCTAGTAATTAAGAATTTACACATAATGTCTCGAAATCACAATCGGTTGCACTGTGAATCCCATAATGCACGGAGTCAGTGTCTGGGTAATCCATTGATAAATATAAAACGATGGCCTGACTCATGTATCAAGTTCTTGAAATATTGGAAAAGTAAATAAAGATGTCATAAAATATGAAAAGCACTAATCAATTAATCATGTCATTCATTGTAAACAAAAGTTGGTGGATTTTATAATAAAAAAGTGAGGGTAGTTTCGTTGTAGTGCATTGAGCCGCTGAAAGAGAGAGACGTTTTTGTTAAGTTTAAGTAAAAAACATAATCCCAAAACCTCTGTGTCATAAAAAAACCTGCCTACATACATACAATAAGTCCCCTTGGCAAAGGGAGACATCCATTGTTAGAATGTGTAAAAAAAAATGGAGAAGTTTTTATGAAACGAATGTCCGTTGGTGTATAACTTTTTCTGCGATGCCAAAAAAGCGCCAAAAGTTTTCTCTGGGCTTACCGGAGATTACTAAGGGTTCGTGGTGATATAACGCATAACGATCACTGGTTTCGTGCCTCCATAACGATGTTCCCACACGCATGCATGGTGTTTTAGGCCCGAGGTCGGGATAATCACCTCGGTCGGTGGCGTAACATAACTTCTCATCGCCCGGCGGCGCCGCGGTCAGCTCCTCGCTGCTTGCTCACTGCACATCCTTGGCATGGTTCACACACACATCACACACCGTCGTTCGGCACTGATCAAGTTGTCACACAACACTATGTCACTGTCACTTACACTCGGCACGGTCCGCGATACGGGCGGCGTGCGCTATCAACACCGATGCATTGGCGGTAGTGGCGCGGCGCGGTCCCGGGCGCGCAACAGCTGACGGGAGGCGCAGTCCCCTCCCCGCACTTCTCCGCGTTCCCGCGTGCGCAGCCGGTGCGTGCGCCTCAGACCCCCTCCCCACTTCACATCCCTCCTCTAATCCATTATTTACGGACGGCCGACCGGTTTCAGGCGCGTTCGTTCTGCCCGCCGCTCCACGACGATCGTTCAAATTTAATGCCCTTCCTATGTCCGGCCTCTAATGCGATAAGATTACGGGCGTCGAGCTCTGCAACCAGCGGGCAACCAGAGCAGGCGCTGTAATCAATATTACTGAAGCTACAATTATATTAAAACAAGTCCCAGCAGAATAATCAGCAAATAATGAAGAATCACAAACTGTTAAATATAAAGTAAAAAGAGCAATAAGTGTCGTGATTGATATGGCAAACAAAACAGGTGAACGAACCACGAGGCAGGCGTAGACTGGCACTGAGCACTAAAACGCCTATAACGAAAGCAATATTTTTTTGTATGTAAGCAACAAATACGCCTTTGAAGCAAAAATAAAAAAATATAGGTTAATATAGGCTGATTTTGTAACTATTTTTACACTGTGTAAAAATAGTTACAAAATCATACAAAGAATTAACTCATCATAGACATATGTTTTGTTTCTCACATCTTAATGTAAGCTTCGAAGATTTTGTCATTTAGTTGTCCACATAAAACTTTCACGGCTGCCCCTTCAACCACGTTAACTTTTATCTCCGCATTTATCTTATTCCGTGAAAAGAACTCAAACCTTATCTCTTAAATTCTGAGAATATTATCCAACCACTAATTTTATCCAGAAAACTATCATAATCTGAAGTTTAAACTTGATCTTCATGTCTTCTATCACACTTAAGTAAAGCTTATATCAATATTGATTTTTTTTCATTCACAATTCATTAATTATAACAACAGTTTTATTGTACTTCTGCGACGAAGTTTATAGTTAGCCTGAACTACACGCGTAATAAAATCCATGCGGGGAGCTACAAATTTAAGTCACGTAATTAGAGCAGTACCAGCATACATAATAATAATATCCCTGAAGACCACCACGTAGATTCGTGCCGTCCGCCATCTAGATTATATTCTCAGGAATCTAATAGGGATAAGACATTAGATACCGTCAAAAGTACGACGAGAGCAAACTCGGACGGGGGTCCAGTAAAGCCGGGGGGTAGGCTGCAGTGTTTCATTACAGAGTTCCCGGTAATATTAGCGCCAGGCGAGCGGGTCCCGAGATACCAACTCCAGGATCCACTTTCGGACAGCCATAGAAATCACGTAGTTCGCGGAACTTTGTTACCTGTGGTGCGGCCGCAGCGCAGCGCGCCAAGGTGAACGTTCGGGCCAAGGACGACCCGGGTGGCGGGAGGGGACCACCTTCGTGCCCCGCACCCCTCGACCTCCTCCCCGAGCCCAAGTAAAAACGCCTTACGAACCTTCGAACGGGCGGTGCAACTCAGCAAAAAATGGGCCCGACGGAACAAATACAAAACGCTCGACTCAAAAAAAGAATACAAATACGGGGTCTCGGCTGACAGGAATAGTTGGGAGGATTTCTAATGCCTGTCGAATGTACCTACAGTTCGCATGACACCTGCGCCTACGCAGACGGGTCACGCATCACACGTCTTCCTATGATGTAATAGACGAGCGATAAAAAACAGTCAGCGGAAGAGGTGTGGAACCGGCCGCATTGACTTCAGACTACTACGATGAAATTTGCTTTTTTATATTTAGACTCATTAGGACTTGATGGAACTAAAGGAAATATACCTGAGCTATCGATCAACGAACTCCAACGGGCTGTGTAAATATGCACGATCAATTTAGAGATTATTTTCAATATAAATTCTTGATGGGTCAACGTTACCTTTTTTAGGACTTAATAAATGGCAAGATCAATGGCGATAAGAACAAACATCGCTTAGCAACTAGCACCATGTAAGAATACCAAATTAACAACATTCTCAGCAGAACCTTATCTATGAACATTATATGTAGATGACAGTTAAACCATATTTGTGCGTCAACATTTTTATAGACACATTTATCCGCAGAACAAAAACCGTAAATAGTTCCAGTGCAACCTTCAAAGGAAGCTTATATCTTTTCAAAGAAGCTTGTGCAATAGAATAATGATGACATCGATCGACTTCCTATTGATCAATCTTCAGATAGACAATAGGTGCGTGTATTCCTAGGCGCAGTTATGGCCAGTCTATTGCCCGGATTACATCACAGTTCATAAATAGAATCTCCTGGAGTTACTCGTACAGCGTACTTGTACGTATAGAACAGCGCGTGCAAGGAGGCGTAACACTCTGTACTCTTCTGGCTAAAGCTGATGAATAAGAGAGAAAGGGACGAAGCAGTGTTACAGTTAAGCAGGAACTCTATTTATATGCAAATATAACCTCGGAGTCGACACCTGTTTGCGTATTCTCGACGCTCGCCGCGTCGCTTTGTGGCAACACTGTCTCCGCAGTATCCTTTAGATTATGAAAGCAAAAATAACTTTGCATATAATGAGATTCATATTCATTGGAATATAGACCTTACTAAGCCGGAGCTAAGTCCTTGATGTAATTGTTATAAGTGAGTGAATAACTTTGTCGGAGTACCTGTACCTTTGTCGCTTTTCTCTTGTTTCTGAATATTTTTATCCTTTTGTTGTTGCTTCACGAGATTCATTAGGTGAAATTATTTCAGAATACATTTGAAAAAATCTCGCACATCGCCTGAAACTCGAGTCTTTGTGAATAACTTGATTAAATTCTATTTCAAGTCCATGGTAGCGAGTTTGAATCCGAATCCCAAGTAATTAAATTTTATTAGAAGAGATTTGTTGGGTATGGTAGAATAAGATATTCGGCAGAGGCTCATATTACAACTTTTTTGTAAATCAAATATATACGGGCAAATCATACAGATTGAGTCCCAAGTTCGAGACGGGTGTGATGTATAATACATATAGATAAACATCCAAGACCCAGATCAAACTGAAAAATATCATTTTTCACATTGACCTAACCGGGGATCGAACGTGGGGCCCCCGGTGTAACAGCGTGACATGATGACCACTAGGCCACAGAAATCGAAATATTGAAGCATAGCAGCGAAGGCTCGGCAGCACAGCGCTCATTTATCACGAGATTTCGTTTGTATTGCGAGCATGACGAATTGATAGCATATGTCGTCAGGATTATTGAATTGGCTAAACAACTGATGAAACGATAAAGCTGCCCAGAAATAGAAACAAAAAACAATTACTGCAGCTTACTATTCCAAAAACTTATATTTCAGAAAACGTTAAGAGAAAAATGGTTTTGAGAGTTCGGAGAATTTGGAGTAGAATATATCTCCAATGGAAGGACGAGTCGTTATAATCTATTTCCCCTGTGTGTTCTAAGCTGTCAGATCTTTCCATTACTGTCATACATTGTCCTATGCGGGAGGAGTGCTGCAAAGAGGAGAATTGGCGCGGGGTTCGTCGCCTGTCCATTTATCATACTCGGCCGCAGAACCTGAGTGCGTTTGTATGTAGTCGCCTGCTGGTCCGCGCTTGTTTTATTTACATGTTTGACTTGGCGACGGCGTCGCAGATTATGTGTGATGCTTTCAGACTCGTTTTAATCGCATTGCACGGCTCAGCACACTTAAAGCTGGGATCAGTAGCAATTAGGCAAATATTGAAGGCACTTTAATTTGACACGTGTGTGATGCTGTCAGAATTTCTTTGCTAGCAACAAACTTTTTGCCTTCCTGCTGTGTTCTTTTACTGGACCTCAAGGCGGTTTCAGAGCACAAGAGACATTATCCAATCAATTATGGTTTCATTCGCGGAGAATATCTTATTCGATTCGTTTGGTTCGATTCAGTTCATTGTAAAAAAATTAAAGATTCCTCTTACAACTTAGATGTTGCGTAATATCTCGAATTTAATGTGGTGTGGTGACGTCACGTGAGGCGACAGAAACGACGGCATAAATGTGACATCAAGTGCCGCTACACTATCTGGCGGCTATCGTGCGAATCGCGGCGGGTGCGACGTCCGCGACGTCCTTTCGCCCTTTTGGACGGCTCAACGACTTCGTGGTGACACACGACTTGGTGTTTTGTCCAACCTATTTGTTAGATCAGCTTGTAAGATGTCTTTAACTGAATGAAACGCCATATAGTTTGACAAGCTATAACTGGACTCACAAAATTAACTTTGAAATGAATGAATGACCAATCCAAATATAATTACAAAACAAGCAATTTGAAAAAGAATCATGCACTAGTTTTTAGTCAGTCAATATGTAGCCAGCCTAAAGAAATAAATTGAAACTTTTTTAAAAGACCAAGTATTTCTTTAGTGTAACCACACTGACTTCAACCCCTTAACCAACCTGTATGTGACTAATACGACAGACATCTACTCCGATCTCACGATCTACTACCAAGAATCAAGAGTCATGACGATTTCGACACAGTTGTCAAATAAAAGATAGATGTAAAAGTTAAAATGATTCACTGGAAATTCTTTGTCTTATCTAATTTAATATTAAAAATGACATAATTTTATCACGCAATCAGCGTAACCATATGCTTCGTGGTCGTAGACTTAACAACTTGACATTGACTTGGCACTGTCGGCCGATTAAACGTATGATTGTTTTATTGACATGAATTCCACGTTCTTTATAAGACTTTGCTCTAAATTTTATACGTGTATGAAACGAATCAGTATATTTAAATGTACTTTTTTACTAACTGATACATGAGGTTATTAAGGAAAAATTGAATGAAACTGATGAAGTGAATAAATCCGTTAATTCATAAATAACAGTGTGTGAGTATATAATTCCGTGTGTCCACAGCGTGCACATGCATGTTAATGACCTGCAGTTTATGACACGTAATTATGTTTTAGCCCCGCAATTATTCCAGAACAATGTTTTCCACTTTGCTGCCAGCGATCCCAACTCAAAACAAATTATCTTTGTTACACTAATGTAGGTACCGACCGCAGCGCCGCACGAGATAGTCGTGTCGTGTCTTCATTTCTTACAAGTAAGACAGCGATTTCAACCCAGGATAGGGATATTTTTCAGCAATCAGCAATAATACATTGATAAGAGATTTTATTGGTTTGAGTTATCTTTACCATCTTCGAAGCTTAGGTCCATCGGAACAGCGCTGTCGGTTTTTCCCTCCGACTGTTTTTATTTGATGTCCAGTTCATTGATGCAATCGTCACTATCAGTCCAATTCAAATTACTGCTGGACAGCACAGGCCACACTTTTATCGTGTCTCATTCTCTTATTTTCCGCTACCTCACAATGTAATAAGATCGCGGGGTTGGTGGTTTTCTTACTCGATTCCAGGAATATTGTGTTGTAATTCCCGAGCCGCATATATTACTGTAATTCAATTATCCAATTTGAAAAAACCCTAAATATAGTATAGGTTCACAATATACTTACTTACTCGGATATGTTTTAATAACATCACGAATAAGTATTTCTTTAAGAGCGAAGGCATTTCTAAATAGGCAAAGATTGAATCCGTTTAAGTCCTGCCGACGAAGTGCTCTTTTTGTGCCGTAAGCTGTAACGCAATAATAAAATCTTGCACTTTGATGTCGGTAACTAAGCAGCCGCGCGCAGCGAGGGGGTAGAAAATGTAGAACTTATAGAAATCACCCGAGGCGTCTTGAATCTTGCCTCCGAGACGCCGCATTTAAAGTCAGAAGGGGCGTCGCGACGGAAGGCGGAATAAACTGGAGCGACGCTTCTGCTCTGGCTCTGACCTACAAACGCTCTGAGCGCCCGTAAATATTTTGTTGCCATAGAATATTTATGGGATAGGGACCTTCCTCTAGATTAGAATGCCGTTTCTTCGCAATATTACGTCTGATCCATATGGATCTTTGCATATTTTAGAAGTGAAAGTTAAGGGAAGTGCATCAGAAGGAATTCGTGAAAAGGTTTCTGATCCCCTCGCGGCGACCACCTTTATGTTGAGGTAATGTAGGATATAAAAACGAAAGGCTTTATTGCGGGACAAAGAGGTTTGCCCACACAGCGCGTTAATGTTAATGAAACCATTCTCGGCTCCTCAATGTTACAAACGAAATTCAAGACGCCACTTCAACCGACTGCATTTTCTCTTTGTCTGCACGTACTGTTATGAACTTCACAGTCGTTTAAGTTAAAATTGATACTGGTCCTATGAGTTAAAGTTACTGCTTTGTTTTATGAAGATGTTAAAATTAAATGTTTTTGTACTTAGCAGTTGTCAAATTAATATTTCTTCTACGAGTATTGCGACTTATCGGATCATTTGATGCATTACGCCAGTTATGTACGCGTAGCTATTTGAAACGTATGTTCACTGTCTTTAAAGGAATTCCTGCCATTTTCATGAATAGTGAGGTCATTCGTTAGATTTTGTTTTTTCTTTCCTCTAAAACATTGTCAATGTCTGTGCATAATGTACACTTTCCATCTGAACACATGTTTGTGTTACTTATTCAATTTCGCCTTTACTTATATGCCGTATTTACGGCGCAGGTGTGCATTTTGCAACCTTTTATCCCAAAAGCTTTCTTGACATGACAGCTCTGACATTTTACGCATTTATATACCTGCAAATATGTGGCCCTACAAGAAATTTCCTCCGAATATCAGTTACCTACTACTAATGTAGACGTTCACTTGGACTCAGGACTCAAGACCGTTTTCTCGACCATTAACGTATCGAAAGCTCTTAACTCTAACATTGTAAATTAGTTTATAGGACCATAATTGGCTGCCTCAGGGATATCGACAGGATTGACGTTGATAATTCAGCTTATGGTTGTCATGTTAAAAGCCATATAAGTTGCCTAGATTACGTCGTATGTCGAAAGTATAAAGCTCACTAATACGAACGTATAAATAATTCATACGACAAGTCATGTCTCGTGAGTCGGCGCAAAATTTTACATTAACTTCGTACTAAGCCGCAAAAAACTGAAATTCGTATCTACGCGAACCCACATGTTCTCCAAATCCCTCGTCCATCCCACCCCTGTCATTCATAATGTAGATTCAACACAGAGTCCAAACCAAACAATAATCACGCTACATTGAACTCTATAATATGCAAAACATTTTCGACAAAAACTTTTCACGATTAGATTCTTAAACTTTGCATAAACAGCATCAGATAAAGATTTATTATAAGACATTGCCGTATCTTGTACTTATTGTAACGTACAAATTAATAAAACCTTTTTTTGTTCTGTTATCGTTGGAACAACCTTCTAAATAAGTAGAAATTATTATTTTTTGTTTTTTTTTTTTGCAACAGCAGGTAATCGTTAATATATTAGATTCCATCTTAAGGGTACATTATATGTATACCTATTAAATTCAACCAGTGTATCGTTCTTGAATCGCTACAATAGTCATAGAGCCACCAACATTTTGTGATCACACACAGTACTTTTAATTAATGGCCATACACTGGCCCACAACCTTTGAAAAAGCCATTCCGACTAGATAAGAAAAAGATTAATAGTATATAATTGATACCTAGGTCCATGAAAACGTGGTTTCTTTAAAATCCAGTCTGTACCTAGCTGAGCGAGAAATTGTAGGAAGCTTAACCACAACTGCCATGATTTTGTTACTACTACTCTATAGCTACAGCTACTCTGTGCCTCGGCACAAGAGGAAGCGAGAGTGCTAACTTCGTTTGTGTCTCACCGAGAGCAGAATTTAGCCATGGCAGCTTTCGTAGCAGTTTAGTCATGCGGCCGGCGATAAGTGAAACAAATCTGTTTACTATTTCATTTAATTACGAAGGAAAGATTAGATTTGTGTCTGGTTTATTCTATCCCCAGGCGAGTTCACATTTTAATGAGGTAAAATTTAGCTCGTGGCGGCCGAGTAACTACTGCCAATATTATTTTAGCGAAGCATAGCGCATTTGCAACATCAATTTTACTGGTAAAATCCACCTTGCACTACATTAAAAATGTATGTCTTATTTCTATTTCGAATTAAGCAGTCTATTTGTCATTAGCACCTGTTCGCGATTTGCATAATCTCCATTATCAAGTCATTAATTTAAATTTGCATTCGAATTATTTATTTGTTAAGTAAATTAAACGATGTACGGAATATCAAAAGTTTTTTGAATTTGATATTTTAACGACATGCTGATTCTTCTATAGTAGACTAGTTTGTTGCCGTTTGCTTTGCCACTTTGAAACACATAATGTTGAATTGCGTCTATTATATTATGATTCCGACATGTCATATTTTTTCTTTCTCTTCAGTTCTCCCATTCCTAAGAAAGTAGGATATAATATTCGTATTTAGGAGAATAAAGAAAACATCGACATGAAACCCTATACATAAAACGAGCAGTTCTTGTATATACCTTCATTACATGTATAGGTATATAAACGTCTCCAAATGTCGGAAACGATTCCAAAGATTTTGATGAAACTCGGTATTTAGGGAGTGACGAGGAATAAAATGATTAGTAGATAAAAAAAGTTAGCGAGCAAAGCTCGATCGCCCAGCTACTGATCATTAAAACACTATTGCCGTACAGCTACAGCAACAAATATGTAACTGAACTGACATAGACAACCACGCTATTCCATTGGACCCAGTGGTCGATTGATTGGAAAATTACTGATCTGCCGTTGTGTCGTCCGCTTCACGAGCGACGTCTTCCTGTCCTGTTGCTTGCTCTTTTGTCTGCTCCTTTTATTTTTCTGTCATCATATAATTATGTAGCTAATGTACAAAGACGCTCATTTATTAACCTCTGCATAACATAAAATCCGCTTGCCGTTCCATTTTTCTTTTGCTATACCCGACAGGGTTCATAGTGTACCTTATAATATGACAGTGACTATTAGTAGTTAGAACTGATGTACATTATGAAATGCAATAATTAAATAAATAAAAAAATAATAAGCTAATAACAAAGACACTTGTAACTCGGATGCTATCTCATTGGATCCTTTGACGGATTTCTTGGAAAATTGCTGGATACAAACTGCTATATCGTGCACTACTTGACGCGATTGTTGCTTTTCTTTTGTTTGTCTCATATCTTTAAAACACTCTCTTTATATATCACTAGTATCACAATGTTTATCTAATTAATCATTCTTCAAAAAGCAAACCCAGTATTTTTATTCATATATCCCAAACATTCCAGGATTTTATGACCCTGTTTAAGCGAACAATACTAAGATTTAATAACATTTTCAGAAAGTTGCATAAATTTTAAATACTAATAATTTTCTCCACTATCGAGAGAATTTAACTGGCAAGCGGCTCCTTTAAGTAACTTTCATTAGCGACCGTAATCGCGTGTTCGATTGCGGCATATAACGGAGACGAGCAAAGCTGCCGGCTCGTACTCGCTCCGCCGGAAATGCTCTCTCATCCACTGCCCTATTTATAAATACGCCGCTATACGCGGTTAGGTTAGCAGACATTAATATGGAGAATGCCATGGGGGGTACTCGGAGAATAACGGTTAAATAGACGATTTTAATATGGTAAACTGGAGTAATAAAACTGTCTGTTTTATAAAGTGAATTCCGTACTTGTTGAATCAACATTTTTATATTATTGCAAGTCCCCATCACTTGCAATATTGCTTCCTATATATTTATTTATATTTATTATTATTGTATTTTCAGAACAATACTAAATTAAAACAAGTTGCTTCCTATTGACATGTCTTGGTCTTTATTTGGTTCCTGATAAATACCCGATAGCCCGATCTCCTAGCTTTCGTTGAGATTGAGACACAGCTGTGTTTTCTAATATAGAGATAAAAATACTTAAAATGCTAAAACTATCGTACAGTCATAGTTAATCATATTACTACATTGCGCTTTCGCGAAACTAGATCTAACAAAATTAGAAACGCAATGTAGTTTTGAGTACATTGCGACCCGCCAGTAGGTGAAGCCGTCATAATAAGCAGCAAATATTTAGTTTACATATCCAAACATTACGAACTGTATACACAGTAGATACAAAATAAACCAAACAATACCTATTTTGCTAGCCGCTTTGTAATACTGCAATGGACTAACCACAAATTGTTTTCATTAACAAATACCTTGAAACCCACGGCGAAATTGGTTCACTATGCAAGTTACAATGCAATCATCGATATGCACTTCTGCGAGCAAACCGGTTCGACGAGTAATGGGAAAATAATAACACGGCAAAAGTGCAGCAAAGCAATGCGTCCAATATTGTATGTTTTCGAATGCCCTGTATTCATATGCCGATTGGCGATAAGCACAAACTTTTGATTTTATCTGGTAATAATGACTGCAAGCCAAGTCCTGTTCGTTCGTTTAAAATAGACGTTTTAATTATCAGGGAGCTCGACTAATGCTAAGCAGTGAAAAACATGGCTTTTATTTCAAAGATATACAGGTATTTCATAATACTTATTGCAGTGCCGTGAACAAGCTTCACAAAGCGTGATGGTTAAACACACTAACATCGCTAAAACGGTATGAAAAGGAAACAGGAATAGGAATTCAACAATGTATGATAGTAAAAGCCAAAACATTCAAAAGCTAGCACGTAAATTTGATGTGATTGAATAGTCATATTGATAATATACCTACACATTAAATAATTTCACATAACTAAAATTGTAAAACCACATAAAACAAAAATACTCATTAAAACCTAAATTGTAGCGAAACAAAACAGTATGCATTTGAAATGATCTGGTTAAATTTATCGGTCGAAACGTTACACAAAATGCCATTAGTAATAAACGTAGGCGTTTTTATGAGTTACGCGCAACCTCGCTAAACTTGGCTCTATTTTCCAGTAAAAAAATACAATGTCAAAACACTCGTGGATAATGCATGAGTGCTAATTATTGGAAGCGTTACAAAAACCACGACAGACACTAACTGTAAAACAACATTTCTCTCTAACCTTCAAGAAATAGATCAAAAAGTAAGAATGGCTCGTTTTTTATTAAGCTAACTAATTATTGGAAGTGTTCTAGAAGAAAAAGATGATCGGTACTTGCATAAGTAATCAACCGCTTACAAAATCATAACACATTTTATTTAATTCCGTGCGTTTCTACTACTACTACTACACAAAAACTATGTGTATCTTTGCTCTTGTCTATAATTTCTTGAAAGAACCGTTCTTTTTTTTCGTAAATTTTCTTTTAATTTGTTGTTAAATATTCATTCTCTGTCTTCCTTTTCCTCGTCTCCCTTCTATCTATTCTTCTACTATTATAATTCTAAAGAGGTTCGATGTCAAATCATCTTCCTTCTTCTATTTTCATCTCAAACGATGTATTAATTTAAAATTAAAACTTATAATCCGAAGTGTTAAATGACAGTCTGAGACAGTTATATTATTTAAAGAGTCTGTTTTCTTTTCATTTCAATGGAACCCTTTGAGATATCCAATTATAAATATTTAAAACGTATTGCGTGCTGTTAGGGCAGTAACTTGATTCTTGATATACTGTTTCTATTGACATATCCATTAGATACCAACTACGGTAGAGTAACATTACCAACACAACAGTAGGTATGCTAGCGTTTGTACAGTAAACAAAACTTTGATAAAATCTTTGTTTCGTCGCAGGAAATATTTATTTTAAAAAGCTCCTTTGCATGTTTTGTAATTTGGCTCTATCGTCTTAGCCAATCGTCGAAGTTTTACAATTTTACAACAAAACTTTTAAACGATTTATTTGATATATCTTTTCTCGAAATCGAAAGACAGTTATAAAAAAGAAAACGGTAAAGAAAACTTCCAGCGTGTTGTTTAAGGATTAATAAAAAATCATCCTTGAAAGCTCTACTTATAATATCTTCAGCTCGACTTTTTCCTTTCTTTTCTCCGAAATTTGAAAAATAAGTTCGAAACCTTTCAAATGAACATAATGGAGCAGACGCAGGTAACAAGGTTGCTTAAGGGTAGGATTACAAACGCATTCGAAACCTTTTTTCGTTGAACAGCTGATCCAGTGTGATTAACCTTTTGTAACCCGTCGCATCGCACATTACATTATTGGATACCGACAAATTACGAATTCACAAGTCGAATATCCGTTTCCGCTGAATTTTGTGAGGACCTGACTGCTATAAATAACTAATTTAATATTCATTTATCGCTGTAAACGTTTGGTAACTATTCCTTTGTAAAAGCAACAAATTTTATCAGTATTTTATTTAATGGTTTTCATTGTTTTGATTAAGTGGCGTAATAAATTGTAATAACTTATTTGATTAAGCACATTCCGTCTTAATACTCAACGTCACTTTTACTTCAAACCATTATCCGCCCAAAACAAAAAAACCCTTCCGCAATATGTCACCTTCTCGCTTTTTTGTCAAATACATTTGATAGGGTGAATTATATGCGTTTTGTAATTATACGGTTTAACTTTACTTATTTCTTATTCTATTAGAATGCATATATTAAAAGCTATATAACTGTATAAATCTGATACGTCTATATCTTTATAGTGTTGATTGTTGAATCGAAACAGCACATACTCGCTCGTCTCCAATTGAGTCTTAGCCGAATACTTGTATTTTAGTTAGCTCTTTGGACAGAGCTAAAATCGCCATCATTGCGTAGTTGCAAGTCTACGCGAAAATAGCAAGTGACCTAAATATTGAATGCTAGAGGCTGATAATGTTGTCTTGACTATTATTCAGATACAACTATCTATTGCAACGGGGACGACAAACCTGACCTATCATGGTAAAAAAGAAGCGAATTAAAATCTGCAGCTAAAACTTACATTCATTCAAAATACGAACGCATCGCTGTGACTAAAACAGTTTGCGAAAGTTCTAGGACCTGCGTGGTACGGATGGGCCGAACATTAGCCGATTTTATTCCTTCCCTTAACCATACAATTTTGAAACAACACCTAAGTTGTGAAAGTCAGCCGCGCCCTTACTGCGGGCCTTTGATCTACGCATGCGCATGCAAGGCGTTAATTTATACAGCTCGGTTGGCTAAAGCTGTGTGTTCACAGTTTTTGTTGAATTTAATGGGTCAAATCTGGCGGACCACACTAACAAAATGCGAGGAAATAACTTATAACAAAAGTGGAATTTTCTGGGAAGTAATAATCACAAGAACTTAGAAAAGAGGAGCAAGACTTTAATTAAAAAGAATAAAGTAATTGACACAGATAAATTATAACTGGAGAAAGAGAACAAAATGAATAAATATTTAAGTAGATATAAACAAATGCGTTGAAGGGACAAAGCATTGTAAACGCAAGCTTACTATAGAAACTCGGTACAGCTAAAGCAGCAAGGGTCTTCGTTCTTCCGTTACCGTACATATAATTGTACCGGCTTGGAATAATAACATGCATTGTACGTTTATGACACGTGGTGTGAATGAACCTGTTTTGTATGGCTTTAAATAAATGTACACGTTCGATTCTTTATACCTAGATTCTAGGATACAATGTTGTAATTTATTTTCATTAAAACACTTGACGGAAATGGTAAAGAGAAGATGGCTTCGTTTGCACATATGGCTGTGCACTATTAAAAATATGTATACTTGCAGTTGATAGCAATACAGTCTCAGAGTTTTAAATTTCAATGGAATAAGAGGAAAGAACACGGATCAAATAGGCGCGGAAGTAAATTTTATAGCTAGCTTAAGATGACAAGAAGAGTATCCAGAAATAATATAGACAATGACTTCTTGATCTGATTCTCGATGTTGAATTATAAGATGAACTTATTTGTCCAGACGCTTCTTGTTGAAATGAATTATGTATGAGAGTAACCCGTTTTCAACAAAAGAGGTCCTAGTTTATTATACGATCGGAAGTTTTGAGATGCTACATTACATCCGAATCAGACTACAAAAACATAACGTTAGCTGAATAGACATCAGTACTATCGAGGTAAATCACTCTATCTTATATACGGCCATCATACCCTACAATAACGTTAATTTACTTTCGAATTGTCTAACTTGCTTGTTATTACTGTTATTTCCTTGATGTCCTCATTCAATTCCATTTCTGTCAGTGGCAGATGCAAAGGAGTAACGCAATTTCATTATAGATTTTGTAATGTACGCTATACAACAAAGACGACAATGACATAAAAAATAACACGATGTTGACGGCCGAAGCTACCACTTTAACGTCAGATACATTAACTAACCTACAGTATCCAAATTAAAACATGTTATGAAAAATTTCGCTACGATTTGGATAACAATCCGAGCACTGTAATGCTGTTAAAAACCAATAATACCTAAAGTAATCGAACTTAGCTGCAAATAAACTTTCTTGAAACAATGTTTTTCTGATAAGTAAAACTTTGAATGTATCATATCATTTGACAATGAATAGGAAAAGGAAACCGTTCTTCTTTGAAATGAAACATATCTAGCAATTAGTAATGAATGATGCTTGTCTACGAATTAAATGAAAGTCTACGCCCACGTAAAAAAAGATCGCGTGATCACAATCTTAATGAATCTATTATCATCAGTCATTAATGATTTGTTTTTATGATTATTCATACTTTTGAAAAATATAACACTACCATTCATATTTGATAATAGAGTACTATGTCGATTTTGGTGTAATTTTATTTAATGACGCCTGTAGACCGTGTCATCCAACGATTTGACATGTTACAAAAATCGCTTAAAAGTGTTCTGTTCGATTGGAATAGGTACTTGCCGCACTTGGTAGTATTATTTATTCTCTCATTTACAGTTAACAGTTTTTTTTTTTATAACAACACCAAAACTTGAATAGAATGCACAAACGCATTGTATTAAAACATAGTTGTTTGATCAATCCGTAAAGTCAAAACAAATTTAAGATATGATTTCGAGTACTTATAGGGTCCAACATTGATATCCTTTTTTTTTCAATTTTTCTGGAATTGTGAATTTATTAAACACATATATTTGATATCCTTAAATTTTGTGATACCCAATATGTGACTAAGAAACTTAAAGCAACAAATCTTGGAAAAATCCCTAGTTCAAGTGGACTCACGAAACCGAGTGTGTAGTTCTCCGTCAGTATCACCTTTTTGAGTCAGTTGACAAAGCTCATCGTATGTACCGGTTTATAGACGTGATTACAACCCTGGCAAAACGTTATCGTCTATACTACATAACAGGTTCCACTTCCCCGTCCGAACTATGCGACCGGTCGGGTAACCCGAGCCGCGTTCGGATATCGGCGTTCCCACGGGTCTGCTGCCCGCCTCACTGGACACTACACGTACCTGTGGACAAAGCATGCGAAACGTTAATAATGTTTATGTTTACAATTTTTTATGAATTATCACAACATCTTTTTATGTGTTAGTTACAGTGGCCAGGCCTGTGTCACTCCCCGTTTAGGTATCGAAAATATATCCTTATTATTACTATGCGCGCGGCGACCACTTCGAAGGGGAAAATTCAGTTACATGAATCGTTTATCCACAGTAATAAGAATGAAATTGGCTTGCAATGGAAGTCTAGGTATCTAAACCACATTAAGTAGATATTGCTTATTGTTTGAATTTATTCTTTGAGTAAGAGTTCTGTAAGTGAGTACTAGTACTTATTCTGTGGAATGGCGTTTGATTTTGATTTTACAAGCTTTATTATTTAGTTTTATCTGTCTCGTTGTCTGTCTGTCTGTAATCAAATCTTGCAAGTTAAAGACACATTTCTGGTTTCCGATAGAGCTAAAATTTTGCACGCAATCTATTAGAGTTTAGGAGTTTTCCATACTGATGGTCAAATATGATATGATCCACTATATGCTAAATTCATATTTTGACTGTGAAAACTAGTAATGTCTTATATGCCTTTATATATTCAATTTCTTTGAAATTAGATAATTTCGCCAATATCTGACATGTCGTTTCAAAATAAAAGCTAGACTACGTTTGTACGGGAAAGTCTGATTCTGTCAAGGGTAAGGCGACTCTTAAGGCTGTCATCTAGCAAAAACAATCAGGCAGGACCAGCTGTTTGCTTGTGTTTCGTGGTACAAAGTCAAGCCGAGCAGGATCTAATTCAAGCAATTCAGTTTTCGATACATGAACCATTTAAAGTTTCTCCACCATTACTACATTATCAAATAATAACAATAGTAAGTAAAGGTAAAACTTCAACTGCTACCGTAATCTAAAATCAAGATAATGAAAGACACAAACGTTAAAAGCTATAGTAGGTATCATTAATAGCTGGTTTACGACACTAGCTCTTACATTTACCGTATGTTTATCTTCTACGAATATGTAATTTAAATAACGATACTGTATGCTATAATATTACCCACACTGCTGATATAAGACTAACTGCGTCATTAATTTTATTAGTGTTTAAAAAGAGCTGTGTAATTACTGCACCTGGGGTGCACTAACCTAATATAACTATTCAATATTCTACAATGCATAGCAATTTTTAAATATAAGTACTTATATCGCATTTTATTAGCTCATATTAAATAACATTAAAACTCATTTAGCAACCGCAATGTATTACTTGGATGTGCATTAATATAAAACGTTAATAACAACTAACGTAACACCGAAAAAAAATATAGAAGACATAAACCGAAAGATTTTTCTTTGCTTGTCGATTGGTCTAAATTACACTATATTTTGCCCCTTCAAAAAAAGCTAGTGTGTACTCTATACATACTTAAGATTTTTAATTAATGATAAGTACTTCAAACTTCATAACCTCGTTGATATTAATTATGTTTAATTTAATACAATAATATCATACAAACGAGAGTTCTACCTTTTTCATGAGCAAAGAAATAATTTCAACTGATTGTTGTATTATTCCAGGCAACCAAGGCTTAATAGAATGAAGTTCTAAGTTATCTAGGTAAAGACAGACTACACGAGGATCGAAGCCAAAATCCCTGCACACTGATTACACTGAAGGGCCATTGTGCACTAAGCTTGTCAGGTGCTTGCCGGCCGATTAACTCTCAATGAATCTCGGTTTAGTCTTCCTGTTGAAAGGACTAATAGGATAGCCTAGGTCCTCACAGGTTCAATTTAACATTGCAGAATTTTGAAGTTCATGTCAGATAAATCTTTAGAATTTACTTAGATAAAATTGGTACTTCAAACACATAAAAATCTATGGAAATGTGTATAATAACATAATATTACTAAGTATTTTACAAAATCTTATACGTGGAGAACATGGAGCGTGCTAGTACACTACCATGTGGTACTTACGAATAAGTATGGTGAAATCTTTACATATTACCAGGCATTACACAATAATTTTAACATTTAAGGAATATACAATAGGTATTGTACACTTTACTCTATTTCGTTTACATTTAAGTGTGCCTTTATAAAATAAGATATCCCAATGTACAAGATCAAAAGCTTGTTAAAAGAATAAAACATTTCTTTACTATACAAATCATATGCAAATTATGATAAAGAAATCACAAAAACAATTTGCTACTCTCAAAAGACATGAAAACAAACATTTCTTTGGATTTTGTATGAAGTACCAAGCTAATGACGTCATAGTTTCTTGCAGTCAAAAAGCGCTTTTAACTTCTGAAATTACTTTGAAAATTGATATGATCAATAACAAGTGACGTTATTTTGTGATAACAGTACCAAATAATTTATTTCTGACCCAAGAAAATACCAAATTCTATACATCCGAGAGTAAAACCAGGCATTTGTATTGTAACGTGCCAGCCGACGGTCCTCAGTTGCGGCTCCTAACTTCCTACCCCACGTATCTGTCAACATTAGGCACACATCAAAGGCACCGTTAGGCGAGGGCCACGAGACCTGTGAGAGAAATGTTAGGAACATTACTTCTAACTATAATAACAGGGTATAAGCATGAGTTACGAGCAAGTTACTTTATTTTTGACCGTAATCTTATTAAGACACTAATTCACTGATATACCTATTTTGGGTGACAGAAATGAATTATTGTAATTGTCAATTTGATTTTGGATATCAACAAGCATTGGGAACATACAAACAAAATGTATACCGCTGTATTACGTTATAAAAAGCCGTTTAAATTGGAAGCATAGCATAATGAATATGAGGGATAGTTTCTTATAGCTAAACTAATCAATACAGAGCTGAGGATAAGAATAACAAAGATATGATGTGCTGTAGATATTACAACAATCACCAGCTGATCTTGTGGCTCAGCACACACTGGCAGGAAGCGAGTCGCGTAGGCGGACGTTAATACGGGCGAGGAAGCGGCGTGTCCGGTACGGTGCGACGTATCAGGTTGTCGTTTAGACGCGTGCCGAGAGTTTGAAGCTTGCTGATAAACGTGAAAACAACATTAACAGTGACGTGAGAGGCGATAAATAATAAAACAGTTACTATTAATACTAGTGGCTGTGAGCTGTAGACCCCGCTAGTCACCCCGACCCGTTGAAGTTTATCGGATAAAAAAGTTGTTCAGACAAAAAATTGCGTCTTAATAAGAGTAAAAAAATTATGATTTTTTTTCAAAATGGCTGAATTCTAGTATTTCTAAAGTTTTCAATCCTCAATTTTCAGCAATTTTGAACAATTTCGAAAAACTGAATCGATAAGAAGAATCTATATTAATTTCGAACCTTCTCACAAAATTTCACGAGAATTCGTTGAGAAATGCGACCTATATGCAAGAACAGCCGGACCGATAGACAGACAGCCGGACAAAAGCATTTTTGGCCAATCTGGAAACTGAGACGCTTCTTTCGCTCGGTCAATTAAATTTGTTAGAAATGATGTAGGTCCAAAGTTCAACACAGATGTGAAAACAACTAATGATGGTCGAAAATTCAGAAGATAGTCACACACACTAAGGCAAAATACAAATATGCACATAATCTACGCCTCATCATAAAATACGTCACTTCCTACGCTAAAAACAGAAAACAATAAATAAATATTAAAACACATCACATAGATCAAGACTATAACCATTTGTAGAAACATGATCTTAGTGCCAAAAATATAAAATACCATGTGGGAAACGAATATCAAAAACTAATGAGAAAATGTTGCATCCGCATCGATATGACGAAATCCTTGATATTTACGCAAAATCGAGTCAAGGATACTGATAGTGATAACTACTATTGTTTGTAAAGAATATTTAATATGCATTTTCAACTTTATCTCACTTCTACAGTAATACACAATAATATATAATCTACGGTAATACACAATTAAGTATAAATTTCCTTTCGGTTTGTATAACTTTCAATTTCATTATTACACAAACAACCACGTAAATTCTGTCTATAGTTGTAAATGCGATTATGATTTCCACAAGAACCTTTCACTAATAATTCCTTGAATCCCGTTCAATGCTTCCCGACTTTCAATTTCGTCGTGTTTATATTCCGAATACCGCGAAGCACTATCCACAAAGTGACCACGTGATCTAGCTCATCTGTTATTGTTTTACATTCCATGAATCCCGTTGAAAGCCCACATTGTACCTTTGTTCGTTCCTATAAACATGAAATCTCATATTGAGAAGCGATCGTTGTGTAATTAAATGCAGTCAAAACATTTTACTATTATTAGGCCAGGGGCGGAGGAGGGTCATAAAATAAACATTAAGGTTCGTCTGCGCTGTTGCCGCTCCGTCAGGATCGCGGGCGCACAACACAATGGGTATACGACCAGCTGTGGGTCTGTAGGTACCTGGTTTGTTTGCTGAGACGTCTGTTTGTACGAGACTCCCCCGAGAACGTTTTTCTCCGTGATAAAGAGTAATCGATCCGCTTGAAATTGATCTTCGCGATCCGCAAGAGCGAGTCCGGGGCACGCACCGTACGTAACTGTGCGTATACTAGTATAGCACCATCGCCAACCCTCGTGCGATCGCGAGGGGATACTTAATCCCCTGTCTATTTCAAACACGTTTTACCTCATTCGTTTCGCGTCGGACAAAAAACTCTTATTAGATTTACTACTGTGGGATATAGATGGATGTGATTTGACAGATATTTCAGAGGGCACCGAGAGATAAGTCTGAAATCCTCTAACCTTGCCTCCACCTGAGCGTGATACACAAAATTCACTACATACACTGTCAATATGATAGGGCGAAATATAACAAGATATTACTAAGCGAATGGATACAAAGAGAATGAAGAGTAACTTCATTCCTATTTTATGCATGAGTACAGGAAACACATAAAATGCCGCAATTTAAAGCATATTCCACGAGTGCAGACAGTAATGCCACGCCGACAGCTTTAATTAAAACAAAACCTTTTAATAATACCGCTTTGCCAACGAACAAGAATTTGGTAGTAGTAATAGTTGTAAATAGACATAAAAAATAGGGACATCATTCTTGGTTTGCAAATAGAATTTCATTATTATTATGGTGCTTACGAACAAGCAGATATTAGGGCAGAGGACAGGACAGGTGAAGCTAAATAAGTGGTCGCGTTCGCATGGTTGGCAACCATACGTAGATCGCGATCACAATATTAAATTCCGTCGAAGCTACTGGAAAGGTTAAGCATCTCGATGATAAATGAAAATAGTCGGCGAAGGGGGGCGGTCTCCCGCGGAGCATGCACACATGGCCTTATCGACCTGACTATGTGGCCCAAGTTATAACAACTTGACAACAAATATCCAGTTTACGGGCTGTCTAGTCTACTTCACTTACACCGTAAATACTACTCTGACTACAGAAAGCTAAAATTACAGTTTTCGTAGGAAAGGCATAAAATGCCTAATCTCAGTCTGAAACCAATTTAATTATCTTACGCTGATTCGCGCTGTTTAAGAGAACTAATACTATTACGAACGAGCTGCAAAAATCCCAATATCTGTGTTGTTGTAACACATCACAATCACAAATACATTTAGGATGGTATGTAAAAAATTTCGTGACCCAAACATTAAGATTCCCAAAAAAGTGTTTATGATAATACCTACGGTCTCGGACTAAGATTTTTTTCTTGGCCTGAGTGTTCGAATTACCGCTTATCACTTGGACCACGTGTCTGACACACTGGCACTCGACAATGCACGCACGAGCCACGCGTGAGACCGGCCGCCGAAATAATCGGCCATTACAATTACACATTACTTGTGGGGGGCGATACAATGAGACAGAACATCAGCCGGCCAAGGACTCAATTCAGATGATGGCGGATGAACTGACTACAGTAGCCATTGAAGCCAATTAAATTAAATTTTTTTAGTTGTTCGTTGCACGAAGAGCTGCGCACAAGTACGACTTACAAGTGCAATTATGAAGAAAAAATTTAAAAAGTAATTTAGAGTTTAGTGAACAAGAAAAATAAAGTAATATTTATACAGAAGAGAAGAATTTGTAAGAGAAATAATTTTGAAAAAAGTAAAATGATTGATAGACTTGTTAAGCGTTCCAAAAAGCATACATTTCTCACATTGGAGTGATTCGTACCCTAATTAAAATACTGTATTTACTCTTCGGATTTCAAAGCAAGGCGAAAATAATAAATGAAGAGAGCAAAATTTATATTTAATTTTTCTCCATGGTCGGGCAGGATTGTGTGTTGTAAGTGTAAGCCATGAATCTTATTCCACATAAAATTGAATATTACACGTCTGTTAGTCAATAAGTACCTTACTTATAGGCAGTAAATCGTCCCTCAGGATTTTAGTATTTAGCTGTGGTATTTAGTCATTAAACATGACCAGTTTATGATTCAAACAATAAGGCTTCGTCCGGGACAGGGCCAGAGAAGGGTTTTGAACTACATATTTTATATTGTTCACGTTATTGGCTTGTCGAAGCAAAGCAAGGAACGGGAAATATGAGCATGTTCAACAAATTGTATGTATGTTCTTGGTGCTTACATGTTTTTATTAAAATAAACAATTTTAATTCTTTTGAAAATGTGTACTAAAATGTATAATATAGCGAATAATTAAAATTATTGCCACAGCAAGAGGCAGTGTGAAACTCCCGCTGAAGCAGTTTCTGGTTTATTAAAAAATCGTCTCTTAAATCGCCTGTCCACTTTGGAAACTCGTTCAATGTGAATGCTGTCTCAGGGATGAAGTCCGTCAGAGGGAGAAGGGGATTGAACCTGTAAAACTAAAAATAGATGCGACGACACCACGCCTATGGAACAACTCAAAATCATCACAACTGTGTCAAATTCTGTCGTGTACAGTCCGACATAAGGTCGAATTTTGACGAGTGTACATAAAGTTATAATGTATAGGGTACACAACGCAATAGTATGGCATCTGTCAAAACAGTGCGACGGAAACAATAAACGACTTCCAAATTATCCACTGTTTCGAATTTTATTTCCCTCGAAAAGTTAATCTGTTGGAAGTGGAATGAAAGATACACGCCGCTACGAAATGAGAAATTAAGTCTTATTTTAACGAACCTGTTACTGAGAGCGCCACCGGGTGTCATTGTACACAGCGACTTAATTAATATTTCGGTAGTTAAAGGGCGCCGATATTTAACGATGTTTTATTTCCGAGACGTTAATTTTTATTGGTATTGTTTTATGTTGTTGACGGTTCAGTTCAGAAGCCGTACTGGAAACATTGCGTTCGACTGATGTACTCGTAACTCTGAATTATGAAATGAAACGTAAGAGTTATGAAATAGTGAGGGAGTAACGTTACGTCACAGGGTGTTACCATAAAGTTGTAAAAGTTGGCGAGAGCTGACGTAAATAGGAGCAAGTTTCCCGAGGCTCCCCTCTTGTCGAAGTTTCGAAAGGTTGATGTGCGCGGATTAGGTAATAATTTATTTAGCTTTTTCTCTCATTCCCCTCCGGATTGTATGAGTTTATATGTCTCGTCGGGAAGTCTTAATTGCCGTTTATAAATAGCCGCCAGCAATTAATGTGGTGGCGGTCGTAAAGAATGGTGATCAAATTTTGTGCTCCAAATTGTAGCCTATCTTCAATAACTTGAAGATATAAAGTGGGATAAAATTTTAAGAAACAACAATATAAAAAGCAATAAAAAACGTTTAGTTAACAGTTAATTTCTATTCCATTTGTTTTTCTTTTACTGACTGGTTATACAAAATACTCAATGTCATTTTGGAAACTTAATTATTCTTACATGTATTTCTGCTACGCAGATAACCAATTTCCCAGACCTAGTTTTTTTTTTTTAATTCAAAATAAAGGTAATTTTACCTATAATATTGTTAGCAAAACTGTCATGCTGTGACGGTATGTCCAAAATTATAAAATGATCAATAATCGTTCCAAACCACTGTCAGTTTCAGTAAGGTACTTCAAACATGTTCGTGTAACATTTAGAAAATATGTTTTTTTTTCTCGCGTACTTTGGACTAATGACAACGCAAGTTTGAAAACAAGATAATAATATCCTGATAGCAGTTCTATTTTATACTAACAGGTTGATTTGCCAGACAAACTATAAACCCCCAACTTTCAATAGTTTTTGTAAACGCTATCTAGTGATGGGCGTAGGAACTAAATAGTAGAATTTTAATCCGTGGCGTCATCTTTAATTTGACACGCGTACTAGAAAAACCCAAATTTAATCGTAACCACCAATAACCTTTGAACGGCCTAATAGATTTTTATCAAACATAGCTAAGAAGCACCGCAAAGAAACGTGCTTTCATGTAAAAAAAAACGCATCGAAATTGGTCCATTCATTCGACGCTACGATGACACAGACAGACACACCACACATTAGCGTCAAACTTATAACACCCCTCTTTTTGTCGGGGGTTAAAAAATTAAAGTCTTTTTAACTATGTACAATACGAGTATAAATATCATGAACGTTTGCGTGTGACCTGAAAATCAAATACATACTGTGATGAGCAGCGCAAACACGGCTCCGCGGACAAAAAGACCACAGCACCAGCGGACACTGTTTAACATCCCTGTTCTGAGCGACCCAATCCACGGTTAGTCCAGGCACTTTAACTTGAAAAATAGACCAATGTCGATATGATGATGACTAACTGATGCACTAAACATATTGAATTTAACTTTGTTAAATACCATGGACATGTACTTGAACAAGAAGATAATATAAGCGTTGCTACACAAACAAAACAAATGAAACGTCTATTTAGATTAACCACGATCAAAAATAATTTGATGACGTTAGATACAAAAAGCAAAAGAATTTAGTCACGTAAGTACAAAAATACTTTCCAAATTCCAGGAATTCCCGAACATTATTTCAGCTACTCACAGTAGCTGAAATAATGTTCGGGAATTCCTGAAGTCCATCTCTTGGACTACACAGAGTGACAGGTCGCAATCAAAGTTTAATCAAAGCAGCTGACAGCCCGCCGGACTAATTGAGCGCGTCGGTCCTGGGTGTTCGGGATACGGGTGCAGGACGGCCGGTTGAAAGTGATTTCAGCTCGAATCGGGCTAAACTGCAACTGCATGCGATGATTAATGTCTTGATAATGTTGGACGGAAAGCCAAAGATTAATTAAAGCATTTGTAGAAAAATTTAATTTGCCTACAGATAAGAACAAAAACAAAATAAAATATTTATATCTTATTCTTATAGTAGGTGAAGTAAGTGACTAAAAACCGAAATTACAAGATTACCGAATTCATTATCTCAAAAACCGCTACGTTTAACGTCCATAAAATACCCGAAACAATGTACATTGAGACAAGAAAAGGAAACAACAATGTCTATCTTCATACACCACACATCAGTATTAGCCCACTGAGAAACATCTAAAGAAGATATAATAACCATCACAGAACAAAGAAAAAGGAGGAATCAGAAAAGATACAGCTAAACGACCACAAAATCAATCGTCGCAGTCGCAACTCGTCAATTTACTGTGTCACACCACACGAGATCAAAGGGTGTAAACGAAGAGAGGGATAATGAAGGGACGTCAAAAATTCAGAAAAAAAAAACATTTTATGCAGGATGTAGCACCTAGGTATAAACTTAGGCATCCTCGGAATCATTAATATTTCATCATAACTGCTGAACTTCTCCCATTTTTTAAGCAAAACAAAAAACAAAATTCCTTAAAATGATTTCATTTTAGAAGCCTTAGCAAGGTTTAAGAGATTTATTTTTTCTTTAGACCAAGAACGTGTTCTCGTTAATGGCGGTAAGAGGAGCCTCCATTCTCCTCTTCTATTGTCGGTATTAGTGCAATTGCTATTTTGCTTCAAAGTTATTACTAACAAAAAGATTTCTTATTACATACTCAACTGATCAATGATTTACTACCACGAACATGAAATGTCCTCAAAGATTCGTTGCTGATATAACACAACCACAAAATCTATTAAATACACACACAATTAAATTAATTTCTATCTCACATGAAAGGATAGAGTGGAAAGAGAGGGATGGTGTAACACGTCCCTGGAATGTGGAGAATGTCGAGTTTAGCCTCGTCAAAGGCTTTCGGAATTAAAACGACAAACACAGGCCCAGCCTATGAATACCTTTTTGGTGAACGCTTTTAACGCGTTCGACGTAGTCGCCTGGAAAGGTGGGTTAGAATTGTGACTTAGAAATTAGAATATCAGCCCTTTGCTGCGTTGTGGAAAACTAGCTGGAATACTTTTTTATGAAAATCAATTTTTTAGCTCGTCACTCCCTATATACCGAGTTTCAACCAAATCTTCATTTTCATTACACACAAGAATTGCACGTTTAAAGTATAGGATAAATACAAAATTTCTTATTAGTTTATTTCGTGCCGACCAATTAAATAGAACACCCTGGAGGTTGACAAGTGAGAGATGCCTAGTACTTAACGCCATAGGTATCAACAGCGATTCAATGCGACACAAATAAGTTGAAGAAAAATGGCGGACTACAAAGCATTTTTGTACGAATTTCTAGCATGTAGGACCTTAATGAGGCAAATGATCGGGGAGTCGCCGCGGCCAAACACTGGTCAAATTTATTATAGCCTTTCGACTCGAAAAGAAGAAGAAACCAAAATGGCGGTTATCGGCGCAGGTACTAGTATAAATGCGCCCACGACTGCATTTTGGTTCAATTTACGCGTCGGGAATTTGTACAAAAATGCTTTAAAGTCCGCCATTTTTGTTCAACTTATCTGTGTCGTATTAAACTTAGTTTACCAGTTAGTAATAAAAAAAAAGAAATTGAACAAAAAGTCTTAACCATAATTATTTAATGTTATGTTATTACACTTATTACCATAGCTTTTTGAGTTTTATTTGAATTCAAGTTGATGGCATCAGTCAGACCCAAAAAAGAAGGTTGAAAATGCAGCTAAATCTAAACGTCTAACTGATGAATATAGCGTGAAAATACAACCAAGACAATGGTTTTTTGCCCCATGCACGGGCGCGTTGACAAATGAGGGTGTATTACGAGCATAATGGAAAATGAAGTTTGTATAAAAAATATAAATAGTCCGCATCAGCCACGAGCTATGCGTGGAACGCACTCAGGGCCTGACGATGGATTGAAGATAGATTACCCTGCTTCACATAATTCAAATACTGCTTTGTCATCGCCTCATACGCTTCAAACGATTTTACATTACCGTGTACGATACACACATTCCATCGATATCGAATAAGTAATTCGTCTAAAAAACTAAGCCCTTGGTATTAAAATTGGAGATGGACAATTAGTTTGACCTATTAGGCTGTTTCATTGAAATCGGATGTCAAAAAACATTGTTTTTGTTTTTAGTTTACCCTCGCCAGTTAAAAATGCGTAAATGAACTCGAAGGCACCATCTAATCCATCTCTAATAAAATAATATTAATAACCTACTTAATATTATTTAAGATTTAATTCTAAGTATGTACTTTTAAAAGTTTTTTTTTTTGTGAATCTGCCCGTCATATTTCTCAGGTGAATATAATTTACGTTCACAAGAAAATTAAATAATGTACCATTTTAATTTCTTCTACTGGAAAAATTAAAACAACTGGTATTTTTCAGGCGCGCCTTTCTAAAAACTCAACAATAGAAACCCTTTAAGCTGAGGCGAACAAAAAATCGCATCGCCAGGCCACAAAGCTGAGTTTTGCGACCTCAGCGGAATGAAAAAAGATTGAAAAATCCACGGATGGGGCCGTGGGCGGTCACTGTTAAATTATTCAAGCTATTTTTATTCAAACTCGTTTATAATGAGTCAAATTACAAATACAGCTAAACGTCATTCCGAGTATGTGTCGACTGTGGAGTGGTCGCGATGTATTCGTGCAGTACTGGGAACGCCGCATGCACGCTGCTTTCTCCGAAACTCATTACCCTCGCACGCGTCACGTAGCGACCATAACTGGTTTTATTAGGTTTCACTAACACGCCCTAAGCAGAGCGGCGCCGCACGACGCATCTGAACTGCCCTTTATACGCCCACCGTACAGCCAGCCAGATGGTGTCTTGCACGAGAATAATACATTCCATAAAAAAAATCTAATCAAAAGAATACTTTTGATATAATAAATTGCCTACACCCTGAATACGTCTCTGAGCTCGAAAAGATAAATTCACACAGTAGCGTTTGACACTTCTTTAAGCTTTAAATAATCCGTAGGCGTAAACCTATTATTATCTGTCGAATTACTATTGAATAAATTTCATATTAATCGGACTAGACGCCTAAAACTGTAAAGAAAAAGTCCATAAAACATAAGTTATCTTCGATCGATGGAAGAATGGTGATAGGCGTCCAATGTTTTTGATAATGAGATTGGAATAAATTACAGTTCGTTCTGAGAGCAATATTGAAGTCAATTGATGTTTATTAGAAAACTCGGATTTTACCTAGGAACTTTGAGACCTATTTGTATTACACTGTAGTATGGTGTCACAGTGACGCTAAGTTCTGAATATCTTTTGACAAACTAAGTTAGTAGTAACTTGTGACATGAAAATCTTTTGTCACAATACCAAGTAGCGAGTAATCTCGCTAACCCTCCACCCCTTTCTTGTAATTTAAACTTAACTCATATTGGTGTCTGCGTAATCAAACTAAATATGGGTGTCCTCTAATGCTAATATTAGCTTATTGTTTGCAACAAATCCTTCGGGGTCGGTTATCGGAGTTGGAGGCTGCAGTAACCCTCCCACGGTGAGGTGTCGCCTTCGTTTTGAATATCGAATTTAATTGGCAGCGAAGATACGAAAGTTTTGAAGCCTTTGTAAACTTGAGTTTAGACGCGAGCGGTCGTTGTGGCCGCGTATGTGCCAATAGGGTTACGTACGTTATGCTCTTTTTTTATAATCTAAGGTAGGAAGTCTAAACCACGCGTGGGATGTAATGTATTCAATATTGTGAGGTTTTGTTGAAATTGAGTAGCACGGACCTCTAATTGAAAAACTTTAAGGGTTCCGTTTTTTTTCTGTTGAGGTACGTTACTCTAAAAATGGTTTCAAATAGTGATCATTTTTAGCTGGTTGCTTTGGTTATGTCTAATAAAATAACAACTTGTTACGGTGCTGTCAGATTAAAATTAAAAAGAGATGAAAGAAAATTTACTTCTGACTGGAGAGGAAAATTAAAGCAGTAATAAATAAATGCGCATAATGAGAGCCTCATCTCAGAATATTGAGCTTTGAAAGCGCAAGTACCAGGCCTGCATGGGTTCTGCGGAGTTAGTAGGCTCGGTGTGTCGGGCAGACGGCGGGCGGGGGCGGATCGATACCCCGGCCGCATTGTTGCCGCCCCCGCGCCCCGCACACCTCCCGGCCTGCACCCGAAATTCGCCCCATTTGATCCCGAGAAGCGAATCAATCGCTTTGTTGCAGTAACTTGATGCATCACGCCGAAGGGCGAACCTTTTTGAGGACCATTTTATTATGATTTAAGAGCTTAATGCATAGTAGCTTTTATAGCATGAAAATAGGGATCAAAATGCGATGCATTTCGATAACAAGATTGAGGACTTGATTGGACATGTGATCGGTTCAATAGATTTTCCAAACAGCTGTTAAGGAGTTGTCGAGATCGAATTTAACGAATTTTCTGTTGTAGCTCATCTCATCACAGATGTAGCTATAATTATTTCTTATTTCTAAAAGAATGCAATAATAAACTTCGGCAAAAATATACTCGTACATTTATGATTTATGATAGTAGCTACCGTGTGTGTTAGCTTGCTATTATGTAAATAGCACGAAGTATATTCATATACAATTATATATTTTTTATTTAGTCAAACCCATATGTATTTGATTTTAACCGACTTTCAAAAAGGAGGAGGTTATCAATTCGTCGAGATCTTTTTTAATGTTTATTCAAAGACGCCTGGACCGATTCGAAAAAACATTTTTGTTTGAAGGGTATACTTGTCAGGTGGTCCCATAGAAATTTTATCCAAATTAGTTGGGAAGTTTGAGGTGCAGTCGGTTTTTGGTTTGAAAATTAATTATAATTCATTAAAAAAATAAACAAAATCCTAACTAAACTTATAAATAAAAAGCCCTGGCAAATCGGTGCCCAGTGGTAACGTGCCCAGAAGGCTGGCAGCACTGCCACGTTGTATGGCAATGCTGATCTTTTGAGCCAGATAAAGGCAAGCCCTGTGGTTACGCGTGATTTCAGTCAAAATTATACCTATAAATAGTAACTACTTCTATGTCGAATATGTAACAAAACTACCTAGGAAATATTGATACTGTTATTATAAAATAGATTTGCGTTAAAGAGTGTAATGGCCTGTTAATTGTTCAACAATATTTCACACTGGAGTGCATACCGTAATTGATTGCATATACCAACGCAGATAAAAAGAACGTACGCCATAACATAAACAATTTAAAATATTTAATATTAATTATACATTAATATTTCTAGACATACATAACAGCGTTATTCATTGCACCAGCTAAAAATACTAAAACGATACGATTCTACCAACCCAATTAAAAAATATTTAGCACTGAAGATTTTGAGTCATGTGGAAAAAGATGAGCGAAAATTAAACGCGCTAAAAATCGTTCATTAAAATGTACAATTCAGGATATCAAAATATTAACCGAATTCAAAAAAGTAGGAGGCTTTTTTTATTTGAAAACCATTAGTACCAAATTGGTCCCATCCCATATTCATTTAGTGAAAATATAATAAAGAACTTTGGAGATGTGGAAGAAACTCCTGAAAGAAAACGAAGTCAGTTGTTTCTTTGTTAAAAAATCAATTATTCTAAGCATCAATTCAGACTGGTGTAGAAGTCAAACACATATGATAGCTTGAGAAAAACAAACGCAAAGCTTTGTTTGAAAAGATTCAAGTCGTTCAACATCGTAATTTCCCCTGTAATGATACGTTGTTACATGCATATTTATTATCTCTCACATGCTTCACTGCATCACTAATTTTCTCTCCGACTACGATTACGCTAAAACGCGAGAAGGAACGGTACCTGTGGTCTCTAGGCCTTTGCCCTTAGGACCATAAATAATTAAGAGGCTGTTACATGTAAGGTTGCTGGGAGATGCATAAAAGCCATTGCAACCAATTATCATTGCATTTTACATAAACGTTGTTATGTAGATTATCGTTATTTTTTTAAGATATCAACTACTTACCTATTCAATGAGAATTTCTTCTTATTACGGAAATGAAAAAAATCATAAGTTATGTTTTAAGTTTTCGTTTACGATTTGTAAATATTAGTGGTGACCTTATTTTTCTTCAAAAAAAGTTAGTAACTCCAAGCTGCTTCTTTAAAATAAATAAAAATATGTTTACGCTCACAAGAGCAACGCGCGCAATTAAAGGTAAGTAATTTATTTACGATATATGATATGATATGTCTTAAAGGTTAAAAAAATAAAATGTCCTAAGTGGATACCCCAGTCTACCTGAGCATTACAGCTGACGATACAAATTAGAAAAACGCTGAGATGAGAGAGAAGGAGTATGTCCTAACTGGTTGCAGCTTTAGGCGATTTAGTTCGTAAAAACTAAAAATAAACTGTAACAATGTTACAATAAACCTCATCCTTCATGTTCCCGTTTACTTACTTTCTCCATTTCATACTGTCAACCTTTCTAAAAATAATTTCATTTTCAAATTCATTTTTTAAATACTAGATTCCTTCCTCATCATTCTGACTCATTTTACTACCATCTCTCGAGGTGATTAGTGATTACATTTCCTACCTTATATATCAGTATAGTAAATTTATAATAAACTAGCTGTAACCCGCGACTTCATCTGCGTAGAAGTCGAAAATGTGTCTAATAAGATCTTTAATTGGTTTTTTACGTTATAAATTGTTTTATAATCCCGTTCCCATTCCCGTTCCCGTTTTCGTTTTCGTTCCCGTTCCCGTTCCCGTTAACGTCATTTGCTAGAGCCAAAGAGAACAAATGATCTATTTGTCTCAATTTTTTGTCTCTCACTCTAAGAATGACAGAGTTTCATAATAATATAAATTCGCAACCCCTAATGCACCCCAGGGGATGCAATTTTTAAAATCTTATTTCTGTATTATTATTTTTTATTGACCACTTATTCAAAAATGTCATGCGTCTCGCTTCAAAAATGACGAAGATTCATATAAACTTGCAACCCCTCTTTCACATCTTTAGGGATGTAATTTTCAAAATCTAATAAATGCATTATTATTTTCTACTAATTGTTAAACTAAATTAAAAATTTCATGTGTCTCACTTAAAAAATTACGAAGTTCCATACAAACTGGCAACCCCTATTTCACTCCCTTAGGGATGGAATTTCCAAAAATCCTTTCTCAGCGGACGTCTCCTAGTCACAATCTACCTTCCTACCAAATTTCATCTTCATTGGCTAAGTAGTTTTCGAGATTTCGTGATGAGTGAGTGAGTGAGTGAGTGATTTTCGTTTTTGTATATGTAGATAAAATAACTCTGTGCTATTTTATTGTGCTATTTCTCTCAAGCTCTCCACTACCTACCTACATACCTTACCTACCTTTTCATGTGGGAACACTAGCTGCGCACTAGCTGGGGCAGTTGGAGCTCCTACAAAACAATTACGAATCGACTTAAAAAACACATGTAAAATCAATATATGCACGAAAAGGTCTCAAATTCAGATACAGCTATCAGTATGTTGAACCATAAATAATTCACACTCGGAGAGGACGAGATAACGCACAGTTTATTGGTAGGTGTGGTCCAAGCCACAAACTGAAGAAAGTTTATGTCGCCAACTGCAGAACCAAAACACTTTAACACCAAAGCTCATCATCATTATGTTCCTAGAAAGGAGTGCTAGTGCATTGCATTTAAGGTAACAATCACCACTTACCATCAAATGATTCGTATGCCTGGTATCTATTTAGTTGTCTGTTCTTGGGCAACCTAGGAGCAGAGCGATCCACAACTCCTAGAAAACATGATCTTACGGCACTAGAAAAAAACTTTTTCTAGTGAAGAAAAGAAACATTACCCTATTGATTTTTGCTTCTAGAAGACAGTCGTCAAACATGTCAGAAGCCTTTAGGCCGCACACACAAGAGTGTTGGTCTGTTACACGCACAAAAACGAAAAGATGTAATTAATTGGTCAATAAACTCACGAAATTTGCGATGTGTATATTATAACACGAATAACGCATATTATGTACATAACACTACATCCATAAGCTTACGATGCGAACCACTTGCCAGAAATCAGATTGTTAATCGTAGTGCTTGGATGGTGTAGTTATAAGGATGTTTAGTTTATAAATTAACACAGTGAAGAGTTCTTCGTTATGTAACACTTGAGAACAAAATAATCTCTATCAAAATAAGTCATCGAAATCCGCTATCTCCTAACACTTGGACAGCGCAGTTAGCGAAGTTATCGACGCGTGTTCTTGTATACCGCAGTGGGTATAATAATTGTATAACATTACGTCCGAGAGGTTACGAACCAGGCGATTACTCAACTACGCTGGGAAACTTTAATGTATTTGTAAATATATGCACAGCAATAGGTATAAATCAAACTATTGCCATTAATCACACAGTAATTAATAAATTTTAGTTTTACTGTGTCTTAGCTCTTAGCTCTAATTTTATTTAAGAAGTCGTTATCTGCGAAACAATCTCATTTGGTTATTTTATAGTATGATTTTCAGTTATCTCATACGGGGTAGATGAAGAATACCTTTAGGGTTGGATTTCACTTGTTAGCATGGAACAGCAGTTTTCTATGCTGCTTTCCTTTTGTGTCGCTCAGAACCGTCATTTAATTTTGTCAGAGCGAGAGAGAGCGGCGGAACGCTATAGCACGGTCGCCGGTGCTATAGCGTTCCGTCGCTCTCTCTCGCTCAACTGCTGCACGAAAAACCGCGGTCTAACATTGGGTTGACAAAATACTAGCTTTTTCGGGCGTAAAAGAGATTACATACCATATCCAATAAAAGTTCGGTCGAAGAAGGTCATCATCGTTGGAGATTGATGTGCATACAATGAAATAAAAACCACTGGCTAACGTGTATACGTACTATACACGTATACACGTCAGCCAGTGATATTCATTGTTATGACGTAGGGAGTTGGTAATACCTGAAACAAGATAACGAAAGGTTAAGCAACCAGCTAAACGGTTCATCAAACAAAAGATCACAACTTCTTGCAACATTTTTCAAAGTGAAATGAAGTAAGATGAATGGCATTATTAAATGATGAATTTAATCATGTTACACGGTCAGCAGCAGTAATGCGTGGAATATGCATTGACTTTTTTGCTTTCACTACTAAGGTAGTAACATTTTGTTTTCTTTAAGTTTTAAACTTTAAGACTGAGCATTTAGGTCTTGCTCTTGCGACACTTAGACAGAATTTAGCGTGATGGCGAGAAGGTGAAAAAAGAAATCAAAATAATGATGGGTTGCTACCTGCCTCGATCGGCTTCTACGATCTGCGCAGGAAGAGAAGCAACTGGTAAATTCTGTTTTTTCATTTCTTCCAGACCAGCATGGAAGATATGAATAAAAACAATAGAAGATATGAAGAAAAAGCAAACAGATAATTATAAAAAAAAAAAAACAAATCCCGACTACATATTTCACTTTTCCAACGACACCTCTCAAGCTTAAATCTATTAAGCCGTTTAGGCTGCAGAGCGTCCCATAGAAACAAACATAGTTTCATACATTTATTTCATATATTCGTAAATACTCTCGAAAAACCTAACCCTCCAGTCCTTACGCAGTCGGGTAAAAAACTGAAAATTGAAATGAATTGCTATTCGCAACAGCACGTAAGAAACCGGCAATTAGAGCGACCACCACTACGCATAATGTTTTTCTAGTGGGAGGGGAACGGCGTTTTTCTCAATTTAACCGTTGTAAACCCCGGAGTTATGCATACTGGCCATAACGGGCCTCGCGGGAACAAAGAGATACTTTTTGTTATTTCGGCGGCTGTTCAATTAGCCACTTACAATTTTGTCGCATTAACACTTTTTGTATTTCCAAAAAGTAATCAAAACCAAAATGTTTAGTAAAGAATATGGAAGCGTCTTTATTTTAAAAAGTTTACTTATATATAATCATTTGTAGTTGCTTCAAGAGATTATCAATTTTAAAGATACCTGCTAGATGTGAACATAATTATGCAATGGACCAAGTTATCAATAGGGACATTATTCATGTAAATAGTTTTCATTATGAAGAATGAAAAGCTACTTTGGGCTTTTATTTAATTATAACTTGAACTTTCTTATTATCACTTTGCCTAGACATTACGATTACTTTCATGTGGTTGTCGGGCAATCTGATAATAAATACACAGGTACACTGCACGAGGGGATTCGCCTACAGTTGATTTATCTAAGGTCTATCAGACGCGGTCACAGCCTGAAATTTTGGAGGGGGTCACTCACTACACTATAATATAATAGAATGAAATAAACATTATTGCGTAAAAACACCACTAGATGTCAGCAGACTATAAATTTATCGCTGTAAGGGGATAGCTAGAAATTTATTTTTATTATGTGGCAAATTTTTGTAATTTTTCAATTTGACCTTAGATTTTGGGGGGGGGGGGTCATGTCCCCTGTGACCCCCCCTTCGGACCGCGCCTGAGGTCTATTGACCAAGTGACGAAAGCGACCAATTTGGCTACCCCGAATTATGTACAGGTCATGTAGTAAAGGTTATGGTGCGGCACCATAACCTACAACATGACCTGGGTGGTCTACATGACTGCAGAACTAGCCTGCTGTTGGCGGCTATGCTACCCAATAGATGATAAGTATTATAATAATGCCCGGACGATTTGATTATTTTAATAGTTTTTATCCCACTGCTCTGTCATTTTGGGCAATTTGCAAACTGCGCGAACATTTTTTATAATGTCTTATTAATCACTTGGTCCATAGCATATTCCTATAGTATTCAATTGGTGGAGTGTGCTGATGGTTTTAATTCGACAAGCGGTTTTTAAACGCACATTTTGGTTTTGATTTGAAGAACAAAATGTTTCTGTCAAAAATGGAATTTCGATATTTATACATCTAGTAACGCTACCGGTATTTTCTGTCAATTGCATTTAAAAATCCTTTAATTTCCTTTAATTGTTACCTTATTGAATTTCCTATAGGTATGTAAAAAACATAATAGGAGTTGAAGTAAATATTAGAGTAACTGCAGCAAGATTGAAGAATCAATTTAGCCCAATATTTGAAAGCGTGCATGTATTGTAGTATAGCGCCGTTTGCGAATTCCGACCTACCGCAACACGCCACACACGTCTAGCCACACCACGCGGCGCGGACAGAGAGTGCGAATACACTAGATCTGCCAAATTGCAAAAATTAGAACAATATAATTTGCAGTAAGTTTTACATAACAATTACTTATTCATAATGATTTTTTCACACCTTCAATGCTGGATTATTATTTTAATTGAATTGAATTACTTTTAATTGAATTGAATCGAATATTATTAATTAACTACAGCTTGACTTATTATGACAACTAGCGATAAAACTCGTCACTACTGACACTTCATTCCTATATAAATTGCCAATATGTATACATATGCGTTTAAATGAAGATGTAAATTCATAATGTTATGTCATAAAATTTACTCACCATGTGTATCGTTGTTTAATTGCCTGCTATTAATAATAGTAAGCTACTCTGTCTGTTCTGATCTAACTACCGGCATTAAAGTGGCATGGCTCATCATTGCTTCGGAAACGCACTGGCATGTCTCACAGATACAATTATATGATAATTACTACGTCTCGTGATGATATAGCCGTCTGCTAAGACGTGATATACAGAATCTGAGCGCATAAATCTGTTCATTACTGGATGTAATTTTTAGCGTGATCGCTATTACTTGTAACCAAACCATGACTTATCTATAAGATATTATTGGTCGATGATTGAGATCAGGCATGAATGACAATGACATGTGACGCGCAATTAAGCAGACCTCTTTTGGTAAAATGTTCATTTATTATGTGTAAAAGCAATAAGTAAATAAAGATTTCTATACCTATGCTAACTATATTTTTTAATTTACGAGTATTAGTTATGATAAAAATATTTATTTTTATGAGATAATGTTTTATAATGCATACATTGTTTTTTTTTTGTTTTTGTCGATGACATATCTAATAAATTATACTCTATGATTATGCACTTAGCGGGAACATTGCTCGGCGTACAAATACACCCTATACGTATGCACACATATCAGTATTGTATAATGTACGTACCTACGTACAGTTTAGTTGAGTGTGAGCGATTTAGTGAAACTAGCAGTCTATTAATACGAGAGCGAGACACACACTTACTTTATTACTAGGTTAAAGGGATACATGAATTTTTCAGGGTCCTGTGCTGCCCCCATTTGTAATAAATTATTTGACAGGAAACGGAGATTCATTTTAAATTTTGTCTTGACCAAGCGCTAGACATCCCTTTAATCTATTTTACGAACTACTTTTTACAGTTTAGAGTAAGAATGTGAATCTTTTCTATGCACATTTGCGAAAAACGGCCACTTTTGGCTAATGTGCGTTGAAAAGCTTCAGTAGCACTAGTAGTAGTTAACTGGAGTCTTACTGTGACGATATCAAATGTGATATGTTCTATAAATTTAAAATTTTTGGCATTCTAATTTGGCTAGTTTTTTTTGTATGGACGAGGGCTTGTTATCCTTCTTTATTAATTTAAGTTATTCATTCATTGTGTAAACCTGTCACTGTCTTATTTGTTATACGGATTTGATTTAGGATCAAAGTGATATTTCCATATATGTATAGTATATGATTATGACGCGGTAATGAGAAATATGTATGTACACCTTACATAGTTAATTAAATAGACCCATAATTCAACTACTTATTCTTTTGGTTATATTATTTTGGTTATAGCTATCGGACGTGAGCACAGAATAATATAATTTAGTCAATTTAGAGTTGCTCGATATCAAAAGAGGAATTTCAAAACAAAACGAAATGTGTTATATTCAATCTTTATACTTACTCATATTATATTAAAACAAAAGATCCACACGCAGCTGTAAAAGTTGTGGACTGTATAGCAACAATATTATCAGCGAATTTATTGAGGTGGATATTTACTAAAAAAAGTGCATGAAAGTCTCATCAAAAAAACAAGGTATCATTGTTAAGAGTGCATGCACCGCCTTCCTCGAAGATCGTCAATGCCCTCACATGTTCGGAACATGACACCAATTTCCTGCAAGTTGCAGGTCGATGTCGCCGGCGCGTCATTGTGTGCCGATTTGCATAATTAAATAACATTATGCATTCATTCATTCGAGTCACCCTACGAACTGCCAAAACAAAACCGGATGAGAAATTGTCGGACCAATATGAAGTCATAAAGAGAAAAACAAAGCCAAAAAAAATCAAGGGATAATCGTTTTGACAGTTCAATCTCGGGAATTTTCTTTTTTAGCGGCGAAAAGGGAAAACTGCTGCCGACGCGAATTAATGCTTGAGAACTTCCAAATTAATCCCCTTGAGGTGGACCCGTCGTACCCGCGATTGCTGAACACTTGACTCGCATACATTTATAAGGAGCATTTCAGTTTGAGTTCGCGGAAAGATCGGGGTGTTTCGCGAAACCAATACGAGATACGAGCGATGCCGAGAGCAGCCGACGGCAGCCGACGACGCAGAAAGCGAAACCACCCCCAGTTTTCCCCCTCGGTGGGGGCTGAGGTCTTTGTCCCCGTGCGACCCAGTTAATGACCGCCCCCGCAGACGCGGCGCATAGCCTCGTTCTGATATAAATACGCCTACTACACTTGACCTCCAAAGTTTTTATTGGAAAGCACGTGCCGGTATCGAGATCGTGTGTTGTAAACAGTATGGCTCTGTTCTTTAATTGATATGGCAATGTGAACCGTCGAGCAAAGAAATTTATTTGCGCGCCTGAAAACGACTTAACAGACATTTCACGTAGGTAAACATCTGCGAAGATGAAGTTCCCAAATGTGGTTAATCGAGTCCTCTCATCCGAACTTCAACTTTGTTAGGCAATAAATCCTTTACAAGTTGAATGGGAACTTAAAAGGGTCGGACGGTCCGGTCGAGTGGCCGCAGCTAGGCGGGGAGTGCTGCGGAGCGGGCGGGAAGCAACAGGTCGCGAAACAACGTTTTAATTGTGGGCCGATAAGCATCGACGTCACCGGAGCGCGACACCTACACGCTGCAGTAAGGTACGATGACCGCGCCCTAAATGCATTCACTGCGGTCATTCGCTATGAATCTGTTTGTTGTGCAACAGAACGCAGCGGAGTCTAAACAGTTGCAGCTCAGTCGTATCGTAATACTCGTATTATCGCAGCCGCATGATTACACACGTGATATTGCGTGCGATAGTGATAGTGGCTTCCATCTCATTAATTCCGAACAGAATTAATGCTCTAAATGTTTATATAACCGTTAACCGTGTAATGAACGAAGAACGTAATTAGTACAAATTTAATCTGGTCTGAAGATCTGTCACTCATTTCAAAATCATCCAACCCTAAAAATGTACGAGTAGTGTAGCTAACTTTTAACCTCTGAAAATCGGCGCACTTTCCAATATCCTTTTGATTGTCGCACATTGCTAGAAACAAGGGTCAAAGGATTAAATAAAATCTGCCACTCAATGCAAATCGCTCTACAAAACCTAAAAATCTTACGCGATTACCTTTTATCTCTCAAAAATATATCTCACTTTTTTCGACATTTACTTTTCTTTTGCGAGCATTTTTTTAAAATACATTATATGAAAATCGGTTACATCTTTAGCAGGAGCTCACAATAGTTCACCGAACGTATCCCTTGCATCGTAGGTTAAGTTGTTCATCATAACGAAGACCAAATAGATTGTTCGGTTTATAACAATAAGTACAAGTTTGAACACTTCGCCAAGTTAGCACAGTCTCAAGATACCAGTTTTCGCTAACAGTTGACCAAGAATAGCCAGCGGAAGATGAGCTGCGAGTCAAATCGGAGTTGAAGGGTATCGATGGTAATGCGGGGGTCTTTGAAAGTGGTACGTGGCGGAAACCAGCCTAGAGCGATAGTTGCATAAAGAGTCGTTTCGCAAACCGCAAGGGTCTGAGGTAAACGTTTCAATATCCTTTGTTTCGTCGCAGCCTGCTAGCTTCTCGGGTGTCGTTATTATATACGAACTTGCTACGATAGCATAAAGTTTGTTACCTGTTGGTTGTAATGGTTACATCGAGATCGAATGTTGAAATAAGGTTTCTGTTTGTAACATTTCAGTATTTCATAACTAAAGTATATCGAATTTAAATAGTATCAACATTTTAGTTAACAACTTGCGCATTATAGCAACGAAGCAACTGGCGAATTCTTTGTCCTTCAGCATAGAAGTTTATACTGGATTCTCATTTAAGGCTTAAAGAAAATTCGCCAATGATTTGTGTCAACGAAATTAGATATAAGATTTATTTGCTTCAAAGCGTCTTACCTACTGTGAAAGATATTGCGTTTCGATCGAATCTAATACGAATGCCAGCTTTTTGACTCTGACTGGAGCGGAGGAGTAACTTCGTGTCCCGCCCACGTATTTGGCCCAGAGACTCCGATCGCATTGTGGCCCAGCTTTGTGCCAGCTTAGCTGACTGCAGACCGTTTACCCGGCTTATGTCACCTTAACTTCCAGATCATATCCCAAATGTTTATTGTTACTACTGCGCGCCTTAAAATTTGCCATGAATAAAATTTGGTAAGATGGAAACATTACAAATTATGACGTTTAGAGTATCTTTAGATCATAATAAATGGTTGGTATCTTTTTGTCTCTCGAATTGCCAGTGACACCCGTTTAAGCCAATGAGGTTGACACTATCGTCTGGTTTTGTTCTTTCAACTCACGTATAGCAGTATCGTTCAAAGTATACCAAAAACAAGTTTAAAATTACTTTGAGACTAGCTTTATCTGTGTTATTTGTCATTGTATCGTTTCAGCGAATAAGGATTGCTTTGTGTTAAGTTTCAAGAGTAACATAAATCAATACAAAAACTTGTATTATATCCTTGAAATCTCAAAATGACTAACTATGTAGGTATTTATATACAGAACACTACAAGAACTTGAACAAAACTATCGATATTCCCTCAAGAACTCAGTGATTTACATTTTGAAGTGTACACTTCACTTTGTGAATTCGTGAACTTTACAGGCCAACTTGTCAACTGTGCGTGAGTCATGGGAAACATTACTGTTTATTGTAAAGAGCTTTGGTGATTGCTGTTACCCATAAATAACTATTGGGTGGCGTGGCACTTTACCTTAGACTTACCATATAGTATGATTTCGATATCGATAGGTCCGTAAAATGTTGGCGTTGTGCTCGAATGTTACTTGTAAACTAAAATAAAATCTTTATTGTTGGATTACGAACTTTATTTGTAGAACTTTGAGAACACTCGTAATTCTGGATTAGGCAAGTAAATAATTACTGTTTTAATAAGTTTTCGCGACGTAACATATTTAAGATATTCTTTTAAACAACAACATTATTAATTCCAATAAGAATCATAAAAGGCACCAGGCTGGGTTAAAAATTTTAGGCATAGTCGTTACCAAGGCAAATGTTACGTTAAAGTTAGTTTAACTAACATACATTAGCTGCATAACTTCGCCGTTTAAGGTGACAAGAATTACTAAGTTTTACCATATACTTGTTAAGAAAATACGTTGCTAATGTTCTGCTTACATCGACGTTAAAGTTGTTTTAACAAATAGCTACAAATAAGGTGATCAGTTTAAAACCACTTCGTACTTTACATTACCAGGGTGTTAATCGGAATCTCGCCGTCTTCTGAGATAAAATCTAAAATATGTACCCCGAAACTTTTTGCTCGAGATTCCGGTCTTAAGCTTCTCTTTTCACTCCGGTCGGGTATTTTATTCCAAAGAGGATCTAGCAACATTCGGGGCGCTTTGTCAACTCAGAACTTGGAGAATCCCCTCGAGCCCGCATAAAAGTTCTAATTTGCAGTTGTAGGGCCATCAATATGGAGTTAATCAATGCCTTTTTTCGTTTCCGTCCCAAAAAGGTGAAAGGATTCGGAGCTCTTTTATGTTCCCAGGCGTTATGTATGCAAATGAACCGGGCATATAAATCGCTGTACCGGTTCGAGAACGTTCGTAGTACCTCAGTTGCATTAGAGTGCAACTGCAGTTATTGCAACAGTATGCAGAGGCCTTGCATTCGCCGACCCACGGCGATGGCCATGGACCAAAATACCCGCTTTCACGCGCTTAGTACACTCGCACAGAACATCAGATAATAGAAACCTAACTGGAGCTACGGCTGCGATGAATTTCAATGACGCAGGCTGCCTACATCGACTTCTTTTGTTGGTATTTTCGTTATTATAATACTTATATATTCTGCCATACTATTTTACTTCTGTTGCGGCAGAATATGGGGATACTCTTAATAAGCAATGAATAACCATGCTTGACTGTCTCAGGCACGAAACATAGCAAGCGCCCGGGACGCAGCGCCTCGGACGCTTGCTATGTTTCGTTATATACTATTCCATACAAAATAACAAAGCGTTGCTAGTTTCGTGCCTTATGTAAGTCTTGAAAATAAGATTTAAGATAGGAAGAACGGCACTTCCTGTTTGTCCGTTTTTTTAGATTGGTGTAAAGGGAATGAATAATACTGTTCGTTTGCTCCTACTCTCCCCTACTGTTAATTTACGATGCCTATACGACTTCTCAAACTTATTAGACTGTTCAGCAAGCAGCCCGCCATACAAATCATACGATACGAAACAATATCAAATCTTTATCTCTAATGGGACAGACAGAGCTCAGGGCCGCAAGATCCAAAGGCCACTTATAGCGTAATACAAATATAAAACAAATGCATGGAACCCCAGAAGTAGCGGTACTTTTTACAAGCACTTGCTATCTGGCCATCACGCCACGCCATACCTCACTAATGACAACAACCGAACACGAATTTAGGGCGCGTGAAATTCTATTACTGTGTGTAAAAATGTGTAAGTAATATGTACAGTACTACTTCAGACATATTTCTCAGAGATACTTTTATTAAAAAAAAAAACAAAGAAATTTTAACCTTAGATGCTCTTCTTATTTAAGAGCGTGCTCTTGTCGGTGGACTATGCGTCAAACTTAGGTCCTCACAGTGCTTTTATATTTATTGCTTGTTTCGTGACTATCGATCAGATATTGGTTGCAATAGACGATGTCAAATAATTTGGATTTTATTTTAAAACAGTAGGCGTCCAGCCGTAGCGAATCTGCCACCATTTTCTTTAGTCAGCTTCTGTCTATGAAGCTGCAAGTGTAACATCAAACATTTTTATCAGACTAACTCAAAATTTATGAGCTGCAGTGTCAATATGTAATAATTAATATCGGAATATTTAACACAATACTACTTGAACTGAATGCCACCGCGGATTAACAATCGGAATTCGGCTGAATTATAAATAAACGAGTGACGTAATAGGAGCACTGTCCAATCTATTGTTTGGCTAATTGCTACAAAGTATCGCAACGCACTCGTTGTCGAATATTTACGTCATTTACTAAAGCAAATATGTGACCACTCCCCATTTACTTTACTAGTTAGCGAAATAAAATTGCCGATTCAATGTTCCAATAGCTGTTTAATTTTGCATATTCAGTCATAAAGTATAATAATGTAAAGTTTAGAATTTAGAAGTCGGACAATTTTTATTCTACGCGATTTGTTTTTTTGTTTATTTTTCAAAACATGAATGTAAAATTTTAATGAATCAGTTAATTCGCCACCAGATCTAACACTTGCAACATCATGGACCCGAGCACAGTTTGGACGCGTTTCGTGCGTCGGCTATTTTTTGCAAACAAGAAAGTTAGTCGCGATTCGTGCGTCGTTGATTTAAATCAATAGATTTACTAAGTATTCATTCTAGCGCCATCGGGACGCAGCTGGCAACTCTATCAGATGAGCGGCGGGACGAAGTTGCGCACGCCCGGTCACCGGTCTACTTGGCTCAAGGCTCGCCACGTACGGTTCAAACTAATAAAAATTAAATTATTCGACTCTAAATTTAAGCAATTTCTTTGCTATAACTTTAGCCAAAGATAGTGGCGGCTCTATTTCTTTCTACTAAAAGCACTGTGAATTTCAACTAACCGTCATGTCTTACTTAACAAAGCGGTACATCAAAAGGATAGCATGGCACCGCGATTGTGGTTAGAGTTAGTTTGCGAAGATGGCGCAAGCGGCTATCGTTGATAAGCTGGTTTTATTACGTCTTACTACGTGAGTACTAGTACTTATTCTGTGGTCTTACGGCATAACAGCCCGGCTTGTAGCGATCTAGGGTCTAGACTAAAAACTAAACACGATACTTAAACCTTACTTTCAGAATGCGATGATTTTTACTTTTTTCTACTTTAATTATACACGAATAGAACAGTAGATAAATTATGATTATTGATTACGTTTATAAAAAATGAATTATACATACATATTACATAATACTACACCGAATTATTGATTGAGTGTACAATGTAACGAAAATTAACATTTTGCCTCGCTTGCTGTCCCATAACTTCAATATCTTTGATTATTCGGTCTTATTTAATTAAATTTAAATTTATTAAATGTTTAATAATATTCAAAAACATTATAGAATCCTTTAAAATTATGATGTGGGGCAAAAAAAAACAGATCGAATATAAGGTTCTGACAACAAATGAACGAACAAAAATTTTAAATAGAAAAATCTTTAAAGTTTTATGAATTATGATGATGAGACTTCACTATAACAATATGGTGAAGCCCACGCAAAGGTCTAATCTGGTTAATTATTCGTTCGACTACAAAAATAATTGTGCACAGAACGACAGACTGACTGATACTATCATATAGATAGATAGGTATTTGCCTCTAAAGGTATTCCTAAATGATATAAGTCAGGACATAGCCGGAGAGGCTCGCTATGCTATAACTATAAAACATAAGCACATCATACTTTTCCAACCTAAAGCATATGCTTTAGGTTGGAAAATAAGTAACGATAATACAATAACAAATAAGTAACGATAGTTCGTATATACGAACTATCGTTACTTATTTGTTATTGTTATGTTGTATTGTGTTGTACGTTTGTAAAACATATGACCGCTTATTCGAGCATACTTCTGTATTATGCTATGTTATAAACTTAGGCTAGCTTATTCTGATTCAAGAACGCCGGCTTGCTATTTCAGTGGCATAATAAAACTTCTGCATTGTTCCCAACCTTTTGCCTGACAATATTTACATTTTATTACGCCCGGGTTGTAACCTAAACCCAGGAAAACAATAGAAAACACTGAAACATGTTTACGAACATCGATAACAAGTAAACGTTACTCGCAAACAAAATTACTAAACATAATAGATTTTCAAAATCGGTACACAATAGCGAAGGGTCGTAAAGCCGAAATGTTTATTTTTACAGCTCCGCAAACGTTACAATGGTAATGTTAAAACAAAGCTGTTTAGAAAAACTTGTTTTCGAACAAAAGGACATTTCGAGGAAAGCGGAGAAGGCAGTAAATCAAGGGAATAAATGCAACACGCGGATTGGAGGAGGCATCGAAATCAGAGGCCAGCCTGGGCCGTCTCAAATTATAGTAGGTAAGGTTACAATGGAGTCCTGTTCAAAGAAATTACAAACAATCTAGAATGCGTACGACGCCGTTCCCGAAGAATATAACTAGAGTTTCCCTCCCTCCCTTTCAACATTGTTACACTGGCAGTTTACGGGAAAGGAATGGAGGGAACTCTAGGTAGGTATATTTTTGGAAACATTAGGTATGCATTATGGAAATAAAAAGTTTTAAGTACGTGGCATTAGGTTTAATTTTCAATGTTGTTTTTTTTTTTACGAAATTGTTACTCGTAGTTTTCTAGTTTGTATGTAATTTCTTTGATTTATACAGTGTGGAGTGCTGTTACATGCGTTTAGCGTGTAAGTAGCAGCAATCAAAGTTTTGTTGATGAATGTATTGTGTTTGATTAGTGTTCTAGTTTGTAGGTACCTAGTTGAAATGTAATTGTAGTAACAAAAACAGTTTTGATCCACGAACGTTAGTCTTTGTTTGACTGTCCTCTAGTCTTAAAAAAGAGTCATTTGCCGATTGGTCCGAATCTAGACAATTCATTTTGCTTTCCATTTTGCGAGTTCTTTTGGTAGTTTTTTTTTTTTTACATTTTAGTAACGCGTAGGAAATTTAAAACGAATTAGTCTTGATCTTTTCGATATTTTTAGAAAGTAAAAAAAAAATATGTGAAATATATATTTTTCTCGCTGCACCCTGCACCACTTATTTATATGCACTTTTTGTGTCCTTAAAATCAAAGAAGACCCGACAAAAATAAAACAGCAAAAACTTGCAATATAATAAAACTGTTTGTAATTTAGAAGTTCTTGGAATTGTTCAAAGTATCATGACGAGAAACAGTTATTTTTATTTAAATTACCTGGTTTAAACGCAGCGTGTCGGTTGTCCCGTAAAAACTGCACTTTATGAATAAACCAAGGTTCTCAAGGAGATGAAGCCGTGATCAAACTATGTCAATATTATTAATATGATATTTATTATTTGGGTTTGTTTGTTTGGTTTTGATAATAACGTCAGACTAATAGTTTTGTTATAATAAGTTATTATTGAATACTAGCTGCGCCTCGCGGTGTTACTCGCGGAAGTAGCCTGTGTGTTAATCTATGGTATCAGCTTCCTGCATACCAAATTTTATCAAAATTGGTCTAGCCGTTCGTGCGTGAAGACGTAACAAACATACACACACACACTCACTCACCCACAAACTTTGGCCTTTTTAATAATAGTGTGATTATAACGAAAAGCTGCGTACACCTGCATTGCAGACTGCAGTTTTTCATATTTACCTATGAATCAGAAACCTTGGTAATTTGGGAATAAATCATAAAATAGATGGACAAATTACACTGACGGAGCTAGACCCCAAAATAAGCTTTAACTTAAAAACTGAGTTTTAAGAGTTCGGTACCCAAAGGTTAAAAACGGGACCCTATTACTAACCCCTTTATTCATAAAAAATAACGGTGTGCTAAACCTATTTTAGTTAAAATGTGTTTTGTCCTTGTCTCTTTTTTCAATATTTAACATAGTGAGAACGAGACAAAACATATTTTAACATATATATAACATAGCAAACGATTGATATCTTTTATGAATATGACGGTAAGACTTCACTGACCGTCTAGCTGTCTGTTACCAGGCTGTATCTCATATACCGTGATAGCTAGACAATTGAAATTTTCAAAGATTACCTATGTATTTCTGTTGCCGCTAGAACAAATAATAAAATAATCTCGAAAAGTAAAATATTAAATAGTAATTAACTAGATACTTGAAAGGGTTCCATACCGAAATACACACTGAGAAGACAGAATGGTTTCTAGTAGCAAAACTTTTTGCTATACGTTACCAAAATCGAGTGACTGCTGAACTCAGGGCTATTAGTAGTTAAAATGTGTTTTTGTTAATAGTTGTAGTTTGGGACATGTAACTATATGGTTCTGCTAATCAAAACAAAAGTTTGGTATTTACTAATCAAATCGCAAATAGAAAAACTGCTTCAGCTATTTCTCAGTGCATGAAGGGTTGGACAGGTCAAGTGCGTATCGGGCTCCTACATTGAGGGTTCCATACCTCCGAGTCCTCCGACCCTCAATTTACGCGTCCTACTCCGAAACTTGACCCATTTTATTTATTTAAACTTGTAATAGGATACTAACTTAACGTTACTTTATTTGAATAATAGTATATTATGCAATTAGTGAATAAAGGACGAATTTACTTCGAGGGCCATAGATGAATCACGAACAGGTGAAGGATTCTAATGACTTAATCACGACCATAGGGAGTGATTCATGATGATTGAATCACGAGCGTAGCGAGTGATTCAAGTGTTAGAATCCAGAGCAATGCGAGTGATTCATGGCCCTCGATGTAAATCCGCTTTATTCAAGAATTGCATACTATACTTTATACCATGACTATGAGAATAATTTTTCAAAACTAAAACCCGACTTCACCACCAAACTACACAACCGGTTTTAATATTAAATTTATGGGCCCACATGACAGGTATTCCCTTAAAAAAAAAGAATATTCTAAATCGGTACAAACGTCTTCGAATAAATCGGTCAACATATATAAAACATAAGATTCCGACGAATTGATAACCTACTCTTTTGGAACATACATACATACATATTATCACGCCTGTTTCCCACAGGGGTAGGCAGAGACTAAGGACCTCCACTTGCTACGATCCTGACAGACCTCTTTCGCTTCATCTACACTCATCACTCTCTTCATGCATGCCCGCCGGTTACGGGGTACTTCTAACTTCTCCTTTTTTAAGAACGTCTGCAATTTGATCGCGGTACGTTCGTCGAGGACGACCCTGACTCGCTCTTCCACTCACGTTTGCTTTGTAGACTCTTTTAGTGAATCTCCTTTCATCCATCCTTTCTACATTCTCTTTTGGAGGTCGGTTAAAAAGAAAAATTTAAGCGACAATAGACATTTAATGAAGAAAAAAAGAAGGTTAAATTAATTAAAATGGACATTAAAACTGGAACAATTACCAAAATTAAGAGTAAATTGTTCTAAATTCAAACATCAAAATAGCGAGTAAAAGTGCATTTTATTCACTGTTTTCAGTGAATAAAAATAAACTTTTGAGAGGGGGAATGGTATAAATCTATTTTATTTGATTCAATTGTGTGACACTCCTAGTGGAACCGTCTAACAAAAGTATTACAGTAAAAAATTAAGTAACAAAATGTTGTTATTTCATGTACCAATTGTATTTGCGATAGCAATGTCAACGGTACAAGGTACGTCTCGTCTGGTAAACAACAGTCGACATTACTACAAAATGCATGAAGGTTATCGAATGCACCATAAACTTACTTGTTTACCACCACAGTTCACCACACTCTACCGTTCACCTATTCTTCTTGCGACGGGTCCAAGTTATAAGAATATGCTTTGCTTAATGTTTTTTTATAAATGAATAATACATAAATAAAAAATGTAGATGTCTACTACCAACTAGATATATAGGTAAGTATGTAAATTTATTAAATGTGATGAAGAAATTTTGTAATAATGAAAATTGCGAGTCGGGTTCAAATTAAACCTCACGTCTTAGCATATAAGTGTCCATCAGACGGCACCGTCTGTTCAAACTTCAATTCCATTACATTATGTTCAACCGAGCAAATGTTGACTACCCTTATTTTTTCGTTGATGGCATTTTTTTGAAAATCTGACTTTAACTACCGTTCGCCGATTTGTAACAAATAAACAAGGCTTAAAATACCGGTATTTATGGGAAACGATACCATTGACCTTGGCACTGAATAAGTACTAGGACTCACGTACAGAAGTCTTACTTAGAAAAGAAATATCTACTCAATGTGGTTTAATTTAGCTTGCGTCAGAAGTCCTCACCTCTTCATTTAGATAGCTAAACATCCATTACAAGCAAATTTCATTCTTATTACTCTGGACAAATGATTAATATAACTGAATTTTCCCCTTCGAAGCGGTCGCCGCGCGCATAGTAATAATGTAAGTATATTTTCGATACCTAAACGGGGAGTGACACAGGCCTGACCTTGGTGCGATACCGCTGCAAGACATAGTACCTGCACTATCTGTACCGGTACTACTTTTCCGTCAGTATCAATACTATACCAGAACCTGTACTTTTGGTACCGGTTCCAGGCCTTGCAAATAACCGTAAACAGTAACCACGGTTCGCCCTTAGTCTAAATGTAGAAACAATTTTAACACGATATCATTTCATTCATCAAAATGATTCGTCAGGCGTCAGCTTGTTACTCCAAATGCATGAAAATGACGCGATCTGCATCGACCCTGGGTTGCCGCTCTCCGCCGAAGGTGAATCGTATGCACCATGTTACTCCGATTAAAGAAAGAAGAAGAGTAACTAAGTAAGTAGTAAGATTTTGTAACTTTTCTTTGTGTGAAAACAGTTCTGTGTTCAGTTTATCTTAGTTAATAATTTAACCACAAATAGTTATTACAATAATATAAAGGCAAAAGTTTGTGACTGTGTGTGTGTATGTTTGTTACTTCTTCATCTGGACCAATTTTGATAAAATATGGTATGTAGGAAGCTGAGACCCTGAATTAACACAAAGGTTACTTTTCCGTGGGTAATACCGCGGGGCGCAGCTAGTTTGGTTATTAATGTAACAACGTTCTTGCCTCAGTTACAATCGCAAAGTACAGTAAGAAATTTTCTTTTTATTGCCTAGTACAATTTTCAATCGCGTTAATCATGTAAAATGCGTGATTTTGTCACATTAACTAAGTACTAGGTAACAAAGCCAACAATATTCTACCCTGGAACGGTAATATTTTTGTACTTCAACTTCAACCACATTTCCTTATTTCTATTGTCTGACTCTGACTGCACCAGGCGATGCATTTTATTGCTTCGTAAACCGTTGCCGACTTTGCTATAAGAAACGTGATTAGCTTAGTAAAAACGTCACGATGCTAGAAATCATTATACTGACCGTATATAAATCCTCAGGATAGATATTAAAATTGCGCGCTTTGAGAGGAAAAAACCTGAAGTCTTTAATTTTTTTATTTATCTACGAGCACGAGATGAGCATATTGTATTGTAGAGTAAGCTGAGATGATTCATACCATACAACTTTAGGCTGAACTCTGATGATTGATTAGATTTATTGGTTTTATCGGTGTAGGTTACCACCATCCGTAGAACTTTTCATCTGAAGCTGTGAATTTTCGATAAAGTTAATTTATTTCATCTGGATTGACCACCCAAGTTTAATGTACCAGATTTTGGTGTGTTATTTTTTGTTCTTTCAAAATTTGTTTCAATTGAAATTAATTAATTCGATTGCTTAGTTAGTTAGTCGCGTCGCTTAGTCTCCGTGTTCTACTAGAACCTAGGTATAATTCATTAAACGTCCTTAGCAGTAAAAAAAACCAAACACTTACAGCTAACTAGGCGTTTATCGGCACTTAGAATTCCGATAGTTGTTGGAGTGTCTGCAGGCGTCAATTAAGGTCCACAAGCTATTCGCCGATCAAAGATAGCGTGGATTTACGAAAGCAATTTAACTAATTAATTTGAGGTTTTATAAAATGCCGCCTTGTTACTTTGAACTAAGACGGTAACAACTGTATACCATATTTCATATGCCACCTATATGATCTGTTTTAAATAACCGGTCTTTTACTGTAAAAAAGAACTGAATTAAATCTTTAAATCTAAATATACAATGTCCTTTTTAATTAAGTACAAATATTTTAAGGGGCGATTCAGTCCATCATTTTGAACAACTTTTCCCAATAAACGTATACAGAAATACGAAAAAAAAATTTTAGGTTCTCATACAAATCGAAGTAGTCACGTGATATAGTTAGTATTAAAATTGCAAAAAAAAAATTGCGTATTCCGATAAACATTTATTGGGAAAAGTTGTTCAAAATGATGGACCAAATCTCCCCTTAAAATATTTGTACTTAATTAAAAAGGACATTGTATAAAAGAAGATACTGACTGACTGACTGACTGACTGACATATCAACGCACAGCCCAAACCGCTGGGTCTAAAGACTCCAAATTTGGCACATAGGTTTCTTATAATGTCTAGGGATACACTAAGAAAGGATTTTTCAAAATTCAGAGAGAAGAGATTGCACTATAATAAAGATTTTAACATAATAATTCTTATGTTATATCAAACAAAATTAATAACGTAAAAAAAAAAATAATCTTGTAAGGACCATTTTCGACTTCTACGCGGACGAAGTCGCGGGTTAAAGCTAGTAGGTATATAATTTAATCATCAGAATAGAATATGATGAATATGCTAAATAAAAGTTTATTTGACAGGCACATTAAAAAATCCTGACTTTTTAACCACTGAACCGATTTCCATCAAACATAGCTTTTAAACAAAAAAAACTGCATCAAAATCGGCCCTTTCGTATTTGGTGCCACCGACAGACTCACAGATACGTCAAATTTATAAAACTCATCTCTCTGTCGTCGGGAATTAAAAATAAAAATGAGTAAAATAAAATTTTAAGTGAAATCTAGATATCAAAAGTGGGACCTACGGAGTATTAAAAAATACAAAACAACAAAATCAATACCAACTACATATGATAAACACGCCGTGTTAATTAATTATGAAGTCCAGTTTGTCAAGAGCGAGGTTCTGGAATAAGTATAGCACGCACGGACAAAGGTTAGTTTCAAAATTGGCGATATGTAGGTAATTAAAAGAATATATTTTTGCAAATTTGAAAAACAAAACCTATAAACCTTATTTTTATTGTGTCAATAACTTAAAGATGTAGAAAAACGTTTTCTTCGACAATTTTTTTGTATGGACGTAGTGCGTGCTATACCTCCCTCTTAATTATAATTTCAACGCAGTAATGTGATAACAAACGAGAGGCAAGCATGCCACATGTTGGCTCTCCCACATTAACTACATTTTGAAGTGCGTGACTGGTCATATGCCACGTATTGTGCCCGTGTACTTCAACTGCAACCGTGATACAATAAAATTGGAAAGTGGGTACCACATTTTGTTTGTGGCCCGAAAAACGTGTCATGTTCCATTAGACCTGTCCTAATAAACGTAAAGTTGTCATTGACCATTAATTTTAAGGCAAAGCGTGACGTAGAAAGTTTGATATTTGTTATGTGGTTATGTGATCTTTTTTTAACACAACAACATATTCTGTTACTAATCTTTCAATAAAAATATGCAATGTAATTACAAGAATTTTCTTGCGAAATGAAAACAGGGTGACTTTTTACCTACCAGCCAAATTTTTGGAGCAAGTCAGTTAGTCATGATACTTAACTACTTTCTATGACAAAAGTTATTAAAAATCTATGAAAATATTTAGTCATTCCATACAAAAGCCGTTTTGCCAAGCGCTGATTTGTATGCTAAGCCGAATTTTTTTGTTTGTTTTTCGGTAGTTGTTTTTATGAAAAGTAGTACGGCATCATGGACAGAACTTGCTTCAAAAATTTGGCTGGTGGTTAATTAGTAATAAGTCAACCGTTAACTATATTTAAGGATTGAGCGATTTCATTTCTATAACAATGTCATCGACGCAAACAAAAACTTTGGGGCAAAGTTTTATGGGACACGTTATAAAATAAGCTGAGAATGTCGAGTGTTGTTGATGAAAAAGTAAGATTGTTCTTGAAAAAAGGGACAACGTAATATTTCAACGTCATATCATAACACTTACTACTCTAATAATGATGAAGATAAAAATCTTAGCGTAAATCTTGCTACAGGAAAAGAAAAGAGATATTTTATAATTTGCGCGTAAAACTAGACACGGTAATTTGACAAATAAATTTGCTATTTTGGATGAAACCACAATGTACCTAAGTTATAACTACAAGAGTTACAAGACAAATCAAGAGGCATAAACAATATCTAACAAGCATTATTTGCGTCCCTGATTAATAAATCAAATCAGTAAACGTTTATCGGCAACTGTTTCAACAGGGCATACATGCATAGAGCCAAGAAGCCTACAACCGAATGGAGTGTACGAAAAACGGTAGTTTACTAAAATAAAACTAAACAAAACGAATAACTGAATATTAATTCTAGATACAAGTATTAAATTGAAATTAAGCACTGCGATAGAGATATAGGTAAGCAAATCACAGATTAGCATCGTAGAAGCTTACTTTAATGAACTCTAGCTAAAAAACATATGTGTTCGTTCAGTTCTAGTAACATAACATGCAAAACATAATGGCATAAGGTAAACAAAATAATTTAGATAGAAATAACAATAAAAGAAGGAGATAAAAAATGTTTCATTACAATTATAAAGGAGAGCAAACATAGTGTTGTGACATTTTCATTTACCTTTCTGGAAGAGAAAGCATAGGGATATACCGAGATAGGCCACCTTTTACAAACATCTGTTTTCATTACGTCATAAAATTTTGGTGCAATGAAAATTACTACCATTATTACGTAAAGGCACAAACTGCATTTGGTTCGGTGCTTCATGCAACATGAACAACACAGATAGATAAACAAGGTAATGCAACAGTAGGCGTTCGAGAACCGGCCAGTAAACAAAGTAAAGGTCAACGGCTCAGCCGATGCACTGAGCGATGCATGCGAGAACCAACTCGAAAATATCTCACGTTTCAAACTCGGGAAATTTTAAAGCAAATAGAAGGTACAGAATACGAACTAAAACATGCATTTTAACTTGAGCTTAAGGAACTACTTATATTATTTATCTAAATTCAAAGTTACATATTTTAGAAAAATAAATCATTCATTTAGGCTCGTAATTTTTGTTCTAGGATAAAAATCTTAACAAATGACAAACTAAATTTAGCTCTGAGTGGACAATACTCATCTTTAAAGTGATTATTTCTAAATTTCAAATTTCCTATTTAATGTAGGGTACGGTACCTAATAAAATAAGTCTTATCGTGTAAATATAATGTTAATGTGGACAGGAATGAACAAGAGACTGTAATCTAACCCAAATTATCTTACGATGAGTACATTCAGTTTTCAGAATGCAGTACAAAACTACGAAAACATGAATCATTTGCTTACAAGGATAAAGTGAAAAAATTGCCGACGCCAATGATTCAACTCCATTTCTCATACTTTGTGCATTACTTAGCATGGCACGTCGTGACGTCGCATATTCTCAAATCACTCGATACAATGGTATCGATTCATGCAATCGCCTCAGATCGTCCCGCTGCTGAGTTTCCAGCCTTTTTGCGGAGCCAGACCCCACGCTGGGCTATTAAAACGTTCGTAATCGTATGCGAAAGATCGTAATCGATAACGTTAATGTTGAATAATATGCATGAATAATTATCATTTATAGCACAGATTCATAGCAAACTGGACATTCATACATGCATTTGTGTTATACTTAGCGCACTCACTTGATTGACGTGAATATCTTTCTGTAGTTGTTTTTAAACAATTCTTCATAGAATTTACAACAACAAAAAAAAATTAATACTTAGGTATATTACATAAGTGACGTTTATGAAAAATCGTGAATTCATATAAGCATAATATTTTAGTTTCCTTTTCGTCACTGATTTTAAATACCAGGAAAACCTTTTTTAAATCACGAGATAATCGCAAAAATCGACAACCGAAAGAAATTTCCACGAGCGCGTGCGTAACGCAGAATTTGGAAATACCTGATGATTGTCCGAGGTGGCGCTCCGTCAGATTTGTGAATGGAACGATTCACACGGATCGCTGTGAGTAATCGCCGTATTGAATCGACTATGAGCACTATTTCCGTCCGGTGAGAACCTTCGGGCGTGGGCGGCCAGTTCCCTGACCTCTTTCGGAACATATTCGCGGTTCTGGTCGTTTGTGAAACCAGCCCGATGAAATTAAACTTTCTTTATTTTAATATTCAATCAAAATAAATATATGGGTCATTGTCAAATTCCGCGCAGGTAATCGTAACTAAAAATGTTGAACTTATAAAAAAATAAAAATACTTTAACATGACTTTTTTTTATAGCAATGTCTGTTAAAACAATTAAATTTTGCTTTGTTACAATCGGCCGCGATGTTTAACTAATGATATTTTAATTATTCTAGATTTTGTGGGTTAGGGTGTAAAAAAAATACAACTCTGTTATCACAACATTTTAACTTTTATTATCAAATTAAATGATTCAGTCCCAAATATTTTGGCATTAATGTTAATTACAGTCTTTTATCTTTTAATAACAATTAGAATCTTAAGATTATTTTTAAGTTTACCAATTATTAATTTAAATTTCAAACAACTCTGTGACTGATTGAATTTTAACAGACATTCAATTCCACCTAAATACTTTTAGTGCTTATATATTCACCGCTAACTATAAAATATGACCGTATAAATATCTAACGTATAAAGATATTCTAAGATAACCACATTATTTTAAGTAGCTTTTCATTAAAATCCTCAATAAGTCATTAAATCTTTGGGACAGAATGGTAACAGAGTTGTAACACAGTAACAAAGTTGTTCTTTTTTGTACTTTACTTGACTAAATTGCACTCTGTTGGGCTTGAGATCTCAATAACATAAACTTCAAATATTAATAATAATTTTATAAGACTACCAGTCTTTTTATCAATCCATAATTATCTTGATGAAAAAAAAAACAGTATTAGGGATAAATTGATCTTGATCTGACGGGATTGGGCTGTTTAAACGAGAAGGTGATGACTCTGGGGTGTGCATAACAAGCAACGCAGAGCTCTGGCCTTATATTTTCGTCTAGCGTTTGCAGATCGCCATTTCTTTTGCTTCATGTTTATGTGTTGTTAAACCCCCAACTAAGCGTTTGTTTGCATGGTATCTCTCCAAATCTTTTCTTTTACATTCTGCTTCCTTTTCGGGATTATTTTTACGCCGAAGTTGGTATTATCGCTGCTTCTCAGCAGGCGTGAGACGTATCTTGAAATCGCAAAGAAACACACTGTATCCTGTAACAATGTACTTAAGTTAATTGGAAATTCACGTTTAATTTATATTTACCAAGCCTAATATTAAGCAAGCCGAATATTAATAAAAATATATTTTGAAACATGAAATTTAAGCCCAAAATAATAGAATATAGCCATATACAACTCTGTTATTTTCTTAACACAACTCTGTTACTACGCGCTAGTAACAGAGTTGCGCAGTAACATAGTGGTAAATTTTACATTTCTTGTGTCATAATTAATAAAGTAAAGCATGAAGTACGTTTTTTCTTTCATATTAAGAATATTTCCCTCTATGACAACATATTAAACGTAAAACAATAAAAAATACGTGATTTACTTACATAAATAGGTAGGTAACAGAGTGGATGCACAATAAAAACACGCAGTCTGTTGAAAGCCTCGCGGTCGACTGGCGCCTCTTGTACCGCTCCCCCCGCTCTAGCGATCGGTCACGATTGATGCAGACATCGCACCCAACCTAGTACCTAGTCTAAGCAGCGTCATCTCTATTTCATGTTGTAATTTATTCAGTAACATAGTATTTTAGATAGTTAAGCGACAACCGCGGGACAAAAATTTGAAAATATGTGTATTTTTAAATTTTGATACTTATTGTATTTCAGGCATATATCATAAATGTTAACATTATTATGTTTATAGTAATAATTTATTTAAGGTAGGTTGATATAGCAAAAAATTAAACTATTGGGTCTTTATTATAACAGAGTGTTGCCAGGGACATATGGAGTTTGTAAGGAAAACCACTCTGTTACCAGAAATGACAACTATGTTACCTCAAGAATAAACAAAAAAATCAAAACTAAAACTTTGTTTTAGTTAACAATGTTTATAAATATGATGTATTTTGTATTTCATGTAATTTTTTTTAAGAGGTTGTGTTATTTATTAGTAAAAAAATTAACTTAGTTGAGGGACCAGTTTACCTGCGCGAAATTTGACAATGACCCATATATTCAAAGCTGGGCCATTCAACCTGATTATAAAAATAATATAAAACTACTACGCATGTTCCCTAAAAGACAATGTTAATTTTTCGAGATAGTAGGTACTTCAAATATACTTATGCTACAAGTAATTTCTCACTTGTAAATTTATGTATTCATTGTTTCTTCTAATATTGTACTAAATTAATTAATCAAGCACAGACAAGTTATACTGCTGCAGTCACGAGTGACGATATAGCTTCATCTATAAGCAGTGTAAGAAAAAAAAATTACATCCACTTACAATAGCTGATCGTTACGACATTCCATTTGCGTGCGGTGCAAGATATTTCTGCATTCATTGCAGTCTGATCAAATGAACTGGCTAGCTGATGTGTCGAACGTGAGAGCAATAAGATTTAAATCGTTTCTAAGGATACCTTTGTCCCCATAATGTTTTAGAATCATTGCTGACGTCACGGCAGGCATGTGTCACTCTCCGTTTAGGTGTAAAAAATATACCTTAATATTACCATACGCGCGGCGACCACTCCGGAGTCGGAAATTTAGTAATATGAATCGTGTGTCCAGAGCACAGGTCCAGAGTAATAAAAATGAAATTGGCTTGCAATGGATTTATAGGTATCTAAACGAGCAGGTGCGGTTTTCTGCGAGCTAAATTAAATCATATCCTTAGCCACATTGAGTAGATATTTCTTTGAATTTCTTTGCTGAGTGAGCCTGTACGTGAGTACTAGTACTTATTCTATAGTCACGGTGGGTTTTCGCGTTAATTTTCCAATGCAATTAACTATTAAGAAAGTTATACATATTTGCAAGCTCTTCTATTATTAATACTCCTCCGAGAAAATGTTCCATTCTCACTCTCTCTACTTACATTTCAAAACTACCTGACCTAGTGAGATGACTATGCGCCCGCGCAAGCCTGGGTTCATACTTTTGCTTACAACACATCAAATTAATAAAAAGAGTATACAGGTAGTGATTTTACCTACTGACGCCAATTTAAAGATGCTATGAATGATCATAACAATATAACACGTTGGTAAAGTCTAGAACAAATAATTTGTGCGTTCAGGTTATTTTTAATCAATTTTACAATCCAAAACAAAATAAAACATATAAAGTATATACAATTAAGTTGGAACAGCTGGAACTTTCAAAGGTTAAAAACAAAAACATACTTATAGGTGCCTAATTACAATTTATTTGAATAAGTTATTGAATATAAAGAGGGTCAACTAAATATCAAGATTATCAACTACAACAAAGAAATACTAGCGTCAAAGTGACCTTTTAGCAGAAATTAACATTTTGTTTATAAACCTCAGATACATTTTTTTTTTCAGATTGAAAGTTGTGTCACAGAATAAGTACTAGTACGTTGTGTTGGTAACTTCACACGAACATAGAGAAAGAAAGATCAAAACTTCGTTGCTGACGTCCACGGTCCAGCCTCAAAGCATGTAACATGTGGGAACGGCTCGATATTTGAATACGCCTACACGTACACAACAATACCTTTTGCTGTTTACATAAGTCGAAACACGTTTCCGAACGCAGCATACATTTCAGCCTCGTTTACATACATTTGCATATGTTATTGAAACTGATAACGATAATTTTCGAACGAAGTTCCTTTTGGACAGTACGGACTTGGCGAAATAAAGCGAAAGATTTGTGCATCACTTTTTTCCGTCATAAAGTGAAAGGTAATTAATTTCACAAGATTAACTATATCGTGATCTCGTCGATAGCTCAGTTGGGGGAACGTATGCCTGAAATGGTCGATGTTCCCGGTTCAAACTCAGCAGCACACGCTATTTTTTAAAATTTCATCGTTTAATATATTATTATTATTCATAGGTACGCTTTTCAGTTACGAGTCAAAAGGGATAAAGTCGTAGGTATACATTTTTGTCATGTTGGTCTTTTGAGTTCGGCGTTATAAGTGCCGCAACAGACGGGACGCAAGTTGCGTCGCGTAACAGCTAGAGATGGGCAGTAGATAGTACTCAATCTATCCATTTGAGTATTTACTCACTAGATTTAATAAATAGAGTAAATAGAGCGTACTCATATATTGACATCGCATTTGATGTCTGTTTACTTATTTTAACATAAAACAACGTCTTTGCACACCTCCCAGCAAAAAATGATGATTAGTCAAAGAAGCCTACTTTCAGTGTATGATTAGTATGGTATTTTCATATATTTTAGCGTTGCATTTAACGTTTTAAACATATTATGGCATATGCACACACTTTCCGACAAGAATTGCAAGTGTATACTAGATATAAGTTCCAAAATTGTCATGAAAACATGAAATAATGAATATGAATATAAATATAAATATAAGTCGCAACTCATATAAATCAATCTACTCACCAAATGGATAAATTAGGATATTTATCGGGTATTTACTCAATCTACTGAGTAAATATTCAAATAGGTTGATTGAGTATTTATGCAACTCCCATCGCTAGCTGAGACGCGGCGCAACTTGCGCTCCGTCTGTTACGGCCCTAAATCGCATGAATATTTGTATTTCATTGAAGTTTAAATTTTAACAAAAATTTTGAATTGTTTCAGTTTTGTTTTGTTTCAGTTTATTTCGCCTCAACTTCGAAATGTCTGAACAGATTTGGTGTGTAAAGGGCTATATTTTTTATGGAAGTTTAAAGTAGTCATGACTCTTGTACTTTCGGTTTCTTAATTTTACACTCAACAAAAACGTCTATCTGATCTGTTGACATGACAACCCCAGATTACCATCTTGACTGCTTGACCACCACCTGAAACAAGTTGTGTCATAAAAAAATGGTACAAGTGGCGAGGAAAGTGATCGTCGAGTCGAGAGTTATCGGGAAAGGTCAAGTCCCGACCTAAATATGAAGACAGAGCCGGTGCACCCTCGATAATGCAGATAAAGGGCTATTTGTGAACGTTGCTATACATCAGTGGCTATATTATTATTAACAAATGTATTTTGAAGATCACAAGCTTCAATATTCGATTACTTCAAGTACCTATCTGTATCTATTGTCTGTAATATTGTGGGTTGACGGATTATCAAGAATGCCATAATCATGTGTGCTGTCATAATATGAATGTATAAATTTTTTTCTGTACCATGAGTTGCAGTTGCGGGGAGAAGAAAAAGGAAGCGACGGTTTAGCATATTTGTAGAGACATACATTTTTATTTAAAATTGCGGATTTAACTAGGACCTTATCTACTAGTCAACCAAATGGGTGCTGCAGAGAATGACAGGGGTAGTGCAAAACTTGAATAGTATATGGTGAAAAAAAAAAAAACAAATAGCAAAGACATCCCGTTTTTATTCTAATCGAAATGAGCTACGGCCGCTTACGGCTGCTTAGGTTTTAACCTAAGAGCAATAAGCTTGATGGTGAACGTAAGAGGGAAAAAAAAAATTAAATAGAAATGATAGGTTGCTAGCTGCATTGCCTAATACCTAGGCAATGCAGCCTTATATCAATAGCCTTATATCAAAATGTTACAAACTTTTTAATTATCTTACTATTATCTAAAAGAAAAAATTGATTAAAGCGAAGATAAACGCTAAAACAAACTAGCGATTTGGCGCCAATACAATTTCCCTAAATCGAAATTATGGTAAACACGTAGCCGTTCTACCACCATTATCTAAATCAATTTTTATGGTGCGACAATTCGGTAGCCGAGGGGGGTTGCAGGAGGAATGCGGCGGTGTGGGGGGAGGGACGGGCCACAAAAACTCCGGGACGGTACCTGCGCAGCCGTTGACCCCGGCTCCGATTAGCCCCGCTACGTAATGCATTGGTGCAGCGCCTAATCCAAACTTTTTTCTGGAAATTCTGTATAGAAGCTGAACAAAGTCTTAACTTCGGAACAAAGGCTAGTATTTAAAATACTAATATCAAATTAAATGCGTTTTGTACGATGTTTCAATGGTGAAGTACCAAGCTTATGTGTTCTACCTAAGTGAAATCTTACTTATATAATATTATAAACGAGAACGTTTGTATGTATAGATAGATGTTTGTTACTCTTTCACGCAAAAACGGCTGTACGGATAGGAATGAAATTTGACATGTAGATAGCTTTTTACCTAGATTAACACATAGGATACTTTTATCCCGGGAAAATGTGAAGTTCCCGAGGGATTATCAAAAATGTTAAACGCGGGCAACGCCGCGGGCTTCAGCTAGTAATGAATAAGATGTCCTACCCAATGTTAACTTCAGTTTGACTTGGATAGATCTTCATAGTTATTTAGGAACTTACCTAATGGGTAAATTGCTTTTTCTTTTTACAAAAGATGTGCTTATTTACTGTTAAAAATCTTTACAAACATGTTTTAAAGATACCTGTTAAAACGATTTAACGGCACGCAACCCACGTCATCTTTTCATCAGTTTGACAAAGTGTGGTCACTAGCCGATTTTATAAGCATGCTCCAAATCCAAAATCTCTTCAATTCCAAATATTCCAATTGAGACCTTTACATTTGGAATTTATGAGCTGTGTCGTTCCACGTACCAATGATTCTGGAATCCGGATATATTTTTACGACTCGTATGCTCATTCCTGCTACGTTTCCATCGCTTCATGTTTGCGAGTTCTCGTCATTATACGGGAATGCTGAGTGTGCGTTAAGTGCTACTTCCCTCTTGCCGCTTGCACATTCATAAGTGCAAACGTAAAACTTTAATACACATGCACGGGTTTCTGAATTCTGAAGCGAAAGGTAGAAGTTCTTTTACATTCGGATACAAGAGGGAAAGACGGATAAAAGTAAAAAAACAGGCGGCCGCGTCCTCTGTGCATATCATTTACTGCGATTACCAACCCACATCTTGCCCAGAGCACAAAATAAGTACTAATACTCACGTACAGAAGTCTCTTTCAGCAAAGAAATATCTACTCAATATCTACTCAATGTGGTTAGCGATATGGTTTAATTAAGTTAGCGTCAGAACTCAGCACCTTTTCGTTTAGATTCCTAGAAATTCGTGGCAAGCCAATTTCATTCTTATTTCTCTGGACAAATAATGGTCAATGTAGTTTTAATTAAAACATATTTTAACTACTAGTAGCCCTGAGTTCAGCAGTCACACGATTTGGGTAACATGTAGCAAATTTTTTTGCTACTAATACAGAAACCTACTAGCAACCATTCTTCTTTTTTCGGTGAAGGAGACCGATTCTTTTAGATAATGTAGGTACGTTTAAAATAGGCAGTTTTCACAATAAATATATGGATTGTGGACTAAACTGGACGTAAGCTCTTTTATATACTCACAAATAATTTCTCAGCCGCTTTTGTTACAGTAACAGCGTCATTACCTGTAACAAGAGAGTAAATAAATTACCGTTAAAAACTTCAGTTCATTATTACCCACGTTTCTTCGGGATCCGTAATGAATGGATAGTATCGGGATGGCTGTGCGTGGGGTTGGATCACTGTTTAACATTCCGCCAGCGTAGTAGGCTTCGTGTCCCTACATTCTGAATAGCTATAAAGGTGTTGGTAGCTTTACATTGGATGGAATATAGCAGGCTTTTGTGCCCATTTTAAATTTCCATTCCGTTTTGTATACATAGACGATGTAATAATCACATCCACATGGTTCACTAACTCATATTGCTTGAGTATTATTATTAAAGTGAGTGGTTACGCAAAAAGGGAAGGAAAAATAATTGATTTCGAGTAATCTAGTTAAATTAAAACAAAACTGTCAGACCAATGAGTTAAATTCATGAAAATAAATAACTGTCTTCAATCCCTTCAGGTCCCAAAATGTTCCACTTTTATGCATAGGGCTGTTTTTGTAGTTACGTACTTGTTTTTTTTTGTGGGCGTGATATTTTGTTAAGTAGGTACAGATGTGACGGCTTGAGTTCGAAACTCACTCGTGGCGGACATTTTTCATCACATATTTTTAATAAAGATGCAATTTATTATGTAAATTTTAACATTTTTAACAAATAATTGTAGGTTTTTTTGTTTAGTTAAAATTTTACAACAATTTTACCGTTCTCAAGTCTTTTTGGACCTAAAGCGAAGTGTTATTGTAAAGATAAACACGTCATATATTTGAAACTGTTGCTGTCAGCACAAGTTATGAACATAACTTTTCCGACTTTTATTGAGAAAGCCATTAGCTTCTCAACTGTCAGTTGATAGTAAGTTTGTTTAATGGTTATATTTTTATGTGAGTGCAACTAACTGTTTTTTTAACCGTTATTCCTAAGAATATCTTCTGCATTTTATCCAAACTTTTGTTGAGTTTTACTTAAATTGTCGATAGAATCTATCTACCTACGTTCTAGTAATTAAGTGCTCTTTATTTGTTTTTGTTAAAAAATGCTTTCGAGCTTCAATTCGTTAATGTCTAGTTGCTTGTTAGTAATTTTGTCACAGGTGATTGTGATAGTGTTTACTATCTGATAGTCTTTTTAGTATAGTTAACACTATCGCAATCCCCTGTGACGATCACAAAATTACTAACGAGCGACTAGACTTATGTATGCTTTATGTAATTAAATACACCCAATTTTTTTTTTCTTTTGAATAATTTGCACTCATCTTTTCTGCTACAACCCAAAGGTTAACTGGTAGACAATGCATAGCATTGAGTTGTAACTTTTGTACTATAAAAGATTTTAATTTACTGTTAATATATATTAGGTCGTGTCTTTTTTCATAAAAATGTTAATTGAATCAACATTATAAAATTCTACTTAATATGAAAAGAAAGATTTTAAACGCAATTAATAAGACAATAATGAATTCAAACTCCAAAGCATTTCCAAACGTAAACAAAGCAAGAGCGAAATATTTTCGCTAACTACCGGAATTCCGGCTTTTTCCGACGGCATATTGATTTTGGTTGATTGTACGCTGCCGGGACGCGACAAGCATATCAGGCTCGGTCAACATTTGACGTGCCAATTTGTACTGTTTCGTACGGCCTGAACATTGTGGCCGCCCGTTTGCATGCCTGAATTTTGTTAACATGTCAAACTGCAATGAGGTTCGGACTTGGTCCACAACTGGCGTCAACATTTGCGGACCAGTAACATCACAAATTAGAAACGTTTAGGTAAGTTTACTATTTTAAGTTCTTTGAGATAAGTACATATATCATAGATAAGTAAAACGTAAAAATGCTTCCAAATATTAAAATTCTTTATTTTTACCCATCCGATCCACCCAAGGAATCCGACCCGTTACCCGTTTTCAATTCAATTCAATTTATTCATAAACAATAATAAGAATATAACAAAAATACAACATTAAAATTAATTTGATATGCATGCATATTGCATATGTCCGATATTATTTAATTAGGTACATTTCAATAATACATTTAACTTAATGTAAATAATATTCATGAGTTCCAAATTGCAATTTAATATTCATCGCGAAATTAAAAGTCATCAACACTAAAGCAGCACTTCTTCAGAAGCAGAGTTCTCAATTCACTTTTTAACTTAGAAACTTTGTGTACTGCCTTTAGATGATTCGGCAATTTATTAAATAAGACTACCGTTGCATATCGCGGACTGTGTTTAACAATTTCTATAGTTAGAATAATTTTTTATTAAATGTGTTTTCGTCTGGTACTTTCCTTAATAACATTTCCTCTTCCGTCTCAAATAAAGCTCTATTTTAATAAAATATACTAAAAGCACACAAACAAATAGAGAAGCAACGGTTACAATTTGAAGCCTCTTAAAGTGTTCTACAGATGAGTCCGTATTGACCATAGTACGTATCGCTGTTTTTTGCGCAACGAAAGCTTTATTTATGTTGTAATCGTAGCTTCCTCCCCAAAATTTAATACTGTAACGCATTTTAGATTCAGCCATAGCATAGTATAAAGATTTCAGTTGGTCCGTCATCGTCACTTCATCGCATAAAGTTCTAAGAACACAGCAAGAACTGCTAACTCAATTTTCCACAGCTTGTAATTCGGGTTTCCAATTTAAACATTCATCAATTTGAATACCAAGCAATTTTACTTCATGCACTGGTTTAATAACCTCATTATTTAACTTTACTTCAAGTATGTATCTATAGCTGGCTGTCGTATTGAATAACATTACTTTGGTTTTGGTTGTAATAAGTTTAAGAGTATTTATTAGCTGTGAACTAATCATGAAAAACTGACAGAGTAGTATTAACCTTTCTATTAAGAGCGTCAATATCATGATCCTTCGTATTGTACGAGCATTCGTATTGTCAGCAAATATTATTAATTCAATGTTAGGTTGTATAGATGTCACATAGTTTATTAAATAATTGATAAAAATTATATTTAATATTGGTCCTAAAATTGAACCTTGTGGAACTCTTCTAGTCACTTGAACAATTTTTAGTTTTTTTTTTTTTTTTTTAATAAGGAAACTCTCTTTTAGCCTCTCTTGCCTCAATCATTTATTTTATGTCGATTACTTAAATACGACTTCAATAAATTCAAAGTTTTGGCGTGAATACCAAAACAGTTGTAAGAATATCCTAGTCTACCAAGTGAAAAGCCGAACTTAGGTCTAGAAAAATCCAAGCAAGTTTTACTTTTGCATTTAATTTACAAGTCACTTGGCGGTTGCGGCAGTCTATTAGCGGTGCCAATACCTTCTTGATATCTGAAATGACTTTTATTCAAACTGTTATTGGCTTTCAAGTGTGTAACTACTCCAGATTTAATAATTTCCTCAACAATTTTAGAAAGTATTGGCAACAAGGCAATGGGTCTGTAATTCAATGAGTCAAATGTGGACCCCTTTTAGTGTATAGGAATTATTTTGGCAAGTATTAACGGATCAGGAAATATCCCTTGTTCATAACAATTATTAAAGAAATGTGCTAAGGGTTTTGCCAAGATGTCAATGTTATTTTTTATTACGGATATTTGCATGTCATCATAGCCAGTAGGTTTTTTTTCCGTTTGTTTAACAATATCAGTTATATCGGTTTGGTTACAGGTGGATATTTACATTGTTTTGATATTTTTTTACCAGAATTATCAAGGTAGTCAGCTGCTTTATTAACAGTAACGAAAGATTGTTAGCTACCGTGATCAAATGTGTTAGAAAAGGTATCAGCTATTTGTTGCAAATCCGTTATGATTTGATCATCTTTTTTTAGGCTCACTGTGTTTCGTGTGGTAGATTTAGTCTCATTGAGGCGCTCGTTATAAATTTCCCACATTAGTTCGTTTGAATTTATATATTTTGCTATCTCAGCTTGCACACTCAAGATCTCATTACTTTTCCTTAGATAATGGTGCCTAAAGTAATTAATGCTGGAATGGTTGCTATTTCTATCGAGCACGCACAAGACTCGCATTAATTTAGTTAATGTTCGTAAACCTTTTGTGATCCAGTACCATACCACGTTTTTCCTGACGAATTTTCTCTTTCTTTTTTTAAAGCATTTCTTACAAGTGCTACCTTAGGTATGTATGAATCTGTTGATTCCTAATTTTGACCAATTTACGCGTGAAATTATTAAGAGCATGCATCATAAACAACGGAACAAGTAAACAAATGCAAAACATTTGTAATTCTGCATATCTATTTTCTCACCCAATCTCACAGAGCAATCCACATGACACAGACATCCAGAACCCGATCGGTTGTTTATCAACAATCTTGTCTTGTAGACACGAGATTGTGTCGGCAACACCCGCATTTGTCTTGTCGTCTGTCCAGCGACGATTTATCGCCTTCCTACAACCACCGAATAACGTTCCGTTCAGAAATAAGTCGGTTAACTATGCATCAAGACATGGTATCTCTCTCGCGTGTACGTCTAAGGTTTTCCGAGATGCAATTTCTTGTGTTTCAAACCCATAATGTATCACACGAGTAGATTCAAAAATTTTTTTAGGGTTCCGTAACCAAAGGGTAAAAATGGGACCCTGTTACTAAGAACCCGCTGTCCTTTTGTCTGTCACCAGGATGTATCTCACGAACCTTGATAGCTAGATAGTTCAAATTTTCACAGATGATGTTTTCCTGTTGTCGCTATAACAACAAATACATACTAAGCATACAATCAATAAATATTAAAATGAGACTTCCATTCAACAAACGTGATTTTCATAGAGTCTGACTCGCACTTGGCCAGTTACTTAAACATACTTTGGTAATCATAATTTCTTTGACATTATTTAATCTATAAAAAAAAAATATGTCAAAGTATGATGGATGAGGTATGATGAACAATAAGAAAAAGTTTATAAATAAAAAAATATGATAATCCATAGATTCCCAAATCACAACCAGTTCAGTAGCAACAACCATGTGTAAGGATCTGTGGTTCGACACGAGCTACTGATCTATACGCTTCGAACAAGTTCATTAGCTCGGCTAATTCTGGTTAACTATCTGAGGAAGTCATTCGTTCCCCTTCCCAAAATGTCTCAAAGGAGTTCACACATGATGAAATCGGGTTCTAAAGAATCAAAAGCTATTTTTGAAGACCAGAAATACCAGTAGTTATTTATTTTTATGACAATTGATCAGGCACGAGTCTAACTTTCCCCTTGGAGGGGACGTTTTGTTTAGTAATTTATTGAATCCGGTTTTAGGAGCAGGTGGCAGACGGACTAAGCAAAGGTGTGGTGGAATGATAAATGTACTGTAACATCATGGTATGACGAAGAGATGATTTTAGCTACGCAAGTTTGTGTATAACAATAGAAAGTTTAGTGAAAATTGTAGTCTTCAACTATTTATTGATTTTTGTTTTCTTCTTCCTAAACTTTAAAACGACATAACAAGACTTCGAAACTTCAGTTTTATGAATTCGACATTTTTATACCTAGTAATTTTTCCTGATGGTCTTTAGTCGCCAAAAGGTTTAAATCATTTATTGTGTACTTTACGAAACTGTTATTAGGGAATCTAAATTCAAAGCTTTACAAAATTAAATTTCGTAATTATTCTCTGTTCTTTATTCAGCACAGCAGTTAATATAGGCCAGTATCCAATAAATTGTTATTTACATAATCATTGTGTCTCGATTGACTTCAGAAATATATATTTTCATTCGGAGTCGATTCTGGGAAATCGGATTAGAATGATTGAATCGCGAAGATTAGTGTTGCCTATCTCTAATACGAAACAGATGGTCGATCCCTTAGATTAGAGCTTTGTTTATTACTGTTGCTGACAAATTTGTTGATAAGTCCTAGAAACAATTATTAATCTGGGCATAAAATGATCTACCAAAGTTTCTAGTCATAGCAAGACCTCTTTTTAAATTGTGTTAAATTATGAACTGCTGCTATTCTTCCGTTCTGTTAGGAGAGCAAAGAACTATCTTAGAATGTACCTACCTACTACATCCTTCTCCATGCAAATCCTCCTAAATAAGCGAAGGGTTAGCAACCTGACACTATTTCTAAAATGAAAATATGTGATGAAACGGTCCAATTCTCGCTCTGTGACTCTTTCTGATTGTTGTTTTTTTTTTTTCAATCTTTTCTTATTCAAAATTTCTTTATTTTCTCCACAATCTATACCTAACAATACATGCTTGACATACATACATGACTATAGAGTCATATCAGATGGCTAATAATACAAAATTGTTGAGACTCTGGTGTGTGTGGACTTATCAGAGCCTGTATCTCAGTAGGTATGCCAGCCTCTCCCCGATAGGAGGAGAGAAGCAGCCTGACAAAATAATAAACATAATACAATCTAAATTAAAGTTATTTTCTATATATTTTTTTACCTAAGCTCACCATGTTGCTCACGGCTTTGAATTTTGCCTCTTCGGTCTATTAAAAAGGCAAAATAATTGACCAAGTCTACCTGTTCTACAGCGGATAATTATGTCAACTTTCACAATTTTATCTCCAATAACTACTAAAGTATTGTACGTCGTCTTTTGTCATGCCTTGTCCCGTTATTTGGGGTCGGCCCTCCTTGTACCGCGGCGCCAGGACGCTCGGTCCAGAGATGTCTGGACTCTGGATATCTAGTTGTGCCCGATTGGTATTCACGGTTGTTCACCACGTGAAAAGTGGTCTCCCTTGGCCTTTCTTCTTGCTTTTTAGGAATGGCTAAAGCCCTTAAAGGTATTTATTGTATGTGTATTGATACGAAATTTTCATTACTCGATCCCAGAGTATTTTTATTACAGTCATCTTTTTACCAATAGCATTTTTAGGGTCACTTAAACTGCGAAGCTCGTCAGGTAGATTTTCGTTAGAAAGGAAGTAGAATGTCATTAAAAGCGTGGAGTGTATAGTGCGTAATTACAAATGAAATACTGGCCATTAAACGCGTGTGACTGCCGCTCGTTGCCTAAATAAGCACAATATTATTTATGACTACGGCGACGCATGCTGGCATACATTGTTACAATTGTTAAAAACTAAAAACCAACTTCAACATCAAACTACATAACCGATTTTGGTAAAAGTTCTTCAGGATCGCCTGAAAAGTATGCATTTCCAAACAAAAAAAAAAAAAAAAAATATTGGTCCAAGCGTCGTCGAGTAATCGGGGAACATACATAACAAGTTTCCTATAACTCCTATAACTTAACTAAACCAATTTTCAAAGCGAAATAATTTCAAAACGAAATAAGTAGTTGCCGAAAGTCATTATTAAAAAATAGCGCGTTTAAATAAACGAAAATATAAAAATATAACGTGCGCGTAAATATAACGAAATTTAAAGGAATATAATAATTTATAGGCGATCAACTTATAAAATGTACTCGGCAAAGGTAAATTTCGTATAAATTCAATAGAAAAGTAGTTTTTAGTCGTTTTTAGTGGCATGAACTCAAAGTTGGCATTCGTCACTACGGAACCCTACACTGCGCGTGGCCCGGCCCGACACACACTTGGCCAATTTTTTAATTCGGTTAAAAGTAAGGTTTATTGTTTTGTTATTTAATTTATTTTTGTTTTCATTACTTTTTTAAACTTTACGACATTAACTTTCCAATTTTGAATTATAGAAAAAAAAAAACGGTATCGCAATCTGATAGCATAGTTCCAGTTCCAGTACTTATCTAAAATTAAATAAATTGCGTAGGCTTGGTATTAGTAAGATTTCGTCATGTTAAACCAAGTTAATGATGTTGCTTAGGCATATTAATCAATATTTTTTTAATATCGAAACTTTTCATTCTCCCGTCAAAAAGCTAGAGCTGTGCACAAAATTTTAAAATATATATATTATCTATGATCATCTGTAGTTGAAATATTCTAAATTCAAAAAGCCAAGCTGAGCCCTAAAACAACAGTTTAGACTGCATCCCCGTCTGACGCATCAGCCAGGGTGCTTAAGCCGCTGCTTTCGGCGTTATTCTAAGTTCTAAAATCAAATTACGTCGGCGCGGTAATTACAGGCGGCGTGATTAATGAGCAATCAGACCCGAGGGTTGCGTTTTGTTAGTTTCTTTTGCCTTCATTTTAGGTCTCATCTGATGGCTGGCTTCTTTGCAATTTTATTTGAACATTTAACATATAAATAAGTGATTCGAATTAGAGACCTCTCGGATATCAAACAATGGTTTCCCCACTATGCCGTGGCAGGCGTGGGTCACTCCCCGTTTAGGTATCCAAAATATACCTACATTATTACGATGCGCGCGTCGACCACTTCGAATATATTTCGTCGAATTTCTTTTCTGAGTAAGACTTCTGTTCGTGAGTACTAGTACATATTCTGTGGACGCGGTAGTTGATTTTATCCCTTTATCGGCTTTAATGATTTGCGGGGAAAGCGAAGCAGCTGGTCACTTCTACTTGTTTCTTTTCTCCCAGACCAGCATGGCAGAATAACAAATTTTCCATCGAGTGAAAAACTAACAGGTTTGACCCGTCACCTCGGTAACCCAGACTGCAGATGGGTTAAGGGGATGCCTGAATTTTCCGGGGTCCAGTGCGGGCAGCACCAATTGAAATAAATCTTTTGATGGGAAAACGAGACAACATTCAAAATTTTGTCTTGACCAGGCACTAGATAACTCTTCAAACTGTCTTATGAGCCTCTGTTTACAGTTTAAAGTGAGAACGTGAAGCTTTTCTATGCACATACGCCAAAAGTGGCAATTTTTCGCAATTTTGCGTAGAAAAGCTTAACATTCTTACTTTAAACTGTAAACGGTAGTTCATAAAATAGTATGTAGGGTTATCTAGTGCCCGGACAAGATCACATTTTAAATGATGTCTCCGTTTCATATCAAATGATTTATTTAAAATCGGGCTAGCACTGGACCCCCGAAAATTCAGGTATCCCCTTAAAATTGGTACGCTATGTTTGTGAAACTGGTATGTTATGAAAACTGGTACGTAACTCTGATCATTTTATACGTAGTTATTAAAAGCAAAAAATATACTTACTAAAATTCTTATTAGAACATTACTATGATCATTACTATAATTCCTAACATTATTATAAAGTTTATGATTCTAAAAATATGTAATAATATTTTATTGCGTTAAGAAAATATAAAAGGTGCACAAACAAAACTTTACTATCGTAACGATGCCTTATAAAATTCAATTCCATCGACCCTTTCGAAAAATAATGAACTTGTTCATAAAAACATACAATTCCAACATTTCATTGACAACCCTACCCCCAGCTGATATAACGGGTTCTAAAATCGATACACGATTTAGGAAATAGACTCTAGCACCTGGTAATAAGAGTTTCGATGAATTTTAATCTCAAACAGTGTCTAAGGAAGGCAGTCTAAGCCCGACTTGTCACCGTACTTTATGGAACGTCAAAGGGCTTTCTCTGAGGGCTCGCTTCAACAGCTGAGCCGCAGATTAATGTATTGCGATGAAGTTAAAAACGTTTTCTTTGATTTATGACCTGGCAAATTGGCTTTTACGCTATTGTATTTAGCCCCTGACAAAAAAAGAGGGGTGTAATAAGTTTGTCTTAATGTCTGTATGTCTATGGCATCCTAGCTCTCGAACGCATGGATCGATTTCGATGTGTTTTTTTACATGAAAGCAAGTTCCTTTGCGGTCGTTCGTAGCTACGTTTGATGAAAATCGGTTTAGCCGTTTGAAAGTTATTGGGGGTTACCGCTTGGAAGTCGGGATTTTTAAATTTACCTGGCAAATAAAAGATGGCGCTACGGATATCAATTCCACTTAACATGGAATTTGTACTTCCGCCACTTACCACTAGATGGTGTCGTCGAGGGTCTTTTTTAATATACCTGGCATAACTTGTTAAAGACTGAAAATTGGTATAATTTTAATTAAAAAGGCGTGAGTTAAATCTTTGCACACAATTACATTGGAACTTTACATGAGTTCATTTTTAAGATGAATGGTAGACGTTAAAACATCAAATGCGCCGACCGAATGGTTCGTTTTCACATGACGTTAATAAATTATCAAAAATGCATGATAATATGCAGTATCTGGCAATTCGGGCGTGAATAAGCACTCAGCTGGCAATTATAATGAGCAAAGTAGGATACCTAACCTAGTATTTAATTAGAAGCGAGGGCGCTTCCCCCAGTCTCTGATGTATCAGACGGTTTTGCCAATGCTTTGCATAATTGCATTTATAATTAGCCTGCGTAGTTGCAACTTTCATATCAACAGACTTAAACAGAGATTCCATTTAACTTCATACTTAAATCTAGTCAAATTTTACGGGCTTCAAAAATGAAGGAAGTTATCAATTCGACCCATATGTTATTTTTTGTTTGTATGTTACGCGGTACCTTTCCAATTGTGAACCGATTTTAATAATATGTTTAAAGAAATGTGTCTAAAGAAAAGGATCGTTATGAGGATCTCAAATATTGTAATATTTTTGTTATTATTGAATATAAAAGTTTTGATTTTATTCATGAAAGAAGACGAAAAACCATTCACCTGATGTCCGAAATAAATGAGACTAAAAATTTGAAAAAAAAAATACAAATATAGTTCATTGCTTTTAGATTACAGGAATTCCTATAAGAACTCTATCAATTGAAAATAAAGTGGTAAACTCAATAAATTGCGTTCACTTACGGAAAATAGTTCACTAAAACACCACTAAATAGCGCTAGTAGTAGTTAATTCGCGTCTATTAATGTGAGGATCTCAAATGTGATATTTTGTTTTAATTTAAATACTTTAGCATTGTACGGAACCCTCTCCAAGCGAGTTCAGCTCACACTTAGGCGGTAATTTTATTAAAAAATTAATTATAATAACTACATATCACTTGGTTGTGCATTTATCTAGGTTTACAGCATTTAAGCCACGTGTTTGTAACATAAACGTGAAAAGGGCATTTAGGTATCAATTTTAATGTGAATGCAATCGATTGAATTCATTGAAAACCTAGGTAATTGGCATATTGATAATAAATTTCAAAGTATATTAGTGATATAGCACATTTAATGTTTGTTAAAGGTGTCTCCTGTTTTATTATAAATATTAATAATGATTAAATTCGACATTTACCCTTAACGAAACTTAAAAACTTTAACGGTAACATAAAAGTTAAAGTAAGGGTTGTATCTCACTTGTCAGCACGGAACAGCACTTTTCTATGCTGCTATCCTTTTCTGTCGCTCAGAACCGTCGTTTGCCAGAGCGAGAGAGAGCGACGGAACGCTATAGCACCGGCTGTGCTGAAGCGATCGGATAGCAGCATAAAATAGTGCTGTTCGGTGCTGACGAGTGAGATTCAACCTTAAAACTTTTATTTGCCTTTTCATTAAACATTAGAATCAAAGAAAATCTTTCGTACCTAAAATCAAGTTGATTGATGATTAACTAATACATACGTTTAAGATTTTTTTTATTACTAAAAATGTATAATTGATATTATAGGACCACCGCGCAAGTATTTCAAACAAAAATAATTTTTCAAATTGGTCCCGGCGTCTCCGGGGGATTGGGGGGCATATATAAAAAAACCATAAATACATTCGAATTGATAACCTCCTCCTTTTTGAAAGTCGGTTAAAAACACTATGAAACCCTACAACTGAAAACAACATAACGCTGCTGGGCAAAAGTCTCTCCCATTTCCTTTCATCTGTCTCTGTCTATTGTCATAGAAAAAGAGATGGCGCGACGACCTAGACGCTTTTCAGCGTGGATGGTCAGCAATGACAATAAACTAATACATACTTACTTTTTTCATAACTAAAAATCTAAAATTGATGTAGGACCACCGCGTAAGTGTTTCAAACAAAAAGAATTTTCCAAATTGGTCCAGGCGTCTTCGAGTAATCGGGCAGCATACGTAAAGAAAAACAAAAATACATTCGAATTGATAACCTCCTCCTTTTTGGATGTCGGTTAAAAAGACTATAAAACCCACAGACATATAAAGGAAACTTCCCTTTGTATGTCTGTGATGGAACCCTACAACTGAAAACAACATAAGTAAGAACCACTTCAGTTCACACTCCGCTCTCCCGTCGTCCACCTAAAACAACCGCGTAGGCACATACTCAATTAAAACTATCAATCAAGCAACAAATGATCAATAAATCTACAAAAAGTCGATAGCATCGCCCCTCCCCGCTCACCCTAGCAGGCCCTGGTAACCCAATATGCGAACTACACGAGGGGTGCACAAAGATTTAAATTCACTGGAATTGATTTATAAGATTTGGTTAAAACTAACGTGTGATGAAGACCTCATAAACATTAACAAGTTATTATTACAAAAACAAAAAAAAGCGACGGCCTTTTTTTATTTTGTTGTTTTTTTTTTTATATACCCAGTGTCACTCTGACAGTAAATACGAATCTAGTATCACCTCTCAAGCTGAAATCCATAGAGCCGGTCAGGCTGCAGAGCGTGCCAAACAATTAAACATACATACATACTCTCAAAAAACATAACCCTCCTTCTGGCGCAGTCGGGTCATTCATTAATTAAAGTGAGAACATGAAGCTTTTCTTCGCACATTAGCACATTATCATTAAAACTGTAAACGGTAGTTCATATAATTTTCAAAACTAAAAACCGACGTCACCTTCAAAACCACACAACCGATTTTGATAAAGTTTCTAAAGGACCACCTGTAAAGTATACCCTTAAAAAAAAAAAAAACGACGGGTTGCACTCCGGGAGTGCCAGCAGAAGTGAAAACTTGAATATTATCGTTGTGCATTTCCATGGATGCGCGTGGCACGCTGTAACATAAACACACACGAACATTCGCGCAAGCGCCCTGCGCCGCCTAAACGAAATAGCAGGCGCAAGCATACATTCGCCGCGCCGTAGAAAGAGAGGGGGATACTTCTTCCTCTATGCCGCGCCGCGCCGTTTTTCTACTCTCCATCCGTCTTACAAATTTTCGATCAGGTCACGTGTCCTGACGCCCTGACGCGAGTTTAACATTTTTTACCCATTACAAACACAAGTGTACAACGCCGCTAAAGAAGTTTTCACTTCAAAAAAAAATTATCTAAATCAGTCCAAGCGTCTTCGAATAAAAAAATAGTTTGAAAGGTTATCTAAGGGCATCATAAAGACAAATTTTAAATGATATCTCTCCGTTTCCTATCAAATATTTTTTTCAAATGGGGAGATTCAGAAACCATCATCAGGCAGGGTAAATGCGGAGCAATGGACGCGGCGACGTTCAATCTCGCACTATCTACGCGTTATGTTTTATATTTATAAAATCTTCCTTTTTATGAAAATCTATTTATAAACGCTATGTTATAAATAACCTTACAACCTGTTACTGTAGGATACAGACCTTTATCAGATCAATTTATAGTTTTAACAAGGGTTCATTTTTACGGGCAGCTAAAAGCGTCTAAATAAATATAAGAACTAAATTGCGGCTTAATGTTTGACTAAAACTGGTAGTTATTATCATGTCAATAAATCAAGTAATCTTTTTTTTACATAATTTAAACTATAGTTAGCTGTGCTATGATGAGTATAATAAATGATTAATAAATAAATAACGGCGCCAGATATGTAAGCGCAAATTACATTACAAAGTTCTGGTAAATCATACAACGAGATGTAATCGTAATTATTACAGCTGTACGAGCAACAATGACTTTTATGGAATTCCTTTACTGACGCATCGAAAGATTTAAAAGATAAATTAGTTTGATAGATATATCTGTCTAGTGACATCGAATGCTAATGTTTGTCAAAACATATCATATCCTGGCTCAGCTTTAATTAAGTCTCGGATATGGTTGGATTAAACTCGATAAGATATATCAAAATGATCTCTTCTAGCAGCTCTACATTGATGATGTGCTCTGAAGCGGTGTGAACAAACCGGGCGGGTCCGTTCCCAACGACCTCGCGTCACAATTTTGCTGCTAAACCAAGGGCTACGATATTACTTCATATTTGTGCTGGAAACACTCTTTCATAACCACTTCTAGTATGACTTTGTGTGAATGATCTTGTACGAAGAGCGGTGTGTGTGAACTGTGAACAAACAGGGTGGGTCCGGAACTGACGAGATATTATAACCGCCACAGGATATTGCTTTCAGAATTACAACATGCTGTTACAAGAATTAGATTTTTTTTTATTGATGGTGTCTCTAAAGTATTTAATTACAATCAATCAAATAAGATCAGAAAACACGCCGGTGACAAAAGCCAATGAAAAAATTGCTGAATTGCAACTCTCTGCAAAAATATAACGATTTAACCGTCGTTTTCGAATTGAAAATACCGACGTTTAAAAAGAAACAATGAAGATCGGGACCAATTTCAATGTTAAGATGAAAAAGGTCAAATACTATAAACCAAAGCAGCCAAAACTAGAACAGAAACATGATAATGATAACAATTTACTAGGGTAAACTATTGGCCGATCAAAAATTTTGAAGTCTTTAGGATGTCCCGAATATTAAACCTCGTTTCAAAACCAGTTTCATAACTTTTCTTTTTCTTTAGGGTTGGGGCCGCAATTAATAGCACGGAAAAGTTCTTTCGCTGCTATTTTTTTTCTGTGGCTCAGAATCGTCATTTGCTAGAGCGAGAGAGAGCGACGGTAGGCTTTAGCATCGACCATGCTGTTATAGTCCACTGCTGGACTAAAGGCCTCTCCCAAAGTGGAGGGATTGGGCCTTAATCGTTACACAAGGCAGACGAGTTGGTGATCACATTAAACGGTACCTAATAAGTAATAACCAGAGATCGGAATCACGGGTGCTATTGCTATCAAAAGTATGGATATGACTATATCTATAAATAAAACAATCATAATTATGTGATTTCAGGAAATATTTTAATCGAAAAAAATAGACTTATACTAAAATCACATAATTATAATTGTTTTATTTACTTAGTACCCAATTAGATTCTCGAGAAATCCCGGAACTTTTAGTCATATCCATACTTATGATAGCAATAGCACCCGTGATTCCGATCTCTGCTAATAACCTATACAGACTTTGAACAGACTCACAGAGTACTCTGTTGCCCGTCCGTTCTCTATTACCTATACCTCCCTTAGTCACATCCCTAGTACTAAGTAAAATATCGATCTATTTGCAGTTTCGTCAGCCGTCAGTCAAATCCCATGTCTTGCTCAATCACAATGGTCAATCTAGGGCTGCGAGTCGAGCTCGGGGGTGCAACCCTGGGTATTAAAGAGTCGCGTGGCGCACGTGTGCGTCTGGCTGATTATGCTAATATATGCAAGTACATACGCATTTTGTAAAGCTTCAGTGCCGGCCACATGTGATGCTTTATTGTTTTGATAGGATAATCATCTCGATTGCTATGTTTTTATGCCGAAGATTAAGATAAAGCGTTTTTATGGCAGACAGGGTTATATCGCCAATGCTTGTTTAAGAATATTGCACTGAAAGCTGGCTATGGCTAATCTAGATATGAATGCCAGTTGGCATGGTGTAGGTAATCATTCACGACATGTTGCTTTATAGCATAAGCGTGGTGATGACATCTATTAAATCTGATTTGTTTACATGAGAATTAGTCTTGGTATCGATCAAGACAAACCAATGTATGTTTATTTTATTGGAACGAAGTTCCTTACGGCAGGCTTGGAGGAGATAGGGATTTTGCTGCGCGACCGAACTGAAAAAAATGTGATAGTAAAACCGTAAGGATGACCTCGTTAAATGAGACGTGCGCAGGCGCGACAGTCGTATACACATTGTGTCGATTCTACATTAGCCGAAGGAACTTCGTTCCTACCTGGTGTCCCACGACACCACATTCTTTTTTCTACCAATTGCGTTTAAAATAGTACATAAAAACTACTGAAAACCACAAACTATTGTTTGTATCTGTGGTATTGTATTGTATTTATTGAGTTGTATGAATTTTAAATAATGAATTTTACCGTGGTCAACACAAATAATAGTTTATTAACGAGGACGTCACATTATTCTGTTTTTATTCAACAAAACGGCAACTGAATAATACAAAACCTGCACATATCGCTAAGTGAATTCTCTCAGACAACCTCACTTTTTATACGAACACTGCCACTAAAATAAAATATTTAGAACGAACTAATCCGTGAGAACCGCAAAGCAAAACAACTAAACAAGGCTTTGCTATTTATTTAGGTAATACGCAAAATGCGTACGCACGTGCCACCCCCGGGCTACATCCCCTATTACCGATTCATAAGCAATCCGAGCCAATTCGCGACCTTATCCCCACGGGATAAGAAGGTAAAGAGTTGTAAAGTCGACTCTTTTAGTTTGAAATTAAATATCATTGTTCGTAGCCCTTATTAAAGCAATATCGGGCTCTCGCGAGAAGGGACGAATTTATTGTGTGCGAAATTTATTAAGTACTCCGGAGAATTCGCGATGTCACACTTCGTTTGTGCCTGGTAACGAAATTTAAGATTATGAAGGTCTTGTTATTATTTGAATTGCTAATGTAAACGAAACAATGGATGAATAAACGAGTAATTCAGCAAGCAAGCATACCTAACTTTGTACGAGTATCCTGCCTGATCCATGTATTGTATGGCAGACGATGTTGTCAGGGTTGTTTGCTCTCTTTGAATTAGGTACCATTCAATCGTTAGTTATCATTCAACCTGAGATCTGTATGGATCACGATGACTCATAGACAGCAAATAAATTGTTAAATCTTTTGTATTTATTGCATAATTTGCCTTTATTTGGTAAATTAAATTGTATAATATACACTACACACTATCCACCGATGCAAATACAAAATGTTAAATTTCATTACGTTTCCTATGTAGGCGCTCCTAATTTTAAAGCACAAACTAGCAGACCAGCTGAGCATAAATACTATAGGATGTACCTGGTTAGTATTTATTAACTTCTGTACATGTATATAAATATATTTGTAAGTATTTTCTCCAAACACAAAAACTGTTTTTTTAAATAACTGTTTAGGTAGGACGTCATTTCCACAATGGATTTTATATAAAATTTTTATTTTGGTTTTTTGGGCGGACGTAATTAGGGTATCGTGTAATAACAGTGCGATCGCGAGAATGGACAGATGGTTCCGTATCGATCGGTGCGCACGCTCGGCCGGAGCTATTCTGTTCCATTGTAGAATCGCATAATCGCAATCTCGACTACGATTAGCATAGCCATTGTGTGCCGGCTTATAGTACGCGTGTTATCGTAATGAATGACACTGACGTCGTTTGAGTACTGTTATAAAAATACTTGCGATTTTGTTTGAACAACTGGTTCGGTTTTCAGTTTCTATGTATGTGGCAGACGCATTTACTTGTAAACAAATGTTTGAATTCGCGTTGATAAATTGCATTTTTAGCGTAACATTTATTATTTGCATTATCGGAATGAATCTATTCTGATAATATTACTTTACATTTGAGTTACTTTAGATTTTTAATTTATTTATGTAATTAATGAAAAGAAAACTTCTTTATACGACGTAAAGATGTATTTTAAACGATGAAACTAAACACCACCGTAATAAAAAATAAAACTAATAAAAATTTTCCGACAGTCAATTATGGTTGTTTCGCCGCAGGAATTTCCAGGAACGATGGTTCTATATCCTGTAATAAATTGTCAATTAACGGGAACTACCCCGTCCTGGAGTTTTACTATAAAATAGAACAATCGAGGACGAGGATCATATTAGTCGAGTACGGAGAGCAGAATTCAATCGTTTAGACAGTGCATTACAGTAGTAGTCTGAGGTAATAACGCAACTGTCACATGTCATTGTCCAAACGCTTTTCTGTAAAAAAAGAGTAGCTAGAAATAAGGGGTGGAAAATTAAGGTATTCTGAAAATGTGCATTAAGCATGAGCAGATAGAAGATGAATTGACAAGGTGCAAAAGACCTATAGTTGGCGGCTGAAATGGAAACAACGCAAGAAATCGCGCTATCTGTTCATCGTCGTCGGACGCCAAGATCTACTCTGTAGTAAGATTGTACCAGAAATAACTAGTGGCTCTGTGAGCTGTAGACCTCGCAAGCTCGTAGAGATTGCAGATTTAGTTATGGAAATGAAGTTTTATAAAATGTTGGTAAACTGGTGATTTTGGTAAAGTAAACTAAACTAATGTTTTCTGTAATTACATAATTCCCAAGAAAACAAATAAATATACTCGTACTTTTAAAAACCTTTTAAAATAAACTTCAAATACTGGTCGCAAAATAAAAATTAATACATCCAACTAAAAAGAGAACACCTTCCGGTAAGATTCAAACTCTAGACGCATAAGTCGATCAGATCTCTTTATAAATAAACCGGATTATTCATCTTTTGACAATGCTGGTGAAAATATACATATGTATGTCATAATAGAAAATAAAATTCCTTTGTTATTTCATTGTCACTACAAACAAAATGATCGTAAGAGCCATAAAATTCAAAGGCGCTTAGGCCCATTGTGTCAATTCCGTCATTTTCAAAAATTTTCAAAAAATGTCACGACTGTCGATTTTCATATGTTTATCGAACCTGCTTCCAAATTTCACGGGAATCGGTTGAGAAATGCGACCTCTAGAGGAGAACACACAGACATACCAAAGCATTTTTGGCCAAGTTGAAACGGAGACCTCTCTCGCTTCGCTCGCTCGGTCAATTATAATATGTATAACTGACTTCTACTACATAGGGCGCACTATAAGTTTCCGGAACTGGCCACTTACATAAACAATATTTGAAAATTTATTGCAACATTTGAAAATAGAACTCTTTGGCTGTAGAATGCAGTTTGTTTCATCTGACTGTCTTTTGTTTTTACCTTGTGGCGCCATTTAAAAAATTGTGTGTCTGCATCAACATGGATTTAACTCGGGAAAATTTTCGTACGATGATTTTCTACGATTTTAAGTGTAATTTGACAGTTCAACAGAGCATCGCTCGGCTTGAAACAGCTTTTGGCACTGAAGCACCATGCAAGACAACTGTTTATAGCTGGTTTGCAGAATTCAAGCGTGGTCGTATCAATCTCAGTGACGAATCTCGCGATGGTCGGCCGTCCACCGCTGTGACCAACAAAAACATCGATGCTGTGCGCCGTATGATTGAAACAGACAGGCATGTGACCTACCATGAAATTCGCGCATCCTTAGAAATAGGCATGAGTAAAATACAATTAATCCTACACAAACATTTGGGTGTGAGAAAGCTGTGCTCGCGGTGGATCCCACACAACTTGACCGAGGCTCAAAAAACGGACCGCGTCACTTGGTGCAGTGCCATGCTTACCAGATTCAACGAAGGTGCGTCAAATTTGGTGTGGGACATAGTAACAGGTGACGAAACATGGATTTATTGCTACGATCCCAAAACAAAGCAGCAATCGAGCGTATGGGTCTTCAAGATGAGCCGAAACCAAACAAAGTGGCGCGCGTGAAAAGTGCATCAAAGCGGATGATTGCTTCTTTTTTTAATAAAACTGGACACGTGGCTACTGTTGCTTTAGAGAATCGTCGTACAGTGAATAGCGACTGGTACACGACCATTTGTTTGCCGGAAGTTATTGACGAACTCCGTAAAAATAACCGTAAACGCCGTATCATCCTGCACCACGACAATGCTAGTTCTCACACGGCCAGACAGACAAACGACTTTTTGAAGGCGAAAAATGTAGAACTCATGAGCCATCCTGCATACAGTCCCGACCTGGCACCTTGTGACTTTTTTCTGTTCCCAAAAATTAAGAACCAATTACGCGGTCAACGATTTTCATCACCAGAAGAGGCTGTCGAGGAGTATGAAAAACACGTTTCAGAGGTCACCACAGAGGAGCGGCACAAAAGTTTTCAAAACTGGTTTCATCGAATGAAAAAGTGCATAGACACCAAGGGAGATTATTTTGAAAAACAATAAATTAATTTTGTACCTTTAATAGTATTTTTTCATATTCATTCCGGAAACTTATAGTGCGCCCCAAGTACACTGTAAACTCCACTAAATGAGAGAAGAAAGCAAGCCCAAAAAAAGATGGCGGGAAGATTGACTCTTTTCATAAAGATTGGGTTTCAATTCAAGATCCCTCGATCGGGAGAGTTGGAGGGTAGGATGGGAAGGAGTTTGCCCTGCAGAAGAACGAAAGTATAATTACGAAGAACGAAAGTATACGCTCAAATATAGTGAGTTTAGAGAGTATCACACGGAGATTCTAATGTTTGCTACAAGATTCATCCAATAACATCTTAATTAAATGCTTCATTTCTATCAGCACACCCAGCCAACCCGGAAATTCAACCTCCCAATATGAACTAAGCAAAATTCAATAACAATAGATAAGTGCAACAATAATCGGATAATCCGAGCTCGGCGGCGCCACCGTCGCCCATACAAAAAATAATAAAATACCGAGCCAGCCCGCGACATTCCCACGAGGCAACATTTAGCTTTTGATGTTTCACCAATTCGTGACGGACGGTACGAGTCGGGATGGAAAGCTATTCGCACCGAAGGGTTAAGGGAATAAAGTGGTTTGGTGGCAAACTATAGACCGAACGAGATTACTTTGTGAAAATTGGAACTAATATTGTTTTATTTAATTATATTTTGATAATTAACCGATTAAATCTACGCAGACTTTCATTTATCGAAGCCAACTATAATTCAAACTATTTAATATACTCACTGTACCATAAATTAATCATTACAATGTTTTAAATAGTGTTCTCAAATAAAGATATTCTTAATACAAGCATTTGCAATTTCCGACTTCCATCTTCTGGTTGACGTAAACTCGCGTTTTAATCTAAAGCTATATACACAAGCCAGTTAATCCTCGAAAAGGAAGGTCAGAGGACCTCAGCGTCACGACTAATTGCAACTTCGCTGATAATCCGTTCACAGCGGGCGGCCTTTAAATTAAAAACCCCAAGTCCGGCCTGGATGCAGCCCTGGATTACCGCTGCCACGGCGAGCCCCTCCCTGTAGAGTGAAATTGTAAAACTTCACCGAATTCCAAATCCAGAGATGAAATAGTAATTTATCAAAGGATTTTGAGAGTCCCAAGGAGCTGAAATGAGCGATGGATTCCCTTTATCGTAAATTGCAGACTTATGTTTATCGGTTATAAAAAAAAGTTACAATCAAGTCGAGGGAAACCAAGGTGATGGCATTTTACATAGTAGACGTTATAGGCAAACCACTACATAGCCACTTGGCGTTTAAGACTCCGTGATAGCGAGGGGTTATATCGATATGAAACATTATTAAACTTATTAAAAGTTATTGTTTGTTTCATTGAAATCGTAAGTTTGCTTTGATTTATAGCGTTGTAAATAGTAATGTATGCAGCTATGCACGCTGCACAGTGCACTCAACTCCTAAACGAATAGGGGTATTAATATTCAAATCGCCATTGGACCACCGGTGCATGGGATCCCAGCGGTATTATGTTCATTAAAATTGCCGACATTAAGCCAACGTACTTATGTACAAACACATAAAGCACTTAGCCATTAAAGTTTAGTATGTTGCGAAAATAAAAGAACTGTGGACGTTTGTACTGAAATTCATGAAACCTTAGAATTTGAAAGTTCATCAATGTCGGAGCACAGATTTATATTGGTTTCATATAAATATTTGTAGATATTTAACTACATGTGCACGAAATTCCAAAAAATCCACGAGACAGGTTGACTTAAGTCTGGTTTTACATATAGCCGTGATTATATACATATATATATATATATAACACAAGTTTGCATATTACAAGTCTATTTTCTATAACGCCGTAATAGAAAATGAAATATGTAAAGAAATAGTAATAGAAGTCAAAATATGAACTTAACAGAGAATAAAGTGTATATTTGACCATCAGTATGGAAAACTTCTACACTCTCATATTTTCTTTCAAGTTCATATTTGACTGAAGAAATCTAGTTATATGCCTAGATATATGCAATTCCTTTAAAATTACAAAATAAAAGCTAGACTACGTTTGTATGAAAAAGGCTAGGGTAAGGGGATTCTTAAGTAAACGTAAAGTTAATGATAGTCGTATGACTAATGCGGGCATTTTCAGTAAATATTTATATTGATAGTTGGTTGCAAGTTGCAAATATTAATATAAGCCCGTATACGACACGCAGCTGCTTCATGAAAGTGAGTGAGCGTTTAAAATATTACCATGTGTAGCCGGCGTTATAACTTAGCAATAGATTAATATGATCGTCTTGCTCAGATCGGGCGTGGAAGTCATTTCCTTCATAGTTCAACAGCTGTTGTAAAAGGTTACGCTGCACCTGCCCCCCCCCCCCCCCCCTCTTACCGGCGCCCCTTCGGCTTAATTACAATCCTATTAACGAAATCGTCTCCTCGCCTTGTTCGGTCAATTGGCATTTAGGGACGCGCTATAAATGTTTGTAAATTCGACTTGTCATGTCATCGATTAATGTAGTCAAGTCGCGGGCGAATCCAATGGTTAAGTCATTAAACGAAATACTATTATAGTATGTATTTATCTTAAAATCTCATTAGAAGCTTACATATAATTAGAGACAGAATTATATGCACATTGCATATGCCCAAATATTTTACAATTTACGCATATTTTTGCTTTATTTGCTTGCAATCTGAATAGGGTTTGGAGAATTTTGAATAGTTGTAAATTAGCCGCATGGTCCTTCGAGCGCACTTAGGTCACTTTTTTTACGTTCACCGAGGTGACTTAAACTACTTCCATCGTTGGACGTAAAAAGTAAAAAGATTTTTTCCCACGTTTTATTATTATGTTGCATATACTTATATTTAACTTAACAGTACAGGGAAGAGATAAAATAGTTGTTATAGCACACTACATGCAAAATACTCAACAATTACGCTTAATTCTATTACCTCACATTAGTTTTCTGTTAATATGTATAATGTAATTGATAAATTACATAGACTCAATCGATTAATTGGTTAACTGCATCACACGCTTCTAAATGTAATTTGTGCATCAAACCGAATCGAAGATAAAATCTACGTCAAATGCATTCACGACCCCGACAATGAATGTTTGCGATTGGCTAAAAAGATTCGGAGTACACGTGCGAGTGCGAGGGTATAAATCCACAAAGGGTTTGTTTTCTCGTCCATAACGCAAAAAACCGACAATTACCAGATTAGGGATGAAAAGGGTACGTCGGCGTTTTTTCTTTCAGTCGGTTACCGTTGTCTTTTTCTTTGGAGTTTTCTCGACTCGTCGGAGAATGTTTTAATTAATTTACGAACGACGTAAAGTGCGTGTCTGACTTCGTACAATGTCGAGTTGAGTTCCATTCGAAAAAGTATCGCCAACAAGTTTTTTTCAGTTGTTTTAAGTATACCTAACACTTCATGCGCTACAAGTCTTACTTGAATTGAAGTCGTTGGAAAAAGTGCTGCAGTACAGTTTGTTGTTGCCGCTTCTTTTGCACCTGCATCTAATTAGCGGCAGTCAACTTACCTGTAAGTAAATGATTGACATAATTAATTAATGTGAGATGACAAATAACCTACATCAAGATTTGCTTGGAACGGAAAACATATTATGATGAATCTTAAAATTCTACCTTGCACCACGAACAAAAACTTTACGAGACAAGAGTTCATAAAGGACTCATTTCGGTACTTGTATTACGTGCAGATTTTACTGTTTATTTTGGGTTCCCTCGGTAAACTTACCGCTCAAATATATCAATGACATAAATACTTATATACAGACAGTTTTGTATAAGTTCGTAAAAGCCCATGTTTCAACTATAAACAATGTGGGGTACGTAAAGTACAACCGAAAATATAGATACGAGTATGAAAGGAATATACTTCTTATTATATTCTCATTTGGTCAGGGAACCCGAAAAACCGCGGAAGGCCAGCGATCGCCGGCGGCGTCCGACGGGAACTTGCAGTTTATGATTCGTATGAAATGAACCGACGGCTTGGCACTCAATCGAGAGTTTGTTAATTAAAGAAGTCGATCGAACGCGAATGCGGGCACCGCCGATCTCTCCATCTTTATTTTCGTTGAGGTAGTACGAGTATTTCGCGAGAGCAACTCAATCGCTCAAAAGGAATCAAGATCACAAAATATGTAAAAAAAACTGCTGTCAAGTAATAACGAATTTGGGGTTCCTTACCTTATCTAAAAAGGAATACTAATTGGCGCACATCTAAATTGGTGACCAATGCGAATGTGACATGTGAATTTTAAACAATTTTGGGGGCTAATTAAAAAATGAGGTTTGGTAAACGATACTGTGTGACATATCAAAAAAAGGGCTTGTTATCAGAATATATTTCTTTTATACTTTAAGATTAATAGTAAATAACAACTTGAAGTTATTTAAGAGGGACGTATAGCACGCACTCCCACATACAAAAAGAGAAGACGTAACATTTCGGGGTGGAAAACATTTTCTACGTCTGTTCTTTTTTTGTACGAACGGAGTGCGTGATAAGAGCGAGTGGGCGAATTGGACTGACACTTGTCCGGTTCTTTTTAAATAAATTTATGTCAACTTTTGAACACATTTCTTTACTACCTGTGTTAGGTTCAATACAATTTTCTTATTTTTTTTTTGATCTCTATTAAGCTCAGTGGAAATTTCTAGAGTTTAAACCTACCTATAAAAAACTTGTCAAAAAAGGCAAACTTCTTTACACAGATCATATAGTGGTAACGACATTTTAATCCACTTTTAATACGCTGATAATTTTTAACCACATGTTTATATTGGAAATGTTGCGTCGTAAAAACCGAGGAAAGAACTGGCCCTCATCCATAACTAAGTAAGCGAAACAGCCTAATGGCCGGTACGTAAGTGCACATAATTTCGCCGCGTCCGCTGGCTCGAGGCGCACACGCACGCGACTTCTTTCGGGAGAACCTTCGGGACCTTCACACGATATTCACCCTTAAAGTAGAAGCATTAGAAGCCACCGGTATCTTGACAGCTCCGTTGATGTAATGATGGACAGTCTGCTTTGTACTCACTAATTTCTATACCGTTATGTTATGGAAACCGCTTCCATGTTCTCTATTGTCAATACAAGCTTTCAGGTATGCCGCTTTAGTTCCAAATGAAAGTAACCAAACGTAAATTTATACAGAGGTAGAATAGGCGTTGAAAGATTAGAATTTTAAATATTTAGAATCAGGCTTTGATATCAACTCATTTTAAATTGTATTTAATCTGATATGTTATGTACTTGTATACAGCTATTATATGTATTTTATTCACAGTGGGTAAATAGTTACTCTTTTTTTTTAATTAAATATTAAGACCGAGTTTGAATTGCAATAGGTTGGGGAACGTCTTTTTGCATTTTATATGAAAATTTAAAACATTTTTAATATAGTTTATTTACATTTAACTAAAGTATGTAGGTACCATTTTGTTCGATAACTTTTTGCCATTCTTATACGTAGGGACATGATCCCATTGCTATAGAAATTTTGGGGCTTCTGATCAAAAAACTGCGTCAAGTAGTTTTGGCAGTCCTCTCGTGATGTTAACCTGAAACTGCCTAAAGAATTCTGAAGATACCGAAACAGGTGGAAATCTGAAGGTGCCAGGTCAGGACTATACGGCGGATGCATTAACACCTCCCAGCCAAACTCTCTTAATTTTTCTGAGTGGTTAAAGATGTGTGAGGTCTAGCGTTATCATGATGAAAAACCACACACCTTCTGTTGATTAATTCCGGCCGCTTTCTCTCAACTTCTTGCTTTAATCTTATCAGTTGTTCGCAGTAGAGTTCTGAATCGATGGTCCTGCCTGGTGGTAACAGCTCATAATGAATAATGCCCTTTCAATCCCACCACACACACAGCATCACCTTGTTGCGAGTTAACCCGGGTTTCGCCAGTCTGTGAAGCCTGACCGGCCTTTGACCATGACCTTTTTCGCACGTGCTTGTCGTACGTGATCCACTTTTCATCACCAGTTATAAATTTCTTCAAAAATGGTTCGGTCTCATTACGTCGTAATAAAGAATCACAAATGAGTACACGGTTCATTAGGTTTCTTTCAGAGAGCTCGTGAGGTACCCAAGTATCGAGCTTTTTTGTGTTCCCATGTTTTTCAAATGCGCGAAACCTGTTTTGTAGTCAATTCCCAGTTCTTCAGCTACGTCGTAACTACTGATATGCCGATCTTGCTCCACTTTTTCAAAAATAGCATCCATTTTATCCGTAACAGGGCGACCAGAGCGACGTGCATCTTTGACATCAAAATTTCCGGATTGAAAACGCTTAAACCTTTGTGCTACTCTCACAGACACTGCACTAGGTCCATAAACATCGCAATTTTTTTCGCGGCTTGCGTTGCATTTTTACGTTTTTGGTAGTAAAATTTTAAAATGTTTCTAATTTCTTCATTAGATTCACTTATCTTGACGGTAAAAAAAACCAATCAAAATCACGCATTTTCCTAATTTGAATTTGGAATTATCTTCTTTAAAATTTAAACTTTTAAATGATACCAAAACCAGCCAGGTACAAATAATAAAGCCAGTGGTTTTATTACAAGTTCATACATACTATATGCGAAAATTTTTTTCCCCAACCTAATAATTGCAGTCAAGATTTAATGACTTCGATTTAATTTTTTGCCCGGAAATAGTTTCGACAGCGAACGATCGACTCGCGTTTGTGATCACTGCCCCCCGAATGTTTCGAAATCTTTTTTTCATTGACCAGCTTATCAGGGAACTTAAAACAGTTTATCAGGGAACTTGAAACTGTTTGTCTCGTCAAAGTGTTAGCCAACGTAGCTTTTTAGCAAAATGAATGTAATACGAAGGTAGCTGTTGGACTTGGCGGGGCGCCAGCCAGGTGTCTCTCGCACTAAAGACGAACAGCGATCGATCGACTCGCGTTCGCGACCACTGCTCCACCGAATGTTTTCAAATCTTTTCCTTGACCAGTATGCCAGGAATTGCCTCGTCAGTGTAAGATATACGTAGCGCTTTAGCAGAACGAATGTAAATACCAAGACAGCTGTTAGACTTGGCGGGGCCCAGCCAAGTGTCTCTCGCACAAAAGACGAAAGCGATCGATCGACTCGCGTTCGCGACTATTGTTCGACCGAGTGCACCGCACTAGGGTTATCAGACGAAATTATATGTCTTACATATTACTAATATAGCAGAAATAAGACGTAATTTAAATACCGGTTTAAGTTACATAGTGTAATTAATAAAATATTACATAACTGCATCTTTATTTTATTTTGCTACTGAAGATTTATCTAAATGTACGATTAAGCGAGGATTCAGCTGACTTACATATGTGCATTGCTCATGTGTAAGTCATTGCAATACGGACTAGATTTCTATTTATCACGATGTCAGTGTTAGGGCACATTTGGCAACCCTAATCGTGTCTACATCTGTTTCGTTCCTTTTGCCTCGCCTTGCATAATGAAACCAGCCCATTGTGGAAAACATCCACAAAAGAACACGCACTTCTCCTCCATATTTTATAAGAAAAAATAACAGGGGCCTGCGGCCTAAAAGGTGGGCGTAGAGGCTGACGGAAATGAGAAAGTCGATGCAACTGTTATGACATACGCGGTTCGTTAGCTTTTTGAATAAACGGAGCTTCCAGGCTAACATGGAATGGATGGCTCTTAGATCACGCTTAGCACGCAACTGTCACTATTACTTGATCTTATTAAGGCAAGTCTTAAGGGTGTAGTTGGTTGCCACAGGAGATCATCAAAGCAGTTGATAATAATAGAATTTATAAAAACTGCCTTTTAATATCTCCAGTGTCACTCTCAGAATTTAGACGAATTTAATGACATCTCTCAAGCTTACCTAAATCCATTGAGCCGTTCAGGCCGCAGAGCGTGCCAAACAATTTATACATACATACTCTCGAACTATTTTATACACAAATACTACTCATTTGACAAATTTTGCCAAATGCAATGTATGTAAATTGATGAAATTGTAAAATAACATCATCAAAATACAGTTAGGTTGTTGCTAAATACAGTGGTAGTTAAGTTCAACATATTAACCTATCTCTTTTTCCTATTTATTTTTACTTTTTCCATTCTGGTCTGGGAGAAAAGAAAAAAAAATGCCATATCAGCTTTTTTTTCGCGCAAATCGAGGACATGAGTGAAACTTCGAATTACGTCACGCTAATCGCTATTGGACAATTTGACTATAAAACGTCTTGGCCTTTTGACATTTTGACTCTTGGACACTTGAGCTAACATACCCCGGAGGGCGCAATGCAGCTTGCAACCCGTCACTGTTACGATTAGCTACCTTTTCCAACCTTCATGCACACCGCCCTGCCACCATCACGCTAAAAAGGAGAAATGGGTCTTTCGGCTTTGGGATATGTCTACCCTTTATAGATAACACGTGATAATATCACGTGGTATACCAGTGTATTTTTAACCCCCAACAAAAAGAGGGGTGTTATGTTTGACGTTAATGTCTGCCTGACTGTGTCTCTGTCTGTGACATCATGCTCTCGAGCGGATGGAAAGATTTCGATGCAAATTTTTTTACGTAAAAGAAAGTTCCCTTGCTGTAGTTCTAGCTATGTTCGATCAAAACCGGATAAAATTTATAAAGTAGTTGGGGACGCTTGAAAGTCGGGGTTTTTAATTTACAAATAATAGATGGCGTTAGAAATAGTAGTTCCACTTAACATCGGTTGGAATATGCAGTTCCGCCACTCATCAATAGATGCAATGGTGTCGTCGGTTTTTTTTTAATTTGGTGGTAATTAAACTTGTTCTCTGTCAGTCCTTAAGTACGGATAAGCACTTATTTTTTGGTCAGACGAATAGTTTGGCGAAAGCAACAAAAGTGGCCTCTAAGATGTGACACGAAGCTCTGATTTTGATTCAATATCTAAAACTTGAAAGCACTAATTATACTGCAGTCTTGAAACTCGCTCTTCAGACTTCGTTTTATAGAGAGAAACAAACTTCTTGACGAGGAGTTAAACAGTTGTTGAGTCTTGCCCCGAATAAGTTTACATTTACGTGTTTACTACGTAATTGGCGTACGTTTGAAAACAGTTGGCAGATGTAGGCTCCATTGACATAACAACTGTTTAATTGAATGTAAATACGCTCCCGGCCGCTGAATTATTGTATTACACGCGCGTAATGGCTCTAAATGTTTGGCGAATAACATCGAACAAAGCTAAAGTTACGATGCCAATTTTTCTTAATGTTAACTATTTTGCAACATGCTGCATGCGGTTTTGATATAATTATAACAATTTTCTCAGTTAAATCGTCCTTTACATCAATACAATATTTTAATAAAAGTAAAAACATGACAAAATAAAAACTTAACAGCTGTAATAATTTTGATACAATAACATCAGACGTGGGGTTTTTCCATTTCTGACACTTCCGAAAAAAGAAATACATATTATTATTTTCTTTTAAAAAACTGGGACTCGCCCTTAGGTCTCGCCGACTACCAGTATTATGCGGTGTACACGTATCATAAAGGTATATTACAGGAGACGTCGGTGGTTCCTCGGGGCGCAACGCCCGAGACTATTAAGTGCACTTAATTCAGTCTAAATGTTGGCCTTCGGGCTCCGCATTGAGGGTTTGCTCCCCGATTTATTATAAGCAGGGTTACCAACGTTACTACAAGATGTTAGAGTGGAATAACCATTATTGAGTGTTTTTCCTTTGTCTTCATTTACGAGCGATAAATAAATCTGATACAATGAATTATGCTAGCGATATTTGCATCACATTTTTAGGTTCATCTTAAATGAATGTGTATGACAATATGAAATATCTATTGATCGGTGTATTGATACAATCGATCAGAATTTCATCATTACAAAAAAGGCAATGTAACTAAAAACAGTACTTTCAGATTGTAGTTATTCCCAGCCAAAATCGATGACTTTAATAAATATTGAGTTTCAGTTTCCGTATCGAATGATCGTCTATATAGAAACTCGTCTAAAACGCAATTCCAAAACTCGGAACTCGTTTAAATAGCCGATAGCAGCTCGTCTAACAATAAGTTGCAAGTACTCTCAAATATTTTCATTGGTACAAACGATCGCTTATCGCTCGCAATGATTACACTACGTTACTAATACGTTACTTCCCACGATGTTCCATGTAACGTTTTGCTCACGCACGACATTACACGTGATAATATGCCGATCAACTCAACTGCTATAGAGTAACCAATCTAAAATAGACCGTATCATGTTTCAATAAAATTTAATTTAACGTCACAAAAAAATTACGATACGAAAGTGGATTTTCGCATGATCCAACATCGGAAACGTTCGAATACTTTTAATTATCGGCTAATTAACCTACACGTAATCGCAGCGCTTTTTGTAACTGTAATCGAAATGAAAAGCTACTTTCCCAGGCACGGAATACGTTTCAAAATACAATACGAGATTTAAGATTCCGATTTAAAAAAGCATGGATTCGGCATCGAGTGTTCTACCGGGGCAGGTGTGAAATATAACTGCCGATCATTGTTAACGATCGCTTGTCTGATATATTTTTTAATCGATTAAATATCGATTTTTCAATCGGAGATATTCAATCGCTGTGAATTGTAAAGAGTAAGCACTTGGTATAAGTTAATGACGGTAAGTGTAACAAGATCCCATTAAAGTTTACGACAAACGTTTAACGTTTATTTTATTGCTCGGCTAAAAGCGGTGAAAATAATAACGTTATAAAAGGTTAATATGGGTTTTAACTACTCTGCAGTTGCTTTGACTTTACGTTTAGAAATGAATGTAACATTCCCTGCTTAAATGCGCACAGCATATAAAATAAAGTATTAATGGAATAATTAATTCATAGAGGTCATTATTTGTAGCTCAAGCTTTGTGCCAAGAATATTTTCTACCTACTTCACCTGTATTTCTACCCGACTACGGCGTAGGCAAAAGGAGGGTTATGTGTTTAGCCGCTATGTATGTATTTATTTAAGTTCATCTGTTTCCTCATATCTCCAAAGATATCCAATATACCTTGACAAATGAGGTATCGTAAGAAGGGTTGTCGCTGTCCGCTGGTTATTAGGCTATGAGACGTCAAAGTAAATTTACAGTGGCGCCCTTTATAGGCCCTAAATTAATGAACTTAAAAAAAATAAATAAATCTAATCATACCGTATGGGGCATTTAAAAAGCACATTTCAAAAAACTGTGCTGTGCTTGCATTAACTTGATAAAAGTACATAAGGATATTTCCGTAGTCGGGTTTCAGGTTTTATAACTATCGATATCTCGTTGAGAAAGGTAGGCACATGGCGGTTCCCATCTACTCGTAAACCATAACATTATCCTGTAGGAATCGGCGCAGTCAGCCGTGCACTACCGACCACCCCACCCAGGCTGCTCTGCGGGCGACCATTTCTCATATAATAATTAAAGTACAGAAGACCACACTGCTAAGAAAAAGCTGGCATTGCTAACTCAAGTTTCCAAGAAAGAAAATATGCTTTTTGCAGCAAAAAGTAAGTGCAGGTGGGTAACCGGGCACGAACTAATTCATTGTCATCATCATTTTAAGCCTTAGATCATTTAATACAGGATGAGTTACGCAGACAAATCTTCATACAAAACTTTCTGCCACTTTTGGTGCGGGGTTAAGCTACTACTATATCTAAACAAAATCACACATTCATACAGATAATTTGTGTCGCTATAAATGCACACGACAAAAAACTCAAACACTAGCTTATTTTCTGCACACCAATAAAGCTTACACTGAAAAAAATATGTAAATACACATAATAATACACTCTTGGCAAGAAAGAGAGAGAAGAGAAAAAATATATTCAACTCTAATGCACAGGGAATAAAGACGAAGGTTGTAAATCATAAATACATAGTCTCGTGAGTGCGCTATAGTCTCGGGGATGGAAGGAAATCAGTGGTGCGATTTTTCAAACGCGGTGTCACTAATATGGTTTTTTGTATGGAAAACCATTCGTTTAAGTGACTCCGCGTTTGAAAAATGGCACTTCAGTTGCAAACGTGATTCGATTATTTTTTTCGTAATCGATACTAAAAGATCCTTTGATTTTTCAGAAATTACATTTAAATAGAAAACAACTTTAATAAATTAAAAAAATACTTACTAATGAAAGGTTATGCCATCTTTTGGAAGATTAAATGTGTTTGACCTCTTTCTACACGAGAAAATTACATAACATGGCATTTTTAACGGAGCACTTTTAGATGTCTTTTCGATGCCTTGCCGATTCACATAATGATCATAATCGATTACGCAACTAGTTTTTATGAACGTATTAGATTTTTGTTCTTATTCTTTGGCAGAGGAGAACGCGCAGGTAAGGCTTATCCTGTATTAAATGATCTAAGTTTTAAGCCCACATCAACCCACCGCTGAGCATATAGGTCTCCCTTTTTTCGCGCCATTTCCGAAGTGACTTAATATGAATCTGTGGCCAGGCGCTTTCAGCCATCATTCACGAAATGGCATTCGCGTTTTTCAGCATGCTTTATAGCCTATGTCACTCGGGAAGAATATCCCATACATACAATTCTTAAAGAAGCTTGTAAGGCATTTCGAAGTTTTAGGGCAGTCGTGGTAAGTATTTATAAATACCTCAGAAACCTTGAGAAATGATGACGGTATAAATTCCAGAATCGTTAGGATATCTTAAAAAAAAAAAAAACAGTTTCCTTGCTTCTTTGGTAACTGGTAACAAAAAATTTGTAAAAGTCATTCCTTCTGTGTCCTTAATGTAGTGTTTTGCGGCGAGACGTCTCGAGTGTCGAAGCTACCTGTGTTTCTCCAATATGCATAATTAATGTTTCACGTGTCAGACCCCGACTTGAGGTCTCGCACGGCTAAAATTACTGACTTCTAATTAGGCACGTTACGTCGCAAATTCCTTTTGCTTCGCTGTAAACACATTCTATAATATTCAAGTCTGTGATTAAAGCTTTGTAAATCCCTCCGCTATTCACTATTTACTAGAAACGCTGGGTACGAAGAATTTCTGAGTGAGATGCTATCTGGCTACATGTAGTTATCTTCCACAGCCCAGTGATATAAAACAAGCCCTTAGTCGAGAATCTCGGCAGCCGGGTGCTTCAGGAAGCGGAGCTTGTTATACTGTTATGTCTTCGAGGGCTTTTCTATCATTGGGTTTGGTTCCAACTAAATTAACCAGCAAGACCATCCTGATAAATTAAATGTATGCGTTACTTTACCAGCAGGAGCTGGTAACTGAATACATATTGCGATATTTGCACGATTTATGGAGTCCTGATTAAAGATTTGAAATTCTTTAGACCCTGACATCGCATACAAAGCTGCTGTGTAAGTCGCCATAACTGTTGTCAAACGTGTACCAACTCGGGTGGCAGTAAAAACTTCAAGCTTGCTCGCTGCATGCCATCTGCAGAGCGCAATAAAAACGTTCGCCGCGCGCATGCGAATATCAAGGAACGAAGTGCTCATACAAATGACGACAAAGAACCACTCACGGTGCTCAATGCTGCTCCAATGCTAAGTGTGATAAGTAGGTAGCTCTCGCGTCAACGCGGTAATAGCTGACGCAGGTATCTAAGACTGTTTGTGTTTGTATAGCACGCGGCCGTGGCAATGACACGCGGACCGAAAACGTTACATAAAGTATATACAGTCAAGTTCAATGTCGCGAACAAAGATCGAGAAAGTGGTCCGGCTGCGTCGGCGCAGGCGCGGATAATTGCGATGTAATCAGCGTTTATCCATCCACTCGCCCGGTTTCCTTTTACGGGAGCGCAGCTTGCAGACGCATAGAAGAAACAGCTGAGCGAGGCACGCGCCTTGAATGCATATTTATGTCGCACCCGCGGCAAAAACGCGAATAAAATCGAAATGCAACGATGAAATATCGAACGGGTTTGTGCAGGCGCCTCAATTATGCAATTGTCGTATGTGAACAACGAATAAATCAAACTCCTTGGACTCTTATGGAAATCGATAAGTTTTTCCATTACGTTTCTTGTTTTCGATGTGATGGGATGGGAACTCGCCGCGTCAATTCACGTTTATCATTTCGGTTTTATTTGCTTCGTGACGGCCTAAAAAATAAAACGGAAACGTATAATTGGATGAGAACACTATTCGTTGGGTCTTTCATGTTAACACCTTTCCTTTTCTGTAGTGTTGAGTTTGTTGAATCTTTTGTTTATAGCAAACCACGGAGAATTTTTTATTCCGTAACCTTTCTTCCTTAGTATAAAAAAAACTTCGTATATATATCCGATAAACCTAGTTAGCAGTGCCTCGTAACTAGGTTTATCGGATATATTTACGAAGTGGAAGATATGATGCCGCCTTATTGAGTTCTATTATACCTTCATCATGCTTACATCTATTTAATTAAAATTAAGTTTCTTTATAGTTAGTAAGATAGGGCTACCTACCTCTTGTTTATTCAATACAATACTTATTTATTCTGAAACAAATCTTGTTATTCGCAAATTATACCATTAGTTAAAACCCCACGCGAGCAGAGCACCCTCCGAAGAATGCAAGAACAATGTATTTATCGGGTGCTGCCATTGTGCCGGTCACATAATTGACATTTAACCCCCACCCTACACTACAGCTGCTATTGGAAGCATCCAATAAAAAAACTGCGACATTAACAATTTCACTAAGCGATTGGACATTTACGCAGCTTTTATCCGCCTTCTGGCATAAAGTTTAAATATCGTTGGCCCTCTGTGAAAATGCCCGAGACGTTTTAATACGTTCTCTTGGCATTCTTTTCTCTCTCTCGTGTTTGATACTTATATAAAGGCTATAAACAAAATGAAAGCATTTTTATATTGTTTTCTCTCTTTTTCATGTCAATTATTCAGATACCAGATTTAATTTTTGATCATATTCTCCTTGCCTTTTAAAGTAAATTTTCTTTTCTTTTTATTATTCTTCTTTTGCTGTTTTCTGTTTCTCCAGTGTTGTTCAACATTGTATGAAACTTTCATAGTATTCAGTTAAAGTACAATAATCAATATTATTCGTAAGCATGAATCCTCTGTGGCGGTTTTAGACGAGGAAATATATGTAAGATTAAGTATCCAGGTCAAGACGAACCATTTTCTTGTAATAATAACATTCTAACACTTTTGCAGAATACAATGTGGTACAAATACAATAAATTTCAAAAGCTTTCAAGACTTCAAGCCGCCTCGAACGCCTAATAAAGAAATACCATGTAAAATGTACATACATTTTGAAGAATTTGCATCTGGACAAGCGGTTATTGCATCACACCGCACGCTGTGCAGTGCAGCTTGCTGTTTCTATATACATGAAATTCAAAGGCAATTAGCCGTGGATACTTGGCTAGAATAGGTATAATCGATGCTTATGCTAAACTGGCAGGTGCTTGGGTCGACGACGTTAGACCTTTGAAAGAGGACTTCGGGCGTGTGCCGCGTGCACATGTTCATTATATGTCTAGTTGCGACTACGTTGTCAACGCGGTTTTTTTGCATATATGCAATGCTATGATACTGTATGTGCGGCAATGCGCCAGTTTAATATTATGTGCAAGTTTATGCAGTGTTAACATGCGAATAATGAGGATTTACTTTTAGTTTTTGTCCAGACATGTGCGTTTCATTTTGATAGATACAAATAAATTTGTTTAAGAAGCAGATGTTTTTCCTGAAGTACTTGAATTAGAGCCGGTATCATGTTGCACACGGGCCTTAGCTAAGTGGACATCATAGGAAGAGTTGTTACTATCAGCTTGAAGAATTTTTAACTATTCTGCAAGTATTTAGACCGTTGCTTCCGCAGCTGAATATGTAGATGTTGGTGGAGAGAAGGGTAGATAGTGCTTGATGCATTTGTTTTTACTTGACTGTGGAGAAACTAATCTCCTTCAACTCTATTTAATCATATTCATAATCAACATTTAACATCACTCTTAAGAAAAAACCAAATGATCATTCGAGCCTGGAATAAGATCGAACATAACTGTAACTAGGCTTACTTTTATTGACATATTTAATCGACGATAACTCTCGTTTATGCAACTTCCGTCGCCATCGTCATAGACCCATAGGTTTTACATTATCAACCGTAACTCCCCATAATAACCACGAATGCGTCATTTTCCCAAATATACTCAACCCAATGGGACATTAAATAGGCAGCGGCATCGTCAGACGTATTTTATGGTACAGACTTACAATATTACGTTGGTTACTAAGGGGTCTTACGGGACGTTACGTAAATGTTTATCGTTTCAGATTTTTTTTATTTCCGTGGGTGTAACAGCAACAGCTAGCAACAAAGACACATGAAATATCTGAACACATTGACATGCGTAATCTCAAAAATAAACTATGGGTGCCAATTTTTTTAATCTGAGTACATTTGCTTCGAAAAGTGCAGATTCATCGTAAGAATCCTCCGAAGCATCTGCATGTGTTATTAGAAGTAAGTACCTAGGGAGCGTTATAAGTTTAGAAGCAAAATTCGACAATTTTTTTTATGGAACTTGACAAAAGCCAATATTACAAAATGCAGCGGGGAAATTTTCTAAAATTTTCGGAATTATATCTACTCTAAAAATTCCATGGAACCTAATAAACTGGAGAAACTAATGTTCACCAGTATTTAAATCAGTATTGAAACGGTCCGGGGTAAGTACCTACATGGTCTGACCTTGTGAAAGAATAGGTACAAATAGGTACACAGAACACTTAAGATCTCTGGCTCGTAAAAGAGGCAAACGTTCGTTATGAATAGAGATTAGATTAGAAATTTGATCAAGCACATCACGACACTCAGCAGTGAGCAGACGACTGAAGGGAAAGAATAATAAATAAATAATTCATCAAAACTAAAAACCGACTTCACCTCTAAACTAAACAACCGTTTTTGATAAAATGTCTATTTGACCACCTGACAAGTATACAAAAAAAGATTTTTCCAAATCAGTTTAGGCGTCTTCAATTGGTAAAAATGCATAAAAAAGATCGCGACGAATAGATAACCTCCCTCTTTTTGGAAGTCGGTTAGAACCAAACAAAATAGATTCGTATTTTATGTAGAATCACGAATAGAAAGAAAAACGATTGTCAAGAACGTCGATATATTCACTAAAACAACACATAAGAGAAACGAAACAAAAGATTGCTTTCTCAGCATCACCTGTTGGTTGACTGGTAGAAAAGGCATCAAGCCTTAAGTCTAAGTAATAAAGTTAAATAAATTAAAATTAAATTGTAATAAAGTTAAATAAAACAAAAATAAGACTATTTCTGAGTTGTTACCAACCGACGACGGTTAATCATAAGTCATTCATAGTTTACGTAGCCTATTTGTCACTATGACGATGCGTCGTGAGTGCCAAGTGCCGTCTGATTACATCATTCTAATGTTTGTTTACGACAGCTGTAGGTATTAACCATTACCGCATCTTAAATACTATGGTTTAGTGAAATATTATTTCTGATTAAAATTTGGCAACTTTGCAGCAGGAACTATGTTGATTGGTTACTACATATTACATTAGGTTTGATGTTTTATTTTTATCACTTTAACTTTCTTACTACTATTCTACTTTTCCTTCTCATCATAAAGCATCCTCGGTCGTATCCTAAACAGAGCTGCTTTGGAACCCGAGCTCCGCTTTGGGGCTTTTTCTTCTCCAAAGATATTAGCTGCTTGAAAATTTCGAGCTTTCGGATAAACTCAATCGAGTCTTACGGCAGTAGCACAGGTGGTCTTTAAGCATTCATCAAAGACTAAATACCTAGGTAGCTAGGATGTAATATCTTGTAGAGTGAACAACGCTAATGGACACCTAAAGACTTGAACTTCAGACTACCCCCCTCCCCCGAGACGCACTAATAACGAAATCCTGATCATAAACATCAATTTGGTCATTATCATAGCTGAGCATCCGTAAGTAGCAATACCACTTCTGATGTCGGGGAAAACGATTGCACTATCTTGGATACACTATATGCCAGATAGAGTGGCGTAGAATTTGGAATACATATGAACAATTTGGAAGGCCTAATACTGCACACTGCCCTCGCAAAAATTAGAAAGATGTGTATGATTACTATGAGATAATAGAATTAGGGCGCAAAAGTAAGGTATAGTTGGAAGAAGCACCATGTCCATTTTTTTTTATATATTAAGTATGTTTTAATGTTTAAATAATTCAACTTAATGAATCATATAAATTCTCTTCGTCGATTCGTATTTCTCCACTAGCTTAATCGTCGTTTGCCGAGAACTTACGAAAAAATATTTTTTGTTCTAGTAACATTTTGACTTTCATCATTGATTGTGGGGCTAAAACCGGACGTCACACCTGCCTAGTGAGTAGCGACCCTAACGCAGGACTTTGAGTCACTTGAAAAAGTAAATGTTGCGTTATCAGATTCGATGGAATCATGATATTAAAGTGTTTGGATAGTGAAGCGTTTCCAGGTCATGTAAACGTGTTACTCGGTCTCTTCAAGTTGTTTGTTTGACTGATGTTGTGCGTTTTCAACTTACTTCGGCAAGTTATCATTATCTATTTACATCTTCATAGAACTTGCATAAGTATAGATAAATATATATTTCATTTCATTTAAATTTAAGAGCGACGAACCATTCCTGTCTGTCTTCAACCAGCTTTTTGACGTCTTGTTACGACACCACTCCTACTTTCTGCTTTATGAAGCTGTGTCTGGGTTCCTAGTCCCCTTCTTCCTTCTATAATCGTCTTCATGAATTCGTCGGCAGGCAGTGCAAAGTGTCTCAACATATTTCCTCGCCTATTTTCGATAGCTTTTATTAATTGCCTCCTTTCGACTGTTTAGTGCTCCTTATTTGTAATATTGTCCTTCCAGCAATTTATTTCCATCCTTCTCCAGCACCACGTCTCAAACGCTTCTAATCTCTTTATTTCTTCCTTTATTAATGTCCACGTCTCGCAGCGGCATATAACCCGATACTCCAGATGTACAACGTAAAAAGTCTTTTACGAGATGTTCTTGATATATTAGATGTCAGTTTTTTTTTATTTTTATTTAACTCTGCAAATATACACAATTTAAAATACTAAGTTAAGCTCCAAGCCTGCAATGAGTTCCCAGTTCTGATCTCAGAAGGGTGAGTAGAACTATTGTCTCTCAAAAGAAAAGCTGTAATCACACTAATATTATAAAGGCGCAAGTTTGTGAGTGTGTGTGTATGATCAGTTTTGAAAAAATTTGGTATGCCGGAAGCTGACACCCTGGATTAACACATAGGCTACTTTAAGCGCGGGTAACACCGCGGGGCGCAGCTAGTTAAAACAATATAACAAACTCATAAAATACACGAGAGGGGCGATTCGTAATTATAATATAATCGGCGAGGTGAGTCGAGGTGTCGAGTTATCGCGATTGTATCGGAATCGTTTCGTTTATCCGCTCGCAGTTTGATCGAGAGAATTTAATAAAATGCTCAAGCCCGCGGCCGCGCCCGGTCCCCTTCCGAACGTGTGATTTATCGGCAGGACTTATCTATTCGGGAATATCCATGGCAGTCCAAGCGTTTCGCTAAGCATCCTGTAACACATTGCAAACTGAATATAAAGGAATATAAGCTATCGAAGACAGCTCGAGATTATTAACAAGGTTAATAGTATTTGTCACTATCATTACTCCTTGCACGTTTTTGACAAAGGCTACTTCCGACGAGAAAGAATCATTGGTTTTTGGTAGACTTGATTCTAGAAAAAAAATGCCTGAGATGTCCTGCTACCTACACGAACTAAACAACTAAATAAAATTGATGTTTTATTTGACTGACACATAGCAAAATTAAATAAAATCAGAGAAGAAGGCACACCTGCCCAGTGGAATCATAAAACAAAAGCTACAGTAGCACTTTCACATATCTTTGATCTTTGTACCAAAAGACGAAGAAGAATCTATTCAGCACACAATAAATCAAAAATACAAAACACGTCAATTCACAATGCAAAACATTATCCATCAAACCTTTCACCTCATTCAAATATGAATGAGGTGAAAAGTTGAATCCTAAATAAATTATGCATGGTGGCTATGCACGTCACTCGAAAGCCCTCTGACGTGAAACAAAAGTGATTATACACGTTCTATGTAAAGAGACATGGAATTTGAAGAAATTACCGTCTTGTTTTGGTCTTCTGATTCTTCGTTCAGTTAGATAATTATTTTCTCTGAGCATAGAATACCCAGTGTAATCCATCCTTTACTTCCGCTGTTGTGTAAGTCAATTAAGAATTTTCAAAAATCAAATATCTTGTTCTTTTCAAATCAAACCACAGTCGCAGCTAGATTTAGGCGGCCGGAACCCGGAGTTAAAAAAACACATGACTGACGCTTACTAAGCTGCATCTAAACTCTTCAACTTTATGTAAAGTAATAAACTTAATTTCCGAATATTGTTAAAAAATTATGAAGATATATGGATTTTATGTAAAAATTTGGTATCTAGCATTAGAAAATTGTCACTTTACAAAGACCTACAAACATGATATCATGTTATTGATAAAATATAGAGTTGTGTACCTAAAATATATAAAGAAACGAACGCGTTCTTCGCGTAAACCCGAAAACGAGTAATATAAGATCACAACATAGAAACGTATGTGTATTTCACAATTTTCTATATTTGTACAGCGTTTATGAATCGCATGCGAAAACTGTGTGTTGTAAAGATAACGCGCTAATTTATCACGGAGAGGGCCTGGTAGATTGTACCTGAACGACACGAGAATTTGATTTACTCCAAGTAATTACGAAATACCTTCAGTGCACCGCTCTTAATGAAGGGGCGGAAAGTTTAATAGCAATCGTAAACTTTGAAACTTCGACGACGAGACGTGCGCTAATGTAAAACGGCCAAATGGAGACGAGAATTTTAAACTGTCAAGTCAGCCCAACAAATGACAAAGAGCGTGAAGAAGCAATAATAAACAATACGTGTGCACGGATGCGTATGGAAGTAACAAAAAAATGGAAAAAAAAGGGGTCCCGAGAACCATCAGAATGAGGGTCTGTCTATCGGGTTTGTGTGCGGTTTGTCCAAGTTTTGGGCGCCATCCAACAGTAATTTTGTCACATCATTAGTCCGTGCATGTCAACGATTATTCCGTCGTAACAGTGGCTTGTGCTCGTTTATTTTTCACAGATAACCTTGCAGAAGTCAAGTTTACGGTTACATAACGAGCGGCGGGAATTCGGACAATTGTGTATGAAGGCCAAGTTTCTTTTTGTTCTTTCCCAGTCGTGAAAGTCAATGTTCTTTATTTTTATTATAAGCGCGGCCACGTTTTCACTGTCACTGGTAGGTCAGTGGAGTCAACCTGTTTTATTTCATTAATTGAATTTTATGTCTTACAGAAGGCGTGACGTCTCTATTCATATATGAAATATTAATTCCCTATGCAGAAGTTTAGAAAGACATCACCTTGCCTAATTGAGTTTTGCACAAAATCACGGTTACGAAGCAAATTGAAATTGCGGCTTTGGAAAAACAGACAATTCATGTGATGGTTGATTGATTGACAAACACGAAAGAAATATATTAGGCACAGTATGGCGTCCGCACAAAGGGCCCTGCGCCCTTCTGAAGTCCATTGCATTGGAAGCAGTAGAAATGCACTGGGATTATGCAATCTGGGAGGGCTCCCCTCCCGCGTATCGTGTTGCCAGTATTAATTGGTGTTTACCCCAAGACCGGGGGCAAATATTCTCGAATTATATCACGCGAAATTAGCGACCGTTGTAATGCCAAATTAATAATACCCGACAGCACGGAAAGGTACAATTTCGTGGTTGAATTAGGGCGTAATGCAAGTGTACCGAGTTTGGGAGGGTTTTCATTACTTAAATGAAACAGGTAACTCGATGTGGAGAGTAAAGTGGCAGACATGAATTTTATATAAAGTCTGTAATTTTCGGCTTTTCACTTTTTGTGAAACCCTTAATTTTCATGGTATCATTTATAAAAAGCAAGTTCGCTAAAATCAAACTAATTAAAATTAACCCATATCCCATACACATATAACCAGTAGTAGGTATATCTATAACAGCCTAACCTAACCTAACCTAACCTTAAAATCTGCTTATTCTGAGCCTAGGAGTCTATTTTAAAAATTAATTAGGTACCAAAAGAGCTTCTATGATAAAAAATTAAGATGAAAATGGAGAACAGCGATATTTACTGTGATAGCATTGTATTCTATTTGGATTTAGCTTTTTTGATTCTGCAAACGTTTTAATAAGCCGATGATATTAGTTTCTCTGACATTTTTTTCGACTTCAATTTCTACTGATTCTTAACTTTATGTGTATGTCGAGCGTTTAGCGTAGCAGGATAAATATGAAATTAATTGTATACTTTAGTAATGTAGCTGGCTCAATTCATTCTTCAATCCAGTCCATTTTTTAGTAGCAGCTTTATACAGGCGTGTCGTCATAATCATTGACCTAGCGAAGCGTCTCAGTTTTAAGATAGGCCAAAAATGCTTTTGTCCAGCTCTCAGTTTGTCTGGTTATTCTCTCAACAGGTCGCATTTCTTAACCGATTCTCGTGTTGAGTGAGAAGGTTCGAAAATTGTATAAATTCAGTTTTTCGAAATTATTCAAAATGGCGGAAATATGGGGTTTAAAAACTCTAAAAATATTGCGTCTGAGTCATTTTCAAAAATTTTTAAAAATATTATGTTCTTTTTTGTTAAGTACTCTTATTCAGACGCAACTTTTTGTCTGAACAACTTTTATACCCGATAAACTTCAACCGGTCGAGGGTGACTCGCGAGGTCTACAGCTCATAGAGCCACTAAAATATTATGTCATCCAACTTTATAAATCGCAGAGCGGTCGACGTCCGAAGTCTAGCAGCAGCTTAATCATTCAATAACAATGTTACGAGTCGACGACCGCGTCGCAGTCTTTAATCAAATAATTATTATCAGCATCGGCTGATCCAAATGAGAATAGACTGAAAATAAAAGACCTTCGGAATTTGGTTGTACTACAAAAAACGTTATATACTTATCTCTTTTTAACCGACTTTCAAAAAGGAGGAGGTTATCAATTCGTTGCGATATTTTTTTTTTATGTAAGTGCACCGGTTTTTCGAAGTATCCTGGATCGATTTAGAAATATTTTTTTTTCTTTCAAAGGGCATACATGTCAAGTAGTCTCAGAAATTTCATCAGCATCGGTTTTGTAGTTTGAGAGTGAACACGGTTTTTAGTTTTGAAATATTATATTACTTAAGCATAACAGTTTTTCTTTATCTCGCCTAAATTATATTTTAAAATACAGAGTAAACAGTTTTGATCCCTTGGTATTCTTGGTAACAACTTATTCTAATTGGGTACTTTCCTGGGTCAAAAAAAATTATTTTGTACTGATGAAAAAAAGAACATCGCAAAAAATAATGTCACTTGTCGTTGAACATATCGATTTTAACGTGATTTTAGATTTATTACTGCAGAAAAGCTTATAATAAGAGCGCTATTTGACTCCAAGAAATTATGACGTCATCTGCCTGTATTTCATACAAATCCCATACGAAATGTTTGTTTTGACGTTTAGAAAAAAGTATCTGATTTGACTTTTGGAAAATAGCGGATTTTTGCATGCGACACACTACCCTACCTATTTCGAGTTTAGATGCTAACATAATCTTTATGTTCTCTGTTCACGGATCATTTATATAGATTTACCAAGTGTTATATTGCAGGTTAAATAAAGTAGATATAAATCGTAGTAAAGGCGCGCAGGAAATAGCCAAGGCGTCAATTTATTGGGGGCCATCGATCAGGCCGCATTGTCCGATAACCATTCCTGGACGGAATCCGTCGGCGATTCAGCTGTCCGTATCATTAATTACTTTCAAATAAAACATGATGTCATATTTTAGCATTAAAATTATTTAAGGTTTCTTTTATCTCCTAATTTAAAACATGATTTGCCACTTTCAGAGTACATACTTACCTACCTAATTTGAATCTGCTATTTTCCAACAAGTCAAATTAGATACTTTTTTCAAAGAGTCAAAACAAACAGTTTCTATGGGATTGGTATGAAATACTGGGCAATGACGTCACAGTTTCTTGGAGTCAAATAGCGCTCTTATTACCAGTTTTTCTGCAATAATAAATCTAAAATCGCGTCAAAATGGATATGTTCAAAGACAAGTGACATTAATTTGCGACGTTTAATTTTTTTATCAGAACAAAATAATTTAATTTCGACCTAGGAAAATACCCAATTAGGCACAATTTTGTGTTTGTAGTAAAGTTTAGTGTTTGTGGTTGTGCTTGTAGTTTCAAAACGAAGAGTAAAACAAAATCGGAGAATTCATCATTATCTGTGTAGTGGAAAGAAACACAATGCGCTGTCAACAGGAATACTAATCCTCTTTAGGGTTCCGTACCCAAAGGTAAAAACGGGACCCCATTACTAAGACTTCGCTGTCCGTCTGTCAGATAAGAACAAAATAAATATTTAGTTGGGCTCCCATACAACAAACGTTATTTTTAATAGATTTCGTCCTTGATATTTTTTTTTTATTTACCGAGCAAATAATCAAGTTTATACAAACCAAAATACAGACGCAATGGGAGATCTCAACGTTCACGCTCTCACGTTACACGGCGCAGGGAATCGGTGTAGTCAAAGGGCGCGGAGCACTAAGGGGAGGGCCTCAGTGGTTTGCTGGTTGCTAATGCAATTATCGGAACGCCGAGACGGCACTAAGTGATACCATCACTTAGTGCCCCAACATCTTAGCTGACATTTTCGTAGCATGCGCTAAAGCGTAAAAAGTTCGAGAAAATGCACACTTAACCACGTTGAACTGAATGTCTATAGGTGCACAAAATTCAATATTTTAATTATATTCATTGTTGTTTTTAATCGGCTTTCAAAGAGGAGGAGGTTATCAATTCCTCGCAATCTATTTTTATGCATGCTCACCGATTATCCAAAGAAGCCTCGACCGATTTGGAAAATTCTTTTTTCGTTCGAAATGAAATGACATACTTGTTATGTGGTCCCATAGAAATTTTATTAAAATCGGTCATGTAGTTTGGGATGAAGTCGGATTTTAGTTTTGAAAAATTATATCATCATCATAATCATCAGGTCTTTTTAGTCTCCATTCTCTAATAAGTACTATTATACATATACTTGAAAGTTAAAGAAACAGTTACCGTCATGTTTCTATTTGTTCTTCTTGCAGAATTAAAATGAGTAAGAGAAGTGAAACAATAAAATCCTCCGCAGAAAATTTTAAATATGTTAACTTAGCTTTTATTTCTAAAGAAGTGACTGCACACTACATTTGGTCATTACTTTACAAAGTTTAAAAAAGGTATTACGAAGACAAGAAAACAAATTTTCCATAAAAAAATATTTGTAAGTGTACGAGTCAAAAATCTTTGTAACGAATACGACTTTGGTTCCCAAGTGTGACTTGATTGATTACATGCAGGTGCCAATAAAAGCGGCCATCAATTACGTTACATTATTCTACATCGAGTCTTCAAAGAACTAAATGATAAAAAATATATTTCCCATTGGTTGTAGAGTTATTATCGAAGATTCGCCACAGTACCTATGCCATTGCAGGAATATTGTTAATCTTTAAAGGCCCATTCGACCCACGAGCAATTTGCACGGTTTCTCAGAATCTTGGCATCCTTTGTTTCGAAGGTCGAGCTCCAGTCAAAAGTTTTTGTTTTATTATAAAAAGTGCAATAATTGGTATAACTTTACCAAATTGCAGTCACAATTGTGACGGGTAATTTTGCCTTTGGAAGTAATCGTAAAAAGTAACATTGTGGTGCAGGCAGCTGCTGGGTGCGCACCTGCTTCCAGTTTGTCTTCGTCGCGTTCACCTTTGACATTCTTGTACATATTTTATGGCCGTGTGTATGTATATCGAGCCATAAATTCATTGACTAAGGGTCATTTACAATTTTACACTGATCGCGTGACTATTGAAGAAGTCAAGTCAACATGACTGACGCTTTAAAACTTAAACGTATAAGAAATACTATTTAAAAAGAATTTTAAATTGAGTCCCAAGTATTTTGCACAGCTGTGCAGAAAATTATAAGATTCTGGTGATAACGTAAATTCGAAATGATACACCCTTCGTTTTCAATAAATTTTATCTATCTTGTCCATCAACGCGTAAGGGGCAATTGCTCCAAGTTGGACAACCGGAGTTACCGCCCAATGACTGGATTTTTTAGTTTAGTCCATCTGGATACCTCAAAGTGATACACGCCACGTTTAATCTTACAATTAAACTTTGTCAGCGTTTTCAATTAAACAATCAACAGGCAGTGGTCGAATAGGGACCACATTAATTTGAACCTTTATGCTCTCGACATAAAGTTCAAAACCAGTGAAAAAATTATACCTACGAGGCTACATAATTATACCTGTTTAAGGGTTAAACTGAAAATGATCTGGTTTCCATACATTCTTCTTCAAATTAAGAATGAATTCTTAAAAAGAAATCCAAGCAACTTAGTCGTAAAAGAACATTCAAGCATTACTAAGCCACATATACTCAATATTTATTTGCACAAATGGCTTTACTTGTACAGACAAAAGTCCGACTCAATCCACACCGGGGCGATACATTTAACCGATCTGTAATTAGGGTTGCACCGGCGATTAGGTATCGGCAATTCAACCCTTCCTATAATATGAATTACGAGCAATAAATCTAACACACCTCCGGGCATGCACACGATGACATCATTGCATTTAGAGAATACATCTCGAGATACATTTTTTTGGAACAGTCAGAGGACGATGAAGGACGGTGGTTAGAAGCATCAATCAATGTTTTTCTGCTTTGTTTTTGCTCGATTCCCGTTATAGTTTAATAATAGGTTCTTAATGTTAACTGTTGCGGACAGTTTATCGTGGTTTGGCTAACAATACAATAGTAATTTTTACTTTTCAATTCATTCACTTGCTAAAAATTATTTTGTCAGTCCGACAATGGAAATGATTTTTTTTTTAATTTAGCTTAGAATAAAATAATTTATGACGCTGTATGACAAACAAACATAATGTAATTACTTGCATCTATTTAGAAAATTCTAGGTCTATGGTTATTCAAGTACAATATCTTCATATATTCTATAGCTCTATATCTTCATGGATAGAGAACCCACTACAAAAAAAAACTTAATTTTTTGCTTTTTGGTTATCCTTTACGAAATTCTCTCTTTATCTTACGGAACGAGTATTTGGTCTGTACCAAATACTCGTTCCGGAAGATAAAGAGATCAGAGGTATAAAATAAGTAATACATATTCAAAAAGTTCTAATTCAAAAGTTGAACTAACAAACATTTCATCCTAAAGCCAGGAGCTAAATACTCAAACTAAACTCATTCGGGAAGCAATCGCCGCAAGAGGTTCGTTCGTAATGTAGACAGAATTTAGCTGGCAGCTACACTTCTATAGTACTACAGTTACAGACGCAGGAACGTCTTCCGAATGCCATCGGGGATCCCTCGGGAAATAGCAGTTAGACAATAGACGTCGTCTTCCAGGATACAGTATGCAGGGAATTTGTCTAGACATTGATAGCTATCCTGATCTATGGTCGAGTACCGCAGATACTGTCATTGTTAAACTGTATGATCGTTCATTCATCCACATCAATGTGTTCATTCGCTATTTTCCAACGACTGAATTTCAGATACTTTTTCTAAACGTTTGGAACAAACAGTTTCTATTGAATTTGTATGAAATGTAGACTAGTGATGTCATAGTTACTTGGAGTCAAATAGCTCTTTTAATATTAGTTTTTATAAATACATCTAAAATAACGATAAAAGTGAATATGATCTTTACAAGTGACATTATTTAAAACTTATCATTTTATTTCCCTAACAGTACTTACTAAATAACGAGTCAGACCAGGACATAACGATTCAGAGTCATGACTCATGGTCATGACCCAGAAAAGTACCCAATTCGTATGTGTATTGTTTGTAAATACAATACTTAATCTGTCAAGTGTTGAAGGGTAAAGTACGTTAACTACCTACGTTCTTAGAAAGAACATAGTCACTATAGTTACGACACACGAAATAAGAGTATTATCACGAGGAAAAATACTGAAATTCTCCTCTATCCCTAAACCACGTCAATTCTGAACACATTTTACTAAATATAACTGACGTCATTGAATAAAGGAATTAAAGCTGACGGCATATTAATTAATAATTTTAAATATGTTCTTTGATAAGTCCTAATTAAAAAGAAGGATAACATTTGGACATGGTCAAAAAATTTTCAATTTGTGGAAACTCCGATTACTAATCAATGTAATTACCTACTAATTATAATTCATCACATATACAGAAAGAGTAAAAACGTACATAAGAGAAAGTAGGTAAAGGCAGTGACGTGCACAACAATTTTTTAAAGGGTAGGCATTAATCTTACCTAAATTACGGGAACGGCTCCATATCTAACATACTACATTTCTCGCTAGTATACCACGTTAAATAAGGGTGGACAAACTCAGTGTCTGTATGAAATGCACGCTACTGGGTAAAGGTGGCAGTCTATACAGAAAATTAAGGATTAACAGGTTAAGTATGGACATTGGACAAACACAGTAAAGCGTTAGCTCGAGACTAACGAACAGACATTAACTTATCACAGTCTGTTTTGCAATTTATATTCACATATCGAATAAATCATTCCAGTTAATTAGCTACGCAAAGTTTACGATAGTACAACATTATGTACAAATAATATACAATTTACCGTAAGATTGTCTATAAGTACCTAAAGCTCCAAGGCTGTGCACATTCCACGTTCACCAGGCTTGGCTGCGGCAAGCTTGCGTGATCCTACCCATGTTCTGATCTGACAACCATTAAAGTAAGCAGCAGGCTATGCCACTAGCAAAGGTGTTCTATATCCTATAAATATTTGTGTCTATGTAAATTTTTAACAAAATAAATCTTATCCTATAAAAATAATGTTCAATTTGACTTATAAATGAATATTTTATACCACGTGGCAATCAAAGAAATTGGATTACTTAGGAAGTAATACTGACGCTCAAAAAGATATGTACTCATAGGCACATGCATATTTGTAAACAGAGACAACGATAACACATACGTTACTTTGACTATGAATGGTGAAATATCTACATAATTAAATAAATAAATACAGAGGGACAAATAACACTGATTGAGCTAGCCCCAAAGTAAGTTCGAGACTTGGGTTATGGGATACTAACTCAACGATACTATATTTTATAACAAATACATATATAGATAAACATCCAAGACCCAGGACAATTCGAAAAGGCCATTTTCCAACTTGCCCTGACCGGGGATCGAACCCGGGGCCTCTGGGTGGCGGACTAGCATGGGTGACCACTACGCCACGGAGGTTGTCAAATTAAATTAAGTCGTTTTATGAGACGTTTACTAGTTATCTCGACTTAGAATGAACGACCAGACGTTTAGAATCAATATTTAAAACTGTCCACACTCCCACAATATCCCATAACGCAGACCAATTACTATGTCACCCGGGGCGTATATTGACACATATGAACAGAATAATTGCAAAAGGACGATGATATATTTGATCGTGCCTTAAGCTGTCTCCTTGGTTTATGACGATCGGTGCGCACGCGTCAAGGTTCCAACAATAAAAAAATAAATAAACAATAATGAAAGTTGAACGACCAATGATGAGTCAGATGGTACCTGACCGGACCGGTGTCGTGGCAAAACTTGTCTGCGAACCACAAGGAATTCCTCATCTCCGCAGCTCATAATTTTATTCGTAGGCTCTTTTCGTGGTAACATTGCGTAACTACGCCTTTGTCTATTTGTAAATTATGTTTAAAACATGAGTTTGTCGCGACGAAAATTGTGCTTTTGACATTAGTACGAGACAAAGTGTCTGACTTTTAACGTCAAAATCCTAAACCGGTTCATTTATACCAGTCCGCAAAAGATCTAGCCGCCTGAGATAGCTCTGCTCCGTCGAAAAAATTAGATATCCCATTGTGCGAGCAAAAACTCTTCGGAACAAGCGGCGCGAATTCCATAAAAAGGTCTGGAACCTGTTCGAAATAAAATCTGAACGGTTCTTATGAACAAATCACATCACGATTCGATCGACTTTTACAAAAAAGCCAGTGATGGGAATCGCATTGACGAATAAAATTTTGTGGAATGTGATGTAGGAGGTAGGTAATGATGTGAAACTCCGTGAAGTAAATTTTCCGAGGTCGTGTAGAGAGGGCGAGGGCCAATGCGCCCGCGCACGCTTCTAATGACAGAAGGGCATGAACGCGGGGGGAGAACGACCGGTCGATAGGCTGTGGCCGGGTATGTAGCTGGCTGGAATACTGCCTGGGTTTCGGTTGAATAAACCGCTTGGAAAATACAGAATTAAGCAAAAAAAAAAAAACAATACGTATTAAAACATTAATACGTATTGTTTTTTAACAAACACAATAATAAGAATTAAAACATTAAGTAACTTCATATTGCTAATGGGTAGACAGAACGTGTGCATGGTCCTTTTCAATGATTTTGAAGGAATCAAGCACAGAATAAGTACATAAGTATACTCACGCAATAAAAGTGACTTAAATAATAATATGGTATATTTATTTGCACTCAATGTCGTTAATTTTACTTATAATAGTGGGTGGGATGGCAGCCTTAAAAGCTCCCTTAATTACACACTGCAGTTTCTTGCATGTGCATACAATTTTATTGAAACTATAAATTATTTGTATGGTTGACGTTTTGTTTAGACCATGCAAGTCAACTGGCAAGAAACTTGCACTGTGTAAATGGGCCTTTATTATTCTCATATTAATTTACGTCTGAAACAAATTTTCATATAAAATTCTTCTCTATTGCATTTTTAAATTATTTTCTGATAAGATAAAAATTAATTCGAAAGATCTACAACACACATTTTTCAGATTAACAACTTATGATCTAAAAAATATAAAAAGTTATGTGTCATCGACCCCCCAAATTGGCCTCCAACTCAGCATATTAAGCTGGTGTTACGAAAATGAAGCACTAGCGCTGGTCTTTCGTTGGAACCAAGTTAGTACTTCCACGGATATTCGCACCAAAAAAAAAAAAACTATGACAGCTATCACTGTCACAAACCAGTAAGGGGACAGTGACAGATGTGTAGTGATGATCACAAAAAAGAATTAGAATATGGTGATATGATATGTAACAATGTATTAAAATAATAAAAAATAATAAAATATGTTGTGTTGTACCATTATTTTATAGTACTAGAAAATAACCAAACCCTAAGCTTGAATATGCCGAAATATTGTATTTAACGTCAGTGGAAAAAACGTCGTTTCTGTCCAGCCAGCTACATACGCTGCTGCGTCCGGGAACCCGTTCGGTGTCCCCCGGCGCGCCCGGTTAGAACTCCTAACTTTTTATTTTGCTCACCCTTTGTGGCTTAGGCTCGCGTGAACGCCCTACTACCTACCGATCTACTTTGTTCCTTTTGCACGACGCTACGCCAAATGTTAAACTTTCGCGCCATTTATAAAATCGGGAACCATTTCGAAAACTAACGTATAATAGGTTAGTATCTATCTAGTCAATATCTACTTAGTACCTACGTAAATAATAACTAAAAGAGTTGGACGCAACACAAATCCGTACAACTTTTAATTTTCATCAAAAATAATAGGCTATTTTAGTGTGTATGTTTTTTGTTAATATTTTACTTTCAATATAAAACAAAAAATACCAATAAAATGAAATATTTTTCGAAAACAGCAAGAAAATTGGTTAATTAATGAAGCATTTCAAATACATATAAGAGCGTGGTGGGGAAATCTCACTAGTATATCTTTCGTACGCGTGAGAACGTGAAGCTTTTCTACGCACATACGCCAAAAGTGGCCGTTTTTCACAATTGTGCGTAGAAAAGCTTCACGTTCTCACTTTAAACTGTAAACAGTAGTTTATAAAATAGTTTGAAGGGTTATCTAGGGTCTGATCAAGATCAAATTTTAAATGATATCTCCGTTTCTTTTCAAATGATTTATTTGGATAAATGGGGGCAGCACTGGACTATGAAAAATTTAGGAAGGCCCTTAATAGCAGTGACGTCAAGCAAGAACGCTGTACGTGCATCCTTTTTTGCTACTTGACAATTTCCCTTTCCATCAAAATTAAAAGCTTTTTTTATCTAACTTGTGTAAGCAGAAAAAAATGTTTTTGGTTTCGAAATACATATTACTAAATACGAATTATAAAAAATACCGTGCATTGATAATTTTTATTTATTTATTTCTTTACTTTACGATTTCAGCGTGATGCTCATGGTAGAAAACGGAAAGAAGGAAATAAAATACTGATTGATTGTTCTTGCCCATTTTTTTATCTTAGAAAAAAAGCAGCTGTAAAAATTCTTAATTTTTTCTTTCTCCCATACCGGCATGAAAGACTATTATAAAGGGTCAGGGGCAAACATGGCCATGCACAAGGTGCAGCAAAGAGAGTAACTTTTTGTCAACTACTAACCTTTTCATAATGATAGATTTGCAATATGAATGTCATGTTAATATCCTCATTATCAGTTCATTACTGTTTCTTCGGAGTTCAGGCAAAAAAAAACTATTTAATTGCATTTCATATGGTAATTTATCAAAATTATCAACCACTTCTTTTTAATTGACTTGTGACTTAAGCAATTTACTTTCTGCGGGTATTATATTTTTTATTCTTACACATACCTATTCAGATATTTACAATTAATTACTGTTACTAAAAATAAAAAAGGAGTATAACAACTTCCGAACTAACTAACTAGAAGAAGTTAATTTTATTAGTCCAGTCAATGAGAGCACCAAAAGGGCGTGTGGATGGAAAAGTCGAAAGCAGAATATTTGACTTAGGACACAAAGGATCCGTTTTTTGGTTTTTTTGCTTACATCTCGAAAACGAATTGATAGAGAGCTTTTTCAATTTGACTGGCTACTTGGTGTCAATTCCTTTACGGAATCAAAGAAGCATCAACGCCGAACGGTATACTACCAAATGCTTGCCAGAAGTTTTCTCTCTTGTGAGCAACAAGCGACCAAACATAGGGCTCCGCGGGCTACTGCTCTATCACGACAACGGGCCCGCCCACACTGCGCTCGAAACGAGGGACTTCCTGGACAGCACGCCGGTCAAACGCCTGGGTTCCTTACAGCCCTGACCTAGCACCATGTGACTTCTTTTTATTCCCGAAAATAAAAAATCTGCTCAAAGGGTTACAATTTTCGTCGCCGGAAGATGCGCTGTCAGCGATTGAGCAGGCTATAAACGAGGTGCCTACAGCGGACTGGAAGTGTTTTGAAAATTGGTTCAGACGCATGAAACTGTGTATAAGCCTTACCTGCGCGTTCCCCTCTGCCAAAGTATAAGATCAAAAATCTAATACGTTCATAAATACTACTTGCGTAAACGATTATGATCATTATGTGACTCGGTAAAGCATCGAAAAGACGTCTACAAGTGCTCCGTTAAAAATGCCATGTTATGCAATTTTCTCGTGTAGAAAGAGGTCAAACACATTTAATCTTTTAAAAGATGGCACCTTTCATGTGTTAAATTTTTTTAATTAACGTTGTTTTCTATTTAAATGTAATTTCTGAAAAATCTATGGAATATCTATTAGTATCGATTACGAATTAAATAATCAAATCACGTTTGCAACTGATTTCCTTCCATCCCATAAAATGATTTAAGATCCCATACGATTTTCTCCCTTATTAACTGCCAAACCACAGCAAAAAGATCTATAATCGCATAACACAAACTTGACATAGTTCATTTTTCGATGTTATTATTTTTTCACTATCCCATGACACGAGCCTAGTTCATCAACCCCCAGTTTAAATATATCAATTACATTCTCAAGGTTCGGTAATCAGGTTCAAATTTGAAAAACGATTAGGTAGTTGATGACGTAGGCGCAGTCCCAACGAGACTTGTGCACTCTTTACGAGACTATTGTATTTTTGATTTACAACCTTCGTCTTTATTCCCTGTGCATTAGACTTGTATCTCTTTCTTGCCATTAATTTTAGTGTGAGCTTTACATGAGTGCAGAAAATAAGCTAGTGTTTTTTTTGTAAATGTGCGTTTATAGCGACACAAATTCATTTTGTAAATGTGTGATTTTTTTAGATGTAGTAGTAGCTTACCCCCGCACCAAAAGCGGCAGAAAGTTTTGTAAGAAGATTTGTCTGCGTAACTTATCCTGTATTAAATGATCTAAGACTATAGTCAATATGGTTAGCGCTATGGTTTAATTTATAGCTCACGTCAGAACTCCTCACCTCTTTGTTTAGATACCTAGACAATTAGACATACATTGCAAGCCAATTTCATTTTTATTACTCTGGACAAACGCTTCATGTAACTGAATATTCCCCTCCGGAATGGTCGCCGCGCGCATACTTTTAATGTACGGGGAGTGACAGAGGCTTGCTAGTAGTTAAATCAACATTTACACCCACTTTACTTATACCTACTTATCTAAAATAGTGAATCCCCCCACAAAATGAACGTGTGTGTCGTGGCACACTCAATGGGAACGAAGTTACTTTCGTAGTAAATTCTTAATTCGTGACAGAAAAACCTTACACTTTTTTATTAATAATAAAAATTTTAACAATAAAATAATAAATTAAAAAAAATACCTGTGCTGGGTCTTAACCGGGAACATCGACCATCTCAGGCATACGCTCTCCCAACTGATCTATCGACGAGACAGTCAAATTTGTGAAATTACCTTATACTTTAATTCGTAACGGAAAAATCTTTTATTTTTTTTCGCCTAGCCCCCCATCCGCAATGTTCGTACCTTCCGAAAAGGACGTGCACTAAAAACTTAAAATGAAGAATAAATCATATGGCCAACCATATGTACTTACATCCAGAAATAGGTAGGTACCTACAACAAATAACAATGAAACTACACCAAACAGCCCACACCCAGGCACTCCCTTGCAATAATCAAGTGTACGTACTGTATCCAACATGTTATCGGTCAATGGGTGACCCACATTTGACCACTTTGGCATTATCTAAGTGATATCAACGTACTGAGCCACTGCAGTGCTCTCATTTAATTGAATTGATGAACATGTGTTGTACATATACATGTCCATAAAAAAAAACACAGAACATAAATAGAAGTTATGTATATAAACTTTAGACAAGTTTATTTGCGAGGTAAATTAAAATACCCCCGAATGTCAAGAACGCCATCTAGTGATAAGTAGCGGAACTACCGATAGGACATGATATCCGTAGTGACAACTATTTTTCTAAGGAAAGCCTTAGCGTTAACTTTTAAACAGCTGAACCGATTTTCGTCAAACATAGCTTAGTTAAAACCAGTGCAAGGGGATATGTTATAAAAAACCGCATCGAAGTCGGTACATCCGTTCGAGCGCTACGATGCCACAGGCAGACAGACAGACCGACAGACGTTAGCGTCACTTGTTACACCCCTCTTTGTTAAAGGGGTTTAAAAATACAAAGTAAATAGGCTATTCGACTATGATTGCTTTTGTACAATATTTTATACAAACATTAACAATTGAAAAGGCTTTTTCGAAAACAGCAAGTAAATTGGTTATTAAATGCGGCAGAAATTGGCATTTAAAATCTGAGTGGCAGCCTGGTCGGGGCATTTTGCTATCTCTTTCGTACGCGCGAAACCTAATGGTGGTGACGTCAGGCGGGTGTATGTGCATCCTTTTTCTAACTGACAGTTTCCCCTACCACCAGATTTGAAAGTTTATAAATTGCTTATTTTTGACGAATTAATATGGAAGTGCAAAAATTAAAATAATATGTAGTTACATAATATTGAAAAGATGAAAACCTACATGACTAAGAAAGACATACTCATTCTTTAGATTCAAGCCATCATAATTCAAATATAGGCTTATAAAAAGGATTCATTCGTTTTTTTTTCCAAGTTTTACCTCTAAAATTTGTTTTGATTGTAATACTCACATCATTCAAGAATGTAAAATACCAGACACAATAGGATAACAATAGAAAATGGCATTTATTAATGCCATATAAGTCTCAAGGGGATCATAACTATAAAATATAACTATTAACTATATACATTTATATAAGATACCTACCTACTTAATAACAAGTAAATACAATATACACAATGAATTGCTTTTAAATAATAGTACTAATATGTCATGGCAACTATTAAAAGTGGCAACAGTTTCATAATCCTTTTAGTAGTATCTTTTATATTCACTACATTTAGATTACTATGCTACGAGTACATACACATTGATATTATCAAATGATGCCAGAGACAATGAGATTTTGGTTTTTTATCATATCTGATGATATGTTATAATTTACGTCATTTGTGTGATAACGACAAAATTAAAAGTCAAGTTCAATGATTATATACATATATCAATGTTTCAGTTTTAAATACACTTACATTATGTAAGTTGCCAATAAACCTACTGTAGCTATGTATTTTCTCACCAAACTAGGCACAACAATTTATACAGATATACTGAATGACACTTACAAATACTGAGGTTTAGTCCTTGATATTATGAGGTAATATCCTTATGACTAGTACTGATTCCCAAGAGGATTTGAAAGTGGTTTTGCACAGCGCCTCTACTACTTCTAGCTACTTTCATATACATACTTATCTACATAGAAAGCTCTGTGTTAGTGTTTTACTAAGTTATTTGTTATCAATTAATATATATATAACTAAGTAACAAACATCAAAGTAGGGTTGCAATCATTGTTTTTGCATTAAATTAGGAGATATTTTCTTAGGTGCCCAATTACAGATTGTCTCAAAAGCTGTGGAAATCCTTTGAGTCTGTTCATTGGATTTAAGGCCCAGTTGCCTAACCTTCATCTTTATTGAAAGGACATAGGTACCTGCTATAAATAAGGGAATATACTAACCACCTTATTCATAAAAAAATAAAAACGTTTGCTCTATTAGTTAAAATAAGTTTTGTCTCGTTCTTTCAATGTCAAATATTAAAAAGAGGGAAAGGGACAAAACATGTTTTATCTGAAATAGGTTTAGCAAGCAGTATTTAATTTTTATGAATATGAGGGTTAGAGCATAACAGTTGACACATAGGTACCTACTTTTAAGAGGCCTCAGGTCATCCATATGTACAACTTGTTATACGGGAATATGGGAACAATGTCAGTCCCAAAAAGTTGATGCTCCACAAAGTTGACCAGACAATATGCTTTAGAATAATTTATAAAAATTGACATATATCAGAAATTGATCCCATAGATGTTGTGCATATCGCTTTTTCTACCTTAATGTGTAGACTATAAACATACTCTGTAGGTACTTAAAAGGTAGATACCATCTGGCTGTCATACCTTTCTACATTCTATTATTCTTGATACAAAAGAAATATTAAAGCTGGAACTTTTGTGTTAACAAGAAAAAATATATGTAAGCATCACATTAATCTTATTAGGTAGAATAAAGAGAAATTGATTAACATTTGAATCCACAATTTGATATTGAGAACAGTCGTGGACGCTGTTCACGCGATTATTACTTAACAAGTTTAATGCCGTACGGCGTCTCCGTCTCGGCGGCCGCTGCTGGCCCAGCGGCGAACTCCGAGGGCATTCAACCGTGCCATCACGGCCTAGCAACACCACCGTTTTTCACGGCGGCCCTGACATCGAAAACAGAGTAGATAGGCGCCGGTTACTGGAGCATTGACTTCTAACTTCGAGACGCCGCGCCCGCTTAAATAATACCTTCGAGACAAACAGTCGTCCGCTTATTTACTAACAGAAAAGTACTTCCACTGACCTGTCAGAAGACTCGGAGCTGTCGTATCTGTCGAAGCATCTCCTCTTCCTGTCCTCTCTTTCTTCGGTGTTCACATCGCTAGAATTTCGGGAGTTCGTACTGACGACCGCCGCGGGACGTTTGGCGGCCACGCCGCGCGTATCACTTTTTTCACACGATTCACTCGTTTCGAGTTTAGTATAAAACGATAAATTCACTCTATCGCCGTTAAATGTTTCCTCACTACACTTTTTTGTGTCACCAAGTAAAGGATCGGGCGCGGAAAAAGTTAAATCGTTCATTTGTTTCGGGCCGGTGCGGTCCTCGGGCGACCCATCCGCCATCTTTGAGCGCACGAGTGTTTTGTAGGAAGTTTCCCGGCGGCGCCGCAGGCAGCAAGGGCGCTCTAGTCGCGGAACGCGGTAGCGGGACGCGCGGGGTGTGACGTCACGGCGGCTGCGCGACCCGCGAGGGCTGTGCGCGGTGACGTAACGGCTCCGCCCAGTGCATGTGCACGGGCGCTGTCATTGGCCGCGGGTTACGCAACGCGCGAGCCTATTCAAATAGCAACTGAGAAGGGACGCAGGACCACGGGCGGCGATAGGGACGGGCCCATCCCAGCCCTAAACGTAACAAATAATAATGCAGCGTAATGACCACGCACACACGAACGCATCATACGCACTCATGCAAACGATAAACAAGTGCATTGAAATTAATGACATGCTTTCAATCCTATTTTTGATTAATAATTATGTTTTCTCTTGTGATTCGTTCATAAAAACATCTAGGTCTGTATTTTCATTAATTAAATTTACCTAAGTAAATATTTTTAATAAGTAGGTAAGTATCTAGATAGGTAAGTTCCCTAAGTAATCTGAAGTTGGTATCAAATAGGAAGCTAACTATTAGGTACTAACCTAACATTGACTAGTCAAGTTGGCAGTCTAGGTGGTAAATGTGGTAGGTATCTATCTCATTTCTTTTTAATTAAATAACAATACCTAGTTCCTAGTTATCTTCTTTACTTACTTACCTTACCTTACTTACCTACACTAACAACAACCCTTAGGTTTTCAGAGCTGATATAGAAGTCTGCCAGTATTCTAGTCTAGTAGTTGTGGTAGAAAGGGATTTTGTAACAAAAAATAAAAAAAGTATCAAAGAAAATAAATATATAGGTATCTGGTTAAGGAAAAGTGATGTGTATTAATTAACATTTTAAAATAAGAAGTATTTATCCTATTACATATAGGTACTTATAATATATTTAGATAAATATTTTAACCAGGGACAGGAATACCGATATTTTGTATCGATATATCGATAGGTTGTATCAATATATCGATACAAAATATCGGTATTCCTATCCCTGATTTTAACAGGTAAATACTTTGCTACTCTGCCGCACGGTGTAATGGCTCTACATAAAACTGTACATCACAGCACAGAGAAGGTACTACCTAGAGAGAGACCACGCCCCTTAGGTTTAGGTAGCTTAGCTATTCTATATAGATTAATTAAATAGATATACCTACCTAAAGCTTCCTATTGAGTAGTATTGAAGCGTGTTACCTGAAAGTTACGTAGGGGGCGTAAAGTACCTGCCGGCAGTGGGCATCCCGGAATGGGGGCCTTATGGTTTGACGTTGACCTGCCAATTTATATCCGTCCACTCCAACCCTTATGAATCGTATCACGTCACGGGACAAAAGGTGGGCTTTTATCATTATAGAATACCACATAATACGAATACAGCTGTGTTATCTCTCGAGTCTAGTATCTAAATAACTGTATGAAAAAAATCTCACGTTAACACTTTGCTGCATTTCAACGTGAAAAACACATGGTTGTTAATCTAATTTTTTGCTCTCCGGGCGGTGTAAAAGACATTCAGCGCCATCTATTGTTGGTTATAGAAGGGTGTGTACGTAGGGTACTATCCATTCAATCTCTACAGCGACAGTACTAAAACAATCTGAAGTCGACATTAGCGATTTAACTCATTTTTATTTTCATAATAAGGTAACTTAGTGCAGTGTAAAATGATCTCTATTTGTTACTAAAGTAAGATCGGTTTTATGATAGATCTGCTACGAAAAAAAATATAGAGAACAGTCACGTGATTTGGGGCAATGTGACGACATGGCATTGACAGATTTGTCCTAAAACATATGACGTCACACAATTTTATCAAATCGTCTGGGCCTGTACGGTCTGTGCTCAAAAGGAGCCAAAAGAAAGTGTTAGTTGAAGGTGGCGTTGCAGTAGCAAGTAGTTTATGGGTTACAATGACCTTCGAAAGTCATTGATGCGTTAGTCCTTCGGAGGTCATTGATGCGTTAGTTCAGACATTAGATACGTGAGAACTAGTACTTATTCTGTGGTTCAGACAGTCAGATTATGCTAATAAGCATTATCTGCAAACGCGAGTATCCTTTTTGTCATGTTTAAACGTTTATACAATTTAGACTATGGTAATGTGGTGTTATTTTCAATTGAGTTAGTAAATTGCTCGAGCATTTTTCCTCTCCGTCTGAGCTGACCCTAATGCTTCTGATTTAAGGGGTACTGTCTTTTCTGTCGATAACAAAAAACGTCTGCACTGCAATGAGTGCTGAGTGATTAAGGACTTAGGACGGAGATGTTTAACGAATATGAGGATAAGTAGGTACCTATGTATAATTTTGAAAATTAATAGCAATAAAAAACTTTCAATTAAAAAAGAAATGCTTATTTTATTAATTAACGACACAAAATAAATACACATAAAAATACATTAGTAGAAAATTATATGAATAAAAATAATATCTGATTCATCTAATCACATAATTTTTTTTTCAAATGCAATTGATTTATGAATATATATTCGTGAACACTTGTTGGGACGGCACAATACCTACTTCTAAGTGGTATTAACCACAGGTTTGGTTTTATAAAGCATAGTCAAGTAGGAAACAACCATCCATAAATTACGTCACACATAAGGGGGAGGGAGGGGAACAGGGGGTCAATGAAGTGTGACAGTGTGTGACAAGGCGTGGGTTATAAGGTTCGTGATGTAACAATACAAAATCTATATGTATCTAATAAAAAAAAAACGCAAAATTTAAACTAATAATAAATGAACTTTAAAACATTTCCAGCTTTGTCAGCTAAATAATTAGAAACTTCGCTTGCTTGTTTTTTAAATTAAATAAAAATCGGTACCTATCTGTGACATCACACTGGGGTGAGGGTCTGAAAATTGTGACCAACTGTGACAAGGAGGGGGGAATCCAAAATTCATGTGACATACATAATTTATGGATGGACCCAAACAATGGAGGATATACTGACTGAATAAATCGGAACCAGAAAATATTAGATACCTTTTTTACCTTTATTATAATATGTCTAATAAAATAAACACTCTGTTTGCCTCACTAGGGATAAAGACTTGATAGTGTATCTTATCTGTCAACAAAATACTCCTATCCTAAAATCCGATAAGGCGTATTGTAAACCTATAGTCCATTTGGTTAGGACATGTCTTTTAATTAAAATATACATACACTTTATAAATCAATACCTTTGCAAATTACATATTAATTATAAATTACATATTCTTTTTTTGTAATTTGCAAAAGTATTGATTTATAATGTGTATATTTCAATAAAAAGACTTGTCAAGGTTGTTAACATTATTTTAAATACCTAAACAACTGGACTGTAGTCTAAATGTTACTTTAACTTCTCTTATTGTATGACCTATTTTAGTTAAAACATCTTTTGTCTCATTCTTACTATGTCAAATATTGAAAAGAGATAAGAACAATATTTTATATAATTTAAATTATGATTAATTATATTAATAAGATATTTTAATAAGAGTAGGTTTAGCAAATGTTTGATTTTCTAGTAGACCATGTGTAAGGTCTGATCACGGAGACAGAAGGTGATTGATGGAACTAGTAATTAAGCGATGCAACTCCATCGAGTTTGGGCTTATTTCAGCTGTCAAAACGAGCACTTTGGGCTCTCAATCAAAGCTTGTTTAAAAAAGAATATATATTTTTTAAAGTTTTTTAATATTTTACTGGTGTACAGATCGCGCAAAATAACTTGGCTCGGAAGTTAGCTGCAAGTGACAGTGGGTAGCAGACGCCCGGCGCATGTCCCCGCGCACACCTGTATTCGTCTACTGCGCAGCTTCCGCGCCGAGTTCAGAGCCGCCAGGTTATTTTGTGCGTACTGTACAGGTATGTTTTAGGGGAAGTTGTCCAGTATCATGGACTGAATGTACATTTAAAATAGTTTTCTTTATATTTTGTCAGACGTCATATACCCAGCCTGACAAATATACAATGTGTAGGGCCAGAATGAGCGACAGCTGTAAGAGCCTTAAGGCTTTCTGACTTTTCCACGGACAGCGAAACGTGGAAGGGACATACCCGTAATATATAGAACCACGGGCTTTATTACTAGATTATTTTTGTATAAAAACATTGAAATAACAGTCAAAAACCGAAAAAAACGACATTCCCATACAAATTGCCCGGGCGGCTGCACACACTTTCGTATGGAACTGCCGAAATTTTTGTTTGTTTTTTGACTGTTATTTTTATTTCATTATACCTACTATAGTGTTCTAGTATATCCCGTGGTTTTATTTATTACAGGTATGTCCGTCCCACATTGTATTAGAATTTATAATCTTTACTGGAAGGAAGTAATATTGTTAGCGCGCTAAGCTATTATTCGGTTTCATCGGTGGCATATGGAATGGTTAACGTTTTGTATTGGAATGGTATGTTCTAAAAAAAAAAAACAAATAAACTTCACGTTCAGACTAAACTAAAACAAACGAATGCAAAAAATGCTTACATTTATGGTATTTCTGAGAGCTGAGGTACGTAGTACATTTGTTTTTTTTTATCATATTTTTATTGGACTCAGTTTTATGTATTTAATTTAAATTTCATACAGTTAGCTATAAAATATAATCTTATGTTTAGCTTTATTAATTAATACAACACATAATAATCTCATTTTTTGCACTATCACTCGTAGTTATACTTAAATAAAATTCGAAAAAATTGTAACAAAACATGAATAACAAGTAAATCCAGGCTTTTCTTTAACATCAGCTTTCCTTCGATCAAAGGACGAAAAGAAACTATGTGCAGTGCAACAGTGACCACTATATTCTCTATATTACTCATATATAACAATGCTATTATAAAAAGTAAAAGGAACATACCCATAATAAATCAAACCACAGTCTATTCCTATATACTAGATCATTATAGTATGGAATCGAGGATTTTTTTTTTTGATTTTCGACTTTTATTTCAATTTAATTAGACTATAGTGATCTAGTATAGCCTGTGGTTCGATTTACTACGAGGATGTCCCTTCCGCTTGTATTGTTTAATTTCATTATTTATTGATATACTTTAAGTTTATTTTAAAATATTATGCAGTTCAAAAACACAAAGATATTATTATGTTAAATGTAATGAAAAAATAAGGGCGAAGCTCAAGAAGAATTTGTTAATTTTAGTCCAGTAAATTTTGATTACATATCATATTACTATTATCATTAATATTAATAATTTTAATATATTTTCTTAAAGCAATTTGACAATTGTACATTTAATACGTAATTAAAAGTAATTTACGCATAAATAAAATTACATATATGACGAAAAGCAGTTGGTTCTCAATAACATTAAAAACTAGTATAGTTTGAGGACACTTTTAAACAAGCGTAGTTATATACTTAAATATTTTCATTAGGTACGTCATAAAAAATGCATAATAGGTACATCCGGTATAAAGTTAAACTATTAAAATAGCACCATTATGAAAATTAATTAACACTTAAGTATTTAATATAATTTGAATTAAGTTTATTTCTGTTATGTTAATTAAGTTTGCCGGATCTGCTGCTGAGAATGCGGCCAATCAAAAGCACGCTAAATACTCCTGTCTGAAACCAGCTTATATTTTTGTGCCTGTAGCCTTTGAAACCACAGGAACTTGGGGTAAAGAGGCAAGGGCTTTTATTAGAGAACTGGGCCGACGTATCTCTGATCGTACAAATGACTTTCGTTCCGTATCTTATCTGGCTCAAAGACTTTCCATAGCCATTCAACGTGGAAATGCAGCAAGTGTTATGGGAACCTTTGGGCCGGGAACGATGCGGAGCGGTCTCTTAGAATAAGAATTTTGACGAAGCATGTTGCGGATATTTTTCTGTTTGCATTTTTGACGAAGCATGTTGCGGATATTTTTCTGTTTACAGTTTTGACGAAGCATGTTGCGGATATTTTTCTGTTTGCATTTTTGACGAAGCATGTTGCGGATATTTTTCTGTTTACTTATTTATTAGTAGTATATTATATAATAAATATATTTTATTTAAAATGGCAACACCTATTGTTTTTTATTATTATTAAATATTTGGCGAAGATAGCGGCGTGTTATTAGACCAGCCCTAAATAAAATAGTCGATACTGCATAGAAAATCCAGCGGTACATATATGCGCTGGATGGACAATTGGACAGCCTTAATTATTCTTCATCTTTCTAATTGACTTGCCACTTTTAAAGATTGCCGTATAACATGAAATACATAAAATTAAGACGTTGGCAGCCCCCAATAGAAGTATGCCTAGTGGTCAACACTTCATTACGCAAATAGTCTAGCGGTAAGTCCACTAGGCAACGCTGTATAATGTATATGTTTCTAGACTTTGCCATTTGCCAGGCGACTTTATGTCAATGTTTTAACAGAGATGTCGGCAGCCTGCCCCCTATAGAAGTATTTCTAGGGGTCAACATTATATTACGCAATAAGTCTAACGTTAAGTCCACGAAGCAACCTTGAATAATATCTTCCAAGACTTTGTCACTCTAAGATTGCAAGATTGATTGAAGTATTTCTAGGAGGCAACTATTCATTACGCAATAAATCCAATCGTTAATCCGCTAAGCAATCTTGAATAATATCTATCTTAATTGACTTTGCCACTCCAAGATTGCCAGGTGACTTTATGCCCAAAAAGATGTCAGCAGCATGCCTCCCATTGAAGTATTCCTAGCTGTCAACACTTCATTACACAAGGAGTTTAGTGGTAAGTCCACTAGGTAACCCTGTATGATGTATATCTTTGTAGACTTTGCCACTCTAAGATTGCCAGGTGACTTTATGTCCACAGAGATGTCGGCAGCATACCCTCCATAGAAGTATACTTGGGGGTCAGCAATTCATTACACAAAAAGTCTAGTGGTAAGTCAACTAGGTAACCCTGTATAATGTCTATCTTCATATTGGCCAGCGCTCTGTCTTTGTGCCAAAGAGTTTCCGAGTTGTCTTCATTGTATCTCTTCAGCTCGGCAAAGGTGTGGACTGAATTCGTCGGTATGGTATGGAACACCTGAAACAATAGGGTTGAATCCTGGGTCAAAAATAAATTATTTGGCACTGTTAAGAAGATGAAATGTCTTTCGGAACGAAAACGAAATTGCTCCAACTTTAATACTTCCCTCCGAAATCCGTCCAAAGGACTTAACCCTCAAAAGTTTCATCTGAAGTAAAAAAAACCTGCTCCAGTTTGACCATCAGGCCAAGTTTTTCTCGGAACAGTATCTACAAAATTTAGACTTACATCTTCCTTAATGGCAGTGTCCTGGCTCGACGTGGTCTTCCACATGCCTGAAGAACCGGTCGCAGATCGGGTCGTAAAAATTGATGGCTGACTGCCCGAGGTCTGCCTCCATCAGGCCGAGGTGTTCTCGGAACAGGCTCTATTAAATCAAGACTTACATTTTTGTATATGGCAGTGATCTGGCCCGACGTGGTATTCCACATGATAAAGAACCGGTCGCTGACCGGGTCGTCTATGTCGATGCTAGCCTGCTCCAGGTCAGCCTCCATCAGGCCGAGGTGTTTCCGGACAGTCTCTAATAAAGCTGAACTTACCTCTTCGTAAATGGCAGTGTTCTGGCTCGACGTGGTCTTCCACATGCTAAAGAACCTGTCGCAGATCGGGTCGTCGATGTCAATGCCAGCCTGCTCCAGGTCGGCCTCCATCAGGCCGAGGTGTTCCCGGAACAGTCTCTTCCGAAGCGCCCCGGCCACCTTGCCACACGGGAAGGCCTTGCCGTTCATTGTGCCGTCTGTGAATTGCTCGTCCTGGAACAAATCATGAATGTATGTATAGTCTACCTAATTTGTAATATCTCTTCATAAAGTTGCATTCCAATAGAGGGTTAATTTATTTAAAAAATTATATACACGGAAAATGTATACAGAGAATACTTAAAATAAAAGTTGTACTAAGGCACTACTCTTCCATTAGGCCTGTGAGGGGAGATGTTTATGTAAGATAAAGGAAGAAGGTTCCTGTCACATACTGATTAATGATTCGGGCTTTTTATTCTTTACTACTTTGAGAAACAATCACGTGATAGTATTGCGAGCTCGGAGTGCCGTTTTTCGATTAAGGGGCAGTCATGTTTGCGCTGCCGGCGATGACGGTCTAGCTGAAGCGTTCTGAGCGTTGTGCTCTGGGCCAGTAAGTCTGAAATCGAGCAACACTCATGTGTATGACCACGGCGAACTCGGAGACCCGCTTGCCGATCTTAGACCGGTCGTTGATATTGGCGCTGCCAAAGATTAGTCTTGCCAAGGCATTTCGAGCGTTATGCTCTGGGCCACTAAGTCTAAAATCGAGTAACACTCACGTGTATGATCACAGCGAATTCAGACTCCCGCTTGCCGGTCATGGACCAGTCGTTGATGTTGGTGCAGCCGCAAATGATGGTGTTGCTAAAGCATTCCGAGCATTGTGCTCCGGGCCACTAAGTCTAAAATCGAGTAACACTCACGTGTATGATCACAGCGAGCTCAGACTCCCGCTTGCCGATCATGGACCAGTCTTTGATGTTGGCATTGCCGCAAATGATGGTGTTGCTAAAGCATTCCGAGCATTGTGCTCCGGGTCACTAAGTCTAAAATCGAGTAACACTCACGTGTATGATCACAGCTAGCTCAGACTCCCGCTTGCCGATCATGGACCAGTCTTTGATGTTGGCATTGCCGCAAATGATGGTGTTGCTAAAGGATTCCGAGCATTGTGCTCCGGGTCACTTAGTCTAAAATCGAGTAACACTCACGTGTATGATCACGGCTAGCTAAGACTCCCGCTTGCTGATCATGGACCAGTCGTTGATGTTGGCATTGCCCCAAATGATGGTGTTGCTAAAGCATTCCGAGCATTATGCTCCGGGCCACTAAGTCTAAAATCGAGTAACACTTACGTGTATGATCACGGCGAGCTAAGACTCCCGCTTGCCGATCATGGACCAGTCGTTGATGTTGGCATTGCCGCAAATGATGGTGTTGCTAAAACATTCCGAGCATTGTGCTCCGGGCCACTAAGTCTAAAATCGAGTAACACTCACGTGTATGATCACGGCGAGCTCGGAGTCTCGCTTGCCGATCATGGAGCGGTCGTTAATGTTGGCGCTGCCACAGATTATCGTCTTGTCGTCGACAATCAGCAGCTTCGAATGGACATAAACCAGCTCAGTGATGGGCTCCCCGTCAAGGATAGAATGAGTGCGGAGACCGTGGAAGGTGATGTATTGTGAGGGGTCTTCGACGCCAGCTTCGTATAGTCTGGTTAGGATTGCTTCGCGGCTTCTGAAATGGAAATGACGTTATAAAAAAAAAGGATTGCTAAAAGGTCCTATTTCTATATTGGTTCTTGTTAAAGCGTATCACTAGTGCTTGTGCGGCGCAACACTATAGGAGGCGGGGCCGGAAACGCGGCGGCTGGCGGCTTTACCCCGCCCCCCGTTCCCCCTCTCTATCTTTAGTTCAAGACCTAAAGATAGAGAGGGGGAACGAGTAATGAGCTTATCATGTGTGATGGTTTTACACTTCAACACGCTTTTCATTCCTAACAAACTTTGTAATAGGTGATGAAAAATTAAAATAAAAAATTCTATAATAAATAATTCTAAATGTAATTATTTTCAAATTTGCTTTCTTGGAGTAAGATATGAGGATATTCCTTATCATTTCAGTAATATTTTACAACAGTGATTCAAGCACATCGTAGATGGGGGAGCCTAAACATGGTATGTTTTAAAATATCACTTTTATTTTTATATAAAACAAGTAACTGATACGTAACAGTGTGATACATTTTTAGAATCAGCACAGAAGGCCCTTTCATTTGATACACATGATAGGTTTTAGAACAGTTTTTCTCCACACACAAAAAAGATGACTATGACCCTCACCCGGTTGCCGCGGTTCGACCTAGCTTAGTGGAAAGAAGTCATAGCGCAATTATACATACCTTGTTGAATTGCTAATTATATATTCTACACATTATGCACTGACATAAATACTCAAAAAATGCATGGTTACTGAGAAATTCGTGGAAATATTCTCAAATAAATAAGTATTTTGAAAAAATTTAAATAGTTTTAATTTCTCGCAAGCTATGGTATTTACAAGGACAAATGAAGCAACAATATTGTAGCGCATTTTGCATTTTATGACAATCGCACACAAGCTTACATGTGACATAATTTCTGTTGTATACGCAATATTCTGAAACGCGGCAGCGGTCATTTTGATGACGTCGTAACTGGTGACCCAACCACTATATAAACTGTCTCCTGGTATAAACTGTCGCTGGTTTTTTAGTCAGAATAACATGCTTAACAACATACTGTAATATGGTGCTGGTTTCATCAAAAGCACCTTTTGGGCCAAAAATGATGCCAAGGGAAGCCTCTAACAGAGGTTGTCGATGAATGATGATGATTATAGGTTTACCTGGATATGCTCTGGTAGTTCCAGTGTGTGACGACGTGTAGCGTAGTGCCCGACGGGCCACCAACTTCCCCTTCGAAGCCGGGCAAAAGTGGCATCACAACGAACACTCTAAAGGTTTCCTTGGCGCGAACCGCTCGCATTATCCTGTTGAACAGCGCTTCGCCTATCTGGGAAAAATTATATAATATTAATAAAACACACAAACAAACAACATAAGGTAACATAATAACTAACTCAATACGGTTTTACTCATGCAGTATAGTCGGAAAAGCCGAATAATTTCGGTCGGCCTTGGTCTTAGTCGGCTTTTTCCGACTACACTACCTGAGTAAAACCCTGTCTTAATAGTTATTTAGGAAAGATGTCAAAGCAGACTACGACTGTCTTTATTTATAAATGTATAAATAAATGTATATAGAGATAAATACGAGTAACACTGATTGAGCTAGCCCCAAAGTAAGTTCAAGACTTGTGTTATGGGATACTAACTTAACGATACTATATTTTGTAACAAATAAATATATAGAGAAAAACTCAAGTCCCAGGACAATTTTAAAAAGGCCATTTTCCAAAAAAAAGCAAGGCAAGCTCTTGTCTGTTTCATTGTGTGGAAAGAGGCTCACTAGGCAGAGATAATGGACATAACGGAGTGGTTTCACTCACCTTATAATAAACAATTGGCACAGATACCTATTGGTCGTAATAAACATCCGCTAGTTTCCTACAGGTCCAGCCGTAATAAAGCGGTCTATCAATACTAACAACATTATCAAAATAAAGTACTCTTACCTGATTCCGCACGCTAGTGTTCGACCTCGACAGCGTAATGAAGAACTGGTTCTCGATATAAATGTAGTGTTGCGCTCGGGTTATCGTGTCGACATACGCTTCGTGGATGCTTTGTTCTACGGTGTCGGGGTCTAGGAAGCCGCAAGACCAGCTTGATACACTTCGCAGAACCTATAGAGTAAATTAATATCATATGAAAGCACATGTACAAAAATGTATGTAAAACTGGTATTAGAGGGGAAAACTTAAAGAAGAGAAAAGAGAGAGAGAGAGAGAGAGAGAGAGAGAGAGAGAGAGAGAGAGAGAGAGAGAGAGAGAGAGAGACATAGATAGAAATAAAAATGTAAAGTAGGACGTGTGCGAAAGCAGAGGTGAAAAAGCTAGAAAATAAATAGGTCTCTCTCTTATAGGGTATGTAAATAGCTAACACTGGTTTCAGATTTTTCGAGCTACCACCCTTATTACATACTGGCTGTGTAGGTTTCCTTCACCATTACCAAGTGGTAGTAGTTGAAAATGACTGTACATGAGTACAAACTTAGAGGTAAAAATTGCGGCTAGTGTAAATCGCAATCGTGCCTCAAAGACAGTGCCTTAACCGCTTGGCCACCACCGCTTCGAATAATATTAAAAAATGCTCAGTTCTTTCAAAATACACACATATTTTTTTTATTTATCACACTAATATTATAAAGGCGAAAGTTTGTGTGTGTGTGTATGTTTGTTACTTCTTCACGCGCAAACGGCTGGACCAATTTTGATAAAATTAGGTGTAGAAGCTAATACCTTTTTTTTTTTTTCGGAGGAATGATCCCTGTTACGGATACCCGTCAGCCTGCGGGGGAGGCTGTCGGGTTATGTGGGACTCCACGCCAGAGCGACGTGCCTACCCACTAAAGTAAAAAAGTACCCAAAAAAGTAGCCTATGTGTTAATTCAGAAGCTGATACCCTGAATTAACACATAGGCTACTTTTTCCGCGGGCGCAGCTAGTTATAAATAAATAAATATATATATATATATATATATATATATATATATATATATATATATATATATATATATATAGAGATGAGATGAGAAATCACACAGATTGAGCTAGGCTGAAAGTAAGGTCGAGACTTGTGTTAAAAAGATCATTCATTCATTATTGAAAAAGATCATTTTCCATCTTGACCTGACCGGGGATCGAACCCGGGACCTCCAGTGTGACAGCCTGGCATGACGATCACAAGGCCACAGAGATCGTCAGATTTTAAGCTTCAAGAGGTTTGCCGTATACGCGCAAACGCGGTCAAGCGGTTTTATCCCTAACGCGTTATACAGAGCCCAAGTACATCTAAATATATATAACTCAAAGGTGACTGACTGACATAGTGATCTATCAACGCACAGCCCAAACCACTGGACGGATCGGTCTGAAATTTGGCATGCAGGTAGATGTTATGACGTAGGCATCCGCTAAGAAAGGGTTTTGATCAATTCTACCCCCAAGGGGATAAAATAGGCGATGAAAATTTGTATGAAACTTTGGCAATTTTAAACCGATCGGGCTGAGACTTTGCATGCATAAAGCTACTATGACGTAGGCATCCCCTAAGAAAGGATTTTGATAAATTACACCCCTACGCGAGCGAAGCCGCGAGCAAAAGCTAGTTAAGTATAAGTTTTTTCTTTTCTCCGAGACCAGCTTGGAAGAAAAATAAAGGTAAGCTTTTACAAAAACAAGTTTAAAAAAAATGTCCTTACCTGACAGGAAGCCGGGGTGATATCGACGTTGAGCACTCTATCCAGATCCTGCAATGGCCGGATGGTGGTGTACGTCTTTGGCAAAAGGTACGGGAATTTCGGATTCTGTCTGAAAATTAACGAAGATAATCGAATAAAAAGACATAGACATTCGAAAGAGCAATTGTGACATATTTATCGGAAAATTAAATTGACATGGCTAACAATAAGGAAACGGCATTATAACTGAGAAAGTGCATGTAGAATAATCCTGTATTCTCATATTATGTATTGGTGGCAAAATTGTTAATGTATTATGTTAGAATGATAAATAAACGAAATGAAAAATGTCACAAAATCTTTAAAAAATTATGTCCTTTTTTGTCACTCATGTAAAGGAATAGGTTTAAAATCTATTGTCCAATCCGTGTACGTTATTTTTGATTAATTATATAATCCTAGAATGTTGTTAGAACTATGTTTAATAAAAAGTAGTTGTCCGTATACTGTCGGCGAAGTGTCAAAATGCGACATTTTTAGTCAGTGAATGATGCACTGGACGAATAAATGTCGGAAAATGGTGCTTCAATCCAGTTAAAAACCGTGTGGTTTCCGGCGAGTCGAATAGTACCACTCTAAGTCTTTCCGTGGGTGTCGTAGACGGCGATTTAGGAAATACAGGCTCAAGCGACGCCGGCGTGGATCCAAATTCTTGGGCTTTTCTTGCTTCCAAGAATGGCTCTGAGATCAAATAGAAAATGTATTGAATTTGTGTTGTCTCTGGTACAGTCTCCGTGGTCCATTAGTCAAGGCGTTCGCCTTGTGATGCGGAGGCTGTGGGTTCGAATCCCACTGGGAAGCATACTTTGTGAAAAGTTGTTTCTAGTCTGGTCAGGATATCGCAGGCTTGAATCACCTGATTATTCAAAAAGGATGATTCCGTGTTTCGGAAGGCAAGTATAAACTGTGGGTCCCGAATACCATCTAGAGTTTGCTCTCAAACCTGTCCAAGGATTGGTTCTGATCAACCCTTTGGGTTGCGGTCAGACGGCAGTCGCTCTGTGTAAAAACCAGTAACCTTGTCAAATCATCTAGGTTAGGTAGCTGACCCCGGGCTCGAAAGCATTACCGCTGAGGATGCAACCGGAAAAATACGTGAGGATGATCATGATGAACACTCTAGTACAGAGAGTCATGTAATGCTCCTGCCGTGGAGACTAAAAAAATACTTGATAATGATGACGGATGGATAAAGTAAGCAATGAGGGGGTACTAGAAAGAGTAGGAATAAGACGAAACATTTGAAAAACTATTGTAAATAGAAGAGCGAATTCGTGTAAAAATATTTAATAAGTTGACCATCTCTTCAAAAAACTGTTAAAGCAAAGATAGAAAGAAGACGAGGAAAGAAAAGGCCGGGGATGAAATTTTTTTAACAAATTAAAGAAAAGTTAGGAGTTGTCCTACCAAAATATTAAAAGGATGGCCCCAGAAAAGAAAAGAATGTAGGCATCCCCGCTTAACTCCACCGACATGAGCAAGTTCTTAACCTCTCGTGTGTTGCAAAAACCAGACACAATAGTAAAACAACTGATTTATACCGGAATCCGGTATAGCCACACTCAAAAGGATAAATAACAATAAGAGGTTGATGATGATGAAGTCATATTCTGTTGAGTCAGACTTTTTTGGGTCGTGCCAAGGAATTTTGTGTGTCATGTTTACATCTACTAAGTCTATAATAGCATACAAACCTAGCTTTCTGCAGTTTGATAGCATTCCACCTCTGTATAAAATGTCTGGCCACGTCTCTAGCGGCAGCTCCTTGCACTACAACGCCGAGATCGTGCCAAGGCATTCTGGGCGTTGTGCTCCTGTCCACTAAGTCTGAAATCCAAATAAAGGCATTTTCTATTTTTTACAGTTTCAAAATACTGTCGCGAACGAGATAGACGCTGAATGTTCGCGAGCAAGAACCGTATGGAAACAAGTCAGAATGGCGCAAGCGAAACACAAACTCACAAACACAAAGTCGTTGCCCCTGTTGGGAATCAAACCTGCAACCTTTGTGTGTAATCTGAACGCTTAAACTACTACACCATAGAGGCAGTATAACTGTGTGTTAATTCGCGAAGACGAAATGAATTTGTCGGTCATTTGTCTAAAGACTAAAAAATTGTCTTGGACAATGGTACGGGGACCAATCGTTCTGTCGTCGAGCGGACGAAAAGCGAAATGTCTTGTCGGACAATTGTACACTGAACAATTGTTCTGTCGTCGAATGGACGGCAGGCAAAATGTATTGACGGACAATCGTACGGAGATGAAGAGTTCGGTCGGCGAGTCATCGGTAGGACAAATGTTATGTCGTTGAATGATAACCCGGAGAAAGGTACGTCGGACTTTTGTTCCACAATCGAAACTAGGCCTTATGTCTATACATAATACGTGGGGCGCACTATAAGTTTCCGGAATGAATATGAAAAAATACTATTAAAGGTACAAAATTAATTTATTGTTTTTCAAAATAATCTCCCTTGGCGTCTATGCACTTTTTCATTCGATGAAACCAGTTTTGAAAACTTTTGTGCCACTCCTCTGTGGTGACCTCTGAAAAGTGTTTTTCATACTCCTCGACAGCCTCTTCTGGTGCACTCAGCTTCAGCTCACAAGGTGCCGGGTCGGGACTGTATGCAGGATGACTCGTGAGTTCTACATTTTTCGCCTTCAAAAAGTCGTTTGTCTGTCTGGCCGTGTGAGAACTAGCATTGTCGTGGTGCAGGATGATACGGCGTTTACGGTTATTTTTACGGAGTTCGTCAATAACTTCCGGCAAACAAATGGTCGTGTACCAGTCACTATTCACTGTACGACGATTCTCTAAAGCAACAGTAGCCACGTGTCCAGTTTTATTAAAAAAAGAAGCAATCATCCGCTTAGATGCACTTTTCACGCGCGCCACTTTGGTTGGTTTCGGCTCATCTTGAAAGACCCATACGCTCGATTGCTGCTTTGTTTTGGGATCGTAGCAATAAATCCATGTTTCGTCACCTGTTACTATGTCCCACACCAAATTTGACGCACCTTCGTTGAATCTGGTAAGCATGGCACTGCACCAAGTGACGCGGTCCGTTTTTTGAGCCTCGGTCAAGTTGTGTGGGATCCACCGCGAGCACAGCTTTCTCACACCCAAATGTTTGTGTAGGATTAATTGTATTTGACTCATGCCTATTTCTAAGGATGCGCGAATTTCATGGTAGGTCACATGCCTGTCTGTTTCAATCATACGGCGCACAGCATCGATGTTTTTGTTGGTCACAGCGGTGGACGGCCGACCATCGCGAGATTCGTCACTGAGATTGATACGACCACGCTTGAATTCTGCAAACCAGCTATAAACAGTTGTCTTGCATGGTGCTTCATTGCCAAAAGCTGTTTCAAGCCGAGCGATGCTCTGTTGAGCTGTCAAATTACACTTAAAATCGTAGAAAATCATATTACGAAAATTTTCCCGAGTTAAATCCATGTTGATGCAGACACACAATTTTTTAAATGGCGCCACAAGGTAAAAACAAAAGACAGTCAGATGAAACAAACTGCATTCTACAGCCAAAGAGTTCTATTTTCAAATGTTGCAATAAATTTTTAAATATTTTTTATGTAAGTGGCCAGTTCCGGAAACTTATAGTGCGCCCTATGTATATATAAAGTCTAGAGTTGTTTGGCCAGTTGAACTCACTTACATGTACCGTCGCCTCTCGTGTCCATGTTACCATCTTCACGTGTCAACCTAGGGTTACGTAGTAAATAAATACCCTCATACGAAGTTTGGCACTTTTCTCCAAATCCCCAACCCCAGTTTCGTTGCTTGCTTTGCTTTTCGTGTGTGTAAGTGGCCAACACTAGTGTCAGATTTTTCAAGCTGCCTAAAGGCATCTGACATAGCTTGACGATTGCCATACAATGACGACAGCCAGTACCAAGGGATTATACGTGCCTTCCGAAGCTCGGAGGAGCTCGAGAAATTTTCATGCCACTTGTGGTCACCAATCCAAGTGCAGACAACGCCCGGTGTCGCTTAACTTTCGAAAGCGCTAGTAATGCGCACTCCCGCCGGGCCACCGAGCTCCTCAACATCGTAACAGTATTAATCGCAGCGATACAAGTAATACATCAAAAGGGTCAGTTCAGACAGAGGAGCTCAGCGGAGAGGATTATTTTATGACACCCGAAAATAAACTTTCAACTATTAGCATAAACTGAAAAACGCAAGCGAAAATGCTCGCACAGTTCCGAGGGCGTACGAGCATTTTGTCATATTTTAACGTTTATACACTTTAGGCTATGGTAAGACGGTATTATTTTCAACTGAGTTAGTAAATTGCGCGGGAATTTTGCCTCTCTATCTAAGAGCGTAGGCTATGTCAGGACCACTCGACGTGTTCAGTCTATCTCTGTCACAAACTCTACGCGCGAAAGAGATGATAAGTCTCGTAATAACGTCTCCATCCCACGTAGCGTTTATGACAGAGATAGACTGATTACGTCGCGTGGTCACGGTTAACGCAGCGTACGGCCTAAACGTGGTATGAACGCATGATAAGAAATAATTATAAATATGCAATGCAAAGACTGGATGGCGTGATAAAAACGCTAGGGCGAGTACTACGCAGTAGCGGCGCCCTCATTTGAAATAACTTGTTCAATAATAAATATTTATCAAATTTGTTGTTGTTGTAAAAAAAACCGACGAATTGATAATCTTCTCCTTTTTTGGAGTCGGATAGTAAATGGCTCACTGACTGGACTGAGGAGCTCGGTGGCCCAGCGGGAGTGCGCATAACTAGCGCTTTCGCAAGTAAAGCGACACTGGGCGTGGTTCGCACTTGGATGGGTGACCACAAGTGGCGTAAAAATTTCTCGAGCTCCTCCGCGCTTCGGAAGGCACGTATAAGCTGTTGGTCCCGGCTGTCATCATAGTAAGGCAGTCGTCAAGCTAAGTCAGATGCCTTTAGTCAGCCTCAAAAACCTGACACCAGTGATGGCCACTTCCACACACGAAAAACAACACAAAAACAAACTGGATAACGCCCTCAATTGTCTTCTTGCCATCTTACAACAACAGTCCGGAGTCCAAGGACCAAATCGATATGACCTACCTACAAACGGCAGATCTAAGTTGTTGAAGTCCTTAACAATAAAGTTAACGTAGTCCTTTCCTATCCACAGCTTTGAGTTTCCTTCGATACCCTCCAACGCGTCCTTAGTGCTCTCCGTAATCACCCTCCCCTCTTCTACCTGCAACAAAAACAGTTTATTTTCCATAAATGCGTATTACAAAAAGGCTTTCGTGAAATTTGCAAACAATGTAGAAGTAGAATTACGTCAAATAACCTACAGAGCTATTACTAAACAAAAAATCAAAATTTAGGGATACAGTTTCGAAAAAATTGCCTTTAATTGAAGAAGCTCGGGATGATCCTGATATTTTATATAATAAAATGTTTGGAGTAATAGAATTGGAATTTAATAAAAATTTCCCACTTAAAAAGGGAACGAAACGTAATCGAAAAAAGTTTAGCGAATGGGCTTAATACTACAGGAATTCATATAAGTAGGAATAGGCTATATGACTTAATAGCTATGAAAGCTTATAACCAAAAACCTGAGTTCATTGATTACGTTAGAACTTATTCAAAGCTTTTTAAAAAAGTATGCTTGTGCGCTAAATCATTATACACCAAGAAAGCTATTGTAGATTCTAAAGATAAAATAAAGACAACGTGAAATATTATTAACACTGAAACCGGGAAAAACAAGCAACGCGATAATAACATTGAATTAAAAATAAACAATAAGGTTCTCGACACTAATGAATATGTTGCCCAATACTTTGAGAACTTTTTCACTAACATTCCCCTTAATACAACCGCCCCACTAATGTCCTCATCTAAGAAATCAAAAAAACTATTAACCAATTGTATACCAAAATGTAAAGATAGGTTAATATTTCAATACGTCACACCTAGAAATATCATTGATACTTTTAAAAGTTTGAATAATAAGAAAACTGGTGATTTGTGGGACATTTCAGTATCCGTTATAAGTAATATTATAGATGTGATTGCGCCTTACTTAGCTTCTATATTTAATAAATGTGTAGACGCGGGATCTTTCCCTGACATGATGAAGTTAAGTAAAGTTGTCCCTTTATTTAAGTCTGGTGACAAAAATGATCCAACAAATTACCGTCCCATTTCTATTCTGCCAGCACTAAGCAAAATATTTGAAAGGTTAATTTTTAACCAGTTATTAGATTTTTTTAACAAAACTAGTCTGTTCCATGGTGATCAGTATGGATTTACTAAGGGTCGATCAACAACGGATGCAGGTGTTACACTTTTACAAAACATCTATGATGCTTGGGAGTGTTGTCAGAATGCAATTGGTGTGTTTTGTGACCTCTCCAAGGCATTTGATTGTGTAGACCACGAAACCCTTCTATCCAAACTTGAGCACTATGGAATAAAAGGGAAAGCTCTCGAATTGATTAAATCTTATTTGAGTAGCCGTATTCAAAAAGTTAGTTTAAATCAAGTGAAATCTGAAGGATCAACCATAGTGATGGGTGTGCCCCAGGGTTCCATCTTAGGTCCTTTGTTATTCCTCATATATATTAATGATTTACCATATTATGTAAAAAACTTTAAGTCTGTACTTTTTGCTGACGATACTTCGCTTGTTTTTTGCGTAGATAGGAAAACTGACGCCTCTGATGAGATTAATAATACATTGTCGCAAGTGTTGGAATGGTTTACGGCAAATAATTTAGTATTAAATGCAAACAAAACTAAATGTGTAAAGTTCTGCTTACCGAATGTTACAAAAGTTCCAACACGATTACTTATTAATAAGAAAGCAGTAGAAATGGTAGATAACACAACGTTTCTGGGAATAACGCTTGATTCCGGGTTGCAATGAGGTGCCCATATTAAAAAATTAGCTGGAAAGCTTAGCTCTGCAGCCTACGCGGTTAGGAGAATTAGGCAGATGACGGACGTTGATACAGCGCGTTTGGTATATTTTAGTTACTTCCATAGTGTTATGTCCTATGGAATATTGCTATGGGGCAGCAGACATAAATACCATATTTGTTTTACAAAAACGCGCTGTTAGATCCATATATAAATTAGGTGATAGAGAGTCTCTAAGGGAACTTTTTAAAGACATTAATATTTTGACTCTCCCTTCGCAATTCATCTATGCGAACATTATGTACGTGCGTCAAAATATACATTTATATAAGAAAAATAGTGATATTCATAGTATAAACACTAGAAATAAAAATAAATAAGCTATCTCAGGTTTTCGGTTGCAAAAAACAAAAAAATCTTTTGTGGGTCTTGGCTTACGCCTCTATAATAGGATTCCAGATAATGTAGTAGCGTTACCATTATCTAAGTTTAAGACTGCCAATTAAAATCATTTAATAAAAAATGCGTATTATCATGTAAATGACTATTTATCATCTTTTGATCACAATTCTTGGAAATAGATGACTGCAAATTTTAATTGTATTGTTTAAATATATAGTATAATGTATACCTAGCTAAAGTGTAAAAATGTATTGTAACTGTAATATAGCCCATCAGGCTGGGTAGGGACCAATACTGAACTGGGTTTCTTTTGGCGTAATCTTCCCAGCAGTGGTCGTTCCGAAACGCTAGTTGTTTTTAGCTTTTGCACTAAAATAATATTTAAAAAAAAAAGATCTTCAATAAGAGATTTTATCCTACATTGAATAAAAAATTTTGACTTTGACTTTGCTTCGAGGCCTTTGTAATGCGGCCCTGGCCCTGAAAATCTATAAAATTATTAGACAAACGAAAAAAAAACTTCAAAATCATGTTGTAGGGGAAGATTTTTTTTGTTTTCATTACTTTATGGGAAGTGATTCAGTCTCATGGACTAAACTTGCTTTAGAGCAAGTTTAGTCCATGAGACTGAATCAATTTGCCTAACATATTTCTAAGTCAAAGTCTGGTGGTTATGAGGAAACATTAGGGTCGAGAGAATCGAAAAATAGTTATTTGTAAAATCTATGGCTGTCCCTCTGCCCGAGCAACCTGTCGCGATGTGCGATAGAGACAACTGCAGCCTGGAACGAAAATACCCACTGACCTAGATTTTTTTTACTTCTTAAATCTATGAAATTACTTATGAAACTATATATCACAAAATCACTTTCGTAGTCCCCTGTTTACCCCTCCAAAGCTTAACCGATTTTATTTCTCAAAAAATCTATGTCTTTTCTTTATATAATCTCGTCATATTTGTTTGCTAGATGTTGGAACATAGTTGAAAATCTCATCAATTTTTCAGGATAATGGAGGTTCGAATCTCTTTTAATAATATAATTATAAAAAAAACGAAACCAGATGGATTGGACTTGGACATGCTAATATATCAAAAGATTTTTTAGAAAAAAAAAATTGTTTAACTGGCACTATCCGGCGAGGAATCGGGGGACTACGTTCGTATGGAAGTACGGACAATGATTTCCTTTTAAAGTCTGTATAATAAAAAAATGTCACTATACCTGCGCGAGCGGCGTCGGCTTACTAACACCTTTAGCAATATCTTTGACAGGAATCCCGAACGCCTCCGTCAACAAAACTTGGTCCGTCGACAGCTTATACTTCTCTGCCTTTTTCCTCTCAATATCACCGAACTTCTGTTCATTCCTCTCTTCTTCATACGACGGGTAGATTATACTGATTATATCCTTTCCTCTGTCTGTGATTTTGTTCAAAACATTCCGTTTTTGGACCTCTGGGCTGTCTGTCTTGGGCAGGTCGTGTGTTCCGTGTGCGGAGGTTATGAGCAGTTGGTCGCCCGGTTGTAATACTGGTAAAGTAGCACTTGTTTCTGTTTCCGTGTCTGTTTGGGAATCGCTTTGAGCTTCTTCTGTTTTCTCTTCTTGTTCCTTGTTGACGCTGAAACAATGGTTTTATTTTTAAATAGCTGATTTGAATTATTTAAAAAAAACTTGTTTCTTTTAAGAAAATAAAACGTTACAATATAATGTCAATTGTCATGATCGTACCATTTCCAACGTGATTTAAGATTTATTATTGCAGAAAGACGGATATAAGAGCGCTATTTGACTTCAAGAAACTATGATGTCATTGCTTTATATTTCATACAATTGCCATAGAAATTTACGATTTGAAAAAAGTATCTGAATTGAGTAGTCGGAAAGTAGCGAATTCGCTTCTTTCCATCTACTTAAACCATTAAATCAGCTACTTTTTTCTAAACGTCAAACATGTTCCATGGGATTTGTATGAAATATAGACTTATGACGTCATTGTTTCTTGGTGTCAAATAGCGCTATTAATAAGATAAAATTTCTTTATTGCACCAACTAAGTATGACAATAATCAAAAGTACATTTAAAATCTAGTAGGTACAAAGGCGGGCTTATCACTAAAGCGATTTCTTCCAGCCAACCTTTGGGTAGAGAAAACTAAAAAAAGATATTAATATCCGTTTCTCTGCTAGAATAAATCTAAATCCACATTCAAAAAGAATATGATCATTAAAAGTGACATTATTTTGTGACATTTAAAACGGCTATCGGTCGCCACACAAAAAGTGTCCTCTCGTTTAGCCGTGGCCTAATGTTTTAATTTGTATGAAGCCAAAGTAATTCCAGAGAATAAATACAAGTACTCACGTTCAGAAGTCTTACTCAGAAAAGAAATTCAAAGAAATATCTACTTAATTTAGTTAGCGCTATGGTTTAATTTAGTTCGCGTCAAAAATCCTCACCTCTTCGTTTAGATACCTAGACATCCAATGCAAACCGTTCGTTCTTATCACTCTGGACAAACGATTCTTGTAACGGAATTTATCGCTCCGGAATGATCGCCGCGCGCATACTAATAATGGAGGTATATTTTCGATACCTTAACGGGGAGTGACACAGGCCTGGTGATACACAAACATACTCATTCAAAGTGATGACCAGGTCCTTAGTACTCCTTGCCAGCTCCATGGCCGCCTCGAGCCCGTTGCCGTGCAGATACAGCCCGCCTCCGGGGGAGCTGGATGTCTTCTTCTTGCTCTTTATAGACGTCTTCGGCTGCGAAATGTTGCCGAGGTCTGTTAACCTGAGAGAGATGGATATTAGATTAACTCGATATAGCTGAATTCAGTGCGAACAATCCTCACTAAGAAGAATAAAGTAAATAAATTGAAGCAGCATTTAATTAGATAGTTATCTACAGTGTGATCACCCCTCGTCGGCGGCCCACAAAGCGGCGTCTACTGTCATACAAAGGTGGACTCCAAAGTGGAGGCAGCTTAAGTAATTATAATGGGAACCTGAGAAGTTAAAATAAATAAAAATTACAATACCTGCGACAGAACGGACGGACAAAGCGTTGTAGTAGTGGACGTTTATATTTTTCTGTAGTCGTGACGTCAGATATGCATGTAAACAAATACGCCAATGTGTGCAATTTGACAGTTGACACAGGCGTATGACGTGATAACATGGCGGCTACTATTTGATGTTTAAAAACAGATTATACGACTGAAAACTTATTTTGCCATTTTATGAACTAAAACTAACATCTTCCGTCAGTTTTTAACCTAAGCTATCACAAAAATATATTTTTAGATATTTTCTCATACATAATTTATAATTTTTTCTCATTCATAACATAATTTTTTGTATCGCGCCCAAAGCATAGAATACTAACAAAGCTTATATTAGCAACTGTTTGTTTACATACCTGTGTCTCTGATCGTCCCAGCGGCCGTAACATAGGTCGATGCCTCCAACGAAGGCCACAGTTTGGTCGACGCACACGAGCTTCTCGTGGTGCGCCCAAAAAAGTACGCCCGCTTTCGCGTGGTCTGGGTGACGGAAAACCTAGTTACGATAAACTGTATTACGAACTGATATATATTTTTTACGTAGCGGAAAGCCTTCTTTCGATATCTATCTACATTATAACGAGTTTCAGGGACACTCAGAAACGTCTCTTCGTGGGAGCGGGTTTAATATAGACAAATTGATAGGGGCAAATAACACTGATTGAGCTAGCCCTTTTTTTTTTACGGAGGAAAGATCCCTGTTACGGATATCCGTCAGCCTGCGGGGGAGGCTGTCGGGTTATGTGGGACTCCACGCCAGATCGACGTGCCTACCCACTAAAAAACCTCCGGAGTTCCATCTCAACCGCTTTTGCCGGGGACACGGGAACGGAAATACATCCGCGAACCCCGGCGCGGCTGGCCGCCAAAGCGGCCCCTCCTCGGGGGCGTCACAGCGCCCCCCACTCACCAAGTCGGTGCGTCCGGAACTCACGGACGCGCCATACCTCCTCGGCCCAATTGAGAGGCGGCAAACTCCCACGCAGTCCACCGCCTGTGGACCCATGGGAGCCAGATAAACCGGCTCCCAGCGGCGGAGAAGATGAAAGGCTCCGCCGCTTACCTCTCGCCGCAAACGGTCGCGGAGGATAGGGAGAGCGGCAACGTAACACCGACACTCCACCTCCTCCGCGACCGATCTCCAACCACAGCCACGCCGGGAGGGCAATGAAACATTCCCCTCCCGGCGGCCCCACCCCGGGTGGGGGGAGAACTTCCCACTCCCCCGCCGCCCCATTGGGTGCATCCCTACAGGCTCAAGGCCGAAGCCGAGCCCGCGGGAGCGCCCCTCCCCGGGTGGGGGGAGATCTTCCCACTCCCCCGCCGCCCCAATGTGGGCGCTCACTGCTGGTTGACGATAGCAGGAGCGCCCCCTCGCGGGTTCCTCTTAGCTTCCCCGTGGCTCGAGGCTACCACGGGTACTGAGCCCCCCCGGTACGACAAACCGGGAACCCATGGGGGGGTGATTGAGCTAGCCCTAAAGTAAGTTCGAGACTTGTGTTATGGGATACTAACGCGACGATACTGTACTTTGTAACAAATACATATATCGATGAACATCCAGGACCCAGGATAATTTTCAAAAAGGCCCTTTTTTAACTTGCCCTGACCGGGGATCGAACCAGGGTCCTCTGGGTGCCGAGTAGCATGGTGACCACTACGCCACGGAGGTCGTCACAGATGTTACCTAGCTTCCGTTCTATTCGTTAGGGCTTATATTGTGTATCTAAAATCTAAATACTGTAAGTCTTCCTTATCGTTTTCGATAATGAGGGTTATCAAAACCAGATAGCAACACAGTGAAGTAAAGTCCAATAAGCTTCTGTTATCTTCTATATATATTATATATTATTATATATATAAAAGCAAAAAATCACTCACTCACTCATCAAGAACGATCACAATGAAGATGAAATTCAACAGGAAGGTAGATTATGATCAGGAGACGTCCGCTAAGAAAGGATTTTTGAAAATTTGCGGATTAAAGCTAGTTGGATATATTTTACGAAGCACTGTGGTATAGTTAATTTGTAGAATTGGTGTGCACACCGTCGGCGCGTCACAAAGGCCGCGCCTTTGAACAAGCCGATATAACTTTGTCGGCATTTGCCAACCAAATGACCACAGATGTAAGGATACAACGCAAACAATTGACAAAAATTTTCCTTGTGCTGGAAATAATCTTTTAATTGATGATTTCTTGTCCGAGGTGACAATTATCGAAAACGGTATGGAAGACTATTACAGTATTTCGATTTTTGCTACCGTTCAGAATGAATACTTAACCTCTCCCGCGAGATGACGTTCCTGAGGGTCACCCAGAAATAGGTATAATATGAATCGATATGAAATTAGGTTTTGTTCACTACTTGTATATTCTAAATATTTGTTTTTTGTCAAGAATCTGACATAGCTTGACAACTGCTATACAAAAATGATGACAGATAGAATAAAACAGTTGTGTAAAATGGTATCCGCCGTGTGGTTTACGGCAAAGTAGAATAGGATCACTCTAAGTCTTTCCGTGTATGACGTAGAATGCGACTTAGGACAAAGCTTATAAACATCAATGAGACCTCTCCAAACCGTCTGGCCAGCGTTGGAAGTTTGGGTCAAATTCTCAGGCTGCTTTAGCCAGGTATGGCTCTAGTAGTACAGAGAAGGTCGTGCTCCTGCAGTGGAGACAAAAAAGACCTGATTATAGTGATATGATTTTTCAAAACTAAAACCTACTTCATTCCCAGTCTACACAACCGATTTTGATAAAAATTCTTCAGGACCACCAAAAAGTATACTATTAAAAAAAATTGATCCAGCCGTTTTCGAATAATCGGTAAACATACATAAAAAAGAGATCGCAACGAATCGATTAACCTCCTCTTTTTTGAAAGTCGGTTATAAACAACTGGATCTACGATAGTTAAGATTAATTAAGAGATAACAAACTAACCTTTATATTATCGTCTGCCAGCCTGGTTTTGCTGTAGTAACTGTTAATACCGATAGCCATCTCCACTTCTTTGTACAACATTATAAACACTTTCACGCCTTGGGCCTGGGAACAATTGTTGAAATTATATTAAAATACTGTTGCCTGCGTTTGGTAAAATGAGTTTCACTGGAAGCAACGTCAGGGATGGAACATTCATCTAAGCAGGATCTAATATTTAATAAACAATGCAGTTGGGCAGATATTTTAAGGTGCAAACTAAAACGTACGTTAAATGTTACATAAACCAGTCAGAAAATGTACTTATAATCGTTTTCCAACTCACAGTTTTCCTCTTGAGTATAGTGTCAAGCCGCCAATAATTCCCATTAAGCGCTCTCTCATATAAATCGCGGGACCCAACCACCAGTCTACGATGAAGATTTACTTACAGAACAGTACCCATTAAGCGCCGGTCTCTTTATATAAATCTCGGGATCCAACCACCAGTCTGCGATGAAGATCTACTTAAAGCTTTTCTTTTGAGTATGGTGTCTCGCTGCGAATAATTCCCATTAAGCGCCGGTCTTTTCATATACATCTCGGGACATAACCACCAGTCTACGATGAAGGTCTACTTACAGCTTTCCTCTTTAGTATGGTGTCCAGCCGCCAATAATTCTCATTAAGCGCCGGTGTCTTTATATAAATCTAGGGTCTCGATCACCAGTCTGCGATAAAGATCTACTTACAGCTTTCCTCTTTAGTATGGTGTCTAGCCGCCAATAATTCCCATTAAGCGCCGGTCTCTTCATATATATCTCGGGACTCAGCCACCAGTCCGCGATGAAGATCTCCTCTTTCGCCAGTTCCATAGCGTCCGCTATCGCCTCCAGGTATGCGGAGCCATCGACGAGGGTGCCGACCGGGCTGGCGGGGCGCGGCGGCACGAACGAGTGGTGCAGGTTGGGCTGCGTGAAGTCGCGCCCTGGGAACCGGCAGGCTATGTCAAAAATAGGGGACACCAGATGGCAGCAGTTGACATTTGACCATTAGTTGACAGGTTATTTTGCTCCATCAAATGTATCCAATAACAGCAGCTTATTGGATCTGACTTCAATGTGCTGGCTTCTGGTTTCTCGTGTCCCATATTTTTGAAAACCTTCATTAGACGCCATACTCGTACACAAATAATTTTAAAGTATATTTTTATTAAATTTTATTTAATTCTAGTAAATATTATACTGATTATTCCGGCTCTGTGATCTCCGACTTTCCTTCATAGCCTTGAGGTTCATGAAGGATAAATGTCTGAGATGTTTAATGATTAATTTTGTTATTAGGTAATGACAAAGTTTTATCATAAAAGCCTTTATAGAAGGTACAAAGGTAATCTGTAAAAGATAAGGCCATCTTTTGTACACCTTGTATATTATTATGTATATGCATACATACATGCTACCACGCCTGTTTCCCACAGGGGTAAGTAAAAGATCAAAGGGAATAAAAACGAGATAAAGTGACCTTTTCTCAACATTGGGACAAAAATATTTAGTAATAAATAAAGAAATAAGGAAAGAAGAATAATACGACAATTACAACACACATACCGGTCTGATTGGCCACAGTCTTGAGGTACTGCATCCACTCCTTGCTCTTCCGCTTGGTCCAGCACTTGATGACCAGCTGTCGGCTGTGGTTCAGGATCTGCAGCCCGTGGTTCATGCCCGTTGAGTACATACCACTGGATACTTCAAACCTGCATGATTTTAGCGATATGATTGGTAACGTGAATTATTTTCTCCAGTTACACAATGGCAATTGGGTATTTTCTTGGTTCAAAAATAAATTATTTTGTAGTAATAAGAAAATAAACGTCGAACGTGAAAAAAAGAGTCATCGACGACGTCATCTGCCTGTATTTAATGCAAATCCCACAGATAACGTTTTCTTTTTGACGTTTAGGAAAAAGTATCTGATTTGACTTGTTGCAAAATAGCGGATTATGTATAGAAAATGTTACAAATGACATTATTTTGTAACATTTTACCAAATAAATTATTTTTGACCCAGGGTGCTACCCAATTCTCATACAAATGAGGATTAGTCCTAAAAAACTCAGAAGCCTTTATGAAAAGGGCTTTTGTGAAAATCAATTTTTCCACAGAAAATGTTACAGAATGACAGGCTCGGTCGCGCTGTATGTTTCATCTGTACGTTTAAAAGCAATTATAAGATTTTCATACGTCTCGCGTTAAATTTTCTTTGCCAGTACCCAGTTTAGATGATCAGCAGCATCATGCAACTAAAATGGTCGTGGTGTTGAAAACATTACACTTTATCTGCGTGGCCAATCATGTGTTTTTAATATGGATTCGAAAGGCAAAACACGCTTGTCGTGTCCGATTAGACTGGCGTAACACAAACATGTATATTTAGCAATGAAAGTGTTAATGATATTAAAATATTTAAAGGAGAACCATATTGCCCTTTTACTCTAAGCAAATATTATAATGAGGAAAGATTTGATTATTTGCTTGTTTTTTTTTTTTGCATCGAATAGGCTTCGAAACTACAGGACCGATTTTTAAAATTCTTTCCCATTTGGGTAGCTGCACTATCCCCGAGTGACATAGGTTATATTAAAAGAAAATCCTTACTAAAACCCCAATAATGTAACCCAAAGTGTAAAAAAAGGCTTAAAAAATTCCTTACATCGCGTGCGCTGCGGAAAATGTTGATGATAGAATAAAGAAATGTACTACAACTTTGTAAAACATATCATTATCTACAAAAAGTATCGCCACAGATATGTCTAACTATTATAGTTATGTCACAATAAATGGTGTTTTATTTTAAAAATGTAATTGACGTGCCCCCGCTATGTACCATGGTATTAAAAGCCTTAACAAAAAAAAAGACTGCGTATTCAAGACTGCTTCAATACCTTTACATATTTTTTTGAATCATTCAATGCGGACATTCCATTCAAAAGACGTCACGAGTTTAAAAACGTAAGTAAAAAAGTCGCGTGGGCGCCGTTCACCCCGTTCGGCTAGTTAGGCAGCACCGTGATATGCGATGCGATGTAGGCGCTACTAGGGTATGCGAGACGAGTTAACGATAGTAGCTCGCAGATCACGCGCAAAAAAGACCAAAAAATATTTAAAATAACAATCCATTAAAATAACGTTATTCTTTTAACGGGTGTGTGTTTTTTTAATTTATAATTTTAAAGTGCTTTAAAATCTAGAAGAGTAAACTTGCCTCAAAATATGGCAGGTATTTGTTAGTCTATATATTATATGCATGACTTGCAGCGGTGTATAATAAATAACCTATAGTAAATAATGTTATACACAGTTATAAGTCGACAACTAAGTTAGTAGACCTGACATGATGGCGCCACCGATTGTTTTTTAATCTGTGTTATGGACGGTGCCATTTTAAATGTAGTTCTGAATTTTTCCGCAATATGGCGAGGCCTACTAATTTATTTGCCTTTAAACACAGACGTCACATGAAAACCAGTCTAGGTTATTTGGTTTAGCACGTCTTGTACTCGGTATACTCACATCGACGTCTGCAGCGTGAAATAAAACAGACATAGGTTAAGATCGTGTATATACATAATTTACTAGATATATCTAATAAGAAGACGATAGTGCCTTACATCAAAGAATTAATATAAGTATTATAATACTTACAGAACGGAATCTCTTAAAGTCCCTCGCAATATGCATCCCCGTTCCCCGTCCCCGCACCTCTCCTCAGTTTTCGTCTTTTGTAGGCGGCTGCAGGCGCCTCACAACCCTCCATACGGCGAAATTGGGGGAGAGGTGCGGGGATGCGGAACGGGGACGCATATTGCGCGGGACCTTAGGAGATTCTGTTCTGTATGTAAAACTTATATTAATTTTGTACTTAAAAAAACATCAATTTTGACAATACAATACACAAATGTATAAAATTCAAAAGATACCTATTGCAGTGGTTTCACTTCATAAAACCTTTAAAAGTATTTTTTTTTTATCAAAGTATTTGACCAATTTTATGGTATGGTTAAAATTCTTTTCGTGTTTTGTTCTACATTTTCTTTAGGGAAAGCTGTTCAGTATCCAGAACTAAATTCACTCTTAAAACAGTTCTATTCTATTTTTTGACCCTGTATAAAGACAAAGGCCGTTTTAAATCCGTCATGTTATCTCGACCAAGAAAATATATATTTTTGAAACGTTCTTTAAGCGGGTTGTGGAAGGAGTTGTAAGATAGAAAATGTAAAAAAAAAAACGGTAAACCGTTACGAGACTTTCGGTTCCGTCTGGCTGTATGAAAAGTAGTTTAGGGTTTTTAAGTGCATCACAAAGCGATACAACAAATCAGAGATAACTTTATACAAATACAAAATAACAATAAGTTAAAAGAACTGACCCTTGGTCAAACAGCATGACCGCTTTGACAACGCCATCTCGCGGTCGGATGTAGCCGAAGAAGGTATCTCTTACGAAGAACCATCGCTCCTGCCACTTCGCGCAGACCAAACCCGTGCAGAAGTAGTTACACCTAACAGGTAACACCAGAAACAAAATAAAAATTTGGACATAAAAATAAAATTTCAGACATCAATAAAAGAAATTACATTTTTGCACGTAATAATATATTTTTTATATCCCACGCTTCACAGAACGTTCTAGGTACAAAATAAGATCTCTGAGGCCTAGTGATCATCATGCCAGGCTGTCACACCAGGTGTCCCGGGTTCGATACCCGGTCAGGTCAAGATTGGAAATAATCTTTTTCAGATTGACCTGGGTTTTCCATGTTTATATACAATGTGGAAGGGACATACCTATAAATAATAAATCCAACCACGGGCTATACTAGATCACTATAGTATATTGAAATTAAAATAGGTAGGTAGGTAAAATAGGAAACAAAAAAATAATTGGCATTTCCATACGAAAGTGTGCTGCCGCCCGGGCAATTTGTATAGGAATGCCAAAATTAATTTTTGTGTTTTGACTGTTATTTTAATTTCATATACTATAGTAATCTAGTATAGCACGCGGTTCGATTTATTATGGGTATGTTCCTTCTATTTATTATAAAATAAAGTATTGTTGAATTAGTATTCCATAACACAATTCTCGAACTTACTTTGGGGCTAGCTCAATCTATGTGATTTGCCCGTATATGTTAAAAAAAACTAATGTTTCATAATAGCTAAACGAGGATCACTGGTAGTAGATAATTTGTCAGTAGTAATTGTAAATTTCTATTAACACGTTTCAATTTATCTGAGACTTAGTTGCTATAAGTAGCAGGTTAATGGAAGCGTCCCTAACTCCACCCTCTGAGTGGAACAACTAATGAGAGTAGGATAAGAAAGAAGGAATAAGAAAAAGTTCGGTTGAATTCCGATATGATGGATTTTATTTAGGTGGTTGCTTGACTTTTTAAAGCAAAGATGAATACGATTAATATGTCTTTTTAAAATGGGTAAAAAATAAGGAAAAAATTATTTTTGTAAAAATAAAACTACGTTGAATCATTTTTACAAAAAAAAGTTGACTAACCTGACGCACACCATGTTCCCAAGCAAGCCGAAACAGTTGCAGCCCGCTTGTCCAGGCTGGGTGGAGCCCGTTCGTTTGAGCAGCGTACCTTCCTTGCCTTTTCCTCCTAATTCCGCTATGAAGGACAGGTTTGACACTTCTAGAAATTTCACCTGAAAACCGCAAAAAATATTAGTAAAGTCAATATCTCACGCCCATGAGGAAAAGGCGATACATAGCTACTGTACTGCGTTCACAGACTAAGTATCAACAGATGGCCATAGGAGGGGTATATACGAGTACAATACATACCGAAGAATATAAACTGTCGAGATAATTATACTGACCAAATCAGTCTAGTGTCGAATTCGGGAATGTGACGAATTAGAGTTTTTTTTTAATTGACTTATCGCAGATACTGACCATTTAGTGAAACTGACAAATTATAAAAATTGGCGAATAGTGTTCTAATTCGAAGATATGAGACAGATGTATGGACGGTTTTGCTTGTAATTTTGATAATGATTGGAAAATAATAACCAAAGATTCTGTGTCCAGTGGTCAAAACGTTCGCCTTGTGATTTTGAAGTTGTGGGTTCGCATCCCACTGGAAAGAGCCTATTTTGTGAAAAGTTGTTTCCAGTTTCGTTAGGATATTGTAGGATTGAATCTCCTGATTATCCGAAAAAAAAAAGATGATTCCGTGTTTCGGAAGGCATCTTTAAACTTTAGGTCCCGAACGCAATCTAGCATTTGCTCAAACCTGTTCAAGGATTGGTTCTGGTCTACCCTTTGAGTTGCGGAGGTCAGACGGCCTGTAGAAACCAGTAACCTCGTCAAATCACCTTGGTTAGGTAGCAGACTCCGAACCGTTACCGCTGAGGATGCAATCGGCAATACGCTCGGACGATGATCATGATCTTTTAAAAGATTCATAAACACAAGAAAGAAAGAATGTAAAGACGCACTTGTTAGATTAGATTATACTTTACTGCGATTATATTAACATTTATTTTACAAACGTAACATTTGATTGGAACTAAAACTTACTGTTTCGTAATGATTTCTGTATATCGATATATTGAGGAGATTATACAAGTATTCTTCTAGCTGTTTCATCCGAAGCTGTAAGCCTTCGTACGTTATCATGACTTCTGGTTTCTTTGGAAACCTGTAAAAATAAATATTAGCTCATTATGTCCGATTTAGGCGTATATCCCATCCCAACTAATATTATAAATGTCAAAGTGAGTTTGTATATTTATTTACTAGTTTGTTACCTCTACACGCTTAACCACTTAGGAGGTTATTCATAAAATAGTTTAAAGGTCTTTCTAGACGGTGATACAAATTAAATTTTTAATTATCACCATATTTAGTTTTAAACAATTTATTTCAAATGAGGGCGCCACTTTAGCTAGCACTTCGTCTTAATTAATATGTTTAGACATTTCCGCTCCACTTCTGTGATTTGTCAACGATGCGTCACTAAGCTCCGCTCCACCCAGCTACGCCTTAATCGAAGCGCAGCTTTAAATTGAGTTACCTATCCATTTAAGTTAGTGTAAATAGTGTAAGCAACTATTCTGCATGCGGGTCTATTTTACCCGACTGCGACGGAAGGAGGGTATGTTTTTCGAGTGTATGTATGATGTATGTATTTCCATAGCACGCTTTGCAGCCTAAACGGCTTGATAGATTTAAACTTGGGAGGTGTCTTTAACTTCACTTCTGCTCAAGACCGTGCAATGTGGTGAAGAAAAAGTTGGAAAGCGGACCCCGGGCTTCTCAGCCTTGCAGCTGAGGACGCAACTAGGGAAACGCTGAGAGATGAGAGAGAGAGAGGTGTCTTTAAATTCACTTGATTGAAAATGTGACAATGGGTATAGGAATTAAAAGTAGCTCTACGGGAGTACCGACAAAAGTGAAAACTTGGTGTCGGTAACAGTATCGCGAGTTCAATGATTTTTTCCCATCTCAAAAAATGGTGGAATTTAGAAATGTTTCACTCAGTCGCTTATTTCTTTTTAATAATTACTTGGTATCTGATAAAAAAAGTGTAAAGGGGCCGCGAGCGGCCCTTCTCAGTGCGAATTATTTGCAATCGGTCACTTCTGACAACCAGGCGCAGTGTCAGATATAGAATTTTTTTTTGTATGGGATAGACAATGACATGGCATGCAAATAGTAGTCTAGATTGGGGAGTAGCCTCGGTAAGCTCCCCCCTAGATCCAGGTATCATACGTACCTTGGCAGTGCCCCTTTTCTTTTCCTCGGCCTAATATCTCGTTTCTTCGAATCAGATCTCGGTAGCGCTTGCAATGCCACTCTCTCAGCCTTTTCCTCAGTGTTATGCGCTTCCTCTTTCAACGTATTTTTGAAACTCGCCCTTCTGGACTTGTGGGTTTTGGTCGGGAACGGTATATCAAGTGAAGCTCGGTACAACGTGAGCTGTTGGTGCAGGTACAGGATGTGTTTGTAGCGTTTTTTGATCGTCCACGAGAAATCGCCATGTTGAAGGGCTATTGTGTATCTGGAAAGGAAAATCCATTAGAGTATACTGTGTTAACATTTGTAATAATTTCAAATAACAAAATTTTAATTAAATGAAAACAAGAAACTTTTTTTCTTTCTTACGAAAATATTAAATTACAACATTTCGACCAAGGATGAGATAGAATGATGAGTTATCCGCTTTTGATAAAGAATGAAATGAAATTTTGTCATTTTCTCCTCTGGTTGCATGGTTAACTGGAAGAGGACCCTGACAGGGATAAGTCCGCCTTTGTACTATTGGGTTTTCATTTTTATTTTAAGTATTAGGTTGGGGAAAGTCTTTTCGCATATAGTATGTATGAACTTGTAATAAAACCACTTTGGCTATACTATTTGTACCTGGCTGGTTTTGGTATCATTTAAAAGTTCAAATTTTAAAGAATAAAATTCCAAATTCAAATTTGGAAAATGCGTGATTTTAATTTGTTTTTCTTACCGTCAAGCTGAGTGAATCTAATTAAGAAATTAGATACATTTTAAAATTTTACTGCCAAAAAGGTAAAAATGAAACGCAAGCCGCAAAAAAAAATTTGCAATGTTTATGGACCTAGTGCAGTGTCTGTGAGAGTAGCACAAATTTGGTTTAAGCGTTTCCAATCCGGAAATTTTGATGTCAAAGATGCACGTCGCTCTGGTTGCCCTGTTAGGGATAAAATGGATGCTATTTTTGAAAAAGTGGAGCAAGATCGGCATATCAGTAGTTACGACGTAGCTGAAGAACTGGGAATTGACCACAAAACAGTTTTGGCGCATTTGAAAAAAAATGGGTACACAAGAAAGCTTGATGTTTGGGTACCTCACGAGCTCTCTGAAAGAAACCTAATGAACCGTGTACTCATTTGTGATTATTTATTACGACTTAATGAGACCGAACCATTTTTGAAGAAATTGATAACTGGTGATGAAAAGTGGATCACGTACGACAAGAACGTGCGAAAAAGTTCATGGTCAAAGGCTGGTCAGGCTTCACAGACTGTGGCGAAACCCGGGTTAACTCGCAACAAGGTGATGCTGTGTGTGTGGTGGGATTGGAAGGGCATTATTCATTATGAGCTGTTACCACCAGGCAGGACCATCAATACAGAACTCTACTGCGAATAACTGATAAGATTAAAGCAAGAAGTTGAGAGAAAGCGGCCGGAATTAATCAACAGAAGGGGTGTGGTTTTTCATCATGATAACGCTAGACCCCACACATCTTTAACCACTCAGCAAAAATTAAGAGAGTTAAGCTGAGAGGTGTTAATGCATCCGCCGTATAGTCCTGACCTGGCACCTTCAGATTTCCACCTGTTTCGGTCTCGTCAGAATTCTTTAGGCAGTGTCAGGTTAACTTCACGACAGGACTGCCAAAACTACTTGACGCAGTTTTTTGATCAGATGCCCCAAAATTTCTATAGCAATGGAATCATGTCCCTACCTATAAGATAGCAAAAAGTTATCGAACAAAATGGCACCTACATACTTTAGTTAAATGTAAATAAACTATATTAAAAAATGTTTTGATTTTTCATATAAAATGCGAAAAGACTTTTTCCCCAACCTATTATAAAAAAATGTTGATCAACTCCTGAGATTTAAGTCGAAAATTCCCAAACTTACTGAGTTATCTGGTTTCCCTGTAAGTTCATATTTTAATTAATTCCTTATCACAGTACACAATAAAATTAATAATAATGCTGATAAACATAATAAGAATAAAAATAAACTGGTTTATGTACCTATGCCAAAGGTTATCAAATGTGGTTTCCAGTTGTATTAATTAACTGGGGTAATGCTATCACCCTGGTCCCTACAGCTTTAATTAATAAGAGTGTCGTGTTTTATAAAACCACACGAACAAAACTATACAGGGTGATTGTGAACTTCCCAATTATATTCAACGTAAGTACTATATACAATATGTAACAAAAACCCTGTCCGATCCTTGTAGGAGCAACTCAAACCGTCAATATAAACCACTTTTCCTATGGGACCAATGCTTGATACTCGAAGAAAAAATCGTCATTTTTATACAATTTGCCGGGCCGGCTGAACATTTTTGTATGAAACTGTAGATTTTTTTTTGAGTTTGATGTATTGGTCCCAAAGAAAAAGTTGTTTATATTGACAGTCTGAGTTGTGCCTCCAAGGATCGGACAAGGTTACTTACACTTACGGAAAATCTTTGGCATTGTACGGAACCCTCTCCAGGCGAGTTCAACTCGCACTTGGTTGGTTTTTTTATTGTCACTATAACCACAAATCATGGCAATGTTGGATTTGTTGGATTAGTGTGTCCATGGACTTCGTAATGTTATTGACCTTTGTTATACAAGTCAATAGTGCAAAATACATTGTTTACACAAATGGTCTTCACAATAGACGACCGTACTAAAGTGGTATTATTAGTGTTTACATACTTCATTTAGATCCAATATTTGAATAACGCCGCGAAGCCAGAGAAGTTCTTCTTGCAATTGTAAGTATATTCAACGATAAATTATTAAGCTAAGTATAATTTTTAAAAACTAAAAATCGTCTCAATTTCTATCTACAAAACAGATTTTGATAAAATTTCTATGGGACCACCAAAGTATCCCCATTCAAACAAAAAAAAAAATTCAAGTTGGTCTAGACGTATTCGAGTAATCGGTGAACATACATGAAAAAATAACAAAAGATTCAGACGAACCTCCTCCTGTTTTGAAGTCGGTTGAAGATAAGTTTTTTATGCACTTAGCTCAATTTGTGTCATTTGTAACAGTATTGCGTGCAAGTTTTGAACGAGCGAGCGAAGCGAGCGAAGTTCTCCGAGTCTGCTTGAACAATCCGGTGTTTGTATCAATACGTATATGTTTGTTTTTTAGACGATAACTTTAGTAGTTTTGATCGGAGCTAAATAAAATTTGGTAGGCGTGTAGAAGAAGCCAATAGAATTTTTAGGTTCGAACATGAGCCAAATCGGACAAGGGGTTGCCGATATATCGGGTTGACGAGTTCACAGTTCGGGGCGAACTAAAAGTTATATACAACCTCCACACAACAATATTCCGTTATTTGGACTGATTAGATTATTAAGCCATATACATAGATAATTCTAATTGTAACACGATAACATATTGCTGACCAAGACCAAAGGTTTAACTCGTTTGCAAGCATTACATGTTATAATGTATCAACATTGTATTATATTAAAAGTATTTATTATACAAAAAAAACTGGCCAAGTGCGAGTTAAACTCGCGTGGAGAGGGTTCCGTACAATATCAAAGATTTTTCGTAAGTGAACGTATTATATTGAGTGTTCCACTTTATTTTCAAAACTTAACATTGGAGTTAAAAAATATGTTCTCCCACACATTCCACCTGCAAATGTAAGTTGGTACGCACAATATTGAGTGATTTACCATGTTATTTTAATATCATGGACTTCTTATAGGTTTTCCTATAATCTATAAGGAGAAAACTAATTTCTGTATTTTTTTCAAAATTTTAGGTTCAGTAGTTTCGGAGATAAGGGGGGGGGGGAATGGTCAATTTTCGTCTATTTTCTTGAATAACTCGGAAACTATTTATTTTAAAATTACAAAAAAATACATTTAAGATCTTCTCGACAAGACCTTTCATTTGATATGCCACACGATGCAGTTTTCAGAAATTTTTTTTTTAATTTTCCCCTTCCCCCCCAAAAATGACCCCCCATATACAGATTTCATCTGCTCACGTCACACCTCTGTGTTTGGGTCACAGGAATTGATATGTGTACCAAATTTCAACTTAATCGGTCTAATAGATTCGGAGATAATTGACTGTAAGCGACGGACGGACAGACACACGAGTGATCCTATAAGGGTTCCGTTTTTGTATTCAGACGTACGGAACCCTAAAAAGACATATTAATAATAATATGACAAAGCCCTTCTGGCGAGTAGGCGACCAATACTGTGTAAATGAGTTTCTTTCGGCGTTTCTTCTCAGCAGTGGTCGGTAGCTTTTCTTTAAAAAATAAATTAAATTTCAATATAAACTACACGTAATGTAAATTATACTTATTGACGTGTAAAAGTGCCTGTAAAGGTCTAATTACTGAATAAACATTTGAATTTGAATTTGGTGTGCCAAGAAGGGCGACGCAAAAATATAAAAAAAAAACTTCTGTTAAAATAGCAATCTATCAGTTATCCTCAACTGATTGAGCTGAAATTTTTATATTGTAAGTCGGATGACAATACAATACTATGGAGTCAGTGAGCTGTTCTGATGATGGAGCCGGGAGATATTCGACGGAACTCAGTTAGGAAACAACATAACTCCATTGAATAGGACTCGTTTGATTTGTCTTGACGTGCACTTCATGGTAGATGATGTCTAGGATCTGATCAAGGAGACGGAAGGTGGTCGATAAAAGTCAGTAATAAAACGACGCAACTCCATGAGTTTGGGCTTTTTTCATTTGACTTAATAAGTACTTTAGAGTTACAATAAAAGCTTGTACAAAAATGTTTTTTTTTTAACTTATTTAATTAATCTATGAATGATCAATACATTTGCCGCCAGTGGGCTATTCATATTTTGCTACCCCTGCGTTCACTGGATATCATAATATGTTAAAGCCCCCTGCCTTCTGGAGGGATTGATGCCTTTTTACAAGTTGTATAAAAAATTATATCTCATATAAATAGTTAAATAAAATTTGTTAAATTCATTATGTATAGAACGTGGGAGGGACATACCCGTAATAAATCCAACCACGGGCTATACCAGATCATTATAGTGTAATAAAATGAAAATAAGATCAAAACACAACAAAAAAAAAATGACATTCCCATACAAATTGCCCGGGCGGTTAGACATTTCTGTATGGAAATGCCAATTTTTTTGTTTTTCTACTGTTATTTAAATTTCATTTTACTATAGTTATCTAGTATGGCTCGTGCCGTGGTTCGATTTGTTACAGATATGTCAATTCCACGTTGTATAGTCTGTCAATATACGCTAATGCCACAGAATAAGTACTAGTACTCACGTACAGAAGTCTTACTCGGAAAAAAAATTCGAAGAAATATCTACTAAATGTGGTTAGCGCTATGGTTTAATTTAGCTAGCGTCAGAACTCCTCACCTCTTCGTTTAGATACCTAGACATCCATTACAAGTAAATTTCATTCTTATTACTCAGGACAAACGATTAATGTAACTGAATTTTCCCCTTCGAAGCGGTCGCCGCGCGCATAGTAATAATGTAGGTATATTTTCGATACCTAATCGGGGAGTGACACAGGCCTGCTAATGCTTCTAATCCTAGCGCGATCCTGGTTACATCCATACCTGTGCTACTTGGAGACCCTTTAAAAAACTTTAATTTATATGTGTATTTGTGTATAGCTTTTCTACGCACAATTGCGAAAAACGGCCACTTTTGGCGTATATGCGTAGAAAAGCTTTACGTTCTCACTTTAAACTGTAAACAGTAGTTCATAAAATAGTTAGAAGGATTATCTAGAGCCTGGTCAAGACCAAATTTTACATTATATCTCCGTTTCCTTTTAAATGATTTAATTCAAATGGGGGCAGCACTAGGCCCCGAAAAATTCAGGTAGCCCCTTAAGGAAATGCTTTTACGACATTTTAAACATTAAAACAAATAAATTAACCTTGAATTACACTTACAAATTAGGATTGAGTAGATGTGTGGTCACGCTCCTCTCGTTCTCCACGAATTTGACCTTTATTTCCACACCCGGAATGAACACTTTTCGATGCACTGAGTTGAACTTCACTGGAGGGTTATGAATCTCTTTGAAAGGAATTGCTGTTGTTACTGAAAACAATGAAAAAGTGATATGAACAAAAGCTCAACAATTAACGAATAAAAAAAAATAAGAAAAAAGTACACAGCTGAAACAAAAAAAAAGAAATTTAAAAAAAAATTAACAGACTTCGTTTTTTTTTCAGGAGTTTCTTTCATATCTCCAAAGTTCTTCATCATATTTACACAAATTCCAAAAGACCAACTTGGTACTAAAAGGCTTTCAAATAAAAAAGAATCATCAAAATCGTCCACAAAAGGCGAAGATATTGCGTAACATACATATAAAAAATTTAAAAAAAAATTGGGTTGGATTGATAACCTCCTCTCTTTTGAAGTCGGTTAAAAACAAAGAAATGTGCCGAGATAATTAAATTATCTCAAGTTTGTTTTAAACAGGCGCCTAGATCTTTAAAATTAACATTATTTCTTGTCTTCCTTTCCGTTTTACAAGGTTTTAAGCTACTAGATGATGTTAAAAGTTAAAACAGTTGCTACGTATAACGAGTATATAGTCCTACCTATCATTAGGAAATGTCTGGTGAGTAGTGTAAATACAATTAACTACCCAATCTCATTGCGATTTCGCCACCTTATAGTTAACGCACATTTATCCCAGCCGAACGCGTCGAATCGATCGCACCGAAAGAAACGATCGCGCCGAAAGAATTGTTTCCATTTCCATTATACCTGTCGCACTGTAATTATACGTGAATTGTGATGAATCTTGACGAGATTTTTATTGTCAGTGCCTTATTAATCAATTATGTTAGAATCGCTCATTTTTGTAACATTTAAAATAAATCGAAGAAGTTGCTCGATCGCATAATTCTCGTTGCTCTTATGCTTCGGCCGCACTTGTGCCTATTGTCCCGAAGCAATTCGCGGCGAATCTTCGTACGTTTTGTACACTAAAAAGTTATCGCGATATAGCGCCGCTTACACTAGCGGCTTCGTTATTTTTCACGAACTATCTGGCAATAATCCAAGATAGCGTCATCTACGTGTTTTAAATATGGACGACGACTTTCTTTTCTTTAACATGTGTGCTAACAATTACATAATGCATTTATTGGAACCTAAAATGAAACCTAGAAAGAAAAAGCTAAAAATTTTAACACCATTTTATCGTTCCACTCCATTTTTACGCATTAACCACCGTGGCACCGTCGCACTGCACGCGTCTGAACAAGTTGAAAACAAACGTCAAAATGAATAACGCAAGTGCGACCACGCAGAGCGAATGGTTAGCGTACTTAAATCCTTTGATGTATCGCCACCCGCGCGATAACCAACACGAAGTCCGAATATTCGGGACGATACCCGATAACGGCCGGTCACACTTGCGTGTATCGTGTAATAGCACGAAGCTTCGTAACGATAGCGCAGGTCCGACCCAAGCATAACGCACACACATTTCACTGTCGGAATTTGAGATTCCTCAATTTTTTTGCCTTCGAGGCTTTATCTTTACGCGGAGTACATACTGTCCAATGGAAACTACATCCAATTTTTACCTATTCCAGATTAAAGAAGTTATTTTACATGGTGCAACAACGTAAAGTCCTATTATCAATGTATTTTATCTTCCATGATTCACATGTAAATTCACATACAACGAAATACATAAGTGATGAATCAAGATCGTGATAACACTTGAGGGGCGACTGATTGATACGACTTGCTATAACACGATTACGATTGGCGAGTTGATGCACTATGCAGTTTGGCTGATATGCTAAAACTATTTGGAGTTATTTTATTTCTAATAATTGACTTACACCCGCAAGTGTACAGTGATATTTAAACGATTATTTTTTACATCTGCTAATTAGGGGCCACCCACATATTACGTAACGTCACAGTCATTGGGGAAGCGTCATTGTCAAAGGGGACGGTACGCTACGATGACGCTTCGACTACCTAAAAACACGCTTTGTTTTGCGAAAAGAAAAACATATACCAACAATGTGTTTTCCAGCAGTCGAAGTGTAGCTTATGGCTTGGCTAGACATGTGGAATTTCGCCGGCTAGAAAAATGTTTGGATCTGATCCGTAGGAGTGCAACCACTGGTAGGACTAACTGGGCCGATTTTGATGCTTTTTTGTTTGTAAGCCGACTTGTTAGAGATGGTCGAGGTGTTTGGTAGAAATCGGTTCGGCAGCAGCGGTTTAAAAGTTAGGGAGGTTGAATGTGGGGGTAAGCAACCAGAAAAATATACAACTATGCCTGAGTGGGGTATCAAATGCAAGTGTTACATTTGTAGATAAACCGATTTTCATTAAGACGAAGTGGTAGCTAAAGTGGCGCCCTCATTTGAAATAAATTGTTTAAAACGAAATATGGTGATAATTAAAAATTTGATTTGTATCAATGTCTAGAAAGACCTTTAAACTATTTTATGAATAACCTTTGAAATTATTACTAGTCTAGTCTAGTTTTAGAACGGGTTTTCGCCAAAAGTGGCCACTTTTGGCAAAAACCCGTTTTAAAACTAGACGGACTACCAATATTACTTTCAAAGGTTATTCATATAATATTTTAAAGGTCTAGACAGTGATACAAATCAAATTTTTATTATCACCATATTTCGTTTTAAACAATTTATTTCAAATGAGGGCGCCACTTTAGCTACCACTTCGTCTTAAAAACCGATTTCTTAATCGGTGTCTTAATGAAAATCAGTTTATCCGTTCAAGTTATTGCGGGTGAACCTTTGAAAGTCAAGGGGTTTTTAATTTGCTTAGCAAATAAACATGTTCACTAAATCCAAGCATTTTCATACACTGAGATTCTTTATCACAGTATATGATGAACAAATCGCTCTTGATCCCCTCAGAGGAGATAAAGGACATATCAGTACTTTTATCGGTTCAGAATCTTTATCAGCATTTATGTTGTGCACAACATTATTTTTAAATTAATTACGCATACTCGTAGATGTAATAATACCGCACCCGTGGATATTTGATTCCTATTAAGAGTCATGCCTGTATATGGTAGCTTAATAATACTTATATAATTAACTAGCTTTTGCCCGCGGCTTCGTCGCGTAGGGGTGTAATTTATCAAAATCCTTTCTTAGGGGATGCCTACGTCATAGTAGCTTTATGCATGCAAAGTATCAGCCCGATCGGTTTAAAATTGACAAAGTTCATACAAACTTTCATCCCCTATTTTATCCCCTTGGGGGTAGAATTGATCAAAATCCTTTCTTAGCGGATGCCTACGTCATAACATCTACCTGCATGCCAAATTTCAGCCCGATCCGTCCAGTGGTTTGGGCTGTGCGTTGATAGATCACTATGTCAGTCAGTCAGTCACCTTTGAGTTATATATATTTAGATATACAGGGTTTAACCAAATATACCGAAACTATTTTAAAGGTAAATTCAGTCTATAATATTGAACAACTTTCTAAAAAATAATATTTGGCCTCCCTTACATGTTGACCAGTTGATCTGAGTTTCTATAGAATATTAAAAATTAATATTCATTTTATACTTTAATTATATATTTTTCATACTTAGTTAGATTTCTCAGGTCACGCGGCCTATTTAAAAATATTCCTAGCTTTGTGTCCTTATGACCTTAATAGATATAACGGGGTGATCTACTTCTAGGTCAGATAGGTGACTCAGTGGATTAACTTCACTCCGTATGATTATCTAAACGGGTACTACATAATTTTGACACAAACTTACGGATATTTACTAAACAGGTAATGCTAACAATCTGACATACACAGTCCAAAATCTAAAATATGCCACTTATCTTGTAACTCGATAATAAGTTTACACGTAGGATTTTGAGTTTTCAAATCTCAAATTTTCACGTTTTTTTCTTATCCCTTTAATTACGCTGTCCCTAAATCGTCTAGAAAAATAATTCTCTTAAATTTAAACATTAGTGGTCGTCCATTAATTTCCCCTCCGCCTCCACCCATAAATAAGGAACAAACTTACTTATCTTATATAAATTTATTTTTTAATTATCTATAAACACAGGTATAATCTAAAAATTATGGTGAGTCAAGATCACGCGCCGCAAGATTCGAAGTCAATGGAAACCTTCTCTAAGGTCAGATTAATGAATGAACTTCAATTTACGCGTAAAGCGAGAAGAAGATTAACTTCCGGCCATGAGCACTCGCTAACTAATAGTGTTTCAAACCGTTTTATCTGGCTGGAATTTATCTAAGTACGGAAGCGGTGGTAGCCAAATACAAAAACAAATTGTCTTTATTGTTGAACATAGGTCTTAACATAAAATAAGTTGATTTTTATTACATTTTTTGTATAAGCTTTTATTGATTGAGGTCAAGATACTAACAAGACAAATGTAAAAGTTATGAAATTCGTGTGACGTAATTTATGGATGGTCCCTTATGAATTAATGATCGTCTAAATCGATCGAAACCTGGTCGGCCTTGCCTGGAGTAAACTGTAAACAATATTCACAAGTCTTTATCACTAAGAGAGGCCAAGAGACGCCAAACTTAAAGGTTATGTCTGCTTAACAATGGGTATCAAAAAAGGTCATCCTATGCTAACGCATATTGATCAACTACGATTTGCAAGGGAGGAGAAACAGCTGGTACATCAATGTTTAATTTTTTACTAGTTGATGCCCGCGAGGAACACTTTTAACAATCCCACGGGAACCTTACATTATCCCGGGATAAAAAGTATAAGTGGTAGTTCAGGTTAAGCTATCTTCATGCAAATACATGCCTTTCATTGCAATCCGTAAAACCGTTTTTGCGTGAAAGAGTAACAAACATCTATACATAAAATTTTCGCGTTTATAATATTAGTAAGAAGTTCAATAATGGTAAGATTTATTTACTTGCAAACTAAAGCCTGAGAAATAATTTTGCTATTTTCAAAGATATTCTCTTATGTCATGTGAATTTTATTCATTCGCTTAGCACATCAATCAAGTTGTGGACGACAGCTGATTAAAACTTAACCACCAACAGAAAAATAGGGGTATTATGTTATAAGTTTGACGCTAGTGACTGTCTGTCTGTGCCATCGTAGCGCTCGGACGGATGGACCGATTTGTGCAATCAAGTTCCTTTGCGATGGTACTTAGCTAAGTTTGATAAAAATTAGTTTAGCCGTTCAAAATTCATTGGGGATTAACGCTTGAAAGTCTGGGTTTTTTGCATTTACCTGGCAAATGAAAGATGGCGCTATGGATATCGATTCCACTTAACATCGGTTGGAATGTGTAGTTCCACTATGCATCACTAGATGGTGTTATCGGGGTTTTTTTTTATTTGCCTGGCAAATAAACTTGTTTAGAATGTAGCTATATCGTTCATGTTGGAGGCAGTCTTCATATCAAAAGAATTTCTAAATTGATTTATTTTGGTAAGGTACCAACATATCCTTCTAAGTATTCTTCAAACCAAGCCATTGCTTTACCGATACTTATCTTTTGTTTATACTGGAACATTGTAGTCTCATGCATGTGGCAAAGCCTTTTGCATGACTCGTGTATGAACAAATCAACATGTTATAATGTGTCAACATTGTATTATATTATAAGTATTTATTAATTAAAAGACAATTATAATAATATGACAAAGCCCTTCTGGCGAGTAGGCGACCAATACTGTGAAAATGAGTTTCTTTCGGCGTTTCTTCTCAGCAGTGGTCGTTACGAAGCGCTGGTATCGGTAGCTTTACTTTAAAAATAAATTAAATTTTAATATACTTTACACGTAACATAAATTATACTTATTGACGTGTAAAAGTGCCTGTAAAGGTCTAATTACTGAATAAACATTTGAATCTTTGAATCTTTGAATCAATTGTTTTCAATTTACGGACAGCCAAGGGTTAATATTTTTAGTACTTCGGCCATTCGCCTTGTGCAATTATCGCCATAGAATTATTTTTGTATTGGTTTCAAAAACTCAATTTTGTTTTTCGTATCCACCAAGTCCACCAACCATCATCAAAGTACAATATAATTTGTTTCGTTACAAATTACGAGTAATTTCACCAGTAGTTATCTAGATAACACTAGACTATTGTTTCAGTGTAAACAAAGAACGTACATATCGCAGTCAGCCAATAGTAGTTGCTAGTGACGTCATATTATGAGTATTAACTACCTGATGACTTATTTATTGATTGGTTCTACATTTTACGTGAATCGCGGAACTATATGGCCAGTTTATTAAAGTGTAGAGAAACAAAAAATATTTTATTTGGTGCATTAACAATATCAAAAATATTTTTTTATAATCCAGGCGTCTTCATATAAAATTACTGGTTGATCCTAAAATAAATTATTTTGAAATTAAGATTTAAGGGATATTAAAATCCTCCTGGTTAGCAGAATTTGAATTATCACCTGATTAAAGGGGATCAAAATTGCAATGGGTTGCAGGATGGTTACTAGCCACATTGGCTACTTACATATTTCAGATTTCACCCATTCCCTCGATCGGTTTTTACCATTTGCGCGGTGAGAGAAGCAGCTGTTACATTCAACGTTTATGCTTCTCTTATACCATACCAGACCATAAGACATAATTTTTCAAAACTAAATACCGACTTCACCCCCAAAATACACAACTGATTTTGATAAAATGTCTATGGGACCACCTGACAAGTATACCCATACCCAGCCAAACAATAAAAAAAACATATATATATATATATTTCAAATCGGTCAAGGTGTTTTCGAATAATCGGTGAATAGACATAAAAAATCGATCAGGACGAATTGATATAATCTGTTCCTTTTTGGAAGTTGGTTATATAAATAAATATGTACGGACAAATCAATAGATTGAGTTAGCCCAAAGTAAGTTCGAGACTTGTGTCATAGAAGCATCCAAGACCCAGGTCAATCTGAAAAGATCATTTTCGATCTTGACCTGACTGAGGATCGAACCCGGGACCTCCAATGTGACTGCCTGGCATGATGACCACTAGGCCACAATTGTACCAAATTTGTATTTACCACAATCATGTTCTTCCCTGGAGCAATTCTTTTCTTCGATCACGGAAAGAGATTCGGGTACCGCAAGGCTTTCATCAAAGTCAGAGTCCAGGCCCGGAGTCAGGGAATCCAGGGGGCTGAAGATGCCCTGCATGCAGTCCCCGGTGGTAGGGGTTGGTGTGTCCATTGCATAGTTTGTGTAACCATATAGTTGTTCATCTGTAAGCGAAATAAGAAGTTTATTTTACCTTTTTTTGAGACGAAGTAACTTCTACAGATAGAGACAAATGGCAGTCTAGAGCTGGGGCCTTTGCCCAACGTTGGGACACCATAGGCTAAATAAAAAAAACTTATACTCAATAGCATAAAGGAAGACTGTCCCGAGTCTTGATATCAAATTAATCAAGCTAGAGTTGTCCATGTAGCATTGTTTTAATTCATTAATTAAACCTGAGCTATTAAAATCAATTAGCTAGTTAATGTCATAGAAATGTGTCACACAGTTCTTACCCATATTGGTCAGTCAATGGCACATTGAGATGACAATTCTATTGAGCTCTAACATTATAAACATAAAGATACATTATCACGTCTTTATCCCTGATGAGGTAGACAGAGCCGAGGGCTGTAGGAACTTGATCATGACATAAAGGCCACGCTTGAACAGGCGGGCATGCATGAAGTTAAAGAGAATGAAGAGTGTAGATGAATTGAAAGAGGTCTGTCAGGATCGTAGCAAGTGGAGGTCCATAGTATCTGCCTACCTCTGTGGGAAACAGGGGTGATAATATGTATGGAAGGCCACGCTTCGCATGATAGAAAATTTAAGATAGCAAAAAGGAAACAAAATGGTGATGGGTTGCTAGCTGCATCGCTTATGCATGATTCAGTTTATGTCTCTCCCATAAATTTGATTTGCTTTTACAATGTGCGTGGGAAGAGAAGCAGCTGGTACATTCCGAGGTTTTATTTTCTCCCAGACCAGCATGGAAGTATAGACATAGTATAAATAAATAAATTTAAACTTAGGGGCAACACAGATTGAGCGAGAGCATATAACTTATATCTCTATAGTATTTTATAATCTCTTGTAATAAAAAAGTGACATCATAAATACATTATAATGGTAATGCACTTAAGTATGTCTACATACAAAGGTTTGAGTTAAAGTACTTTGTATAGAAAAAGTAGTTCAGTGTATATATAAGACAGTAAATATTTTAATAAATTTACTTACTTCATTATTTACTTTAATATGTAATAAGAATGGCAATTTAATTTGTAGTCACAGCGATCATGGTGGTTCATAATTTACATACAGACTACATAATTTCAACCCATTTAATTTAATTTTATAAAAGACAAGAAAATTTATATACAATATGTAACAAAAACTATTCGATCCTTGTAGGAGCAACACAGACTGTTCACATGAACAACTTTTCCTATGGGACCAAAGCTTGAAACTCGAAGAAAAGATCGACATTTTTATATAAATTGCCAGGCCGGCCGAATACTTTTGTATGAAAATGTCGATTTTTTTTCGAGATTCAAGCATTAGTCCCATAGGAAAAGTTGTTCATATTGACGGTCTGAGTTGCTCCTACAAGGATCAGACAGGGTTTTTGTTACATATTGTTAGAGATACATTTATTTATTAATTTATTTTATTTTATAGATATTTTTTATTGCATAGATAACATAAATGTGGCGGACTTAATGCCATATGATATTCTCTCCCATTCAACCATAAGACCAAGCAGAAAATATGTGTTGTTATATATGTGTAAAAACTATTCCTAGGTAGGTATTTAAAAAAATGGAAGTTGCTTTGGTTAATAACTGAATAAACAGTTAGTTATCAAACTAGGTAGTTATCTGAAATATAATAAATAAAACAATAGTTCACAACTGCGAACAGTAGTTAGGTAATGAACATCAACAGTTACTAGATTTATTCACAATTTACTGGGGAATAGTCAGACTGAATTATACTTTACGTCCAAAATGGTAAAGTTGCTATTATTTTGTAAAATGTTATTGTTGTAACTGTACTTTGTTTTCTAATAGTTTATTTTAGAACAAAATGATGTTGCACTTTATGACTGAATACACTCAACAACTATTACATTAGGTTTTTGCTACCAACACAGAAATAGGGTTGTAATAAGTTTGACATGAGTCATCTAGTTCTTCGTGCCTAGCTGTAGTTCTCAACCAAAGGGATTGATGTTTTTCTTTTTCTTTCTGTTTGAAAGGTGGCTGGGTGTTTCAACTATGATTTAATAAAATTTTACAGGTAGACTTTTGATTCAAGTATCATTTAATATTAGTCTGGCCATATAGGCATGAATGTATATGTATATATATACATATACATAGAGGTAATGACAAAGCAATAATGCAGGTGCAACAAGCATGCTAAGGATGCAATGACGAAGACAATGATTAAAGTTGTGTTAAAGCTTGAGTCAGTAATTAGATTTTCAATGCCTCACTCAAATCTGCATATTCAACTTTATATTAAGATTGACAGGATTGAAAATTTAAAATAAAAAAATTCTTAATGCAAATGTATCCACTATTGTCCCAGTGAGCAGGTAAAATCAGTGTAAAAAGTTGTCTCCACTTATAAAATCATATGACTAAGTAGATAAGTAGATAAAAATAATGACAGAAACTATAGCATAAATTCGTCAGACATGGTATATCCACCATAAAAAAATACTGCCAATAGCTTGGGCTTTGTTCTGTTAACAGCAGGTAACTAGGTTAGGTTTTTATATAATTTGTTTTACATTTTATTTTCAATCGATATTAAATTTTATAAAAATCAAACATTGTATTGAATTCTTGGGGTTATATTGGTGCTTTTTATAGGATGTCTCTGAGTTCAGTGTGCCTCTTGGCAAAAAAAAATCTAACATAAAATATTTACCTAATAAATAAAGACAATAAAATACTGTTTAAATCAAATGAGCATTTATGCAACCACATTTAAATTAAATTTGATGCAAGTTAAGTACTTCACTATTTCAGTGCACACAGAATTGAATAGATATTACCATTTCTAAAAATATAATTTTAAAACACTGCACTGTCACTGCTGAACTAACCAAACAAACACAATTCTTGTTAACACACACCTCGCTTTATTAAGTTGTGGAAACTCAATGTCAACTCTTTGCGTTCCATGTATATTGTTGAAAACAGTGTTTTGCACGTTCCGTATTTTGTGTGACAAACTTTACGTCCATTACACGGCGCGATTGGAACACTTGTGCACATAATCTATTTGATAAGATAAGAATGGTGTTTTTTTTAATTTTATTTTTAGTTTTCTTACAGAGTTCGCGCTTGAAGGCTGTGTCACGAATAAACTGAGACGACACGCGACATCGGATCCACTGGAAAAAAGTTTCAGTCTCTCCATGCATCAATGAACAAGGCTGAGAGACCAAGGTTTTCTAATACTAGTGAAATCAGTACTTACTAAGTTTTCGTCACTCCTGGGAGTCTTAGCGTGTTTTCATCTTGAACACTGCTGCGAAATGTCGGAACTTATGGAGGACTGCGTTGAATCTGTTTTGATTCATAGAAGGCAGTAGATGCTCAAGGTTATTTTCGATAAAATAAAATCACTATTATGTACTGTCGATCAACGCACAGTTTCATTACCAAGTGTTGATGAACTTGAAATGACGTAAGTAATCGGGAATGTGTTGCACAGAGATCAACAACATTTTCAATTTAGACTGTTTCTAAAAAGTTGTCAGTCCTATGTTTTCTTGTAAAATTGTAGGTAATTTAGATCAAAACAAAATCAAAAGAAATGTGTATGTAAACAAAAAAGATATTATTTAAAACTACATAAGTAATTAGAAATATCTGCAATCTGCATCAAGATTTCATTGACATTGACAAACATTGGTACTGACGTTGACGTATTGAATTGACACTAGTGACGTATGTATAACGTATTGACGTAGTCAGCAGTGCTGCCAGTCATAGAACTAGAATTTTGCTGCCAGTTGCCAGTAATAAATGTATGTGTATCACAGTGTGGGTGAGGTGTGTCGTGCGTATAAATATTAGGTTGGAGAAAAAGTCTTTTCGCATATAGTATGACCACTTTGGCTTTATTATTTGTACCTGGCTGGTTTTGGTATCATTTGAAAGTTTAAATTTTAAAGAAGATAATTCCAAATTCAAATTAGGAAAATGCGTGATTTTATTTGTTTTTCTTACCGTCAAGATGAGTGAATCTAATGAAGAAATTAGATACATTTTAAAATTTTACTACCAAAAAGGTAAAAATGCAACGCAAGCCGCGAAAAAAATTTGCGGTGTTTATGGACCTAGTGCAGTGTCTGTGAGAGTAGCACAAATTTGGTTTAAGCGTTTTCAATCCGGAAATTTTGATGTCAAAGATGCACGTCGCTCTGGAGTACTATTTTTCATTTAAGGACTCACCAAAACACTAAACGTGTAGTTTTCCAACTCACCGCTCGCGTAAAAAATCATTTGGGCGAATTTTTGAAACCGTTGTGTCAGCGAAAAACTATATTGTTTTACGCAGAAAACGCACAAAACAGAAAACAAAAAATATGTCTATGGTTTTCTAAGAATTTCACTACTTATAAAAAAGCAGCACGACACGGAACGGATTCTCATTTCTCTATGAAAGGTTTCTTTGACATATCTGCGCCACAAATGTCAAAATTACGAGTGGTCGAGACCACTCGTTGCAAATCCTTCGCAAACTATCATTTAAAAAATGCGTCCGTCTGGAAACGCACGCGTAAACCATTCGTGATGTGACAAGTGATTTCAAAAATGCTACCCCTGGTCGCCCTGTTACGGATAAAATGAATGCTATTTTTGAAAAAGTGGAGCAAGCTCAGCATATCAGTAGTTACGACGTAGCTGAAGAACTGGGAATTGACCACAAAACAGTTTTGGCGCATTTGAAAAAAAATGGGTACACAAAAAAGCTCGATATTTGGGTACCTTACGAGCTCTCTGGAAGAAACCTTATGAACCGTGTACTCATTTGTGATTCTTTATTACGACGTAATGAGACCGAACCATTTTTTAATAAATTGATAACTGGTGATGAAAAGTGGATCACGTACGACAAGAACGTGCGAAAAAGGTCATGGTCAAAGGCCGGTCAGGCTTCACAGACTGTGGCGAAACCCGGGTTAACTCGCAACCAGGTGATGCTGTGTGTGTGGTGGGATTGGAAGGGCATTATTCATTATGAGCTGTTACCACCAGGCAGGACCATCGATTCAGAACTCTACTGCGAACAACTGATAAGATTAAAGCAAGAAGTTGAGAGAAAGCGGCCGGAATTAATCAACAGAAGGGGTGTGGTTTTTCATCATGATAACGCTAAACCTCACACATCTTTAACCACTCAGCAAAAATTAAGAGAGTTTGGCTGGGAGGTGTTAATGCACCCGCCGTATAATCCTGACCTGGCACCTTCAGATTTCCACCTGTTTTGGTCTCTTTAGAATTCTTTAGGCAGTGTCAGGTTAACATCACGAGAGGACTGCCAAAACTACTTGACGCAGTTTTTTGATCAGAAGCCCCAAAATTTCTATAGCAATGGGATCATGTCCCTACCTATAAGATGGCAAAAAGTTATCGAACAAAATGGTACCTACATACTTTAGTTAAATATAAATAAACTGTATTAAAAAATGTTTAGAATTTTCATATAAAATGCGAAGAGACTTTTTCCCCAACCTATTACATAAGTAGCTTAACCATCAACAAAATAAAGACCACGCTGTAACATCTATAAAACTGGCTGAGATTGGTCTCTATTTAATACCCAAAAAGAATTATCTATGGTTGGCAGCTACCATTCTGAATAGTCTACCTATTTTATTAAATTACATGATTCCAGAGTCATTTTAGAATTTAGCTGTCGAATATTCATCGTGAAGCAAGAGTCTTACCATACTACAGTGACAATGAGTTCAAGAACGCAGTGGCTGTAGCTGTCTACATGTTTTCAGTTGTACTAAATTGCCTGGAGTCTGGCTGGACTGATCGCGCCGAATCCCAAAGTAGACTATAGTTCAGAGTTCTACAGTTTCTGCACTGGACTGAAAAAAGCTGGATCCGGACTCCAGTGCATTTCAGTGACGTTTTTCATACTTTTTCCAGTCGTAATCTAGCGTAGGATTTCATTCTTGACTGGTATAATGTAAACCGGGCATTATTTTTTAAATATTGAATAAATATTTGCAATATTATTTTTAGCAAAGATATAAAATAATAATTAGTACCAAGGTACAAAAAGTACAATCTTGGATATGAAATTTGCTAAATTAAACCCAGTAACAGCGTCCTAATGTCCCATTTAGTTTGCACTGACATTCAACTTATTCATTCCTAAATCATGGAGTGCGCCGCCGCCGCCGGCCGAACGAGTGAAAATGTACCAGAGGGGTTAATGTTAGTACAACAAAGTAGGAAATTATGATGTATAATGATATCGATTCAAAATGTACTCTATCTTTGTATGATCCTTATATAAACCAAGATCATTTTATTTGGTCATATAATATAAGTTCGTACTAGAAATAACAGATGGCATAACTAGTAAAAGTAACTAAATAGTTCAATAGAATTTGAAAAGATGTCTCTAGTTACTTACTCATTTTTTAACGATAGTAGATTTTAATAATAAAAAAATATATAATTCGATACAAATGAGGGTGAAAATAAAACCAATAAATATGATTTTAACTAAAAAAACAATTAACAAACCATAAAAAGAAAAATATCCGTAAAATTACATCAACGTCAATTTTGTCTTGGTACAATTTATATATCTGTAAATGGCAACACCGATAAAGTTTTAAACTTGTAGGTACAAGTTTGTAATGTTGTGATGTGAACTTTGGTGTGAAACAAAAATCAAGAAAACTTACTAAATATATAAAGTATGTGCTGAGACAAATAGAACTGTGTTATATTTTGGATATGTTTTGTCATTTCAACCATGTATATTCTGCGATGATCGTGTGATTTGATAATATAATTGATTTTCATTACATTTTAAATAAGGCTTTCATTTTGAGCCTATTTCGCATTGTTTATGTACTTAATTATTTATAATCCAAAATATTGTGTGACTGCCATCTCCATTAATTGTCTCTTTGGCGTAATTACATAAACATTGTGAAGTATGGCAGGTTTATCTCCCAAAACAAAAACATCGTACGTAGGTAAACTATAAAGTAGGTATACCATAGACGGCTTCGTGGTATAGATATATATATATCTAATCCTTACTAAAAATAAAAGATGGCGTTAGTTATTCATTGCAAATATTTATTTCCGCTTCACACCGCGAAGATAGGTCTCTATTTCAGTATATACAAAAGTACTCTGTGAAATGTACTTACCTTTACCTACTATGTCTGGGAAACGACGGTCCGTATACCTTTATCTCTAGGGTTATTTTTTAAACCATTTTAAATCAACCATATGTTTGTTTGTTGGGCGGTCTAGCTTCATAATTTTTTAGGGTTTTTTGGCATTCAAGATGCACTACTAAAGAACGGGCATGTCGATATATTGGGATTTCAGTTGATTGTCATCGGGCAACTGACATTCGATATGGCGCATGGCGTAGACAAGTTTATTTGCTAAGCAATTTAAATATTTTGCGTCAATCAATAGAGGCTGTCACGTCATTTATCACGTGAGGCTCGAAGGGGGGGGGGGTGGTCCATAAAAATCACGAAATATTACAAGGGGGGAGGGGGGGTGTAGTAATATATCACGTGTATATATTTTTTCGGCAAACGCGCGATCACAGAGTACTTTTGTATATACTGAAATAGAGACCTATCTTCGCGGTGTGAAGCGGAAATAAATTTTGCAATGCATAACTAACGCCATCTGTTATTTTTAGTAAGGATTAGATATATATATCTATACCACGAAGCCGTCTATGGTATACCTACTTTATAGTTTACCTACGTATGATGTTTTTGTTTTGGGAGATAAACCTGCCATACTTCACAATGTTTATGTAATTACGCCAAAGAGACAATTAATGGAGATGGCAGTCACACAATATTTTGGATTATAAATAATTAAGTACATAAACAATACGAAATAGGCTCAAAATGAAAGCCTTATTTAAAATGTAATGAAAATCAATTATATTAACAAATCACACGATCATCGCAGAATATACATGGTTGAAATGACAAAACATATCCAAAATATAACACATTTCTATTTGTCTCTGCACATACTTTATATATTTAGTAAGTTTTCTTGATTTTTGTTTCACACCAAAGTTCACATCACAACATTACAAACTAGTACCTACAAGTTTAAAACTTTATCGGTGTTGCCATTTACAGATTTAGAAATTGTACCAAGACAAAACTGACGTTGATGTAATTTTACGGATATTTTTCTTTTTATGGTTTGTTAAATGTTTTTTTAGTTAAAATCATATTTATTGGTTTTATTTTCACCCTCATTTGTATCGAATTATATATTTTTTTTATTATTAAAATCTACTATTTTTAAAAAATGAGTAAGTAACTAGAGACATCTTTTCAAATTCTATCGAACTATTTAGTTACTTTTACTAGTTATGCCATCTGTTATTTCTAGTACGAACTTATATTATATGACCAAATAAAATGATCTTGGTTTATATAAGGATCATACAAAGATAGAATACATTTTGAATCGATATCATTATACATCATAATTTCCTACTTTGTTGTACTAACATTAACCCCTCTGCGCGCGATACTCCACCGAAAGGCGGCGCACATAGATTAATTTTTAATAGTTATGGGTCCAAAATGGAATTTTAAAAAGTTACAAACACAACAAGAGTTACAACATCATAATTTTTTTCTGTGTCAGTTTTTGAAGTAAAAGTGATGGATTCCAATAATTCAGGTATGATTCTTTATTTTTTTATTGTTTACTTACCCAAAATGCGCAATTCGAATAATTAGGGGGTTTCTAACACCTGGTGTTTTTTAAACAAATTTTGAAGTATTGTTCAATTTTAAAGGTTAATTTGTTGTATTTCTAGATCAAATACGATCATCATTCTTTTTTTATTTTAAAGTACAATGTTTTGGCTAAAATAAAATGCAAAAAGCGAAAGAGTGCAGACAAAACGGGGGACCTTTTTACCCTACTGCGCCAGAAGGAGGGTTATGTTTTTCACGCTCACGAGGGATAATTGTTTGGCACGCTCTGTAGCCTGAACGGTTTGATGGATTTTAGCTTGAGAGATGTCGTTAGATTCGTATTTACTGTAAGAGCGATACTGGGCATATTAAAATAAAAAATAATAATAATGAAAAAAAAGGCAGGTTTTTTTTTGTTTTTGTACCATTAAGATTTTATATGAAAATATAATATTTCTTTTATTAGTCAAGTAATCTTAGCTTTTCATCGTTGTAGGTACTAGGTGTGAAAATTGTTATCTACCCGGAAATACCTTTATCAAATTATGAAAGACGAAAATTTTCCGAATTTCGATGCAAAAGAGAATTACTTAGAAAGTCATTTATTATTAAACTATTGCAATACAGGTGAGGACATAAAAGATATAAAATAAAGATATTTTTTTATTTAAATCAGTGTTGAAGGACAAATAGGCAAAATGCCACAAAAAGGAAGAGGTTTTCTTTTGAAAAACGATGAGTCGTGGTTAAATTGAACTTTTGTTAATGGAACAATGAGTTGTTATTTATGGATGGCACCCTATGATTCCGACCATGCATAAAATATTGTCACATGGTGCGACTATAAAAGAAAATGCATTGCTTCCAATAGGTTATCAGAAGAAGCCGCAGAAGCCCGGAATAAACACTTCCGTGTTTATCGCGAAAACTTCACCAGCACTATAGTGCTTTATTTAGTTTCTGCCTCTGTTATATTAATGTGTGCTTGCAATATTGTTAAATAAATAATTATATGAGTTTCATATGATTGATTGGACGATGAAGCCGATGTTGATCTCCAACAAAGCACTGTGCCAAAAACTGACTTGTGAGATGCTTATCCAGTTATTGGTGCTGAAGAAAGTCTTGCTAGTCCATAGTCCGAGGATACTGTACATTAAATAATGTCCATGTATCAGTTCAAAAAAGTTTTTCATTATTTTCATGTCAGTCAATAACAACCTGCAACCTTTCTGTCTACCTAAACGTTATTATTGTAGTCTGTTATTTTGTATAGTAAGATTAGATGATACTTATACCTGTTTTACAAACATAAAAAAAAATAAGATTCTTTATAGGTACAAAAAATACACGTGATATAGGGGGAGGGTAGGGGGGTAATTTTAAACCTCACCAATCAGCATGTATCAGCAAGGAGGAGGGGTGGGTTAAAAAAACGTCACGTGATTTATGGACGGCCCCATAGGACATTTTTAGCGTCAATCTTATAACCTTTATTTTATCGGGGGTTAAAATAAGTTCAAATTTTGAACAGCACCAATCTATTGGTGATCAAAAGAACTAATTTTTAAGGATTACTCCAAAGTCCAAACCCTTGAAACACAGACAAACAGACAAAAATTTTTTAATAATTTTTTGTGTTTTTTTTGCGTTGATAAAAGACTCCAGCAATATTTATCTGACTGCAGCGACACCTTTTTTGTTACGGAATTTGTATGGAAACGTTTCGTAGTTAAATAAATCTAACACTTTTTTATTAATAAATAAAGGATATACATAGTAATAAATAATAAAATAAAATACATGCGTAAGCAGGGATTTGAACCCGACCCGTATCATCGAGCACACGAGATGTACGCTCAATCAAGTGAGCTAAAGTGAACTTTGAAATTACCTTTCAGTTTAATGCGCCAGACAGCGCCATTTAGTTACAAACCATTGACTTAGATAGTGATAAAGAGCTAATATGTCTAAACTGCTGGATCGATTTTTACCATATATAGCTAAGACTTGCGGTGGGCAATGAAACCTGCTTTCACGTAAGAAAAACCACGTCGAAATCGGTGCATCCGTTCGAGTGCTAGGATGCCACAGATAGACAGACAGACAGACCTTAGCGTCAAACTTATAACACCCCCTTTTTTCGTCGGAGGTAAATTAAAAACCCGGGTCGTGCCGATAAGTGGAAAAACGCCCAATGTTTTAGACCCCTGGCCTGCTAGTGCTAGCTAGACGTCACTGTCATATGACAGGAAAGACTGTATTATTTGTACAGATAAACAGTTATTATAAATAAATATATAGGGACAAATTACACTGATTGAGCTTGCCCCAAAGTAAGTTCGACACTTGTGTTATGGGATACTAACTCAACGATACTATATTTTATAACAAATACATATATAGATAAACATTCAAGACCCAGGACAATTTGAAAAAGGCCATTTTCCAACTTGCCCTGACCGGGAATCGAACCCGGAACCTCTGAGTGGCGGACTAGCATGGTGACCAATATGCCACGGAGGTCATCGGCCATGGAGTTATTATTCGTTTATTTACTGGGTAAATAAAACTAACAGATTTTTAAGTAATACTTTGTTTTATTACGTAACATATAAACCACTTTTAAATTGCAAATTTAATAAATATTGATTGTACTTAAGTTTCATTGAACTCTTCCCAATGGCCTTGCTAGGAACTAGGCTCCTTAGAAGGCCATCATAATAAATCAGTCATTTAACACAAAAAGTTACTGAATAGCGATTAAATCTACAATAAAACGAAGTGGTTTAAATGTTACGTAATAAAACAAAATATTACTTAAATATTTGTTAGTTTAATTTATCCAGTAAATAAACGAATAATAACTGTTTATTTGTTAGAGTGGCCTTCCATGGTACACCCACCTTATTTTAACGTCGTCGATTCCCGATATCGAAGAAGCGAGGGACCGTACTGCCAAAATAGTAGCGCGAGAGGTTCGCCGCCGCGTCTGTGATTTCCAGTTCGATGGGTGTTTGTGTAAATAGAAGGAATTTGTCATCACATGGCAGTAAGTAACTACGAAATTTTACTAATTGGCCTTCGCAGGAGCATGGCCTTCCATGATCCACCCGCCTATTTTTAAAATCAGGCCTTTTATTTTTTAAAGATTTCACTGATCTGATAAAGTAAAAAGCTTGAAGATGCAAAGATTAATATACAACAAGTACATATCTATACTATAATAAAAGAGTAAAAAAAATGTGTCTGTACATTGAAAATTTTTCCAAAAAAAAAAGACATAAGTTCAGTATTTGCAGACCTTCAGAGCATAACACACCACAAAAATTCTTGGTTATGTAAACGCGCCATATTGATGTCGGAGGGCCAATAATGCTGATGCGAAATTTGACTCCGTCGAAACTGTGTAACGGAACCCAACTTAGTGTCTCAGCATTGTATGCCGAAGTTCAGCGGCTGAATTTCAGCCAATGCATGCCTGCAATGTTATTTGCATTACTAGCAACACATAATGCCGAACTTCCGATGCTTTTGCCTGAATCGGACCCCTACCCGTACCCGTACCTGTACCCGTACCCGTACCCGTACCCGTACCCGTACCCGTACCCGTACCCGTACCCGTACCCGTACCCGTACCCGTACCCGTACCCGTACCCGTACCCGAACCCGTACCCGTACCCGTACCCGTACCAGTTCCGCTCCCGCTCCCGCCGCCGCTCCCGCTGCTACCGCCGCCGCCGCCGCCGCTCCCGCTGCCGCCGCCACCGCCGCCGCTTCCGCCGACGCTGCCGCCGCCGCTTCCGCCGCCGCCACCGCCGCCGCCACTGCCACTGCCACCGCCGCTTCCGCCGACGCCTCCGCCGCCGCCGCCACCGCCGCAGCCGCCGCCGCCGCCGCCGCCACTGCCGCCGCCGCCACTGCCAACGCCGCTACCACCGACGCCGCCGCCCCCGCTTCCGGCGCTGCTTCCACCGCCGCCGCCGCCGCTGCTGCCGCCGCCCCCGCCGCCGACGCCTCCGTCTCCGCCTCCGCCTCCGCCGCCGCCGCCGCCGCCACTGCCGCCGCCGCTTCCGCCGACGCCGCCGCCGCCGCCACCGCCGACGCCTCCGCCGCCGCCGCCGCCGCCTCCGCCGCCGCCGCCGCCGCCGCCACTGCCGCCGCCGCTTCCGCCGACGCCTCCGCCGCTGCCTACGCCGCCGCCGCCGCCGCCGCTGCCACTTCCGCTCCCGCTCCCGCTTACGCTCCCGTTCCCTCTTCCGCTCCCGTTTCCGTTCGCCGCAAACGCGCCAAAGACGGAAGATTAAATTCTCATATCGGCACATCACTACTGTCCGGCGTTTCCACCGAACTTCAGCGGCTGAACTTCAGCTTATTTAGTGTGTCATCCCCACCGAACTTTAGACACTGAACTTTAGCCGCTAAACTTCGGCATAGTCTGCTGAGACACTTGAAGTTTACTGTGAGTGGTGGTATTTATTCCGCGTATGCTACTCAACCCCAACAATTTTCCTTTTGAAAATACACAGTTCCATGTGTTTACTTGCTTTGCTATGAAAATAAGTCACAGTTTTAGAGGCTTAAAGCTGCTGATGTCGATCTAAGGACTGGTTTTTCGCATGGCCAACTTAATGTGGCTTTCTCCAGGGTTAGTAACACTTCAGCTCTTTTCATATTGGCTCCCGAAGGAAAGAATTCAAATAATATTGACTTTTAACTTCTAACACTGTTACAAGAACTTTCTCATCTCTCTCTATCTTTCTGTCTCTCTCTCTCTCTCTCTAATTAGTTTTTATTTATATTAATACGCCGGAGTCATAAAGTCCACGCGAACGAAGTCGCGGGCATCAGCTAGTTAAAAAATAAAGTTCTTATATAATGTTTTATTTAGTCTTAATTGTCATATAGATATTGATATTGGATACCCTTTGGTAACACACTATTCGGCTGTATTGTAGGTAAATCTTATCGTAGATGGGTCATTCATACGTATGGTACGATAAGAAACGAGTAGGTATAATTTCGCGCGTTGCGCCTGTGGAACGGCTTAGAGCAAAGGCGGTTTTTAGAACTTTTAACTTTGTTTAAATAAACCTAACTTAGTTACGTTACGTTTACAAACAAGTTAAATGGTTAAGATTGGATGGATGGTGGTAAAATTTAAAGATGGGCAGGATTAAATGGGAATTTGGGACTAAAGGGCGCGGGTAGCAGGGTTCAGCTCGGTAAGTAAGTAAAGTACAGTAAAATACTTTGTTGTTTACACCAAAAAATAGAACAATCTGTAGTACGTATATAGTATGCCCGGGACAACTAGGGCTCGGGAGCTAGGTTTCAGAAATTAACCCTTTAAATACTTAATGTTGCATATCAGCAACATACTGAAATTATTATTTTATTCTAATCATGTATCTCCTTTAGTTTCACGGGTCTTTTCACCCCGGTCCTTTGAGAGGTTTGCGTGGGGATGCAGGTCCAACACGTAGAGGCCCTTTGGAGAAGTTGATGTTATGTGGCGCTCCCGCCAAAACTCATTCCTGAATATACCTATGAAAGATGTACTCTTGAATAGGTTTCGGCTGGAGAAAGATCTATTGCAAGAAAAAGGGAAAGGTTATGGAATGAGATTGGCATGTAATATTATAATTATTTTTATTACTTTTAATGTTATTAAATGTTTTATGTTCAATTGTAATCTCCTTTTGGTATATAATACATAATAAATATATAATTAGACTAGCTTTTGCCCGCGGCTTCGCTCGCGTAGGGGTGTAATTTATCAAAATCCTTTTTTAGGGGATGCCTACGTCATAGTAGCTTTATGCATGCAAAGTCTCACCCTTCGGTTTAAAATTGACACGTTTTATACAAACTTTATTTTATCCCCTTGGGGGTAGAATTGATCAAATACTTTCTTAGCGGATGCCTACGTCATAACATCTACCTGCATGCCAAATTTCAGCTCGATCCGTCCAGTGGTTTGGGCTGTGCGTGATAGATCACTATGTCAGTCAGTCAGATTATTTCTATTTTTTCTTTTTTTTGTCTATGCCAAGTGAATTTCTCGCGACAATGAACCATAGAGCCGAAACATTGTTTAAAAATATATTTCATGTACTTAAAATGGTCAAATTGACACAAAATAAATTGAATAAAGTAGGAAATTAAACATATTTTTATAAATCTTAAATAAAATAACGAAATTGAAAAATTATTTCATTTCGTAAAGGAGGCTTTTTTCAGAATTTCTTAATTATAGTCATACAACAAAGCAATTTTTTTAAAATTATTTTACACGTTGCTATTATTGACCAATGATGTAAGTTTTGGGTGCATGCATTTGGGTTAAACAAAAAATCTAAATATTTACCTAGAGGCAAAAAACTACTAAACAAGTATATCTACCTACAGTAATTTATTGTCCACACACGATAGGTTTATAATTTTTATATTATTATGTAGTAAGTATTATAATATTTTGATGTGTGCGTGTGTTTTGGGCTACAGTCTAGATATTATATTTCATCATCATCATCCTCACGTATTCCCGGTTGCATCCTCAGCAGTAAGGCTTCAGAGCCCGGGGTCCGCTTCCTAACCAAGGAGATTTCACGAGGTTACTGGTTTTTACACAGAGCGACTGCCGTCTGACCTCCACAACCCAAAGGGCAAACCAGAAACCAATCCTTGGATAGTTTGATGATCAAACGCTAGGTGGCGTTCGGGACCCACAGTTTTACGTGCCTTCCGAAACACGGAATCATCTTTCTTTTCGGATAATCAGGTGATTCAAGCCTGCAATATCCTATCCAGACTGGAAACAACTTTGCACAAAGTATGTTTCCCAGTGGGAATCGAACCCATGACCTCCGGGTCACAAGGCGAACGCCTTGACCACTGGACCACGGAGGCAGTCTCTAGATATTATATTTATCCACGTAGATAACGTTACGTAAGTAGTACCTAAAAATCTTGTTGTATGTGGGCTACAGTCTTGTACTTACTAAAGTCTGTATTTATAAGTATATCATAATGTAGTAGTAAACAAGGAACCCTTATAGTTTTGCCATGTCTGTCTGTCTGTTTGTCCGGGGTTCAAGTCAGACACTATAAAAACGAGAAAGCTCAAATTTGACAATAAAATATTAGGTATTTTTAACCGACTTCCAAAAAAGGAGGAGGTTATCAATTCGTCGCGATCCTTTATTTTTTTTATGTATGTTCACCGATTATTCAAAGACGCCTGGACCGATTATAAAAATTCTTTTTTGTTTGAAAGGGTATACTTTCTAGGTGGTACCATGGAAATTTTATAAAAATCGGTTGTGTAGTTTGGGGGTGAAGTCGGTTTTTAGTTTTGAAAAATTATTTGATTAACTAAACTAACGTGAGACACGTGCATTATAAACAAGCAAACATGTCAGCCAGTAGATAACTTTCTACGTTACTAACTCGTGCTTGTTAATAATAAACATAATATTATAGCGCCACATTACATCAACTTCTCCAAAGGGCCTCTACGTGTCGGGATCTGTATCCCCACGCAAGCTTCTCAAAAGACCGGGGTGAAAAGACCCGTAAATCTAAGGAGAAACATAATAAAAATGGTAAAATAAAATTTTGATATTCTTTTTTTAGATTAGCTCCCAGTAACCCATCGTGTGGCATATCGTTGAAAAGATCTATCAAAAATATTGTGAGCCTGTGAACACCATTTTTCGATTTATGGATCCGTTTCTGAAATATTTGGTTTTACAGTGCAATATTATAACAAGTGTCCTCCAATCTATCTGATAAACGGTTATTTATGGACACATGAAAAAATTATTATTATTACGTGAAAAAATCACGGCGTAGGCGAAAACTATAAGAGCTAAGTAGGATTTACGTATAAAAAAAACTATAGGCGACCAGCCCATAAAATATACTCGGAAAAGAAATTTCATATTCAATAGAAAATTAGTTTTATGACGTTTTAAGTCGCGTGAGATAAAAGTTGGCATTCGTTAATACGGAGACCGACATTGCGCGTGGCACTACACGCACTTGGCCAGTTATTTCAGATACTTACTGAAGATAATCCCATATAACTATTATTTCTATTTTAAATAAGCATATTATGACATACACAAAGAGTTTCTTTAGTAGGATGGTTCCTTAGGACCCAAGGATGAAATTAAGAAGTAGAGCCACCAAGACTTTAGATGTATTCTTGAGGTTCTTGGCCTCGAGCTAAATCTTTGATGATGCACTAGTTAAGCTATATTAGCTTAACCAGTGCATCATCAAAGATTTAGCTGGAGTCAAATTTGGTATCTAAAGGATGCTAAATTCATATTTGAATTTACCTTTGCGCGATTCAGATGGACGCGATATGTAACAAAAAAACTGTTTGATTAAAGAAAAATATTCTACAAAAAACAAAAATTGGAATATGGATAATATCTTGAAAAATTATTATCACTCATATCACTCGGTATATTAAAATATCAAAAAGAGAATATATTTTTTGGCAGATTGAAAAATAAAATAAAAAAAAAGAATCTTTTGTGTTTCTATTAAACTATTGAATTAAAAATTTGAAAAAAATAATGTGTATTCATAACACTATAAAGAATTTATTTTCGTTAGGATTAAATTTTAATGTAAATATCTTCATAAGTTAGGCTATTGGGTACTTTCCTGGGTCAAAAATAAATTATTTGGTACTGATAAGAAAATAAAACGTCACAAAATAATATCACTTAGAATATACCATATTTTTTCCAAATTTTAAATTAATATTTAAAACCTCAAAAACTACAATTTAAAGTTACAGATTAGTGAAATGTACAAATATTTGATTTTTTTATCACTAGTTTATTTTTCAAATTTCTTATGTTCGAACTATATATTGACTCAAGTATCATTCCAGAATTAAAATTCAGATATTTGATGTACACGGAAATGATACCAAATGGCTTAGTACCTAAACTTTCGCAGTTATTAAGATCAGACTTTGTTAAGGCTAAATACCCCCTCCCCCACCTGCATGAAATCCTGGTGGCTATACTTCGAAAACCCATCTAAAGGCCTGCGCAGACGACGGAGTTTTCTCCGCGGCGGAGAAAAAAGTGCGTTCCGCGAATAAAAAGTCCGCCGCGGATTTACTGCGAACTTAACTCGCAGGGTGTGCGATCATTCGTTGCCCGGAAATGTAGAGATAAACGCAGACTAAAGTCCGACATGTGCGTTGCTTCGCCTAGTATCACGAGTTCTATTTTGTTCGGGGACTCCCGCTTACTTTTGTCCGTTCCGCTCTCTGCATGTCCTCGGTTACTCGGGGGACTTTTTGTACTCGGTACTTTTCGCGGACAAAAATCCCTCGTCTGCGCAAGCTTTAAGGACCACTAAGATCAATCTTGCCGAAGTTAACCTTTGGTTCAGAATAAGCCGTATTCTTTTTTTATCTTTACCGTACAGATACCACTACTTATCAAGACAAATGTAATTAGCCCAAGCTCGATGGGGATTACGTCGTTTTATTACAGATTCCTATGGCCATGGCCATTGGCCACCTTTACATCTAATCAGCACCATGTCATCATCATATAGCATTGTCACGTGACATTCGTATGCCTGCAAAATTTCAGCTCAATCGGATACCGGGAAGTGGGCCTAATTTAACTTGCAAGATTTGATTACGGACAGACAGACAACGGGACAGGTGAAACTAAATAAAAGCTTTTAAAATTAACCACACACAACATATACAATGTCTTGTCAACAAAGAATCAATGCTTGAAACACCAAAAAATTAGCTTGCTTTGAAAAAAAGTTTATATTTATCAGATCTTAGTACCTACTTACAAAAATATGACGAAACGCTTCTAGAGGTTTTGCTTTGCGCTTCCGTTGGCTCGTCTTGGCTGATGTAAGTATATTTTTTTGAGATCCAGAGAAAAGTTTAAAACCAGGTCCTATAAGTTACTACATTTGTACATACACAATACAAGATCACGTTTTTATCCCTAATGGCGTAGACAGAGCAGTTTGGGTCTTGCGGCTTCAAGCGTGAGAGCCCAGGGCTGAAAGACCATAACGCCACTTTTGATTGATTTTGGGTGAGAAGATGGGAAAGGATTCCCAAATTTAGACTGCGTTAGATAATAAGAAGAATAACAATAATTTTATTTGCTCAAATATATATATTTCCTGGCCTTTTTCTGCTACGGTGACTGTGTTGTTTGATAGAAATTTCAATAGTAAAAAGAAATTCACTAAAGGCATCGCTCTTGTACCCTGATGTGGCTAAAATACCCTATTTTTGAGATAATTGTACGTGAGCAGTGTGGAAACACTACGGTACAACCGACATAGTTGCAGTATTTTTTTAAGTTTAGTGTATATTTGCTCAAATACAATACATAAGTCAATTGTATAATTCGTGTCAGTATTCAACCTAAGGCATGCAAATATTTATGTGTATGTATGTGAAAACATGTGCCCGTCCTAACAACCGGTGCACAGACTTGGTCACTCTCAAAACAGCAACGGTCTAAATCGAAGGTTTGCCAAATGGCGATGGAACGTAGCATTTTAGGATAGAGTTAGAAACATTACGCTGCGCTCTATTACAAAAGTTAAAACTAAACTAAAATGGGATTGGGCGGGTCACGTCGGCCGTAAGCATACCCAGAAAGATGGGCGCACATAGCCACAGGATTCAACGGACGATAGACGGTAGGCCGAAGATGAGATGGGCAGATGACTTAAAAGCATTCTAACAGGATTGGAAAGTTAAGACCAAGGACAGAGAGTTATGGAAAGAAAGAATGGAGGCCTTTGCCCAGCAGTGGGACATGAAAGGATTAAAAAAAAACATGTATTTATCTATAAAAAATTTTTTACGTTTGCGAAAGATAATACTTTTTTATTAAAATTATTTACATAATTTTATTTAAGACGATGTGGTAGCTAAAGTGGCGCCCTCATTTGAAATAAATTGTTTAAAACTAAATATGGTAATAATTAAAAATTTGATTTGTATCACTGTCTAGAAAGACCTTTAAACTTTTTTATGAATAACCTTTGAAATTATTACTAATAGTCCGTCTAGTTTTAAAACGGGTTTTCGCCAAAAGTGGCCACTTTTGGCAAAAACCCGTTTTAAAACTAGACGGACTACCAATATTACTTTCAAAGGTTATTCATAAAATAGTTTAAAGGTCTTTCTAGACAGTGATACAAATCAAATTTTTAATTATCACCATATTTAGTTTTAAACAATTTATTTCAAATGAGGGCGCCACTTTAGCTACCACTTCGTCTTAACCCAACATTACTTTTTACGCGCACAAAACTATTCTGCTATGGTGTTACAGCAGTGTTCTGTAATACTATAGTGAATAATAAGACTAATAGTGTCTCTACTTCTATGTGTCAAAAACCAAATCCTAATTTATTATCTTTCGTCTTTCTCGTAAGTGGCCAAACCTGGCGGCAGATTTTTCAAACTGCCTAAAGGCATCTGACATAGCTTGACGACGATATATAATGATGATAGCCGAGACCAACGGCTTATCGTGCCTTTCGAAGCACGGAGGAGCTCGAGAAATTTGTACACCAAATGTGATCAGCCATCCAAATGCGGACCACGCGTGTCGTTTAGTAAAGCGCTAGTAATGCGTATACTCCCCTTAAGCCTTACCAAAAAGTTCCTACTCCTTATTGGTTGTTAAAATACATACGGAACAAGCTTGGTCAGCTTTAATAGAGCAGAAGTTTAAATGCTGAAGCTAAGTAGGATAGGCCAGACTAGAGGCACACATAGGAAGTAAATTTCAGACTAAAATTACCATGATTAAGAAAAGAATAGGTATTCCTAAATAATGTAAAAAAAGTAAGCCAAAACATTGTGCGCGTTTAAAATGTGCGTGATTGTACCCCAATTGGTCACACTCGAAAACGCGGCTACCTCTTTAGCAACTCGCAAAACGAATTAATTTGACATATGCCCCAACCAACATGCATAATCCCGGACCATCGCTGATATATTTTCATGTAAATATGCACTTTCGTTTCTGAAACTTGAAAAATTGCATCTATTGTGCGCGCGGTGCGCTGAAACTATTGTGTTTGGAGTGACCCGTTTGCAGTGAGACGTGTTTGACGGTAGAGGGTTGTGGTGGTAGATCTTTAGAAGTGCAATCGAGGATTAACATTTACACGTATGGGCAGCGGTGGGCAGAGAGTGTACTACTCGGTCACTTCAGTCGCATTTCGCGCACCGGCCGTTCTCCGCGCTCCGTACGCACGCTGCCGCAACGTAACACACTCTACCCGCCAACATTCAAAACCGAAACAGTTTCAATAATTTATTTTCCTAATTGCGATCGAGAGCACTCGCGCGTAAAGCCCAATCGCGACACCGTCAGTGTCCGGATTGCACTGAGGCCGTTGACATCTATCCAGTGATTCGGAACTGAAAATTTTCAAAAAATGCTTTTCGGCGGGAAGTGTGTGTTGTGTTGACGTTTTTTTTTTCAAACTGTGAAGGTGATCGTGTTAGCCCACAAGTGACGGAACGATGGTGGATTCGACATAATCTGTAAAGTGTTATTCAGCTGAAACTCCAAGTTTTTTGATATAATTTAAGGTAAGGGTTTCAAAGTTACACAATGAAATTGCGCTTTCTAAATATTCGACCATGAGTGTGGCCGCAGTCACGACTAAGTAAGTACCTATCTGATTTAAATCAGCTAAATATTTTATTCGTTAATTATTTGCTCGGCGCTGGAAGTGGCAGAAACTGGTGCATAAAAACTTGTTTTATGAAAGTAAATCGGCGGGCAGCGCCGGTACACACTGTTACAACATTTCACTCCGTTTATCACAAAAGGAAAAGTGTTTTCTTACTATTAACTCTAATTACACAATTTATGACAAATTACGTCTAAACTCGCATTTTCATTATTTTTTATGATACTACTTAAGTTTAGATAAAATTGGACATTAAATTCCTAATGAACATTAATATACGTAATAATAAGTAAGTATGCGTCGACAAAGTTGTTAAAAGTTTAAGCCATTCACTTTAGGCAAACATTACAGCTAAGTGCAATTTAAGTTAATTTTTTAACCAAATGCAGTTGATATCCGCTTGTTGACCTTGGTACTGAATAAACTAAATTATTTACACGACACAAGACACTTGAATATTTTACGGAATCGAAAATTAATCGAGCAACATTTAGAGAGTAAAGTCAAGAAATTATTAATAAATAATTATAACAAGTTAATTTTATCAGAGGGCTTCTTGTGGTTCACATAATCACGAGATTAATTTCTGTCACTTTTGTGATTTGTGTCAATATTATATCAAACAATAACAGGGCTAGTTTGCTCGAAAGCTTTCGGCCAAGCCAGCTGGAGAAGGTATTTAAGGATACCATAGACGTAAAGACAAAGTTTTGATCGACTGTTGTTATACATTTTTAGATTCTGTATAATTATTTTTCATTAAGTAAATCCATACGCAGGTTCCTATTTATCAATATTTAAAAGTAAAAGTCGCCACAAATTGGCATAAATTACCCGTGAGAAGGATATAGCAATATTTTCGCAACGCATATTGGCCGTAAAGTAATTTTAAGCCGAAGTACGAAAGCAGGTATTAAATTTGAATGTCTCATAGGAAATATGCTTTGTTATGGCGGCAGACCGCAGCAAACCGACAAACAAGTGGGTTCGGTGTGCGTATTTTATGCTCCAATAGTTACGTTGCGTAACTGTGAAATGGATCAAATTCACTCAAGCTAAGACAACTCAGCTGTTTGTTGTTATAAAAATGAACTTAATTATTAAATTTCAGAACATATTATTACTGTAAAAGTAAATAAACTAAGTAATTACATTTAAGATACTTTAATTAAGTTTCTTGGTTTTGTTGAAGTCAAATATGCAGATATTGGCGCCCGCTCGTTTGTATAAGTCTGTTGTGTTAACGAAAGTCTTCAGAAAGTAATGCTCTAGTTTATTTTTGTGGTTTAGAAAAACTCACGGGCAAACAGGCAGACAGCCGTAAAAATTGACCTCGTTATAAATATATAAGAATAAGATACATTCCGTTTGCATTTATTCGTAGACAAAAAAATATACTTAAATTGTTATTTCTTTATTTTCATTACGATTAATTCGCAGGCAGTTGTTGCTGAGGTTCACAGGTGAAGATGGCAGTCCACAATTGTCATCTTCATATTATATTTGTATAAAATATAATAAATAATGTATAAAATATAATTCTCCTGGTATAAAATTTACCCGGGTTTTTTTATTTAAAATTTGAAAATCTAAGTAAAATACTCTCTGATACATACATATACCCAGCTTTAATAAAGTTTAAAGTGTTTTTGTTTTATTTTTATTTTATATATAACTTTTATGTCCTAAAGTACAAATATACTCTTAACAAATGGCGGACTTAATGCTTAGAGCATTTTCTCCCAGTTAACCCTAGGGATAAACTATAACTATAACAATACAATAAACTTACATTAGAAAATATTTCTAAAAAATATACAATAATATTATATACCTATTATATATAAATATCAGTATGAATATTTACTTCTACAATACACACTTAGACATCTACTTATACTTTAACATATTAATTAGCTATGAAGAGAAATACTAAATGATAAAGAAAGGGAGTTTAAGAGGTGGGTGTGAACTTTTCTTTTATAATTTTTCACCCCCAAAGTACACAAACAATTTTGATACAATGTTTATGGCACCACCTGACAAGTATCAAACAAGATTTTTCTAAATCGGTCCAGGCGTCTTCGAATAATCAGTGAACATACATAAAAAAATAAAGATCCCGAAGAATTGGTAACCCTCCTTTTTGGAAGTCGCTCAAAAAGAGAATCTGGTAGAAAATAAAAAGGAGAGGGATACAAGCACAGAGTATTAATATAATAGATACAATATTTCAAAAATGTAAAATATATACGAGTATATAATATTTTATCAGATAGCGGTGTATTAACAGCAATTAAAAGACTAAATAGAGCTCAAATCCGGTTAAAGCAACACAGATCATATCTCGCTTACTTATTTCTTATCACTAATATGGATTTACTTACATTTTGGATAATCGTTATTAATTTTAAGAACAATGTTCTTCTCGGTCGAGTTTGTTTATTTGTTTGATAACTTTATTGTACAATATAAACGTAGGTAAGCATATATACTAATTAGTAATTTAAAAAAACTTATAGTTAGTAACGTTAAGATGTAGACTTGTAGCAGCCTTTATATATCCATTTCTGGATGTAGGCCTCTTCCATTCTTCTCCAACATTGGCGGTCTCTGACTTTTGCCATCCAATTTGGGTCCGCTTGTCTCTGGATATCGTCGTCCCATCTCATCGGTGGCCGTCCTCTGGGTCTGGCGTCGATATGTGGTCACTATTTTAGTAGCATTTTCGTTCATCGCTTATGTCCCTCTCCACTCGCGCTCCGCCATTACTGCTACCACAAATAACTTATATATGAGCATGGTTATACTAAATATTTAAAAAACGGTATTACTCACGTAGTGTAGTCGGAAAATGCAACTACGTGAGTACTACTGTTTTTTAAATATTTAGTTATGTCACCTCACGTTACTTTTAATAATATTATAACATGGTTATACGTTTAAGCTTTAATTAAAAAAAGTCTAAAACCTCATTAAAATTGCTTTAAAAGCTTTCTTGACACCCGTTTGATTTATTTTGTTAACAGTATAAACCATATTTAATAACTAATGTTTCCTGCGATAAATAAAACATATAGCACAATTAGATCAGGTTTTGCCATCTAGAGACCAATATCCGGTTCGGTGCAACGCAGCCCAGTCCCCCACAAATCTTAGATTATAATGATAACGCTCTCTGCTCATGTAATTGACAAACTTTTTTCTTTATTTAATAAAAAACAATGAGTAAAAACTCATTGGTTTCAATAAAGAAAAAAGTTTTGCAACAAAATTTTTAACGTTTTGGAACTAAGATAAGTTTAGATCTACTTTTAATTCTTATCGGTAGAGCTAATTACGAAAAATAATTAAAACAGGTTTCTCTTTTTTATAATTTGTTATCATCATTATCAATAGATAATTGTAAAAGAACTAACGTTTTGTGACGTAGTTTAGATACCTACAGTTCATACAATATTTTAAACCGAATTCTAAAAAAGAGGAGGTTATAAATTCGTCGCGATCTTTTTTTTATGTATCATCATCATGTCAGCCACAGGAAGTCCACTGCTGGACATAGGCCTCCCCCAAGGATTTTTAAAACGACCGATCGGAAGCGGCCTTCATCCAGCGCCTCCCTGCAACCTTGCCCAGGTCATCTGACCATCTAGCAGGTGGGTCGCTGCGCTTGCCGGTACGTGGCCGCCATTCGAGAACCTTTCTGCCCCATCGGCCATCGGTTCTTCGCGCTATGTGCCCCGCCCACTGCCACTTCAATGAGCTAATCCGCTTGGCTATGTCGGTGACCTTCGTCCTCCTACGAATTTCCTCATTTCTGATTCGATCGCGTAGAGAAACACCGAGCATAGTCCTATATTATTGTATGTATGTTCACAGATTGTTCGAAAACGCCTGGACCGATTTGTTTTTTTTTTGTTAATACTTGTCTTATGTTTGCGTAGTTTGGGGGTGAAGTTGATTTTTAGTTTCGAAAGTTTATTAATTCTCATCGATAGGTTAGAGCAAGTTACTGAAAAATAAAGTACTAACTACGTATTTTTTAAATTTGTAAAAGTTACAACGTCACCCTCCTAGGCTCCTCTCACTGTTCGAAATAGGCCTCTTATAAACATTTTGAATACACAATAGAATTTTATTTGCTAGTCAGACTTGACCATCATGGCAGTTAAAGACTTAATTCATTTTTATGTTGCACTCGAAACGCGTTGCAATGCGAAAGCATTGCAAGCATCTTCGGAAGACCCTACCAAAATTTCATCACAATCTGATCAATCGTTTAGGACCGGGGGGCAACATACAAACATAAACTATTTTGTTTATATAGATATTCTGAGACCACGTAGATAAGTTATAGACGACACATATTTTATACGTTGCCTACAAAACGAGTAGCAACGGTTTCCAATTAACTTAATTAAGTCTGCAATTATAAAGATCCGAATACAAAATTCGATTGAACTACTGATGTTAATTTAATTCATTCCACATATTGACATTTAATGTATAAGAGCTTAAATGTCAACATTTATGAATATTCAAGTAAATTAAGTAAATGTTTGCGTGAATATGGATTATGTTATTTATTATTTAACTATGTATATCTATTTGAACAGTTATCAAACAGAACTATACTGCAAAACGGAACGTATATAATTTTGCAAAACTAAATACCGACTTCACCTCTTAACTACTCAACCGATTTTGATAAAATTTCTATGGGAACACCTGGCAAGCCCTTGCCAGGCTATGCCCTTTCAAAAAAAAAGAACAATTTTTCCAAATCGGTCCAGGCATCTTTGAGTAATCGATGAACATACATAAAAAAAAAACATAAACGATCGCGACGAATTGATAACCTCCTCCTTTTTTGGAAGTCGGTTAAAAAACCCGTGGCTCACAACAAGATAAACTGACCAAGTTCCCCACATGATCTCTGAACAAAGCTTCTAGAATTTACTAAAATATCATCTCTCTCATCTGAGCGTATTTCCAGTTGCATTTTCAGCTATAATGCTGTCATCATCATGTCGTATGGCATGTTACTGCACGAATCCTAAACTAGGACTCCTATTTAGTGGTAGGTTTTTTTAGCCAGTCTACAGCTGGTGGAGTTGAGTATGGAGTTCACTAAATCCTCCAGAGAATTGGTATAACGGACATTCTACGGCGATATGTTGTAGTGTTTGGTCAGCTCCACAGTCACATTCTGAAGATATTCTAAAATTTTATTTATGTAGATGGTGGTTAGATCGGCCATACCCAGTTCTGAAACGGTTAATTTTAATCCATACCGCACGCTGAGCATCAAATCCAGGTGGCTTTTTGTTGGGTCCGAGATTATTTCTGCTGTGAAGCCTGGGGACAACTTTCCGGCTTATAATTCTCCACTTCGCACGGACTTGACGACTCGCATTCCTGTTGCTGAGACCTTTATTTTTATATTATTTTATTATCATATAAAACAGATTACAACTTTTACAAAAATACGCAGAAAAGGACATAAAAAACATTAAAACTGGTTGCAATTCAAAACATATGTGTACGAAGAACAATTATCAGAGGATATCAGAGAATCTTACGATCTAAGAGAAAACAAAAATAAATATATAACATCTTACTTGCCTAAATACCTTATCAATAATTATGTAATTATCGACTTAACTTAAAAAATACAATTACACGCGTATATACACACAGTATAAACCCATCAAGTAAAATTTCCCACGACTTCAGTACGATAATAAAACAATAATGGAGTGAATATGTGTTAGGGTGACGACCATCCGGTTAAGATAGCGCTAAAACTCAGAAAAACAACTACCCTGACGCCAGAAAGGTAGAAAAATCTTAAAAATATATATATGAACATACCACATTTTTTTGTATGTGTGGTTCAAATTCAAATATATCTTTATTATCATAGGATATTTAAAATATCTCTTAATAATGGTCACTTTGTTTTGTTCCACAATTGTTGACGTCAAAAAGTCAAACTTTGCAAACTGCAAAGCTGCCAAAGCTGACATAGCTTGACGACTGTCATACAATGATGACAGCAGAGACTAACGCCCTCACGTGCCTTCCGAAGCATGGAGGAGCTCAAGTAATTTTTATGCCACTTGTGGTCATCCATCCAAGTGCAGACCACACTCGGTGTCGCTTTACTTACAAAAAGCACTAGTAATGTGTTCTCCCGCCGGGCCACCGATATATCCAGTATATTTGTAACAATCCGATGACTATTTACAAATGATATGACACAATAAAAAAACTCAGCTATTCGCTGCTTGATAGAAAGTGAATTTGTTCACGTCGCGGTCATTTCACCGAGTGTTTGCGTTCATTGCCGTCTGCGATTGGAATTAATGATGTTCATGTTGGTCGAGCTATTATGAGCTATGAAAGTGTTCATCATTAACCATTTGCTTGAAAAACTTGAATACTAATCATCGTATTCGAAAATTATTTATTTCATTTTATTGCAAACTTTATTGGTCAAAGCTACAATACTCACTCCGCTAGCACATTTAAATTTTTCTGTAAAATTAAGAACTTACAAGTTGAGTAAATAGTTTTTCATTGTTAATTTGACTCACGTAAGTTTATTTCACGCTGGATGCAGGCTGCTCCAGATCGGTCATTTTGGAAATCCTTGGGAGAGGCCTTATGTCTAGCAGTGGACGTTATGCGGCTGAATGTAGATTTAGTACAAAGAAGTATATTTCTTCAAGCCATTTAGGCTGCAAATATAATGATATAAGATCACATTAAATGCATAACTACATGACTGATTTAATATATTAAATATATATTGAAATGTAAGTATATTGTTGTAATTTTATTGTTTTATTTTTTGCGCCTCAACAATTTATCTGTTTTCCCTGCGATTGACTGGAAAAGCGTTCTTTAAGCGTTAAGTCCGGCAACTGTAAACAATTTTTTAATTGTGGATCAATAACATTTTAAGATAGAAAAAATTACAAATACTGCGTAGAAATAAAAAATGAGATTGAATATTATTTTAAAGACAATATGAAATCAGAGTCACAAATCCCATCAGCTTGAGTTTAGTATTCTCTGGTGAAAGTGAAAATAACATGAATAATGAAACATATGTCACATCACGCTAAAACTAGACAATTCCACAAAACAGCAATTCATCAATTTAACGATTCCCGTAAGCTCGGCTTTAGTAACAGAGCCACTTTATTAAGTTGTTAACGGCAGAAAGTTTGAGAGGCTGTGTTCTTGCCGTTCACATTGCTAATTAAAGAATTACAGATGCGACATTTCTTATACTACTTGTAAAAGCAAAGTAAAGGTAAAACACTTTATTGCACTATAACATATGAAAATTACATTTGAATACATAGGTACTCGTAAATCAGATCTACAATAGGCGGCCTTATCGCCAAGGCAATCTCTTACAGGCTACCTTTGGGTGACAGGATTGGCAAGTAAAAATAATAATAAATAAGCGGATCGTGAAAACTTGACCTCTTTTAATATAATAAATGAATAAATAATATAATTATTTATTTCGGAAAACTTAAATTCATATTACAAATTAAAACATGCCATTAATTAATTAATTAAATCTTGCTGTAATAATTAAATATATAAATTTACTAGAATTCCAACATGATATCATAATACACACTTAAATTTTTACCATAACGCTGAAAGTGGTCTTTGAGTCTTTGGCCCTGGGCTCTGTCTGCTTCGAGCCGCAAGATCTAAAATGCTCTGTCTGCCCCGTTAAGGCCTGCGCAGATGACGGAGTTTTCTCCGCGGTGGATAAAAAAGTACGCTCCGCAAATAAAACGTCCGCCGCGGATTTACCGCGCACTCAACGCGCACGGTGTGCGATCATTGTTGCCCGGAAATGTAAAGCACAAACGCGGACTAAAGTCCGTCATGTGCGTTGCTTCGCCTAGTCTCACGAGTTCTATTTCTTTCGGGGACTCCCCGTACTTTTGTCTGGTCCGCTCTCTGCATGTCCTCGGTTATTCAAGGGGCTTTTTGTACGCGGTACTTTTAATCCCTCGTTTGCGTTGTAAGCGATCTATTTTAGCGGACAAAAAAGTCCGCGGACAAAAATCCCTCGTCTGCGCAAGCTTTTAGGGATAAAGACGTGATTGTGTGTATATGTATGTGTATGTAGATTTTTAGTTCTCTAGGAGTCATAAAATTGTAGACACGTAAACCTCAATAGTGGCAATGAAAGTTTTGACCGAAAGTTCTTTTTTCGAAAACCAAGTAAGTCCCATTTTTGAAACGCTGAGTCTATAAAAGAATGGTTTTTTCCTTACGAATTACCATTAGTTTAGTGACTCCGCGTTTCAAAAATGGGTCCAATGAGCGGAATCGAAAATGCCAAATGTGGGATTGAAGCGGGTTTATTAAAGCAGTGCATTGCTACTAGTCTACATGGGAGATACACACCTTGTAAGTAAGATATATATGATCACTATAGAATAATGCTATGAAATAACAGATATAAAACAAAATCTTCATCCCCATACAAATTGCCCGGGCGGCTGTACACTTTTGTATGGAAATGCCGTTATAATAAAGTGATTTAACTAGCTCGGGGTTTGATTTACTTCGTATATGTCACCACTACACAGTGTATACAGGGGTTATTTTTCTGTATCCTCGTTTAGTTTAGCGTTCACATGCTTTGCAACAAAATAAAGGCTTCGCGGTAGAAAGTCGGCAACAATGTTCATCCTTTCTGTTATTTCGCGTAACCTTTGTGTAAAAGCTCCATTATAACATCGTAACATCCTACAGTGTATTCTAATTATCTACTTTGAAGTATTTATAAAACTTAATTAAATTTTTTGACTTTTATTTTATCAAATATTTAAAAACGGTATTACTCACGTAGTGTAGTCGGAAAATGCCGACTAGTTCCGAACGGTTTAGACGATCATCATAAGGGCGAGTGTTGTTAATTAGGACGGCGACGCGACGGTTTCGGCATTATCCGACTACACTACGTGAGTAATACCGTTTTTAAATATTAAGTTATGTCATCTTACGTTACTTTTAATAATTTTATTTTATCTTTAATATAAGTCTCATTAAAAATATTTGTTAAATAAATAAATATACCGAGACAAATTACACTGATTGAGCTAGCCCTAAAGTAAGTCCGAGACTTGCGTTATGGGATACTTACTCAACAATACTATATTTTAAAACAAATACATATTAAGATAAACACTCAAGATCCAGGAAAATTTGAAAAAGGCCATTTTCCTACTTGCCCTGAACATCGAACCCGGGACCTATGTGTGGCGGACTAGCAGGTGACCACTACGCCACGGAGGTCATCGTCTAGTTGAATGATTATTTAAAGGTATTTAATTGCTATTAACAAGATTATACTGAAACTTATTAAGTAGACTTTTCGTAATAGTTTTAATATATATCTATATTTTTTGTTGACTTACATACAAGATTTGGCATTAGTTTTTACAATCGGAGATGGCGAAGGACAGAAAATTATGAAGAGAGTTGACATACAGAGCCGACCCCAAATAGGGAAAACGTGAGGAAAGAAGATGATATCTATATTTTTTAATAGCCTTCCGATGTGATACATAAATAAATATTTATTATTATTAATATGTTGGTACGCTTTTCAGCCACGGGTCCATGGGGACCCGTCCTTTGAGGCGTTCATGGGGCCAAAGGCAACATGAAGTGGCGTTTTAGTACCTTTTTATCTAAAATGTGAGATGGCTGCATCTATGGAGGTCTATCCCTTAATGTACCTTATTATTAAAATGAACAGCATCATCAGAAAGCTTTGTTCAGTGTTTTTAAAACGAATTGAAAAATAATAAAATATAATAATTTAAATTTATATCAATTAAGAAAATGTATTTTGTGACCAATGATGCTTTCCAGCGTGATTGGTCAGAAGCTGCTCTGGATAGAGAAAAGCGGAGGAAAATGGGAGAGACCTTTGCCCAGCAGTGGGACAGCATAGGATAATTTAAAAAAATGTTTCCAAAAGGGCCTTTGCCAAATAAAACCCTATGAATGCTTACTGTTTGCTTTGAACAGTGACCATTGTGCGAACTGGCACGAATGATAATAATGCCGGTGATTTGCTAGAAAGTGCTATAATGGATCTTTAATATGTCGACATAAAGGGAAATAATAACCATTATTAACCATAACTCCACGCGTATAGTTCGACGATTCCCCAGTACAAAAGACATCAACGAGCTCGTGCAAAAACATTTAAAATATTTTTCAGTAAATCCAAACTGTATTGTTGTATTTATAATAATATTAGATTTCCGCGTAACTTTCTGCGGGTAGTGTTCTAGGCAGTTCTGGGATCATAACTCGGGACAATATAGCCTACATTACTCTGTAGCGTCAGGCGAATCAAAATGTGAATCATATTAAAAAGCGATACGGCTAGCAACCCGTCACTATTCTGATTTATTTTTTTGCCTGATCCCCTTCTATTACTATCACGCAATTGGCCTTTTGGTTTTGCAGCTTTGGACTAAAAGCCTACCCAAGATGCACTGTCTGCCCATAAGGGATTTTGTATATACAATTACAATATCCCTTATTATTGTATAGACGTGATAGGGTCTTGTATAAGAAAACTGCGCCCTAAACTCGCTTGTACAATGATATTTTACCATAACACAGTGTAATTTGACTTCACCTGCTCCAAATACTTTCAATCCGAAACATCATATAAAACATGAGACTTTAAATTATGGCTTATTTGTACACACAATTTACACATACACCAAATTTTTTATTTCATTATAATCATGATGTAATAAGTACGTCACCAAACACGTAACACACTAAAGGATAGCAAAATCAGGTAACCTGAGGCCTTTACCTTACAATTTATTAGTGCACACCCTTTAACCTTGCGATCGCCTATTAATTGCAACATCTGTCACCATGGATCGACCAAATCCGAACAAAAACCCGATGGGGCCAAACGTTCACGAATATTTTGACCACCAGGTCAAGGATCCCCGCCGGTTTCACTACTTTCTTTGCATTAATAATTCAGTTGGCAATATGCTAATAATTTTTGCAAATGGTATTAGTTAATTACGATCGAAAAAAAAAATTGAAAATACTTAACAAAATTGTGAACTCATTTTAGGACTGCATAAGGTCTGGTTAAGCAATTCAATTGGGGGCAATGTGGCTAGTTGCCAATTGGGGCACCGGTATGGCAATGTCTGACCGCACGTTAGTATTGTTCGGCGGCAACTCGGAAACCTCTCAATACGTTAGACAATGTAATTGAAGGCATCTTTCTATAGAAAATGTAAAAGACTTTTCGTGTCATGACGAAAACGTGCAACTAGGAGCTTGATGTGTAAAATTGCGCTTGATTCCCACAAACAATTATCAGAATAAGAATCATTTATTTGTTACATTTCGGTAATTTCACTGATCTTATATTAATTTGGGAAACCTTGGGGGAGGCCTATGTCCTGCAGCGGACTTCTTGCGGCTGATATGATGATGATTGATTTTATATTGTAACAGTTTGGTTCCTTTTAAACATTACGCTTTTTACACTTTACCATACCTATTCGAGGATTTTTTGCTAATATTTAAATTTTTATTCCCATTATCTGCACTTATAGTACTAAAATAAATAAATATATTGGGACAAACAACACTGACAAGTAATAATGTGTAAGTATTTATAGTAAATGCTTTTTACTTCAAGGATACAGCCCATAATACTTGTCTAGACACATCAAAACTTTAGTTTAGGCTGAAACAATACCAAGAAGATTAAGTGTAACCCTAAGCAACAATGGTTAAGTTAACTGTTATCTATTCTAATAGAATGAACCGCCAAACGCGTATAGTTTGATAATATAAATGTATTAAACTAACTGCGTTTATTGTGTGTACATATTACTTTTATATGCTATCGCATAGTTTTTGTGATTCATAGATATGTTCAATTGCCTTTATCACGCTGTATCCATAAGCTCCCATAACAAAAGGCGGAAAAGAAAGACTGAAGGCACAGAAATTAGATAAAATTAGACAAAAATTAAAATAAAAAATCAAATAAGTATTTTTGTTTGTTTGTATAGATCTTAAAACGTCACTTTTATCCTCTCTAAACGTGATCTATAGATTCTAATTTAGATGAGAATGTAGGTCAAGATTCAAAATGTCTGTAATATCTGATAGAAAGTGGATTAGTCCGGTTTTGTATCTAGATGCAGGCTTTGTAAAGTATTAATGGTATAATTGATACTGTTTTCCTTAAGAACCGTTTTTTTAATTACAGTAAAATTATATAGATATATACAGTATATATATATAGGTATGATAAAATAAGACCAGTATTAAAATTAACTTCATAAAATAATTCTTTTAAAAATTTTACAATTTAATAAACGTTTGTATAACTTACAACACGGCACTAAATTTACGATTAAGTTTTCGTACAATGTAATAAAAAAACAATCATTTATTTAGCGTTAACATATTTTTACTCGTAACTTTACTTCAATATTGCATGTTATTTAAATTCACTAGCTCACTACACTCAAGTGGTTATATTATTTTGTTTTATTTTGCATAATTTAGACATTACGTAAATTGTTTTTGTCGATAAAAATCCAATTAAAATACTTTTGGCCGCCGTGTCAATGATAGATTTCATCACGTATCAGAAAAACTCATTCACAGTTCATTGTCACTATGTCTTGGGGACATTGTTTTTGAATAAAATGATACTATATCTATAATATACTATACTATATTATAGATGTAGTATCATTATATACTACTCAACTCAAATAGATAAGAAAAGTGGTTTACGAGGTCTTCAGTATTCTTTGCTTGCTGATTGATACAGATCCTATTTTTCCTTTGCTTTATTTATTAGATATATTGTATGTAGAATAATTTACATGTTTAATACTAAACTAAGAATATTATATTTCAGACTTATTTAAAGGTAAAAAATACGGGATATACTCGAGGCGTAAGGACTTCCAAAATAAACCATAGAAACTACTATAACTTTTTTTTTTGAAATGTCATTCATAGGTTGCCTCGGACAGCATTTCTTACTTCACCGGACAAGGTTTGAAGAGCGAGCCAGAGGTCCGGCTTCCTATATTAAACTACTAGTAGCAGCGCAAAGGGCTCCCAAGGGGGAAAACCTCGGCTTTGGGCGCGCTAGGGATAATAGCAAATTTTTGGGTGCTGCAACACCCATGCTTTGGTGGAAGGGCTGAAGCTACGGTGCCAGAATCATCATCCACGTTATATATCTTTGGCTCAATAACTATCTTGTTAAGTATTTTGCCTTTGAGTCTAGTGGCGAGTTGTACTTTCTTCCTCGTAGAGATAAAGACGTGGATGTAAACATATATAGACACATAATAAACCTATCTATAATATTCGTCATTGAGGAGACGAGGGAGAGAATTTTGTATTATGTTGCCGGACAGATTGTATGTAAGTATGTATGAAATACCATTTATTATTTGACCTTCCTTATTCCCTTACCGGAGTGGCTGACTATTGCTGCTGCTTTCGGCATCACTGTAAAAACTGTTACCTGATCACTTGCCGGAGTTACCATTTATTATGTAAAAGTTTTGTTCACTCTTAAAAACCTAATTATCTTCCCCACTGGCTTGGTACCGCTATATTTAAGCATAATTCATACTGTATGCGTGATTAGATCACCGCAGGTAAGCAACATTGGCAGCAAAAACAAAAAAATACAACAGAGCCACGTAATTTCGGCGACCGTCTACTTTTACTACTTACTAGACGTCTCGCTTCTATTACGTACGATTACGGCGAAAGTGTCATTGATATGTTAAAACTGTAACGCGAGTACCTCCGGCTTAGAAAGTATACTTTATTTTGTATCTATGCTGTACTGACATAAGAAAATTAACCAGCCAAGTGCGGTTCGGACTAGCGCACGATGGGTTCCGTTTTATCTATAAAAACACGTTTTTTGTATGGGAGTCCCACCTAAATATCTAATTTATTCTGTTTTAAGTAATTGTTGTTATAGCGGCAACAGAAATACATCATGAATGACGACCCCCGTGGCGTAGTGGTCACCATGCTTGTCCGCCACCCAGAGGTCCCGGGTTCGATCCCCGGTCAGGGCAAGTTGGAAAATGGCCTTTTTCAAATTGTCCTGGGTCTTGGATGTTTATCTATATATGTATTTGTTATAAAATATAGTATCGTTGAGCAAGTATCCCATAACACAAGTCTCGAACTTACTTTGGGTCTAGCTCAATCAGTGTAATTTGTCTCTGTATATTTATATTTATTTATTTATATTTATCGGTGAAAATGTTAACTGTCTAGCTATCACGATTCATGAGATATAGCCTGGTGACAGACAGACAGACAGACAGGCGGACGGACGGCGGAGTTTAAGTAATAGGGTCCCGTTTTTACCCTTCGGGTAAGGAACCCTAAAAACCTTTTAAACCTTCTTCCATATTGGTCTGGGAGAAAGAAAAATACTTAGAATGCACCAGCTGTTTATCTTCCCGCGCAGATCGTAAAAACTGATCGAGGAAATGAACGAGATTTGAATAATGTTAATAGGTGTTGCGGCCAGCAACCCATCACTATATTGATTCCCTTTTCTCTCATAACGCCCACGTCTACTCTTTAATCTTTAAAACAAATCTTTTAAACAAAAGCGAATTCTTCAATGCTAGTCATTCTCTTTGCCTAGCCTTATCCTATTTCATTTGAAAGAAGAAAGAAAGAAGGAAAGAAAAATCTCCTCGTCATTCTTCGCCAAGCTCCTCGATTTTGTGTGGTCATAATTTTTGGTTTATTTGGGCTTTCTTTGTGTCCTTGTTGATAACAGTTCTCCAAGTTTGTAGGGATCTTCCTAATTTCTTCAAACGACACGAAAAAAAGAAATACGTATGCGGAATGTGTAAACTGGTTGTCTTTCAACGCAGATCGTAAAAGCTGAACGAGGGAATACGCGAATTACTGCAATCGGCGGTGCGCCTAAAATCACATTGGAAGTGGCCTTGGTTTCATGGCCTTGGGGTACTACAACCTACCTCGTTTCAATTACTATTTTCAATTTTTCAAAATAATTTATTTTTGACTTAGGAAAGTGATTGAGTCTTAATTCGTGTTATTCAGTAACTTCAATTTCAGAACCATAGATGTAGAAGGGTAAAAAAAACTAGGTCTATGTTTAGAACCTAATTTGAAAAACTGTACTTGTAAATCTCCAATAATGTCTTTAACAACGTAAAAGCATGCAATGTAAATAGTTTAAATTGTAAAATTGCCATTAAATAATTAAGAATACACAATAGCTATGAAAATGAAAAATAATTTAACGGTTTTTCCTTTATATATTAGATCGTGACGATTCAACAAGTCATTATAATATTAAAATAGCTTTTTAATTAAAATAAACATATAATCATTATTAAATTTAATGTCCCAGTTATTGTTTCATTTTATTGTGAGATCCTATTTTAGTAGTGTAACCTTGACAGTTAAAAAGATTGTTAAAAACAGACGGCTGTTTTATTATTGAATTTACAGTTAAAAATTGAAAGCTTTTGAGCTAAGTTAAAGTGAAGTGCAGAGAAAGTACTTTAAGACTTGTTTATCATGATGGTTTCCAATAAGCAGATGAAAGCAATCTCCTCCATTTTATGATATTGATTATATCTATATATTTATTTTTAACTCGGCCTCGGCATAGGTAAGGCCAGGGCAAGGGTAATGATTTTAGCAGTCTATTTATGTAATTATGTATGTATGTGGATACCTATGTGTGTTCCGCCATAGCATTTTTGTATAAACACGCTCATAGACATATAACTCACACTAAGTCAAGAAAAATAAAAATTTGCAAATTATAAGCCGGACATAAAACGGCTTATCAACCTCAGAACCTTATTAGGTAAGTATTTAATTCGTTTCATAGTTTCATAGCTGCACTAGCCTAAATTCTCACCCAACGCCACTGATATTTATATACATGCTCTTTCAAACGATGAAAAAAGGATTTGAAATAGGTCTAAGCATCTTCGAATAATCGGGGAACATCCTTAAAATAATATACATTCGAAGTGACAACCTCGTTTTTTGAAGTCTGTTAAAAATAACATTAATCTTATGCATTATGAGTCTGAAATATAAAAATAATCATCAATATTTTCATTAGTTATCTAACACTTGATGTTTGATGTGAAAGTGGAACAATTTATTAGTATTTTCCTGGTATTCTTTGTTTTGTATCACAACAACAATAGTATTCTAGTGGTGTAATTTATGAGGAATAACACGACTCGGTTATGTTTTTCTTATATCTAACGATTTCCTGAATAAAAGTGTGTTTTGAGAACAAAAAACCATTTTACCTCTAATTCTTTGGTACATTGTAAGAGTTGACCAGGATAGTCGAATTCTTATAGCTTCATTTCAGTCGATATGATGCATAAAAATAAATAATAATAGTTTGTTTAAACAACAGAAACCATTTAAAAAATACATTTTTCAACAACAATAATTTTTCTTTGTTTGTTTTTATATTAGTCCTTGACTATGAGCGGATAACTTGTGTGCCAATTTTGGTTTTATAGAAGTTGCTCCCCAGTGGCAGCAATCATTTCTTAGTAGCTGGAGCTTAGTTCTGGGATATCGTGTCTTTTTAGACGATTTTTGTAGCTAATATTGACCAGCTTGGACGCCAGCTCATTGGGGTGGTTAGCGAGTTGCTTCTCATATCGCTTAGTTAGACAGGAGTCTTATCTCCTTCTTTACGGTGGAAATTTTTAATTCGTTATGGACTTCATTGTTAGTAATAAGCCATGATGTGTTAGCGATGTTCCTAAGTAGGCCATTTTGCAATCTTTGCATGATGGTGATGTTAGAATTACATGCACTTTCCCATAGTTGAAGTGCATAGGTCCATATTGGTCTTAGGATTGGCTTATAAATTAAGAGCTTGTTGTCTAAGGACAACACTGAGTTGTGCGCCATCAACCAGTACATGTCCTTGTTTCTCAGGTTTAATTCTTCTCTTTTGGTTTTAATGTGTTTATGCCAGATCAATGTTGGGTCCAGATGCATGCCCAGATACCTCACAGAATCACTACTTGGACGATATTCTTAATCTCACTAAATTTCACCTCAGGGGCAATCCCCTTTTCTTAGAAGAAAGGTAATATAAACAGATTTAGAGTAACAATTAATTAGCCTATTATTTTAATGCATGTTACATTACTAAAACAAAATCCCCGCCGTCACACTTCCTGAACATCTCATCTCATACATAGTATTTACATACAAAGGCTAGTCTACGGTGTAGACACGACCTTGCCCTGTCCCATTGTTAATTGAGGTGTCAAACTTAGTGGTGCATTGTTAGGCATTCCGATCGAGACAAATGGTTTGATATGTCAGTCATATTTTCAAGGTTAGGTTGTTTAACCCCTATCATTAAGGACGAATGGCGGCGGAAAAACAAGCTAGGATAGTTGTGCCTTTTTTAAAATAAGAAAAATAATCGTGCGAAACCGAATATAAAATGATTTACCCAAAATAATATAGGCAACGGCTTACAACATCCAATCATTACGATATCACATTTTTTAGCAGCAAATTCTTTTGCATTATTATAAAGTAAGCTTTTGAGTCTTATGGTCCAAGGTACTGTCTAGTAAGCAAGTAAGAAAGTATGCGATAAAAACTGGTTATAACTTACAATGGTTGGGACATCTGTCAGTACGGAACAGTATTTTCCTATGCCGCTATCCTTTTCTGTCGTTCAGAACAGTGATTTTCTGGAGCAAGAGAGAGCGACAGAATGCCACAGAATCGGCGATTCTGCCGAGGCTGAATAAAGCCGAGGCCGGAATGCAGGTATAAATAACTTTTAACGTAGACTCTACTTTACGTTCTCGATACGCATCCTTTATCTGCCTATCCTAGTGTGGTTAAGTTATTAGTGTATAATTACCACGTGTTAACTATATGATGACTTGGAGGCACGAATGACATGGATATTCAAATGCCATGACATCCATGACACCTCACGATAATTAGGTACATGGGAAATATGATTAGCTCGATCCTTTGTAAAGAAAAACAACATTTGATTGTCCTCGTAAATTATTCGCAAATTTTTATACAGAGTTAAAAATGTAAGAAATAATATCAAATAAAATAAATTAAATCAAATCCAAATAAATTACAAATGAATTAATTGTTATGAATAATAGGTTATTATTATGAATAAAAAAATTAAGTCTGACCATACAACGAGGCAAATGCCTCCAGTCTCTTAGGCACTTGCCCTGCGACTGTAGCGATCTGGGGTTTATTTTCGCTATGATCTAATGTTTATTTTTAATTAGATGTATATCTAGTTTATAGTTTTCGTGTAATATAGTTAGGATATTTAGTTTTTAGTTTAATTTATTAATTGTATTGTTCTGTGTTTAATTTGTTATAAATAAAATGTTTTGTTTTTAAAATATATTATCTAAGAACCTAATTTATAAAAAGTGTATTCTCAAACGCATACATTTTATAAATCAATGGTTCCGCCGGAATTAACCAGCTCTATCGAAGAGAACCACCTTGATCGAAATAGTAGACGAGTTATCTCAAGTTACTATGCACAATGAATATAAACTACATAACTATTACTGGCATCCTACAACCTTGCTGGAGCACCATCTATTCTTTTGTGGTTAAAGAGTGCACTTAAGTGAAGATTAAGATTGTGCTGTCGATAATTTGGTTAAGTCGCTATGATTTGGTAAAAAAATGGAAGGAAATAGTTTGAATATTAAACAAAAGAATAGAGTTAGTTAAGTGATATGACCTTAATTTCGTCATTATCAAAATTATTATCTCATTTTGTTTAAAATAAATTGAGGAAGAAAAGTTACTTGCGAAACATCATTTTATTACAAGCTTTTATTTAAACACTAGCTGATGCCCGCGACTTCGTTCGCGTGGACTTTATGACTCCGGCGTATTAATATAAATAACAACTAATGAGAGAGAGAGAGAGAAAGAGAGAAAGATAGAGAGAGATAAGAAAGTACTTGTAACAGTGTTAGGAGTTAAAAGTCAATATTATTTTAATTCTTTCCTTCGGGAGCCAATATGAAAAGAGCCGAAGTGTTACTAACCCTGGAGAAAGCCACATTAAGTTGGCTATGCGAAAAACCAGTCCTTAGATCGACATCAGCAGCTTTAAGCCTCTAAAACTGTGACTTATTTTCATAGCAAAGCAAGTAAACAAATGGAACTGTGTATTTTCAAAAGGAAAATTGTTGGGGATGAGTGGCATACGCGGAATAAATACAGTTTCACTGGCACCACTCACAGTAAACTTGAAGTGTCTCAGCAGACTATGCCGAAGTTTAGCGGCTAAAGTTCAGTGTCGAAAGTTCGGTGGGGATGACACACTAAATAAGCTGAAGTTCAGCCGCTGAAGTTCGGTGGAAACGCCGGACAGTAGTGATGTGCCAATGTGAGAATTTAATCTTCCGTCTTTGGCGCGTCTGCAGCGAACGGAAACGGGAGCGGAAGAGGGAACGGAAGTGGAAGAGGGAACGGGAGCGGAAGCGGGAGCGTAAGCGGGAGCGTAAGCGGGAGCGGGAGCGGAAGCGGCAACGGCGGCGGCAGCGGCGGCGGCGGAGGCGTCGGCGGCGGCGGCAAAAGCGGCAGCGGCGGCGTCGGCGGAAGCGGCGGCGACAGTGGCGGCGGCGGCGGCGGCAGCGGCGGTGGCAGCGGCGGCGGGAGCGGCGGTGGGAGCGGCGGCGGCGGCGGCGGCAGCGGCGGCGGCGGGAGCGGCGGCGGCAGTGGCGGCGGCGGCGGCAGCGGCGGTGGCGGCGGAAGCGGCGGCGACAGTAGGGGCGGCGGCGGCAGTGGCGGTGGCTGCGGCGGCGGGAGCGGCGGCGGCAGTGGCGGCGGCGGCGGCAGCGGCGGTGGCGGCGGCGGCAGCAGCGGCGGTGGTGGTGGCGGCGGAAGCGGCGGTAGCGGCGGCGGCGGCGGCGGCGGCGAAAGCGGCGGCGGCGTCGGCGGAAGCGGCGGCGACAGTGGCGGCGGCGGCGGTAGTGGCGGCGGCGGCAGCAGTGGCGGCGGCGGTGACGGCGTCGGCGGAAGCGGCGGCGGCAGTGGCGGCGGCGGCGGAGGCGGCAGCGGCGGCGGCGGCAGCGGCGGCGGCGGCGGTGGAAGCGGCGGCGGCGGCGTCGGCGGAAGCGGCGGCGGCAGTGGCGGCGGCGGTGGCGGCGGGTACGGGTACGGGTACGGGTACGGGTACGGGTACGGGTACGGGTACGGATACGGGTACGGGTACGGGTACGGGTACGGGTACGGGTACGGGTACGGGTACGGGTACGGGTACGGGTACGGGTACGGGTACGGGTACGGGTAAGGGTAGGGGTACGGGTACGGGTACGGGTACGGGTACGGGTACGGGTACGGGTACGGGTACGGGTACGGGTACGGGTACGGGTACGGGTACGGGTACGGGTACGGGTACGGGTACGGATAAGGGTAGGGGTATGGGTACGGGTCCGATTTAGGCAAAAGCATCGGAAGTTCGGCATTGTGTTGCTAGTAATGCAAATAACATTGCAGGCATGCATTGGCTGAAATTCAGCCGCTGAACTTCGGCATACAGTGCTGAGACACTAAGTTGGGTTCCGTTACACAGTTTCGGCGGAGTCAAATTTCGCATCAGCATTATTGGCCCTCCGACATTAAGACTTATTTTGTGAGCCGAGAGTCCATTTGCTGCAAGTGAATTAAGAAACTCAACTGGATAATTGGTGGCGTCGTCAGAAATTAACAATAATTTGCGTCATAAGTTCTTTATTAATTGATTTGTAGTGTAAATTTTTTGGTGTCAATATGGCGCGTTCACCTAACCGAGAATTTTTCTGGTGTGTTATGCTCTGAAGGTCCGCAAATACTGAACTTATAAGTTCTTCTTCGGACGAAACAACTTTTTTTTTTAAATTTAATATAAACCCACATTTTTTTTACTCTTTTATTATAGTATAGACTTAGTATGTTTTTGTTCAGCGGCAACAAAAAAACATCATCTATAAAAATTTCAACTGTCTAGCTATAATGGTTCATGAGATACAGCCTGGTGACAGACAGACAGACAAACAGTCGGACGGTCTAAGTAATAGGGTCCCGTTTCTACCCATTTTGGTAAGGAACCCTAAAAATGGATTAAAATAAGTATTTATGGGGGGCTCCCATATTACAAACGTGATTTTTCATAGATAATGGTACTGAACCCTTCGCGCGCGTCCGACTCGCGCTTGGCCAGTTGTATTATAACTCAACAAAAAGTTCTCATCAGACTTAACAACTTTTGCTAAGGCGGCATTTTAATATTTCTTATAGTTTAGCTGGACCATTATAGTTCTGCATCATGTGTTCCATTTTCCAAAATCAATTATAGCCTATATGTTGCCCAGGCTTCACAGCTATATAACAAAAAAAGTTTCATTCGAATCCGTCCAGTATTTCCGGAGATTAGCGTGTACAAACAGACAAACAGACAAACAGACAGACATTTTTTTTTTATTTTCTTACTCTATTACTATATCTCCATCGCCCCAAATATTTTTTTTTGAAAATTTTTTAATGTACAGACACATTTTTTACTCTTTTATTATAGTATAGATAAATATATAGGGACAAATAACACTGATTGAGCTAGTCCCAAAGTAAGTTCGAGACCTGTGTTATGGGATAATAACACAAAGATACTATATTTTATAACATATACATATATAGATAAACATCCAAGACCCAGGAAAATTTAAAAAAGACCATTTTCCAACTTGCCCTGACCGGGGATCGAACCCGGAACTCTGGGTGGCGGACTAGCATGGTGACCACTACGCCACGAAGGTCGTCAAACATGCAATATATCTTGTATGTTTGTTTAGGTCAAATCTTGCAACTCAATTTTCAACCAGTTATCCTCAACCGATTGTGCATAGTTGTGCAAGTTGGATGACAATACAATGTTATGGAGTCAATGAGCTATTCTAATGACTGAGTTAGGAGATACTTGACAGAACTCATTTATAAAACAACATAACCTCATTGAGTAGGACTCGTTTGATACTTCTTGAAGAGTACTTTATGGTAGACGATGTAAATTTACTTTCTGGTTGATCCATGGCGTATTGGTCACCATGCTAGGCCGCCACCCAGAGGTTCCGGGTTCGACACCCGGTCAGGGCAAGATGGAAAATGGCCTTTTTCAAATTGTCCTGGGTCTTGGATGTTTATCTATATATGTATTTGTTATATAATATAGTATCGTTGAGTTAGTATCCCATAACACAAGTCTCGAATTTACTTTGGGGCTAGCTCAATCAGTGTAATTTGTCCCTATATATTTATTTATTTATAAATGGTCTGATCACGGAGATGGAAGATGATCGATTGAACTTTGTAATAAGATGACGCATTTACATCTAGTGTGGGCTTATTTTTTTTGTCTTAATAAGTACTTTGGCCTTACAATAAAAGCACCTTATATTTTTTCGGTAGAAGCGGTTTTGGCCAAGAGTTAAGGGTCTGGTTTCAATCCCCCCTAGGCGCGATTTATGTTTCTGTGTTTGCGCTAATATAAGATCATTTTCAGCTACCTCTTTCGTGTTTTTCAGGTTGCATAAAGCCTTTGCATCTGACATAGCTTGACAACTGCCATAATGATAATTGCTAGATATACCTACGTGCCCATGTGTTCCTGGTGAAGATAAATATCGAAATGAAACCTGCTCATGAGAAAATGTGGCTACAAAAGATTGCTGGTGTGTGAAGTGAAGAAGGCAATGGCAAACCACCGCATTATCCTTGCCAAAAAATCGTCATCGTGTGCGTTTGCCTTCACCATCATACTCACGAATTCCCGTTTGCTTCCTCAGCGGTAACACTTCAAAGCCCGGGGTCTGCTACCTTACCAAAGTGATTTGAGGTTACTGGTTTTTACACAGAGCGACTGTCATCTGACCTCCGCAACCCAAAGGGTAGATCTGAACCAATCTTTGGATAGGTTTGAGCAAACACTAGATGGCGTTTAGGCGTCGTCGTGTCGTGTGCGTCTATTTCCATTTAATGTCACAGACAAGAAATTGGCACTTTTTTTTTAAATTAATTAATGTGATTAAAAATGATGTTCAGGAATTTTTAAAATAATTTATTCAAAATTCACAAAATAATATTGGTTCATTGAAATAATACCAAACCACGAAAACCTCGCGGGGTTTATCTGGGTTTCGGTAAATGCAGAAGAAGAAGAAGATTAAAAGTTACATTAATAGTTCCATCATCTTTTGAAAGAATGTATTTTGTACACTTTAGGGGCTGTTGTCTGTACAACAATATAGTGGCATACAAAGAAAGAGCTTGCGTTTAATGTTCGCGGATGTTATAACTTGCATGTCAGAAGTACGTCTCTTCCTATTGAATAATTGGCCATGACATTATATTAACAGAATAAGTTGCACGCGACAATATATTATAAATCAATCTCTGTTTACATTAATTTTAATCGATAAACAAGCAGCTTTTTCATTCAAGTTTGAAAGCTTTCAATGTCAAATATTTAAATATGTCCTTATTATTATAGGATATTTTTAATATCTCTTAATAATCGCAACTTTGTTTTGGGTACTTCTCTGGATCAAAAATAAATAACTAGGTAATGTTGAGAAATAATAACAGGCCCCGGAAGCGTTGTTGTGACGACTTGCGAGTCTTGCGACAATTTGAAAGGAAATGGTTGGAAGTGGCACACGATCGAGATATTTGGAAGGAGATGGGGGAGATATTTGCCCAGCAGTGGGACAGTAGAGGTTAATAATAAAAAAATGTCGAGAAAATTAAACGTTGCAAACATTGTCACTTTTTATGATCATATTCATTTTCAACGTGATTTTAGATTTATTATTGCAGAGTACTATTTAATTTCAAGAAACTATGACGTCATTAGCCTGTATTTCATAGATATCCCACAGAAAAAATTTGTTTTGATGTTTAAAAAATAACTGTCTGATTTGAGTTGTTGTAAAGTAGCAAATTGTTGAAGTCAAATGTTGTAAGGCCCTGCAAATGGTATCCTCACTTATGTATTATACAGGAAATAACAAAATATAATGAAACAACTTTTCTCAAGGAATATCTAGCGAAAAAAGAAAAATAAAATGTTTAACCTTCAATAAAATTCGAGCGATTAGTTGATCAAAGTTTCTATGGGTTCTTCAGGTGACATTGAGGTATTGGCGAGTAGGAAATATCACAATGTCAAATGAGACTGAGACGAGATCGTAGAAAATGGCGCGGAAAAGAAAAAGGAGGCCGAGTGGATTATATGGGCTGAGAATGATGAAGATGGTTCTCATTTACTCATTTATTAATCGCTAACATGTTGCATAAGGTGACAAAATATTGGTGCAGTAATACATGTATCCATTTTGGGTGTGGCGATGCAAACATCGAAGAAAATTTAACAACATCAGTAAATTAAACTTAAAGTCAATAAACATTACTATAAGTTACCATTAAATAAGTTATTAATTTTTAAATTTTACGATATTATAATATACTTAGTTTAAAAGTTTTAAAAAATTGTCAATAAAAATAAGGTTGATATATGTCAAGGGCTATCATGCAGGTAAAAAGAAGTAGGAAAGCATGCTTAGTCAACTTCTTACTTTCAATCGAACATACTTTCAATCCGAGAAATGTACGAAATGAACAAAAGAATCGAGTTTCTTCTTACTTTTAATCGAACATACATACATACTATCACGTCTTTATCACTCACGGGGTAGACAGAGCACTTTGAGTCTTGCGGCTCTAAGCAGACAGAGCCCAGGGTCGCAAGCGTGATGTTGGGCAAGAATGTGAAAAAATATATCAAGAAAGAAAGAAGTTGCTAGGCTAGCCACATCGCTAAAATGATTCGCATTTTCACCCAGATCCTCGATCGGCTTTTACGATCTGCGAGGGAAGCAAAGCAGCAGGTACATTTTAAGTATTATCTTTACTGGGAGTAAACCGTCCAGCGACGAGCCAACGAGACCACCGTGGAAGAATCAATTCAATTCTTCTTCTTGTCGAGTCAAATGGTTCGAGTATAGTTTCTTATTCAAATGACATTTGACCAGTATGTGGCCACGGCGATCCCTCTGTCGTTAGCCTCATTTAAGTCCTCGATGGTACACGACGTACGGCAATTCGGACACGATAGAAGGTGGTCCACCGACTGAATGGCACCGCAGTCGCATAGGACGTTATCAGCGTGACGCCACCTAACTCGGTTTTCTCGACATCTCCCAACACCAGCCCGGAGTCTATTGAGAGACTTCCAGACTGACCAGGGGAGGTCTCTACCAGGTGGGAGATGCTCTGCAGGTGGTAGATTTGGCCAAGTCTACCGATCAATTTAATGAAAAGCCACAAATATAAAAGACTGAATACATTCCACAGCGTGGTCACCAAAACTAGGCTAGCTAATATCCGATGCAACAGTAACTGGCACAACACATTGCCGTACATTTTGCACAATCGCCACGTAACTCCATTAATTTGAAATCGCTTTTATTTTACATTTACACTGTACGGAAGCCTAGCTATTGAATTGAAATAATTCCGACTTTATCGGGATCTCGGTTGCGCTGGACTGGCGTTGGAAACTTGCTGGAAAGTATTGTTATATTGCTAAATGATATTATCATATTTTCTTGGTATATATACACTGCTTTTTTTTAACACCACGTTTTAATTTGATCATGATAATACTATCGTGATCAAATTTAAACTTCGTAATTTGTCACTGTTATTAAGTAAGTTGCATTTTTGTAAGGTTTACTTAGGCGTAATCCTACACTTTTTTCAAGCAGAATGTTTTGCGGAAAATAAATCTTTATTATTTGTAGAAGTTAAATTTTTAAAATACTTTACTTTAAGTTGCTTTGCAATATGTTATATTTGACAAATTGAATAAAATAATGAAATACGTATAAGCTGGTAATTATTTAGTATCTTAAAATTTAAACAAGCTTTGGCCAAAAATAAATAAAAATTGTGATTTTACAAATACTTTTTTCCTGACTGACGAACTTACTTTGTGGTAAATGTACGACATTATACGTGTACAATGACCCAAATAAATAAAAATTATGAATTTTGGCCTCACACAGTCCTAAATTCACAACCTGATTCAATACACATTGCCTACTAGTAACACTATTACCAGAGATCGGATTCACGGGTGCTATTGCTATCAAGAGTATGGATAAGACTAAAAGTTCCGGGATTTCTCAAGAATCTAATTGGGTACTGAGTAAATAAAACAATCATAATTATGTGATTTCAGGATAAGTCTATTTTTTTTTCGATTAAAATATATCCTGAAATCATATAATTATGAATGTTTTATTTATAGATTATATAGTCATATCCATATTTTTGATAGCAATAGCACCCGTGATTCCGATCTCTGACTATTACAGACAGTGTTTAAACAATATTTACGACCAACATAAAAAAAATCTAGCTTAATTTATCAACAGCTGCGTGCTCTAGCCGATTTGTTAACCACTTCGAGTTTGGCTGAACCCAACCTTGCAATAAAATGACACGTTTACATAACTCCGGCTTTACCGTTTTAACGCGCTAGAGAGACAAAGAGCTGTAATATTCTATTATTTTATTACTTTGGCAGTAACAGTAGGCAGTTAATAGCTTAAGGTATGTAATACAATTGATATTAAACAACCTAATTTACCTCGAATTGAGATCGTCAACAAACAAGTTTTAATGTAATAATAACTCTGTATAACTCGAACGCTGGCTGGTAGACAAGTTCACCTATTGTTTTGTACAATTCGTATTTGAATAACACTAAACATTTAACAAAACAAATAAATAATAAATGAATTGCAACTAATTCCTACTTTTTACTGCATAGGTCTGTAAAAATATAACTTTTAATCAGTTCAAAATGTAAGCACGGGTTTAATACCATCCAAACATATTTTCAATGACCAAAATATTTTTATTCTATGTAATAATGTACTCAATGCCTATTTAGTAGTAAACACGGTACTAACTACATTTAGGTGATCTATTTTGTTTGCCCTTTCCAAGCGCACTCATGGGCGAGGTCCATCTAGTTTTATCTGGTTTAGGAATGCCATTTGATTATGACTCACGTTTACATTTTAATCTGGCGTGCTTATAGAAAATCTCGAAAGTGTTTGACATAATTTATACCGCAATTTAATACAAATAGTTGTAAATTATGATAAATTATGTGTATGTGCTTCGCAATATGTTTACGACGATGCCGCTTGCATCTTCTCTCATTTGCCGTCTTATAAATCACATTGTATTAGATATTCGCCACGACGTTAATCAATAAATCTAAATTCTGAAAAATTATTGGTATTTAAATAAAGACGGAAGAGGCAAATAGTGCCATCGAGCTAGCCCCAAAGTAAGCCAAAGCTTGTGTTATGGGATACTAACCCAACGATTTTATATTTTATGATATATATATATACCGGGTTTTGAACCCGGGACAATTTGAAAAAGGCCATTTTCCAACTTGCCCTGGCTGGGAATCGAACCCAAAACCTACGGGTTGGCGGACTAGAGTGTTGACCAGTACCCCATAGATGTCGACAAAGAAATGAGAAATAATATAGATAACCCTTACATTCTACAAAATCTGCCCCTCTATTAAAGCATTTAAGTTCTTGCAGCTTCTAGAAGGCATACCTGAGACCCAAAGGTCACTTTTAGCGTGATGGTGGAAAAAGGAGTTAAAATTGTGATGGGTTTCTTACCGCATTCGCATTTTCGCCCATTCCATTAAAAAAAAGCTTGTGGGAATTCCTCCACCTGTCCCCAGCTAGTAGGTAGATGTACTTCCACGTGAAATATACAGTTCCAAAACAGTCGTATTAGAGCAAGAGAGAGAGACGACAAGGGTTAATACATAAGATAAATAAGATAAAATTTCTTTATTGCACCAACTAAGTATGACAATAAGTACATTTAAAATCTAGTAGGTACAAAGGCGGGCTTATCACTAAAGCGATTTCTTCCAGCCAACCTTTGGGTAGAGAAAACTATAAATGATGATACATTTATTCGTCAGAACTGATAAAATTATATAATTCAAAAATTACAAGTTGCTTGTATAAGAGGTGGTGGAAGAATGAATTAGAATGATCAGGAAGGAATGTGTCTAAAATTTACATACTTATGTTAAATTTAGAATTGAAATTTAAAAAAGTTGGACAGAATGAAATGATGGAGAAAGGAGGTATGTAAGGACATTAAGGATAGGGTTTATTCAAATTCAAATATAACTTTATTATCATAAGATATTTATAATATCTCTTAATAATCGTCTCTTTGTTTTGTTGCACGATTGTTGACGTCAAAATGTTACTTAGAGCTAAGTTTACTGCCGCCTCCAAAGCGCTAGTGCAGAAGAAGCGGTAACAAACTGCACTGCAGCATTTTCTCATTAGCATATTGCAACATCCTTACAAGCTTTTACTTTAGAGAAGCAGCTAGCTGGCATATTCTAAGTTTTTCTTTTCTCTCGGATCAACATAGTCTTCAGTTATGCGTACCCATCGCCTTGTAAACATAATTATTTATCTTCCTTGTCACTAGATGGCGCCATAGCTGTTTAGTAAAAAAATAAAATATTTTGTTACTGTTATTTAAATAAAGTAGTACTATAATTGATAAATTATGGCTTAAACGAAATGCAATAAATATTTTTAAAGCGTATTCAACACTTTTTTGCTAGTCGTGTGTGCTGCCATTTCTGTGTGCCGCAACCCAATTTGCCTACTTTTGGGCAAACTTTTTTTACTTTAATCGTTTCTATGTCTGTTAGGTTAGTACCTAACAGATATCCAACGCCATAGAAACGATTGGAGGGTATTGGAATTATATTATCTATGTTTTAGTAGACTGCGTCGTATTCGTGTGCGTTTGCTTTTATGCTGTTTGCTCGTACGACTCATGCGTCTGTAATTAAAGCATCAATTCCATTACACATTGCAATTATTCGTAGAAAAACTGCAACTGCATTACATCAGAGGTGTCATCGCTCCACATAGCAAGTAGGCAGCGGCCAGCAGCGAAAGTGCCTTGCGACAGCTCGCATGTGCAATGTCTCCTGATAATTTACGTATCGGCCGATAATTATTCGCGATAATTATCGGTGTTTGATTTTGCGGTATGCTGAGATGGTCTAAATCTTATATTCATATATATTTACAAGCGGCTGCTGAATCTACTACCTGAATTTTTCGGGGTCCAGTGCATTTGAAATAAATAATTTGAAAGGAAATGGAGATTTCATTCAAAATCTTATCTTAATCAGATCCTAGATAACCTCCAAACTATTTTATGAACTACTGTTTATAGTTTAAAGTGAGAACGTGAAGCTTTTCTACGCATATGAGCTAAAAATGGCCGTTTTCGCTAATGGGCGGTAGAAAAGCTTCAAGTTCTCATTAATTGTTCGTTTGTATTATACTTGTCAGGTGGTCTCATAGACATTTTATCAAATTCGGTTGTGTACTTTGGGGGTGAAGTCGGTTTTTAGTTTTGAAAAAATATTAGTTATTTGTAATTACTTTTTATAAACATAAATCCATGCAAAAATCATTACAGCGTTTTCTAAACAATGGCCTTTTCGTCAAAATCTGTTCAGAAACTTCGTTATTGTGGAGCAAAGAAACTTACATACGTACATAGATTTTCATTAAACGATAGAATAATTCAAGAGGAAGGTGTAAATGTATATAACGTATTCGAGCAAAGCCTGTGCGAGTTAGAAATAGAGAAAAATAACCGGCCATGTGCGAGTCGGAATCGCGCATCAAGGGTTCCGTAACCATTATCTATGAAAAGTTACGTTTGTTGTATGGGAGTCCCACTTAAATATTTATTTTATCCTGTTTTAGTATTTATTGTTATAGAAGCAACAAAAATACATCATCTGTGAAAATTTCAACTGTCTAGCTATCACGGTTCATGAGATACAGCCTGATGACAGACAGACGGACAGAGGTATGGACGGACGGAGTCTTAGAAATAGACTCCCGTTTTTTCGTTTTACACTTTGGGTACGGAACCCTAAAATGCGTTTTAAGTAAATGTATCTTTTAGTAACCTAATCTGTTCAAAAAGGAAAGCGGTGATAAATTAGGCAGCGAAAGTGATGCGTAGATAGAAACGCCCTGTTTGATATACGATTATGGTTGGCACAACGAATATTGACGAAGTAACGTAGAATAGGTATTCCTACACAAAACAAATTTTTAAGTCCGTTTGTACGTTTACTTTTTTTCTTTTCTTATTACTAGCCATTCAGGTCCCACAGTTGGGCAAAGGTTTTCTATAAAGGTTTTAAAATCATTAACATATTTTGCTATAAATATGATGAACTGAACTATCAGGATCAGTGGTGTCATTTTTCAAACGCGGAGTCACTAAGCGAACGGTTTTTTGTATGAAAAAACCATACGTAAAGGTGACCTCGCATTTCTTAAATGGCAATTCAGTTGTACGGGCCTTTTGCGTGACTGAACAGCTGAGACAAAAAAGTCCGGTTCAGGACTAAATCACCGAACTTCGGTGACTAGGCGTTAAATACTCATATATGAAAACAAATGTTGTGATTTGTCATACAAATTGTACTATCAGCTGATTGAGTTTGATGAAAAGGTTTTTTTTATACGAGTATTTTTAAAATTATTTTCTGTGTAACCACGGACTGTAACCAGCGTTCTAAATAGAGAAGATGCATAATGAGTAGATTTTGAATGGCTCTGATTTTGTAAACATTTACGTAAAAAAAGCCTTTAAGCACAGTTATATTTTTTTTTCGATTCATTCTTTGGCTTTTTGCAATTTGTTTAAAATTACTTTGGCTTTCAATTGATAAAAAAAAATTTAGAAGTAACAAAAAGTTTAAAACGTAATAATATTACCATTGTTTTTTTTACTTATAGCTACTTTTGTCATGAGGCTAATCCTGTAAACGCCATATTAGACATAGCACACCAACAAATGCTCTTATATCACGAATAAAATGTAACATAAGCGACGTCACTCCTGTTCGGTCTTTCTAAGGCGCTCCGAGACGCGCGCCGTCTAGAGGCCGACGTGACTTTGGAATGTTTATATCTTAAAGAGATTCTGGGTAAGCATGGTAGTTTTTTCTTGGACGTGCCTATTTTTAGGAACTCCTTCCATAGCAAAACGAAAAAAAATATATGCATCTTCCCTATTGTATATATATTTATTTATAAAATGAAGCTTAATAGAAATGTGTTTTTTGCAGGTATCAAGATGCGGACGGTGTGGTGGTGCGTGGCCACGCTGGCTCTGCTGGCTGTCACCAGCGCCCTTCGGACCACTCAGGTAAGTTCAAATTTTTTTTATATGCGAATATGAACATATACTTGTCTGATAAAAATAGCAAAAAATAGGGAGAGATGGCATTCTATGGAGGAGGCTGTACCCAAAGAGGGGATCTAAGTTAAATACAAAATAATTTTTACTCATACTTTTTCAAAATGTGTTGTTAATCTAAATCATTATTTTGAAATTTTGATTCTTTTAACCTGAAAAAATTTAACCTAAATGTAACTAGTGTAAAACTAACTTAGAAATAAAAGGCTTTTGATTTTATTTATTTATGAACATTTATCTATGACATAACAGCTCCATCGAAACAAGACTAAAGCTTAAGAGTGGGGTTACCCTGGACAGAAACAGACTTTCCCATACAAACGTAGTCTACGTTTTATTTTGAAACAATATGTCGGATATGGGAAAAATTATGTAATTTTAAAGAAATTGCTAGGGTAGGTAGCAAATAGGGTTATAATTGGTTTTAGACAGTAATATTATGAACTTTTTAAGAGAATATAGAGTATTATATCATATTTGACCATCAGTATGGAAAACTTCTACACCCTTATATTTTCTTTCCAGTTCAAAATTTTACCGTCGGAAATCAATTATAACCCTAGATAATTGCAATTTGTTTAAAATTACAATTTTTTACCAAAATCTGACATGTCGTTTCAAAATAAAACGTAGACTACGTTTGTATGGAAAAGTCTAGAGTAAGGGGATTCTTAAGTACATAATACTCATAGTTAGTTAACCTCAATATTAATTACCTACTTTATAAGTATAGTGCTTTGTTATTATAATTATGTCTTTATTAGTACTTACTTACTACTTAGTTACTATAATCATGTAACCTGTTTTACTGGCGGTATTCGACTAAATTACAGTAGTGAGAATTAGGGTTACTCGGAAAACTTTGAACATAGGTGCCTTATTACAGTTACAATTGTTTCTTGTTTTTTTTTTTAATTATACTGATTGAGCTAGCTCTAAAATAAGTTCGAGACTTGTGTTATGGGACACTAACTAATGATACTGTATCTTATAACAAATACATATATAGTAAAACATCCAAGACCCAGGACAATTTGAAAACGGCCATTTTCTAACTTGCCTTGACGGGGAATTGAACCCGAGACCTGTGGGTGGTGAACTAGCATGGTGACGACTACGCCACGGAGGTCGTCGTGAGTCTAAATATACTGGTATGGTAATATAACTTGTGAAAAATATTTAAAAATAGAAAGATGCTGTCGGTATCACCAGACCCTGGCGCACCTAAAACCATTTTGGATTGTGGTCTCCTCTATAGCTTCACCCATCTGGGGCTTCACTGAGTGGAATGCTTGAATGGCTCAGAAAAATGTTTTGGCTTTCCAAAAACTTTAATCTTTTAAAATTTAATGAAATTATTTAAAAAATACTGAAATGCACATTAAAGGAAAAAGCCGAGGAAGGAAAAGGTTCTTCATCAAAACCAACATTTTTTTTGCAAATGAACAACTTTTTATCTCATAATAAAAGATAAAATCAAGTAATTATACGGAATCCGTCAGCTCATTAACATGTAAACATTCGCTCTAGTTAAATAAATGAGTATTTATTTGAAAATTATGCGATTGAAAATCTTGGTTCCACTTCCGCGTGGCCTCGGCTGGCGATTGCAATGTCGACGCCTTCAATGTGCTTTTAGTAAAGTCAGCAGCTGGGTAAGCTATCTTAATCAATACATACACATAATACATAATATCACGCCTATTTCCCACAGGGGTAGGCAGAGACTATGGACCTCCACTTGCTACGATCCTGACAAACCTCTTTCGCTTTATCTACACATGCCCTTCGGTTACGGGTACTTTTTACTTCTCCTTTTTTCAGAACTTCTGCATTCTGGTAGCAGAATTTTCGTCTAAACCGACCCTTTCCTACTGTTCCTTCCACATTTGTCTCATAAATATTATATGTTTTTCTCTTTTCATCCATCCTTTCTACATGCTCAAACCATCTTAACATCCCTTTCTCTATTTTTGTCACAACGTTCTCTTTCACTCCACACCGCTCCCTTATGACATCTTTCCTTATTCGATCTTTCAGATTGACACCACACATACTCCTCAGTGCTCGCATTCCAATTTTTTTAATTTAAAATTTCTTTATCAATAATATAATAAATATACACTTACGGGCAAAATCACTCAGATTGAGCTAGCCCCAAAGTGAGTTAGCCTCAACAGAATAAAATAAATACTTAAGTGGGGTTTCCGTATTACAAACGTAATTTTTTATATAGGTACGGAACCTTTCGTGCACAAGTCCGACTTGCACTGGGCCGGTAATTTTTCTCTCACTTACTAGTAAAAGGAAGGGCAACCTACGCCGCAGAGGCGACTTCCGAAATAAAATAATTAAATGGAAAAATATTAAGAAAATAGATATATGAATTCTATACATAGTTTTCATAGAATTAAGACCTTTTTACTTTATACTAGTAAGGGTAACAAAAAGTTTTTTTTTTAAGTGTTGAAAAAAGAAAATGGAATATTATTGAAATAAGGCATGATTCTCTTCAGAATAACAGTAGAAAAAGTTAACAAAGTAACAAAGTTCAAGTTTTTTCGATAAATAAAAGAAGAGTAAGGTTCTGCCAGGTCATCAAAAAGATGGCAGAGAGAAGAAAGAAATGAAGGCATCTCCACTTAACTCAACCGACAACAGAGGCTCTTTAATGAAAAAGCCTGAAGTGCTTTTGAATATACGGTTATAGGATTTACTACTGTTGCAATTATCTCGTATAGTGTCTTTGTATCGATTCTCGGAAACGGCTGCAACGATTTTGATGAAACCCGTTATTAAAGGAGTAACAAGGCAAAAAAATGATTTTCATAAAAAAAGTCGCCCAACTTGTTTATATTAAAGCACGGGAATTTTTACTTTTAGTCCTTTGTTTCGTGAATTATACGTATAAGTACCTCGTATTGCTCTAAATTTTCGGACGACAATAGACAATACAAGTACCAAATGCAGCTTTTACCTTTAATACCAATACTGGTATTGAAACATAATGAATTGTCGCTGCTATCTAGGTAAATACAATCATTAATACGATTTAAATAAGGTTCAAATTCGATTACCGAATTAAAGGGTCATTTCACACATACCATTCAGTATCGAACCAGTTTGCTCAAACGTCACAGACTTCGTGGCTGGGCGTAGCGAATTATAACAATTGTCGTGTCGGACCAACGTTGATCGCCACTCGTCAACAGATCACGATTGAGGGTCATAGGTTCATATCCTGGCGGCACGTGCTTAAAAGTCTCAGATAAAATAATGACAAAAATAACTATAGGGGTCACTTTTACAAAATACATTTAAGGAGATTCTTGAATTTTTCGGGGTCTAGTGCTGCCCCTATTTAAAATAAATTATTTGAAAGGAAACGGAGATATCTTTAAATTTTGTCTTGACCAAACCCTAGATAACCTCTCAAACTATTTTATGAACTACTGTTTACAGTTAAAAATGAGAATGTGAAGCTTTTATCTATATACCATATCTTATATCCTAATTCTGAATATTTTCATGAAAAACTTTAGTCACCAAAAGAATATATGTAAGTACTAACGCTTTAGTTCAAAACGTACTTTAGGAACTCCTAGTAGGTAGGTAGCCGCGGACTAGCTGGGGCAGTTGGAGAGATGTAGGAGAATCACGTACGAGTAGATGGCTGAAACTCACTTCACTTCACAATAGAAGAGGAGAAGTGGATTGTTGGTGCTTTATATCCACAGGCGTGTCCACAGAAATCACTTTATATCCAATCCAATCCAATCCAATCCGGTGCAATCCAGGGGAATTCGCAGGTAGTATTCATGTTGAAGGTGCCAATGTAGGAGCTCCTAGTAGGTAGGTAGCCGCGGACTAGCTGGGGCAGTTGGAGCTCCAGCAACAGCACAGAGTTATTTTATTTATTATAACTTTAGAATATTGATAAATATAAATTTACAATACTGATATGGATGTAATCGGCTCGAGAGATGGTAGTGGAATGAATCAGAATGATGAGGAAGGAATCTAAAATTTAAAAACTGAATTTGAAAATGAAATTATTTTTTAGAAAACGGAAAAGGAGGTAAACGGGAACATGAAGGAAGAGTCAAAAAGTCAAAAAATCATTTATTTATCTTTGGATATTTATATCACTTGATAATTGTCATTTCTTTTTTCTTTCGATTTCTTAATAGTTAGTTGTTGACGTCAGATCATTTACTTACTACTAAGTTTACTGCCGCCTCCAAAGCGCAAAGTACAGAAGAAGCGGTAACAAACTGTACTGCAGCATTTTCTCCAAAAACGTCAACCTTACAATTATACTGATATTAAAATTAGATATGTGGACTGAGAATACATTGCTATGTCATAATTATTAATTAAAAATGTCAAATTTGAAATTAATGTCAATATGTATAAAATTCATGTACTGATTGTACTCAAATTATGTCATTTGTGAGTGTACAAATATAAACCTTTAAAAGGGACCCGTAACGGGAGGTTTATTGTAACATCGTTACAGTACTATGACCTAATTGTTTATTCTAACCAATTAGATATCATAGTAATTGATGGTGCATCGAAGCCAAATGCTGCTTTAATTTCAACCCTAATTTAATATTAGGAATGTTCCGCCATTTAATTGGCTGTTTAATGATGTATGAACGCAACAGTTGTCACTTTGAATGACAGGTTCATTCACATGTAATTCGAGAGGCACTTCGCAATGAAAAGAGATACAATGTTTAACAGAATAAGTATTTTAATTATTTGTATGTTATGTATCTAGACTTTTTTAGTCAAAAGGTGTAATATATTTTTATTAACTAGAATATGTAACAATTAAGAATTTATTAGGACCTTCAATTGAATATGCAATTGTTGATGAATTTTCGTCTACTTGCCGCAAAGTTGTAGATTAAAGTCGCGATTTTATAGTAACATATTTTTTAACCGACTTACAAAAAAGGAGGAGGTTATCAGTTTGTCGCGATCTTTTTCTTTATTTATGTTCACCGATTGTTAGACAACGCTTGGACCGATTTCAATAATTTTTGTTAAAAAGAGTATACTTGTTAGATGGTCTCATAGAAATTTTATCAAAATCGGTTGAGTAGATTAAAGTCGGTTTTTAGTTTTGAAAACTTACTGAAAAACGAAAAACGGTTATTTAAGTAAATTGTTTACAGCAATCTGCGTGTATTATTATTTCATAGTATTGGGAGCGTTAATACGCGTAGGACAAATAACCAATCACTTGCCACATTTACATAAAGAATAATCGATTCATCAGAAAAATCTGCAGCTAAAAATTACCCGTTTTCAGATTTTTCCTTATAGTCCTAAAGGCTTTGAAACATGTATTTATATTCGTGTAGACGTCACCAGCTTAATGCAAGTGAAACGCCTACTCGAATAAGGCTTGCTGCGGTCAACTATCAAGGTTGCTCAGAACTCGCTCTACTGAACTGATTTCTTGCTGTTGTTAACTTATTCATATTCAATCTACTAGCAAACGTTCATTTGATGTTTAAGATTTTTTTCAAAGAAACACAAAAAACTCCTTTGGAGACTAACATCAGGGCGAATGAGGAGCACTGGGCGCGTCTTCATCTTACGTTATTTTAACAAAATTATTAAAACGGAGTATAGGCCTCTAACGATGGCCTTCACTCATCATCATCCTATATTCCCAGTTGCATCCTCAGCTGTACACTTCAGAGCCCGGGGTCCACTACCTAACCTAGGTGATTTGACGAGGTTACTGATTTTTACACCGGGCGACTGCCGTCTGACCTCCGCAACCCAAAGAGGACCAGAACCAATCCTTGGATAGGTTTGAGAGCAAACGCTAGATGGCGTACGGGACCCACAGTTTATACGTGCTTCCGAAACACGAAACCATTTATTTTCGGATAATCAGGTGATACAAGCCTGCAATATCCTAACCAGACTAGAAACAACTTTTCACAAAGTATGCTTCTAGTGGGTCTCGAACCCACGACCTCCAGATCACAAGGCGAACTACTGGACCACGGAGGCCTACACTCACCATTTGATAATGGGCTTAAAAAGGGAGAAAGAAAAGAGATTAGAACGGGGTTCTTTATTTTTCACCTATGTACGTTTATCCTGAGCATTCATAGGTTTGCCCTTGCATTTGCGCCCGTAGGGTGACCACCAGATAAATCTGAAAAAACCGCTGTGATCAGGAGGATAATAATTGGATACATCGGTACCATTTGTAAAATCAGTCAAACTAATGGGATAAATCAGTGTCATTTGTACCATCAGTGGTACTACCCAATGTTACAGGTGGTCCGGCGGCTTCTTTTTGAAGTAATTTTATTCTTTTGCTTGTTAATCAAACAATATAAGTACTGAAATCTATTATATCGTACTAAATCCAGTCGACTTGGTTTTATGACTCATATAACTTGACTGTTAAATTGCAAATGGCCTTTAATTTAATGCATTTAAATTGCATTAGGCGTTATATACTTAGTAACCATTAATTTAGATATTTTTCATTTGATATAAGTAATGCTCGGAAAAATATCTAAATTAATAAGAATTAGTTGAAGTGGCAGTGGGCGGGACACAGCGTGACGAACCGATTACCGATGGGGCAAAAAGGTTCTCGAATGGCGACCACGAATTGCCAAGCGAAGCTTAACACACCCACCCACAAGGTGGTCTGACGACCTGACTAAGGTCGCTGGAAAGCGCTGGATGAAGGCCGCTCTACATCGGTCATTATGGAAATCCTTGGGAGAGGCCTATGTCCTGCAGTAGACGTTATGCGGCTGAAATGATGATGATGATGATGAGATGTAGCTATGCTCGGAAAAATCTCTAAATTGATAATAAGTGATAAATTTTTGAAGTGAAAACTTCTTTAGCGGCGTTGTACACTTTTTTTGTAATGGGTAAAAAATGATAAACTCGCGTCAGGGCGTTAGGGCGTCAGGACACGTGACCTGATCAAAAATTCGTAAAACGGATGGAGAGTAGACAGCAGGCGCGGTGCGACGTAGGAGAGGGAGTATCCCCCTCTCTTTCTACGGCGCGGCGAAAATGTATGCCTGCGCCTGCTGTTTCGTTTAGGCGGCGCAGGGCGCTTGCGCGAATTTTCGTGCAGCTTGTTGCGTGCAGTTCGTTACAGCGTGCCACGCGCATCCATGGAAATGCACAACGTTAATACTCAAGTTTTCACTTCTGCTGGCATTCCCGGAGTGCAACCCGTCGTTTTTTTTGCATCACTTATTATTCACTTAGATATACTTTTTATTCTGCAATAAGTGCATACTTACCATTTCCTTTCGCTGACTGATAGAGAACCCATTTCTTGATATATCCGTCACTGTACCTAAGTTCTACGTGGTTAGCAGTTTTATACAACTTGAAAATCCAGCTGAACAATGTTGAGTTGTTTCACAAAACCAAGTTGTATTGCCAAAGTACTAGCGGTTTTGTCAAACAGTGGATTATACAATTCAACTGCGACAGTATTAAGTAATAAGTGTTAAATTAAAATTAAAATTAAACTAAATTAAAATTTCATCCACACCACTTGGATAATTGGCAATCAACCGCCGTACGTTTTAAAAGGAACTTTTTATCATGTACGACCGAACTGTGGAATCAACTTTCAAACAAAAACAAAAACGAGTCTATATCTTCGATGAAAGGCCGGCAACGCTTCTGTCACACCCCTGGTATTGCAGTTGTCCATGGGCAGAGGTGATTACTTACCATCAGGTGACCCGCGTGTTTGTTTGCCGCCCTATAACATAAAAAAGTGTGTAAGTAAATATGTACAATGTAAATAAATTTTCCATACATTGCACTGGCATCCGGGGTAATATGGTAATATCAGATTAATATTTCCATAGCTACTTGTGCTCCACTTGCCAAGTGAAACCTGTCGAGACCGGTCCGGCCGTACATACTCGTAAATATAATTGTTACTTGCATTTTCTGCGCAACTGTTGACAAATTGCAACATACGGCAAAAAATAGCCAACGACTTGTTTTTAACTATGTGACCTTATACAAATACAAATACAAAATCTCTTTATTGTAGAACATAGGTTAATACGGTGTTACAGGTGTATAAAGTCCACCATGCTCGGCCCATACTGGACATACAATAATAGTTAATAAACTAACTAAATACACACAATTAATATTAGGCTTGGCTAATGACTCAATTGACATTTATGCGGTTACCCGCACTAATACTTTTAAAAATCAGATCAAGCGTACCCTCCACTGACCTTTTTGACCTTTTTTCATGGTAAATTTTACATAAATATGGTTCAATTTCTGTTATCATAATTCTAAACAATTTAAGTAACACCAATTGTTAAATACTTGCTGTAACGTATATAATGTAACTTTTTAATAAGCTGTCAATTTAAGTCAGTATCTTGAGCTTAACAATGTTTACATTGCCCGTCATGCTGTGTGTACACGTTTTTTGGGTTTCAGTCTAGAGCAAAGTGTCTGTACATTTTTAGATTTACACAAAAGTGATTGTGACCTGTTGTGTATGCCTTAATAAACAATAAACAATTAAAAATCACAAGTTACTTTAGTCATCAAATATTATAATTAAAAAAATTGTCAATAGAGTAATAACATTTTTTCGTCAAGAATAATTTTAATTGATATTTAAATGATTTCGTATTCAACTCCTTAAATGTATTTGGTAATTTATTGTAAATCACAGGTGCCATGCCTAAACAGCTTTTTTTCATAAGTGCTGTGTTATGGCCACCAGTTATTAATTTAACCTTTGGGTCTTACGGCCTTAGGCTCTGTCTATCCCGTCAGCCATAAAGACGAGATAAAGACGAAATATTTTGTTGTTAATTGTTGGAACTTGATGTTCTACGAAAGAGACAAGATCTAATCGTCTTCAAAACTTATACAGAACATCATAATCAAGATTGTCAGACTTGCATATATTTATAAGACATTTAACAAAATATATTGTTTTTTGGGTTCCGTATCTAAAGGGTGGAAACGAGACCCTATCACTAAGATTCCGCTGTCCGTCTGTCTGTCACTAGGCTTTATCTCATCAACCGTGACAGCTAGACAGTTAAAATCTTTAAAGATGATGTACTTATGTTGCCGCTACAACAACAAATACTAAAAACAGAATAAAATAAATATTTAAGGGGGCTCCCATACAACAAACGTGATTTTTTATAGATAGTGGTAAGAACCCTTGATGCGCTTATCCGACTCGCACTTAGCTGATTACTTTTTATATGTATCTGCCTGTTTATCTGTTATCTCTTCACGATTCAACTACTAAACCTATTTACATGAAATTTGGTATAAATATAGTTTAAGACAGGAGGAATTACATAGTATACTTTTTGTCCCAGCATGAGGTTTTTGTGGGATTGTCAAAAATTAGGGTAAATTAGTCCGCCACCCAGAGGTTCCGGGTTCTATCTCCGGTCAGGGCAAGTAGAAAAATGACCTTTTTCTATTTATATATGTATATATCATAAAATATAGTATCTTTGGGTTAGTATCTCATAACACAAGCTTAAGCTTACTTTGGGGCTAGCTCAATTTGTGTGATTTGTCCGTATATATTTATATTTATTTATTTATTCACAAAACAACACAATTATGTCATGTTTATGTCATATGTCTGCGTAAAGATTAAATAAAGTATTATTATCAACATAAAGTTATGTAATGGATATGATTGAGTACCTATTGTGTTATTTTAAACTTCCTCTTACATATGTAATGGCAATTCTCATCCTAGCGTCACTGAAAAATTCATCGCAGTGTCATTTCCGCAGAACGAAGCTTATCTTTTTCGTTTGTTTTAGATAATCTTAATTTAATTAAAACTAGCGTAACTCTAGGCTTCGTGAATTGTAATTTCGTTTTCACTGCAGTTGCAGCTAAGCGATTACATCGGTATTTAGCGTTAGAGCGAGCTAAGATCAAAGACCGCTTTCTACTGGCCACTGACCACGCTCTATGCTGTTAAGGTTTGCATCGATTGAGAGCTTGCCTGTCGTGTAACTCTTCAGTTTTTAAGGTCGAAAAGTCTGAATCAGTGAGTTAGCACGTCAAAATGTGCTATACCTCTGAAATAGCAGCAACTACGTACTGCAAGACCGTCCGTCAGCAGATTGCCCAACAGCCGGCCCAGTGATTCCAATATCATTTTGTATTTTCAATATTCCATAATTGTTAGTCTTTGTTGAGTTTTCAAATAAATAATATTAAAATTTTAGCTTATATAAATATCTTTTTTAAAAGTCGCTTGAAGATCGCCCCTATATATATCTAGTGTTAGCATTTTCTTTTCTTCGTTAGGTGCCGCTTCAATCCTGAAGATTGGCAGTCAGCTCTTTAAAATTGGTTTCTCCATGGCAAGCCTGAACAGTTGTTCTACTCTCTGTCGTTTTGATACCAGTCCATGGTCGGATGTTCCTCAGCCATGACATTTTGCGACGTCCCACCTTGCGCTTTCCGGCAATTTTACCCATCATTATGGTCTGGAGTAGATGATATTGTGGGTTCCTTAAAACGTGATCAAGATATGTGATTTTACATATTTAAATCTTTTGAACAAGCTCTACTTTTTTGCCCATGCGCTCCAGAACTTCAACATTAGTAATGTGATCCGTCCAGCTTATGCGTAGCATTCTACGGTAAGACCACATCTCAAATGCTTCTAAATTTTTTCGGAGGTCTTCTTTTAAGGTACACGCTACGCAACCATACAACTACACGAGAGGCCAAACATAGCATTGAAGCAACCTTGTTTGCAGTTTGATGGAGAGATCTCGATCTACACACGACTTGTCTCATCTTTTCAAAGGCTGCTCGTGCTATTTCTATACAGGCCCGAATCTCTAATTCATTTTCCTATGACTGGGGTAGCCTAGCCCAGCTTAGCCCAGTAGCTTTTCCTAATGGTGCGTTTTTAGGCAGCTTGAAAATCAGACACAGTGTTTTTATAATGCCTCGTCTTAAGGCCGTTTGAGAAAATTATACGCGAGCACTTCCTTCGACTGTAATTTTAATCAAAATTAACTTCCATTTTATATTGAATACTTGGAAAAAACTAATGCTTCTAATGCATTTGCAGCTTAAGATCAATTCTCTAAAAGTGCATCAAGCAATTGCGATCCGTCACGCATTTTGCTTCTCTGCGCGTGCGCATTGTTTGAATGTGTGAATCCGAGTAATTACTGTACGAACAACGTCTTTATGTTTATCTAATCATAAACATACAGTTATGTAATTGATATGATTAAGTAATCATTGTGTTTTTTTTATTCTTAATTTAAAATTTATAACAAAAAAACAAATTTAATTGCCCCTACAACATTCATTTTCTATTAGTTCATTGACACTTCAGTGCAATTCAGTCTTGATCTCGCCACCATTACGATATTGCACGCTCAATTACTCAAATCATTTTGAGTTCAAATCTGCATGCTACTGCACCACGCGACGTGTATGCAAATGTAATGAAACCGAACTGAATATCGGTTGTTTCGAAGGAACGCAGTGATGCATGCCTACTTTCGATAATAGCATGAGAGCTCGTCTTTGGCATTTAAGCTAACAATGCGTAGATGATGCTAACGTGAGTTAGAATTGTTTTATTTTTGTAGGGGGCGCAAAAGGGGTAATAAGATGTACTGGAGAGCAGTAACAGACTTGATACAAGATACAGACGCAGTAGTACCTACCATGGGATAAATTTCAATGGCCTGGTACAAGGTTAACTGTTTACATAAGTACTTTATTTAACTGTTACAGTCACAGCTATAAAATTATGAAAATACATGATAACTTTTATTTTAGTGGGACTACATAATTTGTATTTTTTTCTTATAATTTGAGTTCTTATTTAGATTATTTATTTGAAACATATACCTTACCTACCACATTTTTTTAACATTTTTTCAACATTTTTGGTATAATTTTAAGTAGTATTTCATTAATGAATTAATCATCATCATTATCATATCAGCCACAGGAAGTCTACAGCTGGACATAAGCCTCCCCTAAAGAATTTAAAAAATGACTGATCGGAAGTGGCCTGCTTCCAGTGCTTTTCTGCAACCTTGCTCAGGTCTTCTGACCATCTAGCAGGTGGGTGTGTTTCTTACTTAAATTCCTTACTTGTTACTGGGAGGAATTCCTCCCAGGTCAATTGTTTATCTATTGTTTTATTAATAGAGAGGTAAAGGGTTAAATAAATATTTTTAGTCACAGGAAGTTCATTGCTGGACATTCCCAAAGATCTGTAAAACTTTTGTTTGTGAATTTAGCGCATGACGACCGAAGTTCTCCAAAATACTTGGGCAATCTGGTCGACTTGATTTCATGCTATTGTTGACTTGTTACGTATTAATCTAAGAATAATAAAAAGAACGAACGAGAACAATCAACCAGCGCTAAATTCGGACATGAGCCACATCAAGGGTTGTAAGTCGCAAGTTTACAGTTCAGAGGAAAATATCACTTTCAGTTTGTAAGTAAGTTAGACGGTTTGCCTTCGCTGTGTGGTTGTCAAATATATACAGATTACAGTTGCATACAAGACTTTATCTACACCTATGATATGAATCTTCTTTAAAAGGTCCTAAAGGTGTTGTACAGTGTTGTAAGAACTCTATGTAAATTCCTGCTAAGTTTAATTGCTGAGTATCTAATACAAACTTACTTTGTATACACAGGTAATAATTAAATTAAGTATTGTTTAAGGGATCAAGTTTGCGTTGCATAATGAAATTTGTTACAACATTATAACACTTGTTTGGGTGGTATAATGGTTACTATGACACTGAGTGTTTTAATGTTGGCAATAAGCTAACTGTTTCAGAAAGAAACTTTTATAGAATATTTATAGCATGGGTGTAGATAAACGCGTGAAGGATGCTTACAGTTGTAGCTTTATGAGGTTTGAAATCAATCATAATATGCAACAGCATAGAAAAGTGTCAATGAAATGGTTTTAAAGAAGAACTACTAAAAGATGGCGTTCAAAATGATTCAAAGTGTGAATGCTGCAAAAAGTTTTCAAGAAACGATTGTTATTTGCATTGTCTTTAATCCCACTGTATAGATACGCAACAAAAGTTTACATTATATTTTGGGACTAGATCTGATGCCTTGTATGAGTTGTATGAAATTAACACTTTGTTTCATTGGGATTGTAGATTGTAGCACAAGAAATACATAGTGCCTTTTTTTTACAATATATTGGTTTAGGCATTTGTCCTCAATCTCACCTTATGGTAAGCGACGATGAAGACTAGGATGAAGCATGCCTATCCAAAAGATACCCATTGAATCTACTTTTGAATGTCCCGGGGCTGTACTTCTCTGGAAATATAGACGCAGGCAGTTCATTCTACACCAAAAAGGAATTGTCGAAGCGTTTAGTTCGAGACTTAGGTATTTCAATGACAAAGGGGTTATTATTATTATTATTCCGATAGAGAAATGGGGAGGGTTTCACGAGATCAAAAAGAGCCTTCGAACATGATAAGCAGGCTACTTTGCGACGATGCTCTAGGGACTGCAATTTTCTATTCGAAAGCTCATCGCTGTTTATAAGCCTGCGGGCTCTTCGACTTCAACAGAGTCTAGTGCCTCAAGTTGGTATTTAGCGGAGCCATTCCACAAATATTTTGCACTTATATTATTTTTTTCATAGAAAATCGACGTCTGAGTAGTAGCGTCACCGCTTCTACACTTCGTTCGGTGAGTAAGAGAGCCAGAGCCTCCCCCCTCCCCCCTCCCCCCTCCCTCTACATATTCCTGAAAGGCCGGCATTGCTTCTATTACACCCCTGGTGTTGCAGTTGTCCATGGGCAGTGGTGATCACTTACCATCAGGTGACCCGCTTGTTCGTTTGCCGCTCTATGATATAAAAAAAACCTTCGTTCCTTGAAACACGACATATAGCTCATTCTGCAGTTTTTATATTTTCTGGTCGTTTCGTGCAATCGGCAATTTGTCGATTGCGGCTCCTCAGTTGCTGCCAATTTGCGTCTAACCGGGTTAAATGTGAGGTATTATGACGGAATATGCAGTCATTTTTATTGGGCTTCAATCACCTACAATTTTCTGCATTTAGAAGATTTATTGAATAGATAATCATCTCCTTAGGTCATTCCTGTAACTAATAGCTAATATTATTACATCATTGTGGAATGTGTGGCCTTTCATGAAAATATAATGATTAACATGAGTAATTTATGTAATAAAAAAGAAATTGGACTCAAGAATAATCGAATTTGAAAAACAATAAGAATCGTTTTTATGTTATTGTTGTACGTATATATCGTAGATATATATAGATTTTGCAATTTTAATAGTTGAAATGAATTGGTGTTGGTCAGACGTATGGATGGCAACGCGAAATGTCACGGTTAATAACACATAACGAAAACAGGATTGGTTATTTTTTCGAGGCGGTTTGGTTGTAAACTGCATTTTAAGTCTCAACTAAAACGGTTTTCAAAAACTTTTCATTGAAGAATGTTTTATAGAAATCTATTCCTAGTTTATATTATATATTTGGTGTGTAAAGTATAATTCCACTTTTTTTGAAGCCGGTTATAATATGGAAAAGTTGAATATCATCAAAAGAAAAGAATAGGCAGACAGGAGAAGAAGCTGATAAATTTATTACCACAGCGTTCATACTCTTTGCTTCGTAATAACATAAACATTTAAACATGGGTGAAAATGTTAGTTAAAAGCCGGCTTCCTTTACCGCGGTGGCCTTCAATTTCAAAAGCTCATATAAAGATATGTGCTGAGGTATCAAGCTGTAGTCGTTGCAAAATAACTTATAATATATCTCAATAATTAGGAAAGTTATCAAACACTACAATGTGACACAAATAAGTTGAACAAAAATGGCGGACTTTAAATCATTTTTGTACAAACTCCCGACACGTAAATTGAACCAAAATGTACCTGCGCCGATAACCGCCATTTTGGTTCATCCTACGTGCCGGGAATTTGTACAAAAATGCTTTGAAGTCCGCCATTTTTGTTCAACTTATTTGTGTCGCATTGTACTTCCTTACTTCTTACTTTCCTTGATGACATTTTTCCGCAATTAGGAAATACTAATAAAATCACGATTTAGTTAAAACTAAAACCCGACAATGGAAAGATTCTTGCTGAAAAGTACGATTATCCACTGAATGCAAATACAGAACGGAGAAACAGCTAGTAATGTATATAATTTTGAAATGTTCATTGTTAATCTTTGAATTGGAATAAATCCTTTTATTTGATACCCTTCACTATATACGTTTTTTTTTTTTTAGTTAGGTCTTTACTTTTGGGCCTATAGAGCGCGCCATATTGAATTAATTGTGACGCCACGTAGCCTTTAACTAGCGCACAGACAAGACGCTTCCAACGATACTTCATTTTTTGGGAACCATTGATATCATAGGATGACTGCCTCCGTAGTCCAGTGGTCAAGGAGTTATCCTTGTGACCCGGAGGTCATGGGTTCGATTCCCACTGGGAAGCATACTTTGTGAAAAGTTGTTTCCAGTCTGGATAGGATATTGCAGGCTTGAATCACCTGATTATCCGAAAAGAAAGATGATTCCGTGTTTCGGAAGGCACGTAAAACTGTGGGTCCTGAACGCCACCTAGCGTTTGATCATCAAACTACCCAAGGATTGGTTTCTGGTTTACCCTTTGGGTTGTGGAGGTCAGACGGCAGTCGCTCTGTGTAAAAAACAGTAACCTCGTCAAATCTCCTTGGTTAGGTAGCGGACCCCGGGCTTTGAAGCGTTACTGCTGAGGATGCAACCGGGAATACGCTCGGATGATGATGATTGATATCATAGGATATCAATGGTTCCCAAAAAATGGACACGACGGAACAGATGAATATACATACATAAATAGCGGTAAAACACATAACCCTCCTTTGGATTTGCCGTAGTGTGTAATTAAATAACTGTCATTTCGCTTTGTGCCTTTACTCGGCTTGAAAAATCTGCCACCAATGTTGGCTACTATCTCATTCAAAAGAGAGTGTAAAGTGTCTCACTCATTAAGTTAATAGCTAATCAGAAAAAGCTTTTCCGCAATTATATAATAAACTTTATAATACAGCACACCGCGGCTGTAGAACTTTTACTATAATATTGCTATAATAGTTGTCGTCTGCGGTTTAAACATATTTCCTTTACCGTGGGATTTCATTTCAATGTAAGTATATTTTATTTTAATTAATTTATATATAAAACTTTATTGATCCACAATATACAATTGTTTTAAATGTGCGGACTTAACGCTAAAAGCGTTCTCTCCCAGTCAACCATAAGTATACTCGTAAACAGAGATCTAGTTGCGGCGCAGAATAATTACTAAATAATCCTAATAAATATACCTACATTTAATATGGATATATACATACATAAACATACATACATACAATATATAAATAATGAATGATGATGGTGAATATGAAATATACATTCTTTTAGAAGATGAGGGTGTAGTTTTCTTTTAAAAGAAAATCTAGTTGAATGTCTTTGATGTCAACGGGTACAGCATTCCAGAGCCATGAAGCTTGTAAGGTTAAGGAGTCTGCAATAAAATTTGTGCGATGTAGAGGAATAGAAAGAAGACGAGTATCGGCACAGCGAAGTTGCCGATCATGAGTGTCGAAAAGAAATTGAAATTTGCATTTTAGGTATTGAGGAGAATTTGGATTCAAAGAATTGAAAAGAGAGTGCAAAGAATTCGCATTTGTCTACGTTCACAGATAGGAAGCCATTTAAGTTCAGAACGGACAGTTAATATATGATCATATTTGCGAAGACAGAAAATGAAACGAATACAATTATTAACGAGACGATCAAGCTTTTTGAGAAAATCAACATTAAGATCTAAGCATATTACAAGATTTTACATAAAGACCATAGAACATGTAACATATATTGCGTCTCTATCTACTTACCCTTATTAATATGTGCAGCTCCACGTAACCGTACTATAGTCATCTGTGGCAAAAGCGACATCTGTGGCCGAGTGGTCATCATGCCACGCTGTCACACCGAAGGTCCCGGTTTCGAACCCCGGTCAGGGCAAGATGAAAAATTATCTTTTTCAGATTGACCTGCTTCTGGATGTTTATCTTTATATATATTTCTTATAAAAATAGTATCGTTAAGTTAGTATCCTACGAGTATATCACAAGTCTCGAACTTCCTTTGGGTAAGCTAAATATACATATATATTTATTTATTTAATGTAAGCAAATACAAGATTTTATATAAATACCATAGAACATATAACATTGTATTGCGTCTCTTTCTACTTACCCCTATTAATATGTGCAGCTCCACGACACCTTGCGGTCAGTTAACATAGATAAAAGCGACCTCTGTGGCCTAGTGGTCTACATGCCACGCTGTTAGACTGGAGGTCCCGGTTTCGAACCCCAGTCAGGTCAAGATAGAAAATCATCTTTTTTAGATTGACCTGAGTTTTAGATGTTTATATATCTCTTATATATTCTCTTATATATCTCTATATATTTCTTATAAAATATAGTATCATCGAGTTACTCCTATATAAGAAATGTCGAACTTCGGGTCTTCTTGTCTTGTCTGTCTGATTCTGTTTGATTTTGTCCGTGTATGTTTATATTTATTTATTATACATGTATATTCAGTTTCTATCTATTTAACGTGGCCTTATGGTCATATAATATAAATTTATAAGTTGTATGTATATTGCATAACGAAATAGCTCGATTAAAATTCTTAAGGGATATTATGGATTTTTAACAAAACAACATTAGTTGCGTAAATTAGAAAGTTATTGTTTACAAAAACTAGAGATACATTTATTTTCTTTCGATTCTTTCTAAAATTTAAAGTTATAGATATTGCAACGTATCTAACTAGAATAAAATGTTTAATTTGAAGGTTTCTAATTTTTTGTGTTCCGTAGTAAACAAGGAACCCTTATAGTTTCGCCATGTCTGTCTGTCTGTCCGTCCGCGGTTTGACTCGGCGACTATAAGTACTAGAAAGCTGTGATTTGGCATGGATATGTACATTAATTATGCAAAAAAAGTGGTAGCGAGTAGCTTCCATACAAGTAAAGTGAAAAGTCATTTCTTTTATCTTGATTAACTAATCATGTGGGGTATCGTTGAAAAGGTCTTTAAAAATATTATGAGCTTGTGAACACCTTTTTTACCTTTTTTCGATTTAGGGATCCGTTTTTGAAAAATTTAGTTTTAAAGTGAACATTTTTGATAGAGTCAAGTGTCCCCCCCCCCTTTATCTGCTAAATGGTTAAATATGGACATGTGAAAAAATTCACAGCTATAGTTATATAAATCTAACTTTAAAGGAAAACTATCAGAGCTTAGTAGGGTTTACAAATTAAAACGTTATAGGCGATCAACTTATAAAATGTACTCGGAAAAGGAAAATGTCGTACAAATTCAATAGAAAATTAGTTTTTTAGTCGTTTTCAGTGGCATGAACTCAAAGTTGGCATTCGTAACTACGGAACCCTACACTGTGCGTGGCTCGACACGCACTTGGCTAATTATTTGTAAATATTTTTTTACTCCTAGGTAAAGACCGCCCTTTTAACCCCCGATGCCAAAAGAGGGGTGTTATAAGTTTCATGCCAATGTTTGTTTGTCTGTCTATCTGTGGCATCATAGCTCTCGAAAGGATGGACCGATTTAAATGCGGCTTTTTACGTAGAAGTAAGTTCTTGCGGTGGTGCTTAACTATGTTTCATGAAAATCGATTCAGCCGTTCAACTCTTATTGGGGGTGAACGCATGAAATTCGCGGGTCTTTTAATTTCCCTGGCAAATTGACTCTTCTTTGGTTTGCCTCTATCGAGTACTATCAACGGCTATCGGGCTGAAAAGGCGTAGCGTAAAGTTTCGTCCTTACAAGATATTATATTAAATTTTTGTGGAAAAACCTTCTTTTAGGTATAACAATTTAAGTTTATTTTTGTAAATAAAATATCGGGCACAAAACGGGTATCTGTAGATATCATTATTCTATATTCTTTTTACAAGCTTTTATTTAGTTTCACCTGCCCCGCTGTCTGTCGGTCTATCTGTCTGTCCGTAAATTCTGCAAGTTTAATTTGACCCACTTATCGGTTTCCGATTGAGCAGAAATTTTTATTCATATTATTAATTTTTAATTTTTTTATTGTGACAATGCATTATTATGATGACATTGAGCTGGAAGGTGGCCAAAGGAACTCTATAATAAATCGACGCAACCCATCCAAATTGAGCTTGTTTGATTCGTCTTGAGAAATACTCACAACAGTTCAATATAAAAAAGATCATTTCCATCTTAACATGATCGGGGATAGAAATCGGGACCTCCAGTGTGACATTGTGGCATGATGGCCACTAGGCTACAGAGGTTATCATCTGTATAAACGAAAAGTCCTCGAGTCGGTTGCTTCCACACAAAATTACTCAATCGTACATGTAAAACTCGACTTAAATTTCATGCCTTTTTACCTTTGAAATGTTAAAAGAGTGCAAAAAGCGTGAAGCTCCAATTGAGCTGTAATCACATGTTAAGATTAAGGCAGACAATTTGACGAAAGTAAAAGTCAAAAACAATGCCGATACTGTGTTTTTCACATGACTGTCAGTCTGTATGCTGGTTATTATATTGTTTTCGGTAAAAGTACTGTGGTGCCAGTTTTCAAATGCGGAGTCACTAAAGGAACGGTTTTTTGTATGGAAAACCATTCCTTTAAACAGCCCGTTTTAAAAATGGCACTTCTGTTGTTTATACATATAGCTGCTTCTCTTCCCGCACAGATCACAGAAGTTATGGAAATGGGCGAAAATGCACATCATGGCAATAGGCGCACTACATAAATAGCACACGTCACTATTTTGATTACTTATTTCCACCTCTCGCCTACTATCACGCTAAAAGTAAATAAATATACAGGGACAAATAACTCTGATTGAGCTAGTCCCAAAGTAAGTTCGAGACTTGTGTTAAGGGATACTAACTCAACGATACTATATTTTATAACAAATACATAATAAAGATAAACACACAAGAACCAGGACAATTTGAAAACGGCCAATTTCCAACTTGCCCTGACCGGGGATTGAACCCGGAATCTCTGGGTGGCGGACTAGCAAGGTGACCACTACGCCAAGGAGGTCGTCAAAAAAGTGGTCTTCGGGTCTTGCGGCCCTGGGCTCTTTTTGCCTAGAGCCGCAAGACCCAAAGGGCTCTAGCGCATTGGAGATAAATACATGACAGTTCATGTACCTATGTATGTCACCTTTTTAAGAAACCAATATTTTTATTTTTAGTCCAAGTCAGGACAAGTTGGAAAATGGCTTTTTCAAATTGTTCTGGGTCTTGTGTGTTTATCTTTATATAAATTTTATTTTACCAACTTTATTGTGCCAAAGTACACATATACTTTTAACAAATGGCGGACTTAATGCTAAGAACCTTCGCTCTCTCTCAGTCAACCATAGGGATAAACAGAGAAAATTATGCGGCACAAAAAGCAATACAATATTCATACTTACTAATTAAATATCATTATAATATACAATTACATTATATATCTATCATATGTAAATATCAGGATGAATATCTCCTTATACCATATATATACATTTACTTATGCAAACATATAAATAGCTACGAAGAGAAGAACTAAACAATGACTTTGTGAAGAAAGGAAGTTTTAAAAGAAAAATTCACGCCCACCGTTAGGTTGTCATCTTTTAAAAGATAATTTGGTTATGTCGGGTAAGGTATAACGGGTAAAGTATTCTCGAACCGTGAGGTTTGAAGAGAAAATGAGTAAGAAAAAAAATTAGTCCGGAAACGGGGGATAAAGAGCTGACATGTCTCATTAAATTAGTTTATACCTATATGTATTTATTTTAAAATATTAGTGTGAATTGTCCTTTATTTTGAAGAAAAAATACACTTTAAATTTCTTAAAAAAAAAGATATAAATACTGCTCACTACAACACACTAAACACTAATATTTACAAATTAATAAGGCCGGGTAATTCTTTACCCTTATATATTTGCTATTTATTACTTAAATATTATATTATTAATTATTATTTTCTTTGTTAAATACGTTCATTCATACACGTCCAAATTGAGTAGAGCTAGTGTATGTCACACAAGTATTGCTTCAAAGTTGAAGTATAGTAATACTTCAACTTTGAAGCAATATTTGTGTATCATTTAGAACGTGCAGTACATTTGTAAGCAGTTTGGTTCTTTTTAGCATGGTTTTAGCGACATTTATGACATTTTACGCCTATTATGTTGGTAACGAATCTATCTAGATTCTAAATTATAGTGCCGGACTGAGAAAACTTGACCCAGATGTGGCTCGTATATCTATTCTGCCACAGCGTAAACTATCGTATTAAATAACCTTATTAACATAATTTTCTTATTCAGTCTATTTTGCATCATCGACATGTAGGTTAGGTTTGGCGTAAGAAGTCTAGACAGTTTTGTAACGGATAAATTTTTTGGGGTCCAGTGCTGCTCCCATTTGATATAATTTTCCATTTACGTAAAACGGCCACTTTTAGCTAATATGCGTAGAAAAGCTTTACATTCTCACTTTTAACTATAAACATGAGTTTATATAATAGTTTGAAGGGTTATCTAGGGCTTGATTAAGATGAAATTTTAAATGATATCTCCGTTCCCGTTCAAATAATTTATTTCAAGTGGGGGCAGCACTACACAGACAAAAATTTATGTACAGGGGCTAATAACTTGTCTCAATTTCTGGCTTTGCTGTTGGTTGTACAAGTATAATATTTACATGAAAAAGAGAAAAAAATTGTGATAGGTGCTGGCCGCATCTTCTATTGAAGATTCCTTTATTTAATTTGAAATTTCTTCCAGTTTCGAAGAGTTATAAAGCAATTTAATGGCAATAAGTAAACAGTAAAAATGTAGTAGTTAGTACGTACGTAGTTATACAGTTTCATTGTGGCTTCTGATCGAAGAAACGTACCACACTCGGTCGTAACTTCTTGTATGAATAATGTTATTCGTGTAATAAATAACATCGATAGAGATTGCGTCATTTATGTACTGACAGTTTTCCGAATATGATTTATATGTAAAGCTATAAATGAGGTTTTGTGAATTTCTCTATCGGTGTTTGTGCGATGTAGATTGAAGAAAGTTATATTGACTAAAAGTTCTATATTGTTATTTGTTTAAAAGCAGTTAGGTATCGTGAGATGAAGAAGGCATTATAATTTTTTAACGGATGAAGGGCCATTTAGACGATGGAAGTTTCTAGCCGTTTCATATCCAGCTTATTTTATTGAAGCAATCATTGATTTGTATGGCTGTTGTTTCGTTTAGACCCTGAAAGTTATCTGTTGCTTCAATTTAATAGAGAAGATGCATATTAAGTAGATTTTAATAAATGTCTCGGATTTTGTAAGCATTTAGGTAGAAAATGGCCTTTTAGCCAATTAAACCTTTTTATCGATTAGTTAACTTTGGTTTTTGGCTGATTAAAAATGACAATTTAAGAAGTAAAAAAAAGTATGAAAAATAATATCACCATAAGATTTTCTCAAAAAATTATTGCTACTTTTGTTATGAGGTGAATCCTGTAAACGCAATATTTTACATAACACCCTAACAAATGTTCTTACATTACGCCTACAAATGCGACATACGCGACGTCACTCTTGTCCGGATTTTTTAAGGTGCTTCGAGACGCCGTCCAAAGGCGGACGTGACTTTGTGACCCATTGTAACCTATATATCTTAAAAAGGTTAGAAAGGTAGTTTTTTCTTCGACGTGCCTATTTTTAGGAACTCTTTCCAAAGCACAACGAAAAAAATCATGCATCTTCTCTATTGTATACAACAGGCAAGAAATTCGCACCGTGTAAATGGGCCTTTACTGACATATGTGCAGTGTACAGACAGCGAGGGACGACTTAGACTTCATCTTATTAGAAAACCATCATCAGTTAAAATGCGGCAAACAGTGAGAAATACCTATTGCACATGCGGAAGAGATCATACCAGTATATAGCGCTCTATATATTTACGTTTCTTTTCTCTCCCAAATCAGCATAGAGATACCGAACAATTTTAAAATTTAGGGTACCTATTTTATAAAAACCCGTCTTGAAAGGCCTATTGTCAAATGGAGATGTTAAGTAAGTAAGTAAGTTATCTCACACAAAAACAATGTGACGTCACCTGCCGCTCTTGGACTTGAGTGAAAGCAAATCGAAACCCACATTCAGGGGACTTATTATGTATCTCGTTTAAACCAGTCCACTCACTTGGATTCTGAACCTTAAATTGTAACTGATAAAGATTATTATAAACTGAAATAGGCCTTTTAATAATGACTTGCTCTTTACATACATATCGTTTTATTATACGAATTTCCACTTTCTTTATTCTGGTAGAACCTTGAAAAGCGCACGTTGTTATTATTTTAATATGAGATATTTTATAAGTGGTGTAACTATCAAATAAATGCATGTCATGGCCCGTCTAAATAAAATTATATTTTTTACATTTAAATGTAAAAAGTAGTAAGAAACGTGACAACATTAAAAAAAATATTGTACCCCATGAATAAAAATAAATAAGTTACTTATAATTTTCGTTTAAAATGTATATATGTATATATATATATATATATATATATATATATATATATATATATATATATTATGTATATGTGGCGCAAGTAACAAGAATTGGTTATTAAATAAAAGATTTTAAAAAAATATTCTCTAACTTTAAAGACTACTAATCACTTTAAATTTCCGATTTTCTATTGGTTTTGAAATGTATTTATCCATGTGACATTTACGCATTCTAATGTCCTTTATGTTAATTTTCAAAAAATATTTTTTTAGTGAGTGAGACCTATATGTTAAATTTGGTAGTAGCCGTAATAAACTACTTGTAAATAACAAATCTGATGTCACAACACTAAATATAGACTACGGTAGTATTCATGTTTCTGCTTGGAAATCACGGTGCATAATAATTTTCTATCCTGCTTTCAAACGGATAAATATACTCAATTATAGGTAGTTTGTTTGTCATGCTATATTTATGTAAGAACTATATTATGTTACATATGATTTTTCCGTTATTTATCATTGGACACGATAATAAATAATCGGGCTTTAGTATAGCGCAGATCGTAAAATCGGTTAAGGAATAGAGCAAACATTTTAGGAATCAGGTGAATAAGCGCGCAGCTAGCAACTTTTCATAACTTTGATTCCCTTTTTCGCCTTTACGCTCACTATTACGCTTGACACTCTGTTTAAGCTTGTGCCAATGAAGACCTTTCATACGATATGGTTAACTCATTTCAAAATTTGGACCCACGTTCCCGTATAAGGAGCCTGTTTTTATGTATTTAATTACCAATGTATAGTTATCAGATTTTTCCCTATATTTATCGTATAAGACGATATTACTTGCCAAATGTAATAGCCCCAGGTCAATGGAAAGTACCCTATAAATTTTGATTCCCTTGAGTGTCGAAATAGATTACGGTTTTTGCGGCATAAACGGCGGTATCTTTTTTTACGTTTACTTAGAAATTTGATTATTTCAATTCTGATATCGATAAAAAAAAAGTTACCTAAATCAATTGTAAATTCAATGACCTCTGGCATGAGTAAAGATTTAGCTTCGGGCTACCACGGTTGTTCAATATCATACGATCGACTGTCTATCAGGCCTATTTTTGATCGATTGGTTTAAGGTCACGAACTTTGATTCGTGTGTCATGTTGTGTCGATAGAATTAATAAATTATACGCTTTAATTAATAGTAGAAGCTCGGTAACATTATACGGGATGGGCAAATAACAGATATACACTTTATTTTTTAAATTTAATTGTATGAAATATAAAATTATTAGGTTTTTTTTTAAATATACTATTTAGGGCTGGCCATTTATTATGGAAAATAATGTAAGATAAATTTCCAACTCTAGCAGCGTGGCAGATGCGTTATATAGAAGGCTATACGTATATCTTTATGTTTGTTACAATATTTCAACACATAAACTAGTTACATGGTAAATTTAAAATGCATCTATCGCCTTGACGACATCACACCGTGTGAACGTGCGCGTGCGCATACTTACCAAATCGTAAGTATGTTACATTATGAAAGCTCGAGGACTCGATTATCTCGATTCTGATTCTCTCGATTATGATTGCAACATCGATGCACTTTGCATCAGAAAGGCGGTGCTTCTCATCGTTGTGGGTGATTTGATTGACAGTTAGGTCTTGTATCAGTACAGATGTGGGCAAAAAAAAAATGATTTTGTTTCATTTGATACATTTTTAAAAGTATTGTGTACGTATTTTTTTTCCTTTGTCTTATTAGAAAATAATGAAGAAGATACAGCGCATTTGATTTGAAAACGTAGCATCACGATCGGCTACGATTTTTAACCAAAGGTGACGTAAATTACCCCACTCCGAAACTTCGCGCTGCATTTTTGTGAATTTGCACTACTTTGCTAAACAAAAAAAATATGAGTCCTTTTTTATGGATAATCTAGCTGATGGACAAAATAATATATTTCTATCCAGTCCACATCTCTATTATAGATATTGTTAGTTATTAAAAGTTGTAGCAACTCCTAGTAGGTAGCTGAGGACTAGCTGGGGCAGTTGGAGCTCCTACATGAAGAGGTAGGTAAGGTACGTAGTGGAGAGCTTGAGAGAAACAGTTTATTTTTGTTTACAGTACTAATATATATAAATTTACAATACTGATATAGATGTAATCAGCTCGAGAGATAGTAGTGGAATGAATCAGAATGAAGAGGAGGGAATCTAAAACTTAAAAATTGAATTTGAAAATGAAATTATCTTTACATAGGTGGACAGTGTGAAATGGAGAAAAGAGGTAAACGGGAACATGAAGGATGAGGTTTATTGTAACATCGTTACAAAGTCAACAACTAATGTAGTAACTTAGTAGTTACGCGCAAATTCTTGTTATGGGCCATACTAACTTAGCTGTTGGCCTTTTTAATTTAACAAAAAGAGAGGTGTTTTATACAACTAAATTAGTCGTTAATAGGGCAATCGTAACATAGTACCAACATTAAATTGACCTTTGCGGAAACATCATACATAACCATAGAGTCAATTATACATAAAAAATGAAAAAATATATACGATGCCCTATTAAGAGGCTTTTTACATTTGGTTGTATATTGTGTAGACATTGACTACATTGAAAATAAAGTCATTAAAATTTTAAATTTTTGATGACCTTATTCTCGATACACACACCTATAAACGATAAAAAAACATGTCTACAATATCTAACATATAATATATTAAAAAGTTTATAAAACACTTTTCTTCAAATGAGTTACATTTTCTAATAATCTTTAAAAATGTTAGATTGTGCGAGCGAGATAGCCAACCAAATGTGAAAAGCCTCTTAAGAGCTAACCAATAGGCATACAGCCCTCCTGATGGTTATTGGTTACCAGTAACAAACTCACACCATTCGTAAACTTTTGGTGGTCATATTCTTACAAAACAACTACATAAGTAGTTTGTTTGTTTGTAATAACTTTATTGTTCCAAAGAACAAAATAAAGTACAAAAAATTCGAAAGAGCAAAAATACAATGGCGGACTTATCCTGTAAAGGGATACGGACTTATCCTGTAAAGGGATATCTTCCAGTCTATATGTAGCTCTTATCTTTCGCTTCGAAGTTATACATAATAATCATATTAAGTAGTAACAAATATCTATTTGTCATTTCAATTAATCATTGTTATGAGTACATTAGTTCTAAAGCAATTTAAGTGTAAAAAAGCCTTTTTTTTTTGTTTTTTGTATACATATTAGATGGAGAAAACTGGTTGTATATTTTTTTATAAAACTTGATCTTAAAATGTTTACGCTTTGTATATAAATAATTACCTGCAAGAAAATGCCGACAGCCATGTTCGCTCTCATAAGATGCACAGTTGCAACATAGCCGACAAAACACGCCCTTTCGACGATTCAAAATGTATGTTTTAGTGAAACTTGATTGTTAATATCCTAGAAATACATCCACTGGGATTTCCTTGTAGTAATTTGAATGGAAGTTTGCTGTTTCATCAAAGTTATAATGATACCAGGAAATCTTTTAACAAGTGTAGACAAGAATAATTGGCCAAGTGCGCAGTGGAGGGTTCCGTAGTTACGAATGCCAACTTTGAGTTCATGCAACTGAAAACGGCTAAAAACTAATTTTCTATTGTATTTGTACGAAATTTTCCTTTCACAAGTACATTTTACAAGTTGATCGCCTATAACATTTTAATTTATAAACCCTTTTTTCACGTTTCTATATATAACCGTTTAGCAGATAGAGGGGGGGGGGGGGCGACGACGACACTTATCTCTAACAAAAATTTTAACTTTAAGGACAAATATTTCAAAAACGGATCCCTAAATCGAAAAACGGTATTGTAGTATACAATTGTTACGTTTTTAGCTTTTCTGATTTCTTAAGATTTAAACAATAGTTTAGTATAAACAAATTAGAGGTATATGTATTATTATGTATTATCTTTGTCCGCACTAAACCTTACCAAATTAGCTGACACGTTACATTTCCTTTGCTCGAGTCATCCAAACATGGCGCGTGAAAGCAGGATTTGCATTCCAAATCCCTTCGTGTAGATCTCAACGTGAAATAAATGATAAAAGAATATTTGTTTACCACCTGTCGTTTCACTCACGCAATTTTTGAACGAATGTTCGACACGGGAAAATGTAAAAGTTCGAGTAGATCACCCACATCGGCTTGTTCAAAAGTCTTACTCAGAAAAGGAATATCTACTCAAGGTTGTTAGCGCTATGGTTTAATTTAGCACGCGTCAGAACTTCTTACCTCTTCGTTTAGATACCTAGACATCCATTGCAAGCCAATTTCATTCTTATTACTTTTTAAAAAAGAGTCATGTTACTGAATTTTCCGCTTCGAAGTAGTCTCAGCGCGCATAGTAATAATGTAGGTATATTTTCGATACCTAAACGGGGAGTGACACAGGCCTGGTCAGATCAGACCAGTGGCGTTGGGTGAGAATTTGGGCTAGTACAGCTATAAAATTATGAAAAGAATTAAATACCTACCTACTTAATATGGTTTTATAAGGGCCAGAACAGACGGGGCGCAAGTTGCGCCGCGTAACAGCTAGTGATGGGTGGTGCATAGTTACTAAATCAACCAACCCATTTGAATATTTACTCAGTACATTAAGTAAATACCCGAGAAATATCTGTATTTATCCATTTGGTTACTTAACTGATTTATACGAGTTTCGACTCATATTTATGTTTATATTCATTATTTCATGTTTTCATGAAAAATTTTATACTTAAATCTAGTTTACACTTGTAATCTTGTCGGAAAGTGTGTGCGTACACTATAATATGCTTCAAATGTAGCTAAACGTCAAATGCGATGCTAAAATATATGAAAATACCATACTAATCATAAACTGAAAGTAGGCTTCTTTGACTTATTATCATTTTTTGTTGGGAAGTGTGCAAAGATGTTATTATATGTTAGAATAAGTAAACAGACATCAAATGCGATGTCAATATAAGAGCACGCTCTATTTATTAAATCTAGTGAGTAAATACTCAAATGGGTAGATTGAGTACTGCCCATCTCTAGCTGTTACGCGACGCAACTTGCGCCCCGTTTGTTCCGGCACTAAAGGTTAATAAGCCGTTCAATGTCCGGCTTATAATTTGCATATTTTTATTGACTTAGTGTGAGACATACAACGTGGAAGGGCATACCCGTAATAATAACAGTCAAAAAGCAAAAAAAAAAATCCGACATTTCCATACAAATTACCCGACCGGCTGCATACTTTTTATGGAACAGCCAATTTTTTTTTGCTTTTTGACTTTTATTTTAGTTTCATTATACTATAGTGATGCCCATGGTTCAATTTATTACGGGTATGTCCCTTTCACGTTGTATAAGCTCTGTGTTCAGTACTTTCTAGATAAAACGTGATTCTTTTATATCCTGAAGCCTTTAAAGAATTCGGTCAGTAGAACTTCCTTTATGGCTGAGAGGCTTGAAATTCGTTACTCAACCGAGGTTTGTACAGTGACCGACAGTATTTTTTCTTAAAAGTCCCATATTAGTCTCTTCCATTGAAGAGAAGATTTGCCCATAATTTCCTCGCCGGGCAAGCTGGTTGGAGAAAGCATTAAATGGTATAGTCTTGTCACAGAGGACGCTGCTGTTCATTCTCTGTTTTCTATCTTACTTAGTCGCTTCTCGAAATCCGTTGGAGAGAGCAGGGGTAGTGAAGAATCGAATTGAATCTGGTAGTTTGCCGTCGCCACACGGCCTTAAAACAAGAGGTTGGAACGAAATTTGACAAAAAATCGTAACGGAAAAATCTTACATTTTTTTTGGCATCAAGGAAAAAGGAAACTTAGTTAAAAAAAAATAGATAGTTAGTATATCTTTATAATTTAATTAATTAGGAGTCAAGAAAAACTAAAGATAAAGAACCATAAAAGGTTCCATTTTTAATAATGTTCACACAAATGGTTGACTGTTACACTGTTGTTGGGTCAATGACCCGCCAGACGAGATTTAATTGTATCGGTAGAATAAGAGGAGGACGGGATAGCTACGGAAGACACTTTAAGATCCCAAATGCCATCATTACATCATAATCTCAGTCATTCTTCTTTTAAGCTGCTTGAAAAATGTCGCCAGTATTGGCTACTTACATACAAAAACCAAATGAAAGACAATAATTGAAAATCAGTTTTTTTTGTTGACTGTACTGTTCGTCTAAAAGCTTACATAATGACATGTCCAGTCGTTTATTTAAGTTTAGGTGCAGATGCTATCTAGGCATAAGAGCTTTTAGATCAATAACTTGGGGTTACGTAAGGCTAAGTGTCTTCTAAAGTAAAAGTTCAAGTACCAACTCATAGACATTCAGTATATATAGTTCAAGTGTCAAATAGGTACGAGTGTGTAGGCAGAATATGAAAGCTCAGACCAATTATACACGTGTAAATATTTTATTTGTTTGTGCCTTATGATAAGTGACAGGATTTTGGATTATATTGAAAAAAAAAATATTTTTTTTTTGTTTTAATTTAAGTGTTTAACTTTATTCATAACATAAATATTTACAATTACATAACATAGGTTTAATAAATAATAACAAAAACTTAACCTTAATACTCAAAATAAATTACCTTTCACTGCGAAAGTGGGATCAAACATTAAACATATACAATTAAGTATATTTTTACTAATCAATAAACAATAATAAATTACAGTACTACTAAAAACTAAATTTTAAATCTTAATTAAACTTCATTACAGTCTAAATTAAACTAAATTAAAAATTTATGTGTGGTTCATGTGGCATTGGCCTAACTTCATTTTCATCTATTTATGTTTAACGTCTAATACTGATATTAAAAAGAAAATGAAAATCAATCGCTCAAGTAATGTGAATGGACTCTATCTATTGGTATTTAATCTAGGTTATCCATAAAGTGTATGTGTACCTACGCTCATAATTGATGGACTAAATGCTAATCTTATGTAATTGTTGATCTCCTTGTTACTTAATAAGTTACAGTCACGACACTGTACTCATTTTACTTTGCTCTTATTTACCTATACGTTATTAATTTGTTGCAGGTAAGATCTCGTAACTCTACTTAAAATTCTTGGCTGCGTAAGTTTCAAAAATGTCTGAATAAATTTGCTTATTTTTTTATTGACTGAGCGACCGAAGCGAGTAAAGCGTTTCAGTTTCGAGATTGGCTAAAAATGCTTATGGCTGGCTGTCCGGTTGTCTGTCGGTCTGTCAGTCTATCCGGCTGTTCTTGCCTACAGGTCGCATTTCTTAACCGATTCTTGTGAAATTTTATGAGAAGGTTCGAATATTATGTATAATTTTTTAATATATTCAGTTTTTCGAAATTTTTCAAAATGGCGGATATTCGGGGGGGGGGGATTGAATTCCAAAACTGTCGCAAACCTTTTTTGTTACCCTTATTAAGACGCAACTTTTTTTATTTGAACGTCTCTTTTATCCGATAAACTTCAACGGGTCGAGGTGGCTCGCGAGGTCTGCAGCTCACAGAGCCACTAGTTTTTTTTTTAACATTTAACATTGTCTGCGGTATTTGAAGCTCACAGCAACACAGAATATAAAATTTTATTTCTAACCGACTTCAAGAAAAGAGGAGGTAACCATCGGAATCTCTTTTTAAATTTATATTTACCAATTATTCGAAGACGCCTGAGCTGATTATGACAAATATTTTTTTGTTTAAAAGAGCATACTTTCAAGTGGATTCATAGAAATTTTATCACAATCGTTTTGTTAGGTTGTGAGGTAAAGTCACTTTTTAATTTTGAAAAATTATAATTCATTCATAATAGTCGGTTATAGGTATAATATTTTTGTGGTCCTAATTTAAAACGTGTTTGTTCGTTACCATTTCGAAAGCTCCTATTATTGTGTCATCACAAAGCATACATATGCCACTCACAAATCTACTACTTGTAGTCGACACACGTACTATCACTGCCCAGTTCAATTTTTTATTTTATTTATATTTTTACGAACTTGCAAAACATCTGACGCAACGTGAATCAGATACTCACTAAACTATCAAATATTAATACATACATACATATTTTCATGCTTGTTGGCCATAGGGCTAGGCAGAGACTATGGATATACTATATTGACTATAAAGACTATATACTAATATTCAATATGAATGATACTTAAACTTTTGAATACCTGCCGGTACAGTAAGCCATATAATTTATTGATTTATACAGTATTATAATAATTGGAAAAACATCTAAACTTAAAGGTATAGATGTGAGTGGCGTGAGTTTGAAATTCGAATCCCACTCGTGGCGAAATTTGTCAACACACATTTTTTTTTCTAATAAACTGAATACCTACATTATAGAACTATCTCTAACCTACATACTTCTAAATTTTACTCCATTTCTATCAATGACTTTTATTTATAGCTCTGTGCAACAAATATTTTTTAGAATCAAATAAAATAGCTTCATTTTTAGCCTAGTCACTCCCTAAATACCGAGTTTCATCAAATCCTTGGAGCCATTTCCGCGATCTACATTATACCTATACATACAAGAACTGATCGTTTAAACTATTAGATACACTTTAGGATATGTTAATACGATCTTATTTTCAATTGAGTTGGTGAATTACTTGAGCAGTTTTCCTCCCTATCTGAACTGAACTGACCCCTTCAAGGTAGCCGGGTACAAGTACAGCTTTGACCCGTGTCTCCGTCCGGTCGTCGGTTAGGTACGGGACACTATGAAGATTTGTTATCGACCGTGCTTGTTAACAATCCTCGTGTTCGTAAACAAGCTCAACGGACACAGGCCCGGTTCCGGCCCGTGTTGAAATCGTCTCGTTAACAAGGGCCCTAAGACAACATTTGTTATCTCCCATCTCAATATCAAAAGCCAGACACGTATCAGACATTAGCTATTCTCCTCTGACATGTGACTTTAGAAAGAGACATCATTCATTATGCTGACGGCGTCCTCGACAGATGGTGGTCAAAGTGCCAAAGTCATGACCTGTTTATGTGATTGACAGTGGTAGTGAAAGTATTGGGTGTGTGAACGTTTGTGTACTTACAAAAACATAAGTGCTGACGTATCGACGTTGTATCTTCCTGCTGGTCTGTTAGAAAAGGAAAAACTTAAGAATACTCGTTTATATCAGCTGTTTCTCTTCCCACGCAGATTGTAAAAGCCGACCGAGGGAATTGGCGAAAATACTAATCATGTTAATGGGCGATACGGGTTTTTGTTTGAAGTAATGCTTAATTATAATTTCATCCAAATATAAACAATACTTACAAGCGAGATGAATAAATAAATAGTATTTAGATTCAGTTATATCACGATAACTTCGCAAATCAATCTGTAAAAGCGACCGATAGTTGAATAACTGAGAATCCGCAAATGAATTTGCGCCGGCGCAGCACCTCTGACCGCTGAAACTGATTGGTCGTTCACTGTTGCGCAATACCACCTGCGTTATTGAACAGTGGTTTATAATTCTAAGTACAATACCCAGCACGTAAGTTGAACAAAAATGGCGGTCGTTGTTGTACGTTGTTTGTCCGTTAAGAATCATATTTCTATAACATTTCTATCCGAACTTCAGATAGAAATGATTTCGGCTTTGAAGAAAGACCAAAAACTTTTTTTTAACACTTTTATCTCCAATTAAACATGCGCCGACGGCTGCCATTTTTGTTCAACTTAAGTGCCGAGTATCGTATGTGATTTATTAATACTCTTATGTACCAATATTATAATGATTAGGTCTACTATGCTTTTCTGGGAGAAAAAAGACAAATTTAGAATGACTCTTTCCGCGCATATCTAAAAGCCGAATAAGGGAATAGGCGTATGTGCGGCTAGCAACCCATCACTATTTTGATTCCTTTTTTCATCTTCTTTTCCACCTTTATACACTAAAAGTGGCCTTTGAGTCGGCCCCATCTATTTATTACTATTCAGTGTAAAATCCAGCACATACTGGTATAATTATAAATCAGTTATTTTATAAACTGTCCATGTCTTGTCGAGTAAATTTTATTAAGAAGATATCCTGACTGTTTTCAACCGACTTCAAGATGGAGGAAGTTATCAATTCGTCGGAATCTAATGTTTTTAGGGGTCCGTAGTAAACAAGGACCCTTATAGTTTCGCCATGTCTGTCTGTCCGTCCGCGGTTTTACTCAGCGACTATAAGAACTAGAAAGCTGTGATTTGGCATAAATATGTATATTAATTAGGCGGAAAAAACGATAAAATAAAATATAGAAAAAAAATTTTTTTTTTGTGTAGCTCCCATACAAGTAAAAAGTCAATTTTTTCACGACTAGCCAATCATGTTGGATATCGTTGAATAGGTCTTTTAAAAATATTGTGAGTTTGTCAGCACCGTTTTTCGATTTTGGGATCCGTTTCTGAAATATTTGCTTTTAAAGTGAAAAAAATTGTTAGTGTTAAGTGTCCCCCCCCCCTCTATCTGCTACACAGTTATACAGACACGTGAAAAAATTCACAGCTATAGGATATAGAACTAAATTTACAGGAAAACTATCAGAGCTAAGTAGGATTTACAAATTAAAAAGTTATAGGCAATTAACTTATAAAATGTACTCGGAAAAGGAAAATTTCATACAAATTCAATAGAAAATTAGATTTTAGACGTTTTTAGTGGCATGAACTCAAAGTTGGCGTTCGTAACTACGGAACCCTACTGCGCGTGGCCCGACACGCACTTTGCCAATTATTTATGTATGTTCACCGATTACTCGAAAACGCCTGGACCAATTTGGAAAACTTCCTTTCTTTGTTTAATAGGGCGTACTTGTCAGGGAGCCATGGAAATTTTATCAAAATAAGTTTCATAGTTTGGTGTTGACAACGATTTCTAGTTTTGAAAAAATATTCTAATCCAACGTAACTTTCAGAACAACAAACGTGTTGGTTACGTGAGCCAATCTTTCACGCTCTCGACAGAACCCTGAGTCAGAATGGGTCCATCTCATGTAGGTCGGTCTGGTCACGACGGTCCGAAGGTTACGCAACTCCAGTAGCTTCGAGTAGAGAGCCTCTTCGTGTGACGTGACAGTAAAGTGTGTTCAGCAGGTCCTCTTATATACTTCGCATGGCCTTAGGTGACCATCGACACGCATGATAAGAAAGTGCGCCTAGGGAGCACGGACAGGAATACCGATATTTTTCTATCGATATATCGATTTTTACGACCTCCGTGGCGTAGTGGTCATCATGCTGGTCCGTCACCCAGAGGTCCCGGGTTCGATCCCTGGTCAGGGCAAGTTGGAAAATGGCCTTTTTCAAATTGTCCTGGGTCTTGGATGTTTATCTATATATCTTTTTGTCATGAAATATAGTATTGTTGAGTTAGTATCCCATAACACAAGTCTCGAACTTACTTTGGGGCTAGCTCAATCAGTGTTATTTGTCATTATATATATTTATTTATTTATTTTTATTGATATATCAATATATCGTTACAAATGTCGATATATCTATACTTAGTACTGGTATTATATCGAAATTTTGTATAAAATACCGGCATTTTATCGAAATTTGTATCGATATATTAATATATCGATAAAAAATATCGATAAAATATCGATATCGGGTAGCGATATATCGATAAAATATATCGGTATTCCTGTCCCTGCCAGGGAGGTTACTCAAAAAGCGATACGCAAGATGGTACTACTTATCCGCGTTTCATTGTCACGCATTTGCCTCCATGTTCAAGGCATTCGCCTTGTGATCTGGAGGTCGTGGGTTTGAATCTCACTGGGAAGCATACTTTGTGAAAAGTTATTTCCAGTCTGGTTAGGATATTGCAGGCTTGAATCACCTGATTATTCGTAAAGTAAGATCATTCCGTGTTTAGAAAGACACGCATAAACTGTGGGTACCGAATGCCATCTTGCGTTTGCTCAAACCTAGGATTGGTTATGGTCTACCCTTTGGGTTGCAAAGGTCAGACGTCAGTCGCTCTGTGTAAAAATCTCGTTAAATCACCTAGGTACGGTTAGTAGACCCCGGGCTCTGAAGCGTTACCGCTAAGGATGCAACCGGGAATACGCTCAGTTGATGATGATTATGATGGTGACTCTAAGAGTCAGTCGCGTTTGGCTCTTGCAGCCCAAGGCTCAGTTTACCCTGTAAAAGATACTGAAGAGATATTGTATATGCATTCTATTCGGCTTTAAACTGTACCATTTCAATAACAAAGGATTTGACAACTGGACCACTAAAAGTCAGTCTCGACAGGTCTGAATACTCGCATTCATTTCACGTAGGTCGGCCTGGTCACGATGGAAGATTACGCAAGAACAGTGGCTAGGTCAGAGCATCTGCTCACTTTGGGCATCTCATCCAACTGTTTTTAATTGATAATTATGTAATAAAACTTACCGTTGGATTATGAGGTCATGCTTAAATGGAATGAACTTTTTTTGGGTAGTCAATCAATGAAACATGCACATTTTATATTAGACCATCTTTCGTGATCGTCAACGGATATTATAATAGTTAATATTTATGAATTCACTAAAGCGAAGATTTTTTGTGACAAAAATTAAAGTTTTATGATCGGAACTGTTACGAATTTTATTTGAACAAGTGAAGTTAATTCACAATGAACTGCTACGTAGTTAAAAGGTCTAATTACTGAATAAACATTTGAATCTTTGAATCTTGAATCTAGTCATTTTTTGACTCACCTATATATTTCAGTTTTTAAAAAAACAGTAACGTTTGTTTTTTCAGGCTCACAAGATGAATTATAAATATCAACTTTGTTTTATAATTAAACAATTTATTTCAAACGAGGCAAGAGTACCCACGAATGTCAGTCAGTCATTTAGGAATCTATACAATACAATATAATATTCTTTATTGCACCATAAACAAAAGAAAACAAAAAAGAACATAATTATGATACAAAAGCGGACTTATCGTATAGCAATCTCTTCCAGTTAACCTTTGGGTAGAGGGAGAAGTGAATAGTTAAGAGATAGGCAGTGAAGTATGTCAGATTTACTATAAATAGGTACAATATAGAACCTGTTATAATATCTATTTCAAATGTTTATATTCTTCAAAAAACACATAAAATAATACTCTAATATGTATTTCTAAACCATTCCATTCTGATACTGACGACTTACTTAATTGTGATCTAAGGTACTCGTAGTGAAGGGAAAATTGCAAAAATTTGCCCAACATTGATGAAAAATTCTTATAAGGAATTCCCAATATCATTTTTGCGGTAATACCCTACATTATTGCATTATCTGATCGTAGATAAATGGAAAGGAATCTTTTGGAGAACGTAGTCTCGGAGTTATGAAGTGTTAGACGGATATAAAGTAGATTAATTCATGAGAACTTATTCTATTGTTTCATTACGAAATGATATACATAATCACTTTGTTTTTGAAAGTCTAATTATAGTTGTTAGGGTAATAAATTAATTTAGTGCTTGCTAACATTTTAAGTTAAATCTTTTAATTTTAATAATTTATCTAGCAGGCCATTCGACATTTTTACTAGCTTTTATTTAGTTTCACCTGTCCCGTTGTCTGTCGGTCTGTCTGTCTGTTTGTAATTAAATCGTGCAAGTTAAATTTAACCTACCTCCAGGTTTTAGATTGAGCTGAAATTTTGCACGCATACGTATATCGCGTGACAATGCAATATTATAAAGACATGGAGCAGATCTGATGATGGAGCTGGACGGTGGCCATAGGAACTCTGTAATGAAACGACGCAACCCCATCGAGTTTGGGGTTTGGGCTTGTTTGATTCGTCTTGAGGAGCACTTTAAATAAAAGCTTGTTTTATAAAATACATTTTTGGAACGAAGTTCCTTATCGCGCGTTGCGAAAGGGGGCTAGACGGAAAAAAATAAAACCAAAAGCTGAAATGACACTTTTTGTTCATTCAAATTTATGAAGGTAATAAAAACATGATTTTAGAACGCAGAAAAAAGTTTGAATGTAATTTAGACCTATTTATATTTATATTTTGTGACATAAAAAAAAATTTGCGGTACTTCGTTCCATCCGGGTGTCCCTTGACACCTCTCAAGTTTTTTAATTACTTGTTTTAAATAAATATTAAGATGCGATCCAGGGAATGGGCTAAAGTCAGAGTCATATTAAGAGGTAACTCTTCCATGCTGGTCTGGGAGAAAGGAAAAAGCTGAGAATGAATCTGCTACTCTTCTTGCGCAGGTCCTAAAAACCGATTGAGGGAATAGGCGAGATTTGAATCATATTATTTGGTAATGCGGCTATCAAACCAACACTGTTTTGATTCTTTTACTCATCTTAACCCCCGCCATCACGGTAAAACTGGCCTTTGGGTCTTACGGCTCTGGTCTCTGTCTACTCTGTTGGGGATAAAGACGTGAAAATCTGTATCTGTATCTTTTAATAGGTGATTCGGCTAACAAACTATCACTATTTTGATTCCTTTTTTCACATTCTCGCCCACCATAATGCTAAAAGTGGCCTTTAAGTCTTGCGGCCCTGGGTTCTATTTGCATGGAGCCACCAGACTCAAAATGACCCTGTCTACCCCGTTAGGGATAAAAAACGTGTTTGTTTGTATGTATGTTATATTAAGATTATTGAAAATTTAAAATATTCGAAATTTAAAATTCAAATGTTTCTTCAGTAATTAGACCTTTACATGCACTTTTACACGTCAAAAAGTATAATTTACATTACGTGTAGTTTATATTAAAAGTTAATTCATTTTAAAGAAAAGCTACCGATACCAGCGATGCATTTGTTCTTGCTGATGCAACACAAGGACTCACCAGTTTCATATGTTTTACTGATTCCTGGGTCAAAAATAAATTACTTGGTACTGTTAAAAAAATAAAACGTGACAATATAGTGTCACTTGTCAAAATCATATCCAATTCAGTGATTTTAGATTTATTACTGCAGAAAAACTGATATTAAGAGCACTATTTGTGTTATTCCAAAAAACTGTGACGTCATTAGCCTGTATTTCATACAAACACAGAGAAAATGTTTGTTTTGACGTTTAGAAAAAAGTATATGATTTAAGTTGTTGGTCGGTCGTGCATTAGAGTAAAATAAGATCCAAATGACAGATTAGTCTACATCTGACTCAATCTACTTAGTGGTTATGTATGACCTCCTGAATCAATGAAAGTTAAAAAGCTGACAATTTTAACACGTATTACGAAATTCTCACACTGAAATTGTGTGGTAACGTCTAAAAAAGGGCATGAAGCAGCCTTAATTCTTAAGCTATATGGTCGAACATCAGCCAAGTGTCCGTCCGCTAAATGATCTTTTCAGGTTTTATTTTTCGTTTTCGCAGTAAGTCACGAGTTACATTCGCATCCATTAGCTATTAAATCTTTTCGATGATATAGTAGAGTGCTTACATATTAGTTATACTTTTGCATAGTTTTGAAATAAATTTGGTTTGATAACATGTTACAAAACTTGCTGCACTTCTTGCTACTTAACTACTTAAAAGTTTGATACTTTTATATTTTTAATTTTACAAAAAGTGTTGCACCAATTATTGGTTAAAACCTTTTACTTCAAATTATCAAAAACTTTTAGTATAAGAAGACAAGTCCATATGCTATAATATATAGACTCATCACCTAGGTACATTTAGTTGAGGTAGAGCCACGTTACCGGCAAAACTCTGTTTTGCTAGTAGTATGAATGGGCCGGCTCGTCCGGGGAAATACCACACTCTCACAGAAAATCGACGTCTGAGTAGTAGCGTCACCGCTTCTATGCTTCGTTCGGTGAGTGAGAGAGCCGGAGCCCCCCCTCCTCCTATATCTTCCCTTCCTGAAAGGCCAGCAATGCTTCTGTTACACCCTGGTGTTGCAGTTGTCCATGGGCAGCGGTGATCACTTACCATCAGGACCCGCTTGTTCGTTTGCCGCCCTATCACATAAAAAAAAAGAAAAAAGAAAACATGTTTATGTCGGTGAGTATGATGTTTCTTTTATTTGTCTCTCTCGTCCACTGGCCGTTCTACTTCCTTTTTCTTTATCTTTATATTAGTAACTATGCTTCGGTCTCATATAGGCTTGGAATACTTTTCTATATAACGTGTCCTTTTTTTATTAAATACAAATGTTTAAAGAGGTGATTCAGTCCATCATATTGAATAACTTTTCCCAATAAATGTATACAGAAATATGAAAAAAATGTCAGGGTCTCATACAAATCCAAATAGTCACGTCATTTCGCTACTGTGGAAAAATGATTTTTTTTTTGTTTTTCCATAAACATTTCTTCAATCACCCCTTAAAATATAAGTACTTAATAGAAAAGGACATTGTATATGCAAATTTTATGACGAATATATTTGTGTAATTTCCTGATACATTTACAACATGTCTTGAGATTTCTGCTCTAATTTCCTCAATTTTAATTTATTTCATTTGCAATAAATTTCATCAGTACGGAGAATATATTAAATTACTTTTAGTTTAGACATCATTTATCAAATTTTCTATTACATATTTCCTTCTTCTAATTTGAGCAATAAATATATGTTAATTCTAAATACATATTCATAGTAATAAATGTAGATCAAGTTTCCAACTTAAATCTTAACCAGTATGTGTCTCAGGATATTTCAAAGTGTGTGACGAAATCACACAAGTTGTCGCCAAATTTTGGCGGTATTCAAGGTAACGTAAGATTTATTGCAACAGTACATATTCTTTAGTATTAATAGTTTTTTTTTGAGTGAAGGAGTAACCGAAGTATGAGACGACGCGACCCCCAATAAGCAGAAAGCTAGGAAAAGGGTGACGAAGATGATGTCATTCTACTCACAAAAGTCGCTCCCATTTCCTTCCATGTGTCTCTATCTCCTGTCTTCACTGATCACTCACGTTGAAAAGCATCGAGATTTGTTTTTTTGTTTGTAAAAACTTTATTGATACATAAATACAAAAATACAAGTTAAGAGAAAAAGCACATTACAAAGACGGACTTATCCCAGATAGGGATCTCTTCCAGTCAACCTTTGATCGAAAGGAATAGGTTTGTGGCGACCTCTACGGCCACTACGAGGAACTACAACAACAACCAAGCAAGAGACAACCGACAATATAGTTCACAAGAAGCATATGAGATGTCGCCAGCAGAGTATCCTACATCTCGATCTCAGAGTTCGCCCGATTCGCTGCATATATACAACTTCCGACGACACACCGTCGGAGCCGCGGTTCCCCAGGCGCAACAACATGCCTGGCGGGAAGATCTTCCCTTTGTGGCGGTCGAGCATATCACCTCGCTCCCGCTACAGGTTTTACGAAACAGGATAGAGAGTCACCGCGCCATCTCTTTTTGGCCTTCCCCTGCGACATCGACCATCCTCGGGTTAAATCCATAGCGTTAGTACATTCTCTTATTTCTCTGGTGGCATCCTACTAAAATGGCCCGCCCAATCCCAGTTTCATTTTTTCAGTTTTATTTTAGCTTTGCAGTTAATATAATAATTTACTTAATATTTATTCTATCGGTATTTCATTGATTTTAATTAAGTTTGATTGTATTCATTTTGCCATCGTTGTTCAGAGTCAGAGTTGGTCCTTGTTAACTAGTGTGCAAATTTCGTCATGATTGAAAATTGAGTATCCTTCTTCACCAGACGCAAGTTGCGGTGTTTGAAAATTACCGTACATGAGTACCTACAAACTCAAAGTCTGCTTCCATTGACACATAAATTCCATCCCAGCACACGTCACAATTAACGTCGCTTCTGTCCCTCACGTCCATTCATCACTTATTCATGTGATCTTGATACATTCGTGAGCAATTATTACCTTTTTAAAAGCGTGGCGCTTTTATGCGGATTTCTTCATTACAAATGATGAATTGGTTCGTTCCACCGCGGTAGGCTGTGACGTTAGCTGGACATTTTTGCGCCATCAATTATCTTCGTATATACTTAGTCGAAATTAAAAATTCTTTTGAACAATCAATAGTTTATAAAGCGGTCTTTCAAAGACATAATATTGTAAATAGAGTTTTTAGGCATTCAAGATCGGTAATAAAGTACTCAAAATAAATAACGAAATAAGAAATGGTAGAGTAATAAATTCGGCGTGCGGGTTTGAACACGTGATAGCTCAGTTAGCAAGAGAATTGTCATATCAAGACCAAGGTCGCTGGTTCAATCCCTACTCGTGCGGTATTTTTTCACCATTTCCTTTTTCATTATTTAGTTTGTTTATAATATTATTCTTATTATGGGATGTAATAAAAATTGATGTTGGCAGCACAGGACCAAAATTAGTAGCGTTGACTAAAAAAGGTGTATGCTTAGTAGACTACTGAGCATAAGCCAATTTTAGACGACTACTGACAGTAGTGGGCGGATATTCTTTCGAGCTTCTCTTTAGATGAGGTCCTCAGCTCTTCAGTTAAGATGATAAAATTATGGAGACTGAAGTCTGATGAAGGCAGATTCTGACCACTTGCATCCAGTGGAGGAAAACATCGTGAGAAAACCTGCACACTAATTGAATAGTGTTTCAAAATGACTGTTGTTGCTAGGTGGCAGTCATTGAGATACGACAGATGCCTTAAGAGTCCCTTTATCCTAAAGGGATTAGATATTATTTAGGATAAAGGGACGCTTTAAGTATAATATCATCTTTCTTATCTGCTTTTCCATACAAACGTAGTCTAGCTTTTTTTTGTAAACGGCATATCAGATTTCCGCAAAATGTTGTAATTTCAAAGAAATTACACACATTTAGACACATAAAACATGAACTTGAAAACTAATATACCTAAGGGTTTAGAACTTTTCCATACTAATGGTCAAAAATGTTATCAGTCAATATATTCTCTTTCAAGTTCATATTTTGACTGTGAAAACCAGTTATAGGCCTAAATATGTGCAATTTCTTTGAATTTACCAAATTTGCCAAAATAAAAGCTACGTTTGTACAGACAAGTCTAGTTTGGTCTAGGGTAAGGAGGGAGGGGGGAACTCTTAAGTAGCTGGAAAACCGACACCAGTGTGCTAACTACACCCCGCAGCACAACCCTCGCCGTCTCACCGGTAGACGTCCAAGGCATGTTCTCTCTATGACCAGATTATGTCTGACATGGTCCAATTCGATACCTCTGTGGCTCCGAGCAGCCAGACGAACCTCGCGGTCCGACCCCCACGCATTTGTCGTAACCGAATACGTAGGCGTAAGGACATTAGCTCGTTTACTAGGTACCGCCCGGCGGCACCTGGACGATTTGCGTCCTAAGTAGGCCCTCTGGCACCGTAGCTTCAGCCCTTCCGGCAAAACATGGTTGTTGCAGCACCCCAAAATTTTCCAGAGTCCCTTGCGCGCCCAAAGCCGATGTTTCCCCCTTGGGAGCCACTTGCGCTGCTGCTAGTAGTATATAAATATAGGAAGCCGGGCGTCTGGCTCGCTCCTCAAACCTTGTCCGGTGAAGTAGGAAATGCCGTCCGAGGCAACCTACGTATGTCATTAAAAAAAAAAAGGCATCTGTTTTAGTATTAGCACGCTGTATAGAGAGATGGTGACGATTAAATGTCGGCATTAATTTAGCGCAGAAATGTTTCATGGTCTTTCGAACGCCTGATGTAGTCATAGAGCACCGTTATTTATCGTTCTGTAACGAGTTGCGGAGTCCACTATAAATATTATCGGAATCGCTGGCCCGTGACCACCAGCTTGCGAAATTTTAGGAATTTGTGCAAAGAAATCTGACTGAAAAACAATCCACTGAGGCCTACTTGTAAAGAAAAGTTTATTGAAAAACCCCGACTTTCAAGCGTTCACAATGAATAACTTTTGAACGGCTCAACCGATTTTCATCAAACATAGCTAAGAACTACCGCAAGGAGACTTGCTTTCACGTAAAAAAACCGCATCGAAATCGATCCATCCGTTCGAGTGATACGATACCACAGACAGACATTGGCGTCAAACTTAACACCCCTCCTTTTTGCTTCGGGGGTTAAAATGCATGTCTTCAAAGTATTCAACAGGGAATTATCAACGTAAATGAAAACATGTAGAATTAAACCGGCAAGTGCATCTAACTTAAAGGTAATTTAAATTTCGCTAGCTCGTTGCCCATCGCAAAAAAGGTTTCGTTGTTTAATAAAACCGGCCAAGTGCGAGTCGAACTCACGCGAAGGATTCCGTACCATTTCATCTATGAAAAAAAAAATGTTTGTTGTGCCGTAGCCCCAGTTATTTATTTTATTCTGTTTTTAGTTAAAGCGGCCACAGAAACACATCATCGTTCAAAAATTTTTACTGTCTAGCTATCACGGTTAATGAGATACAGCCTGGTGACGAGACAGACTTACTAATAGATTGCCGTTTTTATCCTTTGGGTACGGTACCCTAAAAACTGATTTATTCCTACGATCGACTTCTTTGGTTTCATGGGAAGCACCTGTTCTGTTTTACTTTGCTTTCATATCAGAATGGAAGTATGGATAATAATTTGCGATGCTTTTTGTCTTCAGATGTTACATTTTATTCTTTTTTTAATAAGATAAGTAATAAATTACTTAATTGTTCCTTTCTTGGCATTACCAGAGGCAAAGATACTTATTTATTTATTTATTCAGAAGATTAACAGCAACAAAATAAATAAATACAACAACTTAAATACCTATAAGCCGATACCAAATCTTCATAAATATAAAACTAAATACACATCTTTAATTTTGAAACTATAGACGTGTTTTATATAATACATAGACATCTGACAATATAAGTATAAAGAAAAACAAAAGGTATATAAATACAAGAAACCTATCTGAGTAAAAACTATGGGAGAGAAGTTAGTTTTTAGTTTTGAAAAATTATTAGTTTACTAATAATAAAGACAAATCGAAGCTTGCGTGACGCAACAATCAGCTATGGGCACGACTTTGTCACGCGTCGTTGCTTCCGCTAACCAACGACCGATACGCGAAATACTCGTATAATATTTTTTAAGCTACTTCATTGTTTCCAATAAACTGAAATATCTTCGATATAAATTTAGGTTAAGATATAAATAATAAATAAATATATAGGGACAAATCACACTGATTGAGCTAGCCCCAAAGTAAGTTCGACACTTGTGTTATGGGACACTAACTGAACGATACTATATTTTATAATAAATACTTAAATAGATAAACATCCAATACCCAGGACAATTTGAAAAAGGCCATTTTCCAACTTGCCCTGACCGGGGATCGAACCCGGGACCTCTGGGTGGCGGACTAGCATGCTGACCACTACGCCACGGAGGTCGTCAACGATCGTCTTCGATGCTACCCAATATTTGTTTTATATACAACGTGAAAGGGACATCCCCGTAATAAATCAAACCACGAGCTATACTAGATCACTATAGTATAATTAAATTAAAATAACAACCAAATAACAAAAAAATTATTCGACATGCCCATACGAATTGCCCGAGCGGCTGCACACTTTTGTATGGAAATGCCGAAAAACTTTTGCGTGTTTTTGCTATTGTTTTAATTTCATTATACTATAGTGTTTTAGTATAGCCTGTGGTTCGATTTATTACGGGTATGTCCCTTCCATGTTGTATAACATTGTACCTACTTGCTGGTCAAGTTACTTATCCTTTTTTATGTGCTTTCGCATTTCTGAAAATAAATGGTGGAAGGCGGCAGATAGGTGGAAGCATAGACCTAGATTTTTTTTACTGGGTGCAAGTAAAGTGAACGTCATGGTGTCGTGTCGTACTGTGAACCGAATTCTATCGGTAACATGGAGCTGAAAATCAGCTGGTTGCTATTTTCTTCGGGTAATGTTATATATCAAACATACAAGCGACAGCATGGCCGCGGTTCCTGTTGGCGATGGTTGGCCTGTCGTCGACTGTCGCCGACAGGTATCGCGGAGGCCCGATGTCTTGATATCAAATTACCTCCATTGTTTTCCTATTGTGTCTGGTGTTGGCAGTTTATAAAGGGTTAAGAGGCATTTCACATTTGGCTGGCTGTCTCGCCCGCACAACCAAACATTTATAAAGATTATAACAAAATGTGTCTCAATGTTAGAAAGGTTACATTAACGTCCATTATCATTATATCGTGGGTACTTTAGACATATTTTTATATTGTGTATAAATTTATTTTTATATTGTCATAAAAACATAACATATGTCATAAAAACATATTGTGTAGTGGGTATTTTAGACATGTTGTATCATTTTAAAAGTTTCGATAACCTAATTCTTGTCTACACAATATAAAAACATGTTTAAATTATTCATAATATAATTATACTGAAAGTAACATATTTCTAAAAATAAGACACTTATTTTTATAATTTTAAAAATGTTTGATTGTCCAAGCGAGACAGCCAACCAAATGTGAAATGCCTCTTAAGCTTATGTTATAAACTTATGATTTACGAACACGATCTACAAAAGTTACAGTTTATTTTATTCCGTAACTATCTTGAACAATAAATGTATGTGGACACGTAAATCTAGTTGTACTCGTAGGAGTCGCTCTACGAAACACACGTAAATTAGCATAGCCTGCACTGGCTTGCCTTGTCCTTTCTTATTCGTATTATGAGCAGTTGTTCCAACAAGTATTTTTCCTTTGCAAAATGAGAGATACCAAATCGCACCTTACTGCCAAGGTTTGGTTTGAGAAGGCATTGGAAGGTTTTTCTTTAGTAAACCTGAGCATAGTTTGTCGGGTGTTTTCCACTGCCGAAGTGCAACGCTGGAGACCAGGGTTTCGATCTAAAGTTTGTCTAGCCTAAAAACAAACTTGATCTGTGGCTTCTTCGAGTAATTAACGTCGGGTCCGTCGCCAATGCAACAATGACAACAAGAAGCCAATGAATCTGCTTTTTAAAGTACCAAACGGCTACGAGTGCTATTTTTAATTAAGGGACTCATTGAAACGAGTAGATTTCTAACTCACCGTTCGCGTAAAATACCATTTAGTCTTATTTTTGGAACCGTGGTGTCAGCGAAAACCAATATTGTTTTACGCAGAAAACTTTAATTTTTTTTCTATTGTTTCCTAAAAATTTCACCTTGAATAAAGAAGCAGCGTGAATCAAAACGGAGTCTCCATGAAATTTTTTGACATATCTACGCTATTTATGTCACAATTACGAGTGGTCAAGACCACTCGTTACAAACTCTTCGCCTATGACCGATTAAAAAATGCGTCCGTTTGGAAACGCTCGCGCGAAGCATTCGTGATGTAACCAGTGATTTCAAAAATGCGTCCTCTTATCTTTTGAATAACTAGTTTGTTGAATAAATGACTCAAACGAGCGAAATAGTAAGTTTATTTATAGGCTGGACAAACTTTCAGGTTAGATTGACCGATCGGCTACTTATAGTTTTCAGTCCAGACGTTATTGTAATCTATAATTTGTTTTTTTCTTGTTTCAGGTAATAAGCTCCTGATTTACGTCCTTGATAATTGAACAAAGCGAGGGAAGTTCTGCTAGTCTCGGATTCAGCTTATGTATGTATGTTCTATAACTCGAATATTTTTGATCTTAATCTGATAAGAACGCTCTCGTACGTGGGAGTCGTGGATGCAAAAAAAAATAACTCCTAGTAACATTCGGGCCCATCTTCTTTCTTCTTCATCTTCAGTTGTGTAATGGTTGCTGCGTTAGGTTTCATACAAAATTCCTGGCAATTTCTACAATAGAACGTAAATTTCGCAAATCATTTTCTGCGACTCATAACTTAAGAAATTACGCTCTTTATACACGTATCGTAACCGTCGTGACTGTGACACATTTGATCGAACAAGTTGCGTGACCCGCTTCGGTCTATCTACTCCTGCTTTAAAGCAAACATGAAATTAAAACGAGGAAGTTTGTATTGGTGACGATTAACGACCACGTCATGGACTGAATCTGCTATTAATTAGTGGTAGTATTACAACGGATAACTTCGAATTCAGAAGCAATATTACATGCATCTATATTATTTCTTATAAAATGTTGTATCGTTCAGTTAGTATCCCATAGCACAAGTCTCGACTGCTCAATCTGTGAGGTCCTAGCTCAATCTTAAACCGTCCGTCAATATTAAAAAAATATTACATAAAAATTCTTACGATCTATTAGAATAAGACGGCCGGTCGTAAAACTAACTATAAGCCAAACGGTTTAAACTAGTTCGGCTACTTCTTCTCGATTTTGCATGATCTTCAGTATCCTTGGGTGACCGTTACATATATATTATATTTTAAAAGAAAAAGCTGGAAAGCGCACCCCTATATACTTCCAAAGCAGCACCGCTGTGGCAACGCGAAATTAAATACTTAAATCCCATCGTCTAGATACCACAAAATTTTAAATGCTTGATAAGCCTAGACGCTGGAATAACCCATCGAAACAGCCAATACAAATGACCGTTGCGTGTGTCAGCGTGTAATGGGACGTTGTTTTTGTCTGTTTGTAGGTTTGATACCCGAAATTAATCGATTTTCACAATGGAATCGTTAAGATGAATAAATTTGGTGTAAAATTGTCGTGTTTCTTCATTATATTACGGCTGAAAAAAAAGTAGCTGGTCTTTTAAAGTTAATTCTGCTCTGTGTAAACCTCGATCGTTAGTTAATCTTAAAGTGATTTTGAGAACATTAATTGCCGACCTCCGTGCCGTAGTGGTCACCGTACTAGTCCGCCACCCAGTTCCAGGTTCGATCCCGGTCAGGGAAAGTTGGTAAATGGCCTTTTTCATATTGTCCTGGATCTTGGATGTTTATATATATATATTTTTGTTATAAAATATAGTATCTATAAGTTAGTATCCCTTAACACAAGTCTCGAACTTACGTTGGGGCTAGCTCAATCAGTGTAATTTGTCCCTATATATTTATTTAATTAATTAATTATAACTATAAATATACTCGTAAATAAATAAATTGGAGGAACCCATGGTCAAAACTAATTATAATCACGACGTATTAACGTAGTGCTAGTAGTATTAACGAAGTAGTAGTATTATCATTTTAAATTTTACTGTGATCAAGCCCTACATAAAACCCATCAAACTATTTTATGAACTACTGTTTATATAAAGTGAGAATGTGAAGCTTTAAATAGCATTTTTGTTCAAAATGGTATAAAAAGCTTAACGTTCTTACTTTAAAATATATACAGTAGTTCATTAAATAGAAGGTTTATCTAGGATTATAATATCAAGGCAAAATTTTAAAATAATATCTCCGTTTCTTTTCAAATGATTTAATTTAAATGAGGGCCGCACTGAGCCCCGAAAAATTCAGGTAGTCTCTTAACGTATTAAAGTAGTGAGGCTGAATTCAGTCTATGATACCAAACAACCTTCCCCAAGGGACTTATATCAAAATATAAAAAGTATTTTTTGGCCCCCCATACAAGCTGGTCGATTAGCTGATCTGAGTTTTTGTGGAAAGAAAAAAAAAATTCGTATATCGAGGTTCGACATTTGTTCCTTGAAAGTTGTTCAGTATAATGGACTGAAGCCACCCTTAAAATAGTTTCAGTAAATTATTTTACACGTTATTCAATATGTAACAAAAACTCTGTCCGATCCTTGTAGGAGCAACTCAGACCTATAGGAACAATGCTTGAAACCCGAAAAAAAAACGACCTTTTCATACTAAAGTGGTCGGCCGGTCCGTCAATTTGTATGAAAAAGTCGATTTTTTTCTTCGAGCATCAAGCATTGGGCCCATAGGAAAAGTTGTTCATATTGACGGTCTGAGTTGCTCCTACAAGGATCGGACAGGGTTTTTGTTACATGTTGTTTAAACGGACGAGAACCTTTTTTGTTGGGTGAACTTACAGGTATATACTTATTGTATTAGATATATTCTTATTGTATTTATTTCTTTATTTTTCGCTTACACGCACCCACACATAACATGGTTAGTAGGTTAATAAGTACATGAATCCTGGCTGGGTGTTGCGCTATAAGGCTGTAGTTGACTTTATGTACTAATAGTGATTTTAGGAATATAATGATTGGGATATGTCAGAAATTTTTAGTTATTAACCCAACGAGCTATTGTGTACTTACGTAGGTACTAGGGTAGACGCCACTTAACACAGTTTTGTTCCGTTCATCATATGCTATTACTGTTCACCTCACATTCGTCGCTTGCTAGCATTCACGCGCCAAGTACACTCCATAGTTGATAAAACAAAACAATGTTAACATAATCAAAAATGCCTTGGTTAAGATTTTTAATAACTCAAAGAATAAGGCAAAATATAAAGGATTAATTTTCCTTTGGCAAGTAATTAGATTTCATTATTTGAAATACGGATTGCATACTCCCCGCCGCCATGATGAATGAAATGAATGCTTTAGTCTATGGCATCTTTCAATCGATTGAATGAGTGAGAAAGCGAATCTAGCGCTGTGCTTTTGAAGGACGACTTCGACGAAAAGCGAACTAAGCGCTGCAGCGCGATAAGTGTCAATTACCAAAAAAAGACATGGCCGTTATTGAAGTCAGCTGGTCTAGATATATTATGTCGATGTATTAACCCTTTCACTACAACGGATTTATCCGACAAATATTTTCGTGCCCATTTTGCAAGCGTCTCGGATATTTCCGACAAAAAACCGCTGCTCGTATTAAAGTACGAGTATCCAATCCACATCCCTTTTTGGTTGTAGAAATTTATTTTCGATTCACTATGCCCTGCGCTGGGGGCACGACAACTGAGATAGTCTTGCGGTGAAAGGGATTGAATGTCAGTAGATACATAGAACTTATAAGTTAAATTTGATATTTATATATCTATAATAGACTTTCTAAGATCCGGCTCCAAGGATCAAGCCACTATAAATTAAACACACAAATGGCGGTTGAATGTGTATGTACTGTACTTATGTCATAATTTACTTTTGCTCCACAGAGCCCAGAGAGGACCTGATAGGTGTAGAATGAGGAAGCTAGGCCGCCCCGCCTTTGCAATACCATATTTACAACGAGTTTTACCTCGATAGTACATGCGGTCTTAATATTATGGTTAGAATATTGGAGCGAGGCGGCAAAAAATATATTTTATGCTAATGGACGGATATAAATGTTATTAGAAATAAAAATAAATAGAATAAATATTTGCGTATATAAAATAATTTATCAAAATATGTGTTTGTGATCGATAAACTTTTCAACGATCATTTCATCATAATTTAAAATGTTTGGGGTAACCGCATTACCACAGTTTAATTATTTCATGTCAACTTCTTATGAGTCCTATACACTTAAATAAGAAACATGACTTACCACGTGAAAAAACTTGTGATTGGTTAAATATGGCATATATATACGGTAAAAATATATCTTTTTGAAACGAAGTACCTTTTCGGACGGTATGGACTTGGCAGATGAGGACAAGGCGAAAAAAAAATGTAAGATTTTCCGTCATTTTTCCGTCACGAATTATTATAAAGGTAATTTCATAAGTTTGACTTTTTCGTCGATAGCTCAGTTGGGAGAGCGTATGCCTGAGATGGTCGATGTTCCCGGTTCAAATCAACACTTTTTAATTTAATCGTTTAACTTATTATTGTTAGTAAAAAAGTGTAAGATATTTCCGTCGCTTTTTCCGTCACCAATGAATAATTCTCTACGAAAGTAACTTCGATCCATCAACCGAGAGTTCCACGAGACTCACGTTCTTTTCTTTATATCTCAATTAGTGACGTTATTACCCAGGAGAATATTAGCAATTTGATTATTTATTATTAGGATCCTTGAGACACCGCTATAAAAATTAATGGATTGCACTTGACAACGTCGTATCAGGTTTAGAGCCATATCGGAATGCAGAGTCATAATCTAGATTGACCTTTAGCTTAATTTCACGACATTGCATTGATTAAATATATTTATCATTGGTGGGAATTACTTATTAATGTTAATCCGGAGTTAGCGATTAATTATTATGCGATTAAATTACCTCTGCTTTGTTAAAATGTTTTTTTTTAATTTTTATATATTTTCCCCGATTACTCAAAGACACCTGGACCTATCATATCTTTTTTGTTCGTAAGTGTATACTTGTCAGGTGATATCTCTATAGAATTTTTATCAAAATCGGTGGTATTAAAATCGGTTCTTAGTCTTGAAAAGTTATCATGTATTGTTATAATTAAACTTCATTGATGATTAAAATGGTGCAATTTAGCTTGAGATTGTTCTTGGTATCAATTTAATTTATTTTTTGGAAATCCGTTTTGAATTAAATTTATCACAGATGAGGATATTGATTAATTTCAATAGTGACAAATTAATGTACTGACTCTCGTATACTAGTTCGACCTCGACAGAACGGAACTTAATTTTTAATTATTACTCACAAAAAGTACTCGGTAAATTGAACTATAAATGTCAGTCGCACATTTGATAAACATAGTATTTTGTTTTTATTGTAAAGAAATTAAGTGAAAACTAGGAATAGTAAAATTTAAATTTAAACTGAATAAGTACTCAAATAACCTAAAACTAAAAAAAAATATATTACAAATTATGTAGTCCCACTAAAATATGACCCCTAGGCAGTGTGGCCAAAAGGCTGGCAGCATTGCCACGTTGTATGGCAATGCTGATTCTTTGAGCCAGGAAGTTACCAGCCTTTTGGCCACGAGATACCTCGAACAAACGTTTTGAAACGAATTTGAATATATTATGGGCTTAAACATGTCCTCGTGAAAACGTGGTCCTCACGAGATTAATAGTACTTAATAGTGATGTGTCCTCCCCAAGAATTTTGTAAACATTCCCGGCAATGTTCAATTATTCTGAAAAGTAGAAATATTGGGAATTTCCTGCAAAAAATTCGGAAAATTCCCGTTAATTTGGAATATTTCCAGTGCATATCACTAGTGCTTTCATTAATTCTGTGTTATATTAATCTATATATAAAAATGAATAAATAATAAATAACAATTACGTTTATTTACTCTACACATCAGAATACCTATCTATCGGCATTATATATAGCAAACGGTGTTCCATTTTACTACAATATAACGTTTCACGTATTCCTTTTACCTTTTTGATGTAAATAATCATTGCATATGTTATTTGACAGTTCTAGATCCAACATCGACAACCATTAAATATATCACGCACAAATGTCGCAGCGGTAGATACCCTTGGTGAAGGTAGCTGGTGGCCACAAAAAGAGGAGCAGTTGTCCTCGCATAAAGTTCACTTGTTGGAACATAACACTTCCCGAGAGTGAACCAGTTTGGAGCTAGGTGGACCTATATATGTTGGACCTATTAATATTTTAACAGACAATTTAGTACAGTCCAGTTGGTACATAGTGCCATTACCAGTCTTATATGCTTTTTAGGCGACCTCTGTGGCCTAGTGGTCATAATGCCATGCTGTTATACTGGAGGTCCCGGCTTCGATCCCCGGTCACGTCGAGATGGAAAAATGATCCTTTTCAAATTGACCTGGGTCTTGGATTTTTATCTGTCATCATCATCCTCACGTATTCCCGGTTGCATCCTCAGCAGTAACGCTTCAGAGCCCGGGGTCCGCTACCTAACCAAGGAGATTTGACGAGGTTACTGGTTTTTACACAGAGCGACTGCCGTCTGACCTCCACAACCCAAAGGGCAAACCAGGAACCAATCCTTGGATAGTTTGATGATCAAACGCTAGGTAGCGTTCGGGACCCACAGTTTTACGTGTCTTCCGAAACACGGAATCATCTTTCTTTTCGGATAATCAGGTGATTCAAGCCTGCAATATCCTATCCAGACTGTAAACAACTTTTCACAAAGTATGCTTCCCAGTGGGAATCGAACCCATGACCTCCGGGTCACAAGGCGAACGCCTTGACCACTGGACCACGGAGTCAGTCCCGGCTTCGATCCCCAGTCAGGTCGAGATGGAAAAATGATCTTTTTCAAATTGACCTGGGTCTTGGATGTTTATCTGTATACCTATGTATTTATTATAAAATATAGTATCGTTGGGTTTCCCATAACACAAGTCTCGAACTTACTTTGGGGCTAGCTCAATCTGTGTGATTTGTCTGGTATTTAGTCTTTTACGCGCCCGGTGTGAAACTTAAAGACACCTTTTTACACCCCCCTAGAAATAACTGGACATGGTGGGGCGTTCTTCAACATTGCCCCTCGTAAAATAAGTCTAGATTTCTACATGCGCGCACCGTCTCTCGCCAGCGGCATATTTAGACTTTAAAAAGTGGTCATTCCTGCACCTCTGCAAGATCTGTGTTGCTGCTTTGGCACCGTTGGCACCGCCATACTTACGGCACTGTTGTTACATGTATATGTGTGTGACCAATTGAGGATGCCCTCGACATATATCATGAAACACATAAAATTAATGTTAAAGTCATTATGTCTGTAATAATAACACTAATAACCAAGTGACCCGAAGTTCATAAGCTACATTATTAAGCTGACGATGACTTACTGACTCGCGTCGAAAAATCTACAACCTTTAGGATGTGGGCCGACGTTTCGAATTTGCGAATTTAACTTAATATTTAAAAAAAAAATCATTTGAGTTTCTTTTATTTTCTTTTACTTTAGGTTTTAGTTTCGATTTAATAAATTTAAGTATTTTAAGTTCTTTTCTGTTAAAATATTTATTTACATCCTATGTATATTACCTTAATTTATTAATAAATGATAACCGTTAAAAAAATTACCTACTTACTCTCAAAACGGTAACCTTGAATAGCTACTTTAGTAGTTATCTCATAATGCAATTATAAATTTTACTAAAATGCAAATGATTCCAATAAGGAAATCCATGAAATGTTTAAAATTAATTTCGTATACGTTAGACGTTAAAAGTGTTATAATTTTAGAGTAGGTATGTCAAGGTTTAATGCTTTATGTTACAATTTTAGGTAGTTAAACATACTTGCATAAATGAATAGTATACAATGTCCTTTTTAATTAAGTACAAATATTTTGAGGGGTTATTCAGTCCATCATTTTGAACAACTTTGCCCAATAAATGTATATCGAAATAAAAAAAAAATATTTAGGTTCTCATACAGATCGAAGTAGTTACGTGATATCGTTACTATGAAAAATGCAAAAAAATTTTTCGTTTTTCGATATATATTTATTGGGAAAAGTTGTTCAAAATGATGGACTGAATCACCTCTTAAAATATTTGTATTTAATTAAAAAGGACATTGTTTAAGTCACATGTAGCTAAATGTTACGAGTAACTAAATGCAATACACATTTTGTAAACAATATCACAAAAATAGGAAAGTCAGATCAGTAAATAACTGGCCAAGAGCGATTCGGACTCGCGCGCGAAGTGTTCCGTACCATTATCTATAAAAAAATCATGTTTTTTGTATGGCAGCCCAACTTAAATACATATTTTATTCTGTTTTTGTTACAGCGGTAACAAAAATACATAATTTGTGAAAAATTCACAACCTGGTCGGACGGACGGACAGCGAAGTCTTAGTTATATGGTCCCGTTTTACTCTTTGGGTACAGAACCCTAAAAAGAAAACCAGGAACTACCACTGACATTAAAAAAGGCGAAGGCAGAAATAATATTTAGCTGAAAATAAGGAGACATGGAAAATTCTCCACCCACAACACATACACATCCAACCTATACTTCTTAAATTTATCAATGATGATGACATCAATTAAGGTAGTTCTGGCATTCATTGTTATTTATACACAACCTTTTTTTTCATTTCATCACTACTCTTCTTCTGGTTGCCGTAAATAAATACTTATAAAAATGCCAACAAGATTTCATCTTTAATGCGTTGGCGGCACTTTCAATAAAAGTACTTATTTTTTTCATGTTTATGTAACAATTATTTGCAAGAAAATGTTCATCCGACCGACCTTCCCATCATGTAAAGTTCACTTGCTTTCTGTGACGTATTTAATCTAGGGCTATGAGCTCCATCGCCCGGGGATAAATGTTTATAGGGACGACAATAAAAGTCCGGTTTTGCCTACCTTTCGTTGATCAGTGCCGAGACTCCGATAAAATAACGATAGTATCAGGTTTATAAATCTCCGATCAGATAAAGATGGAAAATTATCTTTTTCATGTTGACCTGGGTCTTGGATGTTAACCTGTAAATGGCTTTGTTATATAGTATCGTTTAATTAGGCTAGCTCAATCTGTGTGATTTGTCCAAATATATTTATTGAGTGTCACCCTTTTATTATGTCAAACTAATTAAGCCTTTATCATCATTTCCTATCGCTCAATGTTGCTTGACGCTAAAAAGCGGACACGTACCTACGTAAGTACGTGTGTGTACGCCGCTTTTGTTGTAAGTGTCCAGGATAATAAAATTGGAAATATTCCGCATTAATTACGTAAACTATACACTAACAATGTTATTTATTACTTAAAACCTACCATTAAATATTAAGGATTTGTGCAGTAACATGCCACGCCATACGACATGATGATTACTTAGGTACGAAAGAAACTAAACAAAGTTTAGACCATACATTATTATTTCTGTTTCTTTTCTTTTCGGTTTCAAATAAAAATAAGATCAATATTCTTGCCAGCAATTTTTACTCAAATAAATATGGGGTGGCAAAGTAACCTCGAGGCGTTTAAAATAATACGCCACCGCCAGCTGTTATCCGACGTGCCTTAACCTGCTCTTCAGATCGGTCAGCGGTCACCATATAAGGTGTAAGTGATGTGGTTCTTGGTTTAATACATGGACCTGGTTTTATCTCTTCATAATGTGTACTTTGTTTGACATTTTGAATGTAAAAAAGGGCTGGGAATGATCTTTTGCAATGGCAGATGAGATGAATTTATATTGAATACAATTTTTTTTAAATTTGCCGTGATTTTTTTGGTACAATTTTTAAGACCGAAAAAGCGTGGAGAGAAATTGTGAAGACACATGAAGGAACAAGGGACTTAGTGTAAATAAAGTTTATGATAGAAAGAAATGGAGAAAATAGAGATGTGGACTAAAAAAGTATTTTTGGCTCATTAAATGGATTATTAAAAAGTATGGTATATACGGACTAAATATATGTAATAATAGATTTTTATCCATTCCACATCCCTATTGATATACCGAGTTAACCTCAATCAGGGAAGATTATTACTTCTTATTTAACAACTGATTCCGAAACATAGTTGCCAAAGCGGCCGAAGGGGAAAAGAAAAGGATGACGTAGAAAAGATGTTTAGGAGTGAGAAATCAATAAAAAACTATGATCTGTACTTTAATAAACTATTTCGTAAAGTCTTTTCTTTTGTAGCAGTCTTTGTTCAAAAACTTTACAAACGCAATGATTCTGCTAGGTAACACTATTATCTTAGTAAATAAATAAATAAATATATAGGGACAAATTACACTGATTGAACTAGCCCCAAAGTAAGTTCAAGACTTGTGTTATGGGATACTAACTCAACGATATTATATTTTATAACAAATACATATATAGATAAACATCCCAGACCCAGAACAATTTGAAAAAGGCCATTTTCCAACATGCCCTGACCGGGGATCGAACCGGAACCTCTGGATGGCGGACTAGCATGGTGACCACTACGCCACGGAGGTCGTCAACACGACTTTATTTATTAAAACCTAAATACACAACAATTTGTATTTTTTTTACTTTATAATGCATGCGGTAAGCTTCAATGTAGATTAGTACATTTGGCATTAATAACCAACGCTTGATTTTTATCTCATTAAAAAAATAACAGGAAATACAAAGGAGACAAAGGGCACAGCCATATAAACACTACAAATGTTACAATCGAAACGTAACAAATTGACATAAATGTCAAACTGTTTGCTATCAGTAGCTCGACAACGCTGTTTATGAGTTAGCAGGCAGAGATTTAGTATAAGTACAAATACAAAAACAAATTACAAATACAAATTGTCTTTATTGTCAAACACAGGTAAAAATATACATAGGTCTTAACATTACAAAAGTGCCTCCATGTTCTGTCCTAATAGGACATACAATAATTAATATTATTACAATATAAATTATAATTAAAAATCAAATATAATAGTCATTTAAGTATTCTTTTATAGAGTAATAGCATTTATTTGTTAAAAATTGTTTTACCTTGTATTTAAATGTCTTCAAATTCAATTCCTTAAAACTATCAGGTAATTTATTGTAGATATAAAGTGCCATGGAAATTACACTACTTCCCAAAGTGCTGTATTATGATTACAAATATAAAATATTTAACGAAATCCCTGTGCGATCCTTGTAGGAGCAACTCAGATCGTCAATATGAACAACTTTTCCTATGGGACCAAAACTTGAAACTCGAAAACAAAATCGATATTTTTAATACAAAAGTGTTCGGCTGGCTCGGCAATTTGTATGAAAATTGTATGATCGCATTGGTCCCAAAGGAAAAGTAGTTTATATTGACGATCTGAGTTGCTCCTACAAGAATCGAACAGGGATTTTTTACATATTGTATAAGGTCAAACAAATTATACTTAAACTATTTTATGAATTCAGTTCGTGATAGTGAACAACTTCCCCCAATGAACACATGTCGAAATATGAAAAATAATTTTTGGCTTTTCATACAAACTCGGATCAGCTGATTGGTTAACTGGTATGGGAGGCCTAAAATTACTTTTCATATTTCGATACGTGTTTCTTGGGGAAAGTTGTTCAGTATCAAGGACTGAATTCTGCCTTAAAATAATTTTAGTATGTTTTGTTACACCTTATTTATTTGTTAGCTTTTATATTTTTACGCGTGTGCGTAAATTTAGTACTTTTTATGTAAAGTCTACCTAGTATGGCAAAATAAAATTCCATTTATTTTATTTCCTTAATTGATGATTTTTGAGACAAATACTATCCTATTGCCTTCCTCGGGTCTCAAGCTATATCAACATTAAATTTCATCTTAATCGTTTCAGTAGTTGAAGTGTGATAAGGTAACAGACATACAGAGTTACTTTCGCATTTATATATTAGTAAGGAGTAGGGAAGTAAGGATATCTCTTTATTTAATTTATAGGTTTACTTAATTTATTTTTAGGATGGGTTTCAGTATAATACATTAAAAAGGTTTTTTTTTGGCGGGAAGTCAAGGGGTTCAGTTGGAGTTTGCTTTAAATTATTTTGCAAATTGATTCTAGTGGACTTTATAACATAAAATCGGTGTAGTTTAGTGTTATAAATGCTCATGCTCATGGACAATATGTAAAATGGTTAAAGTGGACACTCATAGTGCGGCTGTAGTGATATTTATTTGCGGACTGTGGTTGGCGTCTTTAGACGCCGTCCGCCACTCATTCGACTATGAAAACCAGTGGACTTGTATAGATTTGTTGCCAGAAGCTCCCTTGAAGCAATCAAAGGACCTTTTTTTTTTTACGGAGGAAAGATCCCTGTTACGGATACCCGTCAGCCTGCGGGGGAGGCTGTCGGGTTATGTGGGACTCCACGCCAGAGCGACGTGCCTACCCACTAAAAAACCTCCGGAGTTCCATCTCAACCGCTTTTGCCGGGGACACGGGAACGGAAATACATCCGCGAACCCCGGCGCGACTGGCCGCCAAATCGGCCCCTCCTCGGGGGCGTCACAGCGCCCCCCCACTCACCAAGTCGGCGCGTCCGGAACTCACGGACGCGCCGTACCTCCTCGGCCCAATTGAGAGGCGGCAAACTCCCACGCAGTCCACCGCCTGTGGACCCATGGGAGCCAGATAAACCGGCTCCCAGCGGCGGAGAAGATCAAAGGCTCCGCCGCTTGCCTCTCGCCGCAAACGCGGTGCGGCACCGCTCGGTCGCGGAGGATAGGGAGAGCGGCAACGTAACACCGACACTCCTCCTCCTCCGCGACCGATCTCCCACCACAGCCACGGCGGTGTGGCCCCGCCTGAAGCGCCGGGAGGGCAATGAAACATTCCCCTCCCGGCGGCCCCACCCCGGGTGGGGGGAGAACTTCCCACTCCCCCGCCGCCCCATTGGGCGCATCCCGACAGGCTCAAGGCCGAAGCCGAGCCCGCGGGAGCGCCCCTCCTCGGGTGGGGGGAGAACTTCCCACTCCCCCGCCGCCCCAATGTGGGCGCTCTCTGCTGATGGACGACAGCAGGAGCGCCCCCTCGCGGGTTCCTCTTAGCTTCCCCGTGGCCACCGACTACCACGGGTACTGAGCCCCCCCGGTACGACAAACCGGGAACCCATTGGGGGGGAGCAATCAAAGGACCTACACCAACCTTTGATTGTATAACTATACAATCAAAGGTTGGTGTAGGTTAGGGTTAGGAATAAAGAAATTGGCGCCCGCGCCATTGGTTAACTAGACACTGGCAAAATAAGCTTCAGCGAAGTTTAATCGCCAACAAGAAAAAAAAATACATGAAAAAGAAAAAAATATACCATAAAATAAAAACATCTTAATTAGTTTGTCTAGTTAGAAGTCACGATACTTACATGAAACGGTCACAGTTTGGTTATTGTCGTCAGCACATTCTAGGGTTTACCCATGACTGATATCTGATAGGCAGCGGATAGATCACTTGCTGCAAATGTCATTGTCGGCGAATGTTTAGTCAACAAAAAGTTGTTGAACTTTTATGTGTGACTAGGATGTAGAGCGAAGCCTTGTCCTGTTGTTTTTTTACCAAGCGAACCGAATTAAAAGAAAAAGCTGGTCGAAATAATAAACTAAGTTTTATTTTATATAAGATTATTTTTTTAAAATCATTTCATCGAATATAATTGATGTAGAAATATAGAAGAATTTAAAATTTTATAATTCGTATTTGTTTTAAGATATTTATAAATAAATATATAGGGACAAATAACACTGATTGAGCTAGCCCCAAAGTAAGTTCGAGACTTGTGTTATGGGATACTAACTCAACGATACTATATTTTATAACAAATAGATTTATAGCTCAACATCCAAGACCCAGGACAATTGTAAAAAGGCCATTTTTCGACTTGCCCTGACCGGGGATCGAACCCGGGACCTCTGGGTGGCGGACTAGCATGGAGACCTAGCGCCACAGAGGTTGTCAAAAGCTTGAGGTCTTGAGCTCTTCAATGCTTCAGACGAAGTGGTAGCTAAAGTGGCGCCCTCATTTGAAATAAATTGTTTAAAACTAAATATGGTGATAATTAAAAATTTGATTTGTATCACTGTCTAGAAAGATCTTTAAACTATTTTATGAATGACCATATTTAGTTTTAAACAATTTATTTCTAACGAGAGCGCCACTTTAGCTACCATTTCGTCTTCAGAAGGCTCAATCCAATAGCTGTGCGTTGCCTACTGACCTGTTGGCTTCTAAATCATTAAAAGCCAGATACACGTTTAAAAACCTAATATCTGACTACGGGAGCTATTTGCGGCTAACAATGTATATATTTTTGAAATGTGCTAATGAAGACCTTTCATTTGATACCTACTCGATATTGACAATAATGACGAATTAATTGATTGACATAATCATCTCTTTACTTGCTTAAAGCATGGTAATTGTAGCTCTTACAATAAATATTAAAGAACAAACATGTTTTGCTAGTAGTAATAGCATGCAAATATTAGTAATTCAAGAATTGTTTGATATTTGTGAATATTGGACAAGCGGTTCGGATGTAGTCAGAGGAACGGACAAAAATACCCACATACATACATACATAGACTGCTACTCGTAAAATCATTACCCTTCCATTTGGCTTTGCTGTAGTCACATAACAATCCATCCAATCTCTGTATGCCGTCAAATATTACTTATAAGATATATATATTTTTTATATCTTATAAGTATAACTATTCTTAGTAGTATAACATTCTATCGATATAACATATATTAATTATAAATAAATATTTTAACAAAAAAGAACTTGAAGTACTTAAATTAATTAAATCTAAATTAAAACCTGAAGAAAACTAAAATAAAAGAAACTAAATATGAAATACCTCCTCAAAGCATTTGATTGAGGCAAAGTACCCAGAACACTCGCAGCGTTGCCTCACTGAATAGCAAGGCTAATTCTTTGGGCAAGGAAGCTACCAGCTCTGAAGTCTCCTGTTGCCTTAATCAGACGCGTAGACAATTATCCCTTTACCTGTCCCTATAAATAAAACAATAGATAAACAATTGACCTGGGAGGAATTCCTCCCAGTAACAGGTAAGGGGTTAAGATTATCTATTATCTTATCTAAATATATATAACTCAAAGGTGACTGACTGACTGACATAGTGATCTATCAACGCACAGCCCAAACCACTAGACGGATCGGGCTGAAATTTGGCATGCAGGTAGATGTTATGACGTAGGCATCCGCTAAGAAAGTATTTTGATCAATTCTACCCCCAAGGGGATAAAATAGGGGATGAAAGTTTGTATGGAACTTTGTCAATTTTAAACCGATCGGGCTGAGACTTTGCATGCATAAAGCTACTATAACGCAGGCATCCCCTAAGAAAGGATTTTGATAAATTACACCCCTACGCGAGCGAAGCCGCGGGCAAAAGCTAGGTTTTTCATATTTTTCATATATTAGTGTGTCAAGTCAACCTGTGTACGGTTTTCCACACTTCATATTTCTTTGATAATTATGAACGGCAGCCAATTCGACCTTGCTGGTGAGAGGTCTACATTGACAGCAATTTAGATAATAGACGTCAATTATGCTATTTATCTATGATTTGTACTACAAATCAATGAAACTGGAGTCCTAATGATAAATTGGTAAACTAAAACGTCATTTTGAGAACAGAGGTCAGGACTGAATTAGTTATTCTTTATTTAATCTGCTTATATTATCAGTCTACTATTTCTGAACTCCGTCGAAATAGTGTACGATGTTAAGCCAGGATGGCATTCCAAATTTTATCAAAAATGGTCCAGAGATTTGCGCGTGAACAAGTAACAAACATACACACACACAAACTTTCGCCTTTATAATATTAGTCATATATACTTCTGAGACCTCTGGTTACTTTCTCTTTTTATTCCTTCAACCTCATATTCACCTATAAGCGAATCAAATCATAGGTTTGTATTTTGAAATAAATATATTTCTACGGATACCTTAGTATAGCTAACGGAATAAAACAAAATGAAGTCATTATTTGAACGAGCCAGGCGAAAATTTTTGACACAAATTATTATGGTATAAAATTTGATGACAGCGACAAGTGGTTACGGTAATAGAGATGATATGATTTAACCGTATTGTAACAACTTACTTGTAAATTACATCACTGTCTTAGAAAATAACATACTCAGATTAATGTCGGACTTAATGATATTTTATATCAAAGTAATATTTTAGATAATGATTCAAAAACAAAAAGTAGATTCAAATAAAATAGCTCTGAAGTAGCTAATAAGTAAAAAGTTGCTTCTAATTATAAAAACTTATTTTTTGACTGTCTGAACTGACTAAGATTTTTAAATAATTCTAAAGCAATTTCACAAAATTGACTCCTAATTAATGCTTCACTAAAAATTGAGATTTTTAATGTTGCTAATAAACCTCGCCCTTATTTAAATTAGTTTCGAAAGCTATAAAAATAATAACTCCATTAAACATTTCGTAACATGACGCTTAGAACCAACATTTTAATGTAATAAATCACACATAACTATGCAAACAACTTTTATAAGTTCTAATTAACATAGGGTACGACCTTTTATAAAACCTATTAGAGTGTTAACACACGCATTATATGCCGCTGCGGCAGCGGTTTTTGCTACTGCGCGATTCTGTTTTGTTACTTATTTTTCAACACACTTGCTCTTAAAGTGGATCTAATTTTACCAGTTTTAGATATATAAGGCAGCTCATATAACACGCGTGTGTTATCATAAATGCAAATAGTGAAGTTATACTATAACCGCACTATTTGCCATTCATAATGCTTTTCATATGCTTCAATTTTTTTTTAAGTTTCGATTTGGCGCGACCCTCTTATTTTAAAAAGAAAAAGGCGAGAAAGAAATAAGCACATACTATACTAGCAGTAGTGTGCATCACAGTTTTGTGGTTGAGTTTATTTAAAATCAAAATAATCAGTTTATTAAGTATATTTCCTTGCAAGCGTGTTGAAAAACGTTGTACGATATATGTGCGTATATTGGTTGAACACACTCGGCTCTATTTCGCTCTCGCCTTCGGCTCGGGCTGAAAATTCCGCTTCGTGTGTTATATAACCCACCATATTGCACTTATTTCGTAGTGTACTATTTACAGCCGCTCTACTGTGTGTAAGGGTTACTTGCTATTTTTAAAACGCTGAGTGGCTAAATGAATAGTTTTTTACCCCCGATAAAATAGAGAGGTGAAGTTTGACTTCAATGTCTGCCTGTCTGTGTCTCTTCGTGACAGACCGTAGCTCTCAAATGGATGGACCGATTTCAATGCGGTTTTTATACGTGAAAATAAATTTCAATGCGGTGGGTTTTTTGAAAATAAAATTTGTTTAATGAAAATCGGTCTAGCCGGACAAAAGTTATTGGGGGTGAACCCTTGAAAGTCGGTTTTTTAATTTGCCTGGTAAATAAATTTGTTCTACAAAGCGGCATACAAGGTTACAGCAACTGCACTACGGCACCCAATTAGCAGAAATATCACTAAATTATATTAATTAGATGAATGAAAATCGCTCACTTCCGCTTTCCAAATACCAGTTTATAAGTGCGGACGTTACATCACGGTAGTACGAGTTCGAAGTTAATATTCCTGTCCTACAACTTACAGACAAATTCGTCTGATATTCAATCAGTCATAGCACGCACGTATATATTATACGTCTATCAACTTAAACTTCTTATATTCTAAGTTTCCGATCCAATAAAACAAACAAGTTGATGATCAACAGCAGTCACAACAAGAAAGCAGAGAATGTGAGCAAGAGAGGCTTAAGTAAGTAATAATAGATATAGAGACCCGGGGAAGGGTACAGGATAGTTTTTATCCCAAAATTCATCCATTAAGAGAATGAAAAAGGGATTGTTTGTATCGAGAAACCTATTTTGCCATACTAAAGTATAGACTTTATTTATGCAGACTTCGCAGGTTAAAGCTATTCATTGATAAAGTTAACAATGTTCCTATCTCAAACTTAAAACAGCAAGAATACATAACTTACGCAACGAAAATGCCATCTTCCATTAAACAAGTCCGTAATTTAATCACATAATTTGTTAAAAGAGAGATGTAATCTGATTTGTAGTCCATTCGAATAAACCTTTACAAATGTCGCATTAACGTAGTGTTACCGATTAACTTAAATACTGTACATTTAAGCGCGATATCCTCGTAATTGTGTCCAAATGTGAATCCAATTCCCACAGCGTCACGCCGAGTCCTCGTCCTATTTGCTAAACGTTTGAAGATGACCAGTCTCCTTTCTAGCGCGGTATTTGGAGGCCGAGCAATTATCATATTTGGCCTTTATTGCGATCTTGTTGCTCTATCAGAATACCATCACGCGGTTCAGGATAGGAGAGGTTAAGTAATTCATTAGCGGATGAGAAGCTATGTTCTAATCGGGTATTTCAGAAGCGTTTTCTACTCTTTCTAATCACTATTCTTTTTTGTATGTCTCTTTATTACTAACTGGAAGGTCAGCTTCCTAAACTTCTGTAAGCTATTCAGTTCCTTTTTTTTTCTTTAACTAAGCTAATTTTGGTCCACCCATTCCCTTACACTAGTCAACCACGATGAAATACTCAGCCCTAATTTATTCGCACGAACTTCCACTTTGATCATCCTAGGATTGGTTACTACTTACTTACTAGTGCAAGCAACAATGTAGTTGCAATAATGCAAGAGCCATTTTTTTTTCAGCCTATAATGGGCAAATGCCTAAATAGGAAAATGAATACGGGAATTTAGTTTTTTACCCGGAAAGCCACTTAACACTACAGAGTACACAGAGAGACAGACGATCGCGCGTGCAGCCCAGCCAATCAGCCGAGTCAAAGATAATGTAAACACTACGATTTAAGGAAGTTCGAGCCAGTTTATGGTTAAATTCGGTAACATGTTTATAAAATTTTGATAAAATGTTAAAAAGTAGTGTGGAAAATTTGAACATATGTCATCGAAGATTTCTTTAAATTACTAACAATTAAAGTGAATTATTAAACCATAAATTCTCTCGAACTTCCTTAATCCGAGTTGATGTGTATGCAAACGTTGCGTGCGTGAGTATTTTTGTCTAGCGTAGATCGATCAATTTAATAATTTAAACGGAGCACGGTTCGAATACGGGACAGAGTCAGTCAGACATTTTAAACTAAGCCTAAAATACAGGACGTCCCAGGAAATACGGGACGTCTGGCAACACTAGTTCCCTCTCAAGTCTCACCACGTGCGATATTTATGGCAATTTAATGTGCAAATTTTTGTTTGATCCATACACTTGCCTAATACGAAAAACGTTTAATATTTGTGAACCTATGTAGTTCAAATAATAATTAAATTACTAAATTTATATTATTATACTTACAAAACATTTCAGATAAAAGACATAGTGATGAGGCAAAAATAAAGTGGAATAGGTAACTAGCGATATCGAAAGGTCATCTTGAGCTTTATCGGAGTGTCGTGATGACAATAAGCTTTTTATGCAATTTATGAAACTTCATATTTCAATAAGCAAATAGTTTCGTATTTACTTTGTATTTCTGTTTTTTTTTTTAATATGGAACTTAATTTATTTTGATACAATTTTCTATATTTTGTTACTCTAGTATCGGGTCACATTGATGTCATTTGCGGCAATCATGACAAAATATAGTAGTCGATCGACACGAAAAGAAGAAGAAGAACAATTTTCTAATAGTGTTAAACTAAGTTAAGCAGTAATAGGGGTGTTCGAAAAAAAAATGCAAAACAAGGGGCCGCCTTTGCCCAGCAATAGCGGGACACAACAGGCTAGAGAGAAAAAAAAACTAACTTTAATAACCTAGTTTGGTAAATGTACTATTATGATTAAGAATATTAGAACCGGTGGGTATTTAATAATACTAATTCTGTTTAGCATTGTAAGCTACATTATTAGTGAGAGGTGTAGAGCTTAAAGTGAAAGCTTCATTGTACAGTGTGCATACATTGTAGAGATTATAAAGTTCAAGTAATGCAAAGGATTAAAAGTTAAATTTATTTCTGAATAAAATAAAGCGTATGTCTTACTGTGTTTGTATCATGTAGTATCATCATATTAAAAATTTATGTCAGTTATACAAAACACCAGAATTCATTGGTTGACGATATAATAACTGGTATACTTAGCAGATTATTATATTAGTACTACTTCTAATATTAGAATTGGATATTATTCTGGGTCAATATAAATTATTTTGTACTGATAAGAAAATAAAACATTGCAAAATAATTTCACTTGTCTTGATATCCATTTTAACGTGAATTTAGATTTATTATTGCAGAAAAACTGATATTAAGAGCGCTATTTGACTTCAAGAAACTATGACGACATCTGTCTGTATTTCTTAACCCTTTACCTGTCCCTAGAAATATAACAATAGATAAACAATTGACCTGGGAGGAATTCCTCGCAGTAACAGGTAAGGGTATACAAATCCCATAGAGAATATTTGTTTTGCCGTTTAAAAAAAGTATCTGATTTGACTTGTTGGAAAATAGTGGATTATAAAATAAAATGTAAGTTTTATAGAGATAGTGAGATTAATTAAACTGTCATCTAAAATAGAATAAAAGGCTGGCTAATAGTCGAAAATATAATAAATGACGACAACCTGAAACACGGAGAGTTACAAGGTACAAATATCTTTTATGTTGAGGCTGGTGTGGTAAATAAAAGGTCCAGGGGTGTGAACTTGATACGTGTGTTCTGCCATGCACAGAGCAAGAGAAAGGAGTAATTATACTCGAGTGATCTTAAACGTGTTTGCGTTAAAGATCACTCCAGTATAATTACTATTTAGTCTTTGTAGCAACTCGTCTTAAACGCTCATTGTCTAACCGGCATGTTGTCTTAAGGCGGCCCTTCTCGGCGGCTCTGTCGTCAACGCGAGCATAGTTCGAAAAGCTTGTTTTTTCATCTAGGGCAATGCTAGAAATAAAAGCAAACCAAAAAGAGAGAGATTGCGCCTTAGGGCACAGTTTGCACTGTATTGAATAAAATTAGTATTATTATTAACTATCGATTGAACGAATATTAACTATTCATAGGGTGCAGAAATACGTTTTTGTCCGTAAGCCTTACAAGTTTGTGAAATAAATGGTTTTTATTTAAAATTTTTATTATATTTGCGAGGTTTTTATCGAAATATTTTTTTATTTTTTATAATTTATGAGTACTTTATGAACGGTCGAAGTTCAGGTAAAATTTGTGCAAGAAAGCAGATTTTTGGAGGCGTATACTGAACTGGTTTTTCCAAATATTCATTTTTTATTTCGATAAAAACCTAGAAATTATGCACAAAATATCTGTTAACTCAAAAGTTTTCAAGAAAGATCACTTACAACGCCACGATTACGTACGAGCGTTTGTATGAAAAGTAAGACGGGAAGGCTGCTCTTAAATGAGGTGGTCTATAGAATATATCGTTAAAATTATGAGATTAACCATAGATTAGATAGACTTTTTATTTTGGAATTATCACAGAAAAAAATATTAAAACTGCATATTAATGTGACTTACCAATAGACAGTTGGACGATGCTTATTACGAATTGCGTGATATCTTGATTTCATATTGATCTTGAGATCTAATAATAATTTATCATCGTTACTCTTTTCCATTCTCTGCCACTCTTTGCCAATGCGGAGTGATATCTGTCGAAATGGCAATACTTGCATAACGTACTTAGCTAATGCATCAACCCGGTGCATTACCTTTCAAGACGACATAGCATAAAAATATCTAAACATTATTTTTATCCGCGACTCAAATGTTAAAAAGATGCTATCGATTTATTTACGCTGTGTCACTGTTACGACAAATCGTAGTATGATTGTTATTGATGATATGAAAGTATGTTTCTAACTAAATACTTTCAAATTTTGAATCTTTATGAACACTTTTAATCATCATCTAAGTATATTTGAGAGCTAAGCTCTCGTCTATTGATTTTCTTCCATTGTTGTTGTTCTGTTTTTCGTGGATGTAAGTGGCTAATACTGGTATCAGATTTTTCAGGCTGCTAAAAAGACTCTGACGTAGCTTGACGACTGCCGTTCAATGATGACAGCCGGGACCAAGATCTTATACGTGCCTTCCGAAGCACGGAGGAGCTCGAGAAATTTTGATGCCACGTGTGGTCACCCATCCATGTGCGGATCATGCCCGGTATCGCTTTACTTCCGAAAGCGCTAGTAATGCGCGCTCCCGCCGGGCCACCGAGCTCCTCGTCTTTCATTTGTCTCTCTCGTCCACCACCTGTCTTACTTCGCAGTGCGACACGACGTTCACCTTCTTCTTTATCTGTTCATGTAGCTATGCCTCGGTCTCCTAGTCCTGCTTTCCCTTGTATCTTTCCTTTAATAAAATTCTTTATGAAATCGTCGTATCGAAGCAGTGGCGGATTTAAACATTTGTTTACCATCGCCAGTAGGCTATTCATATTTTAAGCCCCTAACCTACGTTTATTGTAATGTCATAATATGTAAAGCACCTTACCAAAGATAATATAATTATTAACGTAACATATACCCAACGGCATAGAAGAAGCCACTCTAAACTTTAGCTTACTCAGCCTATTGGTCGCCACTGTTTAGAATGAACTAAAAAATATAAATCCGTCACTGCATATATCACATCATTTTAGAAATTTTAATACGAGTAGTTCGTATTACTTAACAAGTTGATTTGCTAGAAAATTAACAAAACCCGGACGACACCATCTAGTGATAAGAGGCGGAACTACATAATATTGTAATCCGTAGTGCATAATTTTACACCTCCCTTTTTTGGATGGGTTAAAAAACGTAATCGGCATATTTTTCTGAAAATTGTACATTCAAATCAAGAACTCTTGCAGTAAAGAGACGATCTAAATCTAATAATCTATTTCGAATGAGCTAAAAACTATGAATCCGTCACTGCATATATCACATAATTTAAGCAATAATTATACGAGTAGTTCATATTATTTCAAAAACGTAATCCGCATTTTTTTTGGTCAGTTGTACATTCAAATCAGGAAGTCTTACGGTAATGATACGATTAAAATCGAATAATACAAAAATAACAGTTCGGCGGCCCACATTCGTTACCCTTCACATTTCTTGTAATATTCTACATTAGTTGAGTAACAAATAACTGTGTTGATCATTTTGTAAAAACCTGATTATTGAATGGTTGAATTTACATTTCACAGATAAATCTTTTCTTCAGTACTTTTAGTGTGTCTATGTGTATCTATAATGATAAATTATTATTCTATTTATTCAAATGGGTTTCATTCTTAGCAACAGGTATAAAATTAAATACAGTATGTTTCTTACATGATATACTTTGGGGATATCATGGAATTGATGACTAAAACATTAGAAATTGTTGACTAATTAGTACCAGGTGAAATATAAGGTCTTTTTTTCATTTTTTCTTCTTTCATACAGCAGTAAAATATAGTTTATACCAATCCCCCTCGAAAAAGTTTATTTTATTCACACACACACACACACACACACACACACTCACACCCTCACACACACACACACACACACACAGTGAATAAAAAGTACTTTTACTTACTATTTTGGTGTTTGAATTTAGAACAATTTACTCTTAATGTTAGTAATTGTTCCAATTTTGATGTTCATTAATTGAACCTTCCTTTCTACCCAACTACGGTAAAGACAAGAGAAAAGGTAATGATTTTAGCAAATTTAGTATGTATTGTAATTTAGTATACATACAAAAAAGTGATTCAAAAATTAATATTTTTTTGTTTCGATATCGAATATCGTATCAAATGAAACATACAGTCGGGAATCAGGTTTTTAAACGTATTTCTTGTTCCTCATTAAATATCTATTTTCGCTTAAATCCTTCTTTTTCTCGTAATAATGGTATAAAGTATGATATGCAACTTTTTTTTCACTAGTTGCATAATATAATGTTTTCTTTTATAAACAAAAAGAAATTATAATGTGTAAATCATTTTCGTTTTCGTTTTCGGTCGAACAAGCCGAAACTTCTTTTTCATTTTGGTAGGACACAAAAAAAAACTTTTTATCATTAATAATTTAAAGACACTGGTTTAAAGTCACTGCTCACGTTACGTTGTTCTTCCGGATAAGTAAATTGTATGTCCTCAAATTGAATGATGGTTCCGAGCGACGAAGCTTCAAAATGAGACACAATATCATCGACGTAGACAATGCGTTGCAAAATGTCATTGTGCCTAAGGCTGTCTTTTGTGGCACTGCAAGGTACCTGTCTGTGTTACCTGCTTTCATTGGTTGCTACTTGACATTTAATCCTAGATAAATCGATACGTTGCTTTTTAGGGTTCCGTACCCAAAGGGTGAAAACGGGACCCTATTAATAAGACTCTGCTGTCTGTCTGTCCATCACCAGGCTATATCTTATGAACCGTGATACCTAGACAGCTAAATTTTTTACAGATGTTGTATATCTGTTTCCGCTATTACAACAAGTACTAAAAACAATAAAATAATTATTTAAGTGAAGCTCATACAACAAATGTAATTTTTTAAAGATAATGGTACGGAACCCTTCGTTCGCGAGTCCAAGTCGCACTTGGCCGGTTATTCAAATATTTTATCTTTTTCACAATTTGTTTAATTTTATTGACCGTCATATCTGTTTGGATTTTTTTACATTTCAAATGTTATCGTATAGGTCAATATTTTTTGCGATGTATTAAAAAATTTTTATCTCTTTTTGAATTTGATATAGGTTTCCCAAAAAATTAAAGAAAATTTAGGAGTTGGGTCATACCAGGACATTAAAAGGATAGCAGAGAAAAAAGAGGAATGGAGGCATCTGCACTTAGCTCTACCGACGTGAGCATGCTCTCAAATTACAAGAAGAAATAAGAAAAAATATAACAAATTGTAATCGTTTCAATGTCAGTAAAAATATATATGTTTATTTACATAACTAGTTTGATTTTGTACTAGATTGAGGCCATAATCACATAAGAAGCCATGAAGAAAATCAACTAACACATACACACACGTTTGATGAAATTAATTTTGCGGCTCAACTTAATCATAAAATAAGAAACTAAACCTCAAAGCCTAACCATTAAATAACTACCTCAGTTAATACGAAAAAATAATACCTACTTAGTTTATAAAATATAATCACAGATTTCTGAATATCTGGTTATTTTTAATCTTATGGTGATTCATTTGAATCGCGTATCATCTATCCAAAAGAAAACAGTATGATTTCATAGTTATTGTCGATATGGGCACAATGTGGGCAGATCTAGATTCAAATGTCATACGTGAAGGTTGTTGAGAGGTTATTGGTACTTATACACTTGCCTTGGAATTTAGGATAAGCACTAAGCATAGTGTTTACTAGATTTATACTCGTAACTTAACTATATGTACGACATTGTGACGACCTCCATGGCGTAGAGGTCACCACGCTAGTCTGCCGTCCGGAGGATCCGGGTGCGATCCCCGGTAGGGTAAAGTTGGAAAATAATCTTTTTTTAAATTGTCTGGGTCTTGGATGTTTATCTATAAAACGTGGACGGACGTATGTCCTTTCCACGTTGTGGAGATAAATCCGTAATAAATTGTGATTTATTACGAATTTAACAACAACCGGGCTACTTTAGTGATCTAGAATAGCCCGTAAGTGGATTTATTACTGGTATGTCATTTCCACTTTGTATTCTTACGTATTTATCATAAAATATAATAAATTTGAGTAAGTATACTATAACACAAGTTTAAATTTACTTTAGGCTACCTCAATCAGTGTGATTGGTGCTTATATATTTATTCAATATCAGTACTTATCGTACATAAATATATGCGATATTTAATATGAACAGTGTAGAGTTTTAGTTTCTAGCTTTTCATCAAGGACTTGCTCTAACTGGGGATCGAACCCAGAGCCTCAGAGTGGTGGTCTACCGTGGTTACCAATACGCTAATAAACTGTTAAAACGATTTGGTTGTGTTGTGATATTAGAAACGAGCTATTTTAACTAAATGCGTAGGTTTACCTACCGTTTATAGTTGTATTGAACATAATTATGTTTACGTGAGTTACGCGAAGAGAGTTTATAATAGATAATATTTTTCTACAAAATCAACATAATTACTTAATACCTAGCTGATCATGATCACGTAAGAGCACGACACATGCATCAAGCTGTCATCTATAGAAGTTGCGTTTTAAATAAGCTAAAGAAAGAAAATATATTAAGTAGTAAATGTGGCTAAAAGTATTTAAAATGTGGATTTTTTTGGTATATATAAAAATAAAAGGCATATAGGTATATAATTAGATATTTACCAGAGATTTGAAATTGTTGAATCATATTAGACATTGTTTCAAATTATCTATTTAGCTATTAATTTTAAGTTGCAAATAATTATCATATTTTTATTTTATCGATCTTGTGTCTCCAACAAACCAGTCTTGCCTATGATACTTAAATATGTATATTATGTAGAATCAGTTGACCTATTTTCAACTAATAGGAATAAAACGTGCCAATCGTTCTATCACCAGACATGTGACATTTCACACAACGAATAACATTAACAAACATTTTTGTTAATATCTCTCAATTGGAAATGTCAAGGCGTCGACATGCCATCATAAAAGATCTTGTTTCAAAGGACACACCGCAGTGATAAATCTTTTTCATAATGAGGTGCGTACGATCACTGGGCCTGTACGACAAAACTAAATTGATAGGTCTATTGTCAACGGAACTTGACATTCAAATGCAATTTTGAAGGCGTGCTGTATGCATATTGTTATGCCTCAAAGTAGTAGGTAAGTATTAATAGGTATAGTAGTAGTAGAATTAAATTAGTTCGAGTTCGTATTTTAAGAAAATTTATTAATCACACTATTATAATATAAAGGCGAAAGTTTGTGATGAGTGAGTAAAAAAAGTAACAAACATACACATATGTTTGTTAATTCTTTACGCGCAAACGGCTAAACCAATTTTGATAAAATTTGGTATGCAGGAAGCTGACACCCTGGATTAACACATAGGCTACTTTTTCCGCGGGTAACAACGCGGGGTGCAGCTAGTCTTCTTATATTTATGAGCCCACTCTTGTCGATGGAGTGCTTTCCATGTCCCTCTTTCTTCTGTTAAAATCTTTACCTCCTTGTATGTTTTCACGTTTAATTTTTCTTTAATTCGATCGAATTTTTTTTACTTCTCTTTTTCCATCTATCATGTTTACTTACCTTTATTAGTATTCATAATTAATTTAAGCGGCAGTAAACTTAGCTGTAAGTAACCATTTTACGTCAACAATTGTGCAACAAAATAAAGTGAGAAGTATTAAGAGATATTATAAATAATATATCTATATATATAATATATATATATATATATATATATATATATATATATATTATAAAGATATAATATATCTTTATATCATAGGATATTTATAATATCTCACTGATGTTTATATTTTTCAATTTAATTGAAATATTATTTCAATTGAATTGAAAAATATAAACATCAGTGAGGCGTCTTCTTCCCGTCTGGCCGAGAGAGTGTAGGCCAAATCCTCTGGCTACTCTGGCTTAGTATGGCTCTGGTACTAAACAAAGGATCGTGCTCCTGCAGTGAAGACGAAAAAGACCTGATGCTGATGATGATTTCAGCGTTTTCTTTCATATATTCAGAGGGCAACATTCTCGTCAGATATATTTTGCATCTGTATAAGTTTGAAGAATTGAGAAGTAACGATAAAAACAAGTTCTTCCCAGTAATTTGATATTGCCTACGTATTTCCCTAACATCTTACATACATTTGTAACCTTAGAACCCAGTTTATGTTGTGTCCAGTTTATTTGCCAGGCAAATTAAAAAAAACCACGACTTTTAATAGTTTTGTATGTAAACGCCATCTATTGATAAGTGGAGGAACTCATAGTGGAATGAATATCGGTAGCACCACCTATTATTTGCCAGACAAACTATAAAAACCCCCACTCCCAAGCGTTAACCCCTAATAACTGTTAGAAGTCCCTTACGTATGTTTGATGGAAATCGGTGCAGATTTTCATCAAACATACGTAAGGGTATCTGCTTTCATGTAAAAAACCGCATCACTATTAGTCCATCCTTTCGAGAGCTCGACGCCAAAGACAGACAGATAGACATAAGCGTCAAACTTATAACACCCCTCTTTTTCGTCGGGAGTTAAAAAGAATTGGAAAGCCAGGCAGGTATCAGCTAAATTATTGAAGCTATTTGATTTGTCATTTAGCAGCTCAGCACTCATTTGTGATTTCATTCGTGTTATTCATATTTAGATTTACAAAATGTTTTGTACGTTTGAAGTGGAGTGTCTATTTCAAATGATTTGTTTAATGCAACATTGCGTGACAAATAAATACGAGTAACTGATCGCCAATAAAAGTGTAAAACATTTTTAGAGAGCGCTAGCAATGCGCACTACCGTCGGGCCATCGAGCTCCTCAAAATTTTTAGTTGTTGTTCGTAGCGAACAACAAATTAAATTTTATGCATAACACTCATTTCAATATTTGTTTTACATTACACATTATCTCATAATATGTCAAAAGTGAAGGTTATTATGAATACGTATGATGGTTATGAGATTTTCTCAGGCACGAAGGCACTCTATTTTGATTAGTTTTGCTTTAAATGTCAGCATACGATTAGCTAATGCAATCTCTTTTAAAATTTAATTACAGTTAGATTTTTTCTCTCTTTATTTTACGGCTATTAAAATTATCATGATTACCTTGCTTTATACTCTATTTAATTTCCAGCTTCCGTTTGCAAACCTTCACACTGTTATAAGGTTTTATTTAGAATACACTTAAATGTCAGTAATCTTTTTAAGTGCTTTCATACGTTAAAAGTTTAAAAGCGCATAAAAAACTTGTCGTTGACACATTTTTTGACTTCTTTTTGCAAGTTTAAGTTTCAGTAACTATAGTAATGATAGTACAGTTCTTCTTTGAGGAGCTCTGTGGCCTAGCGGAAGAGAAACGAATTACTAGCGCTTTTGCAAGTTAAGCGACACCGAGCGTGACCGGCACTTGGATGGGGTGTAATTATACATTGAAAAAAGTGGTAATTTAACTTAGAAAAAAAAGTGGTACTTACTTCAACTTTTAAAAAACTTTCACGGTATGTGCGGGACGATGTTTTTATTTTTTAATACACATATCCACCGAAGCAGCAGCCATCGATTGTTCGTGCGTGCTAGAATTAATTTCTTCACTGTATAATTTGTAAGCGCGTGCCGCCACGAACTTTTGCAGTCACGACACTTAAGAGTCATTGTATCGCTAATTGTTTTAAACAAGTGGTAAAGTACAATTTAAGTATTTTGGATATAAAATCATTTATTTCAAATACGGCACAAATATGTCTATAATTAATTAAATACTATTTGTTTTTGTAGATTTATGTAGGATAATACGACTAACCTACTGAATTATACTGATTTTACATAAGAATGTAAAACACATCAGCGCTTCCTGGTATTATACAGTCCTAATGGATTGATGTTATTAGGCACACATCCTTTGGATTATAATTTAGAACGATACTTGTTATGCTTAAATACCAATCATCTATTTAATTCTAATCTGTTTTGTGTGTTAACAATAAATAAATAAAAAGAGTTTTGTGTAAGAGTTGTATGTAAAAGTCTACTTCAATATCATGTGCATATAGTATATGATGTCCACGGCTGGATGTGGTATTTTCCCAAAAATTACTAAAAGTACTCATCGAAAGTGACCTGCTATCATGAGCATTTTTCAACGACCTTAGAGTCAAATTTCCTAAGCACTCATTTATTGATGGTGAGATAGTTTCGTGTATGTTTTATATTTTTGGTATCAAGTTGTTGCAAATCCATTAAGTAGTTAGTAGTAGTTGTGTTTAGTTTTGTGAAATAGGAAGTAAAATTATTACTATCACGTAAGACCTTTACGAAGGCTTTTGGGATGTACTTAGTTGATTTATTAACCCCCGAAAAAAAAGAGAGGTATTATAAGTTAGACCTCATGTCTGTTTGTCTGTGTGTCTGTCTGTAGAATCGTAGCACTTGAACGGACGGACCGATTTCCATGCGTGTTTTTTACGCGTAAGTTCCCTTGCGGTGGTTCTTAGCTATGTTTAATGAAAATAAGTTTAGCCATTTAAGAGTTATTGGGGGTGACGCTTGAATGTCGGATTTTTTAATTTGCTTAGCAAATAATAGATGGCGCTATATCAGTTGGAATTGAAAGTAGTGCTGCTACTCATCACTAGATGGCGTACTTGAAAGTCGGAGGTTTTTATTTGTCTGCCAAATAAATTTGTTATGAGGAAGTACACATCATCGGTGAATTTAGTGATGCAATGATTAATGACAGTTACTATTTCTGCTTGATCAAAAAAGATGACCAAGTTGGTACATATCTGTGTCAGTGAGTCAAATAAAGTGCATCATTACGAAACAACTATCGTATCATTATCGCGATACAATCGCCCACGCCCACTTGTGAGTGTAATGCTTTAGATAGTGGCTAGATTACGTCAGTATCTTAGGCCTTTGTCCAAATCTGGGCTAATTCCATGCGTAGGACAATTCTTTTATATTGCGCTTTTAATTAAAATGAGAGACTCTTACTCGTTTCTCTTTATATGCCGTGTCGTATCGTATCGCCCACATCATGTACTTTGTAAGTAAAGACACACGTGTGATAAGTACATTGTCTAGCAGGTGTAGCATCTACTTACAATGTCTGACAGTGGTGTCACTTACATCATCATCATCATTTTAGCCGCATAACGTCCATTGCAGGACATAGGCCTCTCCCAAAGATTTCCAAAACGACCGATCAAGAGCGGCCTGCATTCAGCGCTTTCCAGCGACCTTGGTCAGGTCGTCAGACCACCTTGTGGGTGGGTGTCCTACGCTTCGCTTGCCAGTACGTGGTCGCCATTCGAAAACCTTTTTGCCCCATCGGCCATCGGTTCGCGCTATGTGTCCCGCCCACTGCCACTTCAACGAACTAATCCGCTGGGCTATGTCAGTGACTTTTGTACTCCTACGAATTTTCTCATTTCTGATTCGATCACGTAGGGAAACACCGAGCATAACCCTCTCCACAGCGCGTTGAGTGACCTTGAGCCTTCTAATGAGACCCACAGTAAGGGACTACGTTTCAGAGCCATAAGTCATCACTGGTAACACACTTACATACATACATACATAAATACACTATCATGTCTTTATCTCTAACTAGCTGATGCCCGCGACTTCGTTCGCGTGGACTTTATGACTCCGGCGTATTAATATAAATAAAAACTAATGAGAGAGAGAGAGAGAGAGAGAGAGAAAGAAAGAGAGAGATAAGAAAGTACTTGTTACAGTGTTAGGAGTTAAAAGTCAATATTATTTTAATTCTTTCCTTCGGGAGCCAATATGAAAAGAGCTGAAGTATTACTAACCCTGGAGAAAGCCACAATAAGTAGGCCATGCGAAAAACCAGTCCTGAGATCGACATCAGCAGCTTTAAGCCTCTAAAACTGTGACTTATTTTCATAGCAAAGCAAGTAAACACATGGAACTGTGTATTTTCAAAAGGAAAATTGTTAGGGATGAGTGGCATACGCGGAATAAATACAGTTTCACTGGCACCACTCACAGTAAACTTTAAGTGTCTCAGCAGACTATGCCGAAGTTTAGCGGCTAAAGTTCAGTGTTTAAAGTTCGGTGGGGATGACACACTAAATAAGCTGAAGTTCAGCCGTTGAAGTTCGGTGGAAACGCCGGACAGTAGTGATGTGCCGATATGAGAATTTAATCTTCCGTCTTTGGCGCGTCTGCGGCGAACGGAAACGGGAGCGGAAGAGGGAATGGAAGTGGAAGAGGGAACGGGAGCGAAAGCGGAAACGGGAGCGTAAGCGCGAGCGGGAGCGGAAGCGGCAGCGGGAGTGGCAGCGGTGGCGGCGGCGGCGGCGGCGGAGGCGTCGGCAGTGGCGGCGGCGGCAAAGGCTTCGGCGGCGGTGGCAGCGGCGGCGGCGGTGGCGGCAGAAGCGGCTGCGGCGGCGTCGGCGGAAGCGGCGGCGGCAGTGGCGGCGGCGGCGGCGGCGTCGGCGGTAGCGGCGGCGGCAGTGGCGGCGGCGGCGGCGGCAGCGGCGGCGGCGGCGGCAGCGGCGGCGGCAGCGGCGGCGGCGGCGGCGGCAGCGGCTGCGACGGCGGCGGGAGCGATGGCGGTAGTGGCGGCAGGAGCGGGAGCGGGAGCGGGAGCAAGAGCGGGAGCGGCAGCGGCGGCGGTGGCGGCGGCGGCGGCGGCGGGAGCGGTGGCGGGAGCGGTAGAGGGAGCGGGAGCGGAAGCGGGAGCGGGAGCGGGTACGGGTACGGGAGCGGGAGCGGAAGCGGCGGCGGCGGCGGCGGGTGAGGCGTCGGCGGGTACGGGTCCGATTCAGGCAAAAGCATCGGAAGTTCGGCATTATGTGTTGCTAGTAATGCAAATAACAATGCAGGCATGCATTGGCTGAAATTCAGCCGCTGAACTTCGGCATACAGTGCTGAGACACTAAGTTGGGTTCCGTTACACAGTTTCGGCGGAGTCAAATTTCGCATCAGCATTATTGGCCCTTTGACATTAAGACTTATTTTGTGAGCCGAGAGTCCATTTGCTGCAAGTGAATTAAGAAACTCAACTGGATAATTGGTGGCGTCGTCAACAAAACTATCCAAGAAATCAACGATAATTTGCGTCATAAGTTCTTTATTAATTGATTTTTAATTTTTTGTTGTCAATATGGCGCGTTCACGTAACCAAGAATTTTTCTGGTGTGTTTTGCTCTGAAGGTCCGCAAATACTGAACTTATAAGTTTTTCTTCGGACGAAACAACTTTTTTTGGAAAAATTTTCAACGTACAGACACATTTTTTTTACTCTTTTATTATAGTATATAGATAGATAGATTTAGTATGTTTTTGTTCAGCGGCAACAAAAAAACATTATCTATAAAAATTTCAACTGTCTAGCTATAATGGTTCATGAGATACAGCCTGGTGACAAACAGACAGAAAAACAGTCGGAAGGTCTAAGTAATAGGGTCCCGTTTCTACCCTACCCTATGGAACCCTAAAAATCGAATAAAATAAGTATTTATTAGGGGCTCCTATACTACAAACGTGATTTTTCATAGATTATGGTACGGAACCCTTCGCGCGCGTCCGACTCGCGCTTGGCCAGTTGTATTATAACTCAACAAAAAGTTCTCATCAGACTTAACAACTTTTGCTAAGGCGGCATTTTAATATTTCTTATAGTTTAGCTGGACCATTATAGTTCTGCATCATGTGTTCCATTTTCCAAAATCAATTATAGCCTATATGTTGCCCAGGCTTCACAGCTATATAACAAAAAAAGTTTCATTCGAATCCGTCCAGTATTTCCGGAGATTAGCGTGTACAAACAGACAAACAGACAAACAGACAAACAGACAGACATTTTTTTTTATTTTCTTACTCTATTACTATATCTCCATCGCCCCAAATATTTTTTTTTGAAAAATTTTCAATGTACAGACACATTTTTTTTACTCTTTTATTATAGTATAGATGAGACAGAAAGAGCATTTTGGCTTTTAGCACATCAAGACTCGAAAACCTCTTTTATTTATTGTAATGATGGGTGAGAACATGGAATAACCGGCTATAAGTGCGTGGTTGACTCGCGCACGAATAGTTCCGGACCATTATCTACAAAAAATCACGTTTGTTGTATGGGAGCCTCACTTAAATATTTATTTTATTCTGTTGTTAGTATTTGATGTTATAGCCGCAACAGAAACTAATCTGTCAAAATTTCGATTGTCAAGCTATTACAGTTTATAGGATACAGCCTGGTGACAGACATACAGACAGACGGACGGACAGCGGACTGTTAGTAATAGGGTCCCATTTTTACCCATTGGGTAAGGAACCCAAAAAAGAATGGAAATAGGAAGGCATCACTTTCAGATACAGATATATTTTCACGCCTTTAACGCTGACGGGGTAGACAGAGCAGAGCCCAGAGCCCCCCAATACCCAAAGGCCACGCTTAGCGTGAAGATGGAGAAAGGAATCAAAATAGTGATGGCCGCATCAACTATAAATTAAAATGTCGCCCATTCCCTCGATTTACAATAATTTCTTTATTTAATTATAAAAATACATTGCACATACAATATTTTATAAAACACATTCGATTTACATAAAATTATTATAAAGGTCTCAATCAAGACACGAACGATTTTTTGCCAAAGCTAAAACGAAGTTGCTTCGCTCGCTCACTTCGCCATAAATTTATATGCCAAACATGCCTTGAGATTTGAGATACCTATCACGTTTCGTCCAATTTCGCGTTATCATCAACGGTACGGTATCCTTTTTTTTTCAAAAAGGCTTGTTCTTTAAAAAATTTTCACCATTCAGAGTTATTTTTGTAGTCAGCGCATATTCTTTCCATAATAATATTCTTCATCTTAGCACGCACTTGGTTGCTTCGACACTTCGGAGCCCTTGGTGTGCTTTCTCGCTTTTTCTGCATGTCAATAGTTATAAAACATGCTAAAAACTATGCAGAATTAAAAAGAACGTGAAGCTTTTCTACGCACATTAGCGAAAATAGGCCACTTTTGGCTAATGTGAGTAGAAAAGCTTCACGTTCTCAATTGAAACTGTAAACAGTTATAAAATAGTTTGAAGGGTTATCTAGGGTCTCATCAAGACAAAATTTTGAATGATATCTCCGTTTCATTTCAAATGATTTATTTCAAATGGGGGCCGCGCTGGACCCCGAAAAATTCAGGTAGTTAAACGATTTGGCTATACCTAGTAAGACTAACCGGCCTGAAGTCAACCATCTTGGATTTTTTCAAGGATACATCAAATTTCTATAGTAGAAGAATAATGATCTTGTTAAGACTTTGGCACTAACGACGTTACGACATTCTAGTTATATCTTAACACTTAATTAAAAACATCTGATTTAGCAATGCAGTAGGTCATCCGCCATTCTTTTGAAGAACAATACGAAGATACGGGTACATATTGATGATAGGTCGTTTTGAAACGACCACGGTAATTATATCCAGTACAAAGTCTGACCTACATGTATTGTAGACTTCAGAAGAATATTATCTAGACTGGGTGTTGAAATTTTTACTGCTTCATGGGCTGGATTGTTTAGAGTTTAGAAGTCTTTTTTAGGGTTCCATACTCAAAGGGTAAAAACGGACCCCTTTTTTTCTATCATAGGGCGGCAAACAAAAAAGCGGGTCACCTGATTGTAAGTGATCACCGCTGCCCATGAACAACTGCAACACCAGGGGTGTAACAGAAGCGTTGCCGGCCTTTCAGGAAGGGAAGATGTAGGCTATAACTAAGACTCCGCTGTCTGTCTGTCACCAGGCTGTATTTTATGAACCGTGATAGCTAGACAGTTGCAATTTTCACAGATGATGTATTTCTGTTGTAGCTTTAACAGCAAATACTAAAAACAGAATGAAATAAATATTTAAGTGGGGTTCCCAAACAACAAACTTGATTATAACTTTTATACATAATGGTACAGAACTCTTCGTGCGGGAGACCAACTGGCGCTTGGTCGATTATTTGTTGAGATATTCGCGTTCGGAGTATCGTGTTCGGAGTGTGTGTGTATTTTACGAATACCCAAATTACAGATAAAATCTAGTTCGGGTGTTATTGTCCCAAATAAAAAAAAAACGACCAAAAACATCTGTCTCTCATTTTTTAGTTACCGATGTAACAATTCACGTCCCTGGAACCCTCGCAACGCTACTACCACTCGAGATACAGGTTTACTCCTAGTTCGATGGTGAGCTGCCGGGGACCTTCGATATGATGTGACTAGTTAACATGTTTAGATATGTTAGTCACTTTGTATCAATCTATATGTTGTACTGGAATTTAAGAGACACGATAATAAAGTTTTTATTTTTTATTTTACTTGTGATCTTCTTGACATTTCTTATTACACTCAAACGCTTTAAGTAAAAGCGTTTGAGTGTAATATGCCGGGGACCTTCGATATGATGTGACTAGTTAACATGTTTAGATATGTTAGTCACTTTGTATCAATCTATATGTTGTACTAGAATTTAAGAGACACGATAATAAAGTTTTTATTTTTTATTTTACTTGTGATCTTCTTGACATTTCTTATTACACTCAAACGCTTTTAGTAAACTGGAACAAATCTAGACAAAGCCCTCTAAATCTAGACAAGACATTTGCATAACCAAAACGAAAAATACATTACATCACGTTTGAAAATATGTTTAAATTAGATTCGTCATCAAATGACACTACTTCTAAAACAATGACTTCAAATTCTGAAAAGTGCGAAAGTTTCGTAACTATGTTCTGCGTTCCGAATACTGAATAATAAAGTTGTAGCTAATTATTAAGAACAAAAGGTTGTTATACCTCTTTGTTTAAAACACAAGTCGTTAGAAAACAAAAAGAAGCGTACAAACAAGACATTGCTTTCACATTAGGGAAATACGTATTAACATTGATGCGTGATCCAATTCTTTGGATGGCGCCTAATAAATGTAAGTGTTTTACTCCTTAAATGGAAAGTATTTCATGTCGACAAGCTTGTTTTACGTAAGTAGTGCACATTTGTGCGAGTACCACAGAATAAATACTAGTACTCACGTACAGAAGTAATACTCAGAAAAGAAGTTCAAAGAAGTATACACGTAATGTGGTTAGTACTATAGTTTACTTTATACTATATAGAATTCCTCACCTCTTCGTTTGGATACCTAGACAACAATTGCAAGCCAATTTCATTTTTATTACTCTGGACAAACGATTCATGTAACTGAATTTTCCCCTTCGACTGATATATTTTCGATACGTAACCGGGGAGTGACACAGGCCTGCTAGTACCAGCTTTTATTTTACTATTTTGAGATAAAACAATATAGCCTGCATGCATAGGTAAACTATTTATATCTACCTGATTTTCCCAACTTGCCAACTTTGAAATATCTTCATTTTTGATGAACGTTATTTTGAATCAATTAACAATAATAAGTTACAATAACTGAAATTTTTATTCAAAACTTAATAAAAATCAAACGACTTAACCTGGTGTTTTGGGTTGACTGGAAGAGATCCCTTAAAGGGGCCAGTCCGCCTTTGTATTGTTTTCTTTTGTATTTGTGTTGTGTCCTTTTTGTACAATAAAGAATTTACATAACATAACTAGATTTACAATTTCAATGTGGTTCATGTGGCATGGTGCCAGGAACACAGGCTGCGTTCCCGCGCTGAATAGCTACTGCAAATGCAAAAATTTTTACTTTACTTATTACTTTAATTTTTTTATACATTAATTATATTTTTAAATTTATTTATATTTTAACATATTAATTGGTAGTCTAATCTAACGTTATCTTAGTTGTTACATAGAAATTAAAATAATAGTACAAAATAATTTCGGGAAATCCGCCTTTATATACAGTCTAGATATGGCGAAATAATATGAACATTTGCATTCTTGGTTCCATTAAAATTCACGTTCTCGAAAAACATAATCCTGCTTCTGGCGCAGTCGGCTAAACATACTAAACGTACAATTTATTCGAATGAGTGTACATTTATTTTGGAATTTAAAACGTAATACTTAAGGCACCTTGTTATAATGGAATAGGTATAAATTATTTAAAATAAAAATAAAACTTGGTACTTAGGCTCCTTTGTTCCCACTAATTCAGTCGTCCAGTTCAGTTGACTGAACTAGTGGGAATTTTTTCCCCTTTTTTTTCAATTGAAAATAATACAAGCTTTTGCGCGTAATGGCTTTAATTTAATAAACTTAACTTTTTTTTAATACTTAATATGGAAATAAATTTGATATATACTTAAAAGTATTGTAACACACAGGATCATAAAATTTAAGCAATTTGCATTAAATTGCAGTAATATTTTGAAGTGTAGTAATAGACACCATAATGATGTGCAGATGAAACATTGTGATTGCATTAAAATAGTAATGGCGTTAATAAATTTCGAAAGTTTAATTGTTGCTAGCAATGATAGTGTTTCTTCACAATGAACTTTGTCTCTAGCTTTTGTACAGTCAAGTACCAAAGATACCTGACCAGGCCCTCTACTATATTTTGAATTTTCTCTTAAACTAAAAATGATATCAACATGAAAATTTTTATTCAGACAGATTTTAATTAAGTCTTTCTGAATATACATTTTCATGTTTATATTATTTTTAGTTTAAGAGAAAATTGAAGATATAAGTAGAGGGCCTGGTATTTTGGTACTTCACTGTACTAGTAAAAAAGTAAGTTAGGTTGACTGTTTCTGAGGTCAAGTGGCCAAAGGGTTCACACGTTCACACGTTCGCTGGGAAGCATACTTTGTGAAAAGTTGTTTCCAGCCTAATTAGGATATTGCATGCTTGAATCATCTGATTATCCGAAAAAAGATGATTCTATGTTTCAGAAGGCATGTTTAAACTGTGTGTCCCAAACTCTATCTAGCGTTTGCCTTCAAACCTATCCAAGGATTGGTTCTGGTCTACCGTGGTCTACCCTTTGGTTGCGGAGGTCAGATGGCAGTCGCTCGGTGTAACAACCAGTAACCTCGTCGTATTACCAGGGCTAGGTAGCGGACCCCGGGCTCTGAAGCGTCAACGCTGAGGGCGCAACCGGGAATACGGGAGAGTGATGATGATAAGTTAAAACTTGTACGAGTGGCTTCGGGCCTAGAAAAGGACCACTCCATCTCTTCTTGTTGATGTCGTAAGAGGCGACTAAAGGACTAAGAACAAACATCTCGTGCTACAACTGCATTCTCAAGGAGGGTTGACGTCTCGGGCGGCGGCCGGTTGTAAAACTATAGCAAAATCGTTTAAACTACTTCGATTATTTCTTTTTGATTTCGCATTTGGAGAAGAAAATCGGGAAAGCGTGGTTTAGGCTCCAAAGCTCAGCTCTGAGAATGTAACCGGGAATTAACCACTTCGGAAATTTCTTTTTCGTTTTCGTAAGGTCTTCGAAATCCTTGGATAACCATTTCTAAAAGAAAATCTGGAAGGCGCGCTTCGATCTCCGCATCACAGCTGAGTATGCAACCGAGAAATTTTCATTTGGACACTAGGAATAAAAACAAGGGTGGGTAGGGCGGCGAAATATGATTTGCCTTCTGCTGGCGGCAAATATGCAAATCCGGCACTGCTGATGTGCATAAAAAGCTAAAATATACAGTGGGCCAAATGGAAAAGTCATCATCATAGGAACGTTTTCCCGATTGCATCCTCAGCGGTAACGCTTCCAAGCCCGGGGTCCGCTACTTAGCCTTGGTGATTTTAACGGTGGTTTCTACACAGAGCGACTGCCGTCTAACCTCCGCAACCCAAAGGGTAGATCAGAAACAATCCTTGGATAGGTTTGAGAACAAAAGCTTGATGGCGTTCGGGACCCACAGTTTATACGTGCCTTCCGAAACATGGATCATCTTTCTTTTCGAAAATCAGGTGATTCTGATTCAGGTGAGCTTGCAATATCTTGATCAGACTGGAAACAACTTTTCGCAAAGTACTTATGCTTTCCAGTGGGATTCGAACCCACGGCCTCCGAATCACAAGGCCTTGACCTCTGGATCACGGAGTCACTCAATAGAAAAGTATAATTGTAAACAATATACTTTACAATAATATATTTTGTAGAACGAATAGTATACAGATATTATTTGGCCCACTGTACGTTCTTGGTTGTTGGAGTTTAAAAAACCAAGGAAACAAATATGACTTATGAGGAATTCACTGTTATATCATAGTAAGGCAGACTTCAAACTATGTCAGATCCCTTAAGGCAGCTTGTAAAATCTGACACCAGTGTTGGCCACTTGCAGACACGATAAAACCAAATCCCAAAGATAACAATCTCACGAAAACAACATCACGACCGTATCAGTCGAGCTCCCATTCCCATGTGGATGATGCGCTCTGCTTCAGTTAAACTGCGGTTAAACTGACGGGTAACAATTAAGTTAAACTCTTTGACCTGCCATGGTATGTTAACTAGCTGTACTTATCACCTTTCATCAGTGTTTTATTTAACGTCTTGTCAATTCTTGTTTAAAGACGGCTATCTCACATTTCAAGTATGTCTTTTTATCTTTCGGGTTAGACAGAGCTTTCAATTTCAGCATGGGTTTAAATGGTAGTCAAAATAGTGACGGGTTGCTATCGACATCGTGTAGCCGATTTGAATTTATACCCAAATGACTGTTATTCGTCGTTTTACGGGACCTACCGCGATTGGTATCATTTTAGTCCGATATTTCGATAATATATAATATGTTGACAGGATGGATGAAAGAAGACTAACTAAAAATATTTATCGTGCGGATGTGGATGTGAAAACTGGACAGGGTCGACCTCGAAGAACGTTCTGCGACCAAATTGCAGACGTTCTGACAAAAGGTGAAGTAAGGAGTACTTATAACCGGAGAGCATGTATGAAAAGAGTAATGAGTGTTGACGAAGCAAAAGAGGTTTGCAAGGATCGTAGCAAGTGGAAATCTATAGTCTCTGCCTACCCCCATGCGAAACAGGCGTGAAAATATGTATGTATGTATGTATGTATTTCGATAACCGTTAATTTTTTTACAGATAATGTATTTCTTTCCATTAAATATGATTTACTTGAACATATGTTTATTTTACTTTTTGTCCTCTGTAATATTTAATTGCTTTTGATTAATTACTATGTTAGTGGCGAGTCCTGGTGACCCGTAATACAGATTCTTCAGAAACCTACCATAGGCACCAGTTCTCCATTTCTTTAGTTTTATTTTTACCAAAACTAAATATACTAAGTACCTTGCAAGTTAGACTAAGAGGTTTCTGTGGAGAAAATAAATAAACATTTATTTATTTATTTCTGTTGCCTCTATAACAACAAATACTAAAAACAGAATAAAATAATTATTCCTACAAAACAAATACGATATTTTTTTGCCCTTTTTGCTTTATATTAATAGCGGCATCAGGTAGGTAGATGCTTGCAATATTTACAGAATATTCAGACGTAAATTCACTTTAAAAATAAATAATTAAATAAAAGTAAAATAAATATTTAATTAGGCTCCCATACAACAAACGTGATTTTTCTAGATAATGGTACGGAACCCTTCGTGCGCGAATCCGACTCGCACTTGACTGGTTATTAATTTTTAACTTTAGTACTTACTATGGCCATTTAAATACAAGAAAGTATATCAATATCCAATTAATAACACTAGATAAAACGCTAGTACCTAGTAAATAGGTACATGAATTAGATCAAGGCCAAGAAAGCGGATTTCCGGTAAGATATGATTATAAACAAGCAAGTGACACATAATAGAAATTATTATAACACTCCTAATTCATTAATAATTTCGATTATCAAACTTGAATTAGATATGGCGGTGAGAAATTCGGTTGGTGACGTCATGCCGTGAAATTTTCATTATGCAATGATTTGTTGGTTTCCCTTGCTTATAAGTATAGTTGTCATTATATATCCCTTGCTTATTAGTATAGTATAGTTATCAATACAGTAAGTACGTCTCTTCTTCTGTTCTCTCGGTTGCTTTCTCAGCTATGGTGCCTCGGAGCCCGGGGTAAGTTTTCCAGCTTTTTTTCCAAATTAATATGCATGTCAATAGTAACTTAAAAATGACGAAGATCTAGCGAAGTGGAGAAGGTGTAACGGAAAGGAGGCATCAACTTTCATCAAACATAACTAAGAACCACCACAAGGGAACTTCTTTCACGTAAAAAAACCGCATCGAAATCGGTCTATCCGTTCAAGAACTACGATACCACAGACAGACACACAGATAGACATTAGCGTCAAACTTATAACACCCCTCTTTTTTGTCGGGGGTAAAATTTTTTTGCTAAACGCTTTCCAAAGCTTGTTGATGTCAGGCAAGGGCCGGGCGTGATACTATACAACGTGTAACGGAAAGGGGATGTCAACCCGAAAGGGAGTAAACATAATAATCAATGTGAACAACTTTTACTATGACCATCTCTGAAATCATAGGTAAGTTTTCAATTTACCTGGCAAATAATAGGAATATCTCCAAATATATGATAATATTGTTTTAAATCATTCCGATCAAATAAATTACTGTTCCTGTATATTTTATCGTTGTAATGGTAGTCAGTAATCAGATGGCTCCAAGAACTGCGCCGTCGCCGGGTTCAAGCCCGGATGAGAAAGGAGGAGGGTTGGCTGGAGGTGACCTATCCAGCCGTTAAACTTATATGCCGAACATCGGGCGGCATTAACCCGATCCAAATCGGCTACGTAAAGCCATAAGGGACTAAAACCCCTTTAAAAGCGTGGACTCGCCAACACGTAATGGCCAGCGCAGCGTTTTTAGGCCAATTACCTCCAAATGGTAGACTCCAAAAGACCTAGGCCCCCAGTCCTCGGCAGCCCCGCTATTCCTGGCTCCGGTGACTTGAGATGGCTCTTTAAAGTAGACTGTTAAACTATCCATGTACCATCTTTTGTCATGTCCCAACTGCCCGACTCCTTGTACTAAGGCAGATTTGAATATGGCTAATGACAGGGCGGTTGCCGTGGCTAGGCTGGTCTAACAATATCTAATTTGAGCCATTTCGACTCGATAAGAAGAAGACTATAAACTGTAACAGTTTACGCAATCAGATAAAGTAAATACCATAGTATGTATAAGACAATTTAAAAGGTACTTACCTTTTATTATCATTCAACGAAGTATGATCAGCGATACTGATACGGTTTTAATTGTGGGGACAGTGCGGCAAGGTCCCTTTGTTGCTTTGCTTTAAGGTCATTTAACACAATTGGTGCACTTTGAGTCACATACACCAAGATTGAAAAAAGTGATTTTTTTTTATGAAGTGTTATCTTATTACAATAGAACTTTTATTTTATCACAAATTCAGACTTATCTGTCAATTTATACAAATTACTGTATCTGCAGATAAACTTTCAAAGTCAAAAGTTTTGATTATAATTAATTGTGCTGAAGCGAACATCGCCGATTATCGGCGACCATCGCCAACCTTTGTCGCGTGATACATGTCAATCTATCACAAACTGTAAAAACTGCTGAGCAATTATCGCCGACCGTCGCGCGGCAGTTTTTGACAGTTTGTGATAGATTGACATGTATCACGCGACCGTTTACGACAGTCGGCAACGGTCGCCGACCTACTATCGCTGGTGTGTAAGAGCCCTTTTATAATATTCAAGAATAAATTGTTCCTACGTATCAATTTAGCTTCTCTGCCAGCGCAGATCTTAAGAGCAGAAGTGCCATTGTTAAACCACAGAGTCAATGGTGTTTTCATTAAAAAAGCCGTTCGTTTAGTGGCTCTGCGTTTGAACAATGGCATCAGCGATCGGTGAATGGGCAGGAATAAAATCAGCAGGCGATGCTTTTAACAACCTATTACATTTTGATTCACTTTTGCCACTTCTACGCCTACTTTCATGTTAAAGTGGCCTATAAATCTTACGGCCACAAGCTCTGTCTACCCCGATAAAACGTTATTGTATCTATGTACCTTAAGTAATTTAAGTTAACTAAAAAAAGTTTTGCATAATTTACTCAAAATTTTTCGCATCCGGCCCACGCCCACTGGCTCTATCTACCCTGATAGGGATGAATACGTTATATTGTATCAATGTACCAACCTTAATTAATATTAGTTAATTTAAAAAGTTCTTGTCCAATTTGCTAAAATTTTTTCGCATCCGGCCCAGAAGCCCGCCGCTGACAAGGCTGTGTCGCTTTCGGCAACCTTGAACGCTTTACGTCAATGGTGGGTGGTCCAAGTGACGAGAGAGGAGTTCATTGAACTTAACGCTTGAAAAATCTTCATATACGTAAGGCATGTTAAAATATGCTAAATCTATTTTAAAACCGATTTCAGTCCATGATTATAAAAAAAACATACCCTGCGGGAGATATAGCTAAATACGAAAAATATGGCCTCTAAGATAAGATGACTTTAAAATCTTTAAGTTTATTTTTAATCCTAATATAGTTAGTTAAAATCTTATTTGCACCAAATAATAATACATTACAGAAGTCACATATTAAAAAAATACTGTTTTTAAACGGTTTTATTTAGCTTGGCCAGTTTATTATAACTATAATCACGAGAAACCGCTGCAGTCAGTATAGGCAATATAATTCTTGATATTGTTATAAAACATAAATAGCAATAAATAAAAATATAAATAAAGCTATGTAAACAATTTTTTAATGTTGATCAATAAAGTATTATAAATAAATAAAATAAAATGGGACACAAAATTAAATAGCTTATTAAAAAAAATTTAATTAAATATATAAAAAATCATTCATTTTTTTTACTTACTCATAAAACAATTACACAAATAATGGCCACGCACAGGCATGTGTAACATCCGTTGTACTTGTAACCTTTGTACATATGTACAATAAATGAATATAAATAAAATCATAGGAATAATAGTAAAGCGGCGTAAGAAGTAAGTCGTCTATATCTTGCACCACTCTATAAATGCATGTTATTACGCTTACATTATTGAAGAAAGCCGACTGGTTTAGCTTGAAAGCGAGCTGATTGACTTTCGCTGGAATGCAAGTGTCGGTAAACGTCACATGAATGCCTTAACACCCTGCAAGACTTCTACAAAAGACACTGCAAAAATATTGTAACAACTAAGTATAGCTTGCCATACAACGTGGCAATCCTGCCAGCCTTCTGGGCACGTTATCACGAGGCAGCAATTTGCAAGGTCTTTTTTTCATAAGTTATTAGTTGAGTTTTAGTAGATCTACATAGCACACTAATATGTATTATAAAGGCGAAAGTTTGTGAGTTTGTATGTTTGTTTCTTCTTCACGCGCAAACGAGAGAGAGCGACGGAACGCTATAGCACGGCCGGTGCTATAGCGTTCCGTCGCTCTCTCTCATTCTGGCAAATGACGGTTCTGACGATAGAAAAGGATAACAGCATAGAAAAATGCTGCTTCGTGCTGCCAAGTGAGATCCAACCCTTGCTAGGCTTGTTAGGCTGAGTTTTAGAGTTTTTAAGACCATCTGAGACAGAAAATAGTGATTTTAAATCTGAAAAAAGATGTCTTAGTCAAGGGTCTAGTATAATCAAATTCGCAGTCAGTCACATGGTCAAAAAAACTTAATCACACGATAAAAAACCAAATAACCCCTTTTTATAATATTTTTTCAAAACTACGTCTAAACTAGGTACTGATATTTTACATTTGATTCTTGTGCTTAAAAAAGCCACTCAATATTTATAGACGAATTCGCAGAGTTCCCTATTATACCTTTTATCCTTAAAGATAAACGATAAAATCTACATTTCGCGTCCTTACACGTTTATTCTCCGCCTCCCGTTCCTCAGTAAGACGAGATATGTAAAAATCTATGGGGAGCCTCGCAGATTGCCGCGTACCTCATCCGAGTAGGCCGTTGGAATACAGGGCCTTAAGTGGGCACTATAGGCATGCCTACCCTTCGCCTTATCATCATCATCATCATCATTTAATTCAGCTTCATAACGTCCACTACTGCCTACTGGACAAAGGCCTCTCCCAAGGATTTCCAAAACGACCGATCAAGAGCGGCCTGCATCCAGCGACCTTGGTCAGCTCGTCTGGCCAACTTGTGGTGTCCTACGCTTCGCTTGCCAGTACGTGGTCGCCATTCGATAACCTTTTTGCCCCATCGGCCATCGATTCTTCGCGCTATGTGTAATATAAACATAATTATTTCTCTTCCTTGTCACTAGATGGCACTATAGCTGTTTTATAAAACATTAAAATCTTTGAATACTGTTCTTTAAATAAAGTACTACTATAATTAATAAAATATGACTTATACGAAATGCAATAAATATTTTTAAAGCATATTCAACACTTAATTTGTCACTTTTTTGATAGTCGTGTGTGCTGCCATCTCTGTGCGCCTACCCGCAACTCCAGTTTTGCCTACTTTCGGACCCACAAATTGTTTTTATGGCGTTGGGTATCTGTTAAGTTAGTAATTATATTATGTTTGCTATCTAGGACTAAGTACTTACATCTTATGCTACGACTGCATTCCCAGGAAGCGTGTTGAGAGCGTGCAGATCAGCCGGTTGTAAAAGAAGCTTATAAAATATTCCGTGGGACCTAAAAACTGCTCGTCACGATGACACAGTAGTTTTTAATACGCGTGCTCTTTCATTAGCGACTTATCTTCTCTGTGATAGACACATCAAAAGAGTTTAATTGTGATTAGGAAGTATTAATTTGTAGGCATTGGCATTATGTAAAAAGTATGCGTTAGCGCTGACATGACGAGTTAAAATGTACTTTTTACATAATTCAAATGCCTCTATAAAGAATTTGTGCTCGTATGGCTTACCCTCTTTATGCGTGTTCATTACAAAGAAACTCGTCAAATAGCCGACGCTAATTGTTTCCTTTTTAAACAAACCAACAAATAACCTTACGATTTGTTGTCAAAGCCAATTTGGACATAATATTTCGTTAAGCGTGTTAAAAAAACCGTTTGTTGCGTGAGTACCTACGCAAAATCGGACAATTCCTATTTCGGCTAGTTTTCTCTTTGAAATAGCAGTGCAGCTAATTCCGTCCATTGTCCAGGGCCATCGTTACTCCGCTTTCGAGCTTGTCATATCCGTAACTCGTTGTATAATGTTTTCCTAATACCAATGTTTGTTAATAGAAACTAGAGCAATAAACAACGTATCTTAGACTAGCTTACAAATGGTTTATAAATGAAACTCTGCTATATCTGAAAAATTACTTCAGTTTAAGAAATAATCAAAATTTATTAAAAACGATACTTTATTTTAACAATTCTTCCAAGCTGATCTGTGAGAAAAGAAAATCTTTGAATTTACCAGCACTCATTCCTCTTATTTCTTGGTCAGTTGCACCGCTGTCTTCGTCTCTCTCATATTTCTTCGCATTCCGCTGGTTGTCTGGAAGAGCAATTGCACTCATTTAATGTAAAATTATTTCTTTGTTACATTTTTCTTTTTGGTGTACAATAAAGAGTTATCTATCTATCTTATTCTCTTCCCGTGAATACCGAGAATGGGCGAGAATCTGAATCTGAATGTTAATAGGCAATGGGGCAGTAGGAATGGATAAAATGTTAGTAATCGTTCATAGTAACTAAATTAATTAATACTAGCGGCGGTGCCTACGAGAAAAATTTTTGACACTGTTTGAAAACCTTATATTTTCCCGGATAAAACGTATCCTATGTATTAATTCTGATAATAAGCCACCTACATGCCATACATTCCAATCCGTAAAGTCATTTTTGCGTTAAAGAGTAACAAACATTAATACATACAAACAAGTAGCAAGTGGAGGTCCATTGTCTCTGCCACAGAATAAACAGAATAAGCACTAGTACTAACGTACAGAAGACTTATTCAGAAAAAAGATTGAAAGAAATATCTGCTTAATGCGGTTAGCTCTATGGTTTAATTTACTTCGCGTCAGAACTCCTCACCTCTTTGCTTAGACACTTACCTAGACACTCATTGCAAATTGCAAGCCCATTTCATTCTTATTAGTCTGGACAAACGTAAATACATTCCTCTCCAAGTGGTCGCCGCGCGCATAGTAATAATGTAGGTACATTTTCGATACCTAAACAAGGAATGACACAGGCCTGTCTCTGCCTAACCCTGTGGGAAACAGACGTGATAATATGATGTTTGTATGTATACAAACAAACTTTCAAGTTTTCCAATAATATTAGTAAAATAAGATTAAATTAAACAGATCATTTTTACTTTAAATTAGATATTTAATGCGCCACGGGCAGTAATAATAATCCTCAGATCGTATTTTTATCACACTAGCTTTCGGCTTGGCGAATTTGTAACCAGAGACATTATTATTTGATGATAGCATTATGCAGATACTATTTTTACTTCTTTATTTTATTTTGTTAGGTTGGTTGTATAACATACTATATGGTTACGAAGAGCTTCTATTATTGATAGTTTGAAAGAAAAAAGGAAGTGTACGATAAACTGACTACCATCACATCGCCAATAACTCCTCACCTCTTTCATTACATAAGGTATGAATATTAATGTATAAAATTTACCTTTCTTTGGTCCATCAACTTACATTTATTTTCTTGTATGTAACCAAATAACAATTTGATAAAATTGATTATTAGATAATTCTAAAATTATTAGATAAATCCGATAATAAGTAAAACTTATTTACATGTGATGTTCGTATTTAAATTGAAAATAATTTTACGAATGATCGATTTCAAGAGACATATACATTTAAAAAAAACTTGACCGTTGAACTATTTGATTTCAAAATAAAAAGCACTTCTATCTTTTTTTCAGTTCTTGATAACCCACATTTTATCTCTCTCATAAAAAATATCATACGTTTGGTAAACCTATTCAAGATTATATGGTCTCTTTATTTGATATGCTAGGAATGGACGACCTCCGTGGCGTAGTGGTCACCATGCTAGTCCGTCACCCAGAGGTCCCGGGTTCGATTCCCGGTCAGGGCAAGTTGGAAAATGGTCTTTTTCAAATTGTCCTGGGTCTTGGGTGTTTATCTATATATGTATTTGTTATAAAATATAGTATTGTTGAGTTAGTATCCCATAACACAAGTTTCGAACTTACTTTGGGGCTAGCTCAATCAGTGTAATTTGTCCCTATATATTTATATATTTATTTATAAAAAGAAAAAAAAAAAAAAAAAAAATTATCTTTATGTCGCATGGAATCTGCTGAAAAAGCTTTTCTCCCAAGGATTGCAATAAAAAAATAAAAAAAAAATGAAACGTAATATATTTTAACTAAATACAGTTAGGTGGTGCGTGCAACCCTGTGCGTGGTCCGCACTCGAGTGCGGAGCAGCACCTAAGTGTGGACCATGCACGGGGTTGCTTAACTTGTGAAAGCGGGCAGCGAGTCCTCATTGAGAGTAGGACTACTGGGAATCAGAATATATCTGATTAGTTTATTGACATTAATCCTATTGCTATTTGCTAATATGTATATTTCACTGCGCTGATTTACAAAATCGGTTACTCACCGCCTGGCCCGCGTATAGAACGGAAAAGTTCCACTTAAAGGACAACTGTTGTGAAATTTGGTTCAAAGATCGAATGTGAGTCAAAGTTGAGTAGCTATTTAAATTTATGAACTTGTTGTTAACAGAAATATAATAAGATAAGATAAAATTTCTTTATTGCACCAACTAAGTATGACAATAATCAAAAGTACATTTAAAATCTAGTAGGTACAAAGGGCTTATCACTAAAGCGATTTCTTCCAGCAAACCTTTGGGTAAAGAAAACTTTAAAAGATATGGGGGAGTTAGAGTATTACAGTGTAGAAGTATATAAGTATACCAATAAATAATAGGAGTACATACTATAACAAATAAATGATCAATAAAGTAATAGAAATACATAAACCATAAAATTTGTACGAACATAAAAAAAAAGTAAATGAAAGTAGCCAGTAAAAAGAAAAGAAGTAAAGAGATATTAGTAAGAGCTAGAGGAAAGGTAATGAGACGTCACCAAATCTTTGAATTTTTTCAATGATTGCACTTTACGAATATCCAGTGGCAAAGCATTGCAAAGTTTTACTGCCTGAACTGAGAAAGAATTAGAATAGAAATGAGTACTATGAACAGGAATTGAGAGTTTAAGGGAGACTGTGCTACGCACACTTCGAATCGTGTTCTCACGAAAGAAGCTAAAGCGTTCTTTAAAGTATAATGGAGTAGAAGGAACGAACAGGACTGAATAAAGAAGGGAAAAAATATGCAAGTTACGACGTCGTCTAATAGGGAGCCACTTGAGTTGTGCACGAAAACTAGAAATGTGATCATATTTGCGAAGTCCAAATATGAATATTATATGTTTTATCAAACCTGAAAATAACACTTCTTTTTTCAATCCGCCTACAAATAGACACGTTAGAGTCGTAAATAGTGGGTCTGGGTCACTAATAAGTCTAATAACAACTGCGAAACGTGATCACGAATGCTTTTTTATTTTTTTGATATTAATAATTTTTTAAATTACATAAATTAAAAATTATTACACAAAACTTAACCAACAATATTAAATTAAATTAAAAGCTATAGGAACAAAAAATTAAACTCTTTTTAATAGCCTCTTTTTGTGTCCCACTGCTAGGCAAAGGCCTCTAAAGGCAGTCTACTAAAATTCAAACTAATACTAAAAAAATATAATTTATATAAAAAATTGTTCCCAAGTCGCCACCGTCAACAGGCAAGGTCCCCAAGAGGCGGCATTTCCGCGTTGTATGGCCAGGCTGAGCCTTTGGCCGAAGTGAAATTAATAAATCAGATCTCTTTATAGGGAAGTAAAGCACGCACTCCGTCCATACAAAAAAAGAGATGATAAAAACGTTTTTCCACTCCTAAATGTTATCTGATCTCAGAGATTTTTTTGTATGTTATTGACACAATAAAAGACTAGGTTTATAGATATTCTGTTTTTAGAAAAATTTGCAAAAGTATATATATTTTAATAAAAGCAAATTTTTAAAAAAGAGAAACCAATTATTTTCTTATGTAAATAAAATACAAAAAAAAAAAGCATTGAGATCCGATAACATTTAAGAGGAATAAAAACGTTTTCCCTTTTGGTGTGGACGAGTATTTGCTATATTTCCCTCCTTAATATGTTTACATGAATTCCATCATGATTCCGACATCAGCACTTAAAATACCTTTATAATCTACAAATAAGCTCTCTTATGCATTTAGAACTGGTCAAAAAAGTCTGTGTTCTTTTTAAAAAAGGTCATGTTCATAAATTTGAATGTTACGAAATAGTTGTATTTAATTTAAATGTAAGTGATTGACTGGTAATGTGCATGTGTGAGCGAGTCACGTTTTAGAGCGGATAATCAGTGCAAAATGATATGTCATTGAGTTGTTCTTCGTGGTAAGTAGTTTATTTTTGCTTAGACGAATCTAGATTTTTTAAGTGAATGCAAAGCAAATTTATACGTCCTAACGAGGGTGGATAGTGGTTACATGTAATGCTCCACACCACAATGTCACTAACGTCATCATCATGATCATCAACAGGTATTTTTTTACCGACTTTAAAAAGGAGGGTATTATACGCCTGGACCGATTTGGAAAAATATTTTTAGTTTGAAAGGGTGTACTGGTCAGGTAGTTTCATAGAAATGTTATCAAAATCGGTTGTGTAGTTTGGGGGTGAAGTTGGTTTTGAGTTTTGAAAGATTATTTTGTGTCTACTGTGCGAGCACGACTTTCGCTTATTACCGGAGCCGTATTTAGCCAGAACATAAGACTTTGACGCCTCTATGGGAAGACTTGGAGTAGTCTATACTATTCTTCTCTGCCGGAAACTACACGGCAAACGTACAAACAAGATGCGACACAAATAAGTTGAAGAAAAAGACGGACTTCAAAGCATTTTTGCACAATTCCCAGCACGTAGGTTGAACTGAAATGGCAGTTATCGGCGCAGGTACAGGTAATGCGCCGACGACCTCCATTTTGGTTCAATTTACGTATCGGGAAATTGTACAAAAATGCTTTGAAGTCCACCATTTTTGTTCAACTTATTTGTGTCGCATTGTATGTATTTGCAGCCTAAACTTATATAAATTAAGAAACTAAGAATGTTTTAGAACCGACTAAATCATTCTTAGTTTGGTTCTTAATTTATATTTTTTTATATATCCTTTAAATATTCCTAAGTACAGACCTAAGAAAATATATCCCTATCTTCAGAAAAATAAAATTTTAACTTGATTTTAATGTAAGGAAATTAATAAAAGTTTATTTATATTATTCCCTTATTTTAAATTCAAAATATTTCTTCGGTGCAATAAAAATGTTCTATGAATACATAAATTCTACTGATACATCTATCCATTAGTAGGGTAGGGACTCGTTTGCGTATTCTTGTTATATTGGTGTTTTCACAAAGAAAAAGTGCGGGAGATAAAGGAAAGTGAGTGTTATCGGTATCAGCGGATCTACAAGTACTTACTCTTGATAGGAAAGTTGAACTAAGTTCTAATTTTACAAGCTTGTTATTAGAGTTTACATGTTGTTATGAAATTAATTCTTTAAAAAATTACTTACTCTGCGGTTGACTGGAAAATATAGGCCGTTATAAAATTACTCATAAGCTTATGTTGTTACTGTAACGTCAAGAAGAAAGCTGGCCTAAAATGTTTCAATAAAGTGTTTACTTTCTTTTATCCTACAACTTGATCTTTCAAAAGTAAAAAAAGTCAAATATCATTTACTTCTCTTTGGTGATGGTCGATTTTTTTTTCGATTTCCTAATAAGTAGTTGTTGTTGACCTCAGATCATTTACTCAGCTAAGTTTCGACAGCCCAGCACTTAAAGTCTCTTCCGAGATCAAATTACTTTCAGAAGATTCTTTACAACTTCTGGGTGCTCCATTGCTGGGACCCAGCGTTCAGCCTCTTTTGGATAAAAAAATTGATAATTTTTGTTTTACACCTCTAGATTGGACATTCTAACTTCTCACGTTGCATACACAATTCTAAAATATTGTCTCTTATAACCTAAATTCACTTACATTCTCCGCTCGAGTCCAATCGGGAAACATTTGTCACTTATAATATAAATAAAATTGATGATTGTCTACGCGCCACCTTAAAAAAAATCTAAATTGACACTTTGACGAAATTTTCTGAACCTTTCAAAGACGGTAGCATAAGCATCAAAAATTACTAGTGATGCTCTTCCGGTTTTCCTTTTCTCTGTTCACACTATTACAAAATATTTTGGTGTCATTTCATTTACTTTTACGAGATAACTATTATAATTATAACATGCGGTTAAAAGATATTTTACCTGTCTACGGCAAAGTCAAAAGGAAGGGTAATTTATTTATAAAACTTTATTTATCCACAATTAAAAATTGTTTACAATTGGCGGACTAAACGCTAAAAGCGTTCTCTCCCAGTCTACCATAGGGAAAAGCAGATAATTTCTATGTCCTGTATGTATATATGTAGGTATGTATGTCTTTTCCACCGTAGCAGCCGATTCGCTTGTCCAATTTTCACAAATGATGTGTCAATGGATTCGTCATTATTGTCCGGGTGACATAGGCTACAATTTGTATGCAAAAAGATATATAGGTAACGAATGTTACATACAAAAAATGAGTCTAAAGAATTAGTTTTAGTTTCTATATCGAGTGGGGTATCAAATGAGCATCAATACTGTGAAAATGAGTTTCTTTCGGCGTTTCTTCTCAGCAGTGGTCGTTACGAAGCGCTGGTATCGGTAGCTTTTCTTTAAAAATAAATTAAAGTTTAATATACTTTACACGTGACGTAAATTATACTTATTGACGTGTAAAAGTGCCTGTAAAGGTCTAATTACTGAATAAACATTTGAATCTTTGAGGTCTCGATTGGTACATTTTAAAAATATATACATTGTTAGCCCGTATATATCCCCGTGTATAGATAGTCCCGGAGTCGGGTATGAGATATTTAAACGTAAATCTTGTTAAGAAATGAGTACTTAGCCATTAGCTCAACAAACAATTACCTACCCATAATCTTATGGCCAGTAACAAGATAAGTAGTTTGGCCTTGAATCCTGAAAAAGGTTTGAATCAAGTATTTTGGTAACTGCATTCCAGCAGCAATAAGTTACTTATTTAGTAAAACAACTACATGTTTATAAAATATCAGTAGTTTTGCAAGAATATGAATAAAACCGGCCAATTGCAAGTGGGACTTATGCATGAAGGGTTCCGTACCATTATTATCTACAACATGGAAAGAACATACCCGTAGTAAATCGAACCACGGGCTAAACTAGATAACTAATAATAATAATCTTTATTAAGCCATATACACACATAATAATTTTCAAATGACATGAATAGGAAATTGAAGACCATCCAGCCCCAGGCAATTTCCGAACTAGACGGGGGTCTGTATCTCGGAAACAACCTGCCTCCGGAATGGATTTCAAAATTGGTCCAAAGGTATTGGCAAATGTGTTTACATATTGTGCGCAAATATCCCAAAACTAGAATCTAAGATATCTGTGATTTTGGGAAATTTAACTTAAGACGTGGACAAAGAAGAGAAAATTACATCTAATCTAAAAGTATAATGAAATAAAAACAGTTTTAAATCAAAAAGAAATTTTGGCATTCCCATACAAATTGACTGGGTGGCATCACACTTTAGTATGAAAATGCCATTTTTAATTTGTTTCTTGACTGTTATTTTAATTTCATTATACTATAGTGAACAAGTATAGCGCGTGGTTCGATTTATTACCCTTCCTCTTTGTATATAAAATCACGATTGTAGTATGGGTGCCCCACTTAAATAGGTATTTATTTTATTCTGTTTTTAGTATTTCCTGTTATAACGGCAAAAGAAATACATCATCTGTGAAAATTTCAACTGTCTAGCTATCACGGTACATGAGATACAACCTGCTTAAATACAGACAGACAGACGGACGGACAGACGGACAGCGGAGTCCTAGTAATAGGGTCCCGTCCTTTTGGGTACGGAACCCTAAAAATGCATGATGGTGATTTTGATGAATATGCATCTTAAAGTTATTAATTGAGTTTTATATTACATTTACATTAATTAACCTTCGTTAAATTAGTCTGTGCAATTGTAAAAGATTAAATATATTTGTAATATAAGTCACCTACTCGACTTACATTGCAAATCTAATTAATTTTTTACGGAGTTTAAGCTGTCTGCTTAGGCTGTCATTTACTACTGCAGCTTGTTTGTTAAGAAATTATTTAAATAATATGCTACTTCTCAACAACTCAAATCAGACACGTTAAACATTTTCTGTGGGATTTGTATGAAATATAGACTAATGACGTCATAGTTTCTTGGAGTCAAATAGTGCTTTTAATACAGTTTTTTTGCAATAATAAATCTTAAATCACGTTGAAGTGACTTATTTTGAGACTTTTTATTTTATCAACAGTACCAAATAATTTAGTTTATACCATTCCCCCTCTCAAAAGTTTATTTTATTCACTGAAAACAGTGAATAAAATGTACTTTTACTCACTATTTTGATGTTTGAATTTAGACAATTTACTCTTAATTTTAGTAATTGTTCCAATTTTAATGTCCATTTTAATTAATTTAACCTTCTTTTTTCTTTATTAAATGTTTATTTTCGCTTAATTTCGGTTCGTCGGAACCTTATATTTTATATATGTTGATCGATTTATTCGAAGACGTATACATCGTACCGATTTAGATTTTTTTTTCTTTTTTTTTAAAGGGAATACCTTTCAGGTGGTCCCATAATTTTTTAAATTAAACACTCGCTACGCTTGTGATTCAATCATCATGAATCACTCCCTACGGTTGTGATTCAGTCGTTAGAATCCTTCACCTGCTCGTGATTCATCTATGGCCCTCGAAGTAAATCCGTCCTTTATTCACTAATTGCATAATTTACTATTTTATCCAGGAACGTACCCAATTAATAACAAGTTTTGCACATAGGTTAAATTATTCTACTTTTAGCTTGACTCTGTCATGCCTACCCGACGCCCTTTCCTTGTCACTAGATGGCGCTATAAGTATTTATTTAAACATTTTTTTATTAGTACTGCTATTTAAATAATGTAGTTTTATAATTATTAATTAATTATATGACTTATATAAAATGAAATAAATATTTTCAAAGCATATTCAACACTTTCTTTGTCCGTTTTAGCTAGTCATATGGGCTGCCATCTCTGTGTGGCTACCCGCAACTCCAGTTTATTCTGTTAACCTAAAATAGTTTCTATGGTGTTGGGTAACTGTTACGTTAGTAATTACTAATTATATTATCTTTGACTCTGTCTACATCAAGTTCAACTTGATAGCTCGCTAACCGTAGCGAATGCTTTAAAAATAGCCCGCATCGAGTGCACCGATTAGTCATCCATCAGCCCAAAGGTTGCATTTACACGGTGAAAGGCAGTGCGTTTGTGCAGCTAAATATGCAGCTTTTAAAAAGATATTTTAAGAAAACAAGGTTTCATTGTCTGCTAACGCTTCATTTTGGAGACAAAGAGTTGTTTATATTTTTTCCTTTATTTGTGTTACCTGCTGTTTTACTGTTTGTTTATTATGTACTGTATATTAAACTTATTGAGGCTTATTCACTTAATGAGTCAACATTGTATTATATTATAAATATTTATAATATAAAAGACATAATAATAATATGACAAAGGCCCTTCCGGCGCGTAGGCAACCAATACTGTGGAAAAGAGGTTCATTCGGCGTTTCTTCTCCGCTGTGGTCGTTGCGAAGTGCTGTGGTATCGGTAGCTACGAGTATCTTATTCAAAAATAAATTAAGTTTTTCATTATTCAAGCTCTGAAAGCAGATTGCATTTTACTCAAAATCCGGGTTGTAAGTTCGATTTAAAACTTTAGGGCAGTAAGTATAAGTAAGCTTGAAAATCGAAGGCGGCCAGGCGGGCAACAAGGTTTCTATAATATGCATAAAATTAGTTTTATTTTTGAAACAAGAAAAAAAAAGTAGATAAAAGTAGACTGTTTACTCGAGTGTAAGTGATCAATTACACTCGAGTAAACACTCTACTTTTATCTTTTATCACTAACAACCCTTGTTTTAATAACTACTAATAATCACTACACGTAATGTTAATTATATTTATTGACGAGTATAAGTGCCCGTAAAGGTCTTTACTACTGAATAAACATTTGTATTTCGAATTTTATTCAAAAGAAGTCGTGTATAAGTTGAGCTGTTGGCAATCAGCAGCCTAGATTCCAACCTTTTTTAACCATTTACTATAATATCTTTTTATACTCAAATGTAACCTTCTTAAAAAGCTAAAAACAAGTAAACTGTTAGTTGTCACGTATCAGTTGTTTTATTACAAAAGCATTTACGACAAGTTTAACTTTAGACTCCGAAAGTCAGAAAAGAAAATCATATAACTATTTGACCATATACGAGTACTTAGCACAAGCTTCTACCTACATGATAAACTGACAAGCTTTTTAATCCATACTGCATCCAAACATCTATACAATTTATTACATTTATTATATTAAAAATACTCATTATTATAAATTATCAAAAGGCTAATGAATGATAATTGATTACGTAAAATTTTACCCGAACGCGTATTATAGCTCTGTCCTTCAAAATTTGCTCTGCCAGGCTTACATTACAACACTCTCTTTTTCAGCATTGTCCTTTGGTTTTGCCCACTTTTGCCTGCGGGCAGATATCGTAATCACCCGCGATATGTTATTCGCGACACCAACATTCGAATATCACGAGCATGTTACATTTAACTTAGATTTTGGGCTTGATATCCATTATTGCAAGGTAATTAATTAATAACGTATTGTATACTGTATTCAGATTTTCAAATAATTTACAGGTAGTTGTCTAAATAGACGTTTTATATCAACCACATAAAGCACTCGATAAAGCCATTACTTTTTGTATAAATTAATAGACCAAATCTTTGAAGTGAATGTACTATCTTCAAGAGAATATAAATTCTTCAGAGATTCCATTAAATAGGAGACAAGCTAGTATTTATTTACTTTTAGGCAGGATGCAACATTAGATAAAGCCAAGGTTTCCAAAAATCTAAAACGACACTTACCAATTACAGTTACATATCCTAAAGTTGGTTAGATACTCAAAAGCTCTTAAGAGGCTTTTCACATTTGGTTGGCTGTCTCGCTCGCACAATCAAAAATTTTTAAAGATTATTAAAAAATGTGACTCATTTGAAGAAAAGTGTTTCATAAACTTTTTATTATATTATATGTTAAATATTGTAGACATGTTTGTATATTGTGTAGACATTGACAACTACGAAAATTAGGTCATCAAAATTTGAAAATTTTGATGACCTTATTCTCGATACACACACACACATAAACAATAAAAAAATATGTCTACAATATCTAACATATAATATTTTAAAAAGTTTATGATACTCTTTTCTTCAAATGAGTCAAATTTTTTAATAATTTTTAAAAATGTTTGATTGTGCGAGCGAGACACCGAACCAAATGTGAAAAGCCTCTTAAAATAAACACGAGACACAATAAGAAATACTTAGGCTGGTTTCACAGCTGTGCGGGAGACCGGTGTGGTTGGGCCGTACGTAATACAGGCGACTCATACGTACGGGAAGCTCCCGCAATGCTCTAAAACGAGAGGACAGTACGATTGAGTGAGCGCGTTGTGTACGGAAACATCCGCGTCGCTGGCAAACGATGTTCTAGCGATTCACGTGTGTCTTCGTTCCGAGAGCTCGTACGGACAACTTATACAGATCTCCCGCATATGTGAAACCAGCCTTACCCCTGTTTAAACGGTTTGACAAGACGTGTGACAAGAAAAGTTTTAATTTATCTGAATAATCTGATACTTAATCAGAATATTATGTTGCCAATATATATTGTGTACCCGGCTTAACTGGCATATGTGAGACATGCAGAAAGTAAGTGGCGGGCCAGGTGGCAGCCGCCTGCGGGCGTGTCCTGAGAACATGCAGTGCCCTTGGCTCTCTTCTGGTCGATAAGAGCTTTAACCCCGCCTGATAAGATACAACGACCGGTGTTTTGCGTGTATGTATTTGCTTGTATCGTTCATTAGATATGGGTTGAGTTGAGTGTAGTAAATAGAAGAAAAAATATATTATTTTATTAAGTCCCGCAACGAGATTATCCAAAAATAAAAACCCATATTTTTTCATTTAGCAAAGTAGTAAAAATTTACAAACGTATACTTATATAGTATTTAAAAATCGTAGCTAATTGTGACGTAACGCACAATTTAAATGCACTCGTCATTATTTGCTATTATTTTTTTTAGTTTTGCCGTGATAGGGTAATATATTTTTGTAAAAAATACCTATATTGTATTTTTTTTTGGTTATTCTTTACAGAATCAACATCACTTCACAATATTATTATTTTATCTTTTAAACTATTACTTACTGCCATTTACAGATTCTCATTTTGTAATTAAAATATTCAAAAACTATGTTTAGAGAAAACAGTTAGAATGGATATACTTAGATACATATACTACAACTTTTTTTTTAAGTAAAAAAAGTACCGGGATACATTTTCAAAGGGAAGCAATGTAGCAAAATAACATATCATGGATCTACACTTTACGGTAATATGTATACAATTTTTTTAAAGTTAAAACAAAATTAAACAGTAATGTTAGTACGCATCAAGGATGTGTTTATAAGTGTGTTAGTGTGTATATGTTTGTGACGGTGTATGCTTGCGTACACACTTTTATATATATATATATATATATATATATATATATATATATATATATATATATATATATAAGTGTGTACGCAAGTGAATGCGTTATAAGTATGTGTGTAAGTGTACGTATAGTGTATCATCTGTTTTGTAAATGTTCAGTTTAAGTTTAGTTAGTATTAGTAGTGTATTATGTATGGACATACTTAAATAAAAATACATAAATCATGTATCGACAATTAAAAAGATAGAGCTATATAAAGTAAGTAAAAAGCTTCCAAGTGCCAATGAATAATTTTGTTTAATTAAGTCACTTGCAAATTGAACATGCTCGATTGCCGAATGTGTTGCGAAAGCCATTAAAGCCAATGGCTTATTCACCAGCCACTTTCCAACTACATAATAATATATAAAAAAATCAATAAGAGGCGCAGGCAAAGGTCAGTTATCTCCAATATACATGGAACCTTATTCGACGATAAATGGTAAAAATTACGAAGATGTCTCACGTAACACGAATCAATATAACTATATTTTAATTTTGATTAATGAGTTGTTGATTAAATCATTGTTAGATAAGGTAGTTTTACTTTACTGGCAGGTAAGTAGTTACCTACCTACAGAAATTGTTGGTTTTTAATGTCACATTAAAATAAAAGAACTATTTACGTAGTAGAGTAGACACCACATATCACATGTTTTGTCCCGCCCAATCCAACTGTACCTATCACCTCTCACCTATCACCAGTCACCTCTCATCAGTCATTTGCTGGCTCGTATGCGTTTAGTTCACACTATAGATAGTAAGCGAAAACCATAAAAAACACAGTCAACCTAATTTAAATGCCTTTGTGTATATAACAATACTGTAAGAATACCTAATTCAGGGAACATGGCAAAATGCATAAAAATAATATTCCATCGGTAAGTAATTATTAGATTTCATTTTTTGAAAATTAAATACGTGTTTGATAAAATTCACGCGGCCATAAATTCAGCAAGTACATAATTAACAAAAAAGCAAGCTTTTATCTATAACAATGACTTAAAATGGTTAAAATGGACCTCAAGTGGAATCAATCAAGCCCGAAATCTGTAGGGTTATATTCTTTATCGCAGAGATGCCATGACCACCTTCCAGCTCCATTATCAGATCAGCTTCATGTCATCATAATATTACGCGGTATGCGTATGCGTGCAAAATTTCAGCTTAATCGGAAACCGGGAAGTGGGTCAAATTTAACTTGCAAGATTTTATCACTTTGACGACCTCCGTGGCGTAGTGGTCACCATGCTAGTCCGCCACCCAGAGGTTCCGGGTTCGATTCCCGGTCAGGGCAAGTTGGAAAATGGCCTTTTTCAAATTGTCCTGGGTCTTGGGTGTTTATCTATATATGTATTTGTTATAAAATATAGTATCGTTGGGTTAGTATCCCATAACACAAGTCTCGAACTTACTTTGCGGCTAGCTCGATCAGTGTTATTTGTCCCTATATATTTATTCATTTATTATCACAGACAAACAGACAACGGGATAGGTGAAACTAAATAAAAGCTTGTAATAAAAATAGATCAGAGTGTAATGTTTGAGATAGCAGGCCTATATACCTAATCTATGTTGCTAGTAAAACTTGCAAAGCGATAAGATTTTGAAAGATTACTGCTATAAATTTATTTAAAGCAAATAAGTTTATTGCTCGAACGCACGATCGAAACGCTTGAAATCTGACTCCATTATAAATCATTGTGTCCTAAGATTATAATAGCCTAGGTTTATCTCTTATCTCTAATTATCTAGACCTCGCTCAGAAAGGCTTGTTATGTCCGTATGCCCCAGTTTAGACTGTCGGACACACGTGTGACGTTAAATTTAAATTCAATGACATATGGGGACCGATAATGCAATAATGTTTCTTGTTAGCTACTAGTAAAGGGAAACGTTAAGTAAATAAATAAATAGGGACAAATAACACTGATTGAGCTAGCCTCAAAGTAAGTTCGAAACTTGTGTTATGGGATACTAACTCAACGATAATATATTTTATAACAAATACATATTTAGATAAACATCCAAAACCCAGGACAATTTGAAAAAGGCCATTTTCGAACTTGCCCTAAATGTTTACGCAGCGTAAAGCACCAACATTTAGGGCAAATGCACTAAATGAATTAATTTTGCGTAAATTACGCTTAAAGTCACAATGGGATAAAGAAAGGATAGAGAAAATATATATGTGGGCCGAAATATACTTATTTATGACATGAAATTATCCACACCGGCTTTTCAAAGTGGCCTTTGATAACAAAAACAAAGAGTTTGAAATATTTTATCAACTTTTTAACCGTCTTATACATACATATATATTTTACGCCTGTTTCCCATGTGGGTAGGTAGAGACTATAGATTTCCACTTGCTACGATCCTTGCAAACCTCTTTTGATTCGTCTCATTACTCTTTTTTTAACCGACTTATCGTTTTCTTTTTTTGCGTAAAGAAGTGGCCAGCCCCTCTAACCAACGGGCATAGGAAATAGTAGTGTGGGGTTCGAATCCACTAAAATTCCATGATGCCAGGTAGGTAGAATAAAAACTTTTTGTATACTATTTTAAATTTTAGATAATGATACAATCGGGTACTTTTCTGAGTCAGAAATAAATTATTTGATCTTCTTCTTATTATCAAAGAGCTAAGCTCTTGTCTTGCATTGCCTTCCATCTCTCACTGTCCAAAGTCAACTCCTTTAAATCCTTGTACATTGAAACAAGTCACAAAACAATCCTTTTTCAACGTGATTTTAGATTTATTATTGCAGAAAAATTGAAAAACGCGATTTGACTCCAAGAAACTATGACGTCATTAGTCTGTTCATACAAATCCCATAGAGAATTGTTGTTTGGACGTTTAGATAAATGTGTCTGTTATTTCTCTTTAGCTATAATAGCCGAAGAAAAATCACTAATATATATTTTTTTACACACTCAAACAAAAAATCTCTAAAAAGGATTACAGTTTTTTTATATGATTTTTTTTCCTTCTGTTATAATTAGAAAACTACTCATAAAGTCATGCAAAAGCTTTGTTACCATGCGGCCATGTGTGAAATTGGTCGACACGACTTATTTCCAAATAGACGAATGATAAATGATATATAAGAAGGTTAGATGTAGAGTGATAATACTGCTTGCGAATTTTTGGCACTTTCATCTATCGTGTTGTGTCATTTTTTCCTTAACCAATACTGGTGTTATAGATTAGTAAAATCTTATTTAAATTTTACAAAAATATGTACTAAAAGTAGCAGTTTTTCGCAAAAATGCTAAAAAAGTTTCACGTTCTCACTTTAAATATAAACAGAAATTCATAAAATAGTTTGAAGCCTTATCTTGGGCTTTAACAAGGCAAAATTTCAAATGATATCTCCGTTTACTTTCAAATGGGGGCAACACTGGACCCCGAAAAATTTGGTAGCCCCTAAATTATAAAGGTAATTCGAAACGGCATAATAACATTTTACGACGCATGCAAATTTCGGTGACGATGTGACTGGTGAATGATGATTTAAAATACTTAATTCTAGAGCTATGCTCGGTGCTCGGTGGCCCGGCGGGCGTGCGCATTACTTGTGCTTTCGCAAGTAAAGCGACACCACGCGTGGTCCGCATTCGGATGGGTGACCACAAGTGGCATAAAATTTTGTCGAGCTCCTTCGTGCTTCAGAAGGCACGTATAAGCCGTTGGCCCCGGCTGTCATCGTTATATGGCAGTCGTCAAGCTATGTCAGATGATTTTTAGGCAGCCTGAAAAATCAAATGAATGAAAAAAAAAGTGTTCTTGTCGGTGTAGTTCATGGTACTTAATGCTACAAGCAATTAATATTTTTCATTTTCAGAGTTCCGTACCCGAAGAGTAAAAACGGGACCCTATTACTAATACTTCGCTGTCTGTCCGTCTGTCTGTCACCAGGCATCTCAAGAACCGTTATAGCTAAACAGTTTAAATTTTCACAAATGATGTATTTATGTTGCCGCTGTAACGAAAAGATACAAAACACAAAATAAAATAAATATTAAAGTGGGGCTCCCATAAAACAAACGTGATTTTTTATAGATTTTGGTACGGAACCCTTCGTGCGCGAGTCCGAGTCGCGAGTTATAGTTGTTTTTGTAATAAATTGCATTTATTACCGAATGACGACGTTCTTTCATAAAACCTTACATTAAGGAACCTGTGAGTAAATCCTAGAACAGGTACAATGCGACACAAATAAGTTGAACAAAAATGGCGGATTTCATAGCATTTTTGTACAAATTCCCGACACGTAAATTAAACCAAAATGGCTGTCGTCGACGCATTATTTGTACCTGCGCCGATAACCACCATTTTGGTTTAACCTACGTAGCGGGAATTTGTACAAAAATTATTTGAAGCCGGCCTTTTTTGTTCAACTTATTTATTTGTTTTATTTTATCAAACTTTATTGTTCCAAAGTACAAATATACTTTCAACAAATGGCGGACTTAATGCTAAGAGCATTGTCTCCCAGCCAACCATGGGGATAAACACAGAAAATTATGCGGCAAAAAATCAATACATATATACTTACATTATAAAATATTGCTATATAATATACAATTACATTATATACCTATTATTCATAAATTTCAGAATTCAAATATCTGCTTATACAATACCTACATATACATCTACTTATACTAATATATAAATATGTAGCTATGAAGAGAAGAACTAAATAAAGATGACTTTATGAGGAAAGGGAGTTTAAAAGGTGGGCGTTAACTTGTATGTCGCATTGTACCACCTGAGATATGCGGGCTTTAACAGTACATCAAATAAATACAAAAGTCGTGTATTTTTTCAAGCATTTTCAGTATTGATGATTATGTTCTTAATTTGTGAGTTTATTTGTGAAGCATATCATACCAAATCGCGAGTCGAACTGGTTTCTAAAGCCTAGGGCAGAGGTAGTTGATATACACCGAGAGAGGCCTATTCCCAATAGTGAGATATGGAAGACTGCCGACGATGATGAATACAATTTCGTTCATCTGATGTTTACGGCAATTTGTTACATGAACGCTATGATTGTGACTATGACTCTGTGAAGTAAATACAATGCAATGACTCTCAGATCAATGACTGATAAAGCTTATGTCAGATTAAGTAACAGTAATAACCGTCTCAGTGACCAGCTACCGTCCTCGCATTGTTCTAAGTGCATCGCTTTGTGCGCATTGTGCGAACGCATTCAGATGCAATTGAGATTACACAAGAATGCTTGGCTAATGTACTTTCCACTAGATATCAAATCATCACTGTTACTCTGAAATGAATGAGATTTGTTAATCTGCGGTTCTATTATACGCTTTTGCTTTAATTTTAAATTAATTCTAATTATATTTAATGTTCTTTTTAAATAATCTCTCCCATTTTCCTCCATTTTTTTCTATCCAGAGCTGATTCTGTTTGACCAATCACACTGGAAAGCTTCCAAGTCATCGCCCTTACGCTTTCAAAGCCTACCACAGTATCCACGTTGTTATCCTGTCAGCTAATTTATTAGGGGACATAATGTTTGGATCAAATTAAATAAACATATCATATTTAAATATTACTTATATCATATTTATACAACAATTATATTACGAATTTCTCATTTCCAGGTGGAAGGTGCATCGAGATATAACAGAAGGCTGCCAGCACCGACGGCTTCAGACGTCAGAAGCTCAACAGAAGCTGAGTCGTCAGACGCCGCGCCCACGATAAGACCTAGAAGTAGTAGAAGACAAGAAATACCTCCACGAGACGTGCGCACGAGATCTCCACCAAGAAGGCCGCTGCAAAGGATAGAAGCTTCCACGGAAGCTGATCCAAATCAGTCCAGAGACGAACGCAACGAACGATATGACTCCCGAAGGATTTCTAGTCGATCGCGAAGTAGGAATCCCGAAAACACTACAACTGAGACACTTGAAACAAGAGAACCTATCAACAGGATTAGATCACGACAAGGCGTTAGGAGAATACCAACTACTTCGACTCAACCCCCATTAGGATCATCATCTCCAGTTATGGAAGACAGCAAAGTTGATATGACTAACATTGATGAAATAACGCAAGTTGGAAAGGAAAATAATGCTGCGGCTCAATTCAGAAGAAGAAGTTCTTCAGTTCAAACTATCGAGACAATTACACCAAAAAGGCGAGGGCGGATAAATACTAGACCGAATGCCAGGTCACTTGATCTTGATGTCTCGGGTACAACGAATGCTCTAACAAATTACGAAAAGGGGCCCACTACTGCTAGAACCTCAGAATTGAGAAATTCAAGGAAACTCAGATACAAGCAAAGGTTATCAGAAACTGATACCAATTTAACAGGCGAAGGAATCACAGCAACCAATGAAGTCATAAAATCTAGTCATAAAATTGAAAATACTCCTAGTCAAACCGAAAATCAGCCTCCAGTTTCAATTGTAGTTGCAGAAACTCAACCCATACCTCAGTCAAGCACTGAAGCACTGCCAATTACTACCACATCAAAAGTAATAAAAGTTGTTAGACGTCCGTTAGCAAGAGGTAAAGTGAATTTTAAACCATCAGCAACTGTACAAAAAATTCGGTCAACGGAAGAAATAAGCGAAGACGACAACTATCCAGAAAGTTTTAAAGCTTTGATTCAAGCAAAAAATGCATCGGTAAGTAAATAAAGCAAAGGCGTTAACAATCGTTCACTTATTATATCACATACAAATCTACCCTCATCTTCCTAAAAATTGGAATAACCTAAAAACTACATCATGAAATTATTTTCAGACACAAGCGAGCTCTCCCACCAGCGAGAGTTTGACATTGAAAGCATCACAAAAGGTTTACAAAACATTTGTTACATCATCACAAAGTAACACTGGAAACATCACAAACAAATACTCACGGGTACTACTTAATTTTGCAATTGCGTTTATCATTACTGATATCAAAATCAATGTGTAATTTACAACTTTAAAACATTTGAAAAATAAATCAATTATTATTCGATTATAAATGTAATCAGATGATTTAATTTATTTGTGCTGCTTATTTCACTTACTTCATTAAATATTTCAGTTGCGCAGCAAACTCAGTGCACAAGCAGAAACAAAAAAAGATAATAAACAAGAAGAAAAAACTGTCGCGTCTACTGCAGAGCCTTTGAAACCAAAAAAGGCTGAATTTCGTCCTCGAGGTACTTTTAATCCAAGAAGTAGAAAATTGACGTCATTCACTCCTACTGCAGCGTCAACTACAGCTTCTTTAGGTCAAAGTACATCAAAATCTGCTTATAAATATAGTAGGAAATTCAAAATTACGACAACGGAATCCCCAAAAAAGGAGACTATATCAAGATCCAGCATTGAATCAAGCACATCATCGAAAAAATCGTTTGTGAGACCAACGGTATATTCCCGAAAAAGTTATAGGAAAGGATTATCAAGTGCAGAAAATTCTTCTTTAGAAAACTCAAAAGATACCCAAGCGACAAATTTAAAACCTAAAATGGTACCCAGAACTTCTTATTATTCACGTTTTAGAAATAACAAAAATAATGCAACATCAACTACTGAAGCTGCAAAAGAAATAACTAATGAGATAAGATCTGTAGAATCTATTCAAGACACTGCTGACATGCCACTTATTATTAAATTGTTAAATAATTCTAATAACCAAGACGCTACACTTGCAAATCAAGCAAGTAAGAATGACAGCCAAGAAAGTAAAGAAATGTTTATAATAGCTGTAACTAGTAAAGAATCACAAGAACGTAATATTATTAGTGAGTCATTAAGTGCTGCTGAAGAACATAAACCTGTGATTAATGATATCGCAACTACTGTCAAATATCATGCTATATATAAGGATCCCGAGACAGTTAACCATCTTGAAAATGTAGAATCCAATTCCAGTAGTACAACGCCAATTGTAAGAAATCTTCAAACAGGAAAGTCTCGGCAACGAGTTAAATCTTATGAAAAGGATATAGATATTCCAAACACAGTAACTCCAAAAACACGTGAAAGAAATATAAAAAAGTACAGCGACTCCTATTCAAAACCGACAGAAGCCTCTACTAATACCGTAAGTACAAAAAAATACGGTCACTTAATATAATTTTTTTAAATGCGATTTGCGATATTGCAAATAATAATACTTTCCAGATATCACCTGAGCCTGATAAAGTGAAAGGCAGATTTAGCTCGAAATTTCGGGCTTCTTATTTAGATAAACCTTTTTATAAGCCTACAGTACCATCCATAACATCTTCATCAACAGTGAGTAACATATAAATTAATTTAAGTTTTTTGATATTTATTCAAAATTCTACAAAGCCCCTTTATATGATTGGCATCTAGATAAAAAGGTTACAATAAAGATAGAGTATAACGTTAGCGTATAACTACAGACATCTCATTAGAGTTTTACTATTTTCCCCTTATTTTACAATAACCGATTTTTTTACTAACAATACATTATCATTATACCATTTACAATACACTGACAACAAATGCGTAAGACTGGTAATAATGAAAAGTTTCTTATTGCTAAAGGCTTGGCTGAAATTCTTCGTCACTGACGACGCTTTGACAAAGTCTATCGATGAGCCATATTGGTTCTACACGGAGGACTTTCCAGATGTTACGACCGAGTCCATGACAAGACAGAACCTCACTTCACCATCAATCACTCACGAATCATCCATAGAGCTGGTTAATGGAATATTATAGTTATATCTTTCATTATCATTATTAATATTATCATTTGTAGATGTTAGTTGTTTAGTTTTGAAGAGATATAAGTGAGCATTTTTTTATTCGTAACCTTCATCTTTAACTCATTACATAGCATCAACAAAACAATGTTATTACATTATTAATTTCATATCTCTTTGGAACGAAACATTGTTAGCCGTAAGAAAAGTTCTTGCGTTACATTTTAAATACAAAAATAGTATAGCTGAATCAACTTGTTAAATATATCTAAGGCATAAGTTAACAATATTTTATTATGACGCATGAACTTTCTCAATTATGTATAGTATATAATGTAAGTGCATTATGTATTATAGAAATCCACTAATGAATGGAGTGACTGAAACATTAAATTGTAAAATATGATCACCTTGTTTTAATGTGCAAATATCTTTCATTTTCTATTCATCATTATAAGTATCACCTTTCCTTTCATATATCTTTATTCCAAGCATTATAAAGAGGCTTTGGTCTTTGCACGAGTTTCTGTTTGCAACTCTATTTACTTTCCTTTCAATTCATCAGACTCTTACATTATTATATTTTCTTGTCACAAAAAACGTTGTAACGCCACCTCTATTTTTCTATTTATATGGGTGAGACTACTTCTAATTTCAGGTAGAGGGAGAAGAAATTGACTTAGGGCCAGACGTGAATGCTATCTCTTTTACAAAGACACGGAGTAAACTAACCTCAGCGGACTTAAGACTTTCAGAGAGCCTGATCAAACCATCACAGATCTTGAACGTTGAGGCAACACATCACTCACCTTCAGTTACTGTCTCTATTTTTGATGCTTTAGCTGAGATTCTAACTTCTACACCCAGAACCCGACTATCCTCAACAACAGAAGTAACGCAAAAACAAAACAACAACAATAATGAAGTAGTAAAATCTGTCAACGGCGTGAGTAACAATATTAATGTAAATAGTGTTCGAGGCTTAGCGAGTCAAGACACAATAAGCGCTGATGCGAACACAAATGCTAAACTTGTACAAAACACTGACCAGACACCAAATGTGATTAATCGTTTGTCGGTTGGGGAAAGTACTATACAACCACTAAACACAGAAGATGGAAGTATAACTCCTGTGAATACAGCACTACCCTCTCCTTTCTCTACTCCTACTCCCACCACTCCCATTTCCGCCAGGCGGCCCTTTGCAATAAAATTATTATACTCGGAACCGCCTATTGACCAATCCACGACTGCACCTGAACCTACAACAGATAAGGCATCGACTGACAAGCCAACTACGGTACATAATACTGTGTCTGATCTTTTAATCTCCAGTAATAATATAGTTTCCTCTGAACTAACTAGCATGTTGTCTAATAACATTAAAAATATTATTGAAAATATGGATGGCGATAGTAAGGCAAGATTATCGGAGGATATGGCTAAGTTATTAAAGACACTAATTCCCCGGGCATTAGACAGACTTGCGACTGGAGTTGACAATGTAGATATTATTCCCAATACTACTCCTTACAGTTTGGAGGATATTAAGGATACTGAAAATATTGAAGTCCCAAATAATATTGATATAAATACCAGTAGTACAAATATCGTCCAGAATGTAATGAGTGACACTAATGTAAATACAGGAAGAAGTAGTACGGGTACGACAGTAAGTCTCACCGACAACCCCACACCAGCTGTAAATAGCCCAGTAAGTTCACAAACCACAAGCACGACATCTGTCTCTAGTGGTCAGACGACGTTGACTACAAATGCCATGACAGCTACAAATATTGTAACTCCAACAGCTTTTACAGCACAAATGACTCGTGCATCGACAAATACGGCTGCAACGTCTTCTAACATACTAGATTCAGAATCAATAAGCGTAGACAGCAGCACAACAGCTAACAGACCTATTCCTGTTCCATTTCTCACAAATTTTCGTTTATGGGAAGAAATTACCAAGGCTCCTGTGAGACCAAGATCAACCCTACCCCCATTTGTAAAAAATGAAAGTCTGCCAAATCAAAGTGTCTCTCCTCTTCAGTTGTGGGTGTTGTCAAAGAAAGCCAGAGTTCTAAAGATGATAGAAGACCTTATTAGACTGCACAATGACGAAATAGCGACTGCAACGCCTATCACTGACATAATACAAGCTGACAATATTCCACTTTCTAATAGATTGACTAAAATAATAAACTCTTTTACATCTACAACTGAATCAAATGACTCGATCAATGTAACGAATGATCCTATATCTTCCACAATTTTTCCTTCCACTGGAAATCCTACTGCGGTACCAACGACGATCAACGTGGCCTCTAGCAATGGAAATTCTCAAGTTGATCAAGCTACGATGTCAACAGCGACATTGTCATCATTGACAACTAGCGAGATTTCAGTTTTGTCACGGGTTGGGGCTACTGAAACGGCTGACTCAGCAACATCAAACAAAATTGAAAGTACCTCTGTTACTTCTACCATGGAACTCACTACAGATTTCAAGCCATCAACAATACAAGAGAACACGGAAACCACTACAGATTCGATGGCCACAGAAACAACAACACAAATGAACTTAGACACCACAACAATCAATTTAGAAACCACAACTGAATCAAATATTGAAAACAATAACACATCTTCAATAAATGAAACAAATCAGAATCTAGTTAGTATTCAGACAAGGATTGGTGGGACAGAAATCCCGAAAAAAGATTATGTTATTTTTGGAATTTTACCTAATAATACAGTGGTACGTAAAAATCCTAACGATGACGTGTTGGAATCATTAACAGAGGCAAGCCCTTACATCATTTATGGCGTACTACCCAATAACACAGTAATACGTAAATTCCCAAATGGGACTAGAGTGCCACGAGTTATGCAAAAAATTGACATACTACCAATCAGTCCATGGAGTTTGCGAAATCCATACAGCCCCATCCATAACAACCCGGCCATTGTACGGCCGCAGTCTAACCCCATCCGAGTATCCACTAATACAGTGACATCCACAGACACCTCAAATAACGGAACGGATCGTTTAACAACAGACACTGTAAATAACCTACAACAGATGGTATTGACTTTAAGTTGTTTTGCTTGAATGCTCTGCTTGGGGCTTACTTTCACTGGCGCCTGGTGTCTTGAGCAAGGACTGCGCATGAACAGGGATTTCCGGTACAGTCGTAAGCTATGCATGCCTACATAACAATGCACGATAACGCTTCTAACATTAACATTGCAGAGGGTAACATTTTATTTCATAATTGCAGATCTCTTCATCGGCACTTAATATAAAAGATAGCAGTTCATTGGGTATAACTACTCCCACAAATCAGTCGCCTGCTGAAAAAAGCACTGCCTCGCATGTATTGAGTTTACGCACAACAACAATGCTACCTTCCGTTGATGAGATTCTGCTTAATAGTATATCTACGGCTGCTAAAGAGGAAATGGTTATATCATCAATGACAAGTTCTACTCGTGAACCAAGAATATTAACACTGGATATCGATCCGGAGGTATAATCATTATTTAAGTCGGTATTTATTTGCCTAGCTACTAATTGCAAAATCACGTTCCGTAGACGTTCGTACATCAAATATTATATAGTTATTATATGGCATCATAATTTGCATGGGATATAGTTTCTACTACATCCATTGGTAACAGGTAAGTGGTGACGGATTTTAGTGGGTTTGATTTTATTTTTGCACAGAATCAATATTTATTTTATATTTTTTTTCAAATAATAAAACAATACTTCATAAAATTACAGACTAAACAAATACGGACAGAAAAACCGGGTGATGGCACAGGAAGTGCGGTTTTTAAATTCATACCAATAGATGAAGTGACTGTAGCTCCACAAAACTCAAATGTGTTGAAACTGGCTACTAAGACAGCCACAACAGATATGCAAGCGAGTACTGCTTCAACCGTTACAGAGATGAATACACAAACACCACAAATTCAAACAAGTGTAAAGGCTGAGGATCCTACAACAACCACGTCAGCGACTATTGAAACTAACCCACCGACGGCAACAGTTACAACAACAACTTTTTCACCTGTAATTAATACAACACTAGCACCTACAACAACAACGGCTCCAACAACAACGGTAGCAGTTACGACTACTACTACCTCGGTGCCAACTACAACTACCACAATATTGGCTCCATCTACCACGACGTCGGCACCAACTACTTTAACCACCGGGGCTTCAACAAATACACCCGTGGCGGTCACTTCAACACAACCACCAACAACGATTCCTTTCTCAACAGTCACTGCCGAAGAAGAGAGACGCTATCAAGAAGATACTAAATTTCTTCAACAATTATTATTAGCAACACGAGACCCAAAAAATTTGAACATACCAAACAATGCAAATTTGGTCACTGATTTAATAACAACCACCGCTTTACCGTCGACTACTTTTGCATCGCTGTCGGCTAGACAACTTGAAGAAGCAAAGCTGTTGCAAGCACTACTTTCAGCTGGGCAAAATGGAAATCCGTTAGCAGCTTTAAATGTAAATGGAAAGGTAAAAGGTACTGTCAGTAAAACAACAACATCGAGGTCTATAGAAGCTGATTTAAAACAGCTAGAAGAAGACACTAGATTATTAAAAGCGTTATTACAGGCTACCGGGCAGAATCCAGAAAACTTTAATTTGCCAACATTTGATTTTAAAACTACAACTAAGGCAGCACCTCTTAGCACTACCACTTCTAGTACGACTACAACAACAACAACAACGACGCCTAAACCTACAACAACAACAACAGTATCAACGACTACTCCTACAACAACAATCAGAACGACAACATCAATCGATGCAGACATAAAAAAACTCGATGAAGATACTAAGTTATTGCAGGCATTATTACAGGCTGTAGGCCAAAACTCGGTCAAAAATCTCAGTCCTCCCATTATAACTGGAGTGACGTCGAACGTGAGGATAGCTTCAAATCCACTAACGACATCTTTGGGATCAAATCCAACAACACCAATAAATGTGCGACCTGTCTATACATCACAGAGTACAACATCACAGGCACCATTGACTGTTGTTCCTAGAACTGTTCCGAATACGTTACAGCCCACGTCAACAACTGAAGCTGTGAGAATATCTACGACGTTTATACCTAGAAGAACTACTACGCCTCGAAGTGTGCCTACTACATTATCAGCAAGACGTGCTCCAGGTTCCAGAGTGACTTCCACTACGGAAATACCAAGCACGTCTACATTTTCAGTCCAAGAAGATCTTGCATTTTTGAAGAATTTGGTACGTATTTACTTTATTACTCTAGTCTCTATTGAATCAAAAGTTAAATACGTAATTAGAGAATATTATATAATTTTCATCGTTGATTTTTATAATCCACTGTCATGTTATATATTTAAATGTTATTAACCTTTATTTCAGAAATCTGTATTAAAAACAAATCCAAACAACGACGATCCAGAAGCATCACTAGCTAACCGTATCATTGCTCTAGCTGTAGAAAGGAGTTTGAATGAAATACAGACTGGCACCAACCCTGACACCCGAACTGGGAAAAATATTGCTTATAATGTAAACAACGTTATTCCAACTACTACTCCACGAACAACTACTACACGCACGACGACTACAACAACAACAACTACAACGCCACGTCCTACAACTACAGTCAGAGCAAATATTCCATCGCTAGAAGAAGATATTAAACAATTTCAGGAAGATACAAAACTACTTCAAGCTCTCATAAAAGCAACGGGCCAAGACCCTTCTAAATTCAACCTACCTACACTACCTCCTCTTACAAATTTGAAAGTAAGTCCTAATGTAAATCCACAAGTGAGCAGTGACTTAAAGGTGCTCTCAAATTTACTCGCATCGCCTTCGCCACTAACTGAACCATTTGACACTATAACGCAAAAAACTAAGGTTACCGGACGAACAAAAACTAAAAATGACTCGACTGACTTGCCTTTTGGTGCCAAAATAGCTATGAAAGATGACTTAAAGACTGTACAAGACGACGCAAAGTTACTAAAAACTCTGGTGAAATTACAGGGTGCACAGGACACCACCACGCAAAAGAACAAATTAACCCTTACAGGTGAGTTTCTAGTAGATAAGTATTTTCTTGTTAATTTGCAATGCAATTTGTGTATTTTTACAAGCTTTTATTTAGTTTCACCTCTCGCGTTGTCTGTGATGCATGTCTGTTTGTAATCAAATATATCTCCTAGGAGTATTTACCAAGAACTAAAGATTGCAAAAACCATAGAAAATTGAGAAACAGAAATTGAAAAAGTTACTAGCCAATATAACTCTTTGACTAAAGAAGATTAAACGTGACATTGTAATAATTTCATCAAGTGCTCGTCTCTGCACTTATTTCACAAATTATTTCCCAAAATTTCAGGGCAAACATCCGACGAAGCTCTGAAGAAGCTGCTTCAACAGCAGGCTAAGCCAGGCATGGTGTCCGAAGCGACGCAAACGCCGATGTCTCTGAGCACTGAGTACGGGAAGAGTAATGACGCGTTGCTGGCAGCATTGCTCAAGGAGCAGGGGTTCGGTCCCACCACGGCAAGTTCTTTGGATGAGCAACTCAGACTATCCGTTAGTTCTAAGTTTTCTACTACTTTCTAAAACTTCAAACTTAAAAAAAAACTACACACTTACTGAAGATATGTCATTGGATTGAATTTCTAAAATTGAACTTACTTTGACCCTTATTTAATTTCTCTTATCGGTTGATACACATATAATATTTCTTATTCGGAGAGAGATATTTATGTGAATTATCTCTATTCTCCATATCTTCAATAATTGTGTTTTCAAAAGAAATAATACATTGATGCCAAACAATAGTTGTCAGTCAGATAAAATACTCGTAAAAACGTAAATTTGCAATTATTTAACAATCATTATGCACTTACTTGGTATTTTAACTTTAGTCTTTGCTTGTACATTTCCAACTCTGACTTTACTATTCTTTTCTCAAATATTCTATCACTAGATCACTTCACCTAATCACCAGACTTTAGACCTAACTCTAACCTCGTAGGCTTTACTCAACCAAGTGGTAGTTACACCGAAGGCTAGAAGGACGACTACGCCCCCGCCGCCCCCGCCGCCACCTCCAGCGCCGAGAAGGCCTATCTTAGACGGTTTGGCATGGCTTTGGCAGCAGTGGCGGGAAACAGCCCCAGGACCTACCGCAGCGCGGCCTAACAGGAGGCCTAGTCCTTCTGCCAGTCCCTCAGTAGCATCCTCAGCAGCAACAAGCAACAGAGTCAATTGGTTTGGCTCTGGTCCTTTCGTCGGCAACGCTGATGACAAACCAGCGTCAAACAGAGTGGGTTTTGCGTCTCTTTTACTTAGGTTATGTGATTGGGGCTGAGGTGATGGCATCAGACCTTAGATTAAATATATGATTGCTTTTCCTAATTGGGTGATATAATGTTAACTTGTTCCTATTTAATCTAAGTCTGACTGTGTGTTGTGTATATTTCGTTCTGAGGGGGGTTGGAGGTTGGGATGTAAATAGTTTTACTATAATTAGATAATAGATATAATGTGACATTTTTAGTAGATTAAATCGTTTTAGATCAATTTATTTATTATAAAATTGGCTTCATTAACTTGTACATGTACATACATACACTTTGTGGCACAAAGCAGCGGTTTTTTTTTAAATAAATCATTTATTATTTCCTTTATTTTGTTTTCAATTTGGCATCACTTTTACTGCAGATTTAGAAATTAATAGGTTATGTTAGTCAATAATTATTTACTTAATAGTATAAATAGTTACGTTTGATTTCCTGTGGTGGAGTTTTTGACGTTTATGAGTATTTATGTCCATATGTTTCCCAAACCATTGCATGTTTTGTAGGTACATGTTCCCTTGGATTGGTATTCAACTAGATATTGTTTTTTTATTCTTTTTAATAAATCTATTATAATCAAATACTGTAGGCACCTATTTGTTTTATGAATAAAAATCTTCTATTAATTTTAAGTAATTGTGTGTGTTTAATATTGTGTCGTGAAATACATAACAATTTGTGTAGTGTTTGGTGAGTAAAGTTATGTAAACTATTTGAATAACAAATTAACAGATCTTGATACTCGTACTAACTAGTTGTAATGCTTTCCCCCTTTTTGTATCTTTAGAAATATTTTAGTTGTATGCATGAACAGTCCCTAATATAAAATATCTTTTAGAGATCTTTTACCTTAATACTTGTTCAGTAAAATTTAAATACTTTATTAAGAAATAACAAAATATAAAAAAAAACTAATTGAATACCTAGATATCCTCCTACTTGTGTATATTTGTATATAGACATATATCTGTAAATATTGATAGATGTATTTGCACATAGCTACTTTAACATGTATTTTAATGTTATTATTATATAAAAATAAATAAGTAACAGAGACAAAAAACAATAACTTGTTTATATAATTACGAAGCCAATAGAAGGGCATACTCATAACTTTTACTACTTCTTAAGGTACAACTAACACCACTTTTCAGTAGTTTTCAACACTTTCCACTGAAATATTTCTCTATGCGCACACATAGCTATAGAAGAACTGCGTTAGGCAGAGAAATGACAGAATTTGATGGATTTTGCTAGATACCTTTGGAGCCCCCTGCAGCAGTGACGTCACAGCAGGCTCCTGGGAGGGGGCAGCTCGTCTCAGCGGCTATTAATGTGACGAGAGCATTCTCACAGTTCCTAGGAGCTGCTATTCAGGTAATTAAAAAAAGGTGTTAGTAAAAAAAAATTGGGGGCATTAATTATTTTTGGTCTTTTCTTCTCCACTATGCGCATCGGGATCCTCGGATGTCCAGTGACATGCATAAAATTTTCTTTCTTGGAGAATTTCTTCTTCATCTTTGGAGAAGAAAAAGCCAGAAACACACCTTAGGTTATGAAGCAACTCCTAATGTTTGTGTTCGTTTTTCTTTTTTAATCTGAATAGTTTATTTTTACTGTCTGTTTGATAATACTTTGAATGTTATGTAATTATGTTAATTTAGAATGTATTGTTTAAAAATAAATAAGAATAAAATAGGATGGATGGCGCCAATTTACTTTTTTCTTTGTTAAACTCACTCGTAATCATTATATTTCGTTTCAGTATTTTTAAAACAAAAAGATATTTGTAAAACTTTTCTTAGGTTTATATCTTTTTGTATTTAATAAGATTTATTTCTGAAATACAGTCGTAGATGATTCTGATAATTGATGTGGTTTAAAGAAATCTGTAAAACAAAAGTTATATTTTTTTTTCAGGAACGTTTGTTTGTATTCATAATCTCATTAAATTCTAATAACGCTTTTCCAAATCATGATCACAATCCATGTCAAATAACGGCTTTTTCACTCAATGTTTTAGACCATTAATTCAATTATAATAAGTAAATATTTGCTACTAATACCCCATTCACGACCTTATCTACTTCAATACTATTTCTTTAATGATATCCAGGATCGTGCCTAATATTTCTTATTAAAATGTCATCCCTTTTTCTAACTATGTTATGTAGTCTATGTTTATTTTAATTCGTCAAAGATTTACTAAAGTAAAGTAGCAAAGGACTTATTATGGGAAAAGACAATACTTTTTGAGGGAGCATAGTTGTATAATCTAAAATCACATATCGCGACCCGTAGTTATTGCCCATTTGTATATTTAATTATTTCAGTATGTGAATATCTCAAGTAAAATGTAAAATTTCTTATGAGAATAAAGTTCTTTAAACCTAAGAAAAAAAAAAGGAAACCTTAGATAATTTACAAGTTCATAATTAAAGATGAGGTTACTGTTAATAATTTCCCTTATCAGGAATCTAAATACGTATAAGAAGTATCTGCAACATTCTTTTCTTCAACAATGATTTCAAGTTATGTGTTAATGATTAAACGAACTTCTCATCAATGAAGTTCTATCATAATTATACGTCGTTATTGGTCTCACGATATTTGAACCTATGTGTTTATGTTTTGTATTTATTAACATTTGTGAATTCCAGGGTGCAGCTCAGACCGTCCAGAGCGTGATAAGGGCGGGGCAGCGGGCTGCGACAGACGTATACGTCAGCGGGTCGGGAGGTTCGGGCTAGCGCCCGGTGGACTGAAAACTTTTCCGAAAGTGTCATAGTACGCACTATGTGTTGCGAGCGCTCAGTGTATATAGTAGAACGGACTCGCAGATTTTTAGGGAATTTTGGTTAATACGAAACTTTTTTTAACGTGTGGACCTGTTTTTTATGATTGAGAATACGCTTTTTATTGAATTGACTAATTTCGATATTTATTTATTATTTTTATCCTACTATTGCATCTTCTCTTTCCTTATAGTTTTTACAAGTACAAAATAAATCAACTAAATTGAACATTTAATTCTTTAAGACCGTAAGAACGAGACTGGTCTCTAATTAGTTTGATTGTGTAAAATCAGAAGAACATAGTGATGGTTTTGGTAGCAATAAATAAAATTGTAATGGCCATAATCTTCTAATTCAACCGATTACTGAATTATTTATCCAGTAAATCAACGATATCACTTTATTGTCTTTTCAAAACTAGTAAAGTAACTCGGTTTTGTTTCTTAAAGTGTTGTATTTATATAATTCCCTTTCAAGTCTGTGAGTTTAGCTAGGTAGTTATAGTTACCTCAACTTAATAGAGTAATAATTTTTACTCCAATTCTTAAATTTTCTGTAAAAAGACTTGCTTTTAAAATGTTCCTAAATAAAGTAGTTGTTGAACATTTTAATGTTTCTGAAAAAAAAAGTGACAGCAGTAAGTTTTGTCTTACATATAATTAAGACAAAAAATGTGATTTTAGCGCTATCTTAGTTTGTATTATTTAAATATTTTAAAACATCTTGTGCAATCGAAACTTCTTTGTTCTTTAGAAAAATCTATATTTTCAACCATTAATCTAGAAAATATTACTTTTTCTTGTAAAAATGTGATGATCGATGCATTCATATGTTTGTCTTTTAAAAATGTTTTAACGATTTCATCGCTTTAATTAATTTTGTCTGAGATAATGTAATAACCAACTGAAACTTAATTACTTACCTACTTTGCAAAAAAGAAATGTACTAGAAGACTTAGTCTTAGCACAAAAGGTCGAAACTTTTAAAGGACGCTCAGCCGTTGATTTTGAACAATGTTACCCACTAAAAAATTTCAAATGATGAAAATGTTTACTTTCCATAAGAATCCGGTTATTTATTTTAAATCACAGATCATTTCTTTAATTTTTTGACATTAAATCCCAGTGAGCTGAAGCTTGAGCAAGTTCCTCATTGATTGCTTCATATTTTGAATATCTTCTTTTTTTCAATTTGGACGCATTTCTTTGCGCAGTTGGGTTTCATTGGTTATTTCTTTTTAAATAAAGTCTTATCAGAATTTGAAGATTAACATTTAGAATAAGTTCTATCTTACTTAAGACTACATGTGCCATTTTAGCACGTGCATTATGTACTCGCTTCTTTCAACTGCTTCTATTTATTTATTTATAGCAATTGTAAAAAAAAAACTGCTGATATCTGGAACTATTAGTCAAAAAGTTCCATTATCTTCTAATGAAGCCTGATTTTATAGAGTTCTCTGAAGGTTTTCAGCTTATTACTGCCTTATATTTTAAATATTTTTAATATAAAGTTGTGGCCGTCCAGTGTTTATGAAAAATACTTCTGCAGAGTTCCCAAGTTGTCTGTGTCAACTTTTAATATTATATGTATGTATATAAGGGTTTATTTTTCTCAGTGCACCGTGTTTATAGATAGTTCAGTGTATTGCGATACTCATTAAAAAAAAAACAGACAAATACTGAAAAATAAAAAATATCCTGCAATCGAATGTAAGTCTTTTTATGCTAAGATTTTCAAATTTTTCCGGAACAAATAAACTTATTTACCAAGTAATTGTCTTGTCCAATGAGCTCGTAAAAAAGAATTTTATATTTAATGTAACTCGAATAATTGTGTTTAGTGAAAATTTTCATTGTGTAATTCAGGCGCTTATATTAGCAAGCCGCACAAACAACTTGGTAACTCTGTGTGTATTAATTTTAATACAATATGCACTACTAGATAGCCATAATTACCAGGGAAGTAAATGTAAGTAGCCCGTACGAACTCGGGAAGGGTTTTAAGTAAAGTTTAGAATATAAGACTGTTTATTCTCAACCCAGTTAGGAAATTCAAGGAACGTATTTTTAAACCTACTGTACTTTGTTAATTATGTTTAGTAAGGTTTAATTTTGTTTGTTTAACTTTATTTTGCAAATCTACTGCCGCTTTTAAGACTCATTCTATTAGATTTGAAAATGTATCATATGAAATTTATATAAAAATATTTTGCCAAAATGTACTTAGTATTTGTTTAAAAAAATTAAATATGTAAGCTTCATATAATTTTTGTATATTTTCTGGGTGCTGTGAGTTAATATAAGAAATGAGCGCCTTCTTAAGCTTTTAATACCTAGTAATATTACGGTAATTTACCATTTTGTATGTAAAATATTGAAATATCAATGCGAAGTAAATTAATTTATAAACTACTATTCCAGTTTTTTTAGTATCCATTTTAATTTTAATTTAAATGTAAAGAGAAAATCAAGCAAAACGACCATACATACATACTATCACGCCTTTATCCCTTATGGAGCAGACAGAGCGGTTCTAAGTAGATAGAGCCCAAGGCCCCAAGACTCAAAGGCCACTTTTAACGAGGCAAAAAGATGGAAATAGGAATTAAAAAGTTATGGGTTGCTAACCACACCGCCTAACCACGACTCGCAACGCCCAATCCCTCGATCGACTTCTACGATCTGCTCAAGAAGAGAAAAAGCTTGTTAATATTACGTTTTTTCTTATCTCCTAGCTTGGAAGGAGATTAGATCATACAAGAAGGAACGCCTTAAATACCTATATAGTGAATCTACGCCCGTGAAACATGGTGGCAAAAGTATCGCAGTGTTCATTTTTAGAGCAAAATGAACACTTTCCGAGACACTCAGCTGGACACAATAAAATGAAAATTGAATTACGTCCACAGCCGTGCGTGGGATAGTGTGTGAGAACTCCACCTGTCCCAGCTAGTAGGTGTGCACTCACATGAATCATGTAGATTCATAATGGTCGTAGAGCAAGAGAGACACGACAAGGGTTAATACATTTATTTGTCAGCTATGATAAAATTATACATTATGTAACAAAAACCCTGTCTGATCCTTGTGGGAGCAACTCAGATCGTCAATATGAACAACTGTTCCTATGGGACGAATGCTTGACACTCGAAAAAACCGTCAACATTTTCATACAAATTGCCGGGCCGGCCGACCTCTTTTGTATGAAAATGTTGTTTTTTTTTTCGAGTTTCAAGCATTGGTCCCATAGGAAAAGTTGTTCATATTGACGGTCTGAGTTGCTCCTACAAGGATCGGACAGGGTTTTGTTATATATTGTATAATTTAAGTTGCTAGTATCAGAGGCGGTGGAGGAATAAGTCAGAATGGTGAGGATGGAATGAATGTGTCAAAAATTTATAAATTGAATTTAAGAATGAAATTAGAAAAGGTGGTCAGAATGAAATGATAGAGAAAGACATGAAACATAAGGTTTATTGCAACATCATAACAAGTGTCCCGGAATGTGAATATAAGTAAGTACATAACTATACACCATCACGTTTTTATCCCTTAAAGGGCAGACAAAGCATTTTAGGTCTTGAGATTGGCTTCTTTAATCTTCGCGGGAAGAGAAGCAGCTGGTACATTTTTTCTTTTCTTCAGACCAGCGTGGAAGAAATAAGATTAAATAAGAGTAATTAAGCTGGGAATATAATAAATATTGTTTCAAACTAAAAACCGATTTTTAAAAGAGTACCCAACATTTTTGAATCGTGTTTCAGAAAAGTCAAATGATAATCGCTCAGCATCGTATTTGGCTTTCTATAGCCATTCAAAGGAGTAATGCCGCGAGCATTATGGGGACATTTGGGCCGGGTAAGAACCGTGGGGGTTTGTTTGACTGATCAGGAATACCTACCTACTTATTTGACGAAGCATGTTGCGGATATACTTTTGTACTTTTTGACGAAGCATGTTGTTTTAACTAATTGTGATTTTAAAACATTATCACCAAAACTACACAACATAGAATTTTAACCCATAGCTTATCTCTGCTTTACACACAAGAAAAAGAACAAAAACTGACAAGTATGCCCTTTAGAAAATTGGTCCACATCTTCGGGGAAGTACATTCGAATAGACAACATCCTCCTTTTTTGAAGTCGGTTAAAAAGGTAAAAATTTTACGTGAATATGCAAATATCATCTACAAAGTCATCGTCCTACTCGTAGTTTTAGTTGTTGCTGTCTAAATCCAAAAACCAGTCTAAAGTTAATTAATTTATTACTTAGCAAATTGTCTAGTTTGAGTATAGCCCGCCCTCAACACTGGATATCGTAATTTAAAATCAGGTTCTTTAAATAAGCTTAGATTTATTCAGATAACACTTTTTTTATAACCTTGAGACGACAAATGACATTGTAAATATTAGGGCAGCCTGACACTACAGCATTAAAACGTCGACGAAATCCTATAATTATCGCAGCCACTTTATGTTAACAATATACGGGATGAAAGGATCAATGCAAGTACATATTTAAAATATCAGCATATTTTTTATTTCGATCTGATCTGATTAATTCGGTCTACCATATTTTTTATAATTCCGCTACTTAGTCGTACATAGCAATTATATAAATATGAATATATGTAGGGACAAATTACACTGATTGAGCTAGCCCCAAAGTAAATTCGAGACTTGTGTTATGGGATACTAATTCAACGATACTATATTTTATAACAAATACATATATAGATAAACATCCATGACCCAAAACATGAAAAAGCGAACTGGATTTTGCCTGGCAATTATTATCTTGTACTTGAGACAGTTTAAGCGAATATCCTGAAGAAGTGACGCCCTCATCTGAATTAAATTGTTAAGTGCTAATACGGAGGGAGGCAGGAAGAGTACTGCAGTGGGACAACGTAGGCTTAAAATAGAAATCGAATGTTAAGTATAGTAATAATTAATATTTTGCTAATACGATATCTAATAAATAGTCTTTAAAATGATTTACGATTAAACAATTTATTTTAAACGAGTGCGTCTCTACAACTACTATTTGCCTTGACAAATATAAAACGATACGAGTACTAACCCCATTATTAATAAAAACTAGCAAAGTTTTGCTAACATCTTTTAGTCTGATTAGGGTTTGTCTTATTTTTGTAATGTCAAAATTGAAAAGAACAAATATATTTTAACTAAACTCGGTTTTGCAAACGTTTGCAATTGTTTATGAACAAGGATTCCTGTAAAATTAAAGCGAAATTATACATTTCAGTGTGCGTGAGCCTTTAGTCAGCAATGTAGTTTCGATAAAATCAATTACGCAGTGCAATTGGTAAATTTGGAAGTGGTCATTGATCAATTGTATTGTAAAGCAATTGCTTGGTTTGATAAACTCATTTAATTTAAAAGTTAATAGCTGATACGTGCGTAGAGATTAATATTAAAGTTGCATTTTCTATTTATGTATTTTTGTTATGTTGTGCTTATTTGATAAAAATATACTTAAAGAAGCTGTAACCCGCGACTTCATCCGCGTAGAATTCGAAAATGGTTCTAATAGGTCCTTTAATTCGTTTTTTACGTTATGAATTGTGTTGTAATATCCCGTTCCCGTTCTCGTTTCCGTTACCGTCATTTGCTAGAGCAAAAGAGAACAAATGATCTATTTGTCTCAATTTTTTGTCTCTTACTCAAAAAATGGCGAAGTTTCATAATAATATAAATTCGCAATCCCTAATGCACCCCAGGGGATGCAATTTTTAAAATCTTATTTCTGTATTATTATTTTTTGTTGACCACTAATTTAAAAATTTCGTGTTTCTCGCTTTCAACAGAGGTTGCAAGTTTATTCATATAAACTTGCAACCTCTGTTTCACCCCTATAGGGATGCAATTTTTAAAATCTAATAAATGCATTATTATTTTCTACTAACTATTAAAATTAATAAAGAATATCATGTGTCTCACTTTAAAAATTACGAAGTTCCATACAATCTGGCAACCCCTATTTCACACCGTTAGGCATAGAATTCCAAAAATTCTTTCTTAGCGGACGTCTCCTAGTCACAATCTACCTTCCAAATCTGCCAAATCTTCATTGGCTAAGTAGTTTTCGAGATTTCGTGATGAGTGAGTGAGTGAGTGAGTGATTTTCGCTTTTATATATATATATATATATATATATATATATATATATATATATATATATATATATTTATATATATATATTAAGAGTATGATTAGTTTATGAGTAGAGGCAAAAGTATCCTTGAGGTAGAATGTTTATGATTCGCATTTTCGCCAATTCCCTTGACAGGCTTTAACGATTTACGCGGGAAGAGAGGCAGCTGTTATATTCTAAGTTTTACCTTTTCTCCCACAACTATATGGAAGAATTTACTCTCTCGAGTATGTTACAGGTAATATAGGTACCTACAGCATAAACCTAGAATTTTCTCACTGCGTTTAGGATTATGAATTATGTATATGGCATGCATATATCAATGACACTCGTTATGAAATTGTTATAAAACATTTATTTCCTTTTGTACGTGTGTAATAATAATAATTGGCCAAGTGCGTGTCGGGTCACGCGCAGTGTAGGGTTCCGTAGTTACAAATACTGACAACTCTAAAAACTTATGTTCTACTCGTAATTTGTACGCAATTTTCATTTTCCGAGTGTATTTTATAAGTTGATCGCCTTTAACTTTTTAATTTGTAAACCCTACTTAGCTCTGATACTTTTCCTTTAAGGTTCGTTATATATACTATAGCTGTGAATTTTTTAACGAGTCCATATACGAGTATAACCGTTTAGCAGATAGAGGGGGGACACTTGACTCTAACAAAAATGTTCACTTTAAAACCAAATATTTCAAAAACAGATACCTGAATCAAAAATCAGTGTTTACAAGCTTATAATATTTTTGAAAGACCTATTCAACGATATCCCCCATGATTGGTGACTCAAGAAAAAAAATTACTTTTCACTTAAATGGCACGAGAGCTAAAAAAATTCAGTATTTTATTTCACCACTGTTTCCGCATAATTAATTTACATACCTATGCCAAATCACAGCTTTCTAGTACTTATAGTCGCTGAGTAAAACCGCGGACGGACAGACAGACATGGCGAAACTATAAGGGTTCTTTGTTTACTACGGAATCCTAAAAACGACCATAGCTACAATATTACAGCTTTTATATTTTATTTGACTTAAAGGTCAAAGTGGGAGAATAAATTAATGACTAATACTGAGAATTTTATTATTGAAATAGCATTAATTGCAATCAAATGGAAACAGGTGGTGCACAATAATAAAACTTGCCAATTTATCCTTTTTTCTTATCTTGCAAACTGGTTTTGGTTGTAGGTATGAGGAACACCTTGTTCATTCTTTCTTCTATTAAAAAAATACGTGAGTATCGTGAAACACTCGGTTGGAATGAAGTTAGAATAAAAATTTGTGACGCAAAAAATGGACTGAAAAATCTTGCACTCTTTTTTGACTAGTCCGCCAAGTCCGTACTGTCCGAAATGGAACTTGGATCCAAAAACTTCGTAAGTGTATGTTATAGACGAGAGGAGGCTCATGTAACAAAAAAGTTGATGGACATTACTGTGAGTGGGTCGCAGAGAAGAAGACCTAAGAAAAGATGAAAGGAATGCATAACAAATGATAAGAAAGTTCTGGGAGTAGATGAAGGTATGACTCGCAATAGAGAAAATAGTAAACAAAAGACATTTTGCGCCGACCCTATATACATATACTTACATATATAGGTGATGGTAAGTAAGACGATATATGCGACGTGGAATGCCGTAATAAATCGAAACACGGGCTATACTAGATCACTTAAGCATACTTAAATTTAAAAAAGAACCAAATAACCAAAAGAAATGTAGATATTCTCATACAAATTGCCTGGGCGGCTGAACATTTTTGTATGGGAATGGCAATTTTTTTTGTGTTTTTGCTTTTATTTTAATTTCATGATACTATAGTGATCTAGTATAGCCCGTGGTTGTACGGGTGTAACGATGTATTATTAATTAACAGTATTGTAAAGTTACAATAAATAAAATTACTCTGCTGTCTATTTCTCTCAAGTTCTCCACTATGTACCTTACCTACCTCTTCATGTAAGAGCTCTAACTGCCCCAGCTAGTCCGTGGCTACCTACCTGCTAGGAGTTCCTACACGGGTATGTCTCTTCCAAGTTGTATTACTTAAATTATGAATTATATTTAAAGCAATGCTTATAACATACATTTTTCTTGTCCAAATACTTTATCACTAACAACCCTGTTACAAAAAATGCTCAAAATGCTCATTTATTCATAATTTACTCGTCAATTTGTTACAAGTACAAAATCAACAAAAAAAATGTCATGTTCATATACTACAGAATAAAAAAAAACACAAAAAGACGAAGTGAGTCAGTATCTACAAAAGTTTGTTAACAGTGTCAGTAGTCAGTATTGCATAAGTAGGTTTTAGAGCAAAAAAAGTAATTATTAATTTCTTTTTTCAAAAACCATTTATCTAAAGTGTAAAGTGCTCCTCAAGACCAATCAAGCGAGCCAAAACTCGATGGGGCTGTGTCGTTTTATTATAGAGTACCTATTACCACCTTCCGGCTCCATCATCAAATCAGCTTTATGTCATCATAATATTGCATTGTCATGCGATAAACTTATGCGTGCAAGTTTCAGCTTAATCAGAAACCAGGAAGTGAATCAAATTAAACTTGCAAGATTTGATTATAGACAGACAGATGGACAGACAACGGGACAAGTGAAACTAAATAAAAGCTAGTTATAAATGCATATTTTTTCTATCAAATCATGCGGAATATCAAAATTAAGAATAAATTTCGACTATATAATCTTAAAAAAGTTTTAAATATAAATAGTTTTAACCAAATTAATTTAATGTCCATTCCAATATATCTTTATTATCATAGAATATTTATAACAATAATCGTCACTTTATTTTGTTGCACAATTGTTGACGCCAAAAAGTTACTTAGAGCTAAGTTTACTGCCGCTTCCTAAGCGCTAGTGCAGAAGAAGCGGCAACAAACTTCACTGCAGCATTTTCTCAAAGGACGTCAACTCACAATAAAATTAATATTATTAATTATTAATAGACGTCGTGATATATCAATCAATAAAGATAGAGAAATGATAATCCGAATAGGTATTTTCAAGGTAAAACTACCAGCTACATTATTCACGCCAACGATACTTACACGTCAAAGTACTTACTGGTTTTAGGAAATAAAGCAGCAAGGTCGCCGAAGTTCACGCACATGGGAGTAAAAGCGGCATTTTCCGCATTTCGAAAACTTGTCATACGAGTGCTAGCTACTAGTCTAAGGGCTCAGTGTACGCAACAATAACACTTTTATTTTATTTACTGTGTATGGAAAGCGCAGCGGTACGTTGGCAATGTACGTTCCTTTTAAACGACTTTAAAAAGAAGGTTTCTTCGACTGTATGTCTGTTTTTGTAAGAATTTTACGCAATATTTCCGCCAACTGTGGACCGATTTTAATGATTTTTTATTTATATGAAAATCTTTACTGTCTAGTTGGACCTATATTTTTGATTATAATTAAAAACTCTTGAAATGTGAAAGAACTCCTCAACGAAAACCGAGTAGTTCCTTTATCTTATGTATAAACACGCCTGTATGCCTCTCTTACATAAACATCTCCTCTCACAGGCCTACTGGAAGAGATCTCTTTTGAGATAAATAATGCGTTTGTACAACTTTTGTTTGATGTTTTCTCTATATAAATTTTCTGTAAACATAAATTGGTTAATAAAATATAATAAAGAAATAGTTATAATTATTTTATTTTTTTCAATATAAGGACATCCTTGGGTGACCTTTAAAGCCTTTGGTGTCGCGGGGAGATCCAAGTTCAGCGGAGAAATAAACATAATGGTCAGTTAGTGAATGGACTTTGCACTAAGGAAACAGAAATGCGTCGAAATTAGGGCTGCCTGCTACCCTTGTATTTATAATAAATCTGCAGTTCTTTAATCAGTTATATGGTATAATGTTACTTTGTTATTATTTCATAGAACCTTATTTTAAGGTGATACACTAGTATTAAGGGGATACATGAATTTTTAAAGTCCAGTGCTGCCCCCATTGTGGAACACAGCCAAGAAAGAGTGTTTTTTGATAATCTGCGTAGAAAAGCTTCACGTTCTTACTTTAAACTGTAAACAGTAGTTCATTTCATAGTTTGATTAAGTTATCTAGGGTTTGGTCAAGACAAAATTGTAAATGATATCTCCGTTTCCTTTCAAATGGGGACTGGACAGCACTGAACCCGAAAAATTCATGTAGGTATTAAACAGTAGCGTACTTGAGTAAAGATGATAGCCCTAGTCGAAAATGACATGGCGATCGCAATGTGGCAAGGTGATCTTGATCATTATCATTTCGTCTGAATGTACGTTATGCATCAGTGGCTGGAAACAAGTCTCAAAATAATGACCACGTGCATAGCAGTTGGACAAGATAGATACAGATAGATACAATATTTAAGGCTTATAATATTTTTTCTGAACTTAAAACTGACATCACCCCCAATCTACACAACCGATTTTGAAGAAAATTTATGGGACTACCTGGAAAGTATACCCTTTAAAACAAAAAATAAAATATTTTCCAAATCGTTCCACACGTCTTTGAATAATCGGTGAACATACATAAAAACCAAAACCGGCCAAGTGCGTGGCGGGCCACGCGCAGTGTACGGTTCCGTAGTTGTGAATGGCCACTTTCACGCAACTAAAACGTCTAAAAACTAATATTGTATTGAATTTGTATGAACTTTTCCGAGTACGTTTTATAAGTTGGTCGCCTATAATTTTATTAATGTGTAAACCCTTCGTAGTTCCTTAAAATTTCGTTAAATATACTACTGTTGTAATTTTTTTTACTTGTCCATATATAACCGTTTAACAAATAGAGAGGGAGACACCTGACTCTTACAACAATTTGCAATATAAAACCAAATATTTCAGAAACGAATCCCTGAATAGAAAAATGATTCTATTCTGATGAAACGCTCACTATGATTTTGAAAGACCTATTCAACGATAACCCGCACGATGGATTAGTCGAGAAAAAAAATTTACTCCTAATTTACTTGTATGGGAGCTAATTTAAAACATAATATTTTTTTCAGTATTTTATTTCACCACTTTTTTAGCATGATAATAATACATACCTATACCAAATTACAGCTTTCTAGTAGTTATAGTCTCTGAGTAAAACCGCGGATGGACAGACAGACAGATAGTCAGACAGACGTACAGACATAGGGAAACTATAAGGGTTTCTTGTTTACTACGGAACCCTAAAAAAGATAACGATGAATTGATAACCTCCTCCTTGTTGGAAATCGGTTAAAAAGTAAGTTTTTAAGTTTAAAAAAGGTACTTTAAAAATTACTGTCCATATCGCTAATTATTGCATGCAAGAAGGATTGGGCGATGCAAATAGCAACCGAAACTAGTTTGATTCCCTTTCCGACCAGCATGCTCACTATTTTGCAAGACGAGGACTTTTGGTCTTCTTGACCCAGGCTCTGTTAACCCCGCAAGTGATTAGTTTCCTGTGTGTAAGGTAGAGATTAACCACAAGCTGTAATAGATAACAAGCAATTAGCTATCATCAATATCAGGCTAACGCGAGGTTAAAATTGGAATCGGCCCGACGCCCGGGGGCGTGCATATGTTATTTTTATTGCAGATTATTACCCTCAATGAGACAAGGGAACCACTTGCTTGTCCTAATTTTTTTATTCATAACAATATTGATTGTTTGAAAATGAAACTACACTGAAACTTTTTCGACTTGATACGAAGCAGAATTCATTTATCATAATGACTAAATTCATATTTTATAGTCAAAACCTTAGTTTTACATAATGTTCTTTGTTTTAGTGTTACATTAGTTCATCAAAGGTTTTTGCCATAATTTTGAGTGACAATATGTTATACCATATTAAATGATATGACAGAAACTATAGGTAGTACAGATTACAGTACGGCGGGGGTACTACTAAGCCGCAAACATTAATTTTTTTAAAACTATTGTTTTCATTTCGATAAAATTATGATTTAAATTTGTTTAATCGTTATGTCTAATAAAATAATGCTAAAAATATATTCTTTAAAAGTAATCTTTTATAAATATTGTAATTAGGTTAGAATATATTATGTGAAGCTTTATTATGACAAATAAGTTTTATGAGAATAGATAGAGAACCAATGAGACATTATATCGGTCAAGCAACTCAGGCCTGGGCAGTATAGGGCGTGCTGTAGACAAAGTTGTCTGGAAGTCTGGCTGTGCTTTGTACAATTGTAAGTGTAGATTCAGTCCGTAATTCTAAATAATTTTCTCAAAATAAAATTGTATTGAAATAAAAAAAAAAAAAAAACTGTCTAGGCTTTTTTGAATAATCGGTGAAAATTTGATGTTAACCGATTATTCAAAAAAGTCTAAAAAAAATTAGAATATAGAAGTAGTGCTAAACATTTAAAAAAGTTCGCGACGAATTGACCTCCTCCCTTTGAAAGTCGGTTAAAATCCTAAAAAAGTGCTTTTTTTTGCTCGTTGGCTACACTGCCTGTGGGCACCCTAACTAGCCACGAAAATGCGGCCAGGGCGCAACACAATGTGAGCAGCTGAGAGTGTCGAGAGGTGCGGCTCCGGTTTCACCATCACGGGGCTTACCCCCGAGAGCGGGTTTCCCCGTTATTACGCCATTACGTGCAATACACTTCCACCCTGAAGCGTATGTTCTGCTCTTGCGACTCCACTCTGGCCGGCCAGTCAAGGCAAGACAGAGGCGGGGGGTGTGTAATTGTGTGTATGTGTGTGTGTAAGCGCATGTGTGTATGGTCCCCCTGGAGGTAGGGTACGTGGTGTCGCCACTCACCATCAGCTCGCCACAAGCTGCCCTGCGTTGACTGACTGCACTGGGAACTTGCTGCTCTCAGAAGACAGAGCTCAGAGCTGCAAGACTCAAAGGCCAGCGTGATGGTAGAGCGAGAAAGTGGAAAAAGAAAACAAAATAGTGATGGGTTGCTAGCCGCATCACCAGTTAACATGATTCTCATTTTCAGTACCAACAATTTAACACTGTTCTTTGTTTGGTGTCGTTTTCATACAATAAATACTAAGAAATATTTTTTCGAAGACCACCAACTTAAGATAAAATGTTCACTCATAACTTTGTTTGCGTGGTCCTTCATATCTTTTGTTCTCTTTCGAATCCTTATACTAACATACAAAATGACGAACCAATAAAACACCATATAATATCAGATTGCTCAAAATCAACTTTATTAAATGATAATGTAACATTCAAACTTTTTTTTAAATTTAACTTACTATTGAGTTATACATCAAAAAAAAATATTCATATCAAATTTGCAACACTCGAAAAAGGAACTTAGTACCATTCTATAACTTAACTAAGTAAATCACGTTTTAGGCATTCTATACGTAGCCTAGGCATTGTATGTAATGCCGAGTTATACAGATTGCCGTTAACATATTGGTACTATATATTAAATGACGCCTAACAAATTCTTGTATACCTACATATAACGTATATAACACTCACATGAAACATTATATTAAATAAAGTATTGATTTTCATTCAGAGATTACAAAGATCTGATAACACAGTAAGTAATTATGAAAATAAATCAGCTTAAAAAACACTTAAGGTAAACAAAAACGTATACGCATGTGTTCACAAACCGGTTTTAAATTAGCCCCTAGAGCATTTTTATATACCTTTTGTGTGGTAAAGGTCAAACAAATAAGAAGTCGTATTAACTTGCAATAATATATGTACAACGATATTTTATTTTCTTAAGATGTCGCACTGCATCTCAAGACGTACAGTCAGGTACCAAGATACCCAGGCCCTCTACTTATATTTTGAATTTTCTCTTTTAACTAAAAATGATATTAACATGAAAATTTTTAATCAGACAGGTTTATATAAAGTCTTTCTGAATATACATTTTCATATTAATATTATTTTTAGTTTAAGAGAACATCAGGTATCTTGATACTTGACTGTACATACTCGTAAATGTAGGTATACACTGTTACACCTTTATCCCTAACGGGGAAGATAGAGCATTTTAGATATTGCGGCTCTAAGCAGACAGCACCCAGGGCTACAAGAGTCAAAGGCCACTTTCAGCGTAAAGGTGGGCGATATGTCGGGAATAGGAATTAAAATGGTGAAGGGTTGCTAGCAGCATCACTTATTAAGATGATTCAAATTATCTACATTAAAATAAGCGATGAACCATTTTTGGCCCTGAGTGAGATTCCCATCAAATATGTTCTAAATATGAGGTTGTTTATCAGACAGTATTATAGTTTTATTTTTTCTTAATGAATATCCACAAAATTTTTATAATCACCTCACAGGCAAAACGCATTTTCATTGAGACGTTTTTTGAGCGTGCTACATCTACAGAATTTTATATCAAAGGAGAAATATTATTTCTAGATTTGCCCCAATGATAATTACATCTATAATTGCAGTAATTTTTTACCGGATGATATTAAAAAGGCTGTAACCACTGATAATGGGGTAAAATGCGAGTAATGTACTAATGACATACCAAATATAAATATTCATGTGAGCTTTGGGCTTTTCCTACAACATGTAACAAGGATCAGAAAACGGATGCATAAGTTTGGATTACCACGTCCGGTACTAAGGAAAGTCGATTCGAGAAAGATTTGAGAAATAGAGGCTACAAGTTGATGCTTTCGTATTAAATTCACTGCGAATCAAATATCAAATATAAAAATAGATTAGTGCTGAAACTCGTCAAATTAATTGTACTTAATAAACAACTTTAGTTTTTGCTGTTTTAAAGTAAGTTTCGCATAAAAAAATATTTCAACATAAAACTCATTTTTGAAACTTTTCTTACTGGAAAAGAAAATGACCTGGACAAAAAGACAAATCTTCCTATTTTTTAAAAATCAACTTATAAAGAGTCGGGAATATCGTTAAAAATTTGAAACAAACAGTCTTGTCGAATGAATTTTCTAAAACATTTAAACATAGCTTGGTCGGGCCATAAAATAGGGTCCGTGCTGGTTTAAATTCAGATTCAGAGGATCGTCCTCAGACTTTTTCATAGACTTAGATAAGATTTTCCTGATTACTTTATTTAGATAGACTTTAGAGTGCTTGGCTGTCTTACAGAGGCATGAATAGAAAATGCACACAAATGAGATGAAGATGGTTCGGTGGTCAGCGGGAGTCACAAGATTGATAATGTCAGAAATTAATACATAAGAGGCTCATTTAAAGCAGCCAGAAAAGATGACAGGAGTCGTATGAGGTGGTTTGGACATGGGATGAGCCGAGACAAAAACCATTGCGTTCAAAGGGCTTTAGCCATTCCCAGCAAGAAAAAGGCAAAGGGAGACCACTTTCTCCGTGGTGGTCAACCGTGAATAGGGAAATTCTTTTTTTAGTTTAAAAGGGCATACTTGTGTAGTACTCCTATAGAAATTTTATCACAATCGGTTGAGTAGTTTAGAATTGAAAGCGGTTTTTAGTTTATCACAAAATTTTATAATAAGATTGTTCGAGTTTAACTACAATAGTAACGGATTTTCGTCTTGTGTCGTCAATGTTATCTCGATCGATCATATTATGACTGGCGTGACGCAACGGGCCAATAAGATTTGGTAAGCCCTCGGCAGGACACTTCTAAGAATTTTAACGACGTCTGCTCTAATGTTCCGCGTACATTTTGAATTTTTTTTTTCATCTTGTTTACGTATCGATTTCAATCTTACTTAGAATAAGTGAAATGGGGCAGATTTGTTTCTGTATAATGTAAGGTGGTTTCTGTGATTTGTTTAATTTCAAATACAGTAAAATACAATACAAATACTCTTTATTGCACCATAAACATACGGAAAAACAAAAAAAAAACAGAAAAAAGAAGACAGAATTATAATACAAAGACGGACTTTTCGCATAGCAATCTCTTCCAGTCAACCTTTATAATTTAAATCAATAAAGTTATTTTTCCCTTTCATTGTAACAAAAAGATGCACTTATATTACAAAAATGATTTAACGACTATACTTATTAATTACACATCGAACTAGTCACGTGATGTATTAGTTACTATGGGTAGCAAAAAACATTTTTTCGTATTTTGATAGACACTTTTTGGGAAAAGTTGTTCAAAATGATGGACTGAATTACCTTTTAAAATATTTATACTTCAAAAGCACTTTGTACAATATACATCCATATTTGTTCCAAAGAAAAAAAAAACGTGGATATACTTTTCTGGGAAAAACCTTTCCAGAAGAACTTTTGCTGGAAACCCTTTTGTTCTGGGAAACGGACCACAAGGTTTAGTTTAATATCCCTTTCAGTTTTCCCGGTACAGTAGGTACAGAAACACTTTAGCAAATTCAACGTCGTAGCACTCGTAGCTCTCCCTGTAAAACGTAGTTACTCGTAGTACTTTCGTAGAGACCCGCTACGAAATTAATATTGAGGAATTTCCAAATGCTCAATGCTAAAGTCACATGGTCATTCCAGCAAATGCATCATAGGTGTATCACGTCTTTATGGCTAATGGGGAAGACAGAGTATTTTGGCTCTTATGGCCCTTAGCAAAAGGAGCCTAGGGTCTCAAGATCCAAAAGTCACGTATACCGAAATACACAATTACATGATTTCTTTTCAGTAGCTAGTAGGACAAAAAAATGTAATCAACATTTTTTGCTCCAATATAGCGATACTTATCATTCGTTTATTAACGAACCAAACAATGAAGAAAAAAAATCTTGCAATTATAGGCCTAGGAGTTTTTATTTACAATTATCTCTGTACAAGATTTGCCTTTAATAGACATTTAAATGGAAAGAAATCAAAGAAATATCCATATAAAATAATTGCGTGAAATATTAACATTCAAGTCCAATTAAATCCGCTGCAGTAGAGCGTTTAACTTTTTTCTGCGGCACCCATTTTCTATATATCCAGTCGAGTATTTCACTGGAAAATGCGAAAAAAATTGCGAAGCGAGCTCCAAGTGGACCAAACTGGGTCGGCTCGGTCGGCCAGCTTCGGAGGCCTTCGGGCCTCTTCGTCGAGACTCCGAGCGCTGCGACCGCGCACATAGCTTTGAGACTCCGCGCAGAACCGCCGCGTTGCTCTTTCAACAAGTCACTTAACTTTCCTTACGTCACGGGAACAATAATTGTGATTGCATCCGCGAAATGAACTGACCCTTTCCTTAAGAACATAAATCTGCATTTTGTCGCAGTCTGCGTTGATAAGTGAGACGTGTTGGACTGTTCACAAAAACATGTTGTGGGAAGGGAACCTACTCGAGGAATCAGATACGGTGAGTTTTTGTTTACTTCTTTTGAATTTTCCTTATAATTCTACTTGAACTTAAATATCTAAATGCGATATTAATGTGAATTTAAATTATGAAATCGAGCCGGCCGCACACAGCGGAGCCGTGTACGTACGCGCGTCTGTACGTGTGAGTAACTTTCTAGTTTTCGCTCGGCGGACGTATTTACATAGAACGTGAGCGGTTTTTCATAATATAAACCCCATGGATCGTTTATTCTACGGTGTAAATATTCATTGCAGCACCTGCTTGTGACGGGATTGGCAATGGCGTTTGGTGTAATGGTGTGATTTCTTACTATGTTCCACGATGTCTATTTGTATGATGGGCGACAATTCGAATGTGACATTTTAAAGATACTCTAATCCAAAACATTAAGGTTGATGTTAAGATTGATCTGTTATATTTGGCTTGTCGCCCATTATATTTTTATAAGTCGTTTTACTACTTTTATTCTTACACCTCGTCCACAACTCCAATATCTTTATTTTATGATCATTTAATTTTTAAAAATGATCATTTTACAGTGTGGCTGCAACATTTAATGTTTCTTATTTTTTCCTTTGCAAGCACGATAAATTATACTGTCATGTTTTTATGCAAATTATAACAAGTTTTAATGCCTGTTCAGTTTTATGGCAAAATCTATGCATAATAATTAATTGCTAGTTGATTAAAACAAAAACCTTTTTTTTCAATTCGAATCAAATCCAAATGTTTATTGGCAAAAAACCGTTAATGGTTTAAAGCTGGCAGTTTATCTTTTTTTCAACAAAAGAAGAAAAAAAAACAGTTGACAGGCGAAAAAGTGATGATGTAACTGTTTGTTTAAAACATAGACAAACTAAAAAATGACCTTTACTATAGATAAGAACAAAGGGGTGTCTATAAATATTGTGTATATGCGTCTAATAGATAACTTATCTAGTTGATATTTGTGAAAGAGATGGCTATACACGTGATGAGATGAGAAAACGAGATGGAAGATAGTGATGTAAATGTCAATACACACTTGAAAGGCTCTTGGATCTAATATAAATTATAGAGAGTACAGAATTTTTTTATATTGAGCATTCAATACTCTTTATTTTGCCATAATGCCTGACTACATCCCATTAAATAGCTATTTATTTTGGAGAACATCTGTATTTTTAATACCTTTTAAAATAAGATAGCTTTCATTAAGATATTTTAGAAGCATAACCAGCTTAAAAGCAAACTTACAAGAGTTAGAGAATTAACATATACAACTTCACATACAAATGATAGTATTAAGGGACGTATGACGACCAGCGTTGTCAGAAGTTCATCATCATCATCCGAGCGTATTCCCGGTTGCATCCTCAGCAGTAACGCTTCAGAGCCCGGGGTCCGCTACCTAACCAAGGAGATTTGACGAGGTTACAGGTTTTTACACAGAGCGACTGCCGTCTGACCTCCACAACCCAAAGGGCAAACCAGAAACAAATCCTTGGATAGTTTGATGTTCAAACGCTAGGTGGCGTTTGGGACCCACAGTTTTACGTGCCTTCCGAAACACGGAATCATCTTTCTTTTCGGATAATCAGGTGATTCAAACCTGCAATATCCTAGCGTTGTCAGAAGTTGTATAAGTCAAAAATAACTTCGCCTCCTGACTCTTTATTCGGGTTTATGCTTCTGGTATAAAGACCATAATAATAGTTGTTGTTTATAAGTTCAATAACCAGCAATTTTTCCAAGGATTTCTCATACTAGCATGTAAATAAAATAGCGCTTCTTCTGTACCATTCTTAATTTGTATCAGAAAGGGTCGTGTATAAAGCATGAATGTAAAATGTGGTTTCAATGAGTGTGTTGTATGTTGGCAGCGGGCCAAAATAGTTTGTTTACGAATGACGCGCGAGACTTCAAATAGCATAGTTGATTGCAAAACCAAAATGATTGCATAAACAAATACTGAGGGCAACATATCAAATATATTCGTAAAGTAACCAAGTCATAAAATTTTTGTGACAATAAAAAAAAAATAATATAAAACATAATATCTACCTACATAAAATAAAAATTAAACCCTGACTGCAAATAAAAGAAGTAAAAGACGACCTCCGTGGCGTAGTGGTCACCATGCTAGTCCGCCACCTAAAGGTCCCGGGTTCGATCCCCGGTCAGGGAAAGTTGGAAAATGGTCTTTTTCAAATTGTCCTGGGTCTTGGATGTTTATCTATATATGTATATGTTATAAAATATAGTATCGTTGAGTTAGTATTCCGTAACGCAAGTCTTGAACTTACTTTGGGGCTAGCTCAATCAGTATAATTTGTCTCTATATATTTATATTTATTTATTTATTTAATACCGAGTATTTACTAAATTAATATTTCAATAAAAACTTGAATGTACTTATATTAAAAAATAATTGTCATGAGAATAAAAGGGACTCAACTCTAACACAAAAAGCTTTTTAATAAAGTTATTTTAACAAGAAATGGAAAAGAAAAGAATAAAACAGCAGATAAGATAGATAGATAGATAAGATGTTTATTTGTTGCTATAGTCACACACATACAGAAGAAATATATACAAAATTCCAATTTAACACATGATAAAACATCGCACTGAGAACATATATCAATATCCCTGCATCTGTGTGCCACAGCAATACAAAAAGGTCATAGCGGTAATAAGAAAGGTTTCCAAGAGATGTTATGATCAAATATCCGTTGAAAAGGTATAAGCTACATCAGATGCTTGAAAAATATGACATCAGTTTTAGCTATTACCACACTACCTAAGGATAAGTTTAGATAATTATGTTTTAAATATATTTTCAGTTAGTTTGACGACCTCTGTGGCCTAATGGTAATCATCATGCCACGAAATCACACCGGAGGTCCCGGATTTGATCCCCGGTCCTATTTATTTTATTATTTATTTAGTTATGAAAAGTGGATAAAATCTTAATATCTTTAAGATTTTATCCACTTTTCATAACTAAATTCATTTCATAACTGCATTCAACGAAATAAATTGATGTTATTCAATACAGAATTGTTCGAAATGTGTTTTCCAAGATCTAATCAGTATAAAGAAGTTTCTTTGTAAAGGAATCGTGCTATAGTTTAATATAAAAGGTAAATAACTGAGTCACTTTGAACAACGAGATGACTAAAGCCCAAAGATTGAGTTAATTTTAGGGTTCCTTACTTGAAGAGACCATATTACTCAGTTTCCGCTGTCCAGTCATCAATCCAAACGTATGCGGACTATACTTTACATCAACAGTTTTACAAAAACATTAAGGTTATCAAATTAATTTCGGCGTGTCTAGCCATGTTTTGAATCGTCATAGGTAAAGTCAACCCAAACACATGACAGTTTCAAAAAAGTAACTTTATAAGAATGGAAATAATATTAAGTTAAAAACAAAAAGTCCGCAACTTATTGTGTCAAAATAATAAACCTATTATGGTACGGTATCAACTCGTGAACGGGTGCTGCCGGGAGGGACTGGTCAGCTCGGCTTCGCTTTTTTTGACTACTTAATATTTTTTACTACGCAATTTATGTTTGTTTACTTGTTCGCAAGCATTACATGTTATAATGTGTCAACATTGTATGATATTATAAGTATTTATTAATTTAAACACAATTATAATAATATGACAAAGCCCTTCTGGCGAGTAGGCGACCAATACTGTGAAAATGAGTTTCTTTCGGCGTTTCTTCTCAGCAGTGGTCGTTACGAAGTGCTGGTATCGGTAGCTTTTCTTTAAAAATAAATTAAATTTTAATATACTTTACACGTAACATAAATTATACTGAATAAACATTTGAATCTTTTGAATCTTTTGACCGGAACCCTTTTGCTTCGAGTCTGACTTATTTAGGCAAGTTATGTATTTAGCTAAAGACGTTGTCCATTGTGTTGGGTTTGATGGATGAACACTAAAACATGGTAATTATCTATGGTTATTGTGATGTTAATTATGTTATGATGTTCTATTTACAACTTCTAAAGACACTTTATTTCATTCATCCTATGTAAGTACGAACTTGTCCTTCATGTGAGTAAATGTCCTATCTTCTTATCCGTCGCTTGACTGGAAGACATTTCATTATGGGATAAGAACACCGCTGTCAATTTACTCTTAATGTTGTTATTTTATGTAATTGTGTGTTTTCATAGAACGATAAAGTTATTACAAACAAACACTGTGACTAATGTTTCATGCTGTAGCTGGTAAAAAAAAAAACAAGAGGATGAGTGTTCTGGTACACCCGGTGAGAACGAAGTTCCTTACTGCGAAATAAAAAGCTTTATGAACACATTCATTTAAGATTTCATTCAATGATGTTTTGTAAAAATGAATTTCCAGACGCCATCTTGAATTTAAAAAAAGTTTAGATTCGGTATCCCTGGATACCGAGTCTAGTCTTACATTTCAAGTGTAGCCTTTCCGGAAAAAAACATTAAACGAACCACTTGCTTCTCCTCCTGCGCTGATCGAGGAAATTTGTTGAAATAGAATAAACCATGTTCAGAAGCGATGCGGATAACTCACCACTGTTTTGAACGTCACTCTGTCTACCCCGTTCAAGATATACAACTCAAATAAATTAACAGTCCTGATATAATTAAGAACACTGGTCTCCAAATAAACCGGCTAATAACCACCTTCTCACAGAATACCGGCGTGAAATAGCAGCATGTAAAGGCTGCTGTGTTTCGCTTGGTAAGTGAGATTCCGGTAGCCCAATACCCCTTCAAACTTTCCATTAACCTGTAGGTATATTTGCTCAAGTGATATAAAATGTTGAAATCTGTCATTTGGACCACTTCGATTTTATTTTACTTCCGTGCTGGTTTGTGAGAAAAGAAAAAATGTACTAGCAACATTCTCTCTCTTCTTAGATATTTCCATGGAAATCGTAGAAGCCGATCTAGGGAAGGGGCGAAAATGTTAATCATGTTCATAGACGATGCGGGTAACAACTCATGACTACTTTAATTCCTCATTTCACTCTGTCGCCCACCATCATGCTAAAAGTGAACATGGGTCTTAAGACCCTGAGAATATATGGGCTAAAAGCCACAAGACCTATAAAAACGTGATGTTATATGTATGTAGGTATATATTAAGTATATGTCAAAAAAGGCAAAAACGATTTATTTCTCTTTAGAAACTTGTATTTATATCACTTGATAATTGCTAAAAACCTGTGTTTAATATACACAAAAGTCATTCGTGTATTTCCTTGTGTTTGAGTGTTTGTGTGCAGTTTTCACAAATAAACGATTTATCTATTTATCTATCTAATCGTCTTTTTTTCTTTAGATTTCATAATAGTAGTTGTTGACGTCAGATCATTTACTTACAGCTAAGTTTACTGCCGCTTCCTAAGCGCAAGTACAGAAGCGCAACAAACTGTACTGCAGCATTATCTCCAAAAACGCCAACTTACAATTATACTGATATTAAAATTAGATATGTGGACTGAGGATACTATAATGATTATATTTTTGTAGTGTAACGAATATACTCGATATAAACATGTCAATAATAACCTTATTTGTGAATCGCATGTATCAATAACATTAATTAAGCAAATGTTGCAACTAGAAAATAATCTAATGAGAACTATTATGATTAACGGTATAGACTCATAAACATAACATACTTATTAATACAGCTAGTGTAAAACCTACTGTTTAATTCCCTTAGTAATTTAAAACAGGCTCTCAAATTGCACAACACGAACAATAAAATGCATGGTAATAAATAGGAAAGTACTATGGGTAAGTACAATACTTACGTTTTATTATTATAAAACGTTTTGTAAAACCTATTCCTTTCAATCAAATCCAAGATTGACTGGAAGAGATCCCTATCTGGGATAAGTCCGCTTTTGTACTGTGATTGTTCTCTTAAATTATATTTTTGTATTTGTGTTTGTACAATAAAGCTTTTACAAATGAATAAACAAAAACGCGGTCCAACTTTGTTACTCGGTTTCAACTATTATCCATCCTTAGAATATAGATCCAAATAAACTTACTTGCCAGGCAAATTCAAAACCCCTGACTTTCAGGCGTTCAGCGCCCATAACTTTTGAAGCGCCGAACCGATTTCCATCAAACATAGCTAACTAGTGGCGCAAAGAATTTAGTTTTCATGTAAAAAAAAACGTATTAAAATCAGTCCACCCGTTCGAGAGCTACGATGTTACAGGCAAACAGATATTGGCTTCAGACTTATAACACCCCCCTTTTTTTTGGGGTCTAAATTTCACCACCACACCACCCGCCTGAAACTAAAATTTCATTCACACCACTTGGATAGTTCGCAATCAACCACCGTACGTTTTAAAAGGAACTTTATACCACGTACGTCCGAACTGTGGAATTAACGTCCTGTAGCAGTGTTCCCGGACCGATACGACATTGAAACCTTCAAAAAACGAGTCTGTATCTTCCTGAGGCCGGCAATACTTCTGTTACACTCCTGGTTTTGCAGTTGTCCATGGGCAGCGGTGATCACTTACCATCAGGTGATCCGCTTGTTCGGTTGCCACCCTATAACATAAAAAATGGAAAATTTGTCATAAAAGCGTGGGCAACTTCCGTAAGTTTGTTTTTAAACAGCAAGTTAACAAGTTTTTTAATACTTATCTGTCTGCTAATGTTGCTAGAGACTTCTCTAGCTTGTCAATGAGACATGGCTCGGCAGTGCCAAGTTGGTGCAGCGCATTTACAAACCACCCACTTAGAGCCATGATCTGCTGTCATTAGGCCGGTCTGTATAATTAGTTGACTTTCTAAAATAACTTAGAATTTGTCTTGTTTAAAGTGGCTTTTATATGATACACTACATAAGAGGTGCAAATAAGCGATCGACATTATTTTCTCATGTAACCAAAGCTGGAATATCAAGAAATTTACAAGTTCTCATTTCTCACTCAAATTCTCCACTCAGTTGAACATTTACAACTCGAATGCAATTAAATACGTAGAACGAACAATCTTTGTTTTTGTTAATTTTAAATAACAATTTTTTTTTATTTTTTTTTTAATATATAGGGACAAATAACACTGATTGAGCTAGCCCCAAAGTAAGTTCGAGACTTGTGTTATGGGATACTATCTCAACGATACAATCTTTTATAACAAATAAATATATAGATAAACATCCAAGACCCAGAACAATTTGAAAAAGGCCATTTTCCAACTTGCCCTAACCGGGGATCGAACTATAACGACGGACAGACAGACAGACAGCAGAGTCTTAGTAATAGGGTCCCGTTTTTACCCTTTGGGTACGGAACCCTAAAAAAGAGTATTATGAAACCAGCTATATTGATTGAGTAGCCGATAATCGAGTCCAATCGGTACACTAGGTTCCGTTCAGTATTACTTACGTTAGGAGACGTACCACTGCACCGTAAAAGTTTTAACCTTTCGTAAGAGGAACAAGAGAGGCGGTCTAACCATAAACGGTATTTAATTTCCCATAATACCTAACTTATATTGTGTCGGCAAATTAAATGTTGGTAACATTAACCGTTAAATGTATATAAAACCTATAGAAATCGGTAAAACGTCGTATAAGATAAACAGTAACTATTTTATGAGGTTTCTAAAGAAAACGTTTAAACTACTAATTTATCAGAGGATGATAATGAGACTCTTAAATTAACGCGCCATTTAAACCGTTCGTAGAAGACAAACACGGGACAGCAAGATTAACCGAGTTTTTCTTTCTGCGGTGGAATTAATAAAAGTTTATTTTCCTAAAAATAATAAAAGAAAAAATACTTTATTAAAAATCAAAATACCGACAACCGCCAGATGTAATATAAATATAAATTAATTGTGAGTAGCTATGTTTTCTATATTTCTATAGACCGGTTTTATTAATTCGACTTTTATGTAACCGAGAGTTAGTATTCAACACACCATCAATGTTCACATCATCACATCAGCCAAAGGAAGCCCACCGCTGGACACATAGGCCTTTTTTGCAAAACAGTAGTTTTATAATAAAAAAAAAATATGTTGCACAAAAAAATATAGATTAATATTTTTTTACAAATATTTCCATGTTAATTTTAGTCTCATTATCAGCATTTCTGATATTTTCAAGGCATTATATTCATATTGACATTTGCAAAAAACCAAAGACACATTTTCGTAAAACAAAACTGCGAAAAACGATATTATTTTTCGGTGTCACAAAACGGCTTCATAAATACGATCAAATGGTATTTTACGCTAGCGGTGAGTTGGAAAACTACACGTTTTGTGTTTTGTTGGCTCCCTAGTTAAAAAATAGCACTCCAAAAACCACCCAGCGTCAATGTAGCACGCATACGCACGCGTCAGTAGCTTGCAATTAGCTTTCTGAATTAATAGCCACGCAGCGAACACCCTCATTGAGGGAGAGAGAGCGGAAACCGAAGTGCGGATTAAGATACATTGTAAAGAGTTGATTTACTGATATTTACGTTTAGCTAGTACTTCTGAGTTTCTATTTCAATCTGAATGGTAGGATTAGTAGTTAAGCAGCAAATATAAAATTATAGCATGTGTAAATTTTTTTCTACACAGTATTCAACAAAAACAAATCACTATATCATTGAGGGGGCTCGATGGCCAGCCGGACCCGGGCGAGCGCGTTAAGGCGGCCCTTCCCGATCGCTCTGTTTTCAACGCGAGCATACTTTGAAAAGCTTGGTGTTTCATCCAGAGCAATGCTAGAAAAAGAGGCAAACCAAAAAGAGAGAGATAGCGCTTAAGGGCATGGTTTGCATTCTATTAAATGAAATCAGTATTATTATTAACTATCCACTGAACGAATATTAACTATTTATAGGGTATGGAAATTTCATAAAACTTGTTCCAGTAGATACGTGTTTATCAGTAAGCCTTACAAGTATGTGAAATAAATGTTTTGTATTCAAAATTTTCATTAAATTTTCGAGGTTTGTATCGAAATATTTTCTTTACTTTTACGATTTATGAGTACTTTACGAACGGTCGAATTTGAGCTAAAATTTGTGCAAAAAAGTAGATTTTTGGACCCTTATACTGACTTTGTTTTTCTAAATTTCAATTTTTTATTTCGATAGAAACCTATAAGTAGCGCCCAAGATACCTGTGTGTTCAAAAGTTTTCAAGAAAGATCAGATACATCGCCATAATCACGTACAAGCGTTTGTATGAAAAGTAAGACGGGAAGGCCGCTCTTAATAGCGCCTTTGCATGCGACTTGCACTTTGCGCAATTGCGCCTTGCGACACCGGGCGTGGTCCGCACTTGGATGGGTGATCACAAGTTGCATAAAAAAATACTCGTGCTCCTCCGTGCTTCGAAAGGCACGTATGAGCCGTTGGTCCCAGTTCTCATCATTGTTTGGCAGTCGTCAAGCAAGCCTAAAAAATCTGATTCCAGTGATGTCCACTTATACACACGAATTGTATAATATAATTGATAAAATTGCAATATAATCCAGATAACGGATTGGTTTAATCCACAATACCACCTGACATTGTACTTATTCATAATCATCATCTAATAAGCCCGACAGTTGGGCTAAAACCAGTATCGATACAAGCTGAACGAAACGTAAGCAAAAATAAATGAAAAATGTATTTTGAGTAATGATATGTAATACTTTTATTATTCTGGGGTAATGATGCAACGCGATAGTTAACAATATATAGTTTTAAAAACTTAAATAGATTTTGCCTGAAAGTTCTTCTTTCCAGTTTATGCAAACACAGCATGGAACAACGGCTAATAATGTATATATTTTTGAAATGTATAAGCCCTTTCATACGATACCCTATACGGTATGTTTCGAATAATTTTATTTTTAGTTCATTCATTACTTTGTGGTAAATAGAGGGCACTAAGGTAAATTTACTGATGTCACATAGCCTATATTCAGCTGATGGCTAAGACGCTTCTGATAATATCTCATTTGTCAAGGTATCATGAAGGTCTTTAAAGATACGACTGTACGAGACAGATGCCCATATATATATATATATATATATATATATATATATAGCTGCCAAACACATAACCCTACTTTAGACTTCGCCGTAGTCGAGGAGTAAAAAGTAGTTATATCAATTTATCTGCCGGCTAGTTTTAATAAGGAAGGGAATGACAATTTAAAGTCCAACAACGTAGATATGTGAAAAATTCGTTTCAAGAACATTCTCAAGCCTTTCTAGATATTATAGGTCTGGTCACGTATCTATGAATTAATATTACATAAGTTTGGTATTTGCATAAAGAAGAATGGCTATACTTAATGTCACGCGTGAATAGACTAGTGACATTTAAAGGCACACCTGGCCAACATTTTACGACCAACACAATTTGACGACCTCCGTGGTGTAGTGGTCACCATGCTAGTCCGCCACTCAGAGATCCCGGGTTCGATCCCCGGTCAGGGCAAGTTGGAAAATGGCCTTTTTTAAATTGTCCTGGGTCTTGGATGTTTATCTATATATGTATTTGTTATAAAATATAGTATCGTTGAGTTAGTATCCCATAACACAAGTCTCGAACTTACTTTGGGGCTAGCTCAATCAGTGTTATTTGTCCATATATATGTAATTATAATTATATATATATTTATTTATTTATAAAATATTTCTCCAATAGCTAATTTGATATTTGCAGTATACGACGTAATAAACTTATAATTATTTATTATGTATCAGGTAAGGTAGATAAGTGCAACTTCTGACAAAGCATATTTTGGATTCTTTTTGTACATTTTCTAACGAAGCTGGTTGCTGATGAATCTTCTTTGTAAATCTGTGTTCTGATTTTGTGCAGTAAATTTTGTATCAGAATTTTATTTTAATATAGTTTTTGTCTAGAGTCCCTATCCAAGGATTGGTTCTGGTTTTGGGTTGCGGAGGTCAGACGGCAGTAGCTCTGTGTAAAAACCAGTAACCTCTTCAAGTCAAATCACCTAGGTTAGGTAGAAGACCCCGGGCTCTGAAACGTTAGCGCTGAGGATGCAACCGGGAATGCATGAGGATGATGGTGGTAAAAGTTTTTGTTTTGACTGTTTGGGTCGTGAATCGCGAAGGCAAGAAGGGGTCTTTTGCCCAACAATCGGACACTGAATAAACTAAAAATATTTTGTTGTTAAGAATATAAATTATAAAGACACCAGTTTTTCACCCACCACAACGTTCGTGAATTTTACACATTAGCCAAAAGTGGCAGTTTTTCGCTGTGCGCAGAAAAGTTCCACGTTCTCACTTTAAACTATAAACAGTAGTTCATAAAATAGTTTGAAGGGTTATCTTGGGCTTCATCAAGACAACATTTTAAATTATTTCTCTGTATCGGTTCAAATAATTTATTTCAAATGGGGGTAGCACTGGACCCTGAAAAATTCAGATAGCCCTTTAAACCATTATCACCCTGGCTCAAACAACGTCACACGAAAATTGAATTGTTCAAATTACAAACTGTGTTTGTTTATAAGTGACTCTACCTTTGAAAGACGGGATCGTACTACTTTACCGATAGTTCGTGACAACATACAAATACAACCCTTTTAAGGTGACACAAAAATATTTCGTTTCTGGTCACATTTTACAACACACTATATCCATCTTGTACCTTCTAAATCTACGTACGGTATTATGCATTACTGGTATATTGAATAAAACAAAATAAACCTTGAAATTATCATTACCGTTGTCTATAATCTCCTAACTGCGTCATAGCGCAACAATTGTTCGACAGCAAGATAATATCTGATATTTCACTTCCGACTTAACCCGTCAAACTGATCAAGTCGTGAGCTCGCTAAAACAAAGGAAATAGTATTAAAGTTGATTATTTAATAATCAGTAGCTTTAACCCGCGACTTCGTCCGCCTAGAAGTTAATACCAGTTCGAATAGGATTTTAATTACGTTATTCATTTTGTTATAATATAACATATGAATTATTATGTTAAAATGTTCCCGTTTCCGGCCCTGTTTCCATCATTTGCTAGAGCGAGAGAAAGCGACGGATTGCTTCAGTATGGCCTAGGTATTAGGCCACCCCATTTAACCCCTCTAGGGGTTGAATTTTGAAAAATCCTGAAACACGTACTTACTCATTTACCAAACTAATTTTAAAACAAAAAATCTCCATACAAACTTTGGACCCCCGTTTCACCCTCTTGGGGGTGAGTTTTGAAAAATCCTTTCTCAGTGCACCCTTAGACCTTATAAGGAACCGATGTGCTAAATTTGGAGTCTCTAGACCCAGCGCTTTGGGCTATGCGTTGATATGTCGGTCAATCAGTAATTCATTCAGTATTATATGTGAAGTAACTGAATTATTCCAAAAAAAAAAATGTACACCTTTTGATTTTAAACAGTTAAAAGAAAGAAAACTAAAAACCTTTCTTTGGAGCATTTAAACTTGAGAAATAAACTTCAAAATATGTATTGTTTATCATAGACAGTCGAATAAACTGATCAGTAATTTCGGTTCAGATTTTAATTATTTGATAATTCTTACAATAAGGAAGTTCATAATGGACTGAGAGTACTTTGAAATAATTTTATTTTAGTTTCTTTTTTTTTACGAAATTAAAGCGTTCAGGATATTTCTATTTTAGAACTCTATCTTCCACTTTCTATTAGGTTGTTAGTCTTGGGACGTCTAAGATGCTTATTAGAATATATCAGTATAGCTAGGTAGGTTCAGGTAGGTACTTGGCAAAAAACCCAAGCATGTTCCAATAAGCAGTTACCAATTCTGAAGAAATGAAAATATGAAAAGTGTACTATCACTAACTTATATTATTTATAATTTTTCTAAATTCAAAACCGACTTCACCCCCAAACTTCACAACTAATTTTGATAAAATTTCTATGGAACTACTCTTGGGGTATCTCCATTCCGACAAAAAAATAATCATCGAAATGGGTTCATAAAAGACGAGGTTATTTGCAAACACACATAAAAAAATATATGTCCTCCTTTTTTGAAGTCGGTCAAAATAAGATCCTGACGAATTAATAACCTCCTCCTTTTTTCGAAATCGGCTAAAAAGCGTGTAGAAGCATTAAAAATTCATATTTTCGCAAGGTTGGTGTCCAAACAGAGTCACATACATATAATCACGCCTGTTTCCCACAGGGGTAGGCAGAGACTAAGGACCTCGAACCTGACAGACCTCTTTCGCTTCATCTACACTCATCACTCTCTTCATGCATGCCCACCGGTTACGGGTACTCCTGTCAGAGTCACTTGCGCTATTTAAAGATCAAAACACTGACGTAAAATGAGGCGCAGTACCAAGTTAGAATTGAAAAAAACTTAAAACCTCAAGTATAAAAGAGTGAGAGTATAGAGCTGACATATCAACTTATACTGCGTAAAATATTCTTTTTTTCTATTGGCTGATTAAAGTCATAGACCGTAGAAAATGTGACAGCCCACAGTAGTAGGATAAGTCCCACTACTGTGGGAATACATTGCACTAATGTGAATTGAGTAGATGATTGGGTCAAAAATAAATTATTTGGTACAGTGCATAAAATAAATCGGCACAATATAACGTCACTTATCATTGGTCACATCCATTATTAACATGATTTTAGATTTATTAATGCAGAAAAATTGATATTAAGAGCGCTATTTGACTCCAAAAAAACATGACATCACACTATTATATTGCATACAAATTCCATTCCACTAACTTTTTGTTGACATTAAACTTATTGTATTTTTAACTATTTAATTTAATCTTCTAACCATTGACATCAATTGAACTTACTCTTAATTTATGTTAATTATATTCTTGTACTTGATTATAAATACTATTATTATATAAACTCAAATAATTCCTATAAGTTCGCAACACCCTGCCAGGGTTCATGTACTTACCTACTAACCATCTTCTGTATGAGTGCATGAAAGCGAGTAATAAAGAAATAAAGAAATAAAGAAATAATAAAGAAATAGATTTTTTTTTTTTGATGTTTAGAAAAAGTGTTTGATTTGAATAGACTAGTTGTCATCTAGTGGATTGTATAAACAATCAGCTAAGAATGGAATAAGATCGCATCTCCGATCGCATCCTCAGCGCCGCTTGGGGTACGCTTTCCAGTTTATTCTTCTTCAAAGATCGTAAATTCTTTCTTATATATTAATAGTCACTCATAGATATTGAAAAGCGTAAAGTAAAGCAGCCAAATTGTTTCGTCCTTTTCACCCCGAAAAGGACGAAACAATTTGGCTGCGTATTTTACGGTCGGCCATTATCGATGTCAAAACTTCTTAGAAGTGCAGTTAAATATATTCCTATAAAAATATAATACAACAATAGAAGAAAAATAATATGGTGTGAATTAAAGTTAAAGAACTGAACAAAAATAGTCTAAGAATTAATCAAATAAATAAGTATAATTTTAAAAGCAAAAATTGATGACATGTCTTGTTATTCTTCTCAATTTTCAATAGTTTGTGCTTCAAGTCATGAGCACTCGGAAGCATTCCCTACGAAGGCCAACCGTGAGCCAATTATGAGACAAAAAATGTAAAAATAAAATATAATATCGACTCTAGCTGAGTGTAAATAAAGTACAGTTTGTTTTAATGATTATTAAATTATGCTGTTTATTGATATAAACGTGTTCTTTAAATTACATTTGTAATGTTGGTGACGTCTTTTAAGGCTCATTAAGTTAATTTAATTATCGTTTTCTCTTCAAGATCTGATCTTACAAGTTTATTTGCCAGGAAAATTAAAAATCCCACGATTTTCAAGAACGCCATCTAGTAATGATTAGCGGAAAAACATATTATAATTGATATCTGTAGCGCCATATATTATTAATAAAAAACCCCGACTTTCAAGCGTTAACTTTCAATAACTTTTAAACGGCCGAACCGATTTTCATCAAACATAGCTAAGAACCACCGCAAGGGAACCTGCTTTCACGTAAAGAAAATCGTATCGAAATCGGTCCATCCATTTAAGAGCTATGTTGCCATAGAAAGACACACAGGTCCTTTATTTTTATATAATCTTGTTGACGGACTAAATACCTACTTAAAATTAAAAAAAAACAATCCGCTGGCTAGTCTGGGTGCTGCTACATGCGTAACTCAGCTTAAACCGCACGGTCTTCCCTTCTTGAACCACTCTTAATTTAATCAAATAAATTGTACGTAAATGTATTTTATGCGACTTTTAATAAGTATTAATTTAAAATAACTATAAATAACATATATTTAATATGGGCAAAGCCCCTAAATTGTCGATTCTGTTATATCGTGTAACTAATAGTATAATTGCATAGACTAATTCGTCGCCAAGGCTTGAGTACCATTAAACAAACTGGCCAATTGCAAGTCGAACTCCCGCACAAAGGGTTCCGTACCATTATCTATAAAAATAACGTTTGTTGTGTGGGAGCCCCAATTCAATATTTATTTTATTCTGTTTTTACCATTTGTTGTTATAGCGGCAACAGAAATACATCATCTATGAAAATTTCATCCGTCTATCACAGATGGATAGGCGGATAGATTTTAGGGTCCCGTTTTTACCCTTTGGGTACGAAACCCAAAAAACTGTTGCGTACTTGAAATATGTAATCTACGCAAAGATAGAATATAGAATATTTTTAACTATGGGAAAATCTCAGATGTATTACCTCCTTTTGAAGACAGTTAAATCGTTTTACACTTTTTGTTTGTTCGTTCGGCTGTCACGTGTCGAGTCACGTACGCCGTGTAAATTAGGAGTCGTGGCATGGCATCATGTTTTTAACGTTTCGATGCGCGTGTGAGTTCAGAAAATTATACTTGACATTCCATGTTTGGTTGTATGTAGAAATTTGTTGTAGTTGAAATTACAAAGTTGTTGTTCCGCAAAAAGAGGGGGTGTAATAAGTTTGACACTGTCTGTGACTTTTTAGCTCTTAAACGAACGGACCGATTTCAATGCGGTTTTGTTAATTGAAAGCCTTGTCTGTCAAGATGGTTCTGAGATATGTTTGACTGAAACCGATTCAGACTTTCAAAAGTTATTGGTGGTTAACGCTGAAAGTCGGAGGATTTTTCAATTCGGTGGCAAATAAATTTGTATGAAACCAATTTATACTTTAGTGAGAGGTCAATAGAGTAAAAAAGACTTATTTCAGGATTCTATAAAAGGAGATAATCACTTTAAAAGTAAAAATACATTATCTGTTTACGTAATAATTTAAAAGTTTATTTACTTTTTGATTCTGATGTAATTTTTAGCAATTTTTTTTTATCTTTATGAGCGCAATTCGTGACACAATCAGCGCTATCTTATTATTTTTATGTATCAAAATCAGTCTATGTTTTGATAAAGATATTTTTAACAAATTTTCATCGCATTAGTAAAATATAATTCCAGTGTACAATGAGCCCAGAGAAATACTTACTATTTAATATTGTCATCATATGAACGTTGAAACGAAAGTAGCAAGTATAGAATTGCACCAGAATTTCATAACATTTTTTGTTGTTACCAAGAAAGGTAGAAGAATAGACATTTGTGTTCCGATTTTCACTTCGTCTATTGGGGTCGAGGACAACTCACAACACTGGCATTACGTGAATGGACTGTCTATAAGATTCGAACCCACGAATTAATGGAAAAGGCATAAACTCAACGGGCAAGGCATTGTTTTGTTAAAGGCTTTTAATAGTATTGGGTTATATACGAACCACTTGTACTGTGCCATCCCCAAACATTTACTAAAGTTTCTATTAACCCTAAAGTTGGCAAGAAGAAATCGCTAATTAGTGATAAGCCTGCCTTATTTTAAGTTTTTTTAATTATTTTTTTATTCCTAGACCATGGAATAAAAAAATAATTAAAAAACTTAAAATAAGGCAGGCTTATCACTTTATAGCGATTTCACCACACCACAGGCACCCAAATGTGTATACAGAAAATGGATATCCTTAAACTGCCAAACACAAAATAAATTACATTTCTGTCATGTTCACAACTCTCGTTACTTGTCATTTTATTTTGTCATAAAATAAGTAATTCACGATTTGAGGTAAAAAATATTAAAGGTTTTTCCAAATGTTTGAAATGCCTCAATACAGTTTCGCAAAGTTGCAACTAAGTAATTAGTAACATTTAAGTAATAATTTTCGTGCAATTAGGGAATACCGCGTCCATTTTTCGCAACATCTGAATAATCTTTGAACATTCGCAGCTCTGAATCATAGAGTTACGAAAGCCTTAACAGGAAAATGTGAAAGAATCGATTTAGTGGCAGCTTGTGGACTTGGTTAAGAAATGGTGACTCACTCAACTTAGTGAGGTTTTGGAACTATTAATTTTAGAGTTGCGTGTCTGTGAGATGCAGGCTTTTCCCCAATTTAAAGTGCATGACATCATCTGAACTTGAATCAAATTCAGTCATTGTAAATATACTTTTTTATGACAAAAAATAACACTTTAAATTATCGTCATCATTTCGAGAAGCTTGGTGGCTCGGTGAGAGTACGCATTACAAGCGCTTTCGCAAGTTAAGTAACACAAAGCGTGGTTCGCACTTGGATAGGTGACCACAAGAGGCCTCTCGAGCTTCACCGGGCCTTGGAAGACACATTAAATCGTTACTCCCGGCTTACATCGTTGTATGTTAGATGACTTTAGGCAGCTTGAAATACTGACACCAGTTTTGGTCACTTTAACACACAAAAAGCAACAGACATACATCATCATTTCAACTGCAAGAAGTCCATTGCTGGTTATATAATATATATTATTTTAGGCGAGCCTTGAATGTAAAATGTTAAGAGACAACAATGCAAGAAAAATATAAATGCGTAGGTATTTTTTTCTTGTTAAAAAGCACACAAAAAATTTGAAATGTACAATATTCAATGTATCAATACATTGGTATTAAATACTGAATTTTGTCTGACGCGCAACGAGAGAGTTAGCGACTAAATAGTTATATTAGCACCAACATTATAATTTAAACGACCAAACTATGCTAATTTAAAATGTCGGAATTTTACAGTCCAGCCAAACTAGACTTGAGACAAAAATATCTAAAATTTAAGTTTTTGTTCATTCGATTTATTTATTAGGTGTTTTTAATTAAAAAACCTGTAGCTGTTTTAACTAGAAAATATTAACTTTACCACAATTCCATGAAATTTCATTTGAAAAGCCGATAAGAATATTGTTTTAAATATCAAAATTATTTAATTATAAGTTTATGTTTATTTATTATAAGTAACTCGTATTGTTTTCGAAATCATTAAAAATACAATATTTTTTTTTAGTTATGCAACAAATTTAAATCTATTATATTTTAAAGGTAAGAGATCTCTTAAGTGATAAATAGTGCCTTTGTACAAGTTTTGTTTGATGAATTCTCTGAATAAATTTACTGTGTACATGAAATTGGAAAATAAATAAATGCAATAATGTTTTGAAAATAAATAAATCGTGAATGAATCCTATAGTAACAGGTGTTAGTTCATAGATGGAGCTTTAATTATAGACACGACCTTCAAACTCATTAATATGTATTAGAAAAGATATAATACTAGTGTATAAAAATAGATGGCGTTACCTATACTTAAAATTGAAACAGTATGAAGATAGTGCGCTAAAAACTTTTAAATTTGCAAGTTCAAAAATAATTTATATTGGAATCGTAATAATTGCTAATTGAATAGATAAATATAAATAAAATTAACTTCAATTAAATATGTTACTATTTAAGGTATTAGAATTTTAGTCATAAATTTGATACAAAAATATTCAATCATATTTTTGTATCTCAAAACTATTTCTTTTTATTTACTATCGTCAAGTTTTTGAAAACTGATAACTACAAGCGTTTGTAATTTTACATTATACCTATGTAATAAACGTCAAACACACTTATTTCTTCAAAGAATCATGATTAAAAAGTAAAATATGACCAATAGCAAAACTATTTGAAACTCAACGACAGTTTCGTTTCTCGAAGTTATTGCGTTTTAATAGAATCGATGCAAATGTCTGGGCGTAGGTGCCGATCTGATCTGGTCGTGCGCAGGCGCAGCTGCGTCCAATGGCAGCGGTGAAAGGGAAACCTGCGTCATAACGTTATAGGAGATCAAACGGCCTTGGCGGTTCGATTATGTAGTTGGAGTACCCAATTATTGGACGGTGGCTTTGTACCTTAATTGTATGTTCACTCGAACGCAGTTAGGGCTATTGGTCCGTGATATTTGATTTTATTGCTGTAAAATATGATGCTAGTTTATTCGATAGTTTCTTATATTTCAGTTTTTTTTTAATTCATTGATGTAAATATTTTATATAAATAATTTATAACAAAGCAGATAAAAAACAACGATTAATGTTTTCGGTAATTGATACAAATCGTAATCTTTGTACTTAGCGTATTCAAATTAAATTATGTACTTATATTACTTCGTGCACAAAGAACACGTGTGTATTTTTCCGTACAATACTTAATCTTGATTGTTTCTACCGCCATTGGCCATAATTATGAACGATCCATATTATGAAAAATAAAACAACATTTCTATAATGCAATCTCAATTACAATACTAAATCTTATCATGCCTCTTTTATTAATATTTGTAGTAATTTACTGATTTACTTTTTGTCACTTATTTCTGTAACAAACTGTAGCGAAATGAAACTAGGTACTTAGTTTGATGTGCAACTAATCAAATCATTACATTGATTACAATTCAACTAAGTATGACTAAAATATTATTACTTTTACCAGTAAAAAGCTACGGCTAACTACTAAAGTCAATTTTTTTTTGTAATTTGAGTATAAAAAGTAAGGCTACATATATTTTGAGTTTTGTAATGGCACTAAAAACAAAATTTTTGTATGTTTAATATTTTTATGTTAGCAGAGCATTTTTAAACGGTTTTTGTAGATCTTTTCTTTAAAAATAATAAGAGGAAACCATATTTAAGAAACTATAAATAATAATATTGGGGCACGGGATGGGAGTGTCCCCAGATCTATACCAATCGATAAAAGGGGTATATTTTGAAAATGCTTCATAAAAACACATACTCTGGTGACTAGAATGTTCAAAGTACAGTTTGTAACATTTTTTCTTAAACATAACTTTGCTATGAAGAGAAGATACAATTCTCAATTCTGCCTGTATAAAAAGCTTCAACATGACTACGTCGCACCTTAATCTAGATGAAAAGGCGAGCTTGGCAACAAAATATGGCTGACAATAGTAAATGTTTTGCTCAAGTCTCGGCGGGAAAACCCAGAGCCTTGAGGACCGGTTAAGAACGCCGACCGCACGATTTCAAACTTCAACCACAGCAAACACTGAAAACAGAACGCTATCTTTTTGATAATATAAATACTAGACTAAAAAATTTGTAGCCTGTCTGCACTCAACTCTAGATTCAAAGATTTTACAAACTACAGGACTGAATTTTATACGGTTTTCAAGTCTATTATGTAAGTCTTTTATGCGGTTTTTAAGTTGAAGAACCTTTCCAATAAATAGTTGACTTCTAATACATTTGCGCGTTGTATGTTTATTATCTTTATTAAATAAAAATTAAACGTGAAAACATATAAGAAGGTTAAAAACTTGGCGGAGGAAAGAGATATATGGAAAGCACTCCACCGACAAGAGCCCAGCTCTTAAATATATGAAGAGAAGATATTTATTGTAAAAATAAGGTTATAAAAATATTATCGCAAGAATAAATGATGAATGAAGTAATTTAAGTTTATTGTTATAAATTCTTAAACATTTTAATTTGGTGATTTTGTTTGAAGGTGTTCCGACGTACTGGTACTCAGTTTACTATGGCCAGACTTTTAAGCACAATCTCAGAAACTCGAATGCAATTTATTTGTACACAAATTGTTTTCAGATACTTAAGGCATTATTTTTCCTTGAGTATGTTCTTATCATTTAGATTGCTTATTGAGACGAAGATTGCACATTTACAGTCCGCTAGACAGACTTTCAATAATTTTTACTAGGTTCAATGATTATCGTGGAAATTACGTAATAATTAATCTTATGTAATTTAACAGTCCAATTTTATGTTACGATAGGTTTTCTAATCAATGTTATGTTATCCTCTTTAGGCCCAAACTATTTTTTCTTAACTGAAATAGTATATGTGAAGAAATAAATATATTTTTAAGCTACGTTCCTCAATAACTTCTCCGTTTTTTTAAAAGGGATGCAAGATGGTCCCTTTTTCACCATATGAAGATTTGTTGATGGAATCCTTGAGAAATCGTGAGAACTCCTCAAATATTCTATACACACATAACTGATTTTGATGTTTTGGTCAATGAATCAAGCATTTGCATTCAAACAATGTGCTTTGGTGAAGTGTAACTGACAAAGAAGAACAGAAACTAATAATACTTTTATTTGTTTAAAATTATCTTAGTTATCTGGTATCGGTAGCTTTTCTTTAAAAATAAATTAAATTTTAATATACTTTACACGTAACATAAATTCTACTTATTGACGTGTAAAAGTGCCTGTAAAGGTCTAATTACTGAATAAACATTTGAATCTTTGAATCTTTAAAATAAGATGCATAATGTTCTTCCCCAAGTAGATATTTTGTAAAGTACTAACCGCCCACACAAGTCTTTAAAAATGTGTAAAAGTTTTATAGTATTATTAACATGTTAGCGAATAAATCTAAAGTTAATAAACATAAAAAATATTTTGTCGAGGTCTCGTTTTCGTGACAAAAACGTGGCAGTAGTAAGCAAACGTTACGTTACGCCATCTATGTTAAATTGCCAAAACTTAATGCGACATCTAACGGAAAATTCACGAAACGTGATTATAATTAACTTTACAAACAGGTTTAACAACTCGATCATAAAAGTACACGCATGGACTATGTACCATAGAGACTAAAATATATTTATTTACACAAGAATATTTTTTTTAATGGTTTTTATATCCCAAAATTGCATTTGCAAACCGCATCTGCTGCTCACCACACTTACGCTAATACAATCTTAACATAACATACGTGTATACTATCCAGATGGATGTTTATCTATATACTTATGCATTTATTATAATATAAAGTATAGTATCGTTGAGTGTTGAGTGAGAATGAGTTTCTTTCGGCGTTTCTGATCGTTGCGGAGCGTAGACATAGGTAGCTTTTATAAAAAAATTTAAATCTTTATATACACTACACGTAACGTAAATTATACCTATTACTGAATAAAAATTGGAATTCTGAATTTTTTGTATTATTTTTTTGCTTTTTCGTGTGTAAGTGGGCAAAACTAGTGTCATATTTTTCACGTTGCCTTAAGGAATCTGACATAGCTTGACGACTGCCATACAATGATGGCAGCTGGGACCAACGGCTTATACGTGCCTTCCGAAGCACGGAGGAGCACGAGAATTTTTCATGCCGCTTATGGTCACCCATCCAAATGTGGAGCACGCCTTGTGTTGCTATACTTGCGAGAGCGCTAATAATTCGCACTCCGGTCGAGCCACCGAGTCTTCGAGTTCGTCGTTGAGTTAATACTCCATTATACAAGTTTAAACTTACTTTGGGGCTAGCTCAACTAGTATGGTTTGTTCTATTTATTTATTTATTAATACAACGAGTACACAGATAAGAAAATATGACTTTCAACGCACCGATTGCTTATATTACCTTATAAGGGATTCTTAACCTGATAAAACATATCTTATCACGCGAACTTTGTTCTTATAGATAAGTTTATCGATAACTTTTGTCAGACATAAAACGATATGTAGCGAAGAAATGTATTTATTGACAGTCGAACATTTAATAAGAACATTATTAAGTTTTATAAAGATATCAATTTGGTGATTAATAGAAGTGTTGCAGTTTGTGCGTTCGATATGTATTCGATAATGTGCGGAGAACATTATTTTGGACCTTACTTCTTTGAAGATGGCCAGGTTTGTTTTTAAAATTGACGTAATTTTTTTTCACGCTTTTTTTATATTTTTCCCGTTCTCTGTTATTTGTGCCACCCATGCCTACTACGACACTCGTGGAAGAGAAATAGTGTGGTGTTAGACGTTATTCTAAGTACTTATAATGTTACCACACGGCCAAGTCTAGTGTGCACACCAACAAGAAATAAAGATCTGTTTTTAAAAATACCATTTAATTTGTAAAACATCAGTTAAGTACTTAGCTTAAGAGCAAGCTAGCAAATAAACAACAACAAAATTTAATTTAATTTGGCAATGCTGCCAGCCTTCTGGGAACTCTTTCGCAAGATCTGGGGCAAGATTTGCGAGACATTTTTTTTTGTTTCAATATTATTTAATTTTAGTATTTAAGTTTATTCATTTAGTATAGTTATTGTAATTACTGTATTATTTAAATTTTAAGATATTTGTAAAAAAATTGTAATTAATAATTTAATTTAATAAATTCAATTAAACATTTTTATACCTGATAGTGCAGTATAGGGCTTTAGCCTAAACTGTAAACTAACAACTTTTATACTCATGTTTGACAAATAAATGATTTATGAGACTGCAAGCATGTGCATGTCTATTTATAAGTTGTCAATAACTTATGTAAGCGGGAATGCCGTTGAGTAACGCAGCCTTATGTCATTTGGAAACCCATTCATAAAGCCTTCGCGCACTGAGGTATAAAAAATGTGATGTGTGAATTTTATTGCTATTGTGACAACGTTCTAAAATTTGCATACGAGTTAAGATTTAGAACCTTATCGCAGTTTGAGGTTTGTATCGCATGGTATCGCTATTTTCCATTAATGTTATCGTGTGACATTTTTTAAGGCTTGGTCTACTTAATAATGTATAGAATAAACTGAAGATAGCTTTTTTAAGAAAGAAATAAGTCGATGTGCTCATATGTTCTGTTCTGTTCTGTTCTGAGTCCGCCCAGCCAGCAGTTACGCTGCAAGAGTTTATGAATGAGGTCTACCTTGGAAAGTGCATCAGCACGCTTGCAGACCAAAGCCGGTATGTGTACCGTCTTCAGTTCGTCGAGTTTGGCGATGCCAAACCTCGTTATAAAAGTTGTTGACATTGTTTACGGGTTGTTTTGATACCCCCTTTTGATTATACGTTGTATAAAAATATGTATTTTTTTATACTAGGCAAACTCATTGACCTGAGACATATTTTCAATACTAAAAATACATACATATAGGGACACCAACACCCAGTAAAATCACAACCTTCCAACAACTCAAATCAGATACTTTTTCTAAACGTCAAAGCCAAATCTTTTGATTCGTATGAAATATATACTAAAGACGGCATAGTTTCTTGAAGTCAAATAGCGTTCTTAATATCAGCTTTTCTACAATAATAAATGTAAAATCAAATAAAAATGGATATGATCATCACAAATTACACTATTTTTTTAACGTTTTATTTTCTTAACAGTACCGAATAATTTATTTTTGACTTAGAAAAAGAACCCATTTTAAAGAGGCCATTTTCCAAAAGATTCAAAAGATTCAAATGTTTATTCAGTAATTAGACCTTTACAGGCACTTTTACACGTCAATAAGTATAATTTATGTTACGTGTAAAGTATATTCAAATTTAATTTATTTTTAAAGAAAAACTATCGATACCAGCGCTTCGTAACGACCACTGCTAGCAACTGTAGCTTGCCCTGGCTGGGGATTGAATATACAACCCCCAAGGTGGAGGACTATTACGCGACGAAGGTCATCAATAATTATAATACACATAATTCATGATACAAGACCACACCTGTTGAAACCACTGCTTAATATTGTTTTAGAAACTTTATGTAATAGATTTATGCCTATAAAAACATACATATTAACAAACGAATTAAATACAATAATTTAAGCATACCTACATCGATTTTATCGATATTTAACTATGAAAAGTTTTCGAATTAAATCTAAATGATAAATCCATAATGATGATAATTAACTCATAATTCAGATAAAACGTTAGAAAATATACAAAAAACATCAACTTATCGAATTGACATCAACTTCATTGCACTGAGCATAGGAGAATCGGTCATTAAAGATCAATATCAGATATTAACCAAAATTTGAGACCACCCGAAAGTTCTGCGACAGAATAGTAGATGTTCTGAAGAAAGGTGAAGTAAGGAGTACCTATAACCGGAGAGCATGTGTGAAGATAAAGATAAAGATAATTTATTTGCCAAACATGTGTTACAAGATATTACATTCAGTTTCGTCCAATCATCATCGTGTGAAAAGAGTAAAGAGTATTGACGAAGCAAAAGAGGTTTGCAAGGATCGTAGCAACTGGAAATCCATAGTCTCTGCCTACCCCAATGGGAAACAGGCGTGAAAATGTGTATGTATGTATGTGTGAGAACACCCAGAATTGATAAAACGCCCAAGCGCGAGTCGGACTCGCGCACGAACTGGTTGTGTAACATTTTTTATAAGAATCGAGGTTGCTGTAAAGCTCCACTTAAATATAAATTGTATTCTGTTTTTAGTATTTTTTATTATAGCGGCAACATAAATACATCATTTGTAAAAATTTCAACTGTCTAGCTATCTCGGTTCATGAGATAGCTAGACAGTTGAAGACTGAGACAGCCTGGTGACGGATAGACAGACAAACGGAAAGCGGAGTCTTAGTAACTGGGTTAGTAGTTAGTAACTTGGGTCTTAGTACTTACCCGTTTTTACTCTTTGGATACGGAACCCTAAAAACATGTATAGATGCATTATCACGTTATTATCCCTATGGGGTAAAAGGCAGGCTTGGCGTGATTTATTTATTTATTTAACGTCATACACAAATACAAGTGTAATGGAGGACTTAAAGCCTAAGGCCTTATCTACTAGTCAACCAAACGGGTGATGTAGAGAATGTCAGGGGTGGTGCACAACTTGAATAGGTATGTATGTGGCGAAAAAAGACTATCCCTCTTATTATAAAACCCAGACTAACTTTGATACTAGGTTTAAACCATTATCCGACCAAATCAAGTTGACATCTAGTAACATCACACTATCTAATCTGTCAATGTCAACTTCATTTTGGGCGGATAATGGTTTAAACCTAGTAACAAAGTTTAAAACCCAGACTGGGTTTGATAATAAGATGGTATATGTACATAATAATCATCAAAACAATAAAGTACGTACAAATAATACACACTATTCATCTGATATTAGTGAGGGTGGGCGTTATGATGGAATACGATGATGGAAAATGATGACGTTAAGATGGTACATTCAATTTTTTTCTTTTCCACCAGACCAGCATGGAAGAGTATAAGAGTATAAAAAACATAAGTTTAAATTGTAATTTATGATAAAACAAGCATTACTCTCGCTTCTTGTTTCGGCTATACAAAGAATAAATACATATTTTTTCCAAGCGCTCGTTGATGTCTTTTGAAAGCGCAAAATAAACAAAGCACTCGAAGCTTCTGTGAGCTTCGTTCAGTTTTAAACTTAAAGCTTCTGTTTCTCATTAACAAACTGTGTATGAATTTTATTTTTAAATGTAAATAAATAATTCACCTCGAATAAAAAATAATATTAGTAACAATTCATCTATATTAGAAATTACAATAAGCATTAATCATATATTTTTGGGACAACTTCTCAGCAGTTTTCTTTCTAAAAATATTATTTTTCAAAAAATTATAAAAAATATAGATTTATGGACTAAACATTAAATTCGTTTTTTTTTTATAAAACTTACGAAAAAATGTGCCTACAAAGGCATAGTCAAACTTTTGGTTCTGTGACGTCATATTCCAATCTTCACGCAGACTATAAAACAAACATGCTAATTATTTATAAATCTGTACCTAAACATTTGCATGACGGCATTCGAGTTTTCCCACGCGGCGACCGGCGTCAGAGCTTGTATGTATATATATACATACATAAATCCACGTTCATAACACACATTCATATTCATACAACCAATGTACAGACTTGCTTGACGCTTGACATACACATACATACATTTATAGATAGTGTTTATGTATGTAAGAAATATGTAATCATCTTGCTATAAATTAAAGACCGTTACAAAAGTATAGGTATATGAATAGGACATATGATTTACTATCTTTACCTTTAACCCTTTCACCCCGAACGTCGGATTTATCCGACAAACATTGTCGTGCCCATTCCGCGAGCGCCGGATATTTCCGACAAAAAAAAAACCGCTCGTATTGCACATAACTCAATTATCCACATCCCTTTTTGGTTGTAGGTATTTATTTTAGATTTACTACCCCTCGCGCTGGGGGCACGGCAACTGATATAAAGTCTCACGGTGAAAGGGTTAAGGAGCTTGGTGGCCCGGCGGGAGTGCGCATTACTCGCTTTCTTTCGCAAGCAAAGCGACACTGGGCGTGGTCCGCACTCGGATGGGTGACACATACACTGTCGTGTACACGGATGTATAGTTTTGTTTGTAGTAGTAGCACGCATAAATGATACTCCGCTTTTATGAAGTGCTATACCTGTGACGTCGGTTGCAAGTAGTCACAACTGCATACTAGAGACATGTTATGGAGGTCTATGGAGGAGACCTACGTTCGAAAGAGGCAAATATAAGGCTGAAGTAATGATGATGACAATCAGCTTCACCAAGTACTTATTTATTTAAAAGACGAAAAAGAAACATTATTAAAATTCACAGACAATAAAAAGGGAAGGAGACTTAACACTATTGTATAACACAAAAAATGGCGCGTGGCATAAATTTACACATAAGCTACATAAGTTTTGTGTTTTTCTCTAACATCATTGGTAATATTTAGTAAGGGGTAGTATACTTATAAATGTGAAAATGTACTTAGTATACAAACAGCAATAACTATTTATAAATATATTATTTATGCAATTAAAAAATAAGCTACGAGTGAAAAATTGCCGCGCGTTCTAAGTATGTAATGTTTAGTCTGCTTCCCTTGGTACATCTGTGAGTAAAATCACACTGTGCCTTTCGGCGCGTTGGGTCCTATTACCGGAATGTCCAGTCGGTTCATTAGGTCTCTTTCCCTGAACGTCCATTCCCCGAATGCCCACATACGTACACGTCTGTCACACTCTTTAATTTGAAATCATTGTACTTGTGTGTGTAGGTTCTGTAAAAGTAAGCGTTGTCTGTTAACCACATGCACTAGATGGGATTGAATGGAGGTTACGTCATCACTATGGATGCCAACGTCACTGATTTTTCAATGAATTTTCGTCATGACTTTGATGTCAGTCTGATTTTCCGGTTATAGGTCGTGACAAATCAGCCATTAAGGTCGGCAAAATGTCAATTCCGGAGTTTGTATCATTAGATATTGATAATTACCTTAGCGGTTGAAGCCCTTCTTAGTAATGCCTCTTCTTTCTGAACTTTTCTTCTCCATAGCTCTCTAGATGGAAAAGGAAAGTCGAACCTTTACAAAAATATATAAGAAAATATATAGATTATAGCTGGTAAATGCACTTCGTATTTCTACAATATCAGAGGTTATTTACGTAAATACGACTGCCTTAGCAATTATCATAGTTATTTATAAAATATAGTATCGTTTAGTTAGTATTCCATAACACTAGTCTCGAACTTACTTTGGGGCTAGCTTAATAGTGTGATTTGTCCGTATATTTTTTTTAACCGACTACGAAAAAGGTGTTGGTTATCAATTCGTCGGAATCCTTTTCATGTATATTCCTCGATTACACAAAGATGTCTGGACTAATTTGGAAAATTCTTTTTGTTTGAAAGGATATACTTCTTAGGTGCTCCTATATAAATACCAAAATCGGTTGTGAAGTTTAGTACTGTAGTCGATTTTGTTATGAAAAATGATTTAAACTGACTTAAAATGACTTACATTAATCCCATGTTCTAACTGTGCCAAACAAAAACGTTTAAACTGTCATTAATAATGAAAACATTAATCATTAAATTAACTACAGCAATACTTGGCTTTATCTGAATACTTGAATACCGTCATAAATGTATTTGTATGTCTGTGCTAAATGTTGGACATAATGAATGGCACGGGACGTGATGTCATTCAAGTTGTTTATGTCAAACGAGGCAGAGTAGCTAATAAGTAGTTGGTATTCTTAAACACGTTTACTTGGAGCTAAATGTTGGACTTAAAACCAACGGTTTAACACAAAAGATGGTAATGAAACAGACACAGAAACCATTGATTCTGGGGGGTTACTCCATAAAATAATTCGTTAGGGTCAGTTCAGACAGGTAGTAAAATTAACTTACTTACTGCGTTGGCTCAGCGACCCGAAGTGGTTCTTGGCTTCCGACACCAAAAGCCTGCCTTCCCTAGCCTGCGCCATCTGCAGATCTCCTTGGAGGGTTTCGACGTTGCTGCCTTCGTCTCTCCAGCGGTACGTAGAGCGACCCACCGGCCTTTTCCCAGTTGATCTCCCCGTGTACGCTCTTTTGACAGCACGATCCACCTCCATTCTCTCCACGTGGCCCAGCCATCGAAGTCTTGCCGCTTTGGTCTCTCCTATTATGTTTGGTATGGCCACTAGTTTTTCTACGTCCTGATTTGTCCTAATCCTCCAGTAAGTATAGTAAAAATGCTCGAGAAATTTACTTTCAATCTCAATTGAAAATAAGACCGTATTCATCATCATCTTCACGTATTCCCGGTTGCATCCTCAGCAGTAACGCTTCAGAGCCCGAGGTCCGCTACCTAACCAAGGAGATTTGACGAGGTTACTGGTTTTTACACAGAGCGACTGCCGTCTGACCTCCGCAACCCAAAGGGCAAACCAGGAACCAATCCTTGGATAGTTTGATGATCAAACGCTAGGTGGCGTTCGGGACTCAAAGATTTACGTGTCTTTCGAAACACGGAATCATCTTTCTTTTCGGATAATCAATCAAGCCTGCAATATCCTATCCAGACTGGAAACAACTTTTCACAAAGTATGCTACCCAGTGGGAATCGAACCCATGACCTCCGGGTCACAAGGCGAACGCCTTGACCACTGGACCACGGAGGCAGTCAGTCAGTCAAATAAGACCGTATTATCATAGCCTAAAGTATATAAACATCTATAGTGCATTTGTTTAGGTATTTAAAAGAATGTAAACAATCCTGGCATGTCTTTTTATTGAAATAAAAACTTTATAAATCAATAGCTTCGCAAATAAAAAATATTTATTTTATTAATTATAAATTACATAATTTATTTGTAATTTGCCAAGGTATTGATTTATAAAGTGTATATTTCAAAAAAAGACATGTCATATTTACATTCTTTTAAATACCTAAACAAATGGACTATAAACGTAACAAAATGCTCGCGAGCGTACTCGCGTTTTGCAGTTTATTTTCGAGTGTCGTAAAAAATCTCCGTAGCATTTCTCTCTGTCTGAACTGACCCTTAGTCATCCGATAGTCCCTTAGACGTCCTATATCGAAATGTTGTCTATGTCAAACAAAATTAAGCTAAACTCACACTGGGGTAAAATAAGTTCCCGTCCTCACCATCCGACATTCCACCTGACGAGAAGCTGCCCCGGGTAAGGATCTCCCCTAGGCTGTTTGAAAATCTTTAAACAGATTCCGATCTGGTACAGGGAGATGCCAAGAGAGCAGAGCCAAATGGGGTTGGAACTTTGGCAACTTTGTGCGACTGTGGTGTAACACAATCCATGGACCATCTTTTGTCATGTCCCAATTGCCCGACTCCTTGTACTAAGGCAGATCTGAATGTGGCCAATGATAGGGCGGTTGCCGTGGCTAGGTTCTGGTCTAACAATATCTAATTTTAGCCATTTCGACCCGATAAGAAGAGAAGTCAAACCAAATTAAACTTTATCATCATAGCTCAATGTTACTTGACATTGAAGCGCGGATACGCAGTAACGTCCATCTTGCGCATGGTTGGCGTTGGGAGTAAACCCCCTGGTTTTGAGCTCGGCTTCCGTAATCGCTGCGGGCCAGAAAAGCCAAACTGCATGATGAGCCTTGTAAGATACTCAGACACGATAGAAATATCAATTGTTGTACATCTATACTGCGTCCCGGAAAGTTAAGGAGGTCGGTGGCACGGCGGTGGGAGTGCACATTACGGGCGTGGTCCGCACTTGGATAGGTGACCACAAGTGACATTCAAATTTCTCAGACTCTTCGTGCTTTAGAAGGCACGTATAAGCCGTTGGTCCCGACTGTCATCATTGTATGGCAGTCATCGAGCTATGTTAGATGCTTTTAGGTAGCTTGAAACATCTGACACTAGTGTCGGCCACTTACACACACGAAACAACAACCCGCAAAGTGCTATCGAAATGTTAAAAGGCAGAGGCCTTTATCTTTCATACGGATCTGGAAGATATCAAAAAATCTTTAAGTCGATGGAGTGGGCAAAATCAGAATTTGCAACTCTATTATGTACCCTTCTTCGAACGTAACGCCCACTAAACGTGGTCTTTAGGTTTTTCGGCCTTGGGCTCTGTCTACCTCGTCAGGGATAAAGATGTGATAATTTTAGTTATATCAGATGCTTTCATACAAACTGAATAATCTGAAACGAACTCTAATAGAGTTAATGTCAAAAAGAAAAAAAAATTAGGTTCGGAATCACTTTTGATGTACACAGATAAAAAAATGTAGGAAGACGAAAAAAAAATTTGTAGAAAAGACGTGTAAGTAAACGAAAAAGAAAAAATATAAATTGCCTGTGGTACCAAAAAAGTAACTATAATTATTACTGAAAAAATGTCTGTTGTAAATTGTTAGCCATACTAAATATATTTCGTGAAGCAAATTAGATAACAAAATAATAATAGCACCGTACTATTTATTTGTGGAATAATACTACACGTGACTGGCAATTTATAAATTGATTTTTAAAAGCCGAAATTAAATTTATTTAGTAAGTATGAAAATAAGCGGATATTATTAATAGCCCAGAATGGAAACTAACGAAATAATTTAAACGGCCATTTCTCAGACGTCAACAGTTAATTAAATTATTGGATGACGTTTAGAGTATACAGTTCCGATGTAGGCTCTATTACTTTAAGCGTACTTCCCGGCGTGACGCAGGCGTCCATTGAGGCAAAGCCTCCGTGCGCCGGCGCAGCGCTCAGTGGCCGGGTGAACTATCCGACGCGCAGACGCACTTATGGACCAAATAAAAAATTAACTCAATAACATTATAAGGTTACTGTGTACTTGAAGAGCCGGCCGGTAACCTAACCTCAAACTTGGGACAGACTATGGACGCGTCCAAGGTGCATCAACCCCAGACTGATAAACGGAGTTGACGCGTGAGTGCGGTTTTTGCTACAGTTTTAAACAAGTGACGGTTTCATTGACTTAATATGGAGGGTGAAAGTGGGCAGTATCAAGTGAGTTGACCAGTTTACGTTAGGTAAGATTGACTTATGCATTCATGAGGGAAACGCAATTATCCAAGTCTGTTCGCTTTCAGATAAACTGGAGACATTCTATCCGTTATTGATAGGTTATTTTCGCAAGAGCTAGCAGGTTTTTAATAGGAATATAATGACAGACTTCGATATGCCACAATGCCCTTTAGCATTCTGTTAACATTAATCAAAAATGAGCTTTAATATCGTTACAAAAAGATTCATCTTACGTCTTTATTACATAACTTTTTGAGTCTGTACCTAGTCGTATGATAACGTCGATAGAGCTATAAATTTGTCACTATTCGTTTAATGTTCTGGAAAACCCAAGTTGTTCTCGTCTTGCCATATTCGTGCATTCTGTCGTATTGTTCTGAACGTTCGTGTGTGCTGAGTTTTGCGCAAATCGCCTAAAACAGGCATAATTCAAACTAATGGGCAATTAAGTTTAATCACTAGTAGACATCTACAAAACCAGTGTTCTTATTGTAGTATTATTTAAATCTGCCTTGGGATTTACAAGAGAATAAAGAAAATATAACAGGGTTAGTACGTTTTCTATGTGACTGCCGTTAGTATAGCAACCTGTCGGCGTTATCTAAGAGTTACGTAATGCTTTTACTGATTATATTATTTGACAGGTATTTATGGTTTGATACTGTAATTAGACAGTTGATGTCATGTTTTTTTATTAGCTGACATCTAAAGTGAATCTGAATGTGGATGGTGGATGAATTTAAGTTTAAATTTTAGGTATACGGTATTAAATTGTCTCTGGTGTTTGTTATTTTGTTCTTAGATACAAACTTTAGGATTATATTAATGAGCTTTTCGTCGGATTTCGTCGGAAATCTTCGAAGTTAAGGCACCGGTCTACTTTGTCTTGGTCGTGAGACGTTGAATGTTAAACATTTCATAGGAAATAGTTATTAGAATTTTACGTGTATAATTATTCTTAAACATATATTATATTTATACTTATGCAGTAGGTATCTTTCTTTATAATTCACTGTCAAAATAAACAATGCTGGCAATCTTCGAGGCTTCGTGGTCTAAATTTATTAACCGGAGAGTATTTAGGTGCCGATAAAGCGAAAAAGGTTTGTCAAGATCGATGCAAGTGAAGGTCCCTAAACTGCCTACTTGTGTGGGATACATAATTATAGTTAGTTAAAATCTGTATTGCACCAAAACATAATGATACAGAACAATATATTATAAAAAACATACATCAAAAGGCGGTCTTATCGCAACTGCAATTCCTTCCAGGCAACGGAGGTACTTGGAGATGTTTGCCGGAAACAGATGAGGTGCAAAGTTGGTACAATAGGATCGGCGCCTAAATTAAATAATGATTGTAATTCAATTCTTTGACATAACTCAAGAACGGTCGACTGCTCTCGCGTGGTAAAACCCCAAGGTCTCAAACTGTTGCAGGAGTCGGTCACGCCGAGTACTCCATATCGATACAATGAAGTTACGTCATATCAGCATTCATTGTCAACTTTTTGTTGGCCCGTGCTTCCTTGCTCTGGACGTATGAATGAATGGATGTACTAGCGAAGTGTTTACGCTTGATTGTAGTCTGTCCGTCTATATTTTCATTCATATCCCACTGCTCGATATATATATAGCATAGGCTAGAAATAAAAAGGAGTAAAGAAAATTGGAAAACTAGTAGTGATTTTTCACCAACTTAAAAAAAGAAGGGGTTTTTAATTCGAAAGTATATATGTTTTTTACCCGATTACTTAAAGACGCCTGGACCAATTTGGTTTTTTTTTTTCGTTGAAATGTCATACTTTTAAAGTGGTCTCATAGAAATTTTATCAAAATCAGTTGAGTAGATTGGGGTAGAATTCGTTTTTTAATTTTAAAAAATATTATGAAATGTAACGTACCGTATATCACGTAGATATATAAAAGCTCAAAGTAATCAAACTATTTTAAATACATTATGGTAAGATTTTTATAGATTGCCAACAACTTTGAATGATCGAAATTATAATACATTTAATGATTTCATGGTATCGCTAAGTATGACGTTGTTAATTTGAATTTATTTTAGATTTGTGGCATGACGTGAGTGCCTGTCAAAAATGGTAGTCATCAATGAGCTCAATTCAATAAACCGACTATTTTTTATATGTGCCTACTTTACAAAATTAAGAATATTTTTGTATACGCTTATACGCCATTTCAGATAAACGATACCTTACAAAATATATTTTTTATTTCGAATCCATCTAGTAAAATAGTCAAAATCATATTTTGTACGTCAAGATCATAGAATAAAACGTCATAAAATGAGACAAGTGACGTCATTGGTCATATCCATTTTCCATTTTTTTATGTAGAGAAACTGATAATAATAGGAACGCTTTTTGACTCAAAGAATTTATGACGTCACGACGTGCTATTTTATACAAATTCTATAGACAATGTTTATTTGAACCTTTAAAAATATATCTGGTTTGACTTGTTGGAAACTAGCAGATAAGACGGAGTAGGTCCAAAGAGCAAAAAAAATGTTTATCTACCTTAAGTAGATCTACTGAAACAAGCTAGCTTATTCAATCGTGAGGTGTGTCCAGTCAAAATAAATCCACCTAATATTTCAAAAGCTGTCATCCAAGCAACAGCTACTGACAGGTACATACTGGAATCACGATAATTTGTAATTCAGGCCGCTCGAGACGTTTCCGTGTACCGGCGCCATATAAAAATTCGATCAATGTATTCATGTATGTATAAACGCAAAAAAACGCATTACCATCCAGCATAGAACGGATATCTAATTCGAAATTTATTGCAGAATAAAATCGTTTGTCATTATATAAGTCGATTTATTTTTTAGTGTATTCTGATGTATAGATTCGTAAGAGGTTTATTTATAAGCCCTGACTATAAATACTGACTGTCGATTCGATTTTCGATGTTAGTTTTTGTATCGATTCAACAGAACTATCAGTCTCGATTGAAATGATCAATTAAATCGGTCAAGGTTCGTTTATATGTTAATTTGGTCTTTTGCAAATGACAAAAAAAGCGACATGGTTATGATAGAATCAGTGGTATAAAGGCCTGTAACAGAAAAAGAACAGAATTGTAGTCATTTGAAGTAAAACAGATCAAATTAGTATAACTTATTTTTTTATATTTTCCACTAACGGCTCTCCTCAGCTTTGCACGGTATACATATAAACCTTCCTCTTAAACTGTTGCGTAGGTTCAAAGATATAAACGTACATAAATACAGAGGGACAAATGGCATGAAGCGACTTTGTTATAAACTATGGATTGATGTGATTGATTATGTATTTTAAAAGATACGACTCACGAATTCGCGGTTGCATCCTCAGCGGTAACGCTTTAGAGCCCGGGGTCCGCTACCTAACCTAGGTTATTTTGCCGTCTGACCTTCGCAACCCAAAGGGTAGACGAAAAATTCTTGAATAGCTTTGAGAGCAAACGCTAGATGGCGTTCGGGACCCACCGTTTATATTATTCACAGGTTATTCTTTCCGAAACACGGAATCATGTTTTTTTCGGACAATCAGGTAATTCTAGCCTGCAATATTCTAACCAGACTGGAAACAACTTTTCACAAAGTATGCTTCCCAGTAGGATTCAAACCAACGACTTTCTTACCACAAATCGAACGCCTTGACTATTAGCCACGCAGGCAGTCATCAGAAAATATAGTTATAGCACCCTATTACAGTTTTTGCTACACTTATAATTTGCGTGTATTCGGTACCCATTCTTTGCCGCTAGAACGTAGCCTGGCAGGCGAATGACCTGAGTTCCGTTACTTAATTTATCATCAACTTGTGACAAACATACCTACGTCTAAATTTAGACCAAACGATTATTGTAATTTTTTTAGCTGGTTTAAATAGAGTATGTTTTAGTTGTATCATTGTGACAACTGGAAATCCGGTTCGAATCACTAATATCATATTGCGATCGAAATAAAGGCTAATCGTATTTTTGGAACATTGTTTTTGAAGTGAAAACTTCTTTAGCGGCGTTGTACACGTTTCTTGTAATGGGTAAAAAATGCTAAACTCGCGTCAGGGCGTCAAGACACGTGACCTGATCAAAAATTCGTAAGTTAGCCATCCATGGAAATGCACAATGTTAATATTCAAGTTTTCACTTCTGCCGGCACTCCCGGAGTGCAACCCGTCGTTTTTTTTTTAAAGTAAATCATATATTTAGTTTCTCTTTCTGTACCGTAGAACCGTTTGTGTATAACTAATAAGTTGATCGATATCAAATAAGATTTTTACGCGTCTAGGTATATGCTTCATAAACCTTATGACGTGGGTACGAAACATTTGATATGCTTCACGTTTTATTCGGTAATACCAACGCACTTCCGTTTTTTTTATGTGTGTAAATGGCCAACACTGGTATCTGACTTTTCAAACTGCCTAAAGGCACTTGATATGACTTTAGAACTGTCAGACATGAGAGCCAGATTCAACGATTTTATGTGAATAACAAAATACGGAGAATTTTGTTCCACTTACACCACACTTGCAAAAATGTAGTATCATTTTTTTAATTCAATTCAATTCTTTATTTTCATATTAAGAGTTTTTAACAATTTGTATGGTCTTATAAATTAATACAGTCCTTCTTATTGACTGTTTCAGGTTTATCAAATGTTAAATATCAATAAGTTTTATTTTATACAATTTAAATATACGGTAAACAACAACACAGTCACATTTGTTTTCTCGCATTTTGTTGTAGTTTATATTTAAAAAATTGAGCCACTCGAAAAGAAAAGAAAAAGAAGTGGGTGTAGAAACGCCCGCCGGGCCATTTATTTATTTATTGAAATTGATTTATAATTAAATCCTGGTTTCTTCTGAATTATTCTTATTGCAGAAATACAAGTTTTATATATTCCTTTGTTAAATATACAATTTTCCTTTGTCATTCAGCATAACTGATATAAGTTTTTATGACATCAAAATCAAGTTCCACTTCCAGTCACATTTAAGTGTAATAACGTGGGAAACGTAGTGTTTGCATTGTGAAAAAGTTGCAGGAATATCATTTACCTGCGCCTGCGCAACCGGTTAGACTTGAAATATTTTCACGGCGGAAAACGCGCTGGACACAATTCTCAGTTTAGTTTCGAGTGTGAGATGGGGCTGTCATTACTTAGAGTAAGATTTAAAAATATATTAAATTGTAGATGCACATTACACATGTTTACGAAAATATAATTCATCATTATTTCACCTTTCATCATCATCCGAACGTATTTTCCCGGTTGCATCCTCAGCAGTAGAGCTTCAGAGCCCGGGGTTCGCTACCTAACCTGATTTGACGAGGTTATATTTATTGGCTTTTACACAGAGCGACTGCCGTCTGACCTCCCCAACCCAAAGGGTGAACCAAAACCAATCATTATCTCATCTATATTTAAGAACAATGTCTCTTGTCGGTCAAGTATGATTTTTTTTCCATTTGTCTCTCTCGTCCACCATTGTTTTACGTCTCTGAAAGAAAAATAGTTTATTTGGTGTATTTTACAATATTTACTTAACTTAAATAACTAAAACGACCGTTACACCATAATGGGACAACCTCATCCTTTATCTGTTTAATGTAGCTATACTTCAGTATTCCTGGTATTCTTTTCCCTTCTATCTTCCCTTTAGTATATAATTGACATAGTTTTGCAAAGCGTGGTCTACAGCATTAATGGTCTTAAAGAAATATAGGACAAAGTAACCATTTTGAAGCTTTGCCGACAAGTCTATCCGCATTACAAGTAATGGTGCTTCTTTTTTTCATTTCTTACTTGTTTTATACAAAAGTCTTACTAAATATGAGCACGACCAGTGCACAAAATATTGAATGAATCTTTTTTTACCATATCATAAAATAACATAAAATTTGGGAATCTGCAATATATTAGTTTCGTAGCTTCTTAGGCGTCGTAGGCGTAACGGAACATCGTAGCTCGTAGCTCACTCACGAGGACCAATAAATTAAACGGGGATAAGTGGAAACATTATTTTTTAAGCTTTTCTTGCCAAAAGTGGCCGTTTTTCGCACAACCTTTAAACAATTTTGTGAACTAGGTACTGTTTATAGTTTAAAGTGAGAACGTGAAGCTTTTCTTCGCACATTAGATAAACGGCCCCTTTTGGCTATTGTGAGAAGAACTTTAAACTGACTGACTTTAAACTGTAAATAGTAGTTTATAAAATAGTTGAAGTGTTATCTAGCCCTTTGTCCAGACAAAATTTTAAATGATATCTCCGTTTTTTTTTGTTTGCCAGTTTTGCCAGTTTTGGATCCCGCAAAATTCATAAAAATACCACACTCTTTAAACCAGTCATGAAGTGTAACTCTACTGTAAGATGTACTTTTTTCTGTAAATTCTCTATATAAATATCTGCAATCCTTTAATTGGGCGCATTCTCACCTTATGTCTCATCTAGGAGGGCAGATGTTTTATGAATATGAGGGCAGGTGTATACCTAAGAAATAAGAGTAGAAGTATAAAAAGTCATATAACGAGGAAATACAGTAACGTTTCAGTACAATTATTCAATTTGCTACTTTTCGTCACTAATTTTAGAACGCATTGACGTTTTCGTAAACAAACGGCGCCTGAAACTCTGTTTAGGTTTGGACATCTGGCGATACGTGCATGTGACGTCGTGATTCAAATGACGCCACAATATACGTAGATCTACTCAAATATTATTAAGTAAACATTTTTTATTATCATATTACACTTGTAAATTGAATATGGCAGAATTTGAGCGTGCGTCTTTAAATTGAATTTCGATTCAAATCACGATCATTTCAGACACTCTGCAGGAAACTATTCATAAAATCCAATTTTACTCAGCAGGAAACTATTCATAAAATCCAGTGTTTTTTTTTCTTTTGGAATCTTAATATCTGAGTAGGTTATCATGTTTGAAGGCGACAATTTCATATTGCACGCCATAAGCGGAGCGTTGAGGTTGTGCATTACTCTCGACATGACAAGGTCAAGCATTTTTCTGGACTTAAACTGTCTCTTTAATATTAATATTATTAATTGTTTATCGTACTGCTTTGCTAGGCGAAAGTGTCACTTAATAATGCCAAAACAAGCTGACTAATGTAACTGTTTTTTTGTCTGCAGATGCCACAGACAGTGCCGCGGTCCGGGTGCAGCCCGCCGTCAGCATCGCAGGGCGAGAGGGCCGTCCCGGGCTCCCCCGCCGACCTGCACCACCTCCTCCGCCTTCTCGGCGCCGCCTCCCCACCAGAATCCATGTTGCACTCCCCCCCAAATCCACACTCCAAACCACCCCCACCTTACCCTGAAGATAACAACTTCCTCGAACGTTTATACGACTTCGAATACCACACCCCCTCCCCTTCATCAGACGAATCGATCCCCACAGTAGCTCTTCAACCAGCTTCCCCCTACAACTCCATCCAGTACAACTCTCCCCCAGTTTACATTAAGGAAGAGCCAAACAGACTCTCAGTCCCAGGATTTGCGTCACCATATCCCTTATCTCCTTCCGGATCCTGTGCTTCCTACGGCAGCCAAACTCACTACTCGTCACCAGTCCCACAGCACGAAGAGTACATCGACATCGAAGAACTTCTCAAAGAAAACCAAATACTGCAAGAGAGCGTACAACAGACGTACCTCACACCTAAATTAGAAATCGAAGAGCCAAGAGATCACATTCTCTTAAGATCAGCTCTTGAAGACACGACGTTCCAAAAAAGGTTTAATTTGAAACCTATTCCATTGGAGTTAGGGACAGTGAAAATGGAAGAGAGTAGTGGAGGTGATGATGCGTTGGTAGCGCCTGACATAGACCGAGTGCTGTCTATGGCTATCGAGCAGTCTAAGAGAGATGTGGACAACACCTGCACAGTACTGGGAATCTCACCAGGTGAGTCATACATGTATTACTCACAGACCATATTAGTTGTATAACAAAGTGGGCATAATTTGAAATAAATTCTTACATGATGTATGTCATGTCATGCGAACTAAAGTATTCATGTTTCTCGCCACAACTTGTATTGGAGGAGTGATTATCAATGACGTCACGTCGGCCTCAAGTCGGCAAAAAATCAAGTATTTCTAAGTAGATAACATGTCAGCTACTGAGCACAGCGCTATTATAAATGGATTCCACGAACTCGATGATTGCTTACGTAAGCCTCGTCCACTGCGCAACGACTTGAGTCTTCACTCTACGGTGTTAATTAATACTCTTAAATTTATACTTAAGTGAGAAAATTATTGAAAATAGAGCACACCTTTTTTTGTAGGACTATTTCTTTCCTTTTCTTTAGTATTTCATCTGACTTGCAAAGTAAAAAAATACATAGAATGTGCCATCTGCTTTACTTAGCTTGTATTCTTTGACCAAAATAAATTTTACAACATGTCTGATTCTCTTTTCTCTCAGACCCAAAACATTTTCTAAGCGTAGCTATTGATATCTTGTGACTTTTGACTTTATCTAAACCACAAGAGATAAACAATATAGTATGTGTATATGTGGTCGTAAAGATAAACATTTTAACGATCCAGATCCAATGCTCTGGAGCACAGAAGACGTGAAAGCGTGGGTCGTGTTCACACTGCAGCACTTCAACTTGCCGATGGTCCCTGCCGAATACTTCACGATGGACGGAGCCGCCCTTGTAGCCTTGACTGAAGAGGAATTCAACCAGAGAGCACCACAGGTAAATTAACAAATACAATAAGGTGCAGGTCACTCATAAACCTGGCTTTTTTACTTATATCAATGAAATCTCTCATGCATTTTTTGAAATTTAAATCACTAATCAATCTAAATTTTACATTCAGAAATTAATAAAAAGGAGACTGATGGTGAGATTTGATACATGCATACTCTTTTTTGTCTACGACTTTTAGAATATCAGATTTCAGAACTTTGATTAAGGGAGCTTGGAAGTTTAAGGGTTTGCACTGTTTTTATTCCTTATTTATGGAAGAGTACTGTTACTGCAAATTTTTGACTGCAATTGCTAAGTGAAAATTTAATATAAAGTTAGTGAATATTTATAAAAGTTTATGAATATGAAGATCAAACAGTAAGCCTTAAAAACAAGTAATCGTAATAAGTTATGACAAATTATCATGGCCCTTAATCTGTCCTAATTTTATAAGCGAACCTCCAAACATCTAACTATATAGGTATCAACTATAAATGATTGAGAATGCAGGTGTTATGTACTGACCCAATCGAGTTAGCAACAAAGCACTGAATCATTCAAAAAAGTGTGATGATAATCAATTTTAAAAACAATAAATCACGTAAGCTCAAAGTTTCGCTGCTCATACAAATAGTATAATGATACGAATATTTCTATAATTGAATACAAGTAAATGCAATGTAACTCCAATTAATCACTTAACCCTAAAATGGATCGAGGGCGTGCGATATGAGAACAAAGTCTATAATGTGAATCGACGTGTCACTGATAAACAAAACGTTTACACAGATCACACAGTGCGTGACCTTAAGTCACATGTATGACTTGTTTGTGATCTTCCAACTTATAGTTTTTTAAAACTAAAAACTGACTACACCTCGAAACTACAAAACTGATTTTGATAACATTTCTATGAGGCCACCTGACAAGCATGCCATTTCAAACAAAAAAAGAATTTTTCAAATCGGTGCAGGTCCGATTATTCAAAGGAATAATCGGTTTGTTTTAGACGGGTATAGAAGAAGGTGAAGCCCGAGAAGAATGCGTGAGATCGGATATGGGGGAGCGGGGGATTAGCACAGAGATGGCGAAGGACAGAAAATTATAGAGAGAGTTGACATACAGAGCTGACCCCAAATAGGGAAAACGTGAGGAAAGAAGAAGAATCGGTTTATTTGCGATACCCGTCAGGGTTTATAGCGTACCTATTATAAGACGGTGACTTTTAATAGTTAGAACTGATGTTCATTATGAAATGCTATAAATGATTTGAATTAAATTGAAGTAATAATGAAAAACCCATTCGCCGCATTAGGTACGAAACTTTAAAAAATTAACAATAAATACGACACAGCTAGTCAGTAAATAAGAATCGTCTGCAGTGCACACCACGATGTTATAGATAAACTTGAATAGATAGGGACAGATTTGGGCAAAGTACTTCTATACTACAGTGAATGCGTGTTCTATAGGTATAATTCGTTTATTGTTTTTCTAGACTTAATGATAGATTGAAATAAAAAGTTTATATATTCACATCTGCTACCAAATTACCCAAATGTACCCCAAAAAGTAATATAAGCAATAAACGCTTTAATTCACACAAAATTGAAGATCCCGAACCATAACAATTTAAAAATTTATTGCCCACTAAAATACCGGTAATTTAGGATACTCGCAAGATCAGTGGATCCATAATCTGGGTCCTTAGATCATCAACGTCCATTTCAATAATTGCTTCCTAAGTTTTTTGCTTTTGTCGGCTTACATCATTTTATGTTGCTTGGCCGTATTCACTGGCTTTAACGAGAGATGATTCAATTGTGGCGACATTCTGTGGTATTATATGAAGTTGTGCTACTTTTCGCGATTTCTAAAGTATCTTGATCTGTTAAAAATAAGTGTTCACTTTGTTCAGTGTATTTTAATTTGTTATCAGTTTTTTTCTCTTTTTTCATATTTCCGATAAATACCTATGTACGTACGTAGGTATGTAGGTACAAGTTCTTTTTTAAGTTTCTGTAAAATATGATATTTTACAGAAACTTAAAAAAGTCTTGCTAACAGTTCTTCGTTATCAGTTTGTAAAACTTCTTCGTTATCAGTTTGCATTAATGTTTCATCGGATAATTCTTTATCCATAGTCTACTACTTATGGTATTTTATCTAGAAGTGTACCGAAATCAATCAAAAATTTTCCTTTTACTTATTTATACTTATCAGCTCAATGAATTCACTGCCATCTAATAACAATGAATGCGTTACTTTTTGGGTTGTACTCGTGTTTATTATCTATGTTACGCTTATAAGAAGACAATGATTAAATTGAACATTGTTTAAATAATTATAGTGATGCAATGTTTTATTTACACATTCTTATTTTTATTGCATGGTATTCACAAATTCCTTGTCATTTTTACTAATTTAACGAGCGAGCGAAGCGTCTCAGTTTCGAGATTGGCCACAAATGATTTGGTCTATCTGTTTGTTCTCGCTAACAGTTCGAATTTTTAACCGATTTTGACTAAAATTGGCACACAAGTCCCTTGATTTTTTAAGTCAACCACGATTATCGCTTGGTGGGAAAATAAGAGGGAAAAGGGTGTAGTTTGCTGTAGCTTCACTTATCAACAAATTTCAATCAAATTTGAGAGGCTCACTAAGGACTTCATACTACACAATATTTTGCGAAAAAGTTTCCAAAGAGAAAGTGGAGGGGGAATAGGGAGGAAGAAGGGCTTGTGAGGTCTAATGTTCTCACATAACCACTAGTTACTAGTATTGCAAATATTTTAATAGGCGTTCCTGAATAAGGTATGTGTTACGTGGATAAATCTTTTACGGTCAGCTTGTTAAGGAAATCCGTTTAGGGGAGCGTCGTTGCCCATTTGTTATGTAAGCCCAATTGCGTTGTGACTTGTTTACCCACAGTAGCGATGCATTTTGTAATCATTATGTCGGTCAACTCAAGTTTAATAGTCCTCTCTCTTATTATGTTTAAAGTGATTATTTTCCTCGTTTGAAATTGTAGAGCAAGTTGGAAAATGGCTTTTTTTAGTGTTCCATATTCAAACGGTAAAAGCGGGACCCTATTACTAAGATTAGCCTGTATGTCTGTATGTTTGTCTGTCTATCTCTCTTTCTGTCTGACTTTCACTAGGCTGTATCATAAACTGTGTTAGCTACGCAGTTGAAATTTTCACATATTATGTATTTCTGTTGTTGCTATAACAACAAATACTTAAAACAAAATAAAATAAACATCGTGGGGCTCCCATAAAACAAACGTATTTATTTATAGATAATGGTACGGAACCCTCCGTGCGCGAGTCCCACTGGCACTTAACCGTTTTCATTCAAATTGCCCTAGGTCTTGGATGCTTATCTAAGTTAGGGTTGCCATCTCTTAAATTTGGCAACCAGGACAAGACGCATGAAAACTCCGGATTTTAGAGCCAAAACAAAACAGATTCTTATTAAATTATTACAAGTTTGTTACAAATTGTTTTAATAACCAGTTATAATTTTTTTTAAATATCACACAAATTTTACTCTGTTATGAAAACAAAACCTTTTTTAAATATTAAACCTTACAAAATTCAATTATTTAAAAAAATCTTTAAAGTACTAAGACCATTTTAGTATTCAATCTAAATTTTTTGAAATACATAACTCTTTTTTACTCAATAATAATTATAAATAAATATTGAAACCTAAACAAAATAGCTAATGCCATCCGAGGCAGCCTATGTATGTTAATTCAAGAAAAAGCCGGACTACTAATGAAACTTCACCCGGACGCTCCCCGGATGCCCTCTAAACTAGGACAAATCCAGGGAAACCCGGACCGATGGCATAATCTAAAGCGACCCTATTAAGTGTAAGCGGGTGATTTATAATTATCATAAAATATAGTATCGTTGAGTTAGTATCCGATAACACAAGTTTAAGCTTACTTTGGGGCTAGCTAAATCTGTGTGATTTGTGCCTATGTATATATTTTTTTAATTTGTTTATGTAAATGTTGAAGATGAAAGACTGTTTGCAAAACATTTCACAGCGTGGTTTCTCGCCACAAACTATAGAGCACGTACTTTAGTGTCCCGGGTGCACAAACATCTGCACTTGGAAAGACCTGGTCGCAAATAACATAGCTATCAAAGTGGCCCGATACTCGAGTGACAAAATCTTTAGGTACCATCGACACGAAAAGAAGTAATAATCAAATACCTATATTTTTTAATGCGCCGCAATAATAAACAACATTAATTACGTTTTAATCTTTCAATGTTAAAACTTCAATATCTCCATATTTATTGTAAATATTGAGAGAAACAATCCATTTGATAACCCAAATTATAAATATTGATGATGAAAGCAATCGATTCGATAACCCAAATGTATTGAGAACAAAAACACTTGTGGAACAATCTATTGAGACTAATTATGTAACACAGCCAATTTGAAAAGGCTGTCGCGGCAAAGAGCGGCTAATCGACGGGTAGACTCGTTCAAGTGGGCAGGTAATTGTTGTCATCGTACGCGCCAGTGCCTCGACTTTCTCCAAGGCCGATGAAAGTCTCATGGTGACATCGCGCCTAGGGTTGCCAACTTCAAAAACAACAATTATTTACAAAAAAAAGCCCGTCTGCTTGAAATATTTCCGAAAACCCAGTTAGTATTTTGCTTTGTTTAATTTTTATATACCCAGGATAACTTTTAGAAATAAAAAAAAAACCTAAAGACACCTCTCAAGCTTTGATTTATTAAGCCGTTTATGCTGCAGAAATATAAATACATACATACTTGAAAAACTTTACCGTTCTCTTGACGCAGTCGAGTAAAAAAGCCGGAGTTTGCGCTGAATTAGGCCGGACATTTAGCCCTAAAAACGGTGAAGGAGCAAGATCAAGGCTTTATGAGGGTGAGATAGGTTAAGGCCTAAAAAATCATCCGCTTCGCCAAAAAGCCTAAATAAGCCGGACGATATAGTGGTAGAGCAAAATCGAAGTTTAATGAGGGGGCGAGGAGGAGCGAGGCGATGCCTAAAAAAGTAATCTGATCAAGGCTTAAGAAGAGCAAACTCAATCTTTTTTTTTTTTTTTTCAAATTTAATGATGGAAAAATCTATCTCTTACTGAACGTAATTTTACTAGCTTTTATTTTGTTTCACCTGCCCCGTTGTCTGTCTGTCTGTAATCAAATCTTGCAAGTTATATTTGACCCAATTCCCGGTTTCCGATTGAGCTGAAATTTTGCACACATACATATCGCGTGACAATGCAATATTATGATAACATGGAACTGATCTGATGATAGAGTTGGAAGGTGGCCATGGCATCTCTGTGATAAAATAACAGAACCCCACCGAATTTGGGCTTAAGCTTTGTTTAACATCATACACAAATACAAGTGTAATGACGGACTTAAAGCCTAAGGCCTTATCTACCAGTCAACTAAACGGGTGATGTGAAGAATGTCAGGGGTAGTGCACAACTTGAAATAGTAATGTGGCGAGAAAAAAAGACTATATGTAAAAATAATCATCAAAACAATAAATTACATACAAATAATACGCATTATTAAGTACATGCTATGATAAACAATACCTACATAAACTGCATAAATACACTATAAACGATCTGACAGTTTTTGAAGAAATACCCTTTATTGCACAAAATAAATAAATATAGGACATAATTATCTTAAAAACTAGGAAATGCGCAAAAGACAGCCTTATCGCTAAGCGATTTCTTCCAGGCAACCTTGTTATATAGAAAATAGTAATGGGAAATTAGGTAATGTGGGGCGGTCAATATAACCATACTTATATACAATATAATAATTATAATAAACATATATATATATACCTCTTACATAAATATACACAACTTACACTGAAAAAAAAATATATTAACAGTACGAGATATAAGATAGTAATAGTAGAGAGATAGATAAAAGTCTAATTTAAAAAATTTTTTTTAAATTATTACTTGTTATATATTATTTAAGTGTAAAAGTTAAAAACTACTAGCCGAACAAAAACAACAGATGGCAACCCTAATAGCGCCTAACACCTTCCACTGCAACAACTCACCGCATACAAATTCTATCTTTATTTCCGAACCACATATCTAAAGTCATTCACATCCAACGTGAAAGGAGGAACAGGGATGATCTAATGGTCTTACATCATCAAACTGTTTTAGTGGATATGGAAAATTAATTCATAAATATACATATGTATAGGCAATTAGTAAATGATGAGTCATTTCTAACCGACTTAAAAAAAGGAGAAGTTTATCAGTTTGTCGGAATCTTTTATCTTTTTTTATGTCATCATCATTATTTTAGCCGCATAACATCCACTGCTGGACATAGGCCTCTCGCAAGGATTTCCAAAATGACCGTTCTAGAGCGGCCTGCATCCAGCGCTTTCCAGCGCTACCTTGGTCAGGTTTTTTTTGTATCTTCACCGATTATTCAAAGACCACGGGATTGATTTGGAATTTTTTTTTGGGATTCCTGAATTTTCCGGGGTCCAGTGCTGCCCCGCTTTTCTACGCACAATTGCGAAAAACGGCTACTTTTGGCGTATGTACGTAGAAAAGCATCACGTTCTTACTTTAAACTGCAAACAGCAGTTCATAAAATAGTTCTAAGGGTTATCTAGTGCCTGGTCAAGACAAAATTTTAAATAATGTCTCTGTTTCCTATCAAATGATTTATTTCAAATGGTGGCAGCACTGGACCCCGGAAAATTCAGGTACTTCCCAAACGGGGCATACTAGTCAGCTGGTCTCATAAAATTTTCATCAAAATCGGTTGTTTAGTTTGGGAGTGAAATCGGTTTTAGTTGGGAAAAAATATTAAAATAAAACAACACATATTCCTTATGCTGGTCTGGGAGAAAAGAAAAAACTTTGAATATACCAGCTACTTCTCTTCCACATAGATCGAAGAAGCCGATTGAGGGAATCATTTTAATAGACGATGCCACTAGCAACCCATCATTTTGATTCCTTTTTAACCTTCTCGCCCATCATGCTTATTGTGGCCTTTAAGTCCTGCGGCCCTGGGCTCTGTTTGCTTAGAGCCGCAAGACCGAAAACTCTCTGTCTGCTCCGTAGGGATAAAGACGTGATAGTTTGTATGTCTGTAAAGGTTGGCTGGAAGTTATTGCATTTAAAGCGATGAGTCCCGCCTTTGTGCCTATAATTTTTTGTAATTTTTGTGTGTTTATGATGAGTGCATTAAAGTTAATTTGTAGTGTATGTATTTTACAAGCGTTTATTTATCATAAGGTATTTGTATGTACTAGCTGGGTGACCGACCTTTGTTCGGCTACTTTTTTGTTTAATTTGTCTTCCTCACTGAACACTTAACGGTAGACGAAGCCTAGGGTCGGATCACGGAGATGGAAGGTGGTCGATGGAACTCAGTAATAAAACAACGTAACTAAAAAATATAAAATATAAAAATCTTTATTTCCAAGCCAGTAGTTGAATAATACAAATTTCTGGGATCCACCTAGTAAGCTTTGAAAAAGCCTGTGGCAGGGGGACCCGCTCTTCCAAACACTTAGTATTAACATAGACCTGTTTACAAATAGATATTAAAACTTTACAGAGATTTTTAGTTCTATTGACATGCGTGTATGTTGTCTTGTGTGTTAGTGAGGATGTGTGGAAGTGTAAGAGGGTGTGTACATATACGTGTGTGTGTGTGTGTGTGTGTGTGTGAGAGAGAGAGTGTGTATTTGAGGGTTTATGTATGTGTGTGTGTGTAGTAATCATTACTCATTACTGGTGGTAAGTGAGAAATTATGATAAATAACAAATAGGTTATATAGTTCTCAACCCTACGAAGAAGGGATCAGAGACCACAAACAGACTACACACAGAATTATTAACTGTCATCAGTTAGTTGTGGCCTCCATTGAGTATATTTTCATATGTAACTCCATCGAGTTTGGGCTTATTTCATTTGTCTTAATAAGTATTTTGGCCTCACAATTAAAGCTTGCACAAAAATAAAATGAAATTATTTACAATAAATATTTAAAAGTGTGTTTGTTTTGTCGCAGGGTGGTAGCACGTTATATGCTCAACTGGAGATTTGGAAGGCTGCGCGGCATGAAGCCTGGAGGACGTCTCAATGGCCTGAGCAGCACACCTCCCCGAAGCCTACGCCGGCTTTACCGTCTGCTGACGACATGAGTGACGGTGAGTTATACGTCAACAAGCTCTTAAAAGAAGGCATGACGAATAGAAAAATTCTTTTAGCCCATCGGTAAGAGGTCTGTCGGAGAGAGGAGTAAGAGTGGCAACCTACTGGAGGGACAAAATATAGTGTAGTTTGAACCAATCGGCACGAAAATAAGAACAAGCCCATTAGTTAGATAATTTATTAAAGCAATATTAAATATTAAATAAATATATATAGAGACACATCACACTGATTAAGCTAGACCCAAAGCAAGTTCGAGACTTGTATTATGGGATACTAACTCAACGATACTATATTTTGTAATAAATACTTAAATAGATAAACATCCAAGATCCACGACAATTTGAAAAAGGCCATTTTCTAACTTGCCCTGACCGGGGATCGAACCCGGGACCTCTGGGTGGCAGACTAGCATGGTGACCACTACGCTACGGAGGTCGTGGTCGTAATATTGCACACATATTTTTTTTTGAAAAATAAAAAATTACTAATATGCACTGCATTGAAATTTCAAATGACGTCACGGGCGTCACGGCTACGTACGATTTTTACATAGAGGTGACATCGCAAGACCACTTCGGAACTTTGATGCTTTGTACATATCTTTGTGAATTTTTACTTTTTTGGCAAACTGAAAAATATGGATCGATTATTTTTGGATAATCTAAAAGACGGACTAATTACAGTAATACTTTTCTTACCCTGTCGTCACGGAAAACTTGTTTATGGTACGTTAATTTATGAAGACTTTTTATGAAAATAATAATTTTCATAAAAAGCCCAGCCGCCCACCTTGGGCGCCCCTTTTAAGAAAATCATATTTTTAGCCTCGTCACTCCCTTAATGCCGACTTTCATCAAAATCGTTGTAGCCGTTTCTGAGATCATCAAGTATAGGATAATTAATAATCTTTATAAAGTAATGTAGTAAGTAATAAGGTGCCGTTCAAGTATAACTTAAGCACCAAAGGGTAGTCTTTGGTTTGCTTATTTTTAATGTCACAGAGGGCCGAGTCTGGATTTTCATCGTATATAACAACAAATTTTTGATTATCTTTGTCAATAACTTAGCTAAATCTTCTTTTGCCATGCCTTGTCTTACTTGGTGTCGTCCCTCCTCGTACCGCGGCGCCAAGACGCTCGGTCACGGTTTGTCTGCATATCAAGTTGTGCTCGCTTGGTATCCCTATTCACGGTTGTCCAAAAATGATTTATTTATCTTTAGATATTTGTATCACTTGCCCAAAGTGTTCTCATTTTGCCTTTCTCCTTGCTGGGGATCGCTAAAGCCCTTTGAATGCAAAAGGCCTTGTCTCGTCTCATAAATATTTAAATAAAAGTCTTATCAAATGACCATTTCGCCCGTTTTATATCACCTTCTGATAGCAAAGTCGATATCATATTTTATCGGTAAGAAGTTAAGCGTAAAAGTAGTCTAGCATTAGAAGAAATGGAAAAAGCGAGACTCGCGGCTTGTAATGTGGCACGCCGATGCATCAGTCCGATGCATTGTGATCAACCGTTAGTCGAAGCCGACACACATACACCAGACAAACTGGCTAATGATATATGGACAGGTGGTAGGCTGCATACTGGCTTGGAAATAGAAAATGCTGATTTACAATAGAACACCTATGATCGTTTAGATGATTTAGAAGAGATAGATGAGACTTTCATTGATTTAAAAAGTTACTTAAGTAGTAACTATGGTACGTTTCTATAACTCATAATATTGTCTGTGGAAATTATATGTAACAAAACTGTGTTGTATTTTATTAAATTATATGGAATTATTTTATTGACAGAGCAGATAATCGTATTTATGAATATTAACACTTATTATTTATTACTTCCAAAAAACATAGCAGTCCTTACTAAATTCTAGTAGTAGTTTGACGTTTTTAGCATGTTTACAACAAACCCAACACCTTCTTTCACAGCATTACTTATTAGTTACATTGATGGGCAAAAGCCTCCCTTTTTTCTTTTCACTCGTCCCGGTCCTTTGATATCACCCTCGACTTCTTTTAAAACTGAATCAAATTATCCGCCCATCTTCTTCTTTATTGTTCCGGTTTTCTTCGGCCATTTCGTATCCAAATTCCATTTTAAGTTCAAAAAATATTCTTCCTACCAAAACTTCTTCATGGACATTATTATATATTTCATTAGTAACTATATCCAAGAATTGGTTTTGGCGCAAGAGTGACATAAACAACCACTTCTCCAAAAGGCCTCCTATACTCACTATTCTCATCTTGGTGTTCAATGCAGTGTTTAGTTTCAGTTATTGCTGAAGACTTCAGCATAATATACTAGAATAAAGTAATCCAACTTCATGGTGACATTATGTGATAGACTAGCCAAGTGGCACTAGATTTATCTCACAAGATTTATCAATAGCAGTCCAAGTGCAAGCCGTAATCTAAAATCAATGACCAACAACTTAGAATAATATGAATTGGATTGTAAGTCGTTCAGTCGAGTACCACACCCAGATACAGTTAATCCATCAATCAGAGACACGTCTTATTGCTATTCTGCAGTCCCTTACTTGAAAGCCTTATACGTCAAGTCGGCTTTTTGTGTCGTTTCCCGACGACCCAGTTTATATCACTCTTGGACCGGCCTAGCAAGGTCACCTGTCTCTTCCAAGACATCAGGCATCACAAAAATTTTATTATCACTGGCACATACGGCTCAAAATGCATCAAAACTCGATTTTCTTGTCCGCAAATTGCTTGTTGACGACTCTGAGCCGTAAGTGTCACTTTGTCCTAGGTTTCTTTCGATTGCATCTTGAGGATAAGTTATTTCACTACTGATTTAAACTTTATTTAGCTGTTTTTACGCGTCAATATCGTTTGTAGGATGGTCTCGTTTCCTTCAAATCGTATTCCATTCAACACTTGCTTTCTTCTTTAAATAGAATGTTGCTTTTTAACTGTTAGGAGCATCTCCAGCGTTCTGTTTACATAAAGCCGTTCGAATGTCAGACTGTTTGTATATCTTACGCTGAAGGTCAGCGGTAATGCGAAAAATATACGTTGTTTATATTGTCCATGTAAAATTAACTCTTCATCATTTTATTTTTATTTCGAAATAAACTATCCAAGGCCATATCTTTTTAAATCTAACTAAGTCTACTGAACCACGTAGATAGATTTTACTGGGATTAGGGCCATCATACATAAAACCTTATTTATATCTCGCCGAAGTCACCGATAACTCTACAAAAACTTGTCTTATAAACTCTTATACTTAAATTTTTAATGATTTCCCTAAGTTTATCACCAATCAGGCTTTCTCTTCTGAAAATGCCACCATTAGGGCAGGCTATGGCTTCATAGAAGCTGTTAATAAAAACGATAGCGTTCCAAGAAGACGTAGACACGCGCCTGTTGCTTTCTTGTGCTTCGTCGCCCTTATTACCATCGATAATGATCCCAAATTGTTTATAATACTCCAGATTTCATGTCAATGCTGGTCTTTACATGCATATGGGTCGCACATGGTTGAAATATTTGATGTGTTTATCATAATATGGCCGTGAATATTGAAGTAAAACATGAAGAATTTATAATGTGGACTGAACAAGAAAACCATTATAATTTTCTTGGATAATCGTTTTGAATTTAGCTTTATGGTTTTGTGCAGTTTGAAATTCTTGACGATTGCTGAATTTAGACGTTTTACTAATTTATCATTGTAGTTACTGGTGTTGGAGGTCGTTCATTGCCTACGTTTTACTGGATTGTCTTTCTGATAGGGCTTTCGCAAGTAAAGCGACACCGGGTGTGGTCCGCACTTGGATTAAATACCACAAGTGGCGTAAAAGTTTATCGAGCTCCTCTGTGCTTCGAAAGGCATGTTTGGTCCCGGCTGTCATCATTGTTTGGCAGTCGTCAAGCATTTAATAGTATTGTTGCAAGCCACGTGACTTCTAATAATTAAGATCTCGAAGGTAATTAAGTAAGTTTTACTTTTTTAACATAAACTATTGTTTTTCTAACAGATGAGGACTCAGAATCAGCGGGAACCAGTACTAGCACAGCTGGTGGCAAAACAAAGTCTGGAAGTACGCATATACACCTGTGGCAGTTCCTCAAAGAACTGCTGGCATCTCCACACATCCATGGGTCTGCTATTCGGTGGCTTGACCGAAGTAAGTACCCCTATATATAATATACCATTATTTATGACCATAATTATCTTACAGTACATACTTGATTCATCATCACCATATTTTTAAAATTGTCAATATAATATACCTAGATTGACAACTTTTAAAATTTATGATAAGCTAAGTCTTTCTTTCTATAGTTTTAGTCACTTTTTCAGACAAATATAGACACAATTCAAGTATATGTTACATGAATTCATAGTATCTTATCTATTATAGATACATATTGCTTATTTTAGTTACCTGACCTAATCTGATTATAGATCTCAGCCTGATTACAGAAGAAATCAGTTGTAGTTTTCTATTATTATGTTTGCTATCTAGGTTCTTTTCAACATCTTTATGTTACAATTCACATGCTAATCAGTTTTTGTATCATATATGTTTGAAGTGCTTGCTTACTGATAATTGCTTTATCAGCGAACATATTTACAGTGTTAGATCATTCTACAGCTGTTTTTGGAATATGGATTTTAAAAACAACATTATCTGATTAAATTTAATTCTTATCTGGATGACGTGATAATTCACATGACATACTAAAGTCCAGATATCTTTAAGAAATTCCCTGTAAAAAATAATTGCTGCTCAGTTTCTAACTTTATAGTGTACTTTAAAGCTTTTCTAAAACTAAGTATTCTTATTTTATTGCACGATAATATTTAATTATCTAATAATGCCCTTAACGTGTAAAAGTCAGGAAGTGCGTGAATTTTCATTCATTTTGGATTAGGATTAGAATACGAACAGACTAACTTTCTGAAAATTAAATAAAAGAACCATGTGACTATAATTAATAATATTAGAATACGGATACGGTGAACGGTGTGAACATTCTCAATTTCGATCCATTTACAATAATCTAGATAGTTCCAGTCATTATAAATCCATCTTAACAATTAATTATTATTAACGAACCCTATCTAAAACTGATTAACGAGTCCACGACCAATTCCCAGTACTATGCTAATAAATAAATCAACATGCTCAGTACTTTCGGTTGGTTATAGGTAGGCGATTTATCGCCAGGAATACGTATAAATCATATAAGTGCGTAGTCTAATTGGTGAAGAATGATTGCTGTGTCAAATAGCTAATGATTTCTGTGAGAGTGTGATCATGCTGTAAATTTATTACACCTTATTCAATTGATGGATTTCATCTTTAATCTTATGTATGTTGAATATCTGCTCATGATTTTATAAAAACAAATTGATAAATGAGGGATAAAGGTTTATTTTGAATGAACAATGTTTGTGTACTTGTCTGAATGAGGTTTATACAATGTACATACTAACACTTACTAACATCATTGATACCTATTCTATTATACAAATAAACGATGCTTGATTCTTGATAGTTGAATACTCAATACTGAAATTATTAATTTGGAAATCAATAATATAATGAATAAGGATATTGATGATTTAAAGAATATTCTCGATACGATAACAATCCTATGGAAGTCGACATAGTAACTATTTGATATGGTTAATATTATTAGATATGGTTAGGATTTTAACTAGCATCGAGTTAATGAGAACTCTGTTTACATGAACGATTCACAGATATTGGTAAATAAGAACTATTTATATCAATTAGACTTTGGGCGCCGATATAAGTGAATTCGTTACCTAATCTTTCTCCATACAAAATTTCCTGCTATGCCGTTTATTTATCAAGTAATTTCAAGTTAGCTTTTGATAATAATCAATTTAACTTACAAAAAATATAAAGAAACGTGAATTATAATAAGACTAGTAGGTAAGTACTTAGTTCGTCTCGGACTGTGCACGCAAATCTCGGGAATCCCTTGACCAATTTGCCTCATGTTTGAACTTTAAAAATATTCTGGCTATATACCTTATCTAATTTTATGACGCTCCAATCAAAAATACTCTAGTTATGGTCGGACAAAACACTCACTTCGCTCGTTACATTAAATCAAGATCAGTCACATCTTACAAGTAACATTTAACAAATTAATCAAACTGGTTAATGATAAGCTCAAACGATGAAATTGTTATCTGATACTGGTTCCAAACGCCTACTCGAATGATATGCCGCGATTCCTTTGTTTAAACTTTTTCTGCATCTGCTACATCTATTGTGTTTTTAATTGACCATCATTTTAATTGACTACTATCACATGAGCCTAGTAATTTTCCACTCTCATTAAATTAATTTTAATATTCATTTTCCTTCTATCTTTATTAAACTATAATTCTCAAATAGTTTATTGTTTGTAGAAAATCGTTCACATAGCGACATTCTCGCTAGCCAAGGTGAGCAAGCCAGTTACTTGCCATCTGTTATGTACTTAATAAAATACTTTAAACTACGCTAAAGGTTAATTTTCTGCTTCGTGTCGTGACCAGTCTGAGACGATAGACACTAACGCATTGTTACGATTTATTGTCCTTTATGCGCAAAGGTATTTAAGACGGTGTCCTTTTCGGGCTGATTCATGACCATGGTTGACAATAAAAAATGTTTTATTTACTTTTAATTGGAATTGCCCGTACGTATGACATTCAAAATTCAATTAATTTTATCTTGGAATAACTAATCTTCATTGTTTGAGACATTTGTGTGGAGTTTCACAAGGGCAAGATCGTGCAGTACTCTGTCACCAAAAGCGTTTAAACATTTAGATAGGCATTGTTTAATTCATGTGGTGTTGTTGCAGGTAACGGTGTCTTTAAGATTGAGGATTCAGTGCGCGTCGCTAGGCTGTGGGGCAAAAGAAAGAACCGGCCCGCCATGAACTACGACAAACTCTCCAGGAGCATCAGGCAGTATTACAAGAAAGGCATCATGAAGAAGACCGAGAGGAGTCAGAGGCTCGTCTACCAATTCTGTCATCCTTACTGCTTATAATTCTCCATCGCGATTTAGTTAAGTTAGTGTAAATATTTATTAAATGTAAATAAGGGCGTGAGAGTACCGCGGTAATGCGGACATGGTGAAAACTGGTTGGGTTTTGTCACTCACAATCAAAACTCGACGCAGTTACAGAGTTTGTCGACGACCGAATTTTCGTCAGTTAGTTGACTGCGAATTAATAGGCGTCTGTATCCCTCCTTAGAATTCGAGAAAGGTAATTTTCTCTAGAATTCTACTGGATGGGACTTCGCTGTTTGCGTTAGTCATTAAGTTTTTTACCGGTGATTAGGAGATAGCAAGGCGGCGAGACTCATTTCAATTTTGTCGACCCATTTCCCTTGCTGCCTTCGAAAGCTGGTAATGTTTATCCCATATATCTATGATATATTTCTAGTACGTTCTATGAACTTTTAGATCTAAGTGTTCTGTAAATATGCTGAACATAGTAATTAATAAAAAAAACACAAAATAAGGAAAAATATTAATATACGCCTGTTTTGCTTTGCGCAATTTCGGTGTAAGTGCCTACTCATATAAGTGATATGAAATGAGATTATTCTCGAGAAATGTAAGTTATATTATAATGATAGATTTATGTGAATCTTAAAACATTTTTATGTTAAAACAATGACGAGTTATGTCGAAAAATATTTATGTATAAGTGCATGCTAACGGCGGAGTGAGTGGCTGAAAGGAATTGGATTCGAATTGAGAATTTTGTGCCAAATAGACTGGATTTTTTATTAGGGGCAAAATTTGTAAATTGTGATTATTTGACACCCGCCGATGTTAATATTGTTATGTATTTGCAATATTGAGGTGTTGGTACTTTTAAGATTTTATTTTATAAGTTGTGGCGCAGTTAGCGTCGAAATAATGAGTATAATATTGGACCAAACTAATCTAGCGTTATGATTCATTGTAATGTCACAATAAAATTAAATGGCCATTTCGTATTTGTTTTATTACACAGATATCGCCGGACTCGTTAGCCTTTGATAAATAAGAAGTCAACAGCTTCTATCTAAGGACAATAGAAAATAATGACATGACACAATACAATTTCTAAAAACTTAATATGAAATGTGTATTACAAAAATGATATAAAACTATAATTATTAAACTAGTAACTAGACTAAATATACGTACTAAACTAATAATTGTTCAAAACTACTAAAAACCGACTTCTCCCCCAAACTACACGACTGATTTTGAAAAAGTTTGTATGGAACCACCTTTGGGATATTTCATTTCTAACAAAAAAAGAATCATCAAAATCGGTTTATGAACGACGAAGTTACCCGCGATCACACGATCAAATATATATTACAAAAAGAATTTTCGATTCGATCCAACTGCTCCTTTTTTAGAAGTCGGTTAAAAAGTTTATATTTAATTCTTACCTATTCATTTATCTAGAACAACGACAAAGACAACGGAATTATTTCTTCAATTATTCCCGTACTTACATAATAATGTTCATTATTTACTTACTTCAATTAATTAATTTTTAAGCATCTTCCGAAAAAAAAAAGTTTTTTCTGTATTTGTAGATATATTTTTTATTTCTGTATTTGTAATAAATACACATATTTATAAACAATTATTTTCGCCAAAGTTTTGAAAATGTCATTGGATTACGCTAGTTCCATAACACAAAAATGCATACAAAATCTGTATCAGGTTGCATCAGGTTACGCAAAGATGACGTCACGTCGCCGCCAAATTCCAAGAGTGAAAGTTTCCTTTCGCCGGGAGGGGAGGACGGCCTCGAGAGGGGCGCGGGGGGCGTTGTGCAAGCTTTGTTCTTATGATTATTACGATTTCGCATCGATTACAGACATGTATGAAGAGTGGACATTTTTAACCGACTTCCGAAAAAGGAGGAGGTTGACAATTCGCCGCGATTCTTTTTTTTATGTATGTTCACCGATTATTCGAAAACGCCTGGACCAATTAGACTTCTTTTTCAGGCTGCTTTTTTGTTTTAAAAGGTATACTTAAAAGGTAAAAGGTATATCAGGTGGTCCCATAGAAATTTTAATGAAATGGGTTGTATAGTTTGAGGTGAAGACGGTTTTTAGTTTTGAAAAATTATGCATTTTTTTTTATAGATTTGTCTTTCAAGACGTAGGATTTGTCAGTACGTCTGCTATTCATATTATTTTAATTGCAAAAATCAATCCTTATTTTTGAACTACCGCTAGCAATACTTTTGGTGCTGGCAACCCCCACTTATGTCATTCCTGTTGCATTGTAATAGGAATTAGATATATTACTACCAAGTAAAAGTTAAAAGAATATAATTTCATACTTCACCAGTTAAATAGTATTTAAATTTAGCCCAAACCGAACAGATATTCCAACACTATTCTTCCATGCTGATCTGGAAGAAAGGAAAAACTTAGAATGTACCAACTGCTTCTCTGCCCGCGTAGATCTTAAACACCGATCGAGGGAATGGGCGAGATCTGAATCATGTTTAGGCGAAGCGGCTAGCAATCACTATTTTGATTCCTTTTTCCATCGTAACGGCCACCGTCACGCTTATTGTGGCCTTTGGGTCTTACGGCTGGCTTTGTCTACCCCGTCAGGGGTAAAGACGTGAAAATGTATCTGTATGTATGTCTCTTACTCTCTAGTTCTCTAATTCTCTGGACCAAGATATTATATACAGACAAATCACATAGATTGAGCTAGCCCCAAAGTAAGATCAAGACTTGCGTTATTATTATTTTTGGACAAATAACACTGATTGAGCTAACCCCAAAGTAAGTTCGAGACTTGTGTTATGGGTTACTAACTCAACGATACTTCATTTTATAACAAATACATATCTCTCTCATCGTTTTGGACTTCCTTGAACTTTAAACATAAAATAAAGAAGAAACGTAATTTTTGTGGATCGTAAAAGCCGATCGAGAAAATAGACCAAGATCTATAGAAACGTGTCCTGGACGCTCTGTGGCTACCAACCTAGTATGAGTACACCTCTGTTTTGTCTACCATCTCGTAAAACTGGGCTTTTGGCTTACGGACCTTTAGCCTGTCTACCTCGTAAAAGGTAAAGACGTACCTGGCAATCTGAAAAAAGAAAATCCCATTCTGCAATAACTAATCAATCTTTCGCTATTGTCATGTTTTGTCTGGCATTTTGGTTATACTCTGACACACGTGCTTGCACCTATTCAATGTGCGTCATACAAATTATTACACATGTATAATGGATTCCAAATAAAAATAAAGAAAAACCTTTAAGAGTTGTTTTGAGGACAATTGAGGACCTCGGTGGCCCGGCAGGAGTGCGCATTAGTGCTTTCGCAAGTAAAGCGACACCGGGCATGGTCCGCACTTGGATGGGTGACCACAAGTGGCATAAAAAATTCTCGAGCTCCCCCATGCTTCGGTAGACACGTATAAGCCGTTGGACACGTCAAGCTATGTCAGACAGATGCTAGGCAGCCTGAAAAATCTAACACCAGTGTAGGCCACTTACACACACGAAAAACAACAAACAACAAGGTACTCAATACCTGTAGATATAAAAACAAACTAATTACGGGCAGGGCCGGATTTAGGGGATCGCAACCGGGGCTACAGCCCGGGGCCTTCACAATAGTAGGGCCCCCACAATAGACTTCGAAAAAATCTTTCAGATTCCGACTAATTAACACTAGTAAACAACTTTTCCTTTGTTTTTTTTCGCTGTTTTACCTCTACCTATAGTACTTTTTATAAACATACTATATATATTTTGTAAACAACTTTTCCTTTGTTTTTTTTCGCTGTTTTACCTCTACCTATAGTACTTTTTATAAACATGATTATGTTGTTCTTAACTATTAACAACAATCATTGATCTATATTGTTCACTCCAATCAGACAATCAGTAAAATATTACAGGCCCCGGCCCTAAACCAGGGGGCCTCCACTCCTTGTTGCCCCGAGGCCTCCAGACCTCTAAATCCGACCCTGATTACGGGACTGGTAGGTAGGTGGATACGCCGGACTACAACTTAGGGTTGCCAGCTGACTAGAGTTTGGCGGGACATTAATTCGATGTCCAGAATCCTAAAAATATTTAATAGGTACCTATGTACTTCATATGATCCGGCAAACAAGATTTTTTTTATTGTCGCGCGGCATATTATTAATTTTATTCTAGGAGAACATATGAACATTGGTGTGCTTTGGAGGAAAAATTAAAAGTAACCTATTCGCCACCTACATAATGTGTGGTTTCCAGTTAACACGCCCTCCTCCCGATAGATATACAGTGTGTTCGGACATGAGCTAGCGATAATTTGACGACATGCTGTTGTCATCTAAACGAACAACTTTTGCTAGTCCAAGAAAAAATCAGAGTTCGAGAACAAAAAAATTCGCTGCTCCATACATTTTTATGCGATAAGTATGTAATTATTTAGAAGCAGCGAAATTTTTTTTTTTCGCTTATTATCTTTTTTCCCTTATTAAAAGTTGTTTGTATAGATAACGACTACATATCCTTAAATTATCGCTAATTCATGCCCGAACACACTGTATATCCCAAAATCCAGACCTTTTATAATTCGTCCAAATATTTAAATCCAATCTGGCAATTACTGTAGACCAGTGCAACAGGAAAACCGGAGAAATATGCTTGCAGTTCCGGCGAGAAAAAATGAAAATCGAGATTCTATAACAAAAGGGAAGTATCAAATATCTCCTTGGGAAAGTCCCACGTCCAGCAGTGGATTTCCTGTGGCTACTATTTTAACGATTACGAAATAACTTTAATGATTTTACAACGAGTATTTACCTACTAGAAACAATATCTATCCACTTTTAAGACTTCACTCAGATGAAAACACCGCGTTCGATGGGTGAATCCGCAGTCTTTTTTTTCGATTGTCCATTTCTTTTTTTCGTATCAAAATTCTATTATGTTTTTTATAATTCTAATTTTATTCCCTAAACAGAATAACCAATATATTCTTATTCTTTTATGAATTAACATCAATATTCTCATAGAGGATTTTAAAAAACGATGTTCTTATCCAATATTGGCAAGACTTCAAAAATTTCTCTAATTGGTGATGATGATGGACGCGTGTTTTCGCTGTTTTCTATTATTATATCATTTTCTTATTTAATGCCACACGAAGGTAATGGCTTGTAGTTTCATTGCATACCTTATATCTTTGCACTCAAATCAAGTCATATTTTCTTCACTCAACTCCACCTGTCTCGGGATGGGAAATCGGCAAATCCAAAAGAGTCTTAGAGCAAGAAAGAGACACGACAAGGGTTAATACATTTATTTGTCAGAACTGATAAAGTTATATAATTCAATAATTATAAGTTTGTATGAGAGTTGGTGGAGGAATGAGTCAGAATGATCAGGAAGGAATGTGTCTGAAATTTACAAAATGAATTAAGAAATTAAATTTGAAAAAGGTGGACAGAATGAAATGATATAGAAAGATGGTACCGATCTTTGTAAGGACATGAAAGATTGGGTTTATTGCAACATCGTTACACATGTGGGACCAGAGGTTTTATAACCAGTCTATAATATTAATTGAGAGGTAGTGAGTTTTCACTGCTCTGAAAAAATAATAACATGTGTTGCGTTTAGTCCCGTATGCACTGATTGTTGACACAGAAGTCAGAACTCCGAACAAATGGTCACAGAGTACCTAGAGTAAATTAAGTCGTGTAAGTATGGGTAGGTAGTATTCCCATATATTGTACCTAAAGTCAAGAGTCCTCTTACCCTAGACCAACCTAGACATTTCCATACAAACGTAGTCTGGCTTTTATTTTAAAACGACATGTCAAATTTTGTCAAAATTTTGTAATTTAAAAGAAAATGCATAAAAAAGTATGCCTGCTTTTCACAGTCAAAATAGAAACTGAATGATGATGAAGAGAATATAGTGTATCATATAATTTTTGACCATAAGTATGAAAAATTTCTCCTTAAATTTTTTTTCAAGTTTATATTTGCCTGTAGAAAACCAGTTGTATCCAAAGTCACATGTCAGAAATCAGTTTTAAAATCACATGTCACATGAAATCTGACATGTGATTTTAAAATATAAGCTAGACTTTTGTATGAAAAAGTCTAGGGTAAGGGGACTTAAGTAAGTAGAATAGGCCCAAGGGTATTTTCTGAACTGAACCTAATGCGTCTTACTGGTCTACGTGCTCACCTACAGCTACACCCCAGAACACACGTGCCATTCATTTAATACCTACCTATCGTTAGCAAAACATTAATTTTATGACAATTAATTGTTACTCCTATTACAGGGGAAGAACGTTGTTAATTATGGCCATGACAAAAAATGTGGTTTAGAGTTAGACGTAGGAAGCATTTAGGCTTTTCATACGAGTAAGCGTCACACTATCTCTAAACAAATAGGATTGGCGGTTTTCACAAGTTATTAGAGAAAACTTTTCATCTTTGTCAATTGATGCTTAAGTATTTATTCATTAATTAATTCATTTATATCATGTTTTTTATGACAATTGTAAAACTTAATATCTAGTTTACAAATACACATGAGACCCTGGTAGGGCGCTACATTTTATGAAATATTTAAACTTAGTAACATTAGAAGGAATATCTTTAATTAAACAATTAAACATACTTAAAACATCTATAAGTTACATTTATGGTTATAGTTGGAGTACAGTGTCCAAAAGCAAGGGGTTTAAAATAGTATTTTATGCAACAGTTGTATAAGAAGGTTCATAAAATGCGAGTGGCGCAAGTCAAAGACGGATAACACTACAGGAGTAGAAAAAATATTTTTTCTACTCCTGTACTGTTATCTGTTTTTTAAATAGTCCCGAACACTAATATAAGAACATAGATTATATGATTTCAGAAAAGTCTATAGTCTATTCCTAATATAATAGCACATGTGTCGTTATTTCGCCAAAACGATACTCCTAACCATAGACCTATAACTTTTTTTCTTTAGATCTACCATACTGCTAACATAATAAAATCGGTATTTTAACATATGGTGCCATTTTTCAAACGTGGAGTCACTGAACAAACGGGTTTTTGTATGAAAAAGCATTCGTTTAAGTGACTCCATGTTTCAAAAATTGCACTTTTGGTCACTAGGAAGACGTCAATAAAAAAAATTAAGTCTTCCACAGATACCTAGTATCTAGCAAACATATGGTAGTATTTCATACTTTTCTTTGTTTATATTTGGATTTATTTTAGTAAATGTAGTCGAAGAAAAAGTATTGTATACAACGTTGTATAAGTATGTTAAAAAATGCCCGATGGCGTTTCCTTGCGATGCTCGCCAAGGCTCGCGTCGTAACCTGCGCCACTCGCATTTTATGAACCTTCTTATACAACTGTTGCATAAAATACTATTATAGTGCACAAACATAAAAACAAAAATTGAACTTAGGTACCCAAAAACTCTATTTACCGATTTCAAAAAAGGAGCTTATCAATTCAAATGTAAATTTATTTTTTCATGAATGTTTCCCGGTTACTCGAAGACACCTAATTCCTAACTTGGAAAATTCTTTGAAAGGGCATACTTGCGAGGTGGTCCCATATCAATATTATCAAAATAGGGCGTGTAGATTGGCATTGAATTCGGTTTTTAGTTTTAAAAAAATATCTTGTAGGTATGTTTAGGAGTCCATTGAGTCCGTCAATCGGAGGTTCTGGGTTCGTCACCCAGACAGGGCAAGTTAGAAAATGGGCTTTTTCAAAGTGTTCTGGGTCTTGTGCGTTTATCATACGAATACATATGTACAGTCGGGGGCAGATAAACCTGACCCCCTTGACTTTAAAGGCCGTACGGTAGGGGGTCACTTTTATTTGCCCTCGACTGTACCTAATCATTATAAAATATAATATCGCTGAGTTAGTATCCCATAACATTACATTAAAAGTAAGGTACTTTCTGGCCAACTGAATCGGTGTGTTTACTGTTTGTCCCCATCTACTCCAGAATGTCTTCAGATTGTGACTGTGGAGCTATTGACCAAACATTACAACATATCGCCAAAGAAAGTCCGCTATACCGATTCTCTGGAGGACTTAGTGAACTCTATACTTTGACTCCGCCAGCTGTACCTAGACTGGCAAATAAATCTACCATTAAATGTTTAGGATTCGTGATTTCGTGCAGTAACATACCATACGAAATGAAAAATAAATAAATATATATGAACAAATCTCACAGATTGAGTTAGCCCCAAAGTAAGTTGAAGACTTGATAGACATCCAAGACCTAGGACAATTTGAAAAAGGCCATTTTCCAATTTGCCCTGACCGGGGATCGAACCCGGAACCTCTGGATAACGGACCAGCGTGGTGACCACTACGCCACGGAGGTCGTCGATGATGATGAACTATTATTTATTTGTTGCGTTTAAAAAGTGAAACTTATTCTATTTATGTTTGAAAAGTGCTAAGATCGTAAGTGATCGTATAGCTAGCTAAGGTACGATTTAAGAAATTAAGGCATCAAGAGGCAAAAATCAGGCAAATATGAGTTTTTACCTGCTTAAATCAAGCTGTTCTATGCGTAAAAATAAAATATATTCTATTGTCTACATCGTGCTGGTACTATTTAGGTCCAAAACACAGCTTTATTGCAGCAAAATTTTACTTATGCATGCGTACCTAAATATAGGTATCTACCTACCGCATTAATGTTTAGGTACCTACTCCTTTACGTTGTGGTGCAAGTTATAGGATAAATAGGAGTAGGTAATTACAACGGTTTAGGTATGTACTCGTAGGTACCTATAGCGGTATCTAAATACAGCAATAGGAGATAAAAATACGTATGCCTTGGAAAATCCAAGCTAAGTACTTATTCTACCTAGATCGTAAATCGAATGGTTACTTAGTCAATTCTTTGATTCTTTCATTTATTAGATACTATTGTATTCTACTCTGAAATCATAACACGTCAATCTTTTTAAAACTATTTTATGAATAACTTTATTCATAAAGGTTATTCATAAAATAGTTTTATCTACTCCTGTACTGTTATCTGTCTTTTAAATGGTCCCGAACACTAATATAAGAACATAGATTATATGATTTCAGAAAAGTCTATAGTCTATTCCTAATATAATAGCACATGTGTCGTTATTTCGCCAAAACGATACTCCTAGCCATATACCTATAACTTTTTTTCTTTAGATCTACCATACTGCCAACATAAGAAAATCGTTATTTTAACATATAGTGCCATTTTTCAAACGTGGAGTCACTGAACAAACGGTTTTTTGTATAAAAAACATTCGTTTAAGTGACTCCATGTTTCAAAAATGGCACTTTTAGTCACTAGGAAGACGTCAATAAAAAAATTAAGTCTTCCATAGATACCTAGTATCTACCAAACATATGGTAGTATTTCGTCCTTTTCTTTGTTTATTTTTGTATTTATTTTAGTAAATGTAGTCGTAGAAAAAGTATTGTATGCAACGTTGTATAAGTAGTCAAAAAATGCTCGATGGCGTCAATTTACGATGCTCGCCAAGGCTCGCATCGTAACCTGCGCCACTCGCATTTTTTAACCCTCCTTATACAACTGTTGCATAAAATACTATTATCTACACCCATGCTATAAATCCTCTATAAAAGTTTCTGAAACAGCTTATTGCCATCATTAAAACACCCAGTGTCATAGTAACCCTTAGGTATATCACCCAAACAAATGTTATAATGTTGTACTAAATTTCATTAATGCAACGCAAACTCGATCCCTTCCTTACTGATCAGACAGCATTCTTTATGAATTTCAAAAAAGGAACATTGTCATGTACGCGTCGTCCACTACCACTCTAATCAATAATCCATGTTCTTATATTAGTGTTCGGGACCATTTAAAAAACAGATAACAGTACAGGAGTAGAAAAATGTATTACATATCTGTGGTAAAGATCCATACAAAATGCACACTCAATACAAGTGCGCGGCACCGCAACAGCGGCTATGCTGCGGCCGCGGCGGCATGTATAAACACTCTAAAAGTACTTTAAAGTTTCACAGACACACTGTCCTACTCGCCCCGCCGACCTCTTATAACTTGGATCATGGCGCAGGCGTTGTCCGAAGGTCGGCTACATTCCGAAAATCTGAGTCCACTCCAATCACCAACTGGTACGAGCGGCGCGGCGCCTGTTACTGCCTTACAAATCATTTCAAACGTATCAAAATTCAGAACGCCAGTACCTACTTTAGCACAAACATGATTTATGCATAAACTGGTTCCTGCCTTTGATATACGAATTGTTTATTTTTGAGATGGGTGCCTACGACCTATACCGGTTTGGAGATTAGATACTTACAAAAGAAATACACGTGTAACACACCTCGTTCATACGTTGCTATACAGCCTATGTAACGATGGATTTGTCAGATTTAGGGATTGCGCTGAACAAGGGTTTCGAACCTCATTTACTTTATAGCTGTAGATAAAGAGGTCTGGTGTGGTTTTCGGCCTAGAATACAACCACTCCATCTTGACCTGAAGATTTCGCAAGAAGCAACTAAAATTAAGCTCAAACAACGTATGTACCTAGATACATTTTTACATAAAGAAATACAGCTGAGTTATATACAAATTCACCAGTAGATGATGATCATGCTTCATGCATGAGGTTCACATTTACCAAACAGATGGTAACAAGCTAACAAGATTATTTGCTCGGTAAATTACAAAAACCCCGACCCCGACCGAAAATGACAAGAACGCCATCTACTGACGAATAGCGGAACTACGCTTTAATAGCGCCATCTATATTTTTTTAGGGAAAGCCCTGACTTTCAAGCTTTAACCTCCAGTAACTCCTAAGCGGCTGAACCGATTTTCTAACCACCACCGCAAGGAAACTTGCTTTCACGTAAAAACAAACCGCATCGAAATCGATCGCTACGATGCCACAGACAGACAGACATACATACATTAGATTCAACTTATTAACACCCCTCTTTTTTGTCGGGGGTTAAAAATCAGCTTCCATTTATCTACTTTTGGTGCAGAGTTCACGTAACAATCATCGAAATTCTATATGACGTTGAGGAGTTTCGTCCGTACCTCCAAAATTCTTCATCACATCTTCACCAAACCAATTGATAGGTATTACAGCTTTTAAAAACTTACCTTAAAAAAATATTATCAAAATCATATCGCGTAACATACATACAAAAAATCATAGTTACTTTGATATCCTCCTTTTTGAAGTCGGTTAAAAGTAGAATTAAACGCCTATAATAATTTTAAAGCAATAAGTTTCAAAGCGTAATATAATAAAATAATAATTTAAGGCATTTTCTTTCATTAATAGGGAGCATGGCCCGGTGGGTGGGAGTACACATTGTAACGTTTCGTAAGTTAAGCAACCCCGGGTCACACTTGGATGGGTGACCGTCAGTGGCATAAAAAAAATCTCGAGCTCCTCCATGCTTCGGAAGGCCGTTAAGCTATGTTAAAGATGCCTTTAAGAGCTTGAAATGCTTTTTTCGAATGGGACTGTTAAGATTATCATCTAACTTAACTGTTTTTCATGCCTTCTGAAACAAGGTATAAATAACCACTTCGCAAAAAAGCACACGCACCATTGAGCCGTCAACCTCATTCAAATTATTTAACATTTTAGAGTAGGTATCTACATTATTTAAGTCTTGTAAAAATCGTTGGACTATGAAACAAGTTTGCCTCCATCGCTAATACATTTTGGAATATAATATATATAACATATATAGACAGTAATTATATTGTCCTTGCTAATATTAATGCATCATAGTTACAAAGATTTTTAAACAATGGCAGATTATTTTTAAGACTGAAATTTTTCGTTGTCCGTGTTTGAAAAGAAACAGAGATACCATTTGACCAACCCCTAGATAACCCTTTAAACTATTTTATGAATGACTGTTTACAGTTTAAAGTAAGTATGTGAAGCTTTTCTACGCAGATTAGCCAAAAGTGGCCGTTTTTCGCAAATGTGCGCGGAAAAGCTTCACTTTCTTACTTTAAACTGTTAACAGTAGACAATGAAATAATTTGAAGGGTTATCTAGGTCAAGACCAAATTTTGAATGGTATCTCTGTTACCTTTTACACAATTTATTTCAAATGGGAGCAGCAGTTGACCCCGAAAATTGCATGTATCCCCTTAATAATGACTTGTTTATTATGTTAAGCACGGTGCCATGGTAAAGTTCCATTTTTTTCGCCATATGGCGAGCTCCACTATCTTTTCGTTGGTCTTCAAATAAAAGTTTTTATTTAAATAATAACTGTCTTTTATTGCTCAATAACTCGATCAGAATAAATTACATTTATTTAGAATGCTTGGCTCATTTACACTGTACGACAAATACTTCTGGTAGATACAGCAGTTAACTGATTAAATTATAAATTAATATCCCTCTATATGCAGTAGTATCATAGTATTCTTCTTTTTCCAGACATCTATGTCAACTTGATTTGTTCCATAGACCAGGATTTTTTTAATGTTTTGCTCCATCTTTTCATCATAGGTATATTGTAAAATAGATTTCTTACACTAAGGATTCCCAACTAGCTAAGGAAAGCACTTGAAATTTGTATAAAAGATAATAAGAGAGAATATGTAAAGTATCCATTGAATATTTCATGTACACAACTTAAGGGTATTAAAGAAATGACAGATTTCATAAAGAATCATTTGATACCTACTTATAAACAGATCAATATACTCAATCCCTAAGTTGATACTCTTTTCATATTGCGACGAGACGAACTACGGAAGATTTTAATTCATTTTCATTTTACTTTTAATATGTTGTGAATTTCCAGACTTAATAAAAAAATAAATTAAAAAATGGAAAATAATTTATTTTAAAAACGATAAGAACAGCGTGAGAGTTAACTTAGCCAGTTAAGGTGCTTATAGTAAATAATCTAACTAAAACTAGCCTACGATCCGACGATGATGTTGTTGATAGGAATGTGTATCAGCTTAACGAAGAAGCCGATGAAGCCCATGATGCAGAAACCAATGGCTGTGGCGATGGCGATCTTTTGGAATTCTGGAATAGAAACAAGGAACCTGATTAATCCTATTTTTCTATTATCATAGACCGAGCGAGCAAAGCTCTGTTTTGATATTGTCCAAAAATGCTGTTGTCTGGCTGTTTTCACCTACAGGTTGCATATCTCAACGATTTCTCGTGAAATTTTGTAAGGAGGTACGAAATTATATAGATAGTTTTTGGAAATTTTTCAAAACGATAGTAATATGGATACGATTATATAGATACGATAGATAGGCGCCAAGGATACGATTATAAATAAATAAATATATAGGGACAATTTACACTAATTGATTTAGTCCCAACATCAGTTCGAGACTTGTGTTATGGGATACTAACTCAATGATACCATATTATTTAACAAATACATAAATGTAAAGAAAAACATCCAAAACCCAGGCTAATTTGGAAAAGGCCATTTTCCAACTTGACCTAACCAGGGATTAAACCCGCAACCTCTGTGTGGCGGACTAGCATGGTGGCCACGGAGGTCGTTTTGAATTAATAGACTAGTATGTATATGCAACTCCATCTCAGGCAGTTATTCGTGGTTTCTATGTTTATCATCTTGTCTTTTGAGCCTCCACTGCAGGAGCATGACCCTCTCCCGTAGGAAAAGTTGTTCATATTTGACGGTCTGAGTTGCTCCTACAAGGATCGGACAGGGATTTTGTTACATATTGAAAATGCACATACTAATATAATGTTGATCCCTTTCAGGATAGACAGAGCCAAGGGCAAGATCCAAAGGCCATCCCTAGCATGTTGGTGGCTTTAAATGCAAAGGCATATGGTACCAGCTCTACCAAATCAAACTTACTATCATAATAACTTTGGGTATATGTGTATTTATATTCGACTACGATCAAACTTGATCCTTCATGTACAATATTACTGAATGTACTAATTAGGTGAATGGGTAAACAATACTTATTTGTCACATTTGGCTAGATTAGAAAGAAATCACTATGCTGACCTTCAATCTACCTTCTAGATGGTCTAATCTAGGACGCCCCGCAGTAAAAGTACTAGAATTTACTATAAGGTTCTGACTGTGGCGGTATGCCAACAACGCAGCACTTTCTAAGTAAGCTAACGAGATATAGGCAACAAACAATAATACCAACCTTTTCTATCGGGCTTCGTGCATCTTCTGACCAATCTGATGGAGTCCTTAGCGAACTGCTTGCCTGGCTCTACGAATTTTGCGATCTGATCCATTTTCTGAAATATTGACACCTATTTTATTCACTAAGTTCACGGCGGCTTATGAACACATTAATATTTTATAACAAGATAAACGTGAAGCGCAACTTACGTGTGATAGTTTGACTGTTTTAAATACTGCACAAATCTAAATGAAATTAAATACAGCAAACTGTGGCCAAGAAATATGACAAGACAAATTTTGTCAGCTAACGTCAGCCACGTCTCGGAATTCACGGCACGTCACCAGAATTTTGCGTTCGGATAATCGGTGAGATATAAAAAGACTACCTATGATTTTTATTATAAAAGGTTTTAATTTTATATTTTAGTACCTATACATACCTACTTAATTAGAGTACCTCTGTAGTATATTGAAAAAGTTAGGCACAAGTTTTATTATTGAACTAAGTTAAAATTGAACTTAAAACTTTTGCTTAAATTTTTCATTACACTCGTGCTCAATCTCAAAAACTATCTAAAAATCAGTATGTAAATATCAGTTTTGAAATGGAAAATATATAGAATATTTTTTAGAAAAAAAATTGAACCAACTTCAAATACTACATAAGGAACTCACTAAAAAGTAAAAAAAAAATAATCAGTCTTAGATTTTGTACACAAAATAAAAAGTTTAAAAATTAAATATTTTAGGTACTCGTATAATCATCTCGCGCGTTGATTGCCGTTCGTCAAAATATAATCTATTATGCGTGGTACCAGTAGCACATCTAAAAATTTTTTTTTGCTCTTCTTGTTGCACTAAGAGTAGCACAGTCGGGCTCGGCATCAACTTCAATCTGTTCACAGTGTGACTGAGCTCTTTGATATTTTATTTCCGCCATTTATGCCACATTTTTCCGTTAGCTGTTTTTAGGGTTCCGTAGTTAACAAGGAACCCTTATAGTTTCGCCATGTCTGTCTGTCTGTCTGTCCGTCCGCGGTTTTACTCAGCGACTATAAGTTCTAGAAAGCTGTGATTTGGCAAGAATATGTATTAAAGTTTTTTAGGGTATCTCCCAAACGAGTAAAGTGAAAAGTCAATTTTTTTTTTCGACTGACCAATCATGTTGGGTATCGTTGAATAGGTCTTTTAAAAATATTGTGAGTTTGTGAACACCGGTTTTCGATTTTGGGTGCCGTTTCTAAAATATTTGCTTTTAAAGTGAAAAATTTTGTTAGTCAAGTGCCCCCCCTCTATCTGCTAAAGGGTTATATATGGACACGTGAAAAAATTCAGAGCCATAGGATATATAACGAAATTTAAAGGAAAACTATCACAGCTAAGTAGGGTTTACAAATTAAAAAGTCATAGGCGATTAACTTATAAAATATACTCGGAAAAGGAAAATTTCATACAAATTCAGTAGAATATTAGTTTTTAGTGGCATGAACTCAAAGTTGGCGTTCGTAACTACGGAACCCAAGTGCGTGTCGGGCCACGCGCACTAGGGTTCCGTAGTTACGAACGCCAACTTTGGCCAATTGTTTTAACTTAACCACATTATTCTCTTTTAATGTGCTATTATGAGCCTGTATACAATTATTTGCTTTTGCTGACCGAGTCAAGCTTTAAAATGTCAATGTCACCTAGCTATCTTGTCATGTCAATTAAAATGAAATGTGTCAATCAAGGAGGAAAAGTGTTTTGATTTTGGAATTTTGGGATTCTGGGAAAACTAGAAAGAAAATAGTCTCGATTTGGTGTACTGAACATATATTTGTACACAATTAATTGTTCTACTCTATCTGCACATTTTTGATGATTTAATATCTAGAAACTACTCAATTCTATTCGAGAGCTGCAAAAAATGTTGGCTATAGAGAAAAAGTTTGAAATAGAAATGAAGTTGAAAAAGGTTTGAAATATACATTTTAATAATATTTTAGTATGACCCCCTTTTCTCCTATTCTTTCTCATATAAGCTTACACCTGATTAAATTTCCTACACAAACAATCGTGTGCACTAGAGAGTGATAAATAGTCAAATAAGAACTTACATTTAATAAGGGGCGTATAAAACTACTAAATACCAATTTCTTCAGGTTTTTATTCCGGGTTTTCAACCTTTAAATCACTGAGTAATGATGTTTTTGACCAACAGGAGATGAGCAACATGCAGGAACTCAAGGCAGCAGCCAAACGTAGCTCTGCACTGGCTGGTGATGTCTGCAATGTGCTTGGAGCCTGTGAACAGAGGCTGCAGCAGTTAGAAACAGCTGTGCTGCCATTGTATGGTGACACAGCTAGACTGCAGCATATTCATCACAGTGAGTGTCAAAAAGGGATCCTATTGTATAACTAGCTGAGCCCCACGGTGTAACCTGTGGAAAAGTAGCCTATGTGTTAATCCAAGGTGTCACCTTCCTGCATACCAAATTTTATCATAATTGGTCCAGCCCTTTGCACCTGAAGAAGCAACAAACATACACACACACAATCACAAACTTTCGCCTTTATAATAATAGCGTGATACCTAATTTACTACCTAATTGTAATACATAAGTATCAGTACCTACTATCAAAATCTCAATATAAAAAATTAATATTGATGTAGTTTTTTTTTTTTTTTCTAAAATCTTATACATATTTTTAACTGACTTTGAAAAAGGATGAGGTTATCAATTTGTCAGAATCTTTTTTTATGTATGTTCACAGATTATTTGAAGACACCTGGACCGATTTAGGAAATTTCAATTGCCAAGTCGGTTGGTAGTTTAGGGATGAAGTTGGTTTTTAGTTTAGAATTATTATTAAAATAAGCCTAATCTTTAGCCTTCTTTCTACTTAACAATAATCTCCCGCACTGTACTGGTCAAGTTAAGCTCTCCAAGTCTAGAGTAATACTAAAATTGTGCATTTTCCTGGATCGAAAATAAATTATTTTGCACTGTTAAGGCAATAAAACGTTGAAAAATAATGTTACTTGTCAATAAACATATTGACGTGATTTTAGATTTATTATTGCAGAAAAACTGATAATAAGAGCGCTATTTGACTCCAAGCAATTATGACGTCATCTGCCTGTATTTCATACAAATACCATAGAAATTGTTTTTTTTGATGTTTAGAAAAAGTATCTGATTTGACTTGTTTGGAAAATAGCATATTCCTGAGTAATAATTAAAAACTACTGTTTCTACTTATGAATCTTGTCTCAGATATGGAGAAAACGGTGAATGCTTTGGACCATGTGATCAATTACTACATGGTTTCAAGAGAACTGGCTGATCTCATCCAAGCAGGACCACACACAGCTAATACTGAGTCCCTGAACATATATTTAGAGGTTTGTATTCTGGTGGATAATGCAAGTTTACTTTTGTTTAATATGCTGAATGCTGATAGTGTAGACAAGCCTTTGGAAGCATTTTTTACCTGTGTATTTATGTAGCTATCTATGTTTAAATAAATATCTATTTTTTAATATATAGTTACAGACAAATCATACAGATTGAGCTAGCCACAAAGGAAGTTAAGAATACTTTATTTTATAATAAATACATGTACAGATAATCCAAGACCCAGGTCAATTTGAAAAAGATAATTTCCCATCTTGACCTGACCGGGGATCAAACTTGGGACCTCCACTCGGGACCACAGAGGTCATCAAAATGACAAATGTTATACACTTTTCTTTGCTTTTCTTTTATGGTTATTCCAATTTTTTTTTGCTTTTTATTTCATTTAATACAATAAAGTATTTGATCCTGAATTCCTGACTAATATTTGAACTTTTTGCAGGCTCTAGACAAATTAGCTGAGGCTCAAACATACTTCAACAAAAACAATCCACAGAGTGTTGAATTGGAAAATATTGTAAGTTGTGAAAATCTTGTTTGTAAGACCTTCTTACTATTTTGGTCTACTCCATTTATATATTCATCATAATTACTATAAGAAACCCGGCCAAGTGCGAGTTGAACCTGCGTGGAGAGGGTTCCATACAATGCCAAAGTTTTTAAAATATCACATTTGAAATCGTCATTGTAAGACGCGAATTAACTAATAATAGCGCTATCTAGTTTTCTTATAGGTTTTTCTTTAATCTACAAGCATTGAACCATAATTTGTATTTTTTTTCGTCGAGGTAAATTTTCGTCTTCTTTCATGAATAAAAACAAATCTATTTATTTTACAATAATAACAAATATATTTGAGATCCTCATAATTTTTTTGAGCCCTTACATTTTATATATATGACACAAAATGGTTTGCAAAACTTCTTTTTTAATTTCCTAATTTTTCCTTCAAAAATTACCCATACATAAAAAAAAGAACATCTGTGTTTGGGTCATAGAATTACTCCATCCTACCGAATTTCACCTGATTGGTCTAGTAGATTCAGAGAAAATTGGCTATGACAGACAGACGGACGAGTGATGCTATGAGGGTTCCGTTTTTTTCATTATTGTACAGAACCCTAAAAAGGGTAAAGAGAGATGCATCATCCTTCAGTCGCAGAAAGATGTTACTGCATGAATCCTAAATATTGTGGTAGGTTCTTAAACCAGTCAACTGCTGCCGGAGTTAACTAAGAGATGCAAAGTTTTCCAGAGAAAAAGATCCACTAAGACCAAAGCCAAGCTACATAGTCCAACTACGATTAAGTTATTTTTTTACTAATTTTATCAATAGGTACCTAATTAACTGGAAGCAAAATTTGCACCATCTATTTTGATTTTTTTTAGAACCAACTGTACAACACCGGAGTACTGAAACTGGAGAATGCATTTGAGGACATGCTGAGTCGGCAGACACGACCCTTGTCTCCCACCACGCTCATGGACATGATCGCTTTAGAAGAAGGTAGCAAATTTTATAATTTCTAACTTTTACCCGTGACTTCACTCGCGTGCGCGCTAGGGAATTATGTTAAGCTATTTTTAACCCCCGGCCTTATAGAGGGGTGTTATAAGTTTGACGCTAATGTCTGTCTGTCTGTGGCATCGTAGCGCTCGAACGGATGGACAGATTTTGATGCGGTTTTTTACGTGAAAGCAAGTTCCCTTGTGGCAGTTTTATGTTTGAGGAAAACCAGTTCAGCCGCTCTAAAGTTATTGGGGTTACAGCATAAGAGTCAGGGCTCTCCCAAAAAAATATAGATGGCGCTATAATAGCGGAATTACCGATACGATGTCAATTGTATCGTCAGTTCCGATATTCATCACTAGATGGCGTTATTGTCATTTTTGGTCGGTTTTTATTTTATTTGCCTAGCAAATGAACTTGTGATAAATAAGGAGTGTGTAAAGAGTACTTGTTAAGGAGTGGTGTTATTAGAGGTTGAAATTATACAAGCGTGTATCTTACTGGGAGTTTAGAGTCAAAAGAGGGAAATATCTGTCACACACTATTTATTTCTCCACAAACAGTTTACATGAAATTTTACATAATAATACGGACAACAAAAACGGGACGACAGGAAAGTATTTACTCCCTACTCCCTACTACACAGGCGACGCTCGCCACGCGGTCAAATATGCAATCTTGCATTCTATAAAATGCGTGTACGTTACCTGTGTCCCTACAGATTCAAGCGTGGACAGTGTGAGCGTGAGCGGCAGTGGCTCCACCTCGGCGTCCTCGCTGGAGACGCTGCGTGCCGCGGCCACGTGGCTCAGCGCGGGGGGGCGGGCGCCCAGCGCTGCGCTGCTCAACCTGCGAGCCCCGGCGGCTAAGAACTCGCTGATCGCCTTCAAGGACTACTTGAGGTCTCGCTCTATGGCTGCTTCTCCGCTTATGGTAAGTGAACGTATCCTTTATATCAGCAGCGTAGTATAGAGCATTAGAAACGGCCACGTGGCTCAGCGCGGGGGGAGGGGGGTGCCCAGGGCCGCGCTGCTCAACATGCGAGCCCCGACGGCTATGAACTCGTTGATCGCTTTCAAGGACTACTTGAGGTCTCGCTCTATGGCTGCATCTCCGCTCATAGTAAGTGACCGTATCCTTTATATCAGCGTTTAGTATAGAGCATTAGAAACGGCCACGTGGCTCAGTAGCTGTTCAACCTGCGAGCCCCGGCGGCTAAGAACTCGCTGATCGCCTTCAAGGACTACTTGAGATCTCGCTCTATGGCTGCATCTCCGCTCATGGTAAGTGACCGTATCCTTTATATCAGCGTTTAGTATAGAGCATTAGAAACGGCCACGTGGCTCAGTAGCTGTTCAACCTGCGAGCCCCGGCGGCTAAGAACTCGCTGATCGCCTTCAAGGACTACTTGAGATCTCGCTCTATGGCTGCATCTCCGCTCATGGTAAGTGACCGTATCCTTTATATCAGCGTTTAGTATAGAGCATTAGAAACGGCCACGTGGCTCAGTAGCTGTTCAACCTGCGAGCCCCGGCGGCTAAGAACTCGCTGATCGCCTTCAAGGACTACTTGAGATCTCGCTCTATGGCTGCATCTCCGCTCATGGTAAGTGACCGTATCCTTTATATCAGCGTTTAGTATAGAGCATTAGAAACGGCCACGTGGCTCAGTAGCTGTTCAACCTGCGAGCCCCGGCGGCTAAGAACTCGCTGATCGCCTTCAAGGACTACTTGAGATCTCGCTCTATGGCTGCATCTCTGCTCATGGTAAGTGACCGTATCCTTTATATCAGCGTTTAGTATAGAGCATTAGAAACGGCCACGTGGCTCAGTAGCTGTTCAACCTGCGAGCCCCGGCGGCTAAGAACTCGCTGATCGCCTTCAAGGACTACTTGAGATCTCGCTCTATGGCTGCATCTCCGCTCATGGTAAGTGACCGTATCCTTTATATCAGCGTTTAGTATAGAGCATTAGAAACGGCCACGTGGCTCAGTAGCAGTTCAACCTGCAAGCTCCGGCGGCTAAGAACTCGCTGATCGCCTTCAAGGACTACTTGAGGTCTCGCTCTGTGGCTGCATCTCCGCTCATGGTAAGTGACCGTATCCTATATATATATATATATATCATGAAAGTTGTTCAGAAAAAAAAGTTGCGTCTTAATAAGGGTACCAAAAAAGATTTATGACGTTTTCGAAATGGTTGAAGATTTTTTAAAGTTTTCAACCCCCATATTTCAGCCATTTTGAAAAATTTCGAAAATATACTGTTCAAAAAATCTTCAAAATTATCTAAACTATTCACAAAATTTAGCAAGAATCGAAAATCGAATCGATTGAGAAATGCGACCCGTAGGCGAGAACAGACGGTTAAACTGACAAACTGACAGCCGGACAAAAGCATTTTTGGCCAATCTGGAAACAGAGAAGCTTCGCTCGCTCGGTCAATGAAGTTCACTAAACATTAGATATTTTTTAAATTTAATTAATTTTCTTTTTCCCAGAGAGCTAAGAATATTCTTCATCGATCAGACAGCACTAACAGAAGAACAAGTAAAATCCAAAAAGTGTAAGTCATTATTTACGTAATTCCTTTATTTTTCTAATTTTTATATAACTCAGCTTTATTTTTTTTTAAACCGCAGATTTTTATGATAGTTCAATCTACTTTTTGCAGATTGGAGAAACGTGCGAACAAGATAATGTTGAAGGCGTCACAGACTCTAGAACAATCAACTGGCCTAGCGATCGGACCAAGACGATCAGTCAACGAGCTATGTTAGTATTATCATTACTTCGATGGTGCTATAAAATAAAATTAAGCTTATCTCGATCAAATTAAATTTTTCGGTTTTCCTTCAGGTTGACTGGTAGAGAGTGCACAGCATTAAGATCACCTTTTGTACCATTGTGGACAATTAAGATTTTAATTAATAAATATTTTTTTGCTTTAATCATCCTTTTGAGCGCCATTGACGACTACAGTGGTCTAAATGACGAATGTGCACTAATTTTGGCGAGAGCTTTTCAACGATTGATTTGCGCGAGCGTGTCCAACGTGCCTCACTTTTGAATCGCTCGTACGCGAAGGATTTTCAAGGAGCTGTCTTGACCACTTGTTTCTTTGACATTTGTATCGTACGAATTTTAAAGAAAATTTCGTGTTCTTTGTCATGGAAAATCAGTTCTATTTCATGCTGTTTGTTAAAAAAATTGAAATATTTAGAATACCATGGAAGATTTTTCTAAGCTTTCTACGTAAAAGAATATGTTTGCGTTACAAATAGGTCTTCTAAAGTGGTCAAATGATCAGTTCGTTTTTTAACCCCCGACAAAAATGAGGGGAGCCAATGTCTGTCTGTTTGTCTGTCGGTGGCATCGTAGTTCTAACCGATTTCAATACGGTTTTTTTACGTGGTTATGATTCTTAGCTATGTTTGTTGAAAATCGGTTTCTTCGTACAAAATTATTGACTTTCAGTCGAGCGTTTTTAATTTGCCTGGCAAATATGCTTGTCGTGCACTGTCAGTACCTTCCTATCTTTTACTTCTGTTGTTCCTCGCCAGACGGCGAGGAAGGTGGTGAAGCCCTCGAGGAGTGCGAGGCCGAGCTGGCCGGGTCGCTGGCGGCGGCGCTGTGCCGGCTGGCGCGGCACGAGCAGCGGCAGCTGCTGGGGCTGGTGCCGCTGCAGCGCTTGCCGGCCGTGCTCTCGCACGTGCTGAAGGATTGCTTCCAGATGCTGTCGGCGGATGTCGAGGTAAAGTTGTGTTAAAATCAGCTATTTTCCAACGAGTCAAATAAGATAATTTTTTCTAAACGTCAAAACAAGAATTTCTATGGGATTTGAATGAAATGCAGGCAGATGACGTTATAAATAAATATATAAGGACAAATCACTCAGATTGAGCTAGCCCCAAAGTAAGCTTAAGCTTGTGTTATGGGATACTAACCCAACGATACTATATTTTATGATAAATACATATAGATAAAGACCCAAGACCTAGGTCAATTTGAAAAAGGCCATTTTCCAACTTGCCCTGGATTTTATTTATTTATTTATTTCTTTGTGTTACATTTTTTTTCTTTTGGTGTACAATAAAGAGTTATCTATCTATCTATCTATCTATCTATCTATCTATCTGGGGATCGAACCCAGGACCTCCGGACTAGCGTGTTGACCATTACGCCACGGAGGTCGTCTTAGTTTCTTGGAGTCAAATAGCGCTCTTATTGACAGTTTTTCTGCAATAATAAATCTAAAATCACGATAGTCGACGATAGACGATACGATAAATCACGATAGACGAGTCGATAGTTTTAAAGACAAGTGACATAATTTTGGGACGTTTTATTTTCTTATCAGCAAGAAATACCCAATTGTAAAAGGCGACATCTGATCTTTACTCGTAACACTACTAATTGATGAATCAATATGCACTCGATTTAGCATTCCTACAGCATACGCACTGCTGCGACAAGACATTTAACAGTTTAGTTTTTACTCGTACGAACAGATGGCGCTTTCCCTTTTGTATTTTTCGCGGGCTATGCCAGAGCTCTCTTTTCCTGCGATACCAATCGCTCGAAGAAAAATATACGCCTACAATAAACACTGGATCTATCTATTATTTCTCGCCACATTGACTTTATTTTCGTGTGACATCAAATAAAATGCCGCTGCAGCGCTTGTCAGTCGTCATCTCGCATGTGTTGAAGGATTGCTTCCAAATGCTGTCGGCGGATTTCGAGCTGTTACATGCACCCTTTTGGTAGACTTGCCCTGTCCACACCGCTGACTCAGCGCTGTGGTAGTAGTTATGTTGAAGAGCCTCTTTGAGAGGGGCAGTACTCCAGTCAGTCCTCTACCAGCCTTCTTACAGAGAAGTTGCTCCTATCGATAGACTATTGATAGTTTAAGCAAAACTGATAGTATAGATAGACTATCGATCGTATCGATGCGATAGCATCGATAGCTGTTTTAAAGCAATACTATTGATAACTAAAAAAACATATCTCCCAAACGACTAGTATCCGCATCCCCCACATATGGGGGGACTATACGCAACATATGCAGTGGCGGCTTGTGTTCGGAATGATTCCGGCTGCTGACTGCAACTGCACGTGCCGCGACTGCATGCAGCCGCTGCACGTGCTGTCGGCAGTTGCAGTTGGCAGCTGTGTTTGGGTTAGTCCCTTAAGACGAAGTGGTAGCTAAAGTGACGCCTTATTTGAAATAAATTGTTTAAAACTAAATATGGTGATAATTAAAATTTTTATTTGTATAAATGTTTAGAAAGACCTTTAAACTATTTTATGAATAAATAACCTTTGAAATTATTACTAATAGTCCGTCTAGTTTTAAAACTGTTTTTCGCCAAAAGTGGCCACTTTTGGCAAAAAACAATTTTAAAACTAGACGGACTACCAATATTACTTTCAAAGGTTATTCATAAAATAGTTTAAAGGTCTTTTTAGACACTGGTACAATTCAATTTTTTAAATATCACCATATTTAGTTTTAAACAATTTATTTCAAATAAGGGCGCCACTTCTGCTACCGTTTCGTCTTATAGAGTTGTGTTCGCAGCGCGCTTGCAGCCGAGCGCGTCGCGGCGCAGTGCGGTGCTCGAGCGGTGCAGCGTTTTGCTGGGCGCTGCTGTCGCGGCTGCAGCGGCTGCAGCCCGACCTCGAGCGCGCGCTCGCGCCGGCCTCGCCGCAACCGTACACGGCCATCATCGCGGCCTGCCAGAACAACGTGAGTATCCTCTTATACAGCAATTCAATTCAAATCATTTATTGCATTTCATAATGTCACTGTCTTATGATAGGTACACTATGAATATTGGTTAGTTTTGTTGTCCCCAAAAAATTACTTTCTCAGTATCACCTGTTGGTTGACTGGTAGAAAAGGCCCCTGGCCTTAAGTCCGCCATTTACATGTATTGTAATGAAGTTAAATAAATAAATAAAGAAAAACCCTGTCGGGTAGTGCAAACTAAAAGTGGAACGGCAAGCGAGATTTATGACATGCAGATTACTTATAAAAATAAATGTTTACAAAATATTAATTATTACGGGTATATTCCTTCCACGATGTATATCGATATATAAAGAATAGTTTTTCATCTCATCTACTCCAAAAACGTCGTTTTCATCCAAAAACATTTGGAGCTTAAGTTACTGCTGATTCTTTCGATATTGATAAACTTTAAATAAATCCGTTACTTTTTGTTCAGTGTCTCCGCTCGCTGGAGGAGTGGGTGGAAGGCATCCGCAACGACTGCGCGGCGGGCGCGGTGGACGGCACGGTGCACCAGCTGGCCGTGGCTGCGCTGGCGCACTGTCAGGCGCTGGCGCAGCACGTGCACACCATCGGTGAGGACCACGCTTTATTGTGTACAGCAGTGGCGGGTTACTGTTCTATAGTGTCTTCGCTTCGAATAGTAGTCAATTGCTTGTCTTTAGTGTCTTCGCTTCGAATAGCGGCGGGTTATCCTGAAGTGTTTTCGCTTCGAACAGTGGCCGATTATTTGTCTTTAGTGTCTTCGCTTCGAATAGTGGCGCGTTACTTTCTTTAGTATATCCGCTCGCTGGAGGAATGGGTTGAACACCACAACGATTGTGCGGCAAGCCCAGTGGACAACACGGCGCACCAGCTGGCCGTGGCTGCAATGGCGCAGCACTTGCACACCATCGGTGAGGACGATGCTTTATTGTGTAGAACAGTCGCGGATAATTTTTCGTTAGTGTCTTTGCGTCAAATAATGGCGGGTTATTTTTCTTTAGTGTCTTCGCTTCGAACAGTGGCGAGTTACTTTTCTTTAGTGTCTTCGCTTCAAACAGTGGCAGGTTACTTTTCTTTAGTGTCTTCGCTTCGAACAGTGGCGGGTTACTTTTCCTTAGTATCTTCGTTTCGAATAGCTGCAGGTTATTTTTCTTTATAGTCGGATTAATAAACTAGGTACTTTTGTAATTTGCCGAACGAAGTTGTTCTTTCTTTACTGATAACTAAAAGAAAGATGTTATTGTAATATGTGGTGTTGTCAGGACCGGCGCTGGCGACGGAGCCGGCGTACTCGCGCGCAGTCACTCAGCTCACTCGCTGCGACAACGACAGGGACGCAGCGTTACTAGCTATTTATATGCGTGAGTAAATGAGAATACTGCTTCATACCTAGGCACACATGCGAAGGTACTTATCTAACCTAAATTACGAGAACGGCTGCATATCAAGCAAAATACATTTTTCGCTTGTTACCAATATTATATAAGGGTGGCACAGGGTAGACAAATTCTATGGTTTGTATGAAATGCACGCTACTGTTACGTACTGTTTTTAATTGAGGGACACACCGAAATACAAAATGTGTAGTTTTCTAAAATACCACTTGGCCGTATTTTGGAAAGTGTCGTGTCACCGATGTGGAAAGTGTCGTGTCACCGAAAAACAATATTGTTTTATGCAGAAATTTTTGCAAATATATGTATGGTTTTCTAAAAATTTCACCACGAATAAAAAAGCAGCGTGAAACGGATTCCCCGTTAAAGGTTTGTTGGACATATCTACGCTACAACTGTCAAAATTACGAGCGGTCACGATGACTTGTTGCCAATCCTTCGCATACGATCGATTCAAAAATGCCCCCGTTGGAAACGCTTGTGCAAACCATTCGTAAAGTGCTTTAGTTTAAAATTCTAAAAGTTCAATTTCCGTGTGACCATCTGACTAGTCTTGTACTGAAACTTGTCACATTGTAATTTTTATCGCTATCTCTTTTGCTCTTTTTAGGGTGACAATTAACGTAATACTTGTTGCATTCGGCTATGGCGGTCTATTTACATGGAAAAAAAAATTAGGTCTTTCGTAAGCTTGTCATACAACTGCGAATGTTATTCCAGGCAAGGTGCTCGCTCAAATCAACTTCGCGCTCCGTAACAAGAGCGAGCAATACCCAGACGCTCTCAAGGCAATATTTTTGCTCAACAACACGCTGTATTTGCTGCAGGTAATTAAACATAACTTTAAAATATCTTAGTATCCCTTTACCTGTTACTGGAAGGAATTCCTCCCAGGTTAATTGTTTATCTATTGTTTAATTTATAGGGACAGGTAAAGGGTTAAGTATCTTAAAGTTTCTTTTGATATTAAAGAATACCACAGAATTAACATGAGAACTAAGAAAAAAATCGAATTGGAGACCTAAGTTATGACAATACAGATGAACAGAATAATAGCAGTTTTATTCTGTAGCTTTGAAAAGTAATGTTGATCATACATAAAATAAATTCGTCAATCGAAAATGCCCGCACGCATTGCACCTGGCTCAAAGGTACCCATTAGGTATGCTAGTTGCATTTCCTCACTGAATAGCAATGGATATCCTTTGAACCAGGTACCACCCAGAGCGGTAGTCATAACCAAGGTCTCTCAAACGATGGTCCTATCTCTCTAACAAAGTCCCTTGCTTCCGGACACCATGTGCCAGCAGTTACACAGCGACGGACACAAAATCATAATGCGTAGATAACATTGAAATTCTTTTGATTAATTCCGTTTTTAGGGTTCCGTAGTAAACAAGGAACCTTTATAGTTTCGCCATGTCCGTCTGTCTGTCCGTCCGCTTTCTAGTCTGAGATTATAAGTACTAGTAAGCTGTAATGTATGTATATTAATTTTGCTAAAAAAGTGGTAAAATAAAAAATTTTTAGAGTTGCTCCCTTAGAAATGAAGTAGGAGTTTTTTTTTTTCTCGACTAACCCATTTTGTGGGGTATTATTGGATAGGTCTTTCAAAAATATTATGATCTTGTCAGCATAACTTTTTGCTGACAAGATTTTTGATTTAGGGATCCGTTTCTGAAGTATTTGGTTTTATATTGCAAATTTTTGTTAGAGTCAAGTGCACCCCCCCCCCCCTTATCTCTATTAAACGGTTACATACGGACATGTGAAAAATTTCACAGCAGTAGTATACATAACGAAATTTTTAGGAAAACTATCAGACGTAAAGAGTTTACAAATTAAAAAGTTATAATAAAATGTACTCGAATAAGGAAAAGTTCATACAAATTCAATAGAATATTAGTTTTTAGACGTTTTAAGTGGCGTGAACTCAAAGTGGGCATTTGCAACTACGGAACCGTACACTGCGCGTGGCCCGACACGCACTTGGCCGGTTAGTTTTTTTTTGTGTTGCTCTTTGATATTTCCATCTAACATGAAGGATCGTAATCAATGAGAATATGGATTCAGGATAAGCAAGAATTCTTCAATTTATTTAGTAACTTTATTCCACAACATCTGAGACAATAAAACCAAAAGCAACGCACTAGTGACAGCTACTTATTTTTTATCATAGAGAAAGCAGTTAACCTTGATGATGATTTTTTCTATTCCTTGGCCCACTTCTCTACAATAGACTTAATAAAAAACTAGGTTTTCATCCCCTCACTTATAGTACTACTAAGAAAATTCTTCAAGAAGCCCTACTTAATATGTCCTACGAAGAAACAGAGGAATTGCTAATGGTTTTAAAATAATAAGCGTTTTATTTGTTTATAATATATTGTTTTTTATTTTCTTCTTATTGTTTTCCTAACGATTATAATATCATTGTAAGTGTAATTGTTTATTAAGTTTATTATGAGTATATAATACGTGGGTCTTGTGTAACGGCTGAAATACAAGATGATTTTCATCCTAGCTCAGGTACCGTTAGATTATAATATATATCCAGAAGGAGGGTTATGTTTTTCGAGAGTATGCATACTCTCGAAAAACATAACCCTCCTTCTGGCGCAGTCGGGTAAAAAATAATAATAATAAAAATTTTATTCAAATAATTAGGAGCTAGACATTTTACAAGGAACACATTATTGATACATTAAGGATATATATTATAATCTAACGGTACCTGAGCTAGGATGAAAATCATCTTGTATATATCTTGTATATCCACTTGTTATCATATAAAAGCAAAACAAGCGATATCCTTTTGTTTTCAAATGGATATTTCTAGTTTTGCTTCTATGTGACTCTCTGTGTAATTGTTAGGCACGCTCTGCAGCCTGAACGGCTCGATGGATTTTAGCTTGAAAGGTGTCGTTAGATTCGTATTTACTGTGACAGTGACACTGGTATATAAAAATAAAATAAAAAACTACATAAAATGGCAGTCGGGTTTTTTTGTTTTTGTAATAATTACTTGTTCTCCAGATTGTCGACCTCGAAATGATCCTTATTGACGCTTCGACCCAGCGAATGATCCTAAGATGGAGAAGGGTTGAACCGGAACCTGTATGTATTGTATCTGTCGTTTATTACCAGGGCCTCCAACGCAGCGGTCTGTTGGACGTGCTGATGCTGGCGGAGCCCGAGTGCGAGACCAGCTACCGCAACATGATCCAGGAACATAAGAATGCCTACCTTCAAAGGTAATTTATTTCTTTTTGATTTTCATATGTGCAACTTTAAAGGTAATTTATTATTTTTATTTTTTGTATGTGTTACTTCAAAGGTTATTAATTATTTTTATTTTTCGTATGTGTAACTTTAAAAGTATTTTTTTTTCGTATGTGTAACTTCAAAGGTAATTTGTTTCTTTAATTTATCGTGTGTGTAACTTCAAAGATATTTTTTTCCTGTGTGTAAGTTGCCAAAACTGGTGGCAGATGCTTCAAGCTGCCGAAAGGCATCAGTTATAGCTTGACGAATTCTATACAATAATGACAGCGGGTAAACGGCTAAACGTTCCCCTCAATTTTTGTTTTGAAATGATCATGGTAACGATAACGTCCTACAGGTGGAAATGTTGGATTACAATTAATTCTTGATCCGTGATAAAATAATGAGCGCACTTAAGACGAAGTGGTAGCTAAAGTGGCGCCCTCATTTGAAATAAATTCTTTAAAACTAAATATGGTGATAATTAAAAATTTGATTTGTATAAATGTCTAGAAAGACCTTTAAACTATTTTATGAATAACCTTTGAAATTATTACTAATAGTCCGTCTGGTTTTAAAACTGTTTTTCGCCAAAAGTGGCCACTTTTGGCGAAAAACAGTTTTAAAACTAGACGGACTACCAATATTACTTTCAAAGGTTATTCATAAAATAGTTTAAAGGTCTTTCTAGACATTTATACAAATCAAATTTTTAATTATCACCATATTTAGTTTTAAACAATTTATTTCAAATGAGGGCGCCACTTTAGCTACCACTTCGTCTTAAATGTGCGCGACCTAAGGCTGCGATTACGTGATGGAATCAGAAATTGGCAGGAAATCAAAGTCGGCAAATCAAAAGACTATCGGATTAGCTCGTAGAAGTGGCAGCGGGCGGGACACATCGCGCGACGAAGCGATGTCTGACGGGGCAGAAGGTTCTCGAATAGCAACCACGTACTACTGGCAAGCGAAGCTTTGATAATCCTTGGGAGAGGGCTATGTCCAGCAGTGGACGTTATGTGGCTGAAATGATAGGGTTGCGACAGAGGGCGTTAGTAGCACAGTACATAAACCTCTGTCATTCATATACTATCCCGAGAATAAATAAGATTTTGTACATGCCGTTCTTTACCGTATATTTCATTGTAGTTGGAACAAGCTGATCGCACACACGGTGCTGGACGAGGCTCTGCCGGCTAAAATGAGAGACAAGGACAGGCAGATACTGAAGGACAAGTTCGCTGTAAGTACGCATATTCGGGAAACTTTATAGCCTTGATCCTTCAAGACTGTAAAATACCAGACACAGTATAACAATAGAGGTATTTATAAATGCCATGCGGGTCTCAAGGGGGGGCTGTAAACCTTAATTTATAGCCTTTAAGGTTTTAAATTAGTTTAACGCTTATAGTATTAAACCATTTATTTATTTATTTGTTTTCAAGGGGATCCAACAGCTTATACAATAATCAACAAACATTTGAATGGAAATCTGGAAGCCAAAAAAATTAATTAGTCCTAGTAATTTTTTGTTACCCGTAAGTCTAACTTGTTTTTTGTACAAGAAAACGTGAAAAACGCGACGTAATTTCGGCCTATCAAAAAATGTGTATGGACAGATATGAAGGAACGAGGGGCTAGTGTAAATATGATGAATTATAGAAATGGAAACAGTTGACATACAGTGTCGACCCTAAATTGGAAAGTGGCGAGAATGATGAGACTAGATGAACGCTTCCTCAAAGGGAGCGTTCATCTAGTCTCAGCACTTTATTCATTACTATTATTTTATTCATAAAAAAATAAATATAAGTAATTTTAAAGGTTTTTCCTTTGTTGATAGTAATTTTTTAAGTTGTGCTTTTTTTTTGTTAAGTTAATGTCGATCGAGTAAAACCTTAACCTAAGTGCGCATAGGCACTATGGTGTATAGATCTAAAGGAAAAATCTAGGTCTATGGTAGTATCTTTTTGGCGAAACAACGACACATGAGCTTTGACATGAGATATTAGGAATAGAGACTTTTCTGACATCATATTATCTATGTCTTACGTGTTCGGGACTATTTAAAAGACAGATAATAGTACAGGAGTAGAAAAAGCAAAACAATAAACTCGTCGCCCGTTGCAGTCGTTCAACCGCGAGTGGGAGGAGACGACGCGGCTGCAGCGCGGCTACAGCGTGCCGGACCCGGAGCTGCGCGAGGCGCTGAAGCGCGACAACAAGCAGGCCATCCTGCCGCCCTACACCGCCTTCTACGAGCAGTACGCCTCGCTGCCCTTCTCCAAGAACCCGGACAAGTACGTCAAGTACAGCCCCGTCCAGGTCAGTGTGTGCTAAAATTGAGGATGGATCGTTTTAGGGTTCCGTACCCAATGGAATCCTATTACTAAGACTCCGCTGTCCGTCCAGGGTGTATCTCAGGGTGTCGACATTTTCACAGATAATGTATTTATGTTGCTGCTATAACATAAAATACGAAAAACAGAATAAAATAAATATTTCTCCCGTACAACAAACGCGACTTTCTTTTTGGCTTTTTTTTCTGGATATTAATAACGGCAACATGTAGACGCTTGAAAATTCACAAAATATTCTGTTGTATATATTTACTTAAAAAAAATTATAAAATAAAAAATTTCCATCCCATATAAAAAACGTGATTTTTATAGCTAATGGTACGGAACCCTTCGTGCGCGATTCCGACTCTCACTTAGTCGGTTATTTTCTTATGTCAAAAAGTGACAATACGAAACCAAAAACAAAAATACATATTTTGATCGGCAAAAAAGCAATTTATAAAAGTCTTTCAATTCCGGTGAAAACAGTCAAGTATCAGAAAAAGTATGCACATACACCCGCGTGACGTCACTGTCATTAGATTTCGCGAGTACAAAAGAGATAGCGAGATGCTCCAACACGCTCCCACACACTTCTTCGTATCAAAGTTTGAAATGCTAATTGCTACCTCATTTAATAACCAATAATACTTGCTGTTTCCGAAAACTTGTTTGTTTGTTTGTCGTGTGTGTAAGTGGCCGACAATGGTGTCAGAATTTTCAGGCTGCCAAAAGGCATCTGACTTAGCTTGACGACTGCCATACAATGACAGCCGGGTCTAACGGCTTACACGAATAAGTCCTTAAAAATAACATAGTTAAAATTCTGCTACAAAACATCACATGATAGATAGACTAATTAGGCCTATACAGGCATTTTCACACGTCAAAATATTAGGTGAAGTCCGAGCGATGGCGAAACAATGTAGAAGCACTCTGGTGCCTTATAAGTCAATTTGACCCAATATAGGTACATTAACTCGTCATCTGTTGCAAAAAATAAAACAATAGATAAATAATTGACCTGGGAGGAATTCCTCCCAGTGACAGGTAAGGGGTTAAGCGCGACCAATAGAACATTTTTGGATGATATATTGAAGACTGTCTCCCTACTTTCATTACAGATCGCTACCCAGTTGGACGGCTACTTCGACGAGGCTGCTTAGTAGTTAATATATTACTATTCATCATTATGAATTCACGGTAGAAATTGCGGCAGACTACTAAAAATACTGCAAACTGAACGTTTGTGATAATCATTTTTCGCGTGAATGACAATCGTAAAACGTTAAATTGTTTTTTTTTTATGTAGTGGAGAATATTTCCTCTTTTCGAATGTTGTATACAGACCACTATGTCCTGGCCTGCGGGGTAAAAGGGCGCGTGGGTATAACGAGGGGACTGAGAGGTGTGGGCGGCCAGCGTGAATAGCGTTATACACCTCTCTCAGTCCCCTTACCAGGCCTGTTACTCCCCGAAAATATACCTACATTATTACTATGCGCGGCGACCACTCGGAAGGGGAAATTCATTGATATGATTTTTTTTCCAGAGTGATAAGAATGAAATTGGCTTGCAATGGATTTCTAGATATCTAAACGAAAAGGAGCCGAGTTATGACGTAAACCATAACGTTAATCACATTGAGTAGATATTCCTTTGAATTTCGTTGCTGAGTGAGACTTCTGTATGTAAGTGCTAGTACTTATTCTGTGCCCTTAACGACATACACCCGTGCCCCTGTACCCCGTAGGTGAGAACTCAAAACGGTTGAATAACGAACCAAAAATATTGCTTCTTAGTTTTGATATGGATCATGTTTGTAATATGAGTAATACAAAGACTTATACTATAAATAATTAAAAAATAAAATTATTTAATTGTTACTAGTTAAGAAAAAAATATAATAAAACTCTGTATTATACTTAAATAAATAATTTATTACCGCTAAGACAAGTTTTAATTATTCTTCTTTTTCGGTCTCTTCTTCTTGGGCCACTGTAAGAAAAACATATATTTGATATCGGGAAATTATTACGTTAACTATACAAATCTATTTGATACGCTCATCGAAATTTTTATAGGTAAACAAAAATCGGATCGCTTCGGATAAACTCGGGCCTGTATGGCGCAAGCCTCACTGGATATGACGGAGGCTCTGATTCCATGAAATTTCGATCAAAATTCATGGAAATTCAAGTTGCAATGCAATGAACACCCGCCAATAGGTAGTGTACATATAATATAATACCCTGAGTCAAAAATAAAATACTTTGTAATGACAAGTGACATTATTTTGTTACGTTTTGTCACTAAATAATGTCACTTGTCAATAATCACATCCATTTTCAAAGTGATTTTAGATTTGACTCCAAGAAGCAATGACGTCACGATGTGCTATTACATACAAATCCCATAGACAAACTTGTTTACATGTATTAAAAAAAAATTATTTGACATGTCATCGCACCATTCGGTGTCTCCCTACCAGTCGATGTTCAAATTTAAATGGAATGGAAAGACGTTCTCGCCACGTCGCCAGATCCAGTGAGGCTTACGCCTAAGCGAAAATGGTGACTTCATGCGACGCGATTACCGTATTCACGTCATCCGTCGCCCTTCACACAGGCTGCAAGGTGTACTACAAATAGGTACACTCTCAGATAACTCTGTTTGACTATCACACGCGAAGGAATCTTCTGCACGGGCAAGAATATCGCGACAAGTTCGTTGTCTTATCCTTTTTTAATCTCCACTAGACGCCGATTTACGTGCCAGCGTACGGTGGCGATTCGCGACGGATCGCTGCGATGGGCCGATGTATCGTGGCTATTCTATTTGCCCATTATATTATTGTTCGTCTCGCGTGACTCCACCGGCGTCTTGCTATCACCATACCAGTCAGTATTAGAAACATTAATTTTTCGGGGTTTAGCGCTGCCCCCATTTGAAAACTTGACCAAGCCCTAGACAAACCCTTCAAACAAAATTTTAAATGATACGAGTATCACCGTTTCCTTTCAAATGTTTTATTTCGAATGGGGGCAACACTGGACCCCGAAAAATTCATGTATTCCCTTAAGTTCAGTACCTATAGAATTAAGTGGCACGACCATTATATTGCCGCGATGAACTTGCCGGTGGCCTGAGTCCTTAGTTTCAAAGGTAGCGTATCAGATAGATTTGTAATTTTCAAAATATAAACGGATTTACGCGGGAGTTGGATGCAGTTGGCGTCGATTTAAATCGCAATATTTCACTGCTGCCCATACTTCATTTTTTTTATACGGTACACTCACGTAATATTGTCGGAAAAGTCGATCGATCGATTAAGACGATCATCTTCAAGAGTGTGAGCAGTTTACTTGTTTTTAAAAAAACATATCTCACTAAATTTGCCACTCGATACTACATTCGACTCCCGCGTTATGTTGTCAAATTGTAAACATACTGAAATATTCTTGACTAATATTCGAAAAAATGACATTTCACCGAAACAGCAGTTTCGGCGAAACGTCATCTCGCGAAATATTGGTGCCAAAAATTTTTCTTTATGGTATGACCACGCGTTTAAAATAAGGTTGCAGCTAGGGTGTAGTAATTCATTGTAAATTAATGTATTAAATGTTACAAGTGTTTGAGTAATGAGGGTTTTCAAAAATATGGGACACTAGATGGCAGCACAGTGAAGTCAGGCTCAATAAGCTGCTGCTAATGGATACATTTGTCTTAGTCTTGCTAGCAATAGTATCTAAATATTGATACTATCGTGGCCTTGAAAAACAGTAACAATATCGATAGTTTTTAATTAGTACTATCGATAGTAAAAGTACTATTTATATAAAAACTATCGATAGTATTGTGACGAATAGTGATATTATAATACTATCTATAGTAATTTAGCTATCAAAAGTTTTTCGTACAAATAGTAGTTACAGTATCGATACTATCGATAGTATCAATTAAAACTATCGATAGTATCTAAATTCAATAGTATCGATACTATCGTTAGCTTTACCTTTCATGAATAGTATTGCAAACTTTTGACAATCGAATACTATCGATCGTCATATCGATATTGTAACTGTTTTTCGAGGTCAACTATCGATAGTTATACAACGCTAATTTGACGTAGCAAAAGAACCTGTGAACTGATGGTACGATGGACAATTATTAAGAGATACTATAAATATCCTAGGATAATAAAGATGTATTTAAATTGGATTGATTTGGTCCAATGTTAACAGTCGATTTGACCTGATATAACTGCGTTGCCAGTTGCCACCAACCGGTGTAACATATTTTCGAAAAACCTCATTGTCAAATATAATATACACGCAATTTCATAAGTTAACCCTAGCTACTTCCTTTTGGGGTGTGAAATATAAGTCGGCACTGGGTTGCATGAATCATTAATTTTGTATTAGTATTCCCGACTCTTATCGTACCTTATTGTTAGTTTCAAATCATACTTGCGGAAAAAAAATCGGTTTCGCTTTTTTATTTGCCAACTTATAATAGACACGCTTAGTTTTTTGGTTATTATCAATTGTGTATTGCAAGAAGTAAGATAGTACAATCAGCAAAAATGATGTAATTTAAATTTAACATACTTCAATATTGTTTTAATGTTTAATATGTTAAAAAGTTCAGCAAAGCGACATTTATGGTGATTGTACTGTATAATAAATAATAATATAATCAATCGGTTCAGTAGTCTTTGATGTACACTCACGATTAAGATGAAGAAATAATAATATGTTTCGGAAGACTGTAAATGCTTAGGTAAAGAATCATATTCTTATCAATATCACTATTAATTGCACTGAAAATGAATCCATTAAAATAACTTCTTTATGATATCCAATTTAATCTAAATAAATAAAATTATTTTATCATAATCTATGCCTTTTACTAAAGATTTCTATCACCTATAATATTAATATACGATATTTTGTCTTACTCTATATCTTATCGTGAATGTAACTTTTATCACAATCGGAATTTTAAACTATCTATGTCCAAGACCATACTCGAGAAAACAAATGAAATGAATCATTAAGAGACTTGTTGACCAAAACTCCATAACAAAAAATATAAACTTTTTGTTTCGTTGATAAAGGATAAAAATATCGATGATTATCATGCTAAGCTTGAAGAATATCAAGTATATTCACTCATCGAATTAAAGTTACGAGTATATTACAGTTGAATGCCCAAATTCCAATTTCAGACATAATTTCGACTATCAACCTCTGGAGCTCTGGACTTGTCATATCAATGGGTGTTACCAATTGGTTCACGATTGGATTTGGATCTCTTTCGGGATCCGATAGCGTTCCTGCAAAAACTGAATGTGGTTTCCCCACGGCGGTACCTTTCGATCACTCCATTGCTGGCGTTCCTAACAAAAAATAAACATACATACATACTGCTACGTGAGGGTCTATACAGATGTGACTCCAGTTAATTTTCTGTTGAACCACGTTACACATTCCTATCTGATTCAATGGAGAAGTTTACATTTTTTTCTTTCGCTATTAAAAGCCGAATGCAACAAAACATACGGCTCTGCATGTGACGTCACGCAACTCGATTTTATTGGCTGTCAGTAATTTGCGCGCTAAAGAGTCGCAATGTTTTGGTTATTTCTATAAATAAGAGTTACTTCTTGAGATGAGAGACCATTGTAAATATTGTATATTTCCAATGTGTAAAAGAACACGTATGACGGATTAAAAAATACTGGCTTATATAAACGGTTGGTTAACGGATTTGATCTTTATTTCAAATTAACCGTGTTAAATATAATATGAATAATATAATCTCATGAAACTTCTCCATTGTTTGCAGAAATGACTATGATCGAATTCAATTGGTGATGCGAATTTGTTTTCTTTTTTGGCCAACAGAAATAGTTTTCCTCGATCTACCGGACAAAGTTATAAGGACCAGCAGTTCAGAGGGGAAATATCTCATGAGTATTTTTTTCGGTCAAGGAATCGAACCCGGCCATAAAATTAATTTTAAAAAAGTAGTTTGAACATTATTAATTTGTCTCAAAAATATTACGTCACTCTCTCTCTTAGCTTAGCCTTGTGTCTTTAGGTGTAAAGGTTCGTAGCTTGGGGTCCATCATTTCTTACAAGAGCGGTCTGTACGTAGTAGGCATCTCTCTCATATTAGCTTGTAATATTACCGCAATTGAGATACTTTGACCTTCACCTCATAATCGGTTCAGTATTTTTTTTACTTCGAGACAAATTGCAAAATGTTACACAATCTTTTAGGTATATTAGATAATTTTCCGAGCATTTTTGGGCTATTTGAATCAAAATTAAACACAATAATTGCAAAAAATGTGGCGTAAACATACACATTTTTTTTAGATTGATATACTTACTGTAGATAAAATAGATGTACAAGATAAAGGAGCGTTAGTGATGCCTAGCAAACAAACATACATTTCATACGTATCTTGCATTGAATATTTTTAAACAATTAAAATATAATTACTTTAAAATTTCGCTATAGTATAAAGTAATTAAAATTTGTTTTTTCCAAAGGGCACATTTGGGAGTTCAATAAGGTCTCTGTGAATTCAAATAACATAGGTGTAAATGATTCAGTAATATAAAAAGAAAGTCAATTTCTAATAAATCCACGAAAGTACATTACCGATACATTTTTATTTAAATGTATAAATTCTTTAATTTCAATCTTATCTGCCTCCCAAACGTACCCCACACCAGTGTCATAAAATACGAAATAATTTTTGACTGATATGTTTCGCCGAAAAACGTTTCATTAAAAATGTTTCAGTGAAACGTGGTTTCTATGTTATCGGTCAAAAATAATTACTTCCTTCGTAACGATCCCACATTTTTTCTGGCGTGTCTTACCCGGATGGCTTGCGGCGGCATCTTCTGCCGCGACGGTGGCGGCTTCTTGGGCTCTTTAGCTAGTTGGTTCTCGAACGGCGTGAACGCCAGGGGCAGGATCTTGCGGTACCTTGCCACAAATATAGACATTTTAACATCATTAATCTGACGCTTTACTTGATAATCTTCAGAAGGGAATGGTTTCATAATCGTAACGTACTACAAAATCGATTATTCACCATTCAATTCGCAGAAGCAGCTGCGTCGGTGAAACGTTCGTTCAATATGTCAATTCTGGCCGTCTGGTTCTAACCAACTTCCAAATAGGAGGTTATCAATTTTTTTCATGTATGTACACCGATCATTCTAAGAGGGTTGGACCAATTTGGAAAATTCTTTTTTTCTTTGAAAGAGTATGCTTGTTAGGAGGTCTCCTAGAAATTTTGTCAAAATCAATTGTGTAGGTTGGGGGTGAAGTCGGGTTTTAGTTTTGAAAACTTATATATAGTTACATTATGACGTCTTTATACCTGAGTTATATAAAGGTGCATGCGCGTAATTTTCTGACCACCCAGAGGTCCCGGGTTCGATCCCCGGTCAGGGCAAGTTGGAAAATGGCCTTTTTCAAATTGTCCTGGGTCTTTATCTATATATGTATTTGTCATAAAATATAGTATTGTTGAGTTAGTATCCCATAACACAAGTCTCGAACTTACTTTGGTGCTAGCTCAATCAGTGTTATTTGTCCGTATGTATATAAAAAAATTGGTTTTACAAATAAAGATGTTCAAGTTCAAACCCGAGAAGCAGACCCTAGGTTTCACAGCATTACAGTTGAGGATGCAACCGGTAGATGCTGAGATGAGAATTATCATCATCATTAGGTATTTTTGTCTCCACTGCAAGGAGCATGACCCTCTCTGTACTACCAGAGCCATACTTGGCCAGAGCAGCCAGAGGACTTGGCCTACACTCTCCTCGCTGGCCAGACGGGTTGGAGAGGTCTCATTAATATTTATAAGCTTTGTTTCGTTTGTATTCCCTAAGTTGCCTTCTACGACATCCACGGGAGGACTTGGATTTTTTTTTTTTTTTTTTTACAATTTATTGGTTTAGGCATTTGTCCTCAATCTCACCTGATGGAAAGCGACGATGAAGACTAGGATGAAGCATGCCTATCCAAAAGATACCCATTCAATCTACTTTTGGATTGGCCCTATTCCACTCTGCCGGAAACCACACGGCATAAGATGAGAATTATAAGTAGTAAATTCTTACTTGTGGTATGGCAGCAACACTGGCGCCAATATCGGCGGAGTCTTAACGCTCTTGGCCTCGTCGGCGTCCGCTAGTTGTGTGCTGTCGAACTCTAAAGTGAGTTGTGATGACTCTGGTGAGCACGGGGTGTATAGCATCGCGTTCGTGCCGTGTGTCGTCTGAGGGGAATATTTAGTAAAATTAATTGATAGCCAACAAACATGGAACGCCAGAGAAAAGTCTAAAATCTTATACACAGTCTTTGAGTTTTGTTTCGTGAAAACTAAGATAAAATATTGAATTTAAAGCACTACTTACTCCACTCTATCAAGGCGAACACATGTAAAACTTCAAACTTCTTCTAAAACTTCTCATAATCCTTGACATAACTATTTTATTAGTAATTTCAAGGATTATAATGAGAAGTTTTAGAAGCAGTAAAGTTTTTTTTATCTAAGGCGATTGGCACACTATTCCGCATCCCGCTGCGTAGCGCGGGGCCGCCATACAAAAACGACGCGCGTAGACCGGGTGTCGGGTAGATTGTACTACGCGTGTTTTCTATACAAATTGAGATACTTGCATACAGTCCCGCCCCGCACTACGCAGCGGGTTGCGGAGCAGTACGCGAATCGACTTAGTTTCCGAAAAAAAAAATTTGAGGGCGCCACTATCGTCGGCGTAGTTAATTTACCTCGTGTTGCAGAACGTAGTGTCCCGGCATGAGCCCCTCTAGTTGGTTCAGAGTGCTGTGTATCCTGTTGGCAGCGAGAGAGGCCGTTTCACCGTGCAGACGATTGAACTCTTCGGGGAAGAGGTTGTCTACGGTCACTATGTCACCCGTCAAGCTGTCTACACGTACTGTAAAGAAGAATATCGATCATGCAAAGTTGACAAGTGTTCTTCGAAGGTGTGTGTTGTCGAAGTATGTTCTGTCAGACTAATGGTGGTAATATGATCTGTCGAAACAATGGGCGTCGAATTTTTGTTTTACAAAATTGAGCCTCTGTCGAAATAAAATTGAACTGTCAAAATTCAGAACGACACTCACATACAGGGAGCTTAGCGTGATGATGGGCGTTAAGATGGAAAAAGGAATCAAAATAGTGACGCGTTGCTAGCCGCATCATTAATTAATGATTCAAATCGCACCCATTCCCTCGATAAGCTTTTACGATCTGCATGGGAAGAGAAGCAGCTTGTACATTCTAAGTTTTTTCTTTTCTCCCAGACTAGCATGGAAGTGAAAAGAGATATTTATTTATTTATTTAATAATAACATAGCATTGCACATGATATTATATACACAAAACATCACATACAAAACTTTTTTGTTACCTTATAAACACGCAACTTTTTATCTGATAAACTTTAACGGGTCGAGGGTAACTCGCGAGGTACCCTCGGAGGAGCAGTAGGGTAGCTCACAGAGCCACAAGTTTGTTATGTTATTCTACTACCCGCGTTTTTTTTTACAAATACAAACATACCATTGAGCAGTGAGGCGTTCCTTCTCAAAGCGAGTGACAATGCCAAGCTAGCCAACTTGGCAGGCGTCTGGATGCTGCCCGCCAATTCTAACTGGTACTCTGGTATCGGTTCCACTACTATTTCACCAGACTGACCCTGAAATTATTCATTATGATTTATTTACGTCCAACAACCGTCGTGTACCGACATACAGGAAATTAAGCGTTACATACAAGGTTCTTTTTCATCTCATCTATTCGAAAAATGTGGTTTCAATCTCTAAATAATGCGACTATTATAACGAAAAGTAATTTGCATTTTAATTACACGGGATTAAAAAAAAGAGAACATATATGTAATCCATGAAAGCCATAAGTCTATATAAAAATAAATAGTTTTAAATTCAATAAAATACTGGCTAAAATCATCATCTACTATTGATATTATTGTCATTTTTTGCATTTTATTTACACGGTAATCAAAACAACAGAACATGAATGTAATCCATATCGAATCCATAAGTCCATATAAAAGTTTTAAAATCAATTAAATACTGGCCCACAATGTAATATTTTTACGTCATCATTATGACGTAAAAATATTAACGTACGCTGAATGGCACAACATCATTGTGCCCTTCAGCGTACGGTAAGATTTTTACGTCGGGCGATATACATGAATTACCCGCCTCACTCAGGATTCAACCGACAAATCCTTTATTTTTACTCTGAATTTAAAGTTCGCACCACCCTCGCGTTAAAACATGACCTATTCCCCTATGCAGCACTTTTTTTTACCTAGGCACAAATTTTGCTTCGCAAACAAATTGCAGATTTCCTTAACCTGGTTACTATAAAAACTGATAAAAGAAGGAATTTCAATACATATTTAGTATCATTGACAACTGTCTTTAAAATATATAAATAAATATATACGGACAAATAACACTGATTGAGCTAGCCCCAAAGTAAGTCCGAGACATGTGTTATGGGATACTAACTCAACGATACTATATTTTATAACAAATACATATATAGATAAACATCCAAGAACCAGGAAAATTTAAAAAAGGTCATTTTCCAACTTGCCCTGACCGGGGATCGAACCCGGGTCCTCTGGGTGCTAGCATGGTGACCACTACGCCACGGAGGTCGTCTATATCTGTACTTAATTAAAAAGGCCTCTTTATAATACAACATTATTTCAACAAAAATGTCTCGGACAAATGTTAAGTAGCCATCCGGGCTGATGGTGACTAACATGCGATTTGAGGCTTTCTTTATCACTGCCAGAGGTGTGAATACAATTTTAGGTCTTCGCTTGAACATAAAAGTAGCTTTCCTTCATGCGCGTAGCGTAACATGATGACATCACTTGCAGTCGAACGTTATAGTACTTTATAAAACTGTTGCATAATGACGGGTTCTAAATTCGAATGTGTTAATACCGAGGTACGTGTAGTTTCATACACCACTTTATCTTATCTCTTACAATGGAGGACTTTTAACGGCTGTAAAATGTTTGCTTGATATAACGTGTTTCTATTTCGGCATTATTTTTATAAAATATGTCAATATAAACTTCGTTTAGTAGTGCAAAATTCTTATGTCACAGTACCGAAATTTAAAGATCATTGATACAATAGGAATAGGTGTAGGGTTCTTGCGCCATTCTTAAGTATGTTCAGTCCAAATTTATGAGATTAGATGAAGTAGGTCTGTATGAAACTGTATATAACTGCGTATAAAAATACTCATGTAATTCAATTAAAAACCTGGCATATGGCTCGGTTTAAAAATAAACACTTTTGTTTTAAAGTTCATAAAACGTGGTATTAAAATAGTTTTATAAACTACTATATTGGCCGACACATTCGCAGTTCGCAGAAATTACGTTTCACAGTGTCGAATCAATTGTTGGGTGAAGATTCCGACGAATTGATAACCTTCTCGTTATTTTGAAGTTGGTCAAATAAACGAAATTACAACCATGCCCAGTAAGTAACATTCGTAGTAGCTACGTGTCCGCATTTCAGTGTCAGGCAACATTGAGCGTTGCGAATTATAATAAAGCCTAATTTAGGTTGTAATTTTTTTTTCGTTTGTCTGGTGGTCAACATGGTGTCAGATTTTTTAGATTCAAAATACAAATTTTTATTCAATACTCAATCCTTTATTGCTTCCTTAATGTTGTACATACATGAGGTGTTTAATATAAAATGAGAACTAATTAAGGACGATGGGCGCTGCAATAGGAGAGGGGCTAATTTATCTTAAAATTATTATATATCAAATCATGCAAATAAATTATTCTATTATATTTTGGATGCCAATGGATATGATTAATTTTATTATAATATTTTAATTATATTGTCAGGTGTATTTTAATAGTCAAGTTCAAGATAGGTATTTATATTTTATTTGTTTATTGATTTATTAATTGATTATGTATATATTTTATTTGGTAAAATGTTTATTCAGTAATTAGGCCTTTGCGGGCACTTCAATAAGTTGTTGCCAAAAGGCATCTGACATAACTTGACAGCTTCCATAGAAGGATGATGAGTTTGACATTAAAATAAGACACCATCGGACGGTGTTCGAGTGAATAGAAATCCTCCATGCTTCTTAAAATAAGAAAATTGGAGTAATGAGCCTAATCCTCAAACTACTAGAATTGCAGCATAAGATTTAGAAGACACTGAACACGAAAGACAAAAAAAAAACGATGAGTTAACAAAAATGCTACTTTCGTGCTTCCACATGCTCATTCCAGGTCGTAGCCACGGAATGGAACAAACAAGTTTTTTTGTTGGCTGGGAAACGCACACAAACGAATTCCGAGACACAAAATAGCAGCACCCTGTCGACTGCTAAATATAATATACCTATAGACTGATAAATAGAAAATATACATCAAGTCTCGCTGTGGCCCTTATTGTAGTATCTTTTTAACCCCCAACGCAAAAAGAGGGGTGTTGTTATAATTTGACGTTAATGTCTGTCTGTCTGTGGCATAGTAGCGCTCGATGAACCGATATCGATGCGCTTTTATTTACGTAAAAGCAAGTTTCCTTGCGGTGGTTCTTAGCTATGATGGATGGAAATCGGTTCAGCTGTTTAATATTTACTGGAGGTTAACGCTTGAAAGTCTGGGTTCTTTTAATTTTTTCTGGCAAATAATAGATGGCGCTACTGTTATCAATTCCACTTAACATTGGTTGGAATATGTAGTTTCGCCACTCATCACTAGATGGTGTCGGGGTTTTTTTAATTAGCATGGCAAATAAAATTGTTATCACTCATGTTTCAGCACTCTGTTACCTATACCAACCAATAATTTTCTCCACCTTATCCAATTGAATGACAGAGAATGTCATAATACGGCGTTATGGCTGCCGTTCGTAGTTTTATCTAAACCTGTGCTATAAATCCTCTATAAAACTTTCTGAAACAGTTAGCTTATCATCCAAATCATCCAAACGGGTGTTATTATGTTGTACAACATTTCATTATTCAACGCGAACTCGATTCCTTCCTTTTATTACTCATCGAACAGCCATACTCTCTATGATTAAAAAAAAAAGAACATTGTCATGTACGCGCCTTTCACTACCAAAGCTCCGTAATTTATAAAAAAGCAGGTAATTCATATTCACGTCGTACCCCGCCTTTTCTTTTCGATATTAGTATACGTTGCATTTCAATAATTGTACGATCCAAAGTGTAAATAATTTTCACAATAAATAATTTCATTCTTACCTATACATACATTGTTTATATTAGATACTCAGCAATTAAACTTACCATGAATTTACAAAGAGTTCTTACAACACTGTACGACACCCTATGGATTTAGAACCTTTTATAGAGGACATATCATGGGTGTAGATAAAATCTTTTATGCAACTGTAATAATAAGGTATTAAAACACTTATAAATACTGTTCTTGTTCTGTAAACTTGCGTCATTATTGCTTTATATTAGGACCAAACTAAAAGAGCAATATTTTGTGACTTGTGGTTATTAGTCCTAGAAAATGAGTTCTATATAAATTTATGAGTCATTTTTTGTCGCCGTGTGTCACAATCAGCACTTTTGTATAAAACTCACTTTTTGCGAGATACAATCATTTTTTAAAACTAAAAACCGACTTCCACCCCCAAACTACCAAACCGATTTTGACAAATTTTCTATGAAACCACCTGGAAAGTAAACCCTTACAAATAAAATATTTTTCAATTCGGTCCACGCGTCTTCGAGTAATTAGTAAAAATACATTTAAAAGAAGATTCCGACGAATTGATAACCTTCTCGTTATTTTGAAGTTGGTTAAAAAGTTAACTCGTTTGGCTTGCCCCTTATACTCAATGATGATGGATCAATTACAAAAAAATATACAGATTCAAAGATTCAAATGTTTATTCAGTAATTAGACCTTTACAGGCACTTTTACACGTCAATAAGTATAATTTATGTTACGTGTAAAGTATACTAAAATTTAATTTATTTTTAAAGAAAAGCTACCGATACCAGCGCTTCGTAACGACCACTGCTGAGAAGAAACGCCGAAAGAAACTCATTTTCACAGTATTGGTCGCTACTCGCCAGAAGGGCTTTGTCATATTATGATTATGTCTTTTTTAAAATAATAAATACTTTTTATATAATACAATGTTGATACATCATAACATGTAATGCTTGCGAACGAGTTAACAAATATAAAGAGTGTAGCAGTATAAGCACGGGTCAGATGCCCCTGGGAAAATTTATGTTAAAAATATTGATAATGAAATCACCGTCTTAAGAGAAATATTTTCCTAAGCTATCACACCTCTGAATGCGTCAGGTTTCCAAAAAAAAAATTTTTCAAATTTTGTAAAAAACATTTTTTTTTTTCTTACTACTTAATATTTATTTGTGATTTTTCTTACAAACATTAGATACACCAAAGAAGCATTGAATAAGGCATTTTCGAAGTCTCTGCAGTGATTTATATATCAGAATATCACCAATTCAAAATTTTAAAATTCAAAATTTCACGTGTTTTAAGAGACACTATTACGATTTTTTTTATAAATAGCCCTTACTATGCTCTACAACATATATTTTTTTCAAAATTTTATCCAGGGTAGAACAGTCTTAAAAAAATATTATTACTATTCTGATATGAATATTTGAGCATCTGAGCAAGTAATTCTGCTTTGATTTTTTAAATGCAATTTAAATTTAAAATTTTAATAATTACGATGTTCAATAATTATAACAGTAAGAAATTGAAACGCGCTTTTTGTTTATCATGTTTACAATTTTTTGTAACTCTTAATGATACATTTTTATCTATTTTATGCATTCAGTTGTATTTCTACTCAAGTGGCATGAAAATTAAGAGAGTATTTTAGCTTTGTTTAAAAAAATCTTTTAGTTTTTGTTTTATTTGGATATATTTTATATGAAGTTAATTTATATGTATATTGTTGCTTTTCTAGTTATCGCTTTATTGTTACATTTGTTTCAAGTGAGCATCTAGTCGTAGCCCCGAATACGCGACATGTTGATGCGTGTTTGTTTACTTTGTTGTTTTCTTGAATCCATGGTCTTAAGGTATCTTTCTTTTGCTTGCTAATACAAAATCATGTTATTACAAAGTTGGCTCTTATACAGTTCAGTATTAGTGATTCTCATATAGATGTTTGCACTGTTATCATGAATAAATATATTTTAAATAATCAAATAATTTAAAAATATATTGATTTTTGTCCAACAGTGATGAAGATTAACTATTATTATATTATTAAAAATTACATTTAAAACATCAAAGCAGAATTACTTGCTCAGATGCTCAAATAGTCATATCAGAATAGTAATAATATTTTTTTAAGACTGTTCTACCCTGGATAAAATTTTGAAAAAAATATATGTTGTGGAGCATAGTAAGGGCTATTTATAAAAAAAATCGTAATAGTGTCTCTTAAAACACGTGAAATTTTGAATTTTAAAATTTTGAATTGGTGATATTCTGATATTTAAATCACTGCAGACTTCGAAAATGCCTTATTCAATGCTTCTTTGGTGTATCTAATGTTTGTAAGAAAAATAAAAAAATAAAAATTACGTTGTAAGAAAAAAAAAAATTTTTCAAAATTTGAAAAAAAATTTTTTTTTTAAAACCTGACTCTTTCAGAAGTTTGATAGCTTAGGAAAATATTTCTCTTAAGACGGTGATTTCATTATCAATATTTTTAACATAAATTTTCCCAGGGGCATCTGACCCGTGTTTATACTGCTACACTCTTACGTTATAAGAAGTATACTATAATAAATAGATAATCTGCTATAAAACCCATCTTGTGTCTCTTTCCCTCTTATGGGAATTTAGTGTACTGTAGTAAGAATGAGACTAAACGTCAAAAGTAAAAAAAAACCTGTTTGCATACGACAAAATTTAAATTTTCCCTAATGACATTGACTTGTTTAGGTGACTTTTCTATTTAGTAGAGTAAACGGAGTGGTGGGTATTATTTACAAAAAATACCCACCTTACTAATACCAAACAGGTTATACTTTTGAGACTTCATTGTGGAATTTATATACCTCCTAATTCTATGAGTTATTGCATTTCATAGATAGAAATAAGGACAATTTTGGTTTGACAGTGATAGTGCGCCATTCCAATATGATAGAAGTAATCTGAGATTTTTTTTTTATCGCCCTACGTAATTTATACAATTTTACGTCTCCCCAAACCTGGGAAATAGCTTTTTACATGGATGTTACGGATATAGCACTTCCTAGCCAAAAAAATGGCACGCGAAGCATGGCACAGTCGATGAACCCCGATATAGTTTATAACGCGCGACGGACAGTGACGACATCCCGCTCGTTATTACTACATAAAATGAGATAGTGATAGAAGATAGCGCTCAATAAACGCTGCCGCCGGTTTATTGAGCGCTATGCTTGGCAGGATATGGAGCTCCATAATTATTCAAAACTTTTTATATCGGATTCTTTACAGTTACGGATACACTTTAAATTCGGATATTAGATAGTTTTGGCTATAGATACGAACATCCATAACATCCCTGCTTCACCAGCGCGTCGCGGGCGTAAATCGCTATTTAAAGCCCACGGGGTGTAAATAAATTGAAAATAGACTTACCCTTATCTTATGTGGACAGTGGACAATGATCGTGTGTTCCTCGTTATTAGTTTTGTTCCTGACCACCCACTTTTTGAAGGAGCGCGGCGGGGGTACTTCGAATTCTGTGTCTGTAACATATAAAAAAAAGGTCAAGTGCGAGTCGGACCCATAGGGCCTCATCAAACTAGCAGATTGCGAGCGGCTTCGCGGCGGAGCAGGCGCGCAGCGAATGCGTCGCTAACACGTCGCGGCTTCAAAGCGAAGACGTCGCGTGTTCGCAGCGAGTTTACGACGTAGAGTGAGTACACTCAGTAATAAAATGGATTCTGGTTGATCATTATAACTCAAATATAGATTTAAGAAAAGGAGCCATCTTGAATATTTGTACAGTTATGACATCATAATTTTTTTGTTGAAATATTTAAAAAAAGTCCGTTCGTGTGGGTATTAAATGAAAGGGCTTTATGGTTTGATTCTAAAAATATGTTACATAATAACATTTCAGTCACCTGTTTACTGAAAAAACCAAAAACATTTTCAAAACATACTAAGTTTCGACTCCTGCAGGTGTCAAATGAATCGTTATATACTCATTATATTTTTAGAAGCAGCTCAAATTATTTTATACCCCACACGACACATAAAAAATAATAATATTAATTCCATACAAAAATTTGATGACATCATAACCCCTCACTGAAACAAAACTTCAACATGGCTCCCCTTCTTAAATCAATATTTAAGTCATAAGGATCAACTCAGCTAAAGGAAATCTCCTAATCACCAAACGCCGTTACATTTTGTACGAGATGTACATAATGGCGTCGACGTTTCTATTCGCAGCGATTTCGTTGCGCGTCCTCGACGTATTCGCTGCGTGTTCGTTGCGCGTCCGCAAAGAATTCGATCCGCGCCCGCTCCGCCGCGAAGCCGCTCGTAATCCGCTAGTATGATAAGGCCCGTACATGAAGGGTAACGAACCCAGTACAATTTTTAAAAAAATCAGTAAACTAGTTAATGCCATAATAAAAATATAGAGTTCAAATAACAGGTTTAAAAGAACACGTTTTTTGTATGAGAACCCTTTATTTCATTTTTATTATTACTTGTTCTTGAAGTGGCCACAGTAATACATGATCGGTGAAAATTTCAAGTATCTAGTTAAAGCCACTTTCAAAATCGAGTTGCAATCGCTTAAAAACACGTTTCTTGTACGACGGCCTATTATTTTTTCCCACGTTACGAAACCGGTAGGTTTCCGCTTGACATGACCGTACCAGGGTAGGTGATTCTCTTGCAGTATGTCTGCTCTCATCGGCTTTTGTCTTATCTAGTACATACATATATTGGGACAAATCATACAGATTGAGCTAGCCCCAAATGGGATACTAACCCAAAGACAACATATTTTATGACAAATACATACATAGATAACCTAAGACCCAGGATAATTTGACCTACGAATGGCGGACTAGCGTCATTACCACTACGCCACGGACGTCGACAAACCTACCTATAATATTTCTCCACTTTGACTCTACCATGCCTACCCATCGCCTTATAAACATAATTCTTTTCCGTCGTCACTAGTTGGCACTATAGGTATTAATTAAAACTTTAAAATCTAATATTACTATAATTTAAATAAAATAGTACTCTAATTAATTAAATATGACTTATATGAAATGCAATAAATATTTAAAAAAAATAAGCTTTAAAAATAATTAAAAAAAAATGTGTGGCACTCGGGGACTGCCGCGGTAAAGCTATTGCATAGAATTTATATCAACTTATGCAATTAAAATTATTAATTTATTTTTTATTTATGCAGTATTTTTTTTTTCTTTTGATATTAATTCAAGTTACACTTTTTGAGCGTGGTGACCGATAAGAAAACATTTTTTTTTCTTTTATTGAATAAATGAGAAGTTAATATCGTTTAAAATATTTTTATTATCTTACAATACATGTAGGTTATTTAGGAATTTTTTTTATGAGCAGTTAGCAGCTAGTCTACACGCATACGTCTAGTCGCACGCACACAAACACCGTGCCGAAGTCTGCCGAACTGAAACGACATTAGACGATGCACGGCTTTCAACGCCGCACCGCTGTGCCGGTCGCCGGTTGCCGAGAAACGTTTAGGCGGAGCGTGTTAGGTTTTATTTTCGTTATGGAATTTCTTGATTCGGTCGCCGCGCTCAAAGCCCGCTATAAAAGCTATGCAATAGCTTAAAAATATATGCTTAAAAAAAGTGTAGACCTTTTTTGACACTTTTTTGCTGGTCGTGTGTGCTGCCATCTCTGTGAGAGCAGCTGGTACTAATTTCGTCTACTGACGGGCCCTCCAATAGTTTCAGGCGTTGGGTATCTGTTACTTAATTATAACATCTTTGACCATACATACCTTTGCAAGTACAGCTGTAGATGCCTATGTCGTCTGCACTCTTGTCCATTTCAGTCTGCTCGTTCCCTGGTTCATTGTCAAGTGGTGTATTAAGGTTTTCTAGTTGCGTTTCCGCAGCATCTGTGTCTGGTATTTGTGATTTTTCTGGGTCATCTGCTAAAATATATATTAAATAAGGATGAAGTTTCTCCAACAAATTATGGAAAAGAGTAAGGGTCTAAAGGAACTTAAAAAAAATTGCAAAGAGAAGAGAGGATCATCTTCACTTTACCTACAAGAGCAAAGCTCTTAAATTATAAACCAGCCAAGTGCATGTCGGGCCACGTGTAGTGTAGGGTGTCATAGTTGTGAATGCAGACTTGTGTTCGCAATATTTTCGAAAGATCTATTCAACGATCCCGAAAGCAAGTTCCCTTGCGGTGGTTCTTAGCTAAGTTTGATGAAATTCGCTTCAGCCGTTTAAAAGTTATTGGGGTTTAACGCTTGAAAGTCGGAGATTTTCTAAATTTCCTGGCCAATAATAGATGGCGCTACAAATCGTTCCGCTACTCATCACTAGATTTCGTCAATATGTCTACATGTGAAACTAAAACGCGCTATGAAGTTTTTTTTCTAAGTTAATGACGTTCGGCAACTATAGTCGTTTTTTTTTAACTGGCCCAGTTAATAAACTTGGGAATAATAAGGTGGAAACAACTTAATATTTAAAAACGGTATTACTCACGTAGTGTAGTCGGATAATGCCAAAACCGTCGCGTCGCCGTCCCAATTAACAACACTTGCCCTGATGATGATCGTCTAAACCGTTCGGAACTAGTCGGCATTTTCTGACTACACTACGTGAGTAATACCGTTTCTTAAATATTTAGTTATGTCATCTCACGTTACTTTTAAAAATAATATGAAAACAACTTTTTACAAAGTATGCTTTCCAGTGGGATTCGAACGCATGACCTCCGAAGCACAAGGCGAACGCCTTGACCACTGGACCACGGAGGCAGCCTGACTCTTACCTGTATCATCTATGAACAAGTGGAAATCCTCTTCGTCACTGCTAGCTGACATCCTATCCGGATTTAACCGGTTTCTCCCGTTACTTGTGGTCGTTCTAACTTTGTCAGCGTTCCCTTTATTCTCTTTGGCTTCTTGGTTTTGTCGCTTCACTTCTATCCTCATACGTTCTTCAGGTCTAGAAATTAGAATTTTTGTTTGACAGAGGTTGGGACTTCCTTGCTAGTCTGGGAGAACAGAAAAGATCTGCGCAAATCGTGGAATAAAGATGCGGCTAGCAACCCGTCACTATTTTGATACTGTTCTTTCACGTTTCGTCCCTAACAGACAGAGCCTAGACGGAACGCATCAGCATGGCCGGATCCGTGGCGTTTCATCGCCCTTTCTCGCTCTAGCAAATGACGGTTCTGAGAGACAAAAAAGGATAGCAGCATAAAAAAGTGCTTTCGTGCTGACAGATAAGTCTCAACCCTTAAAACCCAGGCCAATTTTAGCATAAAATTGGAAGTGAAGGTGGAAAATAGGAGACGTTAAGTTTGCCGCCTCAGATTTATGATTTCCAATAAGATGCATTAAAGAATAAAAATATTACACCAAGTGAAGAAAGATTGTGAAAAATAAGCGCACAAAGTACATACTCTAGATCAAATGGCAAGTAACTTAGACTTTCTCAAAATAACACCTGACTCATGCCTACCCACCGCTTTATAAACATAATTATTTCTCTTTGTTGTCACAAGATGGCGCTATAGCTATTTATCAAAATATTAAAATCTTTTATTACTTTTATTTAAATAAAGTAGTATTATAATTAATTAAATATGACTTATATGAAATACAATAAATATTTTAAAGCGTATTCAACACTTTCTTTGTCACTATTTTGCTAGTCGTGTGTGTTGCCATCTCTTGTGTGCCTACCGGCATCTCTAGTTTTGCCTAATTTCGGGTCTTCCAATCATTTCTATGGCGTTGGGTATATGTTACGTTACTAATTATATTATCTTTGCCTGAGTCTATTAAGAAAAAATTAAAATGTCTTACAGTACAAGTGCGTGTTCCAGCAGATGCTTGAACGCCTTGTACGTGCGCACCATGGCCGGCTCACGATGGGTGTTGAACTCGCTGCCCAGTACTACGACGTTGCTCCTGTCCCCGTCTGAAACAATATATAACTTAAGTTTAAGGGGATACATGAATTGGGTATTGTCCTGGATGAAAAATAAATCATTTTGTACTGATAAGAAAACAAAACGTCGCAAAATAATGTCACTTCTCGTTGAACGATTTATTATTGCAGAAAAACTGATAATAAGAGCGCTATTTGACTCCAAGTAACTATGACGTCATCTGCCCGTATAAAGGATGCCAACGAATTCAATTTCACACTGTATACTTAGACCAAATAAAAAAAAAAACAAAAAGTGAGGTAAAGCCGGTTTTACAAAAATAATATGAATCAGTAAATGAACATACAAGGTTAAGTTTCGTTTCACATGAATTTACCCAATAAACGGGGATAATTGGGACGCATTAATAGTGCAACACTTGTTGAAGTTTTTTGTTCCAAGCTGTCATCATTTAATCTATTAAAATAATGAAATTTTATCTAGTTGTTATGTTTACTTACGTATGAAATGTGATCCCATCTTGCTTTTTATTTTTCGAAGAATTGTTTTTGCACCCACCCTTCGGCGTATTCGCGATTAAATAATGCAATTGTTTATAACGTGATGTTTCATAGACAAACTAGCTCTGACTTATATGTAAGGCATAGTTTAATTGTAAATGTGTGCGTGTGACCGTGTATTCACAATGCAAGACTTAGTTCTGCATGCTTCACACTATTGTTTGAAGAACTATGTCTTGTTTTATTTTATTTGGTCTGAGTCTGTATATTATGAAATTACCAGCACTGATGGCCTCGCAGACGGAAATGGGCAGCATCCAGGCGCGGTCGGTCTCGACCAGGCACTTGAGAGCGCTCTCACTGGCCACGAACGAAGCCCCGGCCTCCAGCGCCCACTGCGACAGCTCCCGGTGGACCTCCGTCAGCGGCAGCATTGATACTGACCTCTCATCTGAAAACAGGTCTTTTGTAAAGCAAACAGGCTTGCGTATTGTTCAACCCTCTACAAAAAAGGGGTGCATAAGTTTGACACTAATGTCTGTCTGTCTCTGGCATCTTAGCGCCCAAACGGATAGACAGATTTCGATGCGGTTTCTTACGTGAAATCAAGTTCCCTTGCGGTGGTTCTTAGCTATGTTTGAGGAAAATCGATTCAGCTTATTACTGCTTGAAAGTCAGGTCAGTCAGTCTTTCCCTAAAAACTATAAACGGCGCTATACCGATACGATTTGATATCGTATCAGTAGTTCCACTATTCATCTCTAGATGGCGTTCTTGAAATTTTCAGTCGAGGATTTTTTAATTTGTCTGGCAAATAAACTTATTAATCGACTTCAAAAAAGAAGAAGGTTATTATATTAGAATGTATTATAAGCTCAATCAGTGTTATTCGTCCCTATATATTTATTTTATTTTGTATTCGAATTTTTACCGTTCGTTCCCTGATCACTCTAAGAGGCCTGGACCGAATTGGAAAATCCTTTGTGTCTGAAGGCACATATTGTACTTGTCAGGTAGTTCCATGTAAATTTTATCAAAATCGGTTGTGAAGTTTGGTGAAGAAGTCGGTTATTAGGTTTGAAAAAATATTTTATTAACAGAAGAGTGGAGTGCTTTGAAAAAGAAGAGTGGAGTGACACGACATTCTGTTTTTACCCTACATTTTTTTTAAAATTTCAATTCAACTGTCACTTACTTGGTAAGATAAATCGTGAAGGGTGTTTGTTGCATGGCTCTGGCACTGCGACAGGTCTAATTATAGTGGTTTTTTTCTCAATTGTTAGTTGAAAATCGCTCTGAGGTAATTCTGTGGCATTTACCTGTAAGAATAAAAAAAGTTTTCCAGTTTCATTTATTCATTGCTTATAGGTTAACAAAGAAATTCTAAAAGGGAACTATATCCTTAATATAAAAAAGACCATAATGGATTCTTGCATTCTCCTAAACTTACGCCAGCCAGACATGGGTCTTCACTGAAAAAGTGCACTTCATTTTAGTTTAAAACACAAGTGGAAATGGGCAGGCACCTGTCAAGATATAAAGATAAGAGATGGACTCACCAAACAAGTAAATGGCAGAGCCCCATAGGCAAAAGGAAAGTGGGAAGGCAGCGGAAAAGATGACATGATGAAGATAGCTGGAAAAAGTTGGATGCATATGGCTAATAACAGGGAAAGGTGGAAAAAAATTAAGGAGGCTTTTACCCATAGGGCATCTAACAATTAAACGGAAAGGAAAAAATAAATATATAATCACATGTATAATTTTGTAAAGAGTGGAGTGGAAATAAAGCTGTAATAATAGGTTAACAACTATATTAGTAGACCTGAAGTGATGGCGCTAACGTTTTTAGCCATACCCAAAGGGTAATAACCAGCTAAGTGCGAACCGGCTCGCGTACTTGCGCACAAAGAGTCCGTACCATAATCTATAAAAAATTACGTTTGGTGTCCCTTTAAATATTTATTTGATTTTAATTTATTCATTTATTTTAAAATGAATACACAACTAAATATTCTGTAAAAATTTCAAGCGTCTACCTTTTGCCGTTATTAATTTCTAGCAAAAAATGGCAAGAAATAAAAAATCACGTTTGTTGTATGGGAGCCCCCCTGTAATATTTATTTTATTGTTTTTAGTATTTGCTGTTATAGCGGCAACCGAAATACATCATATGTGAAAATTTAAATTTTCTGGCTATCATGGTTCATTAGATACAGCCTGGTGACAGACGGACCCGTTTTTACCCTGTAGGTATGGAACCCTAAAAACGTGACCCTATTACTAAGACTCCACTGTCCGTCTCTATGTCATCAGGATATATATCATGAACCTTGATAGCTAGACATTTGAAATAATTATAGGGCTATAACAACAAATACTAAAAACAGATATAAATATTTACGTGGGGCTCCTTTACAACAAACCTATTACTTTATAGATAATGGTACGGAACCCTTCACGCGACTCGGACTTGGCTGGTTATTTTATACAACTATCACAATGTTATGTATTTTCATTAATAAGTAAACATTTTTTTTAGTATTTACAACATACCTTATCTATTTTTTAGAAAATGTTATTTAACCATTTATAAAAAAGTTCTCTTAGCGACATTGTGACTTGCAGAGCAAGAAACAAGAACTTACTTTCTTCAAATCCTTTTGGAAGACCATGTCACAAACAACATTCGTCATCTCTAACGGTATTTGCGCTGCCAATTTGTAAGTTTTGGGGAATGACTGAACTTCATTGGCCTTCACTTTAAATTCTGCTTCGTATACTGTTTCAACGGTTGGCTTGGGACGCAACGCTCTGGAACACTGAATGTTCACCCAGAGCGTTTTGGCCCATTCCTTGAATTCCTGTTGCTCTTTTACATAAAGTTGTTCTAATTCCTGAAATAATATAACGACTAAATAAAAAGTATGAACTTGATTTTTTAAAAAGTCAATACTATACAATACCCTTTATTGCACAAAATAAATAAATACAGGACATAATTATCTTAAAAACTAGGAAATGCGCAAAAGAAGGCTTATCGCTAAGCTATTTCATCCAGGCAACCTCTCTATATAGAAAAAAGTGATGGGAATTAGGTCAATATAATGAATATCTTATATACAATAATTATAATAAACATGGATATACATCTAACTTAAATACATACAACTTATAAAGAAAAAAAAAATTACATTAACAGTACAAGATTAATAAACTAAGTGGAAACAAGGGAAGGATATTTATTTATCTTTATAAAGGTAGAAAATAAAATTTTACTTGGGATTTGAAGCTTGCTAGCGTTGTTATGTTCAATTTGAAACGAAAGTAATAAATATGATTAATATATTGTTACGAAACTGGGGTTCGAGATTTGGAGAAAGAACGCCAAACTTCGTATGAGGGTCTTTATTCACTACGGAACCATAATTTGACATGTGAAGATGGTCTTCCTGATGTCTAAGCCCAAGTCACGTAGCAGCTGAGGTCCAGGTATCTCGCCGAGGTTGTCGCAGGTACTTCCACTTGTCGCACTGAGGTAGGCTTCCTTCGCTTCGGTTCGCTTCGAACTGATCGCTTTAGCGTAATGAACTGCCTTGGTGCGCACTTGATCGTCTTTTTATATGCGCCGATATAGAGGTCTACATTTTTCTCGAATATTCCCCATACTTGACGAACGTGTTTCGATGACGCCGAAACATCGAGGCGCCGGTATGTGTGTGTAAGTGCAACCGTCCAAACCATTCTAGACTTTATGTTGAAAGGACGTAAAGTCTATTTTCGCTTGCAACATTTTGACGAATTTCCATGGACTTCTTGCTCGCGAACATTCTGCGTTTATCTTGTTCGCGACAATATATACTGTTACAACTCCCATCTTTATAGGGTTGACAGAGGCAAAGTTCGCAAGATCTACAGTCACACTTAGCTTAATAAATAATTTAACTAAATTTAAAACATTAACCAGAAATAGCGACCTAGCTAGCTATTTAGAGTCAGATTCTTAAGTAAGACAAGCAGCTGGAAAATTCAAGATTTTGTATAGCTCAGACTAGTATGGACTTAATGGCTATATGATAACAACAATAGGTAATAATCATTAAAAAAAATGTGTTATCTAACCAGTTTATCTATAAATATTTCAAAGTAAAGTGCTAACAGTGAAAACGGAATAAAAATTGGTTATAAACGAACGAGATATAACGATTTTACGAAAATATGTCTATATCACTTGAAGAAACATTCTATGGCAAATGTACTCGTATAGATGATATGGACTTTGATGTCACCAGTCCATATCAGACTTCTCTTTCTAATCGAAATTTTAAAGTATCTCATCTCATCTCATCTCCGTTGCTGATTAAAATATTTTATAAATTCTTTTACATTTGTTTACTGTGGTTAAGAAGCATTCTATTAAGCAAATATAAAATAAAAAATACGTGCATATTCCCTATTAGGAACAAATCGAAAATGTTTAAACTTTTCTTTTTAGCTGTGTAAACCACTGGTGGTCAATGTCACCTTTATGGTGGCTCAGTTCAGATAGAGATGAAAAATGCCCGAGCAATTAATAACTCAATTGAAAATAATACCGTATTGCCATAGCCTAAAGTGTATAAACATGTTGACATGACAAAATGCTTGCTTGCTCATGTTTTGCAGTTAATGCTTATAATTTAGAGTTTACTCTCAAGTGTTCTACCTAACAAATCCTCTCTGCTGGGCTCCTCTCTGTCTCAACTGATCCTTATTCCCCATTATAAAAACATGCTTACTTCAAAAATCTTGCGGTCCTGTTTTGTTGGTCTTGGCACAAACTCCTTGTCTAACACGTTAGGGTTCTGGGAGCATATCACTTTAAGGCACTGGTAGTGCTGCTGTCCCGTCAGAGCTGAGATCTTCGGGTACGGTGGAATCGAGCGGAGCCCTGGCACGAAAAGACGGAACTGCCGTTCTTCCTGAAAATGGATTTTAATTAATTCAGTTCAATTCAAATCAATTATTGCGTTTCATAATGTATATCAGTTCTAACTACTAAAAGTCACTGTCTTCTATAATAGGTACACTATGAACCCTGTCGGGTATCGCAAAACAAAAAGTGGAACGGCAAGCGACATTTATGTTTACAAAATATTATTTAATAGTATATTATGTATATATATTATTATTATTTTTAGTATTTATTAGCAAGATTGTGTGATATTTATTATTTGTATATTATTGTCAAGTTATGAGTTTAAAAGTGATGTCAAAGTTTATTTGTTAAGTAGGTATTGTTGAATGTTTTTTTTTTTAAATTTTTTCCTTTGTTATTGTTTTATTTACTGGAATTAATTTCAATTTTTTTATAAATTATTGACATTGACATAGCCTAGTGGATTAGCTCGTTGAAGTTAAATCGATGGCTGATGGGGCAAAAATGTTCTCAAATGGCGACCTCGTACTGGCAAGCGAAGTGTAGAACACCTACCCACAAGGTGGTCTGATGACCTGACCAAGGTCGCTGGAAGGCGCTGTTCTGTGCTGACAGATGGATGTTAAGTACTAAGCACAAACATCCCTTGTTACATCTACATTCCCTTACATTTACTACATTATGTTTCCGTAGTCACCTAATACTATAAATATGGTAAGAGAAAGGGTTATCTAAATATGTATTATTTTGATTGTCACAATAAAGTTTAGAAACATGAATATGGATAATAATATTATTGGACTTTAAAGGAAACACTAGTAACAAAATAACTTTATTTCTTTTCAATATACAAGACAGCCATTCTGCCGTCGTAAGAAAAAAGAGCACAACTAACATTTTATTTAAATTTTAGTTAAATATATAGTTGGAATCAGGAAAAATAGGCCTGTCTGCCTAATTTTTTTAGAATTTTTATCGCTAATCGAAATTTTAAAAGAAAAGTCACAACTTATGTTTAAGTTATGCCTTTACAATGTTTTAAACATATTTTTTAAGATCTCTAATGATTTTAGAACAAAAAGGCACATAAAGTTAAAAATGCCTTTTCATTGTAAAACTCCATATTTTTTTTAATACAAAGAAAGGGCATAACTGGTTCATTTATTTTATTAAGTTGAAACAAAAAATGTTTATTATAATAAAACTTCAAAATAAAAATAAATAAATATACAAACCGTAACTTAGATGGAACATTTGTCGATCTTTTGACATCATTACATTTTTTATCAGCATACGCCTACTGTGATTCTTTTTAATAAATGTAAAAATATCTTTAACCTCCATTTTCTCGATTTTTAGAAAATGTTAGATGTGTCCTTTTTTTTTACGACGGCAGCATTACAGTACTTAGTGAGCGAGAGAGACAGAGAATACATCTCACTTTTTCTAGAAGGATGTGCTACCACAATACAAAAAAAACAAACAAAGCTTATATTTTTGCATTGCCCGCTTAACAAATAAAGAATGCACATGGCAAAAGCCATTTACTTTTTCTTGCAAGCTGTAATGGTGCACAGAAGTTAGATGATACATAATCATAGCCCCAATGAGGTTGGCACAATCACCCCAAGTGAACTGAAGCCTCGTAAAATAATAGATTAAAAATAATATAGAGAAAATAAATGATTTGTAGGGTACCTGTTCTGTATTCTTGAAAATCTCATCCCAATCAAACACAGGCTTCTGTCTCTCGTCACCCTCCTCATCAGACAGCATGGGATCCCGGAACTTGTTCCGTATGATCCTCTCTGTGACTGAGCCTTCCATATCTTCCTCTGTGACGAAACATTGGTCAGGCAAGAAAGAACACCTGTAAATAAAAGTGATTTACACTATCATATCTGCCGCAGGAAGTCCACTGCTGGACATAGGCCTCTCCAAGGCACAGAATTAATATAAGTACTAACATACAGAATGAAAACTCGCAGCAGCCCTAGCAATATGGCATCTCTACACCTCTCCCCCTTTCTAGGCAGTTTTAGGTGGCTTTGAACATGGAAACTCACACATCGACATGTGCATGGATGTATATTTTTGTTAGTAGTAGTAGTAATACAATGTTACTCGGCTTGTATGAAGCGCTATACAGGTACCCAATAATAGGCCTGCATTCAGCGTTTTTATTTTAATTTTCTTTCGTTATCTACTTATGTCTTTGTATATGCCTCGCCTCTTTTAACCTAGTTTGAATCAATGTACCTAGGTTTGGCTTTATAATGGCTTTTGGCTTCACTTAGTAAGTTATGCCAAAAGCTAACCTTACCTAATAAATAAATAGGTATGCTATCCAAGTGAAAATGATCATAAAGAGAGATCATTGGATGAGATAATATACTCAACCTTAAACAAAAGAAAGATGCCTTTTCCTTTTGCCGAAGACAAACTTACCAATCGTATTGTTTTATGTGCTCCATTTTTTATCTCACTATTCTATGGAACTTTCATATTATTGATTAATATTTTTAAGTCACGTAAATACTACTTATGAGCATAGACTTAAATTAAACAATTTCTAATTAACAAAAGTAGAAGAAAATTCATTGATCAAAACCAAAACACGCGAACTCGCGAACGGCGAAAGTCAAAACACACCATGTTTGACATTGACAATTTTGATTAGACATTGACATTTTTATCACAATTTCTCATTTCTTTGGCAAGATTGCATGCCTACAAGTGCAAAGGCCCACCCATTTAATTATACAGTGCAACTTTCTTGCCTGTTACATACAATTTAATATAATCACTATTCATATATATTTCGTATATCACACAAAAGAATAAAATGTTCCGTATGATAATGGAACATTTTGGGTTAGAAGTAGTTGCATAGATTTAATTTTTATTTACATACCACGTGTGGCCGTGCGGTGACGTATATGCCACTGTTCAAGAACTACTTCATTCCCAGACCATGGACATACTATAGAATAATACTTATTTCCGTCCCTAAAAGTTTAGTGTAGGTAGCATCACTTATACATATGCATACACTAGTTGTCACGTCTTTTCTTACTAGTAGCTGATGTTCGCAACTTCGATCGCGTAGACTTTATGCCTGCATCGTATTTGCATCAGGTGTTTCAGGTCTTTAATTTTTATATCTCAACAAATAATTCTCATCAGGCTGAAGAAACATTTGCTAAAGCGTCATTTTTAGGGTTCCGTAGTAAACAAGGAACCCTTATAGTTTCGCCATGTCTGTCTCTCTGTCTGTCCGTCTGAGGTTTTACTCAGCGACTATAAGTACTAGAAAGCTGTAATTTGGCATAAGTAAATATGTATATCAATTAGGCGGAAAAAACAGTAAAATAAAATATCGAAAAATTTTTTTTTTTTAAGTTACCTCCCTTACATGTAAAGTGAAAAGTAATTTTTTTTTTCTCGACTAACCAATCATGTTGGGTAATGTTGAATAGGTCTTAAAAATATTGTGGGTTTGTGAACACCGTTTTTCGATTTTGGGATTCGTTTTTGAAACATTTGCTTTTAATATGAAAAAACTTGTTAGTGTCAAGTGTCCCCCACAGTGGGGGACACTTGACACTAACAAGTTTTTTCATATTAAAATCTCTAAACGGTTTTCCCTCTATCTGCTAAACCAGCGTTTCCCAACCTGTGGTCCGCGGACCCCTAGGGGTCCGTGAGTATATGTATGGGGGTCCGCGGTGTCATCTCTAGAATCTAGAGATGACACCGCGGTCCCCCATACATACCAACCTTCACATTAAATTTTTCATAATAAACAGTTATGAGTACCTATTTTGTATCTGTAATAACTAAAATAAATACCTAATCCGAATTTTTTTGCTGTTTATTTTATTAAGGGGGTCCGTGAAAGCTGTGCTTGATTTCCTAGGAGTCCATGGACTGAAAAAGGTTGGGAAACGCTGTGCTAAACGGTTATATATGGACACGTGAAAAAATTCACAGCTATAGGATATATAACGAAATTGAAAGGAAAACTATCAGAGCTACGTATGGTATACAAATTAAAAAGTTTTAGACGATTAACTTATAAAATGTACTCAGAAAAGGAAAATTTCATACAAATTCAATAGAAAATTTTATTTTCGACGTTTTTAGTGCCATGAACTCAAAGGTGGCGTTCTTAACTACGGAACCCTACTGCGCGTGGCCCGACACGCACTTGGCCAGTTAATATATTTCTTATATGTAGATTAGCTGGACTATTATGGTTCTGCATCAGGTTTTCCATTATAAAATTCATTTATAATTCTGTTGCTAAAGCTTTCAGTTATATAACAAAAAAAAATCATTTGAATCGGTCCAGTATTTCCGGAGATTAGCGGATACAAACAAAAAAACAGATAGACATTTTTTTTTAATTCTTAGGTACTCTATTACAATGTCTCCATTGCCCCAATTTGTTTTTGGATATATATTCTATGTACCTACATTTTTTTACTGTTTTATTATAAGTATTGATAGGGCAGACAGATTTTAGTGGTTGCTGCTCTAAGCTGACCAAGCCCAGGGCCGCAAGACCCAGAGGTCACTAAGCGTGGTTGAGGCCGACAAGGTGGAATAAGGAATCAATAGTGATGAGTTGCTAGACGCATCGCCTGTGAAAACCATTCGCATTTTAGCCCATCCCTCGATCGGATATTACGGTCTGCGCGGGGAGAGAAGGAGAGAAGCAGCTGGTACATTCTTTTTTCTTTTCTCCCAGACCAGCATAAAAGAAACTGTAGCAAGAAATTGTCGTGCAAAAATGATATTATTATATCCCCTTACCCTGGACTTTTCCATACAAACGTAGTCTAGCTTTTATTATGAAATGACATGTAAGATTTCGGCAGTATTTTGTAATTTTAAAGAAATTGCATATATCTTGTTTTCCTCACTCAAATACGAACTTATAAGAAAATATGAGAGTGCAGAAGTTTTCCACACTGATGAACATATTATATATATATTCTCTTTTAAGTTCATATATTGACTGTGAAAACTAGTTATATGCCTTAATATATGCAATATCTTTGAACTTACATAATTTCGCCAATACAAAAAGCTAGACTACGTTTGTATGGGATAGTCTGATTCTGTCTGGGGTAAGGGGACTCTTAAGTACCTCACAAGGATATTTTTCTTTCTTTAGAAACATTACCAGCAAACCTCAACATCTCATGGCGGGTCGGGTTTCGGGTAAGTATAATATCTTGCACATTCCTGTCACGTTTGATTCAGTGATAGCGACGAGCCGATATTGAATCCGCTTTCCGCATGTCCAACGATGGAGCACACCACACATTATTACGTCCGCCTTTAGAGAAAGACTTGAGTAGGGTTTGCCTTCGGAGAAAACATACCTACTTGGACAAGATGGTCTAATTTATTACTAGACTAGGTAAAGTATTTATTAGGCACTATCTAGCTAGTGGATAACTAATGTGTTGTCATTGTTACGGTTTGTCTTAGTAATAATAATCGATGAGCTTGATAGGTATTGATACTGAACTCGCTTTCCGCATGTCCAACGATGGAGTGTGGAGCACACCACCCATTATTACTACTCGTACGTCCGCTTTTCGAGATAAACTTAAGTCGGGTTTGTGTCTTTGGTAAAAACATAATATAATACCTACATTAGGTACTTACTTGGACATAATGGGCGTATCTAAGAATTTAACATTAAATTATCGTATGTTTATTTATATTAATGTAATTACCAAATTAAATGGCAATAAAGGTTTTTTTTTACTAACAACTCATGAGATGCGATAATGACTTGCAAGCATTTACCCCCAATAACTCTTCAATTTCTTAATCTACAAATTCATATTAACACCGCACTCATGTATATATGTGTTTGCAAACTTTGGCCCATCACCACTTTCTCCCCCCATAACTTTTAAACAGCTGAACGGATTTCCATCAAACATTGCTAAGAACCATTTTGATCAAGTCAGCTTCCTAACAGAAACCACCGCATCAAAATCAGCTCTATAGTTTAAGCGCTACACATACAGACACGTCAATCTTATAAAACCCTTCTGGACGGATTAAAAATGTCGTAATTTAATACCCATTCCATGTGAGACTAAATTCAATGAAGCTGAGTTTCAATCGGACGCGTGTGGTGAATGCAGCTGAGGAACGGAGTGTAATCTAAGCGGTGGATTACCAGATATGGAGGATTCAATCTTGCAATATGCTTGCGGCACGGAAAATTCAATAACATTTTGATCTAGTAAGAGATTTTCTGTGATTGAATTATGTGAGACGAGACAGACAAAACTTTACCTGCTTTTATTTATCTAAAGACATTTACTGCAAAACTAAGTTAGTTAGTCGTTTTAAAATGATTGGGTCACCTAACTTTTTTTTTAGTTCCACTCCAGTTCCAGAGGTCTTCCGACGAATCCGACTCGGCTGGGCAGCGTTCGGGAAGCTACGCAGTGTCTTCTCGTCCAAAATATCTCAGTGCCTCAAGACGAAAGTGCTTAATCAATGTATGTTACCAGTGATCACTTATGACTCTGAAACGTGGTCCCTCACTATGGGTCTCATAAGAAGGCTCAGGGTCGCTCAGCACGCTCTTGTTCTTATCGAGTCGAAATGGCTCGTATTAGATATTGTTAGACCGAGCCTAGCCACGGCAACCGCCCTGTCATTAGCCATATTCAGGTCTGCCTTAGTACAAGAAATTGGGCAGTTGGGACATGACAAAAGATGGTCCATGGATTGTGTGACCCCACAGTCCACAAACTGTTGCCAGAGTTCCAACCCCATTTGGCTCTTCTCTCCCGGCATCGCCCTGTACCAGATCGGAGTCTGTTTAAAGATTTCCAAACAGCCCAGGGGAGATCCTTACCCGGGGGCAGCTTCTCGTCAGGTGGAATGTCAGATGGTGAGGACGGGTACATATTTTGCCACAGTGTGAGTTTAGTCTTCGAGGCTTCTTTAGGTGGTAAACTACGCTGTCTCAATAAGCTGTTGCGGCTTTTAAGACGTGGTGGGGGTGGTTCTTGCCCATATAGCAGATATTTGCTGTCATGTGTCTGTTTGTATTTTTCTCCATCACAGGCAACAGTACGCCGAACGCTAGGTGGGGCTATTCCACATAGCGTATATAACTGGCATGATGGGGTAGGCTTTAAAGTTCCAGTGATAATTCTGCACGTAACGTTAAGGGCAACATCCACATTTTTGGCGTGTGCTGAACGTGCCCACACTGGGCTTGCATATTCGCCAGCTGAATAGCATAAGGCTAAGCCACTAGTTTGGAGTATATGAGGCGAGGCGCCCCATCTGGTGGAAGTAAGGCGTCGTAGAATGCAGTTACGCGCTTCGACTTTAGCTTTCACAGAGTGGCAGTTTTCTCTATATGTCAGAGAGCGATCCAGGGTGACTTCTAGGTATTTTGGAGTAGGATTATTTTTGAGTTTTACGCCGTCCCACGATATATTAAGTTCTTTTTTATCTGCCTGATTGTACAGATGAAAAGCACAGCATTCAGTCTTATTGGGATTTGGTCTCGATGAATTGCTTCTGGAATAGTCTGAGAGCTGCTCTAAGATGATAAGTTAGTTTCTATATCTTCGAAGCTTTTTGATTGAGACGTTAGGGCTAGGTTATCAGCATAGATGTAACTATTGGTGTTTGGGAAGCGTGGTTGGTCGTTAGTGTAGATGTTAAATAGAGTGGGCGCGAGAACGCTGTCCTGCAGAAGACCGTTTTTTTGAGTCCGCCATCTACTTCAGTCTCAGCACTACTTTTGTCTTCACATCTCAGCACGCTATGGGATATGGAGGGCAATGCTCGGTGTTTCTTTACGTGATCGAATCAGAAATAAGAAAATTCGTATGAGAACAAAAGTCACTGACATAGCCCAGCGGATTAGCTCGTTGAAGTGGCAGTGGGTGGCCAATGGGGCAAAAAGGTTCTCGAATGGCGACCGTGTACTGGCAAGCGAAGCGTAGGACACCCACCCACAAGGTGTTCAGTCGATCTGACCAAGGTCGCTGGAAAGCGCTGGATGCAGGTCGTTCTTGACCGGTCATTTTGGAAATCCTTGGGAGAGGCCTATGTCCAGCAGTGGACGTTATGCGGTTGAAATGATGATGATGATGACCTCGACTGACTTGGTGGCATATTTGTGACCTAGCATTACATGGTTACAACTATGCCACCAAGGTCGGTCACTCGGAGGTTCCGGGTTCGTTCCCCAGAAAAGGGCCATTATTTGAAAATCATCAAAAATCGACTTATTAGTTTAGGCGCTACGATGCTAACACATACAAATTACACGTCATACTTATAACACCAATTTTCGTCGTCGGAGATTAAAAATGTCGTAATTTGATTCCATGTGAGACTAAATTCAATGAAGCTGAGTTTTAATCGGACGCGTGTGGTGAATGCAGCAGTGGAACGGAGGTAATCTAAGCGGTGGATTACCAGATATGGAGGATTCAATCTTGCAATATTATGCTTGCGGCACGGAAAATTCAATAACATTTTTTATCTAGTAAGAGATCTTCTTTGATTGAATTGACGGGACAGGCAGAGCTCAAAAGCTTTAAGCACAACTAAAGACGTTTTCTGTAAACTAAGTTCGTCGACCTGAAATCATAGCGCCAACCATCTTTTTATATGTTATGGGAATTTCTACATATGTTAAAAACAGTAATTATTAAAAAAATATATATTTTAATACAAGCTTTTATCTATTTCATAATCTAAAAAAGGTGTTCCTCATGACGTATCAATCGAGTCACAACTCGGTAGGGTAATGTTGTTTAATCACCTGCAGTGGTCGTTACGAAGCGCTGGTATCGGTAGCTTTTCTTAAAAATAAATTAAATTTTAATTTACTTATTACACATAACGTAAATTATACCTATCTACGTGTAAAAGTGCCTGTAAAGGTCTAATTACTGAATAAACATTTGAATCTTTGACCTACCAGCTCCATCATCAGATCAGCTCCATGTCATCATAATATTGCATTGTCAGCTCAATTGGAAACCGGGAAGTGGGTCAAATTGTCAAATTTAACTTGCAAGATTTGATTACGACAGACCAAGACAGACAGACAATGGGATAGGAGAAATTAAATAAAAGCTTGTAATTAGATTCGATTTTTTAAGGCCTCCAATTTATTTGTTAACAATTGCCTCTTAAGTAAATAACTCATCCGTAGAAACCATAAAATGATGATATCTAAAGATCTGCTAGTCTGATAAAGGAGCCTAGCGACGGCTTAAGAAATCAGCGAACTATAATTCTATGGAAGTACTTATGTATAATCAAGCGCAAAATAAACCCCATCAAAAGTACATTCAAGTACCCCTAGGTACTTAAAAACTTTATTTCGTTTGCTGGCTGGCTGCTGTATGACGCTGCGTTACGCGACAGTAATGTAATTTAAATTTCGTAGGGCCATTTTGATTTTGCTAGCTAATGTTTGAAGTAACTTTTCCATACTTATGGGTCTTTTCTTTTCTCTCAGACCAGCATAGAAGAAATAAGCTATTGGCCTATCTAAGTTTATCTCGGACGATATCATATGACATTGTACATCTTAATATGTTGCGTATAGCGCTTTCGTGTATGCGCGTTACATTCGACCTGATGAAAACATCCAGATGAGGTCAAAACATGTGGCCAGTAGCTGACTCTCTACATGAGTAACCCGTGCTTGTTAAAAATGTCTGTGTCTTACGTTAGTCACGATCGAAAAATATTAGACCAACAACAAATAACACCTACCTATAAGAAATCTTTTTCAGAAAATAGCAAGTAAATTGGTTCATAAATAAGGCAGCAATTAGCATTTCAAATAAAAGAGTGAAAGCGTGCTGCGGTGACATCTCGCTATCCCTTTCTTACGTATGAAACCTAATGAAAGTGACGTCACGCATGTATGGGCATCCTTTTTTCTGTTACTTGACACTACCCTTTCACCGGATATAAAAAAAACTTATAACTAGCTTAGATGTGTTACTTTTAGATATGACTGAGAAAAAAATGAGTCAGATCGAGTTGGCTCCACACAAAGAAAATATTCACAGATCTCAGGGCATGAAAGCCAGCAGATCGCTAATGAGAGCTTAATCTCGTCCCCTCAGTCTAATTGCCGCCAATTATTCCCTTCATTCGGAATGCGCGACGTATTACGTTACATGCACTAATGACGTCGTTATCCTTATGAATGTCTGATGTTACCCCGTTATTGATATTCATTATTTTACACCGTTTTCCTTGGGTCATTTCTATGATCTAGTAAACCTTGTTCCGTACTTGGATCGGTCAGGCGCGGCACACAAAGGCTAAAATCTACGTACCTACGAGAAATTCTGAGGCTGATTTTATTTACATTGCTAATTTTGTAATGACACAATTTTGACCGATCTTTGCAAAAGAGGCAATGTATATTGAATCAGAATCTTAAATTTAGCATGTGGATTATCAACCTAATACTAGACACGATGGGCATGCCATCAACCTAAACGTCATTGTGACGTCTCTGTTTCACAGTCTATTGAATTCGTGGCATTGCAAATGGAGTCTGGAGGGTAGACTTAATAGGAGTTTTGACCACAATCTTTTGAAGGCTGGATTCGTGGCAAATATGACCACAAGCGCTGCTCTATGGATAGAGAGGAAACAATTTGAGGATGTTATCATGATGGCAGTCGTAATGTCATATACCTTTAATGCCATGTGGCAGAAAGTAATGTTACTTTCTCAGCCAGTTTAAAGTTAGTAGAATACTATCTTTAAACTGGATCATTAAGCCTTCTTCTCCTTGACGTTTGTTACAGTGCTCTCAGTAACAAACTACTTATAACTAATTCAGCCGCTGACCGTTGTGTGTTTATGTTCGCCAAGTGCGGCAGAGCTCGGGAACTTTTCTCATAATACACTCCGTCATTACGGTATTGTTTAAGTTAGCTTAGGGGTTGGATACGTTAGTATGTTAGTCTGATAGGGTATGTTACTTACTTTTCTGTAGAGGCAAGATATACCCCCATACTCAATGTTGGATTTACCACCAGGCTGAGTGAGCTAGCCTAGGGAGGCTGGAGCCTAGGGAGGCTGGAGCCTAGGGAGGCTGGAGCCTAGGGAGGCTGGAGCCTAGGGATGCTGGAGCCTAGGGATGCAGGAGCCTAGGAATAAGCTGAGTGTAGATCTTAGGGTGGCTGGAGCCTAGGAATGCTGGAGTGGAGCCTAAGGAGACTGCAGTGGAGCCTAGCCAAGAGAAACTAGGTGTGGAGCTTAGGGAGGCTGGAGCTTGGGAATGCTGGAGTGGAGTCTAGCGAAGTTGGAATGGAGCTGACGCCTAAGGTTGCTTAAGTGGAGACTAGGGAGGTTGGAGGCTAGGAATGGAGTGGAGCCTAAGAAGGCTGGAGTTAAGCTTAGGAAGGCTGGAGCCTAGGGATGCTAGAGTGGAGAAAAAAGAAACTGGAGTCTAGAGAAGCTCACATAATACATTGCGGTACAAAAGCTTTAGTTACGAGTAGTACTGGAATCGAAAAGTACGAAATCGATTCTCAACTGCATCACGTTTAAGCGAATGCTAGAAAGAAAAGGAAACAGGACGGTTAATTACATCACAAATTATAGAGGATCCCAGATGCGAGCTTCAAAAGTCCCAGTAGATTTGAGTTAGTTCTATTAGTAGTTGTAACAGAAATCATGCGTGATAATTTCAAACTCTAACAAGTAGTTAGGGTTCCAAAGACCTTCTAGAACTTGAAGATAGTAAATCAGAAGACGGAAATCGACCCTTCGTCTCCAAAACACCACAGATAAGTATAAAACCGGGATAAAAAGAAGATTGCCGATAGGTGAAGGGCGTTTTGCCTAACCCAAGGAAGCTCTTACAGTACCTACCTACTTAGTTATTCTTCTATCGACATAAGTGGACACACTCACTCTCGAAAGACACTCGGAGGAGAGTTTGCTGAGTAGCACTGTATCAATGTAACAGAAAACACACAAGAAATCTATTGGGAGCCCCTGACTGGACACTTTTACATTGGACACATTTTGTGTAGCCACGACCCATATTCTGCAGCTTATTTATATGTACTAGTCCCTATGCATTTGTAGTCCCACTTCAGAATACCCGATACGGGTAAATAAGGTAAGGAGGTAAGTACAAAATAATCCAAAGGTACGATGTACAATTCGGCCTCCAAATGTAAGATGTTGTTCTGTCACCTCATTTATTCCGTGGCCTAACTTCCAACAACTTCTTTTCAAAGAATTCAATTGGCTACTGCTCCTGCATCGCAGTTAATTGCTACACTTTTTTTCTTGATCAGATGCCAAGATACTTAATGTTCTGGACGATTTGTTAAATGGATGTCGAGAGGGATACGTTTGTTATAAGGTTCTGTAGCTTTACAAAGAAAAATAAGCAAAAAATATTTCATGTCGGAGTGTTGTAAGAGATATAATGGAAATGGGAAGTAAGAGAGGCGCGGGGACATTAAATTAATAGGTTAAAATAATTTGTTTGTTTCATCCATAAAATTAGACAGTTCATATACGTACCTCATAGGTTTTATTGAATACAATAAATAATCCCCTCAAAAACATTAAATGCCAGTCTAGCAACAACAACAATGTAGATATTTTACACCGTAAAAAAACTGAGATGGTTATGATCTCAAAATAGGTAAGTAGTAATAAAATTATTAGGTAATGCCACGGCAACATAAGTTTCTCGACGCTTCCCTTATAATATGATAATATTGCTGTGAAATCGTCAAGTAATTGTGTCCTTTTTTTTCCTCGACTTAGCGGGGGCACTGACGTGCCAGGCATGATAAATGAGAAACGGAATTTATTGCATACGAAATATCTTAATTATGTGAATGTCTAATTTACTTCAATGACCGGCAGCATAAAATAAATCGTTTGTTTAATCAACTTATTATGTAAATTGACATATGTTTAGATAGTAAGTACTTATGACAATTATAATTACTACAATGGGTAGGGGTTATTTTGACCTGTCAAAATTCTAAATTATTCTAACAAAGGCAATGATTTAATCATGCTTTTTAACATTTTTAGGGTTCCGTAGTAAACAAGGAACCCTTATAGTTTCGCCATGTCTATCTGTCTGTCTGTCCGTCCGCTGTTTTACTCAGAGATTATAAGTTCTAGAAAGCTGTAATTTGGTATAGGTATGTAAATTAACCATTTCAAAAAATGGTAAAATTGAAAAAGATTTTTTCAAGGGGAGCTCCCATTTCCATACAAGTAAAGTAGGAGTAATTTTTTTTCTCGACTAACCCATCGTTTGGGATATCGTTAATTAGGTCTTTCAAAAATATTGTGAGCTTGTGAACATTATTTTTAGGGTTTCGTAGTAAACAACGAACCCTTATAGTTTCGCGATGTCGGTCTGTCTGTCTGTCCGTCTGCAGTTTTACTCAGCGACTATAAGTACTAGAAAGCTGTGATTTGGCATGGGTATGTATATTAATCATGCGAAAAAAGTAGTAAAAAAAAACACTGAAAAAAAAAATTTTTTAGGATAGCTCCTATTCCAGTAAAGTGAAAAGTCATTTTTTTATCGACTAACCAATCATGTGGGTTATCGTTGAATAGGTATTTTAAAAATATTATGAGCTCGTGAACACCGTCTTTCGATTTAGGGATCCGTTTTTGAAATATTTGGTTTGAAAGTGAACATTTTTGTTAGAGTCAAGTGTCCCCTCCATCTGCTAAACAGTCATATATGGACACGTGAAAAAATTCACAGCTATAGTTTATATAATGAGCTTTAAAGGAAAACTATCAGAGCTAAGTAGGGTTTAAAAATTAAAAAGTTATAATATAAGCGATCAACTTATAAAATGTACTCGGAAAGGAAAAGTTCATACAAATTCAATAGAAAATTAGTTTAAAGAGGTTTTTGTAGCGTGAACTCAAAGCGGGCATTCGCAACTACGGAACCTTACACTGCGCGTGGCCTGACACACACTTGGCCGGTATTTTTTTATTTAGGTATTTCGCTAAGAGACTGACTAAAATATATTTAGAACCATTCATTACCACGTTGTCTCATACATACCTAATGAACGAGCTACGACATCTTTCATAACAGAAAGCAAACACGGTGAAGGTAAATGGTATTGCAGAACCCTAAAACACTGCCTTGACAATAATTGGACTAGGGCTTATCCAAATGAATAGGCTTTAAGCCACTAGAGCAGCGCATTTTCAATTGGCTGCTCTGGTGCATCAGGAGTTAATCGATACACTAATCCTGTGTGGCTGCAAGCCAAGCCAGCCTAGAAGGACCGACTCGTCCCGCCGAAAATGGTGGAGTTTAATTTTATTATACTGATTTTATTACTCACGACAGTTTATTTTTTTATACGTATGGCTAGTATATAGTAATCTGTGGTATGGTCATTGTCACACTTAAGTTGCCTTTGAACCTTATGGTTTTATAGAAACATATAATATCAAGCAAGAGTTTCAACGTTTTCGAAAAGAGGCTCAAATTTTACATATGTACAAGACACGTTAAAGCGTGATTATTTAATCATTTATAAAGAAGTAAGTACTTGATATTAAATAAATGTTTGGAAACATGACAATAATGTCTGTTCTCATTACTGAGAACAGCTAAAAATATCTTAATGTGTCATAAAATTAATTTTATAAATTAATTGATTTTACTAATTTATTGTTTATACCTAGAACGTTTTGCAAATATAAATTGTAAGTGCTCATTAAAGTGAACAATGTATATAGATGATGGTACAGAACACTTCGGACTTATGGCCCGTTATTTTCTTTATAAGTTTGAAAAATTTGCGAAATCAGTATTTGAAAGTAAAAAAGCGTAATGTCAGAGATTGCCAAGGTTTACAGACACCATGGCTCTCGCTGACGTCACGCTCCTTTTACGTACCAAGTTAATCCGTTCTAAATCACGGCTCCCGTTTGAGCGGCTGCCAGCGCAAATCAGGCGCTAGCCTTTGAGTGCCATTTTAAAAATACAGCTACCTTTCTGATTGGTTAAAGGGCTTTAGCGATTATCGAATTTATTTGGACGGCCATTGCTAGATAACAATATGATAATTTCGTGATCCGAAGATAATTAAGATAAAGATAAAAATGTATTTATTGCTATCCACACAATCTCACAAGAAATTAAGTAAATAGATATTTATTTAATAAGTATAACACATTACATGTTTAAACATAGGTAATAATACCTACCTAATAATAACCTGCCTACAATAGTCAGTAATCATGATTATGGCAGGTGACGTTGCTATTGCAATATCCCAGCATCAGTCCATTCCACTCTCATTCCATAACCAATAGACCTTTCCCTATTTCTTGCAATAGATCTTTCTCCTGCTGAAACCTATGCAAGGGTACACCTTTCATAGCCCATGTATATTCAGGAATGGGTTTTGGCGGTACTGCCACATTACATCAACTTCTCCAAAGGGCCTCTACGTGTTGGATCTGTATCCCCACGCAAGCCTTTCAAAGGACCGGGGTGAAAAGACCCGTGAATCTAAAGGAGATGTATATGTATATGTTATCAATAAGATTGGGAGAGACTGAAGACTGATGTATGAAACGCTTGTATTAGGAACAGTTCTCCAGATTGAGGCAGATTAGAGCCTTAAAAAGAAAACAGTTGCAAATTACATATTTGCATCTGTTCTGTTTTCAGTTTAAACCAGATTTTTGAAGTTTATGTTACTAAAGAGTTTCTACTACGCTAGACTAGGAAAAAAGAAAACGCCTATCAAGGGACTGGGTGACAATTTGAATCATTCAATGAGTGATCATATGAATAGGTTCATCAGTTTTTTGCTGCTTCTACTGTACTTGCGCTTAGGAAGTTGCAATAAACTTAGCTGTAAGTAAATAATCTGACGTCAACATCTACCTACCTATTATGAAGTCGAAAGAAAAAAAGGTCAATTACCAGGTGTGACAAATTCTTTTTCTTAGCCGTACACTTGGCAGAGTGGTCGTGATTATGAATTAGGTCGTTCGTCCTTTTTTACCGACATCCATAATTCTCATGGGAAAATAGAAGCAGTGGTTTCCCATTGCCTTCTGCCCTAGACATTTCATAGGTTGTTTGGACCTATAGGCCGCTACAGCCTCTTCCAGCCAATCTTTGGCTAGGTGTATGGTTATTCCGCCATTACTCGGACGCCAGAGCCTCTTCTGTTATCTAGCAGGAGGTGCCGCAGCTACAGATGCTGCTGTCTTACGACACGTGCACGTGAGGTGGACAATTGGGTCGGATAAGATGTTGACTCCGTTCAACCAAAATACCCAAAGATAAATAACTTTGTCTTTAACTTTGAGGCTAGTAACCCTGTTATGATTTTTTTACTAATTTCTACGTCCACCGATACGCTAAACGTGGCCTTTGGGTATTACGGCTCTGTCTACCCCGATAGGTACAGAGACGTGATTAATATAACGTATTTGTAAGTCAGAAAATAATATTTTCGAACTTGCAAATATGTAAGTAATAAAATTTTAAGAACAAAAAATATGTTAACTTCTTACTCGTACAATACGTGGGGCGCACTATAAGTTTCCGGAATGAATATGAAAAAATACTATTAAAGGTACAAAATTAATTTATTGTTTTTCAAAATAATCTCCCTTGGCGTCTATGCACTTTTTCATTCGATGAAACCAGTTTTGAAAACTTTTGTGCCACTCCTCTGTGGTGACCTCTGAAACGTGTTTTTCATACTCCTTGACAGCCTCTTCTGGTAATGAAAATCGTTGACCGCGTAATTGGTTCTTAATTTTTGGGAACAGAAAAAAGTCACAAGGTGCCAGGTCGGGACTGTATGCAGGATGACTCATGACTTCTATTTTTTTCGCCTTCAAAAAGTCGTTTGTGTGTCTGGCCGTGTGAGAACTAGCATTGTCGTGGTGCAGGATGATACGGCGTTTACGGTTATTTTTACGGAGTTCGTCAATAATTTCCGGCAAACAAATGGTCGTGTACCAGTCACTATTCACTGTATGACGATTCTCTAAAGCAACAGTAGCCACGTGTCCAGTTTTATTAAAAAAAGAAGCAATCATCCGCTTAGATGCACTTTTCACGCGCGCCACTTTGATTGGTTTCGGCTCATCTTGAAAGACCCATACGCTCGATTGCTGCTTTGTTTTGGGATCGTAGCAATAAATCCATGTTTCGTCACCTGTTACTATGTCCCACACCAAATTTGACGCACCTTCGTTGAATCTGGTAAGCATGGCACTGCACCAAGTGACGCGGTCCGTTTTTTGAGCCTCGGTCAAGTTGTGTGGGATCCACCGCGAGCACAGCTTTCTCACACCCAAATGTTTGTGTAGGATTAATTGTATTTGACTCATGCATATTTCTAAGGATGCGCGAATTTCATGGTAGGTCACATGCCTGTCTGTTTCAATCATACGGCGCACAGCATCGATGTTTTTGTTGGTCACAGCGGTGGACGGCCGACCATCGCGAGATTCGTCACTGAGATTGATACGACCACGCTTGAATTCTGCAAACCAGCTATAAACAGTTGTCTTGCATGGTGCTTCATTGCCAAAAGCTGTTTCAAGCTGAGCGATGCTCTGTTGAGCTGTCAAATTACACTTAAAATCGTAGAAAATCATACTACGAAAATTTTCCCGAGTTAAATCCATGTTGATGCAGACACACAATTTTTTAAATGGCGCCACAAGGTAAAAACAAAAGACAGTCAGATGAAACAAACTGCATTCTACAGCCAAAGAGTTCTATTTTCAAATGTTGCAATAAATTTTTAAATATTGTTTATGTAAGTGGCCAGTTCCGGAAACTTATAGTGCGCCCTATGTATAAACCCCGTATAAACTTAAAGATATCTAACTTAGAAGTTTGACAAGAAATGAAAAACCAAATATTGAATTCCTTTAATAAAAGTGAAGTATCCAAAAGAAATTGAATATAACATAAAGCGAATAAAAAATATCACAAGACGAAACAACTCGCTGAACACAAAATAAAAAAGAACACAGAAAAAAAAAACTCTCGCATTTTACTGAACGTACCTATATATAACTAATAAGTCCATTGGAAGTTATCATAGATATGATTCATCATATCTATGATAACTTCCAACTACTATCATCATATCTATGATATGATTCATCATATCTATGATAACTTCCAAATACTATCATCATATCTATGATATGATTCATCATACCTATGATAACTTCCAACTACTATCATCATATCTATGATATGATTCATCATATCTATGATAACTTGCAAGATATGATATCACGAAAATGCTGTTAGTTACGAGCATTTTCATTCCTTCTATTTGTTTCCAAACTGTATACTATACATATATAAAATCTGTTTTCTACTCAAGTGTATGAGTGTTTTTTTTGACTGGTCAGTCACCTTTAGCTTCTTGCTTGCAAGAATTGACAAACACAGGCTGACAAACACAATTAGTAAGAACCTAAGTACATACTTTAAGATTTCGATACGAAAGAAAACAAAAACACTTATGAGATGATCAATCTGAATTTAGACACGGTTTTTTTAATAGTTTAAGTTTGTAGTTTAATTTCAATTATTTTTAAGTATTTCCTTCTTAATAAACATTTAAAATCTGAATATCATCATTACATCATTAAACACTTAATACCTATTCCATATTAGAATCTGTTTTAGGGTTTGGTACTCTATTACTAAGACTCCGCTGTCAATTCGTCCGTATGTCTGTCACAAGGCTATATCTCCAAAACCGTGATAGTTAGACTGTTGAAATTATCACAGATGATGTATTTCTTTTGCCGCTACAACAAAAAATACTTAAGCAGAATAAAATTAATATTTAAGTGGGGCTCCCATACAAAAAACGTGATTTTTTATTGATACGGAACCCTTATTGCGCGAGTCCGACTCGCACTTGGCCGGTTATTTTATAAAATATTTTCGGCCAGCGTTATTTTTCTAAATAGTGTAAACTTCTGTAGTTTATCTATTTTATGTCGAAGGACAATATCGGTAGAATAAGGTAGCTCCGAATAATCGAATTTGAGAAAACTTTGGGGTCGCACAATATATGTAAATACAGGGCCGATAACAGACGCAATCTTCTTTGCAGAAATCAGGGGACCGCGGACGGACGCAAAAACTTAATATAGCCACGTAGAAGATATGAAATGATATTTGAGCTTTAAGGTTTTTTGGAATATTTGATATTGTTGTTAGGATAACCTGAGGAGCTCGGTGGCCCGGCGGGAGTGGGCATTACTAGCGCTTTCGCAAGTTAAGCGACACCGGGCGTGGTTCGCACTTGGATGAGTGACAAGTGACATATATAATTTTAGAGCTACTCTGTGCTTCGGGAGGCTCATATAAAGCCCTCCACACACGGAGCTATAATATATATTAGTATATTTTATAGCAAGACATATTACGATATATTTTCCATAGTAATCTTCGAGCGACCACAGACGTAGCTATAATATATATTTTCATGACGTCACGAAAATATGTCGACAGATATAGCAACGCATATTAATATATATTTTCGTATATTATGGCATAGTAAGATATATTTTGACATATTTTCAGTATACGGCATGTTTCTTTTTTTACTCGCTAGGGAACGGAGACGGTATATGCGTTTGGGGTGAGAGGATGTTTGTTTGTTTGTTTGTGCAAACCAATGTTGCCATTTATCTCCAAAACTACCTACTTTTTCCGATTTTGATGCGGTTTTCAGTGATGGGTTTGGATTTGATTGGTGCATGTTCTTAGATAGGTGTTATGGTGACAATTCACCAGAGGGCGCTGCAGTAAACATTTGTTTGTGCAAAACCAAAACTACTAGTCCAATTTGGATGCGGTTTTCAATAATGGGTTTGTGGTTGATTAGTGAGGATTCTTAAATAGATATTACGGTGGTAACATGTATGTACGAGTACATATACTCTTTAATTTTTTTTAAATAAAAGCAAAATTAAATATTTTGAAAAAACCCACGACGTTTAAAATTTATTTGAAAAAAGATAAAATAATTAAAAAACTTAAAGGAAATACAAAAAACCCAAGAAAATTCGTCGGGGGCTGCCATCACTATTTTAAATTTCAATATAAATATAAATTAGCAGTAAAATTTCTCCAAATTATCCACGTCACTATCAAATTACAAAACTAGTTCTTTATGTATACTGCAAGAAGTTCTCCAGAACTAATACTTTTGCGCATAACTGTATCTTGTTTAATTAAATCATTTTTTATCAATTCATGAAGCTCCATGAATGCTGACTTTGAACCTCTAAAATATTGTGCGAATTTTTTTGATGATAAATCATGATATGAATTATATTCGCCACGAGCATTTTTTTGCTTTATATGTGATTCAATCCAGATGGTCCTTTGTGGCTGACAATGCAACACGAATATCGAATTCAGCATCAGAATCATCTTCCGAAGAAGTATCAATTAAATTGAATAGTAGTGCACTTGTCGAATCCATATTAAAGTGCCAAATTTATATTGGGTGCAAATTAAGAACACCCTTTATCATAGATATGCTTCAAGAATGAGCACTTGCGACAGCGACCGCAGAATGAATAAGAGCGAAAATATATATTATAGTATAGCTTCCGTGTGTGGTGCCTTGCTATAATATATATTATAGGTCGGTATATTAATATTTATTATAGCTACGTCTGTGATGCGCTTAATCCGTTGGTCCCGCTTGTCAGATGCATTTAGAAAGCCTGAAAAATCTGCCACCAGTGATGGCCACTTACACAAACGAAAAACAAAACAAGGACATCTTTTTGAATAGAAATTACTCGTAGATTTCGAAAAAGGAAAACAGTTATTTGTTGATTCTAATTTTCGTAAGTGGTCATCAAGTCATGATAAGCGTTTCCTTCCACAGCATACTATACTAAAACATACTGCTTATATCGTTTCAAAGATTCAAAGATTCAAAAGATTCAAACATTTATTTGCTAACTATGAGTTATAATACATACAGGTCTTAGGTATATTGATGTTCTCATCATAGCAACTCAAGGAGCATTGCAAATACAATGGGTAGATGTCAATCAATTAATTTAAAACTAAACACAATTAAAATAATATTAAGGGTTAAAATAAATTTCATGCATAATATTTCAACTTCAACAATCAAAAAAAATAATTAAATTCTATATTTATTTACATTAAATAGTCTTTGACAGCGTAATAGCATTTTGAAATAAGGTAGGATTTTAGAGCATTCGAGAATCGTTCCCATTCGCCCATGAAAGCTCTCAAAAAGATGTTTTTAGTGTGCGATATTTATTAGTTTCAGGAGCCCTAACTCTTAGGCCAATTCATTAATAGTACCCGAGGGCGGCGTGGTCGGCTCTCTATTTTTCTTCACACCTCTCCTGACGGGCTTATTTACGGCGCCTGTGGGCCTTATTCACTGAGACCTTAAATCAAACTAGATAGAACGTGCCATTGTCTACGAATGCCTGTATTCGAATATTTTGTGCAATCTAGTTGAGATTAGTTGGTATGATAAGTATGATATATGATAATGATTTCTTATTTTACGTTACACTCTAACCGTCTTATTATAAAATCCAGACTAACTTTGTTACTGGGTTTAAACCATTATCCGACCAAATCAAGTTGACATCTAATAATATCATACTATCTCACCTGTCAATGTCATCTTCATTTTAGGCGGATAATGGTTTAAACCTAGTAACAAAGTTAGTCTGGGTTTTATAATAAGACGTTAAATGTTTACATAACACTATAAATTGTGACTTTTTACAGTAATAGTTCGAATTCACTTAACACATTTTACCTCTTATAATTGATAAAATAAACAATTAGGCCATTTAGGCCCTGGACAATAGAAAAGACGTTAGACAATTATGTTTGCTCCGCGTCCGTTTCATACAAAATGTATAGAAGCGTCACAATGCAGAACATACAGAGAAGACGGGTACCGACCAGGGGGCAGACATGATGCTTACGAGTCCTTGTCCTATGGTAATATAAAGAACGGACGGGGCACAGGCGCGAGCGGGCGAAGCGGGGTTGAGGGCGGTTGCCAAAGATATGGATTTGTTTGTATCTGTTATGTCCGTGCCTCGTCTTTTCTATGTGTTTTTAAAAGTCGTGATGGCGCCCCGTCTATGCCCTGTCTGTACCCCGTCCGCGTCCTACGTCTTTTCTATCGATCCAGCGCCTTAGACGGTGCCAGTTTGCACACCATTTTATTGAAGCAATAAATTATTTGTTTGGCTCAGGTTTCGTTAAGACTATGCAAGTTATTTTGCTTCAATAAAATGGTATGCAACAGGCAAGAAACTTGCATCTTTTAAATGGACCTTTTTAATTATTATATCAGTCTAGGACTCTCCCAGTAAGGGAGTATTTCATTCCGAATTTCCGATGCGCATTTCCTAGATTTAAAGATCATTTTTAAATTAGTTACTTATTTTTTTATGTGCATTCATGGTTATCGATAATAAGTATATGGTATAAATAGTATATTTTTGGTGCTGCTCGTTTTCTGCTAACTATGTTCTGACCTAGTTGCCTCTTATGACAACCGTGAGAGATAGATAATAGAGGTGACGAAAAATTGTATTCTACTCTGATGTCATAAAAATGAGAGATGAAGATTTAAGAAGAATTTAAAAGAAAATGAAGATGGTGTTGTACATAAATATACTTCTGTCCTAGCTATTTGTTATGAGTCGTTTAGTTACATTTTTTTTCTACTCTAATAACGGACTTCATCCCCAAACTGCATAACCGATTCTGACAAAAATTCTATGGGACACGTATACTCTTTCAAATAGAAAATAATTTTCCAAATCGGGTCAGGCGCCTTCGAATAATCGGTGAACAATGAACATACATAAAAAAACAAAACGCCACGAATTGATAACCTCCTCTTTAGACATCGGTTAAAAACGATATAGCCCTGATTGCTTATCTAGTTTGTATATAAGTACAATGTTTCTAAAGCAAAAATTATATTTTGCAGACTAATTCAAAATGTGAATAAGCATTAGGTCAAAAGGGACGCCCCGGTGGAATGAGAACAAATGGAATATCTTATTTCGTGTGATTTTATGTATGATCTGAAAACTTTTTGCGTAAAAGCAATGTAATGTAGCTAGTAGACGTTTTTTTAGGTTATAAAATTGTTGTGTAAAATTTTGCTCATTCTTGCGTGACACCTTATTATTCTAATATATAAAATTCTCGTGTCACAGTTTTAGTTGCCATACTCCTCCGAAACGGCTTGACCGATTTTGATGAAATTTTTTGTGCTTATCCGGTATCTATGAGAATCGGCCAACATCTATTTTTCATCCCCCTAACTGTTAGAGGTAGTCCACCCCTAAATTTTTAATTTTTATTTTTTAGACAAAATTTTTAATTTTTATTTTTTTATGATACAACATACAAAAATACATACAATCCTCAATTTTGGCAAAACAACGTTTGCCGGGTCAGCTAGTTACAAATAAATGTACGAGTATGTTAAGATGATATTACATTTCTTTATTTGCTTCGCCAAGTTCTTAACCTCCTTATGTAAAATTTTTCTTTTATTAGATCGCAAACTATTCTTCTGGGTTTTCCTATTCCCTTTCTTCCTTCTATCTTTCCTTCAAATATTTTTTTAAATAACAAATCATGATCGTGACCTAGTAGATGACCGAACATTTTCTCTCTTCTGTTTTGTAATATTTGCCTTTTCTCTCCCATAATCTTGAATACCTTCTCGTTTTTTACTTTACCTGTCCAAATTATTTTTATCATTCTAATCCAGTTCTACATTTTGAACGCTAGTCTATTTCTATCTTTTTTTAAATCGAATGCCCCAAATTTCCTTTGATTATTAAAAATAAAATGTTTTACTTTTACTGTCCTATTTAAAGATTCAATTGGAAAGATAATTTTTAATCTGATCAAGTAGCTTTCAGCAATATGGCCCACTCTTACTTTCATAGAAAAAATATCTATAGAGGAATATAAAAGAGGTCTTTCTATCTAAGAAAAACCTCTTTTATATTCCTCTATAGATATTTTTTTATTTAAATAGAACATGTTTTTATAATACAAGAAAATATTTATGAATAATTTATTCTTAACCACTTAAATTTGAAAATCTGTACTTTCCGTAGTGCAAAAAGAGATAGAGTGGACTTATCGCAACGTCTGTGTTTGAAGTGGTATAAATTTGTAACGCTTTAATTTCAAATTAAAAAACAATAAATATAAAGGAACAAACACACTGATTCGGCTAGCCCCAAAGTAAACTTAAATTTATGCTATGGGATACTACGAGTATAACTCAAGGATTCTATTATTTTATGATAAAAACGTACATACATAGATAAACACCCAAAACCTAGGACAATTTTAAAAAGGCCATTTTCCAACCTGCCCCGGACGGGGACCTCGTAACGTCGAACTATAGCCACAGAATAAATTCTAGTAGTCACGTACAGAAGTCTCACTCAGGAAAGAAATTCAAAGAAATATCTACTCAATGTGGTTAGCGATATGGTTGATGGGTCTCGCGTCAGAACTCAACATCTTTTCGTTTAGATACGTAGAAATCCATTGCAAGCCAATTTCTTTATTATTACTCTGGACAAACGATTCATATAACTGAATTTGCCACTCCGGAGTGGTCGCCGCACGTAGATATATCTAATAATGTTAGGTATACTTTTGCGCTACGGAGGTCGACAATGAGATAAGAATACTCGTAGATCTTAAATAGGATCTGCAGACATGTAATTAAAATGATAATATCTGAGCACACGCTGCTCTAAGCTCCCTAAACAAATGTAAATTACCGTACATTCTGCAGGCGGCGGCCAACTTGGCTTCTTAGCCACATTGTGTTCAAACTGATTCATTAATCGCATAAGAAACGTTCGTCTGCCAAAGTGAATTTTAATGCATCTTTTCTGTTCGCCTCGGAACCTTCCGCTCTGTTGTGAAACTTTTTTTTTAGTTTTCGTCAAGGAGCTCTAACAAAGAAGAGTTTTCATCAGAAATATTAGGTACTTACATATTTATTATATTTCAATTAAAACATTATTTTGACATAGGTACTTAAGTTTTTGTTCCGAACATCCGACAATAGATTGGTATCAAAACTGTTCCGGCTTGCCATAGCTGACTGCCAATCTTCAGGAATGAAGCGGCACCTAAAGAAGAAGAAGTTGTTTGTTGTTGTTGTTGTATATCTTTATTGTACATAAACAACAGTTTACACACCATGTAATGTGTAGTAGACACAAAGTTTGTTATTAGTATTTTGCGAAAAGATACAGTTTTATGTATAGGACATTAAACTTTAGTAACTACATATATCTGCAGTGGTCAAATCCAACAAATAGGGTTACGTTGAGATGATAATGGAGTTTTTATAAGCGCCACCCCTGATTTAGAGAAATGTATACCATAGAAACTGAATTAAATGATAAATTATCGGAAGAGTTAATTTTTGTTTGTGTTTTTATCGAACTTTAAACGTAAACTTGTATTTCTCTATTTTTATCAGCGGGATTTATTTCTGTGTTACACATACCGCTACCAAGATTTTTCTGTTTCGTAAAATTCGTACAACATGCTACGTAAGCAATTATGTGTATTTATATTGCAAAAACTTTTTCTCCTAGTACCTACTACCTACTTACTGTTTTAGTAAAAATAATTTATTTATCTTTGGATGTTTTTATTACTTATTATTTGTGTTTTTTTTTCTTTCGATGCCTTAACAATTTTTCACTTCAGATTATTTTGTAATTTATAGCTAAGTTTATAAAGTGATTACTATAGTTAAGTTAACAAAGTGATAAACTATGTTTCTATAAAGAATTGTTCATTATGCGTGATCGTTTTTCGTTCTCAGCTCCTTGAGCCCCGTTAACTTTTTTCTCCGTTCCTTGCAATCAGCTGGTAAGCGCGCTGGAAATGGAAACACATGCGTAAACACGGCGAGTGTTGCCAACTTGTAAATCGAATATTTGAATATGCGCTGCAGTGCAGTTTTTTGCCTACATAGTCGATTTCTCTCGGGATATTTGAGTTCGTGACAAAACTAGAGACGGTTTTTATGTAGTTAAAAACGAACAGTGCTGTATTTAACAAAACCTATTTTGTTAATGTTCTTTATCATTTTTTTTTTTGCTATTAACGTCTTTCTTTATTTTAGTACTTACTAGCCCTCTAGTTACCTGATGCCATAACCAGAAATTTACAAATTAGATACCTATGTGGCCTGAGATTAACATCGTTTTTGGTTATACGAGTATTCGTTCACACCCTCGAATACTTTGTTAAAATTAAAATAGGTATGGTTTTTTCACCTTCATCCGCGGCCTCATTTCTCGTCTCACGTGGCTCGCCTGTCATGACGTCATCCCGCTTGCACACGTCACTCATTTAACACCGCATACTGGATTACATCTGATTACCCTGTCAGAGGACATGACACGTGAATACACGTCTCTCTTAAAGCCTAGAAGAGCTATACAGTGGAGCTGCAATGCAGTTGTGATTAGTACTCCTCATTTGAAGGATCCACACTGGTTCATAATCAAGACTAGTGGCTTTGTAAACTGTAGACTTCGCGAGTCACCCCGACCTGTTAAAGTTTAGCGGATAAAAAAGTTGTTCTAACAAAAAAGTAGCGTCTTAATAAGGGTAGCAAAAAAGCCTAATGCCGTATTATTAATTTTAAAGTGGTTGGAGTTTGATATTTTATAGTTTTCAACTCCCATATATCCGCCATTTCGACAAATTCCGAAAAACTAAATCGACAAAAAATCTATATAAATTGGAACCTTCTCACCAAATTTTACAAGAATCGGTTGAGAAACGTGACCTGTAGGCGAGAACAACCAGACAAATTGACAGCCGGACAAAAGCATTTTTTGCCAATCTCGAACCTGAGACGAACGCTTGCTCGGTCAAAAAGAAATAAAAAAAAGATAATGTATCAGCTGCTTTTCTTCCCGCGCAGGTAGTTCAAAGCCGATCTTGGGAATGGAGGAAATTCTGAATCATGTGAATAGGCGGTGTAGCTAGCAACATTCCCTATTTTATTATTAAAAAATACTAAACGTTGCTAAACGTATTTTAGTTAAAATATGTTTTGTTATATCTATCAATGTCAAATATTGTACAGAGGGAAAGAAACAGAACATGTTTTAACTAAAATAGTTTTAGCAAACGTCTGTTATTTTTTATGAATATGAGGAATTGCCCATTGCAAACGTAGCCTTTAGGTAAGGCTCTACCTCGTTATGAGAACAAGATAAAGTTTAAGAAACTAAAACCTGACAATGGAAAAATTCATACTGAAAACTACGCAACTGGAAGAAACTAAATTAATGTATGTAGGTACATATATATGTTTGAAAATATACTTATTAAGCCCTTTCATTTGCTAAACTATACGCTTATGATCCGATTTAATCTATTTTTACCCGACTGCGCCAGAAGGAGGGTTATATTTTTCGAGAGTATGTACGAGTGTGTATAATGCTTGGCACGCTCTGCAGCATGAACAGCTCGATGGATTTTAGCTTGAGAGGTGTCGTAAGATTTGTAATTACTGTCAGAGTTAAACAGAATATATCAAAATAAAAACAAAATGGTGGATTTTGTGGCACCAAATTCTAATATTTGGCACGCTCTGCAGCCTGAACGGCTCGATGGATTTAAGCTTGAGAGGAGTCATTAGATTCGTCTTAATTCTGATGCTTGGGCCGGACCTGCGCCTATCGTCACGAAGCTTCGTACTATTACACGATACACGCAAATGTGACCGGCCGTTATCGGGTATCGTCCCGAATATTCGGACTTCGTGTTGCTATCGCGTGGGTGGCGATACATCAAAGGATTTAAGCACGCTAACAATTCGCTCTGCGTGGTCGCACTTGCGTTGTTTATTTTGACGTTTGTTTTCAACTTGTTCAGACGCGTGCTGTGCGACGGTGTCACGGTTGTTAATGCGTAAAAATGGAGCGGAACGATAAAATGGTGTTAAAATTTTTAGATTTTTCTTTCTAGGTGTCTTTTTAGGTTTCAATAAATGCATTATGTAATTGTTAGCACACATGTTAAAGAAAAGAAAGTCGTCGTCCATATTTAAAACACGTAGATGACGACATCTTGGATTATTGCCAGATAGTTCGTGAAAAATAACGAAGCCGCTAGTGTGACCAGCGCTTTATCGCGACAACTTTTTAGTGTACGAAACGTACGAAGATTCGCCGCGAATTGCTTCGGGACGATAGGCACAAGTGCAGCCGAAGCATGAGAGTGACACTGGGTATATAAAAAAGCAGTCGGTTTTTTTGTAATTTTTTTTTATTAATGACTTGTCAATTCATAACTTTATGGTTTATAGATGTGGCACCCTATTGATTATAGCGTCACTTCATTTACTAAAATAATTTTCATAATTCTTATCTATTCTTAAAAGAAGGCGTCTTCGAATTAGTTTGGACACATTCGGAAAATTCTTTTTTTGTTTTAAAGGGCAAGGAAAACAAAAACAAGGTATCATGGATATTATTGAAGATATGAAGAAAAAGATGAACACACGGATACATACAAGACTGCAAAACACAACCTACCTTTTGGCTTCAGCGTCGTCGGGTAAAAAGAGCCTTTCCTTAGAACTTGATAGCATTACATGCACTTTAACTCGTCGTAAAGAAATTGCACAAAGTTAACCTTCCGTTACCTTGTTGCGAGTTCGAGAGCCGAATTATGAAGTTAGTACACGACAGGCTTTTGTACTTACGACCCTAGGGAGTGTACTTGCGGTAAACGTAAAAGATGAGCATTTAGGTTACAAGTACTTATTTTTAGGGTTCCTTACCCAAAGAGTAAAAACGGGACTATATTACAAAGACTTCGCTGTCCGTCTGTCTGTCTGTCACCAGGTTGTATCTCATGAACCGTGATAGCTAGACAGTTAAAATTTTCACAGTGATGTATTTCTGTTGCCGCTATAACAACAAATATTTAAGTTGGGTTCCCATATAACAAATAAAAAAGAAACCCGACTCTCAAGAACGCCATTTAGTAATGGATAATAAGCGGAACTACAAGTACGACTTGATATCCGTAGCGCCATCTATTATTTGCCAAAGAAAGCCCTGACTTTCAGACGTTGACCCCCATTAACTTTTAAACGGCTAAACCGATTTCCATCAAACATAGCTAAACACCACCGCAAAGGAACTTTTTCACGTAAAAAGAACTTTCGAGTGCTACGATGTCACAGACAGACGGACAGACAGAAAGACAGAGCGACAGACTATATAATGTCAATATGTTAAAAAGGTAGTTAGTCAAGACTCCTATTTGCGCCCCTCTGCCCCTCCTCCCTCTCGGGAAAAAATCATGCTGGTATGTTTATTAAAATTTTAGATTTTGCTGCCTCGTCAAAAATTCAAGACAAATCTAAATATACTCAAAGGTGACTGACTGACTGACATAGTGATCTATCAACGCACAGCCCAAACCACTGAACGGATCGGGTTGAAATTTTGCATGCAGGTAGATGTTATGACGTAGGCATCCGCTAAGAAAGGATTTTGATAAATTTTAACCCCAAGGGGATAAAATAGGGGATGAAAGTTTGTATGAAACTTTGCCAAATTTAAACCGATCGGGCTGAGACTTTGCATGCATAAAACTCCTATGACGTAGGCATCCCCTAAGAAAGGATTTTAATAGATTACACCCCTACGCGAGCGAAATCGCAGGCAAAAGCTAGTTCATCCTAGTCTTCATCGTCGCTTACCATCAGGTGAGATTGAGGACAAATGCCTAAATCAATATATTGGAAAAAAAAGTGTAATATAAAATTAAATTAGAAAAGATTACACTTATTATAAATGGAACTCTATTACAAGTTCATGTGGAAGGCAAATTAAAAAAATTCCGATTGTTATGAACGCCATCCAGTGATGAGTAGCAGAACTATATGTTATAATAAGCATGACGAATGGAAAAACATCTTAAGCCCATTGGTCAGATCATTAAAAAATATTGTACACGTATATTTTCTTTTCCCTGAGAAACAAAAAAATTACAAAGATACAGCGCATTGAAATTTAGCATGACGTCACCACTACGTACGATTTTTACATAGAGGTGACGTCGCAAGCCCCCACTCCGGAACTTTAGTGCCTCGAATCTTTGTGAATTTTTACTTTTCTGGTAAACTAAAAAATATGGGTACATCATTTTTTGATAATCTAACCGATGGGCTTAATGTTTTTCCATTCGTCATGTCTATTATAATATATAGTTCTGCTACTGATCACTAGATGGCGTTAAAAGACGGACTAACTACAATTATACTTTTCTAACTCTGTCGTCACCCCTATTGCCAGCGCCATCAAAACTATTTGTCAGAGAAAACCCTGACTTTTAAGCAATAACCCCCAACAATATTTAAACGGCTGAGCCGATTTTCATGAAACATAGCTAAGAACCACCAAAAGGGTTGCTTTAACGTAGAACCGCATCGAAATTGGTGCATCCGTTCGAGCGCTACGATGCCACAGACAGACATTAGCGTCAAACTTATAACACCCCTCTTTTTTGTCGGAGGTTAAAAAACAATATTTTATAGCTGACAAAAGTTGTAGAGCGTTGAATGCTTTCAGCATAACTAACGGGAAGACAGTGAGTTAAAGTGGCTGTTGTCACATTCGTTACGTTTTCACGAAAAATCGAGTGGCAAGTTGAGAAGAAAGGACGATAACTTTCGGAGTTCGGTAACTTTGGAAGAGGCAGCTATAGTGATTTACGTGGAGATATTATGTAGTAAACACGTTCGCCATTATCATTAAATACATATTATTAAAATATATATATATTTTTCAGAGGTTTAGGCCGGAAGTCTAGATAGAGATTCAGTCAGGATTTGAATAGATTCCAGTGGATCGAGTAAATTGATATCCCACCAAAACATAAATGTGAATAGGGGAGCCAAGTTCAAAATCCGAAAAAATAATTGATATCTAAATGGTCGCCAAGTTCTTTACAGAATGTTGAATTTTATTTATAAGAATCTTAAAATTTGACCTGGCTAGTTTTTTTACTAGTGATTTTGAAGTTTAGAAGAAAAGGACCTTAGGAAAGGATAAGTTGATTAGCCAAATATAAGTAGGCTTGCTAAAACTTTTTTAAAATTGAGTATTGAGTAATTCACTGCTTTTTGATTTTTTTCTTTGTATACGTGTAATAGTCTACCTAGATGCCAAATATTAACTTTCCAGGTCTTATGGAAGTAGGTTACCTTTTTGAAAAATAATCAAATCTGCGAAATTCACTGTATCTACGAAATTCACTGCTTTTTGATTTTTTTCTTTGTATACGTATATAGTCTACCTAGATGCCAAATATCAACTTTCCAGATCATATGGAAGTAGGTTACCTTTTTAATGATGGATAAATGGTCAATCACATTTTTCAGGTTTTTTAAACGTTATTATATCAATAACTGTTTGAGCTACATTATTGAAATTTTAGATTCGGGATAAACTAGCTAACTTTAATGAATGTGCAAAATTTCATGTAAAATAGGTTTCGAGTTGTGAAGGGGTCAAAAGTAGCTCGAAACAGTTCGTGTAAATATACACACGGCTGCTGCGTCGCCAGTTCCTTTTTTTAAGAACTTGGCTCTGACACACTTCCGCGTCATATGTATACCAAGTTACATCCTCAGCTGTAATGCTGTGAAGCTTGTGGTCCGCTTTCCGGCTTTTACTTCTTAACTCCTCATGGTCTTGAGCAGCCTTAATAGTAAGACCATTTAAACAAGTAATTATGTAAAAATATAAGTTTAAAACAAGCTTTTTCTTCAGTAGGTACTTCTCAGAAGAATCAAACGAACCCAAACTCGATGGGGTTGCGTCGTTTCATTACAGAGTTCCTATGGCTACCCTACAACCCTCGCCGGCCGCTCTGACATAACATAACCTAACCTATAGGTTTGCCCTAAACTAAGAAAATGTATAGAAGTTTCCTAGCACTCGCCGGCCACAACCGCGGCACGCTCGCTTCGCTTGCTCGGCTCGTGCCTGTGTTGGTCGCAGTTCTAACATAACCTCACCTCTAAGTTTGCTCTAACCTAGGAAAATGGATAGAATTTCCTAGCACTCGTTTCAAATGTTTCAACTATTTTGCATACTGAAACTTACGTGGAAACAAAATTATGGGTTACGAAACTTTGATACATAAAATATGAAAAGAAATAACGATAGACTGAGTTTGTAAATAACGAATAATCGAGTAAATGAAATGTCGATGTCAACAGATTATAGGATTTTTTAAATATTGTATTAAAAGATTTGCAAATTTTATGGGAAATGAAAATCGTTGAAGTTAATTGCGATAAAGTGATGGGTTCCCGAAACCGGGAAGAGGGTCAAATGTTACTTGCAAGATTTGATTACAGACAGACAGACCGAAAGACAACGGGACGAACTACACAGGTGAAACTAAATAAAAGCTAGCTTTAAAAATATTTTTTTAAATAATTACTTGTTTATATTTCGGACGTGATTTGGAGGCACGTTCGCATTTTTTTTCTATCGAGAGAATTTTAAGTAATCGTAAGTTGTATTAACACTAGAGTTCCTATTGGGGGCAACCGTGGACCCCCAAAAATTAATGTATCCCCTTAATTAGTAATATACTACACGCACGAGTTTCATCAAAAACTTCCTTATTACTTTCGATTTATCGTATCGAGTGTTCAGTTTCATTACACGACGTGTCGTTCTGACCAAAGTTAACTATCTAACTCCATTAATAATTGTAGAAGCTACTCATAAGTACGAAGTATATGCTTTTACCTGAGATTTCGTTCGCGCGCATTTCTGTCCAACTTTATTTAGGAAAAATAACTTGGTAAGTACATTTAGGAGCCTCTAGTATCCTCCCAATGCACGTAAAATCGAAAAACAACCCTGCACGGTGATCGCTTATTATAAAGAGAAAGGTTTTTATGACCTGTGGACTCATTTTTGACGATATTTGTACGCAAAAAAAACACGATTTGTTTAACGCTCAGAGCTTAAAAATGGCACTTCTGGATACGGGCTCAAATTTTTATCAAAAGTATACATATTTCCATCATTTCTTATAATTTTTTCTACTTTATAGGTACTACCTAAAAGCAACAATATTACACTTACAAAATTGCTACTCGATCTTGGATGTCCCTCATTAAAAGTATCTTATTTTTAATAAACATATCGGACAAGGCATTCGCCTTGTGATCCGGAGGTCGTGGGTTTGAATCCCACTGAGAAGCATACTTTGCGAAAAATTGATTCCAGTCTGGTTAGGATATTGCAGGCTCGAATCACTTGATTATCCGAAAAGAAAGACGATTCTGTGGTTCGGAAGGCACGCATAAACAGTAAGTCTCGAACGCCATCTAGCGTTCGCATAAACCTATCCAAGGATTGGTTCTGGTCTACCCTTTGGGTTGCGGAGGTCAGACGGCAGTCACTCGATGTAAAAACCAGTAACCTCGTCAATTCGCCTATGTTAGGTAGCGGACCCCGGGCTTTTGAAGCGTTACCGCTGAGGTTGCAACCGGGAATACGCTCGGATGATGATGTCTCGCTTACTAAGAGTAGTTACAGTAACTGTACTGTATTACTGTACATATTGATGCATGTACAGTTTTATTTGTATGTGCCTACAGTACACATTGAAACACACACTGACACTCTGCTCTGTTTGCCCTCTCGCAGACCTACTGATGCGAGTGTTCCCGCCTCGGTTGCTTTGCGCCAGTGCGTATTTACTTTTACAGCAAAGCATGCCTATTCATCAATTTAAATATGTCAATAGATCTATACTATCCGTATCAGATATAGCACAATAGGAATTTGGATTGCATAAAAATTTAGTGCAACAATTAAATTATCCAAAAATAAAGGACCCAAATTTTTGTTTAGCAAAGTAGTAAAAAATCACGATACGATACTTAGTCACAAAATTAATGTGGGGTAAGCATTACATACAAAAGGGAATCTTCTATATAGAATAGAACAGAATATCTTTATTAAAAAATTTGAGGGACTTACATTTTCATATATCTATTACATATAGTTATATGTAACATCATCCGTTTTTTTCCTCGGCACTTCCCTATTTGCGGTCGGCTCTGTATGTCAACTGTTTCCACTTCATTCTGTCATTTACCATACTACAGCCCCTTGTTCGTTCATATCTGTCCTTACACATTCTTTCCGCGTCTTTCTCGGTCTCCCTATACCACTGCAGCCCTCTACCTCCAAATGAACCATCCTCTTAGCCAGGTGATCCTGGCTTCTTGCAGTCATTCAGAAAGACGCTAATAGTAAACATCCCTGAAATAAATTTCTTAAATTAATGTAAGAATTAAAATGAAAATATAGAAAATATGTTTAAGTTAAACAGCAAGTTAAGTAACAAAAGACTGCAATTGTGGTATTGTCATTATTCACCAGGTAGCATGTGTTACAAACATGTTTCATCTTAATTTTTTACAATTTTGAATAAACTTATTAATTACATTGTAATATAATAGTCATAATATAAAGACAATTAAAACTTTTAAATTAGTAAAAAGTCTCTAGTAAACGCCTGTATGCCTCTCTTACATAAGCATCTCCTCCCACAGGGCTACTGTAAGAGATCTATCTCCTTGGAGATAAGTGGGGCCTTTGTACAACATTTAATTGATGTATTCTCGATATAAATTTTCCGTGTACATAAATTGGTAAATAAATAAAAAGATAAAATCAAATAAGTTTAGTGTTCTAAAGTACCGCGCAATGGTGCGCGTTTCGTACGTTGTCGATTTCTTGCAAGTTTTTTAGTTGTGGTCCGTGCGTTTTGGAAATTGTAAAAAAAAAATGCCATATATCCATCGTATAGTCGCGTGTCGTGTGATCGAATAAAACGTTAGTCGCGGTTCGGGCGTTCGAGAAAATTAAATAAGAAATGCATTCACCGAATATTCGCGTTTCGGGCGTCCAATTAATTTTAATTAGTTTGACAGTCGCGATTCGTGCGCCGGTCCGATCCAAAAGTATCTAACTCTATAAGTCTACGTACCATTTTTTTTAAACGAATCCCTCCAAACCCTCCAAACCCTTGAAATATGCGTCCCGTTCCCCGTCCCCGCACCTCTCTTCCATTCCGTTCCGAACGCGGCTGTGGGAGAACACACACACACATTGCCGTGTGCATGGATTCATAGTTCCATTTGCAGTAAGTACTGTAGGCATGAATGATACTCTTCTTTTATGTGCCATACCTGTGCCTTAGTCAAAATGCGACAAAGTGTTAGATTTTGAACTTTGGACATAATGTGGTTCAATGGCCTGGCGGGAGTACACATGCGGGAGTACGCTTTGACAAGTTAGGCGACCCCGGGCATAGTCCGCACTTGGGTGGGTCACCACTCAAGTGGCATAAACATTTCTTGAGCTCTTCCGTGCTTCCGAAAACATCTGCTGGCTGTCATCATTGTCTGACAGTCGTCAAGCTATGTCAGATTATTATGCAGCTTGAAAAATCCGACACCAGTGTTGGCCACTTACGCACACGACAAAGAGAATGTACTAGTATTTCATTTATTAGTTTATTTTAGCCAACGCTAAATTACTTATTATATTTACAACTTTGCTAATAAATTGAGTGTGTCTGTTGTACAATGCGATTAAAATAAAAAAAGAATAAACTCCGTAGTCCTTTTGTTATTTAGAGTTCAATGAAAGCCTACAAATTGGGCATTATAGGACAATAGTCCTAAGAATTCAGCGTTGTCACGCGTCCCTCGCTCCCACTCAATAGGAATAAAAGTAATGGAGGGGTCTTTATTAATTAATTATTGGTGCTGAAGTTGGATAAAAGCTTTTTGACTAGTTTTTCAACCGATTTCAAAGAGGAGGTATAAATTTGATTGTGTTTTTTAATGTTTCTTACTTCATAATTAGACTTTGGATAATCGGATGCATATTTACGTATAATTAATTTATTGGCTACAAATTATTGAAGGGGCTACTTAGGATATTGGAACGAAGTTCCTTACGGCAGGCTTGGAGGAGATAGGGATTTTGCTGCGCGACCGAACTGAAAAAAATGTGATAGTAAAACCGTAAGGATGACCTCGTTAAATAAAACCGTTAAATGAGACGTGCGCAGGCGCGACAGTCGTATACACAAGAACTTTTGAACTTCGTTCCTACCTGGTGTCCCACGACACCACATTTCTTTTTGGAACGAAGTTCCTTACGGCAGGCTTGGAGGAGATAGGGATTTTGCTGCGCGACCGAACTGAAAAAAATGTGATAGTAAAACCGTAAGGATGACCTCGTTAAATAAAACCGTTAAATGAGACGTGCGCAGGCGCGACAGTCGTATACACAAGAACTTTTGAACTTCGTTCCTACCTGGTGTCCCACGACACCACATTTCTTTTTGGAACGAAGTTCCTTACGGCAGGCTTGGAGGAGATAGGGATTTTGCTGCGCGACCGAACTGAAAAAAATGTGATAGTAAAACCGTAAGGATGACCTCGTTAAATAAAACCGTTAAATGAGACGTGCGCAGGAGCGACAGTCGTATACACAAGCGAGTAGTGTATAATACCTTTCTCTTCCTCCCTCTTTCTTTTCGTTCTCTCATCTCTTCTCTCTCTATTACCACTCCACCCCTCCAATGCATAGTATATACTCATGAATTCATGGACAAGCACGTGGCGAATACTCACATTATAGATACATTTTACTCGTGAGTAGCCACGTTTATTTCTACATTAGCCGAAGGAACTTCGTTCCTACCTGGTGTCCCACGACACCACATTTCTTTTTTTTATTAAAAATGTGGTATGTATTTTTGATTTCCCAATGTGTGTATGTAAGATGCAGGGAAAAGTATCCTAGGTACACGGATTTTTTTCGATTAAAAAGTGCTTTTCATAATACCCTAGGTAAATATGCATCCTAATATCCGATATCTCCAGGACCTTGTCATTTATAAAGCTATTTTAAAATTTTATAAGGATATCACTTTACAATAACAAGGAAGTAAATACTTCTGCTCTGTCAAAATAAGTAAAAAAAAAGTCAAAAATAATTTATTTATCTTTGGATATTTGTATCACTTATTGATAATTGTATTTTTTTTCTTTTGATTTCTTAGTAGATATTTGTTGATGTCAGATCATTTATTTACAACTAAGTTTACTGTTTAAGTGATGGCCGGTGGAGTAAGGCACTTACAGAATGGTGGCCTAGGACGGGTAAAAGAAGCGTCGGACGTCCTGTAATGAGATGGGTTGACGATATAGTCAAGGTCGCGGGTCGAACCTGGATGAGAGCAGCACAGGACCGAGAGTGGTGGCGTCGACGAAGGGAGGCCTATGCTCAGCAGTGGGCGGAAGAAGGGCTGACATGATTACTGTTACAGCGTTCTATTCAAATTTAACGTATGATAGAGAAAAATTATAAAAGTATATCATGAATTCGATATGCTACACTAGCGCTATAATACATTAAGATTCTGATTACTTTTACCCTCCATAAATATAAGGTTACATTTTTGATGAGAAATGAATGATAGTTATGGCTACTGTTGCTTTTTTTCGTGTATGTAAGTAGCCAACACTAGTATCAGATTTTTCTAGCTACCTACCTAAAGGAATTTGACAAAGCTTGACGATTGCCATAAAATTATGACAGCCGGGATTGACGGCTCGAGAAATAATGCCACATGTGGTCCATTCAAGTGCGGACCACACTCGGGATTGCAAAGCGCTAGTGATGAGTACTCCCGCCAAGCTACCGAGCTTCTTAAAGTTACTACAAAATTCCTACAAAAGGTTGGTTCTCTGTAAACCGCAGTCTAGTAATATCCGGCACAGGAAGAGGGAGTACCGACTTAAACTCGGTTCTACGGAGATAAACCCGACCGAGATAACTGGCTGGCTTTTTGCAGTTATTCAGAAAAACGCTAATAGTAAACATCCCTGAAATAAACTTCTTAAATAAATGTAAGAATTAAAATGAGAATTTAGAAAATATGTTTAAGTTAAACAGCAAGTCAACTTAAAACTTCAAATTAAAAGTAAGCTAAGTAACAAAAGACTGCAATTATTAAGTTATATTAGTATAACTATATTATTGTCATCATTCATTTTTTTTTCCAGCAACATTTTTGTGATATTATCATACGTGTAAAGGACCCATTTCGACAGTGAGCGAAAACTTGAAAGACAAATGTTTCACGACAATTGATAAGTCTAAAACTAACAACTGGACACACCAACGACCATATAGTGTTGTATGGGTAGTAGATAAAGTAAAACGGATGGCGCAGAAAGCAATTATAATATATTTGATTCGATATTAACGAGATGAGATCTGTATTGTAGCGGGTGCGAGGTGATATTATGCTCGATCATCACAAAGGGAAGATCTTCCCGCCAGGCATGGTGTTGCGACTGGGGAACCGCCGGATTTGATATTAATGAGACGATATCTATATTGTAGCGGGTGCTAGGTGATATTATGCTCGATCACCACAAAGGGAAGATCTTCCCGCCAGGCATTGTGTTGCGCTTGGGGAACCACCGGATTCGATATTAACGAGACGAGATCTAAATTGTAGCGGGTGCGAGGTGATATTACGCGCGAATGCCACAAAGGGAAGATCTTTAATATTATTAATAGTGACGTGAGATGACATAACTAAATATTAAAAAACTATATTACTCATGAAGTGTAGTCGAAAATACCGACTAGTTTCGATCGGTTTAGACGATCATCATCAGGGCAAGTGTTGTTAAGTGGGACGGCGACGCGACGGTTTCGCAGTCCTCAATGCACTGGTTAACAACACTCGCCCTGATGATGATCGTCTAAACCGATCGAAACTAGTCGGCATTTTCCGACTACACTACGTGAGTAATGCCGTTTTTAAATATTTAGGGAAGATCTTCCTGCTTCACATGCTGTTGCGTCTGGGGAATCGTCGGCTGCTACGGTGTATCTTCTGAGGTCGTGTATATGTTAAGTTGAAACCAGAACTTTGATATCGAGATGTAGGATACTGTTTGCGCCATCTCGTATGCTTGTGAACTATGTTGTCGCTTCGTTGTTCAGATGTTACCAAATCTTATTGAAGAACTGTACATTTTGCCTAACACTTAAACTCTGATTTATCATCAAATGGAACTCTCTCACTACGTAACCTCGTGTATGACAATCCCTTCCGGCCCGCCGTAGCATCGGGCACAAAGCGCCAGAAAGCTGAAATGTGTCCGGCTCGAAGGACCGACGACTGAAGAACACTTCCGCAGATATAGGCTAATAGGGAAACCTTTTGAATTTACGACTCTTTATATCTATCTTTAATGTTTTAATGTTCGATATTGTTTTAAATGTATGCTGGACGCTGGTATAGCAAATTAAATATCTTTGATGTTGCTAACTATTCTGCTGGAATATAAATAAACATATATATTTGTATTCCAGCTGAATAGTTAGTTTTAATAAATAATATTACACATGAATGTTTTCCGTACTTTTTTTTTAGTCTAGTTGACAATCCTTTCACGTCATGTCTATGCGCTTTTGCCTTTTTTATGTTATAGGGCGGCAAACGAACAAGCTGGTGACCTGATGGTAAGTGATCACCGCTGCCCATGGACAACTGCAACACGAGGGGTGTAACAGAAGCGTTGCCGGCCTTTCAGGAAGATTTTTTTAATGTTTCAAAGTTTCAATGTCATATCGGTTCGGGAACACTGCTGCAGGAAGTTTATTCCACAGTTCGGTCATACATGGTAAAAAGTTCCTTTTAAAACGTACGGTGGAGTGGTACGTACGCACGATTGCCAACTGTCCAAGTGGTGCGGATGAAATTTTAATTTCAGGCGGGTGGTGCGGTGGTGAAATTTTGCAGCAGGTATTAATATTAGCCTGGTTGAAAGGAGGTTGACGTAGTTGGTAGGTATGGAGGCACCACACTGGTATTTATGTAGAACATTGCTCCGTAAATAAAGTACATTGAGAAATAATATACGACCTCTGTGGCTGTAGTGGTCATAATGGAGGTCCTGCGTTCGATCTCCGGTCAGATTAAGACGGAAAATGATCTAACTCAGATTGACCTGGGTCATGGATGTTCAACTATATATGTATTTATTATCATTTCAGCCGCATAACGTCCATTGCTTTACATAGGCTTCTCCCAAGGATTTCCAAAATTGCCGAACTAGAGCGATCTGCATCCAACGCGTTCCAGCGACCTTGATCATGTCGTCTGACACATATACCTATGTTGTCAAATATAGTATCGTTGAGTAAGTATCCCATAACACAAGTCTTTTATTTTGGGGCTAGCTCACTCTGTGTGATTTGTCCCTATATATTTATTTATATTTATATGAATAGTCTTGTGACTAGTATCTATATGGTAAACACATAACCGTTGAGAACGCTAAGTATTCCATGTCTGGAAGATATGTTAGCGATCCCTGAGGAACCTAGTATCGAGTGCTAACAAGTAACGTGAGTGGAAAACGGGGAATATGCAGCGGAGCGGCGATAGATTGCTTCTACTGCACTTTTCATGCGTCTGGAGGGAAATGCGAGTCTATTTGAGATCAACGCAAAATGCGCTATTGGCAACACAAGCTGTTTGGTAATTGCAAGAAAGAGAATATGCACGTACTTTTTTATTTGCTTATAAAATCCTTATTAACCACAGTAACCAAATATGAAATAATGTATAAAATATGTTAATAAGCGACGAACATGTGATTCTTTAAAGTTTCAATTAGAAAGAGAAATCCGATATGGACTGGTGACGTCAAAGTCCATATCACCATACATTCGCCATAGAAAATAGCGTTTTTGCGAGTGAGATAGACATATTTCATAAAATCGTTACATCTCGTTGGTTTTTCAACCAATTTTTATTCTGTTTTCACTTTACTTTTGAATATTTATGGATAAACTGATTAGAAAAGTCATTTTTCTTTCACGCATATTCCCTAAATAGGAGTGTTATCTTTTATTTTTAGTACAGACTTCTGCCATTTTCGAGGGACAAATTAGGAAATACAAAATTGTTTTGCAAACCTTATTGTGTCATATATCAAATGAAAGGGCTCGTTATGAGATTTTAAATATATTTTTGTTATTATTGTAAAATAAATAGTTTTGATTTTATTCGTGAAAGAAGATGAAAATTGACCCACCCTCTGAAATCCGAAACTACTGAGCCTAAAATTTTGAAGAAAAAAAAAATACAAAATATAGTTCATTACTTGTAGATAACATAACAAATAATATAAGAATTATATCAATTAAAAATAAATTGATAAACTCAATATAATACGTCCACTTACGGACACGGACGGAAAATAGTTCACTAAAACACCACTAGATAGCGCTATTGCTAAATAGTTAAGTCCCAATTTCGTTAATACTTATTTAAATAAAAACGTAAATAAAAAAAAACACTTTTAAATATCATCTTATGTTTCTTATCTCATTTGTTTAGAGGATGCACTTACCTTTTTTTTCTGCAGCGAAGCTCAAAAGAGATAGGTACTTAGTAGATAGACTAACTTTATTTCAAAAGTCTTACGAGTACCCTACATAATTGACATTTATTAAAATCATATACCTACAGTTTTTTTTTGCCTTCCGATGGGTACCAAAAAGCAAAGGTACCATTTGACAAAAAGAATAACCAGCCAAGTGCAAGTCGGACTCGCGCACGATAGTTTCCGAATCATTAAATATATATTTTTTTGTTTTTAGTATTTGTTGTTATATCGGCTAGAGAAATATATCACCTGTGAAAATTTCAACTATCTAGCTATCACGCTTCATGAGATACAGCCTGGTGACAGACAAAAAGGCAGACGGATAGACAGACTGACAGCGGAGGCTTAGTTAGCGTCTTAGTAATAGGGTCCCGTTTTTACCCTTCGGCTACGGAACCCTAAAAGCGGTAGTTTATATAGCGACCACGAAGGTACTAATAAAACCCATAGGATCTGGTTCGATCCATCACCGTCTATAGGCCAGGAGTGGCAATGGGATAATGGATAATTTATTTGAATTAGGAAGAGTATTTATACAAAAACATTGTACAGTGTTATGTTGAATGTACACGTCCAGTTAGTACGTGATGTGCTAAATTAACAAAATAAATTATTTGCTTATTCATTAAATATATATCCTAGTTCGCATCACGTACTACTATAAGGATGCTGTCATAGTTTACTTGATTTTCGTCTTTTAAATAAAGGAATAAATAAAAAGAAAAATAAATAAATAAATAAAAATTAAAATACATAAAAAAGTCTTTCCATTTTCTCAGGTGCACTCACATTGAGAACATAAGCTAAACGTAATTTAATTTCCATTCAGAATTTCACCTCTAGTCGCACGCGGGCGTAGCTCCAAGTTTTTATGCCTTCCGACGCGTTATTTTCAATTTTAACTGCCCCAGATAACGGTATGAACATTTTACGGCCATTCATATTGCTGGGACACTAAACTTGCCCCGAGCTAGTTACCGAACTCGCATTTAGGACAGTATTTTTCAATATTTAACTGTTGCGTTGCGCGGTTGCGCCACAAAATTAATGTTTGTATCGCTTTGAAGAGACAAGAATTCGACCAAAATTAAACTCCATACTTATAAAGACCATAAGTTAAAATTTTATGAATATTGAGTTTTTTTTTTAAGTCAAAGAGCAAGAAGTGTGTGTGCAGGCGCGTGTGCCGAATTATCTTTAAGGGGATATCTGAATTTTCCGGGGGCCAGTGTTGCCCCTATTTGGAATAAATCATTTGATAGGAAACGGAGACATCATTTGATGACAATAGTATTTTATGCAACAGTTGTATAAGGAGGGTTAAAAAATGCGAGTGGCGCAGGTTACGATGCGAGCCTTGGCGAGCATCGAAAATTGACGCCATCGAGCATTTTTTGACTACTTATACAACGTTGCATACAATACTTTTTCTACAAAACATGGAGTCACTTAAACGAATGTTTTTCATACAAAAAACCGTTTGTTCAGTGACTCCACGTTTGAAAAATGGCACCATATGTTAAAATAACGATTTTATTATGTTGGCAGTATGGTAGATCTAAAGAAAAAAAGTTATAGATCTATGGCTAGGAGTATCGTTTTGGCGAAATAACGACATATGTGCTATTATATTAGGAATAGACTATAGACTTTTCTGAAATCATATAATCTATGTTCTTATATTAGTGTTCGGGACCATTTAAAAGTAAAGGAGTAGAATTTTTTTTTAATGATGTCTCTGTTTCCTATGGTAATGGTAAATGATTTATTTCAAATGGACCCTGGAAAATTCAGGTATCCCCTTAAGTCGTCGTCGCACAGTATTAATAATTGTTTTTAAGTAATATAGCAATTTAGAAAAGATGACAGCATCTAGGTATACTCATATTTAGGATACTTACCTACCTGTTGGCAACTTACACTCACGAAAAATAGACAAACTAACTTACCTTTTTTCATTGATTAATTAATATTTGATACTTGAATAACAATCTTTCTACAATGCTGATACCGTAAACCCAAAGAGTATTATTATTCTATAATAGGATTAATAGCGTTAACAAGCGCGCGTGATAGCGCGTGCTTCTTTTAAAGCCATCATCGGCCGGCCGTATCCGTCAATGCGTGAGTCTAATTACCCATTGAAACTCAATTAAAACCAAATCAAATCAGTTTATTCTTCGAGTGTAAATCTGCTTTCGTCAGAAACAGTTTTCGAACAAAGTACCTCTAATCGAAAACGCAATGCAATGCACAAAACTCCTGCAATCTTCACTAAGCCAACAACAACTCTATCTCTCTCTGGCCAGAGTAATCAATTCAGCTAATTTGATTGCCCGAAGGTGCACAGACAAGATTACTAAGTGACATGGGAAAAGAAAGAGTTACTCGTACATAAAGCTGAATACAGATTCGTTAGAAATTTAAGAAAAAAACTCTACAAAGTCATCAAATATAACCCTCGACAAAAATATTTTTTTTATAACCTTTGACAAAAAAGAGGGTTTAATAAGACTTATGTTTGATGATAATGTCTGCCTGTCTGTGGCATCGTAACGCTCGAATGGATGGACCGATTTTGATGTGCTTTTTTACGTGAAATCTATGTATGACCAAAATCGGTTCAGCTGCTTAAAAGTTATCGGGGGTTATAGCTAGAAAGTTAGGGCTTTTCCTAAAACATTATAGATGGTTCTATATAGGGGGACTACCGATACAATATGATATCGTATCGGTAGATCCACTATTCATCTCTAGATGACATTCTTTACATTTTTGGTCAGGTTCTTTTTTATTTGCTTATCAAATAATTTTGTGTTTATTCATTCATTCATTAGAATGTAAAAATTATGATGACTGGCGAACTCATACATTTGGAGAATATTCACATATTTCATATATGACATTTTTTTAAAAGAAGTGCATTCTACTTAGGGCGATTTTATTGGTTGCGCCACAAAATTAATGTTTGTATCGCTCTGAAGAGACAAGAATTCGACCAAATTAAAACTCCATACTTAAATAAAGACCATAAGTTAAAATTTTATGAGTATTGAGTTTTTTTTAAAAGTCAAAGAGCAAAAAGCGTGTGTGCAGGCGCGTGTGCCGAATTATCTTTACGGGGATACCTGAATTTTCCGGGGGCCAGTGTTGCCCCCATTTGAAATAAATCATTTGATAAGAAACTGTGACATCATTTAAAATTTTGTTTATTTTATAAACTACTGTTTACAGTTTAAAGTGAGAACCTGACGCTTTTCTACGCACATTAGCCAAAAGTGGCCGTTTTTCTCAAATGTACGTCAAAAAGCTTCATGGTCTAACTTACATTAAACTGTAAACAGTAATTCATAATATAGTTTTAAAGGTTATCTAGTGCTTGGTTGAGATAAAATTTTAAATGCTATCTCCGTTTCCTTTTAAATGATTTATTTCAAATGGGGGCAACACCGGACCCCGAAAAATTCATGTATCTTTAAGTCTTCCCTGCAGTCTTCCCTGCAGTCTTCACTGCAGGTCGTGCAGCACGGCCCTCTCTATACAACCTGCGCTATACTTGGCCAGAGCAGCCAGAGGATTTGGTCTACACTTACCACGCTGGCCAGACGGGTTGCAGTGTTAATATTAGACTCATACCCTGATCTGGAAGTGTACCTAAAAACTGGACCCACATAATACGGGGGTCCCCAACAAGATAAGAACAATTAAGAAGATTATAAAACTGATATGGTATTGAATGGTCAAGAATTAATTTTTCGGTCCTAATGATGGTGTTATCGAATTTTTTTTTTCAGATTATTTCCACAATGTTTGTCGACCTCCGTTGCGTAGTTGGTCACCATTCTAGTCCAGAGGTTCCGGGTTCGATCCCCGGTCAGGGCAAGTTGGAAAATGGCCTTTTTAAAATTGTCCTGGGTCTTGGATGTTTATCTATATATGTGTTTGTTATAAAATATAGTATCGTTGAGTTGTATCGCATAACACAAGTCTCTAACTTACTTTAGGACTAGCTCAATCAGTGTAATTTGTCCCTATATATATTTATTTATTAATATGGCGAGATCTTTCAGTTGGAGGATAAGTTAACACTTTACTTTTAACTTTTAATACTCGTGAAATTTCAAAATTGTAAGGCACATGCTTGGTATTTGCCGCTCGTGTGTAGCATACCGTAGCACGCGTCCGTCCATCGGACGTTTCGACAGCTCCTGATTGGGTTCCAGTATTTCTGCTTTGTATGCGAATAAAAGGCCCGAAGAAACTGGGGCTCGTGGGAATTGTGTCTGTCTGGTACTAATTTCAATGGACACGGCGATTTCCTGTCATGTCGAGTTGAAATCTTGCTCTCAACTTCAATTTGCAATTCGTTCGATGAGAGTCACAGACCTAGATTTTTTAAAAAATATTTTGAAACCTTTGTATGCAGTTATCTTCTTCTTTTTATTAAAGGGCTAAATGAGGAGATGTTTGTATTTGTTGGAGAGAAACGCAAACTACTAGGAATAATGAATGGAAAAATATCATTAAGCCCATCGGTTAGATTTTTAAAAAAAGTATTGTTATTATTTTGTCTTTGATAAAAAAATTACAAAGATACTTGAGATTACGTACGACGTCACGGCTAGGTACGATTTTTACTAAGCGGTGACGTCGCAAGCTAAAATACGGAGCATCAAAGTTCCGGAGTCCCCACTCCGGAACTTTGAATCTCCGTATTTTTGTGAATATTTACTTTTTTGGTAAACTGAAAATTATAGGTGTATTATTTTTGGATAATCTAAAAGACGGACTAATTAAAATCACACGTTTTTGACCCTGTCGTCACCTCTATTTTAGGAAGGCAAAAGTCAGCACCTTTTTAAACATGAGTTTTTCAACGTAACGTAACGCTGGAGGGCAAAATAGAGGAGAGAAGAAAATAAGGTTTTTAAAGCTGCTTAAAAGCAATTGACATAGCTTGACGACTGCCACACAATGATTGTCATCATTTTATGGTAATCGTCACCAAGACCAATGGCTTTACGTTTATATCATTTTGAAGCACTCAAAATAAACTGTCTTACCTGTAGTTATACCTTTATAGACTTACTAATTCCAAATATCAAACAGCTATAAAGATAAATGTACACTTGGCACCTAAAGTTTTCGAAGACAAGTGTCACGGTAATGTCTCTCAAGGGAACAAAGGAAGGATGGATACACCCTTAACGGTTCGAAACTCGAATATAAAATACATCATACAGTTTCTTTAGTGTGAAAATTGTATCTAATAGATACAGATTCTTCCATGCTGGTCTGGGCTAGCGTTGCATAACTATCGATAGTTTGACTATCGATAGAATCGAATATCTTAATCGATATAATGATGTAAACAAGCCATTTAAAAAAAAAAACCAACTGCCTTTTTATATACCCAGTGTCACTCTCAGAATTTAGACAAATCGAATGACACCTCTCAAGCTTAAATCCATCGAGCCGTTCAGGCCGCAGAGCGTGCCAAATAATTATACAGACATACTCTCGAAAAACATAACTCTTCTTCTGGCACAGTCCAGTAAATACGATATAATTATATTCTTAAACATAAGATTACAAAAAAATATTCAAGATAAGATCGGTAAGTATTTAAATTGGAGGAATGGATAAGTAATTTTATAAAAGAAGTTTTAACATCGCTTTTTCAAAGAAGGAAAGTTGTAGAGTTTCTTGTAAATTTTCGCCTGAAAATGTTTCGCAATTTCTTATCAACGTAATTGAATTAACTAAGATGTAGTTGGCCTTTTTCGTTGAGAATAAGATATTTAGTTAGTTCTTAGGGCTCATTCAGACAACACGCGCACGCCGAGCCTTGCGCACACTACAAGCGAGGTTTGAATCTGTTGCATATTTGAGTCCTATCATACTTCAATATAATACAAATTGCATTTACCGAAGTCCTGGCGGGGCGAACGCCTGGCCGGCGCAAAGCGGGGGCAAGGCGAGCGCGTGGCGTTGGCAAGGCGTGCTGGTATGGATTTCGGTAAATGCAATATGAGTCGTATTGATGTGTGATAAAAATCAAATCAAATTAAAGTTTCAAAGCGTACTAGGCGTGCAATAGACACACTAGGTGTGCGCCAAACTTAGAACACGCCCTTTGTTCTTACAAAAATATTTTTCGCGGCTTCTTCAAGAACGAGTTCCTCGCAAAAAGTCCCTCTAGTTCCAAATAATCAGCCAGCCTACGCCCCCTGTTATTTCGCACTCTGTATCCGAAATTTCCCAGCCTAAACTCTCTATGGCCTCGCTTGCCCAGTTTTGCGTTGAAACCCCCCATAACAACCGTAACGTAGGTTTCAGAAGTATGTATGGTATAAATAATTTTAAGCCTCCAAATTATTCACAAATTGACCTATCATCTGCTGACCAGAGTGTCTATGCAAAATATTTTTATCATAAAGCATTTTTTTTTTCATAATTCGATGTGTGTTCCGATAGTTTTCTCTAACACGGAGTGAATCTATCCTTTTCAGTTTTTTTGACATATGTATAATATATACTCGTAGCTAGAGCGTGTAAAATCAACCTGTATACATTACTAGCTTTAGCCCGCGACTTTGTCCGCGTAGAAGTCGAAAGTAATTTTAATAGGATTTTTAATTGTTCCCGTTCCTGTTCCCCCGGGGATGTAATTTTTTTGGATTAGGATTATTATTTTTTACTAACCAGTTATTCTAAACTTTCATGTGTCTCGCTTCAAAAATGACGAAGATTCATACAAACTTGCAACCCGTATTTCACCCCTATAGGGATGTTATTTTCAAAATCTAATAAATGCATTATTATTTTCTAATAACTACTAAATTAAATTAAAAATTTCATACGAAGATTCATACAAACTGGCAACCCTTATTTCACCCCCTTAGGGATGGAATTTCCACAAATCCTGTCTTAGCGGCCGACTCCTAGTCTAGTGAGTGAGTGATTTTCGCTTATATATATAGATAATTTTTCAAAACTAAAAACCGACTTCACCCCCTAACTACATAACCGATTTGGATAACATTTCTATGGGACCATCTGACAAGTATACTCTTTGAAATAAAAGAGAGTCCCGTCGTCTTCAAATAATCGGTGAACATACATAAAAAACATAACAGATCGTGACGAATCGATAACCTCCTCCTGTTTGAAAGTCGGTTAAAAAAGCTGTAATGCCTAAGTAGATCCAAAACAGTTCACTCGCTCGTGAAACAATTTCTTGTTTTTCTTTCAATTTGTAAAACATAAGTCCACATCGGCCGTACGTGTCTCTATAACAAAAGAAAGCCGAGCGAGGAGACAATGAGCACACGTTACAAACGGCGCGAAGGACCATTGTCGACCGATAATTAATTAAAATTAATTAATTATGAAGCTGCGCTTCATTAGCTTTAATCTCGGGACCTGCGTGAATGAGGGACACGTAATTACTATTATCGTGTAGTGGACATGGATTTTTGTGAAGTGTTTACTATTACATCTTTATTTAACTGTAAGGAAAGGCCTATTAAAATGATACGCATTTTGCCCATATCTAGTAAAAGTCTTACCTATACACTAGTGAACTAATGTGCAGGGTTGCCTACAATTTTTTCTACCACTGGAAGCAATTGGTGGTACGGGAGACGTGATAGTAAGCACTCGATAAAAATCCGTGTCCACTACACGATAATAGTAATTTCGTGTCCCTCATCCAGGCCCCGATATTAAGGCTAATGAAGCGCAGCTTCATAATTAATTAATTTTAATTAATTATCGGCCGACAATGGTCCTTCGCGCAGTTTGTAACGTGTGCTTGTCTCCTCGCTCGACTCCCTTTTATGCTTTTATTATAGAGACGGCGTACAGCTGATGCGGACTTTTACTTAAAAAAAAACAAGTGTTGTCACTTGTCATGACCATATCCATTTTCAATGAGGTTTTAAATTTATTATTGCAGAAAAACTGATATTGAAAGCGCTATCAGACTCCAAGAAACTATGACGTCATTAGTCTATATTTCATACATATCCCATAAAAAATAATTGTGTTGACGTTTAAAAAAGTGTCTGATTTCATTTGTTGGAAATTAACGAATTGGAGGTTAATAATTATTTATTTAGAAATCGCAAATAATAAATTATTTTAATAAGTAATTCAGAAATTGGCAAAAAAAATATTTTTTGCTAGTAAATAAAACAATGAGCATAATGTGTGAGCTTTCAATATACTATACTAAATAAGGCATGGTTATTTATTGCTCATGATGCTTTGAGAGTATTTAAGAAGCGCGTATTGCTCTTTGGCAATACGCGCTTCTTAAATTCTCAATTAATGGCAATTTCTATTCTATATATTTATTTATTTATTTATTTGGCAAGATTATTTTTTTAAGGTGAATAAAGCTAACGGTCTATACTTGACGAAATCCTTAACGTAGTGGTCACCCAGAGGTTCCGGGTTCGATCTCCGGTCAGGACAAGTTGGAAAATGGCCTTTTTAAAATTGTCCTGGGTCTTGGATGTTTATCTATATACGCATTTGTTATAAAATATAGTATCGTTGAGTTAGTTTCCTATGACACAAGTCTCGAACTTACTTTGGGACTAGCTCAATCAGTGTAATTGGTCCCTATACAATATGTACGGTCTGAGTTGCTCCTACAAGGATCGGACGGAGTTTTTGTTACACATTGTATATTTATTTATAATTATTTATAATAGTGTAAATAAAAACAAACCTATAGGAAGTAGCTGCATTACCGTGACAGTGATGCCGGAGTACCCATCAGGAGTAACATTCGCTGCCATTATTTCACATTTTTTCACGGAACGAAACAGGACGGAAATCACAGGCCTACCTTTGTCTTGGTAAAGCTTCTCGATTACAGTGCAGAGTACTAAGAATACAGAAGTAAAGTTCGCATGATAGCGTTAGTAATATTTTTGTACACAAGCGCTATCTAAGTTTATGGCTTGCACTGCATTATGTACCCTCGAATTGAGTATTGTATCATTGCTTGATGCTATAAGCATCCCTGTCAGTAAGTGATTTACGTAGTCACCACTAGATGTCAATTGTAAATAATTATAAACTAATTTGGACAATTTCAGCCCTCTGTTTTAATGCGCCTTAGCCATAAGCAATTACTAAATATATATACACCTGTATCCTCCTAATGTCCTTCTTTTTCATTTGAAATAATTATTTATTTAATATGTTACACTTACAGTCGAAAAGATTAATGTAAAATTGTTATATCTTAATGCTAAGCGCTATCTACCAGAAGTACCTTTGGAACGTTTATAAGCAAGCGTATGTAAATATTTTATTTCTAGATGCAAAAAAAAAACGTACAGTCGAACATATAACCTCCTTCCTTTTTTTGAAGTCGGTTAAAAAGATGTTTCTGACACACACCAGTTAGAAAGGAAAGCAAAAAGTGCAGATAAGTTAAAGACGTTCATACTTTACAATTGTGCTGTAGCTTTTATTTTGAAGATAAATCGGATTTCGACAAAATTTTGCGTTGTAATTTGTAATATTAAAGAAATGATCTAGGATTTCAACTGGTTTTCCACGGTCAAAACCTTGAAAAAAAAAAGTTTGTAGAAGTATTCAAATTTGATGTTCAAAAATTAACGATACACTATATTTTCTTTCCAGATCATATTGACTGTTTCTTTTGTGAATTTAATCTGCACTTCTTAAATTAACAGCATACTCGACACTACTCATGCGATTCAGGAGGGTATATTTTTATGAATAAGGGGCTTTATCTCTGCACCACTCGTTAACAAAGGTTGAAGATCGCTCCCTACACCTGTCCATCCGAATACTTTGGGCCTGACAGGTTTTTTATTGGATCCCTGCTTTCCTATTCAATAAGTTTCGGGTTTGTATTACGCAGTTAACTGAACCGTGAAATGCCTCGCCTCGTATAATACCGCATGAGCATGCCCGCTCTCAATTATGAGAATTTTCCTTCTTGGCGTCAAATGTAAATAGCGTTGGGATCTGATGGAACTAAATTTTGTTGACAACTGAATAAGTTTGGTGTATTAACTCGTAGATGCAGGGAGTTTGATAGCCAGCCCATGGGTTTGCCTGCTTATGTATTCGTATACTGGGTATTGCACTTTGTACAATGTACATATAATTTCCTATACAAAAAATATATATTTTTAAGTTAAAACCGATTTAACCCCAAACTACACCTGATTTAGATAAAATTAATATGGGACTACTTGACAATTTGACTTCTTTCTTTTCACAATAAAAAATTGCCTAATCAGTCTAGACGTTTTCGAGTAATCTATGAACATACAAAAAAAAAAACATAAAAAACGCCTCCTTTTTTGAAGTCGATCAAACATAGATTAAATACCCAAATTCTACATTAGAAATTTCAGAACACAAAATCGATACACCTTTTCGCCAATACGATACCAATACCGATACTCTTATACAAATATCGGCGATACCGATACCGATACCGATACGTTACTTGAATCAAACATGAAGATAAATAAATCACCAGTCGGATTTTTTTTTATTAATATTAAAAGTAGTTACATAGGTCGATATTAGATAATTATTATAAATTTTAGTAATTAAAATTAACATTAATAAGATTTTTATGTAAAAAACAAAGTAATCTTAAGTTTTGCGGAGAAAGGCGATTTAAAAAAAAAAGTGTCGTTGAATCGGTTATAAAAATATCGTCGATACCGATATATCGTCTAACCCGAAATATCGCCGATATATCGGTATCGGATGCATCGCTAATTATAACCAACACTTTTCGAGAATTATTTTAACTTTCTGCAACACCCTGAGTATTATAGAATCATGCTCTCAGTCTACTAAATTAAGTAAATCACCCCATATTTTCCAAATCATTATTCAACAAAATGTTTCCTTTACCTGATATCAAACAATAATAAATAAATGGTTAACTTGTATCGTGGATTACACAAACATGTTTCACTTGGAGGCTTTTCACTTGTTCTTATCATATTAAACTTGAAAATACAAGTAAACATACATATTTTACTAGATCAAAAGCAGCTAAGGTGTAGAGTAATCGCAATTTATACCACCACGACCACATTTCGTAGCTAACAAACTCTAAAATAAAGAAAATGGCTGTACTATATTGCAGCATTTTTAATTTACAACACAGCTCAGGTGTAGCGGAAAAAGCTTACTTTAATTAGAGACTGCAGTACATGCACAAATTAAAAAATGTGCATATGAACACCGTTTTACAACTCACATGCTGAGTGTAAATAAAAGGTTGACACAAACCTGCACGATTTTGTACCACTGCGTCACATCTTTTCTCATCTGATTTTGCATGTATCGTTTTTACGTTCTTTGTTATTGGAACGAAACGAAATGTGCCTTTTTGGACGGTACGCACTTGGCGGCTAGGCGAAAAAAAGGATAATATTTTTCCGTCACTTTTACCATCACGAATTTTTTTTCTAACTTCGTTCCTACCGAGTTTTTAAGTACTCACGTATTTTTGTATTAATTGTATGTGTCTTTAATGGTTCGAATAAACTATGTTTCTATCTGATTTAGTACTCAATTTGCTACTTTCCAACAACTTAAATCAGATACTTTAGTCTAAACGTCAAAACAAAAATGTTCTATGGGTTTTGTATGAAATATAGACTAATGACGTTATAGTTTCTTACCGTCATATTGCGCTCTAAATATCAGTTAGTTTAAAATAATAAATCTAAAATCGGAATGGAAATGGATATGATGACACTACACTATAACTTGTGACGTTATATTTTTTTAACAGTAGAAAGTAGAAAGTACCCAATTGGTCAAGTGTGCCGATAGTTTTAATTCGTGAAGCGGTTTTCTATCTACGAATACCAGGGGGTTACTTCAAAAGCGGTACGCAAGACGGACGTAACTGCGTATCCGCGTTGCAGTGTCAAGCAATATTAAGCATTAAATGTTGCTTGACCCACAGTCCCACAGTGTTTTAGATAACCCTAAAATCGGACATGACTGAGTTATTTGTATAGATTGATAGTACTTTCTATTTTAAATACTAGAGTAGAAGTCCGGTGTGACAAAATTGCCTACTTTCGGAGAAAAAAAAATCCAAAGTTGAAGAAATTTTAACAATAAATTTAAAGTTAAAGCATCATTAAAATTAAATTAATCTTCATAGAAATAGGAACTTTAAGAAAAAAATATTTTTCTCGAAACAAATTATTATTCCGCGATGAAAGATTGTTTGTTGCACGGGAAGGGGTCCATCCTCGTTAGGCCACCATAATAACAGTATTTTATTTAATTGCCATTAACCAGCCGATGGTAAGTTTCTAAAGTTTTCCAAAGAGTAATTCTCTGATACAATTATTGCCTGTAAAATTTCTGCAGGGGTAACTTTTAAAACTAAAAATTCCCAAATCTCGAATCCTAGCCGAACACTTTCATTTTTTAGAAATAATTATTTTTCGTTTTTAGCTAGTTAAAATTTCTTCAACTTTGGATTGTTTTTTCTCCGAAAGTAGGCAATTTTGTCACACCGGACTTCTACTCTAGTATTTAAAATAGAAAGTACTATCGATCTATACAAATAACTCAGTAATGTCCGATTTTGGGGTTTTCTAAACACTCACCGAAACCCAGATAAACCCTGCGAGGTTTTCGTGGTTTGGTATTGTATCACTTTACCTATATTATTTTTGTGAATTTTGAATAAATGATTTTAAAAAAACTGTGCGTCCGTCTTGCGTATGATGATAAAGTTTAGAAATAGGACGTCACTTTCGTACGACTCACGAATTATTTTTTGGAGTAACCCCCCAGTTCTATCAATACAAATAACTTTTTTGATTGCATTATGTACCTACCGCTAAGTATAATATTTTTGGATTTTGTTGATATTCGATTATATCCCACTGGAAATGTTGGCCATATTGTCGGACTGACATACATACATGCTTGGACAGACAGAGCAGTTTGGGTTTTGCGGCTCTAATCAGGCAGACCCCAAGGCCACAAGACTCAAAGGCCACTTTATGTGGCCTTTCAAAGTGGTCTTTGAGTCGGACTGAATCGCCTGATAATAACAAAATAATTTTTTTTTGTTAGTCAAACCCGTTTTTCTTAAAGTAATGTTTGGCCTCGCATACAAATTTAACGATCTGCTGATCTGAGTTCCTATGGAATGTCAAAAAATATTTTTTATATTTCAATATATTTTCTTAGGGAGTGTTGTTCAGCTAAATTCACATTTATTTTTGTTTTTATAATTGTTAGACACTTTGTTCATATTTGTTAGATATTATTGTTATACTGCGTGCTGAGCTAGGTAAGCGTGTTGTACGTCGATAAGGTTTACATAGCAAAACTGAAATGCATGGACTGTACTTCTGTTCCGCTTTTTATTTTGTTGTCCTTGGCCCATGAATTTAAATAAGACGCTCGTGTACTACTTTATTAGAGCTCAGCTTTGCTAATTATTTACTGAACTGCCGGAGGATAACTTAATTTAAACGAACAAAGACACGTTTGAGAATCTTACGAGGTAATAGAGTAATTGGAGTTTCTGTTTGTTTTAAATATCTATTTTAAGATGGCATAATGTTTTAAAAGATTCTTATAATTACGTATTTTTTCCCCTAATGGTGCAGACGAGTCCGAAGGCCAAAAGGCCACTTCCAGCATGATGAAATACAAGTATGACTTCAAATACAAGGCTGACGGATTACTAGCCACATGATTCCTAAGATTTTTGTCCGATTACTCGATGTGCTTTCAATTTCTGCGGAAAGAGAAGCAGCTTGTACAATCCACAAAATAATATGTAAACTCATACCTATAACGATGGTAGAAGTAGAATAAGGTAAGAGAAATGGTACATTTGAAGGTACATAGCAGCACAGTGAGATGAAGACAGAGAACGACTTAGAATATGTTACTCCGGATTTAAAAAAACAGGGTGCTAAGGCAAATATAAATGATAAACTGAAAGGGAGGGATGGGAATTGCATCAGAATTCAGAGGTCCTGGGTTCGATCCCCGGTCAGGTCAAGATGGAAAATTGTAATTTTCTGATTGACCTGGGTCTTGGATGTTTATCTAATGTATTTGTCATAAAATATAGTATCGTTGAGTTAGTACCCCACGACACAAGTTCCGAACTTACTTAGGGGCTAGCTCAAGCTGTGTTATTTGTCCCTATTTATTTATTGTTTTATTTATTTCATGAAAATACTTTTGATTTGAAAGTCGATGTCATGACAACCACATCGATATTACATGACATTTCATGTATTTATTTATTTATTTATCCTCAGTTGTGCTGCTTGGTAGCAGAGGTGCGGTCTTCATCCTCCAATTATAGAAGCCCTCCCCCCGCGTCATCAACTTCCCCCTTCTATTATCGTCTGACATCGCTCTTGGTTGTTCATAAGAGTTACTGCAACTCCTGAATTCACTCCGTTGCGCAAACATCCTTTAATTTATCTGTAAATGGAACGAGCTGCCGTTCCGCCGAATTCAATTTTTGGCGGCAATCGCTTCGACTCCTATCATTGGCGGAATTTGCATGAATAATTTGAGGCGTCCAACCTACTGTTTTACGGCGTGATTTCATTTTGCGATTCCACAAATTGTCCCCGAAAGTGGACTGGGTGGGTTCGGGGTGAAGAACAAAGAGTTGATTTTGCTCTAGAGGTGACTTCTGCCGACTTATTGAGTCAATGGTAAAAGTAGATTATTGAATTCAAAGGTATCAAAATATTCCGTATAAATATGATACCGTATCAAAAATAAATAATACTCAAATAAAAAAGTCGTAATTAAAGCCTGATGTAACTGCAATACAACCAAAGACCTAACGTGAAGTTAGTTTGTAAAAAGAGAGAATTTAAAGATTTAAGCGTCTCTCCTCTAGCTTTAAAAACCTTACAGTCACCTAACTTATAAAATAAACCTTTTTGTTTAATTTTTTATAATGTAAGATGAAGTGGTTTATTCTTGTGGGCGAGTTGCCGCCGGGGTTGGTAGCCCGATCTTTTGAATACCATGTTAAATTGGGAACTTTTTATGTGTCAACAATAAATTACTTGGTGCTTACACTTACCATGATCACATGTCTATATTATCATGTACTTGCAAGCGAAGCGTAGGTCACCCATCCACAAGGTAGTCTGACGACTTGACTAAGGTCGCTGGAAAGCGCTAGATGATGATAAAATAATGATCATATCCATTCTATATTTCATGCAAATCCCACGGAAAATGTTTTGACTAAACGTCGAAAGAAGTATCTGATTTGAGTTGTTAGAAAGAACCTAGTTATGAAAAATCTCTACTAGTGGGCGTGGCCCAAGCCCGACACACTTGGCCGGTTTTTAATAAAAATAAGTAAGTAGTAAGTTCGGTTTCTAGGTGTCCATTCCTGTCACATTAACTCAATGGCAATAAGGGAGGGAGTTTTTATACATAGCGCGTTACTTTCGGCCGTTTAGCTAATTGCGCCGGCCACTTCATTCTCACTTCATTTTGTTCGTATAGAGATTTTCGGGTTTTATTCGGGTTTTACCGTTATTTATTCGTCTTTAATGGCCGATCCTCGATTGCCGATAATGTCTGTTTGAGAGATATTTTTTACATTTGTAAATTCCATTTGAATTTTCATTGGATAAATCAGTTTTTTTAAAGAAATGTAGGAAAGATGCCACACAAGTCAGTAGTTACAAAATGTATCAACATTGGATTACAATTCTTCCTCTATGCTGGTCTAGGAGAAAAGTGAAATGCAAGCTGCTTCTCCTCCAGGGCAGATCGTAAAAATCAATCGAGGAAAAGGTCGAAAATTTGAATCAACTCAAAAAGCGATGTGGCTTGCTTGCTACCGGTCACTATTTTGATTCTCTTTTTTTGCATCTTAACGACCACTATTACTCTAAATGTGGCCTTGGGGTCAAGGCCACGTTTAGCCCTAACGCCTATGCCCTGTCTGTCCCGTTAAGGATAAAGTCGTAATATAATGTATTATAATCATAATTACGTAGCCTACGTATTATATTTTACGAGGTAGACAAAGCAAGGGCAAAATCATAAATTTACAGGAATTGCTCGTTGAAAGTAAGAAGATTAAGTTTTTGAGTATGTGTGGTGCAACTTTGAAAGACCGGATAAAAATGATGTTATACGTGACAGATGTGGGATGAAAGAGGATGTAGTGGCAAAAATTGAAAAAGGAATGTTAAGATGGCTTGGAAAAAAGACTAACTACTTAAGATAACCGGACCGGGTCGACCTAAACGAAGGTTTTGCGACAAAATTGCAGATGTTCTGAAGAAAGGTGATGTAAGGAGTACCTTTAACCGGAGAGCAAGCATGAGTAATGAGTGTTGGCGAAGCAAAAGAGGTTTAAAGGATCGTAGCAACTGGAGAGCCATAGTCTTTGCGTACTCACATGGGAAACAAGCGTGAAAATATGTGTATGTATGTAAGAGTAAGTTTAAATCCACACTGCTAAATAAAGACTTTTTAGTTCTTTTACTTTGTTATAATTTCTTAACATTCTATCATACTATGTTTGTGATACTCATATCCTCACCATTATCATCATTTAAACACAGGAAGTCTTGAGTTATAAGTCCCGCATCCATCTGTCTAAATCGTATTCAATCTATCCTATTTCCTTACATCACAGATCCTTACACTCCAGCTTACATCGTAGTGGCGAATCGGAAATGTGATGCAACAGATTAGACATCGAGCTGAGATACGTCTGGCTGAATCTTGAGCTGTGACGAAATTCAATTATGTGTCTGTAGCTTTGAGCTGAGTTAAGCGCGTCTGATTACGAGATTTGTCATTGAGTTGTTTAATCTGTTGATGTTACACGTGTGCTTAAAGTGAGAGAAGAGAGAGATGGTCTTCACACAAAAATTCTTTTAAGTGAAAGTTATGTTATTATGTATAATAATCCGAGCATTGTAATGCTGTTTAAAACCAATAATTTAAACAAAGCCTTCTTCACTTTAATCAACTTCAATTCATCTTAATTGAATTAAGTTGAAGACCACACATAAAATAAACTCCCGATTTAACTTAAGAGGCTGCCTGAATTTTTAGGGGTCCAGTGCTGCCCCCATTTGAAATAAATCATTTAAAAAGAAATAGAGATATTATTTAAAATTTGGCTTTGATATAACCCTAGAAAACCCTTAAAATTATTTTATGAACTACTGTTTATTTTTTAAAATGAGAACGTAAAGCTTTTTAGCATTTTTGCTAAAAGTGGCCGTTTTTCGAAAGGTTAGTAGGGGCGGCAAAAATTTAATAACCTACAAGCGGCAAATTTGTAAACTTGTCACGTTGAAACTGTAGATTCTTGGTATGTATTTGTCGGCTGATATTTTTAGTTCGCCCTTTCCCTCGATCGGCTTTTACGATCTGCACGATAAGAGAAGTAGCTGGTACATTCTAAGTTTTTCTTTTCTCCCAGACTAGCATGGACGTATTTTGATTGCTGAAAAATTAAGAAACTTGTTTATAGGTGGCTTATTAATTATTTTAGTAATTTTTGGCGTTTCGAGATTCCAGTCATAAGTTTTGCTATGTGAGGATGCCATGTTTATAAGCAAAAACAAAAATATGATCATATTTTAAAATAAAAATATGACGGCCTCTGTGGCGTAGTGGTCACCATGCTAGTCCGCCACCCAGAGGTACCGGGTTCGATCCCCGGTCAGGGCAAGTTGGAAAATAGCCTTTTCCAAATTGTCCTGGGTCTTGGATGTTTATCTATATAAACTATAAATTTGTTATAAAATATAGTATCGTTGAGTTAGTATCCCATAACACAAGTCTCGAACTTACTTTGGGGCTAGCTCAATCAGTGTAATTTGTCCCGATATAATATATATTTTTTAATTTATTTACATATTATTATTATTTATTTATTTGTACGCATGCTGTCAAATAGGATCTATGATCATAGACAACATGAATCATATGTTTCTATTACATTGTTTCAGGTTATTCATATGTCTATGAGTCCCACGATTAAGATCTTCTTTGTGTAATATCGGCCTTAATCTACATATTTTTCTCTGACGAGCGAAGTTCAGAGAATTTATATTATGCATCCTTTGATATTTGAAAATACAAAATTTCAAATTAATTTTTGAATAACTAAAAAAATTGGAAAAAAGTTATATACGTGTCAACTGGTTTTGAAAACTATTTATTTAGCATAAGAAAACATAAAGCAAAAAAAATAATAGTGAATTGTCTCTGGTGCGGTTTTTAAATTTTTTTTTGAATGAGCGGTACTTATGAGGCGTGCACTTTTGGATTTTCTAAATTTATTTCGATACGCATTTTTCAGCTGATATCTTTAGTTTTTACTATGAAACAAGGTAAATATTTTTTAATTTTTTATTTAAGACCTCGACTGCCTTCATTGCAGAAACAATAGACTTTGAAAGATAGAAAAAATAAAAATAATAATAGTTTTTTGGTTACAAACCATCATGGCGTTGCTTGAATATGCCTAGGAGTGTCAATATGACTCTATACGTCTCTCTCTTCTTTCTCATAGATAAAAAGACTGGCAGCATATGAGTATATAGCACCGGATAAGGCCGTAGAGGGTCCCGACAAATCTGCGGTGCGGAATCTCCGCATAAAAGAAAACGAGACCTCTCGGTATCGACGCGATACACTCATTATAAAAGTGGATCTTTGTCTTTTGGATGAGGCATAATACTAACACCAGTGGTGCCATTTTCGAAACGCGGAGTCGATACACGAGAGGTTTTGTACGGAAAAAAATGATTTTTTAGTGATTTCGCGTTTCAAAAACTGCACTTCAATAGCCGTTCGAACTAGTCCGAAGTCAACTTTACTTGGAAACATAGTCATTGAAAAGTACTTAGTTAGACCTAGTCACCTTTACGATTTCTACAGGGAATATGAATCATACTATTACCGAATAAATAAATATAAAGGGCCAAATTACACTGATTGAGCTAGTCCCAAAGTAAGTTCGAGACTTTTGTTATGGGATACTAACTCAACGATATTATATTTTAATTCAAACACATGTAGTTATTGATAAATAACCAAGACCCAAGACAATTTGAAACAGACCATTTTCCAATTTGCCCTGACCGGGGATCGAACCCGGTACACCCAGAGGTTCCGGGTTCAATCCCCGGTCAGGGCGGACTATCATGGTGACCACTACACCACGGAGCTCGTCTTTAGCGAGACCAAAAGGCACGTACATATTATTTTCATTTTTTTTCAGTTGCAATACTTACAATGTTCCTTTCAACTATTTCTAACCGACATCAAAAAAGGAGGAGGTTATCAATTCGAATGTATATATATTTTTTCTTCTTGTATATGTACGATTATGTTTATGACCCGATTCTATCGACAGCCTTCTGTGCAGGGTATGTGTGGGGCTGAAAAAACTGCGTATCATCTCCTCATGGAGTGTGATGGTTTTGCACACATAAGAAGAAGGTTCCTAGACATCCAGGAACTATAGCGGAGGCTTGCAGGACGTGCAGGACAGGCATCTTGAGCTTCATGCAGGAGCTGGTCAGCTCCCCACGCACAGTGTCCAGTCAACACGGACCGCATTGCAGAAAACCGTCTTGGTCGTCGTATATCATACAGGGTTAATTTTTTAAAGGCTACACGCAATGTCGGCGGCATTGCGCCCGGGGCGGCTTTGTGAAGCCACCGGCACGCGGCGCTTACATGGTAAATCGAGCCGGCGGCACAAGCCCGTGTTCCCGTGCCTCCGGCACTGTGTGTAGGAGCCTTTACACCAGCAACACTTAAGAAGCAAGTTTAGTCCATGATACTAAATTATTTTATATGAAAAATTTACTGAAAATCGATAAAAGAATTCGTCCTCCCATACAAAATATATGACTGAGGACTGGTATGTATGGAAAGTCGTTTTTTTTTCGAATTTAGATAATTGTTTTTATGTCAATATCATGGACTTTACTTGCTTCAAAAATTTTGCTGGTTTTTTAAGATACATTCTGTATTACTTCTTACTTCCATCTAGGAACTATTTATTTCTCTTCGAGTTTAATAGGGGAATATATTATTTTTCCCGATTACTCGAAGACGCTTGGACCAATTTGGAAAATTTTGATATACTTGTCAGGTGTTACCCTAAATAAAATCTAAACTAGAGACTTTGTGAGCTGTAGACAAGGAAGTAGTTCAGACAAAAAAATTGCGTCTTTATAAGGGAAACAAAAAAGTTTTAAAACATTTTTGAAAAAAATTCAGCATGGCTGAAATATTAAATTTTTAAAGTTTTCAATATTATATATTGAAATGTTTAAAAATTACCCCATATTTGTACCATTTTGAAAAATTTCGAAAAACAGAATCGAAAAAAATCTTTTATATAATTTTCGAACTATCTCACAAAAATTCACAAGAATCGGTTGAGAAATGTGACAGACTACCGGACAGCCAGATAAACGCGTTTTTGGCTAATCTCGAAACTGGGGCGTATTTTTGAAATCACTTGTCACATTACGAATGGTTTACGCGTGCGTTTCCAAACGGGCGCATTTTTAAAATTATCGTATGCGAAAGATTTGCAACGAGTAGTCTCGACCACTCGTAATTTTGACATTTGTAGCGTAGATATGTCAAATAAACCCCTCATGAAGAATCCGTTTCGATTCACGCTGCTTATTTATTCATGGTGAAATTCTTAGATATTATTCATATTTTCGATGTTTTTTGTGTAAAACAATATTGTTTTCAGCTAACACGACGGTTTCAAAAATACGCCAAAATGGTTTTTTACGCGAGCGTTGAGTTGGAAAACTACACGTTTTGTGTTTCGGCGAGTCCTTAAATGAAAAATATCACTCCTGACACGCTTTGCTCCCACTGTGAATTATAAAATCTCTCGTCCTAAAGACAAAGCAAACTGCCGCATATCCATACGCGCATACTTGATCTGAGTATTGGTTCTCGGGCCTTCTTTAAGTCTGCCGAGCCAATCAGGCCGAATGTTTTCTGCGGCAGTATCGGGCCCGGGCGGACCCTTATTTCCTGTACGGCTGCCGTGGACGCTACCGTTGTATCTCGATTGCAATGAAAGTGAGAAGGAAGTGACATAGCTGTGTAATAGTGAGTAGGTTTTCGTGTTTGAAATCCCAATTTTGTTATACTATGTCACGCACCAGTATTGAGTTGATAGTAAGAAGCAGTGATATTCTAATGGTTTTAGTGCGCAACCTATAATTGAAAGGTCCCCGATTTGATCCTCGCATGGCCTGACTTGTACCTACCCCTGAGTTTTCAGTACGGTCAATTTCTCTACTTAATTTCGGTGAAGGAAATTAGCATGAGGAAATCGGCACACTAGTTGACTAGGATGTAAAAATAACTATTATCACTAGGTGACAGTCACCACGTCAAACGCTTTTACGCAGTTCAAAAATTGAAATTAAAAACAAAAAAACCCGTGAAATTGCCAGAAAAAAGTGTTTTAATCTCATTTTTTGGGTCCCGTACCCAAGTAAAAACGGGATCCTATTACTAAGACTCCGCGGTCCGTTTGTCTGTCTGTCACCAGGCTGTATCTCATGAACCGTGATAGCTGGTGGTCAGTTAAAATTTTCACAAATGATGTATTTCTGTTGCCGCTATAACAAAAAATACTAAAAAAGAATACGATAAATATTTAAGTGGGGCTTCCATACCACCAGGGATAGGAATACCGATATGTTTTTATCGATATATCGATACCCGATATCGGTATTTTATGAATATTTGTTATCAATACAAATTTCGATATATCGATACTAAGTACTAGTATTACATCGATATTTTGTATAAAATACCGGTATTTCATCTAATTTTGTATCGATATATCGATAAAAAATATCGATAAAATACCAATATTTTTGATTCTTGAAAAAAAAACGTGATTTTTTTTTTAGATAAAGGTACGGAGCCATTTTTGCGCGATTACATGTGTTTATATTCAATTATTCATCATACCCACCAAACTGCATCCCATTGTAAGTTTTTCGAGCCAAATATTGTAAAACCCATAGTAGAGGTAAAAGTCACAAACGTCTTCCTTTCTGTAACCCACGTCATTCTGAAAATTGTGCCCTTCACTACGAGTCGCCTCGTTTTTGGTTCGAGTAAAACGTTTTGTATTGAGAATTGAATCGTTTGATTTCGGACACGGATCGCATTTGATTCTGACCTTACTGTAACTGTAGAATGTTATTCTTCATGTTTTTGGACGATAACTGGCCAAGAGCGAGTCGAGATCTATAAAAAAATCACGTTGTTGTATGGGAGCCTTACATTGAATTATTTTCAGCACGTACTCCGTCCATACAAAACAAGGAGAACATCCCATCCTTGTCGCCAGTGTTAGGTTCATATACGAGTATATGGAGACAAGTGAAACCACGGACTGCTCCATTGTAAGGTTACACAGGGTGAAGCCCGCACACAAGTAAAGTATGACGTTAGGAGGATTCCTGTTAAAATTTTGCACATACGCCAAAAGTGGCTGTTTTCCGCAATTGTGCGTAGAAAAGTTTCACGTTTTTACTTTAAACTGTAAATAGCAGTATATAACATTGTTTGAAGGGTTATCTACTGCCTGGTCAAGACAAAATTTTAAATCCCGTCTCCGTTTCCTATCAAATGATTTGTTTCAAAAGGGAGCAGCACTGGACCCCGGAAAACTCAGGTATCCCCTTAACACATACACAACTATAAAGAAAATTGTTTTCCACTCCAAAATGTTATTAGATCTCAAAGATTTTTTGCGTGTTATTGACAAAATAAAAGACATGGTTTAAGATTTGTGATAAAAACATTTTTTCTTTTTGTACAGACGAGTAGTTTTATGCAACGTAGAAGGGACTTTTCCACAGAAAAATAACAGTCAAAATACCAAAATAAAATCGACATTCCCATACAAATTGCCCGGGCGGCTGCACTCTTTTGTATGGAAATGCCGATTTTTTTTGTTTTTTGACTGTTATTTTAACTTTACTATACTATAGTGCCCTGCCCGATAACATTATGAGATCACAAAAAAGGGATCACTTCAAGATGCTTGTAATTCGACACTATCGCGAGAAAGCAATGCTGCAATAATAGTATAAGTATGTTTATTATACGTATTTATAAACATGTAAGTTTATAATCTGCATTTATTACTTTATATTTAAATATTTATTTTTATATAGTATTATATTTAAATATTTAAATTTATGTTGTGTATAGTTTATTTAATTAAATACATCTTAATTCATTCCTTTCGATATACTTATCTAATAATTTGCACCCCATCTACCATTTTTTCTTCTACGTCCCAAAGGTGAACTGGTAGACAATGCTCAGCATTAAGTTGTACCTTTTGTACTATAATCTTAAGATTTAAGTGCAATAAATTAAAAAAATAAATTTATTAAAATAGTGATATAGCCCATGGTTCGATTTATTACGGGTATGTCCCTTTTACGTTGTAAATTCAACGTAAAAAAAACTCACAAAAAACAAAAAAAAAAAAAATAATTAGCATTCCCAAACAAATTTCCCGGGCAGCAGCACACTTAAGTATGGAAATACCAATTTCTTTTTCTGTTTTTGAAAAATTGCTTTATGCAACGTAGAAGGGACTTTTTCACAGAAAAATAACAGTCAAAATACCAAAATAAAATCCACATTCCCATACATATTGCCCGGGCGGCTGGACACTTTTGTAAGGAAATGCCGATTTTTTTTTGTTGTTTGACTGTCATTTTAATTTCTCTATACTATAGTGATCTAGTACAGCCCATGGTTTGTTTTATTACGGATATGTCCCTTTTACGTTGTATAATATTTCCATCCAAATTTTTTTTAAGATCCACCTTTGCTTCCATTAGAAAAGTTGTATGAATAGATACTCCCTCTGAGTATATGTCGGAAAGAAATGTTTTTCTAAGTAAACCGACGGTTTTTAGATAGAACGACCTCCGATAATGACCTTAACCAGTTTCTTTATACCTCTCTCTCGCCTTTTATACAAAATAGTCTCATTTACCTGCTGTGGATATGAAACGGCGGGTCCTATAGCCGATATAACTGAATGGCCCGTTTGTGCGAAGCTCCTTTAAAGTGAGCAATGTTTTGTTGCTTATGAAATAGCGAACATTCTTAAAAATAAGTAAGATGGGCGTTTGGTAATTATTCAAAACAAGTCATAATAAAAAAAAAAAAAACAAAAACCCGGCTGCTTTTTGTATACCCAGTGTCACTTACAGAATTAAGAAAAATTTTATGACACCTCGCAAGCTTAAATCCATCGAGCCGTTCAGGCCGCAGAGCGTGCCAAACAATTATACATACATACTCTCGAACAAGTAATTATTAAACCCCTTACCAGTCACAAAGAGGGCTTCCTCCCAGGTCAATTGTGTATCTATTTCTTTTTGCACCATATGATGAGATAAAAAAAAACCCGACAGCCTTTTTTTGTTTTAAATTTTTTTATTATTATTTACTTATTTTGATATATCGGACTGCCTCCGTGGTCCAGTGGTCAAGGCATTCGCCTTGTAACCCGGAGGTCATGGGTTCGATTCTCACTGGGAAGCATACTTTGTGAAAAGTTGCTTCCAGTCTGGATAGGATATTGCAGGCTTGAATCACCTGATTATCCGAAAAGAAAAATTATCCGTGTTTCGGAAGGCACGTAAAACTGTGGGTCCCGAACGCCACCTAGCGTTTGATCATCAAACTACCCAAGGATTGGTTCCTGGTTGCCCTTTGGGTTGTGGAGGTCAGACGGCAGTCGCTCTGTGTAAAAACCAGTAACCTCGTCAAATCTCCTTGGTTAGGTAGCGGACCCCGGGCTCTGAAGCGTTACCGCTGAGGATGCAACCGGGAATACGCTGGGATGATGACTTATTTTGATATACCCAGTGCCACTCTTACAGTAAATAAGAATCTAATGACACCTCTCAAGCTAAAATCCCTTGAGCCGATCAGGCTGCACAGCGTGCCGACCAATTATATATACATACATACATGCTCTCGAAAAACATAACCCTCCTTCTGGCGCAGTTGGGTAACTAAAAACCGGCTTCATCCCCACACGACACAACTGGTTTGGATAAAATTTCTATAGGACCAAAAACATAAATATGAAAATAGGAGCAAAGTTCAAAATCCGACAAAAGAATTGAGGTCTAAAAGGCCGCCAACTTCTTTAGAGAATATTGAATTTTATTTATAAGAATTTAAACATTTGACTTGGCTAGTTTTAGAAAGCCTGCTTATATTTGGCTATTCAACTTATCATCTTTACGTTATACGTTATTGTTATTACTTTGTAAGGTCCTTTTCTTCTAAACATCAAAATTGTTGGTAAAAAACTGGCCATGTCAAATGTAAAAATTCTTATAAATAAAATTCAATATTCTCTAAAGAACTTGGCGTCCATTTAGATCTCATTTCTTTTCACGAATCGTCGGATTTTGTACTTGGCTCCCATTTTCACATTTGTGTTTTTGTTGGGATAAGTTGTTTTCTATATCTGTTTAACTTTCTAAACATTCAAAAAATGATATTCAGAGCTTTTGTATTTTCGAATAAACATTTCCATTTAAATGTTTTTTATGAATCATATGAAAATTACATTCAAATGTTTATAAATTATTAAAAATATACATTGGCACTCTTTCTTAGTTTTGTATTGAGAATATCAAGACTGAATAATAAATAAATGTTGTATTGTAATATTTCCTTCCATGAACTCAGAAAATAAAACTGTATACTACTTTTATACAAAATATAATAAACGCTCTTCTGGAATCGAATAAAACGAAACAGAGTTCGCGTCTTCCTATAAAACCTACCTATTCTCAGAATAGGGGCGTTAAATATACAAAAGAAACGACATAAAGTGATACTCTATTCCCTGACAGAGCCCGGGCCTCGTAAAATTGTTATGGGGCAGGTACAAGCGTTCGGGACCTCGAATGCCAATAAAATGTCGGTAAATATATAAGGTTTTATTAGATCATAGCTCCATATTTCGTTTTCCGTGTTAAATAAAAATTGAAGTGTAGTTCGTATAATTTAATTTTTAGTTTATTTAGGCAAAAACATTTTGTTTTCATACTTATTATCAAGACTAAATAATAAAAAAAAAAACTGTAGAGTGTTTTTTTTTATTACAGTCATCTCATTTATCTAGATATAGGTATTGTGTATCATAGTATATACTTAATAGTGTGTATTATTTGTATGTATTTTGTACATATAGTCTTTTTTTCGCCACACACCTATTCAAGTTTTGCTCTTCCCCTGTCATTCTCCACATCACCCGTTTAGTTGACTGGTAGATAAAGTCTGAGGCTTTTAGTCCGCCATTACACTTGTATTTGTGTATGAAGTTAAATAAATAAATATATCACATCACATTTTCAACTAAACTCGTATAAAATTTACCTCTGTGTCCTTTATTAGGTGTTTGCCAGACTTAATATGATCAAAATCTACAGAAAAGTCTGATATTCTGAGATCAATGTACAACCATACACGTTTTAATCAATGATATCAATGTATTGGTAATTAGTATTATTTATTAATTTTATTTAATTAATTTGGGGTCTTGGAGCTCAAAGAAGCAGACTGAGCCACAGAATAAGTACTAGTATCTACTCACGTACAGAAGTCTTACTCAGTAAAGAAATTCAAAGAAATGTCTCCTATAATGTGGTTAGCTTCTCCTTATTATTAAAGAGTTTTATTTATTTAGCTTTTGTCTGTGGTTAGCGCTATGGTAGTTTGCGTCAGACAGTAGTCCTCACCTCTTCGTTTTGATACCTAGACATCCATTGCAAGCCAATTTCATTCTTATTACTCTGGATGTTTGTCCAGATTCATGTAACTGATTTTCTCCTTCGAAGTGGTCGCCGCGCGCATAGTAAAAATGTAGGTATATTTTCGATACCTATGTAAACGGGGAGTGACACAGATCTGACAGAGCCTAGGATTGCAACACTTAACGGCCACTTTGAACGTGGGTGAGAAGTTACAAAAGAAATGAAATTAGTGACGAGTTGCTTTCCGCATTCGCATTTTTGCCCATTCACGGCTGCCTACGCGGGAACAGAGCCAGCTGGTACATTCTAAGTTTTTCATTTCTTCCATACCAGCATACGAAATATCTGGCGATAAGACATCGTAAAACGAGATTAAAATAAATAATAGATGTACCATTTGGATGATTCATAAATAGCATGGTCTAGTGACCAGCTGACCAGACCATGAACCTAGAATCCATACTTTATTAGTACATGCCTCGTAATATTAATATGTAGCATTCTGAAGTGGACGCTTCACTGACCCCTCGCCCTCTCATGTTGGGTCCAGACATTGATGTTTAAATATGATACTGGATGAGCATAGAACTAAGAGATTAAAGTTATCAGATATCCCGTCTATGACATCATCAGGTCTTTTTGTTTCCACTGCAGGACCATTCTTGGCCAGAGCAGCCAGAGGACTTGGCCTACACTCTCCTCGCTGGACAGACGGGTTGGAGAGGTCTCATTGATATTTATAAGCTTTGTTTAGCTCGTATTCTCAAAGTCGCCTTCTACTACATCCACGGGAGGACTTCAGTGGCCCTATCCTACTCTGCTGGAAATCACACGGCCTTTAGTCGCTCCTAACGACATCCAGAGGCTATCTCTTCCTCTGGATGTCGAAATTTGGATGAGTTTTAATCTAAGTTTTGTGGTCCTAACCATAGCCAAATGCCACACGGCACCCATGTTAGTGATTATACTTGGTTCAAAGGATACCCATTTATCCACTTGGTTCTATTTTCCATATTCATTTGTAAACCATTCTTGACACATTCCTCGTACATTCTATATCACTATCAACTCTTAACTATAATACTTATCGCATCACATCTGAAATGCATATCTATACAAAGTATTCTTTGGAAAAGAAAAGGAGCTATTGCGGCTACTGAAAAGTATATTCTCAGTGGTAGTAACAAATGGTGGCCTAGAGCAGGTGAGAGAAGAGTCAGACGTCCAGCAATGAGATGCGTTAACGACATAGTGAAAGTCATGGGTTTAGAGCAGCACAGGACTGAGATGGGTGGCGTCGACGAAAGGAGGCCTATGCTCAGCAGTGGGCGGAAGAAGGGCTGAGATGATGATGATAGTTCGACTGGCAAAAAACCTATAGAGCTACCAGTAGGAATAACTTGGTAAGCTTGCGGAGACTTGCACTGCTATTCATAAAAGGAATGTTGCTAGCGTAATGAGTACCTTTGAATAGAGGGCAAACTGACCTGAAATTTTTGATTAATCATTTTCTTTTTCTTAATGGCTCATTTCGAAATTCAGAAAATATATATTCACAAAAATGTTGCTGTTGTAGAAGTCCACTATCCTTAGAACTACGTCCAAAGAAATAATGATCATCTGCATTTTCAGTTCCAGTAATTCATTTATCTATCGGCATGATGTTATGAGTCAAGCATCCTCACACGCGAGGCAAACGGATACTCGACATGCTATGATTATCAAAAAATATGTATTCTATATACTCGTATTTGAAACCAACGATCTTAAACAATAAAAAATCTAATTTACATTCTATTTTTGCCGTGTATTCTATTGATAGAAATGTCACAAACTTTTAGTAAGTATGTTAAGTAGTAATTGTAAATATCTGAATTTTACTATACCTATTATTTTACACCCACCATTACAACCAAAAGATTCAAAGATTCAAATGTGTATTCAGTAATTAGACCTTCACAGGCACTTTTACACGTCAATAAGTATAATTTATGTTACGTGTAAAGTTTATTAAAATTTAATTTATTTTTAAAGAAAAACTACCAATACCAGCGCTTCGTAACGACTACTGCTGAGAAGAAACGCCCAAAGAAACTCATTTTCACAGTATTGGTCGCCTACTCGCCAGAAGGGCGTTGTCATATTATTAATATTGTCTTTTAATTATTAAATACTTATAATATAATACAATGTTGACACATTTAACATGTTATGCTTGCGAACGAGTTAACAAACATTAATTGCGATTACTTACTTACTCACTTACTTACTCCGCTGGCTCAGCGACCCGAAGTGGATCTTGGCCTCCGAGACGAAAGAGCGCCACAATTTCCTGTTCTGAGCGATATCTTGCCAGCCGACCACTTCCATCTCGCGCAGATCAGCCTGCACCGTATCGCTCCAGCGATGTCTGGGTCGACCGACTGGTCTTCGGCCTGATACCTTCCCCATATATGCTGCCTTGACGCTACGATCCTCCTTCATTCTTTCCAGACGCCCAAGCCATTGTAAGCGGAGCGCTTTAGTAACACCAATTACCAATAAATTGCGATAAAAATATTAATTAGTAGTCAAAAAAAGCGAAGCCGAGCTGACCAGTCCCTCCCGGCAGCACCCGTTCACGAGTTGACGCACGGATCAGCCATCGTTAAACTCAACCATATTAGAGGGAATGGAAGAAGGAGGGAGGAAATGGAAACCCAAAAGTTAGCTGTTAGATAATGCTTTTAGCATTAAGATTATTGTGCTTTCCAAATTGTATTTTGTACAATAAAGATTAAATAAATAAAAAACAGCCCACAGGTGCCAATTGCCATCTATTTATTTTCTCACTCATCATTTGTTAGTAAATGTACTTTCAGTTAATGCACACTTGCCGATTTACTGGGCTTAAGGTAAGCTAACAATTTTAAATTTTCTGTCCTTGTTTTTATATTGAATACTCAGACAACTATTTCAATACCTTCTGCTATTAAATATCTAGACCTATTAATCTATTTATTTAGAATTCATATTTAAATCTTCAGCATCATAGGATATGTTTAACATCTCAGTAATAGTCACTTTTTTCTTTGTTCGTGCGTGCCGAACATTCCGCCAGACACATATTGAGTTTCGCTATGAGGGTTAAAGAAGTATCACAGCAAAAGAGGTGGCTTCCACCTATGCACTACGGACATACTATACGTACATAATAATGGAGTACGAATATGGGTCCCAGTTCGTCTCTTCTTGTAATTAAGTTCTTCTCTTTTTAAAAGGTCATTGCCGTGGCTGGGAAGAGTGGATGATTGGTGGCAACTTCATCTCTTCCCGGTATTGGCATCAAAGATATCGAGGTGTTTTTAGTCCAAGCCCCACATAAACGTAGCGGAACATTATCACGTCTTAAAAACAATAAGAAAAAAGGTGGCTATCACCTCTAGAATTAACTTATGTTGGTAAGGAAGTTTTCAAAAAAAGATATTACTAACATTCTATTAAAAATGTAAGAGAAATTGAAAAACCCTCAAAAACAATACCAGTTTCGCAACAGGTGCATCGCAGTTTTTTCACTGTATTATGTTTTGAGATTACAATCAAGCAGTTAAAATAAAATATTTGGCAAATCCACGACAATATAAGTTTATTTAGCTTAAATTTTCCTCACATAGTTAATTTTAAAAGTTACAAAGAAGATTTTAAATGAACATAAAGTACTCTCTAATTGCAAGTTCATCATGTTTCTCTGCGCTTGATACAACTGCAAATAATTACACTATAACAGTTAACCAAACTTGAACCTATTTGGGCCATATCCTGGAAGTTCCTGAGTTCGGCCGTTTGTGCGGTCGAGATGTTATCGGCCGCAAACTACGGCCGCAAGCGAGATGCAGAGGAACAATGTGCAGAGTGTAAGGCGTAGGCTTCGATTGTCACCTGTAGACATGCCTGTGTCACTCCCCGTTTAAATATCGAAAATTAAACCTACCATCCAATGCCAAATATAGACATTTTATACGACAATTAAAAAAAATTTTAATATTTGTAATTGTTATTTGTCCATTTAGTGTTAAGTATTTAAGTTTTGGACTCACGTGCACGTTTTGGGTAACTGTAAGTGCACCGGGTAATTTTTATCAATAAAAAATAAAGAATACCTATTTCGAATTGCGCAGCGACCACTGCGCAATACGAAACTGAGTACTAAATCCATCGCTCGCTGAATCGGTTTTGTGTAATATGAATCGTTTGTCAAGAGTAATAAGAATTAAATTGGCTTGCAATGGATTTCTAGGCATCTAAATAATTAGGTGAGTTCTAACTAGAGCTGAATTAGACCATGTCGCTAACCACATTGAGAAGATATTTCTTTGAACTTCTTTTCTGAGTAAGACTTCTGTACGTGAATACTAGTACTAATTTTGCGTTTTAGGCCATACCATACATGAAGAGATGTTGATGTTGAGGAGTAGGTGACTGATGTAGAGTGTGGTGATACAAGACCACATCACGAAACAACTGTTTATTGTTGTAAAGTTAAATATTGTATGTTGGAGTTGGTTGCGACGGGTCTTTTCTCAATAGCCTTTCAATAGTATTTCAACCATTAATTGTATTTGATTAAAAATGTAAAGCAAAAACAGCTGACACGTGACTGACGTGACCTGTAGTATATATAGCCGCGTGCGACTGAAGAAGCAGATTCTCCGAAATATTTTTTTACTATCATTTTAATTTCCATTCGCTTTATTCCCTAAACATTTTACCAATTAAACATTTTTATAGAAGATTTTTTCCACAAAATCATGAATTTCTAGTCGTTTTCGATACCAAGAGGTATAATCATTTACTAGTTAAGTATGGGCGTGGTCCACATTTGCACGGGTGAACATGTGTGGCATAAAACCGTCTTGAACTCCTCAATTCTTGGGAATAAGGCAATTTAGGCCGTTGTTAGCCCCGGCTGTTATCGCTGTATGGTCGCAGAAGAGCAATGTACAAGCAGGCGTTTATCCGGTGAGAGTACGCATTACTAGCCCTTTTGCAAATTAAGTACTACCCTAGGTAAATCCGCCAAGTAGCATAAAAAAAATCTTGAATTCCTCCATGCTTGGCAAGCCATATTAAGTCGCTTATCTCCGCTGTCATAGTTGTATGGCAGTCGTCAATAGTTATGTCAGATGCCTTTAAGCCCAAATATTTGTATGCTAAAAACGGAAAAACATAGCGAACTATTTTATATTAGGTATATTGTAACATCTTATCTATTTGTACCTATGTTTGACAAATAAATGATTGATTGATTGATTGAAAATACACACAATAAACAAAACAAGGGATTTGTATTGACTTGGTCTGAGTGTAGTGTGTGTAAGCGTTTTATTTTCTACTTCTAATAGCTCTAATACGAAGGTGGTTCTTGCGTAACCTAAATATAGGCAAGTTCCTGATTCGGCCGTTTTTTTTGCCAAAGTGGAGAAAGTTTAGTTCATTTTTTTAATAATATTGTTTAGTCTCCGTTCTCACCTACTCTGTACAAGGCCTCAAGTGGCCATCAAACGGCGCCGATAGCGCGCGTCCTTAATATTTACTAAGCCTAGAGACATAACGTGAAACGTCAGAATAGTAAAAAGGCTTATCGATTACAGATAAATGTGAGCGTGAGATTTTCTCGGCCGCTGGATTACGTCACAGACACATAATTCCCCATTTATGGTAACGACAAATATCTGCATGGTAGTTTTGCATATCTGATGGGCAAGACCAGGGAATATGCATGAAAAACAAAATTGTAATCTAACCAGTTTTTCCATAGATATTCAAAAGTAAATTACTAACAGTGAAAACAGAATAAGAATTGGTAAAAAAACGAACGAGATATAACAATTTTACGAAAATATGCCTATCTCACTCGCAAGAACGCTATTTTATATGACAAATGTATAGACGGTGTGGACTTTGACGTCACCAGTCCATATCGGACTTCTCTTTCTAATTGAAACTTTAAAGTATCCCATGTTCGTCGCTGATTAAGATATTAAATTCTTTTTTTTCATATTTGTTTATTGTGGTTAATAAGGATTTTATTAAACAAATAAAAAAAAAATACGTGCATATTCCCTTTAAAGTAAAAGATGTGTATCACGCTTTAGTTAAGTGTGTGTCTGGGTCAAAAAGAAGAGAAAAGGTTTTTTAATTCATCTTAATGTTAACGGGATACATAATTTTTTTGAGGTCTGGTGCTGCCCCCTTTTGGAAAAAAAAGTATTAAAAACGAAACGAAGATATCATTAAAAGTTTTGTCTTGATTAAACCTTAGATAATCCTTCAAATTATTTTATGAACTACTGTTTACAGTTTAAAGTGAGAACGTGAAGCTTTTCTAAGCACATTTGCCAAAAGTGCCCATTTTTAACAAAGGTGCGTCAAAAAAAAAGAAAGTATAAGCTATACTATAAATTAAACCTAATACTAAAAATAAAAACATCAATTTAAATAAAAAATCGTTACCAAAGTCACCACCGTCAATTACAAAGTCCCCAAGAGGCTGGCGGTATTTCCGCGTTGTATGGCCAGGCTAAGCCTTTGGCCAGTTTAAACCATAGATTTGTGAAGTTCACACGATTTTAATTAAAAAAAAATCTAAAGTCGCCTTTAACAAATTTTCTTGAAAGAACTATCTTAAGTTTTTTCTTTTCCTTAAAGTCAATTCAAGTAATCACGTTATTAAGCAACAGACGCTGTAGACATTATTCATTCCGGTCACTGCAGCGGCGATGTTGTTTCAAACTATCTGCAAAATACGCTGCAACTCGTCTCTTGAATAAAAATACGCTGTCGTCGAGTTCAGAGCTGCATTATTTTCTTATTAGGCTCTCCTGGGTCTAGCGAAGGCAGAGAAGTGGAATATCTTTCCAATCCTATCAAATATGATACGAGAACAAGAAGCATCATCATCTGAGCGTATTCCCGGTTGCAACAAAAGTCAACAATGATTTATTTATCTTTAGATATTTGTATGTAAAAATTAATATTAAAGAAGAGAAACATTTGAAGGCAGATTTTAAAGGGTCTCAAAGTCATGTTATTAATTTTTATCTATTTACAAGTCGATTTGACAAGCAAATTAAAAAAACCCCGACTTGCAATAGTTTCTCCTTCTTCATACGCCATCTAGTGATGAGTGGCAGAACTACGTACTCCAATCGAATTGATATTCGTCAAATATCCGTGACGACGACCTCCGTGGCGTATTGGTCACTATGCTAGTCCGCCATCCGGAGGTTCCGGGTTCGATCCCCGGTCAGGGCAAGTTGGAAAAAGGCCTTTTTCAAATTGTCCTGGGTCTTGTCACACAAGTCTCGAAATTACTTTGGAGCTAGCTTGATTAGTGTAATTTGTCCCCATATATATTCATTTATTATTATATTATTTGTTAGGCTAAACCCTAACTTTTGAGCGTGAACCCCCAATAAATTTTAAACGGCTGAATCGATTTTTATCAAACATAACTAAGGATCACCGCTAGAGGACTTGCTTCTACGTTACAAAATCACATCGAAATCGGTCCATTCGTTCGAGAACTACGATGCCACAGACAGATAGGCATTGTCGGGGGTCAAAAAAGTAGGGAATTTAAAAACAGATTTATTAAACAACATAATTTAGTGACCCTCGAATCCTCAATTCACTTGATTGGGGACTTCTTTTTGATCACATTACAAATAAACAATGTTCTCTTTGATCCCATTTAATGGATTCCCCTTGATATTAACATTTTGGGTTAAATTGTTCATCACGAAACAATTGGTGCGAAAAAAGGATACCCAGATTATTTTGCACAATTACATTTGTCTCAGTGGGTACAACTTATTTTTGGCCGAGTGAGCGAAGCGAGCAAAGGTCCCCGTTACAGCTTAGGCAAAAAAATTTCGGATGTCCGAATTCCTGATGTCCAATTTTCCAATTTTCCGGTTGTTCTCTGAAAACCAGCGTCTTGACTCCGAAAAGCTTAGACACAAAAATGAGATAAACCATTTTTGTTAATTGTAAGTGCTGTTCTGTATTTTTTGTAAAAAATTACATTTTTATTTATGAAAACTTAAATAAGAAAATCAGATATCTAATATATAAAATTCTCATGTCACAGTTTTCGTTGCCATACTCCTCCGAAACGGCTTGACCGATTTTGATGAAATTTTTTGTGCTTATCCGGTATCTATGAGAATCGGCCAACATCTATTTTTCATCCCCCTAAATGTTAGGGGTAGTCCACCCCTAAATTTTTTATTTTATTTTTTAGACAAAATTTTTAATTTCTATTTTTTTATGATACAACATACAAAAATACATATAATCCTCAATTTTGGCAAAACAACGTTTGCCGGGTCAGCTAGTAAATTATAAAATTCAAAAGTAAATTTAAATCTAATTTAATTTAAAAAAAGAGAGACTTATAAATAAAAAAACGTCATGCAGATTGTTGCCCTGCGGTAGAGTGCCTAAAAGGCTGACAGCATTGCCACGTTGGATGGCAATGCTTATTCATTGGGTGAAGTAATTCAATTTAAATTTATTTATTTATTGCATTTCATAATGTACATTAGTTCTAACTACTAAAAGTCACTGTCATATTATAAGGTACACTATCAACCCTGTCGGGTATCGCAAAAGAAAAATGGAACGGCAAGCGGATTTTATGTTATGCAGAGGTTAATTCATAAATATAAACCTAGTATTTTATCTAGTATATATGAATTTAAAATAACTGGTAGATATTTTAAATATTGTGGTAAGCATTATTATTTTTTGCGAATGTTTATCATTTGTGTTTAATGTCAGTCATAAACGTAGTCAATGACAGTGTTTTTGTTCAGAACATCAATTTTAATAAATTTCTTATCTTTAAAAAATCTCGTCTATTTTGTAGTATGTTTTATTAATTAAAATTTGTTCAATTTATTTATGAAGTTCGAATTTTTTTCTTCGTTTCGTAGGCTGTCATGTAGGGAATAAATTCTTTTTATTGTCATTGCTAGCGGGCCAGACGTGAAAAGTTCTAGCTTGGAGGCGGGTGTCACGAGCACATTTTTCTTTCGTGTGGGATATCTTCGAGGTAAGTCTTCTTTTTTAGTGTAGAACTGAGGATATTTCCGAACAAATTTGCAAGCTACTAATATGTAGATCGATGGTAATGTTGATATTTTTAAATCTTTAAAATATTGTTTGCAAGTTGCGGTCCCTCTTATATTAGTGATAATACGTATGCTTTTTTTTGGTCACCCGACACCGCGATCAACTTTTGATTAAGGAATTTAAAAAGTTTATGAGTTGGTGGCCCCCACGTACCTAACGTCTTCCCAAGGTTCATAGTTTTTGTTGTTGTTTATATGCACCAAATAAAGATTTTTCTATTTTCTAAAATTACGTGGATTTTTTTGTGGAGTCAGGGCTTAATTTTTTTTTTAAATGGCGGTGTTTGGTACTTAAATAAAACTTATAATCTAGCGATTTCAAATTTTTTGACAAAAATGTCATAATTTTTTTCTAGAAATTGAAGAAAAAAATGATATTTTTATAAGTCTGTAATCACTAGCTTAATTTGTTTTTCTGAAACAACATCATAATGTATCAAGCCGCATAAAAACCGCGCAGGTGGCGCTGTGCGATTGAATTTCAAATTTTTATTTCTGCATATGGATGCATAATTAATTATACGCATGCGGTGAGCTGCGGGATCTGTTATTTTTATGCTGATCCCTATTGTGTGTGCGCGGCTTATAAATATATATAAATATGCAGTAGAGTAGGATAAAAGTGAGTTTAAGCGATGTTGCCTGTAGGATTTATACATACCTACATACAGAATCGCGCCCATATCCCATATTTTCTTCAACTTTGCGTGTCAATGGTTTTTTCCTCTATATATTCGATCAGCCCAGTAGTGAGAAGGTGCATGTAAGGAGCTTCCCCGCAGCGTACCTGAAAAAAGCTAAAGTCGGTAACGCTGACTCTAGGCTGGCCAATCCTGTCACCACGATGTTACCCCCAAATTCCATAATATCTGTCTCCATCACATGTGGAAATTATTTCATATCTGATAGAGACAAAGCATTTTGGGTTTTGCGGAAGGGAAAAGGGAATTAAAATAGTGGTGGGTTGTTGGCCGTACCACCGTCCGTCCGTCTCTCACAGCCAATTTGCTCCTAATGCACTGGACCAAATCAGGTGAAATTTGGCAGGATTGTGTAATCCTATAACCCAAACACAGGTTTGCAAAATAAATAAATAATTTTTTAAAATTAAAGAAAAAAGTTTTGCAAACCTTACTGTGTCATATATCAAATGAAAGGGCTCGTTATGAGGATCTCAAATATATGTTTCAATTTTGTTATTAATGTGAAATAAATAGTTTTGATTTTATTCAAAAAAGACGAAAATTACAAGCCAAAAATTTTAAAAAAATAAGTATATAGATTTTTTTTAAATAAGGGTTATTTTCGAGGGACAATTAGGAAATTAAAAAAAAAATGGTTCACGCACCTTACTGTGTTACATATCAAATGGAAGAGCTCGTTATGAGGATCTCAAATATATTTTTGTTATTATTGAAAAATAAAAAGTTATGATTTTATTTATGAAAAAAGACGAAAATTGACCATTCGAATCACAAAACCCTGATCTTCGAAACTACAGAGACTAAAATTTTGAAAAAAATCCAGAATATAGTCCATTGCTTGTAGATTACAGGAAAAATAATATAAGAGTTCTATCAATTGAAAATAAAGTGATAAACTCAATATACCTAATACATTTACTTAATCTTTGGTATTGTACGGAACCCTCTCCACGCGAGTTCAACTCGCACTTGCCCGGTTATTTTTATGTACGTGTTGTTATAGCATATAAAGCTTGAACAGCATATTAACTCTATAACCATAAAAAAATGAAATACATTAAAAAAAGTTTTTTATAGGAACTCGATTTGATTGCTTTATACGGAACTTGAAAAAACATGAAAGAAATATTTTTATAATTTTGGAAAGGTAATATTATACAAAACTATACAGCAGTGGCAAATTTATATTGCCGAGGCTGAATTTTTTAATGCATTATCTTTCAAGCGAAATTGTCCTTTCTCTGATTTTCTTAGCACACTGTTCAGGAAACTGTTTATAAAAGTATACCTATTCCACTACGCTACGTGTTTCACCAAATAAACGGAGTGCATACAATCTGCAGTCTGCGCCCGCAATCTTGGAGTATGGCTGTGAGCAATCACGTAGGAGCGATGAACCTAAGAAGAATGAAGTGATTTTATTCATTTGAAAATAGATTTTTTCTGGCCTATTAGTGGCGACTGGAATGGACTGGAATGCTTAACTCCACTGACAAAAGCAAGCTCTTAAATGACAAGAGAGAGAGGCAACCCGATCAACTGACTAGATTGTTCATACCTTGCGTCGGCCATAGGACCATGTTCCCCGTAGTAAGCGTGGCCGTCATCTCAGAAGTTTCTTGGATTCTCCTGGAGTGAAATCAAGAACGCAACAGTTGACAGGTTAATTTTTCATTTTATTTAAAATTAGAGTAACTCAAAATAACCCCTTACCTGTCACTGGGAGGAATTTCTCCCAGTTCAAGTGTTTATCTTTTGTTTTATTATTTGCAACAGATGAAGATATAATATGAATTAAAATAAAATGACAAGTTTTTATAACTCAAGGGAAAGACACTGGGTGCACCTACAGAGTGATAAGTGGAGTCAGTGCCCCAGCATCGGAGAGTCCCACTGTCAAGGACGATGATAGCGGTGGCGCGCAAGCATGACAGAAGCAATGCAAATCTCTTTCTGATGATGGCATGAAATCCGTAAACTCGGGCGTCTGTGAACATTTCCGAGGCGTTGCAGTAGCAAGGCAAGGGCCTCAACACCCTAAACGCGTTGTTAAAAGGTTCGATCTCATTTGTCAGCACGGAACAGCACTTTTTTAGAAGGAGCGATGGAACGCTTCAGCACGGTCGGTGTTGGCGCATTCCGTCGCTTTCTCACGCTCTAGCAAATAACAGTTCTGAGCGACAGAAAAGGATGGCAGCATAGAAAAGTGCGTGCTGGTAAATGAGTCCCACTCTCATCCCTCTGGACCCGCAGAGCGTTGTACGCCCTCTGCGTGTATTTGACCCAAAGCAGGCCTGTGTCACTCCCCATTTAGGTATCGAAAATATATTATTACTATGCGCGCAGCGACCACTTCGAAGGGGGAAATTCAGTTACATGAATCGTTTGTCCAGAGTAATAAGATTGAAATTGGCTTGCAATGGATGTCTAGGTATCTAAACAAAGAGGTGAGAAGTTCTGATGCGAGCTAAATTAAATCATAGCGCTAACCACATTCAGTAGATATTCCCTTGAATTTCTTTTCTGAGTAAGACTTCTGTACGTTAGTAGTAGTTCTTATTCTGTGCCCAAAGGTTCGAGAGACAGTAGTAGCGTCCTGAGCTAAGACTTTATACCATCTACTCGATCACCACGCCTGCCTAGCGTGGTGGTTATGGCAAATTATCCCTTTGTTGGTAGAGGCACTTGATTTAGCTGTGGAGAAGAAGATTCCTAAGACTGAGTCGATGTACTGAAACGCAAATAGATGTTGATAGCCCCAATGTCAAATTCTCTCTTCATTCTTTTTCTTTTCAGCCATTCTCGAATACAAGGGTGTAGACCTCCTCCAGATAATGCCATCGTTTTCAATCTTGGGCATCTTCTACCCACTTTGATCCTGCTGTCTTTTTGATGTCATTATACCAATGCAAATAAGGCAATTACAACAAATTGTAGAAAATAGAACATGGAAAATGTTCGGTCATGTACTACGTCACGATGCATTTTTTAAAACAAAGGCAGGAAAAATACAAGGAATAAGAGGAGTAGGAAAACGTAGAAGAACATTTTTCTATCAAATAACCCCTTACCTGTTACTGGCAGGAATTCCTCCCAGGTCAATTGTTTATCTATTGTTTACAGGTATAGGGATAAAAGAAAATTTAAACGTGAGAATTTATATGGAGGTTAAGAATTTGGTGGAGGAAAGAGAGACATGGAAAGCATTCCACCGACAAGAGCTAAGCTCTCAAATATAAGAAGAAGATACCAACGCATCTTCGGTCTTTTTCATGGTCGTTTTTCTCTTCACGGTCTACACTCTACCAACGCTTTGCAACATGAACCCTGTTTTTTTATGTTATAGGGCGACAAACGAACAATCAGGTTATACTCACCTGATGGTAAGTGATCACCGCTGCCCATGGACAACTGCAACACCAGGGGTGTTAAGAGAAGCGTTGCTGCCCTTAATGTTTCTTGGCGACTAGTATATAGACCAGACCATAACGTCAGTGTCCATATGGGATAATAACTAAAATAAATAACAAAATTATTATATAGAAAGCTCGTATATAATTCTATATTAAATTTGAAAATATGTTTCCCAGGTTCATTCCAAAGCGGAGTTAAGTAAACAGTGGTAAAAATAAAATGTTCATTGCAGCGAAATGTGAAAATGCAACCGTGGTGAAAAATTATGCCCGCATGTGTAATGTATTTTGTTTAAGGCCTGCCGTACACGTGATACTTTAGTGGGACCTTCTATGCGTCTTATTTTAACCCGACACCGGCAAAGTCGATTTTCGTGTGAGTGTGTGTGCCTATGGCAAGTTGACGATCGAGTATAATTGTAAGGTTGACGTTTTTGGAGAAAATGCTGCAGTACAGTTTGTTACCGCTTCTTCTGTACTTTGCGCTTTGGAGGCGGCAGTAAACTTAGTTGTAAGTAAATGATCTGACGTCAACAACTTACTATTAAGAAATCGAAAGAAAAAAGAAATGACAATTATCAAGTGATATAAATATCCAAAGATAAATAAATGATTTTTGACTTTTTGACTAGTCAATAAACCATTGCAACGAGGCATGGGACTGCAAAATCCCGCCACTCTACGTCATCGATCACACGATGTTGTGATTAATCTTTTATTTCACGTACCTGTTTCAATCTCTCAAGTGTAGTAAATATTAGGATTGCTAGGTAGATCACTCTTTATTAGGACAACAAAGTCTTCAGCGCACCTACCACTTCAAGCCGTTAAGGAGATACTTAAATTTTTAGGTGTTCAGTGCTGCTAAATTTGAAAAAAAAAATTGAAAGGAAACGGCGATATTATTATAAAAAATTTATCTTGACCAAGCCCTAGATAACCCTTCAAACTATTTTATGAACTACTCCATTATCATCCGAGCGTATTCCCGGTTGCTTCCTCAGCAGTAACGCTTCAGAGCCCGGGGTCCGCTATATTACCAAGGAGATTTGACGAGGTTGCTGGTTTTTACACAGAGCGACTGCCGTCTGACCTCCACAACCCAAAGGGCAAACCAGGAACCAATCCTTGGATAGTTTGATGATCAAACGCTAGGCGGCGTTCGGGACCCACAGTTTTACGTGCCTTCCGAAACACGGAATCATCTTTCTTTTCGGATAATCAGGTTATTCAAGCCTGCAATATCCTATCCAGACTGGAAACAACTTTTCACAAAATATGCTTCCCAGTGGGAATCGAACCCATGACCTCCGGGTCACAAGGCGAACGCCTTGACCACTGGACCACGGAGGCAGTATTTTATTAACTACTGTTTACAGTTAAAAATGAGAACGTGAAGCTTTTCTAAGCACGTTAGCCAAAAGTGGCCGTATTTCGCAAATGTGGGTAGAAAAGCTTCACGTTCTTACTTTAAAATGTAAAAAGTGATTAAAAAAATAATTTCAGGGGCTATCAAGATAACATTTCAAATGATTCAAATTGAATTAAAATGGAGGGCAGCACTGAACCCCGTAAAAATAATGTATTCCCTGAAATGCATCTTAAATGTTATCCGTGATAACGTAAAAGATAAGGCATCGTTGGCAGCGTCTTGACTTCGATGACGTCAAACTAAGAATTAAAAAAATAAAAATTTACGTGAAGTATGAAATTCATACAAATACCGAAGACCTATTCCATACATGAACCCTGAAAACATTACATTCTTTTTTGGAAAAGTCGAGTAAGGAAAAATCGCGTGTCTACATCGGCCTTAAATGAAATTCGCCAGGGATTTCGGGCGGGAAATAATCTCGTACCTTTCAGTCGGTTGACTTTTCAGGAAATATACGTATGATTTAATTATTTCTTTTCTATTTCTTTTTTCAGCCTATACTGGTTTACAGCAGGTCAAAGGGATTTCAGCACTCTAGCTCTCTCGATGAAGGGACCATCGAGGTCCAAAAGTTAGCAGCAGTTGCCAAGCTCGTAGCTGATTTAATTATATAGGGCCAAAGATAATATAATACTAACGTTAGAGAGCCCGAAAGTATGCAAAAATGGAGTTGCCGGTAGGCACACAGAGATGGCATTACACACCACTAGTAAAATAGTGAAAAGAAAGTGATGAATATGCTTTATAAATATTTACTGCATTTCGTATAAGCCATATTTAATTAATTACAGTACTACTTCATTTAAATAACATTAATAAAAGATGCCAATGTTTTTATAAAGTGACAAGGAAGAGAAATAATAATGTTTATAAGGCGATGGCTAGGCATAATAGGGTCTAACAAAACAACTTTACTAAAGAAACAGATGTCGGAATATTAAAAATAATTTTTCTTTAATCTTCTCAAAACGAGGTTTTCATCCCAAAACATTTGGAGCTAAAGTTACTGGTTATTCTCTCGGGACTAAAACGTGAAAAAGAAGATCTCGAGGGATTAAAACCAATTTGAAAACAGAACAAGTGTTTAATCAAATTCTATGTAGAATCAAAAATAATGTCCGCAGTCCCGCAAAAAAAAAGAAGAATATTGTTTTAAAATAAAAAAAAAATAATTGGCACAGACTTCGTGATTTGGAATTTATATCGTCTTCAACATAGATGAATGTAGGTTAAATTTTTAATGTTCTTTGCTTCGAAAAAACAAATAAGTATAATTAAAAAGCGCAATTTTTCCCTTTGATTCAAGTAATTACAGAAGTTTTAGGTTATTTGTATAGAAATGTATTTATTTATGAAAATGTGAATACTTTTTCGTGAGTTTAAGCCAATATCGAATAGTTATCAAGTTTACGTATAAAAAATAAAAAGATATGAAGCACCACGCAAACAAAGTTATGAGTAAACATTTTATCTTAAGTTGGTGGTCTTCGAAAAAATATTTCTTTGTATTTATTGTGTGAAAACGACACCAAACAAAGGTTAGTATTAAATTGTCGGTTGATGTCTGTTAGGTATTGTAGATGTTCTACTGTTCTTTATATTCTGTTTTGTATGTGCTAGTTTTTCTCATAGATGGAGATGAAAAGTAGAGTGTGCTTCTCGGGTACGGTAATATTTTTATCTTGGGCGATATACATGAATCCCTTGCTACACTCAGGATTCCACCGTAGAATCCTTCGTTTCGCTCTGGATTCTAAGTAGCGCCCTCGCCTTCAAAATATTACCTTAGCCCCTTGTAGCACAATCTACTATTCACATTTCGTTGTGAGTTTTGGCACGAGAGGTATTTAATATGTTACGGACTACCTGATTTAAAATTCAGTAGGTATAAATTGTTTCAACTTTTTAATATGTAGGACAGGTAAAATAATTCAATACCGTTCATCCAATAATGACACCTGAGCCCCTTTCGTGAACAACTCGAGAATTCCCGCGAATTTCTAGACAGATATTCGTAGCCCAGAAGTTCCAAACTCCCGCCGTTTAATATTTCGATGTACCCCCAAATTATTTCAATAACTCGCCCCATTGAAAGGGAAAATATGCAGGAGCCAATGATGAAGACGACATTAGATCACACTTATATTATAAAGGTGAAAGTTTGTGAGTGTGTATGTTTTTTACTCCTTCCAAATTTGATAAAATTTGGTGTGCAGGAAGGTGACACCCTGGATTAACATATAGGCTATTTTTGCCACGGGTAACACCGCGGGGCGCAGCTAGTATAGCATAAATGCGTTAAATATACTAAGATATATTGCAAACGTAGAGATCAAATAGAATGAGCTCGAAATCAACAAATATTTGGAGAAAATGGTGAAAGTAATGATTTTGTTCATACCGATGACTAGTAATACTTAAAGTCCTTTTAGTCGTCTTTTATGACAACCACAAGAAGACAATTTATATGAATTGTAAAATCTTGTGCAAGATACGAAGAGTAAAGAGATGGTGCAACATTTTTCAATGATATTTTCCAATGCGTATTTTTACAGGTAGTTGGTTTATGATACTGATTACATGTTCCAAGAAAGATATAGCGAAATACAATTACTAATTTGGACCTTCCCTACCTCTCTCTTTCCATAAAGATCAGCCTAGGCAGGCCTGTGTCACACCCCGTTTAGTTTTAGTTTGCATTATTACTACTCGTATGCGCGCGGCGACCTCTTCGATGGGGAAAATTCAGTTACATGAATCGTTTGTTCAGAGTAATAAGAATGAATTTGGCTTGCAATGGATGTCTAAAAGAAAAGGTGAGGGGTTCTGACGCGAGGTAGGTAATTTAAACCATAGCGCTAACCACATTAAGTAGATATTTCTTTGAATTTCTTATTGAGTAAGACTTCTGTACGTAACTAAGGCCACAGAATAAGTACTAGTACTTATTCTGTGGCCTTAGACATCAAAAAATAAAAAAGATTTATGCACCGCCAAAAATGCTCCTGTGTAAAAATGCATCATCTAGGAAAATACAATATCATTCTCAGGACCAAATTCACGGAGAACTTTTTCCAACTTCCCGATAAATCGGATTCTTGGCGCAACATTTTCAAAGGATTAAATTTTGTTAATTGGAATTTTTAGGTAATAGAGGAACGTGAATAATTTTTTGTTCTACGAATTATTGGAGGAATTTAATAAAGGCTTTGTTGATAACCAATTTGAATTTTGAATGTTTAGGAATAATAAAGTGTTTTTGTCAAAAATTGAAAATTGAATTCTATTAAGTTGTGGATAAGTTTTCAATCAAATTTTAAGATTATAAGAAGATTTGAAATTCAATTTATCGGGAAGTCCGCTCTACAAACTTGAAAAATGAACTCATCCCTATTTTCCTCTTTTATTTTACCGCGCGTTATTTTTTTTTAAAGAAAAGTAACAAACCTATCACCCATTGATCTTCCACCGTCATTTTCATCATGCCAGGCCTTCTTTCATCCACTGCCGGGCGTCGGCCTCTCTTCGTCGAAGCCACCTTAATTTCTAATTATTAATCTAAAAAAATTACCTTATTTTATACTTGCATTTTTTTGGCGCAATTAATATTTATTATATTATATGTCCATCAAAAATAACAGCCTCCTAGTACAAATTGCGCTAAGTTGAAGAGGGATAGACAGACGACAAGATGAAACTATAAGGGTATAATTCTAGTCTGCGGAACCTTAAAACTACATGCAAAAGAAAAATATTTTTTTTTAATAATAAACGACCGAGCGAGCGAAGTGAGAGAAACATCTCCATTTCAGCTTCGGCAAAAATGATTTCGGGTGTCTACATTTCGGATGTTCAGATTTCTGGCTGTTTTAACCGACTTTAAAAAGCTGGAGGCTATCAATTCGTCTGAATCTCTTATATTTTTTGTATGTTCACCGATTATTCAAAGACGCACAAACCAATTTAAAAAACTTTTTTTGTTTGAAAGTATATACTTGTCAGGTCCTATTTGAATTTTATCAAAATTGGTGGTGTAGTTTGGTGTCCAAAAAAGTCCAAAAAAGGAGGAGGTTATCAATTCGTCACAATCCTTTATTTTATTTTTTTTATGTATGTTCACCGATTATTCAAAGACGCCTGGACCGATTTAAAAAAAACTTTTTTTGTTTGAAACGGTATACTTTCCAAGTGGTACCATGGAAATTTTATCAAAATTGGTTGTGTAGTTTGGGGGTGAAGTCGGTTTTTAGTTTTGAAAAATTAGTTTTCATAAATTGTAATTCAATATTAAGAATACTCGTGAGGTCTCCAGCTCACAGAGCTACTAGCAAAAATGTCTACAAAGTAAGAACCCTACACAATAGTATCGCTGCATATTCCATGTTCCAGGCAACTGGGTGTATAAAGCGCAGGAACCGTATTACCTCATCGCGTCCGTAACTTGGCCGCGCGCACTTCCGTGGTCCGCCATTCGTAATGGACATCTTCGTTTCATCACAGCAGAATGTATTGTATTATATGAAAGGATCCCACAACATGCTAATGTTGTGGGATCCTTTCATCCTATCAGGGAAAATGATAGGGTTAAAAAATATTATTCTATTTACTCCGTCAGTTAAATTATACTAAATGTACACGTAAATATTTAAGTGACATAAACCCGTGACCTTTTCAGAGAACATTTAAAATGCCAAACTAAATGTTTGTACAAAAATCCAGCTTATTGTGATTCATTTCGAGGTTAAATTTTATTTTGAATTAAACGAATGTATTATATATGTCCCGTACTTATGGGAAGAGGCCAGATGGCCTCTCTTTAATACCGTGGCAGAGAAGACGTTGTCTTTTATGGGATGCCACCTGCGTTAACACCTATGCGGCGTTTTATCTCAACAATTCGATAAGATCACCCTGGGCAGCAGCCAGGCTGGCAGCCACACAAAAAACAAAAATATTCAATTTCATTAACAAATTATGATTTTGTACCTGTGGCTGTTGAAACTGCTGGTCCGTGGTGTCTAGAAGCAAAAAAGTTTATAAGTGAGATAGGACGCCGCTTACCAGACAAAGGTTTCGCCCCCCCTCGGGATGGTATCTGGTTCAAAGAATTGCTATCGCTATACAAAGAGGAAACGCTGCTAGCGTGATGGGCACCTTTGAACCAGGTACTATCCGAGCCGGAATTATTGATTTCTTTTAGACTTCATTTGGTTTTAGTAAAATACATATATTAGTTTAGTTTCATAATTTAGTGTAATTTGTTATCCGTAATTTAGTTAAATTTATCAATATTTTAAGTTTAAATAAATGTTTTTGGTTGTAGAAATTACTAAGTATACTATGCGTATCTGTTTCGACGTGTCAATAAAAAAATAATCTTTTGGTTTTCTTTTGCAAGTTAAGCACGCAGACGTGATTCACATCTGGATAGGTGACCATAAGTAGCAAAAAATTCTAACTCATCCGTACTTCGGATGGAACTTTAAGTTCTTGATCCCGTCTGTTAACATTGTAGGGCAGTCGTCAAACTATGCTATGCCTTGGTAGCCTGAAAAAATCTAGCACCAGTGTACACACGATAAAAAAAAACGTAGATAGATTCAACTCAGCACAACTTCGCGTCGGTAAACTTCGCCGGGTATATAATGACAGTATAGCCATAGTTAATTGGACGGACATCTTTGTTTGATTGCAGCAGATATGAAGATGACCAGGGAATTCATTGTTTGCGGACAATGAGACATAGTGATCCATATCTCTCAACATTATGAATTGATACATTAGGTAAGTGTCTTGTGTTTTGCTGCCTAGCCCCCATCGGCCAAGTCCGTACCGTCGTCCGAAAAATAACCTTGTTCCAAAGACTTTATTTAATAAGGTTTCATTGTGTTCTGTCCAATGACTGTTACCGTCCAATGACTAGAAGTTTACCCTATATCTACTTTAGTACGGAGGCAGTCAAATTATAATCTAATATATAAAATTCTCATGTCACAGTTTTCGTTGCCATACTCCTCCGAAACGGCTTGACCGATTTTGATGAAATTTTTTGTGCTTATCCGGTATCTATGAGAATCGGCCAACATCTGTTTTTCATCCCCCTAAATGTTAGGGGTAGTCCACCCCTAAATTTTTTTTTTATTTTTTAGACAAAATTTTTAATTTCTATTTTTTTATGATACCACATACAAAAATACATACAATCCTCAATTTTGGCAAAACAACGTTTGGCGGGTCAGCTAGTTATATCTAAAAAGATAGCTCATTTAGATTGACTATATATCGATAGTAAAAATCTAGAAAGGTTTTTGTAAAACATTTTCCGCTTTTCATAAATGTGTTATAAATTATAATATAAAACTAGCCTTACAACCAAACGAAATAAATAATTAACTTTATAAGTTATTGATTTCAACTTTGTTTTCGTTTATATGCTTACTTATTAAATATTTTATGGTACTTGACCATTCCTGGTAATCAGCTCCGTCCTCTGGGCTAAAAGGCCAGCCCCCTTGGATCTGCCCGTACCTAGCTACGCCCTTGTAATCATGACATTTGAATCTTGATATCCTAAGTCTCCTTTGCAAGAGCTAAAAAGTTATTTGTATTGTTTCAATACCTTTACTTGTTTTCAAATATGAGTATTATGGTAAAATATTCTTTGGATATCCGTGTGTTTTTAAAACAGGTTTCAATACAATACAAAAACGCATCGACACACACCATCCATTATAAGTATTTTAATCAATATATCATGGTATCAAGAATACCATACTTCGCTTTGTATAAGTGTTTTTGTATTTCGTTGTTATAATATTTACCCGTCTGCGCCAGAAGGTCATGTTTTTAAAATGTATATATGCATGGAAGTAAGTATGTAATAATGAAAGTATGTAGGTATGTAAGTTTGTATGTACTTCTTAAGTTTTAAATATTTGTAGTGACGCTCTGCAGCCTAAATTGGCTTGATGAGAGATGTCGTTAGATTCGTCTTAATTCAGAGAGTGACATTGGGTAAGTATAAAGAAAATTAAACAACAGTAAAATGGTAGATTTTCGAAAAATAAATCAATTAGTCATGTTTTCTTTTTGAAGTGAAAACTTCTTTAGCGGCGTTGTACACTTTATTTGTAATGGGTAAAAAATGTTAAACTCGCGTCAGGAAACTCGCGTCAGGACACGGGACACTGATCGAAAATTCGTAAGACGGATGGAGCGTAGACAGCCGGCGCGGCGTAGGCGAAAATTTATGCCTGCGTCTGCTGTTTCGTTTAGGCGGCGCAAGGCGCTTGCACGTGGCACGTTGTAAATAAATAAATATTGTATTCTACCACATAAATATTAGTACTTTTATACTAATAATTAAAGCAATTTGTAAAAATTATTCCCTAACCATTCCAAAATATCAAAAATGCACAACGTTAATATTCAAGTTTTCACTTCTGCCGGCACTCCCGAAGTGCAACCCATCGTTTTTTTTTTATTTTTTATTCTTTCTTTGTAATTACTTGTTTTTTTCCCTTCTTATCATTCACCTCTCAAGGGTACCTTGGACGTCGTTTCGTGAGCAAGCTGTCCAATATCAGGTACTTCGTCCTATCCCAGACAAAAAAATTAAAACTTAAGAAGTACTCTGTGAGATGGCTTATTTCCAGGATCGATAACTACCTTAAAACAAAAGTCTGGATTGAGCTAGGCCATAATGTCATAATTTGGTACATACTGAACCTACAACTTGACAGTTTTATAATTTCGACATTCTAACAATTTAATTGACCGAGCGAGCGAAGCGTCTCAGTTTCGAGACTGGCCAAAAATGCTAATGTACGGCTGTCAGTTTGTGTGTCCGGCTGTTCTCGCCTACAGGTCGCATTTCTTCTTCGAGAAGGTTCTAAAATTATATAGAACTTTGTCGATTCAGTTCTCCGAAAATTTTCAAAAACTGCGACAATTAGAACTTAAAAAAAAAAAAATTCACATTTCAGCCTCTCAAAAATGTCTTACTCCATTTTGTCACCCTTATTAGGACGCAACTTTATTGTCTGAAGAACTTTTTCATCGGAAAACTTTTACGGGTCGGTACATAACAAATAATGTCCACATATCAACTTTAAATATTGATTTATTGCGATTTGACGTCCTTGCAGAAAATGCTGGAGTGCAGTTTGTTGCTGCTTCTTATGCACTAGCGCTTTGGAAGCGGCAGTAAACTTAACCGTAAGTAGCCATTTGACGTCAACGATTGTGCAACAAAACAAAGTGACGATTATGTAAATATCTTATGATGATAAAGATATATTTGAATTTGAATTAAGTCTGCACTTCAATGACTATTTTTTTCTTTTAGTAACATTCTATGGCTTACCGAGTGAGTACTTCGTTTATATTTGGTATAGAGCCATGCCGCCTTTCCTCCAGTAGATGAGGTCCTAAAAATGCTATCGTGGTGCCAAAAGATGCTCAAAACCGTGCTAAGTGGAGAAGAAAAAGCCGGAAAGTGGACCCTATCTGAGATTCTAACCCTGATGGAGAGTAGAGTTGGGAAAGGGGTGTTTTCCTGCGTAAAAAAAAAATATTTGTTACGGTTAAGAAAATTAAACGTCACAAAATTATGTCACTTGTCATTGATCATATCCGTTTTCAAAGTATTTGTGTACACGGAAAATTTATACAGAATACCTACATCAAATAAAAGTTGTATAAAGGCACTACTTATCTCAAAAGAGATCTCTTTCAGTTGGCCTGTGAGAGGAGATGTTTATGGAAGAGAGGCATACAGGCTTGCATTTATTATTGTACCTCTAGAAAAACTGATATTAAGAGCGCTATTTGACTCCAAGGGACTTTGACGTCATTATATAGCATGTATTTCATTAAAAAAAAAAACTCTCAGGAAATGATTTTTTTGACGTTTAGACAAAAGTTTCTGATTGGAGTTATTTGAAAGTAGCTGATTGAACATTTGTTTGAACCCTTACTAAATAAGTGCACATTAATATATCGGCACCCACGAAACTGTTGAGACAGAATGATCTACACATTTCGAATCCATAGAACAATACACCTCAGACTCTGATTTTAGAGTTTCAATTCATACATTTTTATGAAATTCCCTAGTCCCCGGTTTGTCTGTACACGAAAAACTCTGAAACTATTGGGCCGATTTTAAAGCGGTTCTAATCACGTCTTATCTCTTTGAAGGTTTTATCCAGATCATTTCTCCGGGAAGGTTTACATGACCTTGCGAAGCTGGGGCGGGCCGCAAGTTAATATCTATTGTTATCGATGACCTCCGTGGCGTAGTGGTCACCATGCTAGTCCGCCACTCAGAGGTCCTGGGTCCGATCCCCGGTCAGGGCAAGTTGGAAAATGGCCTTTTTCCAATTGTCCTGGGTCTTGGATGTTTATCTATGTATTTATGTATTTGTTATAAAATATGGTATCGTTGAGTTAGTATCCCAAAACACAAGTCTCGAACTTACTTTGGGCCTAGCTCAATCAGTGTAATTTGTCCATATATATATTTATATTTATTTATTATTCAAATAAATCCCGGTAAGTCCCGTTATATTAATAACTAACTTTTATCCGCGGCTTCGCTCGCGTATAATAAATGTGATGACAGGGTTAAAAAGGTTTAAATGTAACTAGTCCGTCTTTTAGATTATCCAAAAATAAAGGATCCATATTTTTCAGTTTTACAAAAAAGTAATAATTTACAAAGACACGATGCATCAAAGTTCCGGGGGCTTGCGACGTCACCTCTATGTAAAAATCGCACGTACCCGTGACGTTATGCAGAATTTCAATGCGCTGTATCTTTGTCATTTTTTGTTTCTCAGAGAAAAGAAAAAAAAAAGAAATGTGGTGTCGTGGGACACCAGGTAGGAACGAAGTTCCTTCGGCTAATGTAGAATCGACACAATTTGCAAAAGAATTGTGTATACGACTGTCGCGCCTGCGCACGTCTCATTTAACGGTTTTATTTAACGAGGTCATCCTTACGGTTTTACTATCACATTTTTTTCAGTTCGGTCGCGCAGCAAAATCCCTATCTCCTCCAAGCCTGCCGTAAGGAACTTCGTTCCAAAACGTGTACAATATTTTTTAATAGTCTAAACGATGGGCTAAAAATATTTTTCCATACGTCATGCGAATTATGATGACAGTTGAAAAGAAGTAGTGTTTTTTTGAAAGAAACTCATAATTATTTCAGAACTATAACATAGGACGGAGATATATAATTGAGTTGTCCAAATTGTAGGTCGGACCACACGGCAGTTTTGTTTACACTATATTTTTTTAATTTCTCACCAATCCACTTTCTCTCTGCTCTGCATAGAATACCAATGGTATTAATGAGATCGTCACTCACGGTCGCTGGCCGGGTTGCCTTGACTTTCACTAGCATAAGCACAAATTTATGTACTATTAGGATCATTTTCTGAAAATAAGCGAAAAAATAACCAACTTAGTATATGTCAGGCTACTCTCAGAGTAGAGTTCATATGTAAAATGATAGAAATGTAATTTTATATTTAAAATGATGGTTAATTTTTTGTTGGAACTTTTAAATTGTACCTAAGAGGAGCGTTGAGGTAGTGCTGTACTCTCAACATGTCAGGGTCGAGCATTTGTCTCAATTATGTTCATATAGCACTAATACGATAAAATATGTACAGAGATATAAATAACAACCATTTTATAAACACATTGAATATTAGTAGAAAAGATATTGTTAATAAAAAAAAAATATTTAAAAAGCTGACCGTGGATGTCCGGATGTCTGAATGTACGTATGTGTCACGATTACGCTCGAAATACTTAATGTATTTGTACCATTTTTAGGGTTCCGTAGTAAACAAGGAACCCTTATAGTTTCGCCATGTCTGTCTGTCTGTCCGTCCATGGTTTTACTCAGCGACTATTAGTACTAGAAAGCTGTGATTTAGCATGGATATGTATATTAATTAGGCGAAAAAAGTGGTAAAATAAAATATTGAAAACAAATTTTTTTTAGGGTAGCTTCCATACAAGTAAAGTGAAAAGGCAATTTCTTTTTCTCGACTTATCTGTTATGTTGGGTATTGTTGAATAGGTCTTTTAAAATTATTATGAGGTTGTTAACACCGTTTCTCGATTTAGGGATCCGTTTCTGAAATATTTGGTTTTAAAGTGAAAATTTTTGTTTGATTCAAATGTCCCCCCCCTCTATCTGCTAAACGGTTATATGTAAACACGTGAAAAAATTCACAGCTATAGTATATATAACGAAATTTAAAGGAAAACTATCAGACCTAAGTAGGGTTTACAATTTTAAAAGTTATAGGCGATCATCTTATAAAATGTACTCGCAAAATGAAAATTTCACACAAAAACAATAGAAAATTTGTTTTTAGACTTTTTTAGTGGCATGAATTCTAAGTGGGCATTCGTAACTAGGGAACCCTACCCTGCGCGTGGCCCGACACGCACTTGGCCAATTATTTTAAATAGCTTCATCACGTCACGGGGTTGTATTCCAGTTGAAAATTACTGTCTTATTCAGTGTGGTTTATGAGGCGGTCATGAGGCGAGCACTTTTTAATTTTCCAAACTTTGTTGTATATTCTGAGAAAGAAAAAAATAGATTCAGCTGTTAGAAATAAAAATAACAAACAAACAGATGAAACACTACAAGTTATTTATATCATATTCTACGATAATGGTCTCCGTTCAGCATATTTCGTGGCGTGAGTTCAAATATGCGATATTTAGTAATAAATACGTCATCGTCATCATTAATTTCATAGTCATCATTTATACGTCATCGTCTTTATTTTTGTTTTCAATGCAGGAGCATAACCCTCTCTGTACTACCAGGGCCATACTTGGCCAGAGTAGCCAGAGAATTTGGCCTACATCTTCCACGCTGGCCAGACGGATTGCAGAAGTCTCATTGCTGTATATAAGCTTTGTTCAGCTAGTATTCCCTAAGTCGCCTTCTACGACATCTACGAGAAGACTTGGAGTGATCCTTTTCTACTCTGCCGAAAACCACATGGCGAAGACGGCATTACATAAGTGTATTTAGTCATATCCAAGATCTTTCCTTGACCTTAGGAGAGTAAGACTACGAAAAGAAAACTAATAATGTCTTAGAAGAAAGTGTTAACCCAGTTCACACCGAGGGGGGCGTCTCACGAACAATCAGTATAACCACATAACAATCTCATTTAGCCATCAGCCGACCGTGTCGTCCATGACGATGCCTTATTGCTCTGTGGCTCGACATTGCAGTCGCGGTTCACTGGCTGATAACACTTGTAAATAGTTTTAATTAAAAAAAAGTAAGGTCGCTCGATGACTTCGTTCGGAATTTAAAATGTTCTGAATTGGAGTTATGGCTGCACGTAAATAAAAAATAATAGTTCGGAATTTAAAATTAAGACAAAAATTAACGATCTGAAACCATAGCCGCGAATATAAAAATATAGTTTGATTTAAAAAAAAGAAGAAAATGAGTGGAAGCGTGAAGATAAGTGAATTGGACAAAGTGTTGTCACAGTTTAGTGTGTTTGGTCGATACCATGGCGTTTTTATGTTCTGGTCGTTTATGGCTTTGGCTTCCAATTCTGTGTTTTGTGGAAATTTCGTGTTTTCTGCTGAGGAAGTTGCATATAGGTAAAGTATAAAATATGTATTTTTATTTTAGAAATACTTGGGGAAGGCCTACGTCCAGCGGTAGACTTCCTGTCGCTGATATAATGATGATGAACGTATATAAAATAATATTAAATTTTCTTAAAATTACAAACCTAAAACACTGTCTTTATTTTATTTAATTATACTAGTAGGTATTTTTTAACTTATTATAGGTTCTAATAGGCTATAGGATTCGTGTATTTCATAGAGCGAGCTTGATCTCGCAGCTACTATTTACCTATAGTGGCTCTGTGAGCTAGACCTTGCAAGATACCCGTTGAAGTGTATCGGATTAAATGTTGTTTAGACAAAAAAGTTTAGCAAAAAAGTTTAGCCTTCTCAATAAGGGTAGCAAAAAGTTTTACGACTTTTTGAACCTTTTTCGATTTTTCTATAATACTATTATTATTTTAAGTTTTCAATCTCCATATAAACACCATTTAAAAAAAACGATTAACTGGGTCAACAAAAAGTGCATATAAGTATCGAATCTGATTACAAAAATTCTCGAGAATCGGTTGAGAAATGCAACTTGTAGGCGAGCACAACCGGAAAACTGCACGGGCATCCGGAATTCAGACACACGAAATAGTTTTCGCTGAAGCTAAAACAAAGAACTTTGTTCGCTTCACTCACTCGGTTAATAATATCTGAACCTCAGAATATATACTAACCGCACCAAAAATTGCTAATCAATTCAGAGGTCGGGAAGTTAGGCATTACCGGACGAGCAATTTTCTTATGTTTGTTTGAAATGCATATTATTAATTCAGTAATCTAAATATATATAACTCAAAGGTGACTGACTGACTGATATAGTGATCTATCAACGCACAGCCCAAACCACTGGACGGATCGGACTGAAATTTGGCATGCAGGTAGATGTTATGACGTAGGCATCCGCTAAGAAAGGATTTTGATCAATTCTACCCCCAAGGGGATAAAATAGGGGATGAAAATTTGTATGAAACTATGTGAATTTTGAACCGATCGGGCTGAGACTTTGCATGCATAAAGCCTCTATGACGTAGGCACCCCTAAGAAAGGATTTAGATCAATTACACCCCTACACGAGCGAAGCCGCGGGCAAAAGCTAGTTAATATTATATTATTACAGAGGACGGGAGGTATGGCATTGCCGGATGAGTGGTTTAATCGTACAATACGACGCAAATAAGTTGAACAAAAATAGCGGACTTCAAAGCATTTATGTACAAATTCTCGGCACGTAGGTTGAACCTAAATGGCGGTTATTGGCGTAGGTACAAATAATGCGCCGCCATTTTTGTTCAACTTATTTGTGTTGCATTGTAATTATTGACTCGTACTTATCGTCAATCCCATTCCGGCCGAGGTATGTAAAGTGCTTTTCTCAAAAAATGTGAGGAAATAATTAAAAAAAAATCCAACTTTACAAATATTTACCGAAACAATTAATGATTAATGCAAAGAATTTTAAAATACTTATTACGCGGTTTACCGAACAAATCTGCTTTTCCGCGTTTTTAGTGCAAAGGTAATATAGCTCATACAGCCCAGTCATATATTACGTAAAAAAATTAATACCGCACATTATTTTTTTTTTCTTGCAAAGAAAATTAAACATATTTTCGTATGATTTTATACCAATATAATCATAAAACGGTTGTCATATTCATATACATATGTAACGCTCGAAGAGTGCATTTTTTATAATGTGGTATAGCAATTGCTTGTATGACAAATTACATAATTAGGTGCTTTCCTGGGCCAAAAATAAATTATTTGGAAAATAAAACGTAACAAAATAATGTCACTTGTCATTGAAAGGTTTTGGATTTATTATTACAGGAAAACATTTGACTCCAAGAAACTATATCGTCAAAGTCTCATTTTGGTTTTGACGTGTAGTAAAAAGTATCTGATTTGACTTTGAGTTGAGCAGCGGCCAGGAATGAAGTAAAGTACAATACCCGGCACGTAAGCTGAACAAAAATGGCGGTCGTTGTTTTTCCGTTTAGAATCACATTTCTATCCGAACTTCAGATAGAAATGATTTTAGCTTTGATGAAAGACCAAAAAATCTTTTTGAAACTTTTATCTCCAATTAAACATGCGCCGACAGCCGCCATTTTTGTTCAACTTACGTGCCGGGTATTGTAATGCATAAGCCAAGAATAACGAACTTCGTATCTTCTTTTTACTACAATTCTGCCTATATTTTTGAGCATGTTTAAGAAAACACAATTTACAAATCTTAATGCTAATAATTCCATTTCGTATTTCACAGTAATTAGAAACGGAAAATGAATTTCGTTTATGTGGTTTACAGAATTCATATATCAATTGGAATAGTCATATTGAACACATTAAAACTAGATTAAGTAAATTTATGTATGTTCTTTACCAAATAAAACTGCTTTTTAACCGACTTCAAAAAAGGAGGAGGATATCAATTCGATTGTATGATGTAGGCTAAAAATGATCGTCCATGCTAGATAGAGAGAAAAGAAAAAAAAAAAACAAAGAATGCACCAAATTCTTCTCTTACCGTTCAGATCGTAAATGACGATTGAGGGAACGGGCAAAAATGCGAAGCATGTCAAGCATGTGAATAGTCGATGTGCTTAGCAACCCATCACTATTTTCATTGCTTTTTTCACCTCACGCGTTCACTATCACGCTTAAAATGGCCTTTGGATCTTGAAGCCCTGGGTTATTACGCTAGAGCCTTACTCTCCACACGGTCTCCTAGGGTCCCGCGCAATATGCATTTATAGTACCTATATACCGTCGCTGCACCTCTCCCCCGTTCTGGGTTCTGGGTCCTTATCGCAAAGATTAAGAGAAAAATAATCAAAAGACGCAAAAACCATGCTTATCAACATGGTGACAAAATGGACAAAAAACGGAATCTGCAATAGCGGAAGGTTGCTCAGCCCCTTGCCTTTTTACCCGACTACGGCAAAGCCAAGAGGAAGGGTAACGATTTTTGCAGTCTTTGTATCTATAAATGTTTGTATGTATGTGAGTATGTATGCTGTTCCACGGTAGCATCCGAATCGCTTGTCCAATTTTCCCAAATAATATGTCAATTTATCCGGATAACATAGGCGACAATTTGTATGCAAAAAATGTATACAATGTGGAAGGGACATACTCGTAATAAATCGAACCACGGGCTATATTAGATCACTATAGTATAATAAAGTTAAAATAACAGTCAAAGAACAAGAACAATTTTGGAATTCCCATACAAATTGCCCGGGCGGCAGCACACTTTAGTATGGAAATGCCAAAAAAGTGAGAGTAAAAAGAAATGTTTTTTCGTACCACTTGCTCAAAAAAGTCACATTCTATGGCACAAAAAGCGAACATAACGATAGTCACTTTTAATCTGTTAAAAACAGGGAAAGAAAAATGTACTGAATTTCATTCCGCCTCTAGACCAAGAATGAAAACAGGGAAAGAAAATTGTACTGAATTTCATTCTAGAGGGAGAATGTGGTTTAAGTTTGAAATACTTACCGAAATTTATACTGAACTGAAATCATTTCGATAATGTTAAGCGTAAAAAAATTACGATTTTGAATCAACAACATGTATCAGCAAAATCCACAAAACCACTTTAATTTCATAAAATAAAAAACTAAATCGAGGTATGTCATTGTTTGTTTACATCAGCTGTTTAGTTTTCCAAAAAGAAATAGCAAAGGGTTATTTGCGTCTTACACATACAGCCAAGTTTTCTGCGTACCTATATTTATTTACAACGTAAAACATTTTGTATTTTTTAATGTAACTGGATGGAAATTAATTAAATTATTTTAATAAATGCTTATCTCTTGTTATTATTGTCTTAATTTTTTTCGCAAATGGTACGAAAAGTAGAGTTTTCCTCAGTGATAAAGCTGCCTTAGTCTTAGGTAATCCGTCGCTACACTCCGGACTTGTCCTAAATCCCTCGCCTCGCTCGTGATTTAAGTATTTAACACCCTCGCTCCGCTCGGGAGTAAACCTCGAGTCTTTCGTTGCGCTCGCGATTTAAGTCGTCACCCGCGACTGAAGACACTGCTTTATCCCCTTGGTTAATAATCTACTGTTTCTGTTTCTATATCGAGTGGGGTATCAAATGAAAGGTCTAAGATTAGACATTTAAAAATATATACATTGTTAGCCGTGCATGGCTCCGGTAGTCGGATAGTCGTTTTTCAAACGTAAATCTTGTTTAAAATAGTTTTTGGAACAGCCATTCCCTTGGTCGCCGGCTTGCGCGGGAAGAGGTGTAGCTTATATTTTTAATTTTCTTTGCTCTCGGACCAGCACAGAAAGGATAAGTGTTCTCGTTATAAGAAAATTGTTATTGTTTGTTGGTATAAGAACACACAGGGTGTTTATAAAACCAAATGAATTCTGAAAGACGTGACGTCAATCTTAATGCCGTCGTATCTTATTGTTCGTTCGAAATCTTTCGCTTTTTTATTCGACTCCGGCGAAACCAGAGGGTAAGTATATATGTGTGTTTTTCTGTTCTTCGTAACTTCAACATTATGCGTGATAACTTGGCAAATGAGGTATTGTTGGAAACGTTTTGCCTGTCTGCTGGTTAAGCTGTTAGATTACATTCAATATGGCGCCTTCCTTCTATAGACTGTAAAATAATGAACTGAATAGTTTTCCAAAACTAAAAACCGACTTCACCTCCAAATTAAACAACCGATTTTTAAAAATTTTCTAAGGGACCACCTGACAAGTATGAACTTTCAAACACAATCTTCCTAATCGGTCTGGGTGTCATCAAATAAATCGGTGAAAATAATTTAAAAAAAAGATCCCGATGAATTGATAACCTTCTCCTTTTTCGAAGTCGGTTAAAAAGAAATAATAGAACCAAACCACGTTGGTTCTCAAATAAAAATGTTATAACGATTATACCAACGATTACACATTAAATTTAGGTATTTTTTTACATATAGCATCTTCACTTTTTAGCCCCTTTTGGCTAGCGAGGGCTAGATCATCGCATATTAAAAATACATTATACATTTACTTACAAAAAAGATACCTTACAACACATAATTAAAATACGATATTTTATCAATTATTTTTATTATTCATATCAATAAGTGAAATAATCCGAAACCTATGTAAAAATACGAAACCAATGTTAATAATACGGTATTAACCGTTTTTTTATATTTATATAAATAAGTAAAATAATCCGAAACCTAACACTAAAATTTCATTAATCTGCCAAAAATAAATAAGTTATAAATAGGCTTTTAAAATCCGATGAAAGGGGAAACAGTCAAGTAACAGAAAAAGGATGCATGTTCAGCGCTCTTGACGTCACTTCTATTAAGTCTCGCGCATAAGAAAGAGATAGTGAGATATCTCCACCACGCTCCACTCTTGTTTGTTTGAAATGCATATTACTACTTCAGCAATTAAACAAATTTCTTGCTGTTTAAAAAAAAAAATATTTTCAGGTATTTTCTGATTTATATAAAATTAAAATATAAACCAAAACATACACAGTAAAATAGCTCCTATTTCTACTACACTGAACTTTTCACATTTTATTAATAATCGCAAGTAAAGAATAGTCAAACAGAATTGCCTCCAATTTTCTTATCAAGGGTTTTTATTTCACGAGCTACTTTTTATGCCTATTATTGCTGATACGAGTCTAAAAATACAATTTTGAGATAAAATAAATGGAGTGTGATTTAAAGAGAGCTTTTTTATTTCTTGCTATCTTTAAATACGTGCTACGTAAAATGAATGTTTTTAACCGATTTCCAAAACGGAGAAGGTTGTCAATTCGAATTTATAGGAGTTTTAGGTTATATTCACCCAGAGGTCCCGGGTTCGATCCCCGGTCAGGACAAGTTGGAAAATGACCTTTTTCAAATTGTCCTGGGTCTTGGATGTATATGTACCTATTTGTTATAAAATATAGTATCGTTGAGTTAGTATCCCATAACACAAATCTCGAACTTACTTTGGGGCTAGCTCAATTAGTGTTATTTATTGTCCCTGTATATTTATTTATATTTATTTATTATTTATATTTATTCAATTTTATGTATAAGAATGATTAATATTCAAACTAAAAACGAAAATAAATCTAAATTAAAACTAAAGTACAAACTAAACTTAAAACTAAATAAATAAAAATAAAAAACTTACAAGTAAAAAATGTCGTGCAGATCATTGCCCTGCGGCAAAGTGCCCAAAAGGTTGACAGCATTGCCACGCTGGATGGCAATGTTTATTCGTTGGACGAAGTAATTGCCAGCCCTTTGGTCACCTGACACCTCAACCAACTTCTGATTAAAAAATTAAAAAGTTTATGGGTTGATGGCCCCCACGGACCAAACGGCTCAAATATGAAGCCGTTCCCTAGGCATTCATACTTGCGCCGTTTTAGGGTTTCCGCAGTGGCTGCAGCTGGGCCAACCTTGGAGCTTATACCGTGAAGATGGGAGGCCGCCGGGGTATCGACACAAGTAGCGTCCCACACCAACGGCTTTCCCAACTTCCACGGCACAAGCGTTATACCATCCGGTCTCTTGCCATCATCGTGAGCCAAACCATTTGGTTCTTAAATGGCAGGCAACCTGATAGTGACAAGAGTTCGGTGTATAATATTATTTAAATTAGCATGACGTGAGTCGAGCACGAGAGTCCGTGGTGGCCGAACTGGTCGACAGTGTAATAATATAATTTATAGGTATATATTTTTTGAATGTTTCCCGGTTATTCGAAGCCGCCTGGACCAATTTGAAAAATTGTTTGAATGTGCACTCGCGAGGCGGTCCCATAGAAATTTTATGAAAATTGGTTGTGTAGTAGTCTGAAGTCAGTTTTAGATTTGTAAAAATATTAAGAATGAAGTTTTCATTGTACTTATAAGATATAAGTTTTTGGAAATTTTTTTTTTTCTACTAGCTTTTATTGTGAGGCCAAAAACTTATTAAGACAAAAGAAATAAGCCCAATTTCGATAGAGTTACGTCGTTTTATAACTGAGTTCCATCGAACACCTTTCATCTCCGTGATCAGACGCTAGACATTGTCTACCATAAAGTGCTCGTCAAGACAAATCCAAGGAGTCCTATTTAAGGGGATACCTGAATTTTCCGGGGTCCAGTGCTGCCTCCATTTGAAATGAATCATTTGATAGGAAACGGAGACATCATTTAAAATTTTGTCTTCACCAAGCACTAGATAACCCTTCAAATTACTTTATGAACTTGTGTTTATAGTTTAAAGTGAGAACTTGAAGCTTTTCTACGCACATACGCCAAAAGTGGCCGTTTTTGGCAATTGTGCGTAGAAAAGCTTTATGTTCTCACTTTAAACTGTAAACAGTAGTTAATAAAATAGTTTGAAGGGTTATCTTGTGCCAGGTCAAGACAAAATTTTAAATGATGTCTTCGTTTCCTATCGAATGATTTAGTTTAAATGAGGACAGCACTGGATCCCGGAAAATTCAAGTATCCCCTTAATGAGGTTATGTTGTTTAATTACTGAGTTCGGTCCAATATCTCCGGCTCCATCATCACATCTTTGACTCCATTATATTTTATTGTCATTCGAATTACACAATAACAATGGTTGAATATTTAATTACAATATTTGACCTAAACAAACATTCTTACATACTTACAATGCGACACAAATAAGTTAAATAAAAATGGCGGACTTCAAAGCATTTTTGTACAAATTCCTGGCACGTAGGTTGAACCAAAATAGCGGTTATCGGCGCAGATGCAAATAATGCGCCGACGACCGCCATTTTGGTTCAATTTACGCGTCCGGAATTTGTACAAAAATGCTTTGAAGTCCGCCATTTTTGTTCAATTTATTTGTGTCGCATTCTACTTAAGATACATTGTTAGTTAGATAATAGCTTGTAAAAATGTATTTATTAGGTAAAGTGAAGTGTTTATAAGGGGAGTTCGATGGTCCGGCGGGAGTGCGCATTACTAGCGCTTTGTTCGCTCTTGGATATCGCACAAGTGGCATAAAAATTTCTTGAGTTCTTGCGTGTTTCGGAAGGCACGTATAAGCCGTTGGTCCCGGAGGTCATCCTGGCAGTCGTCAAGCTATGTCAGGTGCCTCTAGGCAGCTCGAAAATTGTGACGCCAGTGATGGACACACAAGAAAAATAATAATAGTGAAGTGTAAAAATAATACTATTTGTGTCATTCAGTGCCTAAGATAGCTTTTTTTTTATTCTGTTTGATACGTACAACTTTATTATTTGAGTAAATATTGAAATTGTAGTAGATACATTAAGTATATATTTTTTTCTTGGCTTTGGGGTTAGTTATCACTATGCTCACTATCGCATCTACTAATAATTGGCACCTATAGATTTTTCTTGGAATTGGGGTATTAAAGTTGTCTTAAATATCATTCTATTAGTAGATCAATTCACGTACCCTCGGCAGCCCTTGGGCTGATTTAGCTTATGTTCAAAATATTTTGTACTGTAAATATCTTCACGCCTAAGAAATTTCATGGAGCTCCGATCAAAGATACTCGAGTTATTTTCGAACATACAAACTTTGACGACCTCCGTGGGTGGCGTAGTGGTCACCATGCTAGTCCGCCACCCAGAGGTCCCGGGTTCGATCCCCGGTCAGGACAAGTTAGAAAATAGCCTTTTTCAAATTATCCTGGGTCTTGGATGTTTATCTATTTAAGTATTTATTATAAAACTAGCTGATGCCCGCGACTTCGTTCGCGTGGACTTTATGACTCCGGCGTATTAATATAAATAACAACTAATGAAAGAGAGAGAGAGAGAGAGAAAGATAGAGAGAGATAAGAAAGTACTTGTAACAGTGTTAGGAGTTAAAAGTCAATATTATTTTAATTCTTTCCTTCGGGAGCCAATATGAAAAGAGCTAAAGTGTTACTAACCCTGGAGAAAGCCACATTAAGTTGGCTATGCGAAAAACCAGTCCTTAGATCGACATCAGCAGCTTTAAGCCTCTAAAACTGTGACTTATTTTCATAGCGAAGCAAGTAAACACATGGAACTGTGTCGTATTTTCAAAATGAAAATTGTTGGGGATGAGTGGCATACGCGGAATAAATACAGTTTCACTGGCACCACTCACGGTAAACTTGAAGTGTCTCAGCAGACTATGCCGAAGTTTAGCGGCTCAAGTTCTGTGTCTAAAGTTCGGTGGGGATGACACACTAAATAAGCTGAAGTTCGGTGGAAACGCTGGACAGTAGTGATGTGCCGATGTGAGAATTAATCTTCCGTCTTTGGCGCGTCTGCAGCGAACGGAAACAGGAGCGGAAGAGGGAACGGAAGTGGAAGAGGGAACGGGAGCGGAAGCGGGAGCGTAAGTGGGTACGGGAGCGGAAGCGGTAACGGCGGCGGAGGCGTCGGCGGCGGCGTCGAAAGCGGCGGCGGCGGCGTCGGCGGAAGCGGCGGTGAAAGTGGCGGCGGCGGCGGTGGCAGCGGCGGCGGGAGCGGCGGCGGCGGCGGCGGCGGCGGGAGCAGCGGCGGCAGTGGCGGCGGCGGCGGCAGCGGCGGTGGCGGCGGCAGCGGCGGCGGCGGAAGCGGTGGCGGCGAAAGCGGCGGCGGCGGCGGCGGCGGGAGCGGCGGCGACAGTGGCGGGGTTGGCGGCAGCGGAGGCGGCGGCGGCGGGAGCGGCGGAGGCAGTGGCGGCGGCGGCGGCAGCGGCGGTGGCGGCGGTGGCGGCGGCGGCGGCGGCGGCGGCGGCGGCGGCGGCGGCGGCGGCGGCGGTGGCGGCGGCGGCGGCGGCGGGTACGGGTACGAGTACGGGTTCGGGTACGGGTACGGGTACGGGTACGGGTAAGGGTACGGGTACGGGTACGGGTACGGGTACGGGTACGGGTACGGGTACGGGTACGGGTACGGGTACGGGTACGGGTACGGGTACGGGTACGGGTACGGGTACGGGTACGGGTACGGGTACGGGTACGGGTACGGGTACGGGTACGGGTACGGGTACGGGTACGGGTACGGGTACGGGTACGGGTACGGGTACGGGTACGGGTACGGGTACGGGTACGGGTACGGGTACGGGTACGGGTACGGGTACGGGTACGGGTACGGGTACGGGTACGGGTACGGGTACGGGTACGGGTACGGGTACGGGTACGGGTACGGGTACGGGTACGGGTACGGGTACGGGTACGGATACGGGTACGGGTACGGGTACGGGTACGGGTACGGGTACGGGTACGGGTATGGGTACGGGTACGGGCCCGATTCAGGCAAAAGCATCGGAAGTTCGGCATTATGTGTTGCTAGTAATGCAAATAACATTGCAGGCATGCATTGGCTGAAATTCAGCCGCTGAACTTCGGCATACAGTGCTGAGACACTAAGTTGGGTTCCGTTACACAGTTTCAGCGGAGTCAAATTTCGCATCAGCATTATTGGCCCTCCGAAATTAAGACTTATTTTGTGAGCCGAGAGTCCATTTGCTGCAAGTGAATTAAGAAACTCAACTGGATAATTGGTGGCGTCGTCAACAACACTATCCAAGAAATTAACAATAATTTGCGTCATAAGTTCTTTATTAATTGATTTGTATTGTAAATTTTTTGGTGTTAATATGGCGCGTTCACATAACCAAGAATTTTTCTGGTGTGTTATGTTCTGAAGGTTCGCAAATACTGAACTTATAAGTTCTTCTTCAGACGAAACAACTTTTTTTTGGAAAAATTTTCAATGTACAGACACATTTTTTTTACTCTTTTATTATAGTATAGATTTAGTATGATTTTGTTCAGCGGCAACAAAAAAACATCATCTATAAAAATTTCAACTGTCTAGCTACAATGGTTCATGAGATACAGCCTTGTGACAGACAGACAGACAAACAGTCGGACGGTCTAAGTAATAGGGTCCCGTTTCTACCCATTTGGGTAAGGAACCCTAAAAATCGAATAAAAAAAGTATTTATGGGGGGCTCCCATACTACAAACGTGATTTTTCATAGATCGTCGTGTCCGACTCGCGCTTGGCCAGTTGTGTTATAACTCAACAAAAAGTTCTCATCAGACTTAACAACTTTTGCTAAGGCGGCATTTTAATATTTCTTATAGTTTAGCTGGACCATCATAGTTCTGCATCATGTGTTCCATTTTCCAAAATCAATTATAGCCTATATGTTGCCCAGGCTTCACAGCTATATAACAAAAAAAGTTTCATTCGAATCCGTCCAGTATTTCCGGAGATTAGCGTGTACAAACAGACATACAGACAAGCAGACAAACAGACAAACAGACAAACAGACAAACAGACAAACAGACAAACAGACAGACATTTTTTTTTATTTTCTTACTCTTATTACTATATCTCCATCGCCCCAAATATTTTTTTTTGAAAAATTTTTATTGTACAGACACATTTTTTTTACTCTTTTATTATAGTATAGATATAGTATCGTTGAGTTAGTATCCCATAACACAAGTCTCGAACTTACTTTGGGGCTAGCTCAATCAGTGTAATTTGTCCCTATTTATTTATTTAAACATATACATACAAACGCTGAATTGTTGAATTGAAGTACACTAACTATACTTTGCTGGTTTGTTCAAATTCGTAGCAAAAGTAAATTGTTTGACTTAACCACGTTCGCAGGAAAAAGTAGTGCGGAAGAGCCATGGATTCACCGGAACCGGTAGGAAACTCAAGAGGAAGTTCCTCAGAGTCACTTAAGGAAAGGACTGCATTTAGTTACATCTTCGACAAGATACGAGTTTATTATAATCCATTCATCTATGGCATACATAGTGCGCACTATAAGTTTCCGGAAGTGGCCACTTACATAAACAATATTTAAAAATTTATTGCAACATTTGAAAATAGAACTCTTTGGCTGTAGAATGCAGTTTGTTTCATCTGACTGTCTTTTGTTTTTACCTCGTGGCGCCATTTAAAAAATTGTGTGTCTGCATCAACATGGATTTAACTCGGGAAAATTTTCGTAGTATGATTTTCTACGATTTTAAGTGTAATTTGACAGCTCAACAGAGCATCGCTCGGCTTGAAACAGCTTTTGGCAATGAAGCACCATGCAAGACAACTGTTTATAGCTGGTTTGCAGAATTCAAGCGTGGTCGTATCAATCTCAGTGACGAATCTCGCGATGGTCGGCCGTCCACCGCTGTGACCAACAAAAACATCGATGCTGTGCGCCGTATGATTGAAACAGACAGGCATGTGACCTACCATGAAATTCGCGCATCCTTAGAAATAGGCATGAGTCAAATACAATTAATCCTACACAAACATTTGGGTGTGAGAAAGCTGTGCTCGCGGTGGATCCCACACAACTTGACCGAGGCTCAAAAAACGGACCGCGTCACTTGGTGCAGTGCCATGCTTACCAGATTCAACGAAGGTGCGTCAAATTTGGTGTGGGACATAGTAACAGGTGACGAAACATGGATTTATTGCTACGATCCCAAAACAAAGCAGCAATCGAGCGTATGGGTCTTTCAAGATGAGCCGAAACCAACCAAAGTGGCGCGCGTGAAAAGTGCATCTAAGCGGATGATTGCTTCTTTTTTTAATAAAACTGGACACGTGGCTACTGTTGCTTTAGAGAATCGTCGTACAGTGAATAGTGACTGGTACACGACCATTTGTTTGCCGGAAGTTATTGACGAACTCCGTAAAAATAACCGTAAACGCCGTATCATCCTGCACCACGACAATGCTAGTTCTCACACGGCCAGACAGACAAACGATTTTTTGAAGGCGAAAAATGTAGAACTTATGAGTCATCCTGCATACAGTATCTCTAATACAGTATTTTTAAATAACAGGCCAAGTGTGAGTTAGACTCGCGCACGAAGGGTTCAGTATAAAAAAATAACGTTTGTTGTATGGAAGTCCCACTTTAATATATATATTTTCCTGCTTCTAGTATTTGTTGTTATGACAACAGGAGTACACCATCTGTGAAAATATCAACTGTCTAGCTATCACGGTTCATGCGATACCGCCTGGTGACAGACGGACAGCGGAGTCTTAGTAAAAAAGGAGGGGGGAGTCACACGGTAGTGTCCGCAAAGTAACACAGGACAGACAGAGCCCAGAGGGGTTACTCTATAAAATATTATGTTAGTCGTACGATAATGACGAAGAATTTAGAATCATAAGTTAGTGCTCAATGTTGTTTGACACGGAAACGCAGATACGCAGTGAAGTCAGTCTTGCGTACCGCTTTTGGAGTACCCCCCTGAGCTGTAGACCCTACGGTTGCATTTAGCGTAATGGCGTGAAGATAGAAAAAAAATCAAAATAGTGATGGGTTGCTAGCCGCATCGCCTATAATTATAATTCAGATTGATCGGCTTTCACGATCTGCGTGTGAATAGAAGCAAAGTTTTTGCTTTACTCCCAGACCGGCATGGAATAATTCTAATTTTGTTTCAGATGCAAAGACCAGGATTTTGGAAACGACACTTGCACCAGTATAACCAATGCCTCAGAAAAATGCTCAGAATGGGTATATGAGAATCCTAACAGTTTTGTTGCTGAGGTAAGTTTATATTGTATGTTAAGAATCCCCTTACCCTAGACTTTTTCATACAAACGTAGTCTACGTTTTAATTTGAAACGACATGTCAGATTTCAGTAAAAAATTATTTATTAAAGAAATTGCGATTTTCTAGGGATATAATTGGTTTCCTACAGTAAAATTATGAACAGGAAAGAAAATATAAGGGTGTAGACGTTTTCCATACTGATGGTCAAATATGATATGGTCTGTATTCTCTTTTAAGTTCATATTATAACCGTGAAAACTTTTTATATACCCTAATATATGCAATTTCTTTGAAATTACATAATTTCGCCAATATCTGACATGCCGTTTCAAAATAAAAGCTAGACTACGTTTGTATGGGAAAGTCTAGGGTAAGGGGATTCTTAAGTAACTAAAAAGTTTATTATTATAAGTTTATTATAAGCCAGCCATATATTAATATTTACTTAAATACATACTTAAATAACATACACATATTTTGTATAAATATTTTATTGTTCTTCGTATGAATGAAAATGCTAATTTTGCTTTTGTTACCTACCATTAGATACGGTTATTCTATACATATGTTATTCTTTTGTTAATATAGACATGACGAATGGAAGAATATTTTTGTCCATCGGTTAGTTTGTTGGAAAATATTGTACCCGTACGAGTTTTTTTTCTTTTCTCTGAGAAACAAAAATTAAGAAAGATACAGCAAGGTCGACGTCACGGCTAGGTAAGATAAATTAGCGGTGAAGTCGCCAGCCCCCACTCCGGCACTTTGGATGCTGCTCCGATTTCAAAAAATCTTTTTGAATTTTTACTTTTATTAAAAAATCTAAAATCTTTTTGAATTGTCACTTTTTCGGTCAACTGAAAAATATTAGTGAATTATGTTTGGATAATCTAAAAGACGGACAAATTGCAAATTACCAACAATCATACTTTTCTGGCAGTGTCGTCACCCCTATTATGTATACTTTATTGAAAAGCCAGGCCCTTGTCATTGTTATGTAAAAAGTAAATAATGACGATATTTGAAAAGATAATGGACTGGTATTCTTTGCTATATTTGGTATATTAAATATTTTGAGTTTATATTGTTGTAGTCTTTGGTGCTCATTTTCACCAACCATATTTAATATGTTTATTAAAAACGCTACACAAAAAATCGGTGGGACAAATTTTAATGGCCATAAATGTTATTTCATATGCTACGCAGATGATATAGCCGCCCGGGCTAAAGACCATAAACAACTGGAACAAATGCACACCTAGATAAACTCGACTTTTAAAAGAATAGGATTAAGTGTTTTCGAGATATCCTTAAACACTACAATTAACTAGGTATACCACTAATGGGAAACCATAACCAAACACAAACAAAAATAAACTCAATCAAGCCAGGCCTTTGTCACTCCCTGTTTAGTTATAGGAAATATACCTACATTTTTACTATGCACGCGGCGACCACTTCGGAGGGGAAATTCAGTTACATGAATCGTGTGTGCAGAGTTATAAGAATGAAATTAGCTTGCAATGGATGTCTAGGTAAGTTCTGACGCGAGCTAAAGTAAACCATAGCGCTGACCTCATTTAGTAGATATTTCTTTGAATTTCTTTTCTGGGTAAGACTGTAAGTGAGTACTAGTACTTATTCTGTGATTAAGGGACGTAACAGACGGGGCGCGAGTTGCGCCGCGTAACAGCCAGTGATGAGAGTTGCATAAATACTCAATCAACCCATTTGAATATTTACTCAGTAGATTGAGTAAATACCCCTTATATAAATATCCTAATTTATCCATTTGGTGAGTAGATTGATTTATATGAGTTGCGACTTATATTTATATTCATATTCATTATTTCATGTTTTCATGACAATTTTGAAACTTAAATCTAGTATACACTTGCAATTCTTGTCGGAAAGTGTGTGCATATGCCATAATATGCTTAAAATGTCGGTAAACGTTAAATGCGACGCTAAAATATATAAAAATACCATACTAATCATACACTGAAAGTAGGCTTCTTTGACTACATATAATTTTTTGCTGGGAGAGTGCAAAGACGTTATTTTATGTTAAAATAAGTAAACAGACATCAAATGCGATGTCAATATATGAGCACGCTCTATTTACTCTATTTATTAAATCTAGTGGGTAAATACTCAAATGGGTAAGTAGATTGAGTACTATCCACTGCCCAACTCTAGCTGTTACGCGACGCAACTTGCGTCCCGTCTGTTGCGGCACTAAGCTAACTATTTCAAAAAGTGCATAAAGTATAATCCTTATTACATCGCACAATAAGTAATGATAGTTTATAAAACTACTAAAATAGATATATGCCTGGAAATATAAATCATAAGAAGTCATATTCATGTCCCAAATTCAGTGATTAACTGTCCATTGTTCAGACCTGACACGCAAGCAAACTTCCACTTAATCACTGCTTGTTTCCCTTCATTGGTTACAAGGACAAATAAAAGAATTTAATTGCGAAACAATATAATCAGACGTTCACCTGTGATAGCCATGTGGATTTGGCAGAGTACCCAAAGTCTTCTTATGGATGTCGTAGAAGGTCATAGGAAATACAAGCTAACCAAAGCTAAACACCAACCCATCTGCCCAGCTTAAAGAGTGTAGGCTAAATCCTCTGACTGCTCTGGCTAAGTATGGCTCGGGTAGTACAGGGAGGATAGTGCTTCTGCAGTGAAGACTGGAAAAAAACCCTTGATGATGTGATAGTTCTATTTTTAAATTTGGTACGAGAACGCTGGTCGCAGAATGGGCAAAATAGCAACAGGATAAATAATAAATAAATAAATTTATACGGACAAATCACACACATAAACTTAAGGTTGTGTTATGAGATATTAACCCAAAGATACTATATTTTATGATAAATACATATGTAGAAAAACACTAAAGACCCAGGACAATTTGAAAAAGGCCATTTTCCAACTTGCTCTGGCTGAGGAGAACCCAGAACCTCCAGATTGACGGACTAGCGTGTTGACGATTGCGCCACGGAGGTCGGCAAATAACATATGTATAAGTAGTACAAGGTATATGTAGAAATAACAAAAATCTATAATCTTGATATAGGAAATAGAAAATCGAGTTGAATACTGTGTAGTGCTCTCTTGTCGGTATAGTTACGTGGAGATGTCTCCATTTTTCTTCTATCTACCATATTTTTGATCTTCTGGTAACTGCCACGTCATCACACTTCATTTCAACATTATTTCACAATTTATAACAATAAATTAGAGAGAGAAGATATTTTTTAAACTATTGAACATAGAAAAGAGAAGGTGATATGACGTCTCAAAAACATGACAATCTCTTCAAAATGATAGTAGAAGGTAAGATAGAAAAGAGACGAAGGAGAAAGAGGAATAAGATGACCGAGGATGTAGTTTTAGCAACACATTAAAGAAAAGTTAGGGGTAAGGTCCTACCAGAACATTCAAATCAAATCGTTATGTTTCAGGCAACAATGCCCATAGAATAAATACCTTACAGACGAGCATAAATATAATTATATACCTCAACCTAAAATATTTACAATATAAATAAAATATTTATTGTTTTTGTGACTCATTGCACTGTGTGTGTACTGGTTCAGGTAACCGTCCGCGATATCTCCGGAAAACTATTATTATATATTATTATTTATCTACTATATACTTCTATTATTATTTATTCATTCCGTCAACTGGATTATCCAAAAACAAATTACCTATATTTTTTTAGCAAAGTAATAACAATTTACAAAGATACAGCGTTTCGAAGTTTCAGAGTGGGGGCGATTTACGTCACCTTTGTTTAAAAATCGTAGCTTAGCGTCTTCATTTGCTAATCAGAGAAAAGAAAAAATACGTATACCATACTTTTTAACAATCTACCTATCTAATGAGCCAAAAATCTTTTTTCATTTCGTCTAATTAAAAAAACGACGTTTTCATCCCAAAACATTTGGAGCTAAGTTACTGATTATTCTCTTGGGACTAAAACGTGAAAAAGGAAATCTCTAGGGATTAAAACCAATTTGAAATCTGAATACGAGTTTAAGCTATGTAGAATCAAAAATAATGTTGGCAGTCCAGCAAAAAAAAAAACAAATTCGTTAAAAATATAAAAAATAATTGGCACGGACAGTTGTGATTTTTTAAATTTGGAATACATATCGTGATCAACATGGATGAAGGTAGGTAAACATTTTTGTGTTCTTAGCTTCGGAAAAAAAAAAGTATAATTAAAAACGCGCAATTTTTCTCTTTTTGATTCAAGAAATTACAGAAACGTTAGGTTTTTATGTTTTGACATGTAATTATGTGTGTAAATGTGAATACTTTTTCGTAAATTTAAGCTGATAGTGAATAGATATCAAGTTTACTTATAAAAAGATATGAAGGACCACACAAACAAAGTTATAAGTGAACATTTTATCGTAAGTGGGTGGTCTTCGAAAACTTATTTATTATATGAAAACGACACCAAACAAAGGTTAGTATTAAATTGTCGATTGAAGTTTGATTGGGTATTGTAGGTGTTCTACTTTTCTTTATATTCTGTTCTGTATTTGCTAGATTTTCTCATAGATGGAGATGAAAAGTAGAGTGTGCTTCTCGGGTACGGTAATATTTTTATCTCGGGCGATATACATGAATCCCTTGCTACACAGCGAATCCTTTGTCAAAGTAGCGCCCTCGCCTTCAAAATAATCCCTTATACCCTTGTAGCACAATCTACTATTTGAGTTCACATGTCAAAGAAATTATTTTTACATTTCAAATTGGTATATAGTCTTAGTTGTGTATTAGTAGACTCCTTGTATAGAGGCATATGTTTTTCAGTTCGCCCTAGCGTGCCATGACTGGAAAAGAACATTAGTGGGAACAATACACAGTTTTGGCTACATGGTGGGCCTTTTACTTGTGGGGCCTATGTCGGACAGGTAAAATAATAAACCCTTGTATTCATAAAAATCAGCAACCGTTTGTTAAACCTATTTTAGTTAAAACATATTTTGTCCCTTTCCCTCTTTGCAGTATTTGACATAGTAAGAACGAGACAAAATATAGTTTAAGTAAAAGAGGTTCAGAAAACGTTTGATTATTTTTATGAATTTGGGGGTAAAACACAAAAACAACCATATTCCTAATCACATAAAAAATATTATAGAAAATACTAAATTCAACACAACCCTTAAACTGTTTCTCGTTAAAAAATGCTATTATAGTGTATCCGCATTCCTCAATGACAAATTGTAGCTTACTCTCAGTCTGCATGCCTATAGTATATGTAAGTGTACGTTTGATGACATTATAATTTGATTGAAAAATATAAATGTTTATGATGAAATTTAATTTAATATATTTAAGTAAAATGGCATCTAGCTGCCCTTATTGTTTGCAGTGCCCTAGCAGGGCGTCACTTGTACCTATTTAATTTATGTAACACCTTAAAAACTGTGACTTGCAATAAAACTCTGAATCTGAATCTGAATCTAAAATATGTTAACTTTTTCTCGAACATTTATACAACCCGTAATAAATTGAACCACAGGCTAGATCACTATAGTATAATAAAATTAAAATAACAGACAGAACATAAAAAAATCGGCATATCCATACAAAAGTATATGTATTTATATTTATTTTGTATTTATTTATTTATTTATCAATTTAACGGTACATATCTTTACAGGTTGACACCTAAAGCGATATTACCATAACATGATACCCGTGAGAATTCATTCAGAGTAGTATTAAACAAGTCGATTTTATTGGCTACAATATTAAGTGTTCGCAGCGCTTGTGTCAGTGGTGCTTCCCGCAGCAGGTTGGTAGAAAGAATAATCTCCGTATAGTCTCATGTACATGAGTATAGATACCTAACAAAATTATTTTGTACTTTTCCAACATGAGAGTATACTTAGATTCGCTTGGATTCCAGATCATAGACCCCGTTTCCAGTTGGCTCCGAACCAGTGCATTGTATAACGATATTATCGCGTGGATGTTGGTGAAAGACTTTACTGTACGCAAAACATATCCTAGATTTTTAAAGGCTCTCTTACATATCGTTTTGATGTGTCCAGTAAAAGTGTGCACCCGCCCGGGCAATTGTGTGTAAATGTCAATTTTTTTTGTAATGACTGTTATTTTATTCTTATATACTAAAGTAAATGACCCGTGGTTCGACTTATTAGGGGTATGTCCCTTCTACGTTGCATATTATTAAATTATTATTTAAGGTAATGTATTATAGTTATATATAGTATGGTTTCTTCTAATACTTTCGTCCAAAATTTTGCTTTTATTAGCAGCCCTCTTAGGCAGCACTTGTAGGTTGACTGGTTGGAAAGGCCGTGGGCCTTAAGTCCGCATGTAAATTTTTTGTAATAACGTGTCATATATAAATAAATATAAAGGGACAAATCACACTGATTGAGCTAGCCCCGAAGTAAGTTCGAGACTTGCGTTATGGGATACTAACTTAACGAGGTCGTCTATATATATATATATAATATATAATATATATATATATATATATAAATCGCAAAGGACTTCTTGCGTCTTTACAAACTACCACCCTGCGGCGTCCACTGAATGTAGTGAGATTTTTAATGTTTTCAATGCGTATGTAAGATGTTTTAATCAGTATCATATCAGTAGTCGATGACAAATTTCATTTAAACGTTAAATGGTGATATTCAAATTAAATATTTCTAGCTGAATTTGTGCGTCCGTTCACTCTTAAATCTTTCTTGCACACTGAATACCTTCGTATACCTACTAGACACTGCATGCACATTCCCGTCTCCATCCGAATGTATGTTTAAATCAATTCCGTATAATGCTCTGCATATATCATAATGATTATAATAACTAAATTACATCCATCTACTAGTAAATTCAGATTGGTTCCGAATAACTTAATTAGTGCATCCGTTCACTCTTAAATCTTTCTTGCACACTGAATATCTCCGTATACGTTCAAAACACTGCATGCACATTCCCGCCTCCATCCAACTGTATGTTTAAATCAATTCCGTATAATGCTCTGCATATATCATAATGATTATAATAACTAAATGACATCCATCTACTATTGAATTCAGATTGGTTCCGAATACTGTTTTTAAATTATTGTATCCAGCTTATCAGCCAAGAGGCTTACACCTATATAAGGGCTTATAATGACTCAAGGCACAGATAATAAATAATTAATAGTTAGCATACAAAAGTGACAATACCTATGTATAGCGTAGGTATTTTCACTTTGGTGGTCTACAAAATCTTAAAACGCAATATAATCATTTTTGACGAGTGACAGGTAAGTTTGTATGTATAAACAGGTAAGCTCAGAGGCACAGGCTGGTGTGGACAGGCAAGCCCGGAGTTGGACAGGTAAGTATGTATAAACAGGTAAGCTCAGAGGCACAGGCTGGTGTGAACAGGTAAGTTCGGAGTTGGACAGGTAAGTATGTATAAACAGGCAAGCTCAGAGGCACAGGCTGGTGTGAACAGGTAAGTCCGGAGTTGGACAGGTAAGTATGTATAAACAGGTAAGCTCAGAGGCACAGACTGGTGTGAACAGGTAAGTCCGGAGTTGGACAGGTAAGTATGTATAAACAGGTAAGCTCAGAGGCACAGGCTGGTGTGAACAGGTAAGTCCGGAGTTGGACAGGTAAGTATGTATAAACAGGTAAGCTCAGAGGCACAGGCTGGTGTGAACAGGTAAGTCCGGAGTTGGACAGGTAAGTATGTATAAACAGGTAAGCTCAGAGGCACAGGCTGGTGTGAACAGGTAAGTCCGGAGTTGGACAGGTAAGTATGTATAAACAGGTAAGCTCAGAGGCACAGGCTGGTGTGAACAGGTAAGTCCGGAGTTGGACAGGTAAGTATGTATAAACAGGTAAGCTCAGAGGCACAGGCTGGTGTGAACAGGTAAGTCCGGAGTTGGACAGGTAAACATGTATAAACAGGTAAGCTCAGAGGCACAGGCTGGTGTGAACAGGTAAGTTCGGAGTTGGACAGGTAAGTATGTATAAACAGGTAAGCTCAGAGGCACAGGCTGGTGTGAACAGGTAAGTCCGGAGTTGGACAGGTAAACATGTATAAACAGGTAAGTTCAGAGGCACAGGCTGGTGTGAACAGGTAAGTTCGGAGTTGGGCAGGTAAGTATATATAAACAGGTAAGCTCAGATGGACAGGCTGGTGTGAACATATAGGTTCAAAGGTACAAAAAGGAAGTTTCATGATACGAATAATATAATAGTACCTAGTCATATTTATGCAGGTGAATATACGGAATAAAAGGCATATCGTAATATAAAACCTTTAATGTTTTATTTTAAATTTTACAAAAAAATGTGTATCTAAACATAAAAACTTTTCAATCAACTAATCAATGCAATTTAATATTGACATAATAATAAACATAAATTTGCTCTGCTTTGCCTAGTAACGAAATAAACTGAATTATGAACATCAATCAGTCTTCATTACAGTGGAACATGTATTTTTTTTATATTATGATTAAAAGAAATCAGTAGGGTTTTTATCAACCCAATGTTGTCGTTCTTGTTTTAGATATCTACTTAAAAGAAATGTAAACTCCATCTACAACCTAAACTCAATCTGCAGCTTTTCTTTCAATTTAAAATTTTGTAAAAAAAAATGGGTACCTAAACATAAAAATCAAAACATTTTAACTGACATTTTAACAATTTTAGTTATACTAAATAATTAAACATAAATGGGCTCTGCCTTTGCCTAATAGCAAAATAAACTTAATTATGAACATCAATCAGTCTTCATTACAATGGAACATGTATTTTTATATTATAATTAAAATATATAAAAGAGACTATTCTCAACAACTTCCAGGAATTCAACTTAGCACTTCAAAATAGCTTCAGTCTTTTGGATGGCAACCAAAGCACAGATCTTGAAACACAATATAGCAATATACAGAAAGCAATTACTAAAGCAAGAAAAAAACTACCACAAACCAAAAAAACATCTAGTAAATTAAGTCAACCAACATTAGATCTTATAGAAGCTAGAGAAAACAACAAAAACAATATGAACAACCAATACAGACTTCTTGATAGAAAAGTGAAACGTAATATCCGCCGCGACATAAGAAACCACAATACAGAACTAGTAAAATGCGCACTGCTGCAAGGGACGAGACTCAGGACAGCCAGAGATAGTTTAACCAATCAAAAGACATGGATTTCACACATTCAAGATAAAAACGGCAAAAAACAAACTAATCAACGTCAAATCTCGCAAATCTGCACTGATTTCTACCAATCATTGTATGCAGATCCATCACGACAACCGATTTCTGAAGAATACTCCTACAACAATTCCGTACCACCTATTACAACTAATGAGGTTCTCGCTGCTCTCTAGACTATGAAATACGATAAGAGCCCAGGGCCAGATGGCATAAACTCCCAAACTTTAAGGCTGGGAAGGGGCATACTAGTACCTAAACTAACACAACTATTTAACAACATTCTGTTCACGGGAAAACTACCACATAATTTTTGCCACTCCAACATAGTTCTATTATTCAAAAAAGGTGACAGATCAGATATCAGCAATTATAGACCGATAAGTTTGGTATCGCACATTTATAAATTATTTATCAAAATCATTCAAAATCGTATTGCCTCACAACTGAATGATCAGCAGCCCCCCGAACAAGCAGGGTTCCGTCCAAATTACTCTACCACCGATCACCTCCACACACTGAACCAAGTCATAGAGAAACACATAGAATATAAAAAACCCCTATATATAGGATTTATTGACTACTCTAAAGCCTTCGATAGTTTAAATCACTCCTCATTATTCACAGCACTCCAAAACCAAAACATTGACAGTGTATACATTCAGCTCCTCCAAAACATCTATTACAATAGTACAGCCTCTGTCCAAACTCAAATACCAGGAATTGTGTTTAGTGTAGAGAAAGGTGTGAAACAAGGAGACCCTTTATCCCCACAACTATTCACGGCGTGTCTCGAGGAGGTTTTCCTTAAACTAGCGGTTCCTTGGGAAAATCTCGGCATTGTCGTCGGCGGCCAAAGGTTGACTAACCTTCGGTACGCCGACGACATTGTCCTATTCGGCCAATCGGCGCTTGATCTAGAAAAAATGCTCGAAGACCTGAGCGCGGCAAGCCGTGAGGTTGGACTTAAGATGAATCGGTCGAAGACCAACGTCATGACAAATGGGACCAAACATAAGATCGAGGTTGAGGGGCAGGAATTGCAGTACGTCGATGAGTACATATACCTGGGCCAAGTAGCATCCTTCGAAAACAGGCAAGAGCGAGAGATAGATCGCCGAATAAATAACGCCTGGAAGAGCTACTGGTCCATGAAGGAGGTAATGAAAGGCTCCCTTCCAATTACACTCAAGCGAAAGCTTCTCGACGTCTGCATCCTGCGTATTCTGATGTACGGTTCTCAGACATGGTCTTTGACCGAGGCTCAAAAGTTCAAACTCAAGGTTTGTCAACGAGCTATGGAGCGCAGCATCTTAGGTTTGCGACTTATAGACAAGGTGCAAAACACCGAGCTACGCTCAAGAACGCAAATTGTGGATGTAGGCGCGAAAACCGCGAAGTTAAAATGGAACTGGGCGGGGCATGTGTGCCGAATGCGTCCCGAAAGATGGGCCAGATTATCTTCATTCTGGTTGCCAGATGGACGCAGGGGTAGGGGTAGACCGAGGACCAGATGATGGGACGACCTTGATAAATTTTTGTACGACTGGCAGAAGATCGCTGAAGATAGGGATGTGTGGAAGGATAAGGGGGAGGCCTTTGCCCAGCAGTGGGACACAATATCTACAGGCTAGTAAAAAATAAAAAATAATTAAAATAAATCAGTGGTTTCAACTAAAAGTCTCATGCCCGGTTTCTGAGGTGCTGTTAGATATCTCTTCATTTATTATTAATTCAATAAACAGACAACCTTTTTAATTCTTTATTAAGTCCTTTGTTTAAAAATGCTTTTAAAGACATTTGCTTATGTAATTGCAGTTATGTCAGTTTTTGAACAAAACTGACATAACTGCAATTACATAATGCGTTTTTAAACAAAGTTTAATGACAGCTAAACATCAGATAAAGTTATGGAATAAATAAACAGCTGATACGGACCTCAAAAACCGGGTATTAATCATCAATTCAAAAATAATTATAAGTACGAGTATCTTAATCATTGGTATGCATTAACAAAGTAAAAATATTTGAAACAAAACATACTATTTTAAAACATAAATTTTCTTCTCTCATTTCTTAGGTTTAGAGTAAATATTTTGGACGAATACTTTTATTTTAAGCCAGTCTTTATTCTGAAGTAAATCTACTTGTTGTTCTTTTAGTTTCTCACATTCATTTCTTTTAGGCGGTTGGTGATTTTTATGTGATATTTAAAGTATTTTGTAACTACGTCCTTTTGTTCCTTTGTCCAAGGTACCAACGTCCTTTTTTTTCCTTTTCGTATTTTGTTTTTGTTACCTAATTGAGTCACGGGTTCATTTATAAGTTGTTGAGAATCATTTTGCATACCAGATGGTCTAGCCTGAGATAAGTCATTTAAATTACAATATGTTTGTACGTAATCAGAATTAGCATCTAAAGTAGGTTCAGGTTCAGGATCACAGTCTATAATTTCGTTGTTGTCCACGGGCTCTTCAATTAGCTCCTCATTCAAATCTAAATCAATCTCTTCGAGAGTCTGTTTTTCCATCTTCCATAAGTATGAGAAGCTTTGATATCTTAGCGGTTTGGTATACGTCATCTGGCAACCTGTAAGACTTTTTATGTACTTCATTAGTATGGCCCATGAATGTAGCCATGGGTAATACAAAGTGTTCAACTACTGAATTAGTAATATTAATACTCGTATCACAATGTATGCACCAATTATGCAAAAATGCGTTGAATCCCAAGGCCATTGCAGTTTAGCTTTATAAAAATGTATAAAATCATTTCTTTTAAAAAAAGTATCCACATCAATCACAACAATCATTTTTGCAGACTACACACGTTCACTCACAGACAATTTAACGCAAACTAAGCTCATCATAATATTATAAACAGACAACATGTTTTAATGTAAGTAGGTACTTACTAGCTAGATGTTATAGGTATTATAATAAGATAAATCGTGTTATAACTTTCATTTAAGTAGTTAAGAATCCTTGCACTTCTTTTCATTGTGATTCAATTATAATCACTAACTATAACAATAGACCAAATAAATAACCACTTTTAACGCACTTGCAAATAATTCACTTTGGTGACAAGCTTACATCACGGCCGGCACATGTCTGTTTGTTTACAAACTTCGGCATGCGAGCGCGCTGACGCCCGCCGCCCCGCGCTATGCGTCCTTCGTGAACCCCGAATAGGCCCCTCAGACACCGTACCTAGTGCCCGTTTTAGGATATTTAAGAGACGCAAGATTGTTGTCACGAAAACATGATAAAAACTTTACAAATTAAGTACGATATTCAATGGACACGATAAGATCGGTGAACTGAACTCAAAGTATACGTGGTAAATTATACGCTGAAGACTAGCGCCCTCCAAATTTCAGTCGGTCGATGGCGGAACTATATTATACGCTAAAAGGCGTTGTAGTGACGGAATTACGTCCATGCCAATTTTTCGCCCTTGAATTCAAACGATCATAAGGGACCCTTGGGCTAAAAATGAGGGTCGGTCAATCTTGCGTCCGTATTCCGGACGCACAAAGTCAGTGGGACGCGGCATGATCGGTAAATAACGCCATGTAGGACGCAACATGTCCTTCAAGATGTATATATATATATATATATATATATATAATATAATATATATATATATATATATATATATATATATATATATATATATATATATATATATTAACATTAACAAAAGATTTAAATTTTTATTTATATTCTGTCTAATCGAGTGTCTGCCCACGGATGTAGTAGAAGGCGACTCAGGTAACATAAGCTTACACAAAGCTTATGAACGTCATTGAGGCTTCTCCAACCTGTCTGGCCAGCAAGGAGAGTGTAGGCCGAATCCTCTGTACAAGTATAGATCTGGCAGAACAGAGGGTCGTACTCTTGATGTGCCGAGTACGGCGTTAATCGAGTCAGACTCGATTCCTACTGTGGATTTGCTGACTCGAATACCCTTTTTATTAAACTCGAGTCTCAGGAGCTCGATTTCAGTGCTCGAGTCTGGCTGCTTGACCGATGTTGATGCGGTTTGGCGGGATAATTTGTAAGTTTTTTATATAACTTACTGAGCTGTGATTATTTTTTGTCAAAAGTAATTTTGGACACTGCGAGGTGTTTCATGGCAAAGTCCGAACTCGAATCCTCGAGTCTCGGGACTCGAGCGACCAAAAAAGGCTAGAAAAGATGAGTGTTCCGTAAGGTGCAAAATTTGTTTATACATACATTTTCGGTGTCTCGTTTTCACAGGTGTAGGTTACACATAAAACAAATTACATGGCATTGTAATAATTTGGAATTTCCTAGTCACTTTGTCAACAACTGACTTCCTGGTATTATTTTCTCATTATGTATGTAAAAGTATCGAAAAAAGTTTAATACCTATGAAGCAAGTTGAGTAAAGATTAAGCCAAGCGCAGGATCAAATGTTATGGCTAGGCGTAAGCTATGTACACAGGAAGGAAGGAAAAGAAGGAGATCACTATTTACAGTTTATTTATGTACACTTCACACTAGCACAAACAAATGTTATATATACAGAAGGTGAATGATGTTATCGGAGTTATGGATAAATTATGATGCTCTCCAAAAGTATTTACAATTCCCTATTAAAATTTATTTATTACAGGAAAATTTTAAAACAAAAAGCGAGAACAAAAAATAGTTACTCGACTAGCCGCCGCACGTCAGGCGTGGCGACACCGTCTTCATAAAAACGGTTGATGGCCACGCATGCGCGCAGCGGTCTTTCATAAATGACAATATATTTATATACATGTAAAAGAATGTATGTCCGCTTGTATGTTGCGATTCATGAAAATTTACAATATTTACAACTTATTCATACAAAATATATGTACATACAAAATACAAGTATAAAAGGAGTGGCAGTGCAGGCCACATCACCCCCCTCCAGAGACCGTCAAGGGCGATAATAGATGCCTAGGAAACCGTACAACACGACCTGAACGTGTCCGTAGGATATCATTTCTTTGGGGTTCAGGGAGTGTATCGTGAGGTAATGACGGCATAACTGGGGTGTGTGTACGTGTGTTAGAATGTGATGGGGTGGCATGTGTGGTGTTTGTGTCACAAAGTATGTAGGCCGGCTTAATGCGGTCTATCGATACCGTAACCGAGTTACCACGAATTAATATTTTGAAATTCTTGTCCCCTCTCTCTAACACTTCGTGAGGTCCAGAATATGCAGGAGTAAGAGACCCACGAACAGTGTCATCACGTATAAATACATGTGTAGCAGTTGCAAGGTCCTTGAAGATGAAAACCGATTGCTTGCCGTGTCGAGAAGCTGGTGTAGGTCTAATATTACCTACAAACGACCTAAGACGTGACAAGTAATCAGTTAAGTCAGTGGAATCTTCTTGACTAGGATGGAAAAATTCACCAGGGAGTCTCAAAGGTTCGCCATAGGTGAGTTCAGCTGTCGAAGACGAAAGGTCTTCCTTAAAAGAGCTCCTGATACCTAGTAAAACTAGAGGAAGTGAATCGACCCAATTTGAGCTGGAATGACAGACAATCGCAGCTTTTAACTGCCGATGGAACCTCTCGATAAGGCCATTACAAGACGGATGGTAGGCCGTTGTACGTTTGTGTTGAAAGCCTACCAGATGAGAGAGACTTTTGAATAAGGCAGACTCAAATTGGCTGCCCCTATCGGTGACAATACTAATAGGACAGCCAAACCTAGAAATCCAACCATGTAGTAAGGCCTTAGCAACGACTTCAGCAGTGATTTCTTGGAGTGGTATTACCTCAGGCCATCGCGTGAATCTGTCAATAGCTGTGAGGCAGTACCTATAACCTTGGCATAAAGGAAGTGGGCCAATCAGATCTATGTGAATGTGGGCAAACCTTGCACTCGGAAGATGGAAAGAACCTAATGGAGATGAGACGTGTCGAGTGACCTTTGATCGCTGACAAGCAAGGCAACTTTTGGTCCATTCTCGGCAGTCTTTTCTGATTCCTGGCCACACATATCGATCCGTGACTAATTTTAGGGAAGCATTCACCCCTGGATGACTAAGGGAATGCAGACAGTCAAATACCTGCCGACGATATATCTTTGGGACGTAAGGTCTCACGTTCCCGTCTCTTTCTTCACAATATAAATCTACCCGAACATCTGGCAGCTTCATCTTCTTCAGACGCAATGACGTGGTGCTTTCAAGGAGAAGTCGCAGTTCAGGATCTGAAGTTTGAGCGTTCGCTAATTGATTCAGATCAACAGGCTGTACGATCTCTTCAATCCTCGAAAGGGTATCGGCCACGACGTTGTCCTTACCTGCTATGTGCCGGATGTCAGTCGTAAATTGGGATATAAAATCCAAGTGTCGAAACTGACGAGGTGAGCAGTTCTCTTTTCGTGAATGGAACGCGAATGATAGGGCTTTATGGTCGGTATATACTATGAAGTCTCTAGCTTCGACCATATGCCGGAAGTATTTGATTGCTTCATAAATCGCTAGTAATTCGCGATCGTAGGGAGAATACTTCTTCTGCGCTGGACTCAGCTTTCTAGAGAAGAAAGCGAGAGGCTGCCATCCTTGGTCCTCCTTGAATTGCTGCAGCGCTGCTCCAATAGCATTGTCGGACGCGTCTGTCACGACTGCAAGTTTGGCGTTGCAATCTGGGTGTGCAAGAAGGGCTGCCTGGCATAGACCTTTCTTGCAGTTTTCAAAGGCTTCGCTCTCTATTGATGAAAAATACACAGGATGCGAGCCTTTTACAGAACCTTCTAAAAGTGCATTTAGGGGAGCTTGTTGGACAGCTGCACCAGGAATGAATCTTCGGTAGAAATTAATCATCCCTAGGAACCGACGAAGCTCGCGCACTGTTTTGGGCACAGGAAAGTCTTTTATAGCATCAACCTTTGCAGGGAGGGGCTTTGTACCTTCAGCTGAAATGAGATATCCTAGGAAAACTACCTCCGAGGCGCCAAAAACGCACTTCGAAAAGTTTATTACGATGCCATACTCCTGCAGCCTGGAAAACAGAGTGCGAAGGTGTTCTTTGTGCTCTTCTGGAGTCCTAGAGAAGACCAGAAAATCGTCCAGATAGGGAAAACAGAAGTCCAGGTCCCGCACCATCTCATCCACAAAACGCTGAAAAGTTTGACCGGCGTTACGTAAACCAAAAGTCATGTACGGAAATTCGTACAATCCGAACGGCTTTGAAATGGCTGTTTTGTGAATATCGTCTGCGTTAACTGGGATTTGATGATACGCCTTCGTCAGGTCGATAGTAGTGAAAATCTTGCATCCTGAAAGGCTGTGAGAGAAGTCCTGGATGTGGCGTATTGGATACCTGTCCGGAACAGTCCTCGCATTAAGCAGTCTATAGTCCCCGCAGGGACGCCAACCATTGTTCTTTTTAGGAACAAGATGAAGAGGAGAGGCCCAGGAAGACTCTGAGGGTCTGGCTATGCCACTCTGCAGCATAGATGCAAACTCCTCTTTAGCTATTTTTAATTTGTCTGGGGCTAATCTTCGGGGTGTACAATAAACAGGCGGGCCGGGTGTAGTGCGTATGTGGTGTACTGTATTGTGTTTAGGTGTGTGGTGTGTACCGTGTGGGCGTGTGATGTCAGGAAATTGTCGTAATATGTCAAGGTAATCGGACTCACCAGTTACGGATTTGACCGAAGAAATGATATCCGACGGTCGTGCAAGCGAAGCCACAGTCGACAGACTAGTGCTATTGTCGATTAGTCGCTGGTTCCTGCAATCTACCATCAAATTATAAAACGACAAAAAATCAACACCTAAAATCGGCTTTGTTACATCGGCAACAATAAATGACCAAGCAAAGTCACGACGCAAGTCTAGGTTTAATACCAAGTTTACGTGCCCGTAAGTTGCTATAGTCGTGCCGTTAGCCGCACACAAATCATAATCAGTACGAGCCCGGCGCTCTTTACAATAAATACGGGGAAATACACAAAGATCACTTTCCGTGTCTACCAAAAACTGCAGTTTAGTCTTTTTGTCCGTCACAAACAAGCGACCACTATTGACGCAATCGTCGGCCGCCATTACCGATTGCTCGTTGCGTTTCCCGAACCAAAGTCACACGGCTTGATGCATTTATCCGCCTTATCACCAAACTTGGCATGATACCAACAATTTGGGTACTTCCTGTAGTTGGACTGGGATCTCGCTCTAGACCGGGAACGGCTTTGGTTGCGGTTGACTGATCGACGACGGCTGTCTCTTCCCGGCATCTGGTTAATTTTCGTTGTGAGGGCTGCGACTTGTTTAGTGAGCTCAGCGATCCGGTTTTCCACTGTCTCACTGCTCTTACTAGATGGGGTTTCTCTCGAAGTCGAAGCAACCTGACACGGTGAGACAACGTCATGGACACGGTCAGCTAACTCAGCTAGCTCATCCAGGCTTGCTCGCTGCTGGGAAGCTATGATTGTCTGGGTCCCAGATGGCAGTCGGCTCGTCCAAATTGTCCTAAGAAATTCCTCGGGAACCCCAGGGCCAGCCAAGTTCTGTAGGTAACGCAGGAATGCTGACGGTTTGCGATCTCCTAACTGCTCATGGTCCATAAGCTGTTTCAATTTCTTCTCACGAGATGCCGACAACCTCTTGATGAGCTCGGTCTTCAGTTTATCATATTTATTGGTCAACGGTGGGGAGGTGATGACGTCCTCAACCTCAGCGGCGTACTGTGCTGCCAGTTGCCCAATAGCATAGAAAAATTTGGTTCCGTCTGCGGTGATATTGGCCAGCTGAAATTGGCCTTCAAGCTGCGCGAACCAAAGGGCCGGTTTTTCGGCGTAAAAAGGAGGTACCTTTACGCCGACTCGAAATGTCTCCAGCGCCATTTTGCCTTTTTGGCTATCTCCGCTCTCCGAATCACTCATTTCTGTGTTCAATGTGGGTCACCAGTGAAGCGCGTTGAGTAAAGATTAAGCCAAGCGCAGGATCAAATGTTATGGCTAGGCGTAAGCTATGTACACAGGAAGGAAGGAAAAGAAGGAGATCACTATTTACAGTTTATTTATGTACACTTCACACTAGCACAAACAAATGTTATATATACAGAAGGTGAATGATGTTATCGGAGTTATGGATAAATGATGCTCTCCAAAAGTATTTACAATTCCCTATTAAAATTTATTTATTACAGGAAAATTTTAAAACAAAAAGCGAGAACAAAAAATAGTTACTCGACTAGCCGCCGCACGTCAGGCGTGGCGACACCGTCTTCATAAAAACGGTTGATGGCCACGCATGCGCGCAGCGGTCTTTCATAAATGACAATATATTTATATACATGTAAAAGAATGTATGTCCGCTTGTATGTTGCGATTCATGAAAATTTACAATATTTACAACTTATTCATACAAAATATATGTACATACAAAATACAAGTATAAAAGGAGTGGCAGTGCAGGCCACACCTATATATTTATTACACTTGCAAACGTTTTTTATTGAAATATCTATATATTTATTACACTCTGGTCTGCTGCTGCTTCTCGTTCCACGCAGATTATAAAGGCTGATTGAGGGAACGGGCGACAATCCAAATCATGTATAGCTAAGGGTCAGTTCAGACAGAAACGAATGCTGTGGAGAGCATTTTTTTATGACACTCGAATGTAAACTTTAATCTATTAGCATAAAATGCAAAAAGCGTGTGAGCGAGCGCATTTTATCACGTTTACACGTTCATACACTTTAGGCTATGGTAACACGGTATTCTTTTCAATGAAGTTGGTAAATTGATTGGGCATTTTTCCTCTCTATCTAAACTGACCTTATGCGATCCATCACTATTTTAATTCTCATTTTCTATACCTTCATGCCCATTATCACGCTAGAAGTGGCCTAATTCTTACCGCTCTAGACTCTGTTTGTCCCGTTATAATATAGTCGTGACATTGAAACGTATTTTTGAGCCCCGAAAAAAAGTGGGGAGTTATTATTTTGACGCTAATATCTGTGGCATCGTACGAGTAGCTCTCGAACGAATGGACCAATTTCGATGAGTTTTATTTTAAATGTACAAGTTTCTTTGTGATGGTTCTTAACTATGTTTGATGAAAATCGGTTCAGGCGTTTTAACGTTATTGGGGGTTAACGTTTGAAAATCGGGGATTTATAATTTACCTGGCTAATGATAGATGACGCCACGGATATCAATTGCACTAAACATCGGTTGGAATATGTAGTTCTACCACTCATCAGTAGATGGTGCCGTTTTTTTTTTATTTTAAATTTGCCTGGCAAATAAAATAGTAATAAAATACTTTATTGTAAAAATATATACAAAAATATTACAAAAAGAGAACAGAGAAGTACAGCGGTTGACCTATCTCATATAGGGATCTTTTCCTAGGGTTCTTTGACGACCTCCGTGGCGTAGTGGTCAACATGCTAGTCCGCCACCCAGAGGTCCCGGGTTCGATCTCCGGTCAGGGCAAGTTGGAAAATGGCCTTTTTTAAAAATTGATTTGGGTCTTGGATGTTTATCTATATACGTATTTGTTATAAAATATAGTATCGTTGAGTTAGAATCCCAAAACACAAGTCTCGAACTTACTTTGGGGCTAGCTCAATCAGTGTAATTTTTCCCTATATATTTATTACATTTATTATTTCTACTCAATCTTAAAGGTAAAACCTAAAAATGTACAACATAGATTAAAGAATACAATACACAGATAACAGGAAACAACACTTAATGACATCACTATTTACATTTTATGCAAATATGTTTGTAACGACTTAAAAGCAACATCAGACCACAAAATGTGCACTAAAATCTGAGCTATAATGATCTGAACGTGTCAAGTGCGGCCGTTTACAGTCCGGACATTGTAGTCAAAGTGTAGTTGATGTGGTGATGTCAAATAGTTTCGAGATATCGCAAATACTTACTACTCGTACATTTAAGAACAAAGTTCTTGTTGACGACCTCCGTTGCGTAATGGTCAACACGCTAATTCGGAGGTTCTAGGTTTGATCCCCAGCTAAGGCAAGTTGAAAAAAGGCGTTTTTAAAATTGTCATGAATCTTGGGTGTTTATCTATTTTGACGACCTCCGTGGCGTAGTGGTCACTATGCTAGTCCGCCACCCAGAGGTCCCGAGTTCGATCCCCGGTCAGGGCAAGTTGGAAAATAGCCTTTTTCAAATTGTCCTGGGTCTTGGTCTGGATGTTTATCTATATATGTATTTGTTATAAAATATAGTATCGTTGAGTTAGTATCCCATAACACAAGCCTCGAACTTACTTTCGGGCTAGCTCAATCAGTGTTATTTGTCCCTATTTATTTATTATTTATTTATTATTTATTTATGTATTTATTATAAAATATACTATCGTTGAGTTAGTATCCCAAAACACAAATTTAAACTTACTGACTGACTGCCTCCGTGGTCCAGTGGTCAAGGCGTTCGCCTTGTGACCCGGAGGTCATAGGTTCGATTCCCACTGGGAAGCATACTTTGTGAAAAGTTGTTTCCAGTCTGGATAGGATATTGCTTGAATCACCTGATTATCCGAAAAGAAAGATGATTCCGTGTTTCGGAAGGCACGTAAAACTGTGGGTCCCGAACGTCACCTAGCGTTTGATCATCAAACTATCCAAGGATTGGTTCCTGGTTTGCCCTTTGGGTTGTGGAGGTCAAACGGCAGTCGCTCTGTGTAAAAACCAGTAACCTCGTCAAATCTCCTTGGTTTGGTAGCGGACCCCGGGCTCTGAAGCTTTACTGCTGAGGATGCAACCGGGAATACGCTCGGATGATGATGATTAATACAAATTTAAACTTACTTTGGGGTTAGCTCAGTTGTGTGATTTTATTCTTTAACTGTTTATTTAGTGCTTAGAAGTGTCAGAGGGCGTGGCCAAAGTGTCATAATAAGCACAACTGCACTCCATCCCGGCAAAATATTTGACGGATATAACGTCATCCATGTTACCAGATGTTTCAGCAAAATTATACTACATATTGCAAAACATTGTAATTACTTTTTGAATCGAAACAAATAAATCTTATAGAAATAAAAAAAAATAACCAATAAAACAATTGTTTATACGTAATGCTTATGTGATTCGATTTGTGGTTTATTAGCGTGAGTTGGGCGACAACGCTTCAGATACTAATTTTGCCAATAGCACTTCCACTAGATTTTTCTCTGTCGTGAAAGAGACGCATATGATGATTTTTTGGCAGACACTGTTTTGTCACTGCTTTTTCCATTTCATATACTACCTATAGTTAATTTTATAGTTATTAGGGTGCAGGTTTTCTCACGATGTAGGTATCCTTCACCAAAAACAAGTGGTGGCAAGAGCTCATTGCAAAGTCAGGTTTACAACCTTTATACAACGTGGAAGAGACATCCCCGTAATATATCGCACCACGGTAAAAAAATAACAGTCGCAAATTAAAAAAAAAGACATTCCCATACAAATTGCCCGGGTTAGTGCACCTTTTTGTACGGAAATGCCGATTTTTTTAAATTTTTACTGTTATTTTCATTTCCTTATTATTCCCTATTAAAGTGATGTAGTATAAGCCCATGGTTCGATTTATTACGGATATGTACCTTCCACGTGGTTATAATACTTGTATGAATTAACTAACTTACCTACATTCAAAATGTGACAAATGATGTCTTTAAATTTTTTTACATCATTACGTGAGGGCGCTGAAACAGTATTTCTTAATTAAACAAAAGTCTACTAAGTATCAACGCATCAACTTAGGTATTTTATGTAATTTAAACCCTTAATGCTAAAGCTTACACATACTCGTAAAGCAGTGGGTATTGAAAGTGCTAGTTTTGAAACTCTTGGAAGAGTTGGCTAGACTCTAAAAAAGTGGACTATGGTGAAAGTTAACGTTTGAAAAATCTGTTTGTATCCAGGATAAACTTGGTATTCATAAAAAAATCTGATCGTAAAACGCAACTGATTTATGGTGCACTATTTTAAAGCATCCTTTTGGTTGGTTAGTTATCACTTTATTATACCAAAAAAATTAAATAGTAATAAAATAGGAACAGACTTTCTTACATCCAACCAAAAATCTGATAGAAATGCAGTCGGAGTATAACAAGAAAGAGAAGAGAAAGTATAAAAACAAATATTAATACTATAGAGTATACGAGTATTTGATTAAATAAATATAATGATGTATGTATCAAAACAATACTTCTAACAAATATGCCTTCAAATTCATTACTTAAAATTTGATAATTTTGCTTAATTAGAACCACTAGCATTCTCACTATGGGTATGACTGATTTATAAAGGCATTTTTTATGATGTTAGGATTGTGGTGACATTGATGTGCTTAGCTGTTCAATAGGGAAATTCACAAATGATGCATTTATACACATACATTGTTTGTTAAATAATTTAGAGCTGTTTTGTTTAGGTTGAGCCTGTAGAAAGTACTTATAAAAATATATATATATAAAAAAAAGTTTTTTTAACTAAAATAATTCACTTAAAAATTAAATTGCTCCTTAAGACAATTTTGGCTCAATCGTAAACTAGGAAGTGGGTCAAATTTAACTTGCAACAGACAGACAACGAGACAAGTGAAACTAAATAAAAGCTTGGAATAACGATTTGTATCGGAAAATAAATAAGTAAATAGATTTATATGAGAGAAAGGATATAGGAAAAGGAGCGTAATATTTGTGTGAGTCACTTAATCAATGCTGCATTCGGTTTCTTCTAAAGTGCTGTTTGTGCCACAGTGGCAAAGTGAAATTTTTTTAAATAATTAGAAATAGTTTTTGGCGTTAAGATTGGCATTAATTACAGTTATTTTTTCCCACAAGGTTAGGAAGAAAACTGTCCATAGTGATCACGGGCATGCTTGGTGGCGTGTTCGGTGTCGCTAGGAGTTTCACGTCCCATTACTGGCTGTTCATAGCTCTGGAATTCCTGGAAGGAGCTATAGGGGACTCCTGCTCTCCTATGTTCATTTTAAGTAAGCATTTCACATTGTCTAAATAAAATCTATGTACCCAGGTAATGTTTATAACTAAATGCTTCATCTTTTCATATTTTATCTTTGGTTTCGTCTTGCGGAATCCGGTAAGTTACGTGGAAAACAAATGTATAGCTATGCCGGTTCTGCTGGGCCTCTACAATAGTCGTAGACCAAGCGATGCTGACTTGACGTCTAGCATGATACGCGAGCCAATTGTCTTGCAACCAAGACCGTATAGTGGAAAGGAAAATGCAGGAAAGCTAACGCCAGGCTTCACAGCAATACAGGTTAGGATGCAACAAGGAATACGCTGATAAGAGAGAGGGATAAGGAGAGAGAGAGTAGAAGGATATATATGGATATATATAAGGAAGGTATAAATGAGGAAGCCAAAGGTAACAATGCAGTTTTACCCTTATATTAATTAGAATTATCAACATATTTTAACCTTTTGCTAAACCTATTTTAGTCAAAACATTTGAAAGGAGGAAACATTATTTTAACTAAAATAGGTTTAGCAAACGTTTGTTATTTTTTATGAATACGAGAGTTTAGAGCAGAGGTTCCCAAACTTATTTTGTCAAACTTTAAAAATTCAGTTATTTTGTAGCGCCCCCCATTTTTTTCACCATAAAAACCTGAATCACATATTTGTCTTGCCTGTAGTTTAATTCAACCTTTATTCTAAACTAGACTTTTTCACAAGAGAGAGCAATAATAATACATACACCAGTACATTAGAGTATCTTTTATAAAAAAATAACAATAATCAACATTGTTACTTTTAAATAAAAAAATAGCAATAATAATACAATTTTACAATAATAAAGAGTATCGGAAGTGGGGACCTCTCCCGCGAAACTTTAAAACACGAAATTTTTTCAGTGTTTGATTCCTTTAACGATATAAATAGCGTTGTGAACGCATTAAAATAATAAATATTAATTACATTTTTAGTTTATATTTGTACAATAAGTAAGAGGATTTTAATTTCAGTTAATTTTAAAATATGAAATAGCTGAAGTTATAAATCACTCATTGCTTAAATCACATCAGCGCCCCCAACTTTATTCTGGGCCCGTTGCCCTCCCTTAAAGCCTCCAGCGCCCACAAGGGGGCGTTATCGCCCACTTTGGGAAAGACTGGTTTAGAGTTTGTTTTTGTAATGATGGAGCCGTGGAGCGGTCAGTGTCCCATTTGCGGCTTTTCTACTGCAATAGTTACTAAATTGTGATGGAACATAATTAACACATACTTAACTTCTTTTTACAGCAATAGAAATAGTATCATCAAAGAATAGAATGTTATACTACATACTGTGTTCAATGGGCTATCCATTCGGAGGCAGCATATTGTCTCTAGCGGCGTGGAAATTTCAATATTGGAGAACATTCCTCAGAGTCATATACACACCAGCCCTATTATTCTTCGTTTACATTTACGTAATAGACGAAAGTCCGAGATGGCTTCTTATCAAAGGCAAGAAGAACAAAGCAGTGAATATTCTAGAAAAAGCAGCAGAGAAGAATAAATTGAAAATTAACAAAGCGTTGTTAGAAAAGATAGAGTGTGAGAAAGAAAAGAGTGTGAACTTCTACGAATTACTCAAGATGACTTTTGAATCGAGGATTATATTAAAAAGGTTCTTGATTTGCCTTGTTTGGTGGACAACATCTACGTTCGTCAGTTATGGACTGTCGATAAATGCCGTGTCTCTAAGAGGAAATAAATATGTGAATTTTGCTCTGATATGCCTTATGGATGTGCCTGCGAGTTTAATTGTGTTGATATCACAGAACTATTTTAAGAGGAAAACGCCGCTGATCACCTCTTTTCTTGTTGGAGCTCTTTTATGTTTAGCTCAACCATTCCTGCCCGACAGTGAGTATAATTTTTGGATTGTAGAAAATTAAAAAATTAAAACGCTACTCATCTCACAGCTAAGTACGCTGAAGACGGAAAGAACTAGTTTCTCTGAGAGCCGTATGACCTCGCGAGTCACTCCCGACAAGTTAAAGTTTATCGGATCAAAAAGGTGCGTCTTAATAACGGTAACTAAACGTTTAATGACACTGTTGAAAATTTTTGAAATGGCTAAAATTTGATATTTTTATAGTTTTTAACCTTCATGCTTCCGCCATTTTAACAAAAACCGAATCGACAAAAACATCTATATAATTTTTGAACCTTCTCACAAAATTTCACGAGAATCGGTTGAGAAATGCGACCTGTAGGCGAGAACAGCTGGACAGCCGGACAAAAGAATTTTTGGCCAATCTCGTATCTGAAACGCTTTGCTTGCCTAGTCAATAAAAAGCTGGAAAGCATAAGAGTAAGATAGAGATGGAGATATTGCGTTTGGCATCTTAGATAGATCTGTTGCCTTAAAGATATTCGGACTTTTATAACGTCTGCTTGCAAAGAAAACATAGCTATTTGTTGCCTCATTTTAAAATAAAATTTCACGAATATCAATACACCGCAAGTAAAACGAGCGTTGTAGTTCCATGGTAAAATTGCGATTAAGTGAGAATAATTGAAAAACGAAATAAGTAATCAGAGTTATATGTAATTCTGTAAAAACGAGGATCTGAAGATAAGACCAATGCGAGTATACCTACTTAATTTTTTTTAAAGTCAATTTTTTCAATTGAGAATTTCGTTGGGTCGGTGGGGGTACGCTACGAATTGCTACCGCTTTCGCTAGCTAAGCAACTCTAGACGTGGTCCGCACTTGGATGACCTCAAGTGGCACTAAAATTTCTTGAGATCCTTCGTGCATGATAAAGCTGTTCGTCCCTGCTGTCGATTATGTCTTGTTCCTTCTGGCAGCTTGAAAAATCATTTACACACAATAACAAGTTTATTTAGTGCTAGGCAAATAAAATAAAAAAAACCAACTGTCAAGAACGCCATCCAGTGATGAGTAGCGGAACTACCGATACGAATTGATATCCGTAGCGCCATCTTTTATTTGTTACCGTAAGCCCAGATTTTCAAGCGATAACCTAGATAAATTTAAAATGGCTGAACTGATTTCCATTAAATAGCTACACGTAAAAAAAACCGCATCGACATTGGTCAGTCGAGCGAGCGCTACGATGGCACAGACAGATAGACAGACCGGTAGACATTAGCGTCAAACTTATAACACCCCTCTTTTTTTGTCGGGGGTCAAAACAAAACAAAACAATATTCCACCCGATGAGTAACTCCCACCAGGTGAGGACCTCCTTAAAAGACCTGGAAGTCCTTAAAAGACTCCTGGCTGGTGTTGAGATGCCACGAGAACCAAGTCAAGTAGGGTTTCGTAAACAACGATCTTTGTGAATGTGGAGCTGTTCGAAGCATGGCCCACCTCCTGTCATACCTCAACTGCCCAAACTCTTGTACATTAGAAGATTTAAACTCGGCTTATGACAACAGTGAGTGTAGCCACACAATGGTCCAAAACCTTATGAAAAAGACATCCTGTCTCGCTAAAAAGAAGACGAATAAAACACAAAATCCTGTGTACAGCGCAGGCTTCGATTGCACCTAGGCCTACGCCATACATGAAGAGATGATGTTTTCTTGATGTAGATAATGGTATGGAGACACAAGACCACGTCGCACTGAAACTGATTTATTGCTGATAAGTATTATATGTTGTAGTTGGTCCTTTCTCCATCGCCGCTCGATAGTGTCTCAATGATTGTTATTATTAGATTTAGAATGTAAAGTAAAACTGACACGCGACCTTTGTAGTTGTTGTCGCATGCAGCCAAAATATGCGAGCTTGACGCGCACAAAAAAGTTGTTTTAATCGCCTATCCTTCATTTCAGATCTGTCCTGGGTCTCCCTGATAATGTATATGGCCAGCAAGCTGATGTCTTCCTTCTACTTCGCCATCACGTACATGTTCACGTCAGAGCTGTTCCCGACTTACACCAGGAACTCGATGCACGCGCTGTGTTCCTCATTGGGAAGGATTGGATCCATCATTGCTCCCCAAACGCCCTTACTGGTAAGTTAAATAAAATCCCTCTATTCATACATATACATACAATATACATATTCCACTGGAGTAGACAGAGACTATAGACCTCCACTTGCTACGATCCTGACAGACCTTTTTCGCTTTATTTACACTCATCACACCTTCATATATGCCCGCTGGTTACGGGTGCTCCCCTTTATTTATCATCATAAAAGGTTCAGAAAAACTAGGATTGCAGATATTAATAAAAATACCTGTCGATCAATTTACTGTCAATCAATTTCAGTAAAATTGAACAATTTAGGGATTACTTTAGTTACAATTACACAATGCAACGCCGCGTAAACGGCTGCCGCGACGCGACGCCGTAACAAATACTAAGGTTGGTTTCACAGCTATACGGAAGATCCATATGCTTCGTCCCGGAGTGGAGTCATACGTTGGGCCTATAAATCCCCACGTTATAATAAAAAAAAATATATATTTTATAAGTATTCAAACATTTTAACATTATAATAAAAAGAAATGTGGTGTCGTGGGACACCAGGTAGGAACGAAGTTCAAAAGACTGTCGCGCCTGCGCACGTCACATTTAACGAGGTCATCCTTACGGTTTTACTATCACATTTTTTTCAGTTCGGTCGCGCAGCAAAATCCCTATCTCCTCCAAGCCTGCCGTAAGGAACTTCGTTCCAATTTTAATTATTATTATGTTAAAATTCACAACATTAATAAAGTAAAAAACCAATAAACCGTTTTCGACTTCTACGCGGACGAAGTCGCGGGTTGAGCTAGATTTCTATCAAAAAATCACGTTTGTGTTATACGAGCCCCACTTAAATTTTTACTTTATTCCGTTTTTTGTATTTATTGTTATAGCAGCAACATACATCGTCTGTGAGAAATTTTAACCGTCTAGCTATCACGGTTCGGGTCTGACAGCCTGGTGGCAGACAGACGGAAAGATGGACAGCGGAGTCTTAGTATTGTGATCCCGTTTTTACCCCTTGGGTATGAAATCCTAAAAAGGAATCATAATTATTATAGTGATGGGTTGCTAACCGCATCGCCTATTAACATGATTCTCATTTTTTTCCCACTCTTATTCTTTTGGTTGATTTTTATGAAGATAATCAGCTGTTACATTATTTTTTTTCTTTTGTCACAAATCAGCATAGAAGCATACATTATTCCACTACACTATGTTCATAAAACTGTAGTGCTGGCTTTTGTTCCGGGTTCCTGCTATCTGAGAGAAGCCATCTATTTTTAGTTACAAAGACTGGGTGTCCGTTCCTCTAATGTCCCTACGGGAAATATTTCATAGTTACTCTAGCGACGTTTATGGCTCTGGGTGGCTAATTGCTACTTTGCTGGAGAATATAGTACTGATATGTACTGAAACTGAAGGGAGTTATGACCTGAAGTCCGCTGGTAGAAAAGGCCTTGGGCCTTAAGTCCGCCAGTTACATTTTTCTCATAAAGTTTAATAAATAAACTAGCTTTATTTATTTATCATCATAAAAGGTTCAGAAAAACTAGGATTGCAGATATTAATAAAAATACCTGTCGATCAATTTACTGTCAATCAATTTCAGTAAAATTGAACAATTTAGGGATTACTTTAGTTACAATTACACAATGCAACGCCGCGTAAACGGCTGCCGCGACGCGACGCCGTAACAAATACTAAGGTTGGTTTCACAGCTATACGGAAGATCCATATGCTTCGTCCCGGAGTGGAGTCATACGTTGGGTCCTAGAACATCGGTTTGTTCCGTGCGGAACACGCTCCGAGTAGAGCTCGTACAACGCAACCCGCTCAATCGTACTGAACCCTCGTTTCATAGCTAGTGATGTGCCGCCAAGAAATTCTCTGTTGTCGAAAATTTCTTTCCAAGAAAAATTTTCAACATTTCTCGAGAATTTTAGTTGAAAAATTTCCTGAAGAAATTTCTTGCGAGAAATTTCTCGGAAAATTCCTTAAAATTTTTAAGAACGGCACGGCACCTCATTATTCACAGCACTGTGGGCCACAGGCCGCGGGTGCTTCCAGTACAAGTCGCCCGTATTACGACTGAACCGTACGGCACAGTGAAACCAGCCACTAAATCCGAGCGCGCGTCGCCGCATCGGTATGTGTAAACGCTCTAATGTATGTGTCGGTCGGAAAAAGATCCAGAGGACGAAGTCCCATGCGTTGGTCCGACCAGATTCGCTCGACACTCGAGACCAAAGTCAGCGACGCCATTCGAGCTGCAGAGCACAGAAGTAAATGGCGGGACATAGTACAGGTGTTTCATAGAGATCATTACCCTCAGCAATGAGGATTACGACGCAAGGAGGAGGAGGATGTGTCAGTCCCTACCTCGAAGTTTGGGACGTCATAGTTGTTATTTGGTAAAGTGGAGAAAAAAAAGTCGGAAAGCAAATCCCAGGCTTCTCAGCCTTGCAGCTGAGGACGCAACTGGGAAAACGCTGAGATGAAGAGAGAGAGAGAGAGAGTCCTTATTTGGGCGCAACTTTCGGAATAATTGCAGCTACCATGAGCGCAGACAGACGATAAACATCTCCGTATAGCACATCATACATTTCCGTTACTATCGGTACTAAGATGATTGAATGAGCAAAGAGACAAATTAAAATCATTTATCTTAGTATATTTGCATTCAGTCTATATGACACCATCTCCCCTTCCAGACATCTATTTTTAGTTAAAAACAACCGTAGGCGTCCGCGACGTAATGAATGTCCTTTTGGATCCCTTGCAAGTTTCCTTGAAAAGTACCCAGAGCGGTAGAAGGATAATTTGCGAGCAATTCAGAAGGCGATTCATACTGATTTTTGCAAATATTTCAAAGTAAATTGCTGTTCTTGATACTGCAAAATTTTAAAGTTTATTATTATTGTAAATAAAACCGGCCAAGCGCGAGTCAGACTCGCGCACGAAGGGTTCCGTACTATTATCTATAAAAATCAGGTTTGTTGTATTGGAGACCCCCCCTTAAATATTTATTTTGTTCTGTATTTGTTGTTATAGCGGCAACAGAAATACATCGTCTGTTAAAATGTCAACTGTCTAGCTATCATGGTTCTTGAGATACAGCCTGGTGAGAGACAGACAGACGGACAGACCGACAGTGGAGTCTAAGTAAAAGTTTTTATCCTTTGGGTAAGGAACCCAACCAACGAAATATAATTTACTCTACTCACGTACAAATAGTGTATACGTGAAACTAGTTAGACGAAATTTTCAGAGTTTATGCTTTGATGATCTTCGTTCACTGGTCTGGGAGAAAAAAGAACTAAGAATAAACAAGCTGCTTTGATCCCACGCAAATTGTAAAAGCCGATACAATATCTATGGCTAAGACCCAAGGGCCACTTTTAGCATAATGGTGGGCGAGAAGATGAAATAACAGGCCAAGTGCGAGTCGCGCACGAAGGGTTCCGCACCGTCTGTATATATAAAATAAGAAACTGAATGACTGACTGACATATCAACGCACAGCCCAAACCGCTGGGTCTAAAGACTCCAAATTTGGCACATAGGTTTCTTATGAGATCTAGGGGTGCACTAAGAAAGGATTATTCAAAATTCACCTCCTAAAGGGGTGAAACGGGGGTCCAAAGTTTGTATGGACAAACAGGATTAGTTTGACCATTTTATTTGAAACTTCGCGAAAGTACTACCGGCTGTAAATAAGTAAAAACGTGTTTAAGGATTTTTCAAAATTCATCCTCTAAGGGGGTGAAACGGGGGTCCAAAGTTTTTATGTAGAAACAATATTAGTTCGACCATTTTATTCAAAACTTCGTAAAAGTATTCCTGGCTCTAAATAAGTAATACTCATTTAAGGATTGTTAAAAATTCGTCCCCAAAGGGGGTGAAACGGAGGTCCAAAATTTGTATGGATAAAAAGATGAGTTTGACCATTTTATTCGAAACTTCGCTAGAATACTTCCGGCAGTAAATAAGTAAAAACGTATTTCAGGATTTTTCAAAATTCATCCCCTAATGGGGTGTAACGGGGGTCCAAACTTTTTTTGGAGAAACAAGATTAGTTTAACCATTTTTAAGCGTTCCGTCGCTCTCTCCCGGTCTAGCAAATGACGGGGACGGAAACGGGAAGGAAATGGGAGAGGGAGCGGGAGAGGGAAGGTTTGTAGCGGGAGCGAGGTGATATGCTCGACCGCCACAAAGGGAAGATCTTCCCGCCAGGCATGTTGCGCCTGGGGAACCGCGGCTCCAACGGTGTATCGTCGGAAGTTGTATATACGCAGCGAATCGGGCGAACTCTAAGATCGAGATGTAGGATACTGCTGGCGCCATCTCATATGCTTCTTGTGAACTATATTGTCACTTGTATCTTGATTGGTTTTGTAGTTATAGTTCGGTAGTGGCCGTAGAGGTCGCCACAGAACTCCCTCCCAAGACCGGAGGTCTGATAGCTTGTGCAGTCTGTGCTTCATGTCGTAGCTTGCAAGTGCCAGATGATACTTGTCCCAGTAAGTCGGGAGCCTTCCAGTGAGTCGGAAGTGAATTGCTTGCTCGTGGCCTGCGGTGAGTCGAGACCGTGTTGAGCGTGCTCGTAGACTGCGGTGAGTTGAGACTGTGTAGAGCGTTGTTGACTTGTTGGCGCCGGAACGATGTCCTTCCGGAGTGCCACGCTAGAGAGTAGATGCCTCAGATCCAGGGTGCGATGCTACGGGGGATGCGCCGGTCGCTGAAGTCGTCAAGTGAGTTGTGGGTGCTTGGTATCAGGACCAGGAAGCTCGGTGAGTCGGCTGCGATGGACCTGAAGATTGACCCGTTGTACTAGCTTGCTGTGAGACTGCTGCTGACCAATATTGACTGAGAGAGAGGAGCAATGATGACAGAGTTCGACGATGCTGAAGAAGGTTGCTTAGCTGTTGATGATGGAGAAGGTTGCTTTCAATCACGTCGGGGTCACCACTGTAGCGGGAGCGAGGTGATATGCTCGACCGCCACAAAGGGAAGATCTTCCCGCCAGGCATGTTGTTCCGCGGCTCCAACGGTGTATCGTCGGAAGTTGTATATATGCAGCAAATCAGGCGAACTCTAAGATCGAGATGTAGGATACTACTGGCGCCATCTCATATGCTTCTTGTGAACTATATTGTCACTTGTATCTTGATTGGTTTTGTAGTTATAGTTCGGTAGTGGCCGTAGAGGTCGCCACAGGTTCGCCGGGTCTGCTAGGCCTTTAAATCTCTACGTTATAATAAAAAAAAAATATTTTATAAGAATTCCAACATTTTAACATAATAATAATTTTAATTATTCATATTCAGCTTTCACAACATTAATAAAGTAAAAAACCAATAAACCATTTTCGACTTCTACGCGGACAAAGTCGCAGGTTGAGCTAGATTTCTATCAAAAAATCACGTTTGTGTTATACGAGCCCCACTTAAATTTTTACTTTATTCCGTTTTTTGTATTTATTGTTATAGCAGCAACATACATCGTCTGTGAGAAATTTTAACCGTCTAGCTATCACGGTTCGGGTCTGACAGCCTGGTGGCAGACAGACGGAAAGATGGACAGCGGAGTCTTAGTATTGTGATCCCGTTTTTACCCCTTGGGTATGAAATCCTAAAAAGGAATCATAATTATTATAGTGATGGGTTGCTAACCGCATCGCCTATTAACATGATTCTCATTTTTTTCCCACTCTTATTCTTTTGGTTGATTTTTATGAAGATAATCAGCTGTTACATTTTTTTTTTTCTTTTGTCACAAATCAGCATAGAAGAATACATTATTCCACTACACTATGTTCATAAAACTGTAGTGCTGGCTTTTGTTCCGGGTTCCTGCTATCTGAGAGAAGCCATCTATTTTTAGTTACAAAGACTGGGTGTCCATTCCTCTAATGTCCCTACGGGAAATATTTCATAGTTACTCTAGCGACGTTTATGGCTCTGGGTGGCTAATTGCTACTTTGCTGGAGAATATAGTACTGATATGTACTGAAACTGAAGGGAGTTATGACCTGAAGTCCGCTGGTAGAAAAGGCCTTGGGCCTTAAGTCCGCCAGTTACATTTTTCTCATAAAGTTTAATTAATAAACTAGCTTTTCGGGCATTTTTCGTGCAGCTGTTGACTGTGAACTCAAAAATGTTTCCAGTTCAGAAAATGGATGAAAACTGCAGTCAGTCTTGGATCCAAAATCTGATTGCAATTTCTGAATTCCGCGGGGTGCTTTACCCCGGCATACAAAATTTCAGACCCCTATGTAGTCCCAGTGAGACGTTATTAAGGAAATAATTGTAATTTTCTTAAATCCAGACGCCATCTTGGATTCCAAAAAATTAAGATAAGAACCACGTAGCGCTTCGTGGAAGTGGCTCGGCCTACGGCCTTGCCACGCAGCTCGCCCTTCGGGCTCGCATCTCTCGGCCTGCGGCCTCGCGAAATTTACTTGGGGGGTGGCGGGGTCAGAGGGTTATGATGGATGAGTGGAGAGACAAGAAAAGATAAAATTAAAAACGAATATGTAAGAGGAAGTACGAAGGTGGCCCCAATAATGGAAAAGCTAAGAAGCAATAGACAGGATCGTATGGACATGTTATGACGAGAGAAGAGAGCCATGTTACAAAAAAGATGCTAAATTTGAAAATTACTGGACACAGGAATAGAGAACGGCTAAAGAAAAGGTGGATGGAGTGCGTTAAGGACAATATGGATAAAAAGAATGTGACAACTGCCTTGACAAAGGATAGACAATATATTGACAAAGATCACATGCTGTCCCGACCCCACGTAAAGTGGGATAAGGTGAGGAGGAAGAACAAGAAGAAATAAATAAATAAATGACCACCAGAAACTTAGTCTTTAACATAACAAGTTTATTCTAGGAATTTGGGAGTTTTTGAATTTTACACCGTCTCACGATATATTAAGTTCTTTTTAACCCACTTCCAAAAAAGGCGGAGGTTATTTATCTTCCTGATTGTACAGATGTATGATGTTGTGTATTGGGATTTAGTCATAATGATTTGCTTCTCTTTAGACTGAGTTTCCACTGAAGCGGAGCGGAGCGAAGAGGAGAATTCACTAATCACCATACTCGAAATCTCCGCGCCGCTTCAATGAAAACAGTAAAGTGGAGAAAAGCGGATTCTAATATAAAATTAAGAGCATGCTTGGTTTAGGCGGATTGAGGAGGGCGGTGCAGTGCGGAGTAGAGACGTTCGAGCAGTGGAGGTGTGACATCGCATCATCATCATCTGATTCCTTATCTTCCTCTTCAAGTAGATAAAGGTGTAAAAGAATTGCTTTCTTCTTTTTTAAAGACAACGTGACGTACGGTCTTTCTGAGAAATTGACTGTGACTGATATGCACCGGTTTTTTTTTTACTCCGTCCCATCCCACTCCACTCGGTTTAGCTTCACTCCATCCTTCTCCGCTACATTCCTCACTGCACTCTACTCCGCTCCGCTCCACTTCAGTGAAAACACTCACCTCTTTTCACGTCTCTTCTCCTCTCCTCTTCGCTCTGCTCCGCTTCAGTGAAAACGCAGCCTAATAGTCAGAGAGCTGCTCTAGGGCCATTGATATCTTTGAAGCTTTTTGATTGAGCTGTTAGTCCGCCATCTACTTTTGTGGTAGTGTAAATAAACCTGGAAACAACTTCATCAACAGTTTCAAATAATTTATTAACGACCAGCACCCAATTCACCCAAAACAAGTTGACATGACATGTACAAATTGTCAATTTGTCATCCACTCACCAACCAGATTGACGGCTTTGCAGCAATTCTTCGCAAAAAAATCACCTCGCTAATAAACAGAGTCTTGAATACGTTAGTAGATCGCTATACTTCTCCCTGAAATAAACGATTTTTATTTTTATTTTACATCTGTGTTTGGAACATACGATTACACCATCCTACCAAATTTCACATGATTTGGTCCAGTAGATTCGGAGTAAAGAGGCTGTGACAGGTAATTTAATGAATACCGCAGATAATCTGTACATTTTGCATATTACATTATTTGAACTACTTTGTGCAATTCCGCCATTGTAATCGATTATCGGAGGGAGCATGCATCAGCTGTTGGTGGCGGGTGCACACAGGCTGTATGCTGGGACGAACAGTAGTGGGTGGGCGCCGGCCGGCATTAATTTGCATGAACTAACTAATGGCGGAATTGCACAAAGTAATTCAAATTATGTAGTATGTAACTTTGACTTTCACAAAGTAACACCTGAATCTATTAACTATATAACAAAATTTGCCTCTTCCTACTCAAACCATTGTTTATCGTTTTCAGATGCAGTACTGGTTCGGACTACCGTCGCTGGTCTTCGGTGGCGTGTCGCTAATAGCTGGTCTTATTACTTTCCTTGTACCGGACACCGCCGACGATTCTTTACCGGACACCGTTCGACAGGTACCATACAATATGTGAATTTGTGAGTTTTAATTAATAATCGGCCAACCCTTCGCGCGCGAGTCGGACTCGCGCACGAAGGGTTCCGTACTGTTATCTATAAAAATTAACGTTTATACCATTCCCCCTCTCATAAGTTTATTTTAAAATGCATAAAATGCACTTTTACTCACTATTTTGATGTTTGAATTTAGAACAATTTACTCTTAATTTTAGTAATTGTTCCAATTTTAATGTCCATTTTAATTAATTTAACCTTCTTTTTTCTTCATTAAATGTCTATTTTCGCTTAAATTTTTGTTTTTAACCGACTTCCAAAGGAGGAGGTTATCAATTCGTCGGAATCTTATGTTTTATATATATGAATAAAAAAAATATGGGACCACCTGTCAGGTGGTCCCATAATTTTGGTGGTTACAACCGGTTCTGTAGTTTGATGGTGAAGTCGGTTTTTAGTTTTGAAAAATTATTCTCGTAGTCATGGTATAAAGTATAGTATGCAATTCTTGAATAAAGCGGATTTACATCGAGGGCCATGAATCACTCGCATTGCTCAGGATTCTAACACTTGAATCACTCCCTACGGTCGTGATTCAGACGTTAGAATTCTTCACCTGCTCGTGATTCATCTATGGCCCTCGAAGTAAATCCGTCCTTTATTCACTAATTGCATAATATACTATTGTTGTATGGGAGATATTTATTTCATTCTATTTTTAGTATTTGTTGTTATAGCGGCAACAGAAATAGATACATTATCTGTGAAAATTTTAACTTTCCAGCTATCACGGTTCATGAGATACAGCCTGGTGACAGACAGACAGACAGACGGATGGAGACAAGCGTATGGACGGACTGCGGAGTCTTAGTAATAGGGTCCCGTTTTGACGCTTTGGGCACGGAACCCTAAATAATGTATATTATACTAACTACAGAATGTACATTATACTTTCTACAGTCCCACAGTACAGTAGGAAGGCTCAACTTCTAAGATAAGGTTTTATCAAGCAATCAAGATTTTTGCATAAGGATGTGCTTGGTTGATTAGTGCGGTCAGTGTTGTGTGGAGATGAACGGGCTGTCCCCCTGGTTCAGTGGTTTTGTTTTTTTTTTCTGCCACCTCCTACTTTATCAGAGTCTGTATCTAAGCTAATCTTTCATTCTAGTTCTATAATTTATTCCTTTCGCACTTTCATGCCTCATACTAATCCTTTCATTCATCGTCTCTTATACTTTTACGGGTGGGATTCCCGTCTAATACTTTATTCTATTTTTATTTTTCTCTTTATTTCTTTGCGGGGTTCAGTGGTTAAGGCAATCCTCCTTGTGATCTGGAGGTCGTGGGTTCGAATCCCAATGGGAAGAATACTTTGTGAAAAGTTGTTTGGTTAGCATATTGCAGGCTTGAATCACCTGATTATCCGAAAAGTAAGATGATCCGTGTTTCGGAAGGCACGTATAGACTGTGGGTCCCGAACGCCATCTATTGTTTGCTCAAACCTATTTAAGGATTGGTTGTGGTCTCTCCCTTTGGGTTGCGGAGGTCAGACGGCAGTCGCTCTATGTAAAAACCATTAATTACCTCGTCAAATCATCAACAAGTTAATTAGCTGACCCCGGGCTCTGAAGCGTTACCGCTGAGGATGCAACCGGGAAAGCAATTCTGACTAAAGACCGATAAAGGATAATTTTTCAAAACCCAAAACCGATTTCATCCCCAAACTACACAACTAATTTCTTGATACAATTTCTGTAGGACCATTTGACAAGAACGCCCTTTCAAAAAAAAAACCAATTCGGTCCAGGCATCTTCAAATAATTGCTGAACAGACACAAAAACGATTTCGGCGAATTGATAACCTCTTTCCTTTTGAAAGTCGGTTAAAAAGACAAAATGTCCAAATGTTAACATCTTAAACTCAAAATAAATTGAGAGAAGGAAATTGATTTACGACAAGGTCGCTTCTGGCGCATTGAATAGTTGTATACAATTTAATGTGCAATAAACGGTGGTGTTATGTTATTTACTATCTCTTATGTTATGACGCATTTGTCTAACGCTAAATGTAGGTAACTTATTATCGCTTAGAAAGATAAAACAAACACACCATCAGTTTAATTTAAACTAGGTATTCTGAATTCGTCTCTACGGCCAGCAATAAAAAAATGGTTAAGTAGTGAAATGCACAATAAAATGGCCAGTTTTTACAGAAGAAATTGGAATTTCGTCATGCAACACTCGAAACATAAGTGACGGGCTACATCGATATAAATTAGGAATTTAATATCTTTGATTTTTCTCACATTTGTACTTTTATTTTGACTTCAAAATATGTACTGTTCTACAATTAGCCGTTGTTTTGTTTTTCGTGTGTGTAAGTGGCCAACACTAGAAATATATTTTTCAATCTGACATAGATTGACGACTGCCATTATATAACTATGAAAGATACCAACGGCTCAACGTGCCTTCCAAAGCACGAAGAAGATCGATTGTTTTTTTGCCACTTGTGGTCAATCATCCCGTGGCCATTGCATTCATCATCACTGAATTTCCATACATACATAATGCTTTTCAGATCAGTAGATTCAGAGGATTTTTTTACAAGTTTTGATATACATGAGATAGACAAATTAATTTCATCCTTATACTGTAATTCCTGTTCATACGAGTAGTAATTTCTATTCTAATTCTTTCTCAGTCCAGGCAGTAAAACTTTGGAATGCTTTGCCATTGGATATTCGTAAAGTGCAATCATTGAAAAAATTCAAAGATTTAGTGACGTCCCAATACCTTTTCTCTAGCTCTAACTAATATCTCTTTACTTTTTTCTTTTCACTAGCTACTTTCATTTACTTTTCTTAATATTCGTACAAATTTTATAGTCTATGTAGGTATATATTACTTTATTCATCGTTTATTTGTTATTGTATGTACCTACTCCTATTATTTAGTTGTATACTTATATTTTTCTACACTGTAATACTCTAACCGCGGCAACTCCCCCACGTCTTTTATAGTCTTCTTTACCCAAAGGTTGGCTGAAAGAAATCGCTTTAGTGATAAGCCCGTCTTTGTACATACTATATTTTAAATGTACTTTTGATTGTCATAATTAGTTGGTGCAATTAAGAAATTTTATCTTATCTTATGTTATACTGATCTTCGATTTATACCAGTCTTTGTATAACCGCTCACTGCCTGAAAACAGGTCTCCCTGATGAAGGGATGAGATGCCCTTAATCATCAAGCTGGGCAGGTGGGCTGTTGTTCGCTGGAGATGGTATAACTCACGTAGAGAGTAAGCTACTGGCCGACATGTTTCGACCTCATTCGGAGGCCTTGATCAAGGTGAATGTAACTAGAGGACGCGTGTACAAGATGTCACTCGAGACACACTGATGTTAGCGGTGCGTCGAGCGGACGGCGCGAGCGATCGCCCTTTGCGCTTGTAGCGAAAGAGTGGTGGCTGGTGGGGGTTGCTGGTCTTCTGCGTCGATGACTGCTTAATAATGTCTGTGTCTCACGTTTGTTTTTATCAAAAAATGGAATAACGTCGCTGCACAGAGGACACTGCTGCTCGGTTTCTGTTCAAATTACCTCTCTTCCTGTACGGCGAAGGTATCGCAAAAGGGCCAGAAATCCATCCGGCTCGAAGGAACAAAATTATGTACGGTGCAGGCTTTGGTTGTCACCTAGGCCCACGTACACATACATGAAGAGATGTTGACGTAGCGGTTGTTAGATGTTGATGTGGAGACACAAGATCACGTCACGTAAAAACTGTTTATTATTGTAGTTAAGTTATGTTATAGTTGGGTATGTGTGACTGGTCCTTTCTCGATCGCTGCTCGATAGTGTCTCAATTGTTGTTATTATTAGATTTAAAATGTAAAGTTAAACAATTGACACGCGACCTACAAGGTATGTGGCCGCGTGCGGCCGAAATGTGCGATCATTGCTCGAACACAGGGAGTGTTCGAGTTATGCGTACGAAAGTTAAAAGCAACATAATGAATGAATTTTTATTTGAATTGCAGGCGGAAGAAATCGGAAAAACCAAGGGAGAAGATATGGAAAAGCCAACAGCTTTGGATTTTATTGCAGCTACGGAGAAGGACTGTTCTAAGTTATGAGTAATATTGGTATAAAATATCTTAATATATAGACTGACCGATGAGTCTTCACCTGCGTGGTACAGGGGCGCGGGGGTGTAACCACAAAGGCAGGGCCGGATTTAGGGGTTGGGAGGCCTCGGAGCAACAAAGAAGTGGAGGCACCCTGGCCCCAAATTATTTTCCAGATAAAATGATCAATTTTTGCAGTCGAGATTTTCAATAAGTAATCTATTGTGAAACCGAAGGTTCCGCGAATAAGAACAGCGAAAAAAAATTCAAAGGAAAAGTTGTTTACCAATGTTTACTAATCGGAATTTGAAAGATTTTTTTTTGAAGTCCATATTGTGGGCGTCCCACATTTGCGGAGACCCCGTAGCTCTGGTTGCCCTCCCCTAAATCCGCCCCTTTAAGGGGACTGATGGAAGAGCCTGGCTGGCGTAAACAGTGATACTTGCCCGCGTCTCCCTCAATTCCCATCCTGTCATTAAAGCGGTCGATCTTGGATAAAATGGTTAGTGATCGATATTATAATTTAGTAATACTAATTTATTGACAAGTTATAAACAAATTAAATTAACAACAATCTTATTGCGTTTTATCTTCATACCGTTGAATTATTCTTTTTGATAAAATGGTTCCAACATTTTCCTACAATGCACATGCTTGATTTGATCGAGATTTTTTTGACACAGCAGGATATTAAGAATGTCAGCTCATATTGAGATACTGATTTTATTTCCAAGTAAAATGGAAAAATACTTATCTTTCATACTAAAAATAAGCCGATAATTGACGTAATTTCTCGTATTTTTCCTTTTTTTTTTGAAATGTTCTTTTTTGCGTTCCTTTCATAAAATTCTTTCTGTTTGTTTAGTGCTGATAAGTCATACATGCACAGAACTTTATGGTATCAATAAAGGCTCAATAAGTGATTCTTCAGCAATCTAGATAACTAAAAAAAAGAAAAAGTTAGACGACTTTTCAAAACTTAAATCCGACTTCACCCCCAAACTACTCAACCAATTGTAATAAAATTTCTATGGGATCACCTGACAAGTATGCCATTAAAAAAAAAGAAATTTTGAAATCTGTTTAGGCGAATTCGAATAATTGGTAACCGTATAGTAAAAAAAAAATTGATTGCCGAAAATTAACTTCCTCCTTTTTGAAATTCATTTAAAAATAAATTATAATCAAGAATTCTTAACAGAAATTGACCAAGAAAATCAAACATTACATGCACATGTATTGAAACTAAACCCAGAGGCAGGCCCCGGCAATTGCGTCGAACGAGACGTCGGCAATTTTCAATTTGGCCACAACGCCACCTGGTGGCACTGTTGCAATATTAATCCGGCTGGTGCAGGGGATTGGGGACAGATTGTTTATAATTCCCACGAAATATTGGTTATTTTTGGCGTTCACATACTAAAATAGACAAAGTAAATACAATTTTCCATCTATTTCTTTTGGAATCACGGATCTTTTTATCCCGGTCCTTCTTGGACTAGCTCAGTTAGTACTTGATTTAGACTATAGATACAACTGATAGGGGTTCGGCTCGATAGCCGAATATTATTCATATAAGTATATAGTGAAAGTATGCTACTAATAATAGGAGTGTAGGTTTTTTTATGCAATTGACAGAAAACATAAAAAAGGTCCTCCAAAAATGACCAGAATGTTAGCATTATAATAATAACATGTTAAGTCTAACAAAATATGAAACTAGGTTAAAGGTGAATTCTGCCCATGCTACTGAATAACATTCCATAAGGAACATATATCGGAAATGAAAAAAATAATATATATTTTTGGAGCAATAATGAGCAATAATTAGCAAGGCGTTTGGTTCTTACAAATGTTCTATGTACATCTAATAAAGGCTACAGTCGTAATTGTTAAATTGCATAAACTAATAATATCTATGTAATTGTGTAAAATAATTGTGTATTATTATTCAGATCGTTAGTAACAATAACATCTTGAAACATTGTAAATGTCGAGGCTCAGTTAAGCAGACCGTTTTAAAATTAATGGCACTCTATATTCATTGGGTGGCGCACAAACTTGTCATTTTGACGAGCTCTTAATGCACAAAGTTGGCTGATTTTCTGCGTTTTCTCGTAAACCGGATCGTAATCAGGGTTGCTAAAGTTTTGCATTGAAGATTTGTTCAAAGTTTGAGGTTGTCGAAATTTGATTGTTGATTTCGTTGTTTTTGTTAGCTTTTGAAGTTTGAAAGACTTTGAACAACGTTCAATAAATTGTTAAATGAAATTGCACAATTGTAATCAAATAATCGTTAATGATAATGAGTTTCAATAATAAAAATTTACTCTTACACTTTTTATCCCTTATGAGGTACCGAGATACATTGTTATTTTTACACGCTTTTTAAATATTAGCTCCACCTGTACGTTTGTATCGGAATCTCTGAACGCGATTTTCATTTATTTCAAACGTCAGTTTAATTTTAAATTCTGTTTACCTATCAAGGGACGGTGGCAATACAATCGTTTTTGAAACTGCAATTTCTTTTAGAAGGTCTATGTAATATTTCTAATAAGAGAGAAAACCTTACAAAATATTATGAATTCAAAAATAAACTATTATATTAACACGTCAGTTATAGATAGAGTTTTTGCCAAAGCTAACCTAGGTGACGCCTATGAAGTTGCAGACTGTTAGGTACCATGCCACACGACACAACCATGCACCGCTGAGTTAGGGTCTGACCACAATGCCACCCTACCAGCAGTGTCGTGGAAATTTATGGCAGGTTGTGAAACTATGCGGCCATGTGGTGCCGCCGTGTCGTCGTTTGGACTGCGTGCAACGGAATGACGTCGCATCACGGATTTGCATGGCAGAGCTGATATATTTTTATACATTGTAGCTGCAGTGTTTCCGTTTTGAAAGCAGAGTGAGATAGAGTGCTAAAGAAGTAGCCCAACACAGGGTCAATGAAACTGAACTGTCTAAATAACTAAAAGAAGTGAGGAGTAAAAAAAACACGTTACAGCGCCGGCGCCGCCAAGGCAAAATCTGAAAGGGTAATACCAGGACAAATTAACATTAATTTAAAATTTCGACGTTCTAAACATAGAATTTAAATGACATAACAAACAATGTTTTCTGTGGACAGAGAAAACATTGCTTGTTATGTCATTTAAATTATATCAACTTTAAACAATAATCATAATTTGTGAGTCGACGACCTTACAGAAAATGCTTTAGAGCAGTTTGTTATCGCTTCTTCTGCACTAGCGTTCAGGAAGCGGCAGTACCTAAACTTAGCGTAAGTAACCATTTGACGTCAACAATTAATTGTGCAACAAAACAAAGTGACGATTTTATGAGATGTAATAAATATCCAAATTCAGAATTCAAATTCCGATACATCTTATATTGGAATTTGAATTTGGCAGTGGTGTGATTAAGCCCTAACAATGCATTTAAAGCAAAGTTAGACGATTTAGGATTGTGACACTGTGCTCCCAAAGCCCGTCTTATCGCTTTATGTCACAGTTGCCCCATATAATTAAGCCTACTCACGTAAATTCTCCGCTTGAGTTAACTCTTTGTCGACTTTAGACAATAGCTGGCATGTTATGCTAATAATGGTACGAGGTAGCTGTTTGTCACTATCTGAGCTGGAAACATAATTACTTCATTATGACATAATATGCTTTATTTACTTGCGAAGTTTATTTGAGCTTGGGTCGGCACTGCTAAAATCAGGGGCAACTTGACAATCATCAAGTGTAACAAATATCCAAAGATAAAAAATGTTTTTTTTTTTTTACCTGCGATATATTGTTTTTCTAGATTTTCATACAGTATTTCGTCGGATCGTGATACTCAAAGGCCACGTTTAGCGCGATAGTAGGCTGTATGGTATGTAAAGGATGCTAATCGCATTGTATAATAACATGATTCAGATTTTCGCCTTTTCCTTGATCCACTTCGACGATCTACGCAAGAGAAGATGCAGAATGTACGTTCTATGATTTTCCTTTACCCACAGAACCTTTTTTACACCTATTACAAAATTTCTTAACTATAAAGGTAAAAAACAATTTAGTTTCTTGCGTTCATAAATATGAACTGAATTTTCGTAAAAGAAAAGATTACTTTTGAAGCAAGCTCCGAGACTATAATGCGTGGATGGAATTTCTATATGAGAATTGCAGCCGCAACCGACGACAAACGTACGTTGTTGCATGCCTGCCCCAGGCCCGTCTACCATCAAACGCAGCTTGTAAGATTTGGAGCTAGCTTAAGAATTACTAATTTTTAAGAACATAGTCTAAATCACACTAATATTATAAAAGCGAAACTTTCGCCTTTATAATATTAGTGTGATTTAGACTCACAAACTTTTGCCGCGTAAGTTTGTGAGTAAAAGGGTGTGTGTGTGTGTATGTGTGTTTGTCAATTCTTCACGTGCTAACGGTTGGACCAATTTTGATAAAATTTGGTATGCAGGAAGCTGACTCCCTGGATTAACACATAGGCTACTTTAAGGCCGCGGGGCGCAGCAAGTAATATTATAAAAGATTTAATTTATAATAGAAAACAAAACAATAAATGCGACGTGGAAGGGTTATACCTGTAATAAATCGAACTACGGGCTATACTAGATCATTATAGCATAATGAAATTAAAATAACAACAAAAAACAAAAAAAAAAAAACAATATTTCCATAAAAATTGCCCGGGCGGCTGCACACTTTTGTACGGAAATGTCAAAAATTTTCTTTTTTAATTGAACTCTCTCTACAATTTTTACCTACTTACAGGTTGAAACTTCGTGCTTCGGAAGGCACGGAAAGCCATTGGTCCCGGCTGTTATCATTGTATAGCAGTCGTCAAGCTATGTCAGATGCCTTTAGGCAGTTTGAATAATGTGACACCAATGTTGGCCACTTAAATACACGAAAACAACTTAGGAAATCTTTGTATAAATTATCGCTTAGTTATCACGCAAGGCGTGGAAACTCGGGTTTAAACCACAAATTATATTCAAGGTATTCATATTACACGTCGGCTGCAAGTCACCTCGAGACATGCTCGACAATACTCGTATGAAATTAAGCATATGATGCGTTTATTGCAGCTTCGATTAACATTGCTTGTTTGTCACTTGTTTAGTATATGGCATTATGAATATTTAATCGTCTTTATTAATCGAAACCTGGTCGGAGTCGGGTAAAGAGTAATGGGTTGCTAGTTGAATTTCCTATTGGCACGATTCTCACCAATCTGGACTAGTGAAGTGGCGTTCTTGAAAATTTCGGGAAAATTTTGAAACTTTCTGGTAAATTTCCGAGAAAATTTTATGTTTTTATGTTAAAAATTTCCGGAAATTTTCGATCAAAGACATTTCCGAGAATCGAGAATTTCTCGACGGCACATCACTAATCTGGACTGGGACCAAAAAAATAATAGTAAGTCAGTTATATATCCAAAAATTATAGATCCATATGTTTTCGTTTAGCAAAGAAGTAAAAGGTCACAAAGATTCAGCGCATCTAAGTTTCAGAGTAGGGGTAATTAACGTCACCGTCTAACCATTATTTGCTAGTCAGAGAAAAGTACAATTATTTTTAAATAATCCACCTAATGAGGCAAAAGAAAATCGAGCTGCACCCTTATTCTCTTGATATGATTTCGATCTACATAAGAAAAGCTATAACTCCCAGCCTTCCAAATTGTATGGAAGGAAAATACATAAGTGTTTCTATTTCACTCAGACTTTGACTGCGTCATCTCGTGAACGGGTGCTGCCGGGAGGGACAGGTAGCTCGGCTTCGCTTTTTTGACAACTTAGTAACTTATTATACATAGTGTCGCAAACGAGATAGACGCAGAATGTTCGCGAGCAAGAATCGTATGGAAATTCTTTAGAATGGTGCAAACGGAACTAGGCCTTATGTCATTATAGCCAGAGTTGGGCAAAATGTAATTAAACTACTAATAACTAAATACAATTACTTTTTGTAGTTAGTAATTGCAACTACATAATTACAAAAAGTAATTGAAAAAGTAGTTGAACCATAAACTATAAAAAGTAATTTCACAATTTCAAACTACTTTTTGAAACTACATACTTTATAAAGATTTACTTACTTATAAATTTTTGTTTCTTGCTAACAACTTCTTACACTTACAATTTCGAAATACAACACCTTTAACACACGCGGTAATAAATTCTTATTGTAATTTGTACTTATAACTACTTAATTACAATTACAAATTACAACTACAGTAGTTTCAATTGTTGTAGTTAAATTGAATGTAATTTCAACTACTTGTAGTTAACTACATGTAATTGTAATATGTCATCAAACTACACAACAGTAGTTAACTACGCTCAACTCTGCTTATAGCTATATATATAAGTCTGGCTTCTTTGCACTCACACAGACGTACCGGTGCCTCGACGTTTCAGCGACATCGAAAAACATTCGTCAAGTATGGGGAAAATTCAAGAATAATGTAGGCCTCTATACCGGCGCATATAAAAAGGCAATCGATTGCACGGCTGTCCGGGTGAAGTAGGAAATGCCGTCCACGACAGTTCAATACGAGCTACGGAAGCCATTACTTGGAAGCCAACCGAAGCGAAGGAAACCTACCTTAGTGCGACAAGTGGAAGTACGACAACCTCGGCGAGATAACTGGACGTCAGCTGCTACGCGACTGGGACTTGGAAATCAGGAAGACCATCTTCACTTGTCAACTTAGGGTTCCGTAGTGAATAAAGACCCTCATACAAAGTTTGGCGTTTTTCTCCAAATCTCGAACCCCAGTTTCGTAATAATAGCTTGTTTGTTCATGCATTAGGTAAATGCTATAATGTGTCAACATTGTATTAAGTATATACTTACCCTCATATTTATAAAAATGAACAAACTTTTGCAAAACCTTCTTTAGTTAAAATATGTTTTGAGTCGTTCTTTTACTGTCAAATATTGAAATGAGGGAAAGGGACCAAAGATGTTTTAACTAAAATAGGGTTAATTTTTATGAATATGAGGGTATATAATACAATGTTGACATGTAATACTTGCGAACGAGTCAACAAACATAAACTATGTATTAAGAGATGCTAAGATGTCAAAAAGTGAAGCCGAGCTGATCACTCCCAAAGAATTACTCATCAATGGACATAATAATAATATTATAAAGCCCTTCCCGCGAGTAGGCGACCAATACTGAGAAAATGAGTCTCTTTTGGCGTTTCTTCTCAGCAGCGGTCGTTGCGAAGCATGGTATCGGTAGTTTCTTTTTCAAATAAATTAAATTTTAATATACAATACACGTAATGTAAATAGTACTTTTTGACGTGTAACAGTGCCTGTAAAGGTTTAGTTACTAAATAAACATTTGAATTTTTTAAATGTTTAGCATGGAATAAATGAATGTTTTACCTCAATAAATAAGTCATTATTTAAAATAAAATATTTTTTAAAACAAACTTTTATCAAAAGTGATCCTCAAGACGAATAAAACGAGCCCAAACTCGATGGGGTTGCGTCGTTTCATTACAGAGTTCCTATGGCCACCGTCCAGCTCCATCATCAGATCAGCTCCATGTCATCGTAATATTGCATTGTCACGGATATACGTATGCGTGCAAAATTTCAGCTCGATCGGGAACCGGGATGTGGGTCAAATTTAACTTGCAAGATTTGATTAAAGACAGACAGACAGACCGACAGACAACGGGACAGGTGAAACTAAATAAAAGCTTGTAAAAATATACTTGGTCATTATTCTAACAAAAAGATGACGATTTCTTGCTTGAGTCAATATATTTTTGATACAAACAATGTAAAATAAGCGTCTCTTGGAATCTCTGGACTCTAATAACAAACTGGTAAAGTAAAAATGCAGTCTCGGATAGCAACAATGTAGAAGATGTTCTAGATACCTCCATGCTTCGTGGAGATAATAAAAGAATATCGAGAAAAGATCCGAGGCATTTGAAAAAAACTGTGGGCACACCATGTGCTATAGATTTTTTATAAACTAATCCAAAAAAAACATTTTGGGATTCATGTAATAATATAGATCTGAAATTGCGTACATTCCTGAGTGAAAAATAAATTATTAGGTATTGTTAACAAAGAAAAATGTCGCAAAATAATGTCACTTGTCATGTCTATATCTATTTTCAATGTGATTTTACATTTATTACTGCCGAAAAACTAATATTAATAATTAATGACGCCAAGAAACTTTGACGTCATAAGTATATATTTCATACAAATTCCATAGAAAATAGTTTTTTTTTTGACGTTTAGAGAAAAGTATATGATTTGAGTTGATAGACAGTAGCGAATTTTTATGAATATTATTACCTATGTGAGTTTCTATGTAAGATTTGGGTGAATGTGGTGTCGTTAGAATCCTTACTTGAATCACACCGAATGACATTGGCTTTATTTTTTTAATAAATGATTTTTTATATACATATAGTAAATTTCCAGATAATGGACGCTAACAGTCATTTAACAAAACACAATAAAACATTATTTATTAAGGTTGCTTTCAAAACTATAGAGTATAAAAAGATATCAGCTGCAGTAAACTAAGGACATGGTTGAACGAAACTGAATATAATATCTTGTAACACATGTTTAGCAAATAAATTATCTTTAAACAGAACACAATAAAATCTTATTAATAAGGTTTTACTGTTCTTTTCAATGACTGTTAGCGTCCAATAAGAATTAAAATATTGCTGAAAAACAGGTCATAATTAAGGTAAACTGGAAGTTTACCCTAGTTATGACTCATTTTTCAGTACATAGAATATCACAGAAATACTAGAAATCTGGTATCTATATGTAAATCGACTTACGTTTGCGACATGACAGATTTGGCCAAAACAAATAGTTTAACCCCCAGTTGCCTTTACAAAAAGTTGAAAGTTAAGGAAATTTAAGTCAATTTATTTTAGAGAAATACTATTCGACAAAGTGTTTTGTGTTTTTGTGCTAAAGATGTTAATGAAAACCATTTAGTGATATCATTCCTCGGTGTACCTCGGTCATAATTCTTAATATTTTATTTAAACACACTTTCAATGTTACCTTTTTTATCTGTACTTACCTCGGCCAACTGGCGGATTTCCCAAGAATCCTGAATTTTTCAGTTATAGAAGGTCCTTTTTAATATATTTTTTAATTTATAAAAGAAGTTCGAAATAGAAATATCTAAGTAGATTTTCTGGCAATTGATACGGATTTAATAATGTAGGGCATTTGGAAACGCCTTCTGTCCCATCGAGTGTGACTAGTGTCAGATTTTTCAAACTACCAAAACGCATCTGACTGACTTTCATCTCGTGACAACAGTAATTTTTACATACCTACAATACGACACAAATAAGTTGAACTAAAATGGCGGTTATCGGCGCAGGTACCAATAATGCGCCGGCAACCGCCATTTTGGTTCAATTTACGTGTAGGGTACAAAAATGCTTTGAAGTCCGCCATTTTTGTTCCACTTATTTGTGTTGCATTGTACTAGTGAACCAGTGATGTGAGTCAGACTAGCACACGAAGGGTTCCGTACCATTTTATATAAAAAAATCACCATTGTTTTATGGGAGCCCCATTTAATATAATTTTATTCTGTTTTTAGTATATATTTGTTGTTATAGTGGCAACAGAAATACATAATCTGTGAAAATTTCTAATGTCTTGCTATTACGGTTTAGCCTAGCGACACACATACGGACAGCGGAGTCTTTGTAATAGGAACCCGTTTTTACCCTTTAGGTATGGAACCCTAAAAGAGTTTAAAAATTTTCAAAGATCATATACCAATTTTGTAACTTTATTAATATTTTAATGGGATCTGAAAAGTTGTAAATAAATATTTAGGAAAAACCTATAGAATTACTTGAAATGACAATTATTAAAGAATTTTCTTAAATAAAAAATGATTTCCAGACTGAAAAATCAAAAATAAGTTAATTACAAAAATAAAAATTAAAGTACTTTCATATCCCAAACTTTACCATTAAATGGATTAGTAGAAGTCATTCTAGGCATTCGGTATTCACACAGGTAAAATCTCAAAAGCATAAAAACCGGCACCTTTCAAATTAGTCAATCCAAAACAAATGCGACCCCAGCAACAAACAAATTAGGCCTCAAAGCGTATTCACGAGGCAGGTACAATTTAAACTTGCCTAAAAGCCAACATCTTTAAAACAGCCACTCGATCAAAATTCAAAAGCAGTTGCCAAAGAATTACACATTCCGCGCGAGACCCCAAGTTTCCTGATCTCAAGGATTATTTAAATCTGTAGATTATCGTTTCTTCCCCATTTATTACGGATCCCTATCTTATCTGGGATCAATGATGGACTCGCAGAAAAGGTGAACTTCTAAAGGATAAAGAAGTGCTAAATGACTGTAATATTTTTTGATTTATAATTTGCATAAAACGCCGCTCAGTGGCAGCTCAACAGGGCGAAACGGCGTCTTTTAGAGGCAAAAACAAATTACGCTTACGAATGAACTGTTTCACCAAAACAAACCCATTACCCGTGTTTTTTAGCTTCTAGATTTCAAGAGCTTCGAATAAATCAGTGCTCTAGAAAAAACGTATTAAATTAAAGTAAACGTATTAAACAGAGCGCGTGTAACGAAATGGATTTTGTCGAACATTTTTTGGTAGGTATCGTTGGTTGAGCAAATGTTAGATTTTAGAATAAACTAAGGTTTATTCTATTGGAAAACTTTCGCGAATAGTCGTACGCTAAATCTGTATTCTGTTTATATAGTATAAAATTCCCTTTTTCATTACCACAGTCAAAGGTATTAGAAATACAGTAAATATTTAAGAATTATGAAAGTGAGCGGTTTCCTTAAAAGTGCGCAAAGAGAATTTATTCCAGAGAGCATTCTGCTCAGCGTCGGTCGTCGGATTTTATGTAGGACCACAACTTTTGAATCTTAATGGAGTGCATTAGGCGAGCAAATAAGAACCTGATACGAAATCTGAATGTATTGACAAGAAACCAGTTAAATGTGCCACATTTTTAGTACAAGATACCTCTCTATACAGATAACTACAGATGTAATCAAGTCCCCGCTGAGATATTTAGTAAAATATGTATTAACTTTGATTACAAATAAAGTTTATTAGGATTAGTTTTACACATGGATAACTTTTATAGGGAAGAGAACACTGTACACAAAAGTTTTATATCAACAGTTTTACGTGACGTGCAAGCCACCTCGCGAGTGTACAGTCCACATATCTATTTTTAATATCAGTGTAATTATAAGTTAATATATTTGGAGAAAATGCTGCAGTACAGTTTGTTACCGCTTCTTCTGTACCCACGCTTTAGGCGGCAGTAAACTTAGTTGTAAGTAAATGATCTGACGTCAACAACTACCTACTATGAAATCGAAAGAAAAATTTGAAAACAAATAATCAAGTGATATAAAATATCCACAGATAAATAAATTGTGTTTGATTTTGACTTCGACTTTGAAAGACAGACAAAACATAGCGAACATCCGCGCCGGGGCGCGCTCTCCGCCGACCGCGGGAGTTCGATGCGTTCGGATTGACGCATAGCACTGTTACCGCTGCGGTGCACTATTGTGTTTGAATACCCACGCGCATTAGTAACACAAATTAATTATCACGGATTATCCATTAAGGGTTAGACAGAGCCTAGGGTCGTAAGACTCAACGGCCTCGTACGTGAAGATCGTGATGCCATCATCAGCTATTACAATTTTGATTGATTGATTTTTGAAATTTGTGATGGCCTAAAAACGGACAGGGATTTCACCCCTTTGTCGTTGAAATACCTAAGTCTCGAACTAAACGCTTTGACAATTCCTTTTTGGTTCGAGTAGCTAAGGTGTGGAATGAACTGCCTGCGTCTATATTCCCAGAGAAGTACAGCCCCGGGACATTCAAAAGTAGATTGAATGGGTATCTTTTGGATAGGCATGCTTCATCCTAGTCTTCATCGTCGCTTTCCATCAGGTGAGATTGAGGACAAATGCCTAAACCAATAAATTGTAAAAAAAAAAAAAAACGTCGCCTATTAACTTGATCAGCTTTAACGATTGGGTTTGATCATTTCAGTTACATGACTTCATTCTTAATTCATAATTATGACATAACATTATTAATAAAGCACGGGTTACTCACGTAAAGAGTCAGCTACTGGCCGACATGTTTCGACCTCATCCGGAGGTCTTCATCAGGGCGAATGTGACGCGCTCGTGCACAAAGCTGCTGCACGACACACTGATGATAGTGGTGGGTCGCGCGGGCGGCGCGGGCGGCATTTAAACAAAACGTTGACATAAAATATCATACTCATTCCACATATCTAATGTAAGTTGACGTACTTGGAGAAAATTCTGCAGTGCAGTTTGTTGCCGCTTCTTCTGCACTTGCGCTCAGAAAACAGCAATAAACTTCTCTTCTTCTTAGTCGTACACTCTTGACAGAGTAGTCGTGATTATAGATTAGGTCGTTCGTCCATGGCCGCTGCTCTTGCGATTTTTCTCCACATATCTCTGTCTGAAGCTTTTTTGGAGCATTCCGTTGCTGGGCACTGTGTTACAGCTTTGACAAGATCTAGCCACCTCGTTGGAGACCGACCACGTGAACGCTTGCCTTCAATACGATCCTGAATCACCAAGCGTTCCACAGAGTTTTCATTACGGGTGACATGGCCGAAGAATTTAAAGATTCGTAACTGCACAATCGACGAGAGCCTTTTCTTAATTCTTATTTTTTTTTTACATGGAGATATTAGTTCGGTGGGCTGTCCAACTTATTCTGAGGAGTCGTCGCCAGGACCACGTTTCAGCTCCATATAGGGAAATTGGAAAGACTAAGCAGTACAACAGACGAACCTTGGTGTTTTTGGTAATTCTGCGATCCTTCCAAATTTTCGTGAGCTTTTCATCTCGTCACAGTGCAGCGTCTTTTTTTTTTAAATAAACAATAAACTTAGCTGCTAGTAAATGATCTGACGACAACAACTATTTTGAAATCGCAAGAAAAATTTACAATTATCAAGTGATACCAATATCCAAAGATAAATAAACAATTTGGACCTAACTTATATATTATTATCATCATCATCATCCTCACGTATTCCCGGTTGCATCCTCAGCAGTAACGCTTCAGAGCCAGGGGTCCGCTACCTAACCAAGGAGATTTGACGAGGTTACTGGTTTTTACGCAGAGCGACTGCCGTCTGACCTCCACAACCCAAAGGACAAACCAGGAACCAATCCTTGGATAGTTTGATGATCAAACGCTAGGTGGCGTTCGGGACCCACAGTTTTACGTGCCTTCTGAAACACGGAATCATCTTTCTTTTCGGATAATCAGGTGATTCAAGCCTGCAATATCCTATCCAGACTGGAAACAACTTTTCACAAAGTGTGCTTCCCAGTGGGAATCGAACCCATGAGCGCCGGGTCACAAGGCGAACGCCTTGACCACTGGACTACGGAGGCATTCAATATATTATTATCATAGGAATGGAAATGGAAACTCTATGAAAAAGTACCTACCTACCTAGGTTCCACCGAGACTGGCGTCAAACGAAATGTCCGCCAACCGGATATCCGGCCACGTCGCAGCTGTGCTTTGCCCGGATGTTTGGTTGAAATATTTTTAGGATTCTTTTTGTTGCATAGTCATCATCATTCTTTTTTATGGAACGTCAGGTTGTGTTAAAGGTTATAGTTGGTTCTTTACTAAATAATTTAGTTAGTTACATTTTAACCAACTTCCAAAAAGAAGGAGGTTGTCAATTTGTCGGAATCTTTTTTTCAGGGTTCCATACCCAAAGAGTAAAAACGGAACCCTATTACTTAAACTACGCTTTCCGACCGTTCGTCTGTCTATCAGCAGGCTGTATCCCATGAAGCATGATTACTGATTAGCTAAACAGTTGAATTTTTTACCAGATGATGTGTTTCTGTTTCCGCCATAAGAACAGAACTAAAAACAAAATAAAATTTATATTTATGTGACAATCCTATACAACAAACGTGATTTCTTAAAGATTAATGGTACGGAACCCTTAGTGCGAGAGTCGGAATAGCACTTGGCCGGTTTTTCATGTATTTTCACCGATTATTTGAAGACTGAAGCGAGATGAGTTAAAAAATATTTTTTTTTGAAAAAAATATTTTTTTTTGAACCGTCATTCTTTAGCACACGTTAGGTCCCATAGAAAAATTATCAAAATCGGTTACTTTTGAAAAAAAAAAAATAGTTTAAATTATTTTCTTTTACCGTAGTTTATATTGTAAGGCTATAGTTTCATTATTTTTTATTTAGCTTTATTATACCTACTCATATTCTTACCGCCGTATTAGTACAATTTGATACAGATTTATGACATTTAATTTTTCATTTCTATTCCAACTCAGCTGAGCAGTTTTTGTAATAGATGTCAATATTTTATCGTGAAGTATCATGAACTGAATATTTCCAACTAGTTAATTTAAATAAATAAATATATAGGGACAAATAATAATGATTGAGCTAGCTCCAAAGTAAGTTCGAGACTTGTGCTATGGAATACTAACTCAACGATACTATATTTTATAACAAATACGTATAAAGATAAACATCCAAGACCCAAGGCTATTTGAAAAAGGCCATTTTTCAACTTGCCCCGACCGGGGATCGAACCCGGGCCTTCTGGGTGGCGGACTAGCATGGTGACCACTACGCTACGGAGGTCGTCTAATCGAGGAATATTTGCTAGACAAATTTAAAAAAGAACTCCCGACAGCACCATCTAGTGATAAGTGCCAGAACTACAAATTCCAAACAATGTTAAGCGGAATTGATATCCGTAGCGCCATCGCATTTTCCATCCGATTTAATTTATTGCTTTTCGCATTGAAAATATATAACACTACACTACATAGTCACTCCTTAAATTAGGAGTTACAACATGAACCCCGATAGGGCATTTCAACAGAATTGCAACAGAAAGGAAACTTGCTTTCACTTTAAAAAACCGAAATCGAAATCGGTCTATCCGTTTGACACACAGACATATATATATTGCCGTCAAACTTATTACACCCCTCTTTTTTTCGGGGTTTAACAAAATATAGTCATCTGTTAAAAAAAAAACTGCTGAGCTTTTTTAAAAATAAATAAATAGAAATAAAATAACTTTCAGATTCAGAACCGGAAGTTGCGATCCTGATATAAATTCAAGAAGCGGCTTGCATTATTGGGATCAGCGGTATTCGCATCACGTGCCGAGATCAAACGCAGAGATTTCGGACGTCCCGAACTTGTTTCAAGAGCTCGATAGCTTAGCGGTGCCTATACTTTGTAACAGAGGGTTGAACGGTATGGTATTTATGCAACGTCCCCTAGACTATATAACGAACTATCCATACAAATAAATAAGGTGCAATACAATTAATAAATTGAAACGCTTGTTATTTAACTTTTTAGTAAATAAAGCATATTATACCATAGATGAATACTTGTGTGATAAAAATAAAAATTGACCATAGACATTTATATAACTAAACATGACATTTACATTGTATTATTAGTGTTGTAGGAGCTCCAACTGCCCCAGCTAGTGGGCAGCTAGTGCTCCCACATGAAGAGGTAGGTATGGTACGTAGTGGAGAACTTGAGAGAAATAGCACAGAGTTATTTTATTTATTATAAATTTACAATACTGATATAGATGTAATCAGCTCGAGAGATGGTAGTGGAATGAATCAGTGGAATGATGAGGAAGGTATATAAAATTTAAAAATTGAATTGGAAATGGAAATATTTTTTTTGAAAACGGAAATGAGGTAAACGGAAACATGAAGAATGAGGTTTATTGTAATATCGTTACAGTGTTATTATATATATCTCAATAAACTTCTAATTAGTGGACATTTTAAACAACTTTTTTATAGTACAAATTTTTCTTTTACTTTAAATATATTGACTCTTATAAACATTTTTTAAAATAAAAATGTTATATATAGTAATATAATAATAGAAATCTCTGTGAGCGCATGTATTACCAAACAATTTATGACTTTGTATGCCTAAAGGCGCAACACAGTGATACTTTAATTTATGTACCTAACACCCATTTTACCTGTGATTGACAAAATAAATGATTATGATTATGGATGCACTATTAGTAACGCTCTATTCTGAGCGTTTGTGTACTTTGAAACACCTTTACGCGGAGCAGTTAGTCTAGGGCCTGGGGGGTTACTCCATAAAATAATACGATAGTCCTACGATACTGATATTTTATCTCTATGTCAAACCAAATTAGACTTTATTATCATACCTTATTGCTCAATTTGCTTGACACTGAAACACGGATACGCAGTAACGTCCGTCTTGCGTACCGCTTTTGGAGTAGCCCCCCTGAAGTCAACTCAACACAAATGGTTGAAAAAAGATATTTTTTAAGTTTTCAACTCTCATATTTCCACTTATTAGAAAAATAAAATCACACTAATATGATAAAGGCGAAAGTTTGTAAGTGTGTGGGTGTATGTTTGTTACTTCTTTACGCGCAAACAACAGGACCAATTCTAACAAAATTTAATATGCAGGAAGCTGACACCCTGGATTAAGACATAGGCTATTTTTTCTGCGGGTTACACTACGGGGCACCGCGAGTTATACATAATTTTATTACCGAAACTGCTCACAAAATTTCACGAGAATTGATTGGGAAATGCGACCTAGGCGAGAACAATTTGACATCTGAAATTCGGACACACAAGAATTTTTGCCGAAGCCAAAATGGAGATCTTCATTCGCTTCGTTCCGAGTAGACTCTGAACTACAATATTGAAGCCAAAATACGAATAGAAGTCATATAAAACAGAATTGCGAAATCGTGTGGCACTTCAGGAACGCCTGATCTGATCTGACATGTGATATTAGCCACTCATGATATCGACAGACGACTACCTCTTTTATTGTTATATCTGTATGAGCCTACACAACATGCCTGTATGTATACTTTATTATTTACTGTAGTTATATACCGTGAAAGGGACATACTCGTAATAAATCGAACCACAGGGTATATTCGATCACTCATAATGAAATTAAAATAACAGTCAAAAAACGAAAAAAAAATCGACATTCCCATTAAATTTGCCCGGGCGGCTGGTCACTTTTTTATGGAAAGGCCAAAATTTTTTTTCTTGTGTCACTTATTTTAATTTCATTATACTGTAGTGATCTAGCATAGCTCGTGGTACGATTCATTACGGGTATGTCCCTTCTACGTTGTATACAGTAGAGAAAGGGCCGGATTTAGGGGAGGGCAACCGGGGCTACAGCCCGGGGCCTACACAATAGTAGACACCCCACCATAGACTTCGAAAAAATCTTTCAGATTCCGACTAGTTAGCACTAGTAAACCACTTGTCCTTTGATTTTAAAAAATCCAACTCATAGCGTTTCATGTCGAATAAAAACAATGGCGATCTTTAAACTATGTACAATGGAGAGCGGAAAATGTTCGCCTTTTTTAGATGCTAAAAGTTCAATGCGACACAAGTAAGTTGAACAAAAATGTTGGACTTCAAAGCATTTTTGTTTCCCGACACGTAATTTGAACCAAAATGGCGGTCGTCGGCGCATTATTTGTACGATCGACGATAACCACCATTTTGGTTCAACCAACGTGCTGGAAATTTGTACAAAAATTTTTTGAAGTCCGCCATTTTTGTTCAACTTTTTTGTGTCGCATTGTACTTTTCGCATCTAAAAAAGGCGAACATTTTCTGCTCTCCAGGAAAATTAATTTAAAAAAAATAGGTAGGTCCTCTGAATTCTCCTAAACAAAATTGCACAATACTTTACACCATCGTTACGTAAATTGAAATAGCCTTTTATTTTAACGTTTGATTGATTTCTATAATAAATCTGGCTCATTTTATTCACGCACATGCCGCCATTAATCCGCTAAGCCCAATATTCAATTTTAGCAAATGTTAGAATGAACCGATCAGTCAAGTGAACCATAAAACAGGATCCAATTGAACCTTTTTAAGAACTCGTTTACATAGAGTGATTTTCAATCAACATGATTTAAAATAGAATGACTCAAATAGGTACTTGAAAATATCCTCTGCGACAGGCATAAGAAGAAGTGAAACCAGGAAGCTAGTCAGGCTTAGAGATTTTCGAGAGATTCCGTATAACGAATCTGTCAATAAGGCTGATCACAGATTTCAGTCAGGTCAGTCTTAAGACAAACTATATAAGCTTTACAATAACTGGCGAAGTGTGAGTCTGACTCGCGCATGAAGGGTTCCGTACCATCATCTATAAAAATTACGTTTGTTGTATGGGAGCCTAAAATAAATATTTATTTTTCTGTTTTTAGTATTTATGGTTATAGCGACAAGAGACTAGATCATCTGTAAAAATTTCAACTGTTTACGGTTCATGAGATACAACCTGGTGACAGGCAGATAGACAGACGGACGGACAGCAGAGTCTTAGTAATAGTGTCCCGTTTTTACCTTTTGGGTACGGAACCCTATAAAATAAGGATATTTGCGCTACAGTAGAACAAAGACGCCTAAACTAAAAACTGTTTATTTATATAACAACGGCTTACGTTTTCATTAATTTTTATAAATCCGGCTATTTTTAATAACGCATACACCACCATATCTATTAGATTAAACCCGAAATTCAATTTTAGTACATGTTAGAATGAACCGATCGGTCAAATGAACCGTGAATTCGATTTAACGTTTTCATTAAAATTTGAATTCTAAAATTGGTTCTAATATCGGTTCGAATTTGCGGCCGTTAATAAGAGCTAAATAAGGAGCGCTGATTGAAAGTACTCGTCGAATCAGCTGCCGTGTCAAGCTTTAAATTGACATCTTACTTCTGTTCTATCATATGACATTTTTAGAATAAGTAAATTCTATATGGGTTCACTTTACTCAAAATCTGTTCAAATTAGCGTTAGTTAACCCTTTCACCGCGAACGTTGGATTTATCCGACAAACATTGTCCGACAAAAAAAAACCGCTCGTATTGCACATAACTTAAGTATCCACATCCCTTTTTGGTTGTAGGTATTTATTTTAGATTTCATACCCCTCACGCTGGGGGCACGGCAACTGATATAAAGTCTCGCGGTGAATGGGTTAATCAGCGCGGAGCGCTCGTTTTGACGACGTTGACGTTGCCGTGTTGAGCTTTAAATTGATATCCCACTTCTGTCTTATAAAATCTTTAGAATTCAAGCTATTTATATGTGTCAACAGCCTTACTTGACCATGTAAAGTTTTAAATTGATATCCCATCTCTGTTTCTTTGACATTTTAGAATATAAGCTTTAGGTAAGTATCAACAGCCTTACTCCAAATCTGTTCAAATTGGCGTTTATTAAAGAGCGCCAATTATGGCGTGTTAATTGAAAGCACTCGTCTCGACGAGGTGCTATATTAAGATTTAATTAATATCCCACTTCTATCAGATAACATCTTTAGTACAACAAGCTAGATGTATCAATAGCCTTACTTTAAATCTGTTCAAATTGGCGTTTGTTAATGAGCGCTAATTAAGGAGCCCTGATTGAAAGCACTCGTATCAACGAGCTGCCGTGGCAAATACTTATGCCGTGGCAGATATCCCACTTCTACTCGTATCACATGATATGTTAAGAACAAGAAGTTATATGTGTCAATAGCCTTACTTTAAATCTGTTCACATTGGCGTTTTTTATTAAAGAAGTGCTAATTGAAATCACTCGTCTTAAAGAGCTGCCATGTTAAGTTTTAATTGATAGCTATTTGAATACAAGCTAAATTATGTGGCAAAAGCCTTACTCAAATCTGTTCAAATTGGCGTTTGTTAATGAGCGCTAATTAAGGAGTGCTGATTAAAAGCACTCGTCTCAACGAGCTGCCGTGTCGTGTCAAGCTTCAATTATTATTACCATATTCCTATGAAATTACATCTTTAGAACAACAAACTATTTGTGTCAACAGCCTTACTTGTAATTTGTTTAAATTACTTTAAATTGACGTTTGTTAATGATCACTTATTGAAGATAAAGATAAAAAATAAAGATAATTTATTTGCCAAACATATTTTACAAGATATTACATTCAGTTTCGTCCAATCATGTTTACCATATCCGGTGTTCAAATTTTGTTAGAAAAGCCTCATCTATCATAATACCATAAAAAATATACTTAATCTCTAAACCTTTTACAATTCACTATGAAACAAAGTCAATTTACAATTTATCAAATAAGAAATTCTTAACACTATAGTATAACATTTATCTAACAAAATAACTTAATTTTCTTCTTAAACAAAGTCAAATTTAATTTTTTAGGTATATTGTTTCGGTATTTTATTGTATATTAAATTGAAAAATCTGAAACTAGTGTTTGCTACTTACACACACAAAAAGCAAACAAGAGAGTGGCACTCTGGGCCAAGCCAAACGATTCACACTCATATTCAACTACGATTCTAACAATTCTAATAATGTTATTCTACAGAATGTTGCTCGTTTGTTAGAGCTCCGAGTGATTGATTATTAAAAAAAAATACATATATATTTGCAAGGCTGTTTCCCATGGCAATAGGCAGAGACTATGGATCTCCACTTGCTACCATCCTAAAATAAAAATTCTATTAAAAGCGCAGTTGTGTAACAAAAAAGAGACAAACTGCTGAACGTTTCATTATTTATTCAGCTAAGCCTGAAATTTTCAGAATTTCAGCCAAGCCAAACGAGCGTTGTTTGAGTTGTGAGTTGCAGAAAATGAGTTGCAGAATTTCTGTTGTAAAGAAATCCACATCTCATTTTCTGTCCCGTGTGGCACAAACAGGACTTTTGTGTGAAACCAAATGCAGCAGAAATCCTGCAACTCATTTTCTGTTCCTCATAATATTACGCTTGTTGGGTTTAACTGAATAAGTGAGATTTTGCTTTGTGGCTGCCTGTTAGCCTTATAATTTCTTATGATTAGATACATTTAGATTTAAGCAATAAAACTTGAAACTTGAAACAAAGTCAATTTACAATTTATCAAATAAGAAATTCTTAACACTATAGTATAACATTTATCTAACAAAATAACTTAATTTTCTTCTTAAACAAAGTCAAATTTAATTTTTTAGGTATATTGTTTCGGTATTTTATTGTATATTATCGGTGCCATATCTAATACACTATCATGTAATAATGTACTTTTAGATGAATGCATGCACACTTTGTCCTCACGACGGTTTCTTTCTACTATATCAGATAATTTAGAAAACAGGTGAGGGTTACTTTTTACAAATATAGCTGTTTCCAATATATAATGTCGGAAGTGTTATAATATTGTGTTTTTTAAATATCGGTTTACAACTATCTCTACTTTGTAGTCCGAACATTGCTCGAATACAGCGCTTTTGTATTTTAAATACTAGATCTTTATCGGTGGAATTTCACCAAATTTTTTTTTTTTACAATATATTGGTTTAGGCATTTGTCCTTAATCTCATATTATACCGTATCTAAGGATTGATTCAACTAGGCCATAGTATGCAGTTATTAGTGCATCAGTATTAGACATTACCTTTGATTCCGTTTGCTTCAAGTTTGTCTAGTAATATTTTATGATGTAAGTACATAGTCCAAAGCATGCGTCATATCGCAATTGATAGAACAAACGGGATTTCTTTTGTCAACTTCAGTAATAACATTTGTTAAAAAATCATAAATTGCCATATTGATTGTTTTTTTTACTTCGGAAAACTTTTTTTACTTTACAAAATATATATTTATCTTGAAGGCGGCCCTTCCCGAAGGCTCTGTCGTCAACACGAGCATAGTTTGAAAAGCTTGTTTTTTCGTCCAGGGCAATGCTAGAAAAAAAAGCAAACCAAAAAGAGAGAGATAGCCCCTTGGGGCACAGTTTGCACTGTATTGAATTAAATTAGTATTATTATTAACTATCCATTGAACGAATATTAACTATTCATAGGGTGCGGAAATTTCATAAAACTTGTTCCAGGTTATACATTTTTGTCAGTAAGCTTTACAAGTTTCTGAAATAAATGAGTTTTATTTAAAATTTTCATTACATTTGCGAGGTTTCTATCAATATATTTTTTTTATTTTTATAATTTATGAGTACTTTATGAACGGTCAAAGTTCAGGTAAAATTTGTGCAAAAAAGCAGATTTTTGGAGTCGTATACTGAACTTGTTTTTCCAAGTATTCATTTTTTATTTCGATAGAAATCTAGAAGTAGTGCACAAGATACTCGTATCTGTTAGTTCAAAAGTTTTCAAGAAAAATCAGTTACAACGCCATAACCACGTACGAGCGTTTTTATGGAAATTAAGGCGGGAAGGCCGCTCTTAAGAGTTCAACTCGGTAGAAAAGTATTTCTCAAATATCTTTGAAAATATTGAGTTAAGGGCAATGGGCCTAAAATATTCCATACGTTCCCTGTCTGTTTTTTTTTTAAATAAAGGTTTAACTATAGTCAATTTTAAATGTTCTGGAAAAAATACCTGTTTGGATACTGAGATTTATAATATGACTGAGTTGATGAAAAATTCACGGCATTTTCTATTTTTGTTGCCATTCCATCAAAACAAACACTTTTTGAATTATTGAGATTTTTTATATATCTTGTGGTGTGCTTGACGGCTTATATTTGACGTAGCATTAGACCCACAATTCTTTACAGGTTGAACTTTATCAATGAAGTAATTATTAAAAGAATTTGCTATTTCATCGAGGACTGAAATAATTTTATCATCAATCTTCAGTCGCGTTACTGGTTCATTTGGTAAATTAAATTTGAAGTCATTGATAATTTGCCATGTGATGATTTATTTTTAGATGTACTTATTTTATAATTGTTTTGACTCAATTATGTCAATTTAATAATTCTTTTGAATAACTTTGTATAGCGTGTATAATTTATTTTATTAACTTTTGTAGGTCTTAATCTGAAAGTCCCTAAAAGGTTTCTTTTCTTTTGGCGGCATTTTTTTAACCCTTTTGATATCCATTTTATTTTACGACAAGTATGTATAGTTATTTGTTTAAAACACTGATCATAAAACATTTTAAAAGTATCTATAAAACTTCAATACGCGATGTTAGGATCTTTCGTATCATACATTTCTGTGAAACTTAGGTTTTTGATAAAAAAATTAAACTTTATTATATTTTTTGCGCTATAATCTCGCACTGTTTTACGCCAAAATTTTATTTTTACGGTTTTTCTAACTGGTAATTCAATCATTATCAATAATAATCCGACACTCCAAATTCTACAACTTCCGCTGCACATTCGTTTTTGAAATTGTTAGCAAAATTATCAAGACAAGTATTACGAGAAGGCCTGGTAACTTATTTTACAACTAATTTGAAATCATAATGTGTCAATAGGCCTTCAAATTCAATTTTTTATTACTATCTATTAATATATCAATGTTAAAGTCACCAGCAATAACTACATTGTAAAATTTATTTTTGTTTTATATCTCAAAACTTGTTCTAATTTATAAAAAAGGTATATATTAAACTCAAAACTTGTTCTAATTTAGAAAAAAATCGACATTTTCATCCAAATTGCTGGGCCGGCCGAATACTTTTGTATGAAAATGTCGATGTTTGTCTTCGAGTTTCAAGCATTGGTCCCATAGGAAAAGTTGTTCATATTAACAGTCTGAGTAGCTCCTAGATCGGACAGGGTTTTTGTTACATATTGTATAACCTCCTCCTTCTTGGAAGTCGGTTAAAAATGAAATCTTCTCTACAGTCAAGTGGCGAACAAACATTTACATTAAATAAAGTTGAAAGCGGACGCCTGGCTCCTCAGAACCACTGGATTTACTCTCTGTATGCTTTTCTTGGCGAAGCGTATTTCTTTTGAGAGGTTCGATAGAAACATGCGATTGAATTAACTAGTTTCCTATAAGTTTGTATTTAAAAAATCCTTATTCACTCAGTCAGATACAATAGAAATGCAGTTTTTTATCTACATAGCCTGAACTCTCCTAAAAGGGGAATATAATTATACTTGAAAAATACCGTCAATCCCTAAAAATCCTAAAGCAATATGTAAGTAGAGTGCAGGTTTTAATGAATTTGACAAATAAAATCGCGCCCTTACAAGTTGTTGTTGTCTAAATTATCCCAGCATCATCGTGCTCAAAGTACGAGTATGCGACCTTCCCAAAAAAAATGCTCTACAAGTAACCGCATTAAATCGGCCCAGTACTTTCAAAGTTTATCCAGCACAAACAAACATATATATTTTTTAGTAAATGCGACAGTTACAATTTTTCAACGCTATTTCTAATACGAACACTGAAACTGTTTCCATTCGTCCTTTGTATTTCTTTAGCTGTGAGCACCGTGACAATGTAGCCGCGATATTGCCGCCGCAGATGTCACTGGGATAGAAGTCATAAGCTGAAGCGATTACGATTTAACAACTCTAAGAGTTCTTACAGACACACACACTACATATTGATGCTAACTGTCGCGGGCATTCTGTCGCTGAGCTGTTAAACAGCTAGTTTATTAGTCAAATACATAATATTCATCTTAAGAATCATTTTATGGACAGCAAACGATTTGAATAAATAAATAGAAAAGGACAAAGTGTACTTCCTATATGTTTGTTAGTAAAATCTTTATTGTACATAAACACAGAACAAAAATACAGGTTAGAACTAGAGAACAGTACAAAGGCGGACTTATCCTAGATAGAGATCTCTTCCAGTCAACCTTGAAATATGAGGACAATTTACAACAAAGGGAAGAGAGCGGGTACAATACGAGTAAACAGAAGACACACAACAGAAAACAGAATTCAATTACACTTATTATGGTATAAATGCACGAGTTTTTATCACAATACTATCGAAATAATTATAAAATATGTGTGTAGGTAGGAACACAACATAGAATAACAAAACCAGGTATGGAAAAAAAGACAATCAGAATGCGAATTGTACAAAATCGTGATTCATATTTCCCAAATTATTGCGTTTGGTTGTTTTTGTTTTGTTTTTCTTTTAGTTCACGACAGTTCATGGAAAAATATTTATATAAACCTAAATGAAAGGTGAAAATCAGCATATTGTTCTATAAGCAATATACTCTCTGAGCCTGCAACATTTTTGTGTTACTGAAGCACACATAATCATATTGCCACGTCATACGCTAAAAACCCGTTGTATGTAATTTAGGAAAAGTCATATGTATTCTTGTGTTTTTGCAGCTTTTACTAATAAACGTAGCGTCACGATGCTAGTCCGCAACCCAGAGGTCCCGGGTTCGATCCCCGGTCAGGGCAAGTTGGAAATTGGCCTTTTTCAAATTGTCTTGGGTCTTGGATGTTTATCTATATTATATGTATTTGCTATAAAATATAGTACCGTTAAGTTAGTATCCCATAACACAAGTCTCGAACTTACTTAGGGGCTAGCTCAATCAGTATAATTTTTCCCTAAATATAAACTGTAAACCATAAGCATAAACTGCAAAACGCGAGTATTTAGTATAGACGCGCAGTCTCGAGACCGCGCGAGCATTTTTTTGCTTAAAGCTATAGAAATATGGTCTAATATTAAATTGAGTTAGTAAATTGCTCGGGCATTTTTTCTCTCTGTCTGAATTGACCCTAACGCTTTTCGCTTATGACTTAGCCAAGGACCTAGTGATTGCTATCTATTACCATGCTCAGCGCAACGTGGCGCGGGAATCACCTAGTTCCCAGCGAATATAAATTTAACTATTCCAGGCTACACTGGTTTACTGATCATGTTAAGGGGTCAGAGAGTGCCTTCTCAAAGTGCAAAGTGCACTAGAGCTCTTGCAAATAAAGTGACAAGCATAAAAATTTCTCGAGCTGCTCTGTGCTTCAGAAGGCACATATAAGCCGTTGGTCCCGGCTCTTATCACTGTATAACAGTCGTCAAGTTATGTCAGATGCCTTTAGGCGGCTTGAAAAATCTGAAACTAGTGTTTGCTACTTACACACACAAAAAGCAAACAAGAGAGTGGCACTCTGGGCCAAGCCAAACGATTCACACTCATATTCAACTACGATTCTAACAATTCTAATAATGTTATTCTACAGAATGTTGCTCGTTTGTTAGAGCTCCGAGTGATTGATTATTAAAAAAAAATACATATATATTTGCAAGGCTGTTTCCCATGGCAATAGGCAGAGACTATGGATCTCCACTTGCTACCATCCTAAAATAAAAATTCTATTAAAAGCGCAGTTGTGTAACAAAAAAGAGACAAACTGCTGAACGTTTCATTATTTATTCAGCTAAGCCTGAAATTTTCAGAATTTCAGCCAAGCCAAACGAGCGTTGTTTGAGTTGTGAGTTGCAGAAAATGAGTTGCAGAATTTCTGTTGTAAAGAAATCCACATCTCATTTTCTGTCCCGTGTGGCACAAACAGGACTTTTGTGTGAAACCAAATGCAGCAGAAATCCTGCAACTCATTTTCTGTTCCTCATAATATTACGCTTGTTGGGTTTAACTGAATAAGTGAGATTTTGCTTTGTGGCTGCCTGTTAGCCTTATAATTTCTTATGATTAGATACATTTAGATTTAAGCAATAAAACTTCATAAAGTTATAAAACCTAGATAAAATCTCCACCATATCTTCTCCAATCAACATACAAGTCTTGCGCTGCGCAAATATCTGTATTTGCTGATGTACATAAAACATGCTCATATTATCGGCATGTTAGATGAGTAGGAATCCTGGCAATTTACCGATTCATCTTACACACGCGTTAATTCTCGGTTATAATGCAGCAGACCTTGCCGGTAATTTGGAATGGCCAAAGATAAATTAACAGCACAGAAGTATAATACCTAAGTCATTAAAAAATCATGCAGCTAAAAGAGAAAGACTAGGTTGCTTACTTGCATTTACAATCTATACTCAACATTTTTTCTTGGTACACTTTTTTTACGAGCAAGTAATACGGTGAATACGTCTGTCTCTGCCGAGTTTAAATATACGATGACCGAGTTGGTTAATTTAAACAGTAATCATGAAACCAAGGTAAAACCTTTTTTTTATGTTATAGGGCGGCAAACGAACAAGCGGGTCACCTATCACCGATGGTAAGTGATCACCGCTGTTCATGGACAACCTACAAGAAATATTCAAAATTTCCATTCAAGCTGTCTAACCTCTCCTTCTTATTAAAATATCAACAGTTAGTTATCTGAAAGCCAATAATAAATGTTGTTTGATTTTTGATTCACAACGTAAGCGCATCGCATCTCTGAGACACAGAGCACATAGGCATTAGTTCAGTGGCTATATGCTCTGTGTTTTTTCTATATCCGCTAGTATTTGACACCAACACGTGCCGTATTGGCGGAATGGGCGGCACGTCTGCCGTCGTCGGCCAACTTTCTTGATTATCGACACGCGGCGGCATGTAAACAGGCCAAAAATGTATTATAAATATGCAATATTTTCATTCAAGCTGTCTAAGCGCTCCTGTATGTAAAAGTTAAACAATGAATACCGCACATGCATCAAGTAAACAAGCTGCTAGTGTATTCTACAATAAATAATAATAAAAATAATTATCCGAGGTCCCTATATCGTGCCCACAAAAAAAAAGTGTTTTGTTTTTTTTATTTAGACCATCGTTGCTACACATCTGTATGACACAGAGCAAATAGGCATTGAACTAGTCCTTTCTATCTTCGCTAGTGTTTGACACCAACACGTGCCGTATTGGCGGAATGGGCGGCACGTCTGCCGTCGTCGGCCAACTTTCTTGATTATCGACACGCGGCGCTAATCATAAGATGCCTCTTCAGCGGAGTCTGATTGAACGACAGATACAATGTTTGATCTAGACACTTTTCGATAAAAGTTATTTGTTGAGCGTGTTTGCCGTTTGCTTTTAGATTAGAGAACAACTAAGAATGTTTCTACATCATCTACAAAGTAAAGATCATAAATCATTATCATCAAATAAAGATGACTACCTGGGCGGTTACTTTTTTACATGGGCGGCGACGACCTCTGTGGCGTAATGGTCAACATGCTAATCTGGGTTCGATCCCCAGCCAGGGCAAGTTGGAAAATAGCCTTTTTCAAATTGTCCTGGGTCTTGGGTGAATATCTATATGTGTATTTATTATACAATATGGTATCGTTGAGTTAGTATCCCATAACACAAGTTTAAACTTACTTTGGGGCTAGCTCAATCGGTGTGATATATGTCTCACACAGATTGAGCTATATATATATAAATATATATATATTTTTTTGTATTAAAATATATTCCCTATTCCGAGATCTTCTTTATCTATAAAGCGTGGAAGGGACATAGGTACCCGTGAGAAATCGAACCACGGGCTATATATATCGTGCCCATATCGTAGATTTGATCACTTTATGAAATGATCGAACATTTCATGAAATGGTCGCATTTCATGAAACGGCCAATTTAATTTAACCAGATCATGAAATTGTCAACGTTTCACAATTTTGTCATCCACGTTTGGCCGGATCGTATAAACAGGCTGAAAAAAGCAAACAAAAACAAAAACTTGTGGGGTGGCTCTTGGGCCACCCCAAGCCGCACAACATGAATGTATAGTGTAAACTAAAAATATAACAATTTTACGATATAATCAACCATTTCATGAAGTGACACGGTAAATTCATGAAATGGTCGAAATTATTTGATCATATCGAGAAACAATTTCTTATCATTGATCCGCCCAATCCACATCACGATGTGGCCAGTAGCCAGTGCAACATTTCATGAAATGCGACCATTTCATGAAATTCTCGATCATTTATTGAAGAGATTAAATTTACGATATGGCTACGACATGTATACTACAATCCTTTAGTATAATGATAATAAAGTAACAGTTAAAAAAACAAAACAAAAAATCTGACATTTCCATATCAACGGCGGCTACATACTTCTGTATGGAAATGCGGAACTTTTTAAAATTTTTGACTGCTATTTTTATTTCATTAGTTTAGAAATATATATACTATTCAAAAGGTACCTAACATCGACTCCCTGAAGGATTATTTTGCTTTCTGTAACATCCTGTACTGCCTTCTCAGTTTAGGAAAAATATTCTAATGTTTGATTATTTTTCGTGCGTGTAAGTGGTCAACAATGGTGTCAGATTTTCCAACCTGCCTAAAGACATCTGACATAGCTTGACGACTGCCATACAAAGATGACAGCGGGGACTAACTAATAATATGCCTCTCAAAGCACGACGAGTTCAAGATTTTTTATGCCACTTGTGTTCACCTATCCAAGAGCGGGTCAAGCCCGGTGTCTCTTAACTTACGCAAGCACTAGTTCCCGCCGGGCAACCGAGCTCATTTATTACATCGAGAATATTCTAATGATGTCATAACAGTTACAAATGAATCTTCGGAATAATTATACTGCAGACTGGGAAGTCATAAACACTCGATGTTTTGCCTACTTGGGAAAAAGCGGCATGTCACTCGCAAACAGTTAAACTCTCGAGTCGCTGCGGCATATCAGAATATTTGTATATATTTGAATTTCTAATTTGTGATAATAGACTCGTCTGGAGGGGATGGTTCTGCTCTTAATTGCGAAATTTGGGACAAGAAGTACTTAGCTACTGATGGTTACATGGTCATGGTATTCAAGTTTAGATACTTCGCAAATGGTAAAGATATTTGGAACACGAAAAAGGTGTAAAAAAAGGACGAGTTTAAGAGACTTTGAAAATAATTCAAAAAGGATAATCGTACAACAAAAGTTTTTGAATTGATAAATAAATTGATGCCCCGCAAGAACATAGCAATTCTAATTTAGTAAGGTAAGATTCGATTTTCCATAAAAACAAAAGCTAGTAGGTAGAATTCTTTGTTATCTACCAGATTACAATATATAACTTAATACTTAACGTAAGTAGTTCTAAATAATATGATTCTAATAAATAAATCTCGCGACAAGCTTTTATGTTACGGCTTACAGGACAGGAATGGTATCTTATAGAAGCGAAGTATTATTTATGCCTACTACTACCAACGAAACTATACATCCGTGCACACGGCAATGTGTGTGTGTGTTCGCCCTTCAACACACGCGACAAGGCGACAATCGGGGAGAAGTGCGGGGTCGGGGAACGGGGCCGCATACTGCACGGGACCCGAACAAAAAGAAAAATATTTTTTTTTGAAACTGCTGAAATAATGATATTTTTAAAAGTTTTCAACCCTCATATATCCGCCGTTTTAAAAAATTTCGAAAAAATGAATCGACTAAACAATTATATATAATTTTGGAACCCTCTAACAAAATTTAACGAGAATCGGTTGAAAAATGCGACCTGTAGGCGACTTGCTTTTGCTTTTAGTGTGTGTAAGTGGCCAACACTAGTGTCAGATTTATCAAGCTGTCTAAAGGCATCTGAAATAGCTTGACGACTGCCATACAATAATGACAACCGGGACTAACGGCTTATACGTGCCTTCGAAGCACGGAGGAGCTCGAGAAATTTTCATGCCACTTGTGGTCACCAATCCAATTGGGGACCATGCCCGGTGTCGCTTTACTTGCGAAAGCGCTAGTAATGCGCACTCCCGCCGGGCCGCCGATCTCCTGTAGGCGACAACGGTCGGACAGACAGACGGACAAAAGCATTTTTGGCCAATCTCGAAACTGAGACCTATCAATAAAAACTTGATTTGGAAAATGTTTGTTTATTAATTATTTATTCCAACAAGGTCGAACCCAGAACTTTCGGACTACGAATTAAATAATAATTATACAAAAGCTTCTCCATATTAGCTAGGCTGTCTACTGAAGAACATCTTAGAAGCTCATTAAAGATGCAAATTGTCCGCCGAGCCGACGATCTCAGCCTCAGCGGCGCTGAGCGGATTTGCTGATTAGCTGATACACGTATACAAGTTCTGACGCCCTAGACTGACGCACTATTATTTATGGTACTTATTTTTTTTTTTAAATGAATTCCGGATTTTGCGATGGGTTGACGATTTAATCAAAGTCGCGAGTCACACCTGTATGAGAGCAGCACAGGACCTAGATGGGTGTCGTCCACAGACATACTAAGGAAAGCAGACCAAACATTATATCCTTAGAACGCGTGGATTTTTTTCACTCATAGCTTATTGGAACGAAGTTCCTTATCGCGCGTTGCGAAAGGGATAAATTAGACGGAAAAAATTAAGACCAAAAGTAGTGACACTTTTTGTTCATTTAAATTTATGAAGATAATAAAAACTTAATTTTAGAACGCAGAAAAGAGTTTGAATGTAATTTAGACCTATTTATATTTTACTTCGTTCCATCCGGGTGACCCTTGACACCTCTCAAGTTTTTTTAATTGCCTAAATTATATATTTATAAACAGTTATTGCGGGTATTTGTACGTGTTTTCTAAGTACTCTTACATATTCATAAAGAATATTACTTTACTATTTTTGAACCAAAACACAGTTATAATTTACAATTAAACTAAAACCTAAATTAAAATCTAATTTAAAAATATAAATGTGGTGCATGTGATATGGCGCCAAGAACACTGGCTTCGTTTCCGCGCGGAATAGCTACTGCAATCCTTTGCATGAAATATGAGCCAGCCCTCTTGTCACCAGCGGTGTCGACAAGCCGAGGGGTTAATTTTTTTAATACTTGGACTCCACGGACCAGCAGTTTCGACGCCAGAAACAAACTTATTGTACTCATTAGATAAAGACGAATATTTTCGCCATTTGGCGTCTTCTGCGTCTTCAGCCGCGGCTCCAGCCCTGGACACCGTCGCCCCGAAGCGAGAAGGGGCAATTTAATTTATACAAGATTATAAAATATAATTAAAACAAAGTAACAAAGAAAATTAAAAAACACACATCTAGCGTGATGATGGGCGAGTAAGGTGTAATAGGAATCAAAATAGTGATGGTTTGCTAGCCGCATAGCTTATTTACATCATTGAGATTCTCGCCCATTCCTTCAATCGGCTTTTAAGATCTACGTGGAAAGAACAGCAGCTAGAATATTCTACATTTTTTGTTTCTCCCAGATCAACATGGAAGCAAAATAGCAGCTTATCCCATTGTTTACCAGTAAGCTTCATAAACAGTCTCTAAAGACACTTTAAAAACCTTCTTTAAAAGTAAGCATAGTGTCATAGTGTGTATTACACAGAATGGTGAGAAACATCTTGGAATGGAAGTGGCTCATTAGCGATGCAAATTGGTGAGCCGCCGTTCCAGAAGCTAAAAATATAGTAAGAAACAGATGCAAAACTATTAAACGAAATCAAATAATTTTATTTCAGGCAACGTAATATTAGTTACAATATGAAAGGCCCATTGAAATTAATTAAAATTAAATATTGAAGTGTATTCTCATACATAACTGTTTAGGTTCATTTACACAGGGCAAGTTTCTGAAGTGCCATTTTCGAAATGTGGAATCACCCAAACGAATGGTTTTTCCATACAGGAAATCGTTCGTTCAATGACTTTGCGTTTGAAAAATGGCACCACTGTAAATGGGCTTTAATTTTCGGTGTAGCCCACATATTCAAATCTTATCTCTTCGCTGAATTAAAATAATAATAAGAAGAAATGTATTAACAAAAGTAAAATAGTTTACTGAATTAACACGTCATTTTATTAATTCTGAAAAAACAACAAAGAAATGTGTCTATGGAAGAGCTTCTATACAGGCTTCCTTTTTAAATATCAAAAACATTTTTAGAGCATGTTCGGTCCATGATACTGAGCTACTTTCCATAAACAAAATTATTGAAAAATTAAAAAAAATCGGCTTCCTATACAAACCAAAGCTCAGGCAAATAGATTGGTATGGTAGGGCATTTTTTTATCGATTTTCAATATATTTTTTGTACAGAATAGTTTAGTATCATGGACTGAATTAGCTCATAAATTATTGCTGGTGTTTAAACAGTAAATCTGTATTTTCACAGATGTTTATGTGTATCATTAGATAATATGAACCAAAATTACAGTTCCGCCACAATTTTATGATAGTTCTATGATAAACAAAGACTTCCGTGGCGTAATGGTCAGCACTCTAGTCCGCCAATAGTTCTGGGTTCAATCCTCAGACAGTGCAAGTTTCAAAATGGCCTTTTTCAAATTCGCCTGGGTCTTGGGTGTTTATCTGTGATGTATTTATCATAAAATATAGTATCGTTGGGTTAGTATTACATAACACAAGCTTAAGCTTACTTTGGGGCTAGCTCAATGTGTGTGTGTTTTTTTTTCTGTATTTATTTATTTATTTGTCGGGGCGTAATATGCAATTAATGGCTGTATAAAACTGGATTCCTTTACTTTGATTAATTCAATGACGTTTGGCAGCAATTCCGTGCCAATGTCATTTTAGACAGTTGAAAGAAAAGAATAGATGACGCGTAAGAGTTCATGTCGAGTCTTGTTCGAGCGCCCGTACTATGCACAACTCGTTTTGTGTAGTTTACTGTTGCTTGGCAATCACTTCTTTAATTGTAATAGATTTGAATTGTTGAACCGATTTATTACAATGGCAGTCTATTTCAGCTAGACGGTAAGCACTGTTGGACACGGTGTTCAATACCCTTGTGGGCCAGAGGATTCAACACATGTGGTTGGAATTCATAGTTCAGTGCAAGGTGGGCACTGGCTTATCGTCACATTTTTATAAAGTCTCTCATGCGGCGACATTGGTAAGGTGACGTGACTGTAAGTTTTCATCCTGACATTAGTCTATTCACACACTGTAAGTAACCAAGTGGGTTGTTCACGTTGCTCGGGATGTGACATGCTGATCCCGATCCCGCTTTGTCCTCCTTTTTCTCGGAAGTCTGCGAAATATTTATAAACACAATCAGATCCCAGTGTTCGAAATATATACTATTTCCGACTATAATTAGTTGAATAAGGTTAGGTACTATTCCGTACTTACTATAATTTCGTAAAGTAAGGTACGGAGAAGCTAAATAAATTGACACAGCTCTTAAACATTATTGTGTTCGTACTTATATTTTTAACCCCAGACAAAAAGAGGAGTGTTATAAGTTTTACGCTAATGTCTGTCTGTATCTCTGTGTGTCTGTCTGGGCATTGTCGCTTCTAAAGGGATACAACGAATGCGATGCGGATTTTTTCCATAAAATTTAATTCTTTGCGGTGTTTTTCAGAATCTCAGCTATGTTTGATGAAAATTTGTTTAGCTGGTTAGAGGTCTTACATGTTATTAAAAGTAACGTGAGATGACATATCTAAATATTTAGAAACGGTATTACTCACGTAGTGTAGTCGGAAAATGCCGACTAGTTTCGAACGGTTTAGACGATCATCATCAGGGCTAACGTTGCCAGGCGTCCGGATAAAGCCGGACACAGCTAGGCTTTTTAATTGCTTGTTCGGCCAAAATAGACGGTGTCCGGCTTGTCCACATTTTGTTAGGCTTTTTACATTCAAGAGCAAGCGCTTAGTCCAAGCGCAGGCGAGTCGACTGTCGGTCACTCTCACCTAATTTAAGAAGATTTAGGAAAATGTTGATAAATGTTTATCTGGAATTTAACTGTGACTGATAAATTTGTTTGACTAATTAAGTAATAATAAAGCAATTGGACTGATTTGGTATTCGAAAGTATTTCATTTAAATTTATCAAGATTTATGGCAATAATAAAAAAAGCTTGATTTTACATTTGTCGTACACATACAATCCTCAACACTGTAGGGTGTCCGGCCATTTTACCCAAATGTCCGGCCAAAATGGCTGGTCTATCCAGCTATTAGGTTTGGTTACCTGGCTACCCTAATCAGGGCAAGTGTTGTTAATTGGGACGACGACGCGACGGATTCGCTGATTCAGTGCGTTTTAAGGACAGCGAATGTGTCGCGTCGTCGTCCCAATTAACAACACTCGCCCTGATGATATTCGTCTAAACCGATCGAAACTAGTCGGCATTTTGCGACTACACTACGTGACTAATACCGTTTTTAAATATTTAGTTAATATTTAGTCTTACATGTTGTCTTGACCAAGCCCTAGATAACCCTATTTTATAAACTACTGCTTTAGCTAAAAGTGGCCGTTTAACACGTACACGCATTAGCTAAAAGTGGCCGTTTTAAACGTACACGCATTAGCTAAAAGTGGCCGTTTTAAACGTACTCGCATTAGCTAAAAGTGGCCGTTCATATTCTTAACTGTCAATAGTAGTTCATTAAATAGTTTAAAGGGTTAGCTAGGGCTTAGTCTAGAATTTTATCTCAATTTATTTATTTTAATGTTATCTCAGTTTTCTTTCAAATAATTTATTCAAAATGGGGACAGCACTGGATCCCGAAAAATTCATGTATCCTCTTAACGCTTGAAAATCGAGGTTTTTTTAATTTACCTGGAAAATAATAGATGGCGCTACGAATACCAATTCCACTTAACATCTGTTGGATGTAGTTACACGACTAATTTTTTATAAAATAAATAAATATATAAGGACAAACAACACTGATTGAGCCAGCCCCAAAGTAAGTTCGAGACTTGTGTTATGGGATACTAACTCAACGATACTATATTTTATAACAAATACATATATAGATAAACATCCAAGACCCAGGACAATTTGAAAAAGGCTATTTTCCAACTTGCCCTGACCGGGGATCGAACCCGGGACCTCTGGGTGGCGGACTAGCATGGTGACCACTACGCCACGAAGGTCGTTAATTGAACTAATGAACTCATCACTAGATAGTGTAGTCGTGCATTTTTTTTATTTGCCAAATTAAACCCCAACTGTCAAGGACGCCATCTAGTAATAAGAAGTGGAACTACCGATACGACTATCCTTAGCGCCGTCTATTATTTGCTAGGGAAAGCCGTGACATTCAAACGTTAACCTCCAATATCTTTAAAACGGCTTAGCCAATTTTCGTCAAAGATAGCTAAGAACAAACACAAGGGAACTTGTTTTCACGTAAAAAAATCCTTAGATCATTTAATACAGGATAAGCTTCACCTGCGCGTTCCCCTCTGCCAAGTATAAGAACAATAATCTAATACGTTCTTAAAAATTAGTTGCGTAATCGATTATGATCATTATGTGAATCGGTGAGGCATCGAAAAGACGTCTAAAAGTGCTCCGTTTAAAATGCCATGTTATGCAATTTAGTCGTGTAAAAAGAGGTCAAACATATTAAATCTTTCAAAAGATGGCACCTTTCATTAGTAAGTATTTTTTTATTTTATTAGCGTTGTTTTCTATTTAAATGTAATTTCTGAAAAATCGAAGAAATATCTATCAGTATCGATTACGGAAAAAAAATATCGAATCACGTTTGCAACTGATTTCCTTCCAGCCCATAAAATAATCTAAGAGACTAGTTTTTAACCCCCGTTTTAAATGTATCAATTACATTCTTAAGGTTCTGTAATAAGGTTCCAATTTGAAAAACGATTAGTTGATGACCTCACGAGACCCTCACGAGACTATGTATTTATGATTTACAACCTTCGTCTTTATTCCCTGTGCATGAGAGTTGATACATTTTTTTGACTTCTCTCTCTTTCTTACCAAGAGTGTATTATTATGTGTATTTACACATTTTTTTATAGCGACACAAATTATTTCTGTAAATGTGTGATTTTGTTTAGATGTAGTAGAAGCTTACCCCCGCACCAAAAGCGGCAGAAAGTTTTGTAAAAAGATTTGTCTGCGTAACTCATCCTGTATTAATCTAAGAAAAAATCGCATGCTATACAGACCTACAGACATTAGCGTCAAACCTTTAAACAATACAGAATAAGCATAAAAAATATGTCTTTTCTAACAAGTTAATTATTAAATATTTAAAAGTAAAAATTGGTTGAAATACGAACGAGATATAACGATTTTAGGAAAATAAGTCTATCTCACTCGCAAAAACGCTATTTTCTATGGCAAATGTATAAATGATGACTTTGACATCACCAGTTCTTATCGGACTTCTCTTTCTAATTAAAACTTTAAAGTATCACATGTTCGTCGCTGATTAAGATATTTTATAAATTCTTTCATATTCGTTTACTGTGGATAAAGATTTTATTAAACAAATAAAAAAAAAAACTACGTTCACATTATCTATTGTCTTTTTTGTCGAGGTTAATAAAATATCATCTCTCGTATCATAAATCATCAAGTAATAATGCACCTATCAGCATTTCAATCCAATAAATCTCACGGCTGTCGGTCATAACTTTTTAAAATTTAAACGCGCATCGGCGAAGAAAATTACCTGTCATGGGCGTGTGTCATACGCAGCGTCGATCACGTGTGTAATCGCATGAATTTCACGAATCGGCTTCCATGTCCAATTGAAATCTTGTTTATCCCTGACATATTTGGATAAAGTCTGGGGAAGCCATATTTTTTATAACAATGAAAAAAAAATTATTATAATGAACTATAGAGTAATTGAGTAGGTATTTTTCTGGGTCAAAAATAAATTATTTGGTACTAAGATAGTTATTAGATTCAGGTGTTACTTTGCGGAAATCAAAGTTACATACTACATGATTTGAATTACTTTGTGCAATTCCACCACCAGTTAGTTCATGCAAACTATTGCCGGCCAGCGCCCACCCACCTGCCACCAACAGCTGATGCATGCTCCCTTCAATACTGCAGCATCCACTGCGACTGCAGCAAAATCGGACACAGCATACGCGACACGAGTTGTTGATCGTTCGGCCATCAAGAGTTGAATGATAAAACTACAATTTTTTTTTTTTTCGAACGAAGTTTACGCTGCATGCTGGAAGCATTCTACAGCTCACCGGACGCGACGGATTTTAAAAGGCGGGACCAACATTTGCCAGAATGGCAAGATGTTGTCCACACCGGAAAAAGTGACAGCGCAAAGGGCTCCCACAGGGTGGGAACGAACCTCGGCTTTGGGCGTCACTGAGATCGGCTTTGACTAAGTGTCAAGCGCCTGAAGGGCCAACCGGCGAAAAGCGTCCGGGTACCGTTTGGTACCTCGTGAACGCGCCAGTCCTACTCCTATTCCTGATCCGCACTCGCCGGCGAGTGGGATTTGCGATCGAGCTAATTGTGATTCTGTGCCTGCGTTGCGCAGGTGACTCTGTCATAAAACTACAACGTGTTGCCGTCCTTTTATACTGTTAGAGAAGAGGGTGGGGGAGCGGAGTTGCCCGAACGTTCTATGGTAAAAATATTTAATAAAGGGGAATAATTTACCTTAAGCTGTTTATTTATTAATTGAATATTAGATTTTTTAATTATTTATTTCTAGTTTCTCCCAAATTACTTAAATATTTGGTACTGTTAAGAAAATAAAAGTCACAAAATAATGTCACTTGTCATGCTCATATTCAACATCAATGTGATTTTACGAGTAGATTTATTATTGCAGAAAAACTGATATTAAGAGCGCCATTTGACTCCAAAAAACTATGACGTCATTAGACTATATTTCAGTCAAACCCTATTGAAAATGTATGTTTTGACGTTTTGAAAAAACAATCTCATTTGATTTGTTGGAAATTACCGAATTGTAATAATTGTCTTTAGTACTGCTAAAATTCCATTAAAAAAGATCCTGTAGATTTTTCTTTACTGTATAAAGTGACTTTTATTCATTCTAACTATTGAACTCGGCGATTGTCAAAGTTTTACGTGGGTAAAGATATTTGACAATCATAAGAGAAATTCAATTCGCAATAACGTCCACTGCTGGACATGGCGTCACCCAAAGATTTCCAAAACGACCGATCAAGAGCGGCCTACATCCAGCGCTTTCCAGCGACCTTGGTCAGGTCGTCTGACCAGCTTGTGGATGGGTGTCCTACGCTTCGTTTGCCAGTACATGGTCGCCATTCGAGAACCTTTTTGCCCCATCGGCCATCGGTTCTTCGCGCTATGTGTCCCGCCCACTGTCACTTCAACGAACTAATCCGCTGGGCTATGTCAGTGACTTTTGTTCTCTTACGAATTTCCTCATTTCTGATTCGATCACGTAGGGAAACACCGAGCATAGCTCTCTGCATAGCGCGCTGAACGATCTTGAGCCTTCTTATGAGACCCATAGTAAGGGACCACGTTTCAGAGCCATAAGTCATCACCGGTAACACACATTGATACTTTTCATCAAATCAAATCAAATACTTTTTCTAAACGCCAAAAACCAACATTTTTTATCAGATTTGTACGAAATATAGACTTATGACGTCATAGTTTCTTGGAGTCAAATAGCGCTCTAAATATTAGTTACACTGCAATAATAAATCTAAATTCACTTCTAAAATTATTATAATCATGATAAGTGACATTATTTTGTGACGTTTTATTTTTTTAACGATATCCAATAATATATTTTTGACCCGGGAAAATACTCAATTGCTAATTATTTATGCACGCAATATTTAATTTTCTTGCCAAACAAATTTGTGGTTTCGTTCTTTCAGGGTTGAACTTACTAACCCATCTCGTGAAAGTTTATTTAAAGCAATATCTATAATATGTAAGTTCTTCTAATAGGGATGTGGACTAAAAAAAATATGAGCTCAATGTATATATTATTAAAAGTATGGTATACATATTTTTGTTTTTCTCTGATTAGCAAATGATGATGAAGATGCAGCGCATTTATATTACGCATGACATCATGATTAACTACGATTTTTGACCAAACTGTAAACGTAAATCACCTCTATATCTTTGTTTAAACTACTTTGCTAAACAAAAAAATATGGGTCCTTATTTTTGGAAAATCTAGTTCATGGATTAAATAAAACAAAATATTTTTTTTCCAGTCTACATCCCTATTAACACTAACTCTTAAACTCATTAAAACGTAATAAAAACTGCATCAGCGCCAAGAAACTTACCCATTGTTTTCTCTAAAGCAAGAGAGGCGATTAAACGAAATCAGATTTCAAAACTTGTTGGCGTCCGCCATAGTACTCGTTAGGGCGATTACCGTTTCGCTGCAAGTGGCCTTTTAATTACCGACTAACGTGTAATTACTTTGTGAACACCGTTCTGGGGTTAGGGAGCCGGTAGACTGGGTGTCATATGAACAGTACTTTAAACAAAACAGTTTTAAATAACAAAGAGCAAATAGTGAATTAAATACGGTAGGAACACAAAGTTGGAATAAAAAACCAGACACTTGCTAGTCAAATTCACTCATGCATGTCGTCTGAAAGCGCCCTAGGACGCGTTCAGACGAACGCGCACACCAAGCTAACGCCTAGCGCACGACAATCGCGGTTTGAATTTGTTGCATATATGCAATAAATTGGAACCTGTGATATTGACTCAAATTGCATTTGCCGAAGTCCAGAAGGGCCGAGCGCCAGGCCGGGACAAGGCGGAGGCAAGGTGGAAGCAACGTGGAAGCAAAGCGGAAACAAAGCGGAAGCAAAGCGCAGGCAACGCGAGCGCGTGGCGTGGGCGAGCGAAAGAAATTTGAGTAGTATTGATGTGTGACAGGATTCAAATGATATTCAACAAATTTCAAAAAATCAAAACGCACTATGTGTTATCTAGGCGTGGGCTTGGTATGCGTGTGTCGTCCGAACACTCCCTAAGTTAAAATAAAAAACCGCACAAAAGCGAGTCAAACTCATTTACTTTCGCACCATACAAACTCGTTTACTGAGACTTCCGCACCATATATTGATTTGATGACTGTGTCCTCTGCTGGATTTCTAAAATGACTGATCTACAGCGTCCTGCTTCCAGCCAGCAATCTCCAAAATGCTACACAAACCTTTTTTCGGTCATCCTCCAGATTTTTTTTCGCTACCTATAATACTTGACTTTTAACAAAATTAACACCACATGTTCATTCATTCATTTATTTCCATTCAACAATTTTTACACTGTGTTGGAATTACATAAACCTAACATTATGTAAAGTCTATCAGTCTCTAACTTACTTTGGGACTAGCTCAATCAGTGTAATTTCTGCCTATATATATATATATATATATATATATATATATATATATATATATATATATATATATATATAAATATATATATATATATATATATATATATATATATATATATATATATATATATAAATATATATATATTTATTCTATCAACTATACAATGCCTACAGTTTTTAGGTAGTGATAGCAAAATTATATACCTTTTTTTTACTTAAAAAGGCGATCGGAGAAAAAAAACAAGTTAAGGTCAAAAAAATGTGTTTTTTTTAAATATTATTTTAGTGCAAAAGCTAAAAAGTACTAGCGTTTCGGAACGACCACTGCTGGGAAGAGTACGTCGAAAAAAACCCAGTTCTGTATTGGTCCCTACCCAGCCTGAGGGCTATGTTTCAGTTATACAATACAGATTTACACTCAAGCTCAGTATACATTATATTATACATCTAATCTAGATAGCAACGAGATAGATGCTATCGAGGTTTCCCTCCGATTTATTAAATGATCGCTTTTTTAAGTAAAAATAGAAGTAAATGACGCGTTAATTAGATAGAGAAATAAAACTGGAGAGTGACCGTTTTAGAACAAACGTGTCAAATTTTGACGCCAATAAGGGAGGAGAGTGTGCTCGGTCCTTAAGGATAAGAGTTCCGAGCTTATTTATAAAGGTTGGTTTTGTGTGCATTTTAATTACTTGCCTCGGTCCAAATGTTTTTTGTAATAACCATACGGGTATTATTCTGGAAAACGGAACGCGGAATTCCATGTTTATCTATTTTTTATGAATATTACATTTGCGGATGAAATAACATTTATGGTGATTAAATTTCTAAGAAAAGTTCACGCGTTTGTGATTTTTCCGAGCTTGGATTTTAACATTTAACTTTTTGACTTTTCTCCCATGTTGGCTTAGTAAATTTAATGTTTTTTTTTTCAATCTATGGAAAAAAATGAATGTATCATGCTAATGCATGCTTATCTTCCCGCGCAAATCTTACGAATAAAATCAGATGGAGAGAATGGAATCTGAATCGTGTTAATAAGCAACCCATCACTATTTTGATTCCTTTTTAGGGTTCCGTACCCAAAGGGTAAAATTGGGACCCTATTACAAAGACTCTGCTATCCGTCTGTCCGTCTGTCTGCCTGTCTATCACTAAGCTGTATCTCATGAACCGTGTTAGCTAGACAATTAAAAATTTCACAGGTTTTATGGTATTTTTGTTGCCGCTATAAGAATAAATACTAAAAACAGAATAAAATAAATAATTTAGTGAGGCTTCCATACCACAAACGTGATTTTTTATAGGTACGGAACCCTTCGTGCGCGAGTCCATCTCTCACTTGGCCGGTGATTTCTCATCTTAACACCCACCATCAAACTAAAATGCGACACAAATAAATTGAACAAAAATGGTGGACTTCAAAGCATTTTTGTACAAATATCCAAAACGTAAATTTAATCAAAATGGCGTTCGTCGGCGCATTATTTCTACCTGCACCGATAACCGCCACTTTTGTTCAATCTGCGTGCAGGGAATTTGTACAAAAATGCTTTGAAGTCCGCCATATTTGTTCAACTTATTTGTGTCGCATTGTAAACGAGACCTTTGGGTCTTACGGCCCAGGACTCTGCCTACTCCGTTAGGGATAAAAACGTGAAGTGTGTCTGTATTATTTTTACTTGCTCTAAAATTCCAAACAAATTTTAAAACTATTTACTCTGCATAAATAATAAAATTCTACATTGTACGGCACGCGAGCGTATCGGCGGCCACAGGGATCTGCAACGTTGATTAAAAATTGATACAGGGAATATCGCTCGCGTGCCATGGCTATTGTATTCTGGTACAAAATACAAATACAAATTAACTTCATTGCGCCATAATAGACAGACAAAAATTACAAAACAACAAGTAACAATACATTCACAAACGTGGACTTATCGCTATAAATGCAATCTCTTCCAGTTATCCTTTGGGTAAGGAAAGATTTATTTAAAATAAGATGGGCGCGGTAAACCTATAATAATTCATTTAGTATTCTGGTAGTGCAGAAACATTTGAACATGTCGCTATAATTTTTTATTGGTTATAGTTTAAATTTTATTCCATTATTGTCTGAGAGAAAATAAAATCTATATTGCAGCTGCTTCTCTTTCCATTTTCAGACTTTAAAAGCTGATTGAGGAAATGAGCGGTAGGCAAAGTGTGAGGCAAATAGACTCGACTATTGTTACTATACCTATAGTGATACTTTGATTCTATTTTGCCATTTTAACGTCCACCATCTTACTAAGTAAAAGTAAGTAAAACGTGGCCTTCGTGTCTAATAGCTTAAGACGAAGTGGTAGCTAAAGTGGCGCCCTCATTTGAAATAAATTGTTTAAAACTAAATATGGTAATAATTCAAAATTTGGTTTGTATAAATGTCTAGAAAGACCTTTAAACTATTTTATGAATAACTTTTTAAAGTAATATTGGTAGTCCGTCTTGTTTTAAAACTGTTTTTCGCCAAAAGTGGCCACTTTTGGCGAAAAACAATTTTAAAACTAGACGGACTATTAGTAATAATTTCAAAGGTTATTCATAAAATAGTTCAAAGGTCTTTCTAGACATTTATACAAATCAAATTTTGAATTATCACCATATTTAGTTTTAAACAATTTATTTCAAATGAGGGCGCCACTTTAGCTACCACTTCGTTTTAAGCTGTGCATCGTTAGGTAGGAATTAAGATATAAAGTAATGTTATGTATTAAAATTTGACGGTTAGAAATCTCTGCCTACTGTGTTAAACTGATGAGATAGTATTGAATGTGTCGTGTATGTATAAAAAATCGCTATAAATATAAAAAAATGCTCTCAGCTAAATCGGAGTTTCAAATCAAGTACAAGCAATAAAAGTGACAGAAAAGAACAATGAACTTATTTCACGAGCAATCTCCATTATTCAGCAATTAAATTGCTGCCGAAATCTTGGCAATCAGGCTAATGACGTTTCTGCGACTGCAAAGAACTAACATCTGAATATCATGAATGATATTTTGCAATCAAGCGACCACTGATCGAATCTCAGCTAATTAAAAGAGTGTCCATAGTGAAACTTCGTTACTTATGGCGTGAGGTTTGTCTACACCGTTAGAGATGAAGAGGTAATAGTGTTTGTACGGTTTGAAAAAAAATAAAGCGGCAAATATTAAAAATTCTCTCAGACCATCAAATTACTTTATCTACGTCTAAGTTTGAAAATTACGCACATACAAGTAATAAAAACTAACAGAATACAACATTGAACTTATTTCACGAGCGATTTCCATTATTTAGCAATTAAATTGCCGGCAAAATCTTGGAAATCATGCTAATGACGTTTCTGCGGCTGCAAAAAACCAATTTCTGAATATCATGAATGAAATTTTGCAATCAAACGACCACTGATCGAATCTCAGCTAATTACAAAAGTGGTAATAGTGAAACTTCGTTACTTATAGCGCAAGGATTTTCTGCACTGTTAGGGATGAAGATGTAATAATGTGTGTACGGTTTGGAAGAAATATCGCGGTAAAAATTGAAAAATAATCTCGTCCATCGAGTTACTTAATCTACTACATCTGAGTTTCAAATTACGTACTCGTACAAGCAATAAAAATAACAGAAAACCACATTGAACTTATTTCACAAGCAATCTCCATTATTCAGCAATTAAATTGCTGGCGAAATCTTGGAAATCAGGCTAATGACGTTTCTGCGGCTGCAAAGAACCAACTTCTGAATATAATGAGTGAAATTTTGCAATCAAGCGACCACTGATCGAATATCAGCTAATTAAAAGAGTGGCTGTAGTAAAACTTCGTTACTTATGGCTCGAGGTTTGTCTGCACCGTTAGGGATGAAGATGTAATGAAACGTATTATAATTTAATGGCTAGAAGTCTCTGCCTTCCCCTGTGGGGAACTGTGATATAATATGTGTGTTGTGTATGTACGAAAAAATGACCGCGGTAAATATAAAAAAAATCCTCTCAGTCCATCGAGTTACATTAACATCGGAGTTTCAAGTTATGTTCAAGCAATAAAAACTAACAGAAAACAACATTGAACTTATTTCACGAGCAATCTCCATTATACAGCAATTAAATTGTCGGCGAAATCTTGGCAATCAGGCTAATGACGTTTTTGCGGCTGCAAAGAACCAACTTCTGAATATCATGAATGAAATTTTGCAATCAAGCGACCACTGATCGAATCTCAGCTAATCTCAAGAGTGGCTATAGTGAAACTTTTGACGAGCGATGTGATAATGGAAAAGCTTTCTTGGTAATGCGGTGATATTATAATTTGGCTTTTAAATTTTACACAGATTTTTGTCGTTTTAGAATATTTTATTCTGTACAGATACGCTTGCTTTGTAAATGCTGTCCAACATTACCTTTTTGCCAAGCAAATAAAAAAAACCCGACTTTAAATTCAAGCGTTCACCTCCTAAATTTTATAAATCTACAATACGCTTAACCGATTGAACAGTGATATAGTAGCCGAAGGTTATTTAAGAAAAAAACTTAACAGCGCGTTTTAGTTTTACGTACAAACACTAAGACAACATCTAGCAATGAGAAGCGGAACGATCCGTAGCGCCATTTATTTGCCAGGAAAATTAGGAAAACCCCGACTTTCACGCGTTAACCCCAATAACTTTTAAACAGCTGAACCGATTTTATTCGAACATATCTGAGAACAACCGCAAGGGAACTTGATTTCACCTTAAAAAAACTGCATTGCAATCGTTCCATCCGTTCGATAAGATGCCACAGACAGACACACAGTCAAACAGACAGACATACAGTCAGACAGACAGACATACATTAGCGTCAAACTTTGTATCGGGAGTTAAAAATTGAAACCATAAAAGTTAAGTAATTATAAAAGGTAAGTTAATAAATGTAAGTTTAAAAAGAACTATTAAAGAACTATACCCTCAAACATAAGGTAGTGGTTTTGTGAGCTTGTAGACCTCGTGAGTCACGAGTCGCGGCGAGTCGCGAGTCTATGGGATAAAAAAGTTGTTCTGACAAAAAAGTTGCGTCTTAATAAGAGTAACAAAAAAGTTGTAAAAAATTTTTCGAAATAGCTGAAATATGATTGTTTTAATGTTTTGCAAATCCCATATTTCCGCCGTTTAAAAAAGACAATCGGAAAACTGAATAAACAATAAAATAAATAACAAATATATAGGGACAAATAACACTGATTGAGCTAGCCCCAAAGTAAGTTCGAGACTTGTGTTATGGGATACTACGAGTAACTCAACGATACTATATTTTATAACAAATAAATATATAGATAAACATCCAAGACCCAGAACAATTTGCCCTGCCGTGCCCTGACCGGGGATCCAACCCGGGACCTCTGGGTGGCGGACTAACATGGTGACTACTACGCTATGGAGGTCTTCGTATAAAAAATAAGCAAAAAAAAAATAATGATATTATTGAACATGCTCACAAAGTTTTAGGAGAATCGGTTGAGATGTGCGCCCTGTAGAGAACAGACATAGAGACTGACAGACGGACAAAATTACTCGAAACTGAGATGATTTTCTCGCTCAGTCAATGAATATCTATAACAAAGTAAATTACATTATGCACATAAAGTCCCTTTTGTCTCTGCAAGAAGCATATCCATCTTTAAGAATTTTTTTCGTTCAAAGCTCAAATAGACAATTTCAGCACCTGAGTCAGACATCCCAGGAATCGGTTAGTCCGCTGCAGCTCATGTAATATTAACACTGCGTCCTCACACACCCAATATATATTTAAAAACCCGCCACTAGATCTTTTATGGAATTTTCAATCGTCTCGTTTGCTTTTAGTCTTTAACTACCTTTCAAAATAAACTGGAAACCTATTTTTAACCCCCGATAAAAAAGAGGGGTGTTATAAGTTTGACGCTAGTGTCTGTCAGTCTGGTTTTCTGTCTGTAGATTCAAAGTTCCAAAGATTCAAATGTTTATTCAGTAATTAGACCTTTACAGGCACTTTTACACGTCAATAAGTATAATTTTCGTTACGTGTAAAGTATATTAAAATATAATTTATTTTTAAAGAAAAGGTACCGATACCAGCGCTTCGTAACGACCACTGCTGAAAAGAAACGCCGAAAGAAACTCATTTTCACAGTATTGGTCGCCTACTCGCCAGAAGGGCTTTGTCATGTTATTATTATTGTCTTTTAATAAATAAATACTTATAATATAATACAAAGTTGACACATTTTAACATGTAATGCTTGCGAACAAGTAAACAAACATAAATTGAGTAATAAAAAATATTAAGTAGTCAAAAAAGCGAAGCTGAGCTGACCAGTCCCTCCCGGCAGTACCCGTTCACGAGTTGACGCACGAATCAGCCATCGTTAAACTCAACCATATTAGAGGGAATCCAACGACCCGACCAGCGACGCCACCACTGGATTGTACATTTAAGTGAGCATGAAAATCCCAAACTCGCAGACCTTGTCTGTGGCATCGTAGCGCTCGAGCGGATGGACCGATTTTGATGCGGTTTTTTACGTAAAAGCAACTTCCCATGCAGTGGTTTTTAGCTATGTCTGATGAAAATAAGTTCAGCTGTTTAAAAGTAATTGGTGGTTAACGCTTGAAAGTCATGGCTTTCCCTAGCAAATAATAGATGGCTCTGCGGATATCAATTCGAAATGTAGTTCCGCTACTGATCACTAGATGGTGTTCTTGATAGACTTTAAAGAACCTACATCTTTAATCCTCGACGCCATAAGAGGGAGATTTCAAGATTGGAGTGTGTCTGTCGATCAGTCTGTATATTTGTATTTAGCATATCAGTTTCCTATCAAATGAGTACTGTGTCTTAGCTTTATTTAATTCATATTTTAATAGGCATAGACTCGTAAATGGAGTCATTTATAAACTGTCATCATATATAAAAAAATATATATATAATGAATGAAAATTTTGAGAACAATGCTCTTCAATGTCACTGGAAGCTTATTTTTTATCTCAGCTTATGAAAAATCACAAATAAATTCTAGCTGCTGCGGATAATTACGAAGTATTTAATTACACTTACCGATGACTACAGAACGTACATGACAATGAAACAACGAGTGGTAAAATAATGGTAAGAAAACAAAGTAGAACGATAAGCTTTTTCAGTCATTTTACACGTTCAATATATTTTACGGTAATATATTCAAAATGTTGATTATTTGCAGGTCTCTAATGATTTTCATAAAAATATTTGCAATATTATAGTTTGAAATAATGCTTTTATACATAATCATAATTACTAATAATGAATTTTCATATAATTTTGTTTATCCTAATTTTTAACTTATGTATATTAATCATAAGTACACATTGCCATAAGTACATATTTATAATATAATAATAGTAATTACTCATAATGTAAATAAATATAAAATTGATTTTTACATAACTTTTAATGAAATGTTTTGTTGACTCGTTCTGCCACAGCCCACATAGGTGATAAGCATTATAACAATGCACGGACGGATAAAACCTTGAGAGTAAAAATTATATATAATATCTTGCGGTAAACCCCACTTATAATGTGATAAGGGAAGGAAGAATAAGATGAATATGTCATGTGTGTAATAAGATGTAACAAAATACATCCCGTGTTATTAAAAAACCCAGACTAACTTTGTTACTAGGTTTAAACCATTATCTGACCAAATCAAGTTGACATCTAGTAATATCACACTATCTCACCTGTCAATGTCAACTTCATTTTGGGCGGATGGTGGTTTAAACCTAGTAACAAAACTAGTCTGAGTTTTATGATAAGACGGATTATATTCAACTATGATTATGGCCAGAAGAATTTTGACAAAGCCATTATGAGAAATCATTATATATTAAAAAAAAAAGTAAACTATGATTATGGCAACAGAACTATTATCACACAGATTGAGCTAGCCCCAACGTAAATTCGAGACTTGTGTTATGGGATACTAAGTCAACGAAACTATATTTTATAACAAATACATATATAGTAGATACTAAACATCCAGAATAGTCAATATGAAAAATATCAGTTTCCATCTTGACCTGACCGGGGACCAAACCCGGGACTTCCAGGTGACAGCATGGCATGATGACCACTAGACTACGGAGGTCGTCAAAATTAATAATGGTAAAAAAATTATGACAATGTCCGTATGAAAAACCATATTATGATTAATGTACTTATGTGAAATGAGAGGATCCCATTATTAACATACCCTATCGTATTCAAAAATTAATATAAACGAGTAAGTTTTTCGACTAATTTAAATTTTACAGGTTGTTTGCTTAATTACTTAAAACACGCAGCGCTGTTGACTTTTAACATAGTAAAATTCAGAGGCTGGAGCCGATGTGCTAACGAAATATTCGATAAATTTTTAATAAAGTAAATTTTGATGCTGCACAATTTAACATTGGCCCAAAGCATAAACTTTTTTCGATAATTTAATGCATATTTTTCCAGGCCAAAAGTCACACGGCACAACGATTTAAGCTTGTCTACTGGCAGATTCTTGCCCATTTCCGTGATCGGCATTTACGATCTTCGCGGGAAGAGAAGCTGCTGGTAAGTACATTCTACGTATTTTCTTTTCTTACAGACCAGCATAGAAGCGATGGACCGTGCATTTTGTCGCGAATTCACAGTTCGGGGCGATTTACTAAATAAAATATACAGTGTTCAAAAAAAATAAAAAACCGGGCAAGTGCGAGTCGGATTTTTCATAGATAACAGAACCCTTCGTGAGCACTCACTCACGAAGGGTTCCGTACCAATATCTATGAAAAATCACGTTTGTTTCACGGGAGCCCCACTTAAATGTTTATTTTATTCTGTTTTTAGAATTTGTTGCTATAGCGGCAACAGAAATACATCATCTGTGAAAATTTCAACTATCTAGCTATCACTAAGATACATCATGGTGACAGATAGACAGACGGAGGAACAGACGGACAGCGGATTCTTAGTAATAGAGTCCTGTTTTTTATCTATGGGCATGGAACCCTAAAAAAATACTACATGAGGTTCTTCAAAATAGCCCGCCCCGCGGCGCCACCCAGTAAGTAGCATGGCGCGCTGATTTTAGGAAGTAAAACGGCGGGGAAATAACACTGTGCATCACACTTTTATGATCAAGTTTATTAAAAAAAAAAGTCTCGCACTCGCAAGTGTGTTGAAAAACATCGTTCGATATACGTTCGTATATTGGTTAACCACACTCGGCTCTATTACGCCTCGTGTGTTAAAACTACTATAACACATCATTTTCCGCCAAAATCGCTTTCAGGTAATGACTCGAGCCGCGCAATGCGACAGCTGATACAGTGCGCTCCCGGCGGAGCCGTTTACCTCGCGATGACATTTATAGCAGACCATACGAGCACTGCCCAATATTATTTACACGGAAAATTCCGAAATAGCGATACTAGCGAACTCATTTATGGATGTTAGATATATACGTAGTTTACGTGAAGTAATTTTGAGAAGCATTGCTTTTGCAATCAAAAGGTATTTGTGAATTTTACTGGAACCTTACATGTTTTTCGGGATAGAATGGTCAATTGGTCTATCTATCCCTATTATTCCAGCTAAATTTAATGCATATACATGAGATTATAATGACGTGATTTTTTCTCCTGCACATTATAAGTATGACAAAAATAGGTACAAAGTTACAGTCCTCGAGGCATAAGCTCAGCTTTGCAATAGTGTTAGTGAGTGTCAAAAGTAGAGTCAGTCAAAAAATTACATAAAAATAAAATCATTGTTTTATTAAAAAGAAATAAATCATTTAGATTATTAAAAAAACACGATATGATGATATTATTCATGTTATTTTATTTTACTACTAATTCAAACAAAACAACACTGGAACGTCCTACGGTTCCAAAGGTGAAGGTGAAGGCGGAAATGAAATAACGCGCGAAGGTCGTGCCGCGACTCAGACTGAGTTCAAAAACCAGTTTAAACTGATCTAGCCGATATCTCACACTATCTGCATGCACATCTATCACTATCTGCAAAACTGAGCTTGTCTCGAGAGCTGTACTTTGTGTGAGACATTTCAAAAATAACCACGCCATGGCAGTCGCCTTTTATTTGCACTTAAAAGTGCTCTTAAAAACAAATATTTAGTTACCTAAGTATACTTCCAGTTCAGTACAATGGTCTGATGAATATTTTTGTAACCTGCCGACGCAAGAACCTACAAACTGGCCGTTTTATTTCATCACGAGCACATTGGGGCATTGCAGTGGTGTTTTAATATTCAGAGACTATCGGGGCACCAGCATTGGAATAGCAGCATTTCCACAAATGGAGACTAAATGTACAGTAGCGGCAGACATTTGTTATTGAAAACAACTCTTAAATGTTTTAAAAGGCAAAGTTTAAACTGTAACTGTACTAAATATTATTTATATAAAGTAATTTTTAAATGAAATAAAGTGTTACGGTTACGGCCTTTTGAGGTAGGCACATACTTCATTATAATTTCTATTTTATCTTTGTTGCACCTTTTTCACCAACACCTGACTTCCATTTAATTTATCCTGAAAGTAGTTTAAGTTATCTAGGAATATAGGTATGTCTGGAAGAGATCGCTTTAAGCAATTAGACCGCCAATTATACTCATTTTTGTATTATTTGAGTTTCATTTTTCTTTTGGTGTACAATAAAGAGTTATCTATCTATAGTTTTGCAAAATGGACTGATAAATATTTCTATAGCCTGCCTACGATAGCACCTACAAACTCGCCGTTTTATTTCGTCACGAGCACATTGGGGTGTTGCAGCGAGGTTTTAATATTCAGCGACTATCAGGCTGGGGCAACAGCATCGGAAATGAAGCATTACTACAAATTCTTCAAGCAATAAGACCACTTTGTACTCATTTAATGTAAAATTATTTGTCTGTGTTTCATTTTTCTTTTGGTGTACAATAAAGAGTTTTCTATCTGTAGTTTTGCAAAATGGACCGGTGACTGTAACCTGCCGATGATAGCACAAACAAACTCGCCTCTTTATTTCGTCACGAGCACATTGGGGCGTTGCAACGAGGTTTTAATATTCAGCGACTATCGGGGCACCAGCATCGGAATAGTAGCATTTTCACAAATGGGGGCTAAACGTATAGTAGCGGTAGACACTTAAATTTACCGACAGGTCCTAAAAAATGTTAAAGAAGTCAAATTTCCCAACTCTATGTATATTTGAACTGAATGTAATTAATATTTTTCAATTTGTCAATAATATAAAGTTTCATTGACTGTATCTACCCATAAGTGCCGGAACAGACGGGGCGCAAGTTGCGTCGCGTAACAGCTGGAGATGGGCAGTGGATAATACTCAATCTACCTATTTGAGTATTTACTCACTGAATTTAATAAATAGAGTAAATATAGCGCTCATATATTGACATCGCATTTGATGTCTGTTTACTTATTTTAACATATAATTACGTCTTTGGACACCTCCCAGCAAAAAAATGATAATATGTCAAAGAAACCTACTTTCAATGTATGATAAGTATGGTATTTTCATATATTTTAGCGTCGCATTTGACGTTTATCTACATTTTAAGCATATTATAGCGTATGCACACACTTTCCGATAAGAATTTGCAAGTGTAAACTAGATTTAAGTTTAAAAATTGTCATATAAACATGAACGTGAAAGTATTTACTCAATCTACTGAGTAAACATTGAAATGGGTTGATTTAGTAATTATGCACCGCCCATCACTAGCTGTTACGCGGCGCAACTTGCGCCCCGTCTATTCTGGCCATAACGTCAATTTTATGGGAAGGGTTATGTAGGAAAACATGTTATTTCTTAGTCTTTCCGTGCTTTATTTTTACGGCTCAATGGATTTTAGTTTGAGAGGTGCTGTAAGAGTGACACTGGGAATATCAAAATAAAACTAAAAAACAAAATGGCGGATTTTTGGCGCCAAATTCTAATGTCTGGCACGCTGTGCAGCCTGAACGGCTCGATGGATTTCAGCTTGAGAGGTGTCATTAGATTCGTCTTAATTCTAATAGGGTATATAAAAAGGCAGTAGGGTCTTTTTTTTTTAGCAATGACTTGTTGCTTGCTTTTCCTGTGTATAAGTGGCCTACACTAGTGTCAGATTTTTCAAGCTGCCTAAAGGCATCTGACATAGCTTGACGACTGCTATATAATGATGACAGCCGGGACCAACGACTTATACGTGCCTTCCGAAGCACGGACTTGTTAATAAATACATTTAACATGTTAAACAGAACTAGTTCTGTGGATTTAAATAAAATGAAATAAATGGTATTTTTCAAAGTCTTATTTAAAAACTCACGAGTATATTTGTGCGCGGGAGTAGACTTTTAATATTCAGAAACAAAACTTGCAATGTTTTGGTATGTTTTTGAAGAACACAAGGAGTTGAAATTTAGCATACTAAGTCTTATTGGAGGCAATCTTTACGTAGAATGTTAAATATCTATGCCTAAGTAAATACAATATTTTTTTATACAAATTATGAACAAAATCATTAATTTCGTACGTGCCCTTCGCTGTAGGAACGTTGGGTCAAAAGCAATAGCTTTTGTGACTGAGATTTTAACGCGTCTTTGCGATGTTACGGGCGACCTAAGGGCGGGTACTCTTTCCACAAAGAATTTCTATTGCGGTGCGGTGAGAGGCAATGCTGCCAGCCTTCTGGGTACTCTGCCTCGCGGTGATGCGTTGGAGTATCTTTTTCATTTGTAATTTTTATTTTGTTTAAATTTGTTAAAATGTACAATGATTCGTAGAAATAAAACTTACATAGTTGCAAAAATAAAGCTGCTACTCTTTGAAGAATAGTAAGATTTAGGGTTGGGCTACATCTGATAGCACGGAATTGCACTTTTCTATGCTGCTGTCCTTTTTTGTCGCTCAGGACCGTCATTCGTTAGAGCGAGAGAGAGCGACGGAACGCATCAGCATCGGCGATTCCGCGGCGTTCCGTTGCTCTCTCGCTCTAGCGAATGCCAGTTCTGAGCGACAGAAAAGGTAGCAGCATAGAAAAATGCTGCTCCGTGCTGACAGCCCAACCCTTAGCCACATTTGCAGCAATTCAGCATTTCAGCACCAAAGCTCGGTACGCTCATGTCAGCAAGCGCACGATTTCACCGAAGATATCTTTGAGTTCAACCTTTCTATTTTCATAGACAAACCTGTCTGAAAACTAACAAGGGTTTTCTTTTCATTGTTCCTTGCGTTTCCTATTTCTAAATTCAACATACAAAAGCAGAATTCATACCATCACATTGAATTTTCAATATAGAACGTTTCAAAGCGAGCAAGAAAGGCATACGCAATGATGTTTGTAAAATAAATTCTAAAGATATCTCTTCCCTTATAAAGCTAAATTATTTGTAGCCAATTAATATTTTTTAAGTCTTAATCATGGTAAGCAGACCGGTGGGTAGCAGAATGGAATCCCTTATATGAAAAGTATAATAATGATCTTAAAATGGTTCGAAAAAAGTTTCTTCGTCGTGTTTTTTACAAATGTTACCATGGTCGATTACCTTATAATCAGTTACTTAAGTTATTCAAAAGGCGCGTTCAGCTGGGAGCTATGCTGCTTCATGATATCATTCATTACAGGTACGACTACTGTGTTGACATCACATGTAAATTTTCCTATAAGGTGCCGCGTAGATCCAAAATGAGAGCGACGCGTTCTCACCAGTTCTTTTCATTTAAAGCTAATAGAACTAAGGCAGGTATTCGTTTTGTTATTAATCATATTAAGATTACTTATAATGATAAACTATTTGACATAGATATTAAAACTTTGTCACACGGAGCCTATAGAAAATGTGTTGTAATTCATTCGATGCAAACTGATTAATTACATCAACGGCTTTTATACGTAACGATTATGTAGGTATAAGCTAGATATATTTCTTGTACAGCACTGTCAGCTCCTTATGCACCAGGGTTTGTGATTTATTATTTTTGTAGTGTGGATTAGCTTTTCACTCTTAAGATATACGTGATAGGGCGATGACGTAGGGGTGCTGATCCCGCTATCTTTTTCTTGTTCTGCCAAGTTCTGCAAAAGACAAGATCAAGGGTTTCTTGAGTCAATGGCGACAATCTGTCGTGTCATGCGATTGATAAGGAGTGGAGTGCCAATACCTTCTCTATTTTACACACCTAGTTAAGATAGATAGATAAATTCATTTATTTGCAGCTATAACACACATAACCACAAAAACTATACAAAAAAAATGGTAACTTGTCACTAGTGTGCAGGTTTCCGGTACAACATGTGGTCCTTTAATCGGATGAATACTGATACTCCTCAAAAATCAGTAAGAAACACTTTGTCAAAATTACACTTATTTTAAGGATGCCCTTGTCCACCTTTTCTTGCTAATCTAATTTAGCTTTTATTTTGAATGAACATGTCAGATTTAAAAAAATGTAGTGCATCAAATTTCTAGGATTAGGACTGGTTTTTCACAGTAAAAAAATGAACCTGCAAAGATATAACGTGTTACAAATTTTTAGCCCCTTAAAATTTAAAACTGCATATTCTATTTTCTTTCAAGATCATATTCTAATTTGTGGTAAACCAGTAAAAACCCTAGATATCATTATATGCAATTCGCCGAAATCGGACAAAATAAAACCTTTAATACGTTTGTAAAGAAAAATCTAGACTTTCATCATGTCAGGGTAAGGACGTTAATGACGTTGCTGGTACTGCTCTATCTACGGCTGTTTTCATCAAAGGGCATATACGTAAGATTTCTGTGGATCGGATAGCAATCCTTTTTCGATTCGGAGCTGTACGCCGTATGAATAATGTGCACGTGGAGTGTTTCGTGATCATTTCAATTACCGAATGAGCACCGCCGAGCTTTGAAGTCGGCTAAATGCAGTTTTCCAATTCTGATGCTCATTTTGATTGAAATTTAGTAGTTTGCTTCGTAAAACTTAGTAAAAATATTATATTAGCATTATCCGAGCGTATTCCCGGTTTGCATCCTCAGCAGTAACGCTTTAGAGCCCGGGGTCCGCTAACTTATCTAAGGTAATTTGATGAGGTTACCGGTTTTCACACAGAGCGACTGCCGTCTGACCTCCGCAACGCAAAGGGTAGACCAGAATCAATCCTTGGATAGGTTTGAGCACAGTTTATACGTGCCTTCCGAAACACGGAATCGTCTTTCTTTTCGGATAATCAGGTGATTCAAGCCTGCAATATCCTAACCACACTGGCAACAACTTTTCGCCAAGTATGCTTCCCAGTGGGATTTGAACCCATGACCTCCGGGTCACAAGGCGAACGCCTTGACTAGTTGGCCACGAAGGCCAATTGATCAAGGCGTTTATTCTTTATGATTTAGTATTTACTTTATTTAATTATATATATTTAAAATCTAAAAGATTTAGTATTAGTCTATCTAAATTAGTTTTAGTAGAATATCGCGTTATCCTGTCCTGGTTGGAGAGAAACGGAGAATACAATACATTATAATACAAAAATCTTTATTGCACAAAAAAGAAACATTTATTTACATATTCGGAATACTTATAAAAGAAGGGTCAGATAATTAATATATGAAACGTAGAATGTACTATTTTCTTTAATAAAAACTTTGGTTATCTAATAATAAAATTAAATAAAATTATAAATATAATCTCCCTAAAAATAACTTACCTCAAACTATAATGACCTTTTATCAGTCGCAAGACCGTGTTGTCTGACTGGAGTAAACTTGACGTTTACGATTACCATGAAGCAAAGTTGGGCAAAATGTATTCAAAGTACTAACTAGAACTACATTTTGTAGTTAGTAATAGCAACTACATAATTACAAAAAGTAATTGAAAAAAGCAGTTGAACTATACATTTCAAGTCCTTCCGTGGGTGTCGAAGAAGGCGACTTAGGGAATACAAGCTAAACAAAGCTTATAAATATCAATGAGACCTCTCCAATCCGTCTGGCCAGCGTGGAGAGTGTAGGCCAAATTCTCTGGCTGCTCTGGCCAAGTATGGCTCTGGTAGTACAAAGAGGGTCGTGCTCCTGCAGTGGATACAAAAAGACCTGATGATGATGAACTATAAACTACAAAAAATATTTGTTATCACAATTACATAACAACTTTTTAAAACTACATATTTTATAAAAAAATATTATAAATTTTCATTTCTTGCTTATAACTTTTCACACTTACAATTTCGAAACAACACAAAACCTTTAACACACGTCCGCGGTAAAATAAATTCTTATTTTGAGTTGTAGTTATAACTACTTAATTACAATAATTAAATTAACAACTACTTAAAGTAGTTTCAATTGTTGTAGTTAAATTAAATGTTATTTCAACTACTTGTAGTTGACTACAGGTACAAGTAGTTGAAATGTGATTGTAATTTGTAATCAAAATACACCACAATAGTTAAAACTACGCCCAACTCTTGGAGAGTGAGTTTCTTTAGGCGTTTCTTCTCATTAGTGTTCTTTTCTTTACAATAATTAGTAATGCAAAAATAAATACATATTAATTACACGTAATATACCTATACTTTATATTGTAAAAGTGCCTACAAATGAGTTGTTCGCAGTATGTCGACTTCCACAAGGTTACAGAATGAATAATATAAGTTTTACATACAGAACTGAATCTACTAAGCTCCCGCTCATAATGCGTTACCGTTCCCTGTCTATGTCCTCGTACCTCTCTCCTGTTCTCGCCTTGTTGAGGCGGCTGCAGGCGCTGACAGCCGCCCGCCCGCTCACACCTCCTCAGAAGTGCGAGGACGGGGAACGGGACGCTATTGCGTGGGACCCCAGGAGATTCCATTCTGGATGTAATACTTATATTTGGCAGTGCTGTTAATCTCATCACGTCGATTTTCTAACAAGCCAACCGATCTATGTATTTGATTCTTGATAAATCAAACCTCAAGCTAGACCATAGCTTGAAACCGACGTAAATTCCTAGCTACAGTCTTACCACCAAGAAGTATATTCAAGAGACCTATTTTTGGATGCGGGAGGCAGTGAAACACTAATAATGTAGTTTTTCAAGTGACCACTCACGTGTCAAGTAACATCGTAGTTCTTTAGCGAAAAATAATTTGTTTTATTCACTAAGTATTTAATATTGAAAAAAAAAATCAAAGTCAGTAAAAACTAGCATGAAATGGAACGGAATGACTAAAAAGACAAAGGTTTCTTTGACACTTGTAGCGTAAATGAGTCAAGACCACGTGTCGGAAAGCCTTAGCTTACAATGACTCTCATGTTCAAAAATAGGTCTGCAAGTTACCACAGAGATGCTACCGTCGACGTCGCAATGTCGGCAATAACTTGATGGATCTGCAGTTGCGGTCAATCGGAATTCAGACCGGTTGGACAGCTGCTAGTTAGCTTAAATTATATCGAATACCTATTGTGGTTTGCATAACATAGTAGGAGGTATTTCCAATTGTTTTGTAAACAATAAAACTTTGACTGAGTTTGTTCACACTAAAACTAAATTTTAAATAAAAAAAGAAGATTTTATTAAAACTAATTTTCCAAGAAATTCTATTCATTTTATAAAACGCTGTTTAATTTTAAATGTTTATTTAAACAGCATTACAATAGTCGGGAAATATCATGATTAATAATAAATTAATAATTAATGAAGGATTATTAATTATTTTAAATATAATCATTGAAAAATTTTTTTTTCTTGATTTAAACCCTTACCTACCCTCGTCAAGTAGACATCTAGTAAAATGTTAAGATAATGGTTTTGACCTGGCAATACTTCTGTCGTTACGAGTGAAATTCAAATTTATCTATATTATCATAGGATATTATAATAAATACCTCTTAATGATAATATCTTTGTTTTGTTGCACAATTGTTGACGTCAAATGGCTACTTACAGCTAAGTTTACTGTCGCTTTCTAAGCGCTAGTGCAGAAAAAGCGGCAACAAACTGCACTGCAGCATTTTCTCCAAGCATGTCAACTCACAATTAAATTAATATTTAAAGTTTATATGTGGACCGAGAATACATTGTTTGTCATGTCATAATTCAAATGCCAGAGGTCCCGGGTTCGATCCCCGGTCAGGGCAAGTTGGAAAATGGCCTTTTTCAAATTGGGCTGGGTCTTGGATGTTTATCTAATGTTATTTAAATTTATGGTGCCAATATTTATATTTATGGTGCCAATATTTATATTTATGTTTATCTATTGTTATTGTTGGATGTTATATTTGTTATAAAATATAGTATCGTTGAGTTAGTATCCCATAACACAGGTCTCGAACTTACTTACCCCCCAATGGGTTCCCGGTTTGTCGTACCGGGTGGGCTCAGTACCCGTGGTAGCCTTGAGCCACGGGGAAGCTAAGAGGAACCCGCGAGGGGGCGCTCCTGCTGTCGTCAACCAGCAGTGAGCGCCCACATTGGGGCGGCGGGGGAGTGGGAAGATCTCCCCCCACCCGGGGAGGGGCGCTCCCGCGGGCTCGGCTTCGGCCTTGAGCCTGTAAGGATGCGCCCAATGGGGCGGCGGGGGAGTGGGAAGTTCTCCCCCCACCCGTGGTGGGGCCGCCGGGAGAGGAATGTTTCATTGCTCTCCCGGCGCTTCAGGCGGGGCCACACCGCCGTGGCTGTGGCTGGAGATCGGTCGCGGAGGAGGAGGAGTGTCGGTGTTACGTTGCCGCTCTCCCTATCCTCCGCGACCAAGCGGTGCCGCACCGCGTTTGCGGCGAGAGGTAGGCGGCGGAGCCTTTCATCTTCTCCGCCGCTGGGAGCCGGTTTATCTGGCTCCCATGGGTCCACAGGCGGTGGACTGCGTGGGAGTTTGCCGCCTCTCAATTGGGCCGAGGAGGTACGGCGTGTCCGTGAGTTCCGGACGCGCCGACTTGGTGAGTGGAGGGGCGCTGTGACGCCCCCGAGGACGGGCCGCTTTAGCGGCCAGCCGCGCCGGGGTTCGCGGATGTATTTCCGTTCCCGTGTCCCCGGCAAAAGCGGTTGAGATGGAACTCCGGAGGTTTTTTAGTGGGTAGGCACGTCGATCTGGCGTGGAGTCCCACATAACCCGACAGCCTCCCCCGCAGGCTGACGGATATCCGTAACAGGGATCTTTCCTCCGTAAAAAAAAAAAAAAGTCTCGAACTTACTTTAGGGCTAGCTCAATCAGTGTAAATTATCCCTATACACTTTTTTTTTTTTTTAAATTTAAATTTATTAGTATTTTCTATCGTTATTATACGAAATATAATTATTCATAGTGGTAGTATTATTTCATTGTAGTAGATAGAAGATTCGAAATAGGAGGACAATAAAATCAAAGCTGTTTCCTTGCTATTTTTGCTGTACAGCGGCAATATCGGCTTAATTACCTCTGTTCAAACGTTAGTTTAGCTCTCCGCGTCACACAAGCTAAATGAAACTACGATATTATTGTTTGCAGTCCCTTTAATTTGTCTTTTCCTATTGATTCATTATTTTGTAAACAGTTCTTTCCTGTCAAGATGTTTTGGGTGAATTGAAACTAAGAATTTTAAAGTAACAAGCTGCTTCTATACCGACGCAGACCGTAAAAGCCGATCAAGGGACATAACTAACGATATAGCCAAGCGGATTAGCTCATTGAAGTGAGCCGATGGGGCAGAAGGGTTCTCTAATGGCGGCCAAGCACCGGCAAGCGCAGCGTAGGACACCCACCTGCTAGATGGTCGGATGACCTGAGCAAGGTTGCAGGGAGACGCTGGATGCAGACCGCTTCCGATCGGTCGTTTTGGAAATTCTTGGGGGAGGTCTATGTCCAGCAGTGGACTTCCTGTGGCTGATATGATGAAGGGGTAACTGAAACGGTTTACCAACGCTCCATTGGTCCATGAACGGTTGGTCAACATTATATTATGTCCCATTCTGTTGGTCAAACACTCACTGACATAAAGTTATGTTGGCGAAACTTTCATGGGTGAAAAGTTCTGTGGAGGAAAAGTTAATGGTTTAAAGATAATGTTGACCAAACGTCATGGACCAATCAAGTGTTAGTAAACCGTTTCAGTTTCAATTAAAAGAATGGTAAAAAAATGCGAATCATGATAATAGACGATGTGACGATGAGACTATCATAATAATAGAAACCAATTACTAGTTTGATTCCTTTTTCCGTCTTAACGCCCACGCTAAGCGTGGCCTTTGAGTCTTACGGCCTTGGGCTCTGACTAGCTTGTCAGCGATTAAGACGTGATGCATCCAAATATGTACGTAAAGTATACAAAAAGATAAGGGTAACCTTTATGACCCGTTGTGAAAAGGCAAATAGTTGCGAAATTGCAGTTAATTGTCGTTTCACTTTTTTGGGGAGGTCAAGCATTTGTCGGAAGATCGGAAGATGTGGAAAATACGCCACTGACGAGATGTAGTCCTCAAATATATTGATCATGTTGTTTCACTGTAAGTACTAAATGTTTTAATAACAATCAATAAATCATCATGATATATTTAGATATAGATATCAGATAAAATGACAATCTCCATGCGGGGGACCTAATCAACTCTTTTGACGTTCTTATCATCAAAAGAATAACAACCAAATGCAATAAATACGCTTATAAATTCTAAAGATTATTGGTAGATTGTATATTTCAAATAAGTGCTTTATCAACGTACCTATGCACTCTAGCTAGCTACTTTTGCCAGTGACTTTGTACGAGGATATTTTAATCGAATAATAACAATGATGGAGATACTCTCTAACAGCAATCGAGAAAGGACCCCTCACATCCAACTCTACACCATGTAATGTATATCGACAATAAACCAGTTTCTACGAGACGTGGTCTTGTATCTCCACAACCCAGCATCATCAAGCAACTTCAGCAGCTTCTTCTTCTTCGTCTTCTCGAGTCGAAAGGCTATAATAAATTTGACCAGTGCTTAGCCACGGCGACTCCCCGATCATTTGCCTCATTAAGGTCCTGCAATGTGCAGGAAGTGGGGCTTTTTGGGCAGGACAATAAGTGGGTCATTTAACTACTTCCAGACTGCCCAGGGGAGGTCGGCACCTGGCAGCATTAACTAATCTAATACGCCGTACAGACTTTAAAAATTGAAAATTTAGAAAACTTGAGATTTTTGTTACTGTACGGAAAACATCTTTTTGCTCTGCATAAGATAGCGGCTGCCCTCACAAGAGCAAAAGAGACTGGCTCAAAGTAAACTTGCCGAGAGTTGATGCTGATTATAAATTCGTCTTCGAGTAGTGACTGTGGCTGATTGATCGCAAACTGTATAATGGCCGTCACTTGTCACCCGCTTTTGCCTTTTGCGTAGTACGAGGAACGCAGTTGATTTCAACTGAGACCCGAACGGGCGAGCGGACGCAGCGGCCATAATATATTGCCATTGAATGCAAACCTTATCTCTCTCTTTTTGATTATGATATTAAATGAAATTAGTATTATTATTAACTATCCATTGAATGAAAGAATATTTACTATTCATAGGGTGCGGAAATTTAATAAAACTTGTTCCAGGTGATACGTGTTTATCAGTAAGCCTTACAAGTATGTTATTATTTTCTATCCTTTTACAATTTATGAGTACTTTGTGAACGGTCGAAGTTCAGCTTAAATTTGTGCAAAAAAGCAGAGTTTTGGAGGCTTATACTGACTTTGTTTTAATTTTTTATTTCGATAAAAACATACAAATAGCACCCAAGACATCTGTGAGTTCAAAAATTTTCAAGAAAGATTAGATTCTTCATCGTCGCTTTCCATCAGGTGAGATTGAGGACAAATGCCTAAACCAATAAATTGTAAAAAAAAAAAGATTCAACGCCATAATCACGTACGAGTGTTTGTATGAAAAGTAAGACGGGAAGGCCGCTCTTAATGATTGTTTGCAATAGTACAAATAAAATGTTATATGTAAGTTTATAAATAATTATTCAAACAATTTGTGATGAATTAAGAAGACTTTCCGCGAACAACCGCGACTTTACATTTGTTATTATGATAACGATTACATTTTTTTTTTGATGTGCAAGGATTTAAACCTAAGTATAAATTATTGAAAATACTTTATATAACAATGGCAATAAAAATGATAAGATAAAAATATACACCCGTATCTTATGTTTTCAACTAAAGCCCTACGAATAACTTATTTGGCACTTTGTTCTTACTCCAGAATGGACGGCAACATTTTATTATTTTTTATATTGTTATATGTTAATCTTAATATATTATTTAGATATACCTTTGGGGGTTTACAGAGAATTGACCTAACAGTTGACACAAAAGTTGGTATAATACGTGGATTGCAAGCATCTGATGGTGACTACTCTATGTTCATGGGGATACCATATGCTAGAGTGGACGAAGCAAATCCTTTTGGGGTAAGTTATGTCAAATTATTTAGTTTGTTTGTATTTTTTTTTTGTTTACATCCCTATTGTGTATTTTCATAGCACAATAACGTTATTGTATTATGAAAATACACTATAGGGATGTAGACAAAAAATATTTTTTGGCTCATTAGGTACAGTCAGGCACCAAGATACCTAACCAGGCCCTCTACTTATATCTTGAATTTTCTCTTAAACTAAATATGATATTAACATGAAAAAATTTGTTCAGACAGATTTTAATTAAGTCTTACTGAATGTAATTTTTTATGTTAATATTGTTTATAGTTTAAGAGAAAATTGAAGATAAAAGTAGAGGGCCTGGTCAGGTATCTTGGTACTTGACTGTACATATAAAAAAGTATGCGTATCTTTAGGAACTTTCCTCTGATTAGCAAATAATGACGAAGATGCAGCGCATTTAAATGATGGTAGAAGTTAGATCAGCTACTGTTTTTAACCAAAGGTGAATAGTAAACCACCCCCACTCCGAAACTGCGAAGCGCTGTAGTATCTTTATGAATGTTTACTACTTTGCTAAAAGAAAAAAATCGGGTCCTTTATTTTTGTATAATCTAGTTGACAGACTAAATAAAATAATATATTGTTTACCCAGTCGACAGCTCTATTACTTGCAAAAATAGTTAATTATATATTAGTGATTTATATACTAGTTTTATAAATAATATTTATTTATAAAAAAAATGCTATATTATGACAAATTATCTTACAGAAAATAAAGACAGAATCCTTCATTCATTTAGGGATTACTCCAAAAGCGGCACGCAAGACGGACGTAACTGCGTATTCTCGTTTAAATGCCAAGCAACATTGTACATTAATATATGATGATTTAAGTCTAGTTTGGTCTGACATAGAAGTAGGACGTCACTATCGGACGACTATCGTATTATTTTATGGAGTAACCCATCAGACGTCTCAACTATCGCCTAAAATTTCCCTTTATAGTCCAACAACTTTCTAAGCATGACTTATGAAAATCGTTTCATTATTTATCTAATACAACATTAATTTTTGTGTTACAGGCTTCTATCCCCATAACTAGTTTCAATAATACATTTGAAGCTTATTATGATTCTACTCCCTGTCCACAACTCAACAGAGGCCAAATAGTCGGTGATTTTGACTGTCTACAGCTGAACGTGTATGTGCCAAACATAGCAACCTTCCAAAATAGAATACCTGTGCTCTTATGGATACATGGAGGCGCGTTTATGAATGGAGAAGCTAGTAGATACAACTACGGACCTAAATATTTAATGAAACAAAATGTAATTTTAGTAACAATAAATTACCGTGTAGGACCATATGGATTTATGTGTCTTGACACCCCACAAATACCTGGAAACCAAGGAATGAAAGATCAGTTAACTGCAATACGATGGGTAAAAGACAATATCGAAGCTTTTGGGGGTGACGTTGATAAAATAACGTTATTCGGTGAAAGTGCTGGAGGAATATCTGTAGACTTACATTTGCTCTCTATACATGAAAATCTATATAACAATGTCATTATGCAAAGTGCAACATCACTAGCTTCAACTGTATTAGAACAACCTGATAAGCAGGCGCCAATTAAGTTAGCTAATAATCTAGGATATGATACGGATTCAGTGGAGGATGCTTTGGACTTTCTGATAAAAGCTGAACCAAGTTCAGTTATTGCAGCAACGGCTGAAACGAACATGATTTTTAAACCCTGCGCTGAAAAAAAATTCGATAACGTTGAACCATTTATAGCTAATCATTGGATAAATGCACCAATGCCTAAAGTTAAAAATTTACCAATACTAGTCGGCTTCAATGATAAAGAACGATTATTTCCATACTTACAAGCTAGTGACGATTTTTTTCAAAATTTGAATATAGTTCGTGATAGATTGGAGCAGACATTCAATTTCACTGATAAGGAACTACCTGAAATGGAAAATTATATTCGACGGTTTTATATGGGTGATAGCATTTATAGTCAAGAATATAAACATGAAATTGGTGATTTTGACTCAGATTATACTTACATACATCCGATAAAAAGAAGTCTAAGGAAATATTTGGCAGCTGAAGCTAAAAATATCTATCTTTACATGTTTTCGTATAGTGGTGGAAGAAATGTGCTACAGTATAATTTAAATATCAGTGTTGATGGTGCGTTACATGTTGATGAGTTGGGTTATTTGTTTGACCATGTCTTCATGATAGAAGAACCTTCTGCTGAAGACCAGACTATAATAGATCGAATGACTACAATGTGGGCTAATTTCGCAAAATACAGGTTTGAATGTTCTGTTTTTATTTAATTTATTTTACATACATACCCACGTTTTGAATGAGGGTAGTTTAAAAAAATACATTGATGTTATAGGGAAGTGATGTGCCAGCAGAGGCACAAGAACAAAGTGCCTTTCCCTTAACAGAGACAGTAAAAAAGTGCCAATAGACACATTCTAAGTCAATAACGTATAAAACTAAGTCAATGTTAAGTTACTCATTAGTTCTCAGTTTAGGCTAGATTGTAATATTACCCTACGATAAGAAAGGAAAAAAAAACTCTATGTACGTTTATTGAGTTTATTACGAGTAGATTATGACAGGTGAATATCTATGTGGTGGTGATAATATTCAAATGAAAGACATTTATTATTAATTAAAATCTTTATTCACCACAATTTATTCCTAGGTCTTGGATGTTTATCTATATATGTATATATTATAAAATATAGTTTCGTTGAAATAGTATCCCATAACACAAGTTACGAACTTACTTTGGGGCTAGCTCAATCAGTGTTATTTGTCCCAATGTTGTTATTATATGTTTTATTATTGTTACATGCCTAAAATATCTAACATATAATATATTAAAAAGTTTATGAAACACTTTTCTTCATATGAGTCACATTTTTTAATAATCTTTAAAAATGTTTGATTGTGCGAGCGAGACACCCAACCAAATGTGAATAGCCTCATAAGGAAAATCAGCCGTAAAAGTTATTGGGGGTTAACGCTTAAAAGTTAGGGTTTCCCATGCAAATAATAGATGGTGTAAGGATTTCAATTATAATATGTGTTCCGCTACTCATCACTAGATGGCGTTCTAAAAAAATGATTACTTTATTTTTAAATTTGCTTATCAACTAAACTTGTATTTACAGCGACCCTACTCCGGAGATTTCGGATTTATTACCAGTGAAGTGGCCCGCCATCAGCAAGGACAAGTGGCCCTACTTAAGCATAAACCGGGAGCTCAGTATCGGCAGCAGACCGTTACACAGGAGGATGGCCTTTTGGGACATTTTCTACAAACTCAACGAGCGAAAGCAGAAGGGATATGTTGAATAATATTGTTTAAACTAACTTTTTCATCTCAGCTGTAATGCTTCGGAGTTTGGGATGCACTTTTTCTTTAAAGTTAAATAGTCCATGTGAAATCGAGAAGAAATAGCCAAAACAGTTTAAGATGAAGTGGTAGCTAAAGTGGCGCCCTCATTTGAAATAAATTGTTTAAAACTAAATATGGTGATAATTAAAATTTGATTAGTATCACTGTCTAGAAAGACCTTTAAACTATTTTATGAATAACCTTTGAAATTATTACTAATAGTCCGTCTAGTTTTAAAACGGGTTTTCGCCAAAAGTGGCCACTTTATCACCATATTTAGGTTTAAACAATTTATTTCAAATGAGGGCGCCACTTTATCTACCACTTCGTCTTAAACGATTTAGCTATTAGTTTAAGGACCGGCCGGGTGGCCGCCTGCCTTACGTCAACCGTCTCAGAATTCAGTGATGTTCGATTGTTCGCGCTTAGTCCTTTACCTCTAATATTGTTAAAACTAACGTGAGATATTTTTTTTTATAAATATATCATTCGGTTAGCTAAAGTTGGATGGAAACGCCGATTACAGCCATATAATATTATAGCCATCTAAATCGACTGAAACTAGTCGGAAATTCAGTCTAAATATACTACGTGAGTAAATCGTATTATATTTCTAAGGATATTTTGATACGGGAGCATGATCTGTGATATCAATAAAGAAAACGTTTTTAAATTATTGTGTATTTATATATTTTCTTCTTGTGTTCTTTTCTTCTTTTCTATTTTTCTTCTATAAATAGTTTCAAGTTTGTATTTAACTTTTTGTTTTCAATTATTTGAATAAAATTAACTTATTTATTAAAATCTTTATTAACCACAAAGGTACAAAAGGTGAACTTAATGCTAATGCATTCTCTACCAGTCAACCTGTAGAAAAATTTGTTTAATAGCGATAGGCGCTTAAAGATGTACTTAGGTTTTCAGAATTACTTTATGCGTACAAATTAATGTAATTAAAAAAAAGATATTAAGATAAAAAAACTGATGACTAAAGACATTTTAGGTTAAATAATTTTAGGGTTAAAGTTTCGATTCAATTAGGACATGACAAGATTGTATAAAATCATGAAGTAATGTTTTTTTTTTAAACACACCGCCCCCAGCGCGGTGGCTTTCCTTAATTCCTCAAAGAAATAATTGAAAATAATTTAATGTAATTCTAATAAGATCGCCGCTGCTCGTAACAAGCTGGCTATCTGTTTCTTTACTTAACGGATTAGCATAGTTATTCACTGAGGAAACGTAACTAGCCATTTTGGCACCACGCACGGAAAAAATAGTAATTTAGACTCTTTATTTTGAAGTTAAGTTGGTAATTTAATTAAAACTACATTTGTAATTTTTTTCGTAATAAAAAGTCAAGTACAAAAAAAAAACTAAAGCGATTTATATTATACTTTGAACTTAGGCACTACATGAATCTAAATTTGGACACGTCGGTATGTCCTAGGCGATGGTGAATTTGAATGCGACATACTGCTCCTTTGTTTGTAAATCATTGAAAGTTACTTCCTGCTGGTAGGGAAGAAAAGAAAAAAAGAGATTGTATCATCTGCTTCTTTTCCGCGCTGATCGTGAATATTGATGGGTAGCAGCAGCTAGCCGCATTGCTGTTTGTATGTTTTTCGCGTGTGTAAGTGGCCAACACTGGTGTCAGATTTTTCAGGCTGCCTAAAGGCATCTGACATAGCCTGACGACTGCTATGATGACAGCCCGGACCAACGGCTTATATGTGCCTTCCGAAGCAAGGAGGAGCTTGATAATATTTTATGCCACTTGTGGTCACCCATCCAAGTTCCGACCACGCCCGTTGCTTTACTTGCGAAAGCGCTAGCAATGTTCGCTCTCGCCGGTCCACACGGCTCCTTCGCTAGTGAAATGATTCAGATAATATTTGCTCTATATTGATAGAAACTGATACATTTTACGTGATTTTTTTTCTTCTACACCGGCATGAAAGGCAAAAATCTTAGAGCAAATTTAATTTAGAATTCTTGTTGTGTCTACGACTCAACAAAACTCTAAGAAACTTAGTGAATCAAGTTACCGTTATTTGTTCTCCTGTCTTCGAGAATCTTGTAAACTTAAATCCAATGAAGCTTGTTTGAAACATAAAACCCTTAGGAACTACCTAACTTTGCAGTATGAACGTGTGCCTAAAGACTTATAAATGAAGTTTGTTCTAAAGTATATTTTAAATGTACGTACATCGAAAAATTAATCTTGTAATTCTGGAAGTTTCCTCACTTTGCAAACTTTGCGAAGGTGTATGTTGAGAAAGCTAAGAACACGTAACTTGTACTACATTATATACCTACTTTACAGGTAAGTAAAATTGTATGTTTTATGTAAGTTTTAACTCTCTTTGGGAAATTAAAATAAAACATTTATTCATAAAGTACTTTAATAGGTCTTTTTTTTATGATGTATTATGTTACTTTTAGATGTCATTTTATATGATGTATAAGGCTTCTAGTTTTTCAATTTTTAGATATCAATAGATAATATTATTTACAGAGCAATATATTATGTAACCAATATAAAACAAAAACGCTTTTCACCGTCCGTATGGTACGTATCAATAAATACAAGCCATCGAAGAGGAAGGTTAATATGTATAATACATACCCGTGCAAAGCCGGGGCAGGCCGCTAGTATAAAATGAATAAACTATTTGTATTCAAAAGCGGCATATCTTCTTGCTCAGTAATAGACAGAGTAAAAACAATTGAGTGAGATTGTCGCTATTTCTGTGTGTCCTTTCTATAGCCGAGAGGGTTATTAGGCAAATCCAGGCAGAGGCGCTGCCTCCAACAATGCCTTAATTATCAGATTGCTAGCCGCGCTACCGCTCTTCCCTACTCACTATTATATTCACAAGAGGGAAATGTTCCCAATGTCTTAGGGCATCTTTTGCACTGTCATCTCTCGAGTCTCGTTGCATCAATGCTTGAAGAAATCCAAATTAAAACATGATGCTTGAAGAAACATAACGAACGGGATTGACGAAAACTTGTCTGAGTGAGATCACATAAAAGTGAAACAACATTTCAATATCTCAATTGCTGCTAAGGGAAGATCTTCCCGTCCGCGAGCTAGGCATAGTGTCGCGCCCGGGGAACAGCAGCGGTTGTACATATATATGCAGCCAATTAAAAAAACTCTCATATCGAGATGCAGGATTTGTTAGCGATATCTGCTATGCTTATTGTAGCTATCTACATGCCTTGTAGAGTTTTGATCGTGGCATAGAAATCGCCACGAAGATTATGAGTTTGATGGATATTGGACAATCTGTTTTTAATATCGCCAGTATGAATTAGTTTAACAAATAGTTATATATAATAAGTTTTTTTTGTAATACTGTTATTTAACGAAAAACGAAGTCATCTTTTATGATATCCAAGGCAAGATATGGAATAGTTGTCTCTACTCTGGAAACTTCATGGCAAAACTTTACGCTTTAGATTATCTATAAGTTATATTATAAAGAGAAAAGATTTGATTTTGCGTTTGTTTGAAATCGATCAACTCAAAAATTACTAAGCCGATTTCAAAAATTCATTCAACTGTAGAAACGAGTCTATATCTTTCTGAAAGGCCGGCAACGCTTCTGTTACACCCCTGGTGTTGCAGTTGTCCATGGGCAGCGGTGATCACTTACCATCAGGTGGCCCGCTTGTTCGTTTGCCGCCATATAAAATAAAAAACAGATAAATTATCAGCAAGTAACGACGGCTATACTCGTATTTTATCAGCTAGTTAAAGATATTAAAAACTAAACCAAATCTACAAACAATCATCATCATCCGAGCGTGTTCCCGGTTGCATCCTCAGCAGTAACGCTTCAGAGCCCGTGGTCCGCTACCTAACCAAGGAGATTTGACGAGGTTACTGGTTTTTATACAGAGCGACTGCCGTCTGACCTCCACAACCCAAAGGGCAAACCAGGAACCAATCCTTGGATAGTTTGATGGTCAAACGCTAGGTGGCGTTCGGGACCCACAGTTTTACGTGCCTTCCGAAACACGGAATCATCTTTTTTTTTTCGGATAATCAGGTGATTCAAGCCTGCAATATCCTATCCAGACGGGAAACAACTTTTCACAAAGTATGCTTCCCAGTGGGAATCGAACCCATGACCTCCGGGTCACAAGGCGAATGCCTTGACCACTGGACCACGGAGGCAGACAAACAAGTCATATAAAAAAAAAAAAAACCCGACTGCCTTTTTATATACCCAGTGTCACTCTCAGAATTAAGACGAATCTAATGATACCTCTCAAGCTAAAATTCAGGCTGCAGAGCGTGCCAAACAATTATACATACATACATACATACTCTCAAAAACATAACCCTCCTTCTGGCGCAGTCGGGTAAAAACTGACTTACAAGATCGAAAAATATAAAAAAGACAAAGTTTTACAAAGACAAGAAATTAATATACCCAAAGATTTTTTTTGGGTTTTTAAAGTTGTAACTAAACCTAAAATAGAAAAGGAAGCAGTCTATCTTAGTAATACGACTACGCAAGCGCCACTTATACTATTAAGACCACGATCTAAGGAAGAATGGATATGATCAGTTATGATGGCGAGGTTACGTCGTATGTACACTAGTTACGTTTAGTTCGAGGTATTGTTTCTATTCTGGAAATAAGTCTTAGAATTAGGAGCAAATGTCTAAGTCAAGGAAATAATGTCTAAGTCAAGTTCAGATAGGTGATGATAAAAAAGTATTTTTACTTAAAGACGTTATTGATTTACGAAAAATATCATGATATTCACATAAGTTCAAACTGAAAATAATCTTTGCCTTTTTCATTGTGCAACAAAAAAAAAGTTTGTTATAAAGTGACACGATGACGAGTGAAATGAATCACAAAAGTGTAAAATTGGACGATATACTGCTGAAATTCGGATTGTTCGGGCGCTATCAAATTCAGATGATATTGCTAATTGGTTTCGCTTTCTTTACTAATGGGATGTATTGTGTTAATTTTATTTTTGTTGCGGAAGATGTGCCATACAGGTAAAAATTATAGTAATTGTTTATGTATACTCTTTGTTATACTTAAAATCTGTTAATTGCTCTGATGTTATGGTATTTTTTAGGATTGTTAATTGTACTTAATCTGAAAATAAGTACCCTGCGCTTCCGTTGTCTCGACTTGGCGGAGAAACTTCCATGCCCCCAAATAAGTAAAAATAACCGAATTTAATTTTGAATTTAAATTCAATTTGGTATACGATAAGACCTTTTCTGTGTAAACTTATTCCCTATCATTTCTTTTCAGATGTAAGATAGACCAATGTGATACAAATCCTTTAGTGTTTGAATCGTCACATAGCTTTGCTGCTCCCAACCACAGTCAAAACTGTTACAAATATGGGGTTTTTCATAATGCGAGTGGTTGTACTGCGTCCAGTTTCAACACGTCAATAGTTGAACGATGTGATGAATGGGTGTATGGAAGCAATAACAGCTTTATGGCTGAAGTGAGTACGAATATTATCATAAAGTTTGTTTGTTTGTAATAACTTTATTGTTACAACAACTCTCTTTCTCATTCTCTCATCTCAGCGTGAATACAAAATTACAACAACTCTCTCTCTCACTCTCTCATCTCAGCGTTTTCTCAGTTACGTCCTCAGCTGCAATGCTGAGAAGCCCGAGGTCCGCTTTCCGACTTTTTCTTCTCCACTTTGCACGGTCTTGAGCATCCTTGGTAGGAAAACAAAATTACAACAACATAAAGAGTAAATTGACAACAGCGGACTTACCCCATAATGGAATGTCTTTTAGTCAACCGGCGAATAAGAAGACAGGACAATTACTCACAAGTAGGGTACCTATAGAAGTTCGTACTTACATAGAATAAATGAAACTAACGTTATATCTAGCTACATTAGCTACACATGCCTACTTACACCAAGATGAATACGAGTACATATATATATCTAAAACATACATAAACATAATGTTTAATACATATAATAAGTTCTTTTACAGGTCTGAGAGAAAAGAAAAAAAAAATAGAATGTGCCAGCTATTTTTCTTCACAGATTATAAAACAAATCCGAGGCGAAAATGATGCGCATCATGTAATAGGCAATCTGGCTCGCAACTCATCACTATCTTGCTTCTTTTTATTACATTTAGTTAAGTGCTACTCGTTTTCATTTCAGTTTGGCTTGGAGTGTCAAGACTGGAAGCGGACTTTTGTTGGAACTGTGCACAGCATGGGGCTTATGATAGGCCTATTCTTTCAAGGCCAACTATCAGACAAGTAAGTTCAGGTAATTTGAAAGGAAAGATGTTTAACTCAACTTTTCCTTTTTATCTAGTCAATGGCAAAGTAAGCAGTGGTAGAACGGTTAAAAGCTTTTACAGGCGAGCAACGATATGCCTGTAACACCTGTCGGCGATGGTCGGCGACACTCGGCGAGGGTCAGCGACGGTCGTTAACAGTCGGTGAGAGTATGTAACCGTTGCGTGACTTGTGGCGAGACCGTCGGCAACTGTGACGCGACAGTTTGTGTCACGAGTGACAGGCGGCCAGTCGCCGACTATCGCGTGATAGTCGCTGACAGAGCATACTATTTCTCGTCTATTAGAGCCGGAAGACTCTGGCTATGCTCACTAAGCACGACTGGTAATCTAACTCAGAGAACTCTACTCAGAGAACTTAAAAAAACTACTAACGTACAAACCGCGATAACGGCTTAATACGCGTATGCATACTCATGGCTCACATACGGAACAATTTTCTGGGGAAATAGTACTAAAGCAGACTAACAGTTAATCCTCCAAAAAAACGCATACGTATTATCACTAATATAAGAGGGACCGCGACTCGCAAACAATATTTTAAAGATTTAAATATATTAACATTACCATCGATCTACATATTAGAAGCCTGCAAATTTGTTTGGAAATATCCTCAGTTCTACACTGAAAAAGAAGACTTACCACGAAAGAAAAATGTGCTCGTGACACCCGCCTCCAAGCTAGAACTCTTCAAGTCTGGCCCGCTAGCAATGACAATAAAAATTTATAATTCCCTACCCGACAGCCTACGAAATGAAGAAAAAAATTCTGACTTCATAAATAAATTGAAAAAAAAAATTATTAATAAAACATACACGAGTTTTTTAATGATAAAAAAATAAATTGAAATTGGTGTTTTGAATAAAAAACTGACATTGACTACGTTTATGACTGACATTAAACACAAATGATAAACATTCGCAAAAAATAATAATACTTACCATAATATTCCTAATGTCTACCAGTTATATTTAAATACATATATACTAGGTAAAATACTAGTTCCATTTTTCTTTTGCGATACCCGACAGGGTTCATAGTGTACCTTATAATATGTCAGTGTCTTTTAGTAGTTAGAACTGATGTACATTATGAAAAGCAATAAATAAATAAATTGAAAATTGAAGAGGTTAATCTTCATAATCACGTGTTAGTAGTGTGTACTGTTACTAGATGACGGTCATTGGGCAGTCAGATGCCTTTAGGTAGCTTGAAAATTTGACGCTAGTCTTAGTTGCTAACACACTGGATACGAAGAAGAGTATAGCCGAGAAAGCTCAATGCTTAAATTCATCAAACTATTTAGGTTGCAGAGCTCGAGAGTGCCAAAGAAATACCTATACACAGTTCTAAAATACAACAAAACGCTTCGTGAAAGTAGGTAGTGCCTTTCGCTTTCTTTGTCTCGTCTTGACGGGGGAACTCCCATGTCCCCAGATACATAAAACTAATAAAAAAACATTAACCTCCTTTTGACGCAATCGGATAAGTGTCAGATTTTAAAAAAAAATATTTATTGTTAATTAATGTACATGAAAAGTTTATTCAGAGAATTCATTATTGCTCTAGATCGGTCATTTTGGAAACCCTTGGGAGGCGTATGTCCTGCAGTGGACGTTATGCGGCTGAAATAAATACATAAATATATAGGGACAAATAACACTGATTGAGCTAGCCCCAAAGTAAGTTCGAGACTTGTATTATGGGATACTAACTCAACGATACTATATTTTAGAACATATACATATATAGATAAACATCCAAGACCCAGGACAATTTGAAAAAGCCATTTTCTAACTTGCCCTGACCGGGGATCGAACCTGGGACCTCTGGGTAGCGGTCTAGTATGGTGACCACTACGCCACGGAGGTCGTCAAATGATGATAAATTGTGAGAATTAAAGTTGTAAAAAGGTTGCTTTTATCTCAAAAAAGATCCTTTCAGTAGATCTGTAAGAGGAGAACTGATGTTTATGTAAGAAAGACACACAGGCGTCAAAGGAAGAATTAATAATTAGGTATTATAATTTTTATTTTCAGAATTGGAAGAAAATCAGTTCTTATAATAGCTGGACTAGCAGCAGCTGTTATAGGTACTGCTAAAAGTTTTGCAGGATCGTATTTAGTGTTCATTACACTTGAAATGTTAGAGGCCATATTTGGAGACAACTGCTCACCAGCTTTTATTATGAGTGAGTTAATTTATTTTATTATTAAGTCTTAATAATGCTATGATATACAAGCCAATGGTCTACTATGTGTGCGAATTGGGGAAAAAAATCTGCAAAGCGGACCCGGGCTCCCTTTTTAATAACTTCATTAAAAAACCACTCGACATTTTGTGTAAGGTTCAAATTTTTTGAAGCATTCATAAGAGTCCTTATGTCTCCATAATAGCAAAAAATAAATGTAAATGAGCGTTTGTGATACTCAACATGCAGACCGCTACTTATTTTGTTTATTTGAGTTGGTGTATCATGTATCTCCCGACCCCAATTAATGGGATAAGGCATGGCAAAGAAAAGAGTATCATTTTTTTTTTTTAATTTTCAGGTGTGGAATTTGCACACAGCGACGACAGACTGCGACAGCAAATATACATCACAATCACATACGCAATAGGTGGAGTCATAATGTCTGTTATTGCCTACAACGTCCCCTATTGGAGAAGTTTCATTAGAGCTATATACGCTCCCTCATTACTTTTCCTATTATACATCTTTATAATGCACGAAAGTGTTAGATGGCTCCTAAGCAAAGGCAGAAAGCAAGAAGCAACGAATATCTTGCTAAAAATTGCAAAGACAAATGGAGTTACATTAGAAAAGGATATGCTCGAAAATTTACAATGCGAAGAATTGCGGGCCAAGTACTCTCCCTTGCGGGACACTTTCAAATCGAAAATAGTAGTCAAAAGATTTTTAGTCTGTTTAGTATGGTGGATGTCTTGTACTTTTATTTGCTTTGGGTTGATGGTTAATGTTGTGTCGCTGGCTGGGAATAAATATGTGAATTTTGGTCTCATGTCGCTTGGTGACATACCCGCAAGCTTTGCTATGGTTTACACTTTGAAGAGGTTTAAAAGAAAGAAACCACTTTTTATTTCTTTTATTGCTGCTGGGATTTTGTGTTTGATTCAGCCTTTTGTTCCAAGAAGTAAGTTTAGTTATCATTCTAAATATTAATGTAAACTATCTACCTGTCTAATTATCTTGATATTTCAAAAACTCGCTGCTCCATGAGTTCACCAATCATCATCATTCGTCGTTCATGAATGGACCACCATTTATTAGCAATTTTAAATTCCACCCATCCATAAATACTTAATTATAATAATAATAATAATCATTTATTTCAGAATTAAATTCCATATTTTGTTAGTATACAACTTATAACTACTGTTAGTAATAATTACACAAAAGATTGAAAAGAGATTTATATCATAAGCCTGGTCCACTGTTTCATCATATGGCTATCCTGACATAATGAAACAGTGGCCAGTAAACTGTTGTTACAGCCATCTCTTATTCGGCGCACCATTGAGGCCGCGCGCTTTCGCATGATAGCTTGAAAGCCATCCATACGCCTCGTTACAAACATTTCGGACGCACTGCAGTGTCTCGGCAAGTGCATCAATGCTCTAAGTCCATTATTATATTGGACTCGTAGGGCGCTGTATGCCTTTTTCGTATAATTATCCCAAAGGGCGCATGTGTAAAATGACGTGCAATATGTCTTAAATAACGTGATCTTAACAGATTCTGCACACTTCGCGAACCTTCGAGCCAACATATTACTTCGGACCGACAGCGCCCTACGCTCCCTTTCTATATCCAAGTCATCTTTGAGTGATTCATCAAGCCAGTGCCCCAGGTATTTGAACTGAGTGACCTGTTCTAACGCATTCCCATTGAGTAGTATCGGCGAAAAAGTTTTATATGTTTTATTTCCCGCTTTGAACACCATTATCTTACTCTTACTTGCATTGAACCTGAGGCCGTGTGACTCAGCATACCTCTAACAGATGGCGAGCAGTTTGCGAATGGCACTGACAGAGGGCGCCAACAGTACTACGTCATCGGCGTACCAAATGTTATTTATGAAGGTACCATGTACTGAACAACCAACTTCTGCACTGTTGAGTTCCTCTACCAGCCCACTCATGTACAGATTGAAGAGACCGGGAGATGTCATACCCCCCTGTCTTACCCCACACTCCAACCTGTACACTTCCGATAGCGCGCCCTCCCACCTTATATAATTATCTTGGTTATTGTACCAAAATTTAAACAAGCTTATCAACTCCCTTGGCATGTCCGTATCGTCAGCCAAACTCTGCCACAGCACATCATAAGATACCATAACGAAGGCCTGTGAGTAGTCTAAGAAACACCCACATACTGGAGTTTTTCTAGTAGTATAATACTGTACCGTATTCTTCAAGCATAGGATAGCAGTTTCTGTGGACAGCCCAGGCCTGAAACCGAACTGGGCGTCGTGCAATATAATATGTTTTTTCAATTGCCTGTCAAGAATACCGTCCAGCACCTTAGCTATGATGGTGGCCAACGATATAGGCCTGTAGTTCTTTAAGCTAGATACATCGCCAGTCTTATTCTTTACAATGGGAACCACTATAGTTTTCATAAGGTTCTCAGGCAAGTAGGAATGTTTAATACATAAAGAATAAAACATGGCTAAGACCCGGGGCAGATGCACACCAGCATGCACCAGGTGTTCCATGCTTAGCGAATCATGGCCAGGTGATTTGCCAGGCTTCATATCTTTAATTACAGATTATAAATTGAAGTCTTTTAAATGATTTATATGTATGATGAATATTGTGACTCTTTATACCATTTATTAATGTTATGTATAAAAATTATTACTATACTTGTAATTATAACTATCTTGTCGTGAAAAACGCGACAAATTCAAAAAGCGCTGCGGGGCAGGCGTCATTTTGCCGATTTTTTCACCATTCGCGCAACTTCGGTATAGTTTATTTTGCGACTAATGTGTTAACTGTTCCAGGATTTATGTGGTTATCAACGGGACTTTATCTTCTTGGAAGATTTATCACAACATTCACGTTCGCTGTAGTGTATATGTATACCTCAGAACTGTTTCCAACATATAGCCGTAACTCCATGCACGCATTATGTTCTTCCATCGGTCGTGTGGGCTCTATTTTAGCACCGATGACGCCTTTGTTGGTAAGTAAAGAAAAGGGAAGTCCTAGAGAATATCTGCCTATCTTTTGCAGGCTAATTTTGGCCATGCATTTATGTGAATTAAGCAATAAGAAAGACTAGAGCTACTACAGCGAGGAGGAAAAAAAAGCAACGGGCATATTTCTGAATAGAAATAATAGCAGTGGACATAATTCTTATTTAGCAACAAAATATCCTCGCTTTGGAGAATTCAAAATGAATTCGTAATTATTATTATTTTACTCGTGAAAAGCTACACCGGCTAATGGCTAGATTTATAAATAAAGAAATACTTTGCAACAAATATTATAACAAATATGACTGGTGTTTGGCCATTGCGACTACTCAATCATTTTGTCTGTCTTATTGAGGTTTTGCACTGTGGAGTGTGGAGTGTGTATTCATAATCAATGTGATATCTTTCAGGCTCAGTACATGGAAAGTCTACCTACCCTCGTCATAGGAGTGATATCTCTGCTGGCTGGTCTCACAACGCTCCTAGTGCCTGATGTTGCAGATGAGCCATTGCCAGACAATGTCAAGCAAGCAGAGTCTATTGGTAGCTGTCGACTTACTTCTAAGTGTTGACATAAGTTTAACTATTTCTGGGATACAAATATCTAGAGTTTCATAAGTAAATGTAATTGATATCTTGCCTTGAACCTCGTGAATTGAGGTTTTTGCAAAGAAAGTCAAAGATTAAAAAATAGTCATTAATTTAAAATTTCAATTTGACCAAACATGATTTTAAGATACTAATTAAATCGCTGGTCATATTATTCAAAATAAATGTAGAATAATAAAAAAAAGCTGCAATCCTATAAATATTGTAAATTCTTGTATATTTTTTTTACTCCTGGCTTATACTTACTACGTAATAAATTCCCCGGAGAGTTAACCCTTAAATTGCTAGGCTGATTTTGATGCCCTCAAATCACCTTTCAGTAAATAAGAAACAATTTTTGTAAATAAAGTAAACAAATATTTTTTTGATAACCTGTTTTGTCCCATTGTTAACGAGTAAGAAAATTTACAAAAATAAAACAAACGCCTTTAAAGCTTCTCTTACTTATAAGGTTCACAATGACCTAACTGATGATTAAGAATCAGATTTCGTTTGAAGTAAAATTAATAAATAAATGTACTCAACTAAATTATTTAATCTCAAGCTTTTCAAAAGAACACCGAGTCTTTTTAAATTAAAGCGTAATAATATTGAATGCCTAAGTAGTGGAACTAATTAAGTTACTCGATGAAATGGAGCTGAAATTTAACAGAAATGGTCTTGCTCTGAAAAAGCTGAAAGCCGCTTTATTTACGAAGAATAACGTTGAGTTAAAAGCTAAATCAGCGTGGCGAGAATGATTAGGGCGAAAACTTTTTATCCTTGTGATTTGTCGCATTTCGCGGACTTTACCGCAACAAACATAGACAAAATTGAGCAACAAAATAACTTTCATTTATAAAACGTATTTTATCTCATGCCTAACTCCCGTACGAGCATGATTTTGACAGGTCAAAGTAGACATTTCGACGGTTGGCAACGTGAAATCGTGTAAATTTATCGTCGATTGGCTAGACCCACATAAGATTCAATCAAACCATTTTCAATCGTATTTTAAACAGTTATTCTATGGAATTAATATTAAATGTATATTTACATATATAAATGTAGGCAGACATCTTCAAACAATGTATTTTTGAAGTTTACAAACTCAGAAGAATATTTAATTACGAAACTATAGCGCCATCTTTTGATGAATCCAACAACCACTTTGGCGGCGGTGACCGGTGAGTCTCGGCGTCTGTTTTATTCTTTATGTTGACTGTACGACATGAGTTGAAACGTTCCGTTGCACATTTACTTTAATGACATTTCATTTTAATAATTTTTAATACTCGTCGTTTGCAACATTATTTCGAAGAATTATTACGTACTAATGCAATTCTTTTATCTAGCGTGATTGTTTCTAAAAAACGCATGTTTAAATTTAAAATTATTAAATTTTTTTTGCAGACATTAGAAACACTGTTTAAAACTGACTGCGTGTGACGACTCATTTTACTACGTGTCCATTCATGAATTTTATCTTGTCATGCACATTTTACAGAGGGTTGATATGTAAAGACTTGTCAGATAAAACATCACTAAGGGGGCAGATCTTGTAGTGTGTAAAAACATGGCGCTTACTTGTATAAGTATAAGATACCTATTCTTAGGTGTTAAATAATAAGACGACCTCCGTGGCGTAGTGGTCACCATGCTAGTCCGCCACCCAGAGGTCCCGGGTTCGATCCCCGGTCAGGGCAAGTTGGGAAATGGCCTTTTTCAAATTGTCCTGGGTCTTGGATGTTTATCTATTTATGTATTTTTTATAAAATATAGTATCGTTGAGTTAGTATCCCATAACACAAGTCTCGAACTTACTTTGGGGCTAGCTCAATCAGTGTGATTTGCCCCTATATATTTATTATTTTATTTATTTAGCCAAGTGCAAGTCGGACTCGTGCACCATGTACCATGATCTATAAAAAATTACATTTGTTGTATAGAAGAGCCTCACTCAAATATTTATTTTATTCTGTTTTTGGTATTTGTTGTAGAGCGGCAACAGAAATACATCATCTGTGAAAATTTCAACTGTCTAACTATCACAGTTCATGAGATACAGCTTGGTGACAGACAGACGGACAGAAAAATAGATAGCGGGCTCTTAGTAATAGGGTCCCGTTTTTACCCTTTGGATACGGAAACCTAAAAAGTATAATGCTGTAATGTAACAAGAGGTTCTTCAGATATATTGTGAATAATAATAAATATTGTGAAAGGATATGAAAAGCAACCTCTCAATCGTCTCATTAAGTATCTGATATAGCTTGACGACTGTCATACAATACGATATTCCAAACAAGTATCTTTATTATTCATATCAATAAGTAACATAATTCGAAACCGACAACAAAATGATTTTTTAATCTGTACAAAAATAAGTTACGAGTATATACTTTTAAAATCTGATGGAAAGGAAAACAGTTAAGTAACTGAAAAAGGATGCACGAACAGCGCTCAGCGAAGTAGGTCTCGCGCGTACGAAAGAGATAGTGAGATGTCCCCACCACGCTCTCACTTTTATATCTCAAATGCTAATTGCTTCTTTAGTAATAAACCAATTTTGATTCTGTTATCAAAAATAATGGTTATTGTGGTAATCCATCCAAGTGCAGACCACGCCCAGTGTTGCTTAACTTGCGAAAGCGCTAGCATTGCATACTCCCGCCGGGCACAGCTCCCACGCTTTATCTCTTTAAAAGAATAGTTTCAAACTGCAGCTCCCTTCCTTTGCCATAAAGTATAGTACAGGAGCCAGTGATAAGCCGTCGTATATTCAAGTTACACTACGCCATTATTTGCAAGAAGACTGCAATGTTACTTTACGGTGCAATTATTTATAACTACGCTACAATTTACAATGCCATTATTGAGAATTTCTCATTTTCAAGACTCTTATTTCTTGCAAAAGAGCATTAACTGTAAAAATACGTACAACAATTCAGTTTAAAATGTGTTAAATTGATTGTTTCCGTCACTTGGTCAACGCTTGCTCGCTTCGCTTGCTTCTGTGATGGTCACTGCACAACCATAACCTAACCTACCTTCCATGACTAATTCAGGATAAATCATTCATATGTTACCGTTGCAACGTGTTCATTAGTCATACATTTCATTAATTTCCGATCGCTATTTAGGAAATGTATACATTTCTTAGGAATTGTATACAATTTGATGGTCACTGCATAAACATAACTAACCTACCTTCCGTGACTAATTTGAGGTAAATCATTCATATGATACCATTGCAACGTGTTCATTAGTCATACATTACATTAATTTCCGATCGCTATTTAGGAAATGTATACATTTCTTAGGAATTGTATACAATTTGATGGTCACTGCATAAACATAACTAAACTACCTTCCGTGACTAATTTGGGGTAAATCATTCATATGTTACCGTTGCAACGTGTTCATTAGTTATACATTTCATTAATTTCCGATCGCTATTTAGGAATTGTATACATTTCTTAGGAATTGTATACAATTTGATGGTCACTGCATAAACATAACCTAACCTACCTTCCGTGACTATTTCGGGGTAAATCATTTATATGTTAACGTTGCAACGTGTTCATTTGTCATACATTTCCGATCGCTATTTAGTAAATGAATTTCCTAGGAACTGTATACAATGTATAGATTTAAAACATATCGGGTAACATATGTACTTACTAACAAAATATATCAAAATTACAAACTATCATTTAATGTCAATTAAAATGGTTAATACATTGACTTGAAACTTATTTCTACAAACCTTTTTTCATTGTATTCTTGTTTAAATTGTATATATCATAAACTAATAGACAAAATTGAAAAGTAATGTTTTTCAACGAAGTGTGTTGTCTTACTGCTGTGCAAATAAATTATGATACAAAAATATGATTTTTGATAAAACTATCTGAGTCACAGAGAGTATTCAACAGGTTACTTTCGTAAAGAGTTAGCTATCGGGAGTATCGGACCGACATGTTTCGACTATATCTGGTGGTCTTCATCAGGACAAATGAGCCTAGAGGACGCGTTTACACGATCTCGCCTCGACACATACTGATGAGAGCCGAAGCGCACGATGCGTTGCGGTGTCGCACTGCAAATATTTCGCCGTATTGGCGGGCACACGAGCGGTGCGGCCCGCAACGTTGTTGTGTCAATGCGGCACCGCAGGCTGCTGATAAAAATATATAGTATAAACGACAGAGCGGTGCCGGTCCGGCGTCGCAACGCAACGCATTCACCTCTCCCCGCCTCGTCTCGACGGTTGCAAGACCGGTGCGGCACCGCAGCGCATCGTGTGACATGCCACAGATATTTCTATGTAAGACGACGAAGCGACACCGCTCCGGCACCGCACCGCCGCCACAACGCATCGTGTGCTTCAGCTCTTAGCGGTGTCAGCGGTGATGATGTGCGGTGATGTCGGCCAGTAGCTGACTCTCTTCGTGAGTAACCCATTTAATTTATGTTAATAAACAAATACTTATTAAAAACTGACAAGAACTAGATCAATGGCATACTAGAAGATGCCTATGCCCAGTGGGACAGTATAAATCTGTTTAAAAAAACACGTTCTACTAAAAAAATAATAAAAAAACAGTGGCACTTCGGGAGTGCCGACAGAAGTGAAAACTTGTTGTGGTTACGGTAAAGGTAACGCGAGTGTCGCGAGTTCAATGGTTTTTTCCCATCTCAAAAAATGCCCAACGCGCCTAAAGAAGTTTTCACTTTATAAAAAACTAGCTTTTGCCCGCGGCTTCGCTCGCGTAGGGGTGTCATTTATCAAAATCCTTTCTTAGGGGATGCCTACGTCATAGTATTTTTATGCATGCAAAGTCTCAGCCCGATCGGTTTAAAATTGACAAAGTTTCATACAAACTTTCATCCCCTATTTTATCCCCTTGGGGGTAGAATTGATCAAAATCCTTTCTTAGCGGATGCTTACGTCGTAACATCTACCTGCATGCCAAATTTCAGCCCGATCCGTCCAGTGGTTCGGGCTTTGAGTTATATATATTTAGACTAGCTGTAACCCGCGACTTCGTCCGCGTAGAAGTCGAAAATGGTTCTAATAGGATCTTTAATTGGGTTTTTTACGTTATAAATTGTGTTATAATACCCCGTTCCCGGTCCCGTTCCCGTTACTGTCATTTGCTAGAGCAAAAGAGAACAAATGATTTACTTGTCTCAATTTTTTTGTCTCTCACTCAATAAATGACGAAGTTAAGAATACTTACTATAAATTCGCAACTCCTTATACACCCCATGGGATGCAATTTTTAAAATCTTATTTCTGTATTTTTATTTTTTATTAACCACTTATTCAAAAATGTCATGTGTCTTACTTCAAAAATGACGAAGATTCATATAAACTTGCACTCCTATTTCACTCCTATAGGGATGTAATTTTCAAAATCTAATATATGCATTATTATTTTCTACTAACTATGAAAATAAATTAAAAATTTCATGTGTCTCACTTTAATAATTACCAAGTTCCATACAAACTGGCAACTTCTATTTCACCCCCTTAGGGATGGAATTTCCAAAAATCCTCTCTTAGCGGACGTCCCCTAGTCACAATCTACCTTCTCGCAAATTTCATCTTCATTGGCTAAGTAGTTTTCGAGATTTTGTGATGAGTGAGTGAGTGATTTTCGCTTTTATATAATAATATATATAGATATAGGTTTTACTATATCATTTCCAGTGGAGAGGAAATGCTTTTGCTCATCGTGAACATTTTTGGAATAAATTAATGCTTATAAAACAAGCAATTCCTCTATTGTCCCGACACCGTTTTACCAGTTTATTTAACGTTACATTTTGATGAGAAACAAGATGGCTGCCCATTAATTTTAAATGACTATCCTCTCCATTAAAATGGAGAAAGACACGATACAAAATAATTAATTGCACCTGAGAGATTGCCACTCCAGCTATATTTTAAAGGTTATTGCAGTTTGGAATGTCAAATGAGTTTGAAGGAAGCCATTGACGATAATAGGCGGCCAGACAATTAAAATATTATTTTCTTTGATGATTATAAAGATCTTTTATCTACACCCATGCTATAAATCCTCTATAAAAGTTTATGAAACAGTTAGCTTATTGCCAACATTAAAACACCCAGTGTCATAGTAACCATTATATCATCCAAAAAAGTGTTATAATGTTGTACTAAATTTGATTATGCAACGCAAACGGGTGTTATAATGTTGTACTGAATTTCATTATGCAACGCAAACTTGATCCCTAAATGTAAGCCCCTGCCCATCGCTGGGCGATAGTTTCCGGTGCTGGGTGTGTGCTGTAGGCCCTTTAGCCTGGGCTCTGTCTGCCCCGCAATTGACATAGACGTGATAGTATAAAAATTGCTCGTACAATGATTTTTTCAAAGTTAAAATTGGAACAGATAAAAAACAAGTCTCATATCGCCAAACCGACTCTGCGTCTGCGAACGAGCCATGTGCCTGTCAAAATATCAAATCCGTCTCCACTTTACATTGTGCTGGAAGGCTTAAAGCCCGCGTCATTCCAGCGTGACACTCCAAACCCTCAAGATGAATAGACTGTGACGCTTTTTATCTGAAGTCTTGCGTTTCTCGACTGCTACCGTAAAATATGACGCGACAAAAACTGAATTAATGAATGCGAACGTCTGCTGTATTAATTACTCTCTGTTTTCCATGAAATGTTGTTTTGAAGAGAAATTGTTTGGATATTTACTGATTAAACATTTTTTATAAGTCCTCTCCTAAAACTTAACAATTGTACATTAGAGAATGCCAGGATTGTAACAACTGCAACGCAGTTTTTTTTTCCGTAAAAAGTTTTGAAACACCAAGTCAATTTCTACAAAATACCTAGATCTTATGACAAAATGGAACCAATATCGTAAAAACTGTGTTTTAAACTATCCGTTTTATTATAAAACCTAAACTAACTTTGTTACTAGGTTTAAACCATTATCCGACCAAATCAAGTTGACATCTAGTAATATCACACTATCTCATCTGTCAATGACAACTTAATTTTGGGCGGATAATGTTTAAACCTAGTAACAAAGTTAGTCTGGGTTTTACAATAAGACGGATATCTATGTAATGAAAAATGACATAAATGTACATGTAATTCTACAATCCGATTTATTTTAAGACATCATTTTAAAATAAGATGGATTATGTTTTCTTTTTTAAAGAACAACAGTGTAAAAGAAATATAAGTACGAAAGGCATTTACAGATTTACGTGTTTACTAAAAAAGTATTTAAACAATATTTTTTCCCGGATAAATCCTTTGCAAGTCGTGATTCAATTTGTAGAACAGATCCCAGAAGGTCATTCTGCTGCTGAAAGGTCTTGTTTTAGAATTTAACTCAGAATTGATGTCCAGGTAGTGATGCAATGACCCTCGAGTGATGGGGTTCCACTTGGTTGTGAGGATGTCGGATAGTTCTGGCGTGGGGTCGCTGAAATCAAAACAAAGATAACCCGTCTTATTATAAAACCCAGACTAACTTTGTTACTTTGTTACTAGGTTAAAACCCTTAACTGACCAAGTCAAGTTGACATCTAGTAATATCACACTATCTCACCTGTCAATGTCTTTTTTTGGGCGGATAATGGTTTGAACCTAGTAACAAAGTTAGTCTGGGTTTTATAATAAGACGGAATAAGTTTAATTGCCAGGCAAATTAAAAATCCCCCCACTGCCAAGTGTTCACCCCCAATACCTTTTATAAAGCTGACCCGTTTTTCATCATCATAGCTAGGAACCACGCAAGAAAACTTGCTTTCACGTAAAAAACTGCGTTGAAATGGATCTATCCATTCGAGAGCTACGATGCCACAGACAGAAACACAGACAGACAGACATACAAACAGACATTGGCGTCAAACTTATAACACTTCTCTTTTTTGTCGGGGGCTAAGAGCGTATAATAAAAAAATAATAAGGAATTTTATTTTACAAAATTGAAAAGTTTAATAATTAACACACTACCCTACCTATTGCAAAATAAATAGATGCTTCCATAATTTCGTTGGTATCAGTCAAGTTGCGAATACTTGAAATTATAATGTCGTCATCATTATTATGCTGGCACAGTTAAGCACGATTATCACTCAAATATTGTTAAACTTATCTTCTACCGCGCGTCCTAGTATAATTTAGCACTTCAAACATACTCGATTAAAAAAAAATTAAATAATATAAAGATAAAAAGATAAGTACTAATTCCACAAATTTAGCTAACCGCAAAGTAAGATTATTAAACTTGTGTTATATATAGGACACAAACGAAATAATACTATATGGATACACCCAATACCTAGGACAGTTTAAACAAAGGCTTAAATAGACAAAAAATGCGATATACATGACAATTTGAAAATGGCCATTTTCCACCTTTCAATTGATGGGATCGAACCCAGAACAAGTTTTGAACAAGTAAACATTTTGAATATAAATATAAACTTACTTATATTTGACAAAGTTTGCCCACATGGTAGTCATTCGGTCAATAACAAGCTGATCTTCGGCTGTTGGATTTTGACTCAAAAACGAAACATCAAAGAGATACCCGATTTCATCTGCATGAGATGCTCCCTCAATGGTAATATTTTTTATCTTCTTTACCAAGTTTCTCTCTCCATCGTAAGAAAAAACGTAATGAAAAATATTACCAGCCCCATTTTCTATGTATTTTCTAATAGTTCTAAAAGTAGGATGATTATATTTAAAATCAGATGCAAAATTAATGACTTCCCATCTTACTTCATCAGTGATTGGTTCATCACCAAAGTAAAAATGTCTTATTAATTCTTCCATGCCAATAAAAGATTCACTATCAACGTCAATTCCAATAGTTATTAAATCTCTTATCAAATTTTCATGAAATATTGTGCTTTCAAGCCCGTATGTATTTAACAATTCGTGACTATTAAAACCAATCAATACAGGCATATTTCTTATTTTTGGAACTGATGCAGTTATCCAATTTTCAGTTATAAATCTATTAACATCATCTAACTCTTGTTCAACACACGGTCTGAATTCAAGACTTAATGCAGCTCCTGCTGAGATGATTAAATCTGTATCAAGACCAGCTAAATATGAAATGGCATCGTTTATATTGTTAGTAACGAAGCCCAGATATTCAGCTAATAAAAGTGGAGCATTTTTCACGGGTTCATAAAAAGCTGGTGTAAGTGTTGTACCACTGTGTAATATTACATTATTAAATAGATTTTCATGTGGAGATAGTAAATGGAAGTCGACTGCAATTCCACCAGCACTTTCACCAAAAGCTGTTATCTTATTTGCATCTCCACCAAAAGCATCAATATTATCTTTAATCCATCTCAAAGCTAATAGCTGGTCTTTAAAACCTTGATTTCCTGGTATATCAGGAGTATCTATGCACATAAATCCATAGGGTCCGAGTCTGTAATTAACTGTTACTAAAATGATGTCATGTCTGACTAGGTATTTGGGTCCGTAGAGAAATCGGCCAGAAAAGCCAATACTGAATCCTCCTCCATATATCCAAACTAAGACCGGGAGACGGTTTAGTGAACTGGCAGAATCAGGCACGTAAATGTTTAAATGGAGACAATCAAGAGTTCCTGTCAGGGTGTTATTGAATTCTTCAATTTGAGGGCAGATTGCGGAGTCATCGTATGCCTCGAATACGTCATCAAATGGCTCTTGGGGAATCGCATCCTAAAACATTTAATATTCTTATTTTATAAGTTTAAATACTTACAGATCTTTGAGACAATGAGAAGTAAGTTACGATCACGGTTAAAAATAATTCTACCAAAATCTTACAAATATACTTGGATACAAAAACGTACTTATTTATTGTATTTTATTTATTAGGTACACCAACAGGTTATATGATAAAAGCTTATAATAACCATTTAATTCTGTGTTCAAACATGCAACCCGATCAGAAGAGAAACACAACATCATTAGATTTTTTTAAATTTAACCAGCATGATATTTAAAATACATAAAGTTTGACCTTGAATTCTTCAAACATGGGACTGATGTGGACTTATTTGAATTAATTTATATATTTTGTATATTAATGCAAATTAATGTAATTTTGAGTGTAAATTTGACCAGATTTAGTTTCACAATTTTACTTATAAGTTACATACTTACAGCAAACGGGTTGTCTTCCCTAACTTTTGCAAATGGTATACCCATAAACATGGAATAATCTCCATCGTTGGCTCTCAAACCTCTAATCAGCCCAAGTTTGGTATCAACTAGTGGATCTATCCTCAAATCAGCAATCACATTTGTGATCAATAAGGAAAATATTAAAATCGTATATTTTGAACCACACATCTTGTGTTATGTAAATTAAGTAAACGAGTATTCGAGTGTGGTTGATAAACATAAGAGGAAGATAAAAGATATCATTGGTGGTTATCATTTAAGATATGTCACATTAAATTCTGTGGACGAGTTACAATGACTAGTAGCTTATCATGTGTATATACTTATTAAAAATAAACCCACCATCATATTCATATATTATCATCCATGGCTGAGTTTTAATAATTTTTTAACTATAAGTTTAAAAAATGAAACTTGTTTATGGAAAAAGAAAACGCTTCTTAGTAAAAATTTTGATTCTTATCAGTAAATACTAGCTAGGGTAAGTATATAAGCTAAGATAGACATATAAGCAGCCAGTAACAGCTAGTAATGATATATTTTTGAAACTTGATAAGAAAGATATTTCATTTGATACCCAACACTGTATCATAAAATTTATTTATTTTTTAATGTAGTTCTATACTTTATGGCTGAAGGACACCATATTTTTATGTAACAGTACAACTTTTTATGAATAGAACAGAAAAAGAAAAAGGTGCTGTAATCAGAGGCAAAGGAAACGTGGTCAGCTCTCTGCCTTGAAGATAGCATCCCAGTATAAGCAAACCAACAAAAACTCTGAGATGCATCTTTAGTGCAGGGAGTTTTTTCAATTAGGCTCAAAATCTTAATGACATCAACAGCCCTCAGCTCCAAGTAGTTTCTTCAAACAAGTCCAGTCACTCACACTGGCTCAACACCATACCATCTTAAAATAAAGGCACATTTTTAGATAATAAATAGTTTTAAAATATGTAGCTGTCGGGCTCCGGTTAGGAACACTCGTTTGTTCGCCTCATCGTTGCCCATGTGGCAGTGACGTGGATCAGTTCGGGCTTCAAGGTCTCTCCTGTCATCTCAGTGGTGGTAAGTTTTCGCGCCACGTCTCTCTTAATGATATTATCTAAAAGGTTCTGGCCACTATTCACTTATCTTGTACCCTCGAACCTCGGGGTGTAGTACGTGATGATGGCAAGAGACATGATGAAATGTCGCTGATCCCCTGGGAACGTGGCAGGGCGTTAGTGTGGGACGCCACATGCCTTGACACTTAGGCTGCTGAAAATACTGAGATCGCCAAACGGAGCCCGGGGTCCGCTATCTGACCTAGGTGGATTAGACGAGGTTACTGACTTTTACACGAAGCAATTGCCGTCTGACCACAGCAACCCAAAGGGTAGACCAGAACCAATCCTTGGATAGGTTTGAGCAAATGCTGCAAAGTTTATACCTACCTTTTGAAACACAGACTCATTTTTATTATCAGGTGATTCAAGCTTTTAATATTCTAACCAGACTGTAAACAACTATTCACAAAGTATGCTTTCCAGTGGGATTCAAACCACTAAACCACGGAGGCAGTCCCGTTGAAGCACGAGTACCTACATTTTATTCACTATCAATTTAAAAAAAATATTAGGCAGCCTTTTAAAGAAAAAGTATCACAGTTAAAAAATAAACAATGAAGATATCATCTATCAAACAAATTTTAATACAATCTTTAAATTTGCAAAAAAAGAACACATAAAAAACATCATCATATCACAAAACCGACTCTGCGTTTGCGAACGAGCCATGTGTCTGTCAAAATATCAAATTTGTCTCCAATTTACATTGTGCTGGAAGGCTTAAAGCCCGCGTCATTCCAGCGTGACACTCCAAACCCTCAAGATGAATAGACTGTGACGCTTTTTATCTGAAGTCTTGCATCGACTGCTACCGTAAAATATGACGCGACAAAAACTGAATTAATGAATGCGAACGTCTGCTGTATTAATTACGCTCTGTTTTCCATGAAATGTTGTTTTGAAGAGAAATTGTTTGTGATTAAACATTTTTTTTTAAATCCTCTCCTAAAACTTAACAATTGTACATTAGACGCAATTTTTTCACTGAAAAAAGTTTTGATTCACGAATTCAATTTTCACGGCAACATATATTTTCACCATTTTCTAACAGTGCTTTCAGATACAGTTGTTATAAAAACAAAATACCTACCTAAGTCTTTTGACAAAATGGAACCGATAACTTGAAAACTGTGTTTTAAACTATCCGATTTATTATAGAACCCATACTAACTTTGTTATTCGGTTTAAACCATTATCCGACCAAATCAAGTTGACATCTAGTTATATCACACTATTTCATCTGTCTATGTCAACTTCATTTTGGGCGGATAGTGGTTTAAACCTAGAAACAAACTTTATCTGGGTTTTATAATAAGATGAATATCTATGTATTGTAAAATGACATTTATGTACATGTAATTCTACAATTCGTTTTATTTTAAGTCATCATTTTGAAATAAGATGGATTTTGTTTTCTTTTTTAAAGAAAAAAAATTTAAAGGATATATAAGTACGAAAAGCATTTACAGATTTACGTGTTTTCTAAAAAAGTATTTAAGCAATATTATTTCTTGGATAAATCCTTTGCAAGTCGTGATTCAATTTATAGAACAGGTCCCAGAAGGTCATTCTACTGCTGAAGGGTCTTATTTTAGAGTGTAACTCAAAATTGATATCCAGGTAGTAATGCAATGACCCTCGACTGATGGGGTTCCACTTGGTTGTGAGGATGTCGGATAGTTCAGGCGTAGGGTCGCTGAAGTCAGAACAAAGATAACCCGTCTTATTATAAAACCCAGACTAACTTTGTTACTTTGTTACTAGGTTTAAACCCTTAACTGAACAAGTCAAGTTGACATCTAGTAATATCACACTATCTCACCTGTCAATGTCTTTTTTTGGGCTGATAATGGTTCAAACCTAGTAAAAAAGTTAGTCTGGGTTTTATAATAAGACGGAATAAGTTTAATCGCCAGGCAAATTAAAAATCCCCCGACTGCCAAGTGTTCACCCCCAATACCTTTTATAAGGCTGACCCGGTTTTCAACATCATAGCAAGGAAATTGCGGTGGCGTAAAGAAACTTGCTTTTACCAAAAAAACCGCATCCAAATCGATCTATCCATTCGAGAGCTACAATGACACAGACAGACCCACAGACACACAGGCAGACATACAAACAAACATTGATTGGCGTAAAACTTATAACACCCCTGTTTTTGTCGGATATTAAAAATTAAGGGTGTACAGAAATAATAAGGACTTATAAGTTAAAAAATTGAATGAAAAGTGTAATAATTAACATACCAAACCTTTTGCAAAATGAATATATGTTTTATTAATTTCGATTGTATTAAGTCAAGTGGCTTAACTTGAAATTACAATATCATCATCATTATGATGTAAGATAATGACACGAGCATCACCCAAATATAGTTAAACGAATCTTCTACCGCGCGTCTTGGCATATCTCGTACTCCAAACATATTGGATTTTATAAAAATATTTTAAACAATATTACAGAGAAGTAAAGAATAATAGATTAGGACTAGTAAGTTTTTTAACACGTTTACTACGAAGCTAAATTTTGGCTATCTGACGAAATGTGCATTATGGCATAGAACGACCACACACTGTATCTTTCTGAAGGTGCTTTTCGAGATTTTTCGGCCCCATTACATATTATTCACTTTAAATGCTTATTTACATACATGCATATAGTATTGTTTAGTTTGTATCACATATAAAATACAAGTACACGCTCTATGTTTTATGGGGTTTTAAGACCACATGAGTGTATACCCGCTCCGCGCGGTATACAAATGTCGCTTTCTCTGTCTATTGCATTGCGCGTAAAAGATAAACACCCAACACTCAGGACAATTTGAATATGGCCATTTTCCAGCTTGCTATGGTATGGATCGAACCCGGAACGAGTGGCGGCCTAGCGTGGTTTTCAATAGACTATATAGATCGTCAAAATATACAAGTAAATACTTTGAATATAAAAAAAAACTTACCTATATTTGACAAAGTTTGCCAACATGGTAGTCATTCGGTCAATCACAAGCTGATCTTCGGTTGTTGGGTTTTGACTCAAGAACGAAACATCAAAGAGATATCCGATTTCATCTGCGTGAGATGCTCCTCCGATAGTAATATTTTTTTTCTTCTTATCCAAGTTTCTCTCTCCATCGTAAGAAAAAACGTAATGAAAGATATTACCAGCGCCATTTTCTATGTATTTTCTAATAGTTCTATAAGTAGGGTGATTATATTTAAAATCAGATGCGAAATTAATGACTTCCCATCTTACTTCATCAGTGATTGGTTCATCACCAAAGTAAAAATGTCTTATTAATTCTTCCATGCCAATAAAAGATTCACTATCAACGTCAATTCCAATAGTTATTAAATCTCTTATCAAATTTTCATGAAATATTGTGCTTTCAAGCCCGTATGTATTTAACAATTCGTGACTGTTAAAACCAATCAATACAGGCATATTTCTTATTTTTGGAACTGATGCAGTTATCCAATTTTCAGTTATAAATCTATTAACATCATTTAACTCTTGTTCAACACATGGTCTGAATTCAAGACTCAATGCAGCTCCTGCTGAGATGATTGAATCGGTATCAAGACCAGCTAAATATGAAATAGCATCATTCATATTGTTAGTTTCAAAGCCAAGATATTCAGCTAATAAGAGTGGAGCATTTTTCACGGGTTCGTAAAAAGCTGGTATAAGTGTTGTACCACTGTGTATTATTACATTATTAAATAGATTTTCATGTGGAGATAGTAAATGGAAATCGACTGCAATTCCACCAGCACTTTCACCAAAAGCTGTTATCTTATTTGCATCTCCACCAAAAGCATCAATATTATCTTTAATCCATCTCAAAGCTAATAGCTGGTCTTTAAAACCTTGATTTCCTGGTATATCAGGAGTATCAATACACATAAATCCATAGGGTCCGAGTCTGTAATTAACTGTTACTAAAATGATGTCATGTCTGACTAGGTATTTGGGTCCGTAGAGAAATCGGCCAGAAAAGCCAATACTGAATCCTCCTCCATATATCCAAACTAATACCGGGAGTCGGTTTAGTGAACTAGCAGAATTAGGCACGTAAATGTTTAAATGGAGACAATCAAGTGTTCCTGTCTGTCTTATTGTAGTCTTCAATTTGAGGGCAGATTGCGGAGTCATCGTATGCCTCAAATACGTCATCAAATGGCTCTTGGGGAATCGCATCCTAAAACATTTAATATTCTAATTTTATTAGTTTAAATTCTTTAGTTTATTTATTTACCGATCTTTGAGACGATGAGGAGTAAGTTACGATCATGGTTAAAATTCAAACAAAATCTTACAAAAATACTGGGATACAAAAACGTACTTATTTATTTTATTTTATCTATTAGGTACACCAACAGTTTCATGACAAAAGCTTATAATCATCTAACATTTTATTCTGTGTTCAAGCATGCAACCCAATCAGAGGGGAACACGACATGTTTAGAATTTTAAAACTTTAAGCAGCATGATATTTAAAATACATATAGCAGTAACTTATTTGCTAAGTTTGACCTTGAATTTTTCAAACATGGGATTGATGGGGACTTATTTAAATCATTTTTGTATTTACCACATCCATATTCACCTCTATGCAAATTAATGTAATGTTGAGTGTATATTTGACCAGATTTAGTTTCACAATTTTACTTATAAGTTACATACTTACAGCAAACGGGTTGTCTTCCCTAACTTTTGCAAATGGTATACCCATAAACATGGAATAATCTCCATCGTTGGCTTTCAAACCTCTAATCAACCCAAGTTTGGTATCAACTAGTGGATCTATCCTAAAATCAGCAATCACATTAATGATCAATAAGGACAATATTAAAATCGTATATTTTAAACCACACCATCTTGTGTTATGTAAATAAGGTGTACGAGTGATAGAGTGTGGTAGATCAAACATAAGAGGAAGATATAAGATAGGTGTTTATTATTTAAGATATGTCACAACAGTTATTAAAAATAAACTCACAGTCATATTCATATATTATCATCCATGGCTGAGTTTTAATAATTTTTTAATTACAAGTTTAAAAAATGAAACTTGTCTACGGAAAAAACAACGCTTCTTACTAATAAGTTAGATAATTCAGTTAAAACAACCTTAGCAGCCAGTAACAGCTAGTAAATATATATTTTGTAACTTGATAAGAAAGATATTTCATTTAATACCCAACACGGTACGATAAAATTTATTTATTATTTAAATGTATTACTATACTTTATGGCCATAGGACGCCATAATTATAATGTAACGGTACAATTTTTTATCAATAGAACAGTAAAAGAAAAAGGAGCTGTTAACAGAGGCAAAAGAAATGTGGTCAGCTCTCTGCTTTGAAAATAACATCCCAGTGGAAGCAAACCAACAAAAACTCTGGGATGCACCTTTAGTGCATGGAGCTGTTTTCAGTTTTCCTCAAAATCTTAATGACATCAACAGCCCTCGGATCCAAGCAGTTTCATCAAAGGAGTCCAGTCACTCACACTGGCTCCACACCATCCTATCTTCCAAAAAAGGTACATTTTTAGATAATAATAGTTTTAGAATAGCTGTCGGGCTCCGGTTGGGAACACCCGTTTGTTTGCCTCATCATTGCCTTGGATCAGTTTAGGCGCCACGGGTTTTACTGTCATCTTAATGCTGGTAAAATTATGCGCCACGGCTCTCTTAATGACATTATCCGAAGGGTTCTGGCCATCATTCACTTATCTTGTATCCTTGAACCTCGGGGTGTACTACGTCATGATGACAAGAGAGATGATGGAATTTCGCTGACCTCTAGGAACGCGGTAGGGCGTTAGTGTGGGACGCCACATGCGTTGACACACTGGCCATTTCCCATCTCAGGCTGCTGAAAATGCTGAGATCGCCAAACGGAGCAAATATAGTTCGTTAAATGATGACTATCTGTCTTATTATAAAACCCAGACTAACTTTGTTACTAGGTTTAAACCATTATTCGACCAAATCAAGTTGACATCTAGTAATATCACATTATCTCATCTGTCAATGACAACTTCATTTTGAGTGAATATGGTTTAAACCTAGTAACAAAGTTAGTCCTGTTTTTATAATAAGACGGTATATATGTTTGTGCCGTTTGGCGTGGAGACTTACGGGCCTTGGGGACCCGGTGCTAGGAGTTTTCTTAAAGAGATCTCTCCAGGACTGATCTCCGCCGCTGTTGACAGGAGGGCTGGCTGCTTTTTAGCCCAACGCATCAGTATTGCAATCCAACGCGGTTGTGACTTGGCACGTTCTTGGCACGATTTTTAGATTAAATTTGAAGCAGGTATTATATCTAATTAATTTGAATAAACTTCTCAATACTTGGAAAAAGGTACATAATAAAATTGTTTATGTATTCCAACAATACTAATTTTAATGAAACTGTAACGGAATCAATTCCGCCAATGGGATTATTAATTTCCACAGTTAATAGAAAACTGTCAAAACCTGGAGCGCATTAATTTTACACACCATTAGGTCTGCGAGTCGAGCGGCGAAATCTCACTCGATATTATTTCTAGCGGTTCCGTTAATTACTTGTGTCGAAAAAAGGCTGCGGGCGATGTTGAAAATAAGAGCCTTGTTTCTTTGAAATAATCAATTTGTTTGTTTCAAATGTAATCTTGATTATCATCATTATTTTCTTATATAGAAGTATATTTATTTCTTGATGGCATACACATTTTACATATAATGAATGTAATTTATAAAAAAATAAGAATTCCACTTTTTGAGTGGAAAAGGCCAGTGGTGCCATTTTTAAACGCAAAGTCACTAAATAGAAGTACCCAACGGATTTTAATGCAGTTTTTGTCAATTTATAGAGTAATTCTTTATCGAGGAAGATTATAATTATGTTCCGGGGCGAGCCACTAATCTGCATAATCTATACTATAATAAAAGAGTAAAAAAAATGTGTCTGTACATTGAAAATTTAAAAAAAAAAATTATTTGGGGCGATGGAGTTATAGTAATAGAGTAAGAAAATAAAAAAAAATGTCTGTCTGTTTGTCTGTTTGTCTGTTTGTACACGCTAATCTCCGGAAATACTGGACGGATTCGAATGAAACTTTTTTTGTTATATAGCTGTGAAGCCTGGGCAACATATAGGCTATAATTGATTTTGGAAAATGGAACACATGATGCAGAACTATAATGGTCCAGCTAAACTATAAGAAATATTAAAATGCCGCCTTAGCAAAAGTTGTTAAGTCTGATGAGAACTTTTTGTTGAGTTATAATACAACTGGCCAAGCGCGAGTCGGACGCGCGCGAAGGGTTCCGTACCATAATCTATGAAAAATCACGTTTGTAGTATGGGAGCCCCCGATAAATACTTATTTTATTCGATTTTCAGGGTGCCTTACCCAAATGGGTAGAAACGGGACCCTATTACATAGACCGTCCGACTGTTTGTCTGTCTGTCACCAGGCTGTATCTCATGAACCATTATAGCTGGACAGTTGAAATTTTTATATATGATGTTTTTTTGTTGCCGCTGAACAAAAACATACTAAATCTATACTATAATAAAAGGGTAAAAAAAAATGTGTCTGTACATTAAAAATTTTTCCAAAAAAAAGTTGTCCGAACAAGAACTTATAAGTTCAGTATCGGCTCACAAAATAAGTCTTAATGTTGGAGGGCCAATAATGCTGATACGAAATTTGACTCCGCCGAAACTGTGTAACGGAACCCAACTTAATGTCTCAGCACTGTATGCCGAAGTTCAGCGGCTGAATTTCAGCCAGTGCATGCCTGCAATGTTATTTGCATTACTAGCAACACATAATGCCGAACTTCCGATGTTTTTGCCGTACCCGTACCCGTACGCGTACCCGTACCCGTACCCGTACCCGTACCCGTACCCGTACCCGTACCCGTACCCGTACCCGTACCCGTACCCGTACCCGTACCCGTACCCGTACCCGTACCCGTACCCGTACCCGTACCCGTACCCGTACCCGTACCGGTGCCCGTACCCGTACCCGTACCCGTACCCGTACCCGTACCCGTATCCGTACCCGTACCCGTACCCGTACCCGTACCCGTACCCGTATCCGTACCCGTATCCGTACCCGTACCCGTACCCGTACCCGTACCCGTACCCGTACCCGTACCCATACCCGTACCCGTACCCGTACCCGTTCCTCTCCCGCTCCCGCCGCCGCCGCCGCCGCTGCCGCCGTCACTGCCGCCGCCGCTTTCACCGACACTGCCGCCGCCGCTTCCGCCGATGCCTCCGCCGCCACCGCCGACGCCGCCGCCGCTCCCGCCGCCGCTCCCGCCGCCGCCGCCACTGCCACCGCCGCCGCCGCTGCCGCCGCCGCCGTCGCCACCGCTGCCACCGCCGCCGCCGCCGCCGCCGCCGCCGACGCTTCCGCCGACGCCGCCGCCGCCGCTTCCGCCGCCGCCGCCGCCGACGCCTCCGCCGCCGCCGCCGCCGCCGCTGCTCCCGCCGCCGTTCCCGCCGCTGCCGCCGCCACCGCCGCCGCTCCCGCCGCCGCCGCCGCCGCCGCCGCCGCTGCCGCCACCGCCGACGCCGCCGCCGCCGCTTTCGTCGCCGCCGCCACCACCGCTGCCACCGCCGCCGCCGCCGCCGCCGATGCCTCCGCCGCCACCGCCGCAGCCAACGCGTCCGCCGCCGCTCCCGCCACCGCTGCCGCTGCCGCCGCCGATGCCTCCGCCGCCGCCGCCGCCGCCACTTCCGCCGCCGCCACCGCCGCCGCTGCCACCGCAGCCGCCGATGCTGCCTACGCCGCCGCCGCCACCGCCGCCGCCGCCGCCGCTCCCGCTGCTGCTTCCGCTCCCGCTTCCGCTTCCACTCCCGTTCCCACTTCCACTTACGTTCCCTCTTCCGCTCCCGTTTCCGTTCGCCGCAGACGCGCCAAAGACGGAAGATTGAATTCTCATATCGGCACATCACTACTGTCCGGCGTTTCCACCGAACTTCAGCGGCTGAACTTCAGCTTATTTAGTGTGTCATCCCCACCGAACTTTAGACACTGAACTTTACCCGCTAAACTTCGGCATAGTCTGCTGAGACACTTAAAGTTTACTATGAGTGGTGCCAGTGAAACTGTATTTATTCCGAGTATGCTGCTCATCCCCAACAATTTTCCTTTTGAAAATACACAGTTCCATGTGTTTACTTGCTTTGCTATGAAAATAAGTCACAGTTTTAGAAGCTTAAAGCTGTTTATGTCGATCTAAGGACTGGTTTTTCGCATGGCCAACTTAATGTGGCTTTCTCCAGGGTTAGTAACACTTCAGCACTTTTCATATTGGCTCCCGAAGGAAAGAATTAAAATAATATTGACTTTTAACTCCTAACACTGTTACAAGTACTTTCTTATCTCTCTCTCTTTCTCTCATTAGTTTTTATTTATATTAATACGCCGGAGTTATAAAGTCCACGCGAACGAAGTCGCGGGCATCAGCTAGTTATTTATAAATAATGTAATGTACATATAAATAAAACTCAATTTAATAGTACTTTTTAACCCCCAACATAAAAGGGAGTGTTATAAGTTTGAAGCTAAAGTCTGTCTGTCTGTTTGTCTGTCTGAGTGTCTGGGGCATCGTACCGCTCGAACGGGTGAACCGATTTTAATGCGGTTGTTTTTACGTGAAAGCAAGTTCTCTTGAGGTGGTTTTTAGCTATGTTTCATTAAAATCAGTTCAGTCGTTAAAAATTATTAAGGTTTGACGCTTAAAAGTCAGTTTTCTCTGACAAATAATAGATGGCGCTACGGATATCAATTATAAAAGTTTTTTCTGACAATTATCAGATGGCGCTACAGATATCAATTAAATAAATAAATATACATAAATATATATGAACAAATTACACTGATTGAGCTAGCCCCAAAGTAAGTTCGATACTTGTATTATGGGATACTAACACAACGATACTATATGATATAACAAATACATATATAGATAAACATCCAAGATCCTGGACAGTTTGAAAAAGCCATTTTCCAACTTGCCCTGACCGGGGATCGAAGCCGCAACCTCTGGGTGGCGGACTAGCATGGTGATCACTACGCCACGGAGCTCGTCAATTATATCACTATCACTGGATAGCCTTCTTGACATTCTTTTTTTTTTTATTTGCCTAGCAAATAAACTTGTTATGATAAGTAATATTTGACCACTCGTAATAATAGATTTCTGAAGTAGATTTATATATTATGGGTACATATACTACACATATTCAGTGCAGAACACCAAAACAGCAAAAAATAATGTTTGTAAGACGGAATGCGTGAGGAGGGGTGATTCAAAAGGCAAGTGACGGAGATGAATGGAAGAAAATGACAAATTGCACTGACCACATAATGGTTAATAGTTTGGGGAAACCGGTATTTTTTCTTGCGTTTTTATTTCGCACAGATACATCTAGTGGCGTATGTGCGACATATTATAATGCGTTTTCTGAACCAAAGATTTCCTTTGGCAGGATTGGTCCTTAGGACCCAAGGATTGAATTAAGAAGTAGGCCGCCAAGATTTTTGATGCAAGCTTCTTGAGGTTCTTGGCCTCTATTGGTAAAAAAAAATGTGTATTTATAATAAATATAATTTCTAAGTATGCATCTATATAAATCTCTGTTTCTTTTCATTGAGCTTGTAGAATAGATCCCAGAACGCCATTCTGCCATGGTAAGGTCTGCTGCCAATTGTCAACTCTAAGTCTATGTTCAAATAGTTCCATTGGTTCAAGCTGACCGGTGACCATTTCACTGGAATCAGGTCTGTAACCTCCGGAGTTGGATTGCTGTAACCAAAAGAAATCATTATTGCTTCCATAAGTATTATGATCTTATCAAGTCTTTTTTTATCTCCACTGCAGGAGCACCATCTCTCTGTATTTTCTACCAGAGCTGAACTAAACCAGATAAGTAAAATAAATATAAAAGAAAAATCGCACAAATTAACCTAACCCTAAACTTATAGGGTTGAGAGTCCAACTTGCACTTGGCCAGTTTTTTTACAGGTTTTTGCTTGATATGATTTTCCATAATGAAGTATGTATCATCGAATAAAATAAATCATCACATTTTAAAACAAAAAGCAACAATTATGTTAAAGTACCTAGCCGACTCTTGATGAATCACGAATAAAATAAGTTTATCAACCTACCCATATTTTGCAAAATTAGCCCACATAGTTGTCACTCTATCTATCACAGCTTGGTCAGCAGCACTTGGCTCAACGGTATTGTAAATTGCATCAAATATGTAACCTAACTCATCCCCGTGCACTGTACCATCGAACGAATCATTTAGCTTATTTTGCTGGTAATTTCTACCACCTTTATAAGAAAACATATACAGAAAAATATTCTGTGCAGAGCTTGCTAAATACTTTTTAATGCTCCTATGAATTGGATGGATGTATGTATAGTCCGAGTCAAATTCACCAATCTCATTTTTAAGCTCATTACTGTATGCATTGTCACCCAAATAGAAGTGTCTAATATCGTTTTCCATATCAGCTAACTCTTCTTCATCAAAATCAAATGTTTGTTCTAATCTATCATGAATGATATTCAAAGTATTAAAATACTCTTGATCCATATCAGCGTAGTAATTGGCACGCTCCTTGCTGGTAAAACCAATGAGGATTGGTAGGTTTTTAACTTTCGGCGTTGGTGAATTGATCCAGTATTCAGTAATAAATGGTTCAACATCATCAAATTGTTGTTCAACGCATGGTTTAAACTCAATGCCTGTTTCAAGTGCTGCGGCAATAACTAACGTTGGATCAGTATTAGCCAAAAATCTCAACGCATCATCTAAAGAATCGGTGACATGTCCTAGCTGTTGAGATAATTTTAATGGAGCCAATTTATCTGGGTTTTCCAGCACCGTTGAAGCCAATGAAGAACCACTCTGAAGAATGATACTATTAAACAAATTTTCATGTTCTGATAATAGATGTAAATCTATTGATATTGCTCCAGCGCTGACACCAAATAATGTTATTTTATTCACATCGCCTCCGAAAGCTTGTATGTTATATTTAATCCATCGCAGCGCAGTAAGTTGGTCTTTCATTCCTTGGTTCCCAGGTACTTCAGGGGTATCAAGACTCATAAACCCATATGGACCAAGTCTGTAGTTTATTGTTACTAGAATGACATTTTGTTTTACTAAAAATTTCGGCCCGTATTCATCTCTACCAGCTGACCCTCTACGGAAAAAGCCACCATGAATCCATACCATTACAGGTACTCTGTTTTGAGAATTAGCTGAATTAGGAACGTAAACATTTAGCTGTAGACAGTTCAAGTCTCCAACTATTTGGCCACTGGTTTTGTTCAAGTGTGGGCATGCTGTTGATTCGTGATATGCTTCGAAAACATCATTAAATTTTGTTACCGGAGTAGAAGCCTGGAACATTAATTATTGACATAATTTTAATTATTTGTACGGCATCTTTATTCGAATATTTTCAATACATAACAGAAGAGAAAATTGAACGTAATTATTACGGAAAACGTTTAGAAATATTAGCTTTTTATATAACCCTTAACAATGTATTATTTATTACCAGTTCATTCATTACAATTTTAATATACCTTCCTTGCATTTTTTATTCTTATAGTTTTATAGATACAATGTCACTTGACAAGAAAGAATAGTTATACGAGATAATGATTCATATACAAGAAATAAGTGGCATGAATAAAAGGAACACCTTAATTCATAAAATTCCCAAAAATTTAATAGTCATAATAATTGTGTATTAAAAGATTGCAAACGACAATAAAAGCCTGAGTTTACTCACCCCAAAAGGATTAGCTGCGTCCACGCTAGCATACGGAATGCCCATAAACATCGAATAATCCCCATCAGACGCCCGCAATCCCCTTATCAGTCCAACATTAGTGTCAACCAGCGGATCAATTCTTACGACATTACCATAGATACATTGAAACGTTAAAAACAGAAATAAAATTACGTAATACATTTTGAGATCCGTCTTCAAGGAACGATGACTATATTACAAGTAACCATAAGTTGTATTGTGTGATCAAGATATTGTTGTGACAAGTGGCGAGTTGTTATCACTTATCGAACTGTCACTGACTTTTGAGAACTGTGAAGATTAGGCCAATTGAAGGTGAAATGCAGACAAAAATATCTTATCAGACATGACAGACATGCACTTCAGATCTGTATATGTCTAAATGCACCAAGAAGAGGAAAATCGATAATATAGATGAAAAACGGGTTCCTAGCAGCTATTTTCAGGGATATCAAAGGCAACTTTGTTTTCTTTTTCCAGCAGTTTATTTTATCGCCGGACACATATACCATATTAATCCTTTCACCGCCAATGTCGGATATATCCGACAAATATTGTCGTGCTCATTCCGCTAGAGTCGGACATATTCGACAAAAAAAAATGCTCGTGTAGCACATAACTTAAGTATCCACATCCCTTTTTGGTTGTAGGTATTTCTTTTAGATTTACTACCCCTCGCACTGGGGGCATGGGAACTGATATATAAGTCCCGCGATGAAAGGGAGAAAAGATACTTTTGTACAACACCGACTTGACAGTGACATTACTATTTAATGTTAAAAGATGTTTATTAAATAATATAATATTGACATTTTTTGGACATTGTATAGGGACTAATTACACTGATTGAGCTAGCCCCAAAGTAAGTTCGAGACTTGTGTTATGGGATACTAACTCAACGATACTATAGTATATAACAAATATATAGATAAACATCCAAGACCCAGGACAATTTGAAAAAGGCCATTTTCCAACTTGCTCTGACCGGGGATCGAACCCGGAACCTCTGGGTGGCGGGCTAGCATGGTGACCACTACGCCACGGAGGTCGTCAATAATAGATGTAATTATATTAAAAATAAGAGTAACAATACTAAAAAAACTTTTTTTTGTGGCTAGGACTATAAGCGACAGTATGCCCGCGATACCTGTCTTCGACGGTCGGCGTTCATCGCAAATGGTCGCTTGACACATGTCAATCTGTCACAAAACTCACAAACTGTCGCGCAACCGTCGGGGACAGTCGCAGACAGGTCGCGGGCACGATGTCGCTCGTCTGTAAGAGCGCAAGAGTTTGTTTTACAAGTCCAATGCGGAAATTTACACAAAAATTTCGGTCCATTATTAAATATGTCAGTGCATTAAGAATGCAGTGCCTCATGCAGTGAAGTAAGAAAAAAGTCGTTTATCCCTTACAAAGAATAGCAGGTCTGGTTAGTCATTTATAAGTATTTTTCGTGTATTTTTTGCGGTACAATTATGTAATAAGTATCATAATATAATGTACAGTGTATTTTAGGTTTTGTGTTTTTCTGGAAATATAGTAAAGTAGTATATATATTCTTTATATATAGTAGTATAGTGCAGAGGGATAGGAAGACCGAGGAAGACGTGAAAAGAATGTGTAAGGATAGATACGCCGAAACGAGGGCTAGTACAAATATGGTTAATGAGATAAAGAATTGGTAACAGTTGACATACAGAGCCGAGCCCCAATAGGGAAACTGCGAGGAAAATTATGATGATAGTTATAGTATATATCTGTCATGAACTGACCTTACTGCGCAGTGGACAAAGTACCCTGTACGGTGTTTACTTAAATTAATAAATAATGTGCATATGCAAATAGTTCAGCGTCGCGTCGGCTGGCCGCTTCTTACACTCGCCCAAATGATGATCAGCTATCGATCGAAACCTAGTCGACCTTTCCGACTATATTACGAAAGTTAACCGTCATAATAGTCGAATAAATCACAATACCAAAATGACAGGTAAATCTGTGATATTAAACGCTGCAAAATGATATTATTTGACCGTGCTCTAGCTCTGATCTGTAGGTAATTGTCCAGAGCTGTCACCATTAGTCAGACACACTGTCCACTCTATAGAATTAATAACCCAATATTAAAGTGGTCTACAATTTACGAGCTTAATTTAAGTGGTATTACATGGGGTAATTGCGTTTGACGGATATTAACTGAATTCCGGGAGCGATGTTAATTTTAAATTATGGTATTGCTATGAGATGTTTCATTCAATGGCGGATTAAAACAATATTTTTGGAAAAAGTACAGATATAAATTTTATTCATCATCATCAGCAGCTCTTATATATCCATTTTTGGATGTAGCCTCCTCCATTCTTCTCCAACATTGGCGGTCTTTGACTTTTGCCATCCAATTTGGGCCCACTGGTCTTCGGATATCGTCGATCTATCTCATCGGTGGCCGTCCTCGGGTTCTGGAAAAAGGGGGTAAAAATAGTAAAAAAAAACTACACCTCCATACATTTTAGAACGATGGGTATTTAATTTTATATGTAGGTGAAATTTTTTTTATGATTTCAGGGATGGTCTCATAGTAAAAGTTGTTCACATTGATTAGTATGTTTACTCCCTTTCGGACATTCCCTTTCCGTTACACGTTGTATATTCTACTTCCTATACCTAGATATTTTATACAACTTTAGCGTAAAAATAAAAATCCTTAAAAATACAGTACTAAATATAGAGCTTTCCTACAACTGAGATTAATTTCCGGGACTTGAATAATGAAAACTGATTAGTGACGGAGACATTATGAATATCAATCGTCTGTTATTTTTCTCCGCCAATGAGCCGAAGGATGATTCTGCGATGCTATAGTTTTAGAACAAGTGTATTTAGATTACGTAATTTATTCTTGACTTACATATTGGACGTACACTATAAAATTTATGACTTTGGACTGAATCGAAAGTCTAGTAATTTGAGGGTAGCATATTAAAAAAAATGATATAACAAGTTTATTTGAAAAATCAAATTAAAACCCCCGACATCTAGTGACCAGAAGGCAGGCCTATATCTTGGTCTGAAAATAAGCATTGCCATTCAACGTGGCAATGCTGCCAGCCTTCTGGGCACGTTGCCGCAGGGTAAACAATTACCGGGCCTTTTTCATTTGTAAATATAAGTGTGTAATGAGTATTAATAAAAAATAATATATAACTATCACGTCTATATCCCTTACGGGGCAGACGGGGCAGAGAGAGAGAACATTTAGGGTCTTGCGGCTCTAAGCAGACAGAGCCCAGGGCCGCAAGACTCAAAGGCCACTTTTAGCGTGATGGTGGGCGAGAAGGTAAAAAAAAGGAATCTAATAGGAACAAGTAATTATTACAAGCCGTGTGGTTTCCGGCAGAGTAGAATAGGGCCACTCCAAGTCCTCCCGTGGATGTCGTAGAAGGCGACTTAGGGAATACAAGCTAAACAAAGCTTATAAATATCAATGAGACCTCTCCAACCCGTCTGGCCAGCGTGGAGAGTGTAGGCCATATCTTCTGGCTGCTCTGGCTAAGCATGGCTCTGGTAGTACAGAGAGGGTCGTGCTCCTGCAGTAGAGACAAAAAGACCTGATGATGATGAATTATCACAAAAACAACAAACCCGACTGCTTTTTTTATATACCCAGTGTCACTCTCACAGTAAATACGAATCTAACGACACCTCTCAAGCTAAAATCCATGGAACCGTTCAGGCTGCAGAGCGTGCCAAATATTTGAATTTGGCGGCAAACATCCGCCATTTTGTTTTTTAAATTATTATTTTGATTTACTCAGTGTCACTTTCACAGTAAATACAAATCTAACGACACCTCTCAACCTAAACTCCATCGAGCCGTTCAGGCTGCAGAGCGTGCCAAACATTTATACATACATACATACTCTCAAAAACATAACCCTCCTTTCCGTAAAAAGGTTTGCTAATTGCATCGCCTATTAATATTATTAGCATTTTCGCACAGTCCCTTGATCGGCTTTTACAAACTATGATAGAAGAGAATATCGTAGAAAAATAATATTAAAATGAAAAAATTTAAATTAATAAATATTCAAAACTAAAATCCGACTTCACCTAAAAGCTACACAACCGATTTTGATAAAATTTCTATAAGACTACCTGACAAGTATACTCTTTTGAAATCGGTCCTGGCGTCTCCGATCAATGGGTGAACACACATAAAAAAAAATAACATAAAATATCGCGACGAATAGATAACCTCCTCCAATTAAATTCATTTATTAAAAAAAAAAACAATTGCAAATATGTCGGAAATATGTACCGGAAAAAAAAATAAAAAAAAAGAATACAAACTGATAATACTATGTTATAACAAATTTTTGACGGCCTCCGTGGTCCAGTGGTCAAGGCGTTCGCCTTGTGACCCGGAGGTCATGGGTTCGATTCCCACTGGGAAGCATACTTTGTGAAAAGTTGTTTCCAGTCTGGATAGGATATTGCAGGCTTGAATCACCTGATTATCCGAAAAAAAAGGTGATTCCGTGTTTCGGAAGGCACGTAAAACTGTGGGTCCCGAACGCCACCTAGCGTTTGATCATCAAACTATCCAAAGATTGGTTCCTGGTTTGCCCTTTGGGTTGCGGAGGTCAGACGGCAGTCGCTCTGTGTAAAAACCAGTAACCTCGTCAAATCTCCTTGGTTAGGTAGCGGACCCCGGGCTCTGAAGCGTTACTGCTGAGGATGCAACCGGGAATACGTGAGGATGATGATGAATACAAACTGATAATACTATGTTATAACAAATGTCAAAGGGGAAATCAATCTATTTCGTCTATTAAAAATTCATTAAAATTAAATTAAAAATCATTTTAGGAAATCTGTTGAAATACTTATAAATTAAAAATATATAATAATGGTGATTTATAAGAATGACCCGACTGAGAGATGATCCCGAACAATATTGTTGGCGATGAAAATAGATCCCAAGTCTAATTACTGCAGACTCAGTGTTTTTGTTTAGCTCGGGGGGATTAAACGCCACGGTAGTGTCGCTTACAGATCTTCAGCTTTACTTTATTCCTTGAAACTATTTAAATAACTTTGTAACAGAAACAAAAAAAGAACTAGACACTGGCCTGAGTTGAACCGGCAAATCATGATTAGGTCAAATGACTGGTGTCTAACGCAAAGTAACGCCGCTGTTACAGATCTCAAGCTTAACAAAAGTCTTTAAAACAATTGAAATTCTGTTAAAAAATAAACAAAAAAAATAGACACTGCCAATTACGATAGCAGTTCCCGAAGGACTCAAAAAAAAGAACGAAATTAGTTACAACTAATTTATTAGAAAAATAAATATTACAATATAAAACTTATGTGCTAACGCGTCGACGTTCCGAAGTAAGGAATAGAAGTCCGCGCTGAAGCAATGCTTGCCCGATGCCTCGTTCACGTGTTGCGCCGCCAGCGGTTTACTATAGGTGCATGGAAGTTCGTCGCAATAATATAATGGAAATAAAATTTTCTAGAATGTTCGATATTACATTAGGGTTGCGCACATAACATGCCTGTATGTTTTTTTTTGTATCTTTTTCAACGCAATGTTTCGCACAGCGCGTTTTCTTCACAGACTTTACGGCAAATCAGGATTAGGTCAAATGATTTGTATCTAACGCAAGTTATGGGTTATATTGTTAAGTTAAGACTCATGAACATTACCAACCTACTTCATAAAATAAGTAAGTATTATTAAAATTTTATTTCCAACCAGTACTGGATCTAAACTATTTTTAGGAAGGGCAAATCTAAATATGCCGCCCTATGTCCAGTACTTTCCGGCTTCCAGGAGTTAGTACGGGAAAAAAGAAGAGGTGCCAATATTCGACTAATACTATTATGATTTTGCTCCCCCCTCCCCCCTAAGGGTCGTGGCCTGCTTTCAACGAAATGAGAATTAATTCACTCAGCTCTCAAAAAAGAAGAATATACTAACAAACACACACAACTCACATTTTTCTGGAGTCATCCACACAACAAAGTCAATACCATAAATCCACGAACAGAATATCTGACCGCCGTGACCACGTTCAGTTAATTTATCGAATTTAATTCACTGCAGCGGTAACGTTGTTTGAACGATGTCATTCGACCGCGCTCGACTTTTAGTTTCGTGGTTAGTCTATTCAATTTTATGCGCACATTTGCCAGAAGTGGTCGTTTTTCGCAAATGTGCGAAGAAAAGCTTCACATTCTCACTTTGAACTATGAAGAATAGTTTATAAAATTGTTTGAAGGGTTAGTTAGGGTTTGATCAAGATTACATTTTAAATGATGTCTCTGTTTCCTTTCAAATGATTTATTTCAAATGGAGGTAGCACTGGAAGCTGGAAAATTCAGGTATCCTCCCTCATGTTCATAATAATTTGCGACTGTATGTTAAATCTATTTTAGTTAAAACATATTTTGTCCCTTTCCCTTTTTTTCAATATTTGACATTGAAAGAACAAGACAAAACATATTTTAACTAAAATACGTTTAGCAAACGTTTGTATTTTTTTATGAATAACGGGGTTAGACTATAAAAAGTTGTTCATAAATTAGTTTGAAGGGTTATCTAGGGCTTGATCAGCACAAAAGTTTGAATGATATATCCGTTCCATTTCAGATAATTTATTTCAAATGGGGGCAGCACTGGACTTAACGTTACTTTACCCCTAACGCCAAGCCTCGTTTAAATAGTATAATTTCGACAACTTAAGTCGTCAATGGCGTCTCAGTCAGACTACCGTTTTGCAACTAAAGCGGTCAATGACGCTCAAATGGTAAAAATTCGTTTCCACGGCATGCTCTTGGCCGGTTCCTCCAAAGTTTTTGTTTTTACTTATTATTATGGCGACTAATGATAGAGCCTTTCTGACGTTGACGCAGGGAGAGGGAGAGCGAGAGCGAGAGCGAGAGGGAGAGCGAGAGCGAGAGCGAGAGGGAGAGGGCCACGGCCGGTTCCCCCCAAAGTTTTTGTTTTTACTGATTGTTATGGCGACTAACGTTAGAGCCCTTGTGGCGCTGCCACTTGCAACATCGTGTAGCGGCTGGTAACATCACAATGCAGCGGGGAACCCTATCAGATGGGCAGCGGTATAATGCGACACAAATAAGTTGAACAAAAATGGTTGACTTCAAAGCGTTTTTGTACAAATTCCCGAAACGTCAATTGAACCAGAATGGTGGTCGTGGGCGCATTATTTGTAACCGCATTTTTGGTTAAACCTATATGTCGGGAATTTGTACAAAAATGCTTTGAAGTCCGCCATTTTTGTTTAACTTATTTGTGTCGCATTGTACGATGTTGCGCATGCGCAATCAATGATCTTCTTGATACAAAGCTTGCAACGTAAGGTTGTGTCAATCCATATTTTGTAACATATGGAAGTAATTATAGATATTTCATGAAGTACTTGTGATCAATGTATTAAGCTTAAGTGTACATTTAGTGAACTACTGTTGACAGTTTCAAGTAAGAACATGAAGCTTTTCTACGCACATACGCCAAAAGTGACCGTTTTTAGTTCATAAAATAGTTTGAAGGGTTATCTATCTAGTGCCTGGTCAAGACAACATTTTTAAATGATGTGTCCGTTTCCTATCAAATGATTTATTTCAAGTGGTGGCAGCACTGGACCCCCGAAATTTCAGGTAGCCCCTTAACGGGTAATCTTGCAAAATAAATATTTATTATTATATTATATGTGTGTTAGTCTGTAAGGTATTTATAAATATGGGCCAATAATATGTACTTGTATGTTTTGTTGCCTGAAATAAACGAATTTATGTATTTATTTATTATTTATATTTATAACTATGTCTAATATTTATTTTGCTCACACGAAAACAAAAGTTTGCGTAAAATATTATTTAATTTCATGCAACGAACTATAATATTACTAATTTATATTTACTGTTAAATTAATTTTGCCTTTATGGTCCCGAAACAATGCGAATACGCGAATCAAAAATGTTAATTGTGGGTATGCTGTAAAATTAACAAATAAAGCCAGTTACAGATATTAAGACGAAGTGGTAGCTCAAGTGGCGCCCTCATTTGAAATAAATTGTTTAAAACTAAATAAGGTGTAGAAAGACCTTTAAACTATTTTATGAGTAAACTTTGAAATTATTACTAATAGTCCGTCTAGTTTTAAAACTGTTTTTCGCCAAAAGTGGCCACTTTTGGCGAAAAACAGTTTTAAAACTAGACGGACTACCAATATTACTTTCAAAGGTTATTCATAAAATAGTTTAAAGGTCTTTCTAGACATTTATACAAATCAAATATTTAATTATCACCTTATTTAGTTTTAAACAATTTATTTCAAATGAGGGCGCCACTTTAGCTACCACTTCGTCCTAATAAGGCAGCGATGTGATTGCTGAAAATGCGCCAATTTCAATGTAAATATGGTTTATTGACAAAGTAGGTACACATTGGTTCTACTAGGAAATGTTAATTATTATAGGTTTCTTAATTTGTTTGTATTTGTTTTTAGTTATTAAACGGCTATTATAATTGATATTTGGATAATTTTAGTTTAGTGTTTTGTCTTTAGTTTAGAACTCGTCCATAAAAGAAGAGAAAATGTTTTTCACTCCTTAATCTTTTCTTCTCGAAAAGGCTATTAGTATCAATTAAAGATAAATCTGAATCTAATTTAGGCTAAAAGTTATCTGATCTCAAAAACTTTTTAGTGTGTTGTCGACTCAAAAATATATTAAAAAAATATTGTTTTTAATTATGATATATAAACCTACAATACCACTCACTCATTCACTGAGTGATAGCGAAGGCGAAGCAGAATTTTTTTTTATGTATGTTTCCCGATTATTCCAAAAATTGGACCAATTTGGGGCTTACTTGTCAGATGATCCTATAGAAATTTTATCAAAATTGGTGGTGTATTTTGGTGTTGAAGGCGTTTTTTAGTTTTAAATAACTATTAAAAATACATAATTATTCCTTCAATCAGTAATTCGATCACACCCACGCTACTTGAGTTAATGCCGTATCACTGTAGTTGCATCCAATTAGATAACTAACAGTGCGATCCTGATTGGCAGCTAATCTGTGATTAAGCTTCATAATAGGCTCAAGGTAATTGTCAGTAATCACTCAGAAGGCCATTACCGAATCCATACCTAACTACCTACATACATCGGGATTGGTTGTTACTTATTAGTAACAACCAATCCTGAATTTAAATGTATGGCATAATCTTTACTTTCTATTGGAAGTAAAGATTATGCCATACATTTAAATTTAAGAGGCATTTCACATCTGATTGGCTGTTTCGCTCGCACAATCAAACATTTTTAAAGATTATTAAAAAGTGTGTCTCATTTGTAGAAAACTAGTTCATTAACATTCAATATAATTATACTCGTATTGTGGATATTTCAGACATATTTGTGTATTGTGTAGAGTTAGAAATTGACTACATCGAAAATTCTCGATACATACACTCATCTATACTATAATAAAAGAGTAAAAAAAAAGTGTCTGTACATTGAAAACTTTTCAAAAAAAAATATTTGGGGCGATGGAGATATAGAAATAGAGTAAGAAAATAAAAAAAAATGTCTGTCTGTTTGTCTGTTTGTCTGTTTGTACACGCTAATCTCCGGAAATACTGGACGGATTCGAATGAAACTTTTTTTGTTATATAGCTGTGAAGCCTGGGCAACATATAGGCTATAATTGATTTTGGAAAATGGAACACATGATGCAGAACTATAATGGTCCAGCTAAACTATAAGAAATATTAAAATGCCGCCTTAGCAAAAGTTGTTAAGTCTGATGAGAACTTTTTGTTGAGTTATAATACAACTGGCCAAGCGCGAGTCGGACGCGCGCGAAGGGTTCCGTACCATAATCTATGAAAAATCACGTTTGTAGTATGGGAGCCCCCGATAAATACTTATTTTATTCGATTTTTAGGGTTCCATAGGGTAGGGTAGAAACGGGACCCTATTACTTAGACCGTCCGACTGTTTGTCTGTCTGTCTGTCACCAGGCTGTATCTCATTAACCATTATAGCTAGACAGTTGAAATTTTTATAGATGATGTTTTTTGTTGCCGCTGAACAAAAACATACTAAATGTATACTATAATAAAAGAGTAAAAAAAATGTGTCGGTACATTGAATTTTTTTCAAAAAAAAAGTTGTTTCGTCCGAAGTAGAACTTGTAAGTTCAGTATTTGCGGACCTTCAGAGCATAACACACCAGAAAATTCATGGTTATGTGAACGCGCCATATTGACACCAAAAAATTGAAAATCAATTAATAAAGAACTAATGACGCAAATTATTGTTAACTAGCTTGTGCCCGCGGCTTCGCTCGCGTAGGGGTGTAATTTATCAAAATCCTTTCTTAGGGGATGCCTACGTCATAACATCTACCTGCATGCCAAATTTCAGCCCGATCCGTCCAGTGGTTTGGGCTGTGCGTTGATAGATCACTATGTCAGTCAGTCAGTCACCTTTGAGTTATATATATTTAGATATATAGATATATATTTAGATTTCTTGGATAGTGTTGTTGACGACGCCACCAATTATCCAGTTGAGTTTCTTAATTCACTTGCAGCAAATGGACTCACGGCTCACAAAATAAGTCTTAATGTCGGAGGGCCAATAATGCTGATGCGAAATTTGACTCCGCCGAAACTGTGTAACGGAACCCAACTTAATGTCTCAGCACTGTATGCCGAAGTTCAGCGGCTGAATTTCAGCCAATGCATGCCTGCAATGTTATTTGCATTACTAGTAACACATAACGCCGAACTTCCGATGCTTTTGCTTGAATCGGACCCGTACCCGTACCCGTACCCGTACCCATACCCGTACCCGTACCCGTACCCGTACCCGTACCCGTATCCGTACCCGTACCCGTACCCGTACCCGTACCCGTACCCGTACCCGTACCCGTACCCGTACCCGTACCCGTACCCGTACCCGTACCCGTACCCATACCCGTACCCGTACCCGTACCCGTACCCGTACCCGTACCCGTACCCAACCCGTACCCGTACCCGTACCCGTACCCGTACCCGTACCCGTACCCGTACCCGTACCCGTACCCGTACCCGTACCCGTACCCGTACCCGTACCCGTACCCGTACCCGTACCCGTACCCGTACCCGTACCCGTACCCGTACCCGTACCCGTACCCGTACCCGTACCCGTACCCGTACCCGTACCCGTACCTGTACCCGTACCCGTACCCGTTCCGCTCCCACTCCCACTTCCGCTCCCACTCCTGCTCCCGCTCCCGCTCTTTCTCCCGCTCCCGCCGCCGCCGCCGCCGCTGACGCCGCCGCACCGCTTCCGCCGACGCCGCCACCGCACATTCCGCCGCCGCCGCCGCCGCCGCCGCCGCCGCCGCCGCCGCCGCCGCCGCCGCCGCCGCCGCCGCTGCCGCAGCCGCCGCCGCTGCCGCCGCCGCTGCCGCCGCCACCGCTTCCGCCGACGTCACCGCCGCCGCTTCCGCCGCGGCCGCCGCCGCCGACTCCTCCGTCGCCGCTGCCGACGCCTCCGCCACCGCCGACGCCACCGCTGCCCGCCGCCGCCTCTGCCGCCGCTGCTGCCGCCACCGCTGCCGCTTCCGCTCCCGCTCCCGCTCCCGCTTCCACTTCCGCTCCCGTTCCCGTTCCCGTTCCCTCTTCCACTTCCGTTCCCTCTTCCGCTCCCGTTTCCGTTCGCCGCAGACGCGCCAAAGACGGAAGATTAAATTCTCATATCGGCACATCACTACTGTCCGGCGTTTCCACCGAACTTCAGCAGCTGAACTTCAGCTTATTTAGTGTGTCATCCCCACCGAACTTTAGACACTGAACTTTAGCCACTAAACTTCGGCATAGTGTGCTGAGACACTTAAAGCTCACAGTAAGTGAGTGATGCCAGTGAAACTGTATTTATTCCGCGTATGCCACTCATCCCCAACAATTTTCCTTTTGAAAATACACAGTTCCATATGTTAACTTGCTTTGCTATGAAAATAAGTCACAGTTTTAGAGGCTTAAAGCTGCTGATGTCGATCTAAGGACTGGTTTTTCGCATGGCCTACTTATTGTGGCTTTCTCCAGGGTTAGTAACACTTCAGCTCTTTTCATATTGGCTCCCGAAGGAAAGAATTAAAATAATATTGACTTTTAACTCCTAACACTGTTACAAGTACTTTCTCCCTCTGTCTCTCTCTTTCTCTCTCTCTCATTAGTTTTTATTTATATTTATACGCCGGAGTCATAAAGTCCACGCGAACGAAGTCGCGGGCATCAGCTAGTAAACAATAAAGAAAATGACTAAAATATCTAACATAAATTATATTGAATGTTAATGAAGCACTTTTCTACATATAAGACACATTTTTAATAATCTTTAAAAATGATTGATTGCGCGAGCGAGACAGCCAACCAAATGTGAAATGCCTCTTAACCTTCTCAGTTTCACTCACTCTCGCACAATTCGCTCCTCTAGCACTATCATTCTTAATATCCCTCCTCATCGCGCTACCTTCATGGGCAAGTCTTTCCAAGTTCAGGCTATCCGGCTACGGAATGCCCTTCCGGAGTCTATAAGGGCCCTCACCCAGTCGTTTGGCTTTTAAACGAGCGGTACATGAATTGTTTATTAGTATTTATTATATATGTATATATGTTTATATACTGCATTTTAAATAAATAAATATATAGGGACAAATAACACTGATTGAGCTAGTCCCAAAGTAAGTTCGAAACTTGTGTTTTGGGATACTAACTCAACGATACTATATTTTATAACAAATACATATATAGATAAACATCCAAGACCCAGCCTAATTTGAAAAAGGCCCCTTTTCCAACTTGCCCTGACTGGGGATCGAACCCGAAACCTCTGGGTGGCGGACTAGCATGGTGACACTACGCCACAGAGGTCGTTTCTTAAATTTAAAGCATGTTGATGTATATTTTGTTATATTTTTTTAACCCCCGATGACAAAGAGGGGTGTTATAAGTATGACGCTACGTCTGTCTGCTGTGTTTGTCTGTGGCATCGTAGCGCTCGAAAGTATGGACCGATTTCAATTTACTAAGACTCCGCTGTCCGTCCGTCAGCCAGGTGACAGACAGACGGGCGTCTGTCTGTCACCAGGCTGTATCTCATGAACCGTAATAGCTAGACAGTTGAAAATTTAATAGATGATGTATTTCTGTTGCCGCTATGACATCAAATCCTAAAAACAGAATGAAATAAATATTTAAGAGGGGCTCCCATACAACAAACGTAATTTTTTAAAGATAATGGTACGGAACCCTTCGTGCGCGAGTCCGACTCGCACTTGGCCGGTTTTTAAACTTGCTCTGGCTGGGGATCGAACCCAGAACCTCTAGATTGACTGGCTATCGTGTTGACCACCACGCCACTGAGGTCGTCTAGTTCATTATAGAAGAGTAATTTATCAAAAAAAAAACAACAATCTAAAATAAAAGACGCAATAAGGTTAATTCCGTGTAATAAATTACCGTTTTTGCAATAAATTGCTTCGTAAATCTGAATTTCGGCTAATAAGAAGCAAACAAAAAGTGGGCCTGGTTATTAATTTGTGCGGACAATAAGCCTATGATCCTCATAATTGATGTCCCTTGGAGAAACTTCCTTGGAACACCTGGGCCGGGCGAATTGTAACTAACTGGAACTTTCTTATAAAGAGAATAATTATGAGGATTTTTTGTAGCAGATGGGCACTTACGTCAATGCTAAATTGGCGTACGAATTAATAGATTTAAAAAATAGGTCAAAGTAAAATCATAGTATAGTCATCTTTGGATATTTGTATCACTCTTAGATCATTTAATACAGGATGAGTTACGCAGACAAATCTTCTTACAAAACTTTCTGCCGCTTTTGGTGCGGGGGTAAGCTACTACTACATCTTAACAAAATCACACATTTACAGAAATAATTTGTGTCGCTATAAATGCACACTACAAAATACTCAAACACTAGCTTATTTTCTGCACACCTATAAAACTCACACTGAAAAAAATGTGTAAATACACATAATAATACACTATTGGCAAGAAAGAGAGACAAGACAAAAAAAATGTATCAACTCTAATGCACAAGGAATAAAGACGAAGGTTGTAAATCATAAATACATGTTCTCGTGAGGAGTGCGCCTTAGTTTCGTGGGGAGTACTCCTACGTCATCAACTAATCGTTTTTCAAATTAGAACCTTATTACAGATCCTTAAGAATGTAATTGATACATTTAAAACGGGGGTTAATAAACTAGTCTTGTGTGCGATCTTAGATTATTTTATGAGCTGGTAGGAAATCAGTTGCAAACAAGATTCGATTATTCTTTCCGTAATCAATACTAATAGATATTTCTTCGATTTCTTAGAAATTACATTTAAATAGAAAAAAACGTTAATAAAATAAATAATATACTTACTAATGAAAGGTTATGCCATCTTTTGGAAGATTAAATGTGTTTGACCTCTTTTTACACGAGAAAATTGCATAACATGGCATTTTTAACGGAGCACTTTTAGACGTCTTTTCGATGCCTTACCGATTCACATAATGACCTAATCGATTTCGCAACTAGTTCGTATTCGAATTTTGTTCTTATACTTTGGCAGAGGGGAACGCGCAGCTAAGGCTTATCCTGTATTAAATGATCTAAGGTATCACTTTATAACTGGCCATTTTTCTATCGAGTTCATAGTAGATAAGGACGTCAAATTATTAACTTTCAGCTAAGTTTATTGCCGCTTCCTATGAACTAGCGCAGTAGAAGCGGTAACAAACTGCACTGCGCATGGGTTATTCATATATCCTTTATCTCTGGCATCTGGCACTGCAGCATTTTCTCCATATACGTCTATTAGAATTAGATAGATATAAAATAGATATGACAGGTCAATTTAAAAAACTTTTAAAAATAGTTATTTTATTCGACTTCTAATTTTCATATATTTAAGAATCCCCTTACCCTAGACTTTTACATACAAACGTAATCTACGTTTTATTTTAAAACGACATATCAGATTTCGGTAAAAATTTGTAATTTTAAAGAAATTACAATTATCTAGGGTTATACTTGGTTTCTAACTGTAAAATTATGAGTTTAAAAGAAAATATAAGGGTGCAGAAGTTTTCCATACAGATGGTCAAATATGATATAATACACTATATTCTCTTTTAAGTTCATAATTTTACCGTCGGAAACCAATTACAACCCTAGATGATTGCAATTTCTTTAAAATTACATAATTTTGCCAATATCTGACGTGTCGTTTTAAAATAAAACGTAGACTACGTTTGTATGGGAAGTTCTGGTTCTGTCCCGGGTAACCCCTTACCCTGGGTAACTCTTAAGAGCTGGGGTCCCCTACGTGATTGCGAGTGCCACCGTTGCGACGCACGCCGTTGCGAATTTTTTTTTCCACTGCCTCGTAGGTTCGAGGAGTTGTAGGCTCGAGGGATGTGGTCGCGAAAGACGCTGTTGAAAAACATTTTCGCTGCCTCACACGCTCAAATGCTCGTAACCTCGACTTACCAGAGGTCAAAATATGTATAAAAAAAAATAAGTAGCAAAAACAAACATATTCGGTGTCAATGATTATTATTGATATGATTAATGATATTAAAATGATTTCCGAAACAGCGAAGTACACAACCACATCCCTCGAGTCCACAATATCTCGAACTTGTGAGGCAGTGGAAAAAATGCAACAGCGTGCTTCGCAACGGCGGCACTCAAAACCACGTAGAGGACCGACTAAAAATATATCTAATCAAAAATAAAACATTATATTATAATATATATACAAAACCCAAAACTACTACCTACTTAAAAAAAACAACACCTTTATTCAAATATTATGTAATCGGACATTCAGCCGAACCCCTGAACCGGCGGATTTTTGTAATAGGCGTAGTGGGCACCATACACACGGACGGAAAAACTAAACTGCGAGTGGCCCTATGGGACCTGACCGAAGTAAGTAAAAGAACCCTTGTTTTTATAGATAGATACATACTTAGTTACATTATACGTTTATTCGCGAAAACTGCATCATATAACGTGGACGGGACATACCCGTAAAAAATCGAACCACGGGCTTTAGTAGATCACTATGGTATAATGAAATTAAAATAACAGGTAAAAATCCAATAAAATTCCCATACAAATTGCCCGGGCGGCTGCGCACTTTAGTATGGAAATTCAAATTTTTTTGTTTGATTTTTTACTGTTATTTTAATTTCATTATTCTAACGTGATCTAGTATAGCCCGTGGCTCGATTTATTACGGGTGTGTCTCTTCTACTTTGTATTCACACACATGAAGTTGTAGTGTAGTATGACTAGTTTTATATAAATATATATTATGAGAAACTTATGAATAAAGAGTCCTAATCCTGCCGTCTTTATTTCTTTGAATTTCTTTGCTTAGTGAGACTCCTGTACGTGAAAATTAGTACTCATGCTGTGATTGTGTGCAGGGGACGCATTTCTGAAATCACTTGTCACATTACGAATGGTTTACGCGAGCGTTTTCGAACGGGCGCATTACGAGTGGTCGAGACCACTCGTAATTTTGTTATTTGTGGCGTAGATATGTCAAAGAAACCTTTCATGAAGAATCCGTTCCGATTCATGCTTTTTTATTCATAGTGAAATTCATAGAAAACCATAGACGTATTTTCGATGTTTTCTGCGTAAAACAATACTGTTTTAAACTAACACGATGGTTTAAAAAATACGCCCAAATGATTTTTTACGCGAGCGGTGAATTGGAAAACTACACGTTTTGTGTTTCGGTGAGTCCTTAATGAAAAATAGCACTCCAGGTCTTCCTCGCGATGTTTTCCTTTACCGGAAGTATGTGGTGGTAGCTGATAATGATCATACATGAGTACATACTCTGAGGTAAGTACAACTTGTGTCTAATGAGGATCGAACTCGTTCCTCGCAGACGTACACTTGGCCACTACCGCTCTATATTGTCCTAATCTATAAAATTACTTTATAACATTGTTTTCGTTCGAGACGAAGTGTTATTAAACTTTTTTTTTAATTTTGTAATGATGCTATAGTATAGTATGCTACTATAAAATCAATTCAAAGTATACAATTCAAATTTTACGATATAATAGTATTTTAAGCAGCTGTTAAGAAGGTTTAAATATGCGAGTGCATCGTAAGGATACGCCATCGAGCATTTTTTGACGTACTTATCTAACGCTGCATAAATACTTTTTCTACACTATGTAGGTATTTACTAAATAAAATAAGAAAATACAAAGAAATGTTAAAGATAGCAAAACGCAAAACTAAAATAAACAAAACGCAATTCCTACGCGGGCAAACCGGGGGAATTACTTGAAAATTCAAATCTCCAATTCCTTTGTTCTAACACATTCACATAATTAACGGCTCAACGACACTTTGTAATCTTCTTTCTTACATTATATCAGTCCCATGTATTTACAGTTCTTTTATTTACTTCCCAGTATAGTTAACATATAAATAGTTAGCAGATAGGGAAGTCCTTTTTTTTCTAGAAACATATGAAAATATTTGACATATATTTATTAGATGTTAGGTATCTATATCTATGGTAAACTTTTTTTTTTTTACGCAAACTTCCTAGTAATTATGTTTAAAAAAACGTTTCTCTTACGTTGGTAGTAAATAATTTATTTCGGAAAGTTTTATTTATAATACAAACTGTATAAATTCAGTAGTTTATTAAGTTGGTTGTTTTGCGTTTTTTGTTAAGTTAGTGTTGATCGAGTAAAATCTTAACCTAAGTAAAATCTACATAGACAGTTGGTGAGGGCGAAATTACGACACATAATGTGCTGTTATGAGGAAAACAGTTATATACTTTTCTGAAATCATATTTTTTTTCATTAATAAACTTCATATACGAATACAAGTGATGGTGGACTTAAAGCCCTTGCCTTATCTACCAGTCAACCAAACGGGTGATGTGGAGAATGTCAGAGGTAGTGCACAACTTGAATAGGTATGTGGCGAAAAACAAAGACTGTACGTAAAAATAATCATCAAAACAATAAACTACATACAAATAATACACACTATTAAGTATATACCATGATAATTATACAATACCTACATAATCAACATAAATACACTATCATCTATGTATCTGATAGTTTTAAAGAAAGTGTGCCTTCACCTGTTTCTTAAATGAAAAGCGGGTTTTATAATTTTCGGGACTATTTGTAAGACAGATAACAGTACAGGAGTATAAAAAATCATTTATTTTTTATTTCTATTACATACTAAGACTGTATGTAAAAATAATCATTAAAACAATAAACTACATACAAATAATACACACTATTAAGTATATACTATGATATACAACATCTACATAAACAACATAAATTCACTATGATCTACGTATGCATCTCACAGTTTTTAAAGAAAGTGTGCCTTCACCTGTTTCTTAAATGAAAAGCGGGCTTTATCAATGTTCATGACTATTTATAATTATAAGACAGAGAACAGTACAGTAAAAAATTCATTTATTTTTTATTCCTACTAGATACTAATTCCACTAACATTAGTCAGCCCTGCCTACTATATTTTTCATGACCCGTGCTTAGACCGCCAATAAAATCGCGATTTACTGTTATTCTCGGATGGAGGCTCAAAATTGGCACTGGCTTTGTAGGATCGGCTGGTTATTGTTTTTATTATAGGGATTTATGCGATCCCTAGGTAATATAAAATTTATACTGTGTCTTGATTCTTACCGTATTGGATATGACAGCTAAGAGTTAACATTATTTTTGAAACGGGTAGGTTGATCAGACAAGGGCCTGACACGCTTTGACAGAGCGAGATAGTCTTATTGAGATTTCTAAAATAAGAAAAAGAAAAGAGTGCCGTGTTTTGTCTCTATCACCGACCGAACATTTTTCATGGTCGGATTATAGGCACACTTCAAATTGCATTAAACTTGTGTGCCTATAACCCGGCCAGGAAAAAATATACGTAGTATCATTAATATGTCTTTCTCTTACCCCTGGAAGCTCGGTGGCAAATCTACACTACTTGTATATTCTAAATCTTTGAGGTCAGACGATATTTTAATGAAAGGTAAGCAGTGGATTACTGATGTCGCTCATTTGTCCACTAGCAATAGACTATCGGTATTTCAAATAAAACCGATACTATAGATTGTCGATACTTTGGCATGTTATGAGTATGTCGAGTCACCATTTTCATGGTACATCATTAGAACACAATTATATCGTCCAACAACTGGTATTTGTATCGTAATACCTGTCTAAACTGTCGAGACGGTAAACCATCTAAAAGTCGCTCAATGAGTTATGAAACACTCAATGCTCGGTATCACCCTGCGAGATCGAATACGAAACAACATCATTCGTTGACGCACAAAAGTCACTGATATCGGTGAGCGAATTGTACATTTGATGGATTGGCTGGTTACATCTGCCGCAGGGATGATGACCTTTGAGTTCTGTATTGGTGACCCCGTACAGGAAGGAGAAGTGTAGGCAGACCAGCAGCAAGTCGGACGACATTAAAAAGATGGCAGGGCCGACCTGGACCAGGATCGCCGCAGCAAGATCCAAATGGAAATTCATAGAAGAAGCATATGTCCAGCAGTGGACGCAAAAATGCTGAGAAAAAGAATAAAAAGACCGGTCTTAAACATAATAACACAAGTTTGACCTTTTACATGGTTTCGATTGAAACTATTGATTGTAGAACTTGATTTTTCGGCAACTCTACTGTGGACGAAAATGGCACATTACCATAGAAAATGGCGCAAAAAAGGGAGGCATATGCCCAACAGTGGGATGATGTGATTAGCAATTTTTTTATTGCCCAAATAATATATTTATAAACGATATTGAAGGTTTGTATATTAAGTACTCTTTCATATTCATAAGTGTAGTACTTTACTATTTTTTGTTCCAATTATTACCAATAATGTTAAAGAAAAACACATGCCATGCTGCATTCTTTGTATTATACGATAGTATTTAGTCTGCTTCTCTTTACACATCTGGTAGCTCTATCGCAAGGAAACTTATTTTCACGTAAAAAAATCGCATCGAAATCGATCGATCCGTTTGAGAGCTACGATACCACAGACAGACACTATCATCAAACTTATAACACCCCGTTTTTTGGGGGGGTAAAAAAAGATCATCCCGGAATGGAAAATCATAACAATGCATAATTATAATTAATTTCACCTCATCTTAAATCAAATCTCAGAGAAAATCAGCAGAAATAACTCAGCAATCCAAAATGGATGACGGCGTTGCTCGTCTATACCTCATTGCTTCCGTTTAATTCATTTCGGGCAAGAAGCTTAGAAATATATAGAATGTACATGCTATTAGTGTTGCCGCTCATTAGTCTACTATCGATTTTATCGATCCCGACGACGAATAAATTATCGATATTATCAATCAATGAAGACGAACAAAATTTTTAGCATTTAGTTTGTTCGTCGTCATTGATCGAATCATCAATATTATAGATAGTTACTATTTTTAGTTTTTAATAGTATTGTAGTTTTACAATGAGTTCTTATGATTATTAATACAGTTCATTTTATAACCCTTTCAGGTACAGTAAATATCTCGTAACAAATTAACAATATTAGGTATAGTTACCTTTTATCTGCTACATCGAAAGTTTTAATATGAAACATTTATTTGTACACTCACACTCACTTCTATACAATACTTACTACCTATATTTTTCAAAGTGAATACGTATATACCAGTATCTTCTTAATTAGCACTTATTATAATTTTATATTACTAGATGAGATACTTTCTCACATTTTTTTGGCGGTAGAAAGATATACCTATGGCTATTTCAATTGCTTTCGTCGTTTGAGTGCCAAACAATCGATAACTTGTTTGGTGCCTGAGGCCTTGTGAAGAAAAAAACACGTGTCACGTATACGACATCAAGCTGGTGATTGAATGACACTAGCAATTCCAATGACATTGTATGTAACTTTGACTTCCGCAAAGTAAAACCTAAATCCATTAACTATCTTAGAAGTGTACATACCTCTGTTTTCGGATTCATTTGAAGATGTGCTACTTCGGAGCATGGGATGAGTCTTCAGGCTTTTTCTACTTCAAAGATATCTTCTATTTTCATCAGTTACCAGTAACTTCCATTCTGGTCTGGAAGAAATGTAAAACTTAAATTGTACTAGCTGCTTCTCTTTTCACGCAGATCGTAAGAGCTGGTCGAAGGAATGACCGAGAATCTGAGTACATTAAAAGGCGATATGACCAGCAAACCATCATTATTTTGATTACCTTTTTTCCATCTTAACGCCCACCATTGCGCTAAATATTGGGTCTTGCGGCCCTTAGGTCTATCTACTGTGTATAGATAAAGATGTAATAATGTATTTGTGGATACATCATGCCCACGTAACCAAAGGGTGTTTGATAATGCTAATTTTTTTTCTAAATCTAAGCTTTCTTCTCCATTATTCTATTCTAAGTTCCTTGGTTTCTAGTCGAAGCACCGCGGATAATTATTTATCGGAAGAAACATTTATTTCGGTTTCCTCTTGTTTATGGGGGTGTATTAGAGCTAATTAATATGAGACGCTGGGTAAATGATAATGATTACTTATTTATTTTGTTTCAGAAGAAAGACAAGAGTCGAGGAAAATGGTTATTTATAAATTAATTTAAAGGGTTGTCTAATACTTATATAATACTAAATTCATATTTACGCGTAAACAATTAACGTTTTTTAAATATAATTTAATTAAGTGTAATAATGTGTTATCAATTATTTTCCGGTGGTTAAGTTAAATTTGCTTTAGGTTATATTTTAGTTTTTTTTTAATTTAGTGTATTTTTAATATTTATGTGTTTTTATGGTACTAGTTTATATAACCTAGTATTTTAAATGACACACACAATCTCTGCACACCCTTTACCTAGGTAGATTCCAATTTAAAATTCAATAACTTTACTCAAACTGCTACAATTAGTACCTACTTACTTTCTTATTTTATGCTATTATAAAAGTAGTTTTGATGCAATACTTAACGATTATTTAAAAAATATTCTTGATTACAAATTTGTTAATTATATGTAATCACAACTAGTCGTGTTAGTTACCCGACTGTAGCAAAAGTTAATTTGAATTAGCCATGTCTACGTATCGCTGAGGGCTACAGTAGTCGACGGAATACTGAGTGTTAATCAGGATAATCAGCTTTATTGCGATGTTATGGGTCACGTATTGCATACTGCGGATCTTGGCAATTACGCACTGTTCACGTTAAACGACAGGGTTTCGAAGTTTAGTTAAAACCCAATGGATCTGTTTTATCCATTACCCTCTTGGATGTTTATCAATATATGTATTTGTCATAAAATATACCATTAACTGCAGCACTGGACCCCGGAAAATTCAGGTAGCCCCTTAAGTTAGAATCCCATAACACAAGCTTACGCTTACTTTGGGACTTGCTTAATCTGTGTGATTTGTCAATATATATTTATTTCATTAAAATAATATTTTATGACCCAGGAATGGCGACGGGATAATGGATGTTGTGTTCGTAAAATGCAGGGATTTTTTTATTAAAATACTTATACAGTTAAACTAAGATCTACACGTCCATTTATACGTGATGTTCTAAAACAATAAAAAAATATAATTTTTCATACTTGTGCATATTACGTACATCTTTAAGGATACTGCCATAATACCCCCCTTTTTTAAAGAAAGAAGGAAAGGGAAAAGTACTACAGGATCATATAGATGCTGTCATGTTTTGCGTCGACATTTAGTTGTGTGATTTCTGGCTAAGTTGAACGGGATCACGCCAGGTCTTCCCGTGGATATGGTAGATGGATTCGGGAAATACAAGCTAAAATAATAATAAAAGCATAATATGAACCCTCTCACTCATCTAGCCTAACGTAGAGACTGTAGGCCGACTTATGTTCTGGCTGCTTTGGCCAAGTGCTTTTGGCTCTGAGAGTACAGAGAGGTTGTGCACCTATAGTGTAGACTAAAACAAAAACTGTTGTCTAATGGGATTTATTCACATGCTAGTATAAACGTGTATCAATATACATTTTTAAAATCGACGCTTCAAAAAGGACAGTGCGTGTCAACCAAAGCTGTAGAAAATTTTATGGTTCGTTGTTACAGCTCACTAAAACTGCTAAAAGGTTTATTCTGATTTCACGGAGGCCTTTGTACAGAGACGGTACATACATACTAATCACATACTTAGGTAACAGATCATTTATACATTCTGCTGCCGCGACAGCGGTTTTTGCAGATGCGGTGTCACGCGGCAAAAATCGCTGATACCAGGCGGCATCATCTGTACGGCCACAGAATAAGTACTACTACTTACGTACAGAAGTCCCACTCAGCATTCAAAGAAATATCTACTCAATGTGGTTAGTGATATGGTTTAAGGCGGCCCTTCCCAGCCGCTCTGTCGTCAATGCGAGCATACTTTGAAAAACTTGTTGTTTCATCCAGGGCAAAGCTAGAAAAAGAGGCAAACCAAAAAGAGAGAGATAGCACCTTTGGGTACGGTTTGCATTCTATTGAATGAAATTAGTATAATTATTAACTATCAATTTAAGTGAAGAGTACGCTGAGGCTCATGGGCTTAGGTATAATTCAAAAAAGAGCCAGCTGCTCGTTTTTCAACCTCGCGAGCATAAAGTGAGCACAATACCGCCAGTATTTTTAAATAAGGCTCCACTCGAAAGAGTTGCAGATTTTAAATACCTGGGTCACTGGGTCTCGGAAAATCTCACAGATGATGTCGACATTGAGAGGGAGCGAAGGGCGTTGGCTGTCCGGGGGAATATGCTGATTCGTAGGTTTGCAAGATGTACGGCTGATGTCAAAATTACCCTATTTAAGGCATACTGCCAGTCTTTTTATACCTGCAATCTATGGGTCAGCTCTGGTCACTCAGCGCCCTTCGTGTACAATATAATAACATATTTAGAATGCTGTTGGGGTTGCCAAAACATTGTAGTGCTTCGGGCATGTTTGCGGAGAGGCACACTGACGGCTTTCAGGCAATCGTCAGAAAAAGAGTCGCCTCGCTAATGCAGCGTGTCCGAAATAGCTCCAACGGCTTTCTAAGTGTGTTAGCAAATAGGATAGACTGTCCGATGGTGAGGCATTGGATCGGAATTCATGTGTCTCGTACATGAATGCCGATCCAAAGCCTTACCAACAATCTCTTAAATTTTTTTTTTTCTTTTTGATTACTAACATTGGTTAAGTTTACTAACACTATATGGATTTTTAAATAATCTATCTATACTATAATAAAAGAGTAAAAAAATGTGTCTGTACATTGAAAATTTTTCAAAAAAAAATATTTGGGGCGATGAAGATATAGTAATAGAGTAAGAAAATAAAAAAAAATGTCTGTCTGTTTGTCTGTTTGTCTGTTTGTCTGTTTGTACACGCTAAACTCCGGAAATACTGGACGGATTCGAATGAAACTTTTTTTGTTATATAGCTGTGAAGCCTGGGCAACATATAGGCTATAGTTGATTTTGGAAAATGGAACACATGATGCAGAACTATAATGGTCCAGCTAAACTATAAGAAATATTAAAATGCCGCCTTAGCAAAAGTTGTTAAGTCTGATGAGAACTTTTTGTTGAGTTATAATACAACTGGCCAAGCGCGAGTCGGACGCGCGCGAAGGGTTCCGTACCATAATCTATGAAAAATCACGTTTTTAGTATGGGAGCCCCCCATAAATACTTATTTTATTCGATTTTTAGGGTTCCATAGGGTAGGGTAGAAACGGGACCCTATTACTTAGACCTTCCGACTGTTTGTCTGTCTGTTTGTCACCAGGCTGTATCTCATGAACCATTATAGCTAGACAGTTGAAATTTTTATAGATGATGTTTTTTTGTTGCCGCTGAACAAAAACATACTAAATCTATCTATCTATACTATAATAAAAGAGTAAAAAAAATGTGTCATACGTTGAAAATTTTTCCAAAAAAAAGTTGTTTCGTTCGAAGAAAACCTTATAAGTTCAGTATTTGCGGACCTTCAGAGCAAAACACACCAGAAAAATTCTTGGTTACGTGAACGCGCCATATTGACAACAAAAAATTAAAAATCAATTATTAAAGAACTTATGACGCAAATTATTGTTGATTTCTTGGATAGTTTTGTTGACGACGCCACCAATTATCCAGTTGAGTTTCGTAATTCACTTGCAGCTCATGGACTCTCGGCTCACAAAATAAGTCTTAATGTCAAAGGGCCAATAATGCTGATGCGAAATTTGACTCCGCCGAAACTGTGTAACGGAACCCAACTTAGTGTCTCAGCACTGTATGCCAAAGTTCAGCGGCTGAATTTCAGCCAACCGCCACCGCCGCCGCTTCCGCCGCCGCCGCCTCTTCCGCCGCCGCCTCCGCCTCCACCGCCGCCGCCGCCGCCGCCGCCGCCACCGCCGCCGCTGCCGCTCCCGCTCCTGCTCCCGCTCCCGCTCCCGCTCCTGCCGCCACTACCGCCATCGCTCCCGCCGCCGTCGCAACCGCCGCTGCCGCCGCCGCCGCCGCTGCCGCTGCCGCCGCCGCCGCTGCCGCCGCCGCCGCTGCTGCCGCCGCCGCCGCCACTGCCGCCGCCGCTACCGCCGACGCCGCCGCCGCCGCCGCCACTGCCGCCGCCGCTTCCGCCGACGCCGCCGCCGCCGCTTCCGCCGCCGCCGCCGCCGCCGCTGCCACCTCCGCCGAAGCCTTTGCCGCCGCCGCCACTGCCGACGCCTCCGCCGCCGCCGCCGCCGCCGCCGCCGCCACTCCCGCTGCCGCTTCCGCTCCCGCTCGCGCTTACGCTCCCGTTTCCGCTTTCGCTCCCGTTCCCTCTTCCACTTCCATTCCCTCTTCCGCTCCCGTTTCCGTTCGCCGCAGACGCGCCAAAGACGGAAGATTAAATTCTCATATCGGCACATCACTACTGTCCGGCGTTTCCACCGAACTTCAACGGCTGAACTTCAGCTTATTTAGTGTGTCATCCCCACCGAACTTTAAACACTGAACTTTAGCCGCTAAACTTCGGCATAGTCTGCTGAGACACTTAAAGTTTACTGTGAGTGGTGCCAGTGAAACTGTATTTATTCCGCGTATGCCACTCATCCCTAACAATTTTCCTTTTGAAAATACACAGTTCCATGTGTTTACTTGCTTTGCTATGAAAATAAGTCACAGTTTTAGAGGCTTAAAGCTGCTGATGTCGATCTAAGGACTGGTTTTTCGCATGGCCAACTTAATGTGGCTTTCTCCAGGGTTAGTAATACTTCAGCTCTTTTCATATTGGCTCCCGAAGGAAAGAATTAAAATAATGTTGACTTTTAACTCCTAACACTGTAACAAGTACTTTCTTATCTCTCTCTCTCTCTCTCTATCTCATTATTTTTTATTTATATTAATACGCCGGAGTCATAAAGTCCACGCGAACGAAGTCGCGGGCATCAGCTAGTCTGAAATAAAAATACATTATTATTATTATTAACGAATATTAACTTTTCATAGGGTGCGGAAATTTCATAAAACTTGTTCCAAGATATACGTTTTTGTCAGTAAGCCTTACAAGTGTGTGAAATAAATGTTTTGTTTTTTTTTTATGGATACGTATACTGAATTTGTTTTTCCAAATTTTAATTTTTTATTTTGTTAAAGATCAAGAAATAGCACATATATCTATTAGTTCAAAAGTTTTTAAGAAAGATCAGTTAAAACGTCATAATTATGTACGAGCGTTTGTATGAAAAGTAAGACGGGAAGGCTGCTCTTAATCTCGCGCCAGAACTTGGCACGCTGAAAAACGATTCATTTAACTGAATTTCCCATTGCACACTGCATTTGGTCGCTGCGCGCATAGTAATAAATGTTCAATACCTAAACGGGGAGTGACACAGGCCTGGTAAGGGTCAAAAAAAATGCAAACAAAACCCAATGCGTACCTGATAGGACTATTCCATTTCTATCTGTGGATATCGTAAGAGTGGTCTAAAAGACTGAAAGCAATCATCTCTACAACTGCATTTCCAAGGAGGGTGGGTCACGGTCAGTTGTAAAATTTTTAATACAAAAGCAATTCCCAAAGTCGTTTGACGTCAGGCAAATTGTTGAGCAGACAATAAAGGTAAAATCATTGAAACTATTGTTCTTCACTTTGCGAGGCCTTTGGAATTCTGAGGTGAGCATTGACATACATATTATATTTTGAAGAACAAAAATTGGTAAATCTACCTAATTTCCCATCATATTTTCTATATAGCCAGGTTGCTTGGAAAACATTTCTAAGTTATAAGGCATTTTGCGCATTTCCTAGTTTTTTATGATAATTATGTCTTGTATTTATTTATTTTGTAAAGGGTATTGTATTGTATTGTAAAACGCGGCACAGCAGAGTAAAGCGCTAAGATAGAGAAAACAGTGTTTTTGAAAGGTAAAAGTGGGACATGCTCCCTATTGCTCAGGCCGTAATGTTGAACAGCTTTCCCAGAAAATTAATTTCGGATTGATACAGTTGATTTACTGAACAGCTTTCCCAGAAAACTAATTTCGGAATGATACAGTTTATTTACTGAACAGCTTTCTCAGAAAACTAATTTCGGATTGATACAGTTCATTTACTGAACAGCTTTCCCAGAAAATTAATTTCGGATTGATACAGTTCATTTACTGAACAGCATTCCCAGAAAACTAATTTCGGATTGATACAGTTCATTTACTGAATATCTTTCCCAGAAAATTAATTTCGGATTAATACAGTTCATTTACATTACATTAGTACATATTCCAGTAGAATTCATACCCGTACCGCCATCTATAATTTGCGACTTTCAAGCGTTAACCCCCAATAACTTTTAAAAGCTGAACTAACTTTCATCAAATACAGTTACGAAACACCGCAAGGAAACTTGCTTTCACGTAAAAAAAACCGGATTGAAATCGGTCCATCAGACAGACATAGCTTCAAACTTATAAAACCTCTCTTAATAGTCGGGAGTCAAAAAAGAAAACCTCATGGAAATTAAGTAAATAAGCTGATACCTCATTTTGTACAGGTGATAAAAGCATGCTCTATTAGGTTCTATTTCGTCTTTCTGAAATAACCCGTAGATCTGAACTTGTATTTAGTGGGCGTGAGGTGTTAAGAAGTTAATATTAGTGTGTGTTGGACCGCGAATATTGATTGGCGGTCCATTGACAAGGGTCGGCTCTCGGCAGAGCACCTTAGTATCGGCCTATTCTGTAACTTATGCGATATTTAAACCATCTCATTTCTATAGACCTAGAATTTTAGATTATTTTTACTGTTTAAAAAACCACTGAGTGCGACAAACAATCGATTGCGGTCACCCCGTAATCGTATGTTTGTCGCACTTAGGGTTACCAGAAGAAAAATCAAAAATCCGGAGAAAAGGCCTGATTTCCATTGAAAAATCCTGAGATTTTGCTGCAGTTTGAGAATTTTCTCTCAAATGTACTTAACAATTTAAAGTCATTATCGTTTTTATACACAAAATATGATAAAAACTCTATTATCTAATTAATTTCCATAAAGGGAAGATTATTTTTAATGGAATCTTTAAAATGTATTAACTGTATTTAATTGAAAATTCTGAAAATCCTGCGATTTTTTGAGATGTACAAAATTCGGCCACAATCCTCAGAAGAGTCCAAAAAGCCTGAAATCTCAGGACAAATCCTGAGATATGGTAACCCTAGTCGCACTCGATGATGGCAGCACTCACAAGAGCAAAACAGATTGTACTAAGATGGTACAGTAAAAATATAAATTTTCTTAAAAAAATCTCTTTGGGGGTCTCATGATCCTAAACCGTAAATAAAAAGAATTAGCCTTTTTTGAAAACTAAAAACAGTCTGTAGGTGTATCAGTTGCACTTCTCAACAGAATAATCCCGTAGGACATCAGACTGTTCTAGCAATTGCTATAGGTACCTGTTCTAGCAATTGCTATAGGTGTGTTGTCTGATTCTCCAAATAGCGTAAGCCGCTGAGCTAAGTCTATCGGCAAGTTATATATGGGCATCCCATTGAAGTTTTGAATCTACTGTGATTACCAAGAAAGTAGTATTTTCAACGAGATCTAATTTTTGACCGTCCAGTAGCACATCAACATTGGCCTGCCTCACGTTAGTAAGACTAAATCTAATTATTTTTTATTAAGATTATCGTGGCAGAAACCAATTGTGATGTAACATAAGGAAATAATCTCAATTAATATACTTTTCACAGGTAATTTTGTTTCGTCAGTTTGTAACTACAGACATAAACATACATTAATTGCTACCTAAGTAAGAAAATACTAGAAAATAGTTTTCAGAATAAAGCCCCTGTAAATGTGCTTTGAGAATGTGTGGTTACGTAGGTGTTGTGTTTGTCTTGGCAGAGATGAAATAACCCTGTCGAGAGATGGGACGATGGAAATGAGCGGACAGATAGCTCCTAGTACTGTTGAGAGAAAGTTAGAAAATGCTTTTAAAGTTAAATAAAGTTCTTGTGTTCATATTCAAGTAATCTTACCGAAACACCGCACTTGGGTGGGTGACCACAAGTGGCATAAAAATTTCTCGAGCTCTTTCGTGCTTCGGAAGGCATGTATAAGCCGTTGGTCTCGGCTGTCATCATTGTATGTCAGTCGTAAAGCTACGTCAGATGACTTTAGGCAGTCTGAAAAATTTGACAACAGTGTTGGCCACTTACACACACGAAAAACAAAACAACAGCACTGAAACCAATTTAAGTGCAAATCATATAAACATATTTTGAGTAATGCAACTACTGATATACTACTAACATTTTAGTGTTAAATATTTTAAATAATATGCAGTGTACTTTCGCTGTGTTAACTATGTATCTTATAGATTAGGTTTTTTCTTTTGCTCTGTTCATAGCAAAATACTCTATAAGGGATAAAGGCATGATCGAATCACGGGTGACACTAGATCACTATAGTATAATGAAATAAAATAACAGTCAAGAAACAAAAAAAAAATTGGCATTTCCATACTAAAGTGTTCTGCCGCCGCCCGGGCAACTTGTATGGAAATGCCAATTTTTGTTTTTGTTTTTTAACTGTTATTTTAATTTCATTATACTAATAGTAATATAGTATAGCCCGTGGTTTGATTTATTACGGGTATGTCCCTTCCACGTTGTATTAGATTTTCTACCTATCGACTCTTACTTTAAGCCCCGGAAAATTCAGGTACGGCTGGTACCTGAATTTTCCGGGGTCCACTGCTGTCCCCATTTGAAATAAATCATTTGATAGGAAACGGAGACATTATTTAAAAATTTGTCTTTACCAGACACTAGATAACCCTTCAAACTATTTTATGAACTTATACTTTTTACATTTTTAAGTGAGAACATTTAAATGATGTCTCCGTTTCATTTTAAATGATCTTTTTAAAATGGGGGCAGCACTGGACTCCTGAAAATTCAGGTAGAAAAAGAATTTTGTCCTTAAAAATACATAGGTGTGCCTTGCATGAAGGTAACAACAAAATCGTTTTCAGAATAGGGCCTCTGTAAATGTGCTCTCAGAATGTGTGGTTACGTAGGTGTTGTGTTTGTCTTGGCGGAGATGAAATATACACTGTCGAGAGATGGGACGGCGACGGGCGGACAGATAGTTGGTGATATTGCTGAGGAATTGTAAGAAAATGCTTTGATGTAGTAAATCTTCTACGCTAGTCTGGGATAAAAGACGAAATTTAGAATGTACCAGCTCCTTCTGTAACAGATGATTCAAGGAAATGGGTGAAAATGTGAATTGTGTAAATAGGTGGTGCGGCTAGAAACCCATCACTATTTTGATTCCTTTTTACCCTCGCCCACCCGCATGATTAGATGAGTGTTACGGCAACGCTAAGCTCTTTCTACTAAAAGGGGCCTCAAGAGCCAAAATACTCTGTCTACCCATTAGGGATAAAAAATGACGGTGTATATAGTGTAACATAATTTTTCACTACAAAAAACCACCTTCAACCTCAAACTAGACAACCGATTTTAATAAAATTTCTATAGAAAGTAAGGAAAGTAAAAAACCTGAGAAGTTATACCCTTTCTAAAAATAAAATAATTTTCCAAATCGGTATAAGAGTCTTCGAATAATCATTGAATATACATAAAAAAAGATTGCGACGAATTATTAATCTCCTCCTTTTTTAAATTCGGTTAAAATAGGGTGTCTTCACGACCTCCACGTAGTTGACACGCTAGTCTGACATTCCGGTTCTGGGTTCGATTCCCAACCAGGGTAAGTAAGAAAATGGCCTTTTTGAACTGTCCTTGGCCTGGATGTTCGTTTATTCAAGTTCTAGCCTAGCTGATGTCCGCGCATAGAGCAACACGGAACTTCGGCGTCAGTGCCCGCTAGGTCTGATTTTTGTTAATCCTACGACAGCCTAAAATTTTCTCGAGATAAAGATATCCCATGTGTTAATACTGGTAACAAGTAATTATTCAAAACAAAATACGTCTCATAGTAACCTACCTATCTGCCAAATTTCATCTTCATGGGCTAAGTAGTTTTCGAAATTCCGTGATGAGTGAGTGATTTTCGTTTTTATATATAAAGAAGATAGAAGATATAGTTGAGCTACACCGGGCGTGGTCTGCTCTTGGATTGGTGATCACAAGTGGCATAAAAAAATACACGAATTTTCCGAGCTTCGAAAGGCACTTCAAGCCGTTGGTCCCGGCTAACAACATTGTATGGACTATTGATGCAGTCATTATACCGTGTCCATGTATGGACAACATGAACACGGTATCATGACTGCATCAAGCTATGTAAAAAATGACACACGAAAATCGAAGTAAATAAAGATACACTCTAAAGAACTTGTATCCAGAACGGTAAAAGAATTAAAAAAAAAAACAAGTGGACGTGAAGTATTAGGAACACAAGTAACAAAGTGTTACAACGAAAACAAAAATCCTGCAATTAAAATCACTGGCGCCAAAACCACAACGACAGCGCACAGGCAAAACAAAATATCCAAGAGAGAATCCGATTTTAATTCGATTGCGAGCATCGCGTTTAATAGATGCAATTCAATCGATTCTAAAAGTGTTCCGATTTTAATTGCAAGCGTTTTGTTCTGTATCCGAATGCAATTATTTACCATTTATCGGCCGTTGCCTGTAATGTTATGAATTATGCCTCGTTTGAAATGAAAATAAAGGTACATCAGAAAAAAAATTACGGATGTACTTTTTAACTGGCGGTCATGCGAAAAAAGTGATGACTGTAGAAGGAGCGAAAGAGGTCTGTCAAGAATGTAGCAAGTGGAGTTCCAATGTAAATCTGGAATCGCTGTTGCTATATTTCATGTCGTGTCTAACAATTAAATTAGTTTGTTCTCACTAAAGGCAGCAAATGTCTCTTCTCCAGTTGACTAGTAACTCAACATTGCAGGAATCCATTATATTCATTGGAAGCATATAGATTTACTAAGTACGAATAACAATAAAAAAAAAATACAGGAATGCAATCTCTTGAGCTAGAGCTCACAAGAACTAATGCAAGATTCACAAGGGTAGACCCTTGTGAATCTTGCATTAGTTCTTGTGTTTATATACAAGTACTGTACCCCATTAAACGCAGCACAAGTCAGTAATATTGTTGATAAGTGGCTCTAGATTGCAAGAATCCATTGAATCCATTAGAAGTAGATAAATACAAATAATTACATTTCTTTTCTCAGAAATGCCTTCCTATTTTAAATCTTACATGACGTGTTTCAAGTGTAGAATTAGTTATTTTTGTATAAAAGTACAATATGTAACTGGAGGCAGCACAACACACAGTGTTTTTTTCGATAAGTGGCTCTAGATTACAGGAATCCGTTGATTCCATTAGAAGCTGACACTAAGTACAAATAATTTGTCAGCGCCATCTAACTTGCTTGTTGTAAACTAGGGTCAAGCGCCATCTAGCACAAATGTTGAGAATTAACCCAAATAACATCGAATATTACTAACGTTAATAGTTCGAATATAGATAAATCAGAAGATGGCGCTCAACCCTAGTATAATATATAAGGATTGGTAGGAGGTCTAATCGCTCTCTGAAACCATCATCATTCTTTTGTACGCAAATAAACAGTTAGTTAGAATTTTCTTCTCTTTTATTGGGCACCGATTATACATAATTACATTTCTTTTTTCAGAAATGCCTTCCATTTCTAAACCTTACACGGCGTGTTTCAACTGTAGAATTAGTTATTTCGTTAAATACAAGCACTATATGCAGCTAAAGGCAGCACAAGACACTGCTCTTGTCGACAAGTGGCTCTAGATTGCAGGAATCCATTGAATCCATTAGAAGCAGATACTAAGCGGAATTAATCGGAACGTTTCTCCGGGATTCAATTGTTGTTATGCTATTGTTGAGGTATTTATTGTTATACTGTTATACAAAGTGTAAATCTGTAACTTTGACATATTCTCAGATGTACTTATAATGATCATGATAAAGAACATTTCCTGACAAACAGTGGCCGAAATATGTGAAAAAAATTGGGTTCCCCATACAAAAGGCAGCACAACACACAGTATTTATGTAAAGAAAGTACTTTGTGAGAAGGCTCGGAACCGATGATTATCTTAAAGACAAAAACGTCTGGCTTGAGCTTGGCGCGGGTCCCTTTTAAAGGTTTATATTTGTACACTCACAAATGACATAATTTGAGTACAATCAGTACATGAATTTTATAAAAATTGACATTAATTTCAAATTTGACATTTTTAATTAATAATTATGACATAGCAATGTATTCTCAGTCCACACATCTAATTTTAATAACAGTATAATTGTAAGGCCTATTGAAAGGTAAAGTATGTTTGATGCAACTACATCTCGCACTGGGCTCGTATGCTGAGCCAGCTATTTGCCGTGCATGCCGCGCGGCGATGCATATGTAACTTTAATATCAGTATTATTGTAAAGTTGACGTTTTTGGAGAAAATGTTGCAGTACAGTTTGTTACTTAGTTGTAAGTAAATGATCTGACGTCAACAACTAACTATTAAGAAATCGAAAGAAAAAAGAAATGACAGTTATCAAGTGATATAAATATCCAAAGATAAATAAATGATTTTTTTGACTTAAAAAGCTGAGCGATTTAGTAAGGAAAGTGCAATTTTTTTTTTCATTCTTTGGCAGAGTTACAGATTTACATTTTGTTAACAGGCTGACTGGTAAATCATATTACACGCAACGTCAAAAAATATAACACCAATAAAACACTTACTTGTATCAATAACAAAGAAAAAAAAAATCAAATTAGTGCGCAGTCTTGCAATGTTTGGAAGCCACGCGCTTGCTACGCGCTCGATAACTACCTATACTATTTATCACGAAAAATCACAATCTTTGACCTTTATTAAATTATTAAATCAGAATGATTTATTCCAAATACTTTACATTACAAATTTTGCTTAGAATTAGTCTCTCTATCGATTCCTGGGGTTATTTTTATTAAAATAATTGTCACTCCCGAGAAGGGGTGGCATCCACCGCCAGGGCAAAAGCGCAAGTTGGCACTATGTCACTTTTGTTTCTTAAGGTGTCCCCCACCTACTCATCAATTTTCATGAAAATCTATGTAGATTCAACGAAATCGGAGGTGAAAACCTTCATTGACTGTGCTACTAAGGCTAACGGCTCGTTGAAACAATTTTGGCTTTGTAACTTAAAGAACGTGAAGCTTTTCTTCACCCATTTGCGAAAAACGGCAACTTTTGGCAAAATTGCGATGGAATGCTTCACGTTCTCTCTTTAAACTTTGAACAGTAATAGTTTGGACGGTTATCTAGAATATGATCAAGAAAAAGTTTTAAATTTTATCTCCGTTTGTTTCAAATAATTAATTTCAAGTGGACTGGAAAAGTACCGCAACCCTAAATACTTTTAGGGTTGCAGTACTTTTCATACACACATGAAAAATGAGAAATAAAGACAGGCTCTAAAGAACCCGTATCCAGAGTCGAAAAATAATTTAAATAAAAAGTCAAAGAGATCAAAGATATAGATCAAAGTTATAAACAAAAAAAAAAACTAAAAACGTGATTGCCTTTTTATTTACCCAATATTACTCTCAGAATTAAGAAAATCTAATGACATCTCTTGCTTAAGGGAATACCTGAATTTTTCGGGGTCTAGTGCTGCCCCCATTTAAAATAAATCATTTGATAGAAAAAAGAGACATCATTTAAAATTTTGGCTTGAGCAGGCTCTAGATTACCCTTCAAACTAATTTACGAACTACTGTTTACAGTTTAAAGTGAGAACTTGATGCTTTTCTACGCACAATTGGGAAAAACGCCACTTTTGGCGTATGTGCGTAGAAAGGCTTCACGTTCTCACTTTAAACTGTAAACAGTAGTTTATATATGTAAAATAGTTTGAAGGGTTATCTAGAGCCTGGTCAAGACAAAAATTTAAATGATATCTCCTTTTCGTTTTAAATGATTTATTTCAAATGGGGGCATCACTGGACCCTGGAAAATTCAGGTAGCCCTTTAAATCCATCGAGCAGTTCAGGCAGCAGAGCATGCCAAACAATTATACATACATACAAACATGCATACGTAGTGCAAAAGTACGGGACCCCGAAAAGTTCATGTTTTATATTAGGGTTCCGTAAAAAAAAATGAAAAATACGGAACCCTTATAGGATCACACGTGTGGCTGTCTGTCCGTCGGTCTGTCACAGCCAATTTGCTCCGAATCTACTAAGCCAAAAATCAGGTGAAATTTGGTAGGATGGTGTAATCTTATAACCCAAACACAGAAGTACAAAGTAAATATATATTTTTTATATTGATAATGGTGGGGAGAAAATTAAAAAAAAAGTTGCAAACCTTTGTCATATATCCAATGAAAGGGCTCGATATGAGAATTACAAATTTATTTTTGTTATTCTTGTAAAATTAATAGTTTTGATTTTATTCATGAAAGAAGATGAAAATTAACCATTCCCCCCTGATCTTCAAAACAACTGAGCCTAACATTATGGAAAAAAAAATACAAAGTATAGTTCATTGCTGATAGATTTACAGGAAAACCTACAAAAATCTTATCAATTGAAAATAAATTAGTAAAATCAATATAATACGTTCACTTACGAAAAACAGTTTACCAAAACAAAGACAGCGCTAATAGTAATTAACTCGCGTCATTGTAAAGACTTCAAATGTGATATTTTGTATTAATTTGAAAACTTTCGCATGGAACCCTTTCCATGCGAGTTCAACTCGCACTTGGCCGGTTTATGTATATTTGGGACGAGAATCGAGTACTGAGTGCTTATTTCAATATGTAATGTTAAAACTTTCGATTTTGTGTGGTTTTGACCTAGATTAGTACCTACCTCTCTAGTTCTTCCTACGAAAAAGAAATACAAAGTATAGTTCATTGCTGATAGATTTACAGGAAAACCTACAAAAATCTTATCAATTGAAAATAAATTAGTAAAATCAATATAATACGTTCACTTACGAAAAACAGTTTACCAAAACAAAGACAGCGCTAATAGTAATTAACTCGCGTCATTGTAAAGACTTCAAATGTGATATTTTGTATTAATTTGAAAACTTTCGCATGGAACCCTTTCCATGCGAGTTCAACTCGCACTTGGCCGGTTTATGTATATTTGGGACGAGAATCGAGTACTGAGTGCTTATTTCAATATGTAATGTTAAAACTTTCGATTTTGTGTGGTTTTGACCTAGATTAGTACCTACCTCTCTAGTTCTTCCTACGGATGTCTTAATCGAAGATTAAAGAATAAGGTATCTAATAGCTAATTACTCGTATTAGGTTCCAATTAAGCGGTAAGGCATCGCAATTTGTAACGGAATATCGCCTAAGTCTATGTATACCAAGTGTAAGCAATGGAGACGATGCGACCTGTCACCGCAGATTCAATTATATTCAGCATTGAGCGAAGATGTAGTGCACTGAATACGACCTTTTGTGCCCTTCTAGCTGTACTATGCTTGACCTATACTCTGCCTCGAAGGATGGCGTAAAAGTGGCAACGTATTGGACGAACAAAATTTGAAATTTGAGCCAGAGACACGAAAAGAAAAATAATAAATACGACAACTATATAAAAATACACAGTTTTCAGTGATGTTGTATTGCATTCTAGAGAGTAGTAACTACCTACGTAACTTACTAAATCTATAAAAAAAAAAGTGTTCTGAGGCATAACTGTTCATAAGACTGAAGGTCAAAATGGCTCGATCTAGGGTGTATTAGCACATACACACTAGAGTTCATGACTGAATGTCCGAACATGCACACACGATAGTCAAAATGCATAATAGACATAATAATACCATTGTTAAAAAGAACGATTCTTATATGCATTATAAGTAATCATCATCATCCGAGAGATTTCCAGTTGCATCATCTATCGAAATATTATATGAATATTTGGAAAAACAAGTTCAGTATACGCCTCCAAAAATCTGCTTTTTTGCACAAATTTTACCTGAACTTCGACCGTTCATAAAGTACTTATAAATTGTAAAAATAAAAATAAAAAATTCGATAGAAACCTCGCAAATGTAATGAAAATTTTAAATAAAAAACATTCACAAACTTGTAAGGCTTACTGACAAAAACGTATATCCTGGATTAAGTTTTATGAAATTTCCGCACCCTATGAATAGTTAATATTCGTTCAATGGATAGTTAATAATAATACTAATTTCATTCAATACAGTGCAAACTGTGCCCTAAGGCGCTATCTCCCTCTTTTTGGGTTGCTTTTTTTTCTAACACTGCCCTGGACGAAAAAACAAGCTTTTCGAACTATATTCGCGTTGACGACAGAGCCGCCGGCAAGGGCCGCCTTAAGAGGAATTTCACATTTGGTTGGCTGTCTCGCTCCACAATCAAACATTTTGAAAGATTATTAAAAATGTGTCTCATTTGTAGAAAAGTTTTTATTTATATTCAGTATAATTATATGTTAGATATTTAAGACATGTTTTTAATTGTTGATGTGTGCGTGTATCGAGTATCAAAACTGTTAAAGTTTTGATGACCCAATTCTCAATGTTAATGAAACACTTTTCTACAAATGGGACACATTTTTTAATAATCTTTAAAAATGATTGATTGAATGATTTGATTGTGCGAGCGAGACAGCCAACCAGATGTGAAATGCCTCTTAAGGCATCTGACAGAGCTTGAAGTCTGCCATATAAGAATGACAGATGGGATCAACAGCTAAGCGTGCCTTCCAACTTCCGAAGCATGAAAGAACACAAGAAATGTATATGCCACTTGTGGCCATCCGTCCAAATACGGACCAAGCCCGGAGTTGCGTAACTTGCGAAAACGCTCGTAATGCGTACTCCCACGAGGCCACTCTGTTCTACAACCACTCAAACGAAAAATGAGGACATATCTAGACGAGTACATCTCCGGCCTAGTGGAATACGTCTTCGGCCACCGCTCTGGGTGCCAGTATGCACTTGCACTCGAATGCACTAATCGTGTGCCGGCGAGCGACACAGATAACCTGAATACCATTATATATGAGGCTGGTTTACACTTTACAGTAACTAATATTAATTTATAACCCTCTAGGAGACTCACAAACGGATCACTGAATCGAAACACTATCTTCATTGATTGATTTTGGGCTGCTCGAGAAAAAAACATGTCATCATCACTTTAGGAATAGTTTAGGTACTAAAAAAACAATGGCTACTCTTTCGGCGTGACTTATTTACCTTTTAATGTACCTATCAATATCAATACATATAATAAAACATTAAAAATCATGTGTCTTTCTTCACTTTTATTAAATTTATAAAGAAAAGGGGTAGCGATAAAAAAAATAGTATCATTTGTCTTTTGCCTTTAGAAAAATGTTTGCCTGTCTGCATGTATGTATGTTCACGCTAATCTTTAAAACTAATGGACGGAAATTTACGCCGGTTTTAGTAGTACATTAAGCTCAGATCAGAGCAACATTTATAGGCTTTGTTACATTAAAATCTGATGTCAGAAACTGAATTCGCGGTCACCAACTAGAATGCAATAAAATTACAGCTTTCTTGTACCTAACAGTCCGAAGGTCCGAAGTAAAGCGCGTAGCCATAGACCATTCCCGATGGAGAAAGACTGTTGAAGCCCTCTGCCTCTGCCTAGTTGCCTTAGGACCTTAAGTTAGTAAAAGTACCCAACACTCTGTGAGCTAAGCCGCGGCTAAACAAATGGGCGTAGTGGAACTATGAGAGTTCCTTGTGGGACACTGAAACCTAAAAATATGAAATAAAAACTAAAAAATAACAAAAACTATAATAATATACGTACAACTTTTTCTATCAAATCGACGAGCAAACCAACCTCTACGATACAGAGATAGCACTGGCTGGTACGAACCGATCGCGAACTATTCCAAAATCAAAAACAGCTCAGTGCACCCGCGGCCGTCGCCTGTCAAACATGTCGGCGAAATGTGACAGAACCAAATGGAGGAGACGAAAGTACTCCAATTCCAAGTCTGCTGATGACGACAACGACTGCGCGAGTCTCGCTTGGCTTCTCAACTTTAGATTGGATGAAATTGTCAACGTCAAAGTCCCGGATGACGAGCCGGAATACAAGGAAGATGTGATTCCTGACACTCCTCCCGCGCCAAGGAAGCCGCCGTATACGTATCCTGAGTTGATAGAACGGGCGCTGAGGGAGAAAGGAGAGTTGACGGTATCGGCGATTTACCAATGGATCTCGTGAGTTCTTTGTTGAAAATCTAGTTGGTTCTGAGTTATATAATGGATATTAATATATTTTTAGGTCGTAGGATTATAATAAATGTTTTGTTAAAAGCAGGGCTAATAAGTAAAATCAGATTATTAGGCCGGTAACAAGTATTAATAAAAACAAAAAAAAAATTTAACATGGTGATTGCACAACTTTTTAAAATCATTATATATTTATACAAAAATGTCGACGCCAATTTTTTCTCTAAAACTTTATTACGTGCTTTTCGTAGGTTTCATTTCATTTATTTTAGCTGCATAACGTCTACTACCAGACATAGGCTTCTCCTAAGAGTTCCAGCTGACAGAAGAAGAGCGGCCAACATTTACCTAGCGCTTTCCAGCGACCTTGTTCAGGTTGTCTAACCACCTTGAAAGGTTTATACAGAAAGTATAAGTATTTTAGAAAAATTCAAAGTTCCTAAGGGCTTTTCTGGATTCTGAGACTTCTAAAATGTAACCCTTTTATTCATAAAAAATATTAAAGGTTTGGTAAACCTATTTTAGTTAAAATATGTGTTAAAATATCTATCTTTTTAACGTTTACTTAGTGGGAACGAGACAAAATATATTTTAACGAAAATTGGTTTTACAAAATTTGATATTTTTGTTATGAAAAGTGTGCTAGTGTGAGTGCACAGTCATGTAGTATATTCTGCATTTCTTCATTTTCCACCGTTGCACGCATTGAATTTATAAGACTTCAAAAAAAGTAGGAGGTTATCAATTCGAGTCGTATGTCGTATATTTTATGTATCTATGTTACGCGGTATCTTACTTGTGAACCGATTTAATTTTTTATTTTATTTTAAAGCCTTTAGTACCAAGTTGTTCCCATCAATATATGATAACGAACTTTAGAGTTATGGTAGAAACTTGTGAAAGAAAACGAAGTCTGCTATTTTTTTTGGTAATTTTTTTTTTATACTCTCAAATATTTACAAGACGCAACACGCGGGGCTAAAAGGGTAAAAACTGCTGCTGTGTTAAAAGTTTAACGTTAATATCTCTGTGTCTGTGGAATCGAAGCTCTTGAACGGACAGACAGATTTCTATGCGTTATTTTACGTATGTTTTTTTTTACTTGAAAATAAAAAAAATGATTTCAAGGCATTGCGGTGGTTTTTAAGCTATGTTTAATGAAAATCGGTTTAGTCGTTTTAAAGTTATGGGGTAAATTTTTGAAAGTTCTTTTTTTAAATTTACCTAGCAAGTAAAATATTGCGCTATGGTTATCAATTGGAATATGTATTTCCGCATATAAACTTGTTTACAGAGGTGTGTTACTATGTTTATCTGTAAACATGTTTACTTAGTTACCTAAGTCAAAGATAATAACAATCCGTTATTTTCCAACAAGTCAAATCAGATCCTTTTTTTCAAACGTCAAAACAAACATTCTCTATGATATTTTGTATGAAATACAGGCCGATGACGACATAGTTTCTTGGAGTCAAATAACGCTCTTAATATCAGTTTTTCTGCCATAATAAATCTAAAATCACTTTAAAATGGATGTGTTCAAATAAAAGTGACATTATTTTTTTCGACTTTTTATTTTCTTGTCAGTACTAAATAATTTATTTTTGACCCAGGAAAATGCCCAATTACTTACATAACAGATACCCAACGCCATAGAAACGATTGGAGGGCCCAAAAGTAGGCAACACTAGCGCACACACGACTAGCAAAATAGTGACAAAGGAAGTGCTGAATATGCTTTAAAAATATTTATTGCATTTCATAAGTAATATTTAATTAATTATAGTACTACTTTAAATAACAGTAATATAAGATTTTAATGATTTAATAAATAGCTATAGCGCCATCTAGTGACGACCTCAGTGGCGTAGTGGTTACCATGCTAGTCCGCCACCCAGAGGTCCCGGGTTCGATCCCCGGTCAGGGCAAGTTGGAAAATGGCCTTTTCAAATTGTCCCGGGTCTTGGATGATTATCTATGTATATATTTGTAATAAAATATTGTATCGTTGAGTTAGTATACCATAACAGAAGTCTTGAACTTACTTTGGGGCTAGCTCAATCAGTGTTATATGTCCCTATATATTTAAAAAAAAAAATATATATAAAAAAATGACAAGGAAGATTCAAAGATTCAAATGTTCATTCAGTAATTAGACCTTTACAGGCACTTTTACACGTCAATAAGTATAATTTATGTTACGTGTAAAGTTTATTAAAATTTAATTTATTTTTAAAGAAAAGCTACCGATACCAGCGCTTCGTAACGACCACTGCTGAGAAGAAACGCCGAAAGAAACGTAGAAGAGAAATAATTATGTTTATAAGGCGATGGGTGGGTATGCCTAAGTAGACATTTTTCCACCAAATCCATCTACTGTCATCGAATTAACCCAACAATCAGTCACTCCCGCTATATTACGAACAATCGCGTTGGACTACAAAAGCATTCATGCTCATATCAAATTAGCGGAACAAAGGAGGCGACTTGATATTACATTCGGTAGTGTCAGTTTGTCTTTTTGTACACCCCTGTTTGTTAGTTTGATTGGAATAAGTTTGTAAATATGGAACTCTTCTTTGTGCGTGAAGAAGGAAAAGGTCTAAAAACAAAGAGATAGACAGGAGAATACAACTTGGGTGGGCGGCATAGGTTAGATGTTGTACTTAAGTCAACCCATACTCCACAGAGCCTGAAAACCCCATCAGTGTGTCCTGCCCACCATGACCTATAGTGCCGAGGTTTGGACGCTCACTAAAAAGACTGTACACAAATTGAGGGTCGCACAGAGAGCCATGGAGCGTGCAATGCTTGGCATCAGCTTGCAGGACCGCATTCCTAACACCGTGATCCGACAACGTACCAAATTACGGGATATCGGAAAAACGGTTATGAACCTTAAATAGAACTGGGCAGGACACCTGGCACGCCGGAGTGATGGCCGGTGGAGTAAAGCACTAACAGAATGGTGGCCTAGTAACGGGTAAAAGAAGCGTCAGACTTCCTGTAATGAATGAGATGGGTTGACGATATAGTCAAGGTCGCGGGTCGTACTTGGATGAGAGCAGCACAGGACCGAGATGGATGGCATAGACGAAGGGAGGCCTATGCTCAGCAGTGGGCGGAAGAAGGGCTGACATGACTCTGTGCGTGACTTAATACGCGCTTGCGCAGTTATTTCTAAGATAAGAATAAAACAATTTAAACTAATGGTTCAGACGGCAAAAAAGTTTTTTTTTTTATTTACCAATTTAGGTCCCATAGTTAAGGCAGAAGCTTTTCCTTATTTAGGGTTCCGTACCCAAAGGGTGAAAATGGAACCCTGTTACTAAGACTCTCTCTCGTCTGTCGGTCTGTCACCAGGCTGTATCTCATGAATCGTGATAGCTAGAGAAATTTTCACAGATGATTCTGATGCCGCGATAACAACAAAATATAAAATTAATTAAGATACAACAAACGTGTTGTTTATGCCGTTTTTTTGCTCGATATTAAAAAATAGGTAGACGCTGGAAGTATTCACAGAATATTTACTTTAAAAATAAATAATTAAATTAAAATGAAATAAATATTCAAGGGGAGCTCCCATACAACCAACGTAATTTTTTATAGATAAAAGAACGGACTCTCAGTTGGTTATTTTTTTTTACAATTACTTCTATCTTCGGCTGTTTTACTCCATTCTTTCTCAAAGGCGGACTACTCGTCTTTCCATCTCAACCTAGGTTTTCCTCTGAAGGTTTTCCGTCTGTAGGAACCCATGTTCTTATGAGGGTTCCTCTTTCTTCAGTAAATGTGAATATACTGAAATATCAAAATATAGTAAAAGATAATATCAAAATTAAGTAAAGCGCACGCGGAAGCTACCTTTTACAATATTAGCATAAAGCTAATCCAGATTGGTCCGATAATCACAGCGCAACAAGCTTGTAAATAGATTACCTTATCGGGACACCCACCATCAGCTGATATCAGGGTAGAGGGCGTTTTATTAATTCATTATCGTGTGTTTGTACTGTAAGGGTATTGATTTTGTCATACAAATGTGTGACTGATGACTGTGTCAAAATATTTAAATTCAAAGTATGATGGCTCCTGGGATTCACAGTAGTGGTGTGATAAGAAATATTCGTTTGATTTTTTTGTCATTTCGTACGATAAACACAGCATAAGAGACAGATTATATTAATGACTGGAAACTACAAGAGTCTATAATATAAACAAATAATAACTATATAGACCCGGCCAAGTGCGAGTCAGCCTCGTGCACGAAGGGTTCCGTAGCACTTTCTATAAAAACATCACGTTTGTTGTATGGGAGCCCCCTTACATATTTATTTTAATTTAATAATTTATTTTTAAAGTGAATATACAACTAAATATTTTGTGAATATTTCAAGCGTCTACCTGTTGCCGTTATATCGAGCAAAAATCACGTTTGTTGTATGGGAGCCCCCCTTAAATATTTATTTTATTCTGTTTTTAGTATTTTTTGTTAAAGCGGCAACAGAAATACATCATCTGTGAAAATTTCAACTGTCTAGGTATCACGGTTCATGAGATATAGCCTGGTGACAAACAGACGTACAGGCGGATGGACAGACGGACAGCGGAGTCTTAGGGTCCCGTTTTTACCCTTTGGGTACGGAACCCTAAACAATCCTACTAATATAATAAATGCGAAAGTTTGTATATATGTTTGTTCCGCTTTCACGCCAAAATAGCTACCTACGCGGATTGTGGAATACCATTTGGCGTGTGTTTTTTACCTGGGTTAACACATAAAATACTATACTAATATTAAATATGTATACACATAAACATATATTTCTCTTCTATCCTGATTTATATACGCTTGTACCCCGTCTATCGCCTTTTCATAAACGACCTAAATAATATTTCTGGTTGATAGCGCTAAGCGTTAATATATACATATAGTACATAAATCGTATAGATTGTAAGTGTAATTAAAAAAAAACTTTATCCCAGCGAAATGAAAAGTTCAGGTCCCATGGGATTGTCAAAAACTTGACAACGCGAGCAATGCCAGTGCCACGGGCATCAGCCAGTCTTGTATAAATACAATCAAATCCATCAAACCTAATTACAAGTTCAAGATTATATCTAAACAGTTTACACCTACAAAAACAAGCCAACAGGTGCAAACTCGCCCTAACGTAAGCGTTTGACACCGGATGTTTTAGTAATCAGCCAAATTGGGGGCGCGATCGCAGGTTTGAACATTGGTCGTGGGCCGTCGCGCTATCGATCACCCCGTACCTGGCGGCGACGGGTCTCGCGCCCTAGCTACCGCGGTATAGCACATCTTTGTAAACATTATTGGCGGGCGTACCGCAAGGAGACGTTTTGGGGCCATTGATTTTAATCGGCATGCAGTTATGTCAAGAGTTAGGTTTGATTCATGGTTTGTTTATTGTATTCAGTTTTTTTAAACTTGCTTTAAATCGTTTTTGCTCGTATAACTTTGATTGGTATTATATTTATAACTCGCAGATATAGAGGTATATGTTTGAAAAGAGAAAAGTTATGGAACAACTGGATTTATATCGATGTCATTATAATTTAAAACTTGTACGTATTAATGGCGAAGTTTACCGTTATTTTATTACCATTTTTGACAAATTAGGATATTATGAAAAAGTTATAAGGGTGACTAAAGTATTAATCGCAATTGAGGAATTAATTATATTTGTTAATGTTGGTGTAAAGAGATACCGGAAATTTAGAGTGTAATTGGAGGCAGAGATATTCCTAGTACAATACTAAGAAAGACAGAAATATGAATGTTTGTTTGTATTGTTTGTTTGTGCTATGAAATAACTTTATTGTACTATGAAAACACAATTTCATAAAATAACAACATAAAGAGTAAATTGACAACGGCAGACTTATCCCATAATGGAATCCCTTCGAGTCAACCTGCAAATAAGAAGATAGGACAAATACTAGTTGTAGTGAGTTGTCACAAGAAGGGTATAGAAGTTTGTACTTACATAGGACAAATGAAACTAACATTAAATCTAACTACACATGCATACTTACTACAAGATATATACATACATAAACATCATAAATGTACATAAATATATACAAACATACATAGTCGTATATACATATATATCTATATAAACTACCATACTTATTGTACTTGTATGAAAATACTGAACTGTCAGCTTAAATGTCTGAAGTAACAACAGATTTAAGGAGTTTAGATTTGAAAGAGTTTAGCAACGTAGCCACTTTCACATCACCAGGAAGAGAATTCCATAGTCTAGCCACCATGACTGAAAAAGATCTTGCGTATGTCTGCGTTGAATACGGTGGAATGTCCAAGGGCGTTTTTAGAAGCACGTAGACGACCATATACCTGTCTGAATGAAAATTTTTGGTCTCAGATAGACAGGAGCTGAAGGATTGAAGAGGATATTAAATAGAAAGAAAAGATTATGGGTGTTACTGCGAATTCTGATTGGCAGCCAGTTGATCATACTTACGGAGACCAAAGATCAATTGAATGGCTTGTTTTTTTTAGGATCAAGATATATGCTATAACCGCATAGTTCAAGACGGGAATCAGTAGGTAGCGAGCTAATAAGACTTGTGCTCATAGGAAGAAAATGTTAGTCTTCTTAAGGAATGCAATGCCACAAATAACGTAAAGCTCACCTTAGTTATCTGTGCTGACCATGAGAGCGTTTCATTAAAAAAATATTCAATACAATACAAATCAACTTTATTGCACCATAATAGACACACAAAAATTACAAAACAACAAGAAACAATATAGGCACAAAGGCGGACTTATCGCTATAAATGCAATCTCTTCCAGCCAACCTTCGGGTGGAGGAAAAATTTATTTGAAACAAGGTGGGCGCAGTACTAATTCTATTTTACCTACTTACATATGAATATATACCTAAATACATATACACACATATATAATACATAATAAATATATATATACATAAGCATAAATAATACATACTTATATGATACATAAAAATATTTACATAAATACATATAGTAACACTGAACAGAACTGATTATATCGTCAGGTAATATTTATAAAGGCGATTTTTAAAGATTGTTTTAGTCTTAGCAGTCCGAATTTCAACAGGGAGAGCATTCCAGAGATAGACAGCTTGTACTGTAAAAGATTTGGAGTAGAATCCGGTCGAATGAATAGGAATGTTTAAACGTAAGGCATTAATACTCCGCGTGGGACGGTTATTATCCTGATGGAGAATATTCCTAGGTTTTTTACTGTGGAGGTAAAAGGAATGATATTTCCGTCCAAAACAACATGAGGAATAGATTAAGAATTAAGTTTTGAGATGAAATAAGGACTTCCAATTAAAAATCGCCTGAGATTTTTCCGCATTAACCATAAGTCCATAGCTACGCGACCATTCCTCAATATCAGCAAAATCCGAGTTGATAACACTTATAGCGCTGTTTATACTATCGAGAGGGGTGGCTGAATATATCTGCAGATCATCAGAATACAAATGGAAGGAAAAAGAGAGTGAGGATGTTATACCATCAATAAAAATGAACCATCAAGAAAAGGAGACAGAACTCCACTCTGAAGAACGCCCGCAGCTATTTCACACTAATCAAATTTGCGTTGATCTAACTTCACCAGCTGATGACGTCCAAAATGGTAGGAGCGAAACCATGTAAGAGAAGGTGAAGAGAAGTTTAAGGAGTGAAGGATACTAAGAAGAATATACACTCGTAAAATCCAATAGTACTAGGACAGTAAGTTCCTTTTTTATCAATGTGAAAACAAATGTCAGCAGTAATTTTCGCAAGCGTTGTTGTGTTACTGTGCCTGGGACAAAAACCAGACTGATATTATTCACTCAACAAGTTGTGGCTGCATAGAAACTTTGTCAAACACTGTTCGACAAAGACCTCAAGGATTTTTGATAGAACAGGTAGAATAGAAATGGGACGAAAATGAGGAGACAAGAAAGATTAGATTTTCTAGAAATAGGAAATAATGTGAGCATAATTCCAATCTGTGGGGAAAACACCCGTAAAGATAGGACAATAGGAAATAAACACGTATTTTTTAATTTGCTTTATAAAAACCTTATTACCCCAGTACACAAACATGAAAGAATTTATAAAATGTCTTAATTAGCGACAAACTTGTGATAATCAAGTCCCAAATGGACTGATGACGTCAAAGTCCATATCATCTATTACATCTATTTTCCACCGAAAATAGTGTTTTTGCCAGTAAGATAGACATATTTTCGTAAAATCGTTATATCTTGTTAGTTTTTCAACTAATTTTTATTCTGTTTTCACTGTTAGTACTTTACTTTTGAATATTTATGGATAAACTGGTTAGAACACACATATTTTTTCATGCATATTCCTTATTGGAAATGTTCGTTAACACTCGAGCAACAAGAGATGCATAATGACAACTAGGTTTCAACTTAGATTTAAAATCAATTTTGAAAGCAGGACAATCAGGCCCGGGTACAGAGTTTTTTGTTTATTATTAGGATCAAGGACAGAAAGGGAAGAACAAAAGTGTTTATTGAGATTGCCAATGTCCAGACCAGACATTTAATAATTTTCAGAGCTTATTTGGAGAACAATTTTCTACTTTATCTTATGTGTGTTTCCGTTAAGCTACTCTACACCGCGTATTGCACAGATTACGTAAATAAATAAATCTTTCACGATTAGACTCAGACAGGTAGCGTCTCAGTTTTAATCTCGCCTTATCTCTTTTGGCCATTGAATGAATGTTATAGTTTTGGACGATAGTCAGGCTTGCTTTCAAAAGTACAACTGTTTTGTTTCAGAGACCGTTTCCCATACTACAAAGCCAATGACGAGCGTTGGAAAAACTCCGTCAGGCACAACCTCTCCATCAATCCTCATTTTCGCAAAGGAGCCAGGGCGCCCCAAGGCGCCGGCCACCTTTGGTCACTGGCTGCCAACGCTATCGACCTGCTTCCACTGAGGAACAACCCACCTGAAGAAGAAAAGACAAGGGAGACTGTACAATTGACTAGAATTATTCGGTGTCCAAAGGTAAGTAGTTTATATTTGTTTTGATTTTTTTGCTCTATTTTGGATTGAAGAGATCAATAAATATAAATGGACAAATCACACAGATTGAGCTAGCCCCAAAGAAAGTTGGAGACTTGTGTCATGGGTTATTAGCTTAACGATACTATTTGTATAACAAATACATAAATAAATAAACATCCAAAATCCAGGTCAATCTGAAAAAGTTAATTTTCCATCTTGACCTGACCGAGGATCAAATCCGGGACCTCCAGTGTGACATCCTGGCATAATGACAACAAGGCCGTCAACAGAAGTCGTCAAAGAAAACAAATGATTTAAGATATTCTATTCGGTCCACGGGGATCAGAGCAGTTATGGGGTACCTAAAACATTGGCGGGCGGTCAAGGAGTGAGACAAATATCTTCTCACTCAAGTCAACCTTACCTGCACGTGGTGCTCGCTGCGAAACAACAAACGAGGGTCTGACGACTTACACTGACTGACGACAACCACCAGCCCGCACTGGATCAATTTGGTTGGTCCAAACTCTCTTATGATAATTCCAAAGTAGATAAGGCCCCAAGTTATTGGCTACTAATGGAACGAACGATGTGACGACGACGCTACGGTTCACCCTTGATTTCGTATTCTTTGTAAGGTGCCTCTCTAACTAGTAAAGGTTGCTGATTAGCTCAGTGTAGCCCTCCTTATTCTTAGCTTGGCGAAATAGCTCAGTGGCGCTCGCTATCGCAGTCCACTCTTGGATGTTCTCAGATGTGTGATACCATCGTCTTAAAGTCAAGGGTGCCAAGAATCCCCCTGTGAGGTTGATAAACCGTCTAATGGCAAAGTCTAATGTTGACATGGATTCTAATGCACTTATTATTGTAACATACAATTTAAACATACTTAGAGAGGACGAACGATAACACCTCTATGCCCATGAATTTTTATGGCGTAAAAATAGACTGTAAAGTTACAACATTTTTCTGTTCCTGTACTGTATATGTAGTTTAAATAGTGATGCACATTCATATAAGAACAGTGATAATATCATTATTGTAGAAAAGTCTGTACTCTATTCCCCATAACAGCACATGTGTTATTATTTCGCCAAAAAGATACGCCTAGCTATAGACCTAGATTTTTTTCTTTAAATCTATGCACCTAGCTCCCTATGTAGGTTACACTTATGGCTTCTAATATTATCGTTACCTGCGCAACTCACATTTTTGACTCTTCCAATACAACTGTTGCTGAAAGTACTATAATAACATTTATATAATGTAATAACATTTAGATTGGCCTCCAGTAATCTTTTATAGTATAGAGCAGCACAAGAGCAGATGTTCCAAAATATCCCAAGCTTTAGAATTGGAGACGTTTTATTTAAACTTTTAAATTTCAGACTAAATTATTAAAGGTTATATGAGCAATATATCTGTCCGTTGCGTTTATACATTTTCGTTCTATTCATAAATAATTCCTACTCGTTTTCAGGTTATCGTGTTAGATGAAGCTGCTATTGCTGCCGCAAGTATCCTACCCGACCAAGATTTGTTTACTGGTGGTACAAGTAAGTGTTTTATATAATACTAGGTTCTATAACGGACAATCTAACAGCAGTTTAACAACGCATAATAAGTAAACATTCCTTTCAATTACTGGCCGGTTGATAAGAAGAGATCCCTATACGGAATAAGACCGTCGTTAAATGTTTACTGTTCTGATTTGTATCTGTGTTCTTTCTTATGTAGAATAAAGCTTTAAAAACAGGCAAACAAACTTACACATACAAAAATGTAGTAAAAGATAATATTAATTAGATCCCTAGGTAAATAAAACACCTTATAAATTGACAAATTGTATAGCTGATGTAAATGTTTCGTAAGTAAATTCATATGGCACCTTCTGTAGGCCATTTAGTATAAAACTAAATAAATCGAATCATTCTTTATGAGTGCAGTTTGATTAACCTATTTCAAAAATGTGAATAATTTATTAGGTGTTAATATTATATACAAGTAACATTTACAGTTTCACGCGCGTCATCGAAATCAATCTTTTCAAAATGGTATTGAGTTTCAATTTTTTATTTATTTTCAGTGTTCCTGAATCCCGTGTCAACAGAGCAAGTGGTGCGGGAATGCGGCCTCATCACGGCTGACTAGTGCCTCAAGTGTCAAGTTAGGATAGACAACGGTTGAGACGGGTTTGAGGTAGAAACACAGCTGTGAAGTTCATGCATTTTTAATTTATTTTTATTGACAAACTAACGTTCTCATAATAAACAAATATCAAAACCAAAATGACTGCTTTTCTAAATGTCTTTCTTTTAGAATGCCGGAAATAAAACTGTTAAATTCATGTACACTGAGTTACACTTTATATTAAGGGCTTATAATGAAATGACGAAAATTATATTCTCTATAAGAAACAAAACAATAACATACAAACATAGTATTAAAAGTACAAGATGCACATAACATAAAAAAAAATGTGACCAGAAATGCAATGATTTTGTGTGACTATAAAAGTGTCGTAATTGTTCCTACTACACGAACTATCGGTAAAGCGTAATTTATACATTAAATACATTAACACAGTTTATAATTTGAAAATCTGTTTTTCTTGTGACGATGTAACAAGACTTGTCAGATTGTCACTTTGATCGCTGTCTCTTTTGCTGTGAGGATAACAGTTATCATCTTATTTGCCGTACTCGGCTAAGGCGGTCTTTTTACACAGAAAAAGTTCACCTTATCTCTATCCTCCATAACTAGAAGATGATTCGCATTTTCACCCACTCCTCGACTGCTACAACCTGCGCGAGAAAAGAAGTACTTAATGCATTCTAAGTTTTCCTCTTTATCTAGACTTTGGAAGATGCTTTTTAATTCCGTTGCTTGATTCTTCATCAGGTTTTTGTTCCTTCACTGCAGGAGCTGTCTACGACCCTCTCTGTACTACCACAGAGCCATACTTAGGCCACAGAAGCCACAGAATTTGGCCTACACTCTTCACGCTAGCCAGACAAGTTGGAAAGGTCTCACTTATGTTTAAGAATATAAGGTTTGGTTTAGCTTATTATCTTTCCTAAGCCACTTTGTACGACACCCACGGGAAGACTTGGAGTGTTCCTATTCTATCTACACTGCCGATAACCATTGTAATTTCTCTAATAATATCTAAATAGAAGGTTTTAGATAAAAGAGACTAACAATCACACGTCTGAATATCCAATGTAATAGCTCTTCCCAGCGGCATACACGTACATAAACTTAAATTCAAATGTGAATGCGCCATAACTGAAAGCACCTCGGGCAGACAGACACACAGACATTCTACGGACAGTTGCAGCCCGTGTAATGTATTTGAAATTTAATTTCACATTTTCCCTTTTTGTTTGTATAAAGACTTCGTTTTTATGGATGGAAAGTGTTGGGAAATTGCACTCGGATTTTTGTAATTCTCAAAATTTTTGTAGATTTTTTTTATATTCAAACCTTTCTTCTGGATAGTTAAGTTTATCGAAAATCGTAAAACGTTTGTTATGTTTTTAATTCCATTGCCGCATAGTTGGAAACTATTCGGGCTATATAAACATGGTCTAAACAAAACGTCAGCCATATAAATTATTTTTGCTTCAATAAAATGGTATACGTGGGACACTCAGAAAGATTTGCGAAAATAACAAATAGGATTCTGATGGTAATTTTTTTAATTAAACTTTTTAAAGTACTCTCCTCCAGCCTTTATACTAAGTTTTATTCGTCTGAACCAATTTTTGAGACACTTTTTCCAGTCCGCTGTAGGCACCTCGTTTATAGCCTGCTCAAATGCTGACAGTACATCTTCCGGCGACGAAAATTGTATCCCTTTGAGCAGATTTTTTATTTTCGGGAATAAAAAGAAGTCACATGGTGCTAGGTTAGGGCTGTAAGGAGGCTGACCCAGGAGTTTGACCGGCGTGCTGTCCAGGAAGTGCCTCGTTTTGAGCGCGGTGTGGACGGGCGCGTTGTCGTGGTGGAGCAGTAGCTCACGGAGCCCTGTGCTTGGTTGCTTGTTGCTCACAACAGAGAAAACTTCTGGCAAGCATTTGGTAGTATACCATTCGGTGTTGATGCTTTTTTGATTTCGTAGAGGAATGACACCAAGTAGTCAGTCAAATTGAAAAAGCTCACTATCAAAATCTTTCCCCCCGCTTCTAGATTGCTTCACTTTGGTAGGCGTTGATTCGTTTTGAAACACCCAAGCCGTCGACTGGCGCTTCGTTTCTGGATCGTTTTGATAAATCCAGGACTCATCACCTATAATGATGTCGTAAACACGCTGATACGAGCCTGCTTCAAATTTGTTTATCATATCGCGGTACCATTCCACCCGGGCTTGCTTCTGAGCATCTGTAAGGTTATGCGGATTCTCGTGTAGAATCTCGTGGACGCTTCCTGATCCAATCTGCAGGATGTGCTAAATCTCCTGATACGTAACTTGCCTATTGTCGTGGATTAAATTTTTTACTGCTAGCATGTTTTCTTCCGTAACAGCCGTCAAAGGGCGACCACTTCTTTCCTCATCCCCTAAAAATAGTCGTCTACGCTTGGATTCGTTATACCAACGATACACGGTTGCCTTGGAAGGGCCTTCACCCATAAATGTCATTTGAAGCCTATCGTACGATTCATCCGGTTTCAGGCGACACTTGAAATCGTAAAAAATCAGGACGCGAAAATGTTCTCGGCTCAGATCCGTTTTTCAATGAGACACGATAGTTTGAATTGGTCCGCAAGAAATAAGGAGGGAAATTTTAAAATTGGAACGTACCTATTTTTACTTATAAATATTTTTAAAATAGATTGTAACTGGCCAGCCTAACATACATAAAATCTTTTTTTCGCAATACTTTCTGAGTAGCCCGGTACAACGTTGAAGAAACTCGCACCGTCTAAATGGGCCTTAAATTGAGCAGAAACCTCTCATAAAGAGTATTCTCAGTTGTATCCTCAGCTGTACTGCTGCATTGTAAACGCTACGAGCACATACAATAATTCAATTTACCTGTTTACACCTGGATGCCAGGTAAAATTCTTCTTCTTCCTAACCCTTATCATATTCTAAGTGGGGTCGGTACAGCATGTAAGTCGCTTCCATATATTCCTACCATTCGTCATTTCTACTGTCACACTTTTGCTATCCTTATAATCGTAAATCTATCCTTATAAAGTCACCTTTTTTTTGGCCTTTTTCTATTTTGCACCCATTAGCCTTCATATTTAAGACTCATCCAGACCGGCGGCACTTTGTCGACGACAGGTTGAGCCGGCAAAGAGCCGATTCATTGCCTTTTGCCGCCGACTCGTTAATAGCTGACGTCAACGGATAAATAAAAAGTACTTTTTTTATTGCAGGTTAAATTTATCATTGTAATTTTTTAAATATTATTTTAGTGCAAAAGCTACACACTACTAGTGGTCGTTTCGAAACACTTGAATATTATTTTAGTGCTAAAGCTAAAATTTACTAGTGGTCGTCCCTAAACACTTGAATATTATTTTAGTGCAAAAGCAACAAACTACTAGTGGTCGTTTCGAAACACTTAAACGACTTTGCTTGCTACCACAGACGCGTCGACAGCTGCCATCCATAAAGTGCTGCTCGTCTGTGTATGAGCCCTTAGTAGTTTTTTGTACAACGTAATAGAAGCCAGGTAACAAGGCGTCGTAAAAGGCACACATTAATTTTCATCGAAATGTCACATGTAAAAATTCATATTTGTTTTTCTTGTCTCTCAGTCCAGCGTAAAAGCATTTTCTGTATTCTCCTTATTTATCGCTTTTACCACAGACAATAGTCAAACCTGGCACAAAGAGCTGAGTGTAAAGTTGCTGTCTGCTAATGGTATACACACAATAAGACTAAATTTAAATTATTTGAGTGCTTATTCATTTGGTTTAATTGTGTGAACTACGTAATGCTTGCTTGTCCTTTTGAAACCGTTTCGACTTGTTTGGGGCAAATAGAAACAGCACAAAGTTACAAAAGACTCCTAGTCTTTTGTAACTTTGTTACTTTGTGTGAAAAGTGTTCAGTTAACAAATGATTTTGACATTAAATATAAGAATCATAATTAAAACTGTTCTATTAAAAATATCAAAGTAAAATAGTTTCGTAAATATATCTAATGAAAAAGTTTTATTCATCTCATTGTTTTCTTTGTGAAATCAATTAGTTTTGTAGTAAGGCTAATTAATTATAGCAAGATTCTTTTAATTAAATTATTTAGTTTACTACGTGAAATTAAAAAAAGAATAAAACCATCTTCATAGCAAATAGAACCCTGTCTCTTTTACGTGGCTGGCGAACCGCTGTGTCAATTTATTCTAATCAGCCCTTAGCCGTAAATCTGTAATGTAGTTTGAGAAGGTTTCTCGATTTCTTTTGTTTGTAGTTCGCATAGTTGCTGAAGCGTATTTGAGTTTTGCATAGAATTTCTCTTTGATGGAAATCTGTAGGTGTATTGACTCAAAGTGATCGAAAGATATATTTGTTAGTTGAATTTTACCTTGAATATGAGATGAACAAGGGTGTTTGCGAGGATTTGTGATATTTCTGTTTTATTCAAATATTGAACAAATTAATTTGTATCTAGATTTACTAAAATCATAAGATTGGTTGCTAGGCAATTATTAATGTATCTAATGTATTTTATTCGTAAACAATTGTCTCACAATTCAATTACTAAATTAATGCATACTTTTATTAACGCGCAAGATGTTTTTTTTTTATTTGTTTTTGCTGAAGTTTCATCCCGATTGCACCAAATGTGGTCTAAGCCTGATTGAAGCAGCGATTTAAGTGTCCATTTAGACAGAGAGGAAAAATGCTCGAGCAATTTACTAACTCAATTGAAATAGGACCATATTACCATATCCTAAAGTGTATAAACGCTGAAATATGACAAAATGCTCGCGTAAAAAAAACCTCTCCGCTGCGCTGCTCTCTATCTGAACAGACCTTTAGCTACCTCGTGCCCGGTGTGATCTTCGTGTAACTCGGAAATAACGTCAGCAAAATCAAATAAAAAGGTAACTATGTTTCGCAACGCGATAATTTAAATTTAAAAGTACTTAGAATTCAAATTCGTCTCATCCGTTGATAGAATAATAATGATTTATTAATAATAAAATAGGTAATTTTACTTAGAGATCTCACTATACAGTTTAGTTTATATTTTATTGATAAGATTGGTGTATTTGTTAATAAAGAATTAAATATGTCAAAAAGCCTTGTTTTTCTTTATTTAATTAGCAAGACATGCATTTTTCGGGCTCCGTACAAAAAATTAAAAAAGTGAACCCTTATAGGATCACTCGTGCGTCTGTCTGTCCGTCTGTCTGTCAGTGCAATGCTTGTACAGGAAAACCTATAAGAACTATATCACTGGTCAACAAGATTTTGTAACAATGATAACTGGCAGCGATTTACAAAAGAATTCAGTGCAAAAAACATGAACCTAGTTATAAAAAATGTGTAAGACGTCTAAATTTTCAAATATAACACGTCAAAAAATCAAATTTCCTTTTTTTTCTGTAATTTTAAAATTAAACATTTAATTCAATTAGATGATTTTAAATTTTCTAATACCAGCTTAACACTGTGCAAACCTTTCATTTTACAATATTTTATTACATCATTGCTAAATTATTAATAAAAATGACTTAGGTATTACAGATTTTTTGCTGGTCGGTATAACGCCATACAATGCGCGCAGTACGCAATGTACGGGAAATATTACGGTAACTTAAATCTTTATATATATATCCATAGATAAAAAAGGAACAAAAGTAAAACAAATTTTGTTTTGATTTTGAAGGCTGATTACATCATTTTTGTTACAAAATTAAATAACCTGCACAGAAGCTATTTACTATAAATAATTAAAAATATCAGAAATTGGGGAAAATCTGATTTTATAATATAACATTATTCTCAATTCTGACCTCCTAGAAACAGAAAAAAATATGTCCATATACACTATACAAAAATCTGTAAAAGACAACTAGTCTTACTCCAGTGGGAAAAAAAAATGTAAAATTTTGTCGACCAGTGTATCAAATGAAAATAAAGTGGTAAACTCAAAATACGTTCACTTATGGAAAATAGTTTATTAAAACACTACTAGATAGCGCTATTATTAGTTAACTCGCATCTTACTATGACGATTTCAAATGTGATGTTTTATATTAATTTAAAACTTTGGCATTGTACTATAAGAGTTCTATCAATTGAAAATAAAGTGGTAATTTGTTCACTTGCGGATTTTTTTTTTGAAATTGTACGGAACCCTCTCCACGCGTGTTCAACTCGCACTTACTTTACTGTCAAACCAAAGCCGCCTTTATTTCTATATATGCATAGAATAGCTTAAAAAACTCGGCCGGCTGGCGCCACAGATGCCAGCAGTTGCGAGGCTTTTGTTTTGTTCAAGCTATACTATACATTGCAAAAATAGGAATACAGATAAATATGGTTTGACCATTCAGTTAGAATAGTTGTACCTAAATCTTAAGTCTATGCGTTCGACAGTGAAAATACGCTGCCCGCCGCTCTGCCGCCCGTTCCGGTGAGAGTTAAGAGCGGCCATCCCGTCTCACTGTTCATACAAACGCTCGTACGTGATTATGACGTTGTAACTGATCTGTCTTGAAAACTTTTGAACTAACATTTATCTTGTGTGCTATTTCTAAGTTTCTATCAAAATAAAAAATTACGTTTCGGAAAAACAAATTCATTATAAGCCTCCAAAAGCTGCTTTTTTGCACAAAATTTTAAATTTTTTTGCACAATAATCTTAGAAATTTAAGATAAAAATAGAATTGTTCTTTATAACATTCATCACAGAAAACGTAACTAATAGCTTTACAATTTTTCTTTTCATAATATTTGTAGAATTTTTTTCTTTCCATTTTTAGACTCTGTAGCTAACATTAAAATAAAACAAAACATAAATGAAAGCTAAGTTTTATTAAAGCCTAATTCTAAAAGATTGCCAAGATTCTAATCACCTTTTTATCGCAAATAGCTTTCTCAGAATAGTTTACGCAGGGTTTCAACAAGAAATCTTGAACTAATTTAGTTTATCATTTGCAACTTTCGTCACGTACTTCATACATTTATATTTTTAGCGGCAATGCGTATTTACAGACCCTGGCATGTTTTACTCATGGACGGAATGCTAAGCGGCTAATGAGAGAATTAGCAGCTAATGTTGTTTGTTTGGGGCTGTTTACTTACACCTCTTACATAATTGCGGCAAAAAGAGTGTAATATTTGCAAGGTTAATGTATGTAATTTATTACATCGTAATTTTGAAATACTGAAACAGATTTAATGTGTCGTATCGTTTGAATTCGTACATCATCCGAAATAATATGAGTTATCCTATTAAAGTAGTCATGTATTCTTAGTTAAGGAACATTTGTTTTTAAATTGTCGTATAAAAAATCAATAAAGTTTTCTGATTCCGATCACCTTTTTATCTCAAATAGCTTTATAGAATATACAAAAAGAAATTTTGAATTAATTTTGTTTATTATTTGCGGGTCTCGTTACGTACTTCATATATTTATATTTTTAGCAGCAATGCGTACTTACAGACTTTAGCATGTTTTACTCACTGATGGAACGCTAAGCGGCTAATAAGAGAATTAGCAGCCAATGTTGTTTGTTTGGGGCTGTTTACTTACATCTCTTACATATTGCCGCAAAAAGAGTGTAATATTTGCAAGGTTAATGTATGTAATTTATTACATCGTAATTTTTAACCCGTCAACAACCGCAATTTTACAAACCCATTGTTATCTATTGTTCTCTCGGTCGGATCCGACCGACTGGAAGCTGACGGGTTAAATACTGAAACAGATTTAATGTATCGTATCGTTTGAATTCGTACATCATCCGAAATAATATGAGTTATCCTATTAAAGTAGTCCTGTATTCTTAGTTAAGGAACATTTGTTTTTAAATTGTCGTATAAAAATCAATAAAGTTTTCTGATTCCGATAACCTTTTTATCTCAAATATCTTTATAGAATATACAAAAAGAAATTTTTAATTAATTTTGTTTAATATTTGCGAGTCTCGTCACATACTTCATATGTTTATATTTCTAGCAGCAATGTGTAATTACAGACCCTGGCATGTTTTACTCACGGACGGAATGTTAAGCGGCTAATTAGAAAATTAGCAGCTAATGTTGTTTGTTTGGGAATGTTTACTTACACTTCTACAATTGTCGCAAAAAAGAGTGTAATATTTGCAAGGTTAATGTATGTGAGCTAATTTAATACGTCGTTATTTTTAAATACCAAAACAGATTTAATATATCGTATCGTTTGTATTCGTACGTTATCCCAAATAATACTTATGAGTTATCCTATTAGAGTAGTCCTATATTTTTAGTTAAGGAACATTTATTTTCTGATTGTTGTATAAAAAAATCAACAAAGTTGTCTGATTTCAATCACCTTTTTATCTCAAATATCTTTATAGAATGTTCAAGAAGAAATCTTGAACTAATTTTCTTAATTATTTGCGAGTCTCGTCACGTAGTTCAGATATTTATATTTTAGCAGCAATGCGTAATTACAGGCCCTGGCATGTTTTACTCACGGACGGAATGTTAAGCAGCTAATGAGAGAATTAGCAGCTAATGTTGTTTAGGGTCGACGTTCGGACAGATTATTTTAAGGACAATTGTCTAACTGTTCTTCTTTATAATTTATCTGTCTGTGTTGTTGATGAGAGTTACATTACATATAATGTCTTTTAACGCATTTCACAATAAACCTCAGCGGTTCATAGACATATCGTGTCATGTTATTCTGTACTTATTTCGCAATAATGATATCTATACATATAATAAAATCGTAACCGATCGCTGTCTGTACATGGAAGATAAACGAGAAAAAATATTGTTGGGAGCTTTTATCAACGCAATAGAACCCAAAACAATGATTTTTAAAATTTTTGTCTGTTTGTCTGTTTGTCTGTGCGTTTGCGCACGCTAATCTCAGAAACGGCTGCACCGATTCGGTTGCGGTTTTCACTAATGTATTTTGATAAGTTTCACTTAACATTTAGTGTTTTTATTGTAACATTTAGTTTTTGTTTCATTTAAATCCGTTCATAAATATAAAAGTTATATCAATTGAAAGAATCACGGCCTACATTTTTGTTCGAAAAATTGATTTTAAAGTAACCAATGCAACCGATTGGCTGTTAATCGTTAAATAAAATTATGATTGAAAGTTAATATATTATAAAGTTAATAAAAACCAGCCAAGTGCGAGTCGGACTCGCGCTCAAAGGGTTCCGTGTCATTATCTATAAAAATCATGTTTTTTGTATGGGAGCCCCACTTAAATACTGATTTTATTCTGTTTTAGTATTTGATGTTTTGTATAGCGGCAATAGAAATACATCATCTGTGAAAATTTAACTGTCTAGCTATCACGGTTCATGAGATACACCGCCTGGTGACAGACTGACGGACAGTTGTCTTAGTAATAGGGTCCGTTTTTACCCTTTGGGTACGAAATCCTAAATATTGACAATTTCGTGGTTTCGGAGTGTTTTCAAAAAGTAAGCGGCCACCGTGCTAGGTCTGTGAAGCGGGAGTGGCAAAAGCGGTAAAGGCGTTGACACCGTAAGTTTTACAGCGGCAATACCTGCACCATCTGTGAAAATTTCAACTGTCTAGCTATCATGGTTCATGAGATACAGCCTGGTGACAGACAGGTCTTAGTAATAGGGTCCCGTTTTTACCCTTTGAGTACGGAATCCTAAATATTTACAATGTCTATGGTTTCGGAGTGTTCTTAAAAATTCGTTTTTTTTTTGGTCACCGATAGATGATAAAATTCAAAATCCGCTGTTCAAAAATTTTAAATTTAAATACGGTTCTGGGCATATTAACATTTCATAATGAACATCAGTTCGGACTACTAAAAGTCACCGTCTTATAATAGGTGCACTATGAACCCTATCGGGTATCGAAACCAAAAAGTAGAACGGAAAGTAAGTTTTAGAGCCTCTGCAGACAGAGCCTAGGGTCGCAAAACGCTGCCCAACAGCCATTCTTAGCGTAATTGTGGTAGAAATATCAAAAAATAAATCAAAATAGGTAGTGATAGGATATGTTGCTAGCTGCTGATTTTCGTCCATTCACTTTGATCGGCTTTTACGATCTGTGTGGAAAGGGAAGATTTTTTTTCTCAAATCAGCATGGAAGAGTCCAGCGCGGTGAGTTCCGCGCCGCCTGATACTTTTTGACTACGAGAAGACGTTAGTGAGAGTGGTTTGATTAGGTAAGGCTAGATTCACACCCTAGCGGACTGCCCAGCTTGGGCCAGAAAACCACGCTAAACTGTGCGCGGTAGAGGGGCACGGCCTTTCGGTGTCAATCGTGGTTCGTCACATGGTCGACAGCGAAACATCGTGGACAAAGATGCAGGCCTTTGCGGAGAGCGTCATTCATGCTTCGCAAAGAGGCGGCGGAAAGACGCCGGGAGGCAACGACTGACCTGGTCATCCGCCGCCGATTCACAGGGCGCAGGAGGCGGGCTTATGGCCAGCAACTGCTGCCTCCATAACGTGGGCCAGTCCACATTTATTTAATTTTTTTGTTCATTAGATACAAAATGTATATAGAACAATAGGCGAACTTAACGCTTAAAAGCGTGGTCTACCAGTCAATCTTTGGGTTATACAGACGGTCTAAATGTGGGTTGCAAGATCAAAGTAGAATACATACATAAAACGATAACTAAAATAATATTTATTTCCCATATACATACATACATACAATGTGGAAGGGACATTCCCGTAATAAACCAAACACGGGCTATACAAGTTCACTATGGTAACGTTAGTAATTATGTTAGTTTTGTCTATAGTACAATAAAATTAAAATAACAAATATTTACATTCCTATACAAATTGTCCGGGCGGTTGCACACTTTTGTGGAAATGTTAGTTTATTTTATATTTTTTGATTGTTATTGTAATTTTATTATACTTTAGTGATGTTGTGCCCGTGGTTTGATTTTACGGGTATGTCCTTTCCACGTTCTATAAATACTTACATATACTCGTACATTTAATATAGGATACCTATAAATAAATAAATTGATGCAGTAATTTTTAATAAATCTACTTTTATAGATCAATAGATTTGGTTGTCAATATGGTGGATTGGAGTAACGACAGCATTCTACGGTTTAGAAACTGTATTTTTCGATTTCCTTGCCGAGTGCGTTCAAATAGTTATGCGTCTATTTCAACGTTCCTCATGTTCGCGGATCAGCGCTCAACTGAATGCTCCGCGAATGTGTGAACGGACACTCGCGTCGGCACTCGCGTACGAACGTTTCGTCAACATTTCGACGAGTGCCAACGCGAGCGCGAGTGTGTAAACGCGGTGTTAGTAATAGGGTCCCGGTTTTACCCTTTGGTTACGGAATATTTACATATTTTGCGCCTCCTTAAAAAAGACTTCTTGATCTCGGCATCAACAGTAGATTGACTGGTAAATAAAGCCTGTGGCTTTAAGTCCACGTATTACATTTGTAATAAAGTTAAATAAATAAAGCCCTAATAAAGTAGGAATACGCATTTCTAGCGGAGAAATATTTATTTTATAGTTATCTCTTTATTGTGGTAAACTAAGAAAAACACAATAAATACAATTATTAAATATCATTAAGTAGTGAAATAACTGTGTTTTTAAAACACGGCTTACCACAGATTACTGTACAAAATACAATTTGGAACTAACAAGCAATAATAGCAAGTTAAGAAGCTTTATGCGTGGTCCGCACATCTACGGGTGACAAGTTACAAACAATTTTCGAGCTCCTCCGAACTTAAGGGGCTACCTGAAGTCCAGTGCTGCCCCAATTTGAAATAAATCATTTGAAAAGAAACGGAGATATTATTTAAAATTTGGCTTTGATAGAATCTATTTTATGAACTACTGTTTATATTTTAAAGTGAGAACGTGTAGCTTTTTATAGCATTTTTGCTAAGAGTGGCCGTTTTTCGCAAAAATACTATAAAAAGCTACACGTTCTCACTTTAAAATATAAACAGTAGTTCTGAGAAGAAAAAACATTCCGGGCTCCAAAGCAGCATGAATATCCAACGCGCTAAGAAGAAAACCTTCATATAACATAATCCGACACCAGAACATACTACTATGTATGCAATGATAGAATGTCTCGCAAGAGTAAGCACTATTTTCCAATGTCCATAATTCTAAATAAACGCGAAACTGCATGTTTCCCCCGAGAATTTGAGAGCGTGTCAAAACGTCAGAGAAATAAAACTAGAGCGAACAGTTACGAACAAAGAAACTACTCACAACTGTAGTTACGAACAGTTTGTAACAATTCCGGTCGCTCTCAGGAGACACGCAGTAAATGCTTCCATCGATCGGATGATAGATGAGGCCACACCCGCGGCTATTACTGTGAAAATATTAGATTTATTGCCTCGTACATTTTAATCTCAGCTCCATTTTACCCCTTGATTGTGATTTTTTCTGCTTTCTCACTCAAAGCAGCTATGATTCTGTCAATTGCCATCGTACCTTACTGGGCGGCATAATTCAGTAAGTAAAAATACTTTTCTCAAACATGCTCGGAAATGCATTATCGTAGTAAAAAGAAGACACGAAGTTTGTAATTCTTGGCTCATGCATTTCTTACTGGCCTAGGGTAGGAAAGTGGTATGAAAATTAATTCCTGGCTGCTGCTCAAAACAAAGACGACAAGAAAAGAATTCAGAATGACAAAAACAGAACTGTCATCTGAAACGTCAATGTGACTACATTGAAGTTTCAGATGACAGTTCTGTTTTTACATTTGGCAAAGATATTAAGCGTTTAATTCCATCACTTGTCATACAGCCAATTGCTACCAATTATAAAATTGCACTCTTTGACCATTTATATAAATATGCCTACAATTTTATTAAGTCTTGGTATTAAATCACACAAAAATGTTTGTTTTTTGTAACATTTTATACGTGAAATATGACGGGGCTGTATGGGCTGTTTCCTTTGTACTTAGAAACGCGGGAAAGCACTTTCTTTTCTTTCAAAGCACGTAGTGATTCATTATATATACTCTTTGCATTAACATTAATTTGCTGTCGGTAAATATTTGCATATTTCTTGTTATCAAAGCACTATACATACCTCGGCGGGAATGGCATAGCCGGACTCGTAATTATTTTCAAAACTACTCATCAGGAAATGTCATACATCCCGCTTAGTGATGTGCCGCCGATAAATTTTCTGATCACGGAAATTTCTTTCCTTGGAAATTTCCGGGAATTGAAATTTTCAACATTTTTCAAGAATTGTAGTTGAAAATTTTCCTAAAGAAATTTCTTGTGGGAAACTTTTCAGACCGTTTCGAAAATTTCTGGAACTGTAAATTACTAATTCCGCTCTCTGCAGAAATGTACTATAAGGCGATTAGCACACTGCTCTGCACCAACGCCCGTAGCGCCGGGCCACCATACAAAAATCACGAGCGTAGACGCGGTGTCAGTGTGTTGTACTATGCGTGTTTTCTATACAAATTGAGGTACTTGTATGCTATCCGGTCCCACGCTATGCAGCGGGGTGCGGAGCAGTGTGTGAATAGCCTTATTGCACCAAAACACACGAAAATAATGTAAACCTGATGTACAATACTCTAGCATTATAAAATGAACTAACGTTGGTTCGCTAAACCAATTTTCGTTAAAATATGTTGTCTCGTTCTTACAATATTAAAAATTGAAAAAAGAGATTAGAAAAACAAAACAAATTTTATCAAAATCTAACTTTTCTCGCAAGTACACGTTGTTAGGTGTCATTCGATTGTAAAACCTTTGGGTTTTATTCTTATGAGGCTACGTGAATTTTTCGGGGTCCAGCGCTGCCCTCATTTGAAATAAATTATTTGAAAGGAAATGGAGATATTTAAAATTTTATCTTGATCAGACCCTAGACAAACAATTTTATGCACTATTGTTCACAGTTTAAAGTCAGAACGTGAAGCTTTCCTACGGACATTAACCTTAAGTGGCCGTTTTTCGCTAATGTGCGTAAAGATTCACGTTCTCACTTTAAACTGAAAGCAGTAGGTAGTTGATAAAATAGTTTGGAGGGTTCTCTAGGTTCTGATCAAGACAAAATTTTTAAATAATATTTCCGTTTCCTTTAAAATTATTTATTTCAAATTGGGGCAGCACTAGATCCCAAAAAATTCAGCAAGGGGCTACCTGAGTTACAAGACAACATAACTTCATTAAGAAGGACTCGCTTGATTTGTCTTGACAAGCACTTCATGGTAGACAATCTCTAGGGTCTTGTCAGGGAGGCAGAAGGTGGTCGTTGAAACTCAGTAATAAAACGACAAAACTCCATCGAGTTTTTTTTTAATAATTATTTTACGGCTCTAGATACTTGTCCTTTGGAGCCTATCTTTATTTTATCACTTCTTTATTCCTAACCCTAACTATGCAATCAAAGGTTGATGTAGGTCTTTTGATTGATTGCTGGCCAGTCGGGCGATGGAAACGGGATTCTATCGCTCGACAAATATGGTCCTCCGGGTTGAAAGGCGCGTCTGTGTCAACACGCGCCTTCACCCTAGCGGGTAGAGCTGAAGGCCGACGGGCCACCCCGCAGGCCACTCCGACCCCTCTCGCTTATGAGAGGGTACCGTGAGTGGTGAGCCCAGCCGAGGCCGCTGAAAAGCGGTCGCCGCGCCAGGTCTGTGGAGCGAGAGTAGCACACGGGCCTGGCAATAGCGGTACCGGCGTTGACACCGCGGAGTTTTTAGTGGTAACACCACATAACCTTACCGGTCTCCCGTGACTGGTGAGGTATACGAAGGGATTTTCTCCGCGTGAAAAAAAAAAAAAGGTCTTTTGATTGCTTCAAGGGAGCTTCTGGGGACAAATCTGTACGAGTCCACTGGTTTTCATAGCTGATTGAGTGGCGGACGGCGCCTAAAGACGCCTACCACAGGCCGCAAATAAATATCACTACAACCGCACAATGAGTGTCCACTTTAATATATTTTACATATTGTCCATGAGCATGAGCATTTATAACACTAAACTACACCAAATTCATATTATAAAGTCTACTAGAATCAATTTGTAAAACAATTTAAAGCAAACTCCAACTGAACCCCTTGACTTCCCGCCAAAAAACCCTCCATCAAGTTTTGGCTTATTTCATTTGTCTAAATAAGTACTTCGGCCTCACAATAAAAACATGTAAAAAATATTATTTAAAAAAATCGAAATTTGAAACAGCTACCAGTAATATAAAAGACAAAAACGTAGATCTAAAAACAAGCCACTTTAATCTTACAACTGTTGAATCCTTAAGTTACAATCTGCAAAGTTGCCTCATTATTTTCCTTTCTGTAGGCGCAGTGTCTCGTTCAGAGAATAAGGACATACGAAGCCCTGTTCCTATAGTAATTTACAATAAAACAGAGCCAGCGACATTGTTATTTTCAATAAGCCTCTATAGCGGGGATAATGAAAAAAGTTTTTATTACCGACAATATGCGGTTGTACGATGGCATTGGGAATATAACGGTGTCCTTGAATTTAACTTGCACGGTATTTTTTGTAGATCAATTTAGATGGTTGTACTGAGTGGTTTTGTTAATAAATGTATGAGCAGAAATTATTAAATCTTTTTTTCAGGTGTAGTTATAAATACCATTAATGTTTTTGAGCTGCCTAAAGGCATCTGGCGTATGGCGTAGCTAGATTATTAAATAATATTTTTTTCATTACGGCAGAGCTAATAAGAAATGAATAAAGTGTATTTAAAATACAGACTTATGAAAAGAATACAGCGTGGCATGAATTTACACTTGTCTAAGCTACATTCGTTTTGTTGTTTTTATTTATCATAATTGGTTATATTTAAAACAAAATAGTAAGGTGATATTTTTTTATAAATGTAAAAGAGTACTTAGAACACAAACACCCACATTAACTGTGTATAAATATATTATTCAGGCAATTCAAAAATAGGTTACGAGTGAAAATTTCCACGCGTTCTAAGTATATTATGTAATGTTTGGTCTCTGCTTCCATTTGTATGTCTGTGATTTGAAATGAAAATATTTGGAAAATCAATATAAAATGACGTGAAGATTATAGTATTATAATTTATTCATAAAACTTTACAAGGTTAAGTAAAAAATTCTTATAAAAACGTACCTAACTAAATTAAAATTTATAAAAATATTAATAGCTTTCTTTTAAATAGTAGTTTCTCTTTCATGATATAAAAATCCACCATTTCTGCCAAGTACCTACTCGTAAATCATTTCCACACCATGCCATAAAAAAGCGCCTGACTCAAAAGTAGAAGAGAAGAAGATAATATGAAAATAAAGCTTTTATATACACTGCTCGTATTAAGCTGAAAAGAGTTGTGCTGTGTTTGACTATCAGAATTTCTTTACTTACAAGGCCGATTCGATTAAGCTAGAGTAAGTTTTTACTCGAGAGTAAACTGTTATTTACTCTTAATGAAGCCAATTTTGCATTTTGATTTTATGACAACATGTCCACGACCGATTTTGCGGTGTAATTATTTTATATCGAAAGTAACTTTAGATGTCGGTATGACTGGTGAGTGTTAATTGTCGTAAAGCGAAAAAAATGCAAAAAAATTGTCTTAAATTTCACATTTCGAAATAATATCCAACAAAATAAATTTATTTCGAAGGAGCATTGTACACAAATTTTAGTAGCATTTTACAATGTGCTCGGCATTTATTTAATTAAGCTTGTACCTCGAGTATCTATGTAAGAAAAAAGTAAACAAAATTAAACCTTGAGTAAAATTACTTGCAGTTTAATTTTTTGGTACCTGAATAGCTGCACTGGCGTAACTTAATATATGTTTGGTCTAATTGGGAAGTTATATGTACTACTCTATCTCTATGTGCTCATAAAATCCCAATAGTTGTTAAAAAACAGCTAGGCGCAGCTTTAATCAAGACTTTAATGGAGCAGCAGCCCTAAGCAGCTTACGGATTTATGAAAATATTGCCTTTTTATGAGAAATCTAATATAACAAAAATATTTTTATTGCCTATGGCCATAGGCCATTTTCTAAATAAAACAATTTTGATATTCAACTAAGTTTACATCAACAACTAATCTCTTATACATTGCACAGTTTGACTCCAAAGAAAAAAAACTAAGTTGAGGTACCAGGTTCTGTTTCACTTTGAGTCCTCTTCTTACTTAACGTTTTTGACTCCTCCAAAGAAGAGGGCAATTCAATGTTCTTAGTCTCAGGCAACGGATAACACAGCACACCACCAAGTATCGCCAAAATTCCGAATATCAGCCCTGACTGAAACTGCGGCAATGAATTTATTGGTGGCGCCACAATCTGCCCAATTCTGGCTACAAGGGACATAAATCCTAACGCCGAGTTCCGGATAGAAGTTGGAAACAACTCAACGCCAAAGAGAAAGGCAGTAATAAAAGACATGAAAAAGAAACAATTACAGATACAGGCGAAGCAAACCTTAACCATTTCCAAACGATCAGGAATAGAAATGACAATGATCATGAAAATGCCAGACAAAAAATTCGTGCTCATCAGAAATGTGCGTCTGCCTAATACTTTGAGTAGTAACGTAGCTACTAAAGTAGCAGGAATTAATACAGCACCAGATATAGCGACGTTTTTGTGGATATCTCCGCTCATTTGACCGATGTATTGTGAGACGCCATAGTAGCCCATGCCACAGACGAAGTAGTTGCAAGACATGCAGGCGAGGTTGATGCTTAGTCGTCTGTGCTTGAAGATTTCAATAAACTTCATCTGTGTTCTGGATGAATTCTGTTGGGCGCCGTGGAACGCTTCGATCTCAGCTTTGATTGATTCGCTTGAGACCTTGTTACTGAAATCAAAATTTTATCGATTTTAAGTTAAGGTGAATATCTGTAATAGAAAAATTGAAATGCTTTTATTTATTTTTCGCTGACGTTTAGTATCGAGTTGCACCAACCTATTATAAATTGTATCATTTAATTGATATGCAACGCGATAAATTAAAATTGATTATTTGGTTGTTACTTTTTTATTCAAAACTTGTAATTTTTTGAGAAGGGCGAAGGTGTTAGGGAATAAAACATTTTAACGAATTAAAATTTTATAGAGTGAGTAAAATAGAAGAATATGTTAGCTAAGGAACTAGTAAGTCCTGGCTACCCTTTCTACCCATAGATGAAAATGTTCAGTAATTAAAATACCACTTACAACTTCGAAATTTTTTCCATCACTTGAGCTGCTTCATCTACCCGTCCTTTATCCATAAGCCATTTCGGCGACTCAAACGTGATCCATCTCATCAGTACAAAAATGAACACCGGTATAGATATAGCTAATTGGAACTCGTCACAGTCTCTCAGAAAATAGGAGATGCCTGCCATGCTCATGTGACTGAAGTTTATCGGTATATGGAAGAGGGCAGAAACTACTTCTCGGTTGTTCAACCCGCAGTATTCGACGCAGAAGACGTAGGATGTGACGATGTATCCGCCAGCTCCGATTCCTTCGATGCATCTCATGACAGTGAAGGCTGCAGACGTGGGCATGAGACTGACGAGACATCCGGAGACTCCTAAGAGTAAACAGGACCAAGTGCATGCGGAAAGACGGCCGAATCTAGAAAAGTGACATTTGAAGTAATTGATTAGTTTTGCAACCAACCGTTTTGCAAAGGATCATTTTGGGGTTTTGAAATATTAAATTCTATTATGTTGATACCGTAAGGATAAGGACTTAGTTGTGAATGGTATAGAATCTTATCCACAACGTTTATATAGTAAGTCCCCCTTAAAAATCGTATTCCATCGCAAAATTTCTACTTAATGGTTTTGTTTGAAATTTTAAAGTCCAAAAGTGTATCACCGGAAATGTGTATAATTAAGGAATTCTATGCAATAATTACAAAGGTTTTATATATAATTCCAAGCATATATAGATAATGTATGAAATACCGTATGGAATTAAAAAAAAACCTTTAATTTCTTGTCAAGTGTATTTTTTACTTTAGGGATTTATTAAGTAAACTTTAATGACCCCTTGACATATTTTTATTTTTGCTGAGGATGCAAATGATAACGCGCTAAGATGAAGATGAAGAAGATTCATATCATACGTCAGTCATATGATGTAGATGACTACAGCATATGACTTAGTCAAAGGACATGAGTCCTTTGATAATTTAACAAATTAGAAACAACAGAAACTAGCTTACTTGTCTGACCAAAATCCAAATGAAATCGATCCAACTAAAGTCCCCACATACACCATACTCTGACCAAAACTGACCAGCCATTGGCTATCACAGTACGAGCCAAACTTCGACTGGACAGTCTCTGTGAACACGCTTCTATCCCATTCTGGATCATCACACGGACAGGAGTTCTTTATATCCCCTGAAGCATTTACATTAAGAGTTTCATTACAATAAAAATCCATAGGCGGCGACAAAAATATTATACTAATGACATGCCAAAACACTGGCCATTTACTCAAATATAGCAAGAAAAAGAAGTAATAATGGTAAGGAGTTAGAATACTGAAATGTCTTTCTATTGGATTGTTTAACTTAAGCACACTATGTCTCGCCATTATTTTAAAATGAATAAAAAAATACAGTAATACAAATCACATTTTTGACATGCAGTAACGAAATTCAAGAAAATCTCATTGGTTACGCGTAAACTAATCGTATCAACTTTTTATAAACACGTTTCCTTCCGTCAATTTTGAGGAAAAAGTCCCGACTTATAAGAAAAGTTTGTTATGAGCAGAACAGCGAAACCATTTTCAAAGTTATAAGGATTGGGTAACATGGAATAAATAGCTTTTGATGGATCGCGCATTCATCCATCATACTTAGATTATGATCCAATTGAGTCCAGAACGGTCAATATTGGGCTCCTATCTATTATGTTCTTAGAAACAATAGCTTACTTAGGCAAATGAGGTTAGATAACACAGGCAGCGACCCGTCCGCCTTTCGCAGTTTCTCTTGGGCGAATAAATTAATTTTGTTCTGTTATATTCCACGTGCGAGCAAAGCGAGCGAAATTCTCCACGTCTACTTGAACAATCCGGCATTTGTTTTTATGCACGTATATGAGAAAGTTTGTTCGATGATAGATAACTCATATACACGCGTCACGCAAATTAATTTTCATAAAGCTGCAATCCTAGATATGATTGGAGCTTCATGAAAAATATGTGTGTAGATGTACTCGATAAAAATTTCAAATTCGAACATGAGCCAAGTTCAATAACAATTTTGCAGAAATATGGGGTACGCTAGTTTATTAGTATTTATATTGAAGGTACTTTGGCTGGTCCATAAATTTCCACGTATGACAGAGAAATAAAAGGGGTCTGCTTATACGGAAATAGGAGAGCAGAGCTAATAGGAGTACGTGAATTGACCAATCACAACGCAAAAAATTTCTGCTTTGGTTTTTATTTAGCCTACGTATTAATTTTACCTCTAAACTCCAAAAAGCCCAAGATAGTCACACACCAAGTATTTTCAATGTCTAAAAATTAACAACTAAATGACGCCAAACGCTAGAACTTTCTTTCTTTCTAGAAACCAGTCAAAATACATTTAAATTTTTTTAATTACAATATTTTGCCCTGATCTGACCATGTTGTTTCAAAACTAAAAGACTACGTTTTTATGAATAAAAAGAGGAAAAAATTTTGATGTTGATTTTACAAACATTGCCTTTTTGTTATAAATAAACAAAAACGATTTTACTAAGCTAAAACTATTAAGAGTAGAATTTCATTTTAACTTACAGCTCAAACAAAATTCTACTTTAGTAATGAAAAGTTTGACACCAGTGTTGGCCACTTACACACAAATACAAAAACAAACAGTACGAAATTACCATCCGGAATTATTTATTAAGCCAACGTACTGCCTACAGAAATAATGACGTATACGGTATACCTACTGTCAAACCGCATTGATTGATGAGTTTTCTCAGTAAATCTCAAATTCCACCTGTTTCCTACACATTTGAATAATTTACATTCGGGAAAATACACCATTATTTCCTAGGGCAATAATTGAAGCTGGCCAAGATTGAAAATGGAGCCCTTATGGGCTCTGTAGTAGTAGTAAATAAAGTCTTCGAAAATGGAGAATAAAATTTTTCAAAATGAATAAATGGTTATATTTTTTTATTGTCATGATTAAAAAAAATAGTTACATTACTCTATTAATATTTAATTATGACAGTTGAATTATTTAAAATTGCATTGATTAAAATCCAGAGATAAGAGATATAAATTATAATTCTATGTTAAAATCAAAAGGTGGCGCCATCTTGTTAAAAAAAAAGAGTGTGACGTGAGAAGTCTATGCCGTCCACAACCTAAAGAATAAAGTACACATCCGGTGTACCTAATGGCGGCGGGAGAGGGGGCATTCTTGTTGGAGCATTGGCGCAGTGCAGACTACTGAGGACTACTAGTTAAGAACCATCACAATATTATAACACATTTTACCAAACCAACCAAATTATTTTATTGTATTTAAAGCAGTTGTATTTTACATGTTAATTATTTTAAAATAAGTAATTATTATAGGCAACCCATCGCTCCGTCACAAGAGAGACAGACGTTTGCAAGAAAGCAGTACTTACTCACATTGGTGTATGCCGCATTTCAAAGAATCCAAATTGTCGACATGTGGGTCAACCCCATTGCAATAACGTCACTATCGTGTCTACCTCTTTAGGGATAAAGACGTGTATTTTTGGTGTTTGCTTTCCATTGAACAAGTTCACTAAACCACGTATTTTCGATCAATTATACAAACATATTAAGTGTACACATGATCTTTTTTTATTTGAAAATTTAAGAGGAACATGAGATATCATTTAAAATTTTGCCGTCAGTATGCCCTAGATATAACAGTTCAAACTATTTTATGAACTACTGTTCATAAATTAAGTTTTAAGTAAGAACATTAAGCTTTTCTAAGCACATTTGCGAAGAACAGTCACTTTTAGCTAATGTACGTAGAAAAGCTTAAAATATATAATATATATAATAGTTCATTAAATGGTTTGAAAGGTCATCTAGGGCTTGTTTAAGACAAATTTTTTAAATGATATCCCCGTTTCCGTTCAAATAATTGATTTCAAATGGGGGCAGCATTGGACCCCGAAAAATTTATGTATCTTATGTAGTTTATTCACTACCGAATTTGACTTGTACTCGTATATCATGAAAGCCCAAGGGCCTTGCGAGTGCATCAGAGATACAAATTGTTAATAGAATTCGTCCATTAGATGCTATGTCCTAAATTAGTGCATTAATGCCGCTCGCATTTCATTGGTAGTGCTGTTTATTTATTTAGGGTCAAGACAAACGAGCGTAATTTTATGTCGTGGGTCGCAGAAAATGAGTTGCGCAATGTCTGTTCTATAGAATATCACACATTTTCTGTCGCCGAGTTGTGCAAGCAAAACTTTTAGGCCGAGCCGAATGAGTGAAATGATTTGTGTTGTCGGTAGCAGAAAATAAGCAAATGTTTGTGCTTTAAATAATTATAACACATTTTTTGTTGCCGTTGACTCGCCGAATAAAACCTCATTTACAGTAGGAATTCTGCAACTCATTTTCTGCGACGCACAACCATATCACAAATAAAATTCTGCTCGTCTGGCTTGACGCTGAGTGCTAATTTTAAGGTTAGTAATATAAATAATGCTTCTAAATTCAGGCTGCTTCCAAGCGATCTCTGGGAAAATCCTTGGGGAGTATTGAAATATGTTTAAAAATTATCGTTTTTTTACCTCGTTTTGTCCTTTCTAAACTTATTTTACTATATAAACTATCTATGTTACGATTAAAACATATAAAATAATAATTAGCCAAGTGCGTGTCGGGCCACGCGCAGAGTAGGGATCCGTAGTTACGAATGCCAAATTTGAGTTCATGCCACAAAAAACGGCTAAAATTTAATTTCTATTGAATTTGTATGAAATTTTTCTTTTCGGAGTACATTTTATAAGTTGATCCCCTACCTAGCTCTGATAGTTTTCCTTTAAATTTCGTTATATTTACTATAGCTGTGATTTTTTTCACGTGTCCATATGTAACCGTTTAGCAGATGGGGGGGGGGGAACACTTGACTATAACAACATTTTTCACTTTAAAAACAAATATTTCTGAAACAGATGCCTAAATCTAAAAATGGTATTTGCATGCTTATAATATTTTTGAAAGACATATTCAACGATACCCCACCTGATTGGTTAGTCGAGAAAATAAAATTGACTTTTGACTTTACTTGTATGGGAGCTACCCTAAAAAAAATCGTCTTCAATATTTTATTTTACGTTTTTTTTCCGCACAATTAATATACATACCTATACCAAATTACAGCTTTCTAGTACTTATAGTCGCTGAGTAAAACTGCGGACGGACAGACAGACAGACAGACATGGCGAAACTATAAGGGTTCCTTGTTTACTACGGAACCCTAAAATTGAATTCAAGACCTAATTTTTATAATATATATATATAATATATATTATAGAGCCCATAAGTCCGCTTGACTTATGCGGAAAACGGAAGCTAAAGTGTGTAGAAAAGCTTCACGTTCTTATTTTAAACTTCAAACAGATAGTTCATAAAACTGCCTCCGTGGTCCAGTGGTCCAGGCGTTCGCCTTGTGACCCGGAGGTCATGGGTTCGATTCCCACTGGGAAGCATACTTTGTGAAAAGTTGTTTCCAGTCTGGATAGGATATTGCAGGCTTGAATCACCTGATTATCCGAAAAAAAAGATGATTCCGTGTTTCGGAAGGCACGTAAAACTGTGGGTCCCGAACGTCACCTAGCGTTTGATCATCAAACTATCCAAGGATTGGTTCCTGGTTTGCCCTTTGGGTTGTGGAGGTCAGACGGCAGTCGCTCTGTGTAAAAACCAGTAACCTCGTCAAATCTCCTTGGTAAGATAGCGGACCCCGGGCTCTGAAGCGTTACTGCTGAGGATGCAACCGGGAATACTCTCGGATGATGATGATGATGAGATAGTTCATAAAATAGTTTGAAGAGTTATCTAGAGTCTGATCTAGACAAAATTTTAAATGGTATCTCCATATCCTTTCAAGTGATTTATTTCGACGATCTCAGTGGCGTAGTGATAACCATGCTAGTCCGCCACCGGTTCCGGGTTCGATCACCGGTCAGGACAAGTTGGAAAATAGCCTTTTTCAAATTTTCCTGGGTCTTGGATGTTTATCTATATATGTATTTGTTATAAAATATCGTATCGTTGAGTTAGTATCCCATAACACAAGTCTCGAACTTACTTAGGGGCTAGCTCAATCAGTGTGATTTGTCACTATATATTTATTATTTAAATGTGGGCAGTACTGGACCCCGAAAAATTCAGGTGGCCCTTAAAGTCATAGTGGGTGTGTGTGTAGGAAGAAAAAGGGAATCAACATAATTATAATGGGTTGCTAACCGCATCTTAATAGACGATTTGCGCTATAAGCTGGAAATTTCTAAGTTGTTTCTTGACTTTCGACCAAGCAGGAACTTTCCTCTGTGGCCAAGTGGTCAACATGCCAGGCAGTCACACCCTAGTCCCGGGTTCGAACCCCGGTCAGATTAAGATGGGAAATAGTCTTTTTGCGATTGACCCGGGTCTTGGATGTTTATCTATATATGTAGTTATTATAAAATATAGTATCGTTGAGTTAGTATCCCATGTCATAAGTCATGAACTTTGGGGCTAGCTCAATCAGTGTAATTTGTCCGTACATATGTATTTATTTTATATAATAAGATTTATCATAAGAAGGCTCAAGGTTACTCAACGCGCTGTGGAGAGGGCTATGCTCGGTGTTTCCCTACGTGATAGAATCAGAAATGAGGAAATTCGTAGGAGAACAAAAGCCACTGACATATCCCAGCGGATTAGTTCGTTGAAGTGGCAGTGGGCGGGATATATAGCGCGACGAACCGATGGCCGATGGGGCATAAAGGTTCTCGAATGGCGACCACGCACTGGCAAGCGAAGCGTAGGACACCCACCCACAAGGTGGTCTGACGACCTGAATAAGGTCGCTGGAAAGCGCTGGCTGCAGGCCGCTTTAGATTCGTCATTTTGGAAATCGTTGAGAGAGGCCTATGTCCTGCAGTGGACGTTATGCGGCTGAAATGATGATGATGTATTTATTTTATTTGAGAAATACAATTCTTCATACTTTTGCTTAATAACTCAAGAGTACAACTGCTCCTTGTCGTGTAAGATACTTTAACTAGATCTTCAACAGTTAATTTTCCGTCTCAGCATATTTCTTAATCCGTACAAGCGAGACACGTCCTCGATCCACGTTATCGCTAAAAATTCAGCATACCCTGCAAATGCCGTCGCTACATTAAGCCTTCGCTGAAACGTTCGAGATTAATGCGCGAAAACATGCTGCCAATGAAATCTTAGTGATTTATTGATGGAATCTGCGCACGTGATGGATCAAGAGTCATTTAGTAATAAGATATTTGTATAATGAGAGCTTCTATACTGGCCTGGGATAAAAGAAACATTGCGATTGGTGACCATGCCCAAAGCACAGAATCAATTTAAATATTACATACAGAATAAAAATGTTTATAGATTAAGTAGGTATATTTTTTATAGTATTATGATAGATGATAGCTTTTCTGACAAAATTTGCACACCGGTGATGGTAAACATGATTGGACGAAACTGAATGTAATATCTTGTAACACATGTTTGGCAAATAAATTATCTTTATCTTTATCTTTAGAAGATCACGCGCAATACGAGTACCTATGCGTCCCTGTTCCCCGTCTCTGCACCTCTCCCTTGTTCGCTTCGTGTAGGAGATTCTGTTCTGTTTGTTACTTATATTAAGTGATATGCCATTTATTGATATGATTACCAATACTGAACTGGGTTTCTTTCGGCGTAATCTTCCCAGCAGTGGTCGTTCCGAAACGCTAGTAGTTTTTAGCTTTTGCACTAAAATAATATTTAAAAAAAGACCTTTAATAAGAGATAAATTTATTCTACATTGAATATTTTTTTTTTAATTTGACTTTGACTTTAATTTTATGCCCCAAATTTGACATCCGAAAGCGCTAGTATTGTAACTAATGTGGTATTTTTTGAGGCTACCGAGCACCTAACGAGTGTGACCACTTCTTGGCATCTGCAAACCTGGCAGTGTGCAAGACACAAACGAAAATTAACAAGCGCGTTCGCGTTACATCAACGTCTCTTTCGCAAAATGTCCCCTAGTCGTAGAGCGTCTCTTTCGCATAATGCCTCTTATGCAGCATTCTGCGAAAAAGAAAGGTTTCTTTCGCACAATATAACTGTCACTCGCACAACACTGTGCTTCTTAGGCACTTAAGGCACACTTATCCGAGCCGAACGCGTCGAACGAGCCGAACGAATCGAATTTTAGAATTCTTTATACGAAATTCTATGAAACCTCGCACACCAGACCGCGACAAATCGTCCGAATCTGAAAGAAACACAGAAGTCCTAGACGGATTTGGATGACGTCAACAAATTCGGCGCGGGTGATGCGATCAAATCGCCTGCATTTCGGCAATGGCAGTGTGTGCGTAAGAGCAACGAGAGTTATGCGATCGAATTACTACTTCGATTTATTTTAAATGTTACAAAAATGAGTAATTCTAACATAATAGATTAATAATAAAGCGCTGAAAATAAAAATCTTGTCAAGATTCATCACAATTCATATATAATTACAGTGCGACAGGTGTAAAGGAAACGGAAAACATTCTTTCGTCGCGCTCGATTCTTTCGGTGCGGTCGTATCTTTCGGCGCGTTCGATTCGGATAAATGTGCCTTCGCCATTAGGGTGCGCTTTCCCGCTTCTTATTCAAATCTTATAATATGCAGGTCAATGGTCACCCAAGGATGCTGAATACCATACAAAATTGAGAAGAAACAGATGAAAGAGTTAATAAAATAGGTATAGTTTTTCAACCGGCCGCCTGCCTTACGTCAACCCTCTTTAAGAATGCAGTTGGCACAAAATGTGTGTCCTTAGTCCCTAAGGCTAAGCTTTAGTAGAGCACCGCAAAGTGATTGCATTAAATACTGACAAAATTAAATGGAGCTAACCGGAGAACTGAGAAGGGATGAATTGCGCTAAGTGCGGCTAGACACGGTTAAATTATACGAAGTGTAGCGACATGTGCGGTTACCCTTAGCCCGGCAATTGAGGTGAGTGGTTTAAAAAGTTGCACTTGCAATTCATTGAGCGCTACAATGTTGCAGGATGCAGCTACTTCGCTTTAAACCTCCATTTTAGTGCCTCATGTGAAATTCAAGGACATGATACACTTTAAAAGATAAAAAGGATTTATAAGCAGTATAAAAGATCTTAGTCTATTTTGTAAGACTCCTAGCTTGTTGAGGAAGAAACGTTTATGCTATAATCATACTATTACTTGACTATGATCATATTTTAACATTGAATGTCATTATTGACATTCTTTTCAAACCAAAAAATCGACTTTGACATCTGTCACTGTCACTAATATTAAAGTCGATTTTAAAGCAAAATACGCATCTATTGTTTTCGAAGACACCATAATACTATTATTTTTGCAGTTATTTTGGTTTAAAAACCAAACTACTGGTGACTGTAACGGTTTTGATGAAATTTGTGACCAATCAGAAAAATACTTATTATTTAGGTAGTGTTGGGGCTAAATTATTTAGCGTTTTAGGGTTCCGTACCCAAAGGGTAAAAACGGGACCTTGATACTAAGACTCCGCTGTCCGTCTGTCCGTCTGTCTATCTCATGAACCGTGATAGGTAGACTGTTGAAATTCACAGTTGATATATTTCTATTGCCGCTATAAAAACAACTACTAAAAACAGAAGAAAGTAAATATTTTAGTGGGACTCCACACAACAACGTGATTTTTTTATAGATTTTGGTACGGAACCCTTCGTTATCGATTCTGGCTCACATTTGGCCAATTATCATATTTAGAGACCATCGGTTTCTTACTCTTTTTCTCCTCTCATCAAGCGAAGCTTGGTCGCCTTTAACAAGAAATAATTAAATTTTAAACATCAAAAAATCAACCGACTTCGTTTTCTTTTAAGAGTTTCTTTCATTTCTCCAAAGTTCTTCATCATTATGAGACCAACTTGGGGCTACAAGCATTCAATTGAAAAAGAATCATCAAAATAAGTCCACGGTTGACGAAAATATCGCGTAACATACATACAAAAGAATAAATTAAAAAAAAACATTCAATCGTATTGACCTCTTCCTTGAAAAGCGCTTTCATTGAAAAAAAAAAAAATAAGTCCCATTTGGCGTTGTCATTTATCTAAAAACACTCAACAAACCCAACGAATAAAGATATCAAAACCCTTCCACATCCATCACAAGAAGTTCTTATAAAAACATAATATCAAGCAAACAATGGTTAACAGATACAAATATTTACCATCGATATAGTGGTATCTTTGAAAAACATTGACATAATTTCAATCTGGATACAACATGTCTTTAAATAAATATATAGGGACAAATTACACTGATTGAGCTAGCCCCAAAGTAAGTTCGAGACTTGTGTTATGGGATACTAACTCAACGATACTATATTTTATAGCAAATACATACATATATAGATAAACATCCAAGACCCAAGACAATTTGAAGAAGGCCATTTTCCAACTTGCCCTGACCGGGGATTGAACCCGGGACCACTGGGTGGCGGACTAGCATAGTGACCACTACGCCACGGAGGTCGTCAAATAGTCTAAGTTAATGCTAGCAGCAAGCAATAGCTCAAAAAAATTACTTATTTTAAGAAAGAAAAATATATTTAACGTTAAAGTCAATAGGGAAACTTAAATTTATGTACCAGTAGCGGCATGTAAGAAACAGAGTAAAATTGCGCAAAAATAATAAAAAAATAAGTAAAACATTTGATTTATCGCAAAAATATGTATATGAAACACTTCTTTCCATAAAACATTTAATGAAAGACGAAATAAAAATTTCGGCTCTCCATACAAATGAGATCTCGGCCAAACGGATTTTGTATGGGAGGACGAATTTTTACTTTTTATTTTTAATAACTTTTTTATAGAAAGTAGTTAAGTATTATGGATAGTATTTAAGTATCAAGAACTTGTTCAAAAATTTGGGGTAAGTTGGTGGGTAAAAAGTCATCCTGTATTTAAAAAGACTTTACGAACGCTGTTATCTCTCTAATATAAATGAGATAAAGAGCTTCTTCTTTTTATTATTATTAAAAAAAAAACGAATTACAAACAGAATACTTCTACATTGAGGCAACGTACCCAGAATACAGGCAATATTTCCTAGCTGAATCGCTATACATATACGCCGAGCGAAAAAGCTGCAAGGTCTATGATCACCAGTTACCTCAATGAGGCGCATCGTGATGTCTTTAAGAAATAATTTAGCATCAGGGCCCCAAGAGCCCATTGTTTCTACTACAAAAAGTAAAAATATGTAACTGTCATCCAAACCCACGTATTTCCGTTTCTTGCTTGCCTAAGCTATTCACGCCGCTTCTTCTTAGTAGTTCATCATGTCAGTCCTTCTTCCGCCCACTGCTGAACACAGGCCTCTCTTTTTAGTTGTTACGATTCAATTATTTAAATGTAATTTTTTTTTACTGACTTAAGTTTACTTTCTCATGAATATTAAATAGTAATCGTAACTAATTAAATAAAAATATGAAACAAGTTAAATATGTTTTGAATAAATCCAACACATTTACACTAGAAACTCATGTTTCTAAAAATATCACGGATTCATATCATAGGATATTCGGATCATAGGATTGATGTAGGAGGGTAATGAGTCAAATCTCACGACATCTCATCAGGGGAAGAGGGTCAAAAAATTCCAAAAATGCCTTACATAATTTATGGAAGACCCCTAATATTATAAATTATACAACCTGGAAGGGAGATAACCGTGAATCGAACTACGAGCTCTGCTAGATCACTACAATATAATAAAACAGTAAGAACTAACAGTGAAAATACCAAAATGAAAATGTCTAGTTTTATTTCTAGTTTCAAGCATTGATCCCATGAGAAAAGTTGTTTTAATTGACGGTCTGAGTTGCTTCTATAGGGATCGGATTGGGTTTTTGTTACATATTGTATATAAAGATTGTCGACTTCTGCACAATTTGGAACGGAAATGCCGATATAAAAAAAAATATTCCTTTTATTTTAATTTCAATATAATACAGTGATCTGGTAGAAGTAGCCTGTGGTTTCATTTATTACGGATACTTATGTCCCTTTCACGTTGCATACACAGGTAAATGCAAAATTTTCAGTTGCATGTCCATCCACATGATAAATGTCAGTGTTGAGAATAAACAAAATATTCTCTTTGACTAGGCAATCCATCGCGTATCGAGCATCGGAGTTATTCACAAACACAAAGCGTTATTTACATACAGTGTTTTCTATTATTCCGAGTCCATTTGCTTTATGGAAAGGATTTGGGGAAGTGAACAGAAAGAAGACTTACTTATCAAGAAAACGGACTCACTTACCAAGGCTCATTCATATATGGATTACTATTATTTAATTCAAATAAAATTTCGAGTGCTTTAGTGTTGTTTGTAGTTTGAGTTTACCCTAATTTAATTTTAATGAAATTTCTCATCGAATATTAAGATAGGTCTAGAATACTATAGTCTAGTTTAGCCTAAGTCAAAGATTATGGATCCTTGTAAAAAAACGCATGTCACTATATATTTCTCCAAAATGGTTTGTAATTCTATTCCCCAGTAGGAAGGCCTTAGCTTTTACGACCACTTCTATATCCTTCAGATAAGCCGGGGTCTTCTAATTTATATTACCCATAGTTTTCAGAGTTCGACTCCCTGAAATACTACGTTGCACTTTAAATACTTTTGGTTTCAAAGAACAATTTCGATATTCGGCGTAAACTTAGTTTTAGAAATAATATAGACAGACAGATTCAAAAGCTAGTCGTTACAGCTCCCAAGTTGTTTGAGATTTTCTTATAATATTTCTTTTTTCTAATAATAACATACCTAGCAGGAAGAAACATAGAGCACCTTTCTACTATTTGTTGTCTTGAAAGATAAAGGAAAAAACTTCAATTCCGTTTAGAAACATCTGACAGTGCTTCCTTTGTAGTAATGAGGAAATGTTTTTCATTCTGCGAAGGATGTTTATAATAACGTTCAAGAAGCTTGGGATGTCTGTCTAATAAAAGTAAATAAAGTGTGAAAATGGCGGAATGGGAGCGTTCCTTGTGTTTTTTGTTTGTTTGAAAAACAACTGTTTGAAAAAACTTTATTGAAAACTCACAACGATGTACCGAAAATACCGAAATAAACTTGGCTGATTCACTGTTTAACACAAAACTGTTCTTCATTGCTCTTTTCAAAAAACTGCACTTCGGCTGGTAACGGTTGGACATCAGTACAATTTTTTCTTCGCCGAGTAGTAAGATGAAACTGTTAGATGAAAACACTGTTGGTCTTGTTACACATAAACGCAAAAAATAAAGAAATGTGGTGTCGTGGGACACCAGGTAGGAACGAAGTTCAAAAGTTCTTGTGTATACGACTGTCGCGTCTGCGCACGTCTCATTTAACGGTTTTATTTAACGAGGTCATCCTTACGGTTTTACTATCACATTTTTTTCAGTTCGGTCGCGCAGCAAAATCCCTATCTCCTCCAAGCCTGCCGTAAGGAACTTCTTTCCAAAAAACAAATTATAAAAAGAGCACAGTAAAAAAGCGGACATTTCCCAGAGAGGGATCTCTTCCAATCAACCTTAAATTAATAAGAAGTAATATTACGTTTTTTTTTTTTTATCTACGTAGTCCTACTACTAGGCAAAGGTCTTCTCCATCTTGTTCAACTTATCTCTATCAACCACAACCTGCGATTAATATTAATTATTATAGAAGTATATATATTATTATTTATAATTTAAAGACAGACTTTGTCTATGATATGTGAGACAAAACTGTTTGAAACAAGCCGTGGCTCTGATTAGTAATGTACAAAACTCGAGTCGGAGTGAGTTTAGAGCTCGAGTCTCTTTTTGCACCAGAGCCTTTTTCTGCGCCCGCGTCTTTTTACTCGACTGCGAAGAGGGTTATGTTTTTCCAGTGTGTTTAATAGCAATGATTTTTAATTTATAAAACTGACCTGTCAATAAGAAATAAAACATGTTTCATTACAATATTAGTTACAAGAATGTTTGCTTGAATACCTTGGATAACTAAAATTAATCTAAAATCACGCCTCGTGTCCTTGTAAACTTTCTAGAACAGCTCACGTTCATTTTAAGACTCGAGCTCTGTTAAGGGCTCGAGTCATTGCTCAGAAAACTCGTGCTCGCCTAGCCTCAAAACTCCAAGCCTATCGAGCTCATAGAGCCCTGCAAAACCGACTCGAGTCTTCAAAATTAGAACTCGAAGACTCGAGTGTTGCAGTCTCACCAGCTCTAATCTACACTCAATCTAATCGCTTTTGGATTTTGTAAAGTAGTATTTGTACTGACTCTTACACACGGTTTTGTGTTAATTCTGTGACACGGTGTCGCCACGGTTACGTAACAAACACTGACAAAATCTAAGCGCGCGGCACCGCAGCGGCGAAAACAGCTGACGCAGTGGCATAATATGTTAACGCTAGGTATGTAAAATGCCTGTGTGCTACGAGGTAGCTAAAATGCCTCAAAAGATAGTAGGTAAGTGAGAAAGTAAGTGATCTGCGCGCATTTACCTCGAGCCACGCTTTGTGGTTAGCTCCCGCTCTAGACAAAAGATGGGCTGGAGGATGCACTCGCAGAAAACTGCTTATTCTGAAACTACATATTATTTACAATGAAGTCAGTTTTACGTGTGTACCTATTTATTTATTCTTCTATGCTGGTTTGGGAGAAAACAACGTAGAATTAACTAGATACCTAGTTTCAACTAAAGAGTCAAATGCAACCGTCACTATTTTAAGATTTTTTCCTGCATGTTGTTTGTGTCACTTCCTCCACGCTTGAGAAGCCATTGGCTCTGTCTACCCCTTTCCTAAGAAAGTGCCACCAAGAGTGTAAGATTTGCAACAAATTGACACGTTTTTAAAGTTGATGGAACATGTATGATGGGCGTGAAGATAGGTAAAGAAGGTCAAAATAGTAATGGGTTGACAAGTGGATCGCCTATTGTAAGGATTAAAATTTTTGGTAATTTTTTCGTTCGGCTCTTAGGATCTGTGGGAAAAATAGCCATCTGTATATTCCTTAGACCAGCAGAGAAGTATATTTATTTATGCTCCCATGCCCCAAACGCATAATAAGTATAAACATTCCTCTCAATTACTGGTCGGTTGACTGGATGAGATCCCTATACGGAATAAGTCTGCCGTTGTATGTTTACTTTTCTGATTTGTATCTTACGTATCTAGAAAAAAGGTTTATAAACAAAAGAAAATTCTAGAATAAAATCTATGTTCGGAAATTTCCAGAATACAGTCGCGCTTGAAAAGTTGATGGAGACTGTAATAGGCACACTTACTGCGTCGGAATTGGAATGCAGTCGCAATTGCAACAGATATACCTGGCGTAATACTAAATACTGCGAAAATTTGCTATGGAGGATAATAAAAATTACGAACGGACGGCCGATGGCGCAAAAGGTTCTCGAATGTCAACCACGCACTGGCAAGCGAAGCGTAGGACACCGACCCACAAGGTGGTCAGCCGACCTGACCATGATCGCTGGAAAGTGAAGAATACATGGAAATCCTTGGGAGAGGCCTATGTCCAGCAATGGACGTAATGTGGCTGAAATGATGATGATGAACAATAGACAGTGACGTGCTTATCTTCTTTGGACAGGTTGACATTGTAACAAAAAGTTATCAAAATGACGGTTTTAAGATCGACATAATATTTAAGTATTTTGGATTTAACTTCCTTACTTATACTTCAAAGATGAACATACATACACTGTCGCGTCCTTATCTCTAATAGGGCAGTCAGAAACCTTTATGTCTTGTGGCCTGCACAGACTCAGCTTAGTGGCGCAAGGATACCCTTTTTGCATGATGGTGGGCGAGAAGGTGGAAGGGCAAGCCAGGGCCTGTATCCCGGGTGGTAAGGTCAGAGGCTCCGCAAAATCGAATAGCACCCTCCAATAGCGGTAAAAAATAAATACTTTCTTGCAGAGAACCAGGTCAACGGAGTGATGATAAGTGGTAAAAGGCTTTAACCGAATGGTGGCCTAGAGTAGGTGAAAGAAGCGTCGGACATCCAGCTGGGTATGAGGTAAGTCGAGAACATTGTGAAAGTCATGGTTCGCACTTGGGTGAGTAGCACAGAACCGAAAAGAGAGGCATATGCAAAGCAGTGGACGGAAGCACTGAAATGATAATGAGGATAATCATCATCATCATCATCATATCAGCCACAGGAAGTACACTGCATAGGCCTCCCCCAAGGATTTCCAAAACGACCGATCGAAAGCGGCCTGCATCCAGCGCCTCCCTGCAACCTTGCTCAGGTCATCTGACCATCAAGCAGGTGGGTGTTCTACGCTGCGCTTACCGGTACGTGGCCGCCGTTCGAGAACCTTTCTACCCCATCGGTTCTTCGCGCTATGTGCCCCGCCCACTGCCACTTTAATGAGCTAATCCGCTTGGCTATGTCGGTGACCTTCGTTCTCCTACGAATCTCCTCATTTCTGATTCGATCGTGTAGATATCCCGTTGAGCGACCTCGAGCCTGAAACGTGGTCCCTTATTATGGGTCTCATAAGTTCAATTCAATTCAATTCAAATATATCTTTATTATCATAGGATATTTATAATATCTCTTAATAATCGTCACTTTGTTTTATTGCACAATAATTGTTGACGTCAAAAAGTTACTTAGAACTAAGTTTACTGCCGCCTCCAAAGCGCTAGTGCAGAAGAAGCGGTAACAAACTGCACTGCAGCATTTTCTCCAAGAACGTCAACTCACAATGATTTTAATATTTATAGTTGATATGTGGACAGAGTATACATTGTTTGTTGTCATAATTTAAATTAATTTTTTTAATGTCGAAATTTTGAAATAATGTCAAATCAAGTTGTAAATTCAGTATGTACTTAATGTACCAGATTATGACCATTTCTGAGTATACAAACCTTTAAGAGGGACCCGCGCCAAGCTCAAGCCAGACTTTGTTGTCTTTAAGATAGTCATCGGTCCTATAATAAGCCTTCTCACAGAGTATCTTCTTTACATAAGCTTTAAACTTTTTGTCAGGCATATCAAGGACCGATTGTGGCAGTTTATTATAAAAAAGTATACCGTTCCCCATAAACGTTTTACTAACTGTTTTGAGCCTATAATACGGGGCAACTAAGTCACTTTTATTGCGTAAGTTTCTGACGGTAAAATCGCTTACTTTATTGTATGAGGAAATATTTTTCCTTACATACAGTATGTTTTCAAATATATACTGTGATGGTAAGGTTAGTATACCTATTTCTTTGAAGAATTCTCTGAGTGAGTCTCTAGATCCTAAGCCGTAGATAGCTCGAATTGCCCTTTTATGTAAAATGAAAATAGTCTGAATATCGGCTGCACTCCCCCATAGCAGTATGCCGTATGACATTAAACTATGAAAGTAACTAAAGTACACTAGTCTAGCAGTTGCTACATCTGTCAAATGTCTTATTCTCCTAACAGCATAAGCCGCAGAGCTAAGCTTATTTGAAAGTTTTGATATATGAGCGCCCCACTGAAGTTTCGAGTCGATCGTAATTCCTAAGAAGGTAGTACTTTCAACAAGATCGAGTTTTTCGCCATCTATCAGTATGTCGACGCAAGCTTGCCTCACATTGGGAAGAGAAAATCGAATGCATTGGGTCTTTTTCGCATTTAACATGAGGTTATTGGCAGTAAACCAATCAGAAATGGAAGACAAGAATATGAGATAAGAATATGAGACCCATAGTAAGGGACCACGTTTCAAAACGAAAAGTCATCGTCATCACTGGAAACACACATTGATCTTGTGGATAATATACATAATGAAGATAATATACATATGTAATTGAATAGGTACATATGTAAGGCTATGTCCACATGAGCATGAATTCAGCCGTCGTCGCCGCCTCTTATCTCAGCGTCGACGCTAGGGCTCTATCTTTGAGCACGTGTGTTAACAAAAAAAACATTTTGCCCTTTTACAATAATTGACCCACGCTCTTTAAATCACCTGCCTATTTTAATTTAACAGTAATAAAAACAACAAATTTTCTTGAGTTTTTATTTGTTTGCAATTTTACTCGTATTTGCAATTTTAGTTAGTTTGCAATCAGTTAATTACACCTTTAGTTAGGAAAACATCGCAAAAAGGAACGTGTTTTCAACGAAAACCAAGACTAAAGTTTCTTTGGCACATAATAATTTGTAAAGCAAAACCGCCAAAATGCTTTAAATTTTAATAAAACAATGTGACATGTGACTCTTTAAAAGTGCTTGCAAAAAGTGAGCTTCTCTTAGTAGACCCAAAGTAAGTTGGTCTTACCAGCAAGACCACTAGGAGTTTAGAACTTAGACTTCCTAGGACTACTGAGAATTTCATATCCAACAGACTTACCAGAGTTACTAGAGTTTACCAGAGAACTCTGGTAAACTCTGGTAAAAGTTAACTATTGTTAACTTGACCTAATAGAACTCCGGTAAGTCTGTTGGATATGAAATTTTCAGTAGTCCTCGTAAATGATATAGTTGTGTGCCTCCACATTTCAAAAATATGGCCCCTGTTCTCGACCGCGTAAATCACACGGCACTGATAGTGTGAACGTGGAATTATAATGGCTTCTCACTCGGAGATAGTACTCGTACATGCATATTATGCTGAAATATAATGGTACTAGCTACGTGGTGCAAATGCACCGTTTTGTAATTCCCTGTTGATCGGGAAGAAAATAATAAACTTAGAATATACCTGACGTTTCTCTGCCCGCGCAAATTGTAGAAACCGATCGAAGAAATGAAATGCAAATAGAAAAATGGACGTCAATTTGACGTCAGGTCACCATTAGCGTCAGTATTTTATTTGGATAGCGGGTTGCAATTTGCCACTGAAAATGAATTCGAACGAAGAAGATTCGAAACTTTCGTCACTGGAAAGTTGGAATAAAATGCCAGTGATGATAGTGACACAGAGGATCATTATTATTTGGAGTGTTTATACTCGTCTCTCTGTCCGTCTCTCCCAGCCAATTTGTTTCGAAACTACTGGACCGATTGAGTTGATATTTTGTACAAATACATATGTTAGTCACGACTGTTTTTTGATCAACACGATTGATATTTTCCCTTTGCTCTCCTACAGGTGACGTAAGAGGTAACTTACGCACGTATTAAAATCACATAAAACACTAGCCTAGTCAAATTCACTACAATTCACTAGGCAATAACATATAATTGATTTTTCCTAGACTACACGGGCTGTAGCAATTCCGATTACTTCAGCCTATCTGTAGATATTAAAGATTACCAAACCTTGGTCATATATCAATTCACATTTCCTGTTTACTACTTCCTATGCTCAGACACAAGGCAAGACAATATTTCATGGACAAATGTATACCTACAAGACTCCAGGACCGGCCGACTGTGTGAAAGATCGTTTGGTTTGCAATTGACGAGAGTAAGCTAGAAGAGTGTAGAATATTCTAATCGACATTTTTTTGTCCGCGGATGCCTAATAAATTGACAAATTATCTGTTTATTCCTATGTAGACTGGGAGAGAAGACCGCCAATTGTAGTCAATTTTTATATTGTGGAACAATAAAGTTTTGATAAGAAGAAAGTTCCGTAGACATTTTATCAAAATCGGTTGAGTAGTTTGGTGGCTGAAGTTTAATTATTTGTGGCTAAACTGCTGAGAATATTACGTGAAAGAAACCCAATTTATTGAATGGTTAGCAACAAACGCTATCAAAATAACTATGGTATCGCTCCCTCTCGTGCTTTGCAACTTGTCTGCCTGTATTGAATGCCGTCGGAAGTGTGGTGTCTGTGCTCTCACAACTGTAGACAATGCGGCCACGATCTGACCAGTTCTGGTCGCCGAGTTTTATACACAATCGCCGATAAATTCACAGGATTTCCTCAACGCAAGCGCAACTAAACGCATAAGAAACACCACATTGCACTGATTACCAGATCGCCAAAGAAAATCAACACTGCCTTTAGATGATTATTACTGAACAATAAACTTAGTGAAATAATTGAACTAAAAAAACCTACAAATAAGATGACAGATTAATTATCATGATTTTTAAATGTGGCATTATTCACAACGCTTGTTTGTTTTCACTTGTGAGTTGTGTTTGATTAAAGTAAGGAAATTATGTATTTCACTCAGGGCCCTGGCCTCTTCTGTGTGAATCTGGCCCTATTCAGATTGCTCCTGTTTTGTCACTTAAACTTACTTTTGTTTGATAATATCTCTTTATCACTAATTTTTTTTTTAAATAGCGAACTTTTTAATAATGATTCAAGATATATTTAATTGTGACCAGAAATTAATTATTTGTAAGTAGATGTTGTAACAACCTGAATGATACATCCTGGTCATTTAGCACCAAGATATAACATCCTAAACACTACCTATTTAAATTATCTATAAACTTAAGAAATACATTATAAATACCTTAATTTACCATGAGACCTCTCTTACTATAAATCTTTATCTTGAACTTAGTGAGTCCTCGGTTTAGGCGGTGATCGTCATCGTAGTGAACCCAAGTTATACAAAGTAGTAACTCAGTTTCTAGCGCAACATGTTCCGTTCCACCATTCATAGTACATATAAATCAGTTGTATTTAGGATTCTGCATTAAATAATAAAACTAAAATTAGAGAGTTAGAGAGATGAAGTTCTGTAGCATGTTCAGTTCTTTATGTAGAAGGATAGACTTATATATACATATTTATATTATAGACATTCGCTCATTATTTTATTACGGATGTAGGAAACGCTCCTCCCCGCGTTTTCCTGTGAGTTCAACCATAGACATGACCACTCCCCATCCGAGGGACTTCAAATGCTCAGCATCATATATAAATATTTACTCTAATTAGCCTTTTCAGGTAAGAGACAGAGGGAGGAATGCGAGTAAAGCTCACCAAGCGTTTCCAGCTGCTTCGAGATCTGTACTTATACAGTATCCCGGTCTGAGCATCAAAGTATTATATCAAATCAACTGGAAACTGATTGCTAGAAGAGCATTCTACAAATATTTGTTCTAGTCTGTCTTGTCAGTATATATGAGTGTAATAAATAAATACTGTAATAACAAATACTGTGATTATAAGGTTTCATGAAGATGAGTAGAAGTCATTTCAGATAGCAATAGAAGCTTAATTCCATAGTGTACATAATTTGTAATATTGTTTAAGAAATACCTCTTTGTCAGTAGGTAATTTTATAAGTTCTACACGACTTCTCCGTGTTTTATAGAACATCATAATATCTTTGATATTATGTTAAAACAGCAATTAGAATACATAGTTAGAAGTCTGTTAAGACTTAGTTTGTTCAACAGGCATGGTAACAATGTCCATAGTTTAACTTCAACCAGAATCGGTTCAGATAATTCCAATAAATGTTGTTAATAATATAAGTCTCTTAGTCAGTAGACTTCATTCCAAACATAACTTTTCTATGTTCAAAGGGAATGTTTACGACGAAATAGGCTTCTCTAAACAAGTGTGTACATAACACTGATGATGACGAAGGGAGTTTCTTTGCTCTGCAGTGAGAAACAAACCCTCTGAGCGTGACTTAAGCATAACCCAGTAAAGTGCCAACACAGCCTGTTTAGGTAATCTAAAATAATATATGGATAAATATCAGAATTACTCAATCTAACTTCAATTCTCGACTTTTCCAAGACAAATCACCATTCCACTGAACAAGCCAGCCATCCAGAGTAAGTAAGTATAATAACAAAGCTATTGCTTTCTGAAATTGAATCATTTTACATAACTCCAGCTTTGAAGGCAATATTCTAGGAAGGATAAGTATTCGTGAGGTGAAGTAGTTAATAATGATATCAGTAAACATTAAACACATCAGTGATATCTGATGTAACAGATGAATATAAGTATCTTCAAGTCAATGACAAGAATAAATATGTTCTCTTCAGAGATTGTAAACGCTGTTCAGGTTCCTTTGGAACATAAGAACCTAAGGTCCTTTGACCGTAATTCAGTCTATAGATTACAACAGAGTTTGTTAGTACAAATCACTTACAGAATAGGTGAATCTTCATAGATCATATCATCTCATCGTAAACTCGTCGTGTCGTTTTTATTAAACAAAGCTATAATCAACTCAGATTAGGGAAAACGCAGGAAATAAACATATATTGATTAATTCATCCCACAAAGGGATCACATATTGTAAATGTAGGGCAAAGGCTGAGAGAAAGATTCTACCTCTCTCATCTTAGTAGACATACATACTTTTCAACGCAAACAGCGTATTCAAATAGGGTTGACTTGGTAGTAAAATTGGAATCAAAGGTTTAAATACCTTTTCATATACCTTATCATATCCATATCCTCTTGTGATAATCTTCTTTAAAATAGTATAGAGTTAAAACCTTACCCCGGTTTGTCCTTGTATACAGTGACGGATTTAGACTAATAGATGGCCTAAGCAATCCACGTCTGTGGTTGATCTTTAAACCTTTACCGCTTCTTAAAGTTTCTACAATATTCCCTGCAAATAAATCTTTGGAAGATCTTTATTTTCGTAACAAAATTACTTCATCTCCAAAACAAATCTATTTTTTCTCTGTCAGTTTTTGATCTAAACTTCTTTTTATTTTTATCGAATTTCTTCTCTTTTGTCAATTACTATAATATTTTATCCGACTGAAAAAAGGATAAATACATTCCTGCAAGTTTGTAAGGTATTTGAGAATGGAAATAACGAGTGCGTATTTGCGAATCGTTACAATGTTGCATGCACTACACAACTACACAACACTCGATTAAATGTACTGTGATAATATAAATTTTAATAACTTCTTTATCCTTGGGGTGTAAAAGAAACTCACATTTTCTAGAATAAAATTCTACTACATGTCAAATTTCATTGTGATTCTCGAGATACATATAATAATATAATTTCCCGATAGTCGTATCGGCGAACGGTCTTATAGCGAAGAGTCGTGACCAACACCTTAAAACTCTCACGCTAGATAACTGGATCAAGGGTCAGATGCAGAAGGACTACTGGACATGGCACGCGTTGTCAAGAGTTTTCTCTCTCTGCGGCCTTAACTGCCGGTAGGTTGGGCCTTGCCCCGGTGCCAGCGGCCTGCTAGTTTAGGTTTCTTATAGTATTTTGTATTTTTTTTTTATATTTTACTTTATATAGATATATAATAAAAGGAGAGGTTAGAAGTACCCGTAACCGGCGGGCATGCATGAAGAGAGTGATGAGTGTAGATGAAGCGAAATAGGTCTGTCAGGATCGTAGCAAGTGGAGGTCCTTAGTCTCTGCCTACCCCTGTGGGAAACAGGTGTGATAATATGTATGTATGTATAATAAAAACTTAACTTATGTTTAAAAGTAAATAAAGAGAATATAATTTATATTCTAAGTTATATAAATTCTGTGACAAGAGGACAGAATAGAAGCTCACCCCCTCCCATGACATAATATAATATGGAGAGACAGTTAAGTTTTGATACAGCTTGCAACCCCTCTCTATTTTGATTCCTTCTTCCACTCGTCATCACGCTAAGAGTGGTTTCGCTTTCCTAGGTTCTGCTTACCCCGTTTGGGATAAAAACGTGACGTCAACGCAAAGAAGACCTGACCTATTTGCCATTGTGCTAGTTCACATGGTCGGATAACGTTCATATCATCGCAAGCATCAAAGCAGTCTTTTATATGCTTTCATCATTGTAGCGGAACTTAATATCGCAACCATTGTGAACTAAGCGGGGATTAGTATGGACATGCTCGTCACGAGTTGAATAACTAGAGTTGTAACGAATATCCGGGCACAATCCAGTATCCGGCCTATCCAGCTCTCTTTTTAAGGTTCCGTACAAAAAATTAAAAACGGAACCCTTATAGCATCACTCGCGCGTCTGACTGTCCATCCATCTGTCACAGCCAGTTTGCTCCGAATCTACTTGACCAAAATAGGTGAAATTTGGTAGGATGGTCTAATCCTACCAAACCCAAACACAGCTTTTTAAATAAAAAAAAAATAAATAAGGATCTTTTACGGGCGATAAATTAGAAAATCAAAAATAAAGTTTTGCAAACCTTACTGTGCCATATATCAAATAAAACAGGCTCGTTATGAGGATCTCAAATGTATTTTTTGTTATTATTGTAAAATAAATAGTTTGATTTTATATGTGCAAGAATCCAAAAATTGACCATGGTCTCCAAAACTACTAAGCATACAATTTTGAAAAATTACAAGACATTGTACTTAGTTCATTGCTTGTAGATTACAGAAAAACGTATAAGAATTCTTTCAAATGAAAATAAAGTGGTAAACTCAATATGATACGTTCACTTACGGAAAATGTTTGAAATTGTACAGAACCCTTCGTGCGCGAGGCCGACTTGCACTTGACCGGTTTATATCTCGCCGAATGCCGAATGTGTAAAATCATTCTAGTAGTCACTACTTCTTTATCGCGTTGCATAGTTATTAAACTTGTACAAAATATAGTCTCACGTATCTAAATCTAAATATATATAACTCAAAGGTGACTGACTGACTGACATAGTGATCTATCAACGCACAGCCCAAACCACTGGACGGATCGGGCTGAAATTTGGCATGCAGGTAGATGTTATGACGTAGGCATCCGCTAAGAAAGGATTTTGATCAATTCTACCCCCAAGAGGATAAAATAGGGGATGAAAGTTTGTATGAAACTTTGTCAATTTTAAACCGATCGGGCTGAGACTTTGCATGCATAAAGCTACTTTGACGTAGGCATCCCCTAAGAAAAGATTTGATCAATTACACCCCTATGCGAGCGAAGCCACGGGCAAAAGCTAGTTATATATAAATATACTTGGAAAATGTCGTCTGCGTGAAACTACAAAATTAATAACATCATTGAACAACGCGTTGCCGAAAGATTTATAGTTCAATAATATTGCCGGCCGAATGTTCGGCGCCCGGATTTTCGGCTATACAGCAAATGGCTAAGCTAAACATTCGGCATTCGGTATTCGGCCAAATTACCATCCGTTGCATCTCTAGTAATAACTTGTGTGATGAGGATAGACTTCAAAATACAGAGTGACTTTAACACTAGAGGGCTGGCTGCTTTTTCGCCCAACGCCTCATAATTGCGATCCAACGGTGAAATGCGGCCAGCATTCTAGGCACTATGCCACATGGGCACGATTTTTTGATTAAATTTATAGTAGGATTCCACTTTTTCTTTTTATTTGTAAATATTAAATTATAATATCTTAGTTCCCTATGTAAAGATTCTAACAAAATTATATTTGTTCGTATTGATTTTACTTTATCTTTATAATTTCAGATCCACGTGTTACCGCTGTTTTCGTAAAAAACCTTGATTATAACTCTTCTGATTTAAGAAGCATTGTTTTTCCGTCAATTACGTAAAAAGTCTTTACTTTTTTAATTGGAAGCATACTCACTAGATGACAGATTTAGAAGGGCAGTTTTATAATTAATTTAGTTTGTTGATTTTGTTTTAAACGTGTGTAAATAACCAACTTTAGTGGCAGATTATTCAAACTGCTTAATGGCATCTCACATAGCTTGACAACTTCCAAAAGCGGACCACTCCCGGTTCCGCTTAACTTAGAATAACGCTAGTAATGCATAGTATTCCCACCGGACTACCAACCTTTTTGTTTTCTTTATTTAAATAGTACCTTAAGTACTGTAGTTTATGATACCAGTTTGGTAAGTGGTTTATTACAATCGAGGCGAATGGAATAATTTGAGTAGAATAAGGTTTTGGTGTGCATCTAGGCTGGCTGAATGCACAGATTGATTGTTTCAAAAATAATTTCGCTGTTTCAAATTTATAGAATCTTATTCCTAAAACATAAAAAAAAAACACTTTACCGCTCGTGCGGTAAGTAATATTTACCGCACGATTTCGAATGTGTGCGTGTGAATGGCATTACATAAGTAAAATCAGTATCACTAAATAGCACTTTATGAGGTAATGTGTTGAAAAAGTACTTTACAGCTTAGTTGTAGTTTTTCTCAGAGAAGTAATTAAGTGGTATTGAAATGCTTTAAGTGTTATTAAAAAGGTTTCATTTCTAATTTATACAAGCCAAGCGGAGGCTAAAAGCTTTTTTAATGCTAGCTTATAACTTACTACTCTAAAGTTCTTTTTATTCTTCGCAAGGAAAAACTTTTGAAAGGAAAATAAGGCATTTCATAATTTCATTGAGAGTTTTAAACGAAAAATACGGAAAAATATAAGTAGTTTAACATGGTTTCTTTCAAAACTATAAATATTTCGTTATAACAAGCCAAGAAGAGGTTTACAAGTGGAAATCCATAGCCTCTGCCTACCCCTATGGGAAATAGGCGTGAAAATATGTATGTATGTATGTAATAACCAGCCAAGTGCAAGGCGGACTCGCGCACGTAGGGTTCCGTACCTAAAAAAATAGCATTTGTTTTATTCTATAAAAAATCGCATTCTGTTGTCAGGTGGTCTCTATAAATTTGATCAAAATTGGTTGGGTAGTTTGGGGATGAAGTCGGTTTTTACTTTTGAAAAATTATATTTTAACAATAGCTCATTTAAGCTGACAGCTGTTCGGAGCACATTAGCTCAGGCAAAAGCTGATGTGGAAGCCAGTATACAGTAATCATCGACCCTCGGCGAAAACTCACTTGATATTTCCATTACTAAACATTAGGTATATTAATTGCAAAAATTTCACCAATACCTGCTTCCTGTATCCTTCACTGACCCGTACATCACAGACTTTCATAACTGAACAATTTTAAGCATTGCACCAAACTTTACTAATATCGAGTTTACACAAAATAACGGGCAAGATTCGGAACAAAAGCCACAAATCGCTAAACGTGGAAAGGCGAAACTCGTTACAATAGCGCTAAGCCGCCGTGAAAACAATAAAACAGACGCGACATTAAGCACTTAACGGTGGGCCACGAAACCTGACGGTATTCCCGCTTGTTACTCTAAAAACGCTTATATTTTTAACTGGATCCTCACGCAAAATAGGTCCAGTCATTGTGGGCCAAATTGCGGAAAAAAGGCCTCGAAGGAACGCTAATATTTTACAAATATTAGATATACCTATATTTTGTTTGAATACTTTGGCACAGCATTTATAATGATATTTTTTGAATTCTTGTCGAATCCAAATTGTCCTTATATACTTATTGATAAATTTAAGCCCTTGGTCCAAAAGTATGTGGCCACGGCGACCTAGTGAATGCTAAAAATAAGTTCAGTATTCTGCTTGAAAAGAAAATTATTCCAAAATGAAGTCAAAAATGACGTTATTTCTGCTATATAGAATGAGTTTCAGAATTCCTATGCATTCAGTTTCATATTAAGTCCTGTTTGTGCCACACGGCAACATAAATAGATTGTCAAGCTGTAATAAAAGAAATTTTTGATCTTTGATCTTCTTTTGACAATATCACGAAACTTAAGGGATACTTGAATTTTTCTGGGTCCAGTGCAACCCCTAATTGAAATAAATTATTTGAAAGGAAATGGAGATATTATTTAAAATTTTGTCTTGACTAAGCGCTAGATACCCTTTAAACTATTTTATATACACCCATGCTATAAATCCTCTATAAAAGTTTCTGAAACAGTTAGCTTATTGTCAACATTAAAATAGTACATCATAGTAACCATTATATCACCCAAACGAGTGTTACAATGTTGAACTAAATTCCATTTTGCAATTCAAACTCAATCCCTTACTAATCAAGCAGCTACATTCATTATGAAAAAAAAAAGAATATTTTCATGTACGCGTGGTTCACTACCAGAGCTCCGTAATTTAAAAAAGGAACTTATTGGTTATGCAAATTCACGTCGTATCCCGCCATTTTTGTTCGATATTTACTAATATCGAACAAAAATAATTTGCATTCCAATAATTGTACAATCCAAAATTTTAATAATTATCTTACAATAAATAATTTTATTATTACCTATACATATATAGCTAGTTTGTATTAGATACTCAGCAATTAAACTTACCAGGAATTTACACAGAGTTCTTGACATTGTACAACACCCTATGGATTTAGAACCTTTTATAGAGGATTCATATCATGGGTGTAGATAAAGTTATGTATGCAACTATAATAATTAGGTATTAAAACACTCTTGTAATAAACCCACATTCGTGTTTTAATACCCCTTATTATACTACACTTTCATAAATAACTATTATGAACTACTGTTTACAGTTTAAAGTGAGAACGTTAAGCTTTTCCACGCACATTAGCCAAAAGTATCCGTTTCCAAATATGCGAAAAGATTTTTACTTTCTTAGTTTAAACTATAACAGTAGTTCATAAAATAGTTTGAAGAGTTATTTAGATTTTGTTCAAGACAAAATTTTAAATTATATCTTCGTTTCCTTTCAAATAATTTATTTTAAATAGGCACTGGAGCCCGAAAAATCAAGTATTCAATTAAAGCCCTGCAATTTTATTTTTGTATGATTATGTATAGTTAACTTTTCAAATCATTTGATGAACTAATTATTTAATTTTTTTACTTTGTATTTACAGTGAACTAAATAGGTAACAAATAATAAATATATTTGCCATAAAATATGATTATTATTCGCTTGTTTCATAGCTTTCACGGAAGTTGCGTAGGTAATGAAAAAAGTAGCCTCGTTTGGGTCGGGCGACAAGGCGATATTGCTGTTCCGCACTTCTTTACTTAGCTTACCTTTTCGGGTTGAAGGTGCTATAAAAAGGGTAATTACATCCTTTTTAGTTATTTTCAGAGGCCCAATAGCTTAGCGGTGCGAGTATCGACCAGTCAATTAACTAGTTAAGCTTAATCAATTAATCATTGATTACAAATCTTTTGTTGTTTCGCCGACTGACTCAAAACAAGGCAAGGTCATTTCCATAAACACATTCAGCATAATATTTTGCTAGTTATGTACGTTTTTCTGCAATTAATTATTTTTTATAAAAATCTTTGAATGTGATCGATCTGTTGAGTTATTAAAAGTTGGTACATTACAGCTAACTCAATACGTACGAGTGTGTGGACAAAAATGTTGTGTTGGTCTTTAGATAGTTTATTGAAAAGTACTTATGGTATACGTTTTTTTTTTCTTCTCGCAGATAAGCAAATAATGATGAAGATTCAGTGCATTTAAATTTCGCGTGACGTCTTAATCAACTACGATTTTGACGAAAGATGACGTAAATCGCCCCCACTCCGAAACTTCGAAGCGCTGTTATCTTTGTAAATTTTTAATAAGTTGCCAAACGAAAAAATATGAGTTCTTTATTTTTGTTTAAGACGAAGTGGTAGCTCAAGTGGCGCCCTCATTTGAAATAAATTGTTTAAAACTAAATAAGGTGATAATTAAAAATTTGATTTGTATAAATGTCTAGATAGACCTATAAACTATTTTATGAGTAACCTTTGAAATTATTACTAATAGTCCGTCTAGTTTTAAAACTGTTTTTCGCCAAAAGTGGCCACTTTTGGCGAAAACAGTTTTAAAACTAGACGGACTACCAATATTACTTACAAAGGTTATTCATAAAATAGTTTAAAGGTCTTTCTAGATATTTATACAAATCAAATTTTTAATTATCACCTTATTTACTTTTAAACAATTTATTTCAAATGAGGGCACAACTTTAGCTACCACTTCGTCTTAATGTAGTTGATGGACTTAACTATATGTTTTGCCCAGTCCACATCCCTATTGCATAATAAAACCTTTTATTTTATTATTTTTTGTACAACATGGAATGGACATACCCGTAGTAAATCGAACCACGGGTTAAGGAGCTACCTGAATTTTTCGGGGTCCAGTGCTGCCCCCATTTGAAATAAATCATTTGAAAAGAAACGGAGGTATCATTTAAAATTTGGTCTTGATCAGACCCTGGATAACCCTTCAAACTATTTTATAAACTACTTTTTACATTTTTAAGTGAGAATGTGAAGCTTTTCTACGCACATACGCCAAAAGTGGCCGTTTTTCGCAATCGTGCGTAGAAAAGCTTCACGTTCTCACTTTAAACTGTAAACAGGTTTATTAAATAGTTTGAAGGCTTATTCAGGGTCTGATCAAGACCAAATTTTAAATGATATCTCCGTTTCTTTTTAAATGATTTATTTCAAATGGGTAACCCCGTTAAACTAAATCACTATAGAATAATAAAATTAAAATAACAGACAAAAAGCAAAAAAAAAAATTGGGCATTTCTATTCAAAAGTGTGCAGACACTCGGGCAATTTGTATGGAAATGTCAATTTTTTTTTGCTTTTTGACTGTTGTTTTAATTTCATTATACATAATTGATCTAGTACAGCCCGTGGTTTGATTTATTACGGGCAGTCCCTACCACGTTGTATATTTATCTCATATACACAACTAACTATACAGGATAATTCCTTAAGCGTTAGAGGGGAACATAATACATTATATACAAACATTATACACAAAAACATAATTCTTCTAAAATATAATAAATAATTCTTCGGAAAGTTATTTTCAGGTTAAGGAAAATATCGTGAGAGACCTATTAGCTCCAATAGTGTGTGAAATGGAGAAGGCAAACCACTAATGATGTGAGTCTCTTTCCATATAAAGACATCGACAATAGCTTAAATGTAGAAGAAAGTAGATTATTTAGGCTAAAAGTTGTCCTTGACACCCACAGCTTTCTTTTCGATTTTCACGCCCAGACAAAAGTCTAAATTATGGCGCGTTAGCAGAAGTAATGCCGCCGTTTCCGAACTACTGAATATTTTATTCCGTTGTTTAGTGATGCTTACTTTATGTAATATACTTCTATGTTTTTTCTCGAGAACTTTATTCTATATCACGTAACAGAGGATTTTCATTACTTTAGAAATGTTACACGTGATGTGTTAGATGGCCAAGCAGTATGTATATACACTGGTTTTGATCACTGTCAATGTGCTATTTTTCAAACGCGGAGTTTCCAAAACGAATGGTTTTCACATACAAAAAACCATCGTTATGTGAGACCACGTTTGATGGCACCACTGAGAAGCATTGAAACTATGTTACAATAAACCTCACCCTTCATGTTCCCGTTTACCTCCTTTCTCCATTTCATACTGTCCATCTTTCTAAAAATAATTTCATTTTCGATTCCTTTTTAAATTTTAGATTCCTTCCTCATCATTCTGACTCATTCCACTACCATCTCTCGCGCTGATTACATTTCCTAACTTATATATCAGTATTGTATATTTATAATAAATAAATAACTCTGTGCTATTTGATTGTGCTATTTTCTCTCAAGCTCTCCACTACCTACGTATCTTACCTTCCTTTTTATGTGAGAACACTAGCTGCGCTTTAGCTGGGGCAGTTGGAACTCTTACAGCACGAGTTCAAGCCTCTCCAAGACTTGTACCCCTGGGGAGTTACTCCATAAAATAATACAATAGTCATCCTACAGTGACGTTCTTTTATATACCAAACCAAATTAACTTATCATCATACACGAATACTCAATGTGCCTTGATACTGAAACGAGGAAACGCATAACGTCCGTCTTGTGACCGCTTTTGGAGTTCCCCCCTGATTTCGTGCTCGCACTTCAGTACAAATTAAGCACAGAGTCATTTCAATTACCCACACTCGCATACAATTTGACGGTTTGACGTGGAGAAATTATAAACTATCGTAAATTAATGCGTTATATTTTGAGCGATACAGTTCACAATTTATCTATAGTTAATAATCTCGCACGATTATAAATCAATAATATAAATATATATATATAGGGACAAATTACACTGATTGAGCTAGCCCCAAAGTAAGTTCGAGACTTGTGTTATGGGATACAAGATCAAAGATACTATCCTTTATAGAAACTACGTAAATAGATAAACATCCAGGACAATTTGAAAAAGGCCGTTTTCTAACTTGCCGTGACCAAGGGTCGAACCCAACATGGACTAACATGGTGACCACTACGCCACGCAGGTCGTCAAAATTTTATTGTTTCTAAGCTATCGGTTTTCACAATCATGCATACATACATACATACATATTTTCACGCCTATTTCCCATGGGGGTAGGCAGAGACTATAGATTTCCACTTGCTACGATCCTTGCAAACCTCTTTTGCTTCGTCAACACTCATTACTCTTTTCATACATGCTCTCCGGTTATAAGTACTCCTTACTTCACCTTTTTTCAGAACGTCTGCAATTTGGTCGCAGAACGTTTGTCGAGGTCGACCCGGTCCAGTTTTCACATCCACATCTGCACGATAAATATTTTTAGTTTATATTCATAAACTAAAAACATTCCACCTGACGAGAAGCTGCCCCCGGGTAAGGAACTCCCCTGGGCTGTTTGGAAATTTTTAAACAGGCTCCGATCTGGTACAGGGCGATGCCGGGAGAGCATAGCCAAATGGGGTTGGAACTCTGGCAACAGTTTGTGTGACTGTGGGGTCACACAATCCATGGACCATCTTTTGTCATGTTCCATCTGCCCGATTCCTTGTACTAAGGCAGATCTGAATATGGCTAATGACAGGGCGGTTGCCGTGGCTAGGTTCTGGTCTAACAATATCTAATATGAGCCATTTCGACTCGATAAGAAGAAGAACGTAAAAGTGTATGATTAAAGGAGAGTGGTTTGTTTTTAAATACACGGTAAAGTCAGCAAGACCAAATAGGAAATCACAATAAGTGCAACTTTGGGATTCCGATTGGGAACGTTGTCAGAGGAAATATTAAGAGTGCAACTCGCAGACACAAAGCGAATGGAAAATGCGGTGGCTGCTGCCGCAAATCCTGTAGATCTAGGTAGTTTTGAACTGGGACTAATTAAAATGTCGAATTTTAATTCATACGATTTCCTTTTTTCGTTTTCATACGATTAGTTCGTTGAAGTGGCAGTGGGCGGGACACATAGCGCGACGAACCGATCGCCGATGGGGCAAAAAGGTTCTCGAATGGCGACCACATACTGGCAAGCGAAGCGTAGGACACCCACCCACAAGGTGGTCTGACGACCTGAATAAGGTCGCTGGAAAGCGCTGGATGCAGGCCGCTCTAGATCGGTAATTTTGGAAATCGTTGAGAGAGGCCTTTGTCCTGCAGTGGACGTTATGCGGCTGAAATGATGATGATGATTTCCTTTTATTTTTATTTCATTGACTTTCGGGCCACTTTGAAGATCTAAATGAAAATTCAAAAGTGATCTCATAATGTTCATAAAAAAATTATGCGGAAAAAAAACGAAATTAACTTCATTATAGGATGTTTATTTTTTTTTGAGTATTTTTTTAATTAAAATTAAACGACACTGAACTAGATAGTTGATGTAAGTTCAATGGGAAACAATCCGGTGACGTAATTAAGCTATTGAAAAAAATGGTACAAATACATTAAGCTACCTGAATTTTTCGAGGTCCAGTGCTGCCCTCATCATCATACATATAATAAAATCGTAACCGATCGCTGTCTGTACATGGAAGATAAATGAGAAAAAATATTGTTAGGGGCTTTTATCAACGCAATAGAACACAAAACAATGATTTTTAGAATTTTGTCTGTTTGTCTGTGCGTTTGTGCACGCTAATCTCAGAAACGGCTGAACTGATTCGGTTGCGGTTTTCACTAATGTATTTAAATAAACTTCACTTAACATTTAGTGTTTGTTTCATTTAAATCCATTCATAGTATCAATTTAAAGAATCACGTCATACACTTTTGTCGAAAAATTGATTTTAAAATAACTGTTCGGTTGCATCAGCTAAAAATTTTGTTAATCGTTGTATAAAATGATGATTTAAAGTTAATATAAAGTCAAAATAATATTGTTTATATTTTAAAGTGAGAACATGAAGCTTTTTATAGCATTTTTGCGAAAAACGGCCACTTTTAGCAAAAATGCTATAAAAAGCTTCACGTTCTCACTTTAAAATATAAACAGTAGTTCATAAAATAGTTTGAAGAGTTATCTAGGGTTTAAAGCCAAATTTTAAATAATATCTCTGTTTCTTTTCAAATTATTTTTTCAAATTGGGGCAGTACTGGACCTCGAAAAATTAAGTAATCGTGGCACATACGTCTATACATACATCCGGATATCCACGAACAATTTTTTAATATTTTTTTATATTTTATGCCTGACTAATATTTTCTACAAGTATTAATTGTGTTTATAAAAGGGTTGGTCATTACATCTCTGTACTTATATTATTGCGTTAGTGCAAAATTAATATAATAGAGACAGTTTAAGTCCAGAAAAATGCTTGACAATGACATGTTGAGAGTAAAGCACTACCTCAACGCGCCGCTTATGAGGCGTGCAATAAAAGATTAAAGGAACAGAATAACCTATTTAGAAGTCTACAGGACAATTCATTTTACATCAAATTAATATTACATACGAGTATGTACGAATTGTACGAAAACCTGGGACCTGACGGCTAATACTGCGAAAATGAGTTTCTTTCCTCGTTTCTTCTCAGCAGTGGTCGTTACAAAGCACTAGTATCGGTAGCTTTTCTTTAAAATAAAAATAAATTAAATATACACTACACATAATATAAATTATACTTATTGACGTGTAAAAGTACCTGTAAAGATCTAATTATTGAAAACACATTTGAATTTAGAATTTTTTGAATTGGTTTTTCCTTTTACCCCAATTAGGATGGAAGATCACTATTCAATAAAGACTTCATTCTATTTATTAAGGACACAAACCGCCAATTTAAACAATTAAAAATCCCGTTAAACGTGCATAATATTTCACAATGAGAGTGACATGTTAACGGCGTGGTACTTGATAAACGAGTCGACTGTTGCAGAAATATGCCGAGTGGTGATGCAAATGGAGTCAGATGCGCTTCTGGCACAGAGACATAGATTGGTTGGAAGTGGTACAAAATTGCCAAGTGATTCCAACACCATTTAGGGTTTAGAATCATTTGGCAGCACGGAACAGTACTTTTCTATGTTGCTTTCCTTTTCTGTCGCTTAGATCCTACATTTGCTTTCGACGACCTTCGTGGCGTAGTGGTCACCACGCTGGACCGCCACCCAGAAGTTTCGGGTTCGATCCCCGGTCCGGACAAGTTGGAAAATGGCCTTTTTCAAATTTTACTGGGTCTGGGATGTTTATTTATATACAATATATAACAAAAACCCTATCCGATCCTTGTGGAACAACTCAGACCGTCAATATGAACAACTTTTTCTATGGGACCAATGTTTGAAACTGGAAAAAAATGACATTTTCATTCAAATTGCAGGGCCGGCCGAACACTTTTGTATGAAAATGTAGATTTTTTTTCCAGTTTCAAGAATTGGTCTCATAGGAAAAGTTGATCATATTCACGGTCTGAGTTGCTCCTACAAGGATCGGACAGGGTTTTTATTACATATCGTATGTATTTGTTATAAAATATCCCATAACACAAGTCTCGAACTTACTTTGGGACTAGCTCAGTCAGTGTAATTTGTCCCTATATATTTATTTATTAACTAGAGCGAGAGAGAGCGACAACACTTTAGCATGCCGGGTGCTTGAAGCGTACCGTGCCCAATTCCGGTCACAACCCTTAGTGCCCTTTTAGTGCCCATGCTTCGTGTATTTCGGCACTTATTTTTTTGCTTATTGCATACAATTACCAATATGGTGAGTGTTTTCAGTAGTCGTAGTGTTTTCAAAAATCAAAATTTAGTTTTAGTCCATTAATAAAAAAATTGACATTTATCACAGGTAAAGGTTTAATTTTATTGTTGAATTAATATCCCGCAACACAACTGTAATAATCTAGCTCAATCCACCGATTGATACTTCGTTCCACCGATTGATCCTTTAGTCCAGCAGTAGACTGATATAGGCTGTAAAGACACCTCTATACAGCCTATATCAGTCCACTGCTTGCCTACAGACCTTTTCTAATATAGCGAGAATTTGTCCATAATCATCATAGTGGTTTCTCCCAGCCCCAATCCGCATAAGTACATGTCAGTGGTTTTTATTTGACTAACTTTGTACTATCGTAGGCATCACTTCAGTCACTTTTAGACACAGACATACACAGGAAAGCAGACCAGACATTACATACTTAGAACGCGTGGAATTTTTTCACTCGTATCTTATTTTTTAATTGCCTAAATAATATATTTATAAACACTTATTGCGGGTATTTGTATACTAAGTACTCTTTCACATTTATAAAGAATATTAATTTAATATTTTTGTTTCAAATATTACCAAATGTTTAAGAAAATCAACAAAACTAATGTAGCTTAAATGTGAATTTATGCCACGCGGCATTTTTTGTTTTATGCAACAATGTTAAGTCTGCTTCCCTTTATATGTCTATGCTTTTAGATACTCTTCAGCCGCTTTCAGCTAGTTTAGTTCTGCGCCGAATGTGCACTAAATTTATTGCCTCTCATAATAGCTGTATTAAAATGAGAAAAAGCAGTAGCGTTTGTGGCATTCGATATCCCAGTTTTTGTTACAAGCTTTTTACCAATCAACTTTTTCATGAATATGTAAAGTTTATTTAAATAAAAATATATTTCATAACGATTACGATTGTATTTTAAATAGTAACTATATACTATACGAGAAGAATATAACACAAAATAAGATCAATACCAAAATTATAATTTTTCAAAACTTAAGACTGGAAGAGATTCCATTATGGGATAAGTCCGCCGTTGTCAATTTACTCTTTATGTTGTTATTTTATATAATTGTGTGTTTTCATAGTACAATAAAGTTATTACAAACAAACTAAAAACCGACTTCTCCCCCAAACTACTCAACCGATTTTGATAAAATACGATCACCTGAAAAGTAAACCAGTTAAAACAAAAAAATATTTTTTCCGTCGTCTTCTAGTAATCGGTTAACAAACATAAAAAAATAAAGTATCGCGACGACTTGATTTTTCTTTGAACTTGATTCTCCTTTTTGGAGGTCGGTTAAAAAGAAACACAATAAATTGTTACTCACGTAAGACCGTAATTCACGTGCGCGATAAAATGCGATAACCTATTTGTATCTCTCGCCTTGAAGGCGCTAAGATAATATTCTAGAATTGCACATTAAGAGTGATGTTATCATTTTTCAGCACGTTCTAAGACCTTTTCTTGCAAACTAGTTGCATTTTGGTCGCTTCGGCGTATTTATGATAAACATGTACATTGTTATAACATTAAAGGTGTCTTTATGAATACAGAAAAGTTTAAAATATGATTTATGATACAGTATGCATGTGGTAAAGATGGTTTATCCTAATCCTAACTAATATTATAAATACGAAGGTGAGTTTGTATATTTGTTTGTGACCACTTCACGCTTCAACCACTGAACCTATTTAGATGAAATTTGGTGTAGATATAGTTTGAGACATAGGATGGTTTTATCCCGAAATTCCCACGGGGAGCGAAGCCACGGGGCACGGGGGTCGTTCGGCATCGTGAATAAAAGCGATTTCTTCGTAAACTTTCTCGCCTTTTAATTCAATTAAATTCGCACGTCTTTACAGGGAATCGCCCTCGTAGCCATCTTATCTTTAAACTACTTCTGTTCATATACCGCTCTTTCACACCTGTATATTAAATCTATTTACGTCTCTCATCACCTTGCATATAGTCTCTCTCTCTCTCTCTCTCTCTGTTATAATGTTGCTAGCCCACATACATAAGCTCAATACCTGAAGACAAAGTACAAAGTTATAAGAAACATAATAAACTGTAACACACGTAAGGCACCGTAAATTCACGTGCGCGATAAAATGCGATAAAATGTACGTATTCGTATTTCTCGCTTTGAAGGCGCAGCTGAGAAAGTATTGTACAATTGCACATTTAAGAGCGTTGTTATCATTTTACAACACTTTCTAAGTAGAATTCAATCTTAGTTTCATACTGCGGTACAAAAACCCGTGGTGCTCTTTTTCAAACGTGGAGTCACGGAACGAACGAAAGTGCTATTTTTGAAACGCAATATCACCTAAATGAATGATTTTTCCATACAAAAACTGGTCGTTTAGTGACTCCCCGTTTGAAAAAGAGCACCACGGGTTTTTGTATAGAAAATTAATTCGTTTAGGTGACTCTGCATTTCAAAAATGGCACTTCATGTCGCTTCGGAGGGTTTATAATAAACATACATAGTTAGTTGTTCATAAGATTGGAGCAATAATTTCTTTTATTTTTATTTATGACAATAAATCTCTTACATTATGGATATATTTTGAAAGTTTAAATAAAATTGCCAAAAGCATTAGGTACCTATACTTAATTAGAATGTATGAATTAAGTGTACCTAATCAATAATATTTTTGCTTGCTTAAAATTGCATCTAATCTAAAGAGTACGAATAAATAAATAAAAAAGCAATAATTTTAAACAATGCTGCATTTTGTGGTCTTCTTTATCAGTTCTACTTTACCAAATGACACTTTCTGAATGAAAATGCTTGATTTCCTAAAAAAATCATTAAACATATATGTACAATAACATTCTATGAAAATGTGACTAGAAAATTAGAGAAGTCCCCTCAATTCCTCGAGTAGGTAGGTATTTCATCATCAGACCTTAACCACGTGTCAATGGAACCAATTTACTTTATAAGTAAACACAAATAAAAAATTATAATAAGTAAAACATATATTCGAATTCAGGCTCCTCTTTTCATGAAGTCAAAAATGAAGCTTTACATCGCGAATTACAATTGTTATGAACATTTTACTGTCCTATAATATAGACAAATTCTGTTTTGTTTATTTTATTCCAAGTAGAATCTGAGGGTTCCGGAACATTATCATATGTAAAAATAATTCCGACCGTCTGTCAAAATATTGTGTTTTTTGCCGCCCCATCCCGACAAAATGAATAAAACATCCGCCCTCGATATCATCGAAAGATCTTTGGAATATTGAAAACGTGAATGTAACGCATATGGATAAAGTGACTTGCTGTTTCATTCATGTATGGAATATGTTTTATGATTAGACTCAATCAATATCTTTATCAATACCACAGAATAAGTATTAGTACTCACGTACATAAGTCTTTCCTACTTAGCAAAGAAATTCAAAGAAATATCTATTCAATGGTAGCGATATGGTTTAATTTAGCACGCGTCAGAAATCACCACCTTTACGTTTAGTTACCTAGAAATACATTGTTATTAACCCGGACAAACAATTTATAATTGTTAGATACTTACAAAACCGGCCAGGACCGATTTTTGACCGTGATCGACCCGTGATCGAAACCAGAGGTCCCGAGTTCGATCCCCGGTCAGGGCAAATTGAAAAATGGCCTTTTTCAAATTGTCCTGGGTCTTGGATGTTATCTATATATGTATTTGTTATAAAAGTATCGTTAAGTTAGTATCCCATAACACAAGTCCTTAAACTTACTTTGGGGCTAGCTCAATCAGTGTTTTTTGTCCCTATATATTTATTTATTATTAAAAAGCCGATTCAGTGAGCGGTGGATTGAGTACTGAATTTCCTATTACGCAGTGGTCACCGCACGTAGATATATTTTCGATAGCTAAACTGGGAGTGACACAGGCTTACTAATACATAAAATATAGTTGATTCCCGACTTCTGTCTCTCTGTCTGTACATTATTTTTAACTGCTCAACGAGAAGCTCAGTGGCCCAGAAAGACTATGCAATCCTAGCGTTTTTACAAGTCCAAGAATCCTGATTGTGTTCCACACTTGGATAGATGGACCACAAGTGGTCTCTAACTTCTTCGTGCTTTAGAAGGTACGTTAAGCCGTTGATCCCGGCCGTAAAATTTTGATTCTGCGGTCCAAACAACGCCTAGATATCTTCAGCCAAGCAGTTTACTTTCGGCGGCCATCTTGGATTGGAGAAAATAAAAACAACACAGCGATTAGTGGGAATGGCTGTCTTAAGGCAGCTTGATTTATCTGACACAAATGTTGGCCACTTACTTATACGAAAAAATAACTACAAACAAATTACGCAACGGATTTTAATTCAATTTTTAACTGATTTAAAAAAATGGAGAAAGTTATCCTTTTTTATGTTAATTACGAATTACTCGAATACGCATGGACCGATTTAGAAAATTATTTTTTTGTTTGAAAGAGCATACAAGCGACGTGATCCCATATAAAATTTATCAAAATCGGAAGTGTAGTTTGGTGTTGAAATCTGTTTTAAGCACGGATCAGTGGTTTTTAGTTTTGAAAAAGTATTATCAATTAAAAGCATTCTATTCACTTGAATCACCATTCAAGAGGATAGGTTACATGCATAACAAATACCCTTGAAAAACCGGAAAGGGCCAATGTTTGAAATATTTTATAATAATGTTAAAAACTGACTAAACCATAAACTATAAATTCTATTCACCCAAGCGATTCAGAACATAAATTCAAACCACAGATCAAAGTTTCAAAGTACAATTCAGTAGTTTCCGAGCCACGTTGAAAATAGAAAACACTAGGTCCCGGGGGATCGTCTAAAGTGAAATGTAAACGGCAGGTTACACAGAATATACTACAAAGAGGTCGCCTCGCCAGTACCGCCTTTGGCTATTATGGAGCTGGGGCTTTGAATAAAATGCCACTTTTAGCTTTGTCGATTTGTCCTCTATTTTAAGATAATATTGAGAGGAGCTTAGTGGTCTAGTAGGACGTAACAACCTCGAGCATACAGCACTTGGACGGGTGACCACTTGGATGGGTGAAGCTTTTCTACGCACATCAGTCAAAAGTAGCCGTTTTTCGCAAATTTGCGTAGAAAAGCTTCACGTTCTTACTTTAAATTGTAAACAGTAGTTCATAAAATTGTTGAAAGGGTTATCTAAGGTCTGCTCAGGATTTTTTTTAAATGAAATCTTCGTTTCCTTTCAAATGGGGTAGCACTTAACCATTGTTATCTATTGTTCTCTCGGTCGGATCAGACCGTCTGGAAGCTGACGGGTTAAACTGAAAAAAGTAGTTCATTAAATAGTTTTAAGGGTTATCTAGGGGTTGGTAAAGACAAAATTTTTAATGATATCTCCGTTTCCGTTTATATAAATTATTTCAAATGGTCAGGTCAGGTCAACAGTCATGCCGAAGCAGCAGAGAAGGTCCAAGCAGCTATTAATAAAGTTCACAACTGGACGAAAAAATGGCGAATTAAACTAAACGAATCAAAATCTGTCCACGTCAACTTCACAAACAAAAATGATGACTATTGTCCCGTCTACATAAATGGACAGCAGGTGCCATATGAAAACACTGCTAAGTATCTTGGTATGACACTCGACGCGAAGCTTCGCTGGAAAGCCCACGTCAAAAAGAAAAGAGAGGAACTTGAAATAAGATTCCAAAAGATGTACTGGCTGATTGGAAGGAACTCTGCATTGTCAGTAAATAACAAAATACTACTTTATAAACAAGTCCTCATGCTAGTATGGACTTATGGTATACAGTTACGGGGTTGTGCCAAACAAAGTAATATTGAAATAATTCAACGCTTCCAAAATAATGTACTGAAGGCCATTGTGAATGCGCCCTGGTATATAAGAATCGACGTTCTACACCGGGACCTTAACATGCAGACCGTCAATAAAGTTATCAAGAAATACGCCGATGCACATGAGTATAGACTGCTTCACCATGTGAATGTTGAGGCAATCCAGCTCCTCGATAACACGGACATAGTGCGACGTCTCAAAAGAATCAAACCTTTTGAACTAGTGTAATTTTAAAATTTTAATTTTAAATACAGTGATATTATAGTGCTTTGATGTGCCAATAGAGACACAAGAACAAAGTGCCTTCCCCTTAATAGAGACAGTAAGAAAAGTGCCGATGGACACATTCTTAGACAATAACGTATAAAACTAGGTCAATGTTAAATTACTTATTAGTCTGAGTTAAGGCTAGATTGTAATATTATTAGCGTACTTATTTATTTTTGTAGGTACGTTAAGAAAAGGAAAAAAAAAATATGGTCAGGTCAAGATAGAAAATAATCTTTTTATTGCTTTTTTTGCCTTGGTTTTGTATGTATGATGTATTTATTATAAAATATAGTATCGTTGAGTTAGTATCCCATAACACAAGTCTCGAACGTACTTTGGGGCTAGATCAAACTTAGTGATTTTTCCTTATATATTTATTTACGTTGTTATATGTATAAAATTGGTAGTAAACATGTAAAAAATAATTTTTCGGAACTCTGTCTGAGCGTAGATTTTACTTTAGGCCCTTAGTCGTAGTACGTGTATAATTCATCTTTAAATCATGCTGGTAAGATCATCATCTAATAACATTGACAAAGCAAAGAAGACATCACGAGAAAATTTCGTAGAACAAAAGCATCTTAATTTCACCCGTGACAAATAGATCCCATCCGAAGTCCGCTACATTTTTATTCAAAATAAACGTGTGCCTTGTCTTGGGGGCGCATACCCAAATGTATTATACGCTCAGCGGCTCAGAACGTTAAAAGCCTGGGGGGCTACCACTGGAACTCGAAACTTCAGCTTACTAAAGCTATACATACATTCAGCTCAGCAGATGTCATAGTGTGAACCACAACGCTGGTCTTCCGCGGATGCCAAGTTCAAATTACCAGCAATGTATGAAAATCAGGCATTGTATACAATGCCTATGAAATATATACAATATCTAGGCAATGTATACAATGCCTGAATCACTGTTTTTGTTTTTATTTTTATAAGTAGATGGTGATGCTGAGCGTATATCTACCTGGGTCAATTGATCCAGGCAGGAAGTTCCAGCTTCGAGGAAGAGGTCTTTCGACGAATTCGACTCAGTTGGGCAGCGTTCGGGAAGCTACGCAGTGTCTTCTCGTCCAAAATACCTCAATGCCTCAAGACGAAAGTGTTTAATCAATGTGTGTTACCAGTGATGACTTATGGCTCTGAAACGTGGTCCCTTACTATGGGTCTCATAAGAAGGCTCAAGGTCACTCAACGCGCTATGGAGAGGGCTATGCTCGGTGTTTCCCTACGTGATCGAATCAGAAATGAGGAAATTCGTAGGAGAACAAAAGCCACTGACATAGCCCAAAGGATTAGTTCGTTAAAGTGGCAGTGGGCGGGACACATAGCGCGACGAACCGATGGCCGATGGGGCAAAAAGGTTCTCGAATGGCGACCACGTACAGGCAAGCGAAGCGTAGGACACCCACCCACAAGGTGGTCTGACGACCTGAATAAGGTCGCTGGAAAGCGCTGGATGCAGGCCGCTCTAGATCGGTCATCTTGGAAATTGTTGGGAGAGGCCTATGTCCTGCAGTGGACGTTGTGCGGCTGAAATGATGATGATGATGATGATGAAGTAGATGGTGAAATTCTCACGGACATCTGGGAATTCCAAATGTAGTAACCCAGAAGATGTGAGTGAATGGGCTCTTTCGGAGTAACAAAAGTAGCATCACTAAAATGTCTGTAACTATATTAAATTATACAACAAGAGCATAAAACGAGTCATTTTACCCGAGTCGGTACGGCGACGGTGGATAGTCACGTCGAGGGTAAAATGGGTTTTATACTCTAGTTTCACACTCTGCTTTTCACTTCGATTGCAATGAACTAACCAATGTAGCTAGTTTCTAGTTTAATTTGACGAATAATTAGTTCCCTCCACACAAATTTTCTTATTATTTTTAACTATATGACGTTCGACTATGGTCTGAATATGGTATGAATGTCAAGTTATTATAAATATTGGCGTCATATTTTTTTTTACGTAAATGCATGTATTAAACGTAAATTTGTATTTAGATAGTAATATTCTTATGATTATATGTCGTTATTAAATTAAAATATAATCTAAAAGATGTATATCACTTAAATGAAGGTGTATTGTGTATGTGGCTGTAAGGCCTAATTGCCTTAGTCTTATAAGAAAAAAATACTTTATGCACAAGAGCTTTAAAATCCATTTTATGCCTCTTTCTCTCGAGCATGAGAAGTGAAAAATATTATATTCTTAGAGCTGAAAAAAAAAATTACTTAACATTTGAAGGCCAGTACTTTCGCAAAATGAAAAGAGTTTTAAATCTATACGTCATCTTTGAACAAGCGATTACGAAAATAACACGAAAACGTTATATGCGAGTATTAGGTGATTGCTTCAAGTAGTAGTCCCCCTGTTTAATACCCGTTCATTTGGCCCCGTCATTCGTCAGGGCAGCATTAAGACACCGTCTAAGGACCTGAGCACATAGGCAAGCAAGGGAGATATTTATCATACGGGGCATTAGCGACCGTCCACATTATTACGTTACGCAGAATCGGACTTTTTGCACCTTCGTGTGTACTGTGACACTGACATTTGATGACATCCCCCCTTCCCCCATTTTGTAACGTAATATTTGGATGACACCTTGTAGCGCGCACATGCTCTTAATTTCTTTACCATTCTGATATCAGTGCACTGCTGGAATACAGGGGACGCATTTTTGAAATCACTTGTCACATCATTACGAATGGTTTGCGCGAGCGTTTACAGACAAGCGCATTTTTGAATCAGTCGTAAGCGAAGGATTTGCAACGAGTAGTCGTGACCATTCCTAATTTTGATTTTTGTGGCGTACATATGTCAAAGAACCCGTTTATGGAGAATCAGTTCTATTTCACGCTGCTTTTTTATTAATGTTACATTGAAATTTTTAGAAATTCATAGACAAATTTTAAGTTTACTATGTGAAGCTGTATTGTCTTTCCTTGACTGGACGGTTTAAAAAGTAAGATGGAATGGTTTTTTACGCGAGCGGTGAGTTGGAAAATTACACGTTTTGTGTTTCGGTGAGTCCCTGAATGTAAAATAGCACTCCAGGCCTTTGCCAATAAAATTAGTATTGAACTGTGCTACATTACTACGATATGAGACTGATGGCCCTATGTCATCATCAGGTATTTTTAGTCTCCCGTGCAGAAGCACCACCCTCTCTGCATTTCTAGAGCCATGCTTGGCCAGAGCAGCCAGAGGTTGGCCTGCACTCCATGTGAAAAGGGATAAGAGGTGATAGTATATTATGTATTATAATAACACAGTACATGGTACATATACATTACCATAGAACGAGTAGAAATGACAATGATATTTAAAACAAGATATTTTTTTAAACTAAAAAACCTCAACGCCAACTTCACAACTGGTTGTAAGGGCCACCTTGCAAGTATGTAATTTAAAAAAAAACATTAACCAAATTGTGAGTAATCGGGGAACATACATAAATATATATAAGTACATTCGAATCGATAGCCTCCTTCTTAGAAAACGGTTAACAAAATAGTCTCAAATCTATTTACCCAAAACCTGTTTGTGTGTTCCCGCCCTAAAGGGCCAATGACGCATACCGCATATTTAATGCGCAAGATGCAAGCTTTGTTTGTTCAAGGGTTTCAGTAATTGTTTACACTTGATTTATGATGCCTGACAATTCATGTTATGATTCATACATAAACTTGCTTTGATGTTGATGAAATGTTAAAGTTTCTAGACAACAATTAACTACTTGCTTTATAACTTGTTAGTTTATAAAGTGAGATTATTCGCATACGAGTATTTTACAATAGGTGTCTATGTTCCTTTGGAGAAAGATAGAGATACCCTTTCACCACAAACGTCGGATTTATCCGATAAACAGTGTCGTGCTCATACTGTGAGGGTCGGATATTTCCGACAAAAAAAATGCTCGTATTGCACATTACTTAAGTATACACACCCCTTTTTGGTTGTAGGTATTTATTTTAGATTTACTACCCCTCGCGCTGGAGGCACGGCAACTGATATAAAGTCTCGCGGTGAAAGGGTTAAAACGTAACTTGGACGACTTTTTAGAATCATGTCTTGAGAAAAGTATAGAGTTACTCGATTTTTGAAGTGTTACTTATTTGAAAAATGTACCTAGATATCAATTTTTAAGCAGTAAGTAAAATTGAGCAAGTTTTAGATAGGCAAATTAAAAACCCCGCCTTTCAAGAATGCAATCTTGTGATGAGTAGCGGAACTACATATCCCAATTGATATCTGTAGCACCATCTATTATTTGCAAGGGAAAACTTCTGACTGTCAAGCATTAACCCCAAATAATTTGTAAACGGCTGTATCGATTTTTATCAAACAGCTAAGCACGACAGCAAGGGAACTTGCTTTCACGTAATAAAAAACTGCATCGTACTGCAGTCGGTCCATCTGTTCGAGACCTACTCGTACGATGCCACAGACAGACAGATACACCGATAGACAAACAGAGACATTAGCGCAAACTTATAACACCTCGTCTTTTTTTTCGGGGATTAAAAATAGAATTTTTCGTATGGTTAAGCTGACAAAAATAATAGGCCAAGTGCGTGTCGGGCCACGCTCAGTAGGGTTCCGTAGTTACGAACGCCAACTTTGAGGTCATGCCACTAAAAACGTCTAAAAACTAATTTTCTATTGAATTTGTATGAAATTTTCCTTTTCCGAGTACATTTTATAAGTTAATCGCCTGTAACTTTTTAATTTGTAAACCCAACTTAGCTCTGATAGTTTTCCTTTAAATTTTGTTATATAGGATACTATAGCTGTGAATTTTTTCACGTGTCCATATATAACCGTTTAGCAGATAGAGGGGACACTTGATTCTAACAATTTTTTTTCACTTTAAAAGCAAATATTTCAGAAACGGATCCCAAAATCAAAAAAACGGTTTTTAAAAGACCTATTCAACGATACCAAACATGATTGGTTAGTCGAGAAAAACAAAATAACTCTTCACGTTTCTAGTGAAAAGTGAAAAGTTGCCAATATTTATTATTATTTATTAAACTACAAATCGCATAAATATAACAAACTAAGGGACGCACTTAAAATCTAGATTTCGGTTATAGAAAAATTCGATTCGCGAGATCTAAAAACCTCAATATTTATGACTAAAAAAGAAAATTACGAACACGTCACCTGCAATTTTGTACAAATTTATTTCCGCGTCCATTAGGGCTCGCTTTGCGGCAAATGGCTTAATAATAGGGTAACACTAAGGACATGTATTAGTAGGATAAACTCGCTTTTTCAGTAACGACGGCCATTTTAATGGCAACATTGTTTCAGTGACGGGCAGGTAACAGAGAAACCAAAATACTGGAAATGTTAAGGTATAAATGTGTTCTTGTAAGAGTAATAAATTGATTTGTACATCTTTTAATACCTACGCATAAGCATATTATTCAATTTATTGTCATTGTTTCATCATAAGTTCACTGCTGGACATAGGCCTCTAGCAAGGATTTCCAAAATGATTGATCTATAGCGGCCTGCATCCAACGCTTTCCAGCGATCTTGGTCAGGTCGTCTGATCACCTTTAATTTTTTATCTTACATTAATTCCAAGGGATTTTCGAAAGTCAAAAACACACAGAATTTTTTCTACGTCATGCTTAGTATAACTAATACTAAATTTTACCAACTACCACTACTTTCTTCTAGTAAAAGAAAACATCGTGAAGAAATCTGCACACTAGTTATCAAGTTTATTCGAGTGTGAATTTGGAAAAGGCCAACATTCTTACATATCTGTCAAAAATCTTCAATGTGTGCCATCTTTCCATACAGTGACACCTACCTTGCCTGATGACACTTGCCTTGAATGAGCCATGCTCTTAAGCTTGTTGGTCCCTTGCTCTCCAATGTAGAAAATAATTAAAGAAGTGCTGCTTTGTGAATCATGGATCTTTTCACTTCGATACTTTCTTTAAGAGGCTTGCGTGGGTATACAGATCAAATACTCTGTGGTATACAGATAAATTTAACAACCTCTGTGGCCTACTGGTCATCATGCCAGGTCACCTAGAGGTCTCGGGTTTAGTCCCCGGTCAGGTCAAGATGGAAAATTATCTTTTTCAGATTGACCTGGGTCTTGGATGTTTATCTTTTATATATATATATATATATATATATATATATATATATATATATATATATATATATATATATATATATATATATATATATATATATTATGTTATAAAACATAGTTTCGTTGAGTTATTATCCCATAACACAAGCCTCGAACTTACTTTGGGGCTAGCTCAATCAGCGTTATTTGTCCCTATATATTTATTTATACGTAGAGGTTGATGAGAGGTTTATGAGTTTGGAGAAGTTGATGTTATGTGGCGCTCCTGCCAAAACCCATTTATGGATATATATAAATGGTACACCCTATTATGTACCTACCCCTATGGGAAATAGGCGTGATATTATGTGTGTATACCCTGTTAGGTTTTGGCAGGAGAAATATCTATTGCCAGAAAAAGAGAAAGATCTATGGGTCATGGAATGAGATTGTGAGGGACTGATGCTTGGATATTGCAATAGAAACGTCACCTACCATAATTATGATTACTGACCATTGTAGGCAGGTGGTGGCTTTCTGTCTGCTCAAACAAGCCGACAATAGTTGCTGACCTAGCTATAGTCGCTGCAGGCGACTCAAGGGAGTCGAGTGGTGTGTCACGCCTTCTCCGAAGTTACTCGCGACATGATGCCCTTTAAGAATTCCCTTACAACTTTTCCATACAAACGTTTTATTTTGAAACGACATGTCAGATTTCAGTAAAAATTTGTAATTTTAAAGAAATTACAATTATCTAGGGTTATAATTGGTTTCCGACGGTAAAATTATGAACTTAAAAGAAAATATAAGGGTGTAGAAGTTTTCCATACTGCTGGTCAAATATGATATAATACACTATATTCTCTTTTAAGTTCATAATTTTACCGTCGGTAACCAATTATAACCCTAGATGATTGCGATTTCTTTAAAATTACATAATATTGCCAATATCGGACATGTCGTTTCAAAATAAAACGTAGACTACGTTTGTATGGGAAGGTCTGGTTCTGTCCAGGGTAAGTGGAGTCTTAACACTTCCATTCCTAAAGCAACAGCTCTAATGACTTATTATTATTAAAAAACTTTATTGCACTGAATAAACAAACATAAATGATAAATCATGACACATCTAAACTGGCTCTATATCCGTGTTTCTGAATAAATTTAGTTTCCTAACCCGAAGTACGGAGCTTAGTATAATTTATTATAAATTCATATGCGTCCCTTCCTACCCCTATGAAGACTCGTTTGTCATGGGGTTTAGATGGCCAATTGATTTTGGAAGGCTTCCTGCTTTATGCTTTAGAAAATTTTAAGTAGATTCATGAATACCAAAATGGCGTCACTTTTGAATTGATGAGTGTAATATATATTTATTTATTTTAGGTATATATAAGAAGAAACTGACACACTGATATAGATATATGTATATTGACAGGTCAATCAATATACAGCTAAAACCGCTGGGAGCTAAAATATGACATTTTGAAATAAGTAGAGCATTTAATATTTGACCATTTTATTTTAAGACAGAATAATAAGACCATTTTTAAAATCTGGACAAATCATAGGAAAGATAAAATTTTTCGTTTAATATTAAAATCCCGCATGCTCTCAAAAACATGTTATCTTCAATAATAATATTTCCGGACCTAACCACCTCCGGTAGTTTGGATCTAGGTTATATTTTAGAAATAAAAGAAATAAATAGATTTTATACTATTCCCCCTCTCAAAAATTTATTTTATTCACTGAAAACAGTGAATAAAATGAACTTTCACTCACTATTTTAATGTTTAAATTTAGAACAATTTACTCTTAATTTTAGTAATTGTTCCAATTTTAATGTCCATTTTAATTAATTTAACCTTCTTTTTTCTTCAATAAATGTCTATTTTCGCTTAAATTTTTCTTTTTAACCGACTTTCAAAAGAGGAGGTTATCAATTCGTCGGAATCTTATGTTTTGTATATGTTGATCGATTTATTCGAAAACGTTTATACCGATGTAGAACATTCTTTTTGGAACGAAGTTCCTTACGGCAGTTCCTTGGAGGAGATAGGGATTTTGCTGCGCGACCGAACTGAAAAAAATGTGATAGTAAAACCGTAAGGATGACCTCGTTAAATGAGACGTGCGCAGGCGCGACAGTCGTATACACAAGAACTTTTGAACTTCGTTCCCACCTGGTGTCCCACGACACCACATTTCTTTTTTTTTAAGAGAATACCTGTCGGGTGGTCCCATATTTTTTTTATTAAAGCCGGTTGTGTAGTTTGGTGGTGAAGTTGGTTAATAGTTTTGAAAAATTATTCTCGTAGTCATGGTATAAAGTATAGTATGCAATTCTTGAATAAAGCGGATTTACATCGAGGGCCATGAATCACTCGCATTGCTCAGGATTCTAACACTTGATTCACGAGCGTAATCACTCCCTACGGTCGTGATTCAGTCGTTAGAATCCTTCACCTGCTCGTGATTCATCTATGGCCCTCGAAGTAAATCCGTCCTTTATTCACTAATTGCATAATATACTATTTTTCTACAATATTTACAGTCAATTACAAAACGTCCAAATCCTTACTTTTTTTATCTAAAAGTAACTCTGTCTGTCTGTCTGTTTGTTACCTCTTCACGTTTCAACCACTGAACCGATTTAAATAAAATTCGGATTTAGTTTGAGACCCGAAAAATAACATAGGATAATTTTTATCACAAAAATAAGTATCCATTATTATGGGAATGAAAAGACAAAATAGAATTACCTCTACAAAGTTCCAGTACCAACTTTATTTAGGGAATCCTATTTTGTCATACAAAAGCAGACGTTATTACAAAGTACTTAATCTACGCAGACAAAGTCGCGACTAAAAGCCAGTATAAACGTATTTTTAATAAAAAAAGCGAAAAATATCTAGCTACATTTGTTTTACGACAGCATTGAGAAATAACGCAAAGATTTCTAAATCCTTTTAACAAATCCTTACAGAAGCGGTAGGAGCTTAGTAAGAATAGTATTCTAGTGTTTCTACGTGCTAGCATTAGGAATGACAAAATAAATAGTACTAAGACGCTTATTTAAAAAGAAACAAAACACAGAAATCGAAATATGTTGTATCGTGTATAATACTCCGAATCCACCCTTGAAATAATTTCAGTATATTTTTTTAGAACCTGTATTAATTTTAATCATTTTCCAAACGAAAATAATCAAATCGCAAGAGTATTAATTACTAGTAAAAGCACGTACAAGCAAGTTGGTCTCTACAAAATTAATTCTAAAACGTTCCAAAACACACATGTTTTTTGTAATCACCAATAAATCCCAAGGGACGGACAATTTATAAATTATTAACTAACATTGACCACTTTCGCAGAGCTCTAGGATTAAAACCCTCTTTTTGGATTAAGTTTTATAACCAGAGGTCACATTACAGTGGTGTTTTGGTAGAAAGCAACAGATAAATTGCAAATTGGTGCTAAACAGGCACCCAAGGAAGATTTATGTTCCCTAGGGAACAAACAATGACACTGATGTTGTTGAAGGTTTTCTTTGCAAAAAAAAGCTTTTTACTAATACATAAAAAAAATGATTTGGTTCTCATACAAATCGAAGTAATCTATTATGTATTTACTATAAGTAGTATGTATGGCAGCTGCTTTAGAAATCTGACACCAGTGTTGGCCATTACATTACATACACTAAAAACTAAAAAACAACATGAGAAGTGAAATGTATATACAACGATATATATACAAGAATTGCTCGTTGAAAGTATAGGATAATAGTTTAAAGTAGATTTTATTTTGAGGTTTAGTTTGTAGTTTTAATTTCAATTTTATTTATTCATATAAACACTGAAGCATGAAAAAAAAACATAGATAACATTTTCTACTAAGAGAGTAAAATATATTGATCAAATCTAAATAAATATTCATACAACCAGACTGTATGTTAAGAAATTCTTTCCCAACTTTATTTTCAGATCTTCCTTATAGAAGACGTGTAAAAACGTTCATACTCCTTATATTTCCATGTACATCGTGGCGACATGTCTTGAATTTCCGAACCGCGGCTGCAACGGAATCCTAAAGGTATTTCGATATTTTGAACGTGGGTCTGGATAACAAATGGAATCAACATTCTTCCAAAATAGTAGGGGCGTTTAGAATAAAATAAAAAATATAAAAAATAAAATAAAACGCATCACAAATAGTTAATAGATTCAGGTGTTACTTTGCGGAAGTCTAAGTTACATACTACATGATTTGAATTACTTTGTGCAATTCCACCACCAGTTAGTTCATGCAAACTTTGCCGGCAATAAAAAAGAAACCGGCCGGCAATAGTTTGCATGAATTAACTGGTGGCAGAATTGCACAAAGTAATTCAAATCATGTAGTAGGTAATTATCACAAAACCATACATACAACATAATTATAATAAAAAAATTATCGCGATATACAGGTTACTCACGTAGAAAATCTCATCTGGAGGTCTTCATTAGGGTGAATGAAATACCAGGGTGAGGGAAGAAAATATAATTTATATCAATTAATAATAATTATATTACCTCAAAACACCTATTTTCTCAGAATATTTCTTATAACTTTTCAAAGCAAAACTCAAACTACCAGGGTTTCTTGGTCGGTCACTAGTTTTCCGCGAAGACAGACCTTGTAAAAAACAGATTCAGATTCTTTTTTTTTTCATATTCAGATTCTTTATTTGCAAGTCACAAGTTTAAAAGATGTCACATAAATATAAATAAAGTACAAGTGACGCCCTGCAAGGGCACAGAAAACATGGGGGAAACTAGATGCCATTACTTAAATAAATTAATTAATTTGTCAATCTTTTATTAACGTAAGGAAATCAAAGATTATACCGATCGATTTTATCATCAAAAAACTTTTAGAGTATCTCAGAGTTTTTTTAATAACATTCGTTCAAGAGAAAGGCTTTCAAATGTTTATTAAATAAAGTTGGTTTTATTATATTATTTGGAATGTGGTTATGTATTTTTATCGCCATATGGTGAGGGCTAGACTCGATTAATGCCATATTGGTAAATGGAATATTTAATTTATTTAAATATTTATTATTTCTTTTATTGCAAATTTCCATAACAGAATATAATTCGCTGTGTTTCCGTATAAATTTGCAAGTTTCCAAAATATAATGGACGAAAGGGTCAATATTTGATGTTTTTTTAAATATGGCCGACATGATGTCATTTCGTCTATGTTGGTGAGAATTCTGACACATTTTTTCTGTAGTGCGAATATATCATTGATATCTATTATATCGTATTACAAATAAGAATATCTATTTTTACACCTGTTCTTTACTTATCAAAGATATTAGTTATTCTTTAACGGTTTTTCACAAAAGAACAACTTAACAGTACTATCACAAACACTTCACTCTCAAGTGTAAACTCAGACATCGCAATAGTATAATTAATTAGTCAGTAACTCAGCTAACCGTTCATAACACAATTCAAGAGAAACAGTTTTTGATATTTCAATTGACTATAGTATATAAAAACAATAAAATGAGGAGCAAGACTAATCTTTACTACGCCGCCGCTGCCAAATTAAAAGCTTTGTATCAGCCATCTTGAAGTTACTCTTCTTTTTAATTTAAAATATGTCATGACGATCGACCACCGTCAATCTTGTGATTAGAAATGATGCCACATTAAATATTATTAATTTTACATTTGAAAATATATAGTAACATAAAAGCAACAGATATCATATTTATTTATAATATTATTATAATATCTAACACGCGCCACTACGTGTGTTCATAAAGGTATTTAACATAAGTAACTTAACTTAATATTTTATTACAATTAATTGTGATCATCAGTCTGTGAATGAATCAGGCTCTGGGTTATTTAACATTGTATACTGTCACCAGGCTATCAAAATCCTTGTGTACCGCAAGAACTTATGTTGAAAACTTTACCGAAGTCTGGACCTAAATGGCAGCAAACCGGACATCCACCACGTATCCAAATAACCAACTTTGATATGGAAGCTTTCAGGAAAGTTAAAGCTAAAGCAAATGCTCCAGGAATTCCCAGGAAATTGAATGCTGAACTTGGAGTTACACCTTAACTTGCCGTAAGAGTGTCTGTGTTTGGAACTATACACCATCCTATTTAAAGCACGGTCGCACAAAAGTGGTTTGTTTATAGAAGATAATTTTGGACGATTTATTAGTTACATGATTTGCGAGTCACAGAACATTTTTTTTCCCCATGTATGTAACACCGTGCTTAGAAACTCGTAGTCTTTACGTCATTATTTTTTAGAAAAGAATAGAATAGAATAGAATCATTTATTTGCATGATTTATATAACCAACCTGCATGCAGGCGTGCAAATATTAACAATATGTATGTCTAGTCTACTTAAACTTACATTGTACAATTCTATTACTAAATATAACTACAAATTTATTATAGTATTTTACATTTTTCATCCAATACCAACATAAAATGAAGAGCCCGAAACCAACATAGATAAACATGCCTTTGTCTATGAAACCAGGAGAAACGTCAATGCAGTGAATTCAGCTGAAACTCTATGAAAAATTAAAAAGCATGCGTAGGAAAAACTTCTCTCTCATTACTTTTTAGAAAAAAAGTAATTACCATGAAACAGGGGTATTAGTGCCGGCCTAAAAGCGTATAGGCTAAGAGCTAAGTGTTGTAAAATATTTTTTGTCTAAAATTATTTGTTTTTTGATAAATAAATAATTGTTATACATAATACAACAGTGAAAATCGTGTCTGTACATTTAATAAATTCGTGTGGGCGATAAGAAAAGATTAACTGAATACAAAAAGAAAAATGAAATTACAAACAAAAAACCAAAATAATGACATTCCCATACAAATCGCCCGGGCGGCTGCGCACTTTTGTATGGAAACGCCGAATATTTATTTCATGTTTTAAAAAAATAATAAAATAAATTTAAGTCAGGTTAGACCCATATTTAAAAATTCGTTAAAAAAACAATAAATTAATTAATATTTTAAAATTTAAATTGTTATTATATTAATAAATAATTGAAATTAAATTAAAATTAACCTCTCGAACTTTCGACACTGGAATGTGCTTGACACAGCAGTGACGGATGTAGGAGCAATCCAGCTTTACGGCATTCATCCCAAGGACGGCATTGGCGCTGGCCCGCACCCTGCTCGCCAGGGACGCGGCGCGCTTACGCATGGTCGCGTGGAAACAATCTGTGTGCGCGGCCGCAAACAACTGATGCGCTGAATTAGCGAGGCAGCCCCAATACCGCCCTAAAAGCATTATTAAACTACACTCGGAGAGCACTGTAAAATCTTTGCGAATATGTAGTCCATGGCTGCACGTGTACAGTGAGGTACAACAGGCTCGGAACAAAGTGATTTTCACCTCGTCAGAGCACCGTGCAAACCTTCGAGCCAGCATGTTCGCCTCAATACATCGCTCTCAATATCAGCATGGTCCTTGAGATCGGTCGTAACTATATGCCTATGCGTAACTATATATGTTTTGACTGTTATGACCATGGTTCGATTTAGTACAGGTATGTTCCTTCCACGTAGTACATATATAAAATTCTAGCGTCACAGTGTTTGTAACAAACTCCTCCGAAACGGCTTGACCAATTGTTTTGAAATTTTGGGTGTATATTTAGTAGGTCTGAGAATAGGACGTAAACTATTTTTCAATCCCCTAAGTGATAAAGGAGTTCCTACCCCCTCAAAAAAACGTCTAGCTCTTAGTCTATGTTAGAGAGCAAACTGCATTTAAATATTTTATACCATTATATTAACGTGAGCGAGAGAAATTAATTTAAAAGAACCTCGAGTCACAGCTTTAAATGTTTTCTAATGAAGTGCGCGTGAATGGAACTGAAATCAAAGGCTTTGGACTAATGTGAACTTGCAGGTAAATACTAAATGATTTTCATCGTTTTAAAACATACGACTGTAAATATTTTTTTATTTTATTTTGTAGCTTCAAATATGTACGAGTATTAATGAAACATCTGAAACGTGGTCCCTTACTATGGGTCTAATAAGAAGGCTCAAGGTCACTCAACGCGCTATAGAGAGGGCAATGCTCAGTGTTTCCCTACGTGATCGAATCAGAAATGAGGAAATATGTAGGAGAACAAAAGTGACACTGACATTGCCTAACGGATTAGATCGTTTAAGTGGCAATGGGCGAGACACATAACGCGACGAATCGATGGCTGATGGGGCAGAAAGGATCTCGAATGGCGGACACGTACTGGCAAGCGAAGCGTAAGACACCCACCCACAAAGTGTTCTGATGACCTGACTAAGGTCGCTGGAAAGCGCTGGATGCAGGACGCTCTAGATCGGTCGTTTTGGAAATCCTTGGGAGAGGCCTATGTCCTGCAGTGGACGTCATGCGGGTGAAATGATGATGATGAATGATGATGAATGAAACAGAAGTTGAAGAGCTCGGTGGCCCAGTGGGAGTGCGCAATACTAGCGCTTTCGCAAGTAAAGCGACACCGGGCGTGGTCCACACTTGGATGGGTGACCACAAGTGGCATTAAAATGTCTCGAGCTTACACCGTGGTTCGGAAGGCACCTATGCGTATAAGCCGTATAAACAAACCATGAATTACCATCTCGCCCATCATCACGCTAAAAGTGACCTCTGGTCTTGTAGCCCTGGGCTCCGTCTACTTAGATCCGCAAGATCTAAAGTTGACTTTCTGCCCTAAGGGATAAATTTTGTATTTAAGTCTAGACTAGTTTCCTTGTGGACAATTTCATAATTTTGAAGAAGTATTACTTAAACCACTTCATTTTTGGACATTGAACGTTTGAGCCGAGTTTCTACATAGCCTTTGCGTTTAAGACCGTTCGAGTCTAACTCTATGGTCTAGTAGTCATCATGCCAGGCTGCCACTCCGGAGGTCCCGCGTTCGATCCCCCATGTCAGTTCAAGATGGAAACTAATCTTTTTCAGGTTGACGGATCTTGGATGTTTATATTTACAACGTGGAAGAGATATACCCGTAATAAATCAAACCACGGGCTAAACTAGATCACTTCAGTATAATGAAATTAAAATAACTGTAAGAAAAACGAGAAAGAATCAGCATTTCAATACAAAAGTGTGCAGCCCTGGCAATTTGTTTGGAAATGTCGATTTGTTTTATGGTTTTTTGACTGTTATTTCTGTTTCATTATACTATAATAGTGATCGAGTATAGCTCGTGGTTCGATTTATTATGGTCCTTTCCACGTTGTATAATATATGTATTTGTTATAAACTATAGTATCATTGAATTAGTATCCCATAACATATCGTTGAGTAAGTCTCAAACTTACTTTGGGGCTAGCTCAATCTGTGTGATTTGTCCGTATACGTTTATTTATTTACATTACTTATGTATGTATGTTATAAATAAATAAAGTTCCACATAGTTCTATATTTGTTTAAAGTTTAAGAAGACAGAGGTAACAAAGTTTCCTCGAAATACTCCTAAACGTTAAGTACACAATTCTCCAATTTGCATACTTGCGTGAACAAACACAACCTTCGGGTGCAAGTGGTCCAAGGGCCCAAAGTTACCTCTTTATGTTAGTGTTAACTCACGTCCACGTCGATAAACCGCTGGAATAACAACCTTGACGATACATAGACTACTACGACGATGAATGACGAGATTATTTGCCAAAAAAATTAAAAAATCCTACTTTCTAGTTTTATGTGGCGATAAGATTTCCCCTTAAGGGGATACCTGAATTTTCCGGGGTCCAGTGCTGCCCCCATTTGAAATAAATCATTTGATAGGAAACGGAGACAACATTTAAAATTTGGCTTTGATCAGACCGTAGATAACACTTTAAACTATTTTATGAACTACTGTTTACAGTTTAAATTGAGAACGTGAAGCTTTTCTACGCACAATTGCGAAAAACGGCCGCTTTTGACGTATGTGCGAAGAAAAGCTTCACGTTCTCACTTTGAACTGTAAGCATTAGTTTATAAAATAGTTTAAAGGATTATCTAGGGTCTGATGAAGGCCAAATTTCAAATGATATATCCGTTTCCTTTTAAATGATTGATTTCAAATGAGGGCAGCACTCGACCCCGGATAATTCAGGTAGCCCCTTAAGAATAACAAACTTTTTAATTAAAATTTTAACAATTTAGGAAAAGAACACTGAAAGGAGTCACAGATACGGGTCGTGGGTTAGCAGGCCACGAGATTCGTCGATCCAGGATGATAGGAATTATTCAACTTCTGTGTGCTGCTGCCATGCTTCACGGGTAGTCGAAAAGGACCGCGGTCCAGCTCGCTACCGCTTTTATATGGGCGGCGCGGGGTGTGGTGCGGTGTACGAGGACCGTCGTCACAATGTTAAATTATTAGCAATATGATTTCATACACACTACTTAGTGGGGTTTTGGTGCCATCTATTGTTTCTGAATACAATTTATTTGAATGGTATTAGAATGGACACTTAAAAAGCGCCATCTAGATACAAAACATGGTTTAGATTGTGATAAAGAGCTGATACTCTTCAAACTGCTGGATCTATTTTCACCAAACATAGCTAAGAAGCACCGCTAGGAAACTTACTTTCACGTAAAAAAAATACTGCATCTAAATCCGTTTATCCTTTCGAGAGCTACGACACAGACAAACACACAGCCAAACGTTAGTGTCAAACTTATAACACTTTTTTTGCCGTCGCGCGTCGGGAGTATTAAGAGCGGCCTTCCCGTTTTACTTTTCATACAAACGATCGTACGTGATTATGACGTGGTACCTGATATTTCTTGAAATTTTTGGAACTAACAGGTATCTTGTGAGCTATTTCAAAGTTTATATCAAAACAAAATAATGAAATTTGGAAAAACAAATTCAGTGTAAGCCTCCTAAAATCTGCCTTTTTGCACAAATTTTACTTGAACTTTAACCGTTTATAAAGTGCTCATTCATTGTTAAGGTAAAAAAAAGATTCCAATAGAAACCTTGCAAATGTAATGAAAATTTTAAATAAAAAACATTTATTTCACACATTTGTAAGGCTTACTGAAAAACAGGTATCACCTGGAACAAGTTTTATGAAATTTCTGCACTCAATGAAAAGTGAGTATTCGTTCAATGGATAGTTAATAATTATAATAATTTCATTCAATAGAATGTAAACCGAGCTATCAGGCGCTATCTCTCCCTTTTTGCTTTGCCTCTTTTTCTAGCATTGCCCTGGATGAAATAACAAGCTTTTCAAACTATGCTCGCGTTGACGACAGAGCGGCCGGGAAGGGCCGCCTTAAGCACGAATATTTGCGTCAAACTATTCGTATCGCCTTCGTCTTACGTTTTGTACGTGTCATTGAAAATGTGTTACATTCAGGTATGGTAACCGTTGTAATTACAACCTTAACAGTACATAGACAACTACAACATTCAATAAACACCAGAAGGCTCTTAGGACGAATATTTGCGTCAAATTTTTCATATATCCTTCGTTTACGTTTTAAATGCAAATGAGCAGCCCATCTATTGGCGCTAGATAGGAGGTGGCATGCAAAGACTATTAAAACCACTACCTTAATAAAAATATAATTAAAAAGTAAAAAAAAATGTTATTTTTCATTCATGCTTTTATTTATGTGAGGCTAAATTACTTATTGAGACAAACGAAATAAGCCCAAACTCGATGGAGTTCCGTCGTTTTATAACTGAGTTCCGTCTACCACCATCCGTCTCCGTGATCAGACCTTAGGCAATCTAGGCACCGTCTACCATAAAGCGTTTGTCAAGACAAATCAAACGAGTCCTATCAATGAGGTTATTCCCTCGATTGACTTTAAAGATCTGCGCGGGAGAAGAAGCAGGTGGTACATTCTAAGTTTTCTCCTTTCTCCCAGACCAACTTGGAAGGGATAGATCATAGAAATGAAGATTGATGACTTAATTTAACTAGTCCATGCTTAATAGAAACCTACGTGAAGAGAGTGCTAAAGGCGTCAACAAACCAGAAAACTATAGGAATAAGCGTCAATAAGATAGAAAACGCTCAAAACACTCCTATAACTGCATCCATGAAGAGCAAAACATTCAAGAAACATGAAACGACTAACATAGCAAAGAAAACCAAATAAAATAATGACCCGAAAACTTCGAACTTAGGCAAACACATAAATTGTTTCAAGAGAGAAATCCTTTAGCCTGAACACATCGCTAAGTTTCCGTACACAATAGTTCTTATCGTAACGAGCTAAAGTCGATATTTGAGTGTCTTTAACGACATAATGTCTTCACTCCTTGAAAAACTTGGGATTTGTTATTTGCATCTACAATAGTTCTTGTTGCGGAGTTGGAAGGTTTGATTTCGTTTGTTTTGGAATTGTCAGGAAGAGTGAGCATCTCGTAAGGATGAGATAATTTATTAAAGGTTTCTGACCACTTTTTCGCACCCTTTGACTATTTGTTCCTAACTTGTTCTGTTACGACGCGGTAACTATTTGAAAGCTATTTTCTGAAAATGTAACGGCTATATTTTGTTCTAGTTGTATTTATTGTTTCTTTTTATAGTTCCGTAGTCCGTACCCAAAAGGTTCAAACGGGACTGTAATGCTAAGACTCCGCTGTCTGCCTGTCACCAGGTTGCATCTCATGAACCGTGATAGGTAACCAGTGGAAATTTTCACAGATGATGTGTTTCTGTTGCCGCTATAACAACAAATACTAAAAGCAAAATAAAGTAAACATTTTAGTGGGTCTCCCATACAGCAAACGTGACTTTTTATAGATAATGGTACGGAACCCTTCGTGCTGTTAGGACGGCGCTCCGTGGGTCCTTTTTAAAAAAAACACTTTATTACTGCTGGAAGGGAAACACTTTATTCACTGTATCACGGATAAAAGTTAACACATGTTGCTCGAACTAGAATTATAAGTTGACTGCCTATGAGCAGCGGTACAAATGCTTTTATATAAACTTGCAAATGCTTATGCTAACATTTCATCTTTTAAAAATAAAACATAACATCTCCCCCCATAAGACTGAGCTTATACAAATAAAAGGATAAGCGAGGGATGAATCTCAAAATCCTAAGTTAAAAGTAAATTTACTTATATAACAAAAATACATGAAAACTATATAAAACATTAAGTCCTGAAATAGAAATCGATTTATTATTACTTTATTTCATTTTATTTAAATGATTTAGAAAAACTAATTAAAGAATTTAGAAATTACTTAAATTTCTATTAGAAGAAAACTTCTCTACGTGTCTAAAAGCAACCTTGTTTTTATATCTATCCATTTCTATTTCTGGGAGACTTTTAACAGATTTGTTATCAATTGAGTCATTAGAAGTATCAGTTAACTCGAGGGATGTACTAATCTTACTATCATGCTTTTTTGGTTTCTTATTATAACATTGGTTGTATATTTGAATACAGCAAGACGAATTTTTGCAACAGGGTTGAAACCATTTCTTATATACCTTATAAGCTAAATATAATGCTATAGCTACCACAATAAAATAGGTAAGGCCTGAATAATAGTGCCCGTATTTTATAATGTGAGACTGGTTTTCAGCCTGATTAATTTGATTTTCTAAATTATCAAGTTTGTGGGCTGCTAATTTTAAAGATTCTAAATCTATATCAGTTAGTGAAATTGGGGACAATTGTTGGGCAGAATTATTAACTAGATTGTACTTACAACAATCGTCTTCAATAATATTAAAGTCTATTGACAATTGACTCGGTAGCTCTGTTTTAATATTACGAGATGATTTAAATTGTAAAGTTTGGAAAAATGCAATGCAATCATTTTTTAGGGATAGGATACCTGTGCCTTGTAAAATATAGTCTTTAATTTCATTGGTATCGGTACATTTTATAGTGAGTTTATTAGCTTTTGATTGAACATATAAATATCTACCATCATTAAGTTTTTGCCATATGTTTACATTACCATATATTAATTTAAAATCACAAACTTCTGGAAGTGATAAAGTAACTTCTGTTATTAATTTAGTTTCACAAGTAGGATTACTCAAAGTAGATAAAATAGAAGGTAGAGGGCATATGATATAGTTAACGTGAACGTCTTTACATTCATTCAGATTGTCTAGCATTGCATAATTTAACCTGTCATCAGTTATTGCTAAATACAATTTTGAAGGATGAACAAGAACATAAGTTTGATAATTGTATTCATCTCGTGGTGTAGGTAAAGGCAAGACCTTATAAATGTTAAATTCAACTGGATTAATTAAGAGTATTTGTATTAAAAATATTATCTTATTATTATAATGGTAAGAAGTTAACTTAGATAAATCTATAATATAATGAATATTCTCCAAAGATAAGGAGACTGGAAATTCGAGGTTTCTCTTCACTACGTTATTAGAACTAAGTTCGTCATATAGCTTAGTAGGAGTTAGAACATAGGGGTGCAAAATATTTGCTTTTGCAAACAATATTGAATTTAAAATTGAATCTAATATATTAGAGACTGAAAGTAATGATCCTTCAATAATGTTAAAAATAGAATTTATTATTGATAAGTTCATAGTATCAGTAGTTAATTTAGTGCTTTGTTGTAATAAATAATCTAATTTTTGAAGTTGTTTATTTATTCTTAGTTCGTTTTCATTTAATTGACGAAGAGAAACATTAAAGTTATTTATAGTAGATTGGACCACATGAATGTTATCTTTCATTAGAGAGAAAACTTCATGTTCATTCTGCTGACATGAATTAATAGCTTCTTCATATTTTCTAGCATCGTCGGCATCTAAGGTGCCAAAGAAAAACTTCAAAACTTCGCCAACAAATTCGATAGCTCGTTTATGGCGAGTCTGGTTACCAGATTCAGAAACAAGATGAGAAAGGGAGTCTAATTTAAGCTGATTAGAATTTACTAAAATTTGGAGCGGGTTAACAGCGTCTTTACAATTAATAACGAGACCTATATCTTTAGCTTTTTCGCAAAAGCTAGAAACATATAAGATTGAGTTTTTAATCTTTAGTAAGTAAGGCTCGACTGGCAAGATTTCTAAGTGAGTGACTACATTCCAATAGTCATCATAGAAATAAACAGTTGATGTAGGGTCGAAGAACAGTCCTGGACTATGAGATATAGATTGAATCGGTTCCGAGTGGCTGGATCCGAGGAATAATCTGTAACAATTTATATTTACGCTGGTTTAATTTCATTTATATGATATTTTACGTGTTTCCTATTAATACATAGGGTTACATTATTTTTTCCATTAACTTTAATAACTTTATAGGGACCCTTCCAAATTGGTGATAATGCTTTACGAAGTCTATGATGTTGCTTTAAGTATACCATGTCACCTGTTTTATAAGTTCTAGGTTTCGAAGATGCATCATAGTATCGTTTGGAAGACTCTTTACTTTTATTTATATACTCCAAAGCTTTCTCGCGAGAGTACTTCATTCTGTATTGTAAAGCTCGTATATACTCTTGATAAGTAGTATTGTCACTGGCATTGTATAAACTACTAGGAATGGTAGGTTTATGACCGTATAATAATTCGTAGGGAGTATAATTAGTAGTACAATGAGGAGTGGTATTATAAGAAAGTATAGCAGTGGCTAGATAACAATGCCAATCGTCTTGATTGTCATTTACAAAAGATTTTAAATATTCTTTAAGCGTTGCATGGCTCCGCTCAAGCGCGCCATTAGTCTGGGGATGATAGGGTGTAGAAAAAAGGTTTTTTATTTTAAGAATTTCAGTTAATTGCCTAAATAATTCAGATGTAAAACAAGTACCTTGATCCGTGAGAATCATCTTAGGAAATCCGAACAATGAAAAGAAATGTATAAGATTTCTAGCTATTTCGTCAGTTGTTGACGTTATCATAGGATAAGCACAAGAGAATTTTGTTAAATCATCTTGAAGAGTTAAAATATACTTAAACTTTTGAAGACCAGCTTCAGGGAGAACACCAACAATGTCGAGTGCTAATCTCTCAAATGGTTTGGTACTAGATGACGTAATAACCATAGGTGCTTTGTTTGAAGCTCGTAAAGGCTTATTCACTTGACATTGGTGACAATCTTTAACAAAACTTTTTATATCAGCACGCATGCTTTTCCAATAATATGACTCCTTAATTCTATTATACATGCGTGTAATACCCGGGTGACCAGCAATAGTTGTCCCGTGGTTTTCTTTTAGAATATTAGGGATTTCGGCAGGAGTAGGGTACTTAATTTGATTTTTATATACATGAATTTTAATACTCGTGCCATGAAATACGTAAGATATTATATTATAAACTTTAACATAGGCTAGTTTAGTGAATGGCTCTGAAAAATCTGAAATAGCTAATTCTTTATCATAGTCGTCGGTAGATATAATTAAATCTCTTAGTTTAATTAACAAGTTGTAAATTATTTTATAGCCAGTTTCATCAAAATGATGTATTTTAGTGTATAGGAAATAGAGCTTTTTATTGTTTGCATCTACTGACTGAACAGTATAAGGCTCACGTTCTGCTGATAGCAACTCATCAGAATTAGGTATAATAGACAAGAATTGTTCGCAGTTTGGCATAGAATTATCAAAATCTAAGGAAGTTGGACAAGCAATAGATTTTTGCTTCGCTGAAGTAAGATTCTGATTATGCTCTTCTATTTGAGTATCATTAGAAATAGATTTAGTAAATTGTTTTTTGAAAAATGTCTCGTAAGTAGTTTTGTTAATTTTAGAATGAGTAATGGCATTGACAGGGTTACGAGATAAGGCATCAGCATTTGAGTTAATTCGACCTGGTTTATAGACTATCTCGTAGTCATACTCTTCTAACTTAAGTCGCCATCTTAATAAACGACCACCTGGATCCTTGGCGTTAAAGAGCCATGTGAGAGGACGGTGATCCGTTATAATTTTAAACTTATAGCCGTAAAGATAGGGTCTGAAAGTATTAACACCAAATAAAATAGCAAGTAGCTCCTTTTCTGTTGTTGAATAGTTCCCTTCACATTTATTTAAAGTTCGGGACGCATAAGCTATGGGCTTATCCTTTCCGACTTCACCCTGCGATAGAACTGCGCCAACAGCGTAATTCGATGCGTCTGTCGTTACAAGGAATGGTTGCTTAAAGTCTGGGTACTGCAATAAGGGAGCTGAAATTAACTTTTCTTTAAGAAGATTAAAAGCGCGAATTTGTTCATGTTCCCAACGGAAATTAGTGTCTTTCTTTAAAAGAGATGTAAGAGGCTTTGTTATATGTGAGAAATTTTCAATGAACCGGCGATAGTAGCCAGTGAGACCAAGAAAAGATTTTATGTCTTTTGCGCATGTAGGTGTAGGAAATTGGGAAATAGCTTTGACCTTTTCAGGGTTAGGAGAAACACCTTTATCTGTAATGACATGCCCAAGATAAGCGACTTCTCGTCGCAGGAATTCGCATTTATCTGGCTGTAATTTTAGGTTCGCCTCTCTAAATTTCGAGAAAATGAGGTCTAGCTTTTTCATGTGCGATTCAAGGTCGTGGGAATAGCAGATACAATCGTCCAAATAAATGTAACAATGGATACCTTGCAGACCAGATAGCACTGTATTCATTAACCTCTGGAATGTAGAAGGGGCGTTTTTCAATCGGAAGGGCATCCTAGTAAATTCGAAGTGCCCTGAGATGCCATTTGTAGTAACACTAAACCCAGTTTTAGGGGTGTCTTCGGGATTTAATAAAAGTTGATGAAAACCAGATGCTAAGTCTAGTGTGCTAAAATATTTTGAATGACCTAACTGATCAAGAATATCTGTAATTAATGGAAGAGGGTAAACCTCTGAAACAGTGACGTCATTCAATCTACGATAGTCGATAACAATTCGCCATTTTTGACTACCGGAGGCATCAAGTTTCTTGGGGACCACCCAAACCGGTGCATTCCAAGGAGAGGCAGATGGACGAATGATTTTCTGATCAAGCATTTTCTTAATTTGTTTTTCAACTTCGTCTTTATGTATCTCGGGAAACCGATAAGATTTGACATGAATAGGAGGAGCATCTCCAGTATTTATGGAGTGTTGAATAGTTTTCGTATAAGTTAGATATTCACCATCAAGGTGGAAGATATCGGTGTAGTTTGAGATAAAATTAAGAAGAGTTTTCTTTTCTTGTGGATTTAAGTGAGAACATCTTATTTGTTCAATAACCTTTTTAGAGCGATCAGTATTTAAATTATTTAATTGATGAATAAGTTCACATTCTTCTTCGTTTGAATTTGACGATGGAAGCTCAAAAGGAGATAATTTTACTTGAAAGTTACTAAGTTCTACTTTTGACTCAGTAGTGTTTAAGACAGATATATTTACTCTTTTGTTTGGCTTTATTTTAACAATACAGTTAGCCAGAAAAACACCGTCACTAATTTTCTGATCTAAAATTAAGGCTTCACTTTGGCCTGAAATCTCAGAGAGATTTGATATTGGACATTCAATTACCATTTCTGACCTTGGAGGTATGACATAAGATGGTTTACTAAAACAAATAGGCAGGGAATGACCTTGAAGGTTCAATGTACTTGTAGAGTATTGGACGTCAATTTTAAAATGTTGAATAAAATCACTACCCATAATACCATCATAGAGTAGGTTAATAGTGTCGCTAATTGCGTGAAACATGAAACTAAACACGATTTTACTTTTTGGGGAAATTCGATGTTCGAAATTAAGATCAATGGAGCCAAGAGATTCACAAGAAGAATTATTGTCACTTAGACCTTTGAGAGTGACTATCTCTTGTCCTAGCACTGGGTTTCCTAGACTTGATAATTTTATAATAGAGACTGAGGAACCAGTGTCGACGAGGAAACATAGGGGCTTCTCGTTTAAATGAGTTTTTAAGTTAACGTGAGGCAAAGAAATTTGATAATTAATATTGTTCATTATGTGAACCTTCTCACGTGAGCAATCCCTAAGAGAAGAACTCGAAGTTTTTTGAGAAAGGGAATTGCATGAATCCTCTTTGGGAATAGAATAACTACCTAACTTTGAGTTTTCAAGTAGGTCACAAGCCTGAGTAAGAGAAAATTTTGGAACACTAGGCTTGGATCGAGCCTGAGAAGAAGGCGCATAAGAATCCTGTGCAACCTTGAATTGACCACAGGTACTACCTTTTTTATAACTCACAGGCAATAAAGGGTTTTTAAATAAATCATTATTGTTCATCCGTGCTGAGGAGGATTTAGGAACACGGGATTTAGAAAAGTTAGGAGTTTCCGGAACTTTCGTGCCATTTATATGATAAATATTATGTTCCGGCAGACACGACACCGAAACAGCACTTAGTTTAAATTATCACATTCTTCTGAATTAATGACATGTACATTAGAGCGATTATTATTTACCACGTTACTTGATCCGGCTGCATTATTATGATTACCCGGAAATGCAGGATTACCGGAATCGCGTGCATTGTTTTTATTGTTCAAATTATTTTTATATTTTAACTTGCGACACTCGCTTATTAAATGACCACGCTTTTTGCAATAAGCGCAAGATTTATTTGAAAAATTAGATCGCGTTTGATAAGCATTGTTTTGTGAATAATTATTTGAATTAACATGATGGAGATTAGGCCCTGAATTTTTAGATTTATTTTTATAACAATCAGCGGCGGTATGTCCGAATTTTTGGCAAACGGAACACTGTTTTGTGGACCGCTGTGCTAGTTTAGATGCTGTATAAAGTTTTTCTTCCTCAATAGCATGTGTTATCGCGTTGGAAAGGGTTTTTGGATTTCGACAACGCACTATATGCGAAAAACTGGGGTTTAAGCCCAGTAAGAAAGTATTTAGGGCTAAATCTTCCATGGCGGCTAGTCTGCCTAAAAGTTCCTTATCGTTATCACAACTGTAATGTATGTCTGATTGAATACGAGTAAGGCAGGCTTCTAGCCGTAAAGAATACTGAGTCACATCCTCGGAGGGCAGTTGCTTACAACTTTGTAGATCAACTAAAAGATGAGTTGAATGCTTTTTTTCACCAAAAGTAGCTTTAAGAAATTGTTTTATTTCCGGCCAGCTTTCAAATTTTTTTAAACAACAAGCTAGCTGAGCCTTCCCTTCGAGTTGCGAAACAATATATTTACACATAAATTTCTGTTGTTCTGTACTAGCTAATGAAATTGCGTTTTCGCAATTAGTTAAAAATGCGGGCAATGACTCGCGGTCCCCATTATAGGGCTTTATAAATTTAGTGAGGACTGAGAGAGTAATTTTATCTGCCATATTTGGTTTGTTCTTCTTAACCGATTGGGATTCTACGTAATTCTCTTCAGAAGAGGAACCGTCAGTTGTGAGTTCGGCGTCCTCAGTCTTTACTTTTTTATTCGACATTAATTTATTATAGTGAAGTACAGAACATCAAAATAAACAAATATAGACAAAAATACACAGCAAAATAAGTCTGTAAAATGCAATTTGAAAAAATGTAAAAATTTGTAAAAATAAAATGTAAAAGTTCAATTAAACTGCAGAGTTAATCTTGTATAGCCTTGTATATACTCGAAAAATCACTTTCACTTTTATGAAAAATAGAAAAATAACTCACAGAATCACGAAGATCACGAACATTTCGTAGATAAATTAACCTTGATACTTGAAGGCTACGTGGAGTGATAACGCCAGTGCAGGTGCAGCGCGGCGATGACGTCAACGGGAACGTCGTGTTGTCCGGCGACCCAGGGGGTCGTATTACGGCTTACTGCGAAGTCACGTTGCGTTGTCTGTGATTGGCCTTTACCGTGGGAAACCAACGTGGTGAGCTGGTGGTGGACGAGTCAACAGTCCGATGATGGTGATGGAGATCCGTGTCAATGATGAGCAGTGCAGGGGGGGTGCTGGCTCACACTCAAAAGTGGAGACTGACAGTCGACCAAGGCAGCAGCAGTGTCCAGGTGACGACGAGGTGCGGGCTCACGCTAAGTAGCGGAGACTGATCGTCGGCCTCGTTGTGAAGCAGCAGCGCGGGTTTAGGCGGGATGCCCAAAACTTATCGTCGACCACTGTCACAGTCACGGGTCACAGTAACACTTACAGGACCCTAAGTCCACAGAGCCAAAAACGGTTGTCAGGCGGAGTCCTTTCGCGACGGGCCTAACTACCAGATGATCTCGGTACTACGAGTTTCCCAAGACCATCCCACTTCTGACACCAAAATTTGTTAGGACGGCGCTCCGTGGGTCCTTTTTAAAAAAAACACTTTATTACTGCTGGAAGGGAAACACTTTATTCACTGTATCACGGATAAAAGTTAACACATGTTGCTCGAACTAGAATTATAAGTTGACTGCCTATGAGCAGCGGTACAAATGCTTTTATATAAACTTGCAAATGCTTATGCTAACATTTCATCTTTTAAAAATAAAACATAACAGTGCGCTAGTCCGTCTCGCACTAGGTACATATGATAGAATATATATTTTTTATTTTGCTTAAAGAGTCCTTTTCTTAAATATAGCTACGAGATTCAAAATCACGCTGTGCAAATTTTTCGTGTCGATTCTTTTATATCCTATAACTAATAGTATGTATGACTAATAAATACAATAATAAATAAATAAATATATAGGGACAAATAACACTGATTGAGCTAGCCCCAAAGTAAGTTATAGACTTGTGTTATGGGATACTAACTCAACGATACTATATTTTATAACAAATACATATATAGATAAACATCCAAGACCCAGGACAATTTGAAAAAGGCCATTTTCCAACTTGCCCTGACCGGGGATCGAACCCGGGACCTCTGGGTGGCGGACTAGCATGGTGACCACTACGCCACGGAGGTCGACTGGATGAATTAACCCGTATAAATACATGTCCTAAATATGAATTTTCTTAAACGGGTTACTCACGTAAAAAATTCGGTAACGTCGACCGGTGCAGTGAGAAACCGTCGGCTAGCCCCTCCTAACACTCGCTCTTATGATGATCGTCAAAATCAATCGAAACATCGGCCTTTCTGAGTATAACGTGAATAAAACCGTTTAACAGTATTTATACTAAATTTATCTCACGTTGAATTATCAAGTTAAATACAACGTGTAATGAAAAGGAGGTTTTAAATCCGAAAGGGAGTAAGCTTACTTATCAGCAAGAATAACTTTTACTATGGGGCCATACCTGATATCGCAAAAAATCTCCATCTAGAAAATTTAATACCTACCGTGCTTCGGAAAGCGCATATAAGCAATTGGTCCCGTCCCGGCTGCCATCATTGTATGGCAGTCGTCAAGCTATGTCAGATGCCTTAAGGCAGCCTGAAAAATCTGACCAGTGTTGGCCACTTACACACACGAAAATTAAACAAAACAAACCGTGTCAAAATGTATGGATATACCAGATTTTTTTTTTTCGATTTCGTGGATGGTCCCATAGTAAAAGTTATTCATATTGATTAGTACGTTTATTCCCTTTCGTTACACGTTGTATAGTATAGATATGTGTGGATGTTGGTGTAGTGTACTGGTCACACCAGTAGTGGGGGTAAACGTCAGATGGTGTGACAGTCGGCCCGCTTAGTCTTAGAGTGGACGGCGTGCAGTGCGGACGTGTACTTGGAGTGATAGTGAGCCAGTGTCATGGTGATAGTTATCGGGATATCACAGTTTGGTAGTTGGGCGTTTCGAACCGCGAGCAGTTCAGACAGCGGTCCGAATCACCCAAGTACTCTATCTGAAAAGGGTCATTCGCACCGCAGGGGTTGAAGTGGTGCGAATTTCCCAAGATATATGCATCAACTATTTGGAATCCACAATATAAAAAAAATATATTTATATGTTAGATAAGATACAAAAAAGGTTCATGAAACATTTGCAATTTTACGAAAATCATTGTCCTCAGAATTAATTAGATTGAAGAAACATATGCGTAGTGGGCTTAATGCATACAACTTATACATTATTTATTACCTGTTATTTCGTGCCTAGTTGAACTATCTCTCTCTCATCTCAGCGTTTTCCCAGTGGCGTCTTCAGCTGCAAGGCTGAGAAGCCCGGGGTCCGCTTTCTGAATTTTTCTTCTCCACTTTGCACGGTCTTGAACATCCTTGGTTGTAAGACGATTAGCACGCATGCCATCCTTGACGACATCAAGCCATCACTTCTTGGGTCTACCCCGCCTGCCGGGCCCCGGCGGAGGCGGCATGGCTATACATTTCTTTCCCACGTAACTTGCCGGCTTCCGTAAGACGTGACCGTACGCGAGTTGAACTATAAAGGAAGAGAACTGTTTTGTTTCTCACAGTAAAATAGTTCTAGAGCAATTCGGAAACGCCCAACCTATAATAGATGTTTAGGGCAGGTGCCACCTTACGCTAGTTTCGATTAATGTCGTTAGCCCTCGGCCCCTTAGATACGTCGGCTGTGTTTCACGGCGCCCAGTCTAAACTTGTTAAACTAGATGTATCGAGTTAGCTCTGGTTCACGGACAGGCGCCTAAACACAAAATGTAGTATAAGACAGAACTGTAAACAATACATATTTATTCGCCAGGCAAATTGAAAAAAAAGTTATGCAGCCATCTAGTGATGAGAGGAGGAACTACATATTCCAACCGATGTTTAAGGGAACGAATAACCGTAGTGCTATTTATTATTTGCCAGGAAAATTATAAAACCCCGACTTTCAACAGTTAATCCCCAATAAATTTTAAACGACAGAACCAATTTTCATTAAACAAGCTGAGGACCACCCCAAAGGAACTTGCTTTCACATAAAAAAAACCGCATCGAGACCGGTCTATCCGTTCGAAAGCTACAATGCCACAAACAGACACACAGACAGATAGACATTAGAGTTAAACTAATAACACCCTTCTTTTTGTCGGGATTTAAAAGAATAAGATCTAACTTTGTAATCACGCCTGGGCGACCCAAAACCGAATGGGAAGATGAGGTTTAACTTTTATAAATATTGGGATTGTATGATTTTGCTCTTGTTTTGAAGCTACCTAGCAAAATAAAAGATGTGTGTGCGATAATTATATACTGCAATGTTTGCAGTAAAATAAGTATTAAATTGCACATCTACAACTTGTTTTTATTTGTATGTAAACTGTAGTTTATCTGATTATGCGGTGTAAAGTAACTTCGAGATGAACTCCTGTGAATACGCCAAACACATGCTTGGACAATTTGGACATGCATAGTTCCAAGGTGACTAAGTTCGGGAAACTGCTGGATACTGTGACACAAGATCTCCAGAATTTACAGGGGACAAAACGATGTTCGATTTTAGAAAGTCGGTACTTTCCAACAAATCAAATTATATCATTTTTCACTAATTTATTTCTGCTGGTAGATAATTCATTAGCATTAAGTCCATCTTTTGAACCTTTTTGGTCAATAAAGATTTTTTTTTTTTTTCTAAACAAACAATTTCTATTGTACCAGTCACTGTCGAGACAGTTGGTCCTTGGTGTCCAGAAGCTAAGGACTTAGTTAATGAGATAGGGCGCCGCTTGCGGGATCGAGGGTACGACCAACGCTCTGAGTGGTACCTGGTTCAAAGGATATCCATAGCCATTCAAAGAGGAAACGCAGCAAGCGTAATGGGCTCTTTTGAGCCGGGTACAATTCGGGGTGAAATTTTTGATTAGGGTTTGTATTATTGTTATTATTTTATTTATATTTTTATTTTCTTTCAAAATAGGTATTTTGAGGTGGCTTTTTGCATATGCGGGCTTGTGGTGTGTAAGCAATTTAGAAAAGTATGTAAGTAGAATGGAGACTTAAGATAGAGTTTATGAATTATGATTCAGTGGAGAGGAACTTGGGTACTATACGGCAAGTATTTAATATCACTGCTTTCTGCATGAATATAAAGGTGAGTGGGTGTCTGCTTACGTCTATTTTTGGATATTGTTGGCAAAATTTTTCATGTAATGTTGGAAGATAATTTCGCTTATTTGTAGTCTCTAGTGCAGTTATAGTTAAGTAAGTATGCATTATAAAAACATTCATATCCTTTGTCCATTTTATGCGCACTTTGGAACCGGTTATTATTTTTATTGTTATTACTATAATTTTTTTTATATTGATTTTTTAGGTATTAAGTAGTATTGTTTTGTAACCATGTATATTTTTTGAATAAATTGATTTTCACATTTCGATTGTAATTTTTTTGAAAATTGGATTTATGACGTCAACGTTTTTTAGTTTTCCTGCAATAATATTCTAATGATTCTTGATTCTATTTTGTTTTATAACTGTGTTCCGTCGAATATCTCCCGGCTACATCAACAGAACAGCTCATTGACTCCATAATATTGTATTGTCATCCGACTTACATAAGTTTATAAGGTATCAGCTCAATCGGTTGAGGATAACTGGTTGAAATTTGAGTTGCAAGATTTGACCTAAACAACATCATACAAAATACATTGCAAGTTAAATAAAAGCTTGTAAAATGTTGCTATTCTTGTATGTAGCTTTACATGCCATTGTCTATATCGAAACATCGCGCGGTTTTTCATTAAAACGCCCTCGACAAGCAATCGATTACGATGGACAAAAAAACGAAATTTAAACATCACGACGCCCTTCAGGCGTGTGATGTCCAATAATTGAATAAATAAATCTTCACGGCTGACGGCTGCCTGATAAAATACGATAGTTACAACACGCTGTTGGCTACATGCCAGCAAAAAGGTTTTTTAAATCCTAGTTCAATTAATTCTCGAATAGCTGATGCCCGCGGCGTTGCACGCTTGGTAAAATTTTTGACAATCCCATGGGACATCATAGTCTTTGTCTACTCCCAAGGGAAACAGACGTGAAAATGTATATGTATTTACAGTAAGAAAGACACGTCTTTTTCTTACGAGTTATTTAATAGGTTGCTATAACTTAATAAATATTCTAGAATTAAGTAAGTAGTTTACTATTGATAATAAAACACATAAAACGAATAAAAATAAATTATTGGTAAATTATTGGTATTTATTATTGGTATGCTGTTAAAAACAGCATTATAATGCTCGGACTATTATCCAAATTTAAACATGTGATGAAAAATCCCACTCGCGGCGAAATTTTTCATCACATGTTTTAATTATGATAACTTAATGGTACTTGAAGGCCAAAAATATTTAACAAAAATTGAATATATCAAATCGATATTACAGCAATTCTAATAATAAACCAAGCAGAAATTTCCCCATGATGCCAACCTTACGATGGACGACAAAAAAGGACGAGAATGACGCGGGCCATATAGGCTCGATAGGGTAGCCAGGGTGAAAGCGTTGAATTTCTTCTCCTAACATTATTTATATTTACAACCTAAGCATTTATCTACATAACATTATCACACCGTAACGTTTGTGTAAAAAAATAATGAGAGTTTCTTGTCAATTGTGCGTGTCTGTTGGCCGTCATACATGTATGAGGTTTTTGTAACACTAGCTTTAACCCGCGACTTCGTCCGCGTAGAAGTCAAAAATGGTCCTTAAAAGATTTTTAATTGTTTTTTTACGTTATTAATTTTGATATAACATAGGAATGATTATGTTAAAATCTTTCTCCTTCTCCCTCTCGCTCTCGCTCCCGCTCCCGCTCCCCCTCCTGAAAATACTATTTACTTATTTAAAATGGTCAAACTAATCGTGTTTCTCCAAACTTTGGACCCCCGTTACACCCACTTAGGGGATGAATTTTGAAAAATCTTGAAATACGTACTTACTCATTTACCGCCAGGAGTACTCTTGCGAAGTTTCGAATAAAATAGTCAAACTAATCTTGTCTCTTGTCTCCATACAAACTTTGGACCCCAATTTAACCCCCTTAGGGGGTGAATTTTGAAAAATACTTTCTTAGTGCACGTAGACTTTATAAGGACCTATGTGCCAAATTTGGAGTCTTTAGACCCAGCGATTTGGGCTATGTCAGTCAGTCAGTCACTATCTTCTTTTTGATATATATAGATTTGGTAATGCCATCAAAAAAGGCATGTTTGAGGATTAAGTGTCGTACCTCTGAAACAAAACGAATCAAATAAAATAAATAAATATATTGGTAATCGTCACAGTTATAGGTAAACTGCTTTTACTGGGTAAAAACATCCCTTACATCCAACTGTTTCAAAACTTTGAGATAAAATTAGAGTATCCAGAGCTGAGAGCTACCTATCTGGCGAGGATCCAACCGACTGCAATTAGCCTGCGATTTAGCTAACTGTCGCATTCTGAACTGTGGAAAGAGTGACTGTCTCAAAAAAGAATGGATTTTTCGGTCGTCATGTAAGGTAAATATGCGCGTTATGATATAAATGCATACTTACAGATTTTTTTATCTCTCTTTTATATTAAACAAAATACATAGGGCGCACTATAAGTTTCCGGAACTGGCCACTTACATAAACAATATTTAAAAATTTATTGCAACATTTGAAAATAGAACTCTTTGGCTGTAGAATGCAGTTTGTTTCATCTGACTGTCTTTTGTTTTTACCTTGTGGCGCCATTTAAAAAATTGTGTGTCTGCATCAACATGGATTTAACTCGGGAAAATTTTCGTAGTATGATTTTCTACGATTTTAAGTGTAATTTGACAGCTCAACAGAGCATCGCTCGGGTTGAAACAGCTTTTGGCAATGAAGCACCATGCAAGACAACTGTTTATAGCTGGTTTGCAGAATTCAAGCGTGGTCGTATCAATCTCAGTGACGAATCTCGCGATGGTCGGCCGTCCACCGCTGTGACCAACAAAAACATCGATGCTGTGCGCCGTATGATTGAAACAGACAGGCATGTGACCTACCATGAAATTCGCGCATCCTTAGAAATAGACATGAGTCAAATACAATTAATCCTACACAAACATTTGGGTGTGAGAAAGCTGTGCTCGCGGTGGATCCCACACAACTTGACCGAGGCTCAAAAAACGGACCGCGTCACTTGGTGCAGTGCCATGCTTACCAGATTCAACGAAGGTGCGTCAAATTTGGTGTGGGACATAGTAACAGGTGACGAAACATGGATTTATTGCTAAGATCCCAAAACAAAGCAGCAATCGAGCGTATGGGTCTTTCAAGATGAGCCGAAACCAACCAAAGTGGCGCGCGTGAAAAGTGCATCTAAGCGGATGATTGCTTCTTTTTTAATTAAAACTGGACACGTGGCTTCTGTTGCTTTAGAGAATCGTCGTACAGTGAATAGTGACTGGTACACGACCATTTGTTTGCCGGAAGTTATTGAAGAACTCCGTAAAAAAAACCATAAACGCCGTATCATCCTGCACCACGACAATGCTAGTTCTCACAAGGCCAGACAGACAAACGACTTTTTGAAGGCGAAAAATGTAGAACTCATGAGTCATCCTGCATACAGTCCCGACCTGGCACCTTGTGACTTTTTTCTGTTCCCAAAAATTAAGAACCAATTACGCGGTCAACGATTTCCGTCACCAGAAGAGGCTGTCGAGGAGTATGAAAAACACGTTTCAGAGGTCACCACAGAGGAGTGGCACAAAAGTTTTCAAAACTGGTTTCATCGAATGAAAAAGTGCATAGACGCCAAGGGAGATGTTTTTGAAAAACAATAAATTAATTTTGTACCTTTAATAGTATTTTTTCATATTCATTCCGGAAACTTATAGTGCGCCCCACGTATAAGTAATTATGAAAAACTCTTGCTAATAAAAAGTGTATTTATCCAGTTAACACAAGCTCAGCAGAAAGTAAAAGTATATTTTAAAATGTGCTAATTAATAATTGATAAAAATATAAATTATTAGTTCATATTCCAGCGTATTAGTTCATTAAAGTGGCAGTGGACGGGACACATAGCGCGACGAGCCGATGGCCGATGGGGCAAAAAGGTTCTCGAATGGCGACTACGTACTGGCAAGCGAAACGTAGGACACCCACCCACAAGGTGGTCTGACGACCTGACTAAGGTCGCTGGAAAGCGATGTATGCAGGCTGCTCTAGACCGGTCATTTTGGAAATCCTTGGGAGAGGCCTATGTTCTGGAGTGGACGTTATCCGGCTGAAATGATGATGATGATGATTTCATATAAAACTCGGTATGACTTGTTTTTTAGTTCGTTACTTTATGGTCTACAAAAGACCCTGTATTGACTTCTATGTGCCGTTACATAGCCTACAACCAGCGGACAGCCAAAATGCTTACAAAGTCAGTATACCATGGATATCACGAAAGAAATAAGGTAACAGATCAACATACATACATACATAGCGGCGAAACACACAACTCTCTTGTGGCTTTGCCGTAATCGAGTAAAAATAATAAAAATACACATACATATCACAAGAAAATTAAAGCAATAAACAACGTAGAAAAAACTATGGTGTTCCGAGCTACCGTGACAATACCGATCTATCTTGCCAAATCATGCACGTACTAAATATTTGTCAACGAAATTACGCTGAAACTGGGAAAGACGTTATAATCAGAGCCTCTCACTCGAGTTTCCTTTATTTTTCCTTTCTCCCGTTTTTATTCCCGCCAAGAGTCAATTCATCTCTCATAATTAAGTAATTATACTGATTGGTGAGATTACGCTGTAGCTGTAAGGGCTGGCTTACACTGGGAACTTATTATAGTTTTATGACTTTTCTTAGATCATGTGAACGCATGTGTGCAAAAAAAAAGAAAAGCTACTTAAACACATTTTTTTTAAGAACGCCATGCCTAAAAATAATGTTTACGTTCTACGGTAGCCCGAGTAAGACATATGAGTACGCACAGTAAATAACTGGCCAAGTGCGTATCAGGTCACGCTTAGAGGAGAGTTTAAAAGTTACAAATTTGAACATGTGGTCTCTTTTTTCCATAATTTACATGTTTACTAATTACCCATTTTAAACATGTTAAACCGTCATTTCAATAATGGATTATGTATTTTGAACGAAATTTTCAAAAAGGTAAGTACATTTTGTATGTCGACTGTAACGCTTAAATTAACAAAACTGACTGCGCCGTGATAAACTTTCTTTAAAGTTTTACTATTAACAAATTAGAAAAATATACTTAATCTAAATTTACGCAGAAGCAAATAACATTAAACAATACATGAACAAATAATAAAGTTTGACATGAATGGGCCAATTTTGATGCAGTTTGTTTTTGTTTAAAAGCTGACTTTATCGATATGGTTCTTAGCTATGTTTGACGAAAGTCAGTTCAGCGGTTTAAAACTTAGGAAGGGGAAACCCTTTTTTATTTGCCTGACAAATTGTTTAGAAGATATTTGTCGATCCCACCCACGCTGTGTCTTAATGTGCGTCCACCCTTATGTTTCTGTTTTTGTTCTTGACAAAGCTTTTTTTGTGTAGGTGGGGTTTTTCTACAGCCTTAATTACTTTCGCGTAATCTATCGATCTATCTGAACAAGTATTTAACAATACGAATGTCGTGTCTCTGGGTAATTTTAAACGTTACTACCTACATTTAAAAGTGATTAGTGCCTTAGTGAATGTCATGTTCTGATAGGTGAGTGGGTGGCGTTAATTAACCCTTGAATTATATGTAGGCAGATCTAAGAGATTAAGACAACATTATATAATATTTGGCAGTATTTAGTTTAAATAACATCTTTACGTCTCTACGAGTATAAGATCTTAAATTGCTGTTTTTAAAAGCAAAAAGTCAAAAGTCAAAATCATTTATTTATCTTTGGATATTTGTATCACTTGATAATTGTCATTTTTTTCTTTCAATTTCATCATAATAGGTGGTTGTTGACGACAGATCATTTACTTACAACTAAGTTTACTGCCGCTTCCTAAGAGAAAATACAGAAGAAGCGGTAACAAACTATACTGCAGCATTGTCTCCAAAAACGTCAACTTACAAGTAAAAACTGACAACTTACAATAAATTAAGCTTTTAATTAACTTTTTATGTATCTGCTAGGTATGTTTGTTTGTTTGTTTGCTTGTTTAGGTCTATCTTGCAAAACCAATTTTCAACCATCATTCTCAACCGATTGAATTAAAACTTTGCAAACTTGTGTAAGTCTTAAATATGACCGTTCAATATTAAAGATGATTAACTGTGTGGTTTCCGGCAGAGTAGAATAGGGCCACTCCAATTCGTGGAACGTGGATGTCGTAGAAGATTAGACTTAGGGAAAACAAGTTAAACAAAGCTTATAAACATCAATGAGACCTCTCCAACCCGTCTGGCCAGCGTGGAGAGTGTAGGCCATATCCTCTGGCTGCTCTGGCCAAGTATGGCTCTGGTAGTACGGAGGGGGTCGCTCCTGCAGTGGAGACTGAAAGACCTGATGATGATGATGATGAATATAAAGGAGTCAATGAGCTGTTGTCAGGAAATATTAGACAGAACTCAGATATAAAACAACATTAGAACACAAACTCACTCAGATATAAAACTTTATGGTAGATGATATCCAGGGTATGATTTCGGACCCTTATAGATGTACACCCATTGCCTAAACAGCTTGGAACAACGTTTCTTATCTGCACTGCTTGTCAGAACAGCAAATTTAGTGCTTTACTTCACATGCTCATAAACGAAGCTGTCGTTACAACATAAAAGAGCTACAGTACAGAAATTAGTAGAAGGAAAGTCTAGTAAAGAAAAATCTACATATAGGTTCATGATGCAAGTGAAAGATCAATTTAATGTTTATACTGGTAAGTCAAGTTTTACTTTGATTTGTACACTTAAGACAAATTATATTCTAAATTTGAAGTTTCTATGTCTGCTAGAAGTGCCTTAGAATTTTGATGATCGGTCAGTCAGTGAGTGACAAAATTAAGAAACTTTGACTAGTTATAATTCTTAAACTTCTGGTTCATATTGAATGAAATTTAAAATAAACTGTGTTTATACAATGCTTGCTGAAACAGTTACAGGGGGTCGAAAATGACCTGAACTGCTTCGAGAAAAGGATGGTATGGCCGTGCCGCTTTTTTATTGCTCGACTTGGCGGGGGCACTGCCTTGCCCCCAGATAGCTATCACCATCGGGCTAAGCGTAGCCTTTGGTTCTTACGGTCCTGGGTTCTGTCTACCTCGTCAGGGATGAAGGCGTGATAATGTATCTTTATCATATAGCGTAGGTACTTTAAGTTGGTCCTCGCTCTATAAATATAGAGTGAGCAGTAGATGAAAATGTGTTTTATTGTATATGTGTATCGACCATTAAAAAAAAAACATCTAGACCTGAACACTAAAGCTCTTTATTTTAAAAGCAAAATATTTTCGCAGCCGTGTATACAACATTAGTTTCGTGTGTAAGTAAAACTTAGGTTACCTTAAACTTTAGCTCGACATGATTTTCCCTTTCTGTCTTTTTCTATGGCAATGATATATACGATTCATAGCGATTCATCATTTCATATCGCTCCATACCACTACGCCATGGAGTTCATCAAGAATAATCTTGGAGTTCATGGCGTAGTGGTTAACACGCCTGTACGCTAATCAGGTGGTTCTGGGTTCCATCCCCAGTCAGGTTAAAAAGAAAAATGTTATTTTTCAGATTGGCCTGGGTTTGTCTATGTACATATTTGTTAAAAAATATAGTCTTGTTGAGTTAGTATCCCATAAAGCAAGTCTCGAACTTATTTTGGGGCAAAAGTCAAAGTCAAAGTCAACATTTTTGATTCAATGTAGAAAATACATTTACCTCTTATTGAAGGTAATTTTTTTAAATATTATTTTAGCGGGTAACCTAAAAACTACTAGGGCTAACTTAATCGTACGACACTGAGAAACATATCTCTCGGCAGAGGGTGAGCTACCGATTTGTACTTTAGTACTTATATTAATTCCCATTTTGTTCGACAAGGCTGTTAAAATTTTAAATTCTGTTCGCAGATTCTAAAGAGAGTCACATCCATATCTTTTTTTATTTATGCAGCACCCGTATTCGTCCATCAATCGATAGCTTTGTGAGCAAACAAGGATGTTTTGCCTTTATTGGCTGGCCCAATAATTGCTCACGTCATGTCATACGATGCCAGGCAAATACTCTATGACACTACTTTTGAAATGGCTTTTCGAAATAAGAATATACTAATTATTAAATAACAACCATTTGGAACCACAATATACCATATGCAAGATTTTAACATTTCTTCCTGGTCTGGGAGAAAGAAAAAAACTTTGAATGTACCAGCTGCTTGTCTTACTGAGCAGGTCGTAAAAATCGACTGAAGTAATGGGCGAGATAAAGAAAAATAACCTGCACTGTTAAACATTATGTAATTTTACTTAAAAATTATGTAATTTAACATGTGAAAAATTAAATTAACCTGCAACATTTCTAAAAAATCCTAGTCCTCGCGATGATTGCCGGAAAGCTGGATTACCCTTACATCCGTCACTGCTGTGACAGGACGTACCCGTGTCGCCAGTTTGAAAGGCAATTTTAATTTTGTTTAAAGTTCAATTTCATTTCAATAAATTTGTTGGCGACGGACGCGCTGCTTCTGAAAATAAAACTTAAAAACTAACAAATTAAACTCAAAAGTAAAATAAATTAAAACATAATTAGATTTGAAATTACACACATAAATACTTACCTTTTTGCTGCTCCTGTGAACCTGTAATTGAAAAATAATATTAATTAAAGAAGAATTTCGGATGTGCGAGGGAGATAAGATATACGTACCTGCGTATGTACTTACTGCTAGATGCAAACGTTTGTTCGTGTTAAAAAGCGGTCCCCACCGCTGTATCCTTTAGTCGCACTTTTGATTCGCAACAGGACACGTCTGTTTTTATGTCCTACGCGCACCGCGATTCGCCCCAAAAATAAACCGTTTTTCTATTCATACCACTTCCTGATAGACGCCTAAGGAACCATCCCCTACAAAATTATTAATTAATTGAATAATAATTTAGATTTTGAAATATTAAATAATTTATTGTTTTTTAACGAAATTTTGAATTGTATTGTAATAGTTGACTATAAGAGCGACTGACATTGTGTACTGATTATTAATATGGGTCTTTGTAACCTGAAATAAATTTATTGGAACGAAGTTCCTTACGGCAGGCTTGGAGGAGATAGGGATTTTGCTGCGCGACCGAACTGAAAAAAAAATGTGGTAGTAAAACCGTAAAGATGAGCTCGTTAAATAAAACCGTTAAATGAGACGTGTGCAGGCGCGACAGTCGTAAACACAATTCTTTTGCAAATTGTGTCGATTCTACATTAGCCGAAATAACTTCGTTCCTACCTGGTGTCCCACGACACCACATTTCTTTTTTTTTATTTTAATTTCTTTAAACAAAGCGGACGAGATTTGAATCACGTCAATAGGCGATGTGGCTCCTTTAACCTTTGAAAGTTTTTGTTTTAATTTTGTGTTTGATTGACATGCCTAATGTATTGTAAAAAATATTTATTATGACAGACTAACCAAAATTACCCTTAATACCTACTAACCAAACCCTTACTTAATAAACCCTTTGATTTGTGTATATATTTTATGAAGTTAGTGATTTATTATATATGAAGTTAGTCAAAGTCAAAGTCAAAAGTCAAAGTCAAAGCCAAAGTCAAAGTCAAATTTTTTTATTTAATGTAGGATAAATTTATCTCTTATTGAAGGTCATTTTTTTTAAATATTATTTTAGTGCAAAAGCTAAAAACTACTAGCGTTTCGGAACGTTAGTGGTTTTATTACATCCTGCCCGTTCTGACTTATGGATCACAGACTTGGTCATTGACCTTATCTCAAAAGTTCAAACTCGGGGTTTGCCAACAAGCAATGGAACAAAGTATACTAGGGATTAAACTCACAGATCATGTACGTAACACCAGTATTAGCTCCAAAAGTAAAATAGTAGACGTTGGGAAAAAAGCAGCCAAACTAAAATGGGACTGGGCGGGGCATGTCTGCACATGTCTGTCATGCACCCAAATAGGTGGGCTGAGATTGCTACAGAATGGGTGCCGGTAGGCTGGCGTCGCAAGAGAGGTCGCCCAAGGACAAGGTGGTGTGATGCGCTTTTTGACAAGTCTTGGACATCCATCGCGCAAGATAGATATCAGTAGCGTACTTTGCCCAGCACTGGGACAGTTTAGGTTAATAAAAAAAGTGGTTTTATAAATATTTGCTTGCCAGATTGCCACCTCCCGTACAACGCTAAAAATAATCGAAACTACAGCAATTTTCACTTCTGGAACTGTTAAATTCTCCACTCTTTCAAATTGGAGGACACAAAAACAGTTCCGCCACAAAACTAAGCACTGATTTCCGCGTGGATCGCCGTTTTTGTTCATCAAAAATGCAAAACTCTGAAATGTATGCAGTTCGGTGTGTTGCGGAAATTCGCAGACTCTACGGAAAAATTGCCAAGTCTTTTGTAATGCAGATGAGCTGCAGCTGCGTGTGGGCTTTTAATTCGATTCGAATGTGATTAATTCTTACTTTTCACTTGCAGTTTCTTTCTATCATGTCTGAAAACAAAGCATTGCATGTCTGAAAAAAAAACTATCTCTCTCTCTCTCTCATCTTAGCGTATTCCCATCTATACCTATAGAATACTATAATATAACTGAAATAGAGAGCCATCTCGCGTATTTTTTCTGCCAACCATTTCAAGCTGCAAATGTGCAAATATAATGTCATATATTAATGCTATTCCAAAATAAAAAAAACATAATATTAAATTTATTTGCAGTGAAGTGGGATTTGAACCTGAGATTCTTGAGATTTCAGTTAATTTGTGACTCTTGCGTTAACCGCTTCGCCATCCAGGCTTGGCACTGAACGCGCGAAATTATCGCTTACACTTTAACACTAAATGTATGTATTAAAAAACAAATAAATTTATTTTTAGTCTATGTGGTGACTTGACCCTGAGGATGCCTGATTAGTTTCGATCACGTAAACCTTTTTTGGCGAAGTAAATTACAGCCTATGCTAAATTACAGCTTTCCAGTACTTATAGTCGCTGAGTAAAACCGCGGACGGACAGACAGACAGACAGACAGACATGGCGAAACTATAAGGGTTCCTTATTCACTACGGAACCCTAAAATGGGTTTTGCAGAAAGACATTGTTTGACGTTCTTCATAAATATTTTTTTTGGGCATCAGCCAGACCTGAGAGGTTATTTTCTTTGGCATTCCAATTTAAAAAAATAAGTTTTCAGATTGCGAATCAGAGCCTCAGAGTATCTTAACAAATACACTGCGGAGGTCGTCTAAAGCTAAATAAAAGCTTGCAATGAAAGCTTGTAAAACCGCTTTCATGGCAGTACATTGTTATATTGAGAAAGTTCAACCACAATGCATCGGCAAAGAAAAGTTCGCGATTGCGAGACAATCAGGAACTTTCGATGTAACCTCTCAATGGTAAAGTATTTAAAGCTTCTTAAGGAATTCCAGGAAACTCGGTATTTACTTCGACGTGAAATTTGTATTGTGTTGAGTTCATTGAGTATTGGTGTTCTGAAGAATTGTAAATTGTACGGTTGTAACAATGGATGCACTTGAAGTATGCTCGTTGCGGTTTTTGATGAAGTGAGAAGTTTAGATCATTTGTTATAGGTATATTTTACGAAGGTAGTTACTGCTGGAACAAATTTTTGCAGACTTAAATTTGTAGTAGGCGTTTAATCTTTCTTTTCTTTATTTGTAACTAAAGATGTAAATCAGTTTATATTCCCTATTACCTACTAAAAGGGATACATAAATTTTTTGGGGTCCAGTGCTGGCCCCATTTAAAATAAATTATTTAAATAGAAAAGGAGATATCGTTTAAAATTTTATCATCATCAAACCCTAGATAACCCTATACAAGTCAAAATTGGCCGTTGATGCTAATGTGCGAATAAAATATTTACGTTCTCACTTTTAAATATAGTAGGAAAAGTTGGAAAGGTTATCAGGGGCTTGATCAAGACAAAATTTTAAATGATATCTCCGTTTCCATCCAAATATTTTTTTCAAATGTTTGCGTCACTGGACCCCAAAAAACTCATGAATCCCCTTAATAAGTAAACAAGTGCAAATACAAATGACCTACTAATGAAAAATTAGGATGTGAAATTGTGCTGCTAGCCACATGTTTTATATAAATTGATTTGCATTAAGCAATTAAAAGATAAAAAAAAAATAAAGGTATCCTGAACAAATTTTCCATCAGGATATATTCAGGTAAACTTTCACGAGGACGGTCGCTGAATAATTCAAAAAAGGTTCCCACTCGTTACAATTTATGTAATCAAAAATGTAAATCTGTCGCTGAAATTATGCAGATTTTGCGGCAACGCTTTTTCATAGACTTAATCGATGTTAGAGTTACGTGATAAAATAAATACTATGTGAATACTTACTGTATAATGTAGCCCATAGAATGCCACCTGCGACAGCGTTTTTCAAGCGCAATTATCTATCACATCTCGTATTAATAACGAGCAGAATGACAGTAGTTCGTCGCGCGCATTAAATTTTATCTGGCAATTGACAAACTAGAGCAAGAATTTCGGATTTCGCGGTTCGAAGCCGAAGAATCCGAGGTTTCTCATGACTTCAAGGTCATTTTTAGCGTGATTGCGGGCATAGAGATATAAATTTTATAAGGGTTTATCAACGGTGCCATGCTACTAGGGCTGGTCAGCAAGGCAAGTGTAGCGGGAGCGAGGTGATATGCTCGACCGCCACAAAGGGAAGATCTTCCCGCCAGGCATGTTGTTGCGCCTGGGGAACCGCGGCTCCGACGGTGTATCGTCGGAAGTTGTATATATACAGCGAATCGGGCGAACTCTGAGATCGAGATGTAGGATATGCTGGCGCCATCTCATATGCTTCGTGTGAACTATATTGTCGGTTGTCTCTTGATTGGTTTTTTATTGTAGTTCCTCGTAGTGGCCGTAGAGTTCGCCACACAAGTATGAGTCAGCGTCACTTTTAGCAAAGTAACTGTGACCGGTAAGCGAAGAGTTTCCTTGACAGCAAACGAAGGTCGTGTTCGGACAACACGCACCCGCCAAGTCCTGCGCTAGCCGTGCCGAGCGCGCTTTGAAATTTTTGATATGTGTTGCATATAATTTGAACTCAAATTGCATGAACCGAAGTTAACAGGCCTACGCCTCGTCTACGCCACGCGCTCGCCTTGCCTCCGTCTTGCCCCCGCTTAACGCTTGCCCCGACTAGACTTCGGTAAATTCACCTTTAGTTGTATTGATGTGTAAAAGAAAATTTTATGCAACAAATTCAAACCGCGATCGTCGTGCGCTAGGCGTAGACTTGGCGTGCGAATGTCGTCTAAATGCGCCTTGAGCTGTACTCGTGGATGAAGCTGGAAATAATCCAGGATCTTCGAAAGTACAGGTACGAGCTATGGTTATAGACAGTCTTTGCCTTGCCTTTTGGAAAACAGGTAAGAACCATCTGTGCGTCGCAGGTCGTGTAATTCAAATTAGTTTCTTTCGTGTAAGCGTTGCACCTGCTATTTTGATGGAATCTTGTTTATTCTGAACGCCGTCATTATAAATGTTATATAGCTTTTTGTGTGCTATACACTCTAAAGAGTGTGTCACACTCGCGTTTGGTTATTTTATCATTTTAAAAACCCTTTGCAATTTTTTGAATAAAAACCTTTTTTACTTAATTATCTAGCAAACTCGTCATGTTGTCTACAACAACAAACAAAATGATTGTTTTAAATTGCGAGCCGCGGTGAAATATGAAGTTCTAAATATTTTATACACTTTATAAAAGTTGGGAAATTGTTTTAAAGTAATTTATTCAATCCACTTTGTTTTCCTACACTGTAAAATATTGCTTGTATTTATGTTAATTTACTGAACATTCTTGAATACTATACCAAAATGAAAATAGAAGTTAGAGTATAACATAGAGTAAGTTGAGATAATAGAGTTAGAAACTCGATGTCTGGAAAGAATGATTATGACGACATGAAATGACTGTAAAGACCTATGTGCCCACAATGCCACGCTGTCACACTGGAGGTCCCTGGTTCGATACCCAATCAGGTCAGGATGGAAAGTGTTTTTTTTTTTTAGTTTGACTTGGGTCTTAGATGTTTATAAATCTTTATATATATTTGTTATTAAATTTAGTATCGTTGAGTAACTATCCCATAATATAAGTCTCGAACCAACTTTGGGGCTTGCTTAATCTGTTATTTGTTCTTATATATTATTTGTTCGTATATTATATATGTAATGATGAGTTTAGATGAGAATAGAGAAGATCGTAGCAAGCGAGGGTCCGTATAGTCTCTGCCTATCCCTGTGGGAAACTAGTGTGATAAATGTATGTACTCGTGTATGTGGTTACTGATATTATTAGCGGCAGGATTGATTTCGGACTGGTCTTGAATGTTGTGCGTGCCCAAAATCAGCTGGGTAGGCACAACAAATTGAGACTGGTCTAGGTGCCGGGTCATGTTGGCAATAGGGGAAACGAGAAGGCAGACGAGCTGGCAAGGGAAAGATCGAGCAGGTTGCTAATAGGGACCGAACCCTTCTTAGGCCTATCATATGGAATGGTTACAAATGCCACAGGACAAAATTGGACACAGGGCTGAGTGGAGAGATATTAGTGGACAAGGAGACACTTGGTGAAGACTTTGCCAAGTGGCACAAACGGTTATACCTATATATATATATATATATATATATATATATTTCACTTTCATAATTACAGTCATCTCTTTAAAATAACACTTGTTAAAAGCGCTAAATGTAGGGCATGTGAGGAACTATAGGAGACAATGAGACACATCCTGGGTAGCTGCGAGTGCTGCGACTCAATGGCCGGAAAGCGTATGAACCTCTTTGGATCAGCATATTTTAAGTTAGAGGACTACAGGCACTACGCACCAGGTGGCATTTTGAAGCTTATGCAGTCCTTCTTCAGAAATCCTGATGCGGGTAAGTAAGGCAAGGGGGTAGGTAAGTACAATTAACCCAAAGGTTTGATGTTCTTTCAAATATGGACCCCAAAGCAAGATAAGATAAGATATTATTAGCGTATTGACTGTTCATTATCAGCATCGTCATCATCATCCTCACTTATTCCCGGTTGAATCCTCAGCGGTAACGCTTCAGAGCCCGGGGCCCGCTACCTAACCTAGGTGACTTGACTTGGTTCCTGGTTTTTACACAGAGCGACTGCCGTCTGATTTCCGCAACCCAAAGGGCAGATCAGAACCAATCCTGGGATAGGTTTGATGTGCAAATGCTAGATGGCGTTCGGGACTAACAGTTTATACGTGAACAAATGTCACAGATTGAGCTAGCCCCAAAGTAAGTTTAAGCTTGTGTTATGACTTATGAGATACTAACCCAACGATACTATATTTTATGATATATACACATATAGATAAACACCCAATACCCAGGACAATTTGAAAAAGACCATTTTCCAACTTGCTCTGGCTGGGGATCGAACCCAGAACCTCCAGATTGGCGGTCTAGCGTGTTGACCTTTACACCAAGGAGGTCGTCAACTTGTATAATTTTCGTTTGTCATTTTTGGAGGAAATGCTGCAGTACAACAGTTTGTTGCCGCTTCTTCTATACTTACGCTTAGTAAGCGGCAGAGAACTTATCTGGTAAATGATCTGACTTCAACAACGACCTATTTTGAAATCAAGAGAAAAATGGACAATTATCACAAATATTCAAAGTAATATGAATGATTTTTGACTTTTCCTGATATCAAACAATCTCTAGCAGCGGTAGATGCGTGATTTTAGATTTATTAGTGCAGAAAACTGATATTAAGAAACTATGACATCGCATCGCATGCAAATCCAACAGAAAAGGTTAATTTAGACGTTAAAAAAAAGTACTAAGCAACAAAAATAATAGGAACAAAAATGGCGGACTTCGAAGCATTTTGGTACAAATTCCCGGCACATAGGTTAAACCAAAGTGGCGGTTATCAGCGCAGGTACAAATAATGCTCCGACGACCGCCATTTCGGTTCAGTTTACGTTTTGGGAATTTGTACAAAAATGCTTTGAAGTCCGCCATTTTTGTTCCACTTCTTTGTGTCACATTACTGATTTTAGTTGTTGTTAAAAGTACCGAATTCTGTGTACCACGTTAAGTATTAAAACTTGATATTGTCTGTAAAAATATAATAAAATATACTCAAGCAAATCTCGAAACTGTTCACATAGTTCACACGTCGACAGACGAGTTGCGTGCGTTTACGATTCGGCAAGTTGGCGTGATTTAATGCCGAAACAACTTTTATTTCACCTGCATTTGTGCTAAATGCCAGCTGATTTATGCTTCTCTAGCTATTGTAAACGTTTTATAATGCTATGTAGATTAGAGCGGCCTTGCGCGTAGGTATGGATGGTGTAAATATAGTAAGCATAGAATTACTATAAATACAGAATATACTTCTTTCCATGCAAACATATTGTCATCTGAGAGAAAAGAAAAAGCTTGGAATGTACCAGCTTCTTATCTTCCCGCGCATATCTTAAATCCGATCGAGGTGATAGGCAACCCATCACTTTTTTGATTCCTTTTCCAACTTCTCACCCGCCATCGTACTAAAAGTGGCTTATTCAGTCTTGCAGTCCTGGGCTCTTTCTGCTTAGAGCCGCAAGACCCAAAATGCTCTGTCTGCCCCCAAGGGATAAAAACGTGTAAAAAGATCATACATAAATACATACTTTATGTATGCATTTTTAGGATGTTTGAACTTTTTAGGATTTTGTACACAAAGGGTAAAAACAGGATCCTATTACTAAGATTCCGCTGTCCGTCTGTCTATCTTTCATCAGGCTGTATCTATAAACCGTGATAGCTAGATAGTTGAAATTTTCACAAATGATATATTTGTGTTGCCGCTATAACATCAATTTTTTTATGTCATCGGGCGGCAAACGAACAAGCGGGTTACCTGATGGTAATTGATCACCGCTGCCCATGGACATCTGCAACACCGGGGGTGTAACAGAAGCGTTGCTGGCCTTTCAGGAAGGGAAGATATAGGGGGTGGGGGGAGAAGAGGGGGGGGGGCTCCGGCTCTCTTACTCACCGAACGAAGCATAGAAGCGGTAACGCTACTACTCAGACGTCGATTTTCTGTGAGAATGTGGAACTTCCCCGGACGAGCCGGCCCATTCATGCTACTAGCAAAACATAGTTTTGCCGGTAGCGTGGCTTTACCACAATAACTAACTAAAAACACAATATTTAAGGCTCAAATATAGGCATGCAACAAACGTGGTTTTTGTTTTTAATTTTTTGCTCGATAACGGCAACATGTAGACGATTGAAATATTCACAAAATATTTATTTGTATATTCACCTTAAAAACAAATAATTTAATTAAAATAAAATAAATATGTAAGAGGGGCTCCCATACAACAAACGTGATTTTTTGTAGATAATGGTACGGAACTCTTCGTGCGCGAAGTTTGACTCTCACTTGGCCGGATTTTTCTTAAAAGTAAAACCTACCTAAGTTTAGCACAAATAGTGAATATATTGTCAACCGCAATTAAAAAGCAAATAATAAATTACAAAGAAAATGTCAAGTTCAGTAACTTTTTAACAAAATGTATGAGATGAAAAATCGCTATATTTTATTTTAAAACCCCTCTAGCGTAAACACACGCGCATATTTCTCTTTAGCGCATTGCGTTATTTTTCGAAGCAACATTAACAAATGATCTCTTGTACTACACTTCACATTCGTGAAATATATGCAGTTGAATATCCTTTGCCGCGAACGGAACGTGGACTGCTAAGTTTTAGACTAGTCAACTCAAATCGCCTTATTGTAAAAGTAATTGCTCGGTGAGCTGTCGACCTTGAAAGTTGAAGTTGATCCGATAAAAAATATTAAATAAATAATAACCCCCTTATTCATAAAAAAAAAAACAAACGGTTGCGAAACCTGTTTTAGTTAAAATATGTTTTGTCTCGCTCTTGCAAAGTGAAATATTGAAAAGAGTGAAAGGGACAAAACATATTTTATCTAAAATAGGTTTAGCAAACGTTTGTATTTTTTTATGAATAAGAGGGTATGTAAATAAATATATAGGAACAAATAACACTGATTGAGCTAGCCCCAAGGTAAGTTTAGGACTTGAGTTATGGGATCTTCTTTCTTGTTCGTATGAGTAAGTGGCCAACACTGGTGTCAGATTTTTCAGGCTGCCTAAAGGCATCTGACATAGCTTGACGACTGCTATACAATGATGGCAGCCGAGACAAACGGCTTATACGTACCTTTTGAAGCACGGAGGAGCTCGAGAAATTTTTATGCCACTTGTGGTCACCCATCGAAGTGCGGACCACGCCCGGTGTCGCTTTACTTGCAAAAGCTCTAGTAATGCGCACTCCCACTGGGCCACCGAACTCCTCCTGGGACCTATGGGATACTAACTCAACGATACTATATTTTATAACAAGTACATATATAGATAAACACCCAAGACCCATGCAGGAAAATTTAAAAAAGACCATTTTCCAACTTGCCCTAACCGGGGATCGAACCCGGGACCTCGAAATCTTCTAAGTTCCCGCGCAATACGTGGGGCGCACTATAAGTTTCCGGAATGAATATGAAAAAATACTATTAAAGGTACAAAATTAATTTATTGTTTTTCAAAATATTTTTCCCTTGGCGTCTATGCACTTTTTCATTCGATGAAACCAGTTTTGAAAACTTTTGTGCCACTCCTCTGTGGTGACCTCTGAAACGTGTTTTTCATACTCCTCGACAGCCTCTTCTGGTGATGAAAATCGTTGACCGCGTAATTGGTTCTTAATTTTTGGGAACAGAAAAAAGTCACAAGGTGCCAGGTCGGGACTGTATGCAGGATGACTCATGAGTTCTACATTTTTCGCCTTCAAAAAGTCGTTTGTCTGTCTGGCCGTGTGAGAACTAGCATTGTCGTGGTGCAGGATGATACGGCGTTTACGGTTATTTTTACGGAGTTCGTCAATAACTTCCGGCAAACAAATGGTCGTGTACCAGTCACTATTCACTGTACGACGATTTTCTAAAGCAATAGTAGCCACGTGTCCAGTTTTATTAAAAAAAGGAGCAATCATCCGCTTAGATGCACTTTTCACGCGCGCCACTTTGGTTGGTTTTGGCTCATCTTGAAAGACCCATACGCTCGATTGCTGCTTTGTTTTGGGATCGTAGCAATAAATCCATGTTTCGTCACCTGTTACTATGTCCCACACCAAATTTGACGCACCTTCGTTGAATCTGGTAAGCATGGCACTGCACCAAGTGACGCGGTCCGTTTTTTGAGCCTCGGTCAAGTTGTGTGGGATCCACCGCGAGCACAGCTTTCTCACACCCAAATGTTTGGGTAGGATTGATTGTATTTAACTCATGCCTATTTCTAAGGATGCGCGAATTTCATGGTAGGTCACATGCCTGTCTGTTTCAATCATACGGCGCACAGCATCGATGTTTTTGTTGGTCACAGCGGTGGACGGCCGACCATCGCGAGATTCGTCACTGAGATTTATACGACCACGCTTAAATTCTGCAAACCAGCTATAAACAGTTGTCTTGCATGGTGCTTCATTGCCAAAAGCTGTTTCAAGCCGAGCGATGCTCTGTTGAGCTGTCAAATTACACTTAAAATCGTAGAAAATCATACTACGAAAATTTTCCCGAGTTAAATCCATGTTGATGCAGACACACAATTTTTTAAATGGCTTGACATGGTCAAAACAAAAGACAGTCAGATGAAACAAAATGCATTCTACAGCCAAAGAGTTCTATTTTCAAATGTTGCAATAAATTTTTAAATATTGTTTATGTAAGTGGCCAGTGCCGGAAACTTATAGTGCGCCCTATGTATGCGTTCCAGTTCCCCGTTCCCATGTGGAGAGTTATGAGTGAGCGGGTTCAGGCGCCTGCAGCCACCTTGGAAAAGCGAGAACGGGGGAGAGGTTCCAGGAACGGAGACGCAAATTGCGTGGGACCTTAGAAGATTCCGTAATGTAATATCAGTAGCGTGCATTTCAAAAAGACAGATTGTCTACCCTGTACCACCGTAATACAACATGTAACAAAAACTCTGTCCGATCCTTATAGAAGCAACTCAGACCGTCAATATGAACCTCTTTTCCTATGGGACCAATGCTTGAAACTCGAAAAAAACATCGTCATTTTCATACAAATTGCCGGGCCGGCCGAACACTTACGGATAAAAATGTCGATTTTTTTTGAGTTTCAAGCAATGGTTCCATAGGAAAAGTTGTTCATATTGACGGTCTGAGTTACTCCTACAAGGATCAGACAGGGTTTTTCTTACATTCTTATGGTATAATGTCAGATACGAGCGAAAAATGTATTTTGCTCGATATACAGCCGTGCTTGTTATTTAGTTAAGATTAGTGCCTACCCTGCAAAAAATATTTGTGCCCGTCACTGTGTAATACTATATTAATTCTGTGCTTTAGACTTATTGTTTTCAGTCTATTTGATTTACAAGTCATTGGAACAGAAAAATAAATGTTAGGTGTTGCGTTTGCACTTGAGTGCATTAACATGCAGACTCTCTTTTGGAGATGCAAACAAAGTACGTGGTGCATTAAAACATACGATACTTACTTTAGGTCCACACTTTGTTCAGTATGTTCCTTGAGAAGCTTGCAATCACTTAATCTCCTTTTGAGTAGTCTCGTAGGGTTCCTAAAATGTTGGTAGGTTCTTAATTAGTTAATGAAAAACTAGTAATTAACTAACAACCTACCTAATACAAACTTGCTAATTCACATAGGATTACGCAATAACTTCGCAGTCATAAAAAATTTATTTGTACAAGTAATGTACAAGATTTGAAAAATTCTAGGCAGGCAAGTATAGCAAAAATTGAGTGTTAACTTCCTTATCCAAATGGCAAAAAACGGAACCCTTATGGATTCGTCATGTCTGTCTATCCGTCCGTATGTCACAGACACTTTTTTCCGAAACTATAAGAACTATACTGTTGATACTTGGTAAGTAGGCGTATTCTGTGAACCGCATTTTGGGGTTTCCCCATACTTAGAACTGAAACTCAAAAATTTTCAGTTCTAAGTATGGGGAAACCCCAAGATTTGTCATTAAACTCATACGTGTGGGGTATCTATGGATAGGTCTTCAAAAATGATATTGAGGTCCTTAATATATATTTTTTCTAAACTGAATAGTTTGCGATACACTTCCAAAGTGGTAAAATGTGTGCCCCCTGTAACTTCTAAAATAAGAGAATAATAAAACTAAAAAAAATATATGATGCAAACTTCCACCGAAAATTGGTTTAAACGAGATCTAGCAAGTAGTTTTTTTTAATACGTTTATTAAAACATCGATCAAAGTTACAACGAACTACAAGAACTTTTATATTGTTACTTGCTGCTACGGAACCCTTCATGGGCGAGACTGATTCGCACTTGGCCGCTTTTTTTTATTCTCATTGATATAAAATTTGTCATTGTGTCTTCACAAACTTTGTTTATAACCGACTTCACGGTATGTTTTTAGAACGAAGTTCCTTTTCGGACGATACGGACTTGGCGGATGGAGGCGAAAAGGATTTTCCCCTCACTTTTTTCCGTCACGAATTAAAGTACCTCGTCGATAGCTCAGTTGGGAGAGATTTCTCCTAAGATGGTCGGTGTTCCCGGTTCAAATCCAGCACATGCCAATATTTTTTTGGAACGAAGTTCCTATTCGGACGGTACGGACTTGGTGGATGGGGAAACATTTTTCCGTCACGACTATCCTGCGAAATCATTTAGTACGAAAGTAACTTCGTGCCAACCAAGTGTTCCAGGATACACTCACGTTCTTTTTTCGTCGTAGACGCCTGGATCAATTTCGAAATATGTTTGAAATAAATTGTTTTAAATACGTGTCAGGTGGTTTGATAGAAATTTAATCAAAATCGATTGTGCCATTTGGTGTTGAAATCGGTTTTTAGTTTTGATAAACTATTAAGACGAAGTGGTAGCTAAAGTGGCGCCCTCATTTGAAATAAATTGTTTAAAACTAAGTAGGGTGATAATTAAAAATTTGATTTGTATAAATGTCTAGGAAGACCTTTAAACTATTTTATGAATAACCTTTAAAATTATTACTAATAGTCCGTCTAGTTTTAAAACTGTTTTTCGCCAAAAGTGGCCACATTTGGCAAAAAACAGTTTTAAAACGAGACGGACTACCAATATTACTTTCAAAGGTTATTCATAAAATAGTTTAAAGGCCTTTCTAGACATTTATACAAATCAAATTTTTAATTATCACCATATTTAGTTTTAAACAATTTATTTCAAATGGGGGCGCCACTTTAGCTACCACTTCGTCTTAAAGAGATTTTTATTTACCTATATGTAGGAATTACTGAACGGACACCATAATTTTATATATTTCTTTTTGTTTCTTAATGAATACTTCCGTCGTAGTTAGACCCACATATAGTCCTACATATAACTCCTACATATATGTATTCAATATCCCTTGCTTTTGCCAAAGAATGTACTTTGACAAGTTCTTAGAATATGTAAGTTTTGAGTTAAATATGACAAAGCATTTTGATTACTAACAGTGAAATTAACTAATCATTCCTTGAATCACGTGTTTATCCATCACGGGCCAGACAGTCCAATTTGGCTGTATGCAAATATAGAGTAGGGCTACATAATTAACATAAGTATTACAAACAGAATGGAAACTCTTAGGATCCCGCGCAATATGCTTCCCTGTTGAACGTTGCATAACTATCGATAGCTGACCTCGAAAAACAGTCGGAGTATCGATAGTATCGATACTATTGATGAAAGATACAACAATAATTTTTAATTGATACTATCGATACTATCGACAGTATCTATACTGTAACTACTTTTTGTACGAAAAACTATTAATAGCTTAATTACTATCGATAGTATTATAATATTGTTATTCGTTATAATACTATCGAAGTTTTTAATACAAATAGTACTCAATACTCAATCCTTTATTGCTTCCTTAATGTTGTACATACATGTGGTGTTGAATGTAAAATGAGAACCAATTAAGGACCCTGACGGGCGCTGCAATAGGAGATTTAGGCTATAATAGGCTATTTTATCTTAAAATTGTTATATATTAAATCATGCAAATAAATTATTATATTATATTTTGGATGCTAATGGATATGATTAATTTTATTATAATATTTTAATTATATTGTCAGGTGTATTTTAATAGTCAAGTTCAAGATAGGTGTTTAAATTTTATTTGTTTATTGATTTATTAATTGATTATGTATAATTTTATTTGGTAAAATGTTTGTCATCTATATATTCTGTAAGAGTATAATAACATTTATTAATCAGTACTTTCTTAATGAGCTGCAGTTTTTTTTTTGTCATTTTCTATATTTTTAATGTCTTCAGGGAGTAGTACCTTTACTATCGATACTATCGATAGTTTCGAAACTATCGATACTATCGATAGTCCTATCGATTGTTACTGTTTTTCAAGGCCACGATAGTATCGATAGACTATTGATATTTTATACTATTGCTTGCAACACTATCCCCGTTCACTATGTGGCGGGTGTTAAGCAAGCGCCTGCTGTTGCCTCGACAAGGCGAGAACGGAGGAGAGGTGCGGGGACGGGGAACCGGGACGCATATTGCGCGAGACCTTAGGAGATTACGTTCTGTATAAATAAATATATATGGACAAATTACACTGATTAGCTAGCCCCAAAGTAAGTACGAGACTTGTGTTATGGGATACTAACTCAACGATACTATATTTTATAACAAATACATATAAAGATAAACACCCAAGACCCGAGAAAATTTGAAAAAGGCAATTTTGCAACTTGCCCTGACCGGGGATAGAACCCGGCAACTCTGGGTGGCAGACTATCTTGGTGACCACTACGCCACGGAGGTATGTATATAATACTAATATATTAGTTCAGTTACGCGAAAAGTGGCCTTTGGGCCACTTTTAGCGTGAGGTTGGGCGAGAAGGTGGATGAAGGAATCGAAATAGTGATGGTTTGCTAGCCGAATCGCTTAATAACATGATTTGCATTTTCGCCCACTCAAGCAGGTACATTTTAAGTTTTTTTTCTTTTCTTCAAGACCAACATAAAAGAATATAGAGGTAAATAAATACCTTGCACGGTTATAAAATGATTCAAATGTCTCACTAAATCTACGATTTGCATGTTTTGCTTCCAACAAACGTAACTGTCTGTTTCTGTCACAGTTCGGCGTCAGTAGGTTCTGTCAGTTCTCCAACGTAACATAACATGGCTGGTGGTGACTGCTCACCATTTACACCGTCATGATTTTCGTTCATCCCTTCAAACTATTTTATGAACTAAGCTTTTCTACGCACATACGCCAAAAGTGGCAGTTTTTCGCTATTGTGCGTAGAAAGCTTCACTTTCTCACTTTAAACTGTAAACAGTAGTTCGTAAAATAGTTTGAAGGATTATCTAGTGCCTGGTCAAGACAAAATTTTAAATGATATCTCCGTTTCCTATCAAATGATTTATTTCAAATGGGGGCAGCACTGGACGTCGGAAAATTCAGGTATCCTCTTAAATGGACGAGAATCATGTAAAAGCGATGCTGCTAGCAACCCGTCACTATTTTGATTCTTCTTTTTACGTCTCATCGTCTATTACTTCATGTTTATTGGAAGAAATAAATAATTTACTGTTATAATTATTTTATCACGTCTTAGATCATGCTAGACGTGGCCTTCGGGACTGACATCCCTAGGCTCTGTTAAGCCTGTTATGGATGAAAGCGTGATAATGTATTTGTAATAACAAGAACGTTACACAAAAAATGTCAAAATAGGTGACATTTTGTTGTATGATGACGACACAAGCTACACGATTGACTGGAAAATTATGTAATACTGGATGGTGCCCGCAACTTTGTTCACGTGCAATTCAGAAATGAGGAAAAGTGTTTTTCATCTCATCTACTCAAAAAACGATGTTTTCATCCCAAAACATTTGGAGTTAAAGTTACCTCTCGGGACTAAAACGTGAAAAAGAAGATCTCTAGGATTTAAAACCAATTTGAAAACAGAACACGAGTTTAATCATGTAGAATCAAAAATAATGTAGGCAGTCAAGCAAAAAAAAAAAGAATTTTGTTTTAAAATAAAAAATAATTGGCACAGACTTCGTGATTTTTTAAATTTGGGATATATATCATCTCCATCATGGATGAATTTATGTTAAATTTTTTAATGTTCTTTGCTTCGAAAAAAGAAATAAGTATAATTAAAAAGCCCTATTTCTCCCTTTGATTCAAGTAATTACAGAAGTTTTAGGTTATTTGTATTGAAATGTAATCATTTGTGTAAATGTGAATACTTTTTTGTGAGTTTAAGCCAATAGTGAATAGTTATCAAGTTTACGTATAAAAATAAAAAGATATGAAGGACCACGCAAACAAAGTTATCAGTGAACATTTATCGTAAGTTGGTGGTCTTCGAAAAAATATTTCTTAGTATTTATTGTATGAAAACGACATCAAACAAAGGTTAGTATTAAATTGTCATAGTATTTTATAGATCGCTGCTTATTAAGTTTTCTTCCCTACGAGAGTTATCTCTCACTCACGCGAATGGAATCGCTGAATAATAGGTGCAAACATGTTTGTCGCAGTACCCCAGTGATCTATGATTTGGCACGCGCTGCGATGGCAGAAACTTCTGACTCACTGAAAATATTTTGAAATTGATACATTTCCAGCCTGCACAGTCTCGTAAATTATGTGATACTATGGAGCCTATGACTTTTCTTGCGTGAAATTCCGAAATAGTATATGTACCTGGAGTCTGTTTAATAGTTTTGGAGATTAGCGTGTACGATTAATGCTATGATTAGAATTTGTGAATTGTGTATTTTGTGTGTCTCAAGTACTTAGTTGGTTTACGACTAATAATCTGGCCTTAAACACACAAAAGACTAAGTGCGTTAATTTTTCACTATTGAATAAACCTAATACTCACATACCTTTGAGTCTTAATGGTCAAGTTCTAGAATGGGTACCCAACACCAAATTTTTAGGCATAACTGTAGACTGGAACTTAAAATGGGATAAACATATTGAGGCCACTGCCAAGAAACTTAGTTCGGCAGCATATGCTGTGAGGAGGGTCAGACGGTGTACTAACGTTGAAACTGCTAGGCTAGTATACTTTAGTTATTTTCACAGCATAATGTCATATGGCTTGCTCTTATGGGGTAAAGCGGCTAACATACATGCTATCTCTGTGCTACAAAAGAGAGCAATTCGGTCGATCTACGGACTAAAATCACGCGATTCCTTAAGAGAGTTATTTAAATCTATAAATATTCTTACTGTGACATCTCAATTTATTTACGAAAATCTTCTATTTGTTAAATCTAGGTTAAATAATTTCAAGAAAAATAGTGATGTTCACAGTTATAATACTCGCAACAAAAATCAGCTTCATACGCCTAAATTTCGACTTGCTAAAACTAGAAAGTCACTCTTAGGTCTAGGTATAACATTATTTAATAAACTTCCCGAAGCGATCGTTAACCTACCAATGGCAAAATTTAAAACACATGTTAAAAAAGTTTTATTGAACAATGCATACTATACTATCAATGATTATTTAAGAGATAAAAACGCGTGGATACTTCCTAAACATTTTCCATTACACTCCACACATGAAACATAAATAGCTGCATTTTCTGTTACCATAATAAGCTTACTGTAAAAACATGTAAATGCTCTGCGATCAATAAGTGACCAACATATAATTAATATTTTCTCTTGACAAGGTCTGCGAGTTCGGGTTTTTCATGCTCACTAAAATGTCCAATCCGGTGGTGGCGTCGCTGGTCGGGTCGTTGGATTCCCTCTAATATGGTTGAGTTTAACGATGGCTGATCCGTGCGTCAACTCGTGAACGGGTGCTGCCGGGAGGGACTGGTCAGCTCGGCTTCGCTTTTTTTGACTACTTAATATTTTTTATTACGCAATTTATGTTAGTTTACTTGTTCGCAAGCATAACATGTTATAATGTGTCAACATTGTATTATATTATAAGTATTTATTAATTAAAAGACAATTATAATAATATGACAAAGCCCTTCTGGCGAGTAGGCGACCAATACTGTGAAAATGAGTTTCTTTCGGCGTTTCTTCTCAGCAGTGGTCGTTACGAAGCGCTGGTATCGGTAGCTTTTCTTTAAAAAATAAATTAAATTTTAATATACTTTACACGTAACATAAATTATACTTATTGACGTGTAAAAGTGCCTGTAAAGGTCTAATTACTGAATAAACATTTGAATCTTTGAATCTTTGAATCTTTGAATCTTTGTAATAAAATTAGCACTAATGTCCAACAAAATTTATTTGCTGATAGATTACCAAAATTTAAAAATTCTGTTTATCAACATAACTTATGAGTATGTATAGTGTATTTCATCTTAGACTTTTTTTTCCTTATTATTGTTTTGTTTGAATTGTTTGCTTGCATGTATATTCTCAACAATGTCGTGTACAATTGCGTACACGACAAAATTGCGTGTGTAAAAATGCGCTTTTTAAATATACTTATTTCTTTTTCCGAAGCAAAGAACATAAAAATTTTAACCTACATTCATCCATCTTGAAGATGATATGTATTCCAAATTTAAAAAATCACGAAGTCTGTGCCTATTATTTTTTATTTTAAAACCAAATTCTTCTTTTTTTTTGCTGGATTGCCAACATAATTTTTTATTCTACATAGATTAAACTCGTGTTCTGTTTTCAAACTGGTTTTAACCCCTAGAGATCTTCTTTTTCACGTTTTAGTCCCGAGAGAATAACCAGTAACTTTAGCTCCAAATGTTTTGGAATGAAAACATCGTTTTTTGAATAGATGAGATGAAAAATATATTATTTAATTCAGTCCGTCAACTAGATTATTCAATAAAGGATCCATATTTTTCGTTTACCAAAGTGGTAAAAGTCACACAGATACGGCGCTTCGAAGTTTTGGGGTAGGGGTGATCTACTTTACGTCATCTTTGGTCAAAAATCGTAGCGGATCGTGAACCAAAATTTTTTTTGTATGAAGTTGGGCCTGAGAGGTTAACATTTATTATAAAACAAAGCCCCCATTTTTGAAACACGGATTCACTAAGCAAATGGTTTTTTTAACCCCCGACAGAAAAGAGGGGTGTTATAACTTTGACGCTAATGTCTGTCTGTCTGTCTGTGGCATCGTAGCGTTCGAACAGATAGACCGATTGCAATGCGGATTTTTTAGGTGAAAGCAAGTTCCCTAGCGGTGGTTCTTAGCTATGTATGATGAAAAGTTATTGGGGGTTAACGCTTGAAAGTCGGAATTTTTCTAATTTTTCTGGCGAATAATAGTTGGTTCCGCTACTTATCACTAGGTGTCGTCTTTATTTTATTTTATTTTATTTTTTATTTTATTTTATTATCACACACAACAGATTACAACTATTACTAAACAAATATACAAAACAAGGATTTAAACTAGGTTGCATTCCACAAGAATGTGTGTACATAAGAACTAAACAAGAAGAGTTAACATGTCTAAACAATTCAGGTTTAACAAGAATAAAGAGTATAAATAATAGGTACAATAAACTAGACTAATAAAAATATAAAAATATAACAAGGTTAGCATGTAAAGAAGCCGCTCTCGGCTTGAGTGCCGAGAGTCCAGGCGCAGGGCTTAGACTGCCGGCTTGTGATACAGTATGTCTTTAATCACATTAATATACATATTCAGTTTGGGCAGAAAAACGTCAAAGGTTTGGTTGCCCTTGGAAATTTCATTGCACTGACGAGCCATCCTAACCAGGGGGTTGTAAAAGGAGGTATTATTCCGATACACTTGCAAAGCAAAAGGTCCTATTTGATTTGCTCTACGAGTACTATACCTGGTATGAAATGTTATTTCAGCGAGTAAGGTAGGGACGTCTAATATCGAGTGAATTATTTTATAAATATAAATGAAATCAAAATATCTTCGACGTGTTTCCAATTTCTGTACATTAAATTTAATGAGACGAGCTTCATAATCAGGAGTTTTACGCTTCGACTGTTGACGGTAGCATAAGATCCGCAGGCATTTACGCTGCACTCTCTCTATATTATCAATATGAACATTGAAGTGCGGAGTCCATATTGTACTACCGTATTCTAAAACGCTTCTGACGAGTGTATAGAAAAGGTAAAGAAAAGAATGAGTGCCTTTGAAGTCTTTAGTAGATCTAAAAATAAACCCTAGAAGTTGATTTGCTTTTCTCACTATGTGGTGGTAATGTTCGCGAAATGTAAGTTTATTATCAAAAAGAATCCCGAGATCTTTGACAACATGTGACCTCTTTAGGGTCTGGCCGTTAATGCTGTAATCATTAACGATCCCATTACGCTTGTTAGTGAACGTAATAACGAAACACTTGTCTATATTAAGGTACATTAGATTATTTCTGCACCAATTAGAAACAGCGGTTAAGTCTTTCTGTAAAAGATTACAGTCTTCTACAGAGTTTATAGTTTTAAATATTTTCAGGTCGTCAGCGTATAATAGACATTCACATGATATGTCCTTTATGAGGTCGTTAATGAAAACAACAAATAACAACGGTCCCAGATGTGACCCCTGAGGCACGCCTGATGTTATGTCAGTGGGAGACGAGATGTATCCTCTCAAAGCCACCAACTGACTTCTTTTATTCAAATAGGAGGTCAGCCAGCGAAGGAGACTACCGTGAATACCACAGGAGGCGAGCCTGTTACAAAGTAGTTTATGACTCACTTTATCGAAAGCCTTCGAGAAATCTGTGTAAATAGAGTCAACCTGACCCCTTGTGGCAAAACTTTTACACAGGTAGTTTTTATATACAAGAAGATTAGTGACGGTTGATCTACCTTTAATGAATCCATGTTGATTTTCGGAGATCAGAGGCTTAAAATGGCTGTATAACTGAGTGTGTACTAGGGATTCAAAGAGCTTTGCGAAGCATGACAAAATACTTATGGGTCTGTAATTTTCGCACCGCGACTTGTCTCCGTTTTTGAAAATGGGAACAATATGAGCTATCTTCCATCGACTGGGAAAAACTCCACCCGTAAGGGATTTATTAAATATGATGCTTAATGGTGTGCATAGCTCTTTTCCACAACGTTTAACGAATGAAGGGGGAATTTGGTCAGGACCGGCTCCTTTACTTGCATCGAGAAGCTTGATCTTCGTCATAATGTCTTTTTCAGATATATGAATATGAGACATGGAGTCCATGGTAATACACTCAGGTGACTCGAGATTGTCGTTACTCGTAGCAGAGGAGTTATTACTTTGCTGATCCGATTCAAACACCGAGGCAAAGTATTTTGAAAAAAGCTCACATACACCCTGGCCGGTCGAAGAAGAAGAGTTGCCAAACTGCATGACATTTGGAATAGAGACTCGACCCTTTTTATTATTTACAAAAGTCCAAAATGACTTTATATTGTCAGTCATTGATTCTTCAATAGAGGCAACATAATTTTTATAACAATGATCTATCATTTTTTTGGCTCTAGCGCGTAGTAAAGTAAACACGTCATAATCTCGTGGGTTATTGAATTTTTTAAAAAGTTTGTGATATTTATTCTTTTCTTCGATACATTTTATTAAGGGTTTGCTATACCAAACGGGATATTTATTGGACTTCATAGTTGTAAATGGCGTATATTTGTTAATAATTACAAAAAGATTTTCATAAAAAATATTTACACATTCATCTACGTCAGAGCTCGATAAAAGATTGTGCCAGTCTAATAACTCCAAGTCACGTCTTACGCTATCATAATCACACTTTGCGAAGTTCAAGCGTTTGTTGTTATTATGTTTTAGATTTTTCGGTGTATTACTGAAAGAGGGAAATTCAAATTCTAAAGCAGGGTGATGTCTATCTTTCAAACTTAGCGTATCAGCTTCTGAAACCGTCAATGAATTGACTGATGATAGTACCAGGTCAAGATATCGGCCTATTTCATTAGGTATGCGGTTACTCTGATGAAGGTTGCAAATTGACATAAATTCCTGTAAGAGTAGTAGTTTTTTACATTGTGAGGTGCAAGATGGCTCGTCATTATCAGAAGAGATAAAAGAATATTCAGGTGTATTAAAATCTCCAACGATTATGTTTCTGTCATCTATACAGTGATTCAACAATATCTTTTGACAATTAGAATAAAATTCATCTCTCTTAGTACAATTTAATTCAGGAGGAAGGTAACAAACACATATATTGATTTTAGGGGCATTACAATTGTTCGGCATAATTGTTATCCAGAGATCCTCCAGATTGCTGTCCCAATATGTTTAATCTTGTCATGTCTTAATGTTTACATGCGAAATTAAACGCGCTATGACATTTTCTACTTGAATAATGACGTTCGACAACTATAATTAACTGCTATTGCTAATCGGTTCAGCGTAGCGTTGCATAACTATCGATATTTTGAATATCGTAATTTGTCGATACTATCGATAGTACTTATTATAAACTATCGATACTATCGATATTGTTACTGTTTTTCAAGGCTACGATAGTATCGATAGACTATCGAATATTGTATACTATTGCTTACAACACTAGTTCAGCGTATTTAAGGAATAATAGGTTTTTAGGTTATAGGAGGTGAACGCTTGAAAGTCTTTTTTTTTTTAATTCGCCTGGCAAATAAATTTGTCCATACAGAAAATCGTTTCGGTTCGACCTAATGGCTACGTTTAGTATAATAATGGGTGTGAGGTGAAAGCTTCCGCAAACTTTGCATTCAATCTGTTTTAAAAGTGCTATCAGATTCTTACCATTTTCGCTAAATTACTTTCCTGATTTCCGCCCTAGATACCATCACGGGTGGTCACGGTGTGATACGCAGCCTAGACGGGGCAGCCTCGCTCCAGATAATTTGATTACGTATGCATTAAGTGCATTTCCATTTCCCATAGTACCCGAGACCTCTTTTAAATCCGACGATGTAACTCTTAATGACGGTTCTCAGTGTTTGAGCGCGATTCGCGTCCGCGGCGAATTTAAATGGTCTGTTTAAGTTTTTATGAACCCGGCTTTGAAGTTTTCGTTCGTTACTGCGTAATAGGGTGCCTGTAGATAATAGTTGTGGTAATGAGGTCAAAGATCATTTTCTGAGTATACATTTGTGCCTTTGTGAGCTTGGTTTTTTAATAAAAAAAAAAATATTTTTTAGTGGGTCTATACTTAACTTAATCGATCGATGACAGTACTTACGCGGTACTATGGCGCGGCGTACGTAGGCGGTACTTACGTTACTTAAAATCTTTATCCCATTTTGCGACAATACTGTGACTTTATGACACTGCGTCACGCAACAGTCATTTATATAGATTTCCTGCGTGGCAAGCATGGTGAAGGCGACCAATTTTTATCCTTGTAATTTGTCGCATTTCGCGTAATTTACTGCAACAAACATAGACAAAATTGAGCAACAAAATAACTTTCATTCATTAAACGTATTTTATCTCATGCCTAACTCCCGTGCCAGCATGGTTTTGACAGATCCAAGTAGACATTTCAACGGTTGGCAATGTGAAATCGTGTAAATTTATCGTCGATTTGCTAGACTCACAAAAGACTCAACTTAAACCACTATCACCCGTATTTAAAAAAAGTTATTCTATTTAATTACTATTAAATGTATATTTACATATTTAGATATAATCAGACATCTTTAAACAATGTATTATTGAAGATTACAAACTTAAAAAAAATATATTACGAATCTATAGCGCCATCTTTTGATGAATCCTACAACCACTTTGGCGGGCGGTGAGTGCATACCTCCTCGGCGGCAGTTATTTATTTATGTTGGCTGTACGAGATAAGTTAAAACGTTCTGTTGTACATTTTTTTAATAACAAATTTCATTTTATTAGTTGTTACACTCTTTGATTGCAATATTGTTTATGGAAATTATTACGTACTTATATAATTCTTTTATCTAACGTGATTGTTTTACAAAGCGCATGTTTAAATATAAATTATTATATTATTTTCTTTGCAGACATTAGTGACATTGTTTAAAAACTGCCTGCGTGTGATGACTAATTTTACTACGTGTCTATTCATGAATTTTATCTTGTCATGTAAATTTTTACAGACGGAAGATATATAAAGACCTCTCAGTTAAAACACCATACTAAGGCTGCTGAAGCCAATTTATATTTATTATCTATGCCTGTAAAAAATTATCTTGGCTAATTCCTGTGAATTTTTTTCCGTTTTCGTTTAACACATTCAGGGACCCTTATGATTCTGGACGTAATGCAATCGTTATTTCTATTATGTTAACTACACAATTAGACTCACAAATCATCATCATCATCAGGTATTTTTGTCTCCACTGCAGGAGCACGACCCTCTCTGTACTACCAGAGCCACATTGGCCAGAGGACGTGGCCTACACTCTCCTCGCCGGCCAGACGGGTTGGAGAGGTCTCATTGATGTTTATAAGCTTTGTTTAGCTTGTATTCCCTAAGTCGCCTTCTACGACATCCACGGGAGGACTTGGAATGGCCCTAGTCTGCTCTGCCGGAAACCACACGGCCACTTCTTACTAAATTTCGACACTGAAACTGATATAATGCTAATAATTTATTATATTATTAAATAATTTATAAAATTTAATCAAAATAATGAATATTGTGTTAATATAATATTACAAGACGTAATAAAATGTATAATTTGTGTGACGTAGCAATACAGGCAGAAACGTGCATGTAAAAAAAATGTATTTTAATGTGCGAATTAGAAATAAATGGCTTTATTATTATTATGTTATTACAGTGTTAACTTTTAAATCTACTATTTTACTTCATAATAACTGTAGTTAACCCCTTTACGGCTCGTAAAAGGCAATTATCAAAATCATATCTATATTAATCACTAGTTGGTTGGTTTTAATAACCATTTATTAAGAAAATTTTAAAAACATTTAGCTTCCTTTAGTCACGTGATCAAACAAGAAGACCCGCTGAAGTTCGGAATGGTTGTTTAAAGGAATTATTATAATAAATCGTTTCCGGTTACCGCGAAGACAGCAAGCTTATGGACGGTAGACATGCGACGGTGTCATTTTAACTGAGTGGGCTATTTTGAAAGCATTCGAGATAAATACGGCTATTTGTTTTAACGTTTTGGTAATGAGTCACATTCATAAAACGAATCTATTCGAATAATCAAATCAGATTGTCAGCGCTCTGATATCGGTTGTTTCAAGACGTTACCTTTGTTATTGTGGCGTGTCGACAATTTTCGAATGACTTAAAATACATGATTTTTTATTATTATGTTGGTACGCTTTTCAGTCACGGGTCCATGGGAACCCGGTCCTTTGAGGCCTTCATGGGGCCAAAGCCAACATGAAGAGGCCTTTTAGTACCTTTTTATCTAAAAAATGAGATGGCTGCATCTATGGAGGTCTATCCCTTAATGTACTATTGATGCATTAACGGACAGTCCTCCACAGTTGCCGGACTATTGCCAGGGAGGGATTTACTTGGTTTGGGCTATGAGGATGGGATGTTAGTGGGCTGGATAACTGGGTTATGGAGTGAGATACTGACATTTCACTCACAACAATTTTAGCCTGGTAGATGGTGACTCGCTGCTTGGCTTCACTACCTGTGGGCACCCTAACTAGCTGCGAAGATGCGGCCAGGGCGCAACACAATGTGAGCAGCTGAGGGTGTCGAGAGGTGCGGCTCTGGTTTCACAATCACGGGGCTTTATTATTTTGAATAGAAATTCAGAAATGCACTCATTATGATTTATGCATGGATAGACGGATAAATACCTAGATGTTCAGTTTTGCTTACATTTTCCCTGATCAGGTTATCAGATTGGGTTCAGACCTCATATTAAATGCTTCGATTGAATTTCAATGTCCATACAATTTAGAGTGCTTACGTAATAGAGCCCCGTGTTAATTTCTCGTATTTACAGGACGTTGGCGTGTCGTGTACGATTTACTTAGCTCGTACGAACTTTAACTGTTTGCCAAATCGGGCTTGGCTGTGATTTTAGTGGCGCAAATAGAGAGGTCTTAGTCATCATCATCATCCAATCGCATTACCCGGTTGCATCCTCAGCAGTAACGCTTTAGAGCTCATGGTCCGCTACCTTACCAAGGAGATTTGACGAGGTTCCTTTTTTTTTACACAGAGCGACTGCCGTCTGATGTCCGCAACCCAAAGTGTAAACCAGAACCAATCCTTGGATAGTTTGATGGTCAATCGCTAGATGGCGTTCGGGACCACAGTTTATACGTGCCTTCCGAAACAAGGAATAATCTTTCTTTTTAGATAATCGGGTGATTCAAGCCTGTAAAATTCTAACCAGACTGAAAACAACTTCACGAAGTATGCTCCCCAGTGGGATTCGAACCCATGAATCTCGGGGTCACAAGGCGCACACCTTGACTACTGGACCACGGAGGTAATCGGGAAATTGATAGATCTTAGTAGTAGGTTTAAGCCACGATCAGCATCAGCTCTAAGTGAGAAACCCTCCCACAATACCGCGATTTCTCTTTTTTAACTGTCAACTTCATTTGGGTGAATAATGGTTTAAATTAAGTCCTAAAGTTAGTCTGCATCTTATAATAAGAGATGGAAGTCTAAGATTTTATTTGTTAGAATATTTCGCCAGGATAAAGGACAGAGGTCCATGAGGTAGATGGATAGATAGATGTTTGTTTGTTTTTCGTGTATGTAAGTGGCCAACATTGGCGTCAGATTTTTCAAGGCATCTGACATAGCTTGACGACTGCCATACAATGATGACAGCCGGGACCAACGGCTTAAACGTGCCTTCTGAAGCACGAAGAAGCTCGAGAACTTTTTTGTGCCACTTGTGGTCACCCATCCAAGTGCAGACCACGCCCGGTGTCGCTTAACTTGCGAAAGCGCTAGGAATCGCAAAGAAGCGCACTGCCGCCGGGCCACCGAGCTCCTCATATAGATAGATAAGACGTTTGTTTATAGATATAGTCACACACATACAGAAGGCAAATATAAATTACAAAAAAAAACATCGTAATGGGAACATACATCAATATTTTTGTATCTGTGTCCTACAGTAATCCAAAAAGGGCTCAGTGCTTGGCGCTGCTCAGAAAGTAGCTTACTGATTTTAAGCTACGGTGTTGGATAGTTGAAAGGTAGATCGAGATCTTCTACTAATAAAATATTTGTCTAGTCTAGATATTTTGGTAATTCAGACCTGTGGTTCCCGACAGAGTAGAAAGGACCACTACGAGTCTTAACAACTCTGGAAACAAGCTAAACAAGGCTTACTAAAATCAGTGAAACTCGCCAACCCGTCTAGCCAGCATAGCTTGAGAAGTGCAGGCAAAGCCTTCTGGCTGCTCTGATAATCCTCCTCTAGTGGAGAATTAAAAAAAAAAAACTGATGATGATGTCAAACCAGTTTTCGAACTAAATAAATATATAAGGACAAATTACGCGGATCAAGCTAGCCCCAAAGTGAGTTTTAAGGGACACAAACTCAACGATACTATATTTCATGATAAATATACAATACGTAACAAAAACACTGTCCGATTCTTGTAGGAGCAACTCAGACCATCAATATTGAAAAACATTTCCTATGGGCCCATGCGCTTTAAATAAAAAAATTCGACATTTTCATAAAAAAAGGGTTCAGCCGGCCCGGCAATTTGTATGAAAATTTCGTTTTTTTTTGAGTTTCAAGCATTAGTCCTATAGGAAAATTTGCTCATAATGACGGTCTGAGTTACTCCTAAAAGGATCGGACAGGGTTTTTGTAACATATTGTATAATATAGACAAACAATTAGGACAATTTGAAAAAGACCATTTTCCGACTTGTTCCTAGTTGGGGATCGAACCCTGAACCTCCGGAGTAACAGATTAGCGTGTTAACCATTACGCCACGGAGGTCGTCAAACTACGTTATTCTACATAAAAAAGAATGTGGTGTCGTGGGACACCAGGTAGGAACGAAGTTCCATCGGCTAATGTAGAATCGACACAATGTGTATACGACTGTCGCGCCTGCGCACGTCTCATTTAACGGTTTTATTTAACGAGGTCATCCTTACGGTTTTACTATCACATTTTTTTCAGTTCGGTCGCGCAGCAAAATCCCTATCTCCTCCAAGCCTGCCGTAAGGAACTTCGTTCCAAAAATCTGTAACTTGCTTCATAAACTTTGTTTGAATAATCAAATCAGCGAAAATCAAAACCATTTTGCTTTAAGTATACATAAATAAGAGAAAATAATTATTTCAAAAGTGAAGTATGTATGTTTACCTCTGAATACATCAATATGATTATTTTTAATGGGTATAATTCCTTTTATACTCTTGTTTAATGGCAAAAGGTTTAATTTCCGGTCGTAAAGGAATAACATGCCTACTGCGAATTATGAATCAAGTATTATAGACTAGTTTATAGTTAAACATTAGGCATGACGAAAGGAAAAATATTTTTAGCCCATCGGTTTGATTATTAAAAAGTATTGGACACTATTTTTTCTTTTCTCTGAGAAATAAAAAATGGCAAATATACAGCGCATTGAAATTTCGCATGACGTCACGGCTACGTAACATTTTTACATAGAGGTGACGTCGTAAGCCCCCACTCCGGAACTTTGATTAAATTTAATTAATTAATATATAGGGACAAATTACACTAATTGAGCTAGTCCCAAAGTAAGTTCGAGACTTGTGTTATGGAAAACTAACTCAACGATACTATGTTTTATAACAAATACATTTATAGATAATCATCCAAGACCCAGGACAATTTGAGAAAGGCCATTTTTCAACTTGCCCTGACCGGAGATCGAACCCGGAACCTCTGGGTGGAGGACTAGCATGGTGACCATTACGCCACGGAGGTCGTCATTTGATACTTCGTATCTTTGTGAATTTTTTTTTTTTTGGTAAATTATGATCTGTTGATGACTGAAAAATATGGGTCCATTATTTTTGGATAATATAAAAGACAGACTAATTACAATTATACTTTTCTAACCCTGTCGTCACCCTTATTAAACATACAATAATAATTGCGTGTGGTAAAGGTAGAGTAGAATATGATTTGTCGAAACGCGTCCTTTTTGCCACAAGTGTCGTAAGTGGCAACGAATGGCTCCACGACACTTGTCTGCGACAGTCGCCGGCAAGTGTCCCGCGACAGTCAGCGACAGTCACCGACATGAGCTCTAAGTGACAAAGAACAGCGACTTCAGTGCAAAGGCCACAATCTATTGCAATCACCACACACACGACACGACAAACAAACAACAGACTACAATAGATACTATTACAAAATTGGTCATATACAATGTTCTTTTTAATTAAGTACAAATATTTTAAGAGGTGATTCAGTCCATCATTTTGAACAACTTTTCCCAATAAATATATATCGAAATACGAATTTTTTTTTGCATTTTTCATAGTAACGATATCACGTGACTACTTCGATCTGTATAAGAACCTAAATATTTTTTTTCGTATTTCGATATATATTTATTGGGCAAAGTTGTTCAAAATGATGGACTGAATAACCCCTTAAAATATTTGTACTTAATTAAAAAGGACATTGTATAATGATAAAATGCTGTTTTACATAATATATAACATGTACTTATGTTATACTAACTCAGTAATATGTTTTAAAACAATATACATGCCATCCAAGACCCAAGTAAATCTGAAAAAGATAATTTTCCATTTTGACCTGACCCGTGATCGAACCCGGGACCTCAAAGTGACATCGTGGCATGATGACCACTGGCTACAGAGGTCGTCTAACTCATTAAGCGAGTTAAAAACTACCTTGATTTCACGAAAATTTCAGCAATTCTTTTGCAATATTTTGGGAACATCTACTGACTAGCTATCACGGTTCATGAGATACAGCCTGGCGAAGGCGAAAGATGGACAGACATATAGGGTCCCGTTTTTACCATTTTGGGAGCCCGACTTAAATATTTATTGTAGTCTTTTTATGGTTATTATTATTATAGCGGCAACAGAAATACATCATCTGTAAAAATTTCAACTGTCTAGCTATCACCGCTCATGAAATACAGCCTGGTGACAGACAGACAGGCAGACGGACAGTGGAATCTTAGTACGCTATAGTGGTAATAGTTTTCCATTTTTACCCTTTGGATACGGAACCCTAAAAAGATATCTAAGTGACCTTTATATATAGCATTATTATTATGCAAAGCTTTTTGCTTCTAACGTATACACGTTGCATATGACTATAAGGCGGTATAAGATGGTACGTGCCGCGGCAATCGAGTGAAAGATGCAAAACGAACACATTGTTTAATTCTCCAACGCTGCACCAGGGTACAGAATAAGTACAGTACTCACTTACAGAAGTCTTACTCAGAAAAGAAATTCAAAGAAATATCTACCTACCTAATGTAGTTACCCCTTAGATCATTTAATACAGAATAAGTTACACAGAAAAATCTTCTTACAAAACTTTCTGCCGCTTTTGGTGCGGGGTTAGGCTACTACTACATCTAAACAAAATCACACATTCACAAAATGAATTTGTGTCGTTATAAACGCCCACTTACAAAATATTCAAACACTAGCTGATTTCTGCGCACTGATTACGCAACTAGTTTTTATGAACGTATTTGATTTTTGATCTTATACTTTGGCAGAGGGGAACGCGCAGGCAAGGCTTATGCTGTATTAAATGATCTAAGAGTTCTCGCGTCAGAACTCCTGACCCTTCGTTTAGATACCTAGACATCTATTGCAAGCCAATTTCATTCTTATTACTCTGGACAAACGATTATGTAACTGAATTTTCCCCTTTGAAGTGGTCTCCGCGCACATAGTAATAATATAGTATTATTTTAATATTACTTATTCGATGCGCATCATGACGTGAAAAATAACAATAATATTCTGCATTCTCTATTACAATCTCTATACCTACCTTCTTAGACAAAATATGTTGTTTTCTTCTCTGCCGAAAACTGTAGTTTTTTTCAATTGCGGTGTGACACCAATTGGATTTCCGTGCGTAGCAGGGCTCTTACTCCAATAACAGCACGTATTTCGTACCAACTGTTAGTTTGAGCCACTTAGAAAAGATGAAAAACAAAACAAAGTTTATTGGCAAGAAGTACTATTAATTTAAATTTTCACTTTATCACCATTAATGTAACTACAGTTAATGAAATTTTAACGAACTTTGAGCATCGCGGTGGACTCCTGGATACAATAGCTCTTCGGTACTAGTCTCTGAAATCCCTATGCAAGCGAGTGGGCCGGAGATATTAAATTTAGGGCACCCATTTGAATAGCACCTGGGCGAATAGCACCTGGCCTATTCCACGAAGAACACCATTCGCAGGTGGTCTTTAATTTATTTTTACATTTTTGTCTAGCACCTAGGATTTAGAACTAGTGCTGGAATTTAAATTTTTAATTTTTATTGTGTAAAAGATACACATTTAGACTCCACTATAAAAGTGATTTTATATCATAAAAGCGATTGTGATATTAATTTATTGAGTACGTCAACTAGATAAGTAAAGCACCCATATTTTTTCGTTTAACAAAGTAGTAAAAACTCACAAAGATACAGCGCTTCGATATTTCGGAGTGGGGGTGAGTTACGTCACCATTAGTTAAAAATCTTATCTGAATGTGACGTCACGTGAAATTTAAATGCGCTGTATCTTCTTCATTATTTGCTAATCAGAGGAAAGAAAAAAACGTATAACAAACTTTTTAATAATGTAATAGGTTGGGAAAAAAGGCTTTTCGCACTTTATATGAAATTTCAAAACACTTTTTAATATAGTTTATTTACATTTAACTAAAGTATGTAGGTACCATTTTGTTCGATAACTTTTTGTCATCCTAGAGGTAGGGACATGATAGGGGCCTTCTGATCAAAAAACTGCGTCAAGTAGTTTTGGCAGTCCTCTCGTGATGTTAACCTGACACTGCCTAAAGAATTCTGAAGAGACCGAAACAGGTGGAAATCTGAAGGTGCCAGGTCAGGACTATACGGCGGATGCATTAACACCTCCCAGCCAAACTCTCTTAATTTTTGCTGAGTGGTTAAAGATGTGTGAGGTCTAGCGTTATCATGATGAAAAACCACACCCCTTCTGTTGATTAATTCCGGCCGCTTTCTCTTAACTTCTTGCTTTAATCTTATCAGTTGTTAGATTTCTGAATCCATGGTCCTGCCTAGTGGTAACAGCTCATAATGAATAATGCCCTTCCAATCCCACCACACACACAGCATCACCTTGTTTTTTTTTCAAATGCACCAAAACTGTTTTGTGGTCAATTCCCAGTTCTTCAGCTACGTCGTAACTACTGATATGCCGATCTTGTTCCACTTTTTCAAAAATAGCATCCATTTTATCCGTAACAGGGCGATTAGAGCGACGTGCATCTTTGACATCAAAATTTCCGGATTGAAAACGCTTAAACCAAATTTGTGTTACTCTCACAGACACTGCACTAGGTCCATAAACATCACAAATTTTTTTCGCGGCTTGCGTTCCATTTTTACCTTTTTGGTAGTAAAATTTTAAAATGTATCTAATTTCTTCATTAGATTCACTCATCTTGACGGTAAGAAAAACAAATGAAAATCACGCATTTTCCTAATTTGAATTTGGAATTATCTTCTTTAAAATTTAAACTTTTAAATGATACCAAAACCAGCCAGGTACAAATAGTATAGCCAAAGTGGTTTTATTACAAGTTCATACATACTACTATATGCGAAAAGACTTTTTCCCCAACCTAATATATAATGTGTCAAAATAAAATATTTGTCACAACTAAAGAAAGAAATACGTTCGTTCGCTTGGACTATCAACAAAGCTGGTATATAATATGTAAAGCTTATTTTCCAAGGCTCTGAGAAGGTAGGTATAAACTATGATAAAACTAAATGAGAATACAAGATAGCATACGTTAACGGTGGGGCTCGCTCCTGGAGGTAGCTTTTTATGCTGATGTAAGACTAAAGATAGGAAGTCACACCTTTTGTGTGATGTCAAATAACCGTCTTAGTACGCAGACGACTAAAACAATAATTTTGTACTTGGTTTAAAACATTATCCGCCCAAAACAAAAAGACTTTCGCTTTACCCTGAGTACGAGCGTGTCCGATGCACATTTCAATTAGCCGGCCATCAAGAGCGTCGCGCGTACTCACTGCATATCCCATCAGTATCCATACTTAGTTATATTAAGTTTCCCACAATATACCTCAATTTCCGTTATCAGTGACTTTTATTCATCTCATCAGTCTTGGTATACCAGGACCTCCTGATACACATTGTCAAATTATTTTGGATTGTATTTAAAACCAACATACAAACGTACTATCAAGTTATTATACCTAATGGGGCAGACAATGCATTTTAATCTAGCGGCTCTAAGCTGATCGAGCCCAGAGCCGCAAGACTCAAAGGCGTCTTTCGTGATGCTGGGTGAGGAGGTGGAAAAAGGAATCAAAACAGTGATGGGTTACCCGCATCGCCTATTAACATGATTCGCATTTCCGCCCATTCCCTCGATCAGCTTCTACAATTTACACAGGAAAAGATGCTGGTACATTCAGAGTTTTTGTTTTCTCCCAGACCAGCAGGAAATAAAGTTTAATATTAAGACCTAAATGAGTTTGCTTTTTATAAATGAGTCAAATACTGTTTTAAATAAAACCTCCATCTATCTACAACTTAAAAAAAAAAAATTAAAAAAAGTAAAATAAACTAAAAAGTAAAAAATTTTAAACTTAAAGTAAAATACATTTAGTTATAATGACTCTTTGGTAACTTTTTTATAAAAAAACATTTTCATAGCTTCGTCACTCCCGTGGAGCCGTTTCCGAGATCTTCTTTTTACCCATCGCCTACTGATATGATTAATATTTGCGCCTATTTATATAGGCTTTTACAATCTACGCGGAAAGAAAAGCAGTATACTCGAGATTTTATTAGTTAGTGATTTTCGTTCTTTTACAATTTGTTACTTCATCGGTATCAGTGGCGGTATAACATAGACGGCAATTATAAACAGTCGCGCCTAAAATGGTACTTTAAACCCTTGTTATACAAACCACTACCGAAGCTCAAAAAAGGCTCGTATTTTTCTTCTTTCCTCATGCCACTATGCGCTTGAGAACTAATTCCTTGAGGAATGGGAGCGATGCGGCCGGGGCACAAAGCCCGCTCAACAATCGCCTTACGCAAACAACGAACGTTTTATACGGCGATGACTATGACACACGTTATGGAGAGTATAGAAGTAAAGCTTCTATTTAACTTTTATCTTGTTGCAAACCCGATTGTATTTCCATCTCTGCTGCTTTGGAGCCCGGGATAAGGTTTGACTTTTCCTCTTCTAAATTCTATGCACGTTAATAATGAACCAAAGGCAATGATCAAAAATGGTGAAGTACCGCCTGTTTAAATCGAACCATAAAGAAAATGCATTGCACATGATGCTTGTGCTTTGCGAGGAATGCCTTCGTGGTCCAGCGGTCAAGACGTTGGCCTTGTGACCCGGAGGTCGTGGGTTTAACTCTCACTGGGAAGTATATTTCGTGAAAAGTTGTTTCCAGTCTAGTAAGGAGCAGGCTTAAATCACCTCTCTCTCATCTCAATCCATTCCCAGTTGCGTCTTAAGCTGTAATCTTGCGAAGAAGAAGAAGGTCCGCTCAGGCTTGAATCACCTGTATATCAGATAAGAAAATTAATTTCGTGTTTCGGAAAGGACGTGAAACCTATCCAAGTTGGGTTGCAGAGGTCAGACGGCAATCGTTCTGTAAAAACCAATTAAACCTCGTCAAATCACCTAGGTTAGGTAGCGGTCCCCGGGCTCTGGAGCGTTACGCTGATGATGCAACCGGGAATACGTGTAGATGATTCTTGAGCTTCGCGGCTAAGTTTCAATTATGTCCTGCGATTTCCACAGCAAGAGATAAAACAGTCCTGTTCTAGACAGAAGACTACAACAACGAACGTTGTGTAATTGTGTTGTGTCACAATACTCAAAATGTGTGAAATTTCAGAGCTGTGTCTGTACCCTCATTAATTTGTGCAGCGCTTCGCAGTTGAATTGGATGCAAATGTGTTTGTGCAACGGTTTATGTTCGACGGATGGATACACGCAACCGTTTCTTGAATAAATTGAGTTGAACGTTTTAATTTGTGGAGCTTTCAGCCAGATTAAAATGTACGCCGTGGACTGCGTACGGTCTGTAAATCTGTTTTTAATAGTTGAACCAGCGAAAGAATCAAGCGAAGTTCTCAGTGTCTATACAAATACAAATGTATTTATTTAACGAACTCCTTAAACTAGAGATGTTTCTGTCCTGTCCTATGCTGTTGTTCCTGTTCTGTGGAAGCCTTTATTAACATTTTTAAAAACTGATTTATTATTTAAACTGACATTCACTGTCTGCTTTGACACTTTCGATATGTTCGTGTAAGTGTGTTGGATAATAAGGCCGTGTTCACACCAAACATATAGTCAGCCGCCGATTGTAAGCAGGCTCACTGTGAGCCTCAGTATGAATGTAAAAATAAACGGTATTTTTTGTTCACATTAAGCTTACAATACGCTGTAGCTGACAATACGCCATTGGTGTAAACAAAATAGTCGGCTTGTATACGTTTACATCAAATGCGTACGCTGAGCAGCCGACTATTTTTCTTATAAAAGAACTGAGTGGAAAATACTTGACTGAACTGAAAACAGTCCGCCGACCGATTTGGATCCAATACGCTGGCGTTCAGCCGCGTAGCCAATCAGCATCCGCGGCGTGTAGTGACGCACTTTATTAGTCGGCCGCCGACTATCAGCGTCTACGCATAGCGTAATGGCGTATTGTCAGTTTGGTGTGAACGAAAAAGCGAATATGTATGGAATTACAATACACTGCGTAACGCTCGCTCACTGTCGGCGGTTGACAGTCAGGTCTGAACACAGCCTAAGACGTCGTTTTCCACGAATCCGCCAAAGCGAGTCATCTGCTAGACATGGGTCTACCCCAAGGATCCCCAAAACGACCGATCATCTTCGTGCAACCCTAGCAGGTCCAACTTTGATTTTAAAAAAACTAAGGAAGGAAAAAAGGAATCAATAGAAGAGGATACTCGAATTTTTCGAGTTTTCTTGACCACATGATAACCCTTTAAACTATTTTACGTGAAACTTTTTATGCACATTTGCAAAAAACGGCCACTTTTAGCAAATGTGCGTAGAAAAGCAAATAATTCAAAGTTAATGATTTTTATGGCTGACGTTTCGATTAGACCATGCAAGTTGCCTATTGCTTCAAAAAAAATGTAAACAACAGGCAACAAACTTGCACCGTCTAAATGGGCCTTAATTTTGATTACTTGCATACCACGTTCTTCAGTTGGTCCAACATTTAAAGACATCTTAAGAAGTATGTCTATCCAAGCTTGGACTGTAAAGTTTTCTTCCAGATTAGTCATTTGCCGCGGTATGCGAGTGGGTATCCCTTTTAGATCTTAGAAAGAAGGAGATAATTTGAATAAGTATATGATTTTAAATTCCTCTTCTATACTGGTCTGGGAAGAGGAAAAATATTTGAATGTACCAGCTGCTTCTCTTCTCGCTTAGATCATAGAAACTGTTTGAGAGAATGGGCGAGATTCGAATCAAGTTAATAGGCGATGCGGCTAACAATCCATCACTTATTTTATTCTTTTTTTTCATCTTAACGCATACTACCACGCTAAGCGTGGCCTTTGGCCTTAGGTCACTGGGCTCTGTCTATCTCATCAGGGATATAGACGTGAAAATGTATCTGTATATGATTTTAGAACTATTTATGTGCGGTAAGTCCCGTAATACTAAAACCAGATATTATGAATTATTTTTACCCGACTACAAAGAAGCCATAAGGGGAAAAACATAAAAAATACTTGCAAATAGAAGAACGAGTTTTTTTATGCCACTTTAGGTCACTTATCTAAGTGTGGACCACGATCGGTTTGCTTAATTTGAGAAAGCGTTAGTAATTTTTATTCCCACTGGGCGAACTACCTATTCTTATGGAAATAATAATTAACACTTTTCTTAGTTTAATTTTTAATAATAAAAAAATATTATCATACCGTAAAATAACGTGATTGATCAGATTGTAATGTGGGAGCAAGGGACCTAAATTGCTAGCGAAAAAATTGCCTACAGATAAGGCAGCTTTCCAAAAAAGGCACAAATTTAATATGCGCAAGTATATCTCCTAGTTTCTCTTATCGTAGATTAAACTATTCGGCTTCATTTAAACTTTGATCAACGCTTCTCTTATGTTAAGATTTAATTACTACATTTTTGCGAACGGTTTGAACTTGGCGAATTAAGGTCAAATAACTTCGAAACAACGTGTGATTTCTGCTATGGAGGATAGAATATACGGAGAACCATCTCATACGGGAAACAGTTACAAAGTGTTGAAAGCAATATAATAAACAGTTCTTTAATCCATATATAATAAAAAATAAATACGAGTGCCTAATAACAACTTATTAATTAAATTGTTAGCTAGCAAAAGTCTTCAATGTATGTACTCGTATAGTGTCTACATCAGCTTATTATAAATATTTGGAAATTATAGTTACAAATTCTCCGATTCCATTGCAATCGCTTTCTATTTGCACACCTTAAGGTACCCATATTAGGCACTCAAGGTCTATTATATAAGATAGTTAAAAGTATTTACATAAGTACATGACTGTATGTTGCCAAAATAAAATAAAACAAAATAGAATGGAGGTACTTTCAATAGAAAACTGTATTTGTACAAAAAAATGTAAAATTAAAGCCATAAATTTAGCATTTACTTTAAACTTAAACAAAGGGCTACTGTAGTAACACTTTATTCGGTGTGATTTAACGCGTTTTCATGTTTAATTTTTCTTGGATAGGTACTTAATTAACATAGTCCTCCTTTATCTCTATATTCCATAGATTTAGCTTAGAATTATGAGTAAATACGTTGACAAAAAGTTGACGTTCAAAATATTTTATTCATTAAACTTATATTTAAAAGGAAAACCAAGAGTGAAATATTAAGCTTTCATACACAAAAATCCCTTTAAAAAAAGAAAAGTGGTGTCGCGGGACACCAGGTAGGAACGAAGTTCCTTCGGCTAAATGTAGAATCGACACAATTTGCAAAAGAAAAATCGTGCTCAATTCGCGCCTGCGCACGTCTCATTTAACGGTTTTATTTAACGAGGTCATCCTTACGGTTTTACTATCACATTTTTTTCAGTTCGGTCGCGCAGCAAAATCCCTATCTCCTCCAAGCCTGCCGTAAGGAACTTCGTTCCAAAAAATCTAACTAAAAGTTTGTCGTTTATTCCTACTATCACGCCTGTTTCCCACAGGGGTAAGCAGAGACTATGAACTTTCACTAGCTAAAATCCTGATAAACCTCTTTGGCGAATGATTAGTGGAACGAACCAAAACACAGATGTAGTATGAGCAACACGATTGTTTAATCTCACTTCGCGATTACACTGGATCAACAAATAGGAATACATGTATAGTAGTAATCTATCGATTCCAACTTATGGTGAGTGGTGAATAAGAAAATCTTAGCACCAGCAAAGTTTTTCCCAGAGCGCCAAACCTGTAGAAGTGTCAGAAATCCAATCCTGTCATCTCGTGATTTACTCTGTTCAGAAAGCTAAGCCGCTCGTCCGTTCGGAAACGGGCGAACTAGTGTTGCCACATCTCTTTTCCTTCGGTTACGGGTACTTCTAACCTCACTTTTGAGGAGCTCGGTGGCCTAGCGGGAATGCACATTACTGACACTTCGCATTAAAACCCTCCGTGGCGTAGTGGTCACCATGCTAGTCTGCCACCCAGAGGTTCCGGGTTCGATCCCCGGTCAGGGCAAGTTGAAAAATGGCCTTATTTAAATTGTCCTAGGTCTTGGGTGTCTATCTATGTATTTATTTATTATTAAATATAGTATCGTTGGGTTAGTATCCCATAACACAAGTCTCGAACTTACTTTGGGGCTAGCTCAATCAGTGTAATTTGCCATATATATTTATTTATATTTACTTATTTAAATTTAATAAAAGTGACCGGGCGTGGTTCGCTCTTGGATGGGTGACCACAAGTGGTATAAAAAATTCCACAACTACTCCGTGCTTCTGGAGGCACATATAAGCCGTTAGTCTCGGCTGTCATCATTGTATGGCAGTCGTCAAACTTTGTCAGATGCCTTTAGGCAGCTTGAAAAATCTGACACCAATGTTGACCCCACTAGAAACAACAATAAACAAACCTCACCTTTTTAAAACGTCTGCAATCTGGTCGCAGAATGTTCGTTTCGTTTAACGTTCAACTTTCGTAACATCATTCGAGAGAGTTAGCCAGCCAGCTGACACGGTAAAACAAGTTAACTGCTCTCTCATTCCTGTACCTATTTGATTGTTCTTACATAATATATTCCGGGAAAATTCCCAGTATATACATCGCGCAAATCGAAAAGAAGATAAACAGCGCATCTGCGACACAGTACAGTATGAACAAGTTATTATTTTTATCTAAAACAATTTGCTTAAAAGTTTAAAGTGCTCCTCAAAAAAAACCAGTCGAGCCCAAACTCGATGGGGTTGCTTCGTTTCGTTACAGAGTTCCTATGGCTCCATCATCAGAACAGCTTCAAATCATCATAATATTGCATTGTCACGTGATATAAATCAGGAATAATCTTGTTCTAGTCACAGTAAAAAGCAGCTTTCTTAATCAAATTCAATTTATCTGTTAGAAGCTACAAAGATAACTCACGTCTAGAACATCCCTTTTTACGTTGTGCTTAAAAATGAGCTCACTTTTGTAACTACACGGTGATTTCTCAATGGTTTTGGAGCCAAAGGCTACTTTATAAGGATCGTTACAAAATAAAAAATACGTGTGCGTGCTAAATTTAGCTTAATCAATAACCTGAAGTGGATTTTGAGTTACAAGATTAGATTAAAGACAGACAGATAAACAACCGGACAGGTTGACAAATAGAAAATTATCTTCTTCAGATTGAACTGGTGTTTGAATGTTTATCTATGTATGTATTTGTTATAAAAATTGTTTCGTTGAGTTAGTGGCTCTTATCACAAGTCTCAAATAACTTTAGTGCTAGCTGAATCTGTGTGAACTTTCTCTATATATTTTTTATTTATTACATAAACCTCAATAGTACAACTTTTGTTTCCGTCAAAGGTGAATACGTACTATATCTCTGATTCTAATAAAATTAATTCATAGCACTGAATGAGGTATTAAACATATATCTTTAGGTATATACTCAGACCACTTGTTGTTCCCCTTTGTTCTCCGATCCAAGATAATCTGGCTACTGAACATGGATGTTTCCTATTAATAATTAGAACAATCGACTATGGTAGTATATTCCAGAATCTATTGTTGAATATTATGAGCCTAGTAGATATTCATGTAGTAATGGATATCATAATCTGTTCGACTGATGTGGTATGGTAATAATTTTGTAACCATATTGTGTTCGATTTTGTATTGTTCTTTCCTAATATCTAGGGTTGTGTAATGGGTAATAGTATATTAAGCAATTAGTGAATAAAAGACGGATTCAATTCGAGAGCCATAGATGAATCACGAGCAAGTGAAGGATTCTTACGATTGAATCACGACCGTAGGAAGAGATTCATGATAATTAAATCACAAGCGAAGCGAGTAATTCAAGTGTTAGAATCCTGAGCGACGCGTGTGATTCATGGCCTTCGATTAAATCTGTTTTATTCAAGAGTTGCATACCTACTATACTTTATAACATGACTACGAGAAAAAAAAAGATTTAAACAAAAATAGACATTTAAAGAAAGAAAAAGGGAAGTTAAATTCAATTACAATGCAAATTAAACTTGGAACAGTTACTCAAATCAAGAGTAATTTTTTTATTCACTGTTTTTAGTGAATTGAATAAATTACTAAAGTAGCGAGTAAAAGTGCATTTTATTCACTGTTTCTAGTGAATAAAATAAACTTTTTAGAGGGGGAATAGTATAAAGAATATATTTAGGCAAACTAGATTATTCAAAAATATTTAAAGTCACTTATGCAAAATAAAAAATTACATTTCAATTTAATTACAATAAAGGACCCATAATTTTTCGTTTAGCAAAGTAGTAAAAGTTCATAAGGAAGGCATTTTGAAGTTTCGTAGTAGGGGTTATTTACGTCACCTTTAGTTAAAAATCGTAGCTGATTGTAATGTCACGCCAGATTTTATTGCGTTGTCTTCGTTATTATTTTAATAAATCAAAGGAAAGAAAATAATTGACCAAGTGCGTGTCGGGCCACGCGCAGTGTAGGGTTCCGTAGTTACGAACGCCAACTTTGAGTTCATGCCACTGAAAACGTCTAAAAACTAATTTTCTATTGAATTTGTACGAGATTTTCCTTTTTTGAGTACATATAAGTTGATCGCCTATTACTTTTTAATTTATAAACCTTACTTAGATCTGACAGTTTTCCTTTAAACTTTGTTATGTATACTATAGCTGTGATTTTTTTACGTGTCCATATATAACCGTTTGACAGATAGAGGGGGGGGGGGGGGGAGGGGGCACTTGATCTAACAACAATGTTCACTTTAAAATCAAATATTTCAAATCATCAATGACGACCTCCGTGGCGTAGTGGTCACCATGCTAGTTCGCCATCTAGAGGTCCGGGGTTCGATCCCCGGTCAGGGCAAGTTGGAAAATGGCCTCTTTCAAATTGTCCTGTAGTAATATGTATTTTTTTATAAAATATAGTATCGTTGAGTAAGTATCCCATAACACAAGTCTCGAACTTACTTTGTGTCTAGCTCAATCAGTGTTATTCGTCCCTATATATTTATTTATATTTCTTTTTATATTTTATCAATGTTTGATGAAAATCGGTTGAGCAATTTAAAACTCTAGCAAATAAATAGATGGCTCTACGGATATCTATCTAGTGTTGAATAGCGAAACTACCGATGCGACTTCGGTAGTTCCAATACTCAACAATAGATGGTGTTCTGGACGATCGTTTTTTTTTTTAATTTGCCTAGCAAGAAAACTTTTCGTGTGTGTACGTGGCTGACACTTGTTAGATTTTTCAAGCTGCCTTCATGCATCTGACATAGCTTGACGACTGCCATACAATGATGACAGCAGGAACCAATGGCGCGTGTTTTAAGGGGATGTACAAATTTTTCGGGGTCCATTGCTGCTCCCATATTAAATAAATTATTTGAAAGGAAACGGAAATATCGTTTAAAGATGATAGAAAATGTGCTAAGGAAAGTTTTACGCTCTCACTTTAAAATGTAAACAGTACTTCATAAAATAGTTTGAAGGGTTTAGCTAGAGCAGCAAAATGTTGAATGATACTCCGTTTTCTTTCAAATAAATTTATTTCAATGGGGCTGTATCCATGCAATCCATGTATTAAGCGGCGTTTCCGAAAAAAATACAATAAGGTACAACAACAGGTGGTCTGACAACCTGTCTAAGGTAAGTGGAAAGCGCTGGATGCAGGCCGCTCTCGATCGGTCATTTTGGAAACCCTTGGGAGAGGCCTATGTCCAGCAGTGGACGTTATACGGCTGAAATGATCATGAATGAAGAAACAGCAAAAGTAATTCAATCATTTATTCTCAGTACATTCAAAGCATTGCATGTGCCATTATGTCTAACTTAACAATATGTACATTCTTATTGTAACTATTGAGATCTTTAGTTTAAGGGGCCAGACGAACACTAGTGGTGCCTCATTTGAAATAAATATTTTCTCGAAAACCAGGTGAAAATTATAAATTTCCGTGTGGTGAAATTAGTCCTTGCTGGAGAAAACAAAAACCTTAGAATATACAGTCAGCAAAAGAGATACCTGACCAGGCCTTTTATTTTTCTCTCGAACTGAAAATAATATTAACATGAATAAGTATATTCAGAAAGATTTTAATAAGATCTTTTTAAATTTACATTTTCATCTTTTTGAATTTATATTTTCAGTTTAAGCGAAATTTCAAGATATATTTAGAGGGCCTGGTCATGTATCTCTTTGGCTGACTGTACCAGCCGCTTCTCTTCCCGGACAGTTCGTAAAGTGCAATCGAGGGAATGGGCGTGAATGCGAATCGTGTTAATAAGCGCTGCGGCTAGCAACCCATCACGGTGTTGATTCTTTTTTCCACCTTCTCGCCCACCATCACCCTGAAAGTTGTCTTTGGATCTTGCAGCCCTAAGTGCCCTGAGCTCCATCTGCCGAATAAAGACTTCTTTTTCTTTCTTTCTTAGAGCCGTAAGACACAAAATGCTGTCTGCCTCGTTATATACAAACGTGATATTGTAAGCCGACTGACCTGTTTAACAGGGTCTAACAAAATATACGGAATAACTTTCCCCAATAAACATATCAAAATATAAGAAAAAAATCGACCTTCTTGTATGAGATAAAAAAAATATTTTTCAAATTTCGATACATGTTCCTTGGGGGATGTTATTCAGTATCATGGACTGAATTCACTGTAAAAATAGTTCTACTATGTTCTGTTAGACCATATCTGTCGTAGTAAAAAACCCAGGCTAACTTTGTTAAGTTACTAGGTTTAAAACCATTATCCGACCAAATCAAGTTAACATCTAGTAATATCACACTATCTCACCTGTCAATGTCAACTTCATTTTGGGCTGATAATGGTTTAAATCTATTAACAAAGTTAGTCCGGGTTTTATAATAAGACGGTATATATATTTCTCTTTCCTAAGGAGAAAATTTTGTCAAAAGTATATTTTTGCTTTAGAACAAAAAAAGTGTGATAAATAAAAATAATAAAAATTCAAATGTGTACGCCACTTTTGTTCGTGCCTTAAACAGTGTTCTGAATACATTGCTGGGTCAATACTAACTGTACAAACTGTATTTCGTATGCGGAAAGCATTCGTGATCCTTATCAATACGGACTAGGCGACTTTCGTAAGCTAGCTCTGGCACATTTCTTACGTTATATGTAAACAGCTTTATCAATATTTATTTCTAATTAATAATAAATAAAAATATATATCATATATCCACAGAATTAATCAAAATATTACATACAGAACAAAAATTCCTAGCGCAATATGCGTCTCCGTTCTCCGTATTCGCACCTCTTCCCCATACTCGCTTTGTCAAGTGTTGAGGGGCGAACACACACACATTGGCGTGTGCATGGATGTATAGTTTCGTTTGTAGTAGTAGTAGACATAAATGATACTCCGCTTCTATGAAGTGCCATACCTATGTAACATGTCGAAAGGCGAGAGAGGCCATCCCGGAGTGGAACCCGCGCTACTCACGTCGACTGCTTACACTTCCAAGGGTAAAACCCAGAAAAATGGTAGGTCTACTAACAGGGCACTGTAGCCTTAACAAACATCTATTCGTTATAGGTATAACCGATAGCCCCCTATGCAGAGGTGTATGGAAACAAAAGAAACAGCAAAGCACGTTGATACTGGAATGTCCGTGCGTCGCATCAACAAGAGAGGAGTACTTGGGATCTCCAAGTACGATGTTGGAAGCCTGCAGCGCACTCTCTGCACTGCTCCGCTACCTCGACCATCTGGGCTGGCTCGACTGAAAACAACATCTCCAGTCAAAAAAAGAATGTCGCTGCCTCCCTCACGTGCAAGGGGCTTAAAAGAAGAGCCTAGGCGCGGAAAAATGCCCACGGAACCAGGTAAACCAGCTGAGTGCCATACTAATGGTATAGGGTTAGGGAACCACTTACATAATAAAATATAACGAAAAATAGAACAAAGTTTACAAATTAATAAAAGTAGCCTTTGGGTCTTGCGGCCCTGGGCTCTGTCTGCTCAGAGCCACAACTGACTTTCTCAGAGCCGCAACTGTAATTCTCTGTTTACCCCATTAGCGATAAAGGAATGATAGCATATCCTTAACAGGCGGTAAGATTACAACCATTAGTCATCGTTTCCAATACAGCAGCGCGGGCGACGGCGCGGGCGGCGACACGCGAGGCTACGCTCAGTGCGTTGAGGACAGTGAAACCGTCGTATCGCCGTCCCACTTGACAACACTCGCCCTGATGATGATCGTCTAAACCAATCGAAACTAGTCGGCATTTTTCGACTACACTACGTAAGTAATACCGTCTTAAAATATTTAGTTCGGTAAGATATCCTTCTAAATAGCGATGGTTTTAAACTTACAAATATTTTGAAATTCCTGTTTTCCATCTTTTTGCTAAGCATGGCTTTTGACTCTGCCTACCACGCAGTAATAAAAACTAGTACTCACGTACAGATTCCTTACTCTGAAAAGGTTACGCGATGGTTTAATTTAGCACGCGTCACGACTCCTCACCTCTTCGTTTAGAGCTAGATATCTATTGCAAGCCAATTTTTCTTATCATTCTGTACAAACGATTCATGTAACTGAATTATCCCCTTTGAAGTGGTCACCGCGCGCATAGTAATAATGTAGGTATATTTTCGATACCTAGAGGGGAGTGATACAGGCCTGTTGGGGGCTAAATATGTGACCTTATAATATATATAAAATATTAATAAAGCTGTTGACACGTATTATATTTCTAATGCTAGCGTAAAAACTTAGTGTACATTGTTTAAAAATCACCTAACCTGAACCGTTGACAAAAATATATTTTCATTTTCAATTACTACAAACCTATAAATTAGTTATCTATCTAATGTTTTATAAGCTCCAAATTCTATTAGATGACCATGAGGATTCTATTTTTTTAACAGCACATGTTTGAAACACGGAATTGTGTGGATACAAATGTTCGTTTAGTCGTTTACTGACTCCGCGATATAAAAAAGATTTCAGTTTTTAAAAAAAAACTGTAATATTCCGCTGCTACACACAAAAAAAAAATTACAGTTTTTTTTCTACAAATACTAAATGCGAAGATGATGCTGTTGCGTAGATCTACGCGAGAATGCAATGTTTAGTAATTGCATAACTATTGTGTCTGGTCTGATATTCCAGCATACAAACAAGGCGTGAAGACTAACTCAGAAAGTTAATAAACGAACTGTTGCAAAACCATTTTGTAAGACGAACAATTAAAAAAAAAAACAATTTTATATCTCCTTTGAAAGATTATGAAATTAATTGTTTATTCCTATTCAAAACCACCAATAGAATTTCGAGCCTTAACCATTTTCATATCTACAATCTTCGCCATATTGTCTGCATATTATACCTAACTTAATTCACAAAACGAAACATTTGCAAGCGCAAACTCTACTTTAACTTAACCGCACTAAAATATCACACTGTATCTTAGAAGGTTTTCAAAAGAATATGATCCGACAAAGGCCCAGCTATTGGGACGTCATTATTTTTTACTGTTTTGTCTTTTCTAAGTAGGTTGCATTTCTTCTTATCATCACTCTCGGATTTGTTGTGCGTCATTTTGATTTGGGAGGATATTGACACTCGTTTTTTGCTCACACACTTTTTGCCACAGTCACTTTGGTCGTTTTTTATAGGGACACTTTTTGAGTTTTGTATTATAGGTTCTTGAAACGGAGGTGTTTCTTGTGGTTTGTTGTCTCCTGATAGTTGAGAGTGGTCGAAACACTTTGTTGATTTCTGTGAAAAAAGAAAGGTATTTTAGCATGATTAATTTAATTATAACCTTCATGCTGTCTGAGAACCTTTCATGGGTGGGAATTATTTATTTAAATTTTATTTACAAAAGGTGGACTAAATGCTAACAGCATTCTTTACCAGTCAACCTTAGGGATAAATAGAGAAAAAAAAACTTCTAAAAGAAAAAAAAACGTAAAATTTTAAAATCTGAGTTTATGTTTGTTATTCAGTGATGTGGTTAACAACATTTAAAAAAGAGTGAAGTTAAAGAAGTTTATGCAAAAAAAGAAAAGGTAATTGAATTGGAAAGAAGGAGCTTAAAGATTAAAATAGCTGGAAACAATAAGGGAAGGCTATAGAACCAAAATGGCTGGAAGTCATCAAACATCATTTGAATTATATATTTTAAAATTTCACAAAAAAAAAACTTAAGGCCTTAGTTTTTCATAATATCTACATCATTTCTTACATGCATTTAAAATTTCACAATAAAAAAAACTTAAGGCCTTAGTTTTTCATAATATCTACATCATTTCTTACATGCATTTAAGGGAAGAAAACCGTTATGGCTTGTTGTATAAAAAAATAAGCTACATGATTCACTTAAGTGTCAAGAAAATAACCAAATTGCTTTTTCATGTAGTGGCCAATACAAGTGTCATCCAGATATTTGTCTAAAGGCATCCAGATATTTAAAAAAGAATAAGAAAATCATACAGCAGGGCTCACAGCTCTGGAGTAGATCTGCGACCGGCCTTCCAGCTCCATCTTCAGTTGCCAGTCTCTCAAGTACATGTGCGCAGCCGCACTTGGCCAACCGCGACGCCATGTGTGCCATCTGATTTAAAAAAAAACATATCTGCATTCATAATAGGTACTAGCGTTGCATAACTATTGATAGTTTGACTTCGAAAAACAGTCACAATATCAATACGACTATCGATAGTATCGATACTATTGAATTTAGATACTACCGGTACTATTGATAGTATCGATACTGTTGAATTTAGATAATATCGGTGCAATCGATAGTATCGAATCGAATACTGTTTACCTAAATTCAATATTATCGATAGTTTTACCTTTCATCAATAGTATTGCAAACTATTGACAATATATACTATAGTCCTATCTATATTGTGACTGTTTTTCAAGGTCACGATAGTATCGATAGACTGTCGATATTTTGTACTATTGCTTGCAACACTAATAGATACAGCTCTCGAGACATAAGCTTAAATTTGCATTTATGTAAATGCACCCAGTAGTGAATGTGAGAAGTCGGCTTAAAGCACGGCACGGGCGGCGCGCACTGGTATACTATTTGAAACTCAGCCTGAGACGCGGCACGACCCTCATGCGCCATTTCCCTGCCACAACCTTACAGCGGGAGCGCCACATTACATCAACTTCTCCAAAGGGCCTCTACGTGTTGGATCTGTATCCCCACGCAAGCCTCTCAAAGGATCGGGGTGAAAAGACCCGTGAATCTAAAGTAGATACATAATAATATAATAAATTAACATAATATCGCGTTTTCTTTATATAACCAAAATGGTATATTTCTTTCTAATGAAACATTGATTTTATTTTTATGTAATTTTTGACGCTCAGTGATATTTGAAAAAAAAATTCCTGTCGTTTTTTTTTCTTCCCTGTTGGGTCGGGAAAGAAATAATGAACCAGCTCGTTCTCTTCCATACACAATTAACATGTATCTTTTTATCAGCAACAAAAAAAAAATATGCTCTAGTTTAACCATCGTGTTTAGTTAACGATTCGTGGTTGTTGTATTTATTGTAAGTTGTGATGGTTTTGATTGCCGAATAAAGCTTATCTTTCTTTCTTTCTTTAATGAGTTTGGTTAAAATTTTTTTAGAACTGGTAAAATTAAAAAATAACTGTAAGTTTGTATAATTCCATGTTAGCTATAAGTTTTCTTAGATACTTCTCTTTATTTTTGTCGATAAATTATTTTTTTGCTACTAAAATAGAAATACTAAACAAATTTACTACCTCGTTATCAACTGTAGTATTCTAGACTTCTGTCCCAGCGATCTGTACATAAGAGCTGCGGACCGGAAGGAGATCAAGTCGGACCGCACGAGCTTCTCCACGTAACGATGCCGGAAGTTCAGCCGGAGAGCTTCCAAGTAGTACTTGGCCGCTGGCGCCGCGAAGCCTGCCATTGAAAAGTTCGCTGAATAATAAATGTGTTATGGTTTTGGTTAGAACCTATTTATTTTATGTCATTTTGTGTTTAATATCTGCATAGTTTTTATTCAATTATTGTTATATTATACAAATTTATTTAATTACTTTAGAAATTTTTAAAAATATTGTAACAACGGGTTGGCGACTTTAACCAGCAGTACAAATGTACTGTAGCTTTATTTGACGTCTAAAATCTATAAGTTATTGAAATCTATCTTTTGAATGATATGTGAGATTTCGGCGAAATGAACGAATGAATGAATAGTTTATTTCATCAAGTAAGTACATGACTCATTTTGTTAGTAATGCGTGGCGTAGTGCTCATCATGCTAGTCCACAACCCAGAGGTTCCGGGTTCGATCCCCGGTCGGGGAAAGTTGGAGAATGGCCTTTATCAAATTGTCCTGGGTCTTGGGTGTTTATCTATATATGCTTTTGTTATAAAATATAGTATCTTTGAGTTGGTATCCCATAACACAAATCTCGAACTTTTGGGGCTAGCTCAATCAGTGTAATTTGTCCCTATTTACTTACTACTATTTACTTACTTACCCTCTTATTCATAAAAATAAGCAACCGTTAGCTAAACTTATTTTAGTTAAAACATCTTTTGTCCCTTTCCCTTTTTTCAATATTTGACATAGTAAGAACGAGACAAAACATATTTTGACTGATAGAGGTTTAGCAAAGGTTTGATAACTTTTATGAATATGGGGGTTAGTATTTATTTATTATTATTTAAACTAGGTACTAGTTACATGTAGGTTTTACTTTTTTATTGTGATGCAATTACATACGTGATAGGATTTTACTGGTTTGCCATGATAATTTTTTTTATTATTTTAACTATAATAATTATTAATTATGTTGACAATTCACTTACAATATTGTTTCATTTTGACCTATTATGTAAATTATTTTATTTTTGTCTTTATTTATTTAGTTTTGAATATTATAGTTATTGTAGTGCCCTACCAGGGTTCAATGAGACCAATACCAACCAGGGTTCAATATGAATATGTAATAATCAAGACAATAAATAAATTAATATGAACGGGAAAAACATTACAGAAATTTAAAATTTTGATTGTAAAAAAATTATGACATGCTATATTCTTTCAGTTTCATGTACTTATCGTGGGAATAGAGTCCATGTTTCTTTTTATAAAGTCATAAAATTTTGCTGATTGATACAGTTAAATCTAGGTAAAGGTGTCAGAAATGATATCTTACATCTTGTTTTATAAATTTATGACAATAGATGCAAAATCGGAGCCTTCTTTTGGTAGTTATATCTACTTAAGTTATTTCTGCCATTTTCATTAAGGTGCTCCCTCATCGGGAACATTCGCCTGTAATGTAACGTTACAGATTCGAGAATTACAACAGTTCGCGAGCTGTAATGATACAATCTCTAATAATTTGATACAATTTATAATATCAATGCGCAGTCGGGTTTATTCTCTGATCAAAAGGCTCACATGGGATTTTTTTTACGTAAATAAAAATATCGAACTGATATTTCCGCACTCAGCACAACGACCGCTTCGTCTGACATTGCGAAATCAACTAAACTAAATGCTCAAAATCGAGTCCGAAATGTTACATTAAAAGCGAATGCTCGTCAGTCAGGGAAGCAATCAATACTGCTTCCCTGTAACGCAATGCTCAAAATCGAATCTCTAACATTACATTACAGACGAATGCTTCCGGCGCGGAACCACTTTTACATCGGGTACAAAGGGCGCACTATAAGTTTCCGGAACTGGTTACTTACATAAACAATATTTAAAAATTTATTGCAACATTTGAAAATAGAACTCTTTGGCTGTAGAATGCAGTTTGTTTCATCTGACTGTCTTTTGTTTTTACCTTGTGGCGCCATTTAAAAAATTGTGTGTCTGCATCAACATAGATTTAACTCGGGAAAATTTTCGTAGTATGATTTTCTACGATTTTAAGTGTAATTTGACAGCTCAACAGAGCATCGCTCGGCTTGAAACAGCTTTTGGCAATGAAGCACCATGCAAGACAACTGTTTATAGCTGGTTTGCAGAATTCAAGCGTGGTCGTATCAATCTCAGTGACGAATCTCGCGATGGTCGGGCGTCCACCGCTGTGACCAACAAAAACATCGATGCTGTGCGCCGTATGATTGAAACAGACAGGCATGTGACCTACCATGAAATTCGCGCATCCTTAGAAATAGGCATGAGTCAAATACAATTAATCCTACACAAACATTTGGGTGTGAGAAAGCTGTGCTCGCGGTGGATCCCACACAACTTGACCGAGGCTCAAAAAACGGACCGCGTCACTTGGTGCAGTGCCATGCTTACCAGATTCAACGAAGGTGCGTCAAATTTGGTGTGGGACATAGTAACAGGTGACGAAACATGGATTTATTGCTACGATCCCAAAACAAAGCAGCAATCGAGCGTATGGGTCTTTCAAGATGAGCCGAAACCAACCAAAGTGGCGCGCGTGAAAAGTGCATCTAAGCGGATGATTGCTTCTTTTTTTAATAAAACTGGACACGTGGCTACTGTTGCTTTAGAGAATCGTCGTACAGTGAATAGTAACTGGTACACAATCATTTGTTTGCCGGAAGTTATTGACGAACTCCGTAAAAATAACCGTAAACGCCGTATCATCCTGCACCACGACAATGCTTGTTCTCACACGGCCAGACAGACAAACGACTTTTTGAAGGCGAAAAATGTAGAACTCATGAGTCATCCTGCATACAGTCCCGACCTGGAACCTTGTGACTTTATTCTGTTCCCAAAAATTAAGAACCAATTACGCGGTCAACGATTTTCATCACCAGAAGAGGCTGTCGATGAGTATGAAAAACACGTTTTAGAGGTCACCACAGAGGAGTGGCACAAAAGTTTTCAAAACTGGTTTCATCGAATGAAAAAGTGCATAGACGCCAAGGGAGATTATTTTGAAAAACAATAAATTAATTTTGTACCTTTAATAGTATTTTTTCATATTCATTCCGGAAACTTATAGTGCGCCCCACGTACAAGACATACCTAGTTTAAAAAACTGAAACACGACTTCGTATTTTCGATTTATTACATATTTTGTTACAAGTTTCATAGAGAAAATCTTTTCATCTTTTCTTATTATAGTTTCAATATATTTTGTTAGACGTTAAAGTAAAAAAAAAAAAAAAGTAAAAATGTTTATTTATTTTCTCCATTAATCTAAAACAAAAAATATAAAGAGTAATTGTAGATTAGGTTTAATTCCTTAATATAGATTAGATTAAAGGAGACTGGAGCCTGCAGAAGGCAGAGCCTGTGTCACAGCACTCCAGTGCTCCTTCACCCGTACACTTCATGTGTTTTACCCTGAATATCATATCTACAGCATATGTGAAGCACGTTACTGTGAAGCAAGTGACTTTAGTGCAAGACCCTGTGTACTCGAAGGTAAGACCATAAACGAGTATATCACTTACCCTTAGTTCTAAACCAGTCTCCATAGAGCACGAAATGCTCCCAATTGCTCGGCTCCAGTTCTAGCAGCTTCGAGAGGATCAGTCTTTTGTTGGACTCGGGTTTTAAGGATAATAGCTCCACGTGCGCCTGCACAAACTTTGGCTGCAGCCATATGCACTTTTCCAGCATGGCGACAGCCTGGTGTGATCGGCCGCTTTTTCTAAAAATATGTTAAGTATGTAAGCTGTTATTTCTTTTTAAAATTAATTGTCTTATAGTTATTAACTTGCATTTTATTTATTTAGTGCCTACTCTTAAAAAAGGTACGGGTTCAAATTGTAATAATGTCTAATCTACCTTGTCAAGGGTTTAACGTAAAGCATTTTATTGAATCAAACAATATTTGCAATCGTTTAGAAATAAAAATAATTTTGTATAATCCTAGTTGTTGTTAAAAAATAAAATTTCTAAAAAAATACGTAAAATGAAAGACTTATATTTTTTAGTTTTTTATTATGACTTTATTCACTATTTTTCTTATTAAAAATTGTAATGTTATAAATAAATTGAAATTCTTATTATAAAGCTTGCAAAAAATAAAAATTATGTAGTTTGATGGATTTTTTTCCAAAAAAATAACAAATTATGAAAAACCGTAAAAATACTTTTTTTCTATATTTTTTTTTTTTACTTTTTTCATTGTGAAAGTTTGACTTTAAATTGAAATCCTTACTTGTAAAGCTTGCCAAGGTTGTAGTGAGCATTGACGTGGTGCTTGTTGAACTTGATGGCTTGCAAGAAGTGGTGCTCGGCGTTGTCGGAGCCGGCCACCAGGGTGCCGATATTGTTGTGAGCACTCGCGTAGCTGGGCCATAACCTGAGTGACAAACAATTTTATTTTTTAAACCCCCGACAAAAGAAGGGTGTTATAAGTTTGACGCTAATGTCTGTCGGTCTTTCTGCCTCTCTGTCTGTCTGTGGCATCGTAGCGCGCGTACGGATGCGGTTTTTTTTACGTAACACAACACTCGAACGGCGACAACACTCGAAAAACATACCTTCAGCGCAGCCGGGCTTAAAAAAATTATACAATTTATGTAAGTACAGAGGAATTTTAAAACATTTCACTTATAAAAAGCTCATGTATTTTAACGAAAGTAAAAAAACATTTCATTACGAGTTTTTTTATATGTTATAGGGCGGCAAACGAACTAGGGGACACCTGATGGTTAGTGATTATCGCTGCCTATGGACAACTGCAATACCAGGGGTGTAACAGAAGCTTTGCTGGCCTTTCAGGAAGATCAAAAAAATTTAAAATTACAAAAAAAATAAGAAATCAAAAAGAATTTAGTAATTATTTATTTACAAGTTAAAGCCGTTGTTTAAGCAATCAAAATACATCACAGATGGTATCAGGTAAAAGCTGAAGGTAACGGCTTTTCAAAAGCAATGTTAGAAGTCTTTTATTTAATTAGCATGTGTTAAAATTCGCCGCTGTTAAAATAATTAATGTAAGTTGCGTGCGAATAAACATCGAGTACGCGTCGTGTTTAGGCTAGAGCGACTATTTACAATGCTAGTGAAACAAAATATGGAATTTATGGAAGAGTACATGTCGCATGCAACGACAACGACAGAACCTACCGTACAGACATAGTTGCATGGCGTATTTCATAAAACAAAAAATCTTGACTTTTGTATGATCGGAGGTCGTTAGTTGAGATGACCATAAAACCACACAATCCTTGTAGTTAAAAGTTTATTAGTTAAGTTACAAGTTTAAGTTGTTTAGATGCTTGTCCGCGTAGTTAATGGCAATGAGTCATAAATCGACTGGCTTTTATAATTAATAATCAATATTATAAAGTAGGGCGACGACCGACGCCGACGCAGCAAAATTGTACATGTACTTACTCGTACAACTTTACCCTCAATTTATAATCTTGACCTTTGCACATTTGTGAGAAAAAATAAACACATATTTACACAAATTAAAGACACACACAACATAAACACGCGACATAAATATAGACTGGCACTGCCATCGAGAAAAAACCTAGACATATACAATAACGGACCATATGTGAGTGCAATCAAAATATATAATTAACTACCGAAATCATTACAATTAGAACATAATGACAAAACATTTGATAAAAATCTTAAAACTTTGTTATTGACAAAAGGTTACTATTCGGTTGAAGAATACTTAGAAGACAAATTACAAAACTAGTTTTAAAGAATTCTCAAGCCGTTCATCAATTATTATACTGACATTTGTACTACATATTTATATTATTATTTTTTGACATTACTATTATTGAGATAATTGAAATGTTTTAATGTATCAGAAAATACATCGTATTTAATTTAATGAAAATGTAATAGAATTTCCCTGAAATTAATACTTAACTTATAAGTTTATGTAACAGCTGATATTTAATTCAATTACTAACTTGTTACTAACAATTTCCGACATATCCCAAACGTAATATTTCTGAAATCACTATAATAATAGTGATTTCAAAAATATTACGTTATAAACTCAACTACATACTTAAAGTTCGCAACACCCTGCCAGGGTTCATGTACTTATTTACCTACTAACCATGTTATAGTATAAGTGCATGTAAGCGAGAAATAAAGAATTTGGCCAATGAAACACAAGAAAGTTATGTTCGGTGCTAGTGTGTTTGGAATGGCTTCTATAGTATATAACAAGGTGCCAAAAAATAAGGAACTTAAGTTTGAATTTATTTAAGAGACACCTAATGGAATTATTACTTGACAAATGCTATTATACAGTTAATGAGTTTTAAGATGATAAAATATAATGTTTAATATATGTAACTAAAATCTTTAAACTATTAAAAAAATATGACATAGTACCTAGAACCTACTAACCTTATTTTTAACGTTTGAGTGCGATCTCTCCTTGTCTAACCAAATTGCTGTGCCCGACAGGGTCCATAAATGATCTTATATTGTATTGATAACATCTTCTATACTTTATGGTTTTCAATAAAATTGAGTACAGTGTGTGCCAGAAAGTTTTAAACATTGGCTGTGTGTCTGTGAGGCACAAATTCTGATGCTCACTAGGCGCTAGTGTTGCCGCTTGATAGTCCACTAGACAAGCCTTTCTATAGACTATCAGTATTTTCAACGAAACCGATAGTATCGATAATCCATCGATAATACTGATACTAGCGATACTATCGGCTGGTACCTGAAAATAGGGAGACATGGAAAATACTCTACCAACAAGAACCTAGTTCTTAAATTTATATAGATAGTCGATCGATAGTACTGATAAAATCGATACTATCGGCTGGTAATCGATAGTATTACTTATCGTTTTTAGTTATCGATATCGATAATATTGTTAGTTAGCGATAGTATTGCACTAAAAGAGCTTTAGATAAGCCTATCGATAATTTGACATTTTTCGATTAAAACTATCGATTGTTCGGCAACATTACAAAGCACGAATATTTATACTCATATTATAGGTATTTATCTTCGGAATAGTCACGTCATCCATTGCCAGACACTTCTTATAAAATATCTTTAGAGCTTTTTCATACTACGCTGCTGTAATAGCTGTTTTTACCGCTGCGGTGCAAGTTTAACGATGGCTGATCCGTGCGTCAACTCGTGAACGGGTACTGCTGGGAGGGACATGTCAGGTCAGCTTCGCTTTTTTACTGCTTAGTATTTTGTATTACGTAATTAATGTTTTTTGACTCGTTCGCAAGAATTGCATGTTAGATTGATTTATATTTATACAATACTTACATATACATCTACTTATACTAACATATAAATAGCTATGAAGAGAAGAACTAAATAATGACGTCTTTATGAGGAAAGGGAGTTTAAAAGGTGGGTGTGAACTTTTCTTTTAAAAGTAATTTTTTTTAAATTTCTTTTAAAAGTAAAAGTAGAAATTTCTCTGATGTCAACGGGTAAAGCATTCCAGAGCCGTGAGGCTTGAGTAGAAAAAGAGTTAGACATAAAATTTGTCTGGAAAAGGGGGATAAAGAGCTGACGTGTCTCATTAGAGCGAAGTTGTCGATCATGAGTGTCTGAAAGATAATTGAATTTGCATTTTAGATATCCACTGTAGTCAGGATTTGTAAAAATATAAAAAAGAGTACACAGTAGCCGAAGTTCCCTGCGTTGGCGGATAGGAAGCCAATTAAGTTCAGAACGAAAGGAAGACACATTATCATATTTTCGAATACAGAAGATAAAACGAATGCAGTTATTAAGGAGTCGATCAAGTTTATTAAGAAGATCAACATTGAGGTCAGGAAAACACACATCAGCATAGTCAAAGATAGGAAAAATTAAAGCCTGTACAAGTAAGATCTTAGTTTTAACAGGTAGAAAATTCCGAAGACGGTTCAATTGTTAGAGACTAACTGTGATGTTACGACTAATTTCACTTTTGTAGTAAACTACCTGTATTTTTTCAGAGCATCGTCGGTCAAAATTTGCAGTAATATTTATTAGTTAATTTGTTTCAATGGGCTATGCTACATCGTACTTGCGCGGTAGGTACAGTGCAGTCCAGAGTAGTTACTTGTAATTTTTATTAAATGTCTGAAAAAATTCACTCTGGAGTGTATACTTCCCGTTTTACTTGTAACTAGACAATTATGGGGGTTTGGTTTCCGGTTACTAAGGGAAGATCACGCGGTACACTAAGCACGTTAGGATTATTACATTACAAGCAAATCCACAGATCGTGTTGTCTGATTTTTTGCTGTATGTATAAAAACACGATAGGTGGTGAATTTACAACGAAAAATTAATTAAAAAACAAAAGGTGGTGAATTTACATATCATCAGGGTTCCGTACGCACAGGTAAAAAACCCTACCCTATTACTAAGACTCTACTGTCGGTCTGTCTGGCGTTTTATCTGTCTTCCACTGAGCTGTTTCTAGCTAGACAGTTGAAATTTTCACAGATGATGTATTTCTGTTGCGACTATAATAACCAATTCCGCTACAACAACATACTAAATCTTAATAAAATAAATATTTCAGTAGGGCTTCCAAACAACAAACATTTTTTTATAGATAATGGTACAGTACCCGTCGTTCGCGAGCTCGACTCGCACTTGACGGATTTTTTTAGGTGGTGAGTTTACAATAGTGATGAGTTAAGGGGCTACATGAATTTTTCGGGGTCCAGTGCTGCCCCCATTTAAAATAAATCATTTGAAGATAAACGGAGACATCATTTAAAATTTGGTCTTGATCAGACCCTGGATAATCCTTCAAACTATTTTATGAACTACTGTTTACATTTTAAAGTGAGAACGTGAAGATTTTCTACGCACATACGCCAAAAGTGGTTTTTCGCAATTGTGCGTAGAAAAGCTTCACGTTATTACTTTAAACTGTAAACAGTACTTTATAAAATAGTTTGAAGGGTTATCAAGGGTCTGATCAACACCAAATTTTAAATGATATCTCCGTTTCTTTTCAAAAGATTTATTTCAAATGGGGGCAGCACTGGACCCCCAAAAATTTAGGTAGCCCCTTAACTACCGTTACTATTATAGTCTAACCTTTATATTCATAAAAATTAACGACCGTTTGCTTAACCTATTTTAGTTAAAACACGATTTGTCCCTTTCCCTATTTTAAATATTTGACATTGAAATAACAAGACGAAACATATTTTAACTTAAATAAGGGAGTAAGTCGTATCGGATTGCAATTAGTGATCAAGCTAAGACACACTTTGTACGAAGTTGCTTATCTGTACTCTCATTAGTTTGTAGCAAGAGTTACAAAACTAATAATACTCGTAATATAACACTCAACTAAATGTGAAAACTTTAGTAATATTCTCTTTGCAGCAACTTCAAAGCTGTTTTAACTTAAATTGTGATAATGATAAATATACACTTTGATATTTGCTAAGCGTTCATTACTTTTATAAATTATTAATACATACGTACACACGTTGATGTAAACAACTTGGAAAGGACATGCCTACCCGTAATAAATTGAACTACAGGCTATACTAGATCACTATAGTAAAATGAAATTAAAATAACAGCCGAAATACAATTCTTTTGGCATTTCCATACAAATGTATGCAGCCGACCGGGCAATTTTTATGGGAATGTCAATTTTTTTTGGTTTGTTGGTTGTTATTTAAAAAAAAAATCCATCACCATCAATAAATTTAAGAACTAAGTTCTTTTCGGTGGAGTATTTTTCATGTATTCCTATTTTCAGATAAATGTTTGACTTCCCTGATTTTCCTACATTTTAAAAAAACAACTTTCGCTTTGCTTTTACTTTGTATTTACGCTTGTATGAAACAAATCTTAATGCGATTTTCAGCAATAGATAAATAAACTTATTTTCTCCACAGAAACATAAACATCTTACTCTAACCTAAAGATATTTAAGTAGAAGATTTCGATGTAAAATATCCGTGCAAAGCCGGGGTGGCCCGCTAGTTTGATAGAAAACAATAAACACTTGAGAATTGGATATTTTCATGGGTATTTTGTTATTGTAGTAATAAGAAAAAAAAACGTCGCAAAATAGTGTCACCTCTCTTTGGACATATCCAATTTAAAGTGATTTTAATTTTATTATTGCAAAACATCTAAATAATAGGAGCTCTATTTGACTCCAAGTAAGTATGACGTCATCTGCCTGTATTTCATACAAATCCCATAGAAAATGTATGTTTTGACGTTTAAAAAAAAAGATCTGATTTGACTTGTTGGAAAATAGCGGATTGGGTATTTTAATGGGTAAAAAATTTTTTGACATTTAGAAAAAAGTATCTGACTTGAGCTATAGAAAAATAGCGAGTTTTATCATACCTCAGAGCTTCCTTATAATGTTTGATGGCTCCATCTTGCTGCTCCGTCTCGCGCAGAAAGTTCCCGAAGTTGTAGTGCAGTTTAGCGTTCTGTGGCAAAGTCACTAAATCCGCTCTGAAACAAAATACATTTGAGGTAATTTACGAGAATACGCTGTCGTAAAGAAGGCTTCCCACCGTTAGTTTTACTTTTCGTGGTAAAGATAGTAGGGTACGGCTATATCATTTATTAAAATGCTGTTTATTTCAGGGTTACTAAATCCGCTCTGAAACAAAACACATTTGAAGTAATTTACGAGAATGCGCTGTCGTAAAAAAGGCTTTCCGCTGTTAGTTTTACTTTTCATGAAAAAGATAGCAAACAGGTGAGTTTTTACAATCAAAAAATCTGCATGATTCCTGCTTCTTTATAAACTACTAAGCTTTTTAATTTGTTGACGATTTTATTTTCTTTCAAAGTGTATATCTGCTCTGAAACAAAACACATTTGAGATAATTTACGGAAATACGCTGTCTTAAAGAAGGCTTTTCACAATTCTGCGGAGTTTTTTCATGGTAACGATGGTGCGATTTTAGACTTAGCTATATCATTTATTGATAATGCTGTTTGTCTCAATGTCACTAAATCTGCTGTGAAAAATAACACATTTGAGGTAATTTACGGGAATGCGCTTAGGCTCTCCACCATTCCGCCGAGCCCAAGAGGTTTTTTCGTGATAATAATAAAAGCTAGGTACAACTGCATTTTTACAAAAGGAAATCTGCAAAGTTCCTGCCTCTGAATATACTGATCTGAATGGACTTATAGTCCATTTGTTTAGGTATTTAAAATGATGTAAACAATCTTGAAGTGCCTTTTTATTGAAATATACACTGTATAAATCAATACCTTTGCAAATTACAAATAAATTGTATAAATAATAATTTATAAAATAAATAATTTTTATTTGCGCTGTCGTAAAGAAGGCTTTTCTCTGTTAGCAGTACTTTTAAAGTAGCGATAGTACAGGTTAGTTTAAAAAGCTCGTGATTAGCGATTCTTTGCCAATTAATTGATTGATAGACAGATAAGAGAGATATACACCTTATTTATCTCACTGAAATGCACACGTATTATGGATACACAAATCAATACAAAAACATTGATAATCAGTCGTAAAAATAAGGTGCACCGCAGTGATACATAAAGACAATTATAGCTCAGCGTCAAAATTTCTCAGGGAGCAACACTGTCATTTATAGTTATTTTAGGGTACATAAATATGAATGCGCTGTCCTAAAGAAGGCTTTTAATAGTTAGAAAAGACTTTTCATGGTAACAACAGAATATAACGGGTGCGTTTCTACGTAAAATAAAACTGCATGTTTCCTGCTATTTTTCAACTAATTAGCTACCGATGTCATTTTTTATATGGCTTTTTGTTTTATAGCCTCTTAATCCGCTCTGAAACGAAACATGTAAAGAAAGTTATAATACCTACAAAATTCAGCTGAAATGATACCTAAAGTTTAATTGAAAATGTTTATAGCCGCAATATAAATAAAGCAATAAGTATTTCATTGAAAACTGATGAAATTGCTTCATAAAAGACCTCGCCATCTATTATTGGCCATATTTCGTTGTTTAATGGCTGTTCAATATTTCTATAGCAGCTGCTTTATGACAGTTTGAAACGATTTAATCACACTTAGGAGTTGAAAGAGACAACATATTTCCAGTGGTTTTTAACCGACTTCCAAAAAAGAGGAGGTTATCAATTTGTCGTGATCTTTTTTTATGTATGTTCACCGATTATTTGAAGACGCCTGAACCATTTGGAAAATTCTTTGTTGTTTATAGGGTATAGTTGTCAAGTGGTGTAGTTTGGGGGTGAACTCTAAAGTTTTAAAAATTCTAATAAATATATATCTAGTATTTTTGTTTGTTATTTTATGGCATTATAGGTAGTAGGAAAGTATATTTTATTCGTAAAAATATAATTATTATCAGACAATACCAGCATGTTGATTGCTGATGAAATGATGAATTTTTTATAGAGAACATTATTTAATGTACAAACAGAGGAAACACACACCAAAACTCTCCGGGGACAAAACATTTGGGGTAGTCATTTGAGCGGTAAACATGATTTCAACTACCCCAAATATTCCATGCATATAGACCATATACGTTGGGAAAGTTTGTTTGCACAAAGGACCGAGTGGATACACTTAGTGCATCATAATGTAGATGTTTTTGAAAAGCGCAGGAGGCATATGAATAAGACTCGAAAGGATGCGATTAAAAACAAACCTCCCTCCTCAATCAATATACTACAACTATATCGGCCGTATCCTGACGTGTGCGCCTTGTGCGCGTCAGGATTTTATGTGCCTTGTGCGCGTAATTATCATCAAAAATAGGATGTGTCAGTCACATCAGGGCACATGAACGACGAATTGAATGAATTTAAGAGTACGAGGTATATTTTAAAGACAGTCACCACAGTCATTAGTCTAAAACAGCCAGGGAATCTGATAATGATGACCTTCCATGATGATCTGGAAAAGAAAAACCGCTAACTGCTATGACTCTCCGCGCAGATCATATGAGACGTTCGAAGGAAATGGACCACAATGAAATGTTATTCATATGCGGCTAGCAATCCATCAATTAGATTCAATTTTTCCAACTTCACACCCATTATCATGCTTAATGTGGCCACAGAATATCGGGGTTAAATTCCCATACATTGCGATTTTTTTTTATTTTAAACGATGTCATCTATTAATCTTATTCCGGACTTAATATCAAAATCCACAATCAGATGTTAGTTTGGTAGAATATGTACAGATGTCGCTACATGAATTCTTATTTCTCATGTTAGGTTGTCAAAGTATAGTATCACCAATAATTTCACACGGTCAGTACGAAGCCTGAATGGGGAAATGGTTCGAAACTTCAAATCCACTCAAAAGCTATGAAATTAAAAATCTTTTCATTATTTTTCTATAAATTTCGTGTTAAAGTATAAGCAATAATTTCGCGCAATCGGTACCAAACCTGAATGGCGAAGCGGTAAACGCAATTGAAACAAATCCTGTCAAAGTTGCCTGAAATAAATGTTATTTATTTATTTTTATTTTTAAACTAACAGAGTTCTCAGGTTCTCTGGTTCAAATCCGGTAACTTGCAAATAAAAACTATATATTTGTTTTTCATTTTCCTATGGAATAACATTAATAAATGACGCTACATTTGCAGCTTAATTTGAATTTTTTCCGGGTCCGGTGCTGCCTAATGGGGATTATAATAAATTTATTGAAAGGAAATGGACATTTCATTTAAAAATTTGTCTTGTTCAGTCCCTAGTTATCCCTTCAAACTATTTTATGAACTATTGTTTACAGTTTAAAGTGAGAACGTGAAGCTTTTCTACGCACAATTGCGAAAAACGGCCACTTTTGGTGTATGTGCGTAGAAAAGCTTCATGTTCTCACTTTAAATTGTAAACCGTAGTTCATAAATTAGTTTGAAGGGTTATTTAGGGTCTGATCAAGACTTAATTTTAAATGATATCTCCGTTTTCTTTCGAATGATTTGGAAAAGGTAGCCCCTTAAATTGTTGGCAGAAAAATTACACTCTCTATTTCAGTTATTATATTGCAGCCTCTATGCCTCTGGACCTTAATGATCCTAGGCTTTGTCCACCTCTTTATTTGTATTTGTATTTATTTATTTATCAATACAACGGTGCATATCATTAAACAGGTTGACACCCAATGCGATAGTACATTACCATAGCAAATTATCGTTAATGATACCCGTGTGAATTCATTCACAGTAGTATTAAACAATTTGATTTTATTGGCTACAATATTAAGTGTGCGCAGCGCTTGTGTCAGTTCCCGCAACAGGTTAGTTTGCGCTCGGGGCACGGTCAGCAGTGGCGGCCGGTGGCGGCACCGCACGTATTTTTTTTAAAGATAAACACGTGTAATATACATATATAAGAAATACTGACCTCAAAAGCGTAGCTCGATCCCTCCAATCCGCATTTCTCTTATAAGTTTTGGCGACTCCGCTGGCTGCCAAGACAGCCAGGCCCACGACCAGAAAGGCCTTCGTGCCAGGCTTGGAGTACCACATCAGCTGGACTCCGTATGCGGTGATTATCACACTGCCGACACTGGTACGAGTAGCAAAAAAAAACATGTTTTGGTTTGTATATTCTAACCCTCATATTCATAAAAATTAACACCATTTGTTTCCCTCTTTTCAATATTTAACATAGAAAAAACAAGACAAACATATTTTAACTGAATTAAGTTTAGCAATCGTTTGTTATTTTTTTATGAATTTGAGAGTAAATCTTTTGTTTAGTAGGTATGTGATGTGATCGTTTCTACAATTGATGTATCAATTATCATCTACGAATATCATCGGTTCAAATTAAAACATGTGATGAAAATTTCGCCATGACTAGGATTCGACCTCACGACCCTCAGGTTAACGCCGTAAAATTTTATCATCATATGTTTTTATTTGGAAAATAATACGAGCAGTGTAATATAATAAAAATCAATAATCGAAACAAAGCCTTTTTCATTTCAAACAACTTTTCATTTCTAAATTGAATACCACACTTCTGAATAGTAGGTAAATAATAAAATACCTAGTAATGAAGAATAACGCATGCTTCAAATGCGGGAGCACCCACTATGTGATGAGAAAATTCGTCAAGGTGATGCTAAGTCACAGCAGCACACTTGGTAGTGCACTCACGGTGTCACAGAATAAGTACTAGTACTCACGCACAGAAGTATTACTCAGAAAAGAAATTCCTAAAAATATCTACTTAATGTGATCAGCGCTATGGTTTATTTTCCACGCAACAGAACTCCTCACCTCTTCGTTTAGATACCTAGACATCTACTGCAAGCCAATTTCATTCTTATTACTCTAGACAAATAAATAAATATATAGGGACAAATAACACTGATTGAGCTAGCCCCAAAGTAATTTCGAGACTTGTGTTATGGGATACTAACGCAACGATACTATATTTTATAATAAATACATAAATAGATAAACATCCAAGACCCAGGACAATTTGGAAAAGACCATTTCCAACTTGCCCTGACCGGGGATCGAACCCGGGGCCTCTGGGTGGCGGACTAGCATGGTGACCACTACGCCACGGAGGTCGTCAAATTTATGTAACTGAATTTTCCCCTTTGAAGTGGTCGCCGCGCGCATAGTAATAATGTAGGTATTTTTACGATACCTAAACAGGGAGTGTCACAGGCCTGAACGTGTTAACATTAAAATAATTCACAAGGTTTTTTTTTTTCGTTTTTTGAAATTTTGTTTCTTTGGGAAAGTTATTTAGTATCAGTATATTTTCTTAGATCCTGCTAACCTGGGAATGTAAAGCACTCGCTCGGCGATCACGAAGCCAACGGTGACCAGCAGGTTGCTGGCAGGCACGAAAGGTATCACCAGGAGGAGCAGCCCGATCACTGCTGGGGTGTGTCTCTGTACCTGCCATCAAAGATCCAAGGTTAAAGGCATTCGCGGAATTTAAAAATAACGTAGGATAAATTAGTCTCTTCTTGAGGTTAGTGATTTTTAAGGTTCCGTACCCAAAGGGTGCCAACAGGACCCAATTACTGAGATTCCGCGGTCTATCTGTCCCTTTATCTGTCTGTCCATCTGTCACAGTCACATGGTTCTATCTTTTGAACCTTGAAATTTTCACCAATTATGTATAACTGTGGCGGTCATAACAACCAAATACTAAAATAAAATTGTTTAAACATTTAACGGCAGTACGAAATCCTTCATGTACGAGTCCAATTCGAACTTGGCCAGATTATTTTATTTTAGTGAAAAAATTTTAAACCAACGCGCATGTTTTTTTTATTATTCCTGGGGAAATTTTCAGTATTATAGACTGAACTTTTAAACCGCACAGAATATAAAATCTAAACTTTAATTGCATTGGAAAAATCATTCGATTGAAAATCTGAAGTAATTTCTCGAAGCATTATCTAGGAAAAAAGAGAATATAATGAATGTTCCAGCTTCTATTCCCGAGTAGACCAAGCCAATCGATGGCACGAAAATTTCAGTCATGTTATGGCGAGGTGGCGAACACACGCGGCGTCACTATTTTATTCCTTTTTTTCTTCACATTCTCGCCCACAATCACGCTATAAGGGACCTTAATAATATCTAATGTGTGGTATTTAGAAAATTGTAAACCCTTATTTAAGAACCTTAAAATATTACCTTTACCATGTATGTATATTAAACATTTATGTTGTTTTGTAAAAGATCATCCGCATTACTTCCCTTTGTTTTCTCAAGTTTCCAAGAGAAAATTAAGATCAAAGTATATTTATAAATTAAATCAACCACGTGGACGCAAATATATTTATCCAAAAAATGCGTACCACATGTGCATACAAGTATACAATAAACTGCCAAATAGTATTAAATTGCTAAATAAGAATAAATTCAAAAAAACATTAACGGAATGGTTGAATGAAAAAAGATTTTATAGCATTAAAGATTATATGGACAGTTAACATTAAATTTATTTAATACTAATATTTATTTTTTATGTAAAGTTTGATAATAAATTTAAAATTATATATATTATTAAAATTGTATAATGTGAATTTAATTAAGTAGACTATACATATATATTGTTAATATTTGCACGCCTGCAAGCAGGTTGCTTGTATAAATCATGCAAATAAATGATTCTATTCTATTCTATTCTTAAGGTCTTGCGCCCTGGGTCATTCTGCTTAGAGCCGCAAGATCCAAGATGCTCCATCTAAAGGTGAATAAACGTGAAAGTATATGTTTGTATAAAAATCTAAATTCCTTTCAAGGCCATGCGACAAAATACTTAAACTTTTAAATTTAACCTTCGCTGAGTGTACCTTCAGACAACGACCTCATAAAAATGTATCCATCAATCTCAAACTGTCCAAGTGTTGGTATAATGTTTCGGTCGCATGAAAACTTTAATGAAAGATCATCTCAATCCAATAAGAAGGTAATTTTAGTTCAAAAACTTTTTAAGTAAATAAAGCCTGTTGAAATTAGGTTTGAGGCAACAAATTTTAGTAAATAGTTTTTAAGTAACATAACAGTTTCAATGTCATACGAAATAAAACTTTGTGGTCTCATTTTCGCCCATTCCCTCAATCAGCTTTTACAATGTGGAGGAGAAGCAGCTTCAGCATAAGAATGCATTTATGCAAAATACATTGAACGCGTTTTCGCCGGTCCTAGTTCCGATTCAGCCAAAACGCGTCGGAAGTTCGGCGTAGTGTGTTGCTAGTAATAAAAACATTGCAGGCGTGCTTTTGCCGAGCTTAAGCCGCTGAACTTCGGCATAGTGTATTTACACACTAAGTATTTTTTTTTTGTTCTCTAAGACCTTATAAAAATAAATACCTACATAAACACGGAAGATCCGATAAAATTTGCACCCAGATCCAAAACCTCCGAGGCGGACTAGCGAGTTTACAATAAGCCATGAAGATCTTCAAATCAGAGGTGGATTGATGATAATGAAAATTAAGTCCGCCATTTGTTAACCCTTCCACGAACGTCGGATTTATCCGACAAACATTGTTGTGCCCATTCAGCGAGCGTCGGATATTTCCGACAAAAAAAAAACGCTCGTATTACACATAACTTAAGTATCCACATCCCTTTTTGGTTGTAGGTATTTATTTTAGATTTGATACCCCTCGCGCTGGGGGTACGGCAACTGATATAAAGTCTCGCGATGAAAGGGTTAAAAGTATATTTTTACTTTAGAACAATAAAGTTTAATAAAAAATAATAATAATGATACAAAATCATACTTACATCCAAATCAGATATACACCTATAACCCAGCAGCAACAAGGCCCCGAAGGCAGCACAAGTGAGCAAATTCCTGGGGTCCCAACCACTTGCAATGAGGGGCACTGACCCCATCTGCCAATCATGGCTCAGAGACCATGGACACAGGAGCAACCACCAGTTGAACGCTGCGAGGTAGCAGAAGGTCATCAGTCTGGGGACAAGAAATACACAGATCAATAAATAAGTAGATACTCGTAATGAAAAATATATTGATATGGGTCATTTCATGCTGGCCTAGGAGAAAAGAAAAACCTTTGAATGTTTCTCTTCCAGCGCAAATTGTAGAAGGAATAGTCAATAGTCAATCAATATATTCAATATATAATATATATAAGTCAAAGGTGACTGACTGACTGACATAGTGATCTATCAACGCACAGCCCAAACCACTGGACGGATCGGGTTGAAATTTGGCATGCAGGTAGATGTTATGACGTAGGCATCCGCTAAGAAAGGATTTTAACAAATTACACCCCTACGCGAGCGAAGCCGCGGGCAAAAGCTGGTAGTCAATATAATATTGACTTATTAAACAAACATAAAAAAAGACTTAGATGAAAATCTAATTTTAAGACATCACTAAATTTTTTTTTAATTTTTTTTTTGTGTTTCGTTTGTTTAAGTGTCAAACTGTCCAACACTTAGGCATAAAGGCCTAAAAGCATCTGCCTTAGCTTGACGACTGCCATACAATGATGACAGCCTAAACCAAGGGCTTATACATGCCTTTCGAAGCACGGAGGAGCTCGAGAAATTTTTATGCCACTTGTGATCACCCATCCACGTGCCGACCACGCCCGGTGTCGCTTTACTTGCGAAAGCTCTAGTAATGCGCACTCCCGCCGGAGCTCCTCATTTGTATAAGTACATAATAATAATAGCATTGATACATTCTATTCTATTTCTATTTTTAGCCTATACTATCCCACTGCAGGACAAAGCCCTCCCTTCCAGCACTTTAACTTCTCGGTCGAGGGCTTTTGAGGCCCAATCCTTGAAGTAGGATTCAAGCTCTTCTCTCCATCTCTTCCCGGGTCTACCAGACATCCGCTTACAAGTATCTATACATACTAAGAAAAAATCTGTTCCGTTGATACTTGTTGCAATGCCCTATCAGGGTTCATGTTGTACCTACTATTTTAAGAAGTGACTTTGTAGTGTAGTGTAAGACATGTATAATATGAAAATAAATAAATTAATTAAATTAGAAAAAAAATGCGAACCATGTTAATAGGCGATGCAGCTAGCAACCCATCACTATTTAGACTCATTTTTCACCTTCGCACCCACAAAAGTGGCTTTTGGGTCTTGTGGCCCCAGGCTTTATCTACTTCTTTAAGGAGGTATACTAGTTTTACTTCGTTCTCAGACAAGCAATATCTCAATTACTGGCCGGCCTTCCCGTCTTACTTTTTCATACAAACGCTCGTACGTGATTATGGGTATTTTGTTCGCTATTTCTAGCTTTCTATCTAAATAAAAATTTTAAATTTAGAAAAACATATTCAGTAACCTCCAAAAATTTGCTTTTTTGCACAAATTTTAGCTGAACTTCAATTGTTCATGAAGTATTCATAAATTGTAAAAGTAAAAAAATATTTGGAATCCTCGCATATATAATAAAATTTTTAAACAAAAACATTTATGTCATACACTTGTAAGGCTTACTTAAAACACGTAACAATTTTTATGAAATTTCACCCTATGAATAGTTAATATTCATTCAATGGATAGTTAATAATAATTTCATTAAATAAAATGAAAACGTGCCCTTGGACGCTATTTCTCTCTTTTTGGTTAGCCTATTTTTCTAGCATTGCCTTGGATGAAGCAACAAGCTTTTCAAACTATGCTCGCGTTGACGACAGAGCGGCCGGGAAGGGCCGCCTTAAGTCCGCTATAATAAGCTTACTTTTCTGATTTGCTTTATAAACAGACAAATTAGCATGAGAAAAGAAATAGGTACATTAGACACAAGCAGCTCTAAAGAAGGTTCGTTTTAAACTTTAGATGGTCGGTTTTGTTAGTAACATTGCGTTATTATTTCGATGACACGCGTACATTGCGGTATTGCAACATTACGAATGCAAATAGGTGGTGAGGGCGGTCGAGCACACGAACCGCAGACGGGGGCGGCTGTTAGAAGCTGAAAACCAAATGTTAACTACATTTTATACCTACCATTACTAAGAGACTGCAATTCAGTTATTTATTGCATTTCATATGTAATACATGTCTTTTAATAATCTCTAAACATTAACTCTCATATTCATAAAAAAATACAACCGTTTGCTAAACCTATTTTACCTAAAACATGTTTTGTCCCTTTTCCTCTTCTCAACATTTGACATTGAAAGAACGAGATTTACCTTAGTATTTTTTTATGTATTTGGGGTTTAATGTTTTACGCCAAGAAAAAAACAATAAAAGAAGTATCGAATGCTCTAAAATTCTACCTTTTTGCAAGCCTCATAAACGGAGCGTTGAGTCGACTCATAGTTAACAAATAAATGTTTGAATCTTTGAATACCACACACAATAGTAAAACAATGCATGTCAACCGCCTCGCGGTCGGCTCACAGACAAGAGGCCTGTCGGGTTTCACAAACAAAAAGTGGAACGGTTTAAAAAATAGAAGATTTTCTCAATTCGAATCTTTATATTAATTTTCTTTTATGATCTTTTCAGACGGTTTTCCTGGGTTTTGGATGTTTTATTTTATATAGGGGCAAAATACACTTGTTGAGCTAGCCCAAAAGTAAGTTCGAGACTTGTGGTATGGGACTCAACGGTACTATATTTTGTAACAAATACATGTATAGATAAACATCCAAGACCCACGATAATTTGAAAACGGCTATTTTCCAGTTTGACCAGGGATCGAACCCGGAACCTATGGGTGGCGGACTAGCATGGTGACCACTAAGCCATGGAGGTCATCAAAATGGATGTTTATCTATATATACATTGTTATAAAATATAGAATCGTTGAGTTATATCCCATGACACAAGTCTTGAACTTAATTTGGGGCTAGCTCAATCTGTGTAATTTGTCCTTATATTTTTATTTATTTACTTTTTCGTTATTGAACCGATTTAGAAAATTATTTTTCTAATCTATTCGAAAACAGATGTTTTCATCTCAAAACATTTGAAGCTAAAGTTACTGCTGATTCTCTAGAGACTGAAAAGTGAAAAAGAAAATCTCTAGGTATTAAAAACAACTTAAAAACTGAACATTGTGTAATTTATGTAGAATTAAGTAGTTTTAAAATAATAAATAAAACAGCACAGGCGTCGTCATTTTTAAAAAGGATACATATCGTTCTCAACATGGATTAATGTTCGTAAGTAAACATTTTAATGTTCTTCGCTTCGGAAAAATAAAAAAAGTATAATTTAAATAGCGCAATTTTCGTCTTGGATTCAAAGTAATCACATAATTTTCAGATTATACACATTACATTGACATGTTATTATTTGTGTAAATTTGAAACCTTTTTTCCGTAAGTTTAAGACGATATAGAACTTTTATATCACATTTACTCATAAAAACAAAGAGATATGAAGGTCCACGCAAACAAAGATTTGAGTGAAAATATTATGAGAAGTCGGTTCTCTTAGAAGGCTATTGCTTAGTAAGTTCCTTTATATTGAATGAAAACGATACCAAATAAGAGTTAGTATTTATCAGTTGAAATCTGATTAGGTATAGTACTTGTTATACTATTCTTTATATTCAGTTTTGTAGTTGCTATTTTTCTCATGGAGATGAAAATTGGAGTGTGCTACTCGGGTACGGTAATATTTTTACTTCGGGCGACATATGAGTATGTCGGAGAGTTCAATGTAAAATTCTCTTCTTTATTTTACACGCGCAAAGAGAAAATTGTTTATTACAAAATGCAACGGTTAAATTTAAATGGCAATATTCGTTAGCAACAAGTTATAAAACCGGTCGCCTTAGCGACAGTGAGGGCTGCTGCTAGTAGTATAAAAATATAGGAAGCCGGGCCTCTGGCCCGCTCCTCAAACCTTGTCCGGGTGAAATAGGAAATGCCGTCCGAGGCAACCTATGTCTGTCACGTCAAAAAAAAAAAAAAAAAAAAAAAAGCGACAGTGAGGGTAGTCTTGTTCGAGCGGCCGTACCGTACTGTGCGTTTGTGTGGTTTACTGTGGCTTGGCCATGACTAATTTAATTGTTATTATTGTAATAGATGTGGATTGGTAAACCGATTTATTACAAGTGACAGTTTGTTTAAGCAAGACGGTAAGCCCAGGTGTATACACAGTATTCAATTCTGTGGGGCCAGGGAATTCAGACATAGTGGTTGGTATTCATGATTCGGTGCGAGGTGGAGCACTAGATTTTCATCACATTTTTATAAGGCTCACGTAAGGTCTCTCATGTGGCGGTATCGGTAAGGTGACGTGACTGTATGTAAGTTTTATAGTCTGTTCTCGTACTGTAAGTAACTAAGTGGGTAGTTCACGTCACTCGGGATGTCAGATGCCGATCACGCCATGCTTTCCCCACTTCTTTTACTCGGCCGTTTGCGACAAGTACACGAATCCCTCGCTTCACTCACAATATCACCTTGGAATCACTCGCTAAGTGGATTCTAAGTAGCGCCCTTGCCTTAAAAATATGACTTTGACCCCTTGTAGCACAATCGACTATTATTTGAAAACTAGATAGATCTATATAATAATGATATCACATTGTACCTACCAATTAAGTATATGTACCTACTGTATTTGCATGTTTGTGTATCATTAAAAACAAACGCTAGACAATTCGAATCACACCATTTTCAACTCATCAGCCTAATGGTTTTCTAGTCATAAACAATTTACAATAGCGATGTTTTTTTCTGATAATTGACACGCGAACGGGTCGGTCAATCTGACTGCTCGATCTCTATTGTCCACGATTGTTGGAATCACAAAAGTTGTATTTTTAGTATAGGTAATGCACTATTGCCCGTAATGGGGTCATCGTCACCAAACTAACTAAATATTATAAATAAACCTTCAATATTTTATTATGATTACTTAAAACTAAAAACTCACTTCAATACCAAGCTTGACAACCAATTTTAATGAAATTTCTATCCATTGATCTAAATTTTTTTTTTACTATCGTACCACCTGACAAGAACCCTTACAAACAAAAAATAATTTCATGAATTGTCCAGGCCTCTTTAAGAAATCGGGGAACAAAGGTAACAAAATTAAGATATATTCATTCGAATTAATAACCTCCTACTATTTTGAAGTCGTTTAATAGTATATTACGATACAAGTGCGTTATGGTGGATATAGCACACGAGGCGGAATTTCAGCCCGAGCATGTGTGTTTAACCAATAAACACACGTATATCGTACGACGCTTTTCAACACACTTGCGAGAAAAAATGCCTGATAATTTGAATTCTTTGATTTGAAATAAACTCGACCACTATAATACACATAGTACGTTCATTACAACACATTGGTACGTTCCCGGAGTCCGAAATTTGAAATAAAGCAAGTTTTATTTTAGAATATTACTTCACTATTTGCGTTTATTACATACGCGTGTTTAATGAGCTGCTTTATATAATATCTAAAACCAATGAAACTAGATCAACTTTACGAGCAAGTGTGTTGAAAAAATTATAAAAGATTTTTTTTTGCTTTCCATAACAACTCGGAAATGTTGGTTATTTTTTGGCGTATTTTGCTATATGATCCTTTTAGATAGCTGTTTATTGTAAAATAGTTTAAATATATTTTCACGAGTTTTTATTTAGTTTCACCTGTCCCGTTGTCTGTTGGTCTGTCTGTCTGTAATCAAACCTTGCAAGTTAAATTTGACCCACTTCCTGATTTCCGATTGAGCTGAAATTTTGCACGTAAACGTATATCGCGTGTCAATGCAATATTATGACATGGAGCTAATCTGATGATGGAGCCGGATGTAGGCCATAGTAACTCCTGAAGCAAACCCATCGAGGTTGAGCTCGTTTGATTCGTCTTAAGGAGCACTTTAAACTTTTGAGTTCATTATTTTAGATATAAACTTGTTCAAAAATATTTTTTTTCAATAATAATTTGTGTAAGAGCATGTAAGTAACTTAGTGGTAACTAAGATATTTTGAAAAAGATGTAAAAGAATATTTAACACACAATATTTTTTTTTTACAAATGCATCAATTTATTCCTTACATAATAATCATTTAGTAATAATAATAATTTATTCTCAACAAACAGATTTACAAGATAAATGTAGCCCTGGCTCTCGGACTAGGATAACCTGTATCCCGAGAACCAGTTCTTCCCTATTATAAGTTCTAGATACAAAAATTTTGTTGTCAAGATCAAATTTTGAATTTAATATAGATGATTACAAAATAATAATGACATGAGATTACATAAAATGTGTATGAATTTGATTTGCATGCATAACCATTAATTACTTCGACTCATTTTGCTAAATTAATGTGTTTAAAATATGTTGTAGGTATCTGCCCTATGATAAAGTGTACAATACACACATCACTCATACTATATGAGACGAGAATGACTGACGACATGCCACCTGTAGCGCGCTTCTTGAGAAGACAAATTGACAGGGAATGGTAACAATGCCTTTAATATATATGTATGTACAGCAGTAGTGTTGCTGTTCTATATTCCACTATCGATAGCTTATCGAAAGGTTATCGGTATTTTAAATAAAACTGATTCTATCGATAATATCAATACTGACGACGGACAAAATATGGATACAATCGATATTTTTATTGCAAATGTATATGAAAATATTCGTTTTATGAACTGAAACGATGTTAAAGAATAGTTTACACATAATATGTTGTAGGTATCTGCCATATTACAAAGTGTACAATACACACATCACTTATACTATATGAGACGAGTATGATTGACGACATGCCACCTGTAGCGCGCTACTTGAGAAGACAAATTGACAGGGAATGGCAACAATGCCTATTTTATATATGTTTGTATACAGTAGTGTTGCCGCTCTATATTCCACTATCGATAGCTTATCAAAAGGTATTTTAAATAAAACCGATACTATGGATAATTAGTATCAATCCTGACGACGAACAGAATATAAAGGCTGTCGATACTATCGATAGTATTGTTGGTTAGCGAAAGTATTGCACTAAAAGAGCAATCGATACTATCGATTAGCATATCGATAGTATGGATAGCTCTTCTAGTGTTTTGTCATTTTTCGATTAAAACTATCGATTGTAAAACTATCTTTTGTTCAGCAACACTAGTATTTAGGGTGATTATGAACCTCCTAACTATATCGAGGAAAGACTTAAAAAGTAATAATCTTTGAGAAATAAAAAGTATATTTTATGTCATACCTACCTGTTTCATATTTTTTTGTTTTACGTGTGTTTAAGTGGCTAATTAAATACTGGTGTCAGATTTTTCAGGCTGCCTAAATGCATTTGATATAAATAGCTTGTCGACTGCCATACAACGATGACAGCCGAATCCAACGGCTAATACGTGCCTTCCGAAACACGGAGGAGGTCGAGACATTTTTATGCCATTTGTGGTCAACCATTTAAGTGCGGACCACGCCTGGTGTAGCTTTACTTGCGAAAGCGCCTGTTACATTTTTTCTAATAAAATTAAATTCTGGAATATGCACGATTTTTTTTATGCCTAATAAAATCCTTGAAAGAATTTATAAAATATCATAATCAGTAAAGAACCTCTGATACTTTAAAGTATTAATTAGAAAGAGAAATCCGATATGGACTGGTGACGTCAAAATCCATATCATCTATACAGTTGCCACAGAAAATAGCGTTTTCGTGAGTGAGATAGACATATTTTCGTAAAATCGTTATATTTCGTTCGTTTTTAAACCAATTTTTATTTTGCTTTTACTTTTAGTACTTTACTTTTGAATATTTATGGATAAACTGGTTAGATAACATAATATTTTTTTCATTCATACTTCCTACAAATGCATACTGATTTGAACATGAGTCAAATCTGACAAAGGGTTGCCCTGATATGAGGCTCGGCAGTTTACAGTTCAGGGCTGACTACTATTTCAAAAAGTTTATTTATTCACCAAATAAAAAAGAAAACAGCGACTGTCATGCTCGCCATCTAGTGATGAGTAGCGGAACTAACCATACGACTTGATATCTTTAGCGCCATCTATTATTTGCTAGAGAAAGTCCTGACTTTCAAGCGTTAACCCCCAATAACTTTAAAATGGCTTGACCAATTTTCATCAAACATACCTAAGAACTTGCTTTAGGTAAAAAAAAACACATCAAAATCGGTGTATTTTAAATACACCGATTTTGATGTACAGACAGACAGACCGACAGACATCAGCGTAAAACTTATAACACCCCTCTTTTTCGTCGGAGGTTAAAAATTATGTTTATTATTTATACCAATGCTAAAGTTGCAGTGAACATGATGAATAAAAAAATACATATGTGTTCAGGAAAAATACTGTGAGACAGAGATAGTGACTTTTTTGCTAACAGACGCCGTCTGTCATTTATGGCTTCAAATTCGACCAGACCATCACGCATACTCAGAGCATGTGGTAGTTAGTAACATGGTCAGTTTAAAAATACATAGGTATTACCATGCCTATTTCCCACAGGGGTAGATAGAGACTATGGACCTCCACATGCTACGATCCTGACTACTCATCACTCTCTTCACGCATGCCCGCCGGTACTTCTGACCCGTCTGAAGAACGTCTGCAATCTGATCGCGGCACGTTCGTCGAGGATGACCCTGACCCGCTCTTCCAGTCATATTCGCTTTGTAGACTCCTTTAGTAAATCTCCTTTCATCCTTCCTTTCTACATGTCTGAACCATCTCAACATTACTCTCAATTTTTGTCCCTACATCTTCTTTCAGTCCACACAGCTCCTTTATGACATCATTTCTAACCACATCTTTCAAAGTAACACTACACATACTCCTCAGCGCTCTCATTTCAACTGCATTTATCTTACTTTCGTGCTTTTTCTGCCATTTCCAACTCTACTCTAACTTCCATACACCAGCATCGGTATCAGCATTCCATTATGAACAGCCAAACGTGCTAAAAAAAGTATGTAAGTTACCTGACGAAGAAGCTAGGATGAAATGCGGCAGGGTTATCCTGGGGAGAGAAGGTCGGCCACGTCCCCTGCAGCAGTGCCAACCTTAGGCAGATAAGTAGGGCCAGGGACACCACCACTTTTAAAGTCCGTATCGATAGCCCTGTACACTTCTTTTCAATTTTGAGCGAGCATAAAGACCTGTGAAAGAAAATCACGGTAAATTTGACATTTATATAGGTAACTTAATTAATAAGAGAGCAAAGAAATTACAAACATTCTAGAACGCTCACGCTGTTTTTGAAAAATATAAGTGTCTCCATCCCTTTCTACAGTATACACTGAGAGTTTGTGGGAAAGGGATGGAGAGATACTCTAGGTATATCTTTCGGAAAAGGCTTAAACGTTCTACTAGGTATTTAAACATAAGCATTATGGAAATACAAACTTTACTACTAGATTTAATTTTCAATGTTGTTTTTTACGAAATTTTTACTCACAGTTTTTTTTTTAGATTTATGTAATTTTTTTGTTAGAGAGTCTTGTTTATGCCTACACTACTACAAACGAAACTATACATCCGTGCACATGGCAATGTGTGTGTTCGCCCGCAACGGTCAACACCTCGACTGACGAGAACTGGGGAGAGGTGCGAGGACGGGGAACGTGGACACATATTGCGCGGGACCTTATGAAAGCGAAACCAGTCCTCAAGTTGAACCGCTTGACCCTCGACATCTTACATCCTTCAGTGTAATCCTATAAAATACGGACAGATCATTCTACATCCATGTTTAATCAATTAAAGTCTACAATACTAAACCTGAATCACTATTCTTTTTTTTTTACTTTTACAATATATCTAACCTAACTTTTTGGCTAACCTAACAATGACAGGCAGGACAACATTATTTATGACTGCTCAGTAAATTGCCATAGACTAAATCACAAAAATAATAGATTTTCATAGATTAAAAATATCATAATAATAGTAATTTGCCTTCACTTAGGAGATTCTGTTCTGTATGTAATACTTATATTCTGTGACGGATCCCTAAAAAAATATCTATGGTAGAAGTTGTGCTGGATAAGCAGTGGCTGCACTTCTGAGAGGCGTGAGTTTGACCCGCAATGCCTTTCGACGCGATTAAGACTTGCGCCCATTCCTATGGAATTTTACGATATGCGCGGTAAGAGAAGCAGCTGGCTTCTACGTTATTAGGGTTCGGTACCCAAAGGGTGAAAACGGGAACCTTTTACTTATTTATTAACTCTTTATTGACCAAAAAGGTACAAAAGGTGGGCTTAACGCTCATGCATTCTCTACCAGTCAGCCTTTAGGAAAAACAGAAATAAGTTTATGATACTATTACTAAGACTCCGCTGTATGTCTGTCACTAGGCTATATCTTATGAACTGTGATAGCTATAAAATAAATAAATAAATAAATATATAGGGACAAATAACACTGATTGAGCTAGCCCCAAAGTAAGTTCGAGACTTGTGTTATGGGATACTAACTCAACGATACTATATTTTATAATAAATACATAAATAGATAAACACCCAAGACCAAGAACAATTTGAAAAAGGCCATTTTCCAATTTGCCCTGACCGGGGATCGAACCCGGGACCTCTGGGTGGCGGACTAGCATGGTGACCACTACGCCACGGAGGTCGTCAAACACACGTCGTCTAGACAGATGAGATAGAGATAGAAATTTATATAGATGATATACAACTGGACGAGACATAGCCATAATAAATCGAACCACAGGCTATACTAGATCACTGTAGTATAACGAAATTAAAATAACAGCAAAAAAAAAAAAACAAAAAAAAGTTTCCTATACAAAAGTTTGCAGCCGCCCGGGCAATTTGTATGGGAATGTCGAAATTTTTGAAGTGAAATCTTCTTTAGCGGCGTTGTACACTATTTTTGGTATGGGTAAAAAATGTTAAACTCGCGTCAGGGCGTCAGGGCGTCAGGACACGTGACCTGATCGAAAATTCGTAAGACGCGCGGCGCGGCGTAGTAGAGGAAGTATCCCCCTCTCTTTCTACGGTGCAACGAAAATGTATGCAGGCGCCTGCTGTTTCGTTTAAGCGGCACAGGGCGCTTGCGCTTCGTGTGTTTATGTTACAGCGTGCCACGCGCATCCATGGAAATGCACAACGTTAATATTCAAGTTTTCACTTCTGCCGGCACTCCCGGAGTGCAAACCGTCGTTTTTTTTCTTGGTTATTGTGTTGTTATTTTAATATCATTATACTATAGTGAGCTAGTATAGTCCGTGGTTCGATTTATTACGAGTATGTCCCTTCCACGTTGCATTTCTACTGTCGCTATAACAACACATACTAAGAACAGAATAAAATAAATATTTAAGGAGTAAAAGAATAAATTAAATATGACGACCTCCGTGGTCACCATGCCAGTCCGCCATCCAGAGGTCCCTGGTTCGATTCCCGGTCAGGGCAAGTTGGAAAATGGCATTTTTCAAATTGTCCTGGGTCTTGGGTTTTTATCTATTTATGTATTTGTTATAAAATAAAGTATCGTTGAGTTAGTATCCCATAACACAAGTCTCGAACTTACTTTGGGGCTAGCTTAATCAGTGTAATTTGTCCGTATATATTTATTTATAAATAATTGGCCAAGTGCGTGTCGGGCCACGCGAAGTGTAGGGTTTCGTAGTTACGAATGCCCACTTTGAGTTCATGCCACTAAAAACGTCCAAAAACGGATTTTCTATTGAATTTGTGTGAAATTTTCATTTTGCGAGTACATTTTATAAGTTGATCGCCTATAACTTTTTAATTTGTAAACCCTACGTAGCTTTGATAGTTTTCATTTAAATTTCGTTATACAGGGTTCCTGGTAACTAACTCATAACCTCTTAACATCGAAATCAGACTCCCCAGCACATTATAGATCTGCAAGAAAAAAGGCGAATATTGCAGAAAAAAAAATTGGCCTCCCATACAAATTCACTGATCACCTGGTCGAGTTTCTATGAAGAGTCCATTTTTTTTCTTAGATTTTTTTATTTTTTTCTTGCAGATCTATATTATGTTAGGATTCTGATTACGACGTTAAGAGGTTTTGCGTTAGTTACCAGTAACCCTGTATATACTATAGCTGTGAATTTTTTCACGTGTTTATATATAACCGTTTAGCAGGTAGAGGGGAGGGGGGGGGGGGGGGGGGGAAACTTGACTCAAACAAAATTTTCACTTTAAACCAAATATTCAGAAACGGATCCCTAACTCGAAAAACAGTGTTGACAAGCTCATAATATTTTTTAAAGACCTATTCAACGATACCCAACATGACTGGTTAATCGAGAAAAAAAAATTCCATTTTACATTACTTGTATGGGAGACACCCTAAAAAAAAATATTTTATTTTACCACTTTTTCCGTCGGATTTATATACATATCCATGCCAAATCACAGCTTTCTAGTACTAATAGTCGCTGAGTAAAACCGCGGACGGACAGACAGACAGACAGACATGGCGAAACTATAAGGGTTCTTTGTTTACTACGGAACCCTAAAAAGGAGGACTACCATACAAAAAAAAGTTATTTTTATAAATACGTAACCCCTCGTGCGTGAGACCGACTCGCACTTGGCCGGTTCTTTTTTTCTCGCAGTCCAGCATGGAAAGAACTCTTGAAATTCTGTAATATCAATCCATCCAGGTAAATTATAATAAAGTTTAACTAATGCTATGCACTAACTGAACAACTAAAGCGCTCGTGTTTACGTTAACCGCACTTTAGTGAACACTAACTTTACTGTATTAAATTTCCAGTAACTAGATTGTTAATTGAACACTTTGGGCACTAATTAATTTTAAAATATAATATTACGCAGTCTATTTGATTTTCACTGCAATAAATGTGTAAGAGATTTTTGATGTTCGTTTCATGTTATAAATTCACTCACATTAGGTTGAAATTTGACCGCTACAAACCATAACTGATTTGATTTTTGTTATAATGATGTATCAAAATAATAAAAGTATTTCTGATTTGTATTTTGCTACTAGCAATGCCATCTCTTGTGCAGTTGTATATTGTATTATGAATATTTATGGTATGATGACAACTTTAAAAAAATAATGTATGATTGTCTACGAATACTTTTTGAAATAAAACCACTCTATTAGCGACATTCACTTGTTTCATTATAATTTTAATAAAAGACTGTAAGATTTTTTATTCTTTGCTCGTCAGGGAGAAAAGAAAAAACGAAATGTACCAGCTATTTATTTTCCTTCCGCAGATCGAAGAAGCGAATTGAGGAACAGAAAAGAATCTGAATGTATTAAATATTTCCTCAGGCTTATCCTAGGCGATTCGGCTAGCAATCCATCACTATTTTGATTCCTTTTTCTACCTCCTCGCCCACCATCACACTAAAAGTGGCCTTTGAGTCTTGCGGCCTGAGTTCTGTATTCTTAGAGACGCAAGATCCGAATTGCTTCCCTTGCAGCATTCCATGCTGTACTGTTAATTATTTATACAATACAATACATACAAAATTATTTATACAATTACTTATACTATACAATACCCATTATTGCACAAATAAATAAATACAGGACATAATTATCTTAAAAACTAGGATGTGCAAAAGGCGGCTTTATCGCTAAGCAATTTTTTCGAGGCAACCTTGCTATATAGAAAATAGTAAGGCGATTCTCACACTCTGCTCTGCGCCCTATATGCAAGTGCCTCAATTTGTATAGAAAACACGCATAGTACAACACACTGACACCGCGTCTACGCGTGTGAGTTTTGTATGGTGGCCCCACGCTACGCAGCGGGGTGCGGAGCAGTGCGAGAATCGCCTAATGAGAAATTAGGTAGTGCGGTGTGGTCAATATAAACATACTTATATTCAATAATTATAAATAACATACATAAATACATACAACTTACACAGAAAGAAAATTATATTAACAGTACGATTTATATTGATCTTGTATACTTTTCCCCCACACGGATACAGTATACGAATTGAATTAAATACGTTGTCTGCCCCGTAACGAATAAAGACGTGATACTGTTTCTTTGTACTTTTTAAGAGTGTAGTAGGAATTAGTAGAATAGTATCTTTTACTGTGTATGTTTTTGGTTAATATTTTAAATTAAAACAAATAATAACACAGATTTTTTTAACAGTAAGAAAATTGGTTTATTAATGAAGCAGCAATTATCATTATAAATATAAGAGCAGAAGCGTGGTGGGGACATCTCACTGTCTCTTTCGTACGCGCGAGATTCATATTAGTGACGTCAAGAGCGCTGTACGTGCATCCTTTTTCCGTTACTTGACAGTTTCTTATTGTTGGGCAGATTAAAAAAAAGACATGTTGTTCTCGGTTTCGAATTATGTAACTTATCGATATGAATGATAAAAATAATTCATGAAAATACCGTATTCTTACCTTTTAACGAAAGGCCAACACCGGTAGAAGTCAAACACTAAGTTTAGCATCAGAATCGTTACTCCAGTCTCCTTGGCGAGCATGCTTAGAGCACCGAGCGCGATGCTCAGCCACACGCATTTTTTATTACTTGTTGGTCTGAAATGAAAGGTATATTTAAGAATCCCTATACCCTAGACTTTTCCATACAAACGTAGTCTAGCTTTTATTTTGTAATGACATGTGAGATTTTGGCAGTATTTTCTAATTTTAAAGAAATTGCATATATCTAGGCATATAACTAGTTTTAGACGGACAAATTATGAATTTGAAACAAAATATGATAGTGTAGAAGTTTTTCATACTGATGGTGAAATATGATATGATACACTATATTCTCTTTTGAGTTCATATTTTGACTGGGAAAACTAGTTATATACCTTGATATATGGAATTTCTTTGAAATGACATAATTTCGCCAATGTCTGACATGCCGTTTCAATAGTTAAGCAATGATTAGTTACAACCTGCTTGCTTCTAACGACCTCCGTGGCGTAGTGGTCACCATGCTAGTCCGCCACCCAGAGGTCCCGGGTTCGATTCCCGGTCAGGGCAAGTTGAAAAATGGCCTTTTTCAAATAGTTCTGAGTCTTGGATGTTTATCTATATATGTATTTGTTATAAAATATGGTATCGTTGAGTTAGTATCCCATAACACAAGTCTCGAACTTACCTTGGGGCTAGCTCAATCAGTGTTATTTGTCTGTATATATTTATATATTATTTATTTATTTATTTTAGTTTCAAGCATTGGTCCCATTGGAAAAGTTGTTCATATTGGTCTGAGTTGCTCCTACAAGGATCGGACAGGGTTTTTGTTACATTTTATTGTACATTTAGAAAAAAAAAACTTGAAAAACAAGTGAATGTACGGTACGAAAATAAAATGGAATCATAATCTATCATACTAACTGAATGAGAAATTATGACTTTATTTTTGAAGCCTGACTGTACCATTCAAGGCTTGAAATCGATACCAAAATTACAGGTTCTGTACCAGTCTTTAGAGGTTCTTTTCATTTCGGTACCTGGGTCCCTTTACTAGATGGGTACCCGTACCCCTCCAGGTACAGATAGCACACGTACCTAATTTTAAACCTGCTTACTTTATACTTGTACCTGCTGGTATTTGCTTTCTATCACTGGTAGAGTACCGATACTGATGGAATAATAGTGCCGGTACAGATAGGACAGGTACTATGTCTAAAATCGGTACCGCACCAAAGTCAATGGTACCGGTTTCCATAAATATCGGTATTTCGAGCCTTGGTACTATTTCATACTGAATAAAGGTTCTTACCTGTGGTATACTAATAATGAAGATAAGAAAAATATACACGCTAACACGTCGGCTCTACCAACCACTCCCGCTACCTGTTGACAATAAAAACACATTTATAAGTTAAAAACAAAGGGTAATTTATTTATTTATAAGGTATTTTCTGTACTTTTAGGAAAGAAATAAAAGAATAACTGTAATAAAAATATTCATTCGACGTTTGACCGCCAAACGATCAACAACTTGTATGGTGACTGAGGATGCCTCGTGGAGAGGCGAAACACGTGTCGCGTATGCGGTGTCCGATGTTGCTGCAGCCGCAGCGGATGCAGCAGTATGGGAGAGAGCATGCATCAGCTGTTGGTGGCAGGTATGCTGGGACTAACAGTAGTGGGTGGGCGCCGGCTGGCAATAGTTTGCATGAACTGGTGGCGGAATCACCCAAAGCAATTAGAATTACAAAGTATGTACTAAGAATATATTGCAATGCACAAAGAATAAGCATCGCCACATAAAGTAGCAATGCTGCCAGCCTTTAAGCCACCTGCTTCGGGGTGATATTTTTTTTGTTAACCTTTATTGTCCCACTGCTGGACAAAGGTCTCCCCCACATCCTTTCACTTATCCCAATTTAGTGCAACCTGTGACCAATTCTTCTCAAATTATCTGATGTCATCACTCCAACGGTTTCCTGTGACCGTCTGCAGGAATCCACCCCGTGATTCATTTGGTGATATTTTATGAGTATTAAATAAAAAGATGAAAGAGTATTTATTGATTTATCCTCTGTATACATATTCCGTGTACATAAACTGGTAAATTAATTAATAAAGAGAAGAAGTCTGAGGGTGTGCATACAATTTGACGCAATGTCCCTTGGGCAGCAAGTGGCGTTTTTAATCACACATAGCGGGCATAAAGGATTAATTTCCCGCCGGGAAGCTGGAGGACAAAGTGGGTTTATTTGTAGCAACTTTTCTCTCTTCGTCTGTTCCGGCACATAAGGCGTAATTACTGAATAAACACAAATTTGAATTACTAAAGATGTAACTGGTACGCGCTAAAAAAGACTTTGCATTAAAAATTATCTTACCGCTTCAGTATGTACAGGATGAACTGCGAACAATAGCGCTGCAAGTGCTGCAAAAGGCCGCCGCAGTCTCGCTATGGTGACGCAAGCGCGCGCCACTAAAGCGCAGCACGCCGCGTGCAGCGCTACGTTGCTCGCGTGCCACCACCATGGACGGAGCCCTGAGAGTGCGTGGTTTAATCTGAAACAAAAAAAATAGTTTTTTTTAAACTGAAATTTTTACACAAGCATTTATTATGAGGCCAAAGAACTTATTATGACAAATTAAATTAGCCCAAATTCAATAGAGTTGCGGCATTTTATTACTGAGTTCCATCGACTACCTTTCATCTTCGTGATCGGACCCTGGACATCATCTACCATAAATGTGCTTGTCAAGACAAATCAAACGAGTCCTACTTAATCAGGTTATGTTGTTTAATTACTGACTTCTGTCGAAAATCTCCCGGCTCCGTCATCAAAACAGCTCATTGACTCCATAATATTGTATTGTCATCCGACTTACACAAGTATAAAAAGCTACGAATGTATCTTTTTCCGCTCTCACCAGAACGGCGGCAGTGGTGGATATTGTTCTTTCATCGTCAAACCATATTCGCTTTTATTTATATCTATGCAATGCATAGAATTGCTTGAAAAAACTTGGCCGCTTGACGCCGCTAACATTCGCGAGCATTCGCAAGGCTTATGTTTTGTTCAAGCTATACTGTGTACTGCGTTAATAGAAATAAAGGTGAATATGATTTGACAATAAATCTGCGCTCCCTACCGCTGCCGTTCCGGTGAGAGCGAAAAAAGCCTAAAAGCAAATCGCGGCATTGAGCGAAAATACAAATCATGTTAATAGAAGAGACGGCTAGCAACCATCACTATTTTGATTCCTTTATACACCATCTCGCCCACTATAACGCTAAAAGTGGCCTTTGAATCTTGCGGCCCTGGGCTCTCTTTACTTCGAGCCGCAAGACCCCAATGTCTTGTTTGCCCCATAAAGGTTATAAGAGTGATAGTGTAATAGTTCTGTGATAGCCAGGGATCGGAACCACGGGCTATTGTTATCAAAAGTAAGGATATGACTAAAAGTTCCGGGATTTCTCAAGAATCTAATTGAGTACTAAGTAAATAAAACAATCATAATCATGTGATTTCTGGATAAGTATATTTTTTCCGATTAAAATATATCCTAAAATCATATAATTATGATTGTTTTATTTATAGATTATATTATTATAGGCAATTTAGTCATATCCATACTTTTGATAGCAATATTATAGCACCCGTGATTCCGATCAATGATGATAGTTCACATTTGTTGTACTGCGAAATTACAAAGCTTTTCTCCTTGAGTGCCATGGGGGTGACCCCCAAAAAATCATAAATCCGCCTAATCATAAACAATGTCTACAATGATAGCATTCAAAGCGTTTAATAACGACGCCTGTAAACAAAAAACATGAGTAGAGCTAAAAAAGTTAGTAGCCGTTCATTTAGGTACTTTGTCAACCGTTTAGACAGTCGTTTGAAAAATATCACCTAATTACATAGCTAAAATCATAACGTTTTATTATGTAGACGTATAATTTACAATCGATGTCACGTAGTGATATTAAGTATAATTATTTTCATATTACCGTCAGAAATAAATAGATACCAATATAGTTATATTCTTCATAAAACATTTACTAAGATAATGTTGTACAGCTCCCGAGACAATAAGCTTGGCTTTATTTGTGTGAGTTCAAACAGGTGTAGGTGAGACATCGGCTTAAGGCACGGCACGCGCGCACCGGTTTAAACTGATTTTTGAAAATTGGCCTGAGTCGCGGCACGACTCTCGCGCGTCATTTGCCTGCGCGCGCACTTTCCGCCTTCACCTTCACCTTTGGTACCGCAGCTTGACGTTCCAGTGTTGTTGTGTTTGAATTATTAGTAAAATAAACTAACATTAGTAATTAAAAATATAATATAACAATTTAATATTTATATTTTTCTTAATCATCAAAATAGTTCAGTTTTATTCTTATAAAATATTGATTTAATTTTTATGTAATTTTTTGCGGACTACTTTTGGCGCTCACTTGTTTTGATGCAAACCTGAGCTTATGCCTCGAGTACTGTAACTGGTTTAAAATAGGAAGCAAAGCAAACATGTAAAATAATGGAAAATCAGTACCCTTGTTACTTCAGTTTCGAAACCTGCAGTGCGAAGTAACTTTTTGAGCGTCGCCCAATACGCACTTGGCCACTTATTCTGTCAAACGGGATGATACGCAATATGTATATCAAATAATTTTTCTTAACTAAAAATCGACTTCACCCCCAAACTACACAACCAATTTTGATATAATTTCTATGAGACCACATGACAAGTATACCCTTTCAAACAAACAAAGAATTTTTCAAATCGGCCCAGGCGTCTTAGAATAATCGGTGAACATTCTTAAAAATAGATAGCAACGAATTGATGACCTCCACCTTTTTGGAAGTCGGTTATAAAGAAACTTTATTCACGAATGTTTACATAAAAGACCCTAAAATAGAGTAACTAAGTAATGGGAGGACTATCTGACCTACAATTTGGAGTGAAAATGGACTAACAATTACTTCCACACATGCTGTAGGGGCGTGAGCAGTCACGCCGAACCCACTAACAGTGTGTTATTATGTGCTGGTGCTTTTTAAATCTATGCAAGTTTTAACAAAACGTCACTTAGGGTTGGATCTCATTTGTCAACAGAGAGAAGCACTTTTCTATGCTGCTATCCTTTTCTGTCGCTCAGAAACGTCATTTGCCAGAGCGAGAGAGAGCGACGTAACGTTATCGTACCGGCCGTGCGATAGCATGCTATATATAGCATGCTATAGCATTCTCGCTCTAAGCACAGCAGCATCGAAAAGTATGCTTACAAATGAGATCCAATCCTTATAGTAAAGTGCAAGTGTGACATAATCTGATGTAAGTAATTTAATGAAAATTGGTAAGAATTTTTTTTTTATTTTTTAACCCCCGACAAAAAAGACTGGTGTCATACAGCATACTCATAAGTTTGACGCTAATATCTTTTAGTCTGTCTGTCTGGGGCATCAAAGCGCCCGAAAGAATGAACCAGTTTCGATGCATTTTTTTACGTAAAAGCAAATTCTCTTGCAGTCGTTCTTAGATATGTTCGATGAATATCGGTTTAACTGTTTAAAGTTATCGCGGATTAAAATGGCGCTACGGATATTCATCTAGTGATGAGTAGCAGAACTACCAATACGACTACTAGATAGTTTTTACGACACGAGCTTTGCCTTTTTTTTACTTTGTCTATGACCGACCTTCTTGGTTTTCCTTTTCCTCTCTTGGCTTCCACTTCTCCTTCCATGATGTTTTTCATGAAGTTTTCATGCCGCATAAGGTGGCCAAAAATCTTTCGTCGTCTTATCTCTAATGTATGCATTAAGAGGCTACCTGAGTTTTCCGGGGTCCAGTGCTGCCCCCATTTGAAATAAATCATTAAAAAGGTAACGGAGATAACATTTAAAATTTTGTCTTGACCAGGCACTAGACAACCCTTCAAACTATTTCATGAACTATCTGTTTACAGTTCAAAGTGAGAACGTAAAGCTTTTCTACGCACATACGCCAAAAGCGGCAGGTTTTCACAATTGTGCGTAGAAAAACTTTACGTCTTTCGTCAAATTTTAAATGATATCTCCGTTTCCTGTCAAATGATTTATTTCAAATGGTGGCAGCACTGGACCCCGAAAAATTCAGGTATTCCCTTAACGTTCTGTTATCATTGACAAGTTTCAGGTTTTGGATAAAGGAACAAAAATAGAATGTACCAGGTTCTTATTTAAATCCGTAAACCCTGTTAATAAGCAATGCGGCAGCAACTCACCGCTATTTTGATTACCTTTTTCCTCTTTAACGCTACGAATACCATGCTTATTAAGAGGATTATTTGGTCTGACAATCTTTCTAGCCCCGTTAGAGACTAGTGGCTCTCTGAGCCGCAGACCTCGCAAGTCATCCCGATCCGTTGAAGTTTATCGGGAATAAAGTTGTTCAGACAAAAAGTTGCTTCTTATTAAGGTGATAAATTTGTTTAAAAAACTTTTTCGAAATGAATGAATGTTTCGCCCCCACATTTCCCACAATATGATAAATTTCGAAATACATAATCGACTAAAAGTTCTATATCATTTTCAAACCTTCTCACAAAATTTCACGAGAATCGGTTGAGAAATGCGGCCTGTGGGTTAAAACAGCCGGACAGACAGACAGCCGGGCAAAAGTATTTTTGGCCAATCTTGTAACTGAGACGCTTCGCTCGCTCGGTCAGTAAAGACGCAATAACGTAAGTTATCTGTACACTGTACAAGCCAGCTACTGTGTTTTACAGAAATAGTTATAATACCCGGCACGTAAGTTGAACGAAAATGGCAGTCGTTGTTGTACGTTGTTTGTATCCATTTAGAATCACATTTCTGTATCATTTCTAACCGAACTTCAGATAGAAATGATTTCGGCTTGGAATAAAGACCAAAAAATCTCTTTTAACTCTTTAATCTCCAATTAAACAAGCGCTGACGGCCGCCATTTTTGTTCAACTTACTTGCCGGGTTTTGTACTAATATCACGTCAAGTCACAAGTAAAAGCTATTATGAAATAGCTGGCCAAGTGCGAGTCGGACTCGTGTACGAAGGGTACGATTATCTATAAAAAATCACGTTTTCTGTATGTGAGCCCCACTTAAATATTTATTTTCTCTGTTTTAAATATTCGTTGTTATAGCCGCAACAGAAATACATCATCTGTGAAAATTTCAACTGTCTAGGTATCACGGTTCATGAGATACAGCCTACTTTTTACACACTTTGGGTACGGAACCCTCAAAACAAAAACCTAATGTAACGCTAGTATGTTCTGCAATTCATAGATTACTAGATTTCCTGCATTGTCACTGCTGAGGTTTTTATCTCAGCTTAATAATGAAGTACCAAACAGCGGCTATGATTAATGGGGCTTGTTGTTGGTGACCCGACTTCACAACTCATTAAATTAAACTTCGGGTCGCCTTTAGACAAGGTTTGGTTAGTTTTGTTGACATTGGGCGAGCGATATCGCCGACTTTTGCGTGGTAAATAACACACATTATTCTTTTTTACTCAATCACGCAAAATGGTTAAATGGATTGGCATGAAAATTGAGCATATAGATAGCTTGTTTAATCTGGAAAAAATAGAGGTCTCCGTGGAAGTGATAGAAAACTGAGTAATATTTAGCCTTTGTCCATGCGGTAACCATTAGTACTAAATAAATAATACAAATAACAATTAGTATTAAATAAAAAATACACATATTATGATCATAAAGAATTAATTAGATTTATCTGTGTATTGATTAAATATGATAGTAACTGACAATTATGCCCTTTCAAACAAAAATATTTTTGTAAAGTTATCAAGGCGTCTTTGAGTAATCGGTGAACATACGTAAAGAAAAAAAAAGTAAAAGATTCCGACGAATTAATATCCTCAACTTTTTTGAAGTGTCTAGCTTTTTTGAATACAGACATTATCACTACTTTATCCACAACGAGGTAGACAGAGTCTAAGTCCATAAATTCCAAAGGTCACATTTAGCGTGATAGCGAGCGTGAAGATGGAAAAAAGAAACAAAAATAATGATGAGTTGCTAGCTGCATCACCTGTATTTTTATTCATATTTTGCCCATTTCGTCGATCGGGTATTACAATTTGCGTGGGAAAAGAAGCAGCTGGTACATTCTACGATTTTTCTTGTCTCCCAGACCAGCATTAAAGTTTTATTATTCCATTTTGCGCTCACTACTTTACTCTAGTAGTTTACTCGCCAAACGTGAACGGTTGTATTTAGTTCTACTACCCTTTCAGTTTCAACCTTGACCTATAAAATAATACTGAGTAATAGAATGATGTGCATCAGTGAACCAACATGCTTAATTTCAGGAACCTATGTCAAAATGTGACATAAAGTTTCACTGAACATAATTATGGAAGAGGGAACAGATTGAAAATTCTGGCAACTCAAGGCAGAAAGGGTTATAATTATAATAAAACCGGCCAAGTGCGAGTTGAACTCGCATGAAGAGGGTTCTATACAATGCCAAAGTTTTTAAATTAATACAAAATATCGCATTTAAAATCCTCACAGTAACTACAACTAGGTGCTATCTGGTGTTTTAGTAAATTGTTTAGGGTAAGTGAACGTGTTAAATTGTGTTTACCACTTTATTTTCAATTGATAGAATTTTTATAGGTTTTCCTGTAATCTACAAGCAATGAACTATATTTTGTATTTTTTTTTAATGTAAGGCTTAATAGTTTCGGATATGAGGGGAGGAATGGACAATTTCCACAAAGCAAGATCAGAATGTCCGTATTTTCATAGCCAAGTGTCAAATTATAAATCAACAATATTATCCGAAATATTAACTAACCAATCCACAAAGCAAGATCATAAGTCCGTATTTTCATAGCCAAGTGTCAAATTACAAATAAATCAACATTATTATCCTAAATATTAACTAACCAACCCACATCAAAGCATCAAAGCAAGATCAGAAGTTCGTATTTTCATATCATAGCCAAGTATAACATATCAGTATAAAATCAACAAATTCAGCAATTCAACAACAGTAACTGACCAAATTGCAAAAGAATCAAAAGGTCTTACGTACAGGGGGGCTACTCCATAAAATAATACGATAACCGTCCGAAAGTGACGTCCTGTTTCTACGTCAAACCAAATTAGGCTTTATAATTCGCAATTTAAAGCAATTTCTCTGTCACGTGACATGCCACTAATAACTACAATCAAGCTTCAATCAGATCGTCATATAGACAATGTAGTATTTCACGAACCTAGGGCATAAATTGTAATGCACTATTATTACTGTTGCATAGCTTAATACTACGGTATACTTTATCTAGCCTAAAAATGAACTTACTGTCGTGTGTTTGAGTCATTTTATTCACTAGTTGGGTACCAGATCTGAGCAGTTCGCCATTTTGACAAGCAGTCAATAAATGTACATTGACAAAAAAAAATTTGCTACTTTTCAACAACTCAAATAAGTACTTATTTCTAATTTTTCATCAAAACAATTTATAAAAGAATAATTTTTTTTTCAAACAAGCTTTTATCTAAAATGCTCCTCAAGATCAATCAAACGAGCCCTTACTCGATAGGGTTGCGTCGTTTCATTACAGAGTTCCTATGGCCACCTTCCGGCTCCGTTATCTAGTTCCATCATCAGATCAGCTCTATGTCATCATAATATTACATTGTCATGCGATATACGTATGCGTTCATAATGTCAGCTCTATCGGAAACCTCCCAAGTGGGTCAAATTTAACTTGCAACATTTGATTACAGACAGACAGACAACGGGACAGGTAAAACTAAATAAACGCTTGTTTGTTGAACTATTGTCGACCTCCGTGGCGTAGTGGTCACCATGCTAGTCCGCCACCCAGAGGTTCCGGGTTGGATCCCCGGTCAGGGCAAGTTGGAAAATAGCCTTTTTCAAATTGTCCTGGGTCTGGGATGTTTATCTATATATGTATTTGTTATAAAATATTATATCGTTGAGTTAGTATCCCATAACACAAGTCTCGAACTTACTTTGGGGCTAGCTCAATCAATGTAATTTGTCCCTATATATTTATTTATTTATTTATATTGTCTATAGAATTTGTATGAAATACAGGCTAATAGCGTCACAATCTCAAATATCAATCAGTTTTTCTGCAATAATAAATCTAAAATCACGTTGAAAATGGATATGATCAACGACATATTTTGTTAATAGTACTTAATAATTTATTTTTGACCCAGGAAAGTAATTAATACAATTGTATGTTTATAGAATAAACGCCTATTTTGCTTACGAGCGTAAACGAAGAAGTGGGGCGAGCACTTTTAAATTAGTTGATCTATGCTATTAGTTTATCTTGTAGGTACCTACATTATTATCAAATGACGGAGCGAACGAAGCGTCTCAAAGAATCAAAGATTCAAATATTTATTCAGTAATTAGACCTTTACAGGCACTTTTACACGTCAATATGTATAATTTATGTTACGTGTAAAGTAAAAAGCTACCGATACCAGCGCTTCGTAACGACCACTGCTGAGAAGAAACGCCAAAAGAAACTCATTTTCACAGTATTTGTCGCCTACTCGCCAGAAGGGCTTTGTCATATTATTATTATTGTCTTTTAATTAATAAATACTTATAATATAATACAATGTTGACACATTATAACATGTAATGCTAGAGAACAAGTAAACAAACATAAATTGCGTTATAGAAAATTTAAAAATTTTAAGTATTCAAAAAAAGCAAAGCCGAGCTGACCAGTCCCTCTCGGCAGCACCCGTTCACGAGTTGACGCACGGATCAGCCATCGTTAAACTCAACCTTATTAGAGGGAATCCAACGACCCGACCAGCGACGCCACCACCAGTTTCGAGATTGACCAAAAATGCTTTTGTCAAGCTGTTCGGTTGTTCAGTGTTCAGTGTTCCTCGCCTACAGGTCGCATTTCTCCACCGATTCATGTGAAATTCAGTGAGAAGGTTCGAAAATTACATAGATTTTTTAAATTTTCTGAAATTTGTCACAATGGCGGTAATATGGGAGATGATAACTTTAAAAATATCACATTCCAATCCTTTCGAAAACATTTCAAAAATGAAACTTTTTTGTTACCCTTATAAAATGCAACTTTTTTGTCCGAACGACTTTTTTTCCGATAAACTTCAACGGGTCGCTGTGACCAGCGATACAGATCACAGAGCCACTAGTAGTAGCTAGCAAAATTCGTGACGTATAGGGGTCAAATATTTATCCGGGAATTTGGAGACATGGAAAAAACTCTACCGACAAGGAAACTTTAAATGAGATGATGAGAGATGACCCTAAGGGTGGTAAAGTTGGAATTGCGTCATAGCGTGAATTTTAATTCATATATGGTGCGAGTTCCAACTGCTCAGCTGGCGATCTTCACAAAGGAAGATTTCTGGCCGAAGAGTGTTGTGTTCCGGAGATATCGCGGACGGTTTCTCTTAAGTGATATCCTAACCAATTTTATAAATTCCAAAGTCAGTTTGTCTGTGACGCCTTCACCTCTTAACTACTAAACCGATAATCGTAAAATTTCGCATACAATACGAGGGTATACATATCTCATCCTAAAAGATATTGTTTCTATACGGCGACACTGCGGGAGACATTAATTATTCTTAGTATTTTTTGCCTGAGAAAAGGCATGTCGTAATAAAGTATTGTCATATGCATGCATTTCTGAGTATAATAATTCGAAGTCGACTCATGTCGGAGTAGCATTATTGTCGGAGAAGAACGGCGTCGTAGTAGCATATTTTCCTAGTTAAGTCACGGCGAAGAAACGGATTGTCGTAGTACGGTAATGTCGGAGCTAAGGTATTTCGACGTAGCCTATTGTCGCAATGAAGTCGTGCCGCAGTTGCATATTGTCGAAATAAAACCCTTCATAGTATAGGTTGTCGGGGCTCCGTTTTCGAGTCGATTACCAGATCAGATGATCGTCGATTTTCGGTAAACAAATAGTTATGCAATCATTTGAACTTGAACAAGTTAAAAAGCTAAAACAAACAGTGATTACTGTCAACAGTGCTTCCTACGAAGTCTACGAACCGATATATCTACGAACAGTGTTTTCTATCAACAAAGTTTTAGGCGATACGTGCTGTCTACAAAAAGAAATTTCAGCTCTGATTTCTGTATGCAGTCATATCGTGAAAGCGTGTTTCTATCTGTCGTTTCACACTCTGTAACCACAGATACAAGCTACGTATAAACACAACTTTAAAAGAAAGTACGATATATTGCGAGGGAAAGGTTTCAGCACGTAGTTTGTTGAGCGTGTGCGGACGGAATGAAAACCTCAGTCGGGTTCATATTCATTAATGAAGAACCTTCGACGACTTCTGAAGGTTTCACTCAATGTTTTTTTCTTTTTAACCAACTTCCAAGAAAGGAGGAGATGATCAATTCGTCGCAATCTTTTTTTTATGTATGTTCACTGATTACAAGAAAACGCGTGGACCGATTTGAAAAAATAAAATACTTTTACTTAAAGGAGTATACTTGTCAGTTCTCATAGAAATTATATCAAAATCTGTTATGTAGTTTGTAGGAGAATTCGGTTTTCGAACATTCATGACATTACTAGTTGTATAATCACTAATATTATAAAGGCGAAAGTCTGTAAGTGTGTGTGTGTGTTTGTGTTGAACGTTAATAAAAGTTCTACGATGTTTTTGCCAAGGCAATGGACATTTATTCGGTATATACGGACATTTATTCGGCATTTATGCAATGCACCCAATATGCCCTTTTCTACCTGCGACACATGTCGGCGACCGTCGCCTACATATGTGTCGTTCGTCTGTAAAAATCATTATTATTAACACCTATCTAAGTAGGCAAACAGGTATTTGATATAGCTGTTGATAGGTTACATTAGTTTGTAGACACCTGTCCACACTGATATACCCAAGGTGCTATCCCTGGGTATACAACATTGTGTAGAAAACTACTGTTAATGTTTCTGTACTGGAAATTTACAAAAAAATACTTATATACGAGTATCAAGTAGTTAAACGTTGCAATAAAACTACTGATTGGAGACTTGTGGCCGAAATAAAAGTGAGATCACAATAAAACCGGATCAATCTTGTCCACCGTTGATTTTATTTCTCTAAACACCATTACGTTAGGCGTCTCCCATTATCGCCCCCGTAAAACTAGATTGTATCGCCTTTGTTGTAATAAAAGTAATATCGAGACGCGTTTGATTTTTCGCCTCAATTCCTGTTTCAGTGGTAGTTTCCTGTTATTTGTGATAATGTCGATTCTTTTGCTTTTTTTATAAGTTTTTTACCATTTTATTCCTCATGAAATTTTAATGTTATACTGAACATCGGTGATTTGTATCAACCGAACTGTTGCTAAAAAGTTGCCCGTGTTCGGTTGTTTGTTTTTGTTTTTCGTAAGTGTATACAATATGTAACAAAAACCCTGTTCGATCCTTGTAGGAGCAACTCAGACCGTCAATATGAACAACTTTTCCTACGGGACCAACCCTTGAAACTCGAAAAAAAAATTGACATTTTCGTACAAAAGTGTTAGTACGGCTCGGTAATTTGTACGAAAATGTCGATTTTTCTTCGAGTTTCAAACATTGCTCCCATAAGAAAAGTTGTTCATATTGACGGTCTGAGTTGCCCCTATAAAGATCGGACAGGGTTTTTGTTACATATTGTATAAGTGGCCAACACTGTTGTCAAATTCTCAGGCTGTCTAAAGGCAACCGACATAGCTTGACGACTAGTTTGCTCAACCGGACTAACCAACCGAACTACTTTTACTTAACAATAAACATCTTATCTGAGATAGTGGAGCACTGCGATACAAGCCTTGCCTACAACAGGCTCTAATCTCCAGGCTAGGATCAGCTTTACCCCTACATCATCATCATTTCAGCCGCATAACGTCCACTGCTGGACATAGGCCTCTCCCAAGGATTTCCAAAATGACCGATCACGAGCGGCCTGTCCTACGTTTCGCTTGCCAGTACGCGGTCGCCATTCGAGAACCCTTTTGCCCCATCGGCCATCGGTTCTTCGCGCTATGTGTCCCGCCCACTGCCACTTCAACAAACTAATCCTCTACATGTTACATTGTTATTCTGTTTCTAGGGAAAATAAAAACTTTTTTACTTATAATTTTTTTGAAGTCGCCTTCTACGAGATCTACGAGAAGACTTGTAGCGGTTGCTGCGTGCCAAGCCACACAATTTAAATCTATTGACGATGATTTACACCAATTGTCTTAAATTTATTGATGATGATGATTTACGCCACATGTCTTTTCTCGCCTCCAACAGAGATGTTGACATTTTTCATTTAAGTCTACCTCAATTCCAGAGACAAAAATACGCACAATTGTACTTTCATAACACTGTATGATATTTTTAAATAATAGTGATATATAAGTAAATATATGTATATTCACACATAATTGCATGTACCTAATTTTTATAAGTGTAACAGTTCTCTCTAGTATCATTTAACTATTATATTATGTTTTGAAGTTCATAGGCTCCACACACACGCACACATAGAATTTTAATTTGTTTTGTGTGTCAATAAACAAATAAATAAATAAATAAAACACGTATTTTATTTTTATTTTTGAATCGAACTTCTGTAAAAGTATAAATATGTGAATGGAACGAAGCGTCCGGCTGATTACTTTTTAATAGCTGCCCGATCACCAGACTCCGTCGTGTAACTCTGACGCTCTTCGTTTTGCAATACGTGACCTAGCCTCCTATTAGGTTTCTTTCCTTTCCTTTTGCGCCTGAAATTAATAGCTTCTGGATGCAATTCTGCTCGAGTAAACATCGCGAATGCACATCTTTTCTCGGTTACGGTGAAATACAAACCGAATACCTGTAAACATTTTTTTATTTTGTTTATTTAAAAAGGTTTTTTCCACGAAAACGCCCGTCAGGGTCCTTAATTGTTACTTATTTTGTTAATAAAGACCTTTATGATGCATTTTGGAAGCAATAATAGATATGATTATGATTATGAGCATTAGCACGAATATAGATATATGAACAAAGCCATATATACAAATATGACATATGAACAAAGGATGAAAGAACTGAACCTCACGTCACGAGACCTACAAGATTCTAACAGGATATTATGATGTACCCAATCTACAAGACATATTTACATTTTCTAACAACAAACGATTGAGAAGACATCAGCTGAAATTGTGCCGTATGAAATCAAAAAGGAAACCATTTCATAATTTTCTCTCCAATCGAGTGGTTACAGACTGGAACAAGTTACCAGAGAATGTTGTGACTGCACCTTCAGTGAACGGCTTTAAAAACAGACTAGATAAACACAAGATCTCCAAACATCAAGACGCACACGCATTAGCTTAATTAGCTGCTAGTGTGTTCTACAATAAATAATAATTATAATATTATTATTATAACTATTAGATAGTTAGAAAACAGTGAAGTTTTGTTGGTAAATTTTATTAGTGTACACAATATTTGCTTACAAAAATACAAAATTGTCTGCCGTTGTAATTTACATTACGGAAAATAAAGTAAAATAATGCAATACAAAGTCAGTTTAACTGAGTTTAAAAGAGATATTATTTAGTTATTTTTTATGCTATATATTAGCCCCCTTATTCATAAAACAATAGAAACGTTTGCTAAACTTATTTTAGTTAAAATATGTTTTGTCTCGTTCTTTCAACATCAAATATTCAAAAGAGGGAAAGGGACAAAACATGTTTTAACTAAAAAAGGTTTAGCAAACGCTTGTTGTTTTTTATGAATTTGAGGGTTAGAATATTAAGTAGTTATTGTGTTTATATAATATATTTAGTGTAGAGGTATAATATTCTAACTGCGTCACCAGTTATTATATATTACCAATCCTTCTTTTTTTGTATGCCTGTAAGAGACTGCTTCGGCGATAAGGCTGCCTCTTGTACCTCATTATATGATGTTACCTTTATTTTATTCCGAATATTTACATGTTTTTGGTGCAATATTCTTTTTTATTTATTTATTATTTATTAAATCTTTATTGACCAAAAAGTACAAAAGGACTTAACGCTAATATATTCTCTACCAGTAAGCCTTAAGGAAAAACAGAAATAAATTTGTGAGCGATAAGCTCTTAAAGATATATAGTATATTATAAACATACATATACAACATACGTACATAATTACATATATTTTATTAATATATACATACACATACAATCATATACATACATAAATACATAATATAAAACAAAACAATTTAAGATAATGATTAGTTTTGCATGTATTATAACGATCTGTTTCACTTAAGTGAAACAGTAAATTTTAGAATAACATAGAATAGGAGATAAATGTATTTAGGTTTATATAAACACACATAAATATTGTAAGCATTTTTGTAAGCACCAACGACTACAACAAGTATTCCAAAGGACGCCTAGTCACCTGTAGTAGGTACAGGTCTCTTAGGAGACCTATTTCATTAACTAGTATGACAGTGACCCTGTATACTTTACAAAGTATACAGGGTCACTGTCATACTAGTTGACATAGTTGTAGTAGTATGACAGTGACCTTGTATACTTCACAAAGTATACAAGGTCACTGTCATACTAGTTGACATAGTTGTAGTAGTATGACAGTGACCCTGTATACTTCACAAAGTATACAAGGTCACTGTCATATGTCAGTATTTTAATATAAATAAGCTACTTAGTAAATAAGAACTTTGTATTGTGAAGACAAAATAAAGATTTATTATTATATTATATTATGTAGTATTGTATTATTATTTTCATGAAACACAAAAACTTTCAATATATACAACTTATTACCGGTTGCATATCTAAATTAACGGAGCACAACTGTTGTGCTACTTCGGAGCCCGGGGAGCGCTCTTCCGCTTTTTCTTCTCCTAGCATGTTTCGCCAAAAGTACTTTAAATTAAAAATTTATTTATTAAGACTATGTAACGTTAATTTTGCGGCCATATAAATGTATCAGTTTGCCCTACATAATCAGCTCAGTAAAATCTTAATGTAAAAAAATGCACATTATTAAAATAATCATTTAATTTAAACTATGTCCTTTTTATTAAATATAAATATAATTTTTTTTTAGATTTGGTTGATCATTTTGAACCACTTTTCCTTATAAACGTTAATTGAAATACGAAAAATAAAATTATTATTTTATTTATTTTTCAAACTTCGGTATACATTTTTTATGAAAAATTGTTCAAAATGATGTACTGAAGCACACTTTAAAATATTTGTACTTAATAAAAAGGGACATTGTACGTCATCATCATCATCATCCTCACGTGTTCCCGGTTGCATCCTCAGCAGTAACGCTTCAGAGCCCGGGATCCGCTACCTAACCAAGGAGATTTGACGAGGTTGCTGGTTTTTACACAGAGCGACTGCCGTCTGACCTCCACAATCCAAAGGGCAAACAAGGAACCAATCCTTTGATAGTTTGATGATCAAACGCTAGGTGGCGTTCGGGACCCACAGTTTTACGTGCCTTCCGAAACACGGAATCATCTTTCTTTTCGGATAATCAGGTGATTAAAGCCTGCAATATCCTATCCAGACTGGAAACAACTTTGCACAAAGTATGTTTCCCAGTGGGAATCGAACCCATGACCTCCGGGTCACAAGGCGAACGCCTTGACCACTGGACCACGGAGGCAGTCAAATGTTTATTGTACGTATACGTAAAATAACATTCCCCTACAATAGGCACTAAAATATGGCTCAAAACGCACGACTCCATGTCACAGTAAAAAAGTAAATAAAGAAGAAAAACCAGGCATGACAAAACGATACATCAAATTAACAAAATGAATGGTTATTCGCGAGACGGTGCCAAGAACACTAGAATATTATTTTTCATAACGACTCATTTTCTTGAAATGGGTCGCCATTACCATTGAGGCATCAGGCAGTGACAACAGTTACTTTGCGACTCTGAAAAATGAATGCCGTGATAACGACCGTGCATTCCTCTTGCAACCATAGGCTGAACCCAATGTTTGAGACTTTTAATAATATATAGGGGCAAAAAACACTGATTGAGCTAGCCCCAAAGTAAGTTCGAGACTTGTGTAATGGGATACTAACTCAACGATTCTATATTTTATAACAAAAACATATATAGATAAACATCCAAGACCCAGGACAACTTGAAAAAAGCCATTTTCCAACTTGCCATGACCGGGGATCGAACCCGGGACCTCTGGGTGGCGGAATAGCATGGTTACCACGGAGGTCGTCAAAACTTGTGTTGTCTACATTAATTATTCAACGAGCGAGCGAAGTTCTTCGAGTCTACTTAAAGAATCCAGCGTTTGTATGTATGTACCATGTGTTACATTTTTTTTTGCTGTAAAATAAAGAGTTATTTATCTATATAGACATGTATGTATAGACTGCCTCCGTGGTCCAGTGGTCAAGGCGTTCGCCGTGTGACCCGGAGGTCATGGGTTGGATTTCCACTGGGAAGCATTGTTTTTGAAAAGTTGTTTCCAGTCTGGTTAGGATATTTAAGGCTTGAATCACCTGATTATCGGAAAAAAAGATAATTCCGTGTTTTGGAAGGCACGTATAAACTGTAGGTCCCTGTGGGCCACCAAGCGTTTGACCATCAAACTATCCAAGGATTGGTTCTGGTTTACCCTTGGGTTGCGAAGGTCAGACGGCAGTCGGTCGGTGTAAAAATCAGTAACCTCGTCAAATCTCCTTGGTTAGGTAGCGGACCCCGTACACTCCTCTTGCAGCCGTAGGCTGGACCCAAAGTTGGGACTTGTGTTATCTACATTAATTTGAACATGTGCCAAATCGGTCAAGGAATTGCCGAGACATGGGTTTCCGAGTTCACAGTTCGGGGTTAACCTAGTTATTTTGACCCCAACTTAAAATTTCAAGTTCATTGCCCAAATCTTTTTGTAAGTATATAATGTGTAATTTTTATACTTGATCAAACGAAATATGAGAATATTAGACGAAATATTATCGATAAAAAAAACGAAAAAAGTAATTATGTTAGTTATTTAAAAAATCCAGGCACATGGATTTATCGTCAATTATTTTAAACTAATTTCCTGTTTGGTTAATTATTTTTTACTTTCTTAGCTTCTTATACTTTGTAGTTCACGAATGAGACAACTTTGAAGAAAATACGCCGTTAACTTAAAGAGAAAAAAAATCAAAACAAGACTTTAAGAAAACAAAAAATTAAAGGGGTTAACGATTTTTTCCGATTTTTTATCGATAATATTTTGTCTGATATCCGCAGATTTCGTTTGATCAAGTATAAAAAATACACATTGTATAGCAGTGTAGTAATCAGGAAAATTTTGGATTTGTTCCAAATTGTTTTGAATTTTCCAGACGAATGTTTAAGTATATTTTTATTATTTTAAGTGTTCCTATATTGAAAAAATACAGTTATTAAAAATGTTATTTTTTAAAAAATGGGATCCTACGGGAATAAATCATAACAAAGACAGTCTGTAGTCTATCATAACCTTTTATAACCTTTCAGAAAGAAACTACTTAGAATCTGAAATTATTGTATTGGAAAATGAAGTTTGCCTTAAGTCTTAGGTTCTTAGATAATTTTCGTTTGAACTTACAGGAACGTAAGCTCTTAAGTACTAAATAAGCTACCTACTTAATTATGAAATGAACTTTGATCTCATCAAAGGTTAATATTTAGGTATTAAGTTAATTTCTAACTAGTTTTTTGAAGTGATTATTTTGGAAATACTTGGTCCGTGTTCAACAGTGGACGTTATACAGCTAAAATGGAGATTATGATGATAACTAGCATTTTCCGGCGAGTTTGTTAGTTTACCTCGAAAATCTTATTCCCTTTGGATTATATTAGAATTTGGGCCATATCTCACTCTCCAGTGTTTCACGTATATTTTTTTGTTACGAGGTGATGCTTATAAAAGTTTTGATACCTCACAGAAACCTCACGTTTTCGGGATAAAAGTATTTTAAGTAAATTCAGGTAATATGTTATCTAAATACCAGATTTCATTATAATCCATTCAGCCGTTTTGGCGTTAAAGACATCGATTTATTATCCATACAAAATCTAACTGCTTTTTTTAAATATTAATACGATAATAGGATTATCTTAAGCTCCTTCGTGCAATTGCAAGATGCAGTCGTCCAGCGTCAATGTGTACTGCTTTAATGCATACTACAATGCGATACAAAAAAGAATATAAAAGATTGTTAAACGTTAAAGAATATTGTGTTTTTATTATTGAGTGCTTGAAACATCTAACGTAAACAAGATGCTGAGTACGTACTTATGTTTGCGAAGTACTAGCTTCTTCTTTTCCAGCATAGATTGTAGAAATAGATCAAAAGTCTGGACATTAACATAGGGATCCTAACCTTAACGAAAGAGATATGTTGGTAGGTACAATGCGACACAAATAAGTTGAACAAATATGGCTGACTTCAAAGCATTTTCGCACAAATGTTCGAAACGTAAATTGAACCAAAATGGTGGTTGTCGGCGCATTATTTGTACCTGCGCCGATAACCGCCACTTTGGTTTAACCTACGTGCCGGGAATTCGTACAAAAGTGCTTTGAAGTCCGCCATATTTGTTCAACTTATTTGTGAAGCATTGTACCTACCAACTTATCTCTATCGTTAAGGATAGATCTATTTTTACAATCTATGCTGGAAAAGAAGCAGCTAGTAATTCGCAAACATAGGTACATACTCAGCATCTTGTTTACTTTGGATGTTTCAAATACTCAATAATAAAAACACAATATTCTACAACTTATAACACTAGTTTATATTTGTTTCTGGTTAAAAACCTCGTTTTACTCCCAGCCAGTCACGTACTCAGAAATCATGTTTACCTGAACAGCGAGCGTTTCAAACAAACACTCAATAATGAAAACACTCAACACTAAACACAATTTTTCAACCGCTCAAAGCGAGCACTCTGCGAATGGAGGCAGTCAGCCGAGCGCGTTTTGGGAGCGCCACCAGGGATCCGTAAGAAACTTATCTTGGAACAAACTCTCTTTAGGATGTTTTATTAGATCGGAGAAAAGAAAAAAAATAGATTTTACTAGCAGCTTCATATATATAAAATGTTTGAGTTGTAACTACTTATCACCCAAATTTTGTTCAACGGCTATATTTTACGCTAAGCTTAATTCTTCTCTTAGCATCTAAGCATCCACTTAAACTATAAATTTTTCACATACGTACTATAAAATTTTCATATCATTAATTTTACACGAAATTGCTTCAAACATTCTCATTTCTCCTTCAATTATAAGTAATTGAACTTGAATCGAACGTACATCAAAATACGGAACCAACATTTTACCTAGTCACCGTTCTTCGCTATTATTTTCACCGTGCCCCGCCATTTGGCCTTTGATAAATGTGGTGTGCGACACCCGGCGGCTGGTGACTTCATGCATAATGCTCTTCCGACTGCCGACTGATGGAATCGATAGTGAGATGGCATTTTTGATGTTTACGCTAGTGTGATAGATGTTACTTTTCTTCTCCATTATTCTTTGTCTATCTATATTTTTTATTTGTTTTTTGTTGTTAAGGAGAAGTAAAATAAAAGTATACATAGATTTTCTGACAAAATTCATTAAAATTCAATCAAATTTATTTATTTGCAGTTAATAGGGTTTTAACAAATATGGTCAAATACATTGTGTATTTGGCCATCTTTTTAAAACCCCAAGTACAGTTTAAATTCACTTATCTATTTTACAAGAATTATCTGCTAATCATTTAGCATGCAGAATTTATTACTTTTTAGTACGTAAAGAAACATATAGGTACTACATGAAAATACTGAAATTTTCGTAACTAAATTATTTCATTAATTACATACTAAATTTTATCTTCTAAACATTTTTAACAGTATTTAGTAGTACTAACATTTTATCACCATAAAAAAAAATAAAAAAATATACTAACACAAGTAAAAGAAGGTGAAAGTGTACCCGTTTCTTTTTTTTTATAAAATTCTTTTTTATGTGTGCGTAATTGTTATAAGCACTTTTTATGTTTAGTATATAATTCACTTAACTACCATAATTACTTAAAAAAGAATAGTACCTAATGTATATTTTAGAAAACGTATTTTTTATTTTCTTGTATTTTTTATTTGTGCTTTTTTTTTTCATTTTTAAAGACATGTAATACCTTATCTACTGACTGTACTTATGTAAAAAACGAACGGAAGACCAAAGCAATATGGCGAATTCGAATATTTGGCGAACTTCCGCCCTGTAATTTCCAATTCGGGCTAACAAAGATTGTTAATTCTGATGGCATCCTGTGGACCTCAGAAAATTTAATTGAAAAACCAATCAGCGATGACAACCGGTTGCTTCACTGAGAACGCGCAAACTGGGGACGTGGGACAAGTCGGAAATTTAAAATGAATTTACATATTTTGCATGTGTGTCTGTTAACTTTATAACGGTTAGTATTGATTCTTTCGATAGTAAATGTTGGAAAGTATAATTTATATTAACATTATATAGGTTTAACTGTGATTTATTTTAGATTAGACTAGATTTCATTTCATTCTTTATCTACTCGTTGCCCATTTCATCGCAGTAAATATAATCGTATAATAAAATCAGATTACACGAAATAGGTTACGTACCTAATGATATGAACTTCCACAATATGAAATATGCTTTCCGGACGATGAATTTTAGGTCAAAAAATCGATCTGTTCTATTGTACACTGAATGAATTTACTAAGGTAGCACTGTGTACAATGCCTAAGTTATGATGATGTTAGGAGAACAAGGTAGATATAACGCAACTAATAAGTTGGAAAAATTCCTATAAGGTAGTTGTATAGGAAACGAATAAAATAAAGTGCTAGCTTAAGTGTAAATCTGTATTGTAACTGAAACATACATGAAACATAGCCCATCAGGCTGGGTAGGGACCAATACTAAACTGGGTTTCTTTCGGCGTAATCTTCCCAGCAGTGGTCGTTCCGAAACGCTAGTAGTTAAAGCTTTTGCACTAAAATAATATTTAAAAAAATGACCTTCAATAAGATATAAATTTATCCTACATTGAATAAAAATTGTTGACTTTGACTTTGACTATAATAAAATTTCTGATAGGTTGGAAATTTGAATGCTGCTAAGGCTAAGCAGGACCCAAAATTCGGACATTACTTAACGACTGTCAAAAAAAATGGGATTAACGGTTTTAAGGCTCCACAAGTGCCTACCTACAAACTCAAAGTACAAGTGCATAGATCTGATTTTGCCTGTACAAAGCGGTTCTACTCCACACACGGGTTCAGTCATCGAGCAATCGAGCTGTGTATGATAAAATTGATAAATAACTGAAATAACGAAATTAATACTTCAAATACGCGGTCAGCAGATCAAATTTCATTTTTTTTATGCCATTTATTCATTATCATCATCTAATCAGATTAATAAATTCGCGCACTGGAAAAAATATCTCACTCTAAGTAATAATGAGTCTATGACAATCTCACTCTAAGTCTATCGCGTGATAGACACTTTATATAAGTTTATCAATGGTGCCATGCTAGTATGTTAACTATCAGTGGCGGCGCTAGGCGTCAGCGATGTCGGCGACCGCCGACGGCCTTGCGTTTGAGGCGCGATATTCTATAAGCCTGATTTCAGCCCGGAAGCACACAGGCTTTTGTAGTTAAAAATCGCACTCCAAACCCCAAGGCGTTCAGCCGGTCACCCTACACCTTCAAGCAGTGGAGTAAGTAAATATCAATAAAGTGATACTACAAATGCATATTGATTTCGGCCAGGAAACAGTAAGCACACAGGCTTTTGTAGTTGAAACTCACAAAAAAGTTTTACAAGTTACTTAAAGTTTAGTTGTTTTTTATTTATTTTCGTACGCGTGTACGGTATCCAGATTCTCATATATTAATCTACAACTCGGCTAATGTAATTTAACCTTTTCTTTTTGACTGGGAAATAAAAGAGGCCTCGCAAACCTGATGTCACCGGCGTCCACGTGTGGTCTACCGCCGCCACTGTTAATTATTTTTAACCGACTTCCAAAAAAGGAGGAGGTTATCAATTCGATACGATCTTTTTTTTATGTATATTCACCGATTATTCGAAAGCGTTTGGAACGATTTGAAAAAAAAATGTTTGAAAGAGTATCTTTGTAAGGTAGTCCCATAGAAATTTTATTAAAATTTGGTTGGTTAGTTTGCGGGTGAAGGCGGTTTTAGGCGATTCTCACACTGCTCCGCACCCCGCTGCGAAGCGCGGGGCCGCCATACAAAAATCACGCGCATAGACGCTGTACGTGTCAGTGTGTTGTATTATGCGTGTTTTCTATACAAATTGAGGTGCTTGCATACAGTCCGGCCCCGCGCTACGCAGCGGGGTGCGGAGCAGTGTGAGAATCGCCTTAATTTTGATAAATTTAATTGTCGCAAGTTCAAACGTCATGCGTCACTCGTTTCCATCATTGCGTCGTGTATTGGCGATATTGCAGTGACCTCCGTTATATTGCGAACGCAATATGCAGTCGCACGGCTGACAATAAATAAAACTGTAGATTTTCCATTTTTCTGCAACGCCAATACTTCGGTATTTCGATTCGTTCCTGCCTCTCTATCCGAGCACGATTTTATTGCTATAAAATAGCCAAATGATATCTAGAGATATTTTTCTTCTGGTTTTGAAGGAAAAGCTGGTTTTATTATTTTATTTTTGACTGTTTAATATAGATAGAAAAATCCATTTGATACTTTCAACGTGTAAATGTAAGGTCAAACTTAGAATCAAAAAAATCTTCAAAAATAATATTATGACGACAGGTTTTTTCTTAAGATGTATGCGTTTTATTAGAGTTCCGTAGCCAAATGGCAAAAAACGGAACCCTTATGGATTCGTCATGTCTATCCGTCTGTCTGTCGTCCGTCCGTATGTCACAGCCACTTTTTTTAAAAACTATAAGAACTATACTGTTAAAACTTGGTAAGTAGATGTATGTAAACCGCATTAAGATTTTCACACAAAAATAGAAAAAAAAAAACAATACGTTTTGGGGGTGACCCATACTTAGAACTGAAACTCAAGATTTTTTCCCCTCTAACCCATACGTTTGGGGTATCTATGGATAGGTTTTCAAAAATGATATTGCGGTTTCTAATATAATTTTTTTCTAAAAAGAACAGTTTGCGCGAGAGACACTTCCAAAGTGATAAAATGTGTGTCCCCCCCTGTAACTTCTAAAATAAGAGCATGATAAATAAAAAAAATGTATGATGTACATTACCATGCAAACTTCCACCGAAAATTGATTTGAACGAGATCTAGTAAGTAGTTTTTTTTTAATACTTTTATTAAAACATCGATCAAAGTTACAACGAACTACAAGAACTTTTATATTATGTTACTTGCTGCTACGGAACCCTTCATGGGCGAGTCCGGCTCGCACTTGTCCGCTTTTTTATTATTTATTCACTTTCGGAAGGCTTTCAAAAAAAAAAGGAAAAATATCCTACTTTTTCAAATTTTTTACAAGCTTTTATTTAACTTGCATTGTATTTTGTAATTTTGAATTTTTGTGTAACTCGAATGCCAATTCAACATTATTATAACATGAAGCTGATCTGAAGATCAGCGGCATCCAAAAGTGACCATAGGAAAATTGTAGAAAACCAGGTAAGATGTTTTTTTTTAACAATTTTTTTTTTAAATCTGAAACGTAAATTACGGGATAAATGCGATTCGAACTCGCGCACCAAGGGTTCCGTACCATTATCCATTAATAAAAATTGAGCTACAGCGTGGTAACATGGCAAACAGACGGCCGGACGGCCAGGCGGACAGCGAGGTCTTATTAACAGGTCCCGTTTTTACCCTTTAGGTATGGAACCCTAAAAATTGCTAAAAGTATGAATGAGCACGTAATATTTTCTTGCGCACAGTCGTTTCAGCTGACTGACACAAGCGTCAGTCAAACGTCTACAAAACCTCCGCAGAGCGGCCTCACCGCGAAATTGTAGCAACCTAATTCCGAAATGAAAACGTCTTTCAGAAATGGTAAATTACAGTCATTTGGATAATTTCTGGTAATTAAGGCCATACACATAAACACTACTATCAAGTCTCATGTCTTTAAACTTTGTACGTATCTCAAGATAAGTTTTACCCGACTGCGCTAGAAGGAAGGTTATGTTTTTCGAGAGTATGTATGTATGTAATTATGACATAACAATGTATTCTCAGTCCACATTTCTAACTTTAATATCAGTATAATTATTGTAAGGTTGACGTTGTTGGAGAAAATGCTGCAGTACAGTTTGTTACCGCTTCTTCTGTACTTGCGCTTAGGAGGCGGCAGTAAACTTAGCTGTAAGTAAATGATCTGACGTCAACAACTAGCTATTAAGAAATTGAAAGAAAAAAAATGACAATTATCAAGTGATACAAATATCCAAAGATAAATAAATGATTTTTGACTTTCGACTTTTGACTTTTGACTTTGTATGTAAGTATGTATGTTTGTATGTATGTATAATGGTTTGGCACACTATACAGCCTGAACGGCTTGATGGATTTTAGCTTGAGAGGTGACGTTATTCGTATTAACTGTGAGAGTGACAATGGGTATATGTAATTAAATAATAATAATTATAAAAAAAGAGGCAGTCGTTTTTTTGGTTTTTGTAATAATTACTTGTTGTTGCTACAAACTTGATCGTCTCCTTATAAATGTTTTATTTTAAATGGGGGCAGCACTGAATCCCGGAAAATTCAGGTAAATTAGTTAAATTGTAAACAGTTGATGATTAAACTTGGATGAAAACAAAATTTCAATTGTATTTATTTATTTTTTGCGATAAAGAGTATTGTTTTGTATTGTTTATTTGAATTTTGAAACAATACAGTTTAATAAAATCACAATAACTTAATCCACACAAAGTAAACGAAGTAATCAGATGATAATTTTAATAACATGGAATGAAATTATTAAACTCTCATCATTTGTGTTCAGTACACACAACTCACACATTCACAACAAAACATTTACCATGGCATGGTCTCATCAACGAACCGTATGGAACCACCAGATACATAGGGCGCTGGTTGAATCCGGCTCGAAGGACCATTAACAGATTCCAGTAACGTCTTATAATGAAAGATTATTTTAAAGACTAGTCATACAATAATAACGATAGCGAGATCTAAATTCCTTCATCATCATCCGAGCGTATTCCCGGTTGCTTCCTCAGCAACAACGCTTCAGAGCCCGGGGTCCGCTATCTTACCAAGGAGATTTGACGAGGTTGCTGGTTTTTACACAGAGCGACTGCCATCTGACATCCACAACCCAAAGGGCAAACCAGGAACCGATCCTTGGATAATTTTGATGATCAAACGCTAGGTGGCGTTCGGGACCCACAGTTTTACGTGCCTTCCGAAACACGGAATCATCTTCTTTTTTTTTCGGATAATCAGGTGATTCAAGCCTGCAATATCCTATCCAGAATGGAAACAACTTTTCACAAAGTATGCTTCCCAGTGGGAATCGAACCCATGACCTCCGGGTCACAAGGCGAACGCCTTGACCACTGGACCACGGAGGCAGTCGAGATCTAAATTCCTTAACCGCCTTTTTTACGGTTAGTGAAATCTAAAGTTTTATACTAGAACAATACAAACAAATTGTCTAAACATGATCTGAAACTTACATCACCTACTGGAAAGTAGGTGAAGCAGTTAATATAAGCAAAGCAGAGAGTAGGTAATAATGTATATTTTTTTTAAATGTCCCTTTCATATGATACCCCAGACGGTATGATTAGATTTCATTTTATTTTTTAGTTCATTGCTTTAAGGCCTATTGAGGGCGCTACCGTAAATTCACTGTGACGTCACATGGCTTATAACCAGCAGACAACCAAAACGCTTCCGATGATTGTCATTGGTCAAGGTAACATGAATATCTTTGAAGATACGAGGGAACAGATAAATGAACACAAATACATTGTGAACATACATACTGCGGCAAACCACATAACACTCCATTTGGCTTCACCGTAGACGGATAAAAAGCTTTAAAACCTCGATTTGTACGAAAAGTGTAATATTCAAAATGTTTTCTTTAAATGTTGCCACTACTTGGTTCACAGACGACTCTTATGTACTGAAAATATTTACCAACCATTGTTCCAACACGCTGTTCAAAGAGCGAGGTTATAATGAGCACAGTCTACTTTATACACAGAGTAAGCCCGTTATTAAAAACAAACAGAGGCGGAATCTGTGGTGTTGCACATTACACTGTACCGTGTGTTGCCAATTAAAGAGAATATAAATGTTAACCTTATTAAAACCAGGTTTACTAAATTAAGAATTAAAATTAAAAATTAATTAGAAGTGAGAACAGTGTGTTTAAGATACTGAAACAACACCAAAGAACATATACATATTAGTTAAACAGGCATTACATTGTTTAAAAAAATATTAAATTCAAAAATGAATTACTAAAACTGTGATTTTGATTATTAAAAAATATGGTATCCCTACTCTGTAACATAATGCGATGATCATAAACAATTAATCACGTAATTTTCCTTTACGAATTAGACAAAGCCTGGTGTTTTTAGACCCAAAAACTAATGGCAAAAGTAGTTCCCTAAACAGGTACTTGCGACTGCTCTTCTTACATCGAACTTACCGATTTGAACATTATTTATTTTCATAGCATTACAATGCTACACAAACAATATCTAAATTATGTAATGAACAATTTCGCCCTGAGTGAAAGGTTGACTCGTGGCAAAATTTATCATAACAAATCTTTAATTCAGATTTGACGCAGTCATGTTTTAATCAAAAGATACTTCATTGAATTCTATTTATCGACCTTTCATTTAAAACATATATTATCCAAACTTTTTGTTTTACTCGATTGTTCACTTAATATTTGAGCCGACGTTTTATGTTCCAAGAAACTTGATATAAATAAATATGTGCAACTCTCTTCTGCAACTCCTTTACTTTGTAACTGTATACTCTAAGTGCACTCTAAAAGTGGTTTGTGCAAAGATGTTCTGAAATTGCAACGTGGAAGCATAGTAATAAAGTTTGCTTTAATTTGGAATTTAGATATTCTGCACACTACATTTTATGCGATACTAGCGGCCTGCCCTGACGTCGAGTGCCATACAATGATAAAAGTCGGAATCAACAGCTTAGCGCGCCTTTCCAAGAAAGGACTATAGAGATATTATGAGCTTGTGAACACTGTTTTCGATTTAGGGATCTGTTTTTGAAATATTTAGTTTTAAAGTGAACAATTTGTTAGAGTCAAGTTCCCCCCCCCCCATCTATCTGCTAAACGGTTATATATGGACACGTGAAAAAATTCACAGCTATAGTATATATAATGAACTTTAAAGGATAACTATCAGAGCTAAGTAGGGTTTACAAAGTAAAAAGTTATAGGCGATCAACTTATATAATATACTCGGAAAAGGAAAATTTCGTACAAATTCAGATTTTAGATGTTTTCAGAGGCATGATCTCAAAGTTGGCATTCGTAACTACGGAACCCTATATTGCGCGTGGCCCGACACCCATTTGGCCAATTTCTTTTTTTTTTTGTCACTCATCGTCCAATCACGGACCACACCCTTTATCGCCTAACTTGCGAAAGCGCTAGTAATGAGTAATCCCGCCGCCGGGCTACCGAGCTCCTAAAACATTCATCATCATCCCTCACGTATTCTTGGTTGCATTCTCAGCGGTAACGCTTCAAAGCCCGGGATAGATAACCTAGGTGATTTGACGAGGTTACTGGTTTCTACACAGATCAACTGCCGCCTGACCTCCGCAATCTAGTGGGTAGACCAGAACTAATCATGGGATAGGTTTGATAGATAGATAGAGAGGTAGATATGGCGTTCGGGACCCACAGTTTATACGTTTCGAAATACGAAATCTTTTTTTTTTTCGGATAATCAGGTGATTCAAGCCTGCAACATCCCAACCAGACTGAAAACAACTTCTCACACAAGTTCACAATGCTTGTATGTGTATTGTATGTATGCTTTCTCGACAAGAAAATAATAATTAGAGATTGATGAGTGTAGATGAAGCGAAAGAGGTTTGTCAGGATAGTAGCAAGTGGAGGTCCATAGTCTCTGCCTACACCTGTGGGAAATAGGCGTAATATTATGTATGTATGTATGCTTCCTAGTGGGACTTGAACCCACGAACTCCGGATCACAAGGCGAACGCCGTGACCACTGGACCAAGGAGTCATTCACTCCTCAAACATTGTAGTCACCTAAGAATTTGTTTCGTTAAACACATAACTAGCATTTTTACGGCTTTAATTCCTCGAAAATCGTGGATGTTGTAAAACGTTTGCTGGCAGAATTCCACAGCGTAAGTGCGCGTTAAAACGCTCGTTTTTACTGCCGTGGCGTTCAAAACGAAGGTGAGCTGTCTTCACGATATATTTACGTCTAGAAACGTCTAAAGTTGATCAAATTAATTTTTTGTAAATGTATTAGGCTGCCTTTTAAATAAATATATGCGGACAAATAACACTGATTGAGCTAGCCCCAAAGTAAGTTTGAGACTTGTGTTATGGTATACTAACTCAACGATACTATATTTTATAACAAATACATAAATAGATAAACATCCAAGACCCAGGACAATTTGAAAAGGCCATTTTCCAACTTGCCTTGACCGGGAATCGAATCCAGGACGTCTGGGTTCGTGTAGGTGACCACTAAGCCACGGAGGTCGCCTTCTCGTAGCTCCTGTTGTTTGTTTTTCGTGTATGTAAGGGGCCAACACTGGTGTCAGTGTCACTTTTCAGGCTGCCTAAAGTCTGACATAGCTTGACGACTGCCATACAATGATGACAGCCGGCCCAACGACTTATACGTGCCTTACGAAGTACGGAGGAGCTCGAGAAATTTTTGTGCCACTTGTGGTCACCCATCCAAGTGCGGACAAAGCCCGGTGTCGCTTAACTTGTGAAAGCGCTAGTAATGCGCACTCCCGCCGGGCCACCGCACACTACTAAAGCACACTCACTCTTTCGTTTATTACTGTTTTATGATATGTACTGATATTGATACATATCAGTACATATCATAAAACAGTAAAAATCGCGTATCAGTACATTTAATAAATTTATAACAATGTGAACACAAAAAAATTAAAGAAAAAGCTGCGAAATTACTGGACGGATATTTACGCTGTTTTCAATAAGTAATAGATTAAGCTCAGCTCGAAGCAACATATAGGCTTTGCTTCATTAAAATTTGATGTCGGAAAAAAAAAGATGTCATTTTTAAATTTAACACGAAGAAAGTCATGGGCCCCAGCTAGTCCTCAATAAATCTCATTTCAACAGGTAAATCGCATCTAAACACCGATCACACATCTATCCCCATCCGATGCGGATGAAAAGTTGGTGGGCGCCTCGTGACGTACGGCCGGTGTCTCACGACCGAAAATGAGTCTAGTTTGTCACCCGACTTGTTTTATTTCTCGAACACGTACTGTCTGACGGCTGAACACGCACCGTTATATATGGCGCTATTCCGCGCAAGCGGTGCCTGATATACTTTCGCTGGATATTCGATTCGTTCAATTATTTAATGCGGATATGAGCGTAGTGCGTCTTGTTTATGTGTTTGATATTATAACGATGTTTGTTTTTAACCCCGATAAAAGAGGGGTGTTATAAATTTGACGTCTGTGGCGATAAGATTTATTTAAAAGAAACAATATTAGGAATAACAAACTTTTTAATTCAAATTTCAACAATTTAGGAAAAGAGCACTGAAAATAGTCACAGATAGGGGTCGTGGGTTAGCAGGCCACGAGATTCGTCAATCCAGGAAGATAGAAATTACTCAGCTTTGGTGTACTGCAGCCAGGCTTCACCAGTAGAGGAAAGGCCGCGGTCCAGCTCGCTACCGCTTTTATATGGGCGGTGCGGTGAGGTGAGGTGCGCGAGGACCTTCGTCACAACGTCACACAATGTCTATCTATCTGTGGCATTGTAGCTCACGAAAGGATGGAGCGATTTCGATGCGGTATTATCACGTGAAAGAAGGATTTCTTGCAATGGTTCTTAGCTATGTTTGATGAAAATAGGTTCTACCGTTCACAAATTAGGTGGGGCAAACGCTAGAAAGTAATTTTTTTATTTACCTGGCAAATAAACTTGTTGAAAGAATAAGCTAAGCCAATTAAATTACCTGACGTCTTCAGTCCTTACAAGGTAGACGCAACCTAGTGTGTTTAGATCGAAATACCATATTAAACATGATTTATTCCCAAGATCAGATTTTACATTTCAGCTGATTTTTTTTTCCTTTCTTCTAAAGCAGCATGTAAGTCTTAGATCATTTAATACAGGATGAGTTACGCAGACAAATCTTCTTACAAAACTTTCTGCCGCTTTTGGTGCGGGGGTAAGCTACTACTACATCTAAACAAAATCACACATTCACAGAAATAATTTGTGTCGCTATAAATGCACACTACAAAAATCTCAAACACTAGCTTATTTTCTGCACACCAATAAAACTCACACTGAAAAAAAAAGAGTAAATACACATAATAATACACTCTTGGCAAGAAAGAGAGAGAAGACAAAAATATATTCAACTCTGCACAGGGAATAAAGACAAAGGTTGTAAATCATAAATACATAGTCTCATGAGTGCGTTATTGTCTCTGGGTTGGAAGGAAATCAGTTGCAAACGTGATTTGATTATTTTTTTGTAATTGATACTTATAGATATTCCTTCGATTTTTCAGAAATTACATTTAAATAGAAAACAACGTTTATAAAATAAAAAATACTTACTAATGAAAGGTTATGCCATCTTTTGGAAGATTAAATGTGTTTGACCTCTTTCTGCACGAGAAAATTACATAACATGGCATTTTTAATGGAGCACTTTTAAACGTCTTTTCGATGCCTAACCGATTCACATAATGATCATAATCGATTACGCAACTAGTTTTTATGAACGTATTAGATTTTCGTTCTTATACTTTGGCAGAGGGGAACGCGCAGGTAAGACTTATCCTGTATTAAATGATCTAAGATGTAAGTTGTGTACTAGTATAATTAACAGTTATCGCGCCACGCACCTACATATTCATCACAGTCGCCGACGATCTAATGATGGCAATTTAAGAAAATTATAAGGGTAATATTTATATACATTAGAATTTTTTTTCGAAATAATAAAGGAAACATAGACATTCCCTAAAATATGTTTCACAAAACTACACAATACACCGCTGTAATATTTCCGCATGATTTACAGTTATCGCGCCGCGCACCTACACATTCGTTACAGTCGCGATCGAACCAATGGTTGAAATTCAAGCAATTTATTTAATAGAAATTCCTTAAAAAGTGTTTTTTATTATTTATTTATAGGTATATCAGAGCTTAACGTTAGACTTTCGATAGACTTTCGATAGAATTGCAAAATACGAAGCTGTAATATTTCCGCATGATTCACAGTTATTGCGCCACGTACCGACACTTTTGTTACAGTCGCCGACGGATCAATGGTAGAAATTCGAGCAATTTATGTTGTAAAAATTATATAAAAAGTATTTTTTTATTTATATAACAGAGCTTGAAATGTTATACGTTCAATAAAATTGCACAATACACCGCTGTAATTATCCTGCATGATTTACAGTTATCGCGCCGCACTCCTACACATTCGTTACAATTGCCGATGGAGCAATGAGTGCAATAAGTATGACGAATGGAAAAATACTTTTAGTCCATTGCTTAGATAGTTGAAAAATATCGTACACCATCTTTTATTGTCTCTAAGAATCAAAATACGGCTAATATCGTACAGCTACGTACGACTTTTACATTGAGGTGACTTCGCAAGCCTCCATTCCGGAACTTTGATGCTTCGTATCTTTGTGAATCTTAGTTTTTTGCCAAACTAAAAAATAAGGGTCCATTATTTTTGGATTATCTACAAGACAGACTAATTACAATTATAATTTTCTAGCCCTGTCGTTACCAATATTCAAGAAATATATATATATATATAATTAACATTAAGTTAAAAGTATTTTTTTCCTATCATCATACCCTAAAATACGTTTCATAAAACTGCACAATACATCGGTGTAATATTTCTGCATGATTTACAGTTATCGCGCCGCGCACCTACCCATTCGTTACAGTCGCCGACGGACCAATGATTGCAGTTCGAACAATTTATATCCCTTCAAAAACAATATTGGTAACCATAACACAGTTTTTCCACTGTAAAAACTTTAGAGATTACAATCCACATGTAGAATCAAAATACCTAGAGCTGCCACGGCAGTTTTTCAACATTTCTCACATAATATTATATTCTTGTGGAGTTGCCAATCAATTCAAATTTTAATTGATACCACAGTATTAATATATGCATTACATACAGAGCGGAAATTTATAAGGTCCCGCGCAATATGCGTCCCTGTTCCCCGTCCTCGCACCTCTCCCCCGTTCTCGCCTTTTTAACGGAGTTAAGCGGGAGCACGGATATATAGTTTCGTTTGTAGTAATGCAGGCATAAATGATACTCCGCTTCTAAAATTGCCATACCTGTGCTGATAAATCATTTGAGGGGATTATTCAAAACGTGTACTTCATTTAATCCAAAATATACTCTTTAGCATGTAAAGCCATCACACCACATCATTTTGAAATAACATATAAAACAAGTACTTATATCATTACTCGGAAATGAAACCTATCCGCCTTTCGATAACGGATACAATTCCATTTCATCATACAAATGGTGTAAAACCCTGAATTATTTGATGAAGTTTAACCAATACGCATTCCTATTCGTTATTACGAAATGCGAATAAATAGTGGTGGTGACGTAATTTATTTCATATTCATGCATTTGTGGTTTTTAACAAAATTGCGCGTTTTGAAGCTATTTTAGTCCTAATAGTTCAATTAACATTGATATTCAAAATCTAACCGCATCAATGAACAATTAAAGAGCAATATTCATTGATTATTTTAATATAATGGATAACGTTTTGAAAAATGTGACCAGAAACGAAATATTTTTGGGCGACCTTAAAGAGTTGTATTTGTCCCTGCTACACAAACGATCAGTAAAGCAGTATGATACCATCTTTCCAAGGTAAGATAACTTATACATTTATACAGTTAATAGTTTTAAAAATCCAATTTTCGTGTGACGATGTTCGAGCCAGGGTGATGTTGTTGTTTTTCGTGTATGTAAGTGGCCAACACTGGAGTCTGATTTTTCAGGCTGCCTAAAGGCATCTGACATAGCTTGACGACTGCCATACAATGATGACAGCCGGAAGCAACGGCTTATACGTGCTTTTCGAAGCACGGAGGAGCTCGAGATAATTTTGTGCCACTTGTGGTCACCCATCCTAGTGCGGACCACGCCCGGTGTCGCTTAACTTGCGAAAGCGCTAATAATGCGCACTCCCGCCGGGCCACCGAGCCAGAGTGATAATGGCTTAAATATTTTGTACCTACGAAAACTTGTTCATTGTCAAGTTGATCGCTATCTCTTTTGCTCTTGTGAGTCTGACAGTTATCGTTATTACCTGTCGCACCCGGCTAGTGTGGTCTTATTACGCAGTAAAACTAGGTCTAGTCTATGGTTAAGAAAATGGGCATTGAGTGAAATAGTATTTTATGCAACAGTTGTATAAGACGAGTCAAAAAATGCGAGTGTGTCAGGTTACGGTGCGAGCCTCGGCGAGCATCGTAAAAAGACGCTATCGAGCATACTATACTTTTTCTACGACTATATTTAGTAAATAAAAAACGAAAATAAACAAAGAAAAATATAAAAATGTTTGACATATTATGTTATTCAGATGGTAAACCTATGGTATTTTTTTTATTGACGTTTACTTCCTAAAGTAACCGTATAAAAAATGTTTTTCTTACTTTGACAGTAAAGAATTTATTTTTATTTTATTTTATTTTTTTATTTTATTAAAACTTTATTGTTCTAAAGTTCAAATATACTTTCAACAAATGGCGGACTTAATGCTAAGAGCATTTTCTCCCAGTCGACCATAGGGATAAACAGAGAAAAATATGCGGTACAAAAAAGCAACTTACATTACTTACATTATAAAATATTACTATATAATATACAATTATATTATATACCTATTATATAATTTCAGAATAAATATCTACTTATACAATACTTACATATACTGATATATAAATATGTAGCTATGAAGAGAAGAACTAAATAATGATGACTTTATGAGGAAAGGGAGTTTAAAAGGTGGGCGTGAACTTTTCTTTTAAAAGAGAATTTAGTAGAAATTTCTCCGATGTCAACGGGTAAAGCATTTATTGTGGATAGTTTTTTTTTAATAAGAAACTGTATGAATTCAGTTATTTGTTAAGTTGCTAGTTGTGCTTTTTAGTTTTGTTAAGTTAGGATTGATCGAGTAAAACCTTAACCGAAGTGCATCTACATAGGCACAATGGTACATAGATTTAAAGAAAAAAAATCTAAGTTTATGGCGAGGAGTATCTTTCGGCGAAATAACGATACATGTGTTATATTAGAAATAGACTATAGACTTTTCTGAAATCATATTATTTATATTCTCATATTAGTGTTCGGGACCATTTAAATGACAGATAACAGAACAGGAGTAGAAAAAATATATTTTTTGCTTTTATTTAACTAATAAATTTAATAATGACGAAGACACAGCGATTTTAAATTTCGCCAGACATCACGTTTTTGTACTGTTACCTATTATTTCCACTCCAATACTTGACGCTGTGTATTTTTATTCACTTAACTAAAACCACCAAATTTCACCAAATTTAATAAAACAAAAGGAGAATATGTTAAGATAAACTCTTTTTCTAGTGAACTCCAGCGTAAAATTAAAGTATTTTTAAGTATTTTTTTGTTATTTTGACGATTGAACTGAACACCAGATTGCAAAAATGACGGTTAGAGCTCACTTTGGAAGATAAAATTACGATTAAATATTTTTAATTTATTTCATAAATGCATGGCACTATCAATATATATTATGAGTCTTTGAATAATTTAACCGAAGACAGGTTTAATAAAGTAATATTTTTGTGACCCTGTCATCATCCCTATTTGTTATACAATAAAAAAACCGGCCAAAAAGTTTTTAAAAATATTTTTATTATATGATGAAACTAAAAATTTACGGTTTTCACAATTTTTACCTTATCTGTGCTAAAAAATACATTGCTCCGTATCTAATTTTAAGATTCTGAGTTCACGGGAAGTAAGTACCCTGTAGGTTTTGATTTCCTTGCGAGTGTCGAAAATTTGCTGAAAAATTTGCGGCTGTATCTTTTGATTGCGTTGGCTCAGAAGTTTGATTTTTTCACAGCACTAAGGGACAGTAAACTTGAGTATTTGATATAAATTCCAGCTTGATACCTCCACGCTTTCCTGAGAAAAGGGGTAATGACAGACAGACAGACGGACGGACGGACAGCAAAGTGATCCTATAAGGGTTTCGTTTTTTTCCTTTCAAGGTACGGAACCTTAACAATTAAGTGCTGATAAAGATTGTAAGTGTTACCATATTTTACCATAATGTATCCAGTAATTATCGTTGTGTCTTACCTGAAAAAGACAAAAACATATGATAAATATATGCTACAAAAACCAATAATAAGCATTAAAATAATAATTAAATAGCAGCACGAAGACAAAGCTGAGCTCACCGCCTTTTCGGCACTCTTAATAATAAATATACGTCTATTACATAACTTTTTCCCATGAGAGATGAAGAGGCGATAGTTTGTTATATATGATGTAGCTGCGCCCCGCGGTATATATAAAAAGTAGCCTATGTGTTAATCCAGGGTGTCAGCTTCCTGTATACCAAATTTCATCAAAATTGGTCCAGCTATTTGCGCGTGAAGAAGTAAAAAAAAACTAAACACAAAACCCTTTGTTAAAACAACAATTCCTGCGCTAATAGGTATCTGCGCTCACGAGTTTGCTGTTGAATCCTAAATAAAGCAAGGGATTTATGTATATCGCTGAAAGACTAGGAAGACTTTTAAACAATGTATGTAACCTCAAACGAAATAAGCGAATCGTCCATTCCACAGCCGTGCAACACTTAACCACAGAACGTACTAAAACTTCACATAGTGCAAAATATTCTGTGACCTAATTATACATTTGTACCTTCTTATCCGAAATCAGCCTAGTATTTGCTACTGGTCTTTTCACCCCGATCCTTTGAGACGCTTGCGTGGGGATACAAATTCAACACGCCTTTGGAGAAGTTAATGTAATGTGGCGCTCCCGCCAAAATCCATTCCTGAATATACCTATGACAGGTGTATCCTTAAATAGGTTTCGGCTGGAGAAAAATCTATTGCAAGAAAAAAGGAAAGGTCTATGAGTTATGGATTGAGATTGGGATGGAGTGATGCTGGGATATCGGAATAGAATTTTTAATATTAATATTGTTATACTAATCATGAATAAACATTGTATATGCATTACGGTACAGTCAGCAGCAAAAATATGTCACCAAATAAAAGCGTTTACTGGATTTTTTTGGTGATGCTCGATGGTCCTGCAAAAGTAAATAATAAATATATAGGAACAAATTACACTGATTGAACTAGCTTTAAAGTATGTCCGAGACTTGTGTTATGGGATACTAACTCAACGATACTATATTTTATAACAAATACATATATAGATAAATATCCAAGACCCAGGACAATTTGAAAAGGCCATTTTCCAACTTGGCCTGATCGGGGATCGAACCCGGGACCTTTGGGTGGCGGACTAGCATGGTGACCACTACGCCACTGAGGTCGTCACAACACGCGGAAATATGCATTACTATAGCTTATGTTAAGCAACTGTGAGCTTGTGTGCACGTTGATTGGTAACCACAAAGGATAAAAATATAAATAAAATAAATATATAGGGACAAATTACACTGATTGAGCTAGCCCCAAAGTAAGTTCGAGACTTGTGTTATGGGATACTAACTCAACGATGCTATATTTTATAACAAATACATATATAGATAAACATCCAAGACCCAGGACAATTTGAAAAAGGCCATTTTCCAACTTGCCCTGACCGGGGATCGAACCCGAGACCTCTGGGTGGCGGACTAGCATGGTGACCACTACGCCACGGAGGTCGTCAAAATATTATATTAAGCATTTTAAAAAAGTGCATTTTAAGTAAAATGCATCATCACCAGATAACTTGGGCAGGTTGAAAAAACTGACACCACTTACTTACAATAAACAATAGAACTACACAACTAACCCGACTACAAAATATTCCGACCATTATTTGAATGGGATTTAGTCGTTAACTAAACTACAGTAATGTCCATTGTTGAAGCGATTCAGTACAATTCTGCGGTCCATTTGAGGCGGGTAAATGCGCCAGTGCTCGCCCCTGACGGCTACGCGAACAATTACGCACTTATTTCTGATCTTGAATCTACAATTTCATATACTTTGTGTTATTCAAATAAAACCCGTTGTTTAATACAAGCTTTTTTTTACATTGATACTTTCGAAGTAAAAAATTTTGAATAGTAAAACTTTGCTAACCCCATCGCCTACTGACATTGATTCAGATTCTCACAAATTCTCTTGATTGGCTTTTACGATGAGAAGAGACTGACAGGATGAGAAGAGGATTAGCTGATCAATGTTTTTTAAAAAGTAGTGTAAAAAACGAACTAAAGGCTGAAAACAAAAAGTGATAAAAAAGCTTTTATAGTAGAATGTAATAAAATATAATACAATATTTTATGAGAATCTAATAAAATATCATGCAATATTAATTTTAAATTACGATAAATACAAAAATTCTGTGCAAATCCAAGAGAAAAAGAAACGTAGAACCTATTTCTATTTTTTTTTTCATTTTCACGCTCTCCATCGTGAAAGGATAAATATAATCAACTAACTTATTAGGCAAAAGTGAGGCTAAAGCTCTCTCCCAGAGCTTGTATCTATCTACCCCATAACTTCTTGGCATTGCCACTAACTCACTTATTTTCCAGAGAGGACCACAAAACCCTACCGAATACAGTGATAGCCTCCGTTTACCTCCCAGGAGACGCAGGCGCCGATATACCAACTCGTGAACTCATAGAACTGGTAAGTTACTGTGAAACAAACAAACTGGAGCTAATCATCTCCGTTGATGCAAATGCACATCACCCTCTTTGGGGCATGGAGAAATCCAACCCCAGAGGGGATGAGCTAGTAAACTACCTCATACAGACAAATCTTAACATACTAAACAAAGGTAACAAACCAACGTTTATAACTAGGCGATGCCGCACCATTATTGACCTCACCCTAGCTACAGACGGCATTCTAGAATACATCTCTGACTGGCACGTATCTGACGAAGCTTCCTGCTCAGATCACAGATGGCTTCGATACAAGGTAAACTTTACAATTGCCAAACCCACTCCCCATAGAAATCCAAGGAAAACTGACCGAAATGCGTATAACAAACTTCTACAGGAGAAACTTGGACCTATGCAACACCACATAGCTCTAAATAGCCTCCCAAAGGTAGAAGAATACGCAAAAACCATATCACAGGCTATTACACAAAGTTACGAAACTTCTTGCCCTCTTAGCACCAGGGGCTGCTGCCCCAAAGGTGGTAAAAAATTCTGGGGCCCTGAACTAGAAAGGCGTAAGAAACAAGTACACCGACTCCTGAATCGAGCGATGAATACAAGAAGCGAAACAGACTGGGACAACTACGCTAAAGCTCGCTCTAACTACAAAAACAAGATTAGAAAGTTTAAACGTAAATCCTGGTGTAAATACTGCACGAGTATTGAAACTACATCCGAAGCTTCCAGAGTCTGCAAACTACTGTCAAGTGGGGGTAATAAGACCATTGGCACCCTCAAGAAACAGGACAGCAGTTACTCTGCAAATACCGAGGAAATTTGCGAAATACTATTAGAAACGCATTTCCCCGGATGCCTTAAATACAATCACCCGGACAAACCAAAGGAATACATACATGAGCCTACTGAACAAGACTGGAAATTAGCCCAGGAGATAGTCACTTTAGACAGAGTGGAATGGGCAATTAACAGCTTCCAACTGTTCAAATCACCAGGCCCGGATGGTATATTCCCTGGCCTTCTTAAATGGGGAGGAAAAGTTCTTCTGGAACACCTCACCAGCCTACTAACAGCTTGCCTCGCCTATAGATACATTCCTCAACAATGGCGAGAGGTCAAAGTAATATTCATCCCGAAACCTGGTAAAACGGACTATACAAATGCTAAATCATTTAGACCCATAAGCCTATCCTCTTTCCTCCTGAAAGTGTTGGAAAGATTGTGTGACAGGCACATTAGAGATACGGCACTAACCAAACATCCCCTACACCCCAAGCAACACGCATACTGCACAGGCAAATCAACAGAATCTGCGTTACATGAAGTCGTAACAACACTGGAAAACGCAATACACAGCAAAAATTTTTTTCATCGACATAGAAGGGGCTTTTGACAAGACAAACTATACCTGTATACAAGAAGCCCTTGACAGACATGAAGTACCAAACACCGTAACTGGCTGGATATCCAACATGTTGAAGCTACGAAGCATTAAACTAGACATAAGTGAAACCACAAAAGTGGTGGCAACCAGAGGATGCCCACAAGGAGGAGTACTATCACCCCTTCTTTGGAGTCTAGTAGTTGATGATCTTATTACATCTCTAAACAAGAAACATTACCACACAGTAGGCTACGCGGATGACTTGGCAATTCTCATACAAGGGAATTCGGCAGGCGTCGTGTGCAGCTTAACCAGAAGCGCACTACGCATTGTGGAAGCATGGTGCAATAAACACGACCTATCAGTCAACGCGAATAAAACAGAACTAGTCATGTTTACCAACAAAAGAGCTCTAGGTAAGTACGAACCACCAAAGCTCTTTGGAACGACTCTAACGCTAGCGAGAGAAGTCAAATACTTAGGCGTAATTTTAGACTCCAAGCTAAACTGGAGCACGCATCTTGATGAAAAACTAAACAAAGCATGCATAAACCTATGGAACTGCCGTAGATTAGTAGGTAAAAACTGGGGACTATCCCCAAAAATCATGAAATGGCTGTACATCACAGTCATTAGACCAGGTCTGACATACGCTGCAATAGTATGGTGGTATAGAACTACGCTGACCACAGTACAGCGATTCCAGAGAACAGCATGCCTGGCAATTGGCGGCGGCATGAAATCTTGCCCAACGGCGGCTCTAGAAGCAATCTTAGACATCAGATCGCTACACTTACACATCAAACAGGAAGCACAAGTCGCAGCCGCAAGACTCAATACGTTGGGCCTGTGGAAAAACAATGACAAGGCACCACATACACAAATCCTGTCAATAGCTCTCGGCGCATCACACCTCATAGGTGCCATAAACGATAGGATATGTAAACAATTTATCTTTGACAAAAAATACAAAATACAATTACACGAGGCACCATCAGACAGCTCTGGTACTGAAGAAGTGAGAGTATATACAGACGGCTCGAAGACACACACTGGTGTGGGAGCTGGTGTATTCTCCCATGAACTCAACATCCACTCTGCAACCGCCTTGGGTAAGGAAAACTCCATTTTTCAAGCCGAGTGCGCAGCCATAACCCAGGCAGCAACAGAAATTACCAGGAGAAAAGTATCAGGTTTGTCCATCCGTATCCTGACAGACAGCGCAGCGACTCTGCTTGCCCTAAATCGGGCATATGTAGATTCCGCCTTAGTACAAGAATGCCACAGATCCCTGGATGAACTCTGTAAGTACAACAATGTCACTCTCCAATGGATCAAAGGACACAGCAATTCACTGGGTAACGATGCAGCAGACGAACTGGCGCGTCGGGGATCGAGCATGGTAACGGAAGGTCCCCTCCCGATGGCTCCGATTCCCTTCACACAGGTTCGCTCCTGGATCAGAAATCGCATTAGCGAAGAACAAGCTCAATCATGGCAATCCCTTCGGACATGCAGGCAAGCCAAGGAGGCACTACCCAAATGGGACAGCCGCTTATCCCGGCGTCTGCTATCACTGCCGCGAGGGAACTTACGCCGTATGATTGACATCATTACTGGTCACTGTGCACTAAACAAACACCTTTTCACCCTAGGTCTAACTAACAGTCCTCTGTGCAGAGCTTGCATGGAGGCTGAAGAAACTGCGAGCCATCTCCTCTTGGAGTGCGATGGTGTCGCACACATAAGAAGAAGGTTAGGAACCTTCTTCTTATGTGTCCGAACATCCAGGAACTATGGCAGAGGCGTGCAGGGCGCCAGCAGGCGTTCTAGGCTTTCTGCAGGAGCTGGGCTGGTTCGAGAACTGAGACCGGAGTCAGCTCCCCACGCAAAACGGGACCGGCAAAATCGGACCCACTTGCGGAAAAGTTGTCCTCGAAGGAAGTAAGAAGTAAGAAGTAAGTGAGGCTAAAGAAGATTTCACACTCCAACAAGCCATAACAAGACATTATTAATACCAAACCTTCATTAATCACGGGACACGTAACATCCTTCAAGGAGAGAAAATATTTTAAATGTCGCTTCCCTAATTTGCTGGCTCATTACACGCGATCAAAGTTTTCACCCGAGCGAGCGCGAGCTAAGATGTTAAGCTAAGTTGGTTTTTGCACTAGTCTTTGACACCTGCCGTCGCATGTTACCGTCCTCGAGGCGTAAGCTCAGCTTTGCATTAGTGTGAGTGCACACATATTGTGAAGGTTAGACATCGGCCCGAGGCACGGCACGACCCGCACTGATTTCCAAAACTGGTCCCAAGGCATAGCATGACCCTCGCACGTCATTTCCCTGCCGAGCACTATCCGCCTACACTGATGATTTAATATAATTTTTTGACTGACTCTACTTTTGGCGACTTTCTTCTTTAAAAATATTTTGCAATATTATTTTTAAATCAGGATTACCCATGCAAATCCCATAGTAAAAGAAACGTAGAACCCATTTCTATTTTTATTTCCTTTTTTCATTTTCACGCCCTTCATCGTGAAAGGATAAATATATCAACTAACTTATTAGGCAAAGGTGAGGCTAAAGAAGATTTCACACTTAATCAAACTCCAACAAGCCATAACAAGACATTATTAATACCAAACCTTCATTAATCACGGGACACGTAACATCCTTCAAAGAGAGAAAATATTTTTAATGTCGCTTCCCTAATTTGCTGGCTCATTACACGCGATCAAAGTTTTCACCCGAGCGAGCGCGAGCTAAGATGTTAAGCTAAGTTGGTTTTTGCACTAGTCTTTGACACCTGCCGTCGCATGTGTACCGTCCTCAAGGCGTAAGCTCACCAGCTTTGGATTAGTGTGTGAGCGCCAAAAGTAGAGTCAGTCAAAAATTACATAAAATTAATGTTTTTTTTTTTAGAAAGAAATTAACCATTTTTATTATAAAAAAAAAACCAGCCTAGTGCGAGTCGGATTCGCACACCGCAAGTCCGTACAAACATGTAGGTATATAAGTAAAAGTTCACCCATCGCGACAATCGAGAGGGGCAGTAAGTTTAAAATTATTAAAAATATTTTTATTATATGAAGCAACAAAAAAATTACGGTTTACGCAATTTTTCCTTTGTCTGTGCTATAAGACGTTTCTTTGTAAAAAATTTCAAGATACTGAGTTTACGGGAAGTACCCTGTAGGTTTTGATTCCCTTGCGTGTGTCGAAAATTTGCGAAAATTTGTGGCATAAACGGCTGTATCTTTTCATTTTTGTTAGCTTAAAAGTTTTTTTTTCACAGGTCCAAGAGACAGTAGATTTGAGTATTTTATATAAATTCAAGCTTGATACCTCCAGCAGAAAAAGGGTCTTGACAGACATACAGACGGACGGATGAACGGACAACAAAGTGATCCTATTCTGTTTTTTCCTTTCGGGGTACGGAACCCTAAAAAACATAACATTATGTTTATTTATAAGATTATTTATTACTGTAAGTTTATTTCACTTATAATTTAAACATAACAACACTAGACCGTCAAGCTGCTAGCGGTACCAAAGGTGAAAGTGAAATCCGATAATGCTCGGCAGGGAGATAACGTGCGACATGCCGCGCCTCAAGATAAGTTTCAAAAACCAGTATAAACCGCTGCGGTTCATGCCGTGCCTCAGGCCGATGACCTTCACAATATGTGTGCACTCACCAAATGCAAAACTGAGCTTAAGGCGGCCCTTCCCGGCTGCTCTGTTTTCAACGCGAGCATAGTTTGAAAAGCTTGATGTTTCATCCAGGGCAATGCTTGAAAAAGACGCAAACCAAAAAGCGAGAGATAGCGCCTATGGGCATGGTTTGCATTCTATTAAATGAAATTAGTATTATTAATAACTATCTATTGCACAAATATTAACTATTCATAGGGTGCGGAAATTTCATAAAACTTGTTTCAGGTGATACGAGTTTATCAGTAAGCCTTACAAGTATGTGAAATAAATGATTTGTATTCAAAATTTTCATTACATTTGCGAGGTTTGTATTGAAATATTTTTTTTTACTTTTACAATTAATGAGTACTTTATGAACGTTCGAAGTTCAGCTAAAATTTGTGCAAAAAAGCGGATTTTTGGAAGCTTATAATCGCTTTGTTGTTCTAAATTTCAGTTTTTTATTTCAATAGAAACCAAGAAATAGCGCCCAAGATACTTGTGAGTTCAGAAGTTTTCAAGAAAGATCAGATACAAAGCCATAATCACGTACGAGCGTTTGTATGTGTTTGCGTGTTAAAAGTAAGACGGGAAGACTGCTCTTAAGTCTCGAGAGCTGTGGACTTTTAAATTATTTGTAAGGGGCAAAATATTTAGCAGATTACGACTAGGGACTAGGGTTGTTTAACTTGCGAAAGCAGATATGCGTATAAATGCGTAACAAATTTATTTATTTTATTTTATCAAACTTTATTGTTCCAAAGTACAATAAATATACTTTAAACAAATGGCGGACTTGATGCTACGAGATTTTAGTCGTAGCTGCTTCAAATTGTAGCTATGCTACGAAATAGTCTCTCTGCTGGAACGTTGAAGTAATCTTTACAATGCTACAGAAAATCATAAATTTATACTTTTTAGATGGAATCATCATACGAATGTTATATAGACGAAAGTTTGTGATAGGGTGTGTGTGTGTGTATGCGTGTGTGTGTGTGTGTGTATGCGTGTGTGTGTGTGTGTATGCGTGTGTGGAAGGTGACACCCTGGGTTAACACATAGACTACTTTAAGCGCGGATAACGCTGCGGGGCGCAGCTAGTAATGAATAAATAAGGACAAATCACACTGATTGTGCTGGTCTTAAACTTACTTTAAACTTGTATTATGCCATAATAAAATATATATTTTGTAATACAGTTACAAAGAAGTTGTCTTTCTGTTTGTCTGTCTAGCATCGTAGCTCTTGAACTGATGGACCGGTTTCAAAGAGATTTTTTACATAAAAGCAAGTTTTGTTGCGGTGGTTTTAAGCTATGTTTGATGGAAATCGGTTGGCCGGTTCAAAACTTATGGAGGGTGAACAATTAAAAGTCGTTCCTTTTTTTATTTAATTATTAATAATTTTTACCATCTGTGTTTGTTACAACCTCTTTATGGTAAATAAACTTGTTACCACCTGAAGAATTTTTTTAATTTTTTTGTAGTATAATCTTAAGATTATACTACAAAAGGTACAACTTAATGCTAAGCATTGTTTATATTTGTTCAAGTTTGACTAACAGGAAATATGGTATATGGAGTGCAAATTTAATAAGATAAGTATATCGAAAGGAATAAATTACTACTAAATTGCATTACATATTGAAAAAGTTTACACTACACAGTAAAATTATAGGAACTAATATTTTTTTGGTCTTTGTTAACGAGTATGTTTTCATTAAAACAAAATACATAAAAAAAGAAAAAAGTTCCCAAAACTGTTAACTATTTTAACAAACACGGCTACAAACAATGACACAGTTCAAAAGTGAAATAACTCACCGCAACGAACAAAAAACTAACAAACTACCGTGGAACAGAAAATCGTAATTCACGATTCCATTTTAACTCGGAACTTTTTCATTATCTAATCAAGTAGGTCATTGACAAAATATTAATAGATACACGATGTAAACAATGTCGTGTAATGTCTACGTTCTATGACGTCATTTTGCTGTTCAGTGACGGGAAACACCTTTCCACGCCATTGAGCGAGTTGATTTTGCCGACATTGAGCAAATTGATTCGTTTATCGATTTTGTGATCGCTTAATGCTGCAATTTCTGATGCTGTTTCCTCTTCATTTATGTTTAGGAAAGTATTGAGTGTTAGTTGTTATAACGAAATATTTATTTAAAATTTATTTAGACCAGAAAATATGTAACGTAAAAATTCTAGTCAAAAGTTTCCTAATGTAGTGAAAATATTTACAAATGAAAAACGCCTATTTCTGTAGTATTTTAGCCTATATCAGTCCACTGCTAGTCTAAAAGAGTCTCCTTTTGAAGGAAGTATTTAAGAACCCTTAATCATTTTTGTTGTATTGTATTGGTGATCGCACTAAGATGGAATAAAACCTTTGCACAAAAGATGCTGCTGTCCGTTCTTCGTTGCCTATACCTCCCTTATTTGATACCCGCCTGAGAGGAAAAGTGTAGTAAAAATCTGATTCTAATCAGCGGTATGATGGCAGGCTGATTCATATATTAATAATTTGTAAAAAAGTGTTACGTATAACGCGAAATTCAGAATCGATTGTTTATATGTAACCTGCGAGAAAGAACTTCATTCTAAACATATAAAAGAACCTTTAATCAAAAAAGTGTGATTTTTTTTCGGATTATTTATGTTTCGAGATTCCGCACGCGAGATGTAATTACACTTGCGTCGTCTATTTACATGTTAGTCAGTGTGATCCGATGCAATTGCTATTTCGATTACTGCGATGCATCGAATGGAATGCTCGAGTCTTTTACCTATTGCATTGTTTGGAACGGAGCAATTTCTCGGTCGAACGCGTAGGTTTAAGGAACAGAAATTCCACTTTGGCCCATGGATTCTGGACATATGTGACCGATATTACGAATGGTCGAAATGAGGTAGAGATATCGGTTTTTTGCTTTACACAATGGTACAATTATTATCGTAATCGTTGGGGTGGTCTTCACAGTAATTTGAAAGTCGCTTTGAGTGTTTCTATAAATTTCAGAGTTTCAATCGAAATAAATATCAAATAAGGCTAGCAAAAGAAACCGAATAAACTTGGTATTGTACTCTTAGCTATTTACTTTAATTAGTTCTTGAGCTAGGCGGAGTGACCAGCAGCCTATTCCTGTTTATTTATTTAACTTTATTGCAAATGTTATAGCTTTATCTACCAGTCAGCCCACTGTTGATGCGGAGAGTCTTTATCCCATTCTCCACGTTTTCGCCCGCCATTATGCTAAGCGTCAAAGATTCAAAGATTCAAATGTTTATTCAGTAATTATTCCTTTACAGGCACTTTTACACGTCAATAAGTATAATTTATGTTACGAGTAAAGTATATTAAAATTTAATGTATTAAAAAAAAAGCTACTGATACCAGCGCTTTGTAACGACCACTGCTGAGAAGAAACACCTTAAGAAACTCATTTTCACAGTATTGGTCGTCTACTCGCCAGAAGGGCGTTGTCATATTATTATTGTCTTTTAATTTAAAAGCATGGCCTTTGAGCCGTGCTTTGAGTCTTTATGGGCCTACGATCTATCCCCTATTAGGAATAAAGATGTGATCATGAATCTTTCATCAGCATCATTCCTTATTTCAGCCGCATGTCCACTGCTGGACAGAGGCCTCCCGAAAGGATTTCCAAAATGACCGATCAAGAGCGGCCTGCATCCAGCGCTTTCCAGCGACCTTGGTCAGCTCATCTGGCCACCTTGTCCTACGCTTAGCTTGCCAGTACGCAGTCGCCATCCGAGAACCTTTTTGCCCCATCGGCCATCGGTTCTTCGCGCTATGTGTCCCGCCCACTGCACTTCAACGAGCTAATCCGCAGGGCTATGTCAGTGACTTTTGTTCTCCTACAATTTTCCTCATTTCTGATTCGATCACGTATAGAAACACCGAGCGTAGCCCTCTCCATAGCACGCTAAGTGACCTTGAGCCTTCTTATGAGACCCATAGTAAGGGACCACGTTGAATGAATCCTAAATCTTTAATCAGTAAGAGTCCGGGAATTGTATGTCCGGAGAACCAAGTACACAAAAGAAACTCTCGATAGACCCAACACTAATATTGAAATGGCGATCTATATTAATTAAATTATTCAACAGCTTCGCTTTCCAAACTCAAAGTGGACATCCCAACAGGACGGCAAGGTACGAACAAATTCGACAAACTAAGTTTGCAACTACCCTCAAGTTTCAGCCCTTACACTATCCGCCTTTCTAAGACTTGACTTTGCAAGTGTGCCGATGAAACTGAACCCAGAAGACCGGAGTTAAACTGCTAGATGTGACTTATGTAATATAAATACAATATTTCGTTTTTATCTCTAAGGGGTTAACACAAACAGACACATGACAGCAAACATACCTGACGAGAAGCTGCCCACGGGAAAGGATCTCCCCTAGGCTGTTTGGAAATCTCACAGACTCCGATCTGGTACAAGGAGATGCTGAGAGAGCAGAGCCAAATGGGGTTGGAACTCTGGCAACAGTTTGTGTTACTGTGAGGTCACACAATCCATGGACCATCTTTTGTCATGTCCCTACCGTCCGACTCCTTATGCTAAGGCAGATCTGAATGTGGCTAATGACAGAGCGATTGCCGTGACTAGGTTCTGGTCTAACAATACCTACTTTGAGCCATTTCGACTCGATAAGAAGAAGGGGGTAGATTAAAGAGAGTCTTGGGTTGCGAGTCCCAAAGGACACTCTTAGCGTGATGGTTGGCTTGGAAATGGAATAAGAAAATAAAAAAAGTAATGGGTTTCTAACCGCATCGTCAAATATCATCGTTCGCATTTTCGCCAATTCTCTCTATCGATATGCGCGGACAGAGAACCAACCTACGTATTAGTACGTAAATTCTACTTTTTTTATTTCTACTGTTTGTTTGTAATAACTTTATTGTACCATAAAAACTGGCCAAGTAAGATTCGGACACGCGCTCCAAGGGTTCATCAAAAATCACGTTTGTTGTATTGGAGCCCTACTTAAATATTATAATCATTCTGTTTTTAGTATTTATTGTTATAGCGGCAACAAAAACACCAAAAAAAAATTCAACTGTCTAGATACGTAACAGCCTGGTGACAGACGGACGGACAGACAGCGGAGTCGTAATAATAGGACTTTTTTACCCTTTGGTTACAGAAGCCTAAAAACAAAGACAATATACAAAATCCTAAAGAGGAAATATACAATCGCGGACTTATTTCATATACTTATATAGATCTTTTCCAGTCAACCTGCGATATATTGAGAGGATATTTACTCATTTAAATATTATGAAGATAAACTGATACATTCTTTCTTTACTTTTGTTTTAGTATTTTAATAAATATATAGAGACACATAACACTGATTGAGCTAGCCCCAAAGAAAGTTCGAGACTTGTGTTAAGGGATAACTCAACGATACTATATTTTATAACAAATACATATGTAGATAAACATGCAAGGACAATTTGAAAACGGCCATTTTCCAACTTGTCCTGACCGGGGATCGAACCCGGGACCTCTGGGTGGTGGACTAGCATGGTGACCAGAATCCAAGTGCGTGGTATATTATATATCGCTGTTATATATCCGCATGAAATTGATTTTATTTGACACGTTGCATGTCACGTCCAGAGACATTATCGCTATGGTATACAACTCGTGCCATGGTGAGAGTTACAATTGTCGTCGACAGATGGCGCCAACATTTTGTATACTTTGTATAATGGCAGCGGCCCAACTATTCGCCAAGTATTACACAAGTTACAGATTGATATTATCTGATCGTCTCCAATCCAAGGATATCTTGTGACAAAGAGCAAGATGCGTGCGCTAGCGCGCGCTGTACATTTTTTTTATTTATTTATTTAATCTTTATTGACCATAATGTTACAAAAGGTGGACTTAGGCTGTGTATAGGGTAAACTGAAGATTTTAACAAACCTGAATTTCAAAGAATTAGTTCTAATGCATTCTCTATAAGTCAGCCTGTATAGATATACTATATTAAAACATACATATATATAATACACATATTATTAATACATACGTACCCATACATACATAAAGTAAAATAATAGAATTTAAGATAATTTACGATTATGATTAGTTCTGCTGCAACAAATTAGCAAATAGTGCCTGTGGACTTTTTACCCGACTGCGCCAGGGTTATGTTTTTCGAGAATATATATAGTACGTTTGTTTAATTGTATAATTTTCTTAAAAAAATATTCGTATTTACTGTGAGAGTGACATTGGGTGGCCAATAAACAATAATAATAAAAAAGGCGGGTTCTTTGTTTCTGTAATAATTGTTTGTTGAATAGGTTTGAGAATTTTGATGTCTTCGGGTAAGGTATAGAGGAAAGTGAAGAAGAATAGTATGGTTAGAGTGAATCTTCCGGTCATATCTTATAGAAACGACAAAAATCTATAGTTCAGCAAAGTTTTTTATGTAAAATTACAGGACAAATTGAAAATAGCCTCTTTCAAATGACTTGCTGACGACTTGGACACATTATATTCGGACACACTGTCCGAACTGATACTTTTTAATTTTGATTTTCCTGTATAGTAGTTGTTTATCTGTACAGATAGTATGTATTTATTATATACTGCATCGTATAGTCAGCATCCCAAACTTAATAAAGTTTAAACTTAATTTGAATTTAGCGCAATTAGTGCGATTTGTTGTTGTGAGTTGTATGTTGATTTATTTATTTATTTCCTCTATCAGCTTTTACGTTCTGCACTGAAAGAAAAATCACTAAAATAGTCAACATTTCTTCTTCCGTAAATGTTAAACAATATCTTTAAGAGTCGTTACCTAGACAAAATTAGACTTTCCCATACAAACGTAGTCTACCTTTTATTTTGGAATGGCAAGTTAGATATTGGAAAAAATATGCAATTTCTTTGAATAAGGCATATAACTAGTTTTTATAGTCAAAATATCAACTTAAAAGAGGTATAGTGCATCATATCATATTTGACCATCAGAATGGAAAACTTCTACATTCTCATATTTTCTTTCAAGTTTATATTTGAATTCGAAAACTAGTTATATGTCTAGATATATGCAATTTCTTTAAAATTATAAAATAGTGCGGAAAAATCACGGTTTCACCCCTTTGTCGTTGAAATACCTAAGTCTCGAACTAAACGCTTCGACAATTCCTTTTTGGTTCGAGTAGCTAAGGTGTGGAATATACTGCCTGCGTCTATATTCCCAGAGAAGTACAGCCCCGGGACATTCAAAAGTAGATTGAATGGGTATCTTTTGGATAGGCATGCTTCATCCTAGTCTTCATCGTCGCTTACCATCAGGTGAGATTGAGGACAAATGCCTAAACCAATATATTGTAAAAAAAAACAAAAAAATATGTCATTTCAAAATAAAAGCTATACTACGTTTGTATGGAAAAGTCTAGCGTAAGAGAGTTTTTTATTAAAATATACGTTTTATCTTAAAAATTCATAACCTTGTCCAGAAGTTCATCTCTGCACTTCTCGTCTCTATTGCATCAGCTCTTTGCAATGCAGATGAGCGCCAGAGAGGTTCATTAATAAGCAAATTCGTTATTTATTATATTCCTCACTGGGCTAATGGAAGTTATTTTTAGACAGCCATTTTCGATCACCACAAAGCTAAAACAAAAACTTGATAATCTTTGAAGATCAAAAAAAAGATTATCCTAGGGTTATTAAAGGAAGCTTACACTTTGAGCACGATTTAAAACAAGTTTATTCGCCGAAAAAATTAAAAAAAACCCCTAAGACACCATCTAGTGATGAGAGGCGGAACTAAATATTCCAACCGATGTTAAGTGGAATTGATATCCGTAGCGACATTTATTATTTGCCAGCTAAATTAAAAATCCCGGACTTTCAAGCTTTAGCCCTCGATAATATTCATCAAGAATACCTAAGTCACACCGTACGGAAATTTCTTTCAAGAAAACAAAAACTTCTTCGAAATCGGTGCATCCGTTCGAGAGCTACGATATCACAAATACGAAGACAGACAGACGGAAGGACAGATTTACTCGCTTATCCTAGGTTTGATGAAAGTCTTCGGGCAAACCCCGAAATATATTTCAATTTCGGCCTTTGACTGAAATATTTGTAGTCAAATCTAAAAGTTCCTTACTTTTCAGTCAGATGTCGAAAGTAAAATTATCTGTTTCGGGCTTTGCCTTGTCGATCCTAGAAGCGAATGGCAGACGCGGTCAGTTTAGTTGGTCTTTGATTAAGACTTTAAGTCAGAACTTAGAATTGACTAGTCAAACCTAAGAGCGCCGGAGCTTCGAGGTTTGCCTATATAACACTCATATATGTGTGTATATATGTGAGTGTAATATATACATATATATTTACTCATATATGTTATAGGGAAACATATATATATATATATATATTTGCTATTAAATATAGAATCGTTGAGTTAGTATCCCATAACCTAAGTCTCGAACTTACTTAAGGATTAGCTCAATTTGTGTTATTGTTCCGCATATAGTTATTTATTTGCATATTTTCGAGATTTTGTCCATTCCTTCAATAAATTATTAATTAAAAGATACTTGTGTGTACTTTAACTTTTACAGAGTCAACAAAGCGTTAGTTAGCAAACCTTAAAAAATAAAATTTATTTTTGAAGAAACATGTCCCTCTTTCCTGCTATTCGGGTAATGTCTAGAAATATGCACACAGCGAGGCAATTTGTGCAATTTCTGCAGGACCGTGCCCCATTAGTCAGACCCTCTGTCCTATCTTAATGGGCCTCCGTTCCTTGCTAACATAGCTAGTTTAACGGCTGGAATGTTGACGTCACTATGTTCTTTTTTGGTTATATACTAGGGGTTCTCTTGTATCTTACGAGTAACACGTTATTTATCTGCTACGGAACCCGGGTCTGGTTTCCGAATTTTTTTACCCGACTACGATGAAGTCAAAAGGAGGGTTATGTGTTTCGCCGCTATGTATGTGTATGTATGTTCATATATTTCCTCGTATCTTCTATAATATCTATGGTACCTTAACGAATGAGGTATCTTTGGAAGCGTCAGCTGTTTGTTGATCAAAGGCTATATGACATTACAAAAAATTTAATATAGCGCCCTCTATACGCCAATAAGTAACTTAAAAAATAAAATATATCGAATCATACAGTGTTTGGTATAAAATGAAAGGGCTTAATTAGCACATTACAATGAATACGTTACTAGCGATTTCTCCCTACGTATTTTTCAGCAAGAATCTTTCCGTAGTCGGGTTTTAGTTTATATTAAATACATGCAAAGAAAAAGGTAACAGAAATATAACACAATTTGTCAACTTTTCACAATTGGCCGCCCGCCCAAAGTCTTAATCCGAAATGCAGTGTAATATACGATTTTTATGCGTAGTCCCTTAGTTATTTTATAAACCGGTTTCATCGAGTCCGGCCGGTAAGCCCACAGTCCGCGAAGCACCCGGCCGGGAAGCACCTGAATTTTGAAATGTGTTTGTCCGCGAACCCCACGGTCGCGAAGCCCCCTTTTTATTATTTTCTTGCATAAATTTCAAGTGAGTACTGTTAAGAGCAGAAGCGTTAGAATAAATTATTATTTACACGCGGGTTTTTAGTTTAGTTATATAATAATAACCAAAATCCGGAGTAGGTAAATTGATTTGGGGTCAATAATCCGAAACGTATATATGTATATTTTTCCTACCGAGTTCATTAAACCTTTTGAGCAGGTCTGTGTTAGTATCATTTCCCAATGTGCCTCAATTCTCTAGAACAACCTCCATTTTGTACTGCGTTGTACACCTAAAGAAAGTGTCTTTTATTCTACTCTGAAATCTATCATATTGCTGTTTTTTCACATCAAAAACACATTACTACAAATCATTTCAAAATTAACAAGTCCAGTGGTCATTGTTAGTCGCAATTGCTAGTCACTAGATGACTGATCACCTTTTGTTACTTTGACGACCTTCCGAATGCTCGCGAACAATACATGACGTCTAGACTGGAATGGAATGAAAGCTCACTTAGGAACACCTTTTATACGGAATATTAATGGATGGAAATACTTTGGAATAAAAGCGGGCTTTACTTAATTGATGAATTTTTATATCCCTCAGTGACAAACAAAGGTACTACTTTTGTTTCTCGCTTTGAACATCCATTTCACCCGCATGATGTCTACTGCTGGACATAGGACTAAAGATTTCCAAAATGGTCGATGTAAATCAGCCTGCATCCAGCGTTTCCCAGCTACTTTTGTCAAATAAAGAAGACTTTGTTTTATTAACTTATTTTTTCCACAATCCGAATCTAACTCGTGTGGAAAATCATCATTTAGAGCATGTTAATGCAATAAAAATATAATTTTTACTAGTCTACATTACAGGATAAGACCCTCTCTGTACTGACAGAGCCAAACTTGCCAGAGTAGCCAGAATTTGGCCTACACTCCACGCTGGCCAGACGTATTTGAGATGCCCCATTGATCAGCTTTGTTCAGCTTGTATTTCCCAAGTCACATTCTACAATATACATCATTTTCACACATTTAAAAAATCATAATATAAGTGAAATCGAGTTCATGATTTCATACCTCGACGACCTCCGTGGCGTAGTGGTCACCATGCTAGTCCGCCACCCAGAGGTCCCGGGTTCGATCCCCGGTCAGAGCAAGTTGGAAAATGGTCTTTTTCAAATTGTCCTGGGTCTTGGATGTTTATCTATATATGTATATGTTATAAAATATAGTATCGTTGAGTTAGTATCCCATAACACAAGTCTCGAACTTACTTTGGGGCTAGCTCAATCAGTGTAATTTGTCCCTATATATTTATTTATTATTTATTGCGATTTATTTATTATAGATGGCGAAATTAAAAAAAAATAGTGGCACAAGATGGAAGTCCAGAAAAAAGGACGAGCAGTGAATGCGTTCAAGAAACTATTGTTTCATAAAATCACATAAGCGTAAACCATTTAATATTTACATAGAACCAAAAATTTAACAAAGACAAACATTAAAACAGAAACTCCATACCTCAGTAAACACGAGCACAAACACATGGAAAATAGTATTTGCATACAACATATAATGTAGATTAAACAGGAGGCATGTAGTTCTGTTTACCGACGACGGCTTGGATCCTCTATTTACATAATTGTACTATGTTAGGTTGTCTACAGACATATACTAGTCCTGGCCAGATATGTTTAACAGAACCAGGATATTTAAAACTAGATTTAAAGTTATCAATATAGGGCCTATACACAAAACTGCGAATCGGCGCGATGCGAATTTGCAACGCAGGAAACTGTGACGCAAATTGCTGCGATGCAATTTCGTGCGGCAAGGCGTTTCCTTTCCTCGGTTTGGGAAAGATCGTGAGAATCAATTTGCAAGTTCTTGCGATGCGTCGTGCGAGTTCGTAGAGTTTTACGAAGCGACTTCGCATCGCAGTTTTGTGAACAAGCCCATATACCTAGTACATAACCAACTATGAAGCCGTCGCAAAAATGAATATGCTACCCGTTCCACCTTACTTTTTTTTACGGTTCCGTACCCAAAGGGTAAAATCGGGACCCTATTACTAAGACTCCGCTGTCCGTTTGTCCGTCCGTCTATCTGTCTATCACCAGGCTGTATGTATCTCATGAACCGTGATAGCTATGCAGTTGAATTTTTCACAGATGATATATTTCTGTTGCCACTATAACAACGAATTGGACTAGTCACTGGACTGGTCAGCTCGGCTTCGCTTTTTTTGACTACTTAATATTTTTTATTACGCAATTTATGTTTGTTTACTTGTTCGCAAGCATTACATGTTATAATGTGTCAACATTGTATTATATTATAGGTATTTATTAATTAAAAGACAATTATAATAATATGACAAAGCCCTTCTGGCGAGTAGGCGACCAATACTGTGAAAATGAGTTTCTTTCGGCGTTTCTTCTCAGCAGTGGTCGTTACGAAGCGCTGGTATCGATAGCTTTTCTTTAAAAATAAATTAAATTTTAATATACTTTACACGTAACATAAATTATACTTATTGACGTGTAAAAGTGCCTGTAAAGGTCTAATTACTCAATAAACATTTGAATTTTGAATACTAAAAACTGAATAAAAATTAAAGGATGGGTTCCGATACAACAAACGTGATTTTTATGCCATTTTTTGCTCGATATCAATAACGGCAACAGGTAGATGCTTGAAATATTAACAAAATATTAAATTTTATATTCATTTCAAAAATTAATAATTAAATTATAATAAAATAAAAAATGAAGGGGGGCTCCCATACAAAACCCTGTCTTAGTCGCACATGACCGGTTATTTAATATAAATTAGTAATCCCATCATTGTTTATGGTTACAAAGAAAGAAAGAAAAAAAAAATATTTTATTCAGTGCAAATTAGTAGTAGTAGTTAGTATAATTACAAAAGTTATGATAGTGACAGATAGAGGTACCTTTATTTTTATTTTTGACAAGCATGCATATTAAACTATAGTAAATCTTAAATATATATAACTCAAAGGTGACTGACATAGTGATCTATCAACGCACAGCCCAAACAACTGGACGGATCGGGCTGAAATTTGGCATGCAGGTAGATGTTATGTAGCAGGCATCCGCTAAGAAAGGATTTTGATCAATTCTACCCCCAAGGGGATAAAATAGGGGATGAAAGTTTGTATGAAACTTTGTCAATTTTAAACCGATCGGGCTGAGACTTTGCTTGCATAAAGCTACTATGACGTAGGCATCCCTTGATAAATTACACCCCTACGCGAGCGAAGCCGCGGGCAAAAGCTAGTAAATTTATATAATCAAAGTAAAATATTATATTACTCTTATAGTTAAATTTGTGCGAACTTGCTTCTACCTTTTAATTGAGTAAATATCCTCTCAATCTATCTCAGGTTGACTGGAAGAGATTCCTACATGGGATAAGTCCGCCTTTGTCTATTTGCTCTTTCGTATGTTGTCTTTTTAATGTATTTTTTTTGTACAATAAAGTTATTACAAACAAAGAAACAAACTAGCTGGGCTCGCCAGCTCCACTCCCCGTCGGAATTTCGGATGCAAACTATCCTATGTCCTTTCCCAGGTCTCAAATTATATCCATACTTGTCAGTTACAGTTAAATGTTTCTGTGGGGAAAATAAATAAACATTTATGATTAAATTAAATATAACTAATAATAAAAAACGAAACTAGATATAAATACTATATTTTTATGATCTCCTTTGAGAATCACGGGTCTTTTCACCACGGTCCTTTGAGAGGCTTACGTGGGGATATAGATCGGATTATTTTACGAGCATCTCTTCATTTATTTTTAAACATAAGTCAGTATTTTATAATAAATTTGTAAAATGCAGAATATTACATAAAGTACAAAATATAAATACGTTACAAAACCTAACCTAGTTGCCCGCTGACGGCGGGACAAGGCCCAAGCTTCCGGATTATTAGTAAGGACAAAGATATATAAGTAAGGATTTGAGACAGACCGACCGTTAGACAGACATAGTTACTTTCGAATTTATATATTATTACGGACAAGGATATAGAAGTACGGAGTTGGAGAAGAAAAAGCGGAAAAGCGTACCTCGGGTTTCTATGCAGCATAGCTGAAGATGAACCGAGAACATACTAAAATGAACACATCTACTAAGAGTATCTATAAATGGCGGAAACCTGAAACAAAATTATATTTCAGCATATCGAAAAATTACAACGTATTTTTTTGTCTGAACTACTGCTTTATCCGATATACTTTAACAGGATGGAGGTGACTTGTGAGCTCTGCAGTTCACGGAGCCACTAACATTGTGAACTTCAGTATAATATACAAATATTTATTTGCTCAACAAAAACATCACTGACAGCGAACTAAACTGAAACTCAAATAACTTCAATCTCATAAATTATAATTTACAGCCAAAAAACATAAATTTCGACCACATCGCCATAAATATCGCCGCTATAGAAGCCGCGAACAAAGCTTTAGAGCCGGGTTTAGAACTTACGCCATTCATTACGCGGCCATTGCTGAGAATATTTTGGCCTTTTGGCCTAAAGTACACCATTGTCCTAACTCCAACAGCAGTGTTTAACAACGGATCCTTACGCTTATGTGGTTTTGGAGTAAGTACCTTGGTTATTTTAATGTGATTCACTTTGGTACTCAACTTTGCCCGGTTTGGCTGAGACTAAGGCTGATTTCAGAGTGACGCCGGCGAGACGCGCCGTTGACCAGCGCGTTTTAGGGCGCTCTGTCGTCAACGCGAGCATAGTTTGAAAAGCTTGTTATTTCATCCAGGGCAATGCTAGAAAAAGGGGCAAAGCAAAAAGGAAGTATCTCTTCCTTTTTGCTTTGCGCCTAAGGGCTTGAATTACAATCTATCGAATGAAATTATTAATATAATGAACTATCCATTGAACGAATATTCAATTTTCACAGGGTGCGGAAATTTCATAAAACTGGTGCCAGGTGATACGTGTTTTCAGTTATCCTTATAAGTGTGTGTGAAATAAATGTTTTTTATTTAAAAATTTTATTACATTTGCAAGGTTTTTATCGAAATATTTTTTTACCTTTACAATTTATGCGTACTTTATTAACGGTCGAAGTAAAAAAAGCAGATTTTTAAAGGCTTATACTGGATTTATTTCTCCAAATAATATTTTTTTTTCGATAGAAACCTAGAAATGGCGCACAAGATAATTGTTATTTCATTTTTTTTAAATAATCATTTAGAACGTCATACCTAATCGCGTATGAGCATTTGTATGAAAGCTAAGACGGGAATCTAGCCTCCGGCGAGCGTTTCACGAACGGCGCGTTTGAACTGCGTTACTATAAAACGCGACTACTATCTAGTATAATTACCAGCGCGCGCGTCTGGTCAGCGCGGTTTAAACGCATGACTCCAAAATCAGCCTAAAGCTGGGCGGGCTTGTGCTGTGCTCCGATGGGCTAAAAATATTTTTCCATTCGTCATGTTTAATATACAGATTGTCGATGCAGTTTTTTGAAATATTCTTGTCCTAAATAACGGACACCTAAAAGAAATCATATTTCAACATTTCGAAAAAGTAAGATGCAATTTTTTTTTGGCTGTACATCTTTTTTATCCGATAAACTTAAACCGGTTGGGGGTGACTCGTGAGATCTGCAGCTCACAGAGACACTAGTGTAATATACGTAAAGGTATTGTAAACTTTAGTATAATACTAGCTTTTGCCCGCGGCTTCGCTCGCGTAGGGGTGTAATTTATCAAAATCCTTTCTTAAGGGATGCCTACGTCATAGTCGCTTTATGCATGCAAAGTCTCAGCCCGATCGGTTTAAAATTGACAAAGTTACATACAAACATTCATCCCCTATTTAATCCCCTTGGGGGTAGAATTGATCAAAATCCTTTCTTAGCGGATGCCTGGGTCATAACATCTACCTGCATGCCAAATTTCAGCCCGATCCGTCCAGTGGTTTGGGCTGTGCGTTGATAGATCACTATGTCAGTCAGTCAGTCACCTTTGAGTTATACATAGGGCGCACTATAAGTTTCCGGAACTGGCCACTTACATAAACAATATTTAAAAATTTATTGCAACATTTGAAAATAGAACTCTTTGGCTGTAGAATGTAGTTTGTTTCATCTGACTGTCTTTTGTTTTTACCTTGTGGCGCCATTTAAAAAATTGTGTGTCTGCATCAACATGGATTTAACTCGGGAAAATTTTCGTAGTATTATGATTTTCTACGATTTTAAGTGTAATTTGACAGCTCAACAGAGCATCGCTCGGCTTGCAATGAAGCACCATGCAAGACAACTGTTTATGCAAGCTGGTTTGCAGAATTCAAGCGTGGTCGTATCAATCTCAGTGACGAATCTCGCGATGGTCGGCCGTCCACCGCTGTGACCAACAAAAACATCGATGCTGTGCGCCGTATGATTGAAACAGACATGCATGTGACCTACCATGAAATTCGCGCATCCTTAGAAATAGGCATGAGTCAAATACAATTAATCCTACACAAACATTTGGGTGTGAGAAAGCTGTGCTCGCGGTGGATCCCACACAACTTGACCGAGGCTCAAAAAACGGACCGCGTCACTTGGTGCAGTGCCATGCTTACCAGATTCAACGAAGGTGCGTCAAATTTGGTGTGGGACATAGTAACAGGTGACGAAACATGGATTTATTGCTACGATCCCAAAACAAAGCAGCAATCGAGCGTATGGGTCTTTCAAGATGAGCCGAAACCAACCAAAGTGGCGCGCGTGAAAAGTGCATCTAAGCGGATGATTGCTTCTTTTTTTAATAAAACTGGACACGTGGCTACTGTTGCTTTAGAGAATCGTCGTACAGTGAATAGTGACTGGTACACGATCATTTGTTTGCCGGAAGTTATTGACGAACTCCGTAAAAATAACCGTAAACGCCGTATCATCCTGCACCACGACAATGCTAGTTCTCACACGGCCAGACAGACAAACGACTTTTTGAAGGCGAAAAATGTAGAACTCATGAGTCATCCTGCATACAGTCCCGACCTGGCACCTTGTGACTTTTTCTGTTCCCAAAAATTAAGAACCAATTACGCGGTCGACGATTTTCATCACCAGAAGAGGCTGCGAGGAGTATGAAAAACACGTTTCAGAGGTCACCACAGAGGAGTGGCACAAAAGTTTTCAAAACTGGTTTCATCGAATGAAAAAGTGCATAGACGCCAAGGGAGATTATTTTGAAAAATAAAAAATTAAATTTGTACCTTTAATAGTATTTTTTCATATTCATTCCGGAAACTTATAGTGCGCCCCACGTATATATTTAGATATGTGTTTTATTTGTATCATCATCATCATCACGACCTCCGTGGCGTAGTGGTCACCATGCTAGTCCGCCACGCAGAGGTCCTGGGTTCGATCCCCGGTCAGGGCAAGTTGGAAAATGGCCTTATTCAAATTGTCCTGGGTCTTGGGTGTTTATCTATATTTGTATTTGTTATCGTTGAGTTAGTATCCCATAACACAAGTCTCGAACTTAGTTTGGGGCTAGCTCAATCTGTGTTATTTGTCCATATATATTTATTTATCATCAGGTGTTTTTGTCTCCACTGCAGGGGCACGACCCTCTCTGTACTACCAGAGCCATACTTAGCCAGAGCAGCCAGAGGACGTGGCCTACACTCTTCTCGCCGGCCAGACGGGTTGGAGAGGTCTCATTGATGTTTATAAGCTTTGTTTAGCTTGTATTCCCAAAGTCGCCTTCTACTACATCCACGGGAGGAATTGGACTTTACTTGTATGTAGTTTATTATTTATACATGTTTATTCTTTTTTCACCACATCACTCTATTCACGTATTGCACTACCCATCAGCGTTATGTTAAACTTATATTTCTGTATATTAATAAATAAATAATAATTAAAATCAGATAATTAAAATCCATACACAAAAATAATTTAAATAATTAATTCATTCATTCTATTACATAATTTAATTTCATATCATTATCATCGTAAATAATAATTATAAATATTTATATTAAAAAAGGTACTTAAAGGCTTCTTCATGCTGGCTTTGGCCCCGTGGACCCATGGCTGAAAAGCGTACCAACATTATAATATGAATTTATTACTGTTCTCACTGTAAACCTCAATAAATAAATCTGACAAAATACAGGCTTAAAACGAAACCTTTCGATCTATATCCCTGAGGGACCTAGGCTCTCCCCACATTCTGGATTTACCAGAGCGCCATTAGATTTGTTCGTTTTCGCTTATTTGGAGCAAATAACACAAATTGGACAAGACGCACGCAGACAAGAAGCCAATTTGGGATAGAAAACGAAAATCTGATACATTCTGTTTTCTCACAAATGAGTCGGTAACAAATTTACGTAAGTTAATATAAACAGAATAGCTTTTGAAAGTAGATTGACGAAAGAAATATGTCAATACGTGTAACATACGCAAGTTTTTTATATGAGTTTACGGTAAAAATATATCCTCATATTGTTATCATTTACGGAGTATATAGACCCTAAGCAGTTTAGTGGATCTAAGGATTTTGAAATTATGCTGAAATAAATAAAAGATAATGGAAATCAATTCCAGCAGAAATTTTACTTATTCATTTTTCACACTTTATACCAAAAATATATTTTTCAATAATAGTTTAACGTTGAGAGTATTATTTTACCTATTCAACCTAAACACTACATCCAAGTATTATAACATTCCTCTATTTTCCAAACAAGTCAAATCAGATACTTTTTTCTAAACGTCAAAACAAACATTTGCTACGGGATTTGTATGAAATAGAGGCAGATGACATCATAGTTTTTTGGAGTCAAATAGCGCTCTTATTATCAGTTTTTTTATGCAATAATAAAAAAAATAATAATCACGTGAAAATTGATGTTTTTAAAGACAAGTCATTATTTTGCGATGTTTTATTTTCTTCTCAGTAAAAAAATAGTATATTATGCAATTAGTGAATAAAGGACGGATTTACTTCGAGGGCCATAGATGAATCACGAGCAGGTGAAGGATTCTAACGACTGAATCACGACCGTAGGGAGTGATTCATGATGATTGAATCACGAGCGTAGCGAGTGAATCAAGTGTTAGAATCCTGAGCAATGCGAGTGATTCATGGCCCTCGATGTAAATCCGCTTTATTCAAGAATTGCATACTATACTTTATACCATGACTACGAAAATAATTTTTCAAAACTAAAAACCGACTTCACCAACAAACTACACATCCGGTTTTAATAAAAAAAAAATATGGGACCACCTGACAGGTATTCCCTTTAAAAGAAAAAGAATATTCTAAATTGGTACAAACGTCTTCGATAAATCGATCAACATATATAAAACATAAGATTCCGACGAATTGATAACCTCCTCTTTTGGAAGTCGGTTAAAAAGAAAAAATTAAGCGATAATAGACATTTAATGAAGAAAAAAGAAGGTTAAATTAGTTAAAATGGACATCAAAATTGGAAAAATTACTAAAATTAAAAGTAAATTGTTCTAAATTAAAAAATCAAAATAGTAAGCAAAAGTGCATTTTATTCACTGTTTTCAGTGAATAAAATACACTTTTGAGGGGGGGGAATGGTATAAAATATATTTTTGACCCAGGAAAAAACCCAATTACATATAAAAAGGAAGAAAAGTAGAAAAAGAATCGTTTTGGCGGGGGCACCACCTCGCTCCTTCATATCGCTTTTAATTGTTTATTCGTACTATCCCACCAAAACATTTTTATGTAAAGTACAGTTAATCTCGTCTTGGCAGGGGAAACTCCCGTGCCCCTTGTGGCAATAAAAAATCCACTGCATTTTATTTAGAATCGCAACTGCATTTGCTTGCCAAATAAAAAACCCCACAACGCCATCTAGTGATAAGTGGCAGAACTACATAATATGCTTACCTAAATTATGTGGAATTGATATCCGTAGCGCCATCTATTATTTGTCAGGTAAGTTACAAAACCCCGACTATAAAGTGATATCACCCAATAACTTTTAAACGACTGAACCAGTTTTTCTCAAACATTGACGACCGCCGTGGCGTAGTGATCACCATGCTAGTCCGCCACCGAGAGGTCCTGGGTTCGACCTGGGTCAGGGCATGTTGGAAAGTGGTCTTTTTTAAATTGTCCTGGGTCTTGGATGTTTATCTATATAAGTATTTGTTATAAAATATAGTATCGTTGAGTTAGTATCCCATAACACAAGTCTCGAACTTACTTTGGGGCTAGCTCAATCAGTGTTAATTGTCCCTGTATATTTATTTATTTTACTTATTTATGGCCAAGTAAGAATCATCGCAAAAGGAGTTGCTTTTACGTAAAAAAACCGCATTGAAATCGGTCCATCCACTCGAGCGCTACGATGCCACAGACAGGCAGACAGCTCGACAGACATTAGCGTCCAACTTATAACACCCTTATTTTTTTGTAGAGGGTTAAAAATAAGTCTGTTTATCCATCTTGTCAGATTTAGGGTTATCAAAAATTAAAAACGACATTCTTGTTCAGATTGTGCGGAGTTTCCGAGAATAATAAATTAAGGGATCCAGAGTTATCAAGTACGAACGCCCCGACTTGTGAGCGTAGCGGGCTTTGGTGTAAATTATTTAGTATTAGCTTTTTGTTCGCAACTGTTTTACACACTTTCGCCCGTAATTAGGTAGTTTTGGGAGCGTAGTTAATGTGCTAACTTTGAAAATGTTGGAAGTTCCGTGTAGAAGACTATGTGATAAAATTAAAGGCTATAAAGTAGGCAGTTAATAATTTATTTATTAAAAAATTCTTTTCATAGTGTGTACCTAAATAAATTCAAATTTTTCAAATTGTCCTGGGTTTGGATGTTTATCTATATATGTATTTGTTATAAAATATAGTATCGTTGAGTTAGCATTCCATAACACAAGTCTCGAACTTACTTTGGGGCTAGCTCAATCTGTGTTATTATTTTTCCATATTTATTTATTTATCATTCCTTATTAGTATGAAGTAAAAGGATTACTCACGTAGAGATGCAACTACTGGCTGACATTTCATACTAATGATGTCTATGTCTCACGTTAATTTTACAAAAAAAATATCATTCCTTCTTATATACACGGTGCTTTTTCATTGGTTTTGGAGCCGAAAGCCACTTCATTAGGTACGTTAGTAAGACTTAAATAGCTAGTCAAAATAAAAATTCAGAACAAAATATGTTGACTAAAACTCGAAAGTAAAATCGTGAGATCAAGAAGTAGTACCGCCTGCCAGCTAGATTTCGAGTTCATCAGGGTCACGCGTCAGTTATGAACGGGCGTAACTACGTGGTCTCGATCGAAAATCATTTTCGCAACTTTTTTATCTTGTCATACACAAATTTGGATTATGTATATGGATAGAGGAATTTATTTACTACATGACATTCTTTTTCCAAAACCAATTAAAAGTCTGCGTGTATAATGTTCTTAAGTTTTTAAGTATTCAAGTATTTCTCACAATTACAACTCCTAGTTGTTTACAAAATTATAAACGTAAAAACTATTTACGTTTTTTTTTGGCGGCACTTTATTTCTTACACTTTTTAATTGCAAAAGAAACATTGTTCAAAGTCACAAAAAAGTCCTCTGCGGCCTAGTGGTTATCATGCCACGCGCTGTTACACCGGAGGTCCGGGTTCGATCCCCGGTCAGGTCAATATGGAAAATTATCTTGTTCAGATTGACTTGGGTTTGGATGTTTATCTATATATGTATTTGCTATAAAATATAGCATTTGTAATAAACAATAAACAAACACAACACTCGAACACAAGTCTTGAACTTATTTTTTATATTTATATTATTATATATTCATAACGTTTTTTAAATTAAACTCCCGTTCCGTACGTACACATAACGATTATAATTTCAAAGCAAAACTGTAACACATAACCAAATCAGGAAGTAAATAATTCAAAAGCACAGCCCTAAAGCAATCATTTCGGACGGGCCCTCCCATAATGTCATAATTTGTTCTGAAAAACGTCGATACAAGCGAAGGTCAATGGCCGTGTTGTTCCAAAATGCGTCCTATAAAGGTCTTACGTTTACTTTTCTTTTGGTTTAGGCGCAGATTGACAAATTCGCGAAATGTTTAATAGTAAAAGTCTTCGCAAAATATTCATTAATATCGTTAACAAAGCTGTCAAAAATATTTCAACTCTACTTGAACTTTATATTGGCTAAATCGAAACGTCGAAAATATATTCAATGTACTTAGCTGTGACGGGGAAGTAAAATTATAAATACCTACTTAGATATATTTTTCTCGTATAATTTTCCATTTTGAGCTAAGAAAACAATGCTGTGACGTAGTACTACGAGTATATTGCGCGTAGAACTGCAAAGAAAAGTATTTAATAACTGGAACGTTTGACTTTTCTTTTGACCTAAAACGCCTTGTTTTCTCATGAAACTGGCCTTGGGTGCTTGTTCCTAAGTTTATAATTGTCAATTCTCAGTTTACCGAAGTATTTCAAAGTTTCACCCTCATTAAAATTAGCTTATACATCAAGGCCAGAGGATCAGATTAACAGTACATAACTCGGATTTAAATTGTTTGGAACAATAGGCTCTGGAATTGGTAAACTTGGTAGGCTGTGTGGTGACAGCAAAATAGAATACGATATGTCACCATCCCCTTTCCTTTCCTAAGAATATCGTAAAAGTTGGCTAAAGCAAGTCAAGGTAACAATGAACTGACAGCAGTAACCTCTGTGCAACTACTTTATACCATTTACAGCTATCACTAACCCACCATGGTGACTATAGACAAATCCTTCCTTTATTGAGATAGGCTCACGCAGAAGCTCGGTGGCCCGGCGGGAGTGCGCATTACTAGCGTTTGCGCAAGTAAAGCGATACCAGGCGTGGTCCGCACCTGGATGGGAGACCACAAGTGCCATAAAACTTGCACTCGAGCTCCTCCGTGCTTCGGAAAGTACGTATAAGCCATTGGTCCCGGCTGACATCATTGTTTGGTAGTCATCCAGCGATGTCCAGCGATGCTTTTAGGTAGCCTGAAAAATTTGACACTAGTGTTGGCCACATACACAAGCGAAAAACAAAACAAAAACAACAAACATTGAGAAAGGCCTTTAGTCTAAAATATTTGGACTAGTGTCGTAAAGACAAAACAAAATTAACCCCTTCACCGCGAACGTCGGATTTATCCGACAAACATTGTCGTGCCCATTCTGCGAGTGTCGGATATTTCCGAAAAAAAAAAATGCTCGTATTGTACATAACTTAAGTATCCACATCCTTTTTGATTGTAGGTATTTATTTTAGATTTACTCGCGCTGCAGGCACGACAGCTGATATAAAGTCTCGCGGTGAAAGGGTTAAACATTTTGCGAGCAATCTCTCTAACAAAATGCCTATATACGTTAAACAACTACATGTTAAACATTTCGCTAATTGCCCATTGCGCGCCCAAATCTTTGAAATATTTATGCGGAGGTATGTTTTGTTGACGTTGCGTGATCCAAACCCGTAAAGAAATGTCAGTTAAAATGTAACTGGGGTTATGAAGGTACGGCCCGGTACGCTATGACACTTTTGCAAGAAATGATACGGTGCTATGTCGGGTATAGATGAAAAACGACGTAGGGTTATTGTCTGCACGCACGGTATCTGTGGTTGATTTTGTTTGGCTTATATTTGTAAACAGATGTAGTATAGGGTTGACATCGCATGATTTTAAATTATATTCTTTAGGACGGCCTTCCGTAAAGTTATTTTTGACCTACTTCCAAATAGAATGAGGACATAATACGTTGCTATCTTTTGTTTTTTTTTTTATATTTATGTTCACCAATTAATTGAAAACTAAAAGGGTATACTTGTCAGGTGGTCTCATACAAATTTTATCAAAGTGTAGTTAGGGGGTGAAGTCGGTTTTTAATTTTGATAAACTATATATTTATTAATATTATGTTTTGAGTTCATAATTTAGTCTGAAAATTAAACTTGTATTGAAATTTGACGCTAAAGTCTGTCTGTCTGTGGCATCTTAGCTCTCGAACGAATGGACCGATTTCGATTCGGTTTTTAAGCGAAAACAAGTTCCCTTGCGTGGTTCATAGCTAAGTTTGATGGAACTCGGTTCAGCCGTTTACAAGTTTTGGGAGTTAATGTTTGAAAGTCGGGGTTTTTTTAATTTATTTGGCAAATAACAGATGGCACTACAGATTTCAATTCCAATAACGTCAGTTGGAATAAGTAGTACCGCGTCACTCATTACTAGATGTTATCGCTGGTTTTTTTTTTCCTGGCCAGTAACACACTTATAAACACACCCTTGATGCATACTAACATTACTATTTAATTTTGTTTTAACTTTTAAAAATTCTAAACATATTACCGTAAAGTGTAGATCCATGATGTGTAATTTTTGCTACATTGCTTCCCTTAAAAAAGTACACCGTGTATTTTTAACTTTAAAAAAAAATAGTAGTATATATCTATTCTAACTGTTTTCCCTAAACATAGTTTTTGAATATTTTAATTACAAAATGTGAATCTGTAATTCGCAGTAAGTAATAGTTTATAAGATAAAATAATAATATTGAAAAGTGCTGTTGATTCTGTAAAGAATAAATATATTATCTTAAAAATAAATATAATAATAAAAAAACTTGTTTATCGTTTATATTAAACTTGTTCTAAAAATAGACCTATGAATGTCTAAAGGTTTCTTTAAATAGAAACCTTCTACGAAGCCTTTTACCGATGTTTTCGTAAATAGAATACGAAAACCACTATTGAAACATCCACTTCCCACGTTTTAATGAACAGACTCGGCATAAAGACTTAAAATTTAAAAGCCAGGCCCACATAATGAGGAGGCTTTAGCAATGTCTAATGGCAGGATCATTTTTATGCGCGACAATATTTTAATGTCAGACTTTATGAAGGGAAGTCACAAATTACAGAATAGATAGATAGATAAATTGTATATTTGTCACAACCAATACACACACAAATTAAACTATACATACATAAGTTACACAAGCTTAAAATATATAAATAACAATACAATAATTACATGTGTGTGTGTGTGCTGCAGCAAAACAAATAGGTCAAAGCTCAGTGACAATATTGCCTCGAAAGCAGTGCACTGATATTCAGCAATGGCCTTAAAAGGCAGGTATGAGTGCGAATCACAAAAACAAAAAGAAGAAAACAAAAGATAACATAAATATGAAGTAAGAAGAGAGATAAACACACAGATGTGTACGATTCTGTCTTCTTCTTCTATGTCGTGTCGATGACTGAACTACTACATCAAATTACTCCCGACCAGTAGGAGGACTCAGCAACAGCATTGTCTGTGCACTGCATCAAGTCAGCCATTGAACATGAAGCAGGGCATGACAGCGGAGGTGTGGCATTGTCTGCCTCGGTTGACCACACTAACACTGTGGGTTGTTTGCCCTGTTGGTAAAACCCCGTTACCAGGGTCCCATACCCGAAGGGTAAACACGGGACTATTACTAAGACTCCACTGTCTGTCTGTCTTTCGCCAGGCTGTATTCATGAACCGTGTTAGCTAGACAGTTGAAATTTTCACAGATAATGTATTTCTGTTGCCGCTGTAACAAAAAAAAATATTTAAGTGGGGCTCCCATACCAAAAACGTGTTTGTTTTTTAATAAATTTTGGTATGGAACCCTTCGTGCGCGAGGCCGACTCGCGCTTGGCCAGTTTTAGTATATTGTTCCTGCAACGTCCCACTTGGATCCTCAGTCAGTTGAGTGACTTCAAGACTAATCGAGGCTAGTAATGAAGATTTTTCTTACAGTTCGCTTCTTGTCTGTGAGCTGACTAGGAGCAGATCAACATTCATTGTTTAACAATCGTGTCTGGTATATTGCACGAGGACTTTAAAAGTTAAAATAATTAGCTTGATAGATACATCGACATAAATTATACAGACCAACTGTCTGGAACATTGGCCGTGTTCTTTTTTGGTCATTTACATCAATCGCGCTTTAGCGCTAATTAGTTTTTAAGCCTTTCTTCAAACCTGAGCGCTGGATTTCAATATACAATAAACGAATCATTTTATAAGTTGGCGCGAGAATTTATGATCTATTTTATTCTCACTAAAACGATTTCCTGTCATGTCAAAATGATCATGTGAAAAATGTAGGTAAATGTAGGTAAGTAATATGTTTTTATAATTAAAATAACCATTATAGCGCAGGTCCCACATAAATAGTAGAATCAAGTAGAAGAAGGTGAAACATAAACCCACTAAATTCATTTTTGTACGTTCCATATTTTGTAAAGAGTGAAATGAATTGGATTTTTATAACTCTGAGTTACTGTATTTTTGTATATAAAAATTTAAATGACGTTCGCGGTTGTTTTGCAAATTACGCGATTTATTGTAATGAAGAATTTTCAAAAGAAAGCAGTGGAATTTAAATATTAATGTTAATAAAAAAGTCATGATTTGAATAAATAATAAGTCTGATTCTTGAGCTTTTGAAACAATGTTGTATAGATTCATTTATTTGTGTCATTTGAAGTATTTACAGTGATATTTGCTTAGCGGATTTTAGTGGGCGTCTGTAGGCGTCAAGTCTCAAGGCGTCCGTTACTCAATCGGCTATGAAAACAAGAAGACGCGTGTAAATTTGTCGCCAGAAGCTCCCTTGAAGTAATGAAAGGACCTACATCCACCTTTCATTGAAAGTATTTAGGATTAGGAATAAAGAATATAATAAGTTTTTATATCTTCTCTTTCTTGTAATTGTACTCTGACTGCTTTCTAAAAAGATTCTGGGTTGAAGCTGGGAAGAGATCCCTTCCTGGTATAAGCCCGCCCTTGTCAAAATTTATAATGTTTTTTCTTAAGTATGTTTCTATTAGTTTTTCCTTTCTTTTCCTTTACTTTTTCTTTTCTTTTTTAGCTTTTTTTTGGCACAATAAAGATATAAGCGATAAAAAAATAAAGATAATGACTTAATGACTTTTATCCAGAGCCGTAAAATAATTATTGTAAAAAACCAAGACAGTCTTAACTTCGCATTACATTACCAGAAATGTTCCGCCATAAATTATTCCGGTTCGTGTTTTCTCTAATCAGCGAGCAATGCATCAATTAAAATGGTAGGGCACGAATTATTCGCGACTGTTACCGAATGGTACCCGACGTTGCGAGAATAGAGAATACTGTCTTGACAAAATTCACCTCTTTACATCTGATTGGTACAAGTCAAGAGGGAAAATTATTTTTTATGTATAAATAAGTTTGTTTGCCAGATAAATGAAAAACCCCGCCTTTCAAGCGTTAATCCCCATTAACTTTTAAATGGCTAAACCGATTTTTATCAAACTTAGCCAAGAACCACCGCAAGGGAACTTGCTTACTCTTAAAAAACCACTTCAAAATCGTCCATCCGTTTGAAAGCTACAATGCCACAAAAAAGCACACAGGCAGACAGACAAACCGACATTCGTATCAAATTTATAACTAACCTTTTTTTGGCCTGGGGTCGAAAAAACAAAGAAGCATTTGATCTCTTTTAAAATCTCTCTCTCTCTCTCTCTCTCTCTCTCTCTCTCTCCCTCTCTCTCTCTCTCTCTTCAGGTCTTTTTAGTCTCCACTGCAGGAGCATGACCCTCTCTGTACTACCAGAGCCATACTCGGCCAGAGCAGCTAGAGGAGTTGGAGAGGTCTCATTGATGTTTGTAAGCTTTTTTAGTATGTATTACCTAAGTCGCCTTCTAAAATATTTTATTCTATAACTTTTAAAATATACCATTAAAATATAATCGTAAACTTTCCTACTGTATCTGCCTTAAACCACACTCAAAGAAATATAAAAAAATATGTCGCGTGACCCGTACCATTAATTTAGTGCGTGAAAAGAACGCAAAGTCAAGCGACATCGTAGCGACATCGTGCGACTTGCTTCAATGATAATGGATGGTCGAGTATGAAAATTTTGTCGTGTTCCCATTGGAACTGTCCCCGTTTAGGTATCGAAAATATACCTACATTATTACTATACGCGCGGCGATCACTTCGGAGGGGAAGATTCAGTTACATGAATCGTATGTCCAAAGTAATAAGAATGAAATTGGCTTGCAATGGATGTCTAGGTATCTAAACGAAGAGGTGAGGAGTTCTGACGCGAGGTAAATTAAACCATAGCGCAATAAGTACTTAAATATTTCTTTGAATTTATTTTATGGCTTCTGTACGAGTGTACTAATACTTATTCTGTGCCCATGTATAAGACAGTACGTAAACCTAAATACTGAGTACTAAAGTGCAACAAAGCTGTCAATCATCAAAAATATGCCTGTTATAAAGGTTCTAATAAAATATGCTTAAATTATTTATAAGGCTATATAAATTCAGTCCATGATACTGAAAAACTTTCCCCAAGGAACAATATCGAAATATATTAATTATTTTTTGGCCTGCTGTACATGTTAACCGATCATTTAATCTGTGTTTCTATAGAAATATTTTTTTATATATCTCGAGGAAATTTGTTCAGTATCACGAATTGATTTCAGCCTTAAATAGTTTCAGTGTTTGTTACATAATTTTGTGTGACGTTATATAGAAATTCCATGATTAATGTATCGTATAATCATTTTTATTTATATTTACGTTACTCTTGATAATATTTGAACTTATTGAGGTGTCCTAGCAGAAAAAAATTCTTTAAATAAGTTTGTGAAATCCTTTACCTTAAAAAGCGAGAAAGGACACCCCAGGCTCCGAGGTGGCGCAGCTGAAGAAGCAATCGGGAAAGCGCGCTCAAATGAAGAAAAAGTTTGTGGGTCGAAGTAAATGGCAAAATGGCATTCACTGTGAGAGCCCTACTCTCAGTAGCAAGAGACCATAAAGATGCCGAAGACCACGTTTTCATCATGAGTCATCGTTAAAATTGGGTTGAAATGAAAAGTCCCATTAGGAATGCACCAAAATTATCGCTAAGTTCGACCTTGCCGTAACATCGACTTCAGCAAATAAATAGTACCTATATTTTATTTGACAAATGTTCGGTTTTATTCAGCAACTTAAGTTGAATGTCGGTCCTTTCGTGAAAGGAATATAATTTATTTTCTTTAGGCATAAATGTGTTACAAAGTAAAAAAAATATGTAAAAAAGCGCTGAAATATGGTAATAAATAAAGATATCTTTGTATCGTCTTAAATTTAATGCTGCCCCCATTAAAAATAAATCATTTAAAAAGAAACGAGATATCATTTAAAATTTGGTCTTGATCAGACCCTGGATAACCCTTCAAACTATTTTATGAACTACTGTTTACAGTTTAAAGTGAGAACGTGAAGCTTTTCTACGCACAATTGCGAAAAGTACTGTACTTTGACTCAAGTTAGGTAAAGAAAGGGCTCGTTATGAAAATCTCATATATATTTTTGTTATTATTGTAAAATAAACAGTTTTGTTTTAATTCATGAAAAAAGACCTAGGCAATTTGTATGAAAATTGACTAATTTTTTTGGTTGTTTTTATTTTTATTTCATTATACTATAGTGAGTGACTTTCACGTAGTATATAATACAAGTTAAACGGGTCACTAGATTTAAAAATAAATCAATTTTTGCAAAATACTACCTGAATTTTCCGGGTCTAGTGCTACCCCCATTTAAAATAAATAATTTGAAAGAAAACGGAGATATGATTTAAAATTTTGTCTTGATCAGACCCTAGATAACCCTTCAAACTATTTTATGAACTACTGTTTACTGTTTAAAGTGAGAACATGAAGCTTTTCTATGCACATACGTCAAAAGTGGCCGTTTTGTTTTGCTTGCTTTCGCTTGCTAGAATCTAAGTTTTGCGAGAGCAAAATTTAGATTCTAGCAAGCGGTGCGCCCTTAAGAGGAAAGTACAGCACGCGCTCCGTACATACAAAAAAGCAGATGAAGAAAACGTTTTTCCACTTCTAAAAGTTATCTGATCATATTGATTTTTAGTGTGTTGTTGACACAATAAAAAACTAGGCTTTTAAAATTTTGGTAAACCTATAAAGGTTTACCTTTATCCAAAATTTTAATTTTTTTTAATAAAGCGAATTTTTAGACAAGTAGTCATTATGAAAAAAAAAAAAAAAAACATCCCGACTGCCTCTTTATATACCCTGTGTCACTCTCACAGTAAATACGTTGCAATTGCAATCTAACGTTACCTCTCACTCAATAATCCATGCCGTTCAGGCTGCAGAGCATGCCAAATATTGGTATTATATTAAAATCCGCCATTTTCATTTTTATTCTTTTGATATTCTCAGTGTCACTCTCACAGTAAATATAAATCTAACGACACCTCTCAAGCTAAAATCCATCGAGTCGTTCAGGCTGCAGAGCGTGCCAAACAATTATACACACATACGTACATACATATACTCTCGAAAAACATAGCCCTCTTTCTGGCGCAGTCGAGTAAAAACTATAAATCTGATATATTATTGTGAAGGTAACATACTAAAAAATCATTGTGATCAGATACCATTTAGCAGTGGAAAAACTTTTTCTCTTTTTGTACGGTGAAGGCACTCTATTCTTCTCTCTTAAAGTATCCTCAAATAAGAAAAAGAATGTAGTAATTCATTGCACTTGAGACCGAAAACATTTAGATTTGAAAACTTTATCTCAAAAATGCAGAATCTATGACAAATATTTTTGCATGCTATAAACATAACTATGCAGCAGCATTCCCAAATGCAATACAGTATGTCAAAACGCCGCTTGGCACGGTGCGCCCGTTTCATGCATTTAAATAATTGTGATCTCAAATTGTTGTGTCCTACGCATAGAAATCTAGCTCCGACATAAAATAATGATTATGGAGATGAACAATGCAGTAACATACATACATACATACATACATACATACATATTATCACGCCTGTTTCCCACAGGGGTAGGCAGAGACTAAAGACCTCCACTTGCTACGATCCTGACAGACCTCTTTCGCTTCATCTACACTCATCACTCTCTTCATGCATGCCCGCCGGTTACGGGCACTTCTAATCTCTCCTTTTTTAAGAACGTCTGCAATTTGCAATGCAGTAACATTATTCTTTTTCTTATTTTTGGTTTTAATTTGTGCATTTCTTTTAGTTTTTGTTGAGTTTAGTTTTAAATCCTTTACGTTAGAAGGAAAGTTATAATAAGTGATTATTAATAAATATTTATTATGGATGTTTTAGGTATAGTGCAAATTGGCGAATGAAATATTATGTAGCATCAAAGACAGAATTTTTAAATAGGTAAAATAATACTTTGCTACATTGATTATTGGCTACTTAAGATGAGTTATATTATAACTTCTTTTTATTAATTGCGTCATAGTTTTGAACAAAAGTCAAACTAGTTCACAATTATTATTATATTAAATATTTACAATTTAAATTAAGAACGTGAAGTTCCTTTTAGTCCTTTTGCCAAAAGTGGCAGTTTTTCAAAATGCTAAGAAAAAAGCTTCATATTAAATTTATTTAGAAATCTTGACTTTTCTTGTATTTTTTATTTATTATTTCTCGACTATCCTTAGTTCATGCTCTGGCCCGCAGCCAAGCGAGCAATTACTGAAATAGATAATTAAAGTGGGCTCCCGCACCATTCGTAAGTTTAATGTTAAGTGTTATGACGGAATTGCTAAAACTTTTGAGGTCTTGCAAAATTAACTGTAACTATTTAGGCAAACTCGTTCTGACAAAAGTTTGTCAAGTTTCTCATTAGTGATAAAGATAAACATCATTTATTTGACAAAAAAAAATCAGATCCTAGACATCGTCACAAGTATGGCACTTTATAGAAGCGAAGTATCATTTACTCGTATGCCTGTTAATACTACCTGTACTACTACAAACGAAACTATAAATCCGTGCACACGTCAATGTGTGAGTGAGCACCCCAATACACGCGACAAGGTAAGGACGATGGAGAGGTACGGAGATGGGGAACGGGGACGCATATTGCGCTGACCCTAGCCGTCTTATTATAAAACCCAGACTAACTTTGTTTAACCCCTTGTATGCCGGAATATCAGACTCATTAGTTAAACAATGCGTTCGCGCCTAGATCTACGCCACGGCTTACGAGAGGTTAAACCATTATCCGACCAAATCAATTTAATATCTAGTAATATCACACTTTCTCACCTGTCAATGTCAACTTCATTTTAGGCGGATAATGGTCCTTGCCTTGTCGCGTGTATTGGGGTCTCACTCACACATTGACGTGTGCACGGATGTACGAGTTTGTAGTTGTAATAGGCATAAATGATACTCCGCTTCTATAAAGTGCCATACCTGTGACGATGTCTAGAATCTGATTTATTAAAAAAAAAACTTATGTTTATCTTTATCACTAAAGAGAAACTTGACAAACTTTTGTCAGAACGAGTTTGCCTCAATAGTTACAGTTATTTTGCAAGACCTCAAAAGTTTCCGGTCTGTATGTAATACTCATATAATAGTTCTGTGACATCGTCTACAATGAAGAGCTCGTCAAGACGAATCAAACGGGTCCTACAGCTATGTTGTTTTATAACTGAATTCTGTCAAATATCTCCCGGCTCCATCATCAGAACATTTCGTTGACTGCAAAATATTATGTTGACGACCTCCGTGGCGTAGTGGTCACGATGCTAGTCCGCCACCCAGAGGTCCCGGGTTCGATCCCCGGTCAGGGCAAGTTGGAAAATGGCCTTTTTCTAATTGTCCTGGGTCTTGAATGTTTATTTATATATGTATTTGTTGTAAAATATAGTATCGTTGAGTTAGTATCCCATAACACAAGTCTCGAACTTACTTTGGGGTTAGCTCAATCAGTGTTATTTGTCCCTGTATATTTATTTATTTATTTATCTGACTTACATACTTATGCAAAATTTTCGCTCAATCGGTGGAGGATAACTGGTTGAAAATTGAGTTGCAAAATTTGATCTAACCAATCATACATACTTACAAGATACATTGCAAGTAAATAAAGTGGCAACTTAAGTAAATGCAAGTTTTCTCTCAATTTATTTCTTGCTCTCACATTGTACATATATTACACTTTCTACGTAGTTACTTCTTAAATTAGTAGGCACAACATGAACTCTGATAGGGCATTGCAACAGATAACAATGGAACGGCATGCGGATTTTTTGTTAGTATTTATCAATGCTACATAAAAGTAATTAACCAAATAAAGATCAATTTGTATGGTAGTTTATTAGATAGGTAAATATACATACAATATTTAACATGTCAAGTTATTTTGTTATATTAATTACTTTAAATGTCAATTTTTTAATTTTATTCTGCATTTATTTTATATTCTAATTATTGTTAGAAACTTATGACTAGACATCTAAGGAACACCCGTATTTTTATAGTTTTCTTTCATGGTTTTTACCCATGGGTTTTATTGATCCCATTATTTTCGATCACAACTTTAACAAAATATCATCGATACTCTGATGGTCGATAAATTAAAAGTTTCAATCCCTACAAGAAAGTAATGTAAGCGACAATACAACGGAGTCTATTGGAACGAAGTTCCTCATCGCGCGTTACGAAAGGGAGCTAGACGAAAAAAATTAAGACCAAAAGTTGTAACGACACCTTTTGTTCATTCAAATTTATGAAGATAATAAAAACTTGATTTGAGAACGCAGAAAAGAGTTTGAATGTAATTTAGACCTTTATATTTATATTTTGCTTCGCTCCATCCGGGTGTCCCTTGACACTTCTCAAGTTTTTCTATAACCAACAAAACATAAAGACAAACTTAAAGCATTTAACACTTTAATAAATAAGGCCTTGTGCAAGTACAGAAGTAATTTCTTTTACCATACGGCATACGCTTAGCTTGTGAATAGAGCTTCCTTCTTTAGTTTTCCCAAGAGGGTAACATGTTCTGGGATAAGGCTTTCTCAGGGTCAGCACCGCGCTCACTATTCGCCCCGGCTTCCCAAGGGACTAAATGCGGGATCTTACAAAGAGGGAGTAAAATAGTTTATTCAAGGTCGTGAGCACTATGCGTAACGTTCTAATGTTGCAAGCATCTAAGTAACTCTGGCACTAACTGGGTAAACAAAACTTATTTAAACATTATTTTTGTTTTACTTGCCTATAGTTATTTTGTTACTAAAATCTCCAGATTTTTCACGAAATGTCGTTTCAGCGGCTGGAAGTAAAACTTTTTGTTTGCATTCCAAAGGAAAGATAGGTGGAGTCCCAACCATACTATAATGATGTCTGTAGTTAGAGGAAAACGTTTTAAACTTATCAAATACTAGCTTTTGCCCGCAGCTTCGCTCGCGTAGGGGTGTAATTTATCAAAATCCTTTCTTAGGGGATGTCTACGTCATAGTAGCTTTATGCATGCAAAGTCTCAGCCCGATCGGTTTAAAATTGACAAAGTTTCATACAAACTTTCATCCCCTATTTTATCCCCTTGGGGGTAGAATTGATCAAAATCCTTTCTTAGCGGAGGCCTAAATTATAACATCTACCTGCATGCCAAATTTCAGCCCTATCCGTCCAGTGGTTTGGGCTGTGCGTTGATAGATCACTATGTCAGTCAGTCAGTCACCTTTGAGTTATATATATTTAGAAGAAGATAGAAGAAGAAGATTTATTTGCTGTGAAATATTAACAAGTTCTACAATAAAAAATATACATATTTCGATATAGATTTCTTTGAGAATGTTATTTAGTATCTCTGGCTGATTCCTTTCCTAAAGTTTCTGTAGGTAGCTATAATTAATTAGACGTTAAAATATAATTCCTATTTGATTTAAAAAAAAAAAAAAAATATCTGTTCGCATATTGTATTTAGTAATAATCTCTTCAAATAAAGTAAAAGCTGGAGCAATAAACTCCAATATTCTGCTCAAAGTGCACTAGCAACTGCACTTGACCGACATTCTTTCAGCGTAATGAAGGCGCGCTTACTTGTCATTATTTTAATGAAACCCTCTACACTACCGAAGAGCACCCTTTGAAATATTCAGTACACCCTGACCGGGCCAGTGACCTATTTCGCTAACTAGCTAGCCACTCGCCTCGGCCGTTCCTGCGAAAGATAAATAAAATAAATAAATATATACGGAAAAATCACACTAATTAATCTAGCGCAAAGCAAGTTTAATTTTGTGTTACTAACTCAACGATATCATAATGTATAATACACATATAGATAAACACCAAAGACCTAGGACAATTTGAAAAAGGCCATTTTCCAACTTGTCCTGGCTGGAGATCGAACCCGGAACCTCCGAATTAGCGGACTTGCGTGTTGACCATTATACCACAGAGGTCGTCAAAGATATCGTGAAGGATCTCCGTAGTGTAATAGTAAACACGCTATTACCATAGAAATTGCTTATGCAGGGATATACAGGCTATGTAACACCTAATGAGCAAACCCAACCACACATCATTTAAGCCCAATTTTGTCCGCTGAGGATAGCATTCGGGAAATACACGAAGCCAATAGCAACGTCAATAAATGGATTGACAGCCTTACATTCACCTAACATTACTTCGCTACATATTTTTAGGAAATCAATCACTTATAATAATTTTTGTATCTTAATTCGCTGTGCAGAGATGAGTCGTTAGGGTCGCTTCAGGGTGTTCAACTGTTCAAGGGCGTACTTCAGAGAAAATGCAACACACCTCTCGAAGCCCCGAGTCGCCCACACCGGTGTTGTTCCTTTGGCAAAAACTATTGCCGGCGCGTTTTTAAGGGCCCATCTAGTGCCTACCAAGCCATCAACTGCCTACAGTAGCCAATTATCACGATTACGACAGGTGTTGTTTCCATTGCAATATCCCAGCATCAGTCCATCCTAATCTCATTCCATAACCCTTTTTCTTGCTATAGATCTTTCTGCTCTGCCGAAACCTATTCAAGGGTATAACTTTACCTGGTTTCGGCTAGCGCCACATAACATAAAATTCTGCAAAGGGCCTCTATGTGTGTTGGATCTATCGCCACGCAAGCCTCCCAAACAACCGAGGTGAAAAGACCCGTGATTCCAAAAGGAGGTACAAATAATAGTATCTAATATTATGTTGCGGAAAATAAATTGATTATATTAATAAGTGATAGGTATCTGTGCACGCCACTAGAATTTATGTAAAGCATATTGAAAATTGTCGCGTCACTTCCCTTCTGAAAGTAGGGGCGTGACAGAAATTATATTTCGGAGCTCCGAGGGGATAAAGCGATGTGGTTTAGTCTAAAGTTTTGTAAATATTTGTGTAAGATTGTTGTTTCCTCCAAAGCTGTTACTGACGTTACTCTACGGCATTTTTTTTTACCAATCAGAGGACGCTTTGTGATAATGCGTCATAGTGGACATAGGCCGACAGTTGACGCAGTATCGTGCGACCGTATTTTTTTTTTATACCTAATTGGTAACATTGCTGCATAATACTTTCATGCTGCATGCTGCTATCTATCTAATTTCTTTATCATCTCGTTCTGTCTTACACATTTTATTAATTCGTCTTTCTTATTTTTAATCACTCTTTTCTTAGACTAAATCGAGAGTCTCTCTCCTCTACAGTAAATGAGTAATTTTTATAGTTCCCAGTTGTAATTTAATATAAATTACAGATACCGCGTATGTTATCCTCGATAGGCAGGCGGGTTGTTAGGTTTAAAAAATCTTAACTTTTCACAAAAATCATAATTCACTTACATGTCATACAAATATTTTCGTATTTTCTGTTTAAATACAATGTACTGCGTGAGTACTAAAAAGTAAAAAATAAAACAAAACAATTACAAGTTTAATAACAGTAACAAAAATTAACTACACTTTAAAAGTCTACTCAAACTAACAGTTATTGACATAAGCAAATAATTGTTTTTTAAATGTCTCAAAGCTGGAAAATTTATATAGAATACTACTTTTGCCGTAGTTTCTTGTTCTTTGTGCTCTCAGTGTCAACGTATTTTTCCGTCTAAGGTTGTGTTTGAACGATCTTTTGGTCTTGATTGCAGTAACTGGTATAAAATCTTTGGCTGCAGCTGCCCATTCTCTGTTACCTCCTCCCTTAGTCGCCTTTTTTACACCCGTGGGAGAAGAAAGGGACGTGCTACGGAAAATATAAAATTAAGTATCTTTACTTCAAATGCGATATGTTCGCAGCGAGTTAGTCTCGATTCGCCTAAAATGCAACTCGGAAATAGTTTAAATAGCAACTCGTCTAAGTTGCAAGAATGTAGTCTCAAATGTTATTTTGACTAAATTACGTGCTCGCGTTGCAGTCTCAAGCAATATTAAGCGCTACTACATTATGATACAGTCTAATTTGAAATTGGTGAAATATGTGGGTGGATGATATCAAACGGATTGCTTGAACAAACTGAAAAGCTAAGGCGAGGGATACTTAATGGCGCAGACAAAAGGAGGCTTTACGAGCTGATAATGAAATAGGACAACAGTATTGGCACCTCTCGTGTCATTTAATAAGAGTGTATTCAGACGACTCGCGCTGAACATGCACAGGCCGCACACGAGTTATGCTCGTCTTTCACCCGCGCGCATTGACCGTGCACGCCTAGCGTACGCCTCGCACCCACACAACTAGTGAAGATTAAACGATACTAGCAAAAGCGCGAGCGCAGCGCATATGCGGGACGAGCGCGAGGTGGGAGCGAGGCGAGCGCGTGGCGTGTGCAAGGCGTGTGCGTGTGCTCTTCGATAAATGCAATTTGAGTTGATGTGTGATAGGACATATGCAAAAAATTTCAAAGCAAGCTACAAGCGGGCGTTGATGAGTGTGGCGAGCGCTTAGAGTGCGCGTGTCGTCTAAACGCGGCCTTACAGTCAAGAATCACCCTAAGTAAGAAACATGATATAAATACCTATATGACTCGCTCAGCTACCAATCAGTTATCCTCTTGCCGCAAAATCCAAGTCTAGATTTGCGTGTGCTCAAACTACTAACATTTATATTACTTTATCTTCGTTCCTACAACTGGAGAGGTTTATACTCCGTTTCCTTCAGTATGTAAAGCTTGTAATAAATTGAAGTGACTTAAACTGTTGATGTTAGAAAACTGTTCCTATTCGGCTCTTTTTACCAGTGAACCACAACGTAGATTAGTAACTACATCTTCATCACACAAAATGATCCCATGATGTATATAATGCTTAGAGCTGCAAGACCCGGAGTGCTCTGTCAGCCCCGTTTGGGATTAAGACGTGATAAAATTACTGTCGCATGACGCAGCGTCAAACACTAACGGTATTAGCGGAAAAGGTTGACGTTGTAAGGTTTGAATATAGAGAAATATAAGCAAAAAAAAGAATTCAAAATTTGCAGCAAAAAAAAAAAGGTTTATTTTCCCTAGTACTTAAATTAACAAATCACCAAGCACAATGGACATCAAAGAAATTTCTAAAGTAATTAATGAGTATTAACTTAGAGAAATTTATAAAGACATTACTGTTAAGTTTTTCTCTTCATAGCTTTTTAAAAGTATGTGAATGTATATGTGTGTATTATTTGAATAGATATTCATTCTGATATTAATATATTAATAGGTATATAATGTAATTGTATATTATATACAAATATTTTATAATGTAAGTAAGTATATTGTATTGCTTTTTGTACCGCATATTTTTCTCTGTTTATCCCTATGGTTAACTGGGAGAAAATGATCTTAGCCAAGACTGTGTCACTCCCCGTTTAGGTATTGAAAATATATCCAGATTATTACTATGCGCTACTATTGAAATGAAGTTACACGAATCGTTTGTCCAGTGCAATAAGAATGAAATTGGCTAGCAATGGATTTCTAGGTAACTAAACGAATAGGAGCGTAATTCTAACGCGAGCTAAATTAAACCATATTAAACCACATTAAGTAGCTATTTCTTTGCTTATTGAGACTTCTAAACGTGAGTACTAGTAGTTATTCTGTGTCTTATCATTAATTCCGCCATTTGTTAAAGTATATTTATACTTACTTTGGAACAATAAAGTTTAATAAAGTAAATGGAGTAACACAAAGCACAGTGGACTACGTATGGTCCACTTACCACCGCATTCAAAACATAAAACTGTTCCTTAACTCCACCGCAGCCCAAAGAGATTAAGCATGTTGCCAACTAAGCCCCGTGGGAGGTAACTACTTAATTACTGACCCTCTAATAGAGACCCGCCATAATACCCGCGTTTAATCATTTTCAACCGTTATTAAATTGTCAAAGGTGCTATTACAATTTATTGAAACATTAGCTTGCAATCTTTACAAATTATGTCTCATTAAATTTGAGCTTGCGGTTTCTTCCTCGAGGTAATACGTTATATTTATCATAATTAAAGGGTATACTATACAAGTATACACATACAAACATAATTTATTAGACCTATTTTATATTAAACCTAATTTCCATGCGGCAAATTAACAAAAATATATTTTTAGGGTTAACCGTTATAATTAGACAGTTGAAATTTTCACTGATGACGTATTTCTGTTGCCGCTATAACAACAAATACTAGAAAAAGGTTAAAACAAATATTTATGTGGGGCGTCCACACAACAAACGCAATTTTTTATAGATTTTTTATAAATATTGGTACGAAACCCTTCGTGTGCGAATCCGTGTCGCTCTTGGCCCGTTACTTTATTTTATTTGAATCCTTATTAACATTTTTAACGTGAAAGTACATATCAAAACAATGTTTAATCATATTAAAAACCAAAAATTATCAAAATGTGTTGAAACTTTTTCTAAAACTTTTTTTAATTTCCCGCCCGGATGGAAGATTCAGAGATTCAAAGGTTTATACAGTAATTAGACCTTTACAGGCACTTTTACATGTCAAGATGTATAATTTACGTTACGTGTAAAGTATATTAAAATTTAATTTATTTTCAAAAAAAAGCTAGCGATACCAGCGCTTCGTAACGACCACTGCTGGAAGAGTTCATCTTTCGTTTGCTAGACTCCAGATCAGACTAGAAGGAAAATAAATAAAGACGAGGAATAAGAAGACCTAAGATGAAGTTTTTCAAACAAATTAATGAAAAGTAAAGGAGTTCGGTCATAACCAGGACATTTTAACGAAGGCATTGAGATAAGAGAAGAATGAAAGCATCTCCTCACAATTTCTCTGTCAAGCGTAAGGCTCTTAAATAGATGACCAGATTTTCGACCAGTTTCGAATTATTATAAAAGTTGTTCTTCAATATTTTGTTAAATGCTCTTACTTGTGAATTCATTTATAAGTATTTCTTCTTTAGCTTTAATGTTTTCTTTTTTGTTATTATTACTTAGAACATAGCGTGAATAATTTGTTTAGCTAGTTCATTTTATTACACTAACTTTTATATTTTAGCATAATAATTTATCGGAAAAATTTGCAAACCAACCAACTTTCCATGCTGATGGAACAAAAAAGAAAAAGAATAAATGTACCAGCTGTTTCTTTTCCTTTCAAATCGTAAAAGGGGATCAAGAAAATGGGCGAGAATCTAAATCCAGTCAATAATTGATGCAGCGATCATCTCATCACAATTTGCATTACACCTTTCCATTAGGTTAAAAGTAGAATATATGTTTACTTTGGATTTTGTCTACCCCGTTCGGAAAAAAGAGGTGATAATGTATTTTTCGTACAAGTTTATTTGCTAGGCAAATTACAAAAACCTCGACAGTAATTATTGACCATCTTGATATCCGTAAAGCCATCAATAATTTGCTATAAGAAAACCCTGACTCTCAAGTCTGAACCGCCAGTAACTTTGAAAAGGCTGAATCTATTTTCTCCATCCATTCGAGCGCTTCGATGCCACAGACAGACAGACCGACAGACATAAGCGTTAAACTTATAACACCCCTCTTTTTTGTCAGGGGTTAAAAACTGCGTTCATCCCTTAAGAGCTAAGCATAGCTTGATACGACTAGTGTACAGTCAAGTACCAAGATACCTGACCAGGCCCTCTACTTATATCTTCAATTTTGTCAAACTAAAAATATTCATCATCATCCGAGCGTATTCCCGGTTGCTTCCTCAGCAGTAACGCTTCATAGCCCGGGGTCCGCTATCTTACCAAGGAGATTTGACGAGGTTGCTGGTTTTTACACAGAGCGACTGCCGTCTGACCTTCACAACCCAAAGGGCAAACCAGGAACCAATCCTTGGATAGTTTGATGATCAAACGCTAGGTGGCGTTCGGGACCCACAGTTTTACGTGCCTTCCGAAACACGGAATCATCTTTCTTTTCGGATAATCAGGTGATTCAAGCCTGCAATATCCTATCCAGACTGGAAACAACTTTTCATTCCCACTGGGAACAAAGTATGCTTCCCAGTGGGAATCGAACCCATGACCTCCGCGTCACAAGGCGAACGCCTTGACCACTGGACCACGGAGGCAGTCTTGAAATAAAAATTATATTAGCATAAAAAAAATTATTCAGGAAGACTTCATTAAAATCTATCTAAATAAAAATTTAATGTTGATATCATTTTTAGTTTAAGAAAAAATTGAAGATATAAGTAGAGGGCCTGGTCAGGTATCTTGGTACTTGACTGTACTTGTACTCATATGAGATGAGGCTCGATGACGTAAATGTTGGTGATAATGAATAGGGTGTCGAGCGAGATGAGATAATTAGCCAGTTGCGGTGATAGGTATAATTTATGAGGCACTATATTTACTAGTGTGATAAACTTTCTGTTGCGGCCCTTGTGACATCGCGCGGGCTCCAGCACTCCTCCGCCCCTCTTCGGCGCAGCGGGGGGGGGGGGGGGGGGGGCATGCCCATATATAAGGCGCGGCGGCCGGCGCTCGTCCTCTTTTCTTCGGCTGCATCTCAAGCTAAGTAGTTCTTCTACCTAGAAGGGCTACTCAACGGATCTAGTGCCTATAACTCACGACCCTGACTACCTAATCTGTACCTAGTGTTCTGTAATGGTTGTTCATTATACCTATCTCATTCGCCAATATCTAGTCTTTCCTTTATCTCATCTATCCTCCTAGATCCTAAATCTAGGTTTTACTAACCAAAACGGTACACCCTGTTGATTTTCGTTGATGTTGCCATGTTGTAGGGCTATGTCAGTGACTTTTGTTGGAATTTGAATAAATTGACGTAAAATACAATAAAATAACCGGCCAAGTGCGTGTCAGGCCACGCGCAGTGTAGGGTTCTGTAGTTGCGAATGCCCACTTTGAGTTCACGCCACGTTAAAAACGTCTAAAAACTAATTTTCAATCGAATTTGGGTGAACTTTTCCTTTTCCACATTTTATAAGTCAGTCGCTTATAACTTTTTAATTTGTTAACCCTACTTAGCTCTGGTAGTTTTCCTTTGAACTTCATTATATGTACTACTGCTGTGAATTTTTTCACATGTCCATTAATAAACGTTTAATAGATAGACGGGGGGACAACCGCGGACGGACAGACCGGTACCGGTAGACAGACAGACATGGCGAAACTATAAGGGTTCCTTATAGGTACTACGGAAGCCTAAAAATACAATCGTCTTGGGAATATTAAAAATACGGATACTGCGGACCTGCGGATACTCCATACAATGTTTGTATGGAGTATCCGCAAGTCAGGTTATACGAGTAGAGGTTGTAAGTACCTATGAGTTTCTCAATATCCTAGCTGTTTAAAGTGTCCAAACACGTCCCCAGGTTACAGATTTCATAAAACTTGCTTTATTCTTTTCCATAAAAGACGAAGATTGTAAGGCTTCGGCCCCACATACATATTTAAGCGGGATACAGTAGCGTATTACATAAGTGCTTTTTATTTATTTACTTGCCACACAAAGGTAGGTAGGAACTAATATTTCCACTTTATTACTGCGGCTTTGTTTAGCTACAGTAACAGTTTGGAAACAATCAACGGAATTACTAAAGTATACATATTTGATTTATGAAAGTAAGTATATACACGGAACTGGAACTTTGGATTAACTTTTTTTTCGGACAAACGTTTCGCATGTTTTTCGAATATCCTTATATCGACTCTTATTTACATCATTTAACCAATGCTGTAAAATTTTTATAGAAAAGTTTCCAGCCAACCGGATCGTTTGTAGAGAAGTCATTTTTTTTTGACAGGCTGAGGCATTTTTCCTGGAATGTTTATGTCGTTGCTTATTAAAGAATCATTTTATAAGGAAAAATTATTAGTTAATCGTATTTAATTTTTAGTATCGCTTTATCCCTGGACTGGGACAGACAGACCATTTTGGGTCTTGTCTTGAGGATCTAAGCAGATAGAGCCCAGGGCAAATAAAATAACATAAGATTTTTTTTTGTTTTTCCGAATATGTTGATCCGATTTAAAATTAATTTCATGTTTAATATGGTTCCGGAAAGATGGGCTCACATGAGGCCCATGTGAATTCCAGGAGACAGGAAATGATAAAGGTCAAGGTCTAAAATGAGATGGAGTAACGACCTGTCTGCTTTTGACAAGGGTTGGAAAGAAGTAGCTAAAAATAAAAAAAATAAAAAATAGAATAGAAAGAACTAGGGAAAAGGCCTTTGCCCAACTATAGGACTTAAACAGCTAGGTAAAAAAAAAAGACATTTAATCCGTCAAAAAGACGTCAGCCTTACATGCAATTTTAGAGCGATTTATACTGTGTATGCGACACCCGATTTTGGTTTACGGCTGTATTGGAACATGGAATAACAATATTAAACAAGATGTCTGTCGAAATACTGTTAGCTTAACAATACAAACTTCGAGGTAGTTGTTCATAAAGATACACATATTAACCTTATAATAACCCTCTTTTAGCAACGTGGGTTAACCACGAATCCATGGGTCGACTAAAAGTTGGCAATTGAAATTCGAAATGACTTGTCGGACAATCGTTCGGTGACAAAGCGTACTGTCGGCCAGCGGTCGAAATTCGAATGAATTGTCGGACAATTGTACGGAAAAAAGCGTACTGTGGAAAAAAAAACAAATGTTTGTTTAGTCGGTAGATGATTCGGTGGACAAATAAATATTTGAAAACGGTACTAAAATCAATTTTGGATTTGAAAATGTCACAAAAAACTTTAACCAATGTTTGCAGTGCCGAAGAAAGTATTTTGTGAAATTAAATAGATTTTCACTGCTTGACCAATAAATGAATAAATACAAAGGGACAAATAACACAGATTGAACCAGCCAAGGTAAGTTCGAAACTTGTGTTATGGAATACTTACTTAACGATACTATATTTTATAACAAATACATATATAGATAAACATCCAAGACCCAGGACAAAATGTAGAATGTAGCATAGAATTTAATAATCAATGTAGCCAGACAGATTTTACAATTTTAAAATTTTCTCCAAGTATATTAATTAGTTCATTTTAGGGTTCCTAACCCAAAGGTTAAAAAAGGTGCCCTATTACTTAGTCTGTCCGTACGTCCGTCTGAATGTTACCAGGCTGTATCTTATGAACCGTGATAGCTACACAGTTGAAATTCAGCAGCAGGTCAGCTATAACAACAACTACTAAAAACAGAATAAAATAAATATAAGTAGGGCTCCCATATAAAAGACGTGATTTTTTGATAGATCTTATAGATTTTATAGACTGGTAATTTTTTTCCTCAGGATGTGAATTTTTTTCTTTTTATTTAAGTAAATATCCTCTCAATTTATCACAGGTTGACTAGAAGAGATCCCTTTATGGGATAAGTCTGCCATTGTATATTTGTTTGTTCGACTTTTTTGTACTTTATTTTGATTTTTTGGTACAATAAAGTTATTACAAACAAACAATGAAATGAATTCTGGCAATGCTGACTCGGAAGTTATATAATGACAAAGCTATTCTAAGTGATAATTAATTTGTATAAATAACTGTATAACAGTACATTATAAGTAATACGGAAAATGCTCACGCCTTTATCTCTGACGGGGTAGACAGAGCCCAGTGTCGTATAGACAGACCCAGAGAGTTTTTGGCGGGAAGTCAAGGGGTCCAGTTGGAGATGGCTTTAAATTGTTTTGCAAATCGATTCTAGTGGACTTTATAACATGAAATCGGTGTAGTTTAGTGTAATAAATTCTCATGCTCATGGACAATATGTGAAATGGTTAAAGTGGATGCTCATAGTGCGGCTGTAGTGATATTTATTTGCTGTCTTTAGGCGCCGTCCGCCACTCGATCGGCTATGAAAACTAGTGGACTCGTATAGATTTGTCGCCAGAAGCTCCCTTGACGCAATCAAAAGACCTATACCAACCTTTGATTGTATAGTTAGGGTTAGGGTTAGGAATAAAGAAGTGATAAAATAAAAATGGGCTCGAAAGGACTAGTATCCAAAACCGTAAAATAATTATAAAAAAAAATAGACAAACCCAATGGCGACAAGACCAGTAATACGTATAAATTATAACATTCGCATTCATGCCATAATTGTGCAACCAGATTGCACACATCTATCTAAATATATATAACTCAAAGGTGACTGACTGACTGACATAGTGATCTATCAACGCACAGCCTAAACCACTGGACGTATCGGGCTGAAATTTGGCATGCAGGTAGATGTTATGACATTGGCATCCGCTAAGAAAGGATTTTGATCAATTCTACCCCTAAGGGGATAAAATAGGGGATGAAAGTTTGTATGAAACTTAGTCAATTTTAAACCGATCGGGCTGAGACTTTGCATGCATAAAGCTACTATGACGTAGGCATCTCCTAAGAAAGGATTTTGATAAATTACACCCCTACGCGAGCGAAGCCACGGGCAAAAGCTAGTTCTAAATAAAACCAGTCAAGTGCTAGTCGGACTCGCGCACGATGCGTTTCGTACCATTATCTATAAAGAATCACGTTTGTTGAATGGGATCCCAACCGAAATATTTATTATGTTCTGTTGATAAAGCGGCAACAGAAATACATCATCTGTGACAATTTCAACTGTCTAGCTATCACAGACAGATAAATGGACAGACAGACGGACAGTAGTCTTAGTAATAGGCTCCCGTTTTTATCTTTTAAGTACGGAACCCTAAAAAGGAGAGGTAAAAAGTACCTGTAACCGTAGGGCATGCACGAAGAGATTAAAGAGTCATGAAGCGAAGGAGGTTTGTCAAGATCTTAGCAATTGGAGGTCCATAGTCTCTGCTTTAGGAAACAGGCAAAATATTGTGAGTGTATGTATATTTAATATACATTGTTTACGCGAATGGCAACCCTACTGCTGTGGAGCCCCCTGAAGGAAGAACCTCGCAACCATCCGCCCATCTTCATCACGTGACGAACGGTCAGCTGTAGCACTAATGAAGCTCGGTCTATTCCTTAATGCGAATATACCATTGGTCAATTTTGTTCCCAACACCTTATTCCCTGATATATGTAAAATTTTAAAAATCGAATATACTCGTCATCGAACTTTCAACCTGATCACTGCATTTTAATTATCACCATAATTTTTCAAAACTAAAAACCGACTTCACGCCCAAACTACAGAACATATTTTGATAAAATTTCAATGGTACCACCTGGAAAGTAAACCCTTTCAAACAAAAAAAGAGTTTTTTAAATCGGTCCAGGCGTCTTTGAATAATCGGTGAACATACATAAAAAAAAACGACGGGTTGCACTCAGGGAGTGCCGGCAGAAGTGAAAACTTGAATATTAACTTTGTGCATTTCCATGGATGCGCGTGACACGCTGTAACATAAACACAAACGAACATTCGCGCAAGCGCCCTGCGCCATCTGAACGAAACAGCAGGCGCAGGCATACATTTTCGCCGCGCCGTAGAAAGAGAGGGGGATACTTCCTCTCCTACGCCGCGCCGCGCCAGCTATCTACTTTCCAAACGTCTTACGAATTTTCGATCAGGTCACGTGTCCTGACGCCTTGACGCTAGTTCAACAATTTTACCCATTACAAAAAGTGTACAACGCCGCTAAAGAAGTTTTCACTTCAAAAAAATAAAGGATCGCGACGAATTGATAACCTCCTCCTTTTTTGGAAGTCGGTTAAAAATCATCAACATTAACGGCAAATTACAGAGGCACTAAAAAACAAAGTATCTACACGCGCCGATACATACATTGTTATATGACTGATGAGGAAAACTCATCTTAACATGTAAAACAATTAATTGTAAACCCTTTTAACATACATTCACTATTCGCACACCCAAAACTATACACAAAGCCGCAACTTCTTCAACTAAATATCAATTTCGCGATACTAAAAGCCGATTGTTATCCCAGTCGTCATAGGGATTAAAATGGCTTACATTTGGTAGCGGTATTAAGGGAGGGTGTTGTTGGAAAGCCGCCCGGATACGCCAACTAAAAAGGGGCTTTAGTGACTCCGTCTAACATTTCTATATTCGGTGAACACGATAGTTTGGATTCAAAATAATACCACCTAATAAACAATGATATAAGTTATATTTTTTTTAAATAAGTAGCAGAATTCCGAACTATTATAATCTATAATCTTACGTTAGCTGTTTTGTTAAACGTAACACATTGACAATCCAGCTGAATGATTTTTAACTGTTTTATCAAACCGAGCTGTAATGTCGCTCAGCTAAAAGTTTTGTCAAACAGCGTATAAAAACTTAACGGCCTCGCTTAGTCTGATGGTGGGCGTGAAGGTAAAAAAGAGAATCAGAATAGTGATGGGTTGCTAGCTGCATCGCCTATTCAGATTCCCGCCCATTTTCTAAATTGGCTCTACAGTCTGCGCGGGAAGAGAAACAGATGGTGCTATAACCAATTTTTTCTACGCCTTATCCTTTATGGAAGATATATAAGAGGCTACGTAAGTAAATTTCACTCGAGTCACAGATGTGGCACATAATTCGTTGAAAACCGCCAATACCAGGCACAACAGTAAACAATGGAAGTCAAATTATATCAAAACATCGAGTCTTTACAAGCGGAGTGTCATTTAGGCTTACTATTACTACAAACGAAACCATACATCCGTGCACAAGTCAATGTATGTGTGTTCGCCCGCAGCCGCCAAAGACAAGGACGTACATTGCGCGGTACCTTAGTATATTCTATTCTGTATGTAATAGATACTTATATTCGGTCTATGCCGTTATGAAAGATTTATAGGAGGAATGCGACACAAATAAGGTGAACAAAAATGGCGGACTTCTCATTTTTGTACAAATTCCCGCCACGTAGGTTAAACCAAAATAGCGGCTATCGGCGCAGATACAAATAATGCGCCGACGACCGCCATTTTGGTTCAATTTACGTGTCGGGAATTTGTACAAAAATGAGAAATCTGCCATTTTTGTTCAACTTATTTGTGTCACATTGTACGTAAATATAACTGACCCGGGGCATCGCCAGTGCTAAGTCCAGCACTGCTTACACTTATGTATATTTATAAGGGTCGCGATGGTATTACGTGTATTTTATTGTCCTTAAGATCCCACGGGAACCCGGGACAGTTCATTGGCTCTGCAGAAATAGGTATGCCAAACACGTCACGCTTTTTGCGGGACGCTAATCGATCACCGTTTTTGTGAGCAAATTTCCTGTTTTTTCTTTTTTGCACGAGTGTCCAAAAAAGTGGTTTTCAGCATTCGTGTAAGTATTGTTATTATATTTGTGATTTATTGGTATTTTACGTGCTTTGAAAATTGGACGTCGTCAAATGGACATCTTTTATTATGAAACGAATGCTGGGAACTAGCAAAAAATTACGCTTCTATTATTTACTTTCACCTGTCCCATTGTCTGCCTGCCTGTCTGCAATAAAATCTTGCAAGTTAAATTTGACTCAAATCCCGGTTTCCGATCGAGCTGAAACTTTGCACGCATACGTATATCGCGTGACAATGAAATATTATGACTCATGGAGCTGATCTGATGATGGAGCCGGTAGGTGACCATAGGAACTCCGTAATGAAATAACGTAACTCTATCGAGTTCGGGCTCGTTTGATTAGTCTAGAGGAGCACTTATTTTTATGTTCATTGTTTTTAGATAACAGCTTGTTCTTTTTTAATAAATACTTGTTCATAAAAATGTAATTGGCCTATTATGTATATTATAATAAACCTGTATAATAAGTCCACCACTATTTTCATTCGTTTTTCCATGTTCTCGCCCACCATCACGCTAAAAGTGGAATGGGTCTTGAGGCCTTGGGTTTTATCTGAATGTAGCCTTAAGACTCAAAATACTCTTTCTACCCCAAGGGACAAGACATGATTGTATGTATACAACGTGGAAAGGACATACTCGTAATAAATCAAACCACGGACTATATTAGATCAATATAGTATAACTAGCTTTTGCCCGCGGCTTCGCTCGCTTAGGGGTGTAATTTATCAAAATCCTTTCTTAGGGGATGCCTACGTCATAGTAGCTTTATGCATGCAAAGTCTCAGCCCGATCCGTCCAGTGGTTTGGGCTGTGCGTTGATAGATCACTATGTCAGTCAGTCAGTCACCTTTGAATTATATATGTTTAGATGAAAGTAATATAACAGCTTATTAACAAAACTAAATAGGCATTTCCATACAAAAGTGTATTGTTCAATATATGTGTATACACTATTATTACAGGCTTAACCTAATGCAATAGCGTACAGTTTATGCTTATTTAATTTATCTACATTTATCTTAAAATAATTATAACACAAAACATAAAGTGTAGACCTTGTGAACTCAGTCAAGGGTCTCGGAACGAAGTCAAGCGACTTCGTTTACCGTTTTAAGAGTTCTTGTCAATGGCGCCTTTTTCATTAAGTTCGTGCGCCCTCGGGGTATAGCGAACATATGGGGTTGGTGTCGTCGCCAAACGTACCGGTTCGGCACGCACTGCGCCATCCATTTCTACACGTCTGGGTTGCAAAGACGTCCTCTCCATACTTTAAACAGGTATTAAGTACAAGTGTGCAGCCGTCCGGGCTATTTGTATGGGAATGACGAATTTTTTTGTTTTCTTGATTGTTGTTTTTATTTCGTTGTACTATAGTGATCTAGTATATCCTGTGGTTCGATTTATTACGGGTATGTTGTATATTGTATCATATTCCTGGGAGAAAGTTGTTGTTCCATATTAAATGTATATGGAAGTCTTTTAAAATAGTTGAAATGTATTTGGTAAGACCTTGTACAAAGAAGATATTTCCCCTTACTCCACAAAGTAGCAAAAAGAAAAACCCACAACAAAATAACTGCTATTGGAGTCAAACCATCTGGAAGAAGCGCCGAGTCATACAGGCTGTTTTTACATATAGGGTGCTCCCCTCGCGATTGTGCTCGCGGGAAACGATTATGGCGATGTATGATAATAGTCCACGTGAACTCTTTCAAGTTAGAGATACATACATATATTATTAGTAGTTCACCCCGAACTGTGAACTCGTGAACCCCATATATCGGGAACCCCTCGACAGATTTGGCTCATACATACATACATATTATCACGCCTGTTTCCCATAGGGGCAGGCAGAGACTGTAGACCTCCATTTGCTGGCAGACCTCTTTCGCTTCATCTACACTCATGGGCTCTGCTAGATCTGCTTGGGGTGGCCTACTTTCCGCTTGCGAAAGAATGGAAGAACAACCGTCACTTTAAATTATTACTATCCCTATTTTTCCTGTCTGTGCTCTGAAACTACATAAATACAAGATTAATGGCATATACTTTCCTACTTTACTTGTATGGAAGCTAACCTAAAAAAAATGTTTTCTATATTTTATTTTAACACTCTTTTGTTATGATTAATATACATACCTATACCAAATTACAGCTTTCTTATTGTTATAGTCTCTGAGTAAAACCGCGGACTGACAGACAGACAGACATGGAAACTATAAGAGTTCTTTGTTTACTACGGAACCCTTAAAACTATCATATTTTTTCATCCATACCTTAAAGCAACAAGTCCAAGATGCACCGCAATACATTTACAAAGCATGGCCTATACAGCACCAGATGTATATCAGTCGTAAAGGAAAGCTGGCCAGCATTTATGGTACACGGGGATAAGGCGTATCCGCATGGTATCTCCGTCAAGTGCAAGTTATAAGCGACGAGCGGGCGCTGAATATAATTCTTATTTCATTAGTAAAGAGGATTTATTAACTAAACATTGTAGGTATTTAACCTTTTTTTATTTAGTTTTAACATTCATTGTTCATCAAATACAAATTTGCCGTTTACGTTGTCTACCAGTCAACCTTTGGGTTATTATATACAGAGAATTTAATTTTGGGTCACAAGATTAAAAAAAGAAGCTATTATATGTATTCGTACTAAACTGCCGAGACAATAATTTTACGAAAAATATAATATGGAAGCATAAACAAATGAATCAACAATCTATGTAGAAACTTCCTATTTTCAATAACATAGAATTCAAGTCCTGATTAGTCAACTTAAAAGCCATATTTTTCTTAATTTTTTGTGAATATTATACCTATCTTGGCGACAGTTATTTAGTATATGTATATACAGGGTTATTTTCAATTAACTAGCATCCCTTTAGGTACAAGGTCAGTCCATGATACTGAAGCACTTTCTATAAAATAAATTATCGAAAAACGAAAAATAAAATTCGACTTCCTATACATATCAGCGCTAAGCCAAAAGAATTTTGTATGGGAAGACGAATTTTATTTTTTGTTTTTCGATAATTTATTTTATGGAAAGTGCTTCAGTATCATGGACTGAAATTGCACCTAAAGGGATGCTAGTTAATTAAAAATAACCCTGTATATGACTAAATTTGCTTAAAAACATGTACAGGGTGTTTCAAAAAGGCGAAATAACATTTTTAAGAGTGTGCTCATTATCGCGAATTCCGTTAATATTGGAGAGATTTAAACATTAAATACAATTTGTAATACGAAAAAATGTTTTTTCTCAAACATGCTCGGAAATGTAGGCATTATTGTAGTAAAAAGGAGACATGAAGTTTGTAATTCTTGGCTCGTGCATTACTTTGCTGGACTAGGCCAGGAAAGTAGTATGAAAATTCATTCCTGGCCGCTCGCGCTGCTCAAAACAAAAAGACGAATAAAGTGTATTTAGAATGACAAGACAGTGACATTGACGTTTCAGACGACAATTTTGTTTTTACATTTAGCAAAGACATTAAGCGTTTAATTCCATGACTTGTCATACAGCCAATTGCTAATACATAATTAGAAAATGCACTCTTCGATCAATATTTATTGTTATTTATATTCTAATGACCACAATTTTATTAAAATAATGTTGTTATAAAATCACACGAAATTATGCTTTATTTTCATTGCGATAGAAAAAAAATCTACAGTATTACATTTTTTGCGTAAAATATGACCGGGCCGTATGGGCTGTGTTTCCTTTGCACTAAAAAACGCGGGAAAGCAGTTTATTTTCTTTCAAAGCACGAAAATACTCTTTGCAGTAAACATTAATTGCTTTCGGTAAATATTTGCATATTTCTGGTTATTTCTTTAATGATTTCCTTACATTTATTGAGAAAAGCACTATACATGCCTCGGCGGGAATGGCATTGCCGGACTCGTAATTATTGTCAAGGCCTCGCTAACGCTCGGCCTTGATAACTACTCGTCCCGCAACGCCATACTTCCCGTCCTTTGCAGTAATGTACTATTATCCCACTAACGAACGCAATCGGCTGATCGAGTTGTTATAAAAAGTTAAAATTTTATTAAACATTTTTTGAACATTGTTGTTGTAAGATAAACGCACTATGCTAAACCGCTTCATCTAGTGACTCGCACCTTAGTCCACACAGGGCAGGACCGCAAAGCACTTAGGTATATAATATTTTTATTACAATCCTGCCCGCTTAGAAAGCAGGAGACCCACTAAATAAAATATTTTCCCAAAGAACGTTTGTTATTGCGAGCTACGTACACTAAACTCGAGGTACACTCGCGTGTATATTTGTTAGAGAAACACCAAAAGTGCTATTTTATTTAATTGTGACTAGCTAAAATGTCGTTAGTCATGTTTTGTACCTGCTACATTGAGGTTTAAGGCGGGCGCTATGAAATTCTTATGATGTAATTGGTTATTCTTTGCTTTAATTTTTTTTTAAGTTTTTATACGTTTCTTACCACTAAACCTTGCACAATGTAAATAATTTAAGTTATTTGTACGTATAATAAATAAGTAGTTACTTAGCAATGATATTTTATTTTTACCAAATAAATAACGTTCTACCTATACAACGCTAACGGGAAAACACTTAACAAGAAAAATCTAAAGGCATACTGGCATGCATTTTGTATTTTTTTGGTTGCCAACTTTAATAAATGTTGAAATTATATTTTATCTTTTTATATTTTAAAACACACACACATTATATATATATACAAATAAAATATAATTTGAAACATTTATTAAAGTTGTCAACCAATATATAACTTGTACTTATTCAACAATTATGTACCAATTTTAATTTTTTACTGTCATCTTTGCATCGAAGCTAGGTAATAATTTAATCTGATAAATGTATCGCCACACCCAATCCGCACATGTTTATTACTGCACCTATTAGTTATCTTATGCAACATGTTAGCGATTAATATATTAAGTTTTCATTGTGTTATACAAAATATAAGACCATTTTATACAAAAAAAATACTAAGTATGTAACAAAAAAAAACGTTGACAATAAATAAAGAAATTTTAATTGATAAAGCAAGATTTTATTCTTTTTGCATATTTATTTCTTGCTAGGAAATGGGGTGGAAGTTTTACCATGAATAAATACAAAAAAACTTTTGTCCGCGACTGTACCGCCCATGGTATTTTCATTGCGCGTTTTGATATACCGTTTGATATGTTATTTTAAGAGCCATTTCTGCAAGCACTACGTTTTCCAAATGTTTAAGTGTGGCAAGAAATGTCCATTACATTGTCATATCATGACTGTGCTGCTGATATGTTATGAGGAAGTAAAGGAAACTAAATAAACTCAACTGGCTGCCAATCAGAAATCGCAAAAACACCCATATTCTTATTCTTCTATTTACGAGTACTATCATCTTCAATCCTTTCGCTCCTGCCTTATTGAAACGAGAATTTTCATTCCGACAGGTAGATGGTCGTCTACGTGATACTAAAAACCTGCCCTTGGACATTACACCGTATTCAACGTAGACATACGCGAAGTCGTTCTAAGTCAAGGCGGCTAGACTATGGAACTCTCTTCCTGGTGCACCAGGATGGTGATGTGAAAGTGGCTACGTCGCTCAACTCTTTCAAATCTAAACTCCTTAGATCTGTTGCTTCGGACATTTAGGCTTACATTTCAGTATTTTCATGCAAGTACAATATGTATGGTAGTTTATATAGACATATATATGTATATACGACTATGTATGTTTATGTATATTTATAAATGTTTATGTAAGTATATCTATATCTTGTTGTAAGTATACATGTGTAGTTATTTTAGTTAGATTTATCGTTAGTTTCATTTACCTTACTTACATTTACAGCGACCCCTACCAGGCACTCCCCGTTTAGATATCAAAAATATACCTACATTATTACTATGCGCGCGGCGACCACTCCGGTGGGGAAAAATTCAGTTACATGAATCGTTTGTCCAGAGTAATAACAACGAAATTGGCTTGCAATGTATGTCTGGGTATCTAAACGAAGAGGTGAGGAGTTCTGACGCGAGCTAAATTTAACCATATCGCTAACCCCATCAAGTAAATATTTCTTTAAATTTCTTTTCTGAGTAAGCCTTCTCTACGTGAGTACTCGTACTTGTTCTGTGACCGTACAGGAGTTGTCCGCAGTGTTGTAAAACGAGAATTTAGTACGATTGTGCTGTGAAACGAGAATTTGGTACGATTGAACGGGTGGCGTTGTACGTACGGGGTCTACCCAGAGCGTGTTCCATACAGAACAATCCTCGTGAAACGATGTTCTACCGCCTCACATGTGTCTCCACTCCGAGAGCCCGTGTGGACCTGAACGCGTCTCCCATATATCTGTGAACCCAGCTTAAGAAAACTTCCTTAAGGGTAGGTATTTTCAGGGACCGACATTCCATTCCATTGAAATTGATAAAGGATATGCTGTATTTAACTACCAGTGAAATTTCGTTATTGACACATTAGTACTACACCCTCGCTTCGCTTCAAGAGAGTGTCGGTCATACAAGTTTCTTAGCCGAGAGCTAGCAAAGCGTTAATGTTTCAGCTTCGGCAATTTTCGTGTGTCCGAATTCCGGATTTTCAGATGTTCGGCTCCGATTCTCACCCTCGGTCGCATTTCTCGATAATTACACATACTTTCACTGACGATTCAGTTTTCCAAAAAAAATCAGAATGGCGGGTATATTAGTTAAAACTTATAAAAAAAAGACATAGTAATTCTCCTCGCGCAATTTTTTTATTTTTGTAATATTTTGTATACTTGCGAGCCGCAAGTAATAGTTTATCAGTAAGACTTCTTGTTGAATGTTCTTATTCACAAACTGGATAAGGAATCAATCAAAAAATCAAATTATCATAGGTACACCCATAGGAACATTAAGGTCAATACCATAAAGTAAGTTTTCATATAGCTTAATGAAAGTACGCACATCAGTGTAATTGAGAAAGACACGTTGATTAAATAGCCTTCAATGGAAAGGATTGGGCCAATCAATTTGGGGCTATTGAAGGCCAAATTGGAATTTTCGAGTTTCATCGCAGCAGAAACTCGTGCAATTAAATTTCTGCATATTGCATTGTTTTAAATTGTATTTTTTATATTTCAAAAGGCTTGATGCTAATTAATTAACAATTTCTGTCACATTTTTATCTCCAATGGAGCCAAAGCCTAAGGCCGTAACATTAGAAGGCTACGTTCAGCGTGATGGTGGCCTTGAAGATGGAAAACAGGAATCAAGCTAGTGATGGGTTTGTCGCATCGCATATTCACATTCAAATTCTCACCCGCTGTTGCTACTTTTTAATGAAAGAAAAACTAATGATAGGCTCATAAGGACTCGTACCCAAGGCTGTAAAATAAATATTTGAAAAAAAAATAAAGCATAGCTGTCAATAATCATATTTATCGAAATCTTTTCTATAATATATAAATAGTTTAAATATAAGTTAACTTTACAAGTAATTATTAGTAAACTTTTCAACGTGTAAAAGGACCTGCAAAGGCCTATTTTTTTTGGCTCTGATTGTTTATTAAAGAGTATAGTATGCATATTGTATATTTTTTCTATTCCCTAATTGGTAAATAATGATGAAGACATAGCGCATTTTAATTTCGCGTGACGTCACCATAGAGCTACGATTTTTTACCAAAGGTGACGTAAAACACCCCCACTCCGAAATCAAAGCGCTCACTATGGAAAATTTAGGCCGTTCGCGGATCAGAAATCTGTAACTTCATACATACATACATACATAATATCACGCCTATTTCCCACAGGGGTAGGCAGAGACTATGGACCTCCACTTGCTACGATCCTGACAAACCTCTTTCGCTTCATCTATACTCATCAATCTCTTCATACATGCCCTTCGGTTACGGGTACTTTTTACCTCTCCTTTTTTCAGAACGTCTGCAATCTGGTCGCAGAATGTTCGCCGAGGCCGACCCTTCCCTACTGTTCCTTTCACATTTGCCTTATAAATATATGTAACTTCATGATTTTTTATTATGCAAAAAGGTTTGGAGATTCGAATGAATTATAATTTATAGTGTTTTATTACATATTTATATGTTTTTATTTATTATATAATGAGCATAAATCCTGCTCCGACCTTTATCATATTTTTTCTCATATCTGCTAAAACCGCAAAAACCAGCAGCTAATATTTTGATATTCTGTTTATGAATAGTTAGACTATTAATTAACACAAAAAGTAGCGCGTGGGGAGACGTGGGTAACATTGAAAACCTTCGACCAAAAAAAAAACTACGTAAAAATAAGAAATGTCACTTTTTAAGTAATTGTTGAAAAATTTGTTACAACTATGAAAATCAAAAAGCTGAATGATAATAATCATAAAATATACTATTTAGAAATATAAATACTGCATATATATACTAAATAGTTTATTCACAATATCGTTTCAAAACATGTATGCGCAAGGATTGGATTTGGCACCTCCGTTTTCTATGTACTTTTGTCTAAGAATAAAAAATAATATCACGCATTAAGAGAAAAATATCGTAATGGATATTATAGTTTGACTATTAGATAACCTAATAAAATTACCATAATAGCCTTATTATGATATTCACAAAAATCATTTTTGATATGCGCTTGTTCGACCATTTTCCACTGTGCTGTATCCTTGTGAATTTTTACAACTTTGCTAAACGAAAAAATATCGGTATTTTATTTTTTGATATTATAGTCGAGGGACTTAGTAAAATAATACATTATTACCGACTCCACATCCCTATTACTGAATTAATTTTAATAATTGATTTTTTGATTTTAATTTGTCAAAATACAGCAAATCTTTACTCATCTGCAGTGGAGTCTTGTTCCTACGCCTGTTTATTTACCAACTCAAGTTGAGTTCAAATTTATCAGACCCTACGGAAACCGATCGGGAAGTCATTCATTATAACCCAAAAACTCAGGTACGCCGCGATTTATCACCCTCAAGTTTATAGAGTATTAAGTGACAAAGATTAATATCGCCAATATTGTACGGGTGCTGTTTGGCGGTGAGGATCTTTAATTTGGCGGTGTATTACGAAGTACTTAGCAATGGGGAGCAATTTTAACGAATTTATTGACAGATTTGTGTAATAATATACCTATATCTTTATTTCGCTTTGTGATATTTTTTATAACCATACCTTGCTTGTTTTTTTTTAATGTCATAGTGCGGCACACGAACAAGCGGGTCACCTGATGGTAACTGATCACCGCTGCCCATGGACAACAGCAACACCAGGGTGTAACAGAAGTTGCTGGCCTTTCAGGGAGATATAGACTAATTTTTTGAAGGTTTCAATGTCGTATCGGTGCGGAAACACGGCTGCAGGAAGTTGATCCACAGTTCGGTCATACGTGGTAAAAAGTTCCTTTTAAAACGTAAGGTGGTTGATTGCCAACTATCCAAGTGGTGTAGATGAAATTTTAATTTCAGGCGGGTGGTGGTGGTCGTGAAATTTTGCAGCAAGTTAATATTTACTTAACATAAAATTTCAGATGCTTACAAGCAGCTTTAAAAATCTTACACCAGAGCTAGCCAAAAAAAAAAAAAAAGAAAACTACACGCAAGACAAACATACAAAAAAGTTCCATGAAGAAATAAATTTAAAAGTATTTACGTGACTGGCATTGTACAGCCTATTATACAACATTTACCGCTTAGTCGCTCCCTTTTCATGACAATAAATATGGCTGAACAAAGAAATCTAGAAGCGAGCCTTTTAGCGAACGGCTAGATATTTGTTGTTCAGTGTTGCTCAGTATTACTTTGGACTCGCTCCAATGTGCAAAAACTTTCGCGTCGATGGAATCCAATTCGGAACTGTAACTGTGTTGATAGAATAACAGATGTAATAATGTATTTACAATCTTATTTGCCAGCCAAATTAAAAAATCCCCGACTTTTAAGTTTTCATCCCCCATAAATAATAAGCCGCTAAACTTATTTCCAAGCCGAAGATAATTATGAAAAAAAAACGCGTTTTAGTTTCATGTGTATGTCTACATATATTGGCGAAATTATGTAATATCAAATATATTGTACACATTAAGTCATATAACTAGTTTTCACAGTCAAAATGTGAACTTAAATGAGAATATAGTAAGAGGTCCCGGGTTCGATCCCCGGTCAGGGCAAGTTGAAAAATGGCCTTTTTCAAATTGTCAAAATCAATATATATATATATATATATATATATATATACATATATATATATATATATATATATATATATATATATATATATATAAATGTAGTATCGTTGAGTGAGTATCCCAAAACACAAGTCTCGAACTTCCTTTGGGGCTAGCTCAATCTGTATAATTTGTCCCTATTTATTTATTTATTACAAAAAAAAATCATAGTTCAAGTTCATATTTGACTATCGAAAATTAGTTTTGAGCCTAGATATTTGCAATTTCTTTAAAATTATAAAATAACGCCGAAATCTCACATATCATTTCAAAATAAAAGCTAGACAACGTTTGTGTGGAAATGTCTAGTGTAAGGAAACTCTTAAGTATTTTTTTTAAATAGTGGGATTAACCTACAGTTGACTCATTTAATTGGAAAAAATTAAATGTAAACTAATCGAAAACTAAAGTTAGTAACAATAAACAAATAACAAAGCATGTAATTTATCACTTATTTAATAATTAATTTGATATTTGCAAAGGTGTATATATTTCAATAAAAAGACAAAAATTAATTTACCTTTATTTATACGTTTGTATCGAAAGAAATGAAAAGGTATACCAATAAAATTTAGAAGGTACACTGTACACTATATATTGTTTATTGTGGTAAAATATATGAACCAATTACATTTATCACACATTACAATTATTATACATATATGTAGGTTTCCTTTATCCTATATATACGCCTGTATGCCTCTCTTACATAAACACAGGTCACAGGCCTCCTGGAAGAGATCTCTTTTGAGATAAGTGGTGCCTTTGTACATTTTTTATTTGATGTATTCTCTGTATAAATTTTTTCGTGTGTATAAATTGTCAAATAAATAATGCATAATCGAAAAACATACTTAAATAAAGTTGTTACTTGTTAGAATTGGGAATTACAAATTTAACAAACGAATTTTGTGTGGAAGAACGAAACTTTTTTATCAATTTTTAATAACTTTCGAGATATTTGGTAGGAGATGGGGGAGACCTTTGCTCAGCAGTGGGACAGTAGAGGTTAATAAAAAATAAACTTTTTTTAGAAAGTAATTCAGGGTCATGGACTGGACTACTCCAAAAAGAATGTCACTATATTGTGTCCAGGTTTTCGCACAATATTTACCCGTCCTCGTTTACCCGTACCTCCCTTATTGATCCCTTACGACTCCCGTGGGAGAGAAAAGGTTTGATGACAAAGTGTATTCTACTCTACGGCTACTTACTTAGACATTTACAAAGAAATCTCGATCATTACCTGGAACAAAAAAGGTTTTATTAACAAATTATTATAGAAGTCTAGACAATCATGAATCAAAAATGTTCTATATTTTAAGATTATAAAGAATCCTGCGCCTTTAGCATGGTACCGGCGACAATGTTTATCGAGCACTATCTGTTTCGTCTATATTGCTCTACGTATTAACAAAGAGCTGAATCGATCTACTCCGTCGCGCGATATAAACTTTATCCATGTTGCCATGCTACCTGGCTCATAGCTGGTATTCCTTTACCTTTATATTTGTCTGTTTTTATCATTTTCGAAGCTAGTTTTTTGGCACCTCTCCTCCGGGAAACCAAATATTTGGCTAAGAAAATAATGATTTTGGTTAACTTTATAAAAGCTAGTTAGACTCTGTCTACCCCGTTAGGTACAAAGACGTGTCTGTGTATCTAATAAATAAATAAATATGTACAGACAAATCATACTGATTGAGCTAGCCCCTAAGTAAGTTCTAGACTTATGTTATGGGACACTATCTCAACGATACTATATATTTTTAGCAAATAATAAAGATAAATATCCAAGACAGGTCAATTTGTAAAAGTTCATTTTCCATCTTGACCTGACCAGGTATCGAACCCGGGACTTTGTTTGATTGAGTGAGATTTTGTTTCTGTGCTTTGCTATTTTTTCCATACCTACATTCTTCAGTTCCTTTTAATATTTTAATTTTATTAAAAATTGTGTCAAACTCTATAACGCATCACGTTGTGATTTGAATATCCCACCAAAAACATACCTGTTAAAAAGGGGGCCAAGTTCCTATCGGCTAATTGTTCGGCTAAAAAGAGTTGAAATCCAATCCAATGCCAAGTTTAGATGCACTTTAGAATCGTAAACATTTGCCATTCCCAAGACTTGAACTTGGCAGGTTTTCGTGCTGTACGTAACACTTGATTAATTGTATGATTAAATTAATTATTTATGTAATTAAATTAACCTATTTAATAAAACCTAGGGCTAGCTCAATCAGTTTTGTTTGTCCCTCTATAATTATTTATTTATTTAAATAAAGAAATGAAATAAAATGACAGCCAGGCTTGATGATCCTAGGCCACAGTTCGTTATGTAGCTGTATTCTGTATATGGAGATTTCAATGTGAATAGTCCCTTGCCGAGGCCTCAGAGCAATGGACCACATAGTTAATGACTGTGATCATTGACATACGAGCAATTTATCACTGTGGTTTGTCAGCCAACCGAGACGGAGATAGATGTCTTAGCTGTTTATTAGTGTCGGATTTAAGCGACCCATTTGATTTGACATAAGTATCTCATCATCATCATCCGAGCATATTTTCGGTTGCATCTTGAGCCACGCTACCGGTAAAACTCTGTTTTGCTAGTAGCATGAATGGGCCGGCTCGTCCGGGGAAGTATCACACTCTCACAGAAAATCGACATCTGAGTAGTAGCGTCACCGCTTCTATGCTTCGTTCGGTGAGTGAGAGCCGGAGCCCCCCCCCCCCTCCTATCCCCCACATCTTCCCTTCCTGAAAGGCCGGCAACGCTTCAGTTACACCCCTGGTGTTGCAGTTGTCCATGGACAGCGGTGATCACTTACCATCAGGTGACCCGCTTGTTCGTTTGCCGCCCTATGACATAACAAAAAAATTTTCAATGGTAACGCTTCACAGTTCGGGGTCCGCTACCTAACCTAGGTAATTTTACGATGTTACTGGTTCTTACACAGAGCGACTGCCGTCTGACCTCCGCAACCCAACGGGTAGACAGAACCAATTCTTGAATAGGTTCGAGCAAACGCTAGATGGCGTTCAGGACCCACAGTTTATACGTGCGTTCCGAGACAAACAATCATAATTTTTTTTGATAATCAGATGATTCAAGCCTGCAATATCCTTACCAGTCTGGAAACCCCTTTACAAAGTATTCTTCCCAGTGGGAATGCAAACCTACGACGTCCGGATCACAAGACTTGACCACTGCACCACGGAGGCATTCGGTTTGATATAAGTATCTACATTCACCTTATTCATAATGTGTGGTGTGTGCCGAGTAATTTAATTTTGACCTGCCTAGAAGGCGAATATTTATTTTAAGCTTTACCCATGCTATAAATCCTCTTTAAAAGTTTCTGAAATAGTCAGCTAAACAATCAGTATCATAATGTCGCGTAAAGAGATGAATGACTGTCAACGTCACGAATTCGAACAAAAAGAATAAAGAAAGCGATGTTCTGTGAATCCAGAGACCGCTGGTTCAAATCACAGTCACTTGTAGTGTTTTAGAAGTTTTGAAAAAAGTTTCTAGATAATACTAGACTAAATGGAAAAGAAAATACGGGACAGAAAATAAGTGAGAGAGAGAAGGCGATAGAAAATTAGTAATTTGAGTTTGGACCATTGATGCGATTTTGTTTGAACTCGGGGGGTATACAAACAGAACAAGGCGCCGCCTAAAACAGTTTAGTTGGAAAGTGAAATCCTAAGAAAAGAGAAAAGAGGAAAGAAGAAGAAATAATAGTGAGTAAAGTGAAACATTGAGTAAAGTGAAGTAGTGAGTAAAGTAAATGTTCATTGCAGTTAATTCCGTGCAAGTGACAGTGCAGTGACGTTTCCGCGCGCGTGACAGTGCAGTGACGTTACCGCGTGCCTGACAGTGAAGTGACAGTTGGAGTGCAAAGGGAGGACCAACGCTGTCAGTTGTGGGGACCGCTTATGTTGTAAATAAAGGCACTATTCCATAGTATTGTTGTTTCCTTTCCTATCCCCAACCATGTGACAATAATAACCATAATATGATTCATACGAGTGTTATAACGTTGAACTACTTTCATTATGCAACGCGAACTCGATCCCTTCTTTTACTCATCATCATCATAGAGTCACATTAAGCATAGCCCTTTAACCATATCCCTGGGATTTTTCTGCCCCGTGGTTTTATCGCAAATAATGTATAATTAATAATAATAAAATCCACGACATAATGCTTCGACATGAAGACACTAGATCTCATAATGATTGTAAGTTATTAATTACATACCACTATTGTTCCCACTCATCGGTCGGAACAATAGGAGTTCAATTGAGCGTAGTCCTCGCCTGGAGATGAATAATAGTAACTACCCTATCTGTTGTTATAGTGGCATTGGTAATAGAACGTTATATTAATGTCTAGTAAAATGAAAAACGATTGTTTAATTTTTTGATGCGCAAAGCGCGAAACTTCGCCATTTCGGAAATTCTTTCTTGTGTCCGAATTCTGTATATTCAGATGTTTGGATACCCGGTTGTCCGCCTACAGGTTGCAAAACTCAACCGATTCTCGTGAAATTAAGCATTGTAAAGATCTCTATTGTTAGTTCAGTTGTTCGAAATTTTTTGAAATGGCTAAACTATGGGGTTCAAAGTTTAAAAAAAAAAATATCCGCAAGGTTTTTTCTTACAGCCTACAGAGCCACTAGTCTACTGAACTCATAATTGATTCTTGTAAAATAATTTTACATTGTTTATTTTGTAAAATAATTTACTTGCATTGTTTAATTTTGTAAAATAAATTCTATTTTGTATAATGATTTTACATTGTTTAATTACAAACAGTGGATTACAATTGGTCAAAGGTCGAATCGGTCAAACGTTGTTAATTACCGGATCAATTCGGATAATGACACGCTCGGCTGGACAGGACACTGTCGTCAATCGACATCCCAGATGTCGATTACGGTGATCGAACACTAACAGACATTATTAGCATTATTTTATAGATACCATGTTAGTGAGCGTGTTTATCTATATATACAGGGTTACTGGTAACTAACGCAAAACCTTTTAACATCAGAATCAAACTCCCCAACACATTTTAGATCTGCAAGAAAAAAGGCAAAAATTGCAGAAAATAAAATGGGCCTCCCATACAAATTCACTGATCATCTGGTCGAGTTTCTATGGGGATTCCAATTTCTTTTCTTAATTTTTTTTTATTTTTTTCTTGCTGATCTATATTATGTTAGGATTTTGATTCCGATATTAAAAGGTTTTGCGTTAGTTACCAGTAACCCTGTATAAAAGAAGATACTGAATGACTGACTGACTGACTGACATATCAAGGCACAGCCCAAACCACTGGGTCTAAAGACTCCAAATTTGGCACATAGGTTTCTTATGAGGTCTAGGGGTGCACAAAGAAAGGATTTTTCAAAACTCATCACCAAAGGGGGTCAAACGGTGGTCCAAAGTTTGTATGGAGTGACAAGATTAGTTAGACTATTTTATTCGAAACTTCGCAGGAGTACTCCTGACGGCAAATGAGTAAGTATGTATTTTAGAATTTTTCTAAATTCAACCTCTAAGGAGGTGAAATGGGGGTCCAAAATTTGTATGGAGAAACAAGATTAGTTTAACCATTTTGAAGCGTTCCGTCGCTCTCTCTCGGTCTAGCAAATGACGGGAACGGGAACGGGAAGGAAACGAGAGAGGGAGCGGGAGAGGGAGGTTCGCCGGGTCTGCTAGGCCTTTAAATCTCTACGTTATAAAAAAATATATATTTTATAAGTATTCAAACATTTTAACATAATAATTTATATGTTATCACAACAATAATAACGTAAAAAACCAATTAAAAATCCTATTAGAACCATTTTCGACTTCTACGCGGACGAAGTAGCGGGTTAAAGTTAGTATTAAATAAATGTATCGTTATTAGTGTGTTTCAATAAAACATTACGTATTTTGAAAATAAAATCGAGTCATGATGCTAGTTCACGGCTTATTAGAATAGTATATGGAAATTTTAATGCGCAGTACACCGATATACGTTGGTTACATTATTGTTGTTATTACTCTTATGTATTATAATTCCCTAAGGGAACTCGACGGGAATCGGCTTCTAAGGAGGCCCCGCGACTGATGCATTATCTATAACGTCTTAATCTTACAGGTCTTTGGAGCCCGGGGTACGCTATCTCGCTTTTTCTTCTCCAAACGTAATAAATATGCATACCTATCAATAAGGTCACACAAGGATGTCGAAGATCATGGGAAATCAAGAAGAAATAGCCAGAAAAGTTAAAAAGATTTTTAAAAACAGTACCCGTAGTGTTGTAATTTGAAATCCTTTCCCCATAAGTACACGTCTTTATGTGGGGAAAAGATTTTAAGATTTTAAGTACACAAAGGACAGGGTCGTAAGAACTTAAGGTCACATTAGTTTGACAATCGACGTGCTGATGAAAGAGAGATATCAAAATAGTGATGGATTGATAACTCTTTATCATACAAAAAAAATGTAACATGAAAAAATAAATTTACATTAAATAATTACAATGGGCAGTCTTGCTGCTTGAAATAATCTCTTTCAGACAACCAGTGGATGGAGAGGAATGTGAGAAAGACAAAGACGGTGGTGCAACTGACTCAGAAGGGAAAATATTATGAAAAGCAACTATAAACTTAACAAATGTAACATAAACTTACACATATTATACACAATTACAAACCTTTATTATCACATATCATTTACAAAACTTAAAATTGACTTCACTCACTAGGTAACTGATTTTGATAAAACTTCTATGGAACTACCAGACAAGTTAGTCTCATAGAATTTTTATCAAAATATCGTGAGACCCCTTTAAAAACCAAAGAATTTTTCAAATCGTTTTTTTCAAATAATCGATGAACATACATAAAAAAAAAGTTTCTGACGAATTGATAAACCTCTTCCTTTTTAGAAGTCGGTTTAAAACATAAACTATACTAACATAAAATTACAGATATGCATAGGAATAGAAGCTGTTGGTGCATTGTATGTTTTTTTTTTTATTTTCAAACCAGCACAGAAGAATTTGTGTGTACAAATTCAACAAATAGGTATGATCCGCCTACAGTTGGTCAAAGGTAGAATGGGTTCATTCTGTGTGTAATTGCTGGGATCAATGCGCGTGTAAATGGCGGGTAATGACTCGGCTGGCTGGATATCCTTTGGGGTATCGGTTACGGTAATCGAATTCAAACGTGCACATTTAGTACTACTTAAAAGAAATACTTATGAATTAAAATATAACAAGCTCAAACTCGCTGGGGTTGCGTCGTTTATTTTAAGAGTTCCAATGGCCACCTCCCGGCTCCATCATCAGATCAGCTCTATGTTGTTATAATATTGCATTATCCCGCGATACACAGATATGTCCGTGCAAAATTTCAGCTCAATCGGAAACCGGGAAGTAGGTTACAGTTTTTTACCGTTTCTTCTGTACTTGCACTTAGGAAGCGGCAGTAAACTTAGTCGTAAGTAAATGATCAGACGTCAACCACTGCTACTACCTGTCATGAAATCGAAAGAAAAAGTTAACAATAATCAAGTGATACAATATCCAAAGATAAATAAATGATTTTGACTTTGGGTCAAATTTAACTTGCAAGGTTTGATTACATAGGCAGACTTGTAGGAACTCCTAGTAGGTAGGTAGCCACGGACTAGCTGGGGCAGTTGGAGCTCCTACATGAAGAGGTAGGTAAGGTACGTAGTGGAGAGCTTGAGAGAAACAGCACAGAGTTATTTTTGTTTATTATAACTTTACAATAGTGATATAAATTATATAAATTAATAATACAGATACAGATGTAATCAGCTCGAGAGATAGTAGTAGTAGTATCTAAAATTTCAAAATTGAATTAGAAAATGAATTTGTTTTTTAGAAAACGAAAAAGGAGGTAAACAGGAACACGAAGGATAAGGTTTATTGTAACATCGTTACAGACTGACAGACAGACAACGAGACAGGTGTGAGCGAACTTATTCAGGTGTAAACAAATATGTTGGACTGAACGACGTGTCTGTTATTTGCAACCGAGAAACGCAAACTCCGCACACGTTTACATTCTATGACATATATAAACTAGCTAGTGTATACTATATGTACATCAGGACATTCAATTTGCTTCATATCGTTTCTTTGTGGTCTGGGCAAAAAGAGCAATTCTCTTCCCGAGCAAATCATAAAAGCTGGTTAAGGGCAATGGCAAGATTCTCAATCATGTGGATAGCGATGCAGCGAAAAAACCATCCTGATTGTACTTTGTTAACGGTTCACCATGGAAAAATTTATTATTCTCGAAGACTATGCGGAAATAAGGCATAGTCTTTGGAGATAATAAACTTTTACTATAAAAAATTTTAAAAATTGGGGATAATAAAGAAAAATCAGGAAAGTGCAACCAGGCTCTGAAACAGTACATCTGAATATGTAACCGGGAACGAACATAAGAAGAGGAAGAAAGGGGTGCCATCGTATATAATTATTCTCTGTATCTTAGGCATCTGTATTTACATCGCATTCTCTCAAACTGTCAAACCGTGACGCCATCAGTTGAAACCACCGTTCACAAATGATTGCTGAATAAATACGACATCGAGCGATCAATCACATCGCTATTTGGAAACCAATTGGTTGGTTAGGCGTTGTTACGGATACATTGGAATGGATTCAGCAAAGGACTGCTTTAGTAAAACTCAAATGAAGTTACTTTCGAATATTTTTTCTCTTTGTTTTATGTAATGCGATTGCATAATTCTGTTAAACAGTGAAACCGTGACGCCATCAGTTCATACACCGTTCACAAACGATTGCTGAATAAATACGACAGCGGGCGATTAATCACATCGCTATTTGGAAACCAATTGGTTGGTTAGGCATTGTTACTGATACATTGAAATGGATTAAGCATAGCGCTAAACTGCCTTAGTAAATCTTGAATGAAGTTACCATCGAATCTTTTTCTCTGTATCTTATCTAATGCGATATAATTCTGTCAGACCGTCAAACCGTGACGCCATCAGTTGAAACCACCGTTCACAAACGATTGCTGAATAAATACGACAGTGAGCGATCAATCACATCGCTGTTTGGAAACCAATTGGTTGGTTAGGCATTGTAACTGATACATCGGAACGGATTAAGCATAGCTGGACTGCCTTAGTAAATCTCGAATGAAGTTACCATCGAATCTTTTTTCTCTTTATCTTATCTAATGCAATGTAATAATTGTGCCAAATCGTCAAACCGTGACACCATCAGTTTAAACACCGTTCACAAACTATTGCTGAATAAATACGATAGCAGGCGATCAATCACATCGCTGTTAGGATAGCAATTGGTCGGTTAGGCATTGTTACCGACACAATGAAAGGGTTGAGTGCCTTGTTGGGGCGGTATTGAGACGTCAGAGTCATGGAGTGGTTTCTTTATAAATATCATGTTTTCATGATCATGATAATTCATTATTTTTCTTCGAAGCTGTTATGGAAGAAAGTGAATATAGAATTTACCTGCTACTATCTTCTTGCACAGATACGTACATCTTTAAGCATAATGTTGGGCGAGAAAGTGCAAAAACACACGTATTCCGGACAGATTACAAAAGAACAGTAAAAAAACCAATCATGCACAAAAAAGAAAAAATAAAAGAAAATTTACTATTAGAGGTAAATTTGGGAACTTACATCAAAACAACCTAAAACACTTCGAAGTTCTTTTTTATTAATCCATCTTAAGCCCTGTTCTACTACTAACTGTACAGTCAGCCAAAGAGATACTTGACCAGGCCCTCTATATGTATCTATTTTTTTCTGAAACTAAAAATACTACTAATAAGAAAATGTATATTCAAAAAGACTTCATTAAAATCTTTGTGAATATACATTTTCATGTTAATATTATTTTCAGTTCGAGACAAAATTCAAGATATAGATAAAGGACCTGGTCAGGTATCTCTTTTGCTAACTGCACTAACACTTTCGCAAGTACAGAGACACCGTGTATACTCCGCAGTTGGATGGGTGAACAAGTGGCATAAAATTTTCTCGAGCTCGTTCGTGTTTCGGAAAGCACTTATATAAGCCTTTGGTCGCAACTGTTATTTATCATTGTATGGCAGTCCTTAAGCTATTTCAGACTTTAGGTAGCTTGAAATATCTGACACTAATGTTGGCCACTTACGCACAGGAAAAACAAATAAGCCCTGTTCAAAAATAACAAAATATAGTATTTTTTCTTGTATATATTTTTGAGTAAACATACTAATGTAGATATATTATATGATTTCATACAGCGAAAGAATAGAGTAATTATGCCTCAAATCCCGGGATTAATTGTAAAGAGCAAAAAAATCTCTTGATTTCTTAAATGAAAAGTTAGTAACTTCTGCACAATTTAAACCACTGCACGCGCGACTTTGCCAATATGTAAAAACAAAGAAAAATACTCGTACTAACGTAAATACTAATAAAAATTGTACGTTAAATATCTTTGTTTTATTTGTCTTTTCTATCCCTGAAGTTTTAATTATTATTTATTTGTAATATTGTTGGCAACGCGGGATTGTCCATTAGAAATACCGGGATGATCCATATTAACATTTCGATGCAAGTACATACATAACTCTACCTAATTCCAACCTCTGATTATAAGTTGTATTTCTTTATAGCATTCGATATTTGACAGAGCTAGGTAAGCGAGCAAAGCGTCTTAGTTTCGAAATTGACCAAATTGCTTTGTCCGGCTGTAAGATTGTCAGTTAGTCCGGTTATTCTCGCCTACAGGTCGCATTTCTCAACCGATTCTTGTAAAATATTGTGAGAAGGTTCGAAAATTACATTTTTTTTTGTCGATTCAGTTTTTCAAAATTGTTTACAATGGCGTATAAATAAATAAAATAAATATATAGGGACAAATAACACTGATTGAGCTAGCCCCAAAGTAAGTTCGAGACTTGTGTTATGGAATACTAACTCAACGATACTATATTTTATAACAAATACATGTATAGATAAACATCCAAGACCCAGGACAATTTGAAAAAGGCCACTGGTGACCACTACGCCACGGAGGTCTAATTAGTCTCATCTGCACCATTGATGGTGCAGGTCAATGGTGCATACGGTACGATGGGTAAATATGGGGGTTAACATATCATATTTTAGCCATTTCGAAAACTTTCAAAAATGTCATAATTTTTTTTTAACCCTTATTAAGACATCATTTTTTTGTCTAAACAACTTTTTTATGCGATCAACGGGTCGGGTGACACGCGAGGTCTTTAGATCACAGAGCTACAACTTATATTTTGTTTACTTATTCACAAATTCTATCACGCCGGCCGCAAATATTTTCTGCTCGGTCTAATTGTTGACCGGTCACATGGCATTAGGCCTACCAATTGTAATTTTTTTTTAAACCATATTTAAAAATAAAATGAAAATATACTCAAACATTCAGAAATATGAGTACTTATCTATAGTTGAAAACCAAGTAGGACCAGCGCCGTGTAAACAAACGTAAGTTCGATTGAGAATATGGAAACAAACAATCAAATCCGATTACATGAAGGGTTTTAGCGAGCCATAGAGTTTTCAAAACGATAGACATGTTTTTTCGGATGACCTTACGTAAAAAGAACGTAACGCACTTAATTACATGTATTTACGTTTTATTTATGTAAGTACGTAAGTATATTCCGTAATAACTTCAAAATATCGGCCTCTTTTTTATACGTTTTTATATTTAGTTGTCTTTTCGATTTGTTTTCTTGTTTTGATTTATTGATATGTGTCTTAGGTATGTAGTGACTGCTCTAGAAGTGTAAGTGCTTATTGTTATAAAATATACTGAAATATTGTATATACGTGTTTCCATTTCACCCATTTAATATTTATAACATCTTACAGTCCACCGCTCGTTAATAAAATTTGTATGTATAAGTTAGAATCCTTGTATTACCATACAAAAGCACTACTAATAAAATTTTAATAACAAAAAGACTTTTTCTTGTTTAAATATACGTTCATTGTGTGAATAATGTTTATTTGAGAGTTATAATTATAAAGCCGCCTAGCTTATAAAATTTGTACCAATTTTAAAACTAGTGGTTCTGTGAGCTGTAGGGTAGACCCCGCAAGTTACTCCAACCCGTTAAAGTTTATTTGTACAACAGAAAAAAATATTGAGTAACAAAAAAAAAATTGTCGTATGGAATGGCTGGCTGAAATTTTAATCCATATTTCCGCCATTTGTTAAAAAAAATTCAAAAAACTGAATCGACGAAAATTCTGTTTAATTTTTGAACATTCTCAAAAAAAATCACGTGTGCGAGAACAGCCGGACAGACAAACAAACGGACACCTGGACAAAAGCATTTTTGGCCAATCTCGAAACTGAGACGCTTCGCTCACTCGGTCCAAAATCGTTTTTACGTGTGACACTCGGGGACTGCCGCGGTAAAGCTATTGCATAGCATTTTTTTATCTACTTATGCAGTTATAATTATTTATTTATTTTTTATTTATGCAGTTTTTTTTTCTTTGATATTAGTTACAGTTTTTTCTTTGATATCAATTCAAGTTACACTTTTTGAGCGTGGTAACCGATAAGAATACATTTTTTTTCTTTTATTGAATAAATGAGAAGTTAATATCGTGTAAAATATTTTTATTATCTTACAATACATGTAGGTTATTCAGGATTTTTTATTATGAGCAGTTAGCAGCTAGTCTACACGCATACATCTAGTCGCACGCACACAAACACCGTGCCAAAGTATGCCGAACTGAAACGACGTTAGACGATGCACGGTTTTCAACGCCACGCCGCTGTGCCGGTCGCCGGTTGCCGAGAAACGTTTTGGCGGAGCAGAGGGTGTTAGGTTTTATTTTCGTGACAAAATTTCTGGATTCGGTCGCCGCGCTCAAAGCCCGCGATAAAAGCTATGCAATAGCTTAAAAACCAACTTAATTCTTTGAAAACAATAACTTCGTATGAAATTATATATGTTCCCGATTACTTGAAGACGTCTGGACCTATTCAGAAAATTCTTATACTCTTTGAAAGGACAAACTTGTCAGGTTGGTAGGGTAAACTTCCAGTCATTGGACGCTAAGAGTCATTAGACAGAACATAATGAAACCCTATTTATGAAGGTTGCTTTCAAAACGGGAACACTGCGGCTACAGAGGATAAAAAGACATCAGCTACAGTGGATGGCTGGAGGATTACTTTATTTGCCAAGCAAATTGGAAAATCCCCCGACTTTCCATAGTTTCATATGTATGATTAGTATTATAATATCATATACACCCAATATTATTGTAGGTAGAGATGGTGGTGCCATCTATTGCTTCACAATACAATAGATAGCGGCATCTAAAAATGAACTATGGTTTAGATTGTGATATAGAGCTGATACTCTCCAAATTACTGGATCGATTTTTACTAAACATAACCAAAAACCACCGCAAGAAAACTTGCTTTTACGTAAAAAAGCCGCATCGAAATTCGTTCATCTGTTTGAGAGCTACAATACCACAGACAGATACACAGACATACAGACGGACAGACTCTTTTAGTTGTCGGGGATTAAAAAATGTTTGCCGTCAATTTCACAAGCTAGGAAGTCTGTTGCTAAACCAAATACTACATTGGAGGGTAGTAATCTTATTTTTATAGCCGCCTCGTAGTTGACGTACGCCCTTATCGGCTGTCAGCGCGAATGTAAACCTCTATCGATGAAGGACTTACTAAAAATGGAATTTTGGAAGAGAAACTAAAAATACTGCGAGCTCGAACGAAATTGTTTTTGGGAAAAATTGTAAGCTTCATCCTGGTGGCGGTGTTTTCTTCCTTTTTTGTTCTGTTCTCCTATATTTAGCCTTCTCTGGGTATCGACAGTATTTTAGTTAGTTACTCCTGCCATTCATTTTGCCTGAAATATGGGCTCACACAACAACAATATGGATTTCAACAGAGAGAGAAAGAGAAGTCCAGAGAAGGACCTGAAAAAGTTAAAGTGCTCCTCAAGACAAATCAAATGATCACAATTTCGGTGGGGTTATATTGTTTTATCACAGAAATACCAAGACTACCTTCCAGCTCCATCATCAGATCAGCTGCATGTAATATTATTGCATTCTCACGCGATATACGTGTGCGAGCAAAATTTCAATTCAACCATTTTTCAAAACAAAACTCAATGCACAAATATGAAGGTAAGTAAACATTGCAATGAACTCTAAATACAACAGTGTAACGGGGGTATCAACCCGAAAGGGAGTTAACATACTAATTAATGTGAACAACTTTTACTACGGGGCCATCTCTGAAATCTTAAAAAAATACTTCACCTCCATACGAAATTAAATACCTACCGAGCCAAAATGTATGGAGCTGAAATTTTTTTTACGACTTCAGGGATGGTCCCATAGTTAAAGTTGTTCACATTCATTAGTATTACATCACATGTTTACTCCCTTTCAGGTTTGTATCCACTTTCCGTTACACGTTGTAAATAACAAAGTTTACTCTATTCCTAGTAACATACGTCGCTCGGCAAACATATATATTTGCAAATACTTGCGCCTGCATAGATTACTAAGTACCGGCATATCTGCATTAGCTGTGAGTTTTGAACTGTAAGTAATTAGTTGAAATTAAGCGAACTAAATTCTCAGAGTACTTGGGTAATTTGACGTTTGTTAGTATCTACAAGTATGTGGGAATAGACATTAAGACTGTTTGTCCACTGAAGCAGAGAGGAGAGAAGAGAAGCGGAGCGGATCGAATTAAATAAAATATCCGCTTCGCTTCAGTGGACAGAGATTTGAAAATTAGTTTTAAAATTCATATAAATAAGCGAAGTAGGACCGCGGAGTTGAGAAACAGAGCAGTGGGGCCGAGTGGAAGCGGATGTGAATTAATTTCAGTTAAAAATGCTCCGCTCCATTACCTATCTCCGTGTCTGTGGACAGATTCAATCTGCAACTCCACTCCGCTTTACTTTCTCTCATCACTCCGCTGCCTAGCTCCACTTTAGAGGATAGGCAGGTGACTAACCTGGATGTCATTCTTAACTGAGTAATACAGCACAAAGTTTATACAGCATAACGTCGTTTGATGTTTGTGCTCTGTTGCATCATTTGATCTCCTTTCAAACTGACATATACGACCTCTTTCCTCTAGGCCTGTGTTTCTTAACCTGTGGTCCGCGGACCCCTGGGGGTCCGCAAGTATGTGTATGGGGTCCGCCGTCTTATCTATGGACATTTGAATCAATAAATAAATGACAGCAAAGCAAGTCTTGTAATCGTTACGCTTACTTAGCACGGCGGGCGTGCGCCAGTAAGCGGGATCCGAGCCGGTTTCCTACACTGGTAGTGTTTTTGGAATCCTCTGGTGGGAAAACGTTGCCAACGCAAGTAAAAGACGAAATGATAAAACACCTCCGCGGTTTGAGGTCTTCTTTTCGGGATTATTTTCCAGAACCCAACAGAAATAAAAACTGAATAGAAGACCCTTTCAACGCAGATGTTTCAGATATCATCGGCTTGACAACGGTACAGGAAAATCTATTAATAGAAATATCGTGTGATTCAGCTTCAAAACGTAATTTCAGAGAATCTTCTTTATCAAGTTTTAGGTGAATTTAAAAAAAAGTTTATAAAGAAATATCAGAAGAAGCACTGAAACATTTACTGCATTTCTCATCCACATACCTCTGCGAAAAGGGATTTTCTAGATTCAAGATTCAAAGATTCAACTGTTTATTCAGTAATTATACCTTTACAGGCACTTTTACACGCCAATAAGTATAATTCACGTTACGTGCAAAGTATATTAAAATTTAATTTATTTTTAAAGAAAAGCTACCGATACCAGCGCTTCGTAACGACCACTGCTGAGAAGAAACGCCGAAAGAAACTCATTTTCACAGTTTTGGTCGCCTACTCGCCAGAAGGGCTTTGTCATATCTCTGCTCTTGTATACATCAAAAACAAATACAGAAACAGATTACAATTAGAATCCGATTTGAAATTACAACTAAGTAAAAATATCAACCCAAACATTACTAATTTAGTTGCAAAAACGCAGCACCAACCTTCACATTAAAAGATTATTTATATTTTTTGCAAAAATTTATTTTTTTTCAGTACTAAAATAAATGGTCCTAAATTTATTCCTGTTTATTTTATTAAGGGAGTCCTTGCAATTGTGCTTGATTTTCTAGGGGTCCGCGGACGGAAAAAGCTTAAGAAGCGCTGCTCTAGGCATAGAAACTCTCTCAGTCTACGCCTAGCGACAAAAGACGAATATTTTATCTGGATCTTATCTCTGATCTGAACTTACCACGACGCCTCCGATCTCAAACATGATGACGTAATATTAGTCTTTACTTTTCGTCCGAACCAGCAAAAACGAACGAAAAAGAGGTAGTTGGTCGTGTTTTGCACTTATCTCAGACCAAGGAACCAGTCCTTATGTAATGTCTGTGTATAGGTCTGTTTTCTTCAAAGATTCAGAATATATAAGTAGTGGTTTTCCTCCTAAAGGCATAGACTAAGAGTTTCTATGCCTTCAAAAAACAGGTCGTATATGTCTACTTACAAAAGAGGCGGAACGAACTAACACTCTGCCTACCGCATAAAGAGTAGTTTCATAATAATACATATGCATAGATTATTATAAACATTGATTAAAAGGCATTAGAAGTTAAAACTAAAGTAGTAATAGTAGAACAACAACCTTTAATTGATGTTAAGATAAATAAGGTAAAACTAAAGCAGACTATACAGAATATTAAGATTTATATTAATAAGATAACTTGCACTGAAAAGCTGGATTATTAAATGTGCTAAACGAAAACAAGACTTGAGGTAAGCGGAGGTAGAGGTTTCAAATTCGTTCAGCCGTTTTGGCATTAAAGTGGAACAAATAACCATACATTCATACAAACTTGCGTAAATATTAATAAGATAAAAGGGTTCATAGGAACCAATGAGCCAAGATCACTGACAACCTTTACTTGAAGAGTCATAGCTACAAGCTACACCATTTCGTAGCCGTGCTACGCCAAACTGTAGCCATGCTACGCCAAATCGTAGTCATGCTACAAGCAGTTACAGCACAGTCTACGTGGCGGCATTTCATAGAAGCGAAGTATCATTTTATGCTTACTACTCCTACAAACGAAACTATACATACGTGCACTGGTCAATGTGTGGTGTGTTCGCCCGCCAACACACGTGACAAGGCGTGGATAGGGGAGAGGTGCGGGGATGGGGAATGGAAATGAATATCGCGCGAGCGATCGCGACCTGAAAATTTGTATAGGATTTTTTTTTATCGATATTTTAGTATTGGTCCCATAAGAATAGCTTCTTTAAATAATAAATATATATATGGACAAATGCGTCGAAGACAAATTAAATAACCTGCCCAGTGTGAGTCGGACTCGCGCACGAAGGGTTCCGTATCATTATTAAAAAAAAAAAACACTTTTCATGTATGGGACTTACAAAAATAATTTTTTTCTGTTTTTAGTATTTGTTGTTATAGCGGCAACATAAATAAATCACGGTTTATGTGATACTGCCTGGTGACGGACGAACGGACTGTCATCGGAGTCTTATTAAAAGGGTTCCGTTTTTACCCTTTGGGTACATAATCCTAAAAAAATATGCATGTATGAAAGTAATTTCAATACAAAAGCTACAAAAACAAGTTGTAATTTTATATACCTGCAAAATTTTTGGAGTAGGTTTTTTTAAGTACTTTCCATGAAAATAAAATAAATTGATTAGTATCATGAAATTAACTTGTTTGACCGTAGGGCCTTGGGGTGCGGGAGCTCGTCAAAATTTTAAGGAAATTTCCGCACGCTTGATCGACGATTCGGGGGACCCAAGGGCCGGCGCGCATTTCGGACAGCGTCTAAGTATTGCTATCCAACGCGCAAATGCCGCCAGTCACTTGGGTACTTTGGCCTGTGACGGCAACAATTTGGCCTCCATTTTTTATATAATTTGATGTAAGTTTTTATTATCTAATTATTTTTATTTTATTTAGTTTTAATTGAAGTAGTATAATAATAATAATAAAATCTTTATTCAAATAATTAGGGGCTAGACATTTTAAAAGGAACACATTATTGATACATTAAGGATGTGTGTTTAATAAAGTACTTGTTTTATAATTAAATACCGACAAAGTAAAAACTCATTCTGCATAAATAAATACGTAAGAGTGTCAATTTGGATCCAAAATATATTTAACCAGAATATTTCGGAATTACAAATATTCGGTTTCACAAATAGCGAAAGGTGTTATATTATCTGTATTCAACGTTTTCCCGCGTGAATCGGAATGCATTGTTTTGCTCATTATGTAACCATTTGCATCCAAATACAGAAAAGCCAATGTTTTGTTAGAAGTCATTTCAAAATACAAAAAAAATTTTTCCCCATACAAATATGCATGAAAAAATATAAGTTATCAAATCAGTTTATCCATAAATATTCAAAAGTAAAGTACCAACAGTGAAAACAGAATACAAATTGGTTAAAAACTAACTAGATATTACGATTTTACGAAAATATGTCTATCTCCCTTGCAAAAACGCTATTTTCTATGGCAAATGTATAGATGATATGGACTTCGACGTCTCCAGTCCATATCAGACTTCTCTTTCTAATTGAAACTTAGAATCACAAGTTCGTCGCTGATTATGATATTTTATCAATTCTTTCTTATTTGTTTACTGTGGTTAATAAGGATTTTAATAAGCAAATAAAAATACGTGCATATTCTCTGAGTTTCTAAGAAAAGAAGCTTTGTTTTTAGAGTTCCGTGCCCAAAGGGTTAAAACGGGACCCTGTTACTAGGATTCCCCTGACCGTGATAGCTAGACAGTTGAAATTTCCACTGGTGATTGTATTTCTGTCGCTGCGATAACAAAAAAATATTAAAAACAGAACAAAATAAATATTTAAGTAGAGCTCGCATACAACCAACGTATTTTTTATAGATAATGGTGCTCCAACAATGGAGACTAATAATTTTTTTAAAACTAAAAACCGACTTCACCCCCAAACTACACAACCGATTTTAATAAAATTTCCATGGTACCACCTGGAAAGTATACCCTTTCAAACAAAAAAAAAATATTTTTTTAAATCGGTCCAGGCGTCTTTGAATAATCGGTGAACATTTTTTTTTATTATATTGTTGAGGTTTCCCACTGCTGGGCAAAGGCCTCCCCTTCCTTCTTCCACAGATCCCTGTCCATAGCAGCCTGCTGCCACTCCTTTTTGAAGCTGTTGATGTCATCGCGCCATCTTCTCCGTGGTCTTCCTCTACGCCTGCGCCCTTCTGGCACCCACAAGGTTGCCTTCGGGCCCATCTATCCGGATGCATGTGGCACACATGTCCTGCCCAGTCCCACTTAAGTTTGGGCGTCTTAACGCCGACATCAACTCCAGTTCTAGAACGTAGATCAATATTACGTACCCTGTCCACTCTTCGTACTCCTATTATGCTGCGTTCCATTGCTCGTTGGCATACCTTGAGTCTGGACTTTTGACTCTCTGTCAGAGACCAGGTCTGTGCGCCATAGGTGAGAATAGGAAGGATACACATATCAAGGAGCTTGCGCTTGAGACACAGCGGAAGGTTACCCTTCATTAGCACCTTCATTGACCAGAAGCTCTTCCAGGCGTTTTCGATGCGGCGATTGATTTCCTTATCCTGCCTGTTACCGAAGCTTGCTATCTGGCCTAAATAAATATAGTCCTCGACATATTGTATCTCCTGCCCATCCACCTCGATCCTAAATTTGGCGCTTAATCTTAATAAGAATTAAGGCTTACCGAGCTTAATTCTTGTAACATTAAATAAAGGATCGCGACGAATTGATAACCTCCTCCTTTTTTGGAAGTCTGTTAAAAAGATCTGATGATGATGATGCTCTAAGGACACGATTTCGAGTTTCTGAAACAGGCTGAAAGCATGTTTAAATCTTTAGCCATCTCAGACACATAAAACTTTCTAAAAAGGCTAAAACTTCCGTAAAATCTAGCAAGATAACTTTATAGAACGGTGAAACAGAATGTTGCCTTGCGAAACTAGTTTAGCCATAAATCTAGACCGAGATCCAGGGATATTTAATGTAGTCAGGGAGTTATTTAGACCCGTTCCACACTGACACAGAGTTATCTGTAAGGTAACTTTTATTTAGTGATGACCAGTGCTTGTTTATCTTTTTTTTTAACGCCATAAGGCGGCAAACGAACATGCGGGTCACCTGATGGTAAGTGATCACCGCTGCCCATGTACAACTGCAACACCAGGTGTGTAACAGAAGCGTTGCCGGCCTTTCAGGAAGATATAGCGGGAGGGGGGACGGGAGGGAGGAGCGGGCTCCAGGTCTCTCAAAAAAAAAAACAATAATATAAGTCTTTTATTTGTTAAAAGTTTCCTTACGTAATAACTATGTGCACTCCTCTTTAACATTATACTGTTATTTGCAGCTATGTAAAGGTCATAACACACTGGACAATCGGTGCAGAGTGCGAATTCTGCGATAGCGGCGGGTGGCGTGACGTTATCACGATTTATTAGTGGGCAGGTGCCGCTATCTGGACGTTATATGTTATATGTTATCACGGCGTTTGTTATTGTCATTCATGAACACAATTTTACTGATATTTAATTTTTCGTAAAATGAGAGGTGTTATAAGTTTGACGTGTGTCTGTGGTAGCTCATAAAGGAATGTGTTTTTTTATTTGTTTGTAAATTAACGTAATCATGTTGGTTCTTAATTACAGTTGTGTCAGGGGTAACTAGAAAATGTAATTTTATTTTATCTATTTATTTATTTACTAGCTTTAACCCGCGACTTTGTCCGCGTGAAGTCGAAAATAGTTCTAATAGGATTTTTAATTGGTTTTTTAAGTTATTAATGTTGTGATAACATATGAATTATTATGTTAAAATGTTTGAATACTTATTAAATATAACATTTTTTATTATAACGTAGAGATTTAAAGGTCTAGCAGACCCGGCGAACCTCCCTCTCTCGTTTCCTTCCCGTTCCCGTTCCCGTCATTTGCTAGACCGAGAGAGAGCGACGGAATGCTTCAAAACGGTTAAACTAATCTTGTTTTTCCATACAAACTTAGGACCCCCATTTCACCCCCTTAGAGGTTGAATTTAGAAAAATCCTGAAATACATACTCATTTCCGTCAGGATAACTCCTGCGAAGTTTCGAATAAAATAGTCTAACTAATCTTGTCACTCCATACAAGCTTTGGACCCCCGTTTGACTTCCTATGGGGGTGAGTTTTGAAAAATCTTTTCTAAGTGTACTCCTAGACCGCATAAAAAACCTTTGTGCCAAATTTGGAATCTCAGACCCTGCGGTTTCAGCTGCGCGTTGATCGATCAGTCTCTATCTATTCTCAGTCTCTGTCGAAAATAGTTCTTATAGGACTCTCCCTCTCCCTCTCACTGTTCCCTGTTCCGTGTTCCCTCTCCCTCTCACTGTTCCCTGTTCCGTGTTCCCTGTTCCGTGTTCCCTGTTCCCTGTTCCCTGTTCCCTGTTCCCTGTTCCCTGTTGCCTGTTCCCTGTTCCCTGTTCCCTGTTCCCTGTTCCCTGATCCCTGTTCCCTGTTCCCTGTTCCCTGTTCCCTGTTCCCTGTTCCCTGTTCCCTTACTTGTTTAGAGCCGGGAATACTGTTGCAAGTTTTGAATAAAATGGACAAACTAATCTTGTTTCTCCATAAAAACTATGGACCCCCGTTTCACCCCCTTAGGGGATGAATTTTGAAAAATCCTGAAACACGTTTTTAATTATTTACCGCCGGGAGTACTCTCGCGAAGTTTCAAATAAAATGGTCAAACCAATGCTGTTTGTTTTGTCAAACTAATCCAAACTTTGGAACCCCGTATCAATTTTACAGTTAAAAGTGAGAACGTGAAGCTTTTTTACGCACAATTGCCAAAAACGGCCACTTATGGCGTATGTGCGTAGAAAAGCTTCATGTTCTCACTTCAAACAGTAAACAGTAGTTCATAAAATAGTTTGAAGGGTTATCTAGGGTCTGATCAAGACAAAATTTTTAATGAAATCTCCGTTTCCGTTTAATAGATTTATTTCAAATGGGGGCAGCACTGGACCCCGGAAAATTCAGGTAGCCCCTTAACTTAAATAAGATAAAGATAAAGAAAAACCACTTACACACACGAAAAAGCAAAAGCATTACACTCCTTTATCGTAGTATGTTCCCAGTTGTATCCTCAGCTGTATTGCTTCAGAGCTCGAGGTACACTTTAATAAATAAATAAATATATACAGACAAATCACACAAATTCAGCTAGCCCCAAAGTAAGTTCGAGACTTTTGTTAAGGAATACTAACTCCACGATGCTTTATTTTATAACAAATACACGTATAGATAAACATCCGAGAACCAGGTCAATCTGAAAAAGACTATTTTCCATCGTGACCTGACCGGGGATCGAACCCGGGACCTTCAGTATGACAGCAAGATGATCACTAGGTCATAGAGGTCGTCAAAACTCCCTTCCTTTTACTTGATCTTTAAATGATGAAACTGTAAGTTCCGAAAACCATCTTGCGTTTGCTCTCAAACATATCTAAAGATTAGTTCTGGTCTACCCTTTAGATTGCGAAGGTCAGACGGCGGTTGCTCTATGTGAAAACTAGGAACCTCGTCAAATGACCTTTGGTTAGGTAGGACCCCGGGCTCTTAAGCAAAACCGCTGAGGATGAAACCGGTAATACGCTCGGACAATGATGAGATGGAAGATTTTTTGATACATACTACATGATTTGAATTACTTTGTGCAATTCGCCATTAGTTAGTTCATGCAAACTATTGCCGGCCGGCGCCCACCCACTACTGTTAGTCCCAGCATACCTGCCACCAACAGCCCGTGTGCACCCGCCACCAACAGCTGATGCTTACTCCCTCCGATACTAACTGGTGGCGGAATTGCACAAAGTAATTCAAATCATGTGGTATGTAACTTTGACTTCCGCAAACCAACACTTAAATCTATTAACTAGAATGTTTGATATTCGAAGTGCGCCTACACGACGCAATTTAAGAATAACAACGCAAAAAGGAAAACATTTCATACTAGCCGTTCTCAAAGGATCGACGTGACCGAATACTTCATTCCTGGCCCAAAACAAACAAATGGACACATTTCATACATTGCAAATAGCGACCCGAACCAATTTGGTCGCCGCGTCGGAGAGTCGTCGAGTTATTCGATTGCACTGAATCGATTGCCATTCGGGACGCCCTTGATATCGAATGTTCGGGAGCCTCAATATCGAGATACAAACTACAGTACCATTTGTACGTCGTCTTTTTCCTTTACGGTGTAGATTAAACCTAGGGCCGTTAGATCCAAAGGCCACGTTAAGCATAATTGTGCGCGTGAATTAAAATAACCGTCTATGTGCGTGTCGGGCCACGCGCCGTTTAGGGTTCCGTAGCTGCAAATGCCGACTATAAGTTCACGTGACAGAAAAAAATTACAATTATCAAGTGATACAAATATCTAAAGATAAATAAATGATTTTTGACATTTGCCTTTTTTTTCTTAGTGGGGAAATGCAATCAAATACTATTTTGATTAATTTTTCGGGATCGTCCATATATTACGTCACATGAATTTCATGACTTTTCCCCTTCTTCTTGTCACAGTTGGTCACAATTTTGAGACCCCATCTCTTATTGTGACGTCAGAGATTACGAGATTTTTTATTTCATAAAAAAAAACAGCGTGTGAAGCTACTAGGTATATAAAGATAGAAATATTATATAAATTAGGTCACATAAATTTCATGACTTTTCCCCTTCTTCTTGTCACAGTTGGTCACAATTTTGAGACCCCATCTCTTATTGTGACGTCAGAGATTACGAGATTTTTTATTTCATAAAAAAAACCAGCGTGTGAAGCTACTATATAAAGATAGAAATATTTTAAAGGTTATTTATATTAGATTTTTTTTTGTTTTATTTCTAGATATAGATTCTGTATTGTGATGGCACTAACCTCCCCCCCCACCCATTGGCACAAAACGTTAAACTTCATTGACCCCCTCCCTCCCCTTTAACGTGTGACGTAATTAATGGATTACTCCTTCCATCTTCGCGCCCATTGCAATTACTCTTGGTCCCATTAGGGATGAAGCAATTATAGTGTTTGTATGTATGTATGTATGTAGGCATGTAATAAAATGTAAAAATTACAATGAATTCAAAGAATTATTTTTCAGTCCACTTTTAGAAATCCCTTAGTTTCAGTGCAATAGTTATAAGATAAATTATTAGTTATTTTATTTTGATTAATTTTTACTATTAAATGTAATACCAAGTAAAGCAATATAAAATGATTAATGTAAGTAAAACGAAAAAACATCACATAAAATCACAAAGATTTATTGTCCAAATTATTTCAAATTGAAATACGTTTTCTATTCATATTGGAATTTTATTTTACTAATCTTTTCTTTTCTCGAAGTATAATGGGCTTCTATAAATAATTGAAGATTGAATTTCAATTGAATGAGCTAATTTAAGATAGCAGCAATAGCACGTCTAATTTTATACCCTTACATACTATATATTTTTAGAGAACCTCGGAGGCTCGGCGGGAGTGAGCAGGGGACCCTTTTTTTGCATAATTTGTTTTGTTCTTTTGCTTACCGATTTTGGCATAAAATATTTTGGAATAAAAGTTCATAGGCATAATTGTTTTTGGCATACGGGTAATATTAGCATAATTAACTTTTACGCTAATTTATTTTGGCATGATTTTAATTCGCATTAACTCCGTAGACGTAATAACTATTATTATTAGGCATAATATTTTTAGGAATAACAAAAAACAAAATTAAGTTATTTTTAACTGCTTATTTTTTAATTATCATGCAAAAAAATTGATGACCACCCGAAACAACTGTGAGCCCTGAAGAGAAGTTAGGTTCAAGTTGTTTTTTTTGATGACCACCCGGAACCATTGTGAGGGAATATAATACTCACTATGTTAAGTGGATGTGCTGGAGTGGAGCACCTACCTACTATTAGAGCAATAATGTTTAGGAACACTTTAGGAGTCAGATATTTATGCGGCGTATTATGCCTATAAAACTTATGCCTAAATATCATTATGCGTAACCATATTTAGGCTTCAGAATAGTATACTTAACAACAATTATGCTTATAGTTGTTATGCTTTAAAAAATTGTGCCAAATGAATAATATGCGTAACTATTATTAGGATAAGTAAAAGTATGCCATTTTAAATTATGACATAAAATAATATAGAAAAAAATAGGGAACCGAGTGAGCATCACAAATGAATAATATAATAATAATAAGTAACACTAGCGCAAGTAAAGCTCTTCCGTGCTTTGGAAGACACGTAAATACCGTTGGTCCCGGCTGTCATCATTGGATGGCAGTCGCCAAGCTATGCTAGACGCTTTTAGGCAGTCTGAAAAATTTGACAATAGTGTTGGCCTCTTACACACAACAGCCTATAAGTATCAGTCTACTTTTGGACTAAAAGCTTCTCAATAATATTATTGTATTTTTTTTTCTCAGGGATTTTCTTTTATCTTATTAGCAAATAATGACGAAAAAATAACAGCGCATTTAAATTTCGCGTGACGTCACGATCAAGTATGATGTTTAACCAAAGGTGACGTAAATCTCCTCCACTCTGAAATTTCCAAGCACTTTATCTGTATGTATTTATATTACTTAGCTAAACGAAAAAATAAATAATAAATATATAGGGACAAATTACACTGATTGAGCTAGCCCCAAAGTATATAATAAACATTCAAGACCCAGATCAATTTGAAAAAGGCCATTTCCTAACTTGCCCTGACCGGGGATTGAACCCGGAACCTCCGGGTGGCGGACTAGCATGGTGACCACTACGCCACAGAGATCGTCAAAGAAAATATGGATCCATTATTTTTTGGATAATCGAGTTGACGCACTAAATAAAATATTTTTATACAGTTCACATCCCTATTCACCCAAGATTGGCAAGGATTTTAGTTCATTACTAATAGAATTAAGTGTAACATCATGTAGCCTATAACTAGCGGCCAACCAAGCCGCTTCCAACGATACCAAAGTTGTCAATATATCATGTATAATGACGAAACTAAAACCCTACTTTTGAGTTCGCCGTATTCGGATATTGACTAACTCAAAAATAGCAAATTTCATCAATTTTGAGTGGAGCCAATATATTTTAGCAAAGTTTTTTTGGAATTACAAATGTTCGGTTTCATAAATAGCGTAAGCGTGTCGTATCAGTGCATTCCCGCGTGAATCGGAATGCAAGCTCATTACGGAACCATTTGCATCCAAAAACATAATATTCCAAAACTAAAAACGTACTTTAACCACAAATTACACAACCGATTTTGATAAAATGTTTACTATGCTCATACAAATAAAAAGAATTTTTCGAATTGGTCCGGGCGTCTTTGGGTAATCGGGGAAAATACATAAAAATATATATATATAATGTATATTAAAAAATTGAATTTTTAACCTGCTCCTTATCTGTTATTGAAGTCGGTTAAAAAGTGGGCACATTTTGTTGCTCGATAGAATTTATTTACGCAACTTTATTCCTGCAAGTAACTCATAAATAGATCATTACATCCGTTTCTAGTGGAGCCAATATATTTTAGCAAAGCTATTTCGGAATTACAAATGTTCGGTTTCATAAATAGCGGAAGCGTGTCGTATCAGTGCATTCCCGCGTGAATCGGAATGCAAGCTCATTATGAAACCATTTGCATCCAAATACAGGGCATTTTTTTTTCTCGATAGGGTTTATTTATTTAACTTTGTTACAAAAAGTAATCTATAGAAAAAAAGTGAAGTTTACCAGCTGTTTCTCTTCTCGGGTAGATTGTAGAAGCCGATTGAGAGAATTGACGAGAATCTGTAGATTTATCCTTTGTTCTTTGAAAGGCATGTTAAGTTTTCATTGCTTACTCTCTTATCTTATATTACCTAAATATTTTAGCCCTGTAAAGTAATATTTGTATCATAATGTTTGTTTTGTATTCAAGGAAAAACTAAAGAATGTAAATCCATTATTAGCTGTCAGTGCTGTACTTACTTAGATAAATATTGCACTTTTTTTAAGAGCTGAGGATTTTGTGACAATGAATTAATCAAATTAAATCAAATCACTAAGATTCGGAAAGCAAGAGCGCGCTTTAGTAGGTTCTATTAGTAAAATATTTGCTTTTAAAGGCACTTAAATAAAATAAAAATCATTTATAATCAGAGTCCATACAAACAATAAGTAAAAGAAAGTTGAAAGAAATTACATTTCATCGACCATAGATTTACTGATTGTCATGTAAAACATGCAATTCAGTGAACCTCCTGAAGACGGCCGCATCCATCCTATCCGCTATCAAATTCAGGACTTTGTCCCTGCTTCCCCGCACTCTGCGTACCAATAATGATATTTTCTTGCGCATAACAGTCATGTACTGCTGCATCAGCGAACATGTCTGAGGCGCTGCAGAAACGAGGGATTTGAATCAATTCCCTTAAAGTATTCCGTGATTGTCGGGGTTGCTTGTGTTGGACTGTAAAGATGTGAAAATCAAAGTGATACTAGATAACACTCACCTAAAAGAGAGCGTAGTCAAAGGTCTGTACGACTTATGGCTACTCGCATCCGCCATCGGCGTCCCCCAGAAGTCATCCAGAAACAGCTGCGGCAGTGAGTTAGTGCCCGTGACGTCACCGTTGGTCACTATCGCCGGTATGTCGTCATGCACAAAGTCACCATTGAGACTATTCACGTAGCTGAGCACAGCTGTGGTGGTCACCATAGCGTAGATGGCGAGGTCACTATTTCGAGAAGGTTCCTCCCGGACGGGGGGGAGTGGTCGTCGCTTCATTTTAGGACTGTGTCTGAATGTTCGAACTGTCACATTTCGGCATTTGCACATTTGGTGGTATGTTGTCTGTAACAAACAAAAATAAATTGTTAATAGTGAATATGGAGTATAGAAGTAAGGAGATTTTTAAGAGTAAAGTAAAGCACGCGCTCCGTCCATAAAAAAACATGAAGAAAACGTTTTTCCAAACCTAAATGTTATCTGACATCAAGGTTCTTTTTTGTATGTTGTTGACGGAATAAAAAATAGGCATAAGAGTTTTCGTTTTTTTTTTTAATTTGATTTTGAAAAACGTATGAACGAGTGCGCTATTAAATATGGGGAATTGGTTTTATAAGTCCAGCTGAAAGTAATAAATAACAACGACAAATTTCTCCCGAACGGTGCTAGAGAAAGGTAAGAGGTGTGTCCTTATTAAAAAAACTTTTTAAAATTAAATTAAGAACATTTATGAAGGATATGTAATTGAAAAGACCGTACACTAGTCCATTTTTGAATCAAAACACCCGATCGCCGTTCCATTTCGTTTTTTATAAGGTTTTATTTAACTTGCAATGAATCTTGTTTGTTTGTTTGTTTAGGTCGAATCTTGCAACTCTACTTACAACCGTTTAGTCTCAACCATTTAAACCAAAATAAAATTATTATAACACACAAATTATAACACTACAATATGGAGTTAATGAGCTGTTTTGATGATAGAGACGGGATACATTTGACAAAACTCAGTGGTAAAAGAATAATTTCTCATTGAGCAAGACTCGCTTGATTTGTCTTGATGAGTACTTTATGGTAGACGGGGATTTGGGCAATGTCTAGTATTTGATCACGGAGATGAAAAGTAGTCGATGAACTCAGTAATAAAACGACGCCATTCCATGGAGTATTGGCTTATTTCGTTTGTCTTAAAAAGTAATTTAGCCTCACAATAAATAATTGTACAAAAAAAATCTTTTTTTTGTAAAAAAAACTCGTGAGTTTATGGAACAATCGGTTGGAAAGAAGTTTAAAAAAAATATTGGCAGGAAAAAATGACTGACGTACGCAAGTACGGGTACGTAGCGCTCGAAACAGAACTTTGTTCCAAAAACTTGTTTCCAAAGGATATTGCGAAAAAAGAGATATAGAAAGAGTTCATGTTGTACCTAAAAAAAACAATGAAGAAGTAATTTGTATATTATTACTCTGTGGTCTGTGTACAGGCAAGCTTCAAAAATGGAGTCATAATTTCTCTTACAACTAGTATGAAAAATTGTGACTCCATTTTTGAAGGGTACCGTACGTAGGCTTACATACGATAAGTGTTCTCAGTTTTAATATTAGAGTTTTTGCAATTTATTTTTCGGAAGGTTCTGGCTCTACGTAGGGATGTTACATCCTTGTGCATTTTTTATGGCATTTATCATGGGGAATGCTCTGAAGAATTGTTCGACTTAATACCTGCTGCAAAGTTTCACCACCGCACCACCCGCCTGAAATCAAAATTTCATCCACACCACTTGGATAGTTGGCAATCAACCACCGTACGTTTTAAAAGGAACTTTTTACCACGTACGACCGAATTGTGGAATCAACTTTCTGCAGCAGTATTCCCGGACCGATACGACATTGAAGCCTTCAAGAAACCAGTCTATATCTCTCTGAGAGGCCGGTAACGCTTATCGGTGATCACTTACCATCAGGTGACCCGCTTGTTCGTTTGCCGCCCTATAAAATAAAACAATAAAAAAGTCAATACTACCTGCAGGTTTACTGGTAAAAAAGGCGTCCGCCGATTGCGATATTAATAAATTTAAATACATAAAATGAATATACAGTGGTAATGTTTGTAAGACTAAGAACTGATGTATGAATGCAACAAATAATGGAATCCGCTATTTTCCAACAAGTCAAATCAGATACTTTTTTCTAAACGTCAAAACAAACAGTTTCTATGGGATTTGTATGAAATACAGGCAGATGACGTCATAGTTTCTTGGAGTCAAATAGCGCTCTTATTATCAGCTTTTCTGCAATAATAAATCTAAAATCACGTCATTATGGATATGGTCAAAGACAAGTGACATTATTTCGCAACATTTTATTCTCTTATCAGAAAAAAAAATATTTGCAACACAAGAAAATATCGAATTGAATTGAAACTAGTTGTTAAAGTCGCATATAATGAGGTTAAACTCATGCTCAAGTGCATAGCAAGTGTCCAACTCGGTCATAAATATCTTTGTTTTCATTATTTCCATCGATAAAACGCTTATGAATTTAACGTTCAATAGAAATGTGAGTGGAATTGATAGGGATATAAAATCCTCAGTGTTTCCAGCTAGAAATCCGAATACTTCTTTCTCAGGATATAATATTTCGATCACGTCCCGATGAGGACGAAAATTCATATCGCGGTTGTGGCTGGCCTATATTGAAAAATAGTTATTTAGATTAGAGCCTTCACGGTCTGTCGGACAGCCGGATGGAATCCCTGTTTTATTCCTAAATGAGTTCTTTTAACGTACCGCAGAAATGTAAAATTCTGTGAATAATTATGAATAAATGAATATTCCTTTTAAATATGAAACAGCTGATAATTAATACAATGTTAACAAAATAAACTACTGCCTGAAATTCAAACTAACTAAAGAAAAATAATAAAAAATAACTTATGTTAAATTACATTTACTTACCAAGTTTCAACAGTATAGTTCTTATAGTTTCGGAAAAAAGTGGCTGTGACATACGGACGGAGAGACAGACAGACATGACGAATCCATAAGAGTTCTGTTTTTTTGCCATTTGGCTACGGAACCCTAAAATATAGGCCAAATCTCTACCGTCACAGGGCAAAGTGCAAAAGTAACCACCGACGTAGTGAAAAATTTTAATATCTGTATCACCACACCCAATACTGAACTGGGTTTCTTTCGGCGTAATCTTCCCAGCAGTGGTCATTCCGAAACGCTAGTAATTTTTAAGCTTTTGCACTGAAATAATAAGTAAAATAACCAGCCAAGTGCGTGTCGGGCCACGCGCAGTGTAGGGTTCCGTAGTTGCGAATGCCCACTTTGAGTTCACGTCACTAAAAACGTATAAAAAATAATTTTCTTTTGAATCTGTATGAACTTTTCCTTTTCAGGGTACATTTTATAAGTTGGTCGCTTATAACTTTTTAATTTGTAAACCCTACTTAGCTCTAATAGCTTTCCTTTAAACTTCGTTATATGTACTACTGCTGTGAATTTTTTTACACGTCCATGTATAACCGTTTAATATATTAGATAGATGGAGGACACTTGATTCTAACAAAAATTTTCAAGACCAAATATTTCAGAAACTTATCCCTAAATCGAAAAATGATATTCTCAAGCTCACTATATTTTTGAAAGACCTATTAAACGATACCACACATGATGGGATAATTAAGAAAAAAAAATGACTCCTACTTTATTTGCATGGGAGTTACACTAATTTTTTTTTTAATTTTTTTTAACACTTTTTTTGCCATGTTTAATATACATTCCTATACCAAATTACAGCTTTCTAGTACTTACAGACTCTGAGTAAAACCGTGGACGGACAGACAGACATGGCGAAACTAAAAGGGTTCCTTGTAGGTACTACGGAACCTTAAAAATTACCTTCAATAGAAGATAAATTTATCCTACATTGAATAAATAATTGTTGACTTGGACTTCGACTTTAATAGCAATACTTAAACGGTGTCCGAACTGCGGACTGGCCTTTGGCTTTCCCCGACATAGATAAGGCGGGCGAAAATTTCCTTAAAAATCTGACGAGTCCATATGCAACTGTTCTTCTGATAAAAACCTATTTACACAGAATTAGGGTTGGGGCTTATTTGGCAGCACGAAACAGCACTTTTCTATGCTGCAATCCTTTTCTGTCGCTCAGAACTGTTATTTGCTAGAGAGAAGAGAGAGAGAGAGCGACGGAACGCCTTAACACCGGCCACCGGCCTTTTGTTGGAATATCTGTTCGATTTGGGCTAAATTAAAATACTATGTAACTGGTGAAGTATGAAATTATATTGTTTTAACTTTTACTTGGAAGTTTGACAAACTCTTATTATGTCTGACACCTAACACAGCATAGAGAAGAGAGATATCAAAAGTAATGAGGTTGCCAGAACCCAAAAAGTATTGCCAGCCATAGTACAAAAATAAAAATTGATTTTTGGAATTAAAATAATATAAATCAGCACGTTCCGTTGCTCTCTCGCTCTAACTCGTCCTAACCCTTACTGGTAAGTCGAACTACATCCATCGCGAGGTATAAGATGTGACTATGCCTTAACAAAAAGTTGATAGTTTTAGAGAATTTTGACAAAATACACTGTTTTAGATAAACACCCAAAACCTAGGACAATAGGGAAAATGCACGTATATTTTTTATTTGGTGAATAAAATTCTTATTAACCACAGTAAACAAATATTAAAGAATTCATAAAATATCTTAACCAGTGACGAACATGTGATACTTTAAAGTTTCAATTAGAAAGAGAAGTCGGATATGGACTAGTGACGTCATATTCCACATCATCTATACATTTTCAATACAAAATAGCGTTTATGCGAGTGAGATATTTTCATAAAATCTTTATACCTCGTTCGTTTTTCAACCAATTTTTATTCTGTTTACTTTACTTTTGAATATTTATGGATAAACTGGTTAGATAACACATATTTTTTCATGCATATTCCCTATTTGATAGAGTCCATTTTCCATTGTTACGAAAACAAAACCACACAAAGCAAATGTGACAATGTCGTCTCTTATTATTTCTGACACTTGCTAACAAAGCGCTGAAATCCAATTTACCGACTATCGATGGTGTAATGGCGGCAGCAAACATTGTTACTGCAGTCGTGGGAGTTACTCCGAGGGGTAAACAAATGACAATCACCACTTTATGTATAGTCTTTTGCGTCTGATAGTAAATACTTGCGGGCGGTTTACTAATATAAGACAAAACCCCAAATGACAAATTTATGTGTCAATTTTTTATTTTCAGCCTAAACTGTCCCAATGCAGGCCGCATAAAATAGACAAAAGGCGTCCCTTTCAGAACTCCAACTCTCTCGGTCGAGGGCCCAATCCCTGCAGTAAGAGTCAAGCTCGTCCCTCCATCTCTTTCGGGCCTACCGGGCTTCCGCTAATTGTGAACGAAAAATGATCATTAAAAAATAACAATTAATAATAATCATAAGACAAACATCTCATTTTGCAAATGTTTAACTTTGAAAATATTTAAAATGTTAAAAAAAAATATATATTTAAACAACTACTTCGTATGTTAAAAATTTGCGATTAGAAATGTCTTTATTTTTCCTAGATCAATTTGGCCTATGTTCGAACTGAAAAATTATATTGCCATGTCTACATGCTCACCAAACTTCATATTGATCCTATCAAAATAACTAACGTTATCGTCGAACAGACATACATACAAATGCCTGATTGTCCAAGTAGACTCAAGAGAACTTTGCTCACTTCGCTCACTTCGCTCACTTCGCTCACTTCGCTCACTTCGCTCACTTCGCTCACTTCGCTCACTTCGCTCACTTCGCTCACTTCGCTTACTTCGCTCACTCGTTTAATTATTAATTATCAAGCAATGAATTTGGTCAAACGTTATTAATGCTTTCCGTTGTAATACCAATCAACATGACTGTAAAAACATTCGTTTGTGAAATCACATTTTTGATGTAATCAAATTTTGTCTTTTAATTACTTATCAAATGAGTTATTTACAGAAGGAATCGTTTTTAAAGTAATAACTTTATCAAGTATAATTTTACCTAAAGTTATTTTTAAATAAAAATTTATGATTAATTTTTGTCTTATGAATAGAATAGAATCATTTATTTGCATGATTTATACAACCAACCTGCTTGCAGGCGTGCAAAAATTAACAATATATATGTATAGTCTAATTAATTAAATTCACATTTACAATTCTAATACTAAATAGGTATAATTTTAAATTTATTATCAAATTTAACATTAAAAAAAAAATTGTGTTAAATAAATTCAATGTTAACTGTCCATATAATCTTTAATGCTATAAAATCTTTTTTTTAACGTAGACACATACGTACAGTCAGCCAAAGAGATACTTTACCACGCCCTCTACCTATATCTTGAATTTTCTCTTAGACTGAGAATAATATTAACATGAAAACGTATATTGGTAAAGACTTCATTAAAAATTTTACAAATATACATTTTCATGTTATTATGTTTTTCAGTTTAAGATAAATTTCAAGATATAGGTACAGAGCCTGGTCAGATATAACTTTGGCTGACTGTACCTAAAGGGGAGAATCAGCAAAAAAAATCTACCCGGGCGATGCTAAGCATCTTTAGTTAACCATCTAGAGAAAGAAACCTATCCAATTTTAATATACCTACTTCGGATTCAATCATTATTATTGTTTTGCTCCAACTTTCATTGTGGTAAGTAGTCTAGACGCGAAAGCAATAAGTGGGTAGGTAATAAGACTGCTTACCGCACTGCTCGTAATGCTTTATTTCTTCGATCTCCCGACCTTAGTAGTGTTGGCATTAAGTCCTATCGACAGTGCAATACTATCGATAGCCCACAATACTATTAATAGTATCGACCCTTTATGACGCATAAACTATCAATAGTATTAATAGTAGGTATTGAATTTAATAATAGATTAATTATCGGTTCTATCGATAGTAATATAAACTATCGATTTTATTAAAAGGAACATACACTATCGAACTATTGATAGTATAGTATTTTGAAAAGCAAAACTATTGATATTATCGACAGTTTAACTTTAATAAAAAGCAATACTTTCGATACTATCATCAATAGATTATTCGTCATCAAAGATGGATACTAAGTATTGATTATATTGCTGGCTATCGATAGTATTGCACTAAAAAAGCCATACTATCGATAGTTTAGCATTTTTCAATTAAAGTAATCGATAGTAAAACTATCGACAGTTCGGCAACACTATAGTAAAGTTTGCTACTCATTCAAGCGAAGACAAATTAAAAATTAGTGTTATTATATTTTCTTTAAAAATTCTCCACACGGATGGTTTACGAAAATTTCAGTACACTTGAAATTATCAAAAGATAACAGTAAAGGTGTGTTTCAACGTAATTTTTCTTTACGAAGGGTTTTTTTTTTTCTTTTTACGAACTCTGTGGCCTCTTCGAAGAATCTAGGTTCGATCCCCAGTCAAGGCAAGTTGGAAAATGGCCTGTTCCAATGCCCTGGGTCTTAGGTGTACATCTATGGTAACTTTATTTATATATATTGAAAAATATATTATTGTTTAAGAAAATATCTCATAAGACGAGTTAAAAAACGTTACCTTTTTTATTTAATGTATACGTTTAAAAATGCGCACTTTTAACATTTTTACCGTTAACCCTTCTTCTATTTCAATAGGTAACAAAAAAGTTATAGTCAGTACGAAAATAACGCACGTGCTTTAATCCCTAAAGCATTAAAATTCAAATAGATATAATACAGATTTCCATCCGGCTGTCTGTCAGAGCGTAAACATGGTTTTAATCTAAATAACTCCCTACGAAAAAACATCGTACTACGTAGCTTTTTGTATCAAAACTGTAGCCATTAATGTAGGATTTTGAACGAGATCGGCATGTAAAAATACTGGATATGACTATTATAAATAATCAAATATATAACACTGTTGCCCGAAAATTTACGACATGGCAATACTGCAAGCATCTGGGCACGGTACCACGGGTATACGTATACGTAATTTAAGTTATTACTTTAGTGTTAGTTAGTTTTCTTTTTTATCTTATTAATTTATTTGGTAAATATATTTAAAAATACAATAATATTTTAAGTGATACCAAAATATTATAGAAATTGTAGTATGTTTTCATCCTTTTAAATATATGTACATGTGAATCCAAAATAAAAATACATTAAAATTATCGCAGGATAACTCACATCATTTATTTAACAACGTTCGTGGCGTATTGCCACAGAATAAGTACTAGTACTCACGTACAGAAATCTTACTCAGGAAATAAAAAGGAAATATCTATTTAATGTGGTTAGCGCTATGGTTTAATTTAGTTCGCGTCAGAACCCCTCACCTCTTCATTTAGATACCTAGACCATTGCATGCCAATTTCGTTCTTATTACTCTGGACAAACGATTCATGTAACTGAATTTTTCCCTCCGGTGTGGTTGCTGCGCACATAGTAATAATGTAGATTTATTTTCGATATCTAAATGGGGAGTGACACAGGCTAAGTATTGGTTACCACGCTAGTCCGCCACTCGGAGATTCAGACTTCGATCCCCAGCCAGGGCAAGTTAAAAAATGACTTTTTGAATTGTCCTGGGTTTTATTAACTTTTTCTATACTAAAATATAGTATCGTTGCGTTAGTAGTTAGTAAGTTAAAATATTAATACACCAAAACATAAAGATACATAATGACTGGATAATAAATTACATAAAACAGATGTCAAAAGACTACTCTACTAGTAGTACTATTCCATAACACAAGTTAAAAACTTAGTTTGGGGCTAGCTCAATATGTATTATTAGACCTTATTTATTTATTACTAAAAAACTTTTTTTTAATTAAAGAATTCACTATCACAATTAAATTACACGAGAAAAGGAAATAAATACTGTATTAGATAAATAAAACTTAACTAGACTAAAAACACTACAAGTTAACTATAAAATTATCGTACGCTAAATCAAATCATGTCATCTTGCCCATGTGGTATGGTAGCAAGAACGTGGAGCGAAAAAACAGCCAGCCCTCTTGTCACCTACGCGGGAGATCTTCTTAAGAACACATGCAATTTTTCGGGTCCAGTGCTGCCGCCATTTAAAACTAATCATTTGAAAGGAAACGGAGATATCATTTAATCTAAATTTGTCTAGACCAAGCGCTAGGTAACCCTTTAAACTATTTTATGAACAACTGTTTACAGTTTAAAGTGAGAATGTTTAAGGTTTTCTTTCTACATTAGCGAAAAATTACCACTTTTGGCTAATGTGCAAAAAAAAAAGGTTCACATTCCCACTTCAAACTATAAACAGTAGTTCATCAAATAGTTTGAAGGATTACCTAGGGATTGATCAAGACAACATTTTAAATGATATGTCCGTTTCCTTTCAAATAATTTATTTCAAATAGGTGCAATACTGGACCTCCTCGCGCCAGGTCCCTATGATCCAAATTTTTTAACACAAATATACAATCTCCACTGAGAGATGAACTTTGAAATATTTAATAGAAATAGCTTTCAAAAAGATCTCACGCAACGGATCCTATGTCCAAAGTGTGTAATAAATCTAAACAAACCAACATCTTGTGTGTATCTTCCCATAATCATAAAACATCAACAACTTCAGTCCATTATCTTTAAATCTTTATTCTTCAACCTAATAACCCAGCCCATCACCATTACATCGCCTTAGCATTTTATATCTAGATAAAATGAAGTCCACCCTGAAATATTAAACTAGAATAATTTATATACAAGGTTCAAGCCTTGTATGTTGGTCACGTGTAGTCTATAAAGCCGGCCGCAAAATTAAATTCATAACCTTGTCCGGGCCTCAATATGGGACACGATATTATAAATATACTGGGATAACAGCTGAGCCGGGAGTGGATGTTGGGAATTCGTCGTCTATTTCTTAGGGACTATTAATAGTTTAGCGTTTAGGTGGATCAAAGTTTTATAGATAGATATCATTTATTCCTTAGAATATGGTAATACAATGGTGTTATCAGGTATAAGTGCGACATACTCTGCCTATTAGGCGTAGGAATGTTGGGTTAAGTTTATATATTGCAGGTACATTTATACATCACTATATATATTCGTCTAAATACTCAAATTAATTCTGCTCATTTAGTCAAAATAGTATTATATAAATCATCAAATATCTACTTCGAATGTCACAATTATTTCACAATATCAAATTTTAATATTTTACCCTATGAATTACATTTAAACATTTCATCGATTTCGTAAAAGCAGTTTTCTAATAGCCAATTAAATAAAGTTGATTTAAAAATTTTAATACTAGTAATTTCTCTAATTTCCCTCGGTAAGTTATTGTACAATTTGATTGCCATACAATAGACATTGTCACTATAGAGTTTTAGTCTCTGGGTTGGCATATACAATTTAGTTGGGTTTCTACTGTTTAGTTTTTTTGCTACCGCGTCATGTAAGGGGAAAAGATGTGGATGTCTTCTCACAAACAGGCACGTTTCGAGTATATAGAGACAGAGAAGCGGCAAAATTTTTGCTTTTTTGAACAGTGGTTTACAGTGATCACGGTAGTTTGCTCCGTGCAATACTCTTATACATTTCTTTTGAAGATTAAATACTCTGTGTATCTCGACCGAGTTGCCCCATACAATCAGACTGTAGCGTAGTACTGATGCCACATATCCATGGTATGCTAAAAGCGCAGTTTCTTTAGAAGATGTCGTTTTTAATCTACGAAGGACATATACAAACCTTTCAAGTTTTTCACAAATATTATTAATATGTTCTTTCCAATTAAGATTTTTGTCTATACTTATACCTAAAAATAAAGTATGGTCAACTTGTTTTAGCTTGTCATTATTTATTATTGCGTTAAATTGTATTGTCTTATTGTTATAAGGATGAAAATTAATTATTTTAGTTTTTTTCACATTAATATTTAGTTTATTTTGTTTTAACCAAGTGTCAATATTTTTAAGTTCTGAGTTAACAACCGCATTCAAATCTTCGTCCTTCTTACATTTTATTAATAAAGTGGTGTCATCTGCGTATAAAACAGACTCGTGTTTGAGGCATTTGGGTAGATCATTTATGTAGAGTAGGAACAACAACGGAGAGAGCAGTCCCCCTTGAGGTACCCCCCGCCTATTGTTAAATTGCAGAGGAGATCTAAAAAGGGTCTTAGTGTTATTTATCATTTTTACCATTTCTGTATATTGTTGTCGTTCAGATAGGTAGCTTTTAATCCAGTCATTAGCATTGCCTCTAATTCCATATTTTTCTAATTTATTTAATAGTATATCGTGGCAGATAGAATCAAAAGCTTTGGACATGTCTAGAAAGACACCTGCAAGAGACATTTTTTTGTCTAGGGCTTCTGATATCTGTTTTTGTTAAATATTATAGGTCATAAGGAACCGGTACCAAAAGTACAGGTTCTTTATCGGTATTTATAGGTTCTTTTCATTTTGGTACCTGGGCACCTGTATTAGATAGGCACCGTACCGGTACTCCTCCAGTTACAGGTGCTGGAACAGGTACCTAATTTAGGTACCTGCTTGCCTCTGCTTTACACTTGTACCTGCTGGTATCTGCTTTCTCTCTTTGTTACCGGTTTAGAATCGATACTGACCAAAAAATAGCACCGGTACAGATAGCACAGGTACTTTTTCTGGAACCAGTACTGCACATAGGTCAATGGTACCGGTTCCCATAAATACCGGTATTTGAAGCCTTGCTTTTTATGCTTGAATGGGAATTCCTTAGGCTCGTTACGAAAGTTTTATTAAGCAGTCTCTATTTTTATATCTATCAGGTTGGTAACTGTAGTAGTTTAACCAATAATATTTAAAATAAATTAAATATTAATTTATATAAAACATACGTCAAACAAAAAAAAATGTAAATACGCCTTGACCATTTATTACATAAAAAACTTTGTTTCTTAAAACATTCTATATTTCGTCGTAAAATCGTGGTTGAGATTGTTTTGCGCATCGCTCTTAATTTAAACCAATTCAGAAAACTGTCACTCTTACAGGAAAAAGTAACACGCGAGTCAGTCAGAGTATTAAGATAAACGAACACTCAATCAAAGTAGTTTTCCTGCAGATTTGCACAATCTAACCGCAAACAAAGTCAGCCATCCATTGTGCTCTCCATTACGTAACGGCGTGGAGCAGACAGCAAATAAAATGCAAGAACTAATACATTTTCATCGGACCTACCTTATCATCGACTCGGCAAATAAAAGAACGCTGTGGGCTACTGCGTCGACACAATGGCGGAGGCTGTCAGAACGGCTCGCTTGTTGATGCTTGAATGGACATTCTTTAGAATTGTAAGACTCATTTAACGACTATTTTATCTGTCATTATTGTATTTATACACTGTAATCAAAAATAATCTTACCATAGCAGTCTAATTCTTGTTTAATTTAGCAAATATCTTGTAATCAAAGAGATCTTTAGGTAAAAGTTAAAAGTTAGTATGTTATTCCCATGTTAAAAACAACTTAAAGAGTAATATTTATTTAAAGTAAGTCAAAGCTACCGAAGGCTCTATATTAGAACAAATAAACATACATTAGAACTCGTAAGCAATAGTTTCCGTTCAGGCTTGCACTATCTTAGCACAAACAAAGTCAGCCATCCATTGTGCTCTCCATTACCTAACGGTGTGGAGCAGACAGCGAATAAAATGCGAGAACTAATACATTTTCCATAGGAATGTACCTTATCATCGACTCGACAAATAAAAGAACGCTGTGGGCTGCTGTGTCGACACAATGGCGGTCGCTGTCAGAACGGCTCGCTTGTTGATGCTTGAATGGACATTCTTTAGGATTGTAAAACTCATTCAACGACTATTTTATCTGTGATTATTATATGTTTACACTGTAATAATGGCTTTTTTATAAATTTAATCGAAGATTAAAGGTAAGTGTATTTAGTTGTGTCTATATTAATCACACTAATATTATAAAGGCGAAAGTTTGTGTGTGAGGGTGTGTGTGTGTGTGTGTGTGTTTGTAACTTCTTCACGCGCAAACGGCTGGACCAATTTTGATAAAATTTGGTATACAGAAAGTTGACACCCTGGATTAACACATAGGGAGCGCAACTAAGAGAACATAAAAGTTTGTGCACTTCATTTAAAGTAAGTAGTACCTCTTTCTTCCCATTTCCTCTCGCGGGTCTACTGGAAGAAATTTCTTTAGAAATAAGTAGCACCTATGTACTACGTTATCTTTTATAAGGTTTTATTTGTAAATTTTCAAGTGTACATGAACCAATAAAAAAAATAAATAAATAAATAAAGCTGATTATTTTTTTTTGGGAAAATAAAAATGTTTTAAACAAACTCGTAGCAATATAACCAGACAATTTAAAGCGAGCACCAAGTAAGTGTCCGTTCCTAACAATAACAGAACTCCACAATAGACGAGCGCTGTCGAGTGCGCCGCATATATACTTCTGTCGGTGAACTCTGTAACGAGCTATCTATTCGATCTAACAATATTTGTTGTAAATTTTAGCCATATAAAACTGAAATATACATAATTTATAGGTGAGTACCAACTAAGTGTAAGCGACCGTTCTCAACAATTGCTGAACTCTACATCCTTCGTCCACAATAGACGAGCGCTGTCAAGTACACCGTAAAACTCCGTCGGTAACTCTCAATAACGAGCTTCTGTAGTAACTATTTGATGAAACAATCTCTTGTAACTAATGGTCATATGCAATATTTCGTCAAGTAAACCATACATCATTTAATAGTAAATACGTACCTCACAAAGTACGTGTAAGTCGTTGGTCCTGGCTGTCATCATTGTATGGCAGGCATCAAGCTATATCAGATGCCTTTAGGCAGCTTGAAAATCTGACACCCATTTTGGCCACAAACACGAAAAAAAAAACAAATTAAGAATGCATCTAACTGTTTCCAACAATTACAGAACTCCGTAGACGAGCGCTGTCAAGTACACCGTTATAACTAAACTCTATCGGTGAACTCTCAGTAACAAACTTTCTGTATCTATTCGATTAAACAATCTGTGTTGTAAACTATAGTCATATGCAACTATACCATGCATAATTTAATAGTAAGTATTAAGTATGCATCTGTGTAAGTGACTGTTTCTAACAATCTTTGTCCACAATAGACGAGCATTTGTCGTAGCCATTGTACAGCTCTGTCGGAGAACTCTCAGTAACGAATTATCTATTCGATCAAACAATCTGTTTTGTAAACTACTGGTCTATGCAACAGAACCATACTATTTTAATAGTAAATACGCATCTAAGTGTACGAAACTGTATCCAACAATCGCATAGCTCAACAATCTTCGTCCGCAATGGACGAGCGCTGTCAAGTACACAGTATATTTCTGTTGGTGAGCTCTCAGTAACGAGCTATCTTCTACAATGAACGGTCTATAACGATCTGTTCTTTTTTAACCGACTTCAAGAAAAAAAGAGATTCTCAATTCGTGGCAATCTTTTTTTTTAAATAGCGTATTAAGTGTCTATTCTAATAGACACTTAATACGCTATTTTAAAAAAATCGTGGCAATCTTTTATTTAAAATAGCGTATTAAGTGTCTATTCTAACAGACACTTAATACGCTATTTTAAAAAAAAGATTGCCACGACATGAGAATCTCTTTTTTCTTGAATTCGGTTAAAAAAGATAGTTGTAGTAGATAGCTCGTTACTGAGAGCTCACCAACATAAATATACTGTGTACTTGACAGCGCTCGTCTATTGCGGACGAAGATTGTGGAGCTATGCGATTGTTGGATACAGTTTCTGCTATTCTGAGAGAAAAGAAAAAAAATCGGAGCATACTAGCTGTTTCTCTTCCAAACAGATCCTATCAGTAAGTGATGCAGCCAGCAACTCATCACTATTTTTTCACCTTCACGCCCAACACCACGCTTCGAGTGGCCCTTGTGTCTTGCAACCTGTCTTCCTCGTTTGAAATGAAAACGTGATATTTTACCTATTAACTACAAAGTTAAGGGGATACTTGAATTTTTCACTTGAAGCTTTTCTACGCACATAAGCGAAAAATGGCCACTTTTGGCTAATGTGCGTATAAAAGTTTCACGTTTTCACTTTAAACATTAGTTCATAAATATTTTGAAGGGTTATCAAGGGCTTGGTCAAGACAATTTGAATTGATATTTCCGTTTCTTTTTAAATAATTTATTTTAAATGGACCTCGAAAAAATCAATTATCTCCTTAAATACCTTACCGTTAATATTCAGCACAACATTTTATCCAAACCGTAGCACACACTTTAAAATACGGGCTTGTTACAAAATTAATTTAAACAGTTTACGGGAAGCGAACACTTCATGGAAATGGCAACACTCCCCTTTTGACAGTGCAAGGTCGATGTTTGTTCAATTTACCAAATTGTTTGTTTTGTTTTTCCTGTGTGTACGGGGGCCAACACAGGTGTCAGATTATTAGCGGCCTAAAGGCATCTCACTGTAAGATTCTGGGACCAATGTAAAGGGAAGATGGAAGCTGGAGAATCAGAAGGAACGAGGAGATTAAAGATCCGAACGAAATATCATCGATGAAACAAAAGCAGCTAGGCTTAGACGTAGAAAGAATGGGAGAGGATCGGGCATTAAAGAGAGCCTGCTTGGGTCGGCTGAATACCCATTCAGCCGACCCAAGCAGGCTCTCTTTAACGCCCGATCCTCTTTTGTTTCGTCGACGGGTGTCGACCTGATTAGTTGCCCCAGGTACAGATGGGCCGACGAGGTGCAGAAAGACCTGCGGTGCCTCGGAATTGACGGCTGGTATCAACGCTTAAAAGAACGCTAGAAATGGTGCCATCTAGTATCTGAGGCCAAGATCCACTTTGGGTTGCTGAGTCGTGATAAGAAGTAAGTAAAGTCATCTTACAGAGGGCAGAGCAGATGAAGCATTTTGGATCTTGCAGACATACGCACAGAGACGCAGTACTCAAAAGCCACTTTTAGCGTGGTTATGGGCAAAAATTTAGAAAAAGTAATGGGATGATAGCCGGGTTGCTCATTCATGATCGATCAGACTAGCATGAAGAAAAGGCATCTGAAATAGCTTGACGACTGCCATACAAAAATGACAGCCGACCAACGGCTTTCCGTGCCTTCAGAAGTACAGGAGAGCTCGAAAAAAAAAAATTCCGCTTGAGCTCACCCACCTATATGCGGACCTCGCCTGGACGTGGCATTGCCAACGGTTTTGCAAGTAAAGTAACCCTGGGGTTGCTTTACTTGCAAAAACCCAACGGATCAATAAAGCGACCCTAACAAACCCGCCCCGAGCTTTTTTTTTACTAACTTTCGCTATTTATTTGTCCGTAAATCCTTACACCGACAATACTTCGATAATAATTAAGAGTATTTAATTTAGTTGTGTAGATGATTAGTCAATTTAAAGCAAGAAGTGTGCTTTTGAGTCCTGCTGCCCTGATTTCTGTCTGCTTACAAAATGTTGAGTCTGCACCATCAGGAATAAATAAATATGTAGAGACAAATTGCACAGATTCAGCTAGTCCTAAGGTAAGCTTAAGCTTATGTTATGGGATAGTAGTGGGATAGTAAATTTATACATAGATTAACACCTAAGACCCAGGACAATTTGAAAAAGGCCATTTTTCAACTTGCCCTGGCTGGGGATCAAACCCAGAACCTCTAGATTGGCGGACTAGCGTGTTGACCATTACGCCACGGAGGTCATCATCGTCATAAAGACGTGATAGCATGTATGTATGTTAAAGCATGAAATTATTTATAATGTAGCTCTCCGACGTACCGATCCGTTTTCCAGCGCAAGTCAACGAGCAATTGTGGCTTTTTAACGAGGCCAACATTGGCTCAGTTGGATCCGGGTTAGTTCATGTCACAATTTATGACCGTAAATCCTAGCAACGAGAACAGTAAATTTAATTATGTAGATTATTAGAAAATTTAAAGCTAAAAGTGGCTTTTTAGTCTTGCGGCCCTGGCAGGACTCTGTGTGTATTCTTCAACAACCGCAATTTTGCAAACCCATTGCAATGTTTTCTCAGTCGGTTTCGGCCATCTGGAGTTTGAAGGTAGCCGCAAGATACCAAATGCTCTTCCCCATTAGGGATAAAAATGTGAGAGTAGTAAATATTTCGTATAGCTCTCCGAAGTCCCATGTTCCAGCGCACTAGCGCGGTCAACGGGCAATTGTGGCTTTTAACGAGGCCGACATTGGCTCGGTGAGATCCGGGTTAGTTCATGTCAGTTATAAAGTAGATTTAAAAGTAAAAAGTAAATTTAAAGCTTAAAGTGGCTTTTTAGTCTTGCAGTCCTGGTGGGCTCTGTCTGCATCCTTCAACAACCGCAATTTTGCAAACCCATTGTTATCAATTATTGTTCTCTCGGTCGGATTCGGCTTTCTGGATATTGAAGGGAGCCGCAAGATACTAAATGCTCCATCTTCCTCTATAGGATAAACATGTGAGAGTAGTAAATTATTTCATACACCTCTCCGAGGTCCCAATCCATTTTCCAGCGCACTAGCGCGGTCAACGGGCAATTGTGGCTTTTTAACGAGGCCAACATTGCCTCAGTAGTATCCGAGTGAGTTTATGTCTCACAATTTATATATCTTTAATTTTATATCCTTGAAGCAGTAGTCTAGTGGTTTAAGAGCGTAACCTATAACGGAAGCATTGAGGAATTTGAGGAGTTAGTGGTTAATAAGTTTAGTTTTAATTACTTTTCTTGTACTAATGTAAAACAAATAAAAACAATGTAAAACATTTAAAAGCCAACTAAACTGTATACTCATTCTAAAGAAAATATAAAGTTGTTTCTTGTACTTCCTATGGCTTGCCAAAATTTAAGTTATAAATTATAATATTGTTAATCACTTCTTTATTCGTCTAGTAGGACAAAAGTATTGATGTATCCTGTTTGAGTGTTAATAATACTGATTTACTCTAAAAATGCATGTTAGTTTTCAGACTGGTTACTTTATTACTCACATATTGTTGTAAGTAGTTTGTACAAACTGTGAAAAAATAAACTTTATTTAATGTTATTCGTCAAATAGGACAAAAAACTGAGGTAGGTATCTAGTCTAAGTGTTAATATAATAATACTCATTTAATCTAAAAATGCATGGTTATGTTCTCAAACTGGTTACTTTGATACTTTATTTTCGGCTTTACTCATACAAATATTGTAGTAATTTGTACAAACTCTGAAAAAAATAAACTTTATTTAATGTTATTCCTCTAATAGGACAAAAAACGGATGTAGGTATCTAGTTTAAGTGTTAATAATACTCATTTACCCTAAAAATGCATGGTTGTTTTACAAACTTGTTACTTTGTTACTTTAATTCAATTTTCGGTTTCACTTATAAAAAATATTGTTGAAGTATGTATGCACTCTTTGAACAAATAAACGTTATTTTATTTATTTATTTACCAGTTTATTCTAGAAAGTGAAGGACTCAAATAGAAATACTTTAGTATATCTATTAATTAAAGTAAAGTATTTTGTTTCTTGAAGGTACCTATATTAAAAGAAATCATCATCATCATCGCATCAGCCACAGGAAGATCACTGGACATAGGCTTCCCCCAAGGATTTCCAAAACGACCGATCGGAAGCGGCCTGCATCCAGCGCCTCCCTGCAACCTTGCTCAGATCATCCGACCATCTAGCAGGTGGATGTGTCCTACGCTACGCTTGCCGGTACGTGGCCGCCATTCGAGTTAAAAGAAATATAGAAAATAAATTATTCCTGTTCAAGAAAAATCATGATCTTCATCATCATTATGTCTTTTTAGTCTTCACTGCAGGTACATGACCCTCTCTATACTACCAGAGCCATACTTGGCCAGAGCAGCCAGAGAATTTGCCCTACAGTTTCCACGCTAGCCAGACGAGTTGAAAGGTCTCACTGATGTTTATAAGCTTTGTTTTGCTTGTATTTCTAAGTCGCCTTCTACGACACCCACGGAAACACTTGGAGTGGACCTATTCCACTCTGCTGTAAACTACACGAAATATAATAAACTAGCTGCGCCCCACGGTGTTACCCGCAGAAAGCTTATGTGTTAATCCAGGGTGTCAGCTACTTGCATGCCAAATTTTATCAAAATTGGTCCAGCCGTTTGCGCGTGAAGAAGTAACAAACATACACACACAAACTTTCGCCTTAATAATATTAGTGTGATAGTTAAAAAAAAAGAAATCAAATAATCATTCAATAAATTTCCAATCATTTGTAAATTCTGATACAAAGTTACGTTACTTTCCTTATTCATCAATCATCTTAAAATTACCGGAAAGCTTGACGTAATATCTCCCTAGTGGCACCCTCAAACACTTAAAAAACCAGGTAATAATCCAAAATTATAGGCAGCACTTCGCGTATTAAATATTTACATTTTTTCTTCAAATACCCGTCTTTTTACACCCTCTTTCACGGTGCGTGGGATGAATGAATTATAAATTAGTTGTGGAATTTAAAGTTTTTTTTTTGGACTTACGGAAGACCTACTTGTTTTTTGGTTAAAATATTTATTGCACGAAAATACAGTGATAGACAAGTTTATTTGCTAGGTAAATTTAAAAATCCCCCGGGTGTCAATAACGCCATCTAGTGATAATAGCGGAACTTCTGATACGTCTCCATATCTGTAGTGCTTTCTTTTTTTGGATGCGGAAAGCCCTGACTTTCAAGCGTTAACCCCAAGTAAGTTCTAAATGGTTGAACTGATTTCAAGCAAACATAGCTAAGAACCACCGCAAAAAAACTTGCCTTCACGTAAATAAACGCATCGAAATCGGGTCCATCTGCTACGACGCCACAGACAGACATTAGCGTCAAACTTTTAACACCCCTCTTTTTGGTCGGGGATAAAAAAAATAGATTACAGAAAATGTATGACAAAAGCCGGCCTTATCGCAACAGCAATCTCTTCCAGGAAACCGAGGTATTAGAATTTTTAACACTTTCTAAGACACTTATGGCTAGAAACAAAAACATCTTCTGCGATTACCAACCTTTCTGCCCAGCGTGCAAATTATAGGCAAATCTTCAGATTTTAGGCCAGCAGCAGAATGATAAGGACTTTGCAGAAAGAAAGAAAATATTTTCACTGACTGACCAACGACCGTTAGAGTATGGGATTAATTAATCGATGGCCTAGGATGGCTGAAAGAAGCGTTGGAAGTCCAGCTATGAGAAAAGTTGACAATATATTCAAAGTCGCGGCACAGGTATGTCACTTCACAGAAACGCAGTATCATTTAGATTAAAGTACTACAAACGAAACTATACATCCATGCACACGGCAATTTGTGGGTGTTCGGGGCGCTCATCACCCTCGACAAGGCAAGAACGGAAGAGAGGTGCAAGGATGGAGAACGGGGACGCATATTGCGCGGGACCTTAGGAGATTCCGATCTGCATGTTTTTTTTTTTTTAGTTTTCATTTAGTCTCATTGTTGGGCAAAAGTATCCCCTCTCTCTTTCCATACATCCCGTTCCCTTGATATCACCCTCCACTTCTTTTCAAACTAGGTCGAATCATCTTTTTCTTGGTCCCGGTTTTCTTCGACCATTTGGTATCCAATTTGTTGTGATGTCTGCCCATCTTTCGGGGTGCATTCTGCATGTAAAACATTATATTAATTCTGTAGTCGCGGTTCGAAACTGAATGAGAGCAGCACAGGACCGAAATTGGTTGCGTGGACAAAGAGAGGGTTATGCTCGGCAGTAGGTGGAAGGAGGTCTAAGATGATGACGAAGATGACAAACTCTAACTCGTTAACTATCAAACATTCAGATTTTAATTGGTTAAAATACAAACTAACACTGTTATAACTTCAATTCAAACATATCTAATCCCATCAAATCTGATCTCATTATAATAATTGAACTGTTAGCACATGCCGCGGCTCTTTAGGGGCTTCCAATGAATAAATTACTCCGCAGATGTTATTTGCGATGACAATTTCATTTTCAACTGATTACTAACGAAGTTGAGTTTGATATTCAGTGTTTTATTATAGTATCTCAATGGTTTTATTTGTTTTAATCTGGCAATCGAGCATAAAATGGTTGGTCGGCCAGGACAGTTGTCAATCTCGAAACTGGATATCGACTATATTATGTTCGATTCTTCTCGCACTTCAGTATATTTATTTACCGCTGATTTTAAATCATGGCGTTTACGGGATGTAATCATAAAATTGACATAATAAAAAGAGTCAAAATGAGAATTTAAACAACAATTTTAACTTTTATTAATTTTAATTAACTAAAAATAATATTCGAAAAATATATATTTATTTTAAAACAATCTTTTATCTAAAACAATGAACTTAAAAGTTTCAAGTGCACCTCAAGATGACCACCTTTGGCTCCATTATCAGATCAATTCCATATTATTACGCGATAAATAAATGTTTGCAAAATTTCAGCTTACTCGGAAACCGGGACGTGGTCAAATATAACTTGCAAGGTTGATTACAGACAGACAGACTACGTCCCAGGTGAAACTAAATAAAAGCTTGTAAAATAGCACCATATCGGTGTTACCTCTTCTAAAACTATTTTATTATTTTACGTCAAATGTACACTTATTAAGAATAGTCAATAACTTACTTCAAAACAAAACCCCATACAAATTTAAATTATCAGATTTTTATGTTTAAGTCTAAATATTCTGGAAAAGGGTATCGTGTCGTCGACAAGTAGTCGAGACGTCAAGTTAACTACGAAATTACTGGCTAGCAAATGGCCACTAAAGCCACCTAATAGTTTTGTGGCAAACAATGTGTTTGTTTTAACAGTAAATTACGGAGATTCCAAATTCCTACATTTTTACTTTTACATTCAGACGACCTTTTTGGCCTCGTGGTCATCATGCCACGCAGTCACACCAGAAGTCCCGGGTTTGAATTCCTGTCAAGATAGAAAATGATCTTTTTCAGATTGACCTGGGTCTTTGATGTTTATCCCATATATGTAATTCCCTAATTTTAATGTTTGCGGGAATTTTGCCTAAAGTTTCTAAGATTCCCTGGAACAGCACACCACTAAATATTACTTTCGCTTTTTCTTTTAGTAGCCATTGTTGGGCAAAAGCCTCCCTTCTCTCTTTTCATACATCCCGTTCTCTTGATATCACCCTCCACTTCTTTTCAAACTGGGTCAATCATCCGCCCATCTTTTTCTTGGTCGTCCCGGTTTCCTTTGACCATTTGGTATCCAATTTGTGGTAATGTCTGCCCATCTTTCGGCGTGCATTCTGCATGTAATACTAAAAAAGTTTCTAAAATTCCCGGGAACAGCACACCACTAAATATGACTTTCGCTTTTACTTTTAGGTACTTGGACTACGAAACTCTTCCTTGATTTTAATAGATAAAATGGTAATTATATAATGATGAAGAATTGTAATTATGAATAACTATAATGAGATTCCTGCTCACTAATTTGAATGCCATTCTCAGCAGTGGTCGTTACGAAGCGCTGGTATCGGTAGCTTTTGTTCAAAATAAATTAAATTTCAATATAAACTGCACGTAATGTAAATTATACTTATTGACGTGTAAGAGTGCCTGTAAAGGTCTAATTACTGAATAAATATTTGAAATTAAATTTTTGAAATTTGAATGAGTATGGTATCACAATATGTTATGTATGAGTGCATGTAAGCGAAAAATAAAAAAATAAATAGACTGTTCCTTCAATTCAGTACACAAGGCCTTACCTACTTACTGAAGGATTTTATTAGGCGAATACTTCTTCGACAAGAACTCAGTACTAGGTATTTTTCACCGAGAAAAAGCAATACAAACAAACCACTATCCCTCACCCTTTGGATTTTGTAAATCCCCAAAATCATAATCCATAAATAACCTGCATTAAGGCACCTTCCAATATTTTGGTGCATACTTCTTTGACAAAAACTCCTTACTATGTCTTTTTTAGCAAGAATAAGAAAAGCAAAGAAACTACAAACCCTAACCATTTGAGTTTTCTAAATTCCCAAAAACATAACCAATAAAATAAGCTGCATTAAAACATCTTCCAAAGTAAATAAACTAAAATATTATAAAATAAATAAGTACCTTTCCTAAAGCCAGGAACGTAAAAGTTAGAATGTAAATACTCCATTTCTCACCCTCTTGACGACCGCTGCCAATCAAATCCGAACTACCTAATAAACGACACCCCGCTAACTTAAACCACACTTTTACAGCCCATTCCACGCTTCCCCCACTAAATACACACACGTTTAGGAACAAAAAACGTCCCTACATGACTTTCATTTTCTTTTCCCGTCGTCAGAAAGTCGTCTAGGTAGGCGATGACCTGCCAGTAGTTCATTGAAGCTTAGTTCATATTAGGCAAGTTTTTTATAAAAACGAGTTGTTAAAACAGGCAGGTACAGGCATAATTTTAAAGTACGTTGAGACAGTTCACTTTGATTATAAATTACAATAACGACGACCTCTGTGACCTAGTGGTTATCATGCGAAGCTGCCACACCGGAGGTCCCGGGATTCCCGGTCAGATCAAGATGGAAAAATGATCCTTTTCAGATTGACTTGGGTCTTGGGTGTTTTTTTATATATGGTATTTGTTTTTAAACATATTATCGTTAAATACATCCCATAACACAAGTCTCAAACTTACTTTGGAGCTAGCGCAATCTGTAGCATTTGTCCGTATATATTTATTTATTTAATAAAGCTAAGTACTCCATGCGAGCGTCAGTTTACCCGCAACACCTATACCATTGTGTACCCAGCAAAATGTGAGTGTTTATCATTCAGTGGCAAAAATCCAAAACAACATAAAAGGAAGTTTAAAGCCGTTAGAAAAGTCATCGTTTGGTCTGGTTTGACGATGAAATATACACTTAGCTTAGAAGATGTTCAATCTAAAAGAAGCAAAAGAAGAGTAGAGTAAGAGAGTGTGAGGTGACAAGAAAGAAATGAAGAGAGTTGACATACACTATATAGAGTCAATTCCATACACGGAATCAGTAAGGAAGCTGATTTATCTAATTTCATCTACCTGCAAATTAGCGTAAAGGCTTTTCATTTCCACAAGTTGTTCACGATTTATTTTACCAGAACATAGAAAGATAATCATTTTATTGGTACCAAACATACACAAAGGGAAAAAAAAACTATGACTCGTGCTACAAAAACAAGGAAAATATGTATGCGATGTACAATACAATACTTTTATTGCACAAAATAAATAAATACAGGACTTATTTATCTTACAAACTAGGAAATGCGCAAAAGGCAGCCTTATCGATGAGCAATCTCTTCAAGGCAATCTAGCTACATAAAGAAAAAGGTGATAAGAAATTAGGTAGTGCGGGTCGTTGGATTCCCTCTAATATGGTTCAGTTTAACGATGGCTGATCTGTGCGTCAACTCGTGAACGGGTGATGCCGGGAGGGACTGGTCAACTTGGCTTCGCTTTTTTGACTATTTAATATTTTTTATTTTTTACTACGCAATTTATGTTTGTTTACTTGTTCGCAAGCATTACATGTTATAATGTGTCAACATTGTATTATATTATAAGTATTTATTAATTAAAAGACAATAATAATAATATGACAAAGCCCTTCTGGCGAGTAGGCGACCAATACTGTGAAAATGAGTTTCTTTCGGCGTTTCTTCTCAGCAGTGGTCTTTACGAAGCGCTGGTATCGGTAGATTTTCTATAAAAATAAATTAAATTTTAATATACTTTACACGTAACATAGATTATACTTATTGACGTGTAAAAGTGCCTGTAAAGGTCTAATTACTGAATAAACATTTGAATCTTTGAATCTTGAATCTTTGCCGCCACCGCAGCGATACCAAAGGGTTGTGACTCAGCTACACATTTGCTCGTAGACCAAACCACTGATTTTCAGCTACCACCTTGAGATTTATAAGGACGCGTGCGACAATACCACCGGTGTCTTGCAATATAATAATAATAATAATATTTATTTATTGACATTTTATAATGTACATTTTATATGAAGCCTCTGGTTTCCGAGTTAGCTCGCACTGTGTTTCGAAAACCAGCGTCTTCTCCAAGTGGTGTGAACTTATGCCAAGACTCAATTAACTGTTTTTATCTTGAACAAGAAAATAAAAAAAAATAGCAGGCAACAAACGTATGTGATTGTGTGTGTGTGTGTGTGTGTGTGTGTGTGTGTGTGTGTGTGTGTGTGTGAGGGTGTATGTGTGTGTGTGAGAGAGAGAGAGTGTAAGTGTGTGTATGTGTATGTGTGAGGATGAGTATAAGCGTGTATATGTGTGTGTGAATGGTTGGATATCCGTTTAACTATAGTATTTTTTTAAGATTGTCCAAATTTTTTTCTAAAGAATCATAGTCGAGCTTTTCAAGCCATAAAATTAGAATGTTTTTAAATTCAATTTTTTTTAATATATTCATATTTATTTTTATGCAATGTATCGATGAACACGATAATGAGAGCACAATCACAGTTTTGAATATTTTATCAAAAGATTTTTAGGGTTCCGTACCCAAAGGGTAAAAATGGAACCCTATTGCTATGACTCTGCTGTCCGTCTGTCTGTCCTTAGGCAGTATCTCATGAACCGTCATAGCTAGACAGTTTAATTTTTTACAGATGATGTAAAAATTAATGATGTAAAAAATTGCCGCTGCAACAACAAATACTAAAAACAGAATAATAAATATTTAAGTGGGGGTCCAAACGTGATTTTTTATAGATAATGGTACGGAACACTCCGTGCGCGAGCCCGTCTCGCGCTTCGCTGGTAATTATTTATTACTTATCATAGTTGAACGAGCGAGCGAAGCGTCTCAGTTTCAACTGGCCAAAAATTCTTTTGTCCGTCTGTCTGTCTGTTATCACCTACAGGTCGCATTTCTAAACCGATTCTCAAGCGATTTTGTGAGCAAGTTCGGTAATTATAAGAAAATTTATGTCGAGCCATTTTCGAAATTTTTATGGCTGAAATATGGGAGTTCGAAACTTAAAAAATCTCATGTCTCAGATATTTAAAAAAATGTTAGTAGACTTTTTTGTTATTCTTATTAAGACGCAAAATTTTGTCTCGACAACTTTATTATATAATACGATAAACTTGAACGTGTTTATAGTCGGCAATTCCCCCAAAAGTTGTCTATAAATCGATTATCCGTATATTTTCTATTAGTGCATTCAGTATGATGACGTAAATACAAATCTATGGGATGACAAGTTCGATAATAGTGGGTAGAAACTGTGACATCAGCGATACAGAGAAAAACAATTTTTTTTTTAATTTTTATTAATATAAACATAGATGTGCGGTATCAAATGCAAGGGCTTTATGCATAGACTAGCTTTTGCCCGCGGCTTCGCTCGCGTAGGGGTGTAATTTATCAAAATCCTTTCTTAGGGGATGCCTACGTCATAGTAGCTTTATGCATGCAAAGTCTCAGCCCAATCGGTTTAAAATTGACAAAGTTTCATACAAACTTTCATCCCCTATTTTATCCCCTTGGGGGTAGAATTGATCAAAATCCTTTCTTAGCGGATGCCTACGTCATAACATCTACCTGCATGCCAAATTTCAGCCCGATCCGTCCAGTAGTTTGGGCTGTGCGTTGATAGATCACTATGTCAGTCAGTCAGTCACCTTTGAGTTATATATATTTAGATTAGATTACACAGGAATAAACTTCATTACCATATCAGTCAAACCCACAGACTATATGTAGTACAAAAATTAAATATAAATTGAAATGAAAGAAGTTGATATACGTGAAGCGGGAGAGGGAGTGAAATTGAACAACTTTCTAGAAAGAACATGTATCGAAATATGTTTTTAATAGGTTTTATATTAAAGCGTGATTTATTCAGTGTTTTCACTGGTGGATGTTTTTCAAAACTCTTAAATGGCTTTGCTAAACTAGGAAAACGGTAAAATATCAGTTATTTCGTGGTTGTAAGGGCTTGCGAGGTCTACTCGTAGGTTCACAAGCAACCAGACTCAGCAGGTAACTGCTCGCTTGTCTACTCACCCAATGTGAACCTAACCTTATCGCCACATAAAAAGACAGTGGCTTGAACTTGGGGGTTATTGGGGGTCGTTTGGCCAAACGTTGGGTCACCGTAACGACCCGGACCGTGGCAAACGCGATTAAATAATATGGATATCCACATTACTTTGTACTTCCAACTTTGGTAGTTCCCTGACCTAATCTGGTAAACTACGTGTAAGAAAGATGAAGTTATTGGGGTTGCTTTTAGTAAATATAACGTGTAACAAAATAAACTGAAACTATATTAAGGGCAGATTCAGTCCATGATATCTAACAGCTTTCCCCTAGGAACATACATACATCTCTGACACGCTGCCGCGTGTCTAGAGCCAAGTTCAAAGAAAGGAACTGGCGACACATCACCAGTGTGTATATTTACACGTGGAATGGAGGAATTTCACAAAGTAATTCAAATCATAGTTAGTTCATGCAAACTATTGCCGGCTGGCACCCACCCACTACTGTTAGTCCCAGCATACCTGCCTCCAACAGCTCATGTGCCCCCGCCACCAATTGCTGATGCATGCTTCCTCCCATGCTGCTGCATCCGCTGCGGCTGCAGCAACATCGGACACCGCATACGCGACACATGTTTCGCCTCTCCACGAGGCATCTTAAGGCACTAAATAAGTGGTTGATCGTTATTTTGAGCTACTTATGATCTCTTCGCAATTCAAAATCTATGTAACCTAAATACATTAAAGTTCTCTAGCTCATTTTTAATCCAAATTGCTCCAATGCTAGTTTAAGCATGGCTAATCAACTTATTACCTTTACGTTATTCGTTATTTTTTTTACATTATACTGTCCTATTCTTCTGAATATCAGAATTACAGATTAAAACATCTAGCCAGATAAAATATAAAGATTCTTTTAAATAAATTTCAGGATTCTCTAAGGAACTTGACGGCTATTTAGATCTCAATTCTTTTGTTGGATTTTGAACTTGGCTCGCATTTTCACATTTATGCTTTCGGTAGGATATTTTCTACGAAATATGTTTTTCTTTTTTGCTTTTCATAAAGGCTTGCATCTACCAGGTTCATTAGTAAATGAGCCTCAAAATTATTTGATATTTAGATATATTCGTATGTTTCTTGGGTTTGTTATACCTTTATCTACACCCATGCTATAAATCCTCTATAAAAGTTTCTGAAACAGTTAGCTTATTGCCAACATTAAAACACTCAGTGTCATAGTAACCATTATATCACCCAAACGAGTGTTATAATGTTGTACTAAATTTCATTATGCAACGCAAATTCAATCCCTTACTCATCAAACAGCTACATTCATTACGAATTTCAAAAAAAGAACATTGTCATGTACGCGCGGTTCACTACCACAGCTTCGTAATTTAAAAAAGGAACTTATTGTTTATTCGAATTCACGTCGTATCCCGCCATTTTTGTTCGATATTTACATATCGAACAAAAATAATTTGCATTCCAGTAATAGTACGATCCAAAATTTAAATAATGATTACAATAAATAATTTCATTATTACCTATACATACATAGTTAATTTGTATTAGATACTCAGCAACTAAACTTACCAGGAATTTACATAGGGTTCTTAACACTGTACTACACCCTATGGATTTAGAACCTTTTATAGAGGATTCATATTATGGGTGTAGATAAAGTTTTGTATGCAACTGTAATAATTAGGTATTAAAAACATTCATGTGATACTATTATCACACTCGGCTTTGCTTCGTGTGATAAACCCACATTCGTGTTTTAATACCCCTTAATATACTACAGGTTCATAAATAACTATTAATGGACTGATTTCAGCCTTAAAATACTTAATACAATCATATGTAATTATATTTTGTATGTCATATGTAATTATTAAATAAATTAAATAAATAATACAGTATATTTCAGTATTTACATTTTTAGTATTTATTTATTTCATAAACAGCTGTCTCTAAAAGTTTTAGTCTAATGCGACAAGCTTGCCTTACAGTTAATTATATTTGTAATAAGTTATCTTCAAAAATACCTTTGTGAACTCAGGATATTAATTCATAACGTTTTAAATTTATGTATATAAAAAAAAATTTAATGTGATAAATTTTATTAATAAGCATTGCAAAATAACAATTGATATGAAAATTATACTGATGAAATTGATCAACTAGATTTTTAAATTTATGTATCTAATGTATGCAATTATGAAGTTCTAAGTATTGTTTATTTTAAGAACTAGGGAAAGTTGTACCTTCATTTCGGAGGTGGGGTTGACAACTGTGACACAGTTATTTTAACTATTGCAGGTGTCATCATTAGCCATGTTTACTGTCTCAAGACATTCCTATTCTCCAATAAAGATTTTTCATTTTAATTTTCCATTTGTTATAACCCTATATTTTTCCAGCCTTTTTTAACTCATGAAATTCGTGAGTGTATTTTGTAAATACTTGACTTCTGCTCGGGAATTCGTTTATACACATCACTTTATTTATAGTAAATAAATAAATTAATAAATAAATATGGACAAATAACACTAATTGAGCTAGCCCCAAAGTAAGTTCGAGACTTGTGTTATGGGATACTAACTCAACGATGCTATATTTTATAACAAATACATATATATATAAACATCCAAGACCCAGGGCAATTTGAAAAAGACCATTTTCCAACTTGCCCTGACCGGGGATCGAACCCGGGACCTCTGGGTGGCGGACTAGCATGGTGACCACTACGCCACGGAGGTCGTCAAAATTAGCATATTGCATAATCGTAGTAGCATATTGCAACCGCTACGAATACCACTCTCTGTTTATTTTGTTATTTTGTGTGTGTCAGATTTTTCAGGCTGCCTAAAGGCATCTGTAGAGCTTGAGCCTAGGCTCAGTGCGTTGAGGACAGCCAAACCGTCGGGTCCTTCCTAACACTCGCCCTGATAATGATTGTCTAAACCGATCGAAACTACTGATCGAGTCTGCCTTTTCCGACTACACTACGTGAGTAAAACCGTGTTAATTTTTATATTTAATTATGTTATCTCACGTTAATTTATAAGTTTTAAAAATATTACGGAGGACATCACTACTACAAACCAAATTTCCGAGAACCAGCGAGCGATATTATGCTTACCTGAAACAAATACCAAGATCGTATTTAAATAATGATATTATACAACTTCATACTTATTTAGTTTTTTTAACAGTTTACAAATTAATTAAAATAAAAATTACAAATAAAACAAACTCCAAGGCATTGCCGCGATGTAAGGTACCCAGAACACTGCCCGTGTTACACCTCTGCACCGAACAGAAATTAAACATCTCAATAACAAACATAATTATAACGTAAACGGGGATATACTCTGTGTCAAATCTTTTTTGAACCAATGATTGGGTATTTTTCCAGGACAACAACAAATTATTTGATACTATTAAGAAAAGAAAACGTCACAAAATAATGTCAAATGTCATTGATCATCCGTAGCGACATCTATAATTTGGTAGGGAAACCGTTTCGACTTCAAGCGTTAACCCCAATAATTTCTAAACGGCAGAAACGATTTTCGACAAACATAGTACTACCGCAAGGAAACTTGTTTTCACTTATAAAAACCACATCGAAATCAATCCATCCGTTCGAGATACCACAGGCAGATACACAGACAGAAATAAGCGTCAAACTCATAACACCCCTTTTCGTCGAGGGTTAAAAAAGTCAACAACAAGAAACCAACTTTCCTAACTGATATCGTCTTGCAATCTCATTTACTACTTAAATGTAAGCGACGACGCTTAAAATTTACATAACACTCAGAGCACCATATTCCGAGCTACAAGTGCACTTAAGCGGATACCGCGCTGTAATAGTCATTCAATATTGAACATTCTTCTCGGATATCGGGGATGTCTAGACGAATATTTCGCGCTATCGGCACCTTTTGGTTTCATTTTTAATGAGCGTTAGCAGATTTACTTGGAAATAGGGGTGACGACATGGTTAGAAAAGTATAATTGTAATAAGTCCGTTAGAAAAGTATAATTGTAATAAGTCCGTTAGAAAAGTATAATTGTAATAAGTCCGTTAGAAAAGTATAATTGTAATAAGTCCGTTAGAAAAGTATAATTGTAATAAGTCCGTCTTCTAGATTTTTTTCTTTCCTCGCCTTTTCCCTGTTTGGGGTCGGCTTTGTATGTCAACTCGCTCCATAATTTTCTGTCCTTTTCCATCTCTGTACTAACCCCCCGTTCCCCCATATCCTATCTCACGCATTCTTCCCACGTCTTTCTCAGCCTTCCCCTTCCTCTATACCCGTCTACTTTCAAGTCAACCAATTTTTTTAGCCAGGTGTTCGGCATCCCTTCTCATTAAAACCCTTATAATTTCGCTATGTCTGTCTGCCTGTCTGTTCGCTGACAAACCGTCGTTTTTCTCAGAGGCTAAAAGTAAAAGTAAGGTATGGCAAAGTAAGAAAAGTAAAATCTTGAACAAAAAATTTGTAACTTAGCTTCTATACTTGTAAAGTCAAAGAAGTCAATTTTTTTTCCCCCCAGACCCATCACGTGGGTTTTCGATGAATAGATCTTTTAAAAAATTGTGCGCTTGTGAACACCATTTTGCGATTTAGGGGTCCGTTTCCGAAATATTTGGTTTTTTAGTGCAAAGTTTTGTTACAGTCAAATGCCCCCATTCCCCACTATCTTCCAATACGAAGAAAATAAAATACCTGTTAAAAGGCATTTTCATAGCGTTCTCAAGACAAAAAGAAAATGTGCCTCATCAGAATGGATCTTTTATTTCGTAGAAAATATTTTATCGCTAAAAGGAACTCTCATGTAGGGTGCTTTAGTAAATCTTAGGACACGTTTCTCTACTTCCTAATGGACCGGCAACCTGAGTTTTTTATCTACACAGAAACTCTTTTATTTTCATCTCGCCTGAAATTTACTACAGGTAGTTTATCGCTTTATCTGAATGAAAATATTTTTCACGTTACTCAAACTAATAAATAAACTGCAAAAACTGTTTGTTTATACAGTTCATAGAGCAAACTGGATAAATTCATTTATTTAACAAGATTTTAACCTTTTTTTACGTGCAATGTATCTTGTATGTATGTATATTAGGCCAAATCTTGCAACCAAATTTACAATCAGTTAGCTTTAACCAATTTATCTGAAATTTTGCACACTTTTCGGATGATAATACAATACTATGGAGTCAATGCGCTGTTCTCAAGATGGAGCAGGTAGATATTCGACAGAACCCAGTTGTAAAACAAAATGACCTAATAGATAAGATAAGATAAGATAAAATTTCTTTATTGCAACAACTAAGTATGACAATAATCAAAAGTACATTTAAAATTAGTAGGTACAAAGGCGGGCTTATCACTAAAGCGATTTCTTCCAGCCAACCTTTGGGTAGAGAAAGCTATAAAAGATGTGGGGGAGTTGGCGCAGTTAGAGTATTACAGTGTAGAAGAATATAAGTACACCAATAAATAATAGGAGTACATACTATAACAAATAAATGAACAATAAAGTAATAGAAATACATAAACCATAAAATTTGTACGAACATTAAAAAAAAAGTAAATGAAAGTAGCCAGTAGAAAGAAAAGAAGTAAAGAGAAGTACATAGGCATGTCGAATGGAAAAATATTTTAGCGAATCAGTTAGATTATTAAAAAATATTGTACACGTATTTCTTCTTTTCTCTGAGAAACAAAAAATGTCAAAGATACAGCGCATTCAAAATTTCGCATGACGTCACGGGTACGTACGATTTTTACATAGAGATGACGTCGCAAGCCCCCACTCCGGAATTTTGATGCTCCATATCTCTGTGAATTTTTACTTTTTTGACATACTGAAAAATATGGGTCCATTATTTTTGGATAATCTAAAAGACGGACTAAGAACAATTATACTTTTCTAACCCTGTCGTCACCCTTATTGAGCAGGGCTCCTCTATTTGTCTTGGCAAGCACTTTATAGTAGTCGATGTCTAGGGTCTGATCCTGGAGACGGAAGGTGATCGATGGAACTTAGTAATCAAGCAAAGCAATTCCATTGAATTTGGGCTAATTACATTTGCCTTGTTAAGAACTTAGGCCTCATCACAAAGGGTTTACAAAAAATGAAACTTAAAAAGTAAACTAATTAAAGTTTTTAAGCATATTCAAATATATTTATTTTTCAAAATCGTTTAGTTTTAAAACTATCTCGTTACTTAAACAAAAATGTTTTACGAGTAACATACTTTTAATCCATTTTAAATAAATCAATATATAGGGACAAATAACACTGATTGAGCTAGCCCCAAAGTAAGTTCGAGACTTGTGTTATGGGATACTATCTCAACGATAACATATTTTATAACAAGTAAATATATACATAAACATCCAAGACTCAGGTCAATTTGAAAAATGTATCGTAAATATACCTACATTATTACTAAAAGCGCGGCGACCACTTCGAAGGGAAAACTCAGTTACTTGAATCGTTTTTCCAGAGTAATATGAATGAAATTGGCTAGCAATGGATGTCTAGTATCTTGCTAGTTAATTGCGAAAAACGGCCACTTTTGGCGTATGTGCGTAGAAAAACTTCACGTTCTCACTTTAAACTGTAAACAATAGATCATAAAATAGTTTGGAGGGTTATCTAGGGTATGATCAAGACAAAATTTTAAATGATATCTCCATTTTCTTTCAAATGATTTATTACAAATGGGGGCAGCACTGGACCCTGGAAAATTCAGGTAGCCCCTTAAACCATATTCAGTAGATTTTTCTTTGAATTCCTTTTCCGAGTAAAACTTCTGTACGTGACTATCGGTACTTATTCTGTGCCAGTGTAATAGTACAAGTTATAATTGATGTTCGTAGCGCTATATATTATTTGTCACAGGAAAACCCTCATTTTCAAGCGTTAACCCCTAATACTTTTAAACGGCTAAAGTGATTTTCATCAAACATAGCTGAAAACCACCGCAAGGGTTTTTCACGTAAAATAACTGCCTTGTCCGTTCGAGCGATACGATGCCACAAACAGGCATTAGCGTCAAACTTATAACTGCCCTCTTTTTTGTCAGGTGTTAAAAAGGAATCGAAATCTATTCACAGGAGTCACATTTTATCCCATTCCCTTGACCGGCTGTAACGATACACCCTATTTTATTCCTCCCTAAAAATATGACCTAATATAAGATACTTCAGAAAGCATATCTCACTCCACATATCCGCAAGAAGCTATTCTATATTGGATTCATGCAACACCAGCCCTGAGCCGGCAAAAACACAGTCCAATCCCACAAATGCGTTTTGTCCAAGCATGATTTATCGCGTTATGGATATCTTAATAACTCTCCGGCCAGCTCCATAAATCAAGAGGCCATTCTAGCTCCGTCATATTTGAAGTACTTGATATTATTCAACTGTTTCGTAGAGAGTTTCAAATGTTCTGTGTGATTTCGATATTTTTACACGACTACCGCAAAGTCAAAATGAGGTTTATAGTTTTCACCGTTATTTTTTTAAATATATCGCGACGTCACACTTGATTCATTATGGCGCCCTCTATATAGGGTAGACTGGGTACTGTTGTGCCAGGTTGCGGTTGTGACAGTCGCGATATCAGCCAAAACATAAGGAATAGCGGGGGATGGTAAAGAAGAAAGAGAAGCGCCATTCTAGTTAGCACACATGTCACAGCATTGTATTATCCGTCGTGCGACTCGTGTGACATTAATGCTAGCAGAGGCATGTATTACTTTTTCGCAGTCCAAAGTAACAATTTTATACAATTTCTTGTAAAAATTGGCCGCATATATGTACAGATAGAGCCGTTGGTGTTTTAACCGTTACAGGTAATACATTGGTATTTAATTAGCAGACATTACTTAGAATCTTGATTTACTTGACTTAGACTGCCTCCGTAGTCCAGTGGTCAAGGAGTTATCCTTGTGACCCGGAGGTCATGGGTTCGATTCCCACTGGGAAGCATACTTTGTGAAAAGTTGTTTCCAGTCTGGATAGGATATTGCAGGCTTGAATCACCTAATTATCCGAAAAGAAAGATGATTCCGTGTTTCGGAAGGCACGTAGAACTGTGGGTCCCGAACGCCACCTAGCGTTTGATCATCAAACTACCCAAGGATTGGTTCCTGGTTTACCCTTTGGGTTGTGGAGGTCAGACGGCAGTCGCTCTGTGTAAAAACCAGTAACCTCGTCAAATCTCCTTGGTTAGGTAGCGGACCCCGGGCTCTGAAGCGTTGCTGCTGAGGATGCAACCGGGAATACGCTCGGATGATGATGATGATGATGATGACTTAGAATCTTGATTAATTTTTATTTTCATGGCAAATATTTTTTTGCAAAGGTAGTGACATTTTTGCTGGGTACGGTTGTGACAAAGGTAAAATTTGATTTTGTATTTTATTTTAGATTCCCGAAAACTGATTCGTGTAAGTGCTAATTCAACTAGTAGGCCTGGAAAATAATGGATCGAATATGAAGGAAAATGTGAACTTTGGTCACACTTAGAGTGCACAGGTGATGTCGCCTTACATTTGTAGAATCTACTAATTGTCCGCTTTTGAAATTTTCCATGGTATCTTATGCTGCAATATTTTAAATATTACGTTAAATAAAAGTGATTTATGACGATTTTGGTATATTTTTGTACCTGTCACTACCGCCCCTGGTATGTGGTCCGTAACATTTTCCCGATTTTTTCTAATTTGTTCCCGCGAGTTAACTATTCCACTAAGGGACATTTTTTTTTCATGTATAAGTAGACTTATGTCAAATTTACTATGAAAAACACCTTTATATAGTTAACTGACATATTAATAAAATTATAGGCGATCAAGACACAACTGTACCCAGTCTACCCTACCTTCTTCTTTTTAGTGAGAACGGAACGGCTTTTTCATAAGGTTAGAACAGTGTATGGCCTCACTTACTGTGTTATTAGCTAAGTTTAAATCACCAAGAGGTTGGGCAGTTAAAGCATGACAGGAGGTGGGCCATGCTTCATGCTCATCTATATGCCATAAAGTAAAATCGATTGGAATCGGTTGAATTTGAAAATTATTTATTAATGAAAGGGCATATTTTTCACCAGTCTGAATAATTAATAATTTAGTTGCATTTCAACTATAATATAATATAATAATTTAGTTGTGTCATATATTTATGCTAATAATTTGTTAATATTGTTATAAAAGATTGATTTTAATAACAATATTAACAAAATATTAGCATAAATATATGACACAACAACATGTTTCTAAACATTCTAAGCTTTTCGCATATTACTTAGTGTGAGTCATTGATTGATTAAATATGTTGCTGTGGAAATGCAAAGTAATTAAATTTTTTATCTTACATTTTAAAAACTCAATAACGTTTGAGACTGATATTTCTATAACAATGTATATTTCATTGTTTTAGAGTATACTCGTTGTTGTAAGCGAACGTGTTAAATGAGTTCCGAGTAGCATTTTAGATGAGTTTCTACAATGACTATTTGCATTTAAGACTATTTGAATCTGACTCGCTATTTATACGAGTTCTGAGTTGCGTTTTAAAATAGAATAAAATACGAAACAAAACGGAACGGAACAGAACGGAACGGAACAGAACGAAACCGAACGAAACCGAACGGAACCGAACCGAACCAAACGGAACGGAATAGAATTTCTTTTATCGCCTAAAATATAACAACAATAAGTGAAAAAAGTACATCAAAATACAAGATAAGAATGAAATGTCTCCTTCATCTCGTAAATTTGTGCAAGCAATGTCATAGCGTGATGTTGATGTGGTGTTTTAGCAAAAAGACCCATTCAGCATATTCGCGGATACGATTTAACCGCAACGCTGGTTCTCAATATATACGTGATGTGACTCACGGGCGAATGTGGTTTGTGTGTAAATATTATGAGTGTATATGTCTATTAAATATGTAGATATGTGGATATGATAAATTTATGTTAAATAAATACGAATGTGGGCTGAAAGCAAAAATATTAAATACGGTACTGTAAAATCAAGGATATTTAGGCTGTTACTCTTAGCAACGTGGTCTTCAATGCACGTGCAATGAGAAAACCGTACAAACATTATTTGTAATGCCACTACGATATTTGTGCCTGTTACAAGATGCCTTTGAGTTTGGTTTTGAAAGTTAATACTCATTGCGAGTTGCTGTATAATCTATTTGCTTTTAAGACCACTCACGTCATCATTAATAAATCAACGACACTCTATCGCCTCAAAACAACGATAATTACAGGAAATTACAAAATTTTAAATATTTGATGCTGTCCTTGATGAGCGGGACATTCTCGTGGTTCCCATGCGTGAGTTAAATGATTTAATAAATCTTTCTGTACAAGCTATAATTATAGAAGTATTAAAATAAAGACTTATTTGTAAATTGAAAAAAAATATATATATATACGGTACTACATATTATTTGTTTTTATAAATTATTAACATTACAAAAGTGTAGCATTATAAATTTTTAAGAATTCACATCTTATGATTCTAAAACAACTAAACTTTTTATTACAAAAATCAATTTACACACAATATATTTTATTAATTGTTTAATAAACTTTTTAAATATAAATTTTATTGCCTCAGTTTATCAACATAACAATTATTTTTCTGTTATGCAATTTGGAAGTGACGGGCTGCAGAGGGATAGGAAGACCGTGAAAGACGTGGAAAGAATGTGTAAGGACAGATATGAAGGAACGAGGGGCTAGTGCAATTATGGTGAATGACAGAAAGAAGTGGAAACAGTTGACATACAAAGCCGACCCCAAACAGGGAAGTGGCGAGGAAAATTATGATGTTGCAATCAAAGACAACTAACAAAAATTATGTCTACTAAGACAAGAACTTAACAGGCTACGTGAGTTTATAGTTCGTAGCAAATTCCTTTTTTTTTGCTGACCTGGTGGCCTTACATCCTTCCACACGTCCCTGTCTTCTGTGATCGCTTGCCAATTGCACAAAAAAAATTCCCGCCATCTTTTTTTGAGTCCCCACGGGATCCAAAATATGAACAACTAGCTAGCCTATGTGTTAATCCAAACTGCTGCATATAAAATTTTATCAAAATTGGTCTACCCGATTTCGTGTGAAGAAGTAACAGACATACACACTCACAAACTTTCGCCTTTATAATATTAGTGTGATATGACCCATCGTTCGGAATCGGAACGTATTCGGCAGACATGTCCCGCCCAAAATATAGTTTAAATAATTATTATGTACGTTACAAACAAACAGTTATTGATTGTGGCACGCACACATCATATTGATTTTAGTAGAATACACGATTCACTAAATAAAGTGGCAACGATATGGAAGTAGCAATGAGACTACGTTTCCTTTTGATAACGGAATAACTTTAATAGTATGTTACAGATTATGCCTTTAATATGATGTTTATTATCTTGACTACCCCTCACTACCTAATTTCCCATGACTTTTTTCTGAATAAGCTATTCGAGGTTGCTTAGAAGAAATTGCTTAGTAATAAGGCCACCCTTTGCGCATTTTGTACTTTTTAAGATTATTATATCTTGGGACGGCGTAAAACTCAAAAACAATCCTACTCCAAAATACCTAGAAATCACCCTGGATCGCTTTTTAACATATAGGGAATCTGCCACTCTGTGAAAGCTAAAGTCGAAGCACATAACTGCATTCTGCAAAGCCTCACTTCCACCAGATGGGGCGTCTCACCTCATATACTCTGACCTAGTGGCTTAGCTTTAAGCCACTCAGCTGGCGAATATGCAAGCCCTGTGTGGACATGCACAGCACACGCCAAAAATGTGGATGTGGCCCTTAACGTTACGTGCAGAATCATCACTGGGACTTTAAAGCCTACCCAATTACGCCAGATAAATACGCTATCTGGAATAGCCCCACCTAGCTTTCGGTTCATGCGTTCGTTTTTAAGACAGCGTAGCTTACCACCTTAAGAATTCTCGAAGACTAAACTCACACCGTGGCAAAATAAGTAACCGTCCTCACCATCTGACATTCCACCTGACGAGAAGCTGCCCCCGGGGATGTTTGAAAATCTTTAAATAGACTCCGATCTGGTACAGAGCGATGCCGAGAGAGCAGAGCCAAATGGGGTTGGAACTCTGGCAACAGTTTGTGTGACTGTGGGGTTACACAATCCATGGGCCATCTTTTGTCATGTCCCTCTTTGTACTTAGGCAGATCTGAATGTGGCTAATGACAGAGCGGTTGCCGTGGCTAAGGTTCTGGTCTAACAATATATAATTTGAGCCATTTTGACTCGATAAGAAGAAGAAGATTATGATCTGAATTTTGTGCAATAAAGGTTGTATTGTTTGTCATGGGTCGGATTGTGATGGACGATTAGCTCCTGCGGGGAAAGAGACGCAACTAGCACGTACTCAGTTTTTCTATATTACCAGACTGTAAGATATCATGGTCACATCAGTATCGTCCTGTAAGACCTCTCTCTCGCACAGTTAGTATCTCATAAAACAAGTTTCAAACTTACTTTAGGGCTAGGTCAATCAGTGTTATTTGTCCCCATATATTTATTTATTTGTAATAAGTACATAAAATCGAAAATAAATGGCGTTAAAAATTTATTTGTTTTGATTTACTGAGACCACTTAATTAATAATAATAAGTAATTTTGATTACTGTAATCGTATTGAAACGATTGAATTTTAAATGTGGGCTCGGAAAAGCGTATTAATAAGCGTTATAAAATAAGTATAATGTATAAAAATCTACTAGGATTGGGGACCCTTGCGTCAATCTGTAAACTGTATCGATATCGGAAAAAATAGGCGTCAAGCTCTAGTATTTATTGCAGACAGTTCAGTTGGCACTGTTGGTAGCGTTTGACGTTTTTTTATTGAATATTTGTATTGAAAGGGGTGGCAAATGAATTGCACATCACATAGAAATGAATAAAATGGTATTCGTTAGTTCGTTATTTTTATTAGTATGGGAGTCCCGTCTCTTAAAAACGTAGTGATTTTGCTCTTTGTTGGAAGCAACAGTGACGCCTGGGAAGATTGTTGTGAAAAGAAGGAAGAAAATATAAATAGTGATGATGATCATAACAGGATTTAATTAGCAAAGTCTCCAGGAGGTTACGGGTGATCCAAGGGCTGGCAGTTATTTCGCCCAAAGAATTTCTATTGCAGTGCAGAGAGGCAATGCTGCTAGCTTACTGGCCACCCTCGCTGGAATCTTTACTTTTTGTATTTTATTTTTTATTAAAAAAATAGTAAAGAAGGGAAAGAGATCTTATGTATACAAATGTTCCAAATTAGAACTACAAAATATATTGGAAGAAAAAAACTAACCTACAACGAGAACGCGAGCATGGACGAATTAAAGAAAACATTAAGTAACTATTACAAAAATAAATCAAATCTTCACGCAATACAACAAAATAAAATAAGAAAATATCGTTCAAGCCATTTGATGGCGAGAATGGGAGGGAGATGTTTCGTCAGCAACTAGAGTGCTACATGGCCATCATGGAAGAGAAATATAGAAAAAAAAAACAACCTAACACCACTTGACTCTCATTTTATTTATAATCCAACCCTTCCCACTTAAAAATCAAAAAAGGATAAAAAGGAAATATGAAAGCACAGATAAAGCGCTTCACTGCTGAAAAGTCAATTTGCCTCAGCCAGTTTGACAGTTAATAAAGGCCCGATAGAGGCGTCATTTGACTTGCTAATGTTATTTTTCTTTAAATTACTTCGCTGTGTAGATTAAGTGGTTTAAGCGCAGAATGGCAGACTTGCAAAATGTCCAAGGATTAAGGGCTTCACACACGCCAGCTATAATATATATTAATGTACATTAGTGCAGTACATTTACAGCTGTCGTGTGTGGTCTCCTGACTATTTCTATGGCAAGATGTAAGGAGATGAATCGTGCTATAATGTATATCGTTGCCGTGTGTGAAGCCCTTGAGACGCATGTACATGACGTAGGAACATAAAGTCGACCAAGTTGCCTGTTCAAGTAGGTATGCATCGACTATATATTTACATTCGCTGTAGAACCGTGTGTTTTCTGGTCTACAATAGGACTACTCTAGCTCTACGTCTCCTTTTTTGTCGATATCGAAAGAGATGAATAAAGAACTTCTTTGTATGCCTTTGTTTGCCGAATAATACTAAAGGACCAAACAAAAGCGTCTCATGCTACAACTACTTACATTTCCAAAAATAATTGATTTCGGGAAGCGACTGATTGTATAAATATTCACACAAATGTATTCTCAAGGAGGTTGCGCGTAAAAATACAGCCAAATAGTTAAGACCAGCTATTTTGCGACTTTGCATGGTCGTCAGCATCCTTGGGTAACTATCAACATGCACATTAATTTATTTTTTATTTAAGGAAAGCAGCCAATCTCACCTGGGGCCAAGCTGGTTATATCTGCAGGATGCACCTGGATAGGTGTGCCAAAATAACTACTGAATAGGTGACAGTAGGCTAGCAAAGAAAGAGTAGCCGCCCTAAAACGCGATGGTCCGACGATTTCTCAAATTTTAATAAAAAAAGAATGGCAAAGTCCCGCTATTGGAGGCTTTTTCTCAACGGTGGGATACTATAGGCTAGCAAAAAATAACCTTTTTAAAAAATATAGCGGTAATTAGCAAAATATTATATTAAACAATTTATTTTAAATGACGGCGCCACTTCTGCCCTGTACGGACTTTTTGCGAAGCTTCCATTCTGCGCTCGACCGATTAAGCATCTATTATATTCAAAGATTGTTTGCTTTATCGGCGGGAACTCAAAGGCCTTTTTTGGGTTCGAGATTGTCTTAATTGTGGGAAAAGTTTTGTTGGATGAACCAAACTTTGGATTTTGCAATTCATGACGTGTTGGGGTAAATTAATTTGATTGTTATTTTCGTTTGATTGGATTTCGAGACTTACTTTGTGTAGAATGATTTTGAGTAATATTCCTTTCTGTATGGTTTTCGGCCTTACGAACTCAGAACGTCACTCAATCTATTCCTGTGGATGTCGTGAGAAGCGACTAAAAGGAAGAATAGAATAGAATATCTTTATAAACAAATTTGAGGAACGTAAATTTTTATATATCTATTACATAAAGATATGTTGTATGTTGTACAAAAATGTTTCGTCTTAAAATTTTCACAATTTTGATTATACTTATTGACTAGCTGTAACCCGCGACTTCATCCGCGTAGAAGTCTAGAAAATGTTTCTAATATGATTTTTTTTGCTTTTTTTTACGTTATTAATTTTGTTATGACATATGAATTATTATGTTAAAAATTTTAAAGGTTTGAATACTTCTTTAAAGGCCGATTTAAAGGCCTAGCGAGCGGACCCGACGAACCTTGTCGAGCTGCCGCTCTCATTCCCTTTCCCGCTCCCGCTCTCGCTCCTGCTCCCGCTCCAGCTCAAACAGGTCATGTTTCTCGCTTCAAAAATGTCGAAAATTCATACAAACTTGCAACCACTATATCACCCCTATAGGGATGTTATTTTCAAAATCTAATGAATGCGTTATTATTTTCTACAAACTACTAAAATAAATAAAAAAATCGTGCCTCTTACTTAAAAAATTACGAAGTTTCATACAAACTGGCAACCCTTATTTCACCCCTTTAGGGATAGAATTTCCAAAAATCCTTTTTTAGCGGACGTCTTCTAGTCACAATCTACATATCTGCCAAATTTTATTTTCATTGGCTAAGCAGTTTTCGAGATTTCGTGATTAGTGAGTGAGTGATTTTCGCTTTTATATAATATATATTATTTAATATAATAATCATAATATAAAGACATTATTAAAACTTTTCAATTAGTAAAGGGCCATGCATTAACGTGCTTTGACAGCAGTCCAAAAGAATGTTGACACCAGAAAGCGGCCGGTCGTAAAATAACAAACAAATCGTTTAAATTTTTCCTGCTCATACTTCTCCATCACGATTTTTGAGTGAGTGTGTGCAATCGTAGCCATAATGGAGAAGATAAGTAACTAGATTACGCAAATTCTTTTTACATTTTTTTTTTTTATATGCCAACATTAGTATCAGATATTTCAAGATGCTTAAAGCTAGATGGCATAGCTTGATGACTGCCATACAATGATGATAGCCGGAGCTAACCGAAGCCAACGGCTCGGGGTGCCTTCCGAAGCACGGAGTACCTCGATAATCAAATCAAATCGTTTTATTTCGGGTATCGGTAGCTTTTCTTTAAAAATAAATTATATTTTAATATACTTTACACGTAACGAAAAATTATACTTATTGACGTACTTATAGTAAAAGTGCCTGTAATGGTCTAATTACTTAATAAACATTTGAATCTTGAATCTGGGCAAAAAGGCCCATAGAATAAAAACCTTACAGGCTAGCATAAATATAATTATATAATATATACCTTAACCTAAAATGTATTTAATATAAATTAACAAATTTTTGATTTTGTGACGCATTGCACTGTGTACTGGAATAATATTTATGGACGTGGTCGTCAATGCAAGTGCGGCCATACCAAAGCCTTATTGCTTGCGAAATCGAATGCGAAATAATATTGCGTACTTCCGCTGGGCCAACGAGCTTCTTACATGATAAAATCATCAAGAAAATAAAAGACAAAACAAGCGCTTGCTAGTTTCGTACCACCAAAACGCTGGCCAAAAGCCTGCCCTCCAGAGCCAAACAAAACTCATCCGGTGCATCGTTACCGTTAATTTGAACTCTCCCCACACCCGCACTTAATTTACGGCACATAACACCGCAATCTCCATCCTACACACTAGCACATAAAATACCGAGCAGACAGAAAAGGGGCTTTTACATTTCTAGCTAGTAGTCTATGTAGAAACTCGTCTAAAACGCAACTCGGAACTCGTTTAAATATAAAAACTATAGATATCAAAACTATCGATAGTATCGACTGTCAATAGTTTGCAATACCATTGATGAAGACTAAAACTATCGATAGTATCGATACTATTGAATTAAGATAATATCGATAGTATAGATACTGTAACTATATTTGAACAAAAAACTATTGATGGCTAAATAACTATCTATAGTATTATAATATCGATATTCGTCACAATTTTATCGATAGATTTTAATACAAATAGTACCTTTACTATCGATACTATCGAAAGTCCTAATTAAAAACTATCGATACTATAGATAGTCCTATCGATAATGTTACTCTTTTTCAAGGCCACGAAAGTATCGATAGACTATCGATATATCATACTATTGCTTGCAACACTACTATGTATTAGTGGTGAACTTCTTAAATGTTACTTACCCAAATTACTGCTAGTAAATGCAACAAAGGCCTATCTATTAGCAGTAGACTTCCTAAGACTGATATGATGACATTCATAATAACTTATTAAGAAAAGTATATAAAAAAACACCGTTTCCGTTTCGTATTTATTTATACAGACATGGGAATAGTGTTCAAAATATAATAAATCACTCCTTTAAAACATTTTACAAGGCTGAATTTGAACTGATACTGAACATTGAACAACTTTCACCAAGGAATATATATTTCAACATAAAAACTATGCGTCGCGATCGCAAAATTGCGCGGCGTATTTTACGCTAATACGTACGCTCCGGTACATAAAGTTTCTACGACTACGTAAGATGAAGAGTCACATTTACAACTCCTTAGTTTGTAGCTCTACACGATCACCCGGCCTCCAATTAACTGGCAACTGCTTTATTAACAAACTACGAAGACTTACAAAAAAGAGTTGTTATACCGCAGAGACTCATATTCGTAACGTTAGTAGTTTGTAGAACTTGCACTAAATATATTATAATTAAAAAAATGCGTGAGTGTCGTGGAGCATTCAGTTGAAACGAAGTTTGAAAAAAGTGACGGAAAAATCTTAAACCATTTTCGACTAGCCCCCCCGAATTCGTACCGTTCAAAAAGAAACATCGTTCCAAATAAGAGATAAATTAAACCTTTGCTTCTGAATATAATATTTCAAAGAAACTCATGTATAGAAAAAGTGTTTTTAATGAAAAATAATTTATCCCGAAGCGTAGTTGACAGGGTCCATGGCCGCAAGACCGAAAAGCCGCCCACGTTTAGAGCATGGGCAGAAAAATGGAAGAAGGGATTAAAAATAGTCTTTGATCCCTGATTCTTTAATTCTCAGCCAGCATAGAATTAGTCTATTTTTAATAGTAAAACCAAGTAGCATTAAATAATCGATAATCTAATACTGTCTCACATTATAAATCACGTCGAAAATAACTAAAACTGATTCTAGATTTTTGGCAAGTCACCCGAATTTGATCTTTAGACCTAGGTATCTAATGACGCGTACAAAACCATTATAAGATTAGCTTTTATTAATCGCTAAGATATTATATTTTCCAGAACTCACGATTACCTTTTAATTTCATTTTATTTTTTACCCGATATGGATGCGCCTGTTAAAATAATTTTCGTATAAAATATACCGAAAAACATGGCATAACCCTACTTCTGACGCAGTCGGGTAAAAACAGCAGTTGTAGGTTTTTTCGTTAAACATTTTTCGAAAACGAACTCTGTTATTTTCTCTTCAGTTAAAAATATGTTTAATGAAAACATAACATAAAATTGTACATTAAAATGAAATAAGCTATATTTGATATTATTCTTTACTTTCAGTCTATTTTCACAATTTATTTTTGACTGAAAATTGAATTTAATATAACAGCTCCGAAATAATATAACGCAAGAATAACATACTAAAGTCTTAGTTTTAGAAAATGTTTCAAATAAACCATCCAAATTCGAGTCGGACTCGCGCACGAAGGGTTCCGTACTATTTATCTATAAAAAATCACACTTGTTGTATGTATGGGAGACCCACTTAAATATTTATTTTGTTCTGTTTTTAGTATTTGTTGTTATAGCGGCAACAGAAATACATCATCCATGACAATTTTAACTATCTAGCTATCACGGTTAATGAGATACAGCCCGGTGACAGACAGATGTACAGACAGACGGACAGAGTGGAATCTCAGTAATTGGGTCCCGTTTTACTCTTTGGGAACGGAACTCTAACAATAACAAGCGTCGCAAAATCTCAAGTAAAATAAATACATTCTTTCTCTACAGTTAGGTCGTTAGCTTCAATTTTGTCTTCGAAATAACAGCTAAACTTTACGATCTATAGTTTCCGAGCAGTTAACTCTGGACTTGAATTATAGGAAAATTTTATGTTGCTTCATGCAACGGTCAGCCATCCGGATAATTCCTTTTATAAAAAAGTCTTTTAACTAAATAAGAAACTGACTATATCCAAAATTTATATGTCCAATAATTAGCCCTTATAATCACTGGTACTCGTAACAAATCAAACCACGGGCTGTACTAGATCACCATCTAAATATATATATATATATATGTTATTATATAACTCAAAGGTGACTGACTGACTGACATAGTGATCTATCAACGCACAGCCCAAACCACTGGACGGATCGGGGTGAAATTTGGCATGCAGGTAGATGTTATGACGTAGGCATCCGCTAAGAAAGGATTTTGATCAATTCTACCCCCAAGAAGATAAAATAGGGGATGAAAGTTTGTATGAAACTTTGTCAATTTTAAACCGATCGGGCTGAGACTTTGCATACATAAAGCTATTATAACGTAGGCATCCCCTAAGAAAGGATTTTGATAAATTACACCCCTACGCGATTGAAGCCGCGGGCAAAAGCTAGTAGTATAATAAAATTAAAATAACAGTCAAAACGTTAAAAATAATTTTGACATTTCCATACACATGTGTGCAGCCGCTCGGGCAATTCGTATGAGAATGACGATTTTTTTTCCGTTTGACCTTTATTTTAATTTCATTATACTATAGTGAGCTAGCACTATAGTATAATGAAAGCTAAAAGCTCGTGGTTTGATTTATTATGTGCATGTCCCTTCCACGTTGTAATCACGTGTAAAATTCACATTAGGGCCGTAACAGACGCGGTGCAAGTTGCGCCGCGTAACAGGTAGTGATGGGCGATGCATAAATACTCAATCAACGCATTTGAGTATTTACTCAGTAGATTGAGTAAAAACCCGATAAATATCCTTATTTATCCATTTGGTGAGTAAATTGCTATAAATGAGTTGCGACTCATATTTATGTTCATATTCATTATTTCATGTTTTCATGACAATTTTGAAAATTAAATCTAGTATACACTTGCAATTCTTGTCAGAAAGTGTGTGCATACGCCATAATATGCTTAAAATGTAGGTAAACGTTATATGCGACGCTAAATTATATGAAAATACCATACTAATCATACACTGAAAGTAGGCTTTTTTGACTAATTATAATTTTTTGGTGGCTGGTGTGCATAGACGTAATTTTGCGTTAAAATAAGTAAACAGACATCAAATGCGATGTCAATATATGAGTACGCTCTATTTACTCTATTTATTAAATCTAGTGAGTAAATACTCAAATGGGTAGATTGAGTACTATCCACTGCCCATCTCTAGCTGTTACGCGACGCAACTTGCGCCCCGTCTGTTGCGGCACTTACATGCAAAATTAATAAAATTTTAAGGGAACACATGAATTTCGTGGGGTCCAGCGCTGCTGCCATTTGAAATTAATTATTTGAAAGAAAAAGGAGATATCATTTAAAATTTTAGCTCATGCGGCTCTAGATAACCCTTCAAACTATTTAATGAATAACCTGCAGTTTAAAGTGAGAACGTGAAGTTCTTTTGGGTGTAGCATTAGACCCTGGAAAATTCATGTCTTAAAAAAAAGTGCCAGCGATACTAGTGTTTCGCAACGATCACCGCTGAGAAGAAACGCCGAAAGAAACTCCAACACAGTCTTAATCGCCTACGCGCCAGAACAGTCTTGTCATATATTTTTTTTGGGTTAAATTTATTTTGTCTAAAATATTAAAAAATGAGGCTCTTCGGTACTTTATCTGTCTGTTTGTAGTTGTACTCGATGAACACTAAAACCACTGTGCCGATTTTGACGCGGTTTTCACTAATACTTAGATATTTTTATTTTCTTATTATCTATATATTATACACAAGTTATTGTTTTTAGATTATAAGGTTCTATTCTTTCAAATAAGTATCAGATTTGCTGGTTAAAAAAAACTAGCCAAGTCAAATGTTGAGACTATAATGAATAAATTTCAGAATACTCTAACTGGGCAGCCTAGAATCACAATGGGCAAGGGATGAAATTTTTAAAAACGCCTGAATCTTTTTCTATTGTTAGGAATAACATTCCTATTTATCGTTAATAAATTTCAGATTTTTTGGTCTAGTCAATTAATTATAAAAAATAAAAATATTTTTGATCACAATTTCGTACACTATTCATCTTAACGCCGCCATTTCTTTCGCCTTTTCTCATCTGACGTATAAAAAAAATTAATGACTTTTCACAACTTAACTGCCACTGTCATATGACAGTTGACAGCTGTTATTTAACTATCCCAGTTGTCAAAATAATGTCCCTTATTTTACCGCAATGGCAGTTCATTTGTCAACTGTCATATGACATCATCTTTTTTACACGTCAGACGGGACGGGCAAAAGAAATGGCAACGTTAAGCTGATTGGTGAACGAAATTGCAATGAAAAACATTTTTATTTTTTATAATTAATTGACTAAACCAATAAATCTGATATTTATTTACGATAAATAAGAGTGTTATTCCAAACAAAAAAAAAGTTTAGGGCGTTTTTAAAATTTTCATCCTTTCCCCATTCTTTTGTCGACTTGGCTCCCATTCTCTCATTAATGTTTTTGATGGTATACATTACCTGCACAATTATTTATTAGACTTCAGAAATTAATTAAATACAAATACAATAATTATGTTTGTCCTTCGTTCGGGTAATATTCAATATTCTCAAATCCCCAAGCACTCTATAAATTGCTTTCAATTTCAAACATTTTGGATGAACAAATAATCCATTCCACGAGCGAGTCTTTAAATAAGGATTTAGGGCTGAAATATCTTAGATATAAGCACTTTATGCCTATTGTGCCTACATTAATCCATTTTATTGTAAGAGAAGTGATTCATAGCGGGAATAATAGCTGGGTACGTTTACTTTTGTAAGCGTTTCGCTAAAGGACCTACGAAATAAACTTATTTGTTGAGATCAACAAGAATGAATTACTTGTTTATTCGAAACGCGTCCAGTTTTTTTTTTTTTTGAAGTGGAAACTTCTTTTTTGGCATTGTACACTTTTTATGTTATGGGTAAAAAATGTTAAACTCGCGTCAGGACAAGTGACACAGATCGAAAATTCGTAAGACGGATGGAGCTTAGACAGCCGGCGCGGCGTAGGAGAGGAAGTATCCCCCTCTCTTTCTACGGCGCGGCGAAAATATATGCCAGCGACTGCTGTTTCGTTTAGGCGGCGCAGGGCGCTTGCGCGTGGCACGCTGTAAATAAATAAACATTGTATTCTACCACATAAATGATAATACTTTTATACTAATAATTAAAGCAATTCGTGCAAAATTATTCCCTAACCATTCCAAAATATCAGAAATGAACAACGTTAATATTCAAGTTTTCACTTCTGCCGACACTCTCGGAGTGCAAACTTACGTCCTTTTTTTACATTTTTGTCTTCGCATTACTTGTAATTTTTTGCATAATATCCGTTGCATCATAAAGATTGTATAGTGCTTCGATATACTATCATAAGGAATAGTTGTTTAATGTAATGGACTGAAGCACTTTGCCAGGCCAAATAAAAAACCGACGATACTATCACCATCTAGTGATGAGTAGCGGAACTACATATTCCAACCACTGCTAAGCGGAATTGATATCCGTAGCGCCATCTATTATTTGCCTGGCAAATTAAAAAAACCACGACTTTCAGGCGTTTACACTCAATAAATTTTCTAAAAAAAATTCTCGTCGTATAGGTCTTTCAAAAATATTGTGAGCTTGTGAACAACGTTTTTCAATTTGTCAATCAAATTTTTCTTAAAGTGTCATCGTCGCCCCCCCCCACCCCTCCATTCTCTATTTTTTAGCCGGTTTTACATGGGCATGTGAAAAAAATCACAGCAGTTTATTATATGAAATTTAAAGAAAAACTATCAGAGCTAAGTAGGATTTACAAATTAAAAAGCTAGCGACCAACTTATAAAATGTACTCGTAAAAGGAAAAGTTCATACAAATTCAATATAAAATTAGTTTTTAAACGTTTTTAATGACGTGAACTCAAAGCGGGCATTCGCAACTACTGAACCCTACACTGCGCGTGGCCCGACACGCACTTAGCCGGTTTTCAAGTTTTTACGCTAAAATACGTCAATCTCAATAATATTTTATTCAGTGTCCAATCGCACAGCCGAAAAGATTAAACGCTCAGAGTGGAAATCTTGATTAAACAACTTTTAAACCACTTTCGACTCGGATCCCGATAAAGCTTGTCCAATCGGTCAAATGTTTGCCCTCGATTAGACTGACGCTTTGTAGATAGCGTTTCATACAACGATGTTTATTTGTATGCGTACGTTCGTTCCCACCTTTTCTATTGAGCAGTTCTATGGTAGAAATAATGGTATATTTTTTCTCACTAGTCCTATGATTTAAAATAGCAGAACTAGAGGACCTTTTAGTTTCACCTATTCTTTTGAACAGTTTTATGGTAGAAATAATGGCAATTTTTTTCTCACTAGTTCTATTATTTAAAATAGTAGAACTAGTGGAACCCTTGGATCCCTCTTGTTCTACACATGCATTAACAGTTTCTACGGTATAAAATAATGAGAGTTTTTGTTTTAACTAATAGGCAATATTTGCCAAATTTACGGGAATATTTCCAATATTTCCGTAAATATTCCCCTAAATTTCCAATTCTAGCAATATTTCCGATTTTTTTTAAGGAATTATGTCTATTTTTTATTTTTTCTCTTTGTTTAATAAGCATTATAATAACCACATCGTTCATTTCTGTAATCGTGTGCATAAGAGCCAATCCAAAAAATAAAAACTTTTTTTTTTATTTTATAATTTTTTATTCGTTTTTTACCTACATACATCCTCATCGAAGATGATCTATATACATAGAACTAGAAAAATGCACATTTGTACTGTAATTTTTCAATCCTAAAAATCTGAAGATCGTTTACCGCTCACCCGCTCTAAGTAAAATCGAAGCCCGTGCTTTCCCCAAACATTCAATATTGAACCATTCTCATTTACCTAATGGAGGTGTTATTGTTCGATACTCAGCTGTCATGTACACAATTTAAAATGCCGGAGCTATAAAAAAGGCCATTAGAATTGCTACGAGATTACTGGGAATGGAAAAGTTTAAACATCAATACTCTTTTCGTTGCTTTTAGAACGAACATAAATATATATACGGACAAAAGAGTAATTATAACATCAAACAAAATATACTGAAACAATTGAAAAGTGTGAATTCAGTCTATGATAGAAAGTCTTCTCAAGAAGAGACTCAAAACAGTCATTTGCCAGAGCGAATTCGAGAGCGACGGAATGCTATCAGTGTGCGATGGAACGCTATATCACGGCTAGTGAGCCATGCTATAGCGTTCCATCGCTCTCTCGCTCTAGCTAATGACAGTCCTGAGCGACAGAAAAGGATAGCAGCATAGAAAAGTGCTGCTCTGTGCTGACAAATGAGATCCAACCCTTAACTGACTGTTTTGGCATTGACCTGAATCCAAATACACCTGCTAGCGGTACAACAATTTTGGCATACGAAAATTACAAACAGTAGCATGTCAAATGGGCATTTGGGTTGCTCGGCCTTTAGTTATAGGCATCCAAATAGCTTCATTTTTGGGTTATCGGTCGGCGTTTGTGAAATTTGTAATATATCGATCCATTTTGATGGACTTTGCCCTGCAGTAGATAGATGATTTAATTGACCGAGCGAGCGAAACGAGCGAAGCGTCTCAGTTTCCAAATTGGATAAAAATGATTTTGTCCGGCTATGTGTACTTGCCTTTTTCAACTGATTCTCGTGAAATTTTGTGAGAAGAAAAATTCAAAAATTTCAGTATTGTTTTTTTTTTTTGCTGCCCCAGACGCCACTCTTTTATCTTTTATCCGATAAACTTCAAAGGATCTGGGTGACTCGCGAGGTCTACAGTGAATATACCCAACCCAAATCACGTCTTACAGCATAGAAGATTTATACCCTAATATTAGTTATGGTTTAAGATCTTTATATATTCTCATAAAGAAATACTACAATAACAATTCTTATACAATAAAGTACTTACAAAATTTTGAATGCAAAATGATCTTCTGTGAGCATACACGACATTAATTAACATTGTTAAAATACACTACGCACTTAACACAAACACTTGCAAAATTTTGGTTATAAATGTAGTTTAGTTTATATGCACTATAGTGATTGTCAAAAGAAATATATTATGTTTTAAGTAATTTGTTTCATTGACTGTACCTTTAATATTCGACGTGATGGCGACTCGACGCGGGTAATAAAAGAGACTGTTTCAACGATTCGACGAGGCGGGAATAAACGCGGCAGTTTTCGAAGTAGACGTGGCGGCGATTCGACGTCAATGCAATGGAATAAATCCACAAAATAGGCATGACTAATGAAAAAATATGTTTATCTCATCTACTCGAAAAACGATGCTTTCATACCAAAACATTTGGAGATAAAGTAACTGGTTATTCTCTCGGGACTAAAACGTGAAAAAGAAGATCTCTAGGGATTAAAACCAATTTGAAAACTGAACACGAGTGTAATCTATGTAGAATCAAAAATAATTTTGGCAGCCCCGCAAAAAAAAGACGAATTTTGTTTTAAAATAAAAAAAAATAATTTTCACAATATGTGACGTGTTTTTTAAATTTGGAATACATATCGTCGTCGACATGGATGAATGTAGGTTAACTTTTTTATGTTCTTCGCTTCGAAAAAAGAAATTAGTATAATTAAAAAAGCGCAATTTTTCTCTTTGGTTCAAGTAATTACAGAAGTTTGAGGTTATTTTTACTTGAAATGTAAATATTTGTGTAAATATATATACATATTTTTTTTTAGTTTAAGCTAATAGTAAATAGTTATCAAGTTTACTTGTAAAAAGAAAAAGATATGAAGGACCACGCAAACAAAGTTATGAGTGCAAATTTTATCTTAAGTTGTTGGTCTTCGAAAAAATATTTCTTAGTATTTATTGTATGAAAACGACACCAAACAAATGTTAGTATTAAATTGTCGGTTGAAATCTGATTAGGTATTGTAGGTGTTCTACTGTTTTTTATATTCGGTTTTGTATGTGCTAGTTTTTCTCATAGATGGAGATGAAAAGTACTCGGGTCCGGTAATATTTTTATTTTGGGGGATATACATGAATCCCTCGCTACACTCAGGATTACACCGTAGAATCACTTGCTCCGCCCGTGATTCAACTGTGGAATCCTTCGTTTCGCTCTGGATTTAAAGTAACGCCCTCGCCTTCAAAATATTACCTTATCCCCTTGTAGCACAATCTACTATTTTAGCCCATCGGTTAGATTAAAAAAAAAATATATATAAATAGCATTCTGCGCTCTCTCTCGCTCTGGAAAATGACGGTTCTGAGCCACAGAAAAGGATAGCAAAAAAGAAATGTGCTACTCCCTGCTGACAAGTAAGATCCAACCCTAATGTGACTTCTGTCGCGCCACCCAACTTCTTATTACACACTATCAACACCTCTATTAACACACTATAAACGCCTAGTGCGTCAAAGTAGCGTGGAGTAATAATAAAGAATAAGTACACACACTGTGAAATGTTTAATTTGAGCCTTTGCTAGGTATCCCATTCCCAAACACGAACAGTTTTGAGCGGCGCTTTATCTGCAGTATTTTGAATATTTAAAGCTAACGGCTGACAGTACAATCGCGCTAGGTTTCACAAATACATACAATTTTAATGTTAAGCCCCTTCGTAGACAGACAAATGCTTTGTTGGGAATTTGTTTTTTGCGTTTGGTGTTTTTCTTAGCTGTTTAGCCTCTAAAGAATATACACGTCGTAGTCTTGGAATTTTCAACGTATTTAACAGCGTGGAGCACCGAATGGATTTTTTACATACAAACAAGTAACTATTGAAAAATCATTTTTAATCAGTATACGTTTAAAGAGCTCTTTACGGCCATCTTCCAGCTCAATCATCAGATCAGCTCCATGTCATCACAATATTGTACGTGATATACGTTTACGTGCAACATTCCAGTTCAATCGGAAACTAGGAAGTGGGTCAAATTTAACTTGCAAGATTTGATTAAAGACAGACAGAAGACAGACAACGGAACATGTGAATCTAATTAAAAGCTTATAAAAAAAGGCTATTTAGTTACCCTGTGTTTTAAAATGGCTTCGCTGATGAAGAAAGAGATAAGAGACATGAAAACTGTAACGTGTGACTTCTAACCTAGAATTAAATGGACCTATAAGTACTCCAACTGCCCCCATGAAATGTGTTCTCACTTGAAAAGGTAGGTAAGGTACGTAGGTAGGTAGTGGAGAGCTTGAGAGAAATAGCACAATGAAATAGCACAGAGTTATTTTATTTATTATAATGTACAATACTGATATATAAGTTACAAAATGTAATCAACTCTGGAGGAACAGGAAGGAATCTAAAATTTAAAAACTGAATTTGAAAATGAAATTATTTTTACTACTCCAACTCTTCCTCTGGATCATAAGAGGCGACTAAACGACTAAGCACAAAATCTTGAGCTGTACAACTGCTTTCCCTAGTAGGGTTGATGTGGAGTGGTGGCTAGTTGTAATTTTTTTTTCTCACAAATGCGTCCCCGAAACGAAATGAATCGTAAAACTAAAGTCCAAATTGTTCCAACTGTTCCAGATATTTCTTCTGAAATTTTCATGCGAGCAAAAGAAAAAGTCGAGGAAAACTAAAGTTTCTAGCAGATTGTTAGTCAAAGTTTAAAAAGTTTCAGTATAAATACGATACTGATCAAAGTCAATTCACTCTAAACAAAACAAGAAATCTTATTTCTCACTTCATTTCCCACACGCATTATACACAGTCGTTAACTTCGTTAAAAAACTTCTCAAAGGAGAAAAACAACTAAGAACCTTTAGATTCTTTCGGCGTTTAAAAATAAAATCTACCAATAAACAATTTTTAATAGCGGTTTGAACTTTGACGTTCAAGTTTGCTGAGCAACTTGTATCTGGACTGTTAAAGGAAACCATTGGCACAGAATAAGTACTAGTAATCACGTACAGAAAAAAATTCAAAAGAAATATCTACTCAATGTGGTTAGCGCTATGGTTTAATTTAGCTCGCTTCAGAAGTCCTCACCTCTTCGTTCAGATACCTAAATATCCATTGCAAGCTAATTTCATTCTTATTACTCTAGACAAACGATTCATTTAACTGAAATTTCCTCTTCGAAATGGTCGCCGCGCGCATAGTGATAATGTAGGTATATTTTAGATACCTAAACGGGGAGTAACACAAGCCTGAAATTGGCAATAGTAGATCTATTGGCTTTATAACTAAAATTCAGTAGGTCTAGGTAGCGGTTAATCTTTCCTTCTAATCATCTATATCATAGTTGATCTTACTATTTTTATGCCTAACTTGCGATTTGATTAGTCATAACGCGAAGTTGTTGTTTCAAGTATTAGTTATGCCCCGCGTAAATGATATAATTCAGGTTAAAGCAAAATACTTAACCTCTTTTTACCCCTGATAAAAAGAAGGGTGTTATAAGTTCGACGCTAATGTCTGTGTTTCTGTCTGTGCCATCGTGTCTCTCGAATGGATGGACCGATTTAAATGCGGTTTTTTTGCGTGAAAGCAAGTTCCCTTGCAGTGGTTTTAACCCATGCTTGATGAAATCGGCTTAGCTGTTTAAAAGTTATTGGGGGTAGCCTGTTTTAAATTTTCCTGATTTTTGGGTGTTTATTTATATATGTATTTATCAGAAACTTTAATATACCTACCTATGTATTTATATAACCCTTACTTTGAAAATAGCTCAAGAAGTTTAATTAAATTTCCTCACATATTTAACAAAAAAAAATGGCAGGCATTCGCTGTTTCTGACCAAACAGCAGTATTTATTTATTCATGATGAGTGTTGATAGCCGCACGCAACTCTTAGTACCCGCTTTATAACCATTTTAAACTATAGTAATGTAGCTTCAATACTCGGATATTCATATTTAGATGGAAGTGATTAGAAAGCAATTTTGAAGATTGGAGCTACTAGAAACGGCGTAAGGTTTTTTTTTGCTTTTGTGTAGTAGTCTTATAGATTTGTTGATCTTTCTCTAAGAATCATTATGTATAAGTATCTAAAATGAAAATATTTGATGATTTTTTTTTTACCACAAGTGTTATTCCACCACCAGCTGCACAAAGTACGACCTGTACTTTGCATCGGAGAGAGGCATAAGAGTGGCAACCGAGTAGGGACAAAATATAGTGTAATTTGAGCTAATACACACGAAAAAAAAAAAAGAAAGATAAGTGGTATTTGAACCCACGCCTCTCAAGTATGCACCATGAGTGCACTACCTACTATGTTGTAAGCCACAAGTTAATTTTCCAGGCAAATAAACAAAAACACCATCGTGATTGAACTGTGATGAGTTTCAAGCGTAACCTCCAATAACTTTTAAACGGTTACAATGGTTTTCATCAAACACGGCGTTCGGGAAGTGTCTTCTCGTCTAAAATACCTCTAAAGACTAAAGACAAAGTGTGTTACCCGTGATGACTTATGGCTCTGAAACGTGGTCCCTTGGGTCTCATAAGGAGGTTCAAGGTCACTCGCTATGGAGAGGGCTATACTCGGTGTTGCTATACGTGACCGAAGAAATGAGGGATTTCGTAGGAGAACGAAAGAAACTGACATAGCCTAGTGGATTCGTTCATTGAAGTGGCAGCGGGTAGGACACACAGCGCGACGAACCGAAGACCGATGGGGTAAAAAGGTTCTCGAATGACGACCGCGTACTGGCAAGTGAAGCGTAGGACACCCACCCAAAAGATGGATGCATTCCGCTCTTGATCGGTCATTTTGGAATTCCTTGGAAGAGGCCTATGTCCAGCAGTGGACGTTGATGAATGATGAAACATAGCTAAGAACCGCATCAAAATCTTTCAAGTAAAAATAAACGTATCAAAATCGGTTTACTGGTTCGAGAGCTACGATGCCACAGACATACACACACAGACAGACAGACATTAGCGTCAAATTTATAACACCCCTCTTTTTGTCGGGGGAAATAAGTGCTATCACCAATCCTCCTGCACAGTGTGGGGATCCCTTTATTGGGAGAGTCCTTGAGTCCAGCAGAGGACCAGAGGCTGCAAAGAATTATATCGAGATGGGCCATAATTATAAATCATAAAGTATTGTCATAAAGTATTTTACTTTATGATATATCGAATCTAAGAAATTCAATTTCAAGACTAAAACTAAAACCATTCGAACAACACGAGTATATTAAATTACGAAGAAAATAATAAGTATTAATACAATACTGAAATTCCCTGAACCCATTTGAAAAATGAATCGAGCCTTGTATAAGTGTCATAAAATAAAAATAGTACAGTTGCGGAGCAGGCCCGTAAACTGAAGCTACTAGGATCCCTACTGCGGCGCTGATAGAAACTAGGTTTAACTTAAAATAGACTTTATTACTTGAATATAAAAAATATTGTAGTAATTGTGACAGCCACGATCTGTCATGCATCGATGTGAAGTGCGCCGCTCTGACGTTCGTGCGAGCGGCGCCGACTGCCTGTCGCTGGTGTGTCAATGTTGCCAGAAACAGTACAAATCAATACTTGAGTCGATGTGGTACATGTCTTTACAAATTTAGTAATTACAACAATGTATTTGTGAATTGAAAACTCAAATGCGCATTCAACACATGTTTGCACGATTTTTTTTAAATCTCTACATGGCCTGATGAAATTTGCGCGATTTCATCACGTGTCCATATTTTTTGTTACTTGCATCGCTTATTCGTGCGACGGTCGCATCGCTTGTTCGCGCGTTGGTCGCATCGCTTGTTCGCGCGAGTCGCATCGTTTGTTCGCGCGATGATAGCATTTTTACAATGCTAGATATTCATTGTTTTTCAAAAGATATAAACACATACATTATGACACAGGTAAAATAACAATCACTAAAAAATATAAAATATTTTTATCGAGTGAATCGCTACTCTTCCAGCAGAATTTAAAAGTATAATACGGGTCAGTGCGAGCCGTAATAAAAAGGCGTGGAGGGCTCCGAAATCCAGGAAATTGACCACTTATCCCGTGGACCGAGTTGAGCACACTGCATTATAATTATGGTTTCTTTATACCGTGGACTGTATCAGACATCACTACCCTACTTTAGATGAACATTAACGTAAAGTAAAACATTATGGGCTTACTTCAACGAACCTGCTAGTAATTTATAATTGTGTTGTTATACATAGGGCGCACTATAAGTTTCCGGAACTGGCCACTTACATAAACAATATTTAAAAATTTATTGCAACATTTGAAAATAGAACTCTTTGGCTGTAGAATGCAGTTTGTTTCATCTGACTGTCTTTTGTTTTTACCTTGTGGCGCCATTTAAAAAATTGTGTGTCTGCATCAACATGGATTTAACTCGGGAAAATTTTCGTAGTATGATTTTCTACGATTTTAAGTGTAATTTGACAGCTCAACAGAGCATCGCTCGGCTTGAAACAGCTTTTGGCAATGAAGCACCATGCAAGACAACTGTTTATAGCTGGTTTGCAGAATTCAAGCGTGGTCGTATCAATCTCAGTGACGAATCTCGCGATGGTCGGCCGTCCACCGCTGTGACCAACAAAAACATCGATGCTGTGCGCCGTATGATTGAAACAGACAGGCATGTGACTTACCATGAAATTCGCGCATCCTTAGAAATAGGCATGAGTCAAATACAATTAATCCTACACAAACATTTGGGTGTGAGAAAGCTGTGCTCGCGGTGGATCCCACACAACTTGACCGAGGCTCAAAAAACGGACCGCGTCACTTGGTGCAGTGCCATGCTTACCAGATTCAACGAAGGTGCGTCAAATTTGGTGTGGGACAAAGTAACAGGTGACGAAACATGGATTTATTGCTACGATCCCAAAACAAAGCAGCAATCGAGCGTATGGGTCTTTCAAGATGAGCCGAAACCAACCAAAGTGGCGCGCGTGAAAAGTGCATCTAAGCGGATGATTGCTTCTTTTTTTAATAAAACTGGACACGTGGCTACTGTTGCTTTAGAGAATCGTCGTACAGTGAATAGTGACTGGTACACGACCATTTGTTTGCCGGAAGTTATTGACGAACTCCGTAAAAATAACCGTAAACGCCGTATCATCCTGCACCACGACAATGCTAGTTCTCACACGGCCAGACAGACAAACGACTTTTTGAAGGCGAAAAATGTAGAACTCATGAGTCATCCTGCATACAGTCCCGACCTGGCACCTTGTGACTTTTTTCTGTTCCCAAAAATTAAGAACCAATTACGCGGTCAACGATTTTCATCACCAGAAGAGGCTGTCGAGGAGTATGAAAAACACGTTTCAGAGGTCACCACAGAGGAGTGGCACAAAAGTTTTCAAAACTGGTTTCATCGAATGAAAAAGTGCATAGACGCCAAGGGAGATTATTTTGAAAAGCAATAAATTAATTTTGTACCTTTAATAGTATTTTTTCATATTCATTCCGGAAACTTATAGTGCGCCCCACGAAACTTACAAAAATAATAGCTTTAGGGTCACGTAGTATACAAGGAACCCTTATAGTTTTGCCATGTCTGTCGGTCTGTCTACCTGTCTGTCAGTCTGTTCGTTTGCCTGTCTGTGCATCCGCGGTTTAACTTAGAGGCTTTAAGTACTTGAAAGCTGTTATTTGGCATGGGTATCGAGTAAGTTTGAATTATTATAAGATTGAAGTTCATTATAAATATAATAAATATATATATAGGGACAAATTACACTGATTGAGATAGCCCCAAAGTAAGTTCGAGACTTGTGTTATGGGATACTAACTCAACGATACTATATTTTATAACAAATACATAGATAGATAAACATCCAAGACCCAGGACAATTTTGAAAAAGGCCATTTTCCAACTTGCCCTGACCGGGGATCGAACCCGGGACCTCTGGGTGGCGGACTAGCATGGAGACCACTACGCCACGGAGGTCGTCATTATGTTATGTACAATTTTGTCGCTTCGCTTCGATTGCGCCGCAGTGCCCGCAGTGTAAATGGAGCCTTACTTAGCGTATGGGGTATCGTTGAATAAGTCTTTCAAAAATATTGTGAGCTTGTGAACACCTTTTGCGAAGCAGGGATCTGTTTTTGAAATATTTAGCAAATTTTTGTTAGATTCAACGTTATCTGATGCACTATAAATATTTCTTTATCACGTTATAAACGTGGACTGTAATAAACATCACTCTTACCACAACTACTAAATTATAAGTACTTTAACGCTGGGCGAGCGTCACTGAGTGTGGACTAAACTTTGATGGGCGCATCAGTGATTTTAAAAATTCTCGTAGGAGATCAACGTCTTGAGTCCTTACTGTTGGAATGATGGAATTAAGATAATCGCTCTATCTGATTAAAAGTAATTCTAATGAACCTTTAATAACAGTTCCATTATCATCTTCCTCGCTTTCCCCCTATTTGGGGCCGGCTCTGGAAGTCTACTCCCTGCACACATTTGGCAAATTTAGAACACATTTATCTTATGTATATCAAAACTACATACATATTATCACGCCTACTATTTTCCACAGTATGGAGGGGTAGGCAGAGACTATGGACTTCCACTTGCTACGATCCCAACAGACGTCTTTCGCTTCATCTACACTCATCGATCTCTTTATGCATTCCCACCGGTTACGGGTACTTTTTACCTCTCATTTTTTAAGAACATCTGCAATCTGGTCGCGGTACGTTCGTCGAGGAAGACCCTGACCCACTCTTACACTCACATTCGCTTTGTAGACCCTTTTTAGTAAAATTATCCTTTCATCCATCCTTTCTACATGTCAACCATCTCAAGGTTCCTTCCCAAATTTTATAACATGATTAATTGTTGACATACACCAGCCATGCTGATGCACACGAGGATTGTCCTCCCGTTGAGCGACCCCTAGCCTTCTTATTATACCTTCTTATTCTTCTTATAAAACCAGTACAGCATCATCATCATCATCATCCCGTATTCCGGTTGCATCCTCAGCGGTAACGCTTCAGAGCCCGGGGTCCATTAGATAACCTAGGTGATTTGACGAGGTTACTGGTTTTCACACAGAGCGACTGCCGTCTGACCTCCGAAACCCAAAGGGTAGACCAGAAGCCATCCTTAGATAGGTTTGCAAACGCTAGATGGCGTTCGGGATCTGACCCGACTTATAAGACCAGTACATCTATATATATTATCATGAGTCATGATCTAGTCGCTTATGTCTTAAGCCGGTGTAATTAATAAGGCAAACCGGCGTATGAAGGCAAGCCGACCATTTATCGTGGATGTAATGCGACCACTTAAATGTAGTGCTTGCAGCATTATTACATTTTTAATCACGAGGTTTGTGCAGCTATGCGGTGGTTTGGAAGAAATGATTGGCATTTTCTTTTTAGTTCAAAGTGATGATTTTAAGCTCCCAAATGCCAATGGCATGAAGATTAAAAATTATTTAGCAAAATTCTTTAGTGTGCCCGAATTCTGAATGTTTGGGATGTCTAGCTGTTCACGCTTACAGGTCGCATTTCTCAACTGATTCTCGTGAAATTTTGTGACTAAGTTCAATAATTAAGTATATAACATTTTATAGTCGATTCAGTTTTTAAAATTTTTCAAATTGGCCAAATTATGGGCTTTAAAAACTAAAAGAAAAAATATTTTAGCCATTTCGAAACATGTGCAAAAACGTTATACTTTTTTCGTCTGAACAATTTTTGTATCCAATAGCATTCTATATTCGGTAATCTATTTTTTGTAAATTTTTGAATATTACTGATTAAATTAAAGTTAAATTGGTATGTCCCATGTCGTCCAAAATTAGCTTTTATCAGCACCACCTGCAGGTTGACTGGTAGAAAAGGCCCTGGACCGGGACGTCAGGCCTGTCACTCCCCGTTTAGGTATCAAAAATATACCTGCATTATTACTATGCGCGCGGGGACCACTCCGAAGGGGAAAATTCAGTTAAAGAATCGTTTGTCCAGAATAATAAGAATGAAATTGGCTTGCAATGGATATCTAGGTATGTAAACGAAGAGGTGAGAAGTTCTGACGCGAGCTAAATTGAACTATAGCGCTAACCACATTAAGTAGATATTTCTTTGAATTTATTTTCTGAGTAAGACTTCTGTACGTGAGTACTAGTACTTATCCTGTGACATTGTCAGACTGGCCATAAAGCTGAAGTGGTATTTGCGATCGTTCTGCGCGGGTATCTGTTGTACATGTTTAGTAGTATGTACCTACGTACATCAGAGGGCCAGCAGAGGATCTTGGTGCCAGAAGAGCCAATTTTGAAACGTGAAGTCATCTAAATGATTGATTTTTCCATACAAAAAACCGTTCGTTTTAAGAAAAAAGCCACCACTGGACTCTTAATTTGAGCGAAAATGCATTGATATTTATGTTTTTATTGATGCTAAAAGGTACGTTCAGCAGCAAAAATATGTCACCAAATATAAGAGTTTAAATATTAAATATATTTTTAAAATCTTATAATTGGTGAAATTTTTTTGCTGCTAACTGTTTATATAAAGCGTGCTACAACTATATGTATATTTGCAACACGAGATGTTGGAAATATACAATAGGGTATTGGACTATTTTTAGAAACGGTTTTATACTATTCCTTAGTATATTTGAGTGCACCTGTATTACCATTTACGGGATATCTTTTGTATTTTCTGTAAAAATCAATATTAAAGTTTCAAATTTAAAAATACGCGCCAAAACGCAATTTGTGTCATGGCGGCGGTCATGCGGATTCTGTGACGTCACAACGAAGTAAAAACTGCATATTTTCGTAGCCAAATTGTATTTTTCGCAATTATAAGTTAATTTATTTGCCAAAAAAATGACCTTTAAACGGTGTGTAGTGCCGCAATGTAAAAGTAATTCCATAAAGACCCCGGAAAAAATGTTTTTACCCGTTCCAACGGATCCAAAAAGTCGCAAAAAGTGTTAGACGTTAAAATCTTAATTGTAGCAGCACTAAAGTTACTTTACTAGAACATTTTTCTTGCGCTGTCGTCCCCGCGTGTCTACAGTGAAAAATGAAAACATTAGTGCTCCTAATGAAGTTATAAACTAACTCACATGGTAATTTGTTGCATATCATTTAAATTGTTTGTATGAAAATACTTTTTGTGAGATAATTTAAATTAAGGTTAACTTTATAATCGTATAATATTATATATATAAATAAATATAAAAATTTAATTTTTTAAGTATTTAAATGGTTTCTCGTATCTTCCATACTGGTCTGGGAATGGAAAAAAATACATTTACTGAACGTGAGTGTCCAACAATTAATTAAAAAAAAAAACAATAAACCCGTCTGCCTTTTTAATAGTTTTTTTTTTGGAATTTTTTTTTATTTTCACCTCTCAATCTAAAATCCATCGAGCCGTTCCGGCTGCAGTGTGGCCAACATTTGAATTTGGCGCCAAAAATCTGCCTTTTTTTATATACTCAGTGTCACTTTCTCAGTAAATACGAATCTATCGACACCTCTCAAGATTAAATCCATCAAGCCGTTCAGGCTGCAGAGCGTGCCAAACAATTATATACATACATACACACATGCATACTCTCGAAAAACATAACCTCCTTCTGGCGCAGTCGGGTAAAAACATGTTTCCAACTCTTAAGTTCCACACATAAAAGGTCCCTGCGTTCTTCAAATACTCTTACCTTAGCCAGTCCTTTTCACCGTACAGGTTTGTTCGACTCTTTGTCCGTGACTGCTGTTCGACTCTGGACTGCTCTTCCTGACTCCATTAAAGGTCACCTAGTCGCGATTTCTTTAAAATTAAATGTTTTAGGCACCTCCATTTCCAATGAACTATAATGGATATGTATTGTATTATAATGTATATCCTCGCGCGTTGCCACTCGCTAGATTACGTGAATAAACCATATTAACTAGTATAACGAATTTATCCAACGTTAGTTTAATAAAATAAAGAAGAATTTATAATAAACAAACTTTCTTGGATGTAATTACCGACCTAAACATTAATATAGCTCAAAAAATATCGCGCTAAATTATAACAAACTGCCGTTCCCTAACTAGGTTTCATTAAGGTTACTCTATTCAGCATAAAACAATGCCTTCAGGCCTGAACAAGAAATATAAATTAGATTCACAAAACAGAATGACAAATGACCCGAACCCTTCGAGCTTGTTTCGAGGAAAAATTTGCGTTTCTTTTTTTAAGCCTCGACTACATTGAAGAAAAGAGCGTTAAAAGTCAGTGTCTAAAATGTTTATTTTTAAGTACTTTGGGTTCAAAAATAAATTAAGAATTCTATCAATGGCATTCGGAATATAGACAAGAAAAAAATATGAATTTTGAAACGCACGCCAGGCTTTTGTAAAACCTGGCCGTAAGGCCGTTTAGATGATCTATCTGGTTTATTAGTCTTTTACCCGAATGAATAAACACTTTCGTCTTAAACCTTTGTTGTTTTTCGTGTTGGTGTTTCGCAAGTAAAGCAACATTGGTGTCAGATTTCCAGGTTGCCTAAAGGCATCTGTAATAGCTCGACAACTGCCATACAGTGATGACAGCCGGAACCAACGGCTTATACGTGCCTTCCGAAGCACGGAGGAGTTTGAGAGATTTTTATGCCACTTGTGGTCACCCATCCAAGTGCGGACCACGCCCGGTGTCGTTTTACTTGCGAAAGCGCTAGTAATGCGCACTCCCGGTCCTCGAAACTCATAAAACAAGTACATGTTATCCTTGTTTTACATGGACTAACTTTATTGATTAGTTTTAAACCTATTGTCCACTGTTATCAAGCATCTTGTAATATGGCATCATCTCAACTGTCAATGTAAGCTTTTGTTAAACGGAACGCTCATTTATTAGCTTGTTTCCAATTTTATCAGCTCTAATTATGATTTTAATATATATGGAATAATATTTTATTCATATCAATGACAAAGCCTTCTTATTCTCGGCATCACCAGTGAGTTGACTGGTAGATAAATCCTAAACCTCTTATTCCTAAAAAATAACATCCGTTTGCTAAACTGATTTTAGTTAAAATATGTTGTGTCCCTTTTACTCTTTTCTATATTTGACATTGAAAGAACGGGACAAAACATAATTGAACTAAAATAGGTTTTGCAAACGTTTGTTAATTTTTATGAATATTAGGGTTAGGCTTTAAGTCTGGCTATTATATTTGTAATAAAGTTAAATTAATAATATTTTTTACTAAAAATTGACTTCTCCTCCAAACTACACAACCGATTTTGATGAAATTTCTATGAGACCAACTGACAAGAATACGATTTAAAAGAAAGAGTGTTTTCATATCGGGCTAGAGTCTTCGAATAATCGTTGAACGTACATAAAAAAACGACGGGTTGCACTCCGGGAGTGCCGGCAGAAGTGAAAACTTAAATATTAACGTTGTGCATTTCCATGGATGCGCGTGGCACGCTGTAACATAAACACACACGAAAATTCGCGCAAGCGCCCTGCGCCGCCTAAACGAAACAGCAGGCGCAGGCATACATTTTCGCCGCACCGTAGAAAGAGAAGGGGATACTTCCTCTCCTACGCCCCGCCGCGCCGGCTGTCTACTCTCGATCCATCTTACGAATTTTCAATCAGGTGACGTGTCCTGACGCCCTGACGCCCTGACGCGAGTTTAACATTTTTTACCTATTACAAAACAAGTGTACAACGCCGCTAAAGAAGTTTTCACTTCAAAAATCCGACGAATTGATAACCTCCTCTTTTTTGGAAGTCGGTTAAATATAAAAGTCACGTACAAATTATCCCGCTTTCGCTTCCGCTACCTCTTATTACATTGCTCACCGCTTTAAGTGGCTTTATATCGACTCCAAATGCAATCGGATATTTCGAGTGTCACACACATTTGGCGTACAATGTAACACATTATGGGCAAATTCGATATTAATGAGTTTGCTTTCAAAGTTACTGATATAAATTATTCACTGTGATTTATGTCGTTTGGGCGTTATTCGCGAAGTGTGAAATTTTTTTAACATTTGCACATTTTAGTTTTTTACATACAAACATACATATTATCACGCCTGTTTCCCACAGAGGTAAACAGAGACTATGCATCTCCACTTGTAACGATGTTACAATAAACCTCATTCTTCATGTTCCCGTTTACCTCCTTTTCCGTTTTCTAAAAAATAATTTCATTTTCAAATTCAATTTTTAAATTTTAGATTCCTTCCTCATCATTCGTATTCATTCCACTACCATCTCTCGAGCTGATAACATCTATATCAGTATTGTAAATTTATATATATATCTGAATTTTAAAGTTATAATAAATAAAACAACTCTGTGCTGTTTCTCTCAAGCTCTCCACTACGTACCTTGCCTACCTCTTCATGTAGGAGCTCCAACTGCCCCAGCTAGTGCGCGGCTATCCCCCTACTAGGAGCTCCTACACACTTGCTACGATTCTGACAGACCTCTTTTGCTTCATTTGACTCATCACTCTCTTTAAGCATGCCCACCGGTAACTGCTACGATCCTGACAGACCTCTTTCGCTTCTCTCTCACTCTCTTCATGCATGCCCACCGGTAACTGCTACGATTCTGACAGACCTCTTTCGCTTCTTTCTCACTCTCTTCATGCATGCCCACCGGTAACTGCTACGATTCTGACAGACCTCTTTCGCTTCTCTCTCACTCTCTTCATGCATGCCCACCGGTAACTGCTACGATTCTGACAGACCTCTTTCGCTTCTTTCTCACTCTCTTCATGTATGCCTGCCGGTTACGGGTAATTCTGACCTCTCCTTTTTTAAGAACGTCTGCAATCTGATCGCGGTTAATTTTTTTTTAATCACAAATATGTAATTTATTTACAATTTATTATAAATTTGTGGACTTAAAAACATTCAAGGATTTAATATCTACTGTTTATACTATCGCGTCCTTTTCAAAATCACTAACGTGACGGTGGGCAACTAGAAAGAAAAACCACACGCATTCACATTTTTGCCTTCTCCCTCGATCGGCTTTTACAATCTGAGCGGAAAGAGATGCAACAACATTCTAAGTTTTTTCTTTTTTCCAGACCAGCACGAATGAAAGAGATTTAATGATATTTTTATTGGTTTTCCTTTTCTTCAAATGTATTTCTAGATATATTCAATCGAATAAACGTGTTCGAAGCTTAATCAAAAAGCTTTTGCCCATTAAAAGATGTTCTCTATATTCTTAATTAATCTATTGATTAAAAATGTTTAAATCTTGCCCTCTGTAAGTCGTATAGTGTGAAATCTTAAAGTGCACAAAATCTGAGCTTGCTACATTTATCCACATTATCTTTGTACGATTAACTATTTAACTTTTCTCTTCCGTCCGTGTATTTAACACAAAAGCGTTAGTCATTTGTCGGTTCATAAAAAAATATTTCGACAACTAACGGTTGACCGAAACAGAACGGTAGTTTAACGTCTATTCTGTCAACAGACGGTTGACAGAATAGACGTTAAACTACCTAATCTTGGGTTTTTTTTTTTTTAAGGAATGTCAATTTCATTTTATTTCAATAAAAATAACGCTTTTTGCACTTAACGCTGCTTTGTTTACTGATCTTGTTGAATGGGTACTATTATTAATGTAACTCAAGAAAAAAAAAATCTAATTATACAACCATAATATCAAAAAAACGATTTTTAAAGTTTCGGGTATCTCCTACCAACCGTAGTACACCCAGCTTGTGTAGCAATTATTCACCTCATTTACGCCGGGTTAAGTAATATATTAATATATAGTAAATACTGTGAGCAGATTTTTTACGAATATAACATCTAGTTTGTACGCTACAATTTCCAGAACTGAAAACCGACTTCACCCTCAAATTTCCCATCTGATTTAAAAAAATCTATGGATCCACCTGACAAGTATGCCCTTTCAAACCAACGAAGAATTTACCAAATCAGTCTAGGCGTCTTCGAATATTCTGTGAACGTATCATAAAAAAGATCGGATCCTCCTTTTTTGAAGTCGGTTAAACAGGTCGCGCATCTCACTATAAAAACGAATGACATTATCGACAATAAGTCATCGTTAGCGCTAAATGGAGTTCTTTTGAAGCCGAATTAGTGTGGAAGTGGAAAATAGTTGGTTTGCCGCATTCAGCAGCTATTGTGGGGTGACCCAGTTCGGGACAAAATATAAATAGAAGTAGCCAAAGGGCAATTGGTTTATTGGTTGTGACAAGAAAATAGTAGTTATGTTGTATTGATTCTATATTGAAATAGTTACAGTTCTTTGAATGTGACACCTTTTTTAGAGCTCCCAACATTAGACCGAAATAACCTTGGCCGAGCAACTCTTTAACAAAAAACGGTTCTTCATTGCTCTCTTAAAAAAATTACACTTTGACGAGTAACGGTTGGCCGAGAGCACTATTTTTCCTTTAACGGCTGGACATTTTTTTCTTCACCAAGTAACTGTTTTATAAATTATTAACCCCCGACAAAAAGAGGGGTGTTCTAAGTTTGACGCTAAGTCTGTCTGTCTCTCTTTCGCATCGTAGCTCTCGAACGGATAGTCCGATTTCAATGCAGTTTTTTTTTACGTCAAAGCAAGTTCTCTTTTTTTGTTTTTTTTTTTTAAATTAAATATACAGGGACAAATAACACTGATTGAGCTAGCCCCAAAGTAAGTTCGAGACTTATGTTATGGGATACTAACTCAACGATACTATATTGTATACAAATACATATATAGATTAACACCCAAGACCCAGGACAATTTCAAAAGGCCATTTTCCAACTTGCCCTGATCGGAGATCTAACCCAGAACCTCTGGGTGGCGAACTAGCATGGTAACCACTACGCCACGGAGGTCGTCAAAGGTTTTTAGCTATGTTTGATAAAAATTGGTTTAACCGTTTTAGAGTTATTGGGTGTTAACTTATAAAATTCAGGGTTTTTTAATTAACTAGCAACTATTAGATGACGCTACGAATATCAATTTCACGTAACATCGGTTGAAATATGTAGTTCCGCCCCTCACCACTAGATGGTGTCGTCGGGAGCTTTTTTAATTTGCCTAGCAAATAAACTTGTACAAGCTTTTATTTAGTCTCACGTGTGACCTGTCCCGTTGTTTGTGTGTCTGTAATCAAATCTTACAAGCGAAATTATACCTACTTCCCATTATTTAACTGAGCTGAAACTTCACATACTTATGTACAATGCAATTTTATGGTACGAATGTTTGATCTCATAATGAAGGCGGGAGGTGGTCATGGCATCTCTCATCTCTCAGTCTCGATTTTATTTTGCAAATTTCTTATTACAGACAGATTTTCTGTATTTTATTACTTTTTCATACTCTGTGATACCTAGGGACTACGCCAAACGTTGCTTAACTTGTAAAAAGGTAGCAATACGTACTTCCAGTGAATTACTTTAGAGCACGGAACGGAACTTTCACATGCTGCTATCCTATTCGGTCGCTCAGAACCGTAATTTACTAGAGCGAGATAGAGCGACGGAATGCCATGGAACAGGCCATGCTGATGCATTTAATTGCCCTCCCTCGCCACTAAAAAAAACTGAGATAAAAGAAAAACCTTAGAATGTACCAACTGTTTCTTGTCTCAAGTCACTTCACGCAGATCGATGGAATGGGGAATGGACGAAAATTTTATTCATATTAATGATGATTCTTTCTTCCACCTTTTCACCGTGGCAAAAAATGGCGTTTGAGACTTGTGGCGGCCCTGTTCTCTGTCTGCTTATAGCCGCAAGACCCGAAATTTCAGCCTCATGAAAGAGAGGAAATAGTGTGTATCTATCTATCACACTAATCACATTAATATCATAAATGCGAAAGTTTGTGAGTATGTGTGCGTATGTGTATGTTTGTTACTTCTTCACGAGCAAACGGCTATACCAATTTTGATAACATTTGGTATGCAGGAAGCTGACACCCTGGATTAACACATAGGCTACTTTAGGCGCGGATAAGACCGCGGGGCGCAGTAGTCTATAATAAAGGGCCAGCAACAAAGGTGTAGTTACTAAATGTACGGTTTTTGTATGGAAAAACCATTCGTTTAGGTGACTTCGCGTTTCAAAAATGGCACTTCAGAGTTTGGTGATTTGTTATAAATATCGATTGTTCCAAAACCAAATTATATTCAGCTGCCGACAACGATGACTGTTAAAAATATAAACAAATTTAAAATTAATAGCACATCAGTTTCAAGCTTCAAAAACAAGTATAAATCATGTATTTCCATTTTGTTTACGAAAACGCCGAGCCAATCTATCGCCCGCACAAAACACAAAACGCTGGATCATGGCCAATCATGGATACAACCGTTTTATAAATATACCATCTCACGACAGCACATAAATTCTTGATAATTTGAAACATTTTTTTTATGGAGTAAGTGAGAAGCGTCTCCGATCCAGTACTTTCAGATTTGGTAAAAATGCTTTCTTATATCCGGCTATTTTCCTGGCAGATTCCCAGCGTCTTCACATTTCCTTGATTCAAAAACTAGCTATAACTATTCCCAGGAGTCCACGGCAAGAACAGTCCATGGCAATTAAAAATTATTTTCAACGACTCCACGAGTTTTTAATGTGCAGGATACATTTATTCCGTTCTCCTCTTCCATCGCATTTCACAACAGATTATCGTGAAATTATGTGAACAAGTCAAACCAGCAAGCAAGATTAAACATAAAAGTAATATTATACAACGTCTGTCCCTGTACAGTCAGGCTTCAAAAATGAAGTCTTAATTTTTCATACGACTAGTACGAGAAATTGAGGCTCCATTTTTGAAGCCTGACTGTACAAACGCATACACGTATGAGTAAAAAGTAGGGCTACCATAGGTCAACTTATTTGACTGCCTTTTCTATCATTATTGTACTTTACTACAGCAGTCGTCAGGCTTACCACTCTATTTACCAATTTATGACAGTGAGGAACCTTGCAGTAGAGGGCGAGTGTCTGTTCTGTACGTTAGTACTTATATTATCTGTGACGGAAGTCAAAATCTTTTCCATGTGCGATTACCATCAAGAGCTTTTAAAAGTGAAGAGAGGGCTTGTGAAAGGATTCAATGACCCTACATCCTAACCCTGTTAAAATATCGTCCAAGTTAACCCTCCTAATCTTCCGGCTCTCTCTAGCCACATTCAGATCGGCTACACCAGTTACAGTTAATTTATGATCCCACACTTCTCGTACTTTGTAGCCCGTCCTTTTTAGAGTTTACATAGGTGGAACTTCAATCATTATTAGTTCGACGTGGAAAAATTTCCGACATTGCTACTGACCGACTGACGGTTGGCCATCCAGCCGTCAGTCGGTTGATGTACACTGACGTACAGACGTCATGTCGCCTGCTTTGTCGAAGCCCGCGATAGCCGCTATAGTTGTGGCAGCTACATTAGTGCCTCGAAAGAAAAAGAAAGAATCGATAAGAACGGGCAAAATTCTATCGTGAAACATTTAGCCATGTGAAATTACTTAGAGTTCTAGATAGAGAAAATTTCCGCATTTATATCTACGTATGAATTTACGTATGACTAAATTTTCTTTAAAAAAAAAGTACACAATATACACTATTTTGGAAGATAAGAATCTCATCTTCCAAAAAGGGGTATATTTCATTTTCACCATCATCATTCATTTATATTATATGTATATTGTATTTATGTTTATGTATGTATATACATAATAATAAATGTAGGTAAATTTGTATGTAGGTATATTTATTAGGATTTATTTAGTAATTATTCTGCGCCGCAACTAGATCTCTGTTTATCCCTATGGTTGACTGGGAGAGAACGCTTTTAGCGTTAAATCCGCCAATTTGTATTTTGTGGATCAATAAAGTTTTATGAATAAAATAAATAAATGAATCAAGAAACCTTCACTACAAAATCGAATTCACTCCCTCGTTCATGTTGAGGTCGATCTTTAAATAATAAACGTACAAACTTCCATTTAGTTTACAAAACCCCGCACGAAACACAAACCGCTCGATCACGCCCCATCATCGACACAACGGTTTCATAAAAAGCATTCACCGCGCACTTACTGGTAAATTAAAAACAAAATTAACTGGATGAAAGCGGATTTGAGAAGATCCATTTAAGGGAAAGTAAACAGAACCTTCTTTTTGAGCGTGAAACTGGGCTTTTGTTAGTCTAATGCGTCCATTGTAAGGCGAGCGGGGTGATCCATGCAATTTACTTTGCGTTCACCTGCTAAGAATGGTGGAAGGATATTTTTTTAATAAATTCTGATTGTTAGCTCTTCGTTCTTTTTATGTTTTTTCCATACAAACGTACTAAAGCTTTTTATTATTTATTTATTTATTAAAACCTAATATTATAGTGTGAACCAATACGATGGAAAAGCAATTGACTATTGTAACGACTGTCGTTATTAAATCGCTCAGAGAATAGGCAAAATTTTATTTTGAAATTACACGTCTAATATTATTTTTTATTTTTTTATTTTTAATGTTAATTTAATGCGTCTATTTCAAGGCAAGCGAGGAGATCCATTCAATTTATTTTGGGTACCATTCTTAGCAGGTTTTAATTAATTTTGTTTGTTTATCTTTTTATCTTTAACTTTGTGTCAGTTACCATTTATTTTATATATTTATAATGTTTATTGCATTTACAACGCCTCCTATATTTTTCCATAAAAACGTACGTCAAATTTCGTAATTTTTCTGATTAAAAGAAATATCCAAGCATTGTTGTTGTTTTATCAACGTCGCGTCGATAAAATCGGATAAAACTTGTATCGAGAAGCAGAATCATACCATTACGCTCATTGTTACATAAATCGAGATGGCGCTAAACGATACCACCAAACATCTTTCAGCGCTTATCGCAATTATTTAATTTTTTCTGTTTTCCTACAGAATGACTGGTAGAGAATACAGAAAGTTCACCTTTCGTACCATTGTGGTCAATAAATACTTTAATAAATAAATAAATACTGCTGTCGCCGATATCATGCTACAAAGACAGAACCTGACAAAGAAAACCGAACCCTGTCACTTAAAAACCGCAAAACACACGATGATCGCGGGAATTGCTACCCACGGAGTTTCATTGTAATCGAATATGTCTACAAGGGCTGTCTGAGTAAACAAGATACAGCTATGTGTGATGTAGCACCATGTAATGCCGGCTTTGACAACCCTAGCACAGAACAAAAGTTGTGCAGAAATATTGTTTTATATGATGTATGATTTTTAATGCCAAATCAAATTATTGACTCAAGAAATGCTGGCTTGACGTCGTCAAAGATGATATCCGGAATAAAGATGCCAACGTTGTAAAGTGGAGAAGAAAAAGCCGGAAAGCCAACCCTGGGCTTCACAGCATTACAGCTGAGGATGTAACTAGGAATACGGTAAGATGTGAGAAAGATTATGTAGGAGTTTGAGTAATTATGAGAGAATGCAAGACTAGCAACCCATCACTATTTTATTTCCCTTTTTAATGTGTCTTTTAGGTCTCACGGCGATGGGCCCTATCAAGCCCGTTAGGAATCAAAATGGCATAATAAATCTAGAATGAAAAGATATTCACCAGACAGTCACCCATCCAATTATAATCACGCAAGCGAAAACATTACTAACCCATCGAGCCAACGAGCTGTCCATTAGGTAGTTTTTTACTTAATATTATAAATGCGAAACTAATTCTGTCTGCCTGTCTGTCTATCATCTTTTTACACCAAACTTCATCTAAATTGGTTCATCTAAATTTAGATGAAATTTGGTATGGACATAGTTTGAGATCCAGAGAAGGACAGGGGATAGTTTTTATCCTGAATTTCCCACGAAGAGTGGAGCCCGTAGGCACAGATAGTGATTTATAATAACAAAAATGCGTGAGTGTCATAAACACTCGAGTAGAACGAAGTTACTTTCGTAGTAATAATCAGAGGTTGGAATTAGGTAGAGTTATTCATGTACTTCTATCCAAAATGTTGATATTAATATGGATATTACCGGGATTTGAATATTACAAATAAATAATAATAAAAACCTTAGAGACAGATAAGACAAATAAAACAAAGTTAATTAACATACAATTTTTATCAGTATATACATTAGTATTTTTATTAGTTTTTACATACTGGCAACGTCACGTGCAGTGGTTTAAATTTTGTAGAAGTTAATAACTTTTTATATAAGAAATAACGGGATTTTTTTGCTCTTTAAAATTAATCCCGGGATTTAAGGCATATCCACTTTATTCTTTCGCTGTATGAAATCAGTGTAAGTACATAAATAACTCTACCTAATTCCGACTTCTGGTAATAATACATAGTATTAATCCGTGACGGAAAAATCTTTCAACTAGCCCCTGTCCGTACTGTCCGAAAAGGAACTTCGTTCCAATAAATTAGAATCAGTAGAAAGTTAAGTTTTTATACTTATGAATGAACTTAACTTCTCTACTCCTTATATTTCACAACCCCCGCTACAAATGATGAGTGAAATCGGCGCAAGGGTTGAAACGATAGCGTTATGGCGTTCAAATGGGGGTCCAAATGTGCCTTGTTTTGTTTGTATTAATTTAACTGTTTGTTTTAATTGTTTTGATTTACTTAAATGGGTTCGGGTGTTGATATTTGTAACTTTGATTATTTCCCTGTTATGTGTCGAAATGTTAATTATTTTATGAATGAATTCATTTTGAACAAACAGTATTTCGGTTGCAAAAAGCAAAAAAATCGTTGTGGGTCTTAGCTTACGCCTCTCAAATAAGGTTCCAGATAATGTAGTAGCGTTACCATTATCTTAGTTTAAGACTGCCATTAAAAATCATTTAATCAAAAATGCGTATTATCATGTAAATGACTATTTATCATCTTCTAATCACAATTCTTGGAAATAGATGACTGCAAAATTTAATTGTATTGTTTAAATATATAATATCATTATATAACCTAGCTAAAGTGTAAATCTGTATTGTAACTGTAACATAGCCAATCAGGCTGGGTAGGGACCAATACTGAACTGAGTTTTTTCGGCAAATCTTCCCAGCCGTGGTTGTTCTGAAACGGTAGTAGTTTTTAGCTTTTGCCCTAAAATAATATTAAAAAAAAATACCTTCAATAAGAGATAAATTTTATCCATCGTTGAATAAAAAATTTTGACTTTGACTTTGACAAACATTTTGTAGCAATTTTATATTTATTTGTGACTAGCTGATGACCGCGCCGCTGCCCACGTGGTACAAGTATCACTATCCCACGGAAACCTATGTTAATTCAGGTAATAAACTATCTGCATGCCAAATTTTATTTCAATCCTTTCAACCGTTTTGGCGTAAATGCGGAATAAACATCTGTAGAAACTATAGCCATTGAAAAAAAAATTGGACCAAAATTAGCCGTTTTTCGCAAATGTGCCAAGAACGTTCTCACTTTAAACCGTAAGCAGTTGTTCATTAAATAGTTTGAAGGACTATCTAGCTAGAGTATGATTAGACCAACATTTTAAATGATATCTCTCTTTTCTTTCAAATAATTTATTTCAAATGGTGGCAGCACTGGACCCGGACAAAATCCTGTAACTCCTTAATAGCATAGGTGGTGGCATCGCTAGTCGGATTGTTGGATTCCCTCTAATATGGTTGAGTTTAACGATGGCTGATCCGTGCGTCAACTCGTGAACGGGTGCTGCCGGGAGGGACTGGTCAGCTCGGCTTCGCTTTTTTGACTACTTAATATTTTTTATTACGCAATTTATGTTTGTTTACTTGTTCGCAAGCATTGCATGTTATAATGTGTCAACATTGTATTATATTATTAGTATTTAATAATTAAAAGAAAGTAATAATAATATGATAAAGCCCTTCTGGCGAGTAGGCGACCAATACTGTGAAAATGAGTTTCTTTCGGCGTTTCTTCTTAGCAGTGGTCGTTACGAAGCGCTGGTATCGGTAGCTTTTCTTTAAAAATAAATTATATTTTAATAAGGGAGTGGACCATGAAAGGTCATGCTCCTTCGAAGGCCAATTATTAAAATTTCGTAGTTATTGCCATGTGATGACAAATTCTTTCTATTTACACAAACAACTATCGAACTGGAAATCACAGACGCGGCGGCGAATCAATCGCGCTACTATTTTGGCAATACGGTCCTTCGCTTCTTTGATATCGGGACTCGACGACGTTAAATTGAGGTGGGTGTACCATGGAAGGCCACTCTAACAAATAAACAGTTATTATTCGTTAATTTACTGGATAAATAAAACTGACAAATATTTAAGTAATACTTTGTTTTATTACGTAACATATAAACCACTTTTTTTAAAATTGAATCTGCAATTTAAAAAAGTGGTTTATATCGCTATTTAGTAACTTTTAGTGTTAAATGACTGATTTATTATAATGGCCTTCTAAGGAGCCTTGTTCCTAGCAAGGTCATTTAGAAGAGTTCAATGAAACTTTAATTCAATCAATATTGATTAAATCTATAATAAAAAGAAGTGGTTTATATGTTACGTAATAAAACAAAGTGTTACTTGAATATTTGTTACTTTCATTTATCCAGTAAATAAACGAATAATAACTGTTTATTTGTTAGAGTGGCCTTCCATGGTACACCCACCTTATACTTTACACGTAACGTAAATTATACTTATTGACGTGGAAAAGTGCCTGTAAGGGTCTTATTACTGAATAAACATTTGAATCTTCGAATCTTTGCGTGCACCCAATGAGCCAAAAAATTTAAATTTTCAACAATTTCAACCCTATGTCTGTGGCAGATGGGCCAAAAATATTTTTCCGGTCAATGTTATTATTTCTTATGACTTGCACCGCTTCTATCGGATTATCGTGTGCGCTTACACCAGATTTTCTTTCACAGTTAATGATATTACTATAGTTTATTACTTCAGTAATTTGTCAAGGGAAACTTTTTCTCAGTATTACGGAATATTTCCGAGACATTTTAGCGAAATTAATTATGGGTTTCCATTATGATACTGGTTTTGTAAGGTTAACTTTCATGCCTTGCGGCACTTGCGGCCTATGCGTTTATTGTGGCCATTGTATCTATTGTGGCCACAGTAAAAATTTTTTTAAATACAATGGAAAAATTATGAAAGATCAATATCTGTTGATATTGCATTAGATGATTGTGGATTTTTTTTTTGTTGTGTGTAATTACTTTGCATATAGGTATAATCTCCGAGATTGGCACGACTAACCTTGTTTAATTCAACAAACATAAAAAAACCACAACAAAATAATTGATTTATACAGTGTTATTATGCTCGGAAAAATATCTATAAGTTTATTTTTTATATACCTAATCAGAGTGCTATTCAAAGTTTTAACATGATTTAATACTATAGCATTGAACAATTTATGAAAATCAAGCTTCGTCTAGCCACTTTATCAGTTGCGCTAAACCAACTGAAATATTGCATGCTAATTATTAACTCGGCAGTAAATAATTAGCGGTGTGGCATAGAGTTATGTGTAACCACAGAATAAATATTAGACCAAAGTACAGAAACACTCTGGGATAGTAAATTTGACAAATTAAATCCTATTACAGCGTACTAAAGCCCCATTTAGCTTGCACACCCCCCAAATGACTTTCGACTTATAAGCTTAGCGTGCGCCAAACGAGCCTACCTTAAGTTTTCGAAGCAACGGTCCGTATACTTTTGTTCCTAGCGGTATTTTTTTAACTATTTCAGCCTGTAAATAAGCCGCGTTTTCGTGCGCTTGGCCTGGTGTAACAGAACTGCTCTGTGCAGACTTAATTTACATTTGGGATTCATCTGTCAGAACGGAACAGGACTTTCCTATGTTGCTATCCTTTTCTGTCGCTTAGTACCGTCATTTGATAGAGCGAAAAAGGGAGAACGCCACGAAACCGGCCATGCTGATGGGTTCCGTCGCCCTTATTTTCATAGAAGCGGAGTATCAGTTATGCCTATTACTTCAATAAAACTATACATCCGTCTACTTGTCAATAAATGTACCAAATATTTTTTTTGACCCAGGGACTCACAGAAAATCGACGTCTGAGTAGTAGCGTCACCGCTTCTATGCTTCGTTCGGTGAGTGAGAGTTCGGTTTTCGGTCAGAAAAAACAAAAAAGTCTTTTGTGGGTGTCAGCTTGCGTCTCTATAATAAAATTCCAGATAATGTAGTAGCATTACCATTATCTAAGTATAAGACTGCCCTTAAAAATAATTTATTAAAAAATGCTTATTATCACGTAAATGACTATTTATCTAATCAAAATTCTTGGAAATAGTTGACTGCAAATTTTAATTATTATTTTATTAGCATACTTAACAGATTGCAAACACAAAAAGAGAAATAAATTAATCATACAAATATAAGAGCCGGTCTAGTCCGCAATCCTAAAACAAGTATGCCTAAAAGCTACATTAGTTACAGAATCAGAAGCTAGGGTACACTATAAATACAAGAATAAAAAGTGATAGATAATTGCAACAAAACAAATAATTGTATTATTTAGATGAATAATATAATGTATACTGAGCTTAAGTGTAAATCTGTATTGTAACTGAAACATAGCCCATCAGGCTGGGTAGGGACCAATACTGAACTGGGTTTCTTTCGGCGTGAACTTCCCAGCAGTGATCGTTCCGAAACGCTACTAGTTTTTAGCTTTTGCACTAAAATGATATTTAAAAAAAATTACCTTCAATATGAGATAAATTTATCCTACATTGAATAAAAAATTTTGATTTTGATTTTTGACTTTGATTTACCATCAGGTGACCCGCTTGTTCGTTTGCCGCCCTATGTCATAAAAAAAGGAAAGTACCCAATTGCCGCCGCCATCGTTAATGTTAGTTTATTCATCTTTTACTGTTAATATATTTTTCTACTCCTGTACTGTTATCTGAAAAGTCTATAATCTATTCCTAATATAATAGCACATGTGTCGTTATTTCGCCAAAACGATACTTCTAGCCATAGACCTATAACTTTTTTTCTTTAGATCTACCATACTGCCAACACAATAAAATCGTTATTTTAACATATGGTGCCATTTTTCAAACGTGGAGTCACTGAACAAACGGTTTTTGTTTAAGTTACAAAACATTAGTTTAAGTGACTCCATGTTTCAAAAATGGCACTTTTGGTCACTAGGAAGAAATCAATAAAAAAAATTAAGTCTTCCATAGATACCTAGTATCTACCAAACATATGGTAGTATTTCGTACTTTTCTTTATTTCGTACTTTTGTTAATTTTTGTATTTATTTTAGTAAATGTAGTCGTAGAAAAAGTATTGTATGCAACGTTGTTTAAGTATGTCAAAAATGCTCGATGGCGTCTCCTTACGATGCTCGCCAAGGCTCGCATCGTAACTTGCGCCACTCGTATTTTATGAACCTTCTTATGCAACTGTTGCATAAAATACGATTTTCTGCTCTAATAGTATATGTTTATTCATTATAATTATTGTATATAAGTAAGTTTACTACATTGACCACCCCGCACTACCTAATATCCCATCACTTTTTTCTCTTTTTTAAAAGAGGTTGCCTGGAAGAAATTGCTTAGCGATAAGGCCGCCTTTTGCGCATTTCCTAGTTTTTAACATAATTATGTCCCGTATTTATTTATTTTGTGCAATAAAGGGTATTGTATTGTATTGTTACCCTCCTTGGGACTGCAGTTGTAAAGTAAGAGATATTTATGCTTAGTCCTTGAGTCTCTTCTAACGACAACCAAAGGTAGAAATAAAGCGGGAATTCTAGGCCGCGAAGCCATACGACACAGGACTGGTTTAGATAATCAAGAACAAGAACTGCAACTAAAGAAAAAAACAACAAATCTAGCTCAATCAAACAACACAACTCAATGCAATGCTACGTATGCAAACCCTTAAAATAATTTAAAAACAACAGGCGGTAAATAAAAACCCGCCGATGTTTTTCCGCATGGTCCGGGAGCCGGCAACTAAATCCAGCGACAATGTTTTTGTACCGCGTCAATACAAATATTTCCGACGTATCTCCTGTTTGCTTTGATGTAACGAATATTTTTTGTGTAGAGCGTTTTCTCTCTATATTAGTGCGTAAATATTAGAACGTTAGATTGTGTTCGTATTTATTAATCAATTCAAAAAAGGGGAATAATCGGGGATCATACATAAGATGTACTCGAAAACGCTTGGACCAATTTGGATTTTATTTTGTTCGAAAAGGCATACTTGTAAGAGGTATGGTCCAATATAAATTTTATCAAAATTGGTTGTGTAGGTTGGTGTGAAAGTAGGTTTTAGGATTCCATACCAAAAGGGTGAAAACGGGACTCTATTACTAAGACTCCACAGTCCGTTTGTCTGTCTGTGTATCTGTCACCAGACTGTACTCGTATGTCATGAACCGTGATAGTTAGACATATGAGTTATTTTAATTTCATTATATTATATTGATCTAGTACAGCCCGTGGTTTGATTTATTGCAGTTATGTCGCTTCAACGTTGTATATATTAATGCCATAAACGTGATATTTTTTATAGATAATGGTACGGAACCCTTCGTGCGCGAGTCCGACCCGCACTTGGCCGGTTTTTTTATTTTTAATTGAGTTTTTTTACTGAATTCAAAAAAGTAGGGGTTATCATCATAATCAATTCGGATGTATTTTTTGCTGTTTATTATCCCAGAACTTCGTCATTTCATTTTTTTACAATTTGCCTTGGGAAAAAAAAAAGCAACTAGTATAGTCCAAGTTTTTTCTTGTCTCCCGGACCAACATGGAAGATTGTCAATAAAAATGTGGCTTCGCTGTTTCCTCCAAATCTGAGAGCTCTTTGACTCCACAGAGTAAATCTAAAAATCTTTAATTAGGCTTTTATCCTACTTCCACACGACTGTGGGTTTATCACACGAGTCGAAGCCGAGTGTGATAATACGAGTAGTATCACATGAATCCATCTGTCTGGACGGACGGACGGACGGGCGGACGGCGGAGTCTTAGTAATAGGGTCCCGTTTTTACCCTTTGGGTACGTAACCCTAAAAACGCGACTTCGCTGTTTCCTCCAAATCTGAGAGCTCTGACTCCACAGAGTAAATCTAAAAATCTTTAATTAGGCTTTTACCCTATTTCCACACGACTGATAAAAGGAACACTTAAGACACCGTTCGATTTCTCAGATAGCGAGCCAAACAAATTGAGAGCACGGATACAGGTTTAGCGGGATTAGCGGGAATTAGCGAGATCTGGCTCGATCCTTGCCATTCCGCTAACAGCCCTTAATTCTTTAGTTCCGGCTGAACAGGAAAAGTGCTGTACAATGTTTTTACGAGGAAGGAATCTGTCTTTTCTTTACTTTTCGCCCGAATTCTAAAAATGTTGTTTATTATTAACAAGATCGGGTTACCAGTGGCGTTGGGCAAGAAATTGGACTAGTACAGCTGTAATAGTTTTATAGCCATACTAGCAACGAATTAAATACACACCTAATATTGGTTCTATAAAGGTTGATAAGCCGTTCAATGTCCGGCTTTTATTTCGCATATTTCTATTTTTACTGACTTAGTGTGAGAAATATGTGAACGTGTCTATACAAAATTTATCAGTGTATTTGAATAAGCAGTGAAAAGTTTTCAAAGTGAGCACTTTTCTATGCTGCAGGAGCAGCATGGAAAAATGCTGCTCCGTGCTGACAAATGAGATCTAATCCTAAGTCTTCTCTAAATATGATGTGCATGTCAATTATTGGTCGTCTATGAGGATGCCGAAGACAGTGCAAACAAGAAAAGAAATAGCCGAAATAGGTTAAACGATTTGGCTATAGTAATACAATCGGCCAGCTACCTGACGCCTTAATTTGTCAGCACTGACAAAATTATATAATTCAAGTTGCTTGTATCAGAGGTGGTGCAGGAATGAGTCAGAATGGTGAGGATGGAGTGTATCAAAAATTTTGAAATTGTATTCATTATTAAATTTGAACAGGCGGACAGAATGAAGTGACGGAGACAGGAGGTATGTATCCTTACATACCTTCTCTATTATACTATTATTATATTGTATTATACTATCCATGAAGGATAGAGTTTATTGCAACATCGTTACAAGTTCTAATCAAAGAATTAACGATGTACGGAAAAACCGAACCTTTGTTATTCATTCAATTCAAATTCAAAATTTCTTTATTTTCTCCACAATCTTATACCTAAGAATACATACTTAAGACTATAGTCAGATTTTAAATGGTAAAATGTAATACAAGATTGTGAGAGACTGGTGTGTCTGAACTAAGCAGAGCCTGTATCTCAGTACACCAGCCTCTCCCCACTAGGAGCTAAGCAGCCTGACGATATTATAGTCTAAAACCAATTATAACCCTAGATAATTGCAATTTCTTTAATTTTACATGATTTTTCCCATATCCGACATGTCGTTTCAAAATAAAACGTGGACTACGTTTGTATGGGAAAGTCTGATTCTGTCCAGGGTAAGCACTCTTAAGTTCGCCAATTAGTAACAGTTGTAGAAACAATAAAGTTCTAAATAAATGAGAACATTAAATAATAAACAAGGCAGCCAAACCAATAAATATATATACAACCTGGTATAACCCACGCCGACACGCGTAGTAAACGTTATATCGAAACTGGAAATTTTAAAATTATTTTACGGTTTCCATAAAACCGGTTTACGAGCGTGTTCGTTATATTCCAAAGGCTTACCGTTCGAGAAACGTTATTTCGCATTTAATAGGTTCCAATGGATCCGACGATCGTTTGTTGACAACTTGCAACTTGCGGAATTTAGAGCATCTTTAAACGTTCTCTTGAAGAATAATAAATTTATCATTGACATGAGTAAATTGTGACAATGAAAATAAGATTTCTAATAGGGAATATGCACGTATTTTTCTTATTTGCTTAACATCCTAATTAACTACAGTAAACAAATATGAAAGAAATATTAAAGTTTCAATTAGAAAGAGAAGTTCGATGTGGACTGGTGACGTCAAAGTCCACAACGTCTATACATTTGCCATAAAAAATAGCGTTTTTGCGAGTGAGATAGATATATTTGCGTAAAATCGGCATATCTTGTTCGTTTTTCTCGACTTTTGAACATTTTTGGATAAACTGGTTAGATAACATATATTTTTTCATGCATATTTATTGGATATTTTCCTGTCTGTGGTTTGACAAGTGCCAGTCAGACTCGCGTACGAAGGGTTCCGTACTATAAATCTATTAGAAATCCCGTTATTTTTATGGGAGCCTCACTTTTAAATATTTATTCTATTTTATTTTTAGTATTTGTTGTTAAAGTGGCAACAGAAACACATTATCTGTGAAAATTTCATCTGTCTAGCTATCACGATTCATGAGATACAGCCTGGTATCAGACAGAGACGGACAGACAGCGAAGTCTTAGTAAAGGGTCTCGTTTTATCCTTTGGGTACGGAACCCTAAAAAGTATCTGATTTGAGTTGTTGGAATTATGTGATAGTAGGTTAACGTTTGTTTATAATAATAATAATGTGCAGGTACTCGTAAATAGCAAAATCCATCAAAGATAAAACCCAGAATCTCCAAAATGATGGAAGCATCTGTTACCGTGTTGCGCCAAGGCGTCGAATATGTTATTCAAATATTTTTTATGTTTTGATAATATGTGTTTTTTTGGGAAAAGTTGTTTAGTATTGACTGAATCGATTTACCCATGCTGTGCCAAGGGTAAGTTAAAAAAAAAAAACAGTGGCACTCCGGGAGTGCCGACAGAAGTGAAAACTTGGTGTCGGTTACGGTAACGGTAAGTGTCACGAGTTCAATTGTTTTTTCCCTTCTCGAGAAATGCCCAACGCGTCTAAAGAAGTTTTCACATCAAAAATTGATTAAATTAACATGTATGAAAGATATATTATATATTAACTAGCTGTAACCCGCGACTTCGTCCGCGTAGAAGTCGAAAATGGTCCTAATTGGATCTTTTATTGGTTTTTTACGTTATAAATTGTGTTATGACATCCCGTTCCCGCTCCCGTTCCCGTCATTTGCAAGAGCAAAAGAGAACAAATAAACTGATTGTCTCATTTTTTTTGTCTTTCACTCAAAAAATTACGAAGTTTCACAATAATATAAATTCGCAACCCCTAATGCACCCCAGGGGATGCAATTTTTAAAATCTAATTTCTGTATTATTATTTTTTAGTGACTACTAATTCAAAAATGTCATGCGTCTCGCATCAAAAATGACGAAGATTCATATAAACTTGCAATCCCTATTTCACCCGTATAGGGATGTTATTTTCAAAATCTAATAAATGCATTACTATTTTCTACTAACTATTAAAATAAATTAGAAGTTTCATGTGTCTCACTTTAAAAATTACGAAGTTCCATGAAAAACTAGCAACCCCTATTTTATTTCCTTAGGGATGGAATTTCCAAAAATCCTTTCTTAGCGGACGTCTCTTAGTCACAATCTAGCTTCATGCCAAATTTCATCTTCATTGGCTAAGTAGTTTTTGAGATTTCGTGATGAGTGAGTGAGTGAGTGATTTTCGCTAATATATAAATAGAATATAAATTTTTAAGAGATTTTATTTTACCACTTTGTCGGCATGTTACCCATGCCAAATTACAGCTTTCTAGTACTAGTAGTGTCTGAGTAAAACCGCGGAGAGACAAACACACAGGCAGACAGCGAAACTATAAGGGTTCCTTGTTTACTACGTTTAAAAGAACGTAATTGTTAACTACGCACACACACTTTGACGTCATTTTCCCTTATGGGATAAATTTTTAACTATGTCTTGATAAAACCCGTAGATAAGCTTTTAAACCTTTTTAACACAGAATCCTTTGAGCTAGTGCACATTCGTTCGGAATCAAAGCGCTTCATTAGCGCAAGGGTATGTCTTTGTGGATAGAAAATACTCGAAAAAGAAAAGGGACCAGTTTGAGAATATGGCTTTATTTATAATGAGCTTCGTTAAGGTCGGTTAATTAAATGATCTATTTTTTGCTAGTTATATACTTACACAGAAACTATAACGATCTATGCGAGCGTTGCCATTGATATTATAACTTTTATTTTTATTCATTACATTCTTTCGTCCCTATGAGATACAAAAAACTCTCAATTCAGATTATATTATAATAGTATATAAAATTATGAACTTTAAGGAGAATATAGTTAGTATCATTGTGATGTAGCGCGAGGGGGTGTATTAAATCAAACACACTCGGAGTAGTTTCGTAGGTAACTGCTTGTTTTTTATTGATTTCAAAGAGTTTATAGAGACCATCAGTACAGACTTCTACACCCTTATATTTTTTCCAGTTCATAATTTTACCGTCGAAACCAATTATAGCCCTAGATAATTGCAATTACTTTAAAATTTTACCGAAGTCTGACATGTTGTTTCAAAATAAAACGTAGACTACGTTTGTATGGAAAAGTCTAGGGTAAGGGGATTCTTAAGAGGGAAGTATAGTACGCACTCGTCTATACAAAAAGGGCAAATGTGTTTCCAGTCCTATATGTTATCTGATCTCAATAATTTTTAGGGTTCTGTAGGGTAAAAACCAGACCCTATTACTAAGACTCCCCTGTCCGTCTGTTTATCTGTCACCAGGCTGTATATCATGAACCGCGACAGCTAGACAGTTTTTTTTTTACTGATGATGTATTTCTATTGCCTATTTAACAACAAATACTAAAAAAGAATATTTAAGTGGGGCTCCTACCATAGAACAAACGTGATTTTTTTTTATAAATAAAGGTATAGAACCTTTCGTACGCAATTCCGACTCGCACTTGGCCAATTATTTTGTATATTATTGACTTAATACAAGACTAGGTTTAAATTTTCTTTTTATTTCATAATTTGCTATAGTATTTCTATATTTGCAAATATGAAAAAAAAACTATAATTTTAGTATTTTTTTTTTAATTATTGTATCAATAACATATTAAAAAATCATTAAGAACCAATTATATTAGTGTAGTAGTGGAAAAATACCTTTTTGTATGGATTAGTGCTACTTTTTTTGTATGGATACTTCCTTACATGAAAATTTCTAACATCGTCAATAAATTATAGAACTAGGATCTTATCTGGGATATTTCCCGCTAAATACTTGACCTTAACTTTAAGACACGACTTAGCTCAATCAGTCATTAAAAAAAAAAAAAAACTTTCAAAGACGAACGAAAATTTCTTGTCCTCATTTTTTTAAATAATTTCGACATCGCGGGATGTAAAAGGTCAGAAACTAAGAAAATGTCGGTAAATATTCCCAAATAACCTTAATAAAACGTACTTAACATACCACAAAGGCTTTTAAACGCCCGTCAACCGTAATCATGTTTGCATATATCTACAGACCACGTTGCATCTTAAATCTCTTTGAAGATGAGTCAAAGGTAAGGAAGGCTACATACATATTACTTTTAACTCTACGATTTTATCCTTAACTAGTGGCCTGCACCGGCTTTGCACGTGTTTGTTTCAAACATGTAAAAGTTCCTATTAAATAGAGTATTTAAGAGGATAATCATCTATTTATGAAATCAACAATTGAAATGATCATCTTTTGAGCGTTGTCGATTTTTTGTGAACATGAAAATTAGTCGCGATTCGTGCTTATTTAACCGACTTCCACAAAGGAGGAGGTTACCTATTCGTCACGATATTTTATGTTTATTCAACGATTATTCGAAGGCGCCTGAACTGATTTTAAAACTTATTGTTTTTGTTTGAAAGAATATACTTGTCATGTGGTCCCATAATTTTTTTATTAAAAGCTGTTGTGTATTTTGGGGGTGAAGTCGGTTTTTAGTTTTGGAACATTATAGAAAATTTAAAGGAAATTGACTTCGTCATATAGCGCAGAAATCGCGACCGTCATAATAATTAAAATTAATTTGACGCCCGGAACGAAGAAGACTTTTTTTACATTAATACTATAATCTCGACTAACGTTTTATTCGGACGCACGAAACGAGACTATACGATGAAGAACTAAAACACGAATTGCAACTAATTTACTCGTTTACAAAAATCGACAACGCACGAAACGCGTCCACGACCATAAAAAACCGTTGCGTGGTTTAAAAGATCTGAGCGTGCATAGAGACAGACGGCGGGAAGCAAGATTGTTTTTATTGTGTATTGATATTGATGATCAATCCAACATAGCTTTTTGGAAAATGTATCTAGTAATATATCTTTATATTATTATAGTAATAACAATAACATAACGTTTGAAGGATAAAGTTCAAATAAAGGTTTATATATGTAATTTATATAAAAAAAGGCCTTTTTATTCAATGTTTTATTACTAGTACTGGTTTTAATTCTCTTTGAAGTCAAGTCAAAGAATTATTATTTTGATTGAATTTCAAATTTCAAAAGCTATAAAAGGTATGTTTTGAGTAACCAGTAAGAATATTATTACAACCTTTATTACATTTACAACAATTACATTTTACTGAATTTTTAGAAAGAGTTTTTAGTGACAATACGAAGTTTAAAAAAGAAGATTCATGAGATAAGTAGGCGATATTGCAACAATTATATATCCATGTTTTGCCTTTAAATTTTATAGTCAATATAAAAAAAAAACTCTTCTTTCAATAACAATATAGATATATTTGCAGACATATTCTAAAAAAGTTATCTTTTTCTCTCACTGTCAAAATCACAATGCTTACAATAGATGTAAAAAATAAATGTAAATTCCTCATGGACTCAACATTTAAAAAAATATAATATGAGATGACAACACTAATTTGTAAAACATAAACCTAATCAATAAACGGCAATAGAAAATTATTTTTACAAAACAGACACAAACGTTTAGAAAATTTCCTCTGACCCGGAATTTATAATAAAAATCAAATTTCACAAAGCGGATTCAGAATTTTCCTTTTCACGATACGCCTCAGGATCCATACTAATAATACGTAATTTCCGCGGCAAGTATATCATTTAAGAATCGCTGTCAATTACGAGACGAAAACTCTTTAATTATCTTACCTTCTCTATGTTCTTCTCAAGCTGCCGTCAAAACGAATAAAAAAAACCCACCTTTATAGTCTTGAACTAAAAAAAATATGAAATTAAAATATTGTCACTCAGAAAATTTAAAGAGATTTTTTTCACGTTTATTTTCGCAATACGATACGGGAGCGAGCGGCGCGCGACCGTCCCGCTTCGCAGTCGCCTATCGACTGACCGAGCGTAACTGACAGTCAACACGGCGTGCTAGGAACTGGACTGCATAGGAAAGAGCGCATGCGCTGTGCAACTACCCTCGAGATTCTACAATCAACCAACTGTGACCTTGTCAAACGGGCGAATTTGACGTTTATGGCGGGGTAATAAGCGCCATTTGTGGCGTGTACCGCGGTCTATGAATCTTTTTAAGAAAGTTTAGAGAACATTTTAAAGTTGATATTTGATTGTACCATAGTAACTGTAACGCAGATTAGTCGTAATAACCATCACTTTGCAATGTTCCGTTGTAGAGTCAATACTTTGCGAAAGTTTTAAAAGAAGTTTCTTGACTTTCCTTACTTTTTATGAACATTTATCTGATTAGATTTGACCACTGATATAAGCCTCGGTAGTATACATTTCTCAAGTACGTAATATTTTCGTAAGTTCGCCAACCGTCATTTTCGTTTTCTCAACATATTCGTCGAAAGATCAAGCAGAAAACTTCAAATGTAATAAAATTAATCAATTACTATTGTCATCACCTTTGGAAAAAAAAGTACAAAATCTTATCTTTATTACTAAATATATGGAACAGCAAAAAAAGATTTGAGCCACAAGGAATTAAATATAAAAAAAAATATTACCCAAAGAAATCTCAATAGGATTTTAATAGCCTATTTATATTTTTTTGTATTAAAACGACAAGGAAAAAGAGATAATGACATTCGCAAATTTAACTACAGCAATGAATTTAATCAAAACATGACGCGAACCCTATTTGTATTCAATCCGCATAATCCCCCGATTCAAGGGCACCTCGTGGTACTAAATCCCCTACGGGTATCATTATGACCCCATACTTTTTCCCCTAAAGTCGGCACCTCATTAAATTGCTTTGGGGTCTTTGGTGTAAAGTCACGGAGCTTATAATAAATAGAGTTAGCGTCATGATAAGATACATTGTACTGAATTTAATGTGATTTACTCACGTTGTGTAGTCGGAAAAGGCCGATTAGTTTTGTTGATTTAGAGGACCATCATCAGAGTGAGTATTAGGATCTGCAGCGACACGAGGGTAGCATTGCCCTCAAAGTAGTCGGCTTTCTCCGATTTCACTACCTAAAGCAAATAGGATTGTAAACTAGGTTTATAAATGATGATAGATACTGAAATCGTTTAAACAAAATTTGCCAATTGCTGTTTTGTTCTAGGCAACGATTATCGTATCATTTTTTTGCACGCGGCTATTGTGGTCTTTTGATACAGCAAAAAAATTCTAGGTCTTTGTTTTTAGCATTTATACGAAAGGTAATATAAGTATCTTACATATTTTACTTAGTCATATATATTTTATTTACGCAGCTTTTTGCAGAAAGCATTGAATTTATAAATAATGTATGAATCTAATGTACTTACTTGATCATATTTTTAGCTATATTATATAGGTATCTAATATATTTAACTAGGTCAAATATATTAACTTAGCTTCTTGCAGAGAGCATAAAATGTATAGATAATATAGGTATCTAATATACTTATATGGTCATGGATATTCTATCTCTATTTTGTTCTAAGCTTCTTGGAGAAAGCATAGAACTTTTTATCTGAATTTTTATATGCAAAATCAATAGAGACCCTTTTGTCGTGTAACGCCCCACAGTAATTTATACGCTAGTGAAAAACCCACATAAGCCTGTTATCTCAATAATGTTCTTACCGATGTTATAAATCCAACGAGGTTTCTTTATTCCGCTTTTACTTTTTTCCTCGACTTTACAAAAAACGTGAAATGTTTTTCACATACACGAGTATCAATCAAGTAAATTTATGTACATTTACAAATGTTTAATACATTAGTTGTATAATCCGTTGGATACAATAAAAGTTACAATAGGTGCTGTAAATTAACCAAAATTTTTAAGATTAATCAAAATAACTTTCATTCTTTTCCCACTGCTCGGCAAAGATCTCCTTTCATATGTTTCCATTACCACCAGTCCTTTTATCAATATAATATACATAAAGACTCGTGAGTTAAAAAGTCACCCTGTCTTTTAAACTCACAAGCCAAATTATTGAAGCAAGTTCAGTCCATGATACCAAAGATAATATAAATACTAACGTAACAGATACCCAACGCTATAGAAACGATTGGAGGGCACAAAGTAGGCAAAACTAGAGTTGCGGGTAGGCATACAGAGATGGCAGCACACAAGACTAGCAGAAAAAGTGTTAAATATGCTTTATTGACAGACAGTTAAAGGGTTAATAATATTTATTGCATTTCGTATAAGTCATATTTCTAAACTGGCTAATAGGCTGAGCTCAGCGGCTTACGCTATTAGAAGAATCAGGCAATTGACAGATGTAGCAACTGCTAGACTAGTTTACTTTAGTTACTTTCATAGTCTGATGTCCTACGGGATTTTTCTCTGGGGGAGTGCTGCTGATATACAGACTATTTTTATTTTACAGAAAAGGGCAATTCGTTTTATTTATGATTTAGGATCGAGAGACTCCCTAAGACTTTTGATGTGAAACTTTATACAAATTGACATTAATTTCAAATTTGACATTTTAAATTAATAATTATGACATAGCAATGTATTCTCAGTCCACACATCAAATTTTAATATCAGTATAATTGTAAGGTTGACGTTTTTGGAGAAAATGCTGCAGTACAGTTTGTTACCGCTTCTTCTGTACTTGCGCTTTGGAGGCGGCAGTAAACTTAGTTGTAAGAAAATGATCTGACGTCAACAACTAACTATTAAGAAATCGAAAGAAAAAAGAAATGACAATTCTCAAGTGATATTAATATCCAAAGATAAATAAATGATTTTTGACTTTTGACTTCGTCATATTTGATTAATTATAGTACTTCTTTCTATCTAGTGACAAGGAAGAGCAATAATTATGTTTATAAGGCGTTGGGTAGATGATGCTACTGAACTACTGTCTATAGGAAAAGTTGGTAAAAACCGATAAAAATGTTCGTCTTCTTACACAAAATTCGTTTGGCCGAGCACTGATTTGTCTGGGGGAAGCCGATTATTTATTTCATTTTCCGTTAATTGTGTTTATAGTCTTTTCCCTTTGGGAAATAGGCGTGATATTATTATGTTAGTATGTAAGTATGTTGTTCAGTAACATGGACAGGACTTACTTTTGAATTTGGCTGGTGGTTAATACGTCACCTTGTACTTATCTGATTTTACACCGCTACCCGGGTTACTCCATAAAATAATATGATAGTACGTCAAACCAAATTAGACTTTATTATTATACAATATGTAACAAAAACCCTGTCCGATCCTTGTAGGAGCAACTCAGACCGTCAATATGAACAACTTTTCCTATGGGACCAATGCTTGAAACTCGAAGAAAAAAATCGTCATTTTCATACAAAAGTATTCGGCTGGCCCAGCAATATGTATGAAAATGACGATTTTTTCTTTGAGTTTCAGGAAAAGTTGTTCATATTGACGGCCGTACATCAAAATTTATTATTTAAAACGAACGCATATGAATAGTTCGCGGTGCCCCCGGGGGCCCGTTCGCCCCAATGCCGAGACGAACCGGCTGGGAGCCCCTTAATATTATATGAGACATTTCATACAGCTAGTGATAAATTCTCTTACTTGAATTTTTTAGATGTCAAGATTCGCAAGGATAATGGAGATACGTAACGTAATATTTGAAGTCATTAGTTATGAATAAATTTTTTCACGCGGTTAGATTATCTATGCAGTCATGTATGATTTAAAACAACTAATGTTGGCCAAAAGCGAGTTGGACTCGTGCACAAAGGGTTTCGTTCAATTATCTATAAAAATAACGATTGTTGTATGGGAGGCCCACTTAAATAATTCTTTTATTCTGTATTTAGTATTTTTTATTATAGCGGCAACAGACATACATCATCTGTGAAAATTTCAACTGTCTAGCTATCATGGTTCATGAGATTCAGCCTGGTGACAGAGGGACAGAGACAGAAAGTGGAGTCTAAGTCTTCAAAAAATATTTCTTTTCGGTTGTATTTTTTTGTTTTAAATTTACTTTACACAGCCTATTAAGATGCATAAGATGATTCTAACGACAAAAGTGGCCGCTTCTGGCGAAAACCCGTTTTAAAACTAGACGGACTACGTATATTACTTTCAAAAGTTATTCATAAAATAGTGTAAAGGTCTTTTAGACATTGGTATAAATCAATTTTTTTAATATCACCATATTTAGTTTTATGCTACCATTTCGCCTTAGGCGTCCCTTCCCGGCCACTCTATCGTCAACGCGAGCATAGTTTGAAAAGCTTGTTATTTCATCCAGGGCAATGCTAGAAAAAGAAGCAAAGCAAAAGGGGAAAGATAGCGCCTGAGAGCTTGGTTTATATTTTATTGAATGAAATTACTATCATTATTAACTGTCCATTGAACGAATAGTCACTTTTCATTGGGTGCGGAAATTTCATAAAACTTGTTCCAGGTGATACGTGTTTTTCAGTAAGCCTTACAAGTGTGTGAAATAAATGTTTTTATTTAATATTTTCATTACATCTGCAAGGTTTTTATTGAATTGAATGAAAACAAGATACCTGTTAGTTTAAAAACATTTCAAGAAAGATCAGTCACAACGTCATAATCACGTACGAGCGTTTGTATGAAAAGTAAGACGGGAAGGCTGCTCTTTAATCCCTTCTACTGCCGCAGCTAGGTAAAAATATTTAAAAGGCAAAGCTCTGAAACTCCATAGATTCTGAGCAAAATTAATACATTTTGGGATATAAGAAAATTATAAATATAGAGCACGTTTTGGCCTCACGATATCTGGCACCTTCACAAACTGTGATCTTGTTTGAAACGTTTATTTTTTTTATTTCCTTATTCTTTCTGTACTGTTTGGAGTTTATGTGACGGAAAATCGTTATGGGATGTCGTGCCCCGTTGTGAAATTGTTATTGTATTTATACAGTGTTTCTTTTTATGCTCGCTTTGTTGCCGTATTGTTTTCAATTATGTTGTGTATTATTCGTATTAACATGCTTATTTTTTTTGTAGCGAAGTTCCTATTGGACGGGGCGCAAAAAAAGTGGAAGACTTTTCCGTCATGAATGAAAGTGAAAGGTCACAAGTTTGACTATCTCGTCGATTGCTCAGTTGGGAGAGCGTATCCCTGAGATTTTTGAATTTATTGTTTACTTTATTATTTTTATTAAGTATAGATTAAAAAAGTAAGATTTTTCCGTCTCTATTTTTCGTCACTTATTTATAATTTACTAAAAAAGTTACTTCGTTTTAACCGAGTGTTCCATGACACTAACGTTCTTTTTTATCATGATTAAGTAGGCATATAAGAATACTGTCTACTTAATTTAAACTGGATCATGTATTTTGTTCTTTAAATAAAAATGTTCCTAAACATTTTTTTTTTAATAAGATATCTTTATTTTCTTATTATAAATGGGCATGGGTAAAGTTGGCGTCTAACAGCCTTTAAATATGTTTAATTACCTAATACTAAGGCTAACAAAATATATTTAACTACGATACTGGACAACGTACCCAAAGGAACATATAAAGAAAATAAAAAAAATATCCTTCCATAAAAATTCAGGTCAGCTGATGATCGGTCAATTTGTATGGGAGGCCAATAAAATATTTTTTTTATATTTCGATGTATGTTCCGGAAACTTGTTCAGTATAATGGACTGAATTTAACCTTACATTTTGAATATATTTTGTTAGACCTCATGTAAGTAACTAAACTAAATAAATAAATAAATATATAGGGACATATAACACTGATGTGTACCAACCCCAACCCCAAAGTAAGTTCAAGACTTGTGTTATGGGATACTAACTCAACGATACTATGTTTTATAACAAACACATATATAGATAAACATCCAAGACCCAGGACAATTTGAAAAAGGCAATTTTTTAACTTGCCCTGACCGGGGATTGAACCCCGGGACCTCTGGGTGGCGGACTAGCATGGTGACCACTACGCCACGGAGGTCGTAAAATCGTCTAAACTAAGATGTAAAAATGTGTTGTATTTTTTTTTCATTATCATTATTTATCAAAGACCAATTTAGTTCCAGGCTAGCCATATTTTGTTTATCAATCATCAATATGATAACGTCATGAAAATGTAACTCGCCGATTTTCTTTCGCTCCTTAAGGGGCTACCTGAATTTTCCAGGGTCCAGTGCTGCCCCCATTTGTAATAAATCATTTGAAAGAAAACGGAGATATCATTTAAAATTTTGTCTTGACCAGACCCTAGATAACCCTCCAAACTATTTTATGAACAATTGTTTACAGTTTAAAGTGAGAACGTGAAGCTTTTCTACGCACAATTGCGAAAAACGGCCACTTTTGGAAAGAAAAAACTTCACGTTCTCACTTTAAACTGTAAACAGTAGTTCACAAATTAGTTTGTAGGGTTATCTAGGATCTGATCAAGACAAAATTTTAAATAATGTCTTCGTTTCTTATTAAATGATTTAATTCAAATGGGGGCAGCACTGGACCCCGAAAAATTCATGTAGCCCCTTAAAAATTCTATTTCTACACTCACATCATTCAATTTTTACTCTCATCAAACTTCTACCTCATAAACAAAGGCCTTAAGCATACCATTTCATCCTTTCTGCTTATGAAGGACTATTCTATAACGTTGCAAAAAAGCCGGTCAAGTGCGAGTCGGGCCCTGATAATTTAAGGGTTCCCTGCCTCCATACAATGTTTCAAAATTTTTAATTTTCAGTTCAGTAATATATAATAGGTAACAAGTACCTATCAGATCGGTTTAAAACCACTGATAAAAACACGTTTCTTGTATGACGATCCCTTATTATATATTATTATAACGACCCCCGTAATACAGAATCGGTAATTTTTTTTAAGTATTTAGTTAATGCTATTAAAAAATATCTAGAAAACGCTATTGCGTTAAAAATGCCAAAGAAGTTTTTTTTTTCTTATACTCTTAATTGACGACACCCTTTATCTTATTGTTAATAATCGGGGAAAAATTCAAGTGTCTTAGCTACTATGGTTCAAGAGATAGAGCCCTGAGTCAGACGTGGTCAAACAGATACACAACAGAGTCTCAGTAATAGGGTCCCTTTGACACCCTTCGGGTACGGAACCCTAAAAAGTAAGTCGCAAAATTTTCTTTCCTCCTTAAAAATCCTAATTCTGTACGCACTTCATTCGCCGACTTTAGTGGTTCCATCAACTTTCCACCCCATAAACGTCCCCGCGGAAGCATTGATTGCGCGACGAATTTACATTTTATAATTAAAGAATTAGATGCGGCCTGAGAAAACGGATATTTACTCGACTCACATTTTAATGACGTTCTTTGCAATCTTGTGACGTCTGTTGTTTAGGGTTAACGTTTATTTTATTGCTGGTGTTTAAGCTTTTAATTTTGGTGGAATTACAGCTCTTTAAATGGATGTTTTGTGACTTTTTGGTTATTTCTTTTTTATCATCGTGATATAATGTATTCCAGATTTTACGATCGCCTACTAAACGTTTTTATTATCTTTTGGCTTCTAGTAGGTACGTTTAGATCAAGGTAAAATGCGACACAAATAAGTTGAACAAAAATGGCGGACTTAAAAGCATTTTTGTACAAATTCCTAGCACGTAGGTTAAACCAAAATAGCGGTTATCGGTGCAGGTACAAATAATGCGCCGACGACTGTCGTTTTGGTTCAATTTACATGTCGGGAATTTGTACAAAAATGCTTTTAAGTCCGCCATTTTTGTTCAACTTATTTGTGTCGCATTGTAGTGTTGTAAAAACAGTCCAAAAGACTAAATATTCTGAAGCGTCTGTAAATCACAGACTTGACTCCACTGGTCGATATGTCAGTTATACTCTCAAGCTCTCGTTATAGACTCGAGTTCGGTATTAGTGCTCGAGTCAATTATGAGCTCGAGTCTGTTGATGGACTGACTCGCACTCGAGTCAGGTATTTTAATTTATTTTTATTGTTTATTTTAAGATTTTAATTTAATAACAATTGTTATCAGTAGTGTATTAGTTAATATCAAATACATTTTTTTATGATTGTTATCTTTGTTTAACTTGTACTAGAGAGTTCGTTAAGTAAAAGTTGCTTCGAGTTTGGTATTCAAACTCGAGTTGGTTTTATAACTCGAGTTCTAATTTAATTTTAAAACAAAAATATAATAAATCTCGAAACTACGCAAATTTATTGATTCGTAAAAGTAAAAATAATACAATCAAAAAGGAAATAATCGAAAATAAAAAAAATCATGTACGTCTTTGGCAAATCTTGAATAGGATAACGGGTAGAATTAAAAAATCTGTTGATGATGTTATATCAAAATCTTTTGAAAAACAAAACTCTTTAAAACAAATAGCTAATAATTTTGCGAATACATTTGATCACAATGTCAAAAAGATTATATTAAAATGTCCTAAATCATTATTGAGTGAGTCGTCTTATAGAGCACCTGCAAATGTAAGTATGCGATTTATTCCGGCCAATAAAACTTTAATTAAGAAAATTATTGATAATACAAATATAAAAAAGCGCCCGGTTTAGATGGAATAAGAGCTATCGATATAAAAATACTCACCAATAAAATAAGTTCGGTTATAACTAAATTCATTAACTTGAGCGTCTCAAATGGTAAATATCCGGCTCTCCTTAAAACTGGAATAGTCCGACCTATACACAAGAAAGGCAACAGAATATGACAATTTCAGACCAATAACCATATTGTCCATTCTGGACAAAATCACTGAAAAATATATAAGCAATCAAATATACGACTTCTACGGCAAAAATCACATTCTAAATGAAAAACAGTACGGATTTCAACCAAATAAAAGTACAACACAACTTCTGTCGGCTTTTACGGATAGTATATATAGACATTTAGACAACAAAAAACACGTAGTGGTTGTGTTTATTGACTACAGCAGGGCCTTTGACACTCTTAGACATGACACACTTATAGATAGTCTAGAAGACACTGGAATCAGAGGGAAGCTTCTTGAGTGGTGTAAGGATTATTTAAAAGATAGAAGTTATGTAGTCAAGGTTTCTGATGAATATAGTCACCCGATAAACGCAACTGAAGGAACGGCGCAAGGTTCTGTTTTGGGTCTACTGCACTACCTCGCCTATGTAAATAGTCTGGCCAATGTCATCAAAGAAAGTGAAATTTTTCAATTCGCTGACGACACCTGCCTGCTAGCAACAGGAAAAAGCGTAAAAGAAGCGATAGGAAAATTACAAAGGGATTTTGATAGTCTGAGTAAATGGTCACATGACAATGGTTTGGTACTTAATGCAAACAAAACAAAATTAATGTACATAAGTACTAGTAAAAACAGGCAGGACGAAATACCACAATTGATTGCACACAATCATGCATGCTTACATAAACAAAATGGTAACATACGGGTGTTGTGTGATAGATATTGTTGACAAACATACATACCTGGGACTAGTATTTGACGACCGAGCTAATTGGAAAGAACATACCAGACACGTCTGCAATAAACTGAGAAGTATTTTGGCAAAATTTTCCATTATAAAATATCAAGTACCATACCGAACACTGTTGATACTTTATAAATCTCTAGCCGAATCAACTATTTCGTATGGATTGTCAAGTTATGGCAGAACAAACAAAACCAACATTAACCAAATTTATTCGCTACAACTACGTATTTTGAAAAAAATTGTACCAAAAAATATAAAAGAAAAATGTAATGAAGAATATTATAAACTATTTTCAATATGCAAAATTATACCTATTCATGAAAAAATAAAACTTACGTTACTAAAAGAGGAATTTTATAATGAAAAAATACAAAATAAATATAACACAAAACATTATAAAATAACTACACGTAGAACATTAGACAATAAACTTATTCTTCCGAAATATAATAACTTACACGGAAAAAGGACTTTACAATACATGGTACCAGATCTTATAAATAACTTACCAAAAGAATTAAAAACACAACTAAATAAAACAAATTTGAAATTTAAGCTAAAAAAATACTTCATACAAAATATACCAAATTAGGTTACAAAAAAATAAATAAAATAAAACTTACCGCACATAACTAATCGGAAATAAAACATCACCCTATGTACCTTTGCATAGTTGTTTGCTCGAGCATTGAGAACCGGTTCCCCCGGGCCTCCAGCGACGGCGCCTACACTTTACACTTTATTGTGTCAAGTCAACGCGTATTTATAATAAGTAGGTACATTGAAGAGGTTTGAATTATTATAGGGTACATCATTTATATTATTTATTAAACATTATAACAAAAATGTAATGTTACTTAACCCCTTTAATACATAATTGATAGGTAGTTATTCTTAATGTATTTACTTTTTAAGATTTTTTTGTATGGCAATTCCAACGTTTGGAAAATCTCTAATGAGATTATATAGCGTTGTTTATTATTGAAGATTGTATATTATTGTTTGAATGAATAAAATAAATAAATAAATAAAAAATTCAACTCGAGTTTTTTTGCGATTCAAGTCCGTGCTCCGACGAATCGTGCTCGACTCGACTCTGACTTGTGAATGTCTTGCCAATCGAGCATGCAAAATTAAGTCGAGTTTGCAATTGTAGATTCTCGAACTAGAGTTTTTTTTTACAACACCAGATCAAGGCCCTGCCACACTTTGATGGAGCAATATAGTCTTGTTACGATTTCTAAAAGAAAAAAAAAGAGTGCCGTGTTTTCTCCTTATCACCGACCGAGTATGGTATGGTTATAGGCACACTTCAAATTGCATATACTTGAATTGGGCCTATAACCCGACCATGAAATAAATATACTTGTACGTAGTATCATAAATATAGTCTTTCTCTTACCCGGTCGCTCGGTGTCAAATCTACACTATGTGACATCGCGCGGGCTCCAGCACTCCTCCGCCTCTCTTCGGCGCAGCAGGGGGGGGGGGGGGCATGCCCATATATAAGGCGCGGCGGCCGGCGCTCGTCCTCTTTTCTTCGGCTGCATCTCAAGCTAAGTAGTTCTTCTACCTAGAAGGGCTACTCAACGGATCTAGTGCCTATAACTCACGACCCTAACTACCTAATCTGTACCTAGTGTTCTTGTGAATCTTTGTAACTAATGTAATGTAATAGTTGTTCATTATACCTATCTCATTTGCCAATATCTTTCCTTTATCTCATCTATCCTCCTAGATCCTAAATCTAGGTTTTACTAACCAAAACGGTACAACTACTTGAATAAATAAATATACAATATGTAACAAAAGCCCTGTCCGATCCCTGTAGAAGCAACTTAGACCGTCAATATAAACAACTTTTCCTATGAGACCGATGCTTGAAACTCGAAGACAAAATCGACAACTTCATACAAATTGCTGGGCCGGCCGAACACTTTTGTATGAAAATTTCGATTTTTTTTCGAGCATCAAGCATTGGTCCCACAGGAAAAGTTGTTAATATTGACGATATGAGTTGCTCCTATAAGAAAGGATCAGACAAGGTTTTTGTTACATATTGTATGAAATGAATATATAGGGACAAATAACACAGATCGAGCTAGCCCCAAAGTAAGTTCGAGACTTGTGTTATGAATAAGATACTAACTCAACGATACCATATTTTATAACAAATACATATATCGATAAACCATTAAGATCCAGGACAATTTGAAAAACTTCCCCTGACCTGGGATCGAACCCTCTGGGTGGCGGGCTAGCCTAATGACTGCACTACGTCACGGAGGTCGTCAAGTATGTTCTTTCTTGTATATTTTAAATCTTTGATTATAGTAGATCCGCGTCTGTTTAAAATAATATTTTTGAAACCCAAAGACGTGTACTCATTCAAAGAGTGTGTAACTTTTACTTCCGCAATATCTTAAATCCATCAAGGAAAACGTTACCGTATTCACCACAATTTGATAACATTTTACACGATTAACACATAAATAAATATTCATTTTACCATAAAACGTCATAATTTATTCTCTGAAACGTATGTTTTCCACAATTCTCAATTAAAACATCAGGTTTACTTAAACTATATTAAAATATTCACCGCTTATTAGTATACTGGTGCATATCGGAACACATAATTTTAAATATGTGTATATTATTTTTGGTAACTTTTAATTGTACTAATTAGGTACGTTCTGTATTTATATTTTACAGATAAATATATGCATCATTATCATCATCACTGTTTTATGCCGCATGAAGTCCACTGCTGGTCATAGGCCTATCCCAAGGATTTTCAAAATTACAGATCTAATGCGGCCTGCATCCAGCTTATACCAGCCACCTAAGTCAGGATTCGTCATGTGACCACCTTCGAATACAATTTATGCACCAGGAGACTTTAATATACGAGTGCCTATATAATAAGTATTCGCCCAGTTCCTTAAGTAATATGAGAGTGTTTAAAATTTTTTACAAAATAGACCTATTTTTACTACTCATGATTATGAAAAAAGGCATCGTTATAAAAAGGTAATTCATAATTACAAAAAAAGAAATGTGGTGTCGTGGGACACCAGGTAGGAACGAAGTTCAAAAGTTCTTGTGTATACGACTGTCGCGCCTGCGCACGTCTCATTTAACGGTTTTATTTAACGAGGTCATCCTTACGGTTTTACTATCACATTTTTTTCAGTTCGGTCGCGCAGCAAAATCCCTATCTCCTCCAAGCCTGCCGTAAGGAACTTCGTTCCAATAAAATTTTGACGTATATTTTCTTTTACCGAATAATAAATTATGCTTATCAATGTATGCTTAATGACATTATGCATTCCACAATTATGTGTGTGTACAGTCTCCCGCAGTCTACTCGTGTATTCATCGCTCATGTATTTTCAACAGGATTTGCCAAACAAATAAGGTGATTTCCACACGCTATTCGGGTCACTACCGAATGTGCTAAATAATTCAATGAATGAATTTTCCATATCTTTTCAATAAGATTAAAAGGCATCGATGCGGAAAATGGGAAATAAATTGAGTTACAAAAAACAGTATTGATTTTTGCTTTTCAAATTTTGTTTTAATTTACTAAGGGTGCAAAAGAATTCCTGGCTCGAAGGAACGATGGTAGGTGGAATAAGGCCGTCACCAAGTGGTATCCCAGAAATAGTAAAAGTATTGTAGGACGTCCGGCAGCTAGGTGGGTCAACGATCTTAGGCAAGTTGCTGGAAGAAACTGGTTTGCGATGGCAAGGGATAGAACAAGATGGATGGACGCAGACAGAAGTGTGTCTCTGAACAGCAGTGGATCTCTGAAAGCTGACAATGATGATGATGTAAGAGAATATTCTAAAATTATGCCTTATTGCGTATTTTTAATGGCATCGGCAAGATTAATAAAATAATGCGAGATAAAAATGTTACTTAGTGAATAATGGGTAAATGGGCAGACATACGTAAAAGACGTTGCTCAAGTGCAGAAAGTGCAGCAAAACCGTCGTCTAGCACCCCCTAATAATGATCATCTCAATCGATATTTTGGCCTTTCCGTTTGTTTCCTGCTATACGTGAGTAAATACTCCTAATTGACACCAATTGACAAAGAAAAAGACATTGTCTACTTACAAAATGGAGCTGGCTTATAAAGGTAGACGCCCACGAGTGCCTATACGCAAAACGTTGCAAACATGTTAAACGCGAGGAAGTACTGATAATTTTTTATTCTAGCCTGTCGATGTTGTGTCCCATTGCTGGAAGGCCTCACCCCTTCTTTTCTTCCACTCGTCTCTGTCCTCTGCGATCTCTTTTCATTCTATGGTACAAGAATCGAGGTCATCCTGCAATCTCGTCCTCTGTCTGTCTCTACTTCGACGGCCATCTGGCAGCCTGAATGTAACTAGTTTCGCCTATCTTTCCGGGCCCATTTGACAGACGTGCCCAGCCCAGGTCCACTTCAGACTGGCAGCCTTTACTCCTACATCTGCAAGCTCTGTGTTTCCCACCTTGTATATGTGACGCAATCTAAGGATACTGCGTACAGATACTTTATCACGTCTTTATGCCTAAAGGGTTAGACAGAGCCTAGGGCTGTACCAAACTGTTGAACCAAAATGGCGGTTATCGGCGCAGGTACAAATACAAAACCCTTTATTGCACAAAATAAATAAATCAGGCCATAATTATCTTAAAAACTAGGAAATGCGCAAAAGGCGGCCTTATCGCTAAGCAATTTCTTCCAGGCAACCTCGCTATATAGAAAATAGTAATGGGAAATTAGGTAGTGCGGGGCGGTCAATATAAACATACTTTTATATAAAATTAAAAATAAACATACATATACATCTTACATAAATACATACAACTTACACTGAAAACAAAATGATATTAACAGTACGAGATGAAGAGAAATGGAAACAAGGGAAAGATATTTATTTACTTTTCATAAGGATAGAAAATAAGATTTAACTTGGGATTTGAAGCTTGCTAACGTTTCGGCGGATAGTAAGTGGTAGTAAGTTCCATAGGCGTACGGCTCGAACAGAGTAAGAACGTGAGAAAAAGTCAGTGAAGTGAAAAGGTATTCTTGAAGAAAGATTTTCAGAGCTGCGTAGAAGACGAACTTGAGACTCACTGAAGAATGTAAATAATTCTCGTAAATAGTTACGAGAGGTAGGATTTAAAAGAATTGTGTACAACGTAGACAGGATGTGCCAGTCACGGCGACGCGACGTCGGATCGGAAGCCACTTGAGTTCATTACGAAAGTGAGAAACATGGTCATATTTACGAAGGCCATATATGTATTGAATAAACATGTTTTGGAGACGCTCAAGCTTATCAAGTTGCTCCTCAGGAGGCCCGGGATAACAAGTATCAGCGTAGTCTAAGATGGGAAAAAGAAGGGTGTGTGCGAGCGTAATTTTGTAACCGTTACAGATATCTGTGATTAATAATGTGTTTGTAATAATATTGTAAAGATTATACTTTTGTGAACCGTGATAGAATAACCAATATACTATTTGATAAGTAAAGATGTACTAAATGTTTTCCAAGTAAATCAATGTACCTACAAATTGTAACAATAGTGAAATATGATGAATTGAAATAGTTGTAGCTTAGCTTTAAAAAGTTTTAAGAATTATTTTAAGAAAATAGTTGTTTTGATGGAAATATATTATTATTTGAAATAAATTGGTTTTCCTCCCTCATCCTGGTATTTCTAACAAGTGCATGTAAGCGAGTAATAAAGATATAAACAGATAAAATGTTGAGGCGCAAAAAATCTAAATATATATAACTCAAAGGTGACTGACTGACTGACATAGTGATCTATCAACGCACAGCCCAAACCACTGGACGGATCGGGCTGAAATTTGGCATGCAGAAAGGATTTTGATCAATTCTACCCCCAAGGGGATAAAATAGGGGATGAAAGTCTGTATGAAACTTTGTCAATTTTAAACCGATCGGGCTGAGACTTTGCATGCATAAAGCTACTATGACGTAGGCATTCCCTAAGAAAGGATTTTGATAAATTACACCCCTACGCGAGCGAAGCCGCGGGCAAAAGCTAGTGAAACTATAAAATTACAACCCAATATACTTACATTGTACTTTCGTTGGACAGAAGAAACGCTAGAGTGGAGACCCAGAACTAGCGGCAGGGGTGTTGGTAGACCAGTTACGAGATGGACCGATGATCTGGTCAAAGTTGCCGGAAAGACTTCGTTGAGGAAAACTAAAGATCGAACGGAATGGCGTGCATTGCTAGTGGCCTGTACTCAGGATTAGATAATAATGAGCCGTAAAAGAAGAAAACGATTCTTACTATTTAAACTATTGCATACCTTTTAGTATATACACCTGCATATAGCATATAGTTTAGATTACAAAATTACAGATATAAACACATACAAAGTGTAACCGATAGGGGGTATCATCCCAAAAGGGAGTAAACATACTAATCAATGTGAACAACTTTTACTATGGGACCATCCCTGTAATCGTAAAAAAATTTCACCTCCATACAAAATTAAATACCTACCGTCCCAAAATGTATGGAGCTGCCGATTTTTTTTAAGATTAGTAAAGGTTGTTCACATTGATTAGTATATTTAATTGTTTACTCCTTTTCGGGTTGATACCTCCTTTCCGTAACACGTTGTATATCACACATACAATGTACACACATATACATACATTACATACCAACATCTACTATGAATGACGATGGTAATATAACGTGTGAGAAAATGCTCCATTGAAGTTTATTGCCGCAACTTCTGCACTTGCGCTAAAAAAACTGCACGAAATTTTTGTTTAGATCTGACGTCATGAACTGTTATGAAATCAAAGGACATTTGACAATTTTCAAGTGATACAGACTTTTAAAGATAAATAAATAATTTAACCTTGACTTTTAAAAAAATCTGTGTCAGGTAACATTGTCACCTGTGAGCGCTTACCTTTAATCGTACGATAAACTGGGATCCACGTATTTAATTTATATGGAGTCGTTAAACTCAGCGGGTACCAGATGTTACTTTAATAAAACCAAATGAATGTTCGCTCAGTGCTTACATTCAGCTAGGAAGGTGTTTTGCCTTTACGCGTCCACTTTCCCGGTTGTTAATAGAAACAAGTAATATTTATGGTTATCTTTTTGTATTGTATAATGTCTTTTTCTAAATTTTTTTTTTATTTTATAAGTTATGCAACTATTATTACTCTAATATCTTTAATATGACGACCTCTCTGGCGTAATGGTCAACACGCTAGACTGCCAATCCGGAGGTTCTGGGTTCGATCCCCAGCCAGGGCAAGTTGGTAAATGGCGTTTTTCAAATGGTCCTGGGTCTTGGGTGTTTATCTATATATGTATTTACTATAAAATATAATATCGTTGGGTTAGTAGCCCATAACACAAGCTTAAGCTTATTTTGGGGCTAGTTCAATATGAGTGATTTGTCCCTACTTATATAATTAAAAAAATATATAAAAGAATATTTGAGCTAACTTAACCTTGATAATTTTTTATTTAATATTTGTTATATTTATCGCAAAGTTTGTACTCATTTTCAATCAATCTCAACTACCACCAAAACTGGTGGTAGTTGAAATTGATTGAAGATTGTGCAGATTTCTTTACGTTGTTTTCCTTCTGGTGAAGGAAAACAACGTAAAGAAATCTGCACACTTGTTCACTAGTGAGTTATTATGACTCAACAATCATGTCACTGGGTCTCACAAGAAGGCTCAATGTTGCTCAGCGCGCTATGGAGAGGGCAATGCTCGGTGTTTCTCTACGTGATCGAATCAGAAATGCGGAAATTCGTAAAAGAACAAAAGTCACTGACATAGCCCAGCGGATAAGCTCGTTGAAGTGGCAGTGGGCGGGACACATAGCGCGAAGAACCGATGGCCGATCAGGCAAAAAGGTTCTCGAATGGTGACCGCGTACTGGCAAGCGAAGCGTAGGACCCACAAGGTGGTCAGACGGTCTGACCAAAGTCGCTGGAAAGCGCTGGATGCAGGCCGCTATTGATCGGTCATTTTGGAAATCCTTGGGAGACGCTTATGTCCAGCAGTGGACGTTTTGCGGCTGAAATGATGATGATGATGTTGAATCATGTCACTAGATGATAGTCCTTGAGTCACGTCTGATACCCTTAGGCAATTCGAATAATCTGAAACCAGTGTAAGCTATTCACACACCCAATAAGTAAGTATGTACGCAGTAAACCGATTGGATGAAGCAAGCAAGGACCAGAAAAGATTGGAAAAAGAAAGGCCTCTATGGAAATGGCCTCCATTGCCGCAGAGGCAACTTCCAAAACACACAAAAAAAGGAAACATAAATTGTTGAATGTTTTTTGGAAGAATAAAGGATTTTATTTTAAACGAATAAATTACACAATATGTAACAAAAACCCTGTCCAATCCTTGTAGGAGCAACTCAGACCGTCAATATGAACAACTTTTCCTATGGGACCAACGTTCGAAACTCGAAAAAATCGACATTTTCATACAAAAGTGTTCGGCCCGCCCGGCAATTGGTATGAAAATGTCGTTTTTTTTTTCGAGTTTTAAGCTTGGTCCCAGAGGAAAAGTTGTTCAAATTGATGGTCTGAATTGCACCAACAATAATCGGACAGGGTTTTTATTACATGTTGTATACGATACCGATACCGAAGACCGTGCCAAGTGTACGTTAATTTGTAAGAAGTCGTTAAACTCAACGGGCGCCAGATGTCGCTTTAATAAAACCAAATCAATGTTCGCTCAGTGCTTACATTCAGTTAGGAAGGTGTTTTGTCTTTACGCGTCCATTTCCTCATTTTTAGGGTTTCGTAGTAAACAAGGAACCCTTATAGTTTCGCCATGTCTGTCTGTCTGTCCATCTGCGGTTTTACTCAGCGACTATAAGTACTAGAAAGCTGTGATTTGACATGGGTATGTATATTAATTATGCGGAAAAAGTGGTAAAATAAAATATTGAAAAAAAAATATTTTTAAAATTGCTCAGATACAAGTTAAGTGAAAATTCATTTTTTTCGAAAAAAAATTTTCAGCTATAATATATATGATGAAAATAAAAGGAAAACTATCAAAGCTACGTAGGGTTTACAAATTAAAAAGTTATAGGCGATCAACTTATAAAATGTACTCGGAAAAGGAAAAGTTAGCGTTCCTAACTGCACTTTGGAACCCTACACTGTGCGAGGCCCGACACGCACTAGGCCAATTATTTATAGAAATTAGAGGAGAATGTAGACTTACTAACTTTATAGTAATAGTAGTAGATTTATAAACAATTTTGCACTTAAATTATCATTATACTATGTGACATCGCGCGGGCTCCAGCACTCCTCCTCCCCTCTTCGGCGCAGCGGAGGGGGGGGCCATGCCCATATATAAGGCGCGGCGGCCGGCGCTCGTCCTCTTTTTCTTCGGCTGCATCTCAAGCTAAGTAGTTCTTCTACCTAGAAGGGCTACTCAACGGATCTAGTGCCTATAACTCACGACCCTGACTACCTAATCTGTACCTAGTGTTCTTGTGAATCTTTGTAACTAATGTAATGTAATGGTTGTTCATTATACCTATCTCATTTGCCAATATCTAGTCTTTCCTTTATCTCATCTATCCTCCTAGATCCTAAATCTGGGTTTTACTAACCATAACGGTACAACTATAGTACCTCTTTGAGCTGCAGACAAGCTACCTTATTCTTTGACCCACTACATTGCCTATGGCAATTTAAAAAAAATATATATTGAACTTAACTATCATAAGAACAACACTAAATATGAATAAAAGATTATCCAGACAAACATAAAGAATTTTACCCTAGCTGAAACGGGGACGCTCTGCGCTTGCTCGGTCAATAAAATAGTGAAGGGTTGCTAGCAGCGATACCTATTGATTGATATGATTCCGGTTCTCTCACATTTTTCAATCACTATTTATAATCTGCGCGGGAAGAAAAGCAGCTCGTACACCTGTTTTAGAGTTCCGTACCCAAAGAGTAAAAACGGGACCCTATTACTAAAACTCCGTTGTCCGTCTGTCCGTCTGTCTGTCAGACAATTGCAATTTTCACAGATGATTTATTTCTGTTACCGCTATAACACCATAGCCGCTATAAAATAAATGTTTAAGGGGGGCTCCTATACAAAATATGTGATTTTTATAGATAATGGTACGGAACCCTTGGCCGCTTATTTTTCTTTTCTCCTAGACCTACATTATAGGCCAGCTAGGTCATCGGTAAATAAATAAATAAATAAATATATGGGGACAAATAACACTGATTGAGCTAGCCCCAAAGTAAGTTCGAGACTTGTGTTATGGGATACTAACTCAACGATACTATATTTTATAACAAATACATATATAGATAAACATCCAAGACCTAGGACAATTTGAAAAAGGCCATTTTCCAACTTGCCCTGACCGGGGATCGAACCCGGGACCTCTGGGTGGCGGACTGGCATGGTGACCACTACGCCACGGAGGTCGTCAAAGTATCCGTAAGTATAATATACTTGATTATTTTTACTCTAAAATACCGGCACCTGTTCATTTCCTACATCCGTGGCAGGTCAAATCCGTCAAGCGGAGATTTCATCAGCGAGGAATCGCCGTAATCGATACCAATCATTATATCTCGGATCAAATCGCTGATTTCATTTCCTAAATCACGTGCGATTTCATTTCAGGGATTTGTCTCCTCTTATTTGCTTTAGAATTAAGTCACAGAATTAATAGGTGCTAAAAAGTACTAACGAACAGAACGCCAGCTCACCCCCTTTCGCTAGATGTCGTTTCTGAGTAAGTATCCTACACATAGAAATATATCCTCCGCATATGGCTCTGGAATGCTTTACCCGTTGACATCAGAGAAATTTCTACTAAATTCTCTTTTAAAAGAAAAGTTCACGCCCACCTTTTAAACTCCCTTCCTCATAAAATCATCATTATTTAGTTCTTCTTTTGATAGCTAGATGTATATGTAAGTATTGTATAAGTAGATATTTATTATGAAATGTATATATAATGTAATTGTATATTATATAGTAATATTTTCAATGTAAGTATATGTGTATTGTTTTTTTGTGCCGCATAATTTTCTCTGATTATCCCTATGGTTGACTGGGAGAAAATGCTTTTAGCATTAAGTCCGCCATTTGTTAAAAGTATATTTGTACTTTGGAACAATAAAGTTTGATAAAATAAAATAAAATATGGTTTCATAGTGGAGTGTCCAGGCAAAGCCTCCGTGGCGTAGTGGTCACCATGCTAGTCCGCCACCCAGAGGTCCCGGGTTCGATCCCCGGTCAGGCCAAGTTGGAAAATGATCTTATTCAAATTGTCCTGGGTCTTGGATGTTTATGTATATATGTATTTGTTATAAAATATAGCATCGTTGAGTTAGTATCCCATAACACAAGTCTCGAACTTACTTTGGGGCTAGCTCAATCAGTGTTGTATGACCCTATATTATTTATATATTTAAGAGTCCCCTTACCCTAGACAGAAATAGACTTTCCCATACAAACGTAGTCTTCGTTTTATTTTGAAACGTCATGTCGGATATGGGCAAAATTATGTTATTTTAAAGAAATTGCAACTATCCAGGGTTATAATTGGTTTTCTACAATAAAATTATGAACTTAAAAGAGAATATAGTGTAATATATCATATTTGACCATCAGTATGGAAAACTTCTACACCCTTATATTTTCTTTCCAGTTCATAATTTTACAGTAGGAAACCAATTATAGCCCTAGATAATTGCAATTTCTTTAAAATACTAAATTTTTACCGAAATCGGACATGTCGTTTCAAAATAAAACGTAGACTACGTTTGTATGGACAAGTCTAGTGTACGGGGATTCTTAAAGCCGAACGTGTTCATAGTTAACTCTTTTTTTAAAGGTCCCATAGAAGTTTTATCAAAATTGATTGTGTAGTTTAGGGGTGAAGTCGGATATTAGTTTTGAAAAATGTATACAAACGCAGCACCAAGCTGCGACTTACTTTTTGAACACTGACATTGTGATGAATCCAATAGCATTCAATTTTTAGTTTACCTAATAAAGGCACTTGGCAGATCCTATTGTTTCTGATTTCACACATCCTAACGACCGCGTTTTTCTGACATTTTTGACATCCGATCCTTGACAATACATTTAATTTAAGGAGCCTGAACAGGGAACCGTATATGGAGGGAGAGGCAAATCAATAATTGAAATGACACATTGCTTGTAATTATTTATTTTTACTCAGTTCTGGGATGTATCACGGAGAACAGAAAAGAACGTCAATAAAGACAAACGATGTACGAAAACGAAAAATGTTTGGGCACCATACGACAAGATAATTCACTGTTCTCCAAAAACTGAAATCCCAAGAACTTTTTTCCAAATGTCAAAACAAAGATGAACTAAAGGATTTGTATATAATTTTTCAAAACTAAAAACCGACTTCGCCCCCAAACTACACAACCGATTTTGATAAAATGTCCATGGTACTACCAGGAAAGTATACCCTTTCAAACAAAAAAAGAATTTTTCAAATCGGTCCAGACGTCTTTGCATAATCGGTGAACATACATAAAAAAATAAACAAAGGATCTCGACGAATTGATAACTATCCTCCTTTTTTGGAAGTCGGTTAAAAATATAGACGAATGACGTCATTAAACTCAAAATTCAAATGTTTATTCAGTAATTAGACCTTTACAGGCACTTTTACACGTCAATAAGTATAATTTACATTACGTGTAGTTTATATTGAAATTTTATTTATTTTAAAGTAAAACTACCGATACCAGCGCTTCATAACGACCACTGCTGAGAAGAAACGCCGAAAGATCAACATAGAGAGCAGAACAATCAAAAGAGAAACATAGTTCCTGGAAGTCAAATAGTGCTCTTAATATCAGTTTTTCTGCAATAATAAATCTAAAATACATTGAGAATGGATATGATCATAACAAGTGATATTATTTCGTGAGGTTTTATTTTCTTGACATTACCAAAACATTTATTTATGACCTAGTTTACTGGATCAAATTGGGCACTTTAGTACCCAATTTGACCAAAAACATCACGAAAGTAAAGACGAAGGCAACGAGAGGAAAAGGAAAGCCAAGGAGGATGTTCATGTATGAAGTAAAGGAAAAAGCAGAAGTTTGGTCGTACTCGTATAGGGAAGTGAAGCATTTGGCTAAAGATCAGGAGGCGTAGAAAATAATCCACCGAGAGGACCATAGTTCTTAAATATTTTGATAAGCGGTCCCAAAACAGGTTTTCTTGTTCGAAAATAAAACCTCTTTTCAACTTAAATCAGATACTTTTATATTGTTAGTTTCTTGGAGTCAAATAATATCAGTTTGTAATAAATATAGAATCACGTTGGAAATGGATATATTCAATGACAAGTGACATTATTATGTAAGGTTTTATTTTTCTAACCCCGTGGCCAAACCAAAAAAGAAATGTGGTGTCGTGGGACACCAGGTAGGAACGAAGTTCAAAAGTTCTTGTGTATACGACTGTCGCGCCTGCGCACGTCTCATTTAACGGTTTTATTTAACTATCCTTACGGTTTTACTATCACATTTTTTTCAGTTCGGTCGCGCAGCAAAATCCCTATCTCCTCCAAGCCGTAAGGAACTTCGTTCCAATAATTTATTTTTGACCCAGGAAAGTACCCAATAGGGGTGACGACAGGGTTTGAAAAGTATAATTGTAATTAGTCCGTCTTTGAGATTGACCAAAAATAATGGACCCATATTTTTCAGTATGCCAAAAAAGTAAAAATTAACAAAGATACGAAGCACTTAAGTTCCGGAGTGGAGGCTTGCGACGTCACCTCTTGTCCTTTTAGTCTTTGTCAAGTCCCATCTGTTCGTTTTATTTTTTTCAGTCATACGTCAATCGTGTCGTGACCATATAAAGAGGCGATTCGACGATTATTGACGATGATATATTTACTCATATTATCTCACAAAAATTGAAAGAAATATGTATTTTAAAATACTTGTGTACAAAACCTTCAGCAATAGTGACCCATCACGCACGAGCTTGACATGATGTGACAATGATTTATGAGATCAGTGACAAACGATGACTGCGCTTTTTGACATGATAGCGAGACGAACGAAAAAAAGTATAAACTGCATTTCAAAAAAAGGCAAGCTCAATTAACCAATCCGATCGAACGAATAATGGTATAGTCGGATCATCCTCGAAGATTTAAATAAAAAAAATTAGGCTAAAGCCTTAAGTTATATGAAATGGAAATACGGATATGGACCTAAGTTTTATGGCTAATTAAGTAGATTATTAAAAAAATATTGTATTGTATACTTTTTTTCTTTTCTCTGTTAAACAAGAAAATAATGACGCAAATACAGCGCATTTAAATTTTTCATAACGTCACGATCAAGTACAATTTCCACTTGACGGTGACGTAAATCACCCCCACGCCAAAACTTCGATGCGTTGTGTCTTTGCGAATGTTAAATACTTTGCTAAATGAAAAAATATGGGTTCATTGTTTTGAATAATCTTATTGACGGACTAAATGAAATAATATTTTTGGACCCAGCCTACATCCCTATTATGAGAGTCTTTGTGTTTTGACTGTGGAGTCTCACACCTCGCTGAAAGATAATAATTATCAACAGTTCCTTGCACAATCTACAGCTTTCAAGAAGGCCTTAGCGAACGCCCTAGGCTTGCCCCATCAGCTGCTGACTAGTTTCATTACCTCTAGTCTTCTTCGATTCCTATTGACCCCCCCCCCCCCCCTCCCCCCGTCGGGACAAAGGTCAGATACAACAAACATGTCAACAGCTCGATCTGAGACAGATATAGATCTTTCGATACAGAAAATGGACACATTCCGAGGCAAGCCCTAGAGTGGACCCCTCAGAGCAAGAGAAAAGTTGGCCGTCCCAAGCAGACCTGGTGACGGACAGTTCTGGCGGAGATGAAAACAATCGGGCTTACCTGGCCCGAAGCAAAGCGCGTAGCCAAAGACCGATCTTGATGGAGAAAGACTGTTGAAGCCCTCGGCCCCACCTAGAGGCCTTAAGTAGCTTTTCAGATGACGGACCGGTGCCAAATTTGTTGAGGACGGCCACGTTTACGCTTACCTTGTGGGTTCCAATCAACGGCTATTCGAGAAATATGATCGTTGTCGAACGAATTTAGCAAGATTGCAAGGAAGCGCTGGATACAGGCTGCTTTCAATGTCATTTTCGAAAACTTTGGTAGATGTATGTCCAAAAATGGACTGCCTGTGGTTGATGTGATAAGGTTTTTCCTAGATTAGAATACTTAAAGGCTACAGAATAAAGTGCAAATCATTTTACAAACCAATACTAACAGTTATTTGACATAGTGCTAGACAAATATATTTTGTGTACAAATCTATATCGGGGCGAAGTTATTTTTTAACACGTCACGTTGATTTATGACACGCGGGACATTTTCGCAGAGGCTAGGTCTATTTGAAATACGCAATGATATCGCCATTTTTATTAAATCAATCCCTACGAAATACTGATTTAATGTCTCAAAAATTGTTATTTAACTGACACAGATATCGTGCATGGACTTTATTTAAAACAATTAAATGTTAAGGTACAGGGAGTAAATTAAGGTCAATCGAAACATACTTGAAGAGGTTACTCAGTCCGTCAATCTGAAAAACTTTTTCTACGGGGCCAATTCTTTTTTTTCCCTGGTCCCCATAGACCTTCGAGTACTAATAGACTGGTAATCTTAGACCATATAACCCATAGAGCTAAACAATTTTTTATAACTGATCTGGTAATTTTCGTGTAAAGAGGCTAATAACCCTTTCACTGTCCTTAAAAATTAAACAATTGATAAACAATTGACCTAGGAGGAATTCCTCCCAGTAACAGGTAAGGGGTTAATTAAGTAACATAATAGTCATATTTTTTTTTCTAAACGTCAAACAAATATTTTCTATGGGATTTTTATAAAATACATGCTAATGACGTCATAGTCTTTTAGAGTCAAATAGCCCTCTTAAGGGGGATACCTGATTTTTTTAGAGTCCAGTGCTGTCCCGATTTAAAATAAATCATTTGAAAGGAAATGGAAATATCATTTAAAATTTTGTTTTGACCAAGCCCTGAATAACCCTTTAAACTATTTTATAATCTTCTATTTACAGTGAAAACTTGAAGCTTTTCCACGCACATTAGTCAAAAGTGGTCGTTTCCTTTCAAATTTTTCTGCAATAATAAATTTAAAATCACGTTTAAAATATGTATAAGTATGTACAAGTGACATTATTTTGTGATGTTTTATTTTCTTAACTCTTTACCTGTCCCCATAAATAAAACAATATATAAACAGTAACAGGTATGGCGTTAATTAACAGAACCAAATAATTTATTTGACTTAGGAAAATATTAAATACTAGTTTTGCCCGCGGCTTCGCTCGCGTAGGTGTGTAATTTATCAAAATCCTTTTTTAGGGGATGCTTACGTCATAGTAGCTTTATGCATGCAAAGTCTCAGCCTGATCGGTTTAAAATTGACAAAGTTTCATACAAACTTTCATCTCCTATTTTATCCCTTTGGGGGTAGAATTGATCAAAATCCTTTCCTAGCAGATTCCTACGTCATAACATCTACCTGTATGCCAAATTTCAGCCCGATCCGTCCAGTGGTTTGGACTGTGCGTTGATAGATCACTATGTCAGTCAGTCACCTTTGAGTTATATATATTTAGAAGTTTATTTGCCGGGCAACCTTAAACCACCCCATATTATCAATAACGCCATCTAGTGATGAGAAGCGGAACTTTTTATTCCAGTTGTCATTTGTAGCTCCATCTATTATTTGCTAGGCAACAAAAAAACCCCAACTTCAAAGCGTTAACCCTTAATAACTTTTAAAAGGCTGAACCAGTTTACATCAAACACAGCTAAGAATAACCGCAAGGAAACTTGATTTCACGCACCGCATCGAAATCACAGACAAACACACAGACAGGCAGACATTAGCGTCAAACTTATAATACCTCTCTTTTCTGTCGAAGGTTAAAAGTGCCACTTATCCAACGATATTAAAATACCTACTATGAACAACACTAACAAGGAGGTTCTGGTCAGGTATACGCAAATATTTGGACTAGAAGTGGAGTGTCATCGCCCCTACTATTGAAACTTGTAACCCAACAAAAAGGTAACAAATAATTTTTCAAAACTAAAATCTGATTTCAACACCAAACTACGCAACCGATTTTGATAAAATTTCTATGGGACTACCTGAAAAGTATACTTTTTCAAACAAAATAATAATTTTCAAAATCGGTCTACGAGTCTCCGAGTAATCAGTGAACAAAAGTACATAAAATAACCGACAAATTGATAGCCACCTCTTTTTTTTTTTGAAGTTGATTAAAAAAATATTTGACGAAACATCTATTGGAAAATCGAGATATCATGCACTTAAAGAGTGTCATTCTGAATTTCGACAATTAAATATTGCGACCGAGTCCTAATTCCGAAAAACAATTGTTCAATGCCCATTGTTTCGACAGAAGCTGTATCTCACGAACCATTATAGCTAGACAGTTAAAATTTTTAACAGATGTATTTCTGTTGCCCCTATAACAACAAATACTAAAACTATAATAAAATAAATATTTTAAAGGTTCCCTTACAACAAACTTGATTTTATAAATAATGGTACGGAACCCTTCGCGCGCGAGTAATTGGCCGGTTTTTATTTAGTGAAAACTCTTATTACGATACACTTAGATTGTAATAAACGAACGGCGAATGAACGAAGACGAACACACCAATGGTACCGACCGATGCCTCATAACCGTATGCATTAGGTAGACGCTGAGCAAGCAGTTTTGATCACTGCGCTCTATCGCACGTTCGCTCAGTATTTGATGAAGCGGCAATATCTGAGCTGCTAATTATTCCAAGTTGCTGCTATATGCCCGATTTTAAGGGCCTTAGTAGCGCGGTTAGTAAGTAATGTCCGTAGTTCAATAACATACACCCAGAAAAAAAGAACGTGAGCGTCGTGGAACACTGGGTAGGAACGAAGTTACTTTCGTAATAAATTATTATTTCGTGACGGAAAAAAGTGACGGAAAAATATATCAATTTTTCAGTTACGCGAAAAAAACGCGCACGTCCGCCAAGTACGTACCGACCGAAAAGGTACTTCGTTCCAAAAACATTACAATGTACAATGGGCGGTCGTATCGCTAAAAGCGATTCCTTCCAGACAATCGATGGATTTAGTTAAAGAAATATATAAGTTTTAAAAATATTACTAGCGCTTTCGCGAGTTACGCAACCACAGGCGTGGCGAAGGCGCGAGAGTCGCACTTAATGTTACAAATTCGACAGTTCGGAATACAACATTCTGAAAATTCAACAAAATCGCGATACATTAACGCATCCTTATCTCTGACGGGGCAGACAGAGCCCAGGGCTGTAAAACATTTCTTAATTTTTAGGGTTCCGTACCAAAAGGGTAAAAACAGGACCTTATTACTAAGACTTCGCTGTCCGTCCGTCCGTCTGTCTGTCTGTCACCAGGCTGTATTTCATGAACCGTGATACCAGACAGTTGAAATTTTCAAAGATGATGTATTTTTTGTTGCGGCTATAACAACAAATACTGAAAACAGAGTAAAATAAGTATTTAAGGGGGGCTCCCATACAACAAATGTGATTTTTTTATAGATAATGTTACGGAACCCTTCGTGCGCGCGAGTCCGACTCACACATGACTCACTTTCTAGTCCGGTAGGACAATTGGAGTACTAATTTCTAAAGCTCCTCCATGCGAAGGTCTTCACTGTCATCATTGTATGGCAGTCGTCAATTTTTTTTTTTAGGAGCTCGGTGGCCCGGCTGGAGTACGCATTACTAGCGCTTTCGCAAGTTAAGCGACACCGGGCGTGGTCCACACTTGGATGGGTGGCCACAAGTGGCACAAAAATTTCTCGAGCTCCTCCGTGCTTCGGAAGGCACGTATAAGCTGTTGGTCCCGGCTGTCATCATTGTATGGCAGTCATCAAGCTATGTCAGATGCCTTTAGGCAGCCTCAAAAATCTGACACCAGTGTTGGCCACTTACACATTCGAAAAAAAAAAAAAACGTAAACAGACAAATCACACAAATGGAGCTTGCCCTAAAGTAAGTTCAAGACTTGTGTTATGGTATACTAACTCAACGATACTATATTTTATAGCAAATACATATGTAGATAAACATTCAAGATCCAGGTCAATCTGAAAAAGATCATTTAACATCTTGGCTTGACCGGGGATCGAACCCGCGACCGCTGGTGTGACCAGCCTGGCATGATGACCACAAGACTACAGAGGTCACTTGAAATCTGACACAAAACCAAAAACAAAAAATCAAAATATAGGCTAACTACTTAGTTTCCCATGATTGTTTCATTTATGTTTGTATGTTTCATTTATAACTGAAATTTTATTCTAGATTTATGTACTTATTTAAAATGAAATATTAATTTAATAATTTTAAAAACGAGTCTGTATTATTCTAAAAGGCCAGCAACGCTTCTGTTACACCCCTGGTGTTGCAGTTGTGCAGCAGTGGCAGCGGTGATCACTTACCATCAGGTGACCCGCTTGTTCGTTTGCCGCCCTATAACATAAAAAAAAATATTTGCTATTTCTGCAATTTATTCTACCCCTTATGCATACAAAGTAAAGGTACTAGCCCTATAAGATTTAATATACTCAAGTGAAACTCAAGGAAATCTATCTCCCTAAGGAAATAAACCCTAACAATTTTTAAATATTTGATTGTCTGTTTCTTGTTTCCTTTCTGTCCCCTTCGTTTAGGAGCAGAATGCCTGATTCGCAAAATGTCTGTTCTTAGAGAGTGTATTAATAACTCACACTAGTGTTGACGACCTCTGTGGCGTAATGGTCAACACGCTGGATCGTCAATCTGGAGGTTCTGGGTTCGATCCCCAGCCAGGGCAAGTTGGAAAATGGCCTTTTTCAAATTGTCCTGGGTCTTGGGTGTTTATCTATGTATGTATTTATCGTAAAATATAGTATCGTTGGGGTAGTATCTCATAACACAAGCTTAAGTTTACTTTGGGGCTAGCTCAATCTGTGTGATTTGTCCGTATATATATATTTATTTATTTAGTTAGTTTTAGAGACTGGCGTAGCTCAAAGACTGTCATCTAGTGACACCAGTCATTATTACACAGTAGTCATCTAGTATGTGCCATCAAGGTTTTTAAAAATATGGGATGCCAAATGGCAGCACAGTGTCAGGTCCATGCTGCTCTTATTACATACATTTAGCGGAGCAAAAGGTCAACTGAAATTTTCCAATTGTCGTTTAGACCTGACAACACTGTTTTACCACTTCGTGTTATATATTTTTATAAACCCATGTTGTTCAGGAAGTGTATGTACAGAGGATGTGCAGAGATATCCAGTGCTTAAGAGTTCCCTTACCCTAGACAGAATCAAACTTTCCCATACAAACGTAGTCTACGTTTTATTTTGAGACGACATGTCAGATATGGGCAAAATTATGTGATTCAAAAGAAATTGCATATTCTTAGGCATATAAATAGTTGTTACAGTTAAAATATGAACTTAAAAGAGAACATAGTGTATCATATCATATTTGACCATCAGTATTGAAAACTTCTGCACCCTTACATTTTTTTTCCAGTTCATAATTTAAGTGTAGGAAACCAATTATAACCCTAGATAATCTTTAAAATTACTTAATTTTACTGAAATTGGACTTGTCATTTCAAAATAAAAAGTAGACTACGTTTGTATGGAAAAGTCTAGGGTAAGGGGATTCTTCAACTGCTTCGCAAGGAGCTCAGTGGCTCGGCGGGAGTGCGCGGTATTAGCGCTTTCGCAAGTATAGTAACACCGGGCGTGGTCCGCACTTGGATGGGTGTTGTGGTGGTGGACGGTGTCCTCGAGCTCCTTTGTGCTTCGGACGTCACATATGAGCCGTTGGTCCCGACTGTCATCATTTTATAACAGTCATCAACAGAGGTCGGAATTAGGTAGAGTTATTAATGTACTTGCATCGAAATGTTGATATTAATATGGATTTTCCCGGGATTTCTAATAGACAATCCCATGTCGCCAACAATATTACATATAAATAATCATAAAAACGTCAGACATAGATAAGACAAATAAAACAAAGATAATAACATAAAAATTTTATTACTATTTTCGTTAGTATTTTTAATCGTTTTTACATATTGGCAACATCGCGTGTGCAGTGGTTTAAATTGTGTAGAAGTTAATAACTTTTTATTAAAGAAATCACGGGATTTTTCTGCTCTTTAAAATTAATCTCGGGATTTGATGCATATCCACTTTATTCTTTCGCTGTGTGAAATAAGTGTAAGTACATACATAACTCTACCTAATTCCGACATCCGGTCATCAAGCTATGTCAGATGTCTTTAGGCAGCCTGAAAAATCTGACACCAATAGTGTTGGCTACTTACACACACGGAAAACAAACAAAATAACCGCTGTCTGTGAAGACATTTCACATCGTAGTTTATAAGATTTTTTTTAAAACCTCATGGTAAATATTTACCTGAGCCCATGTATACTGAAAAAGGAATCTTTTCATGCGTTTTCTGAAGACTCGCGTGTGTTGTCTGGGTTGTACATTTTGCGCATTGTACATTCTGCACCTAAAAACCATTCCAAAGAGCTCTGATGAAATTGGGTTAAAATAAACATGCGATTCACTCCTTATTTCTCTTATTTTTATTTTTGCTCTCAGAAATAAGCCTAAAAATAAATGACCTCTTCCTTTTGGGGCATTCCCATTGTTATATTCTTGACAATCTTCTTAGGGATGAAGTAACTCAGATATTATTTATTTTTAATTCAATTTCACTCTCTCGATGTTGTGAATGTATTTTTTGCAGCGAATATTATGTTGAGTTTCTTTCGGCGTTTCTTTTCAGCAGCAGTCATTTGAACTCTAGTTAGAGTAGATTTACTAACATACTTAAAACCAATTTTTTATATCTCGTTTATTTCCAAAGATTATGAACGTTTTAAATTTCTTTTACGACAGGAAAGTTATATTCTCTAGTGATGTCACAACATATATTTTTTAATAAAAAACAGCGTTTCGCTTGAAAAAACGGACAAATAACAAAAGTAAGAAAAAATATATTGAAGTATTGTTTCCCGACTTCATTTTATCTATACTAACAAACCTTTTTCATACTAGTAAAAGTATGTTTTATCAATAAATATCAAGCATTTTATAAAAGGCCTTGTGTAACTTAATGTAAATATTTTACGAATATTCAGTAAATATTTGTGTTAAATTAAGTTATAGAAAAATATACTGATACACTATCTTTTTGCGTAGGTAAAGTTATTTGCTCGAATGATGAGAACGCTTCATCGGCGGTCCGACATACACAGCGGCGACACAAAATAAGTACTACTTTAACACTTTTTTTTATATTACAAATTTTCCTTTCACTTTAAAAATATTGAATCTTATAAACATTTTTTAAAATAAATATGTTATATATACTCGTAGTAATATAACAATAGAAATCTCTATGAGCGCATGTATTACCAAACAATTTATGACTTTGTATGCCTAACGGTGCAACACAGTGATACTTGAATTTATGCACCTAACACCCATTGTACTTGTGATTGACAAAATAAATGATTATGATTATGATTATGACTAGTACTCACGTACAGAAGTCTTACTTAGAAAAGAAATTCAAAGAAATATCTAATGTCGTTAGCGCGGTTTACTGCTGGACGTAGGCCTCTCCTAAGGATTTCCAAAATGATCGATCTAGAGCGGCCTGCATTTAGCGATCTTGGTCAGGTCTTCAGACCACCTTGTAGGTGGTGTCCTTGTTGTGTCGCGTTTAGAGTAAAGGTCCTAGTTGTCATCATTGTTAAGCATTACGCAAGCTACGTTTTTTTATGTTATAGGGCGGCAAACGAACAAGCGGGTCACATCATGGTAAGTGATCACCGCTGCCCAAGGACAACTGCAACACCAGGGGTGTAACAGAAGCATTACCGGCCTTTCAGGACGATATAGACTCGTTTTTTGGAGGATTAAACGTCGTATCAGTCCGGGAACACTGCTGCAGGAAGTTGATTCCACAGTTCAGTCGTACGTGATAAAAAGTTCCTTTTAAAAAGAACGGTGGTCGATTGCCAACTATCCAATTGGTGTGGATGAAATTTTATTTATTATTATTTTTACATCAGATGCCTTAAGGCAATTTCAATATTCATGTAGGTATCTTAAGCGAGGCGAATTTAGCTCACATTCTGATCAATCAACATCCCGCCTTCAATAACACAGCCTCCCATTAATTTCCAGCGGCACGTTTGCACACCAAACAAATTAACCGGGCAGTGCGTGTCTTATCGCGGGGTTGGCTGGACCCGTTCGCTGACAATCGTTTACGGGTACAATTCATACAAATTGGCCGGGGATCCCCAACGCAGCGCGTGTGTCGGCGACTCTGCGCTGTTTACAACAAACGACTTTTTGGTCGAAGAGGTTAACCTATTCTATTTTCAGGTAGCTATACTGACCACTTTCGTATTGGTTTGCTTTAGATTATACATAATAGATTAATTAATCTGTGGTCTTCTTCTGCTACAAAGGGCAAAAAATGTTTACTACTGCTACATTTACCAAGAGCCAGGGATCTTGTCGGTGTCTTCAAATATAAAAATTAATAAACACATATTTAAAAAAGGTGCCGTTATTACGTAACGGTTTGTTCTTTTGTCAGTAGATAATTATGTATTCACCCTCAAATACCAAACCATAAGGTCTGAGTTTCATAGAGTGAAAGAGCGCTCATAATATCAGATTTTCTGCATTAATAAATTTTAAATCGGTAAATCCCGAGGGCGAACAAACTTAAGGATGAACTAGTCGCGGACTCAAACACACAGGTGGGCGCGGCCTAAAAGCATGCTGTCTCACCTAACATTGTGTTCGGGCGAAGCAGTGAGGTGAAATGCACGATAAATTCTTAATAAACCGAAATACGTGAAGTTCTTTGGGAAAAGGGATTTTATGCAAAAACTACTGCATTAATCGATTTTAAATTAATTTTATTAAAATCTTCGATAAATAAGCCGTATCGCTGTGGACTTAGTTTTGGAGATTTTATACTTCTTTTATTACTTATTTACACCGGAAGTTGCGTAAAAATAAGCAAAAAAAAAACGAATCTTTGATGGCTTATAACTTTTTCATAACTTTTTATTTACTATTCTGTATACACACAAATAAAATTTACAATGAGAAAAAACGATATGATGTTAAACTTTGAATGTACAATGTCAAACAGTGGAGGAAATCCCCTCCGAAATTTGTATAGAATAATAATTGGCCAAGTGCGTGTCGGGCCACGCGCAGTAAAGAGTTTTGCAGTTACGAACGCCAACTTTGAGTTCATGCCAACAAAAACGTCTAAAAACTAATTTTCTATTGAATTTGTATGAAATTTTCCTTTTTCGAGTACATTTTATAAGTTGATCGCTTATATCACACAACTACTATAATATTTTTGAAAGACCTATTCAACGATACCCCACATGATTGATTAGTCGAGAAAAAAATTTACTCTTCACTTTACTTGTATGGGAGCTACCCTAAAAAAAAATGTGTTTCAATATTTTATTTTACGACATTTTCCGCATAATTAATATACATATCCATGCTAAATCACAGCTTACTAGTACTAAAACCGCGGACGGCCAGACAGACAGAAAGACATGGCGGAACTATAAGGGTTCCTTGTTTACTACCGAACCCTAAAATATATCGAATAGTTTGCTCTTAATGAAAAAGGCGCAAGAAACCTAAAAACGCTGAATGAGGTCGCCAATAGCATCGATATGAACTGTTGCTCCTTTTCATGACTAAGTTTACAAGGGAAACACTTTATGTTTGTTTTGTTTATTTGTCATCATAACTTTATTGTGAAACACACAATTATAATGTTTTGTGTTTTAATTAGACAAGAGAGGTGTAGGTAAATAATGGAAACATTAACTGTACTCTATGGCATTAGGTTAAGCCAGTAATAATAGTGTATACTCATGTATTGAACAATACAATTTTATATATATGTAGTAGGTACTTTATAGTAGTAGTAGTAATAGGTATTTATACTCTAATTTTTAATCCCACGGTAAAAAGAGAAACAATGGTGTGGTCACAAAAGAAAAATACTTTACAATTAGTAATTTTTGTAAACTCGGGTTCCTACGGAGCTGTTTTAGATTTAAACTGATATAAAAATTTAAAAGTAACGATAGTAATTGATTTTTATACTTAAATTACGTTCAAGAAGCAAATTATAGCAAGTATTGTGATTATTCGGTTAAATTTAATTTATAGTACTGGTAACACTTCTGGGGTACTGAATGAGAGTCGCTTTTAAAAAAAATAATGACTCGTTATAGGTATAATATTTATTGCCAATTGTTTTTCTTGAAATTATGTACTTATTACATTATTTACATACTCCATGAGTGAATAAAAATCGTGGATGTAAAATGCCTCGTATATGTGGCAATTTAGGTAGGCCCTCTGCCAATGTGATCACGCCGATCAGACCATGCAGCACCTTCTCTCGTGTCCATTGTGCCCGACCAGCTGTACAAAGTACGACCTTTACGCGGCGACGGAGAGAGGCATAAGAGTAGCAACCTACTGGAGGGACAAAATTTAGTGTAATTTGAGCTAATTGACACGAAAAGAAGAAGAAGGTACTTTAAACTTTAAGAAGGTTATAAACTTATTTGTGTTAAGAATCCCCTTACCCTAGACTTGTCCATACAAACGACATGTCAGATTTCGGTAAAAATTTAGTATTTCAAAGAAATTGCAATTATCTAGGGCTATAATTTGTTTCCTACAGTAAAATTGTGAACTGGAAAGAAAATATAAGGGTGTAGAAGTTTTCCATACTGATGGTCAAATATGATATTATATACTATATTCTCTTTTAAGTTCATAATTTTATTGTAGGGAACCAATTATAACCCTGGATAGTTGCAATTTCTTTAAAATTACATAATTTTGCCCATATCCGACATGACGTTTCAAAATAAAACGAAGACTACTTTTGTATGGGAAAGTCTATTTCTGTCTAGGGTAAGGGGATTCTTAACTTGCTAAACTTAGGCACTTAAGTTTAAAGGAAATCGATTTGTCTTACTTCGTACTAACACCTAATATAAAATCACTTTAAAAAGAAATGTGGTGTCGTGGGACACCAGGTAGAAACGAAGTTCCTTCGGCTAATGTAGAATCGACACAATGTGTATACGACTGTCGCGCCTGTGCACGTCTCATTTAACGGTTTTATTTAACGAGGTCATCCTTACGGATTTACTATCACATTTTTTTCAGTTCGGTCGCGCAGCAAAATCCCTATCTCCTCCAAGCCTGCCGTAAGGAACTTCGTTCCAAAAATGGATGTGATTAAATGACAAGTGACATTTCAAAGTGACGTTTTCTGTCTTATCCGTACAAAATAATTTATTTAAGACGCAGGGTATATCTTTTCAAACGTGATCGTTACATGTAAAGCCCTCACGCACGCCCCTCGAGCTTTCGCAGCCGACTGTTAATATTTTAAACTTAATTTTATTTTATGACAGGGAATAAAATGGTCAAGCGTGAGTTGACTTTTTGTTTGAAACGTGTGGATACGGGGTGTCACAATGACGTGGCAAAGCAGGTTTAAAGTTTTGACGTGTTTATTAATGGTTTTATACTCAGGGGTATACAGACATATATAATTATTAATTTATATTTAAGAATATTAGAATATGTACTGGCAATATGGGTAAATCCTTTACTTACATAATTACAAATGCGAAAGTGACTTCATCTGTCTGTCTGTTACCTCTTCACGCTTCAACTTCTGAACCAATTTAAATGAAGTTTGGTATCGATATAGTTTGAGACCCGAGGAAGGACATAGGATAGTTTTTATCCATTTATAATGAAAAGGGAAGTGACACTTTGTATGGAGAATCCTTTATTTTGCCAAACAAAAGTAGACTATTACAAAGTACTAGGTAAATTTACGCAGACGAAGTCGCAGTATGTCAGAAGTCATAAGTGCATGACAGGTTTCATGAATAGTAGGTTATAGTACGTACTAGTAAAAATGGTTTTACATTCTCCAGGCTTTTGAGGCTCCTATTGAAGAACGATAGTCGGACGTCGGCGATGGTCACGCGACAGATTGCGACACTTGTTGCCGACCGTCAGCGATTGTTGCCGACCGTCAGCGATTGTTGCCGACCGTCAGCGATTGTTGCCGACCGTCGGCGATTGTTACCAACGGTCGACGATTGTTGCTGACCGTCGGCGATTTTGCCGATCGTCAGCGATCGTTGCCGACCAGGGGTCCCGCGCTTACGCTGGTACGTGGTCACTCGTGTGTTTGAGGGTGTCCACTTAGTGACGCGGACGCACGCGACCGGTTCAGTCTATCTCTGTCATAAACTCCACGCGCGACCGAGACAGGTTAATCGGGACGGATTCTGCTATCTCTTTCGCACTTAGAATTTGTGACAGAGAGAGACTAAAACCCGCCGCGTGCGCCTTGAGTCTTTACCGTTTTTTTTACACCAGCTGCTAACCACACAAGAAAATATCCATTTTTTTTTGACGAGGCGTATATTAAGCGGGACTAGATGTCAGATTATACAAAAGCGTCATTTAGACATTTAAAATATTTTAATTTGACATTTATTAAGACCACCGCTAAAGTTATTGAACTTATCAGTAAGTAAAAATCTGATAAAATTAATAGACTTGATATTCATGACATATTTTTGTTCCATTCAGCTTATCATCGTATGGATCCCTAAAAGTATAGCCATACGAGAGTATTATTAAACTTTTAAAACGCGGTTCCGTAGAAGGCCATTCATTAGACCACGATAAAAGCGGTGATAAAAGCGTGCGTTTCGACGAAAATGCAATTTCACATGAACACGTGATTACGTAGCAAGATTGGGGAATACTATAGTACTGGGGGGGCTTACTCCTTAAAATAATACGTTAGTCGTACGACAGTGACGTCTTATATCTACGTCAAACCGAATAGAGAAGATGCGTAATGAGTAGATTTTGATAAATGTCTCTGATTTTGTAAACATTAATGTAAAAAAGGCCTTTAAGTACAATTTTTTTATCGATTCATTAACTTTGGTTTTTTAGATGATTGAAAAAATCAAATTTAGAAGTAATTAAAGTTTAAAAATAATATTACTAAATATATTAGGATTTTCTTGAAATATTATAGCTAGGTACTTTTGGTATGAGGCCAATCCTGTAAACGCAATATATTACATAGCACCCGAACAAATATTCTTACATCACGCCTACATATGCGACATAAGTGAAGTCACTCCTGTCCGGTTTTTCTAAGGCGCTCCGAAATGCCCGGCTTTATATCTTAAAGAAATTTTGGGTTAGTAAGGTATGTTTTTTCTTGGACGTGCCTATTTTTAGAAACTCTTTTTATAATACAACGAAAACAAAAGATGCACCTTCCCTATTATCAATTTCCACACATTTCCGATTGATTCCAACGATTATCGAGTGACATCAAGATAATATAAGACGCACTGAATATTATTGAAAAATGGCTACTTTTGGCTAATGTGCGTAGAAAAGTCACGTTCTGACTTTGAAATGTAAACAGTAGGTAGTTTATTAAATAGTTTAAAGGGTTAACTATGGTCTGATCAAGACAACATTTTAAATGATATCTCCGTTTCCTTTCAAATTATTTTTTTTCAAATGGGTAGCACTGGACCCCAAAAACTTCAGGTAGTATTTTAAGTGAAATTGAAATACGTAGCGCCATCTATTACTTGCCGGGTAAAATAAAACACACCGATTTTCAAACGGTAACCCCCGATAACTTTAAATGACTGAACCCATTGTCATTAAACATAGCTAAGAACCCCCGCCAGGGAACCTCATTGGTATCGGTACATCCGTTGGAGAGCGACGATGCTACTGACAAAATGACAGACAGACAGAAATTTAAGTACGTCAATAACAGAAAACGCATGTTTTCGAAACACAGTGTGAGCTAACTCGGAAACCAAAGGCTTCATGTTAAAATTTACATTAGATAAATGTCAATAAATAAAATGCGGAGGAGCTAACTGGCCTGGTGGGGTGCGCATTACTAGTGCTTTCGCAAGTAAAGCGACACCGGGCGTGGTCCGCACTTGGATGGGTGACCACAAGTGGCATAAAAATTTCTCAAGCTCCTCCGTGCTTCGGAAGGCACGTATAAATTGTTGGTCCTGGCTGTCGTCATTGCATGGCAGTCGTCAAGCTACGTCAGATGCCTTTAGGCAGCCTGAAAAACCTGACACTATTGTTGGCCACTTACACACAAAAAATAAAAACAATAAATAAAATGCTCTCCTTTTTATCGGGGGTTAAAAACTGTACTTATGTTTAATATAAAACTCATGCAAATAAAACTGAAATCGTAGTAAAACTCAAATTCAAAAGTCAACATAAACTAAAATATAAGCTACTACTTTACAATCGCAATAAACATTATTTTTCTTGAAATACAAATATGTTTTATTTCACGTACTGAAACTAAAGCACTATGAACGCTCAATTGCCAACACAAGCAAAATCATATTTATTTTACAATCACACTGAGCACAATTTTCTTGGAAAACTACTAACATTAAATATACTTTAATAAATATTCATGCTACTAAAATGTGATGTATTTCAGTATTTTCAGTTGAATTTCCGCGAAACGAGAGGCTAAATGCATGTACGACTCGAATAAGCTTGTGATTCGCTAAAAATGTAAAGCAAATTCCGAGTTCCGTCTTTACAGCGCACCTCCAACTTTCTCTTGGTATTTGATTATCTATTTTAAAACTTAGTACGTCAGGGACCCTGTACATTTCACTTGTGAATTTAATCCCCAACGAAAAAGAGAGGTGGTTATATGTTTGGCGTATCTTTGTGACTGTCTGTGTCGTCATAGCGCCTAAACGAATGGGTGGTGATTTTGATGCGGTTTTTATGTTTGAAAGACTAAATTTACACTGCGGCGGAATCGAAGTGAAGCTACTTTTTGGAACGAAATTGAACATAGCATAATGAACTTTATGTCAATCGTATAATGTTCAAACTAAATTTGAGATCAAAAAGTCGTTGATCCCGTCAAGCGGTGGATTCTCGCGAAGTCGCCAGAAATCGCTGGTGCCGCAAGAGTGAAGTGCTGAAATCAAGCAAACCAGCCCGACTCTGCGCGAGTTGCTGCCGGCGACGTCCAATCATACAGACAGTCACGTGGCGAATTCCCGCGACTTCACCCGAATTCGCGCGACTTCGCGCATCTTCTTGAAATAGCGGCGAATTTGACGCTTCGCTTTGCTTAGATTCTGCATTAAGCCTAAGCTGAACTGATCTAGATGGTTCTTAGTTATGTATGTTGGAAATTGGTTCATCTGTTTTAAAGTTATAGGGGGTGAACGCTTGAAAGTGTTTTCTTTTATTTGCCTGGCAAATAAACTTGCTTGCTTTTTATTAAACGTGATAAAAAGTACCCGACATGATTTATATACCCTTATTCCTCTGTGTACGAAGTACAATCAGTCTTATGTACCTCATTATCGTGACGGATTTTATTATAATCCTGGAAATACATAGTCTTTGCCTATCCCTGTGGGAAATAAGGACAAATTTAAATAACTCTTTTTCTCCTCAAGCCTCACGGCTCTGGTATGCTTTACCCGATGACATCAGAGAAATTTCTAACAAATTATTTTTAAACGAAAAGTTCACGCCTACCTTTTAAACTCCCTTTCCTCATAAAGTCATCATTATTTAGTTCTGCTCTTCATATATTATATGTTAGTATATGTAGATATATATGTAAGTATTGTATATGTAAATATTTATTCTGAAATTTATATATAGGTATATTATTATATAAGTATAATTGTAATATTTTGTAATGTAAGTGCATAATTTTTTTCTGTTTATCCCTATGGTTGACTGGGAGAAAATGCTCTTAGCATTAAGTTCGCCATTTCTCAAAAGTTTATTTGTATTTTGAGAACTTTTTCACTAACATTCCCCTTAATACAACCGCCCCACTAATGTCCTTATCTAAGAAATCAAAAAAACTATCAACCAATTGTATACCAAAATGTAAAGATAGGTTAATATTTCAATACGTCACACCTAGAAATATCATTGATACTTTTAAAAGTTTGAATAATAAGAAAACTGGTGATTTGTGGGACATTTCAGTATCCGTTATTAGTAATATTATAGATGTGATTGCGCCTTACTTAGCTTCTATATTTAATAAATGTGTAGACGCGGGATCTTTCCCTGACATGATGAAGTTAAGTAAAGTTATTCCTTTATTTAAGTCTGGTGACAGAAATGATCCAACAAATTACCGTCCCATTTCTATTCTGCCAGCAAAATATTCGAAAGGTTAATTTTTAACCAGTTATTAGATTTTTTTAACAAAAATAGTCTGTTCCATGGTGATTAGTATGGATTTACTAAGGGTCGATCAACAACGGATGCAGGTGTTACACTTTTACAAAACATCTATGATGCTTGGGAGTGTTGTCAGAATGCAATTGGTGTGTTTTGTGACCTCTCCAAGGCATTTGATTGTGTAGACCACGAAACTCTTCTATCCAAACTTGAGCACTATGGAATAAAAGGGAAAGCTCTCGAATTAATTAAATCTTATTTGAGTAGCCGTATTCAAAAAGTTAGTTTAAATCAAGTGAAATCTGAAGGATCAACCGTAGTGATGGGTGTGCCCCAGGGTTCCATCTTAGGTCCTTTGTTATTCCTCATATACGTGGGGCGCACTATAAGTTTCCGGAATGAATATGAAAAAATACTATTAAAGGTACAAAATTAATTTATTGTTTTTCAAAATAATCTCCCTTGGCGTCTATGCACTTTTTCATTCGATGAAACCAGTTTTAAAAACTTTTGTGCCACTCCTCTGTGGTGACCTCTGAAACGTGTTTTTCATATTCCTCGACAGCCTCTTCTGGTGATGAAAATCGTTGACCGCGTAATTGGTTCTTAATTTTTGGGAACAGAAAAAAGTCACAAGGTGCCAGGTCGGGACTGTATGCAGGATGACTCATGAGTTCTACATTTTTCGCCTTCAAAAAGTCGTTTGTCTGTCTGGCCGTGTGAGAACTAGCATTGTCGTGGTGCTGGATGATACGGCGTTTACGGTTATTTTTACGGAGTTCGTCAATAACTTCCGGCAAACAAATGGTCGTGTACCAGTCACTATTCACTGTACGACGATTCTCTAAAGCAACAGTAGCCACGTGTCCAGTTTTATTAAAAAAAGAAGCAATCATCCGCTTAGATGCACTTTTCACGCGCGCCACTTTGGTTGGTTTCGGCTCATCTTGAAAGACCCATACGCTCGATTGCTGCTTTGTTTTGGGATCGTAGCAATAAATCCATGTTTCGTCACCTGTTACTACATATGTCCCACACCAAATTTGACGCACCTTCGTTGAATCTGGTAAGCATGGCACTGCACCAAGTGACGCGGCCCGTTTTTTGAGCCTCGGTCAAGTTGTGTGGGATCCACCGCGAGCACAGCTTTCTCACACCCAAATGTTTGTGTAGGATTAATTGTATTTGACTCATGCCTATTTCTAAGGATGCGCGAATTTCATGGTAGGTCACATGCCTGTCTGTTTCAATCATACGGCGCACAGCATCGATGTTTTTGTTGGTCACAGCGGTGGACGGCCGACCATCGCGAGATTCGTCACTGAGATTGATACGACCACGCTTGAATTCTGCAAACCAGCTATAAACAGTTGTCTTGCATGGTGCTTCATTGCCAAAAGCTGTTTCAAGCCGAGCGATGCTCTGTTGAGCTGTCTAATTACACTTAAAATCGTAGAAAATCATACTACGAAAATTTTCCCTAGTTAAATCCATGTTGATGCAGACACACAATTTTTTAAATGACGCCACAAGGTAAAAACAAAAGACAGTCAGATGAAACAAACTGCATTCTACAGCCAAAGAGTTCTATTTTCAAATGTCGCAATAAATTTTTAAATATTGTTTACGTAAGTGGCCAGTTCCGAAAACTTATAGTGCGCCCTATATATATCAATGATTTACCATATTATGTAAAAAACTGTAAGTCTGTACTTTTTGCTGACGATACTTCGCTTGTTTTTAGCGTAGATAGGAAAACTGACGCCTCTGATGAGATTAATAATACACTGTCGCAAGTGTTGGAATGGTTTACGGCAAATAATTTAGTATTAAATGCAAACAAAACTAAATGCGTAAAGTTCTGCTTACCGAATGTTACAAAAGTTCCAACACGATTACTTATTAATAAGGAAGCAGTAGACATGGTAGATAACACAACGTTTCTGGGAATTACGCTTGATTCCGGGTTGCAATGTGGTGCCAATATTAAAAAATTTGCTGGAAAGCTTAGCTCTGCAGCCTACGCGGTTAGGAGAATTAGGCAGATGACGGACGTTGATACAGCGCGTTTGGTATATTTTAGTTACTTTCATAGTGTTATGTCCTATGGAATATTGCTATGGGGTAATGCAGCAGACATAAATACCATATTTGTTTTACAAAAACGCGCTGTTAGATCCATATATAAATTAGGTGCTAGAGAGTCTCTAAGGGAACTTTTTAAAGACATTAATATTTTGACTCTCCCTTCGCAATTCATCTATGCGAACATTATGTACGTGCGTCAAAATATACATTTATATAAAAAAAACTAGTGATATTCATAGTATAAACACTAGAAATAAAAATAAATTAGCTATCTCAGCTTTTCGGTTGCAAAAAACAAAAAAATCTTTTGTGGGTCTTGGCTTACGCCTCTATAATAAGATTCCAGATAATGTAGTAGCGTTACCATTATCTAAGTTTAAGACTGCCATTAAAAATCATTTAATCAAAAATGCGTATTATCATGTAAATGACTATTTATCATCATCTGATCACAATTCTTGGAAATAGGTGACTGCAAATTTTAATTGTATTGTTTAAATATATAGTATAATGTATACCTAGCTAAAGTGTTAATATGTATTGTAACTGTAATATAGCCCATCAGGCTGGGTAGGGACCAATACTGAACTGGGTTTCTTTCGGCGTAATCTTCCCAGCAGTGGTCGTTCCGAAACGCTAGTGGTTTTTAGCTTTTGCACTAAAATAATATTTAAAAAAAATGACCTTCAATAAGAGATAAATTTATCCTACATTGAATAAAAAATTTTGACTTTGACTTTGACTTTAGAACGATAAAATTTGATAAAATAAAATAAAAAAGGCGTAATGCATGTATGTTATCGTGACGTAAAACATCGTGACTGCACACTAGCCACTCATGAGGCCACTTAACCTCTTCCGTGCTTCGAAAGGCCCATTAAGTAATCTGTTGATAAGATATGAGCATGAATGTCACCTTTATTATATTAGACTTATAGACTCGACTCTGTACGATTCGTTTTTTATATCTACCTTTTATAATGAAAATTAATAATGCATGTACATTTGAAAAATCACGAAAAACATTACCTAACCTAAACCTGACAATAAAATATAAAACACTAATCACAGCTTTCAAGTTTTGTTTAAATAACATCTAACAGAAATAATAGACTTGGACAAATGTTATGCATCTAGTAATATTTAACTGTCAAAAACTACTCAGTTCTTAAAACAGCGGTGACATTTTGATGAAATTTAAAAGCCTCCACACTACTACTCATAAAGGAGAGCGGGCGGGAGGCTGTATTCATTAAATTGTTACAATTGGATAAAAAACTACATAGTGGGTATCCACTTTTAAAACACACGCTCTTGCCTTTAAAATTATTATTGTTTATTTTAAATGATAAAAATATTTAAAGGGAATACAGGAATTTTGCGGTTTAAAGTGAGAACGTGAAGCTTTTCTACGCACATTAGCGCAAAACGGCCCCTTTTGGCTAATGTGAGAGGAACAGCTTCACGTTCTCACTTTAAACTGTAAACAGTAGTTCATTTAATAGTTTAAAGGGTTATCTAGGGCCTAATCAAAACAAAATTTTAAATGATATCTCCGTTTTAAGAACTAGATTTAACAAACGGAAGATTATTGTAAATGAATTGAGATGTCACAGTAAGAATATTTATAGATTAAATGATTCTCTTAGGGAATCGCGTGGTTTTATCGTCCGTAGATCGACCGAATTGCTCTCTTTTGTAGCACAAAAATAGTATGTATGTGAGCCGCTTTACCCCATAAGAGCAATCCATAAGACATTATGCTATGAAATTATGTACCTAAAGTATACTACGACGACCTCCAAGGCGTAGTGGTCACCATGCTAGTCCGCCACCCAGAGGTCCCGGGTTCGATCCCCGGTCAGGGCAAGTTGGAAAATGGCCTTTTTCAAATTGTCCTGGGTCTTGGATGTTTATCTATATATGTACTTGTTATAAAATATAGTATCGTTGAGTTAGTATCCCATAACACAAGTCTCGAACTTACTTTGGGGCTAACTCAATCAGTGTTATTTGTCCCTAACATTTATTTATTTATACTAGCCTAGCAGTTTCAACGTTAGTACACCGTCTGACTCTCTTCACAGCATATTGCCGAATCAAATTTCTTGGCAGTGGTTGCATACTACAATACTAACTATAACAAAATTCACACAGTCATCGTGCCTTACAATGAGAAATAAATTTTAAAATATCAATAGTACGACCCACACTGTAAGAGCAACGAAATACTTACAGGAACAATAAGTTAAAATGACTTATTGTTCCTGTAAAAGTGTCTCAACGCTCTCCCGCGGATAGACTAAATAGGTTAGCCCGGTCTTAAAATTAAAGTTACACTTTGTAGACGTCTCCGCGACTCGACAGTGAGTGTAATGTTTTCGTCGCGTGGGTAGTACCATGAAAACGGAGAATTCGAGAGTTTGTGCGACGAGTTTCGTCTTGGTCATGAAACTTGACTTGTATACTTAGTTTCTTATTTTATTATATTTGTGATTTTAATTCTTGAGCAAAAAATTACGAAGATACGGAAATCTTTCTCAGAAAATCCATAAAATGTATTGTTGGCTGATCAAAAATACATCGGATCACTTTATTGAAAACCAAAACACTGTAATAATTTTTCCATGCTGGTAGGGGGAGGGGAGGGGTGCTAGGAGAATACTTAGAATTTACTAACTTGTACATTTGCTATTTTTTGGTTCAAGACAGTTATTACAAAATATCTTTAACTACCTACTTCTCTTCCCGCAGATCGTCGAAGTCAATACACATTTAATTACATATAAGAATGTAGGTAGGTACGTTAGTATTATATTTTTCATAAAATTGCAAATGTTCCTCGATTCTAGAACCATCACAACCAATTAGGTACTTGTTTACCACTGACCATCAACTTTCACATAAACTCTACAAGATTGAAGGAAGAAGTAATTTACTAATTGCTTGATCCAACCTCATTGGGCCCCAAATGTTTGATTGACATAATATTTGGTGAACTTCGTAATCCAATACTAAAATCATTTTGATGAATTACCACCCACCCTATTGCCACAGTATAATGTCATTCAGAAGGTGCCCATCAGCCTGATTTCAATTGACTTATTACGCATAAAATAAAAATTCCTGTTCATACTTTACTCGGCGTCTCTAATTTGAACAAGGAATATTAATTCTATGACCTACCAAGTCAATTGAAATTAGGCTAAGAAAGTCCTGTGACATAAAACCAAAATTGATCTATCTACGAATTACAAGGGCTAGAGTCGACATGCTTTTGTAAATAAATAAATAGGTATATGATTCTAGTATCATTTATTTAAAATGTTGCAACTCAAGTCTGATTTTTAAGTGCCACACTATTATAAAAACGGTGAGGACTTCTACGATTTCCATAACTTTTTGTTGATGTAGACTTTTTTTTAACCGACTTCCAAAAAAGGAGGAGGTTATCAGTTCGTCGCGATCCCTTATTTTTTTTTATGTATGTTCACCGATTATTCAAAGACGCGTGGACCGATTTAAAAAAATCTTTTTGTATGAAAGGGTATACTTTCCAGGTGGTACCATGGAAATTTTATCAAAATCGGTTGTGTGGTTTGGGGGTAAAGTCGGTTTTTAGTTTTGAAAAATTACTGGCTTATTAGATAGAACATTAAGAAGTATGGTATACGTATTTTTTCTTTTCTATGATAAGCAAATAATGAGGAAGATACATCGTATTTAAATTTCGCGTGATGTATTATAAAGGTGACGTAAATCACCCCCACTCTAAAACTTTAAAGTGCTGTATCTTTGTGAATTGTCACTAGTTTGCTTACCAAAACAATATGGGTCCTTTATTTTTGGATAACGGGCTAAATAAAATAATATATTCTTTACCCAGTCTACACCCCTATTGTAGTTAGGCTACCGTTTGCAATGCTACCCGTACTATGGCACCGCGATGAAATGATTGCAATTTGGTAATTAATCTCAAGTAATCAGCTCTTGTTGAATCGATTAGGTACCTACTGAGTTATTCTGAGTAAGATGTTTTACCGTTATTAGTTTCTAATTTCAGTTCAAAGCACATTAAGTAATTAAGAATCGTAGCCACTCCATCAATTAAGATCCTCGTAAAATATTGAAATCGAACACTTAAATATTTAACTAAGTAGCTAAGTATGTGTAGTACCTAAGTGCTGAAAATTTGTTCACTAGTTCACACATAGACCTGAATTTATCTAACTCTGTTTTTACACAGTAAACAATTCTAGTTCTATGTACGACCTATACCAAAACTTGTCACATTGTCACTTTGATCGCTCTCTTTTGCTCTTGCAAGGGTGACATTTATCGTATTATTTGTCGCACTCGGCTATTGTTATCTTTTGCTCTTGTGATCTTTTTAGATTACAATAGCCATGTGCGACAAACAACTCGATAATAGCACCCTCTGTCTGTGACTAACTATAACTGTCACCCGCACAAGAGCAAATGAAATAGCGATCTAAGTGACAATGTGACAAGTTTTAGTACCAGATGTGTCCGGCCTTTGGGGCTCGGCACAAACATCGTCACAGGAAAATTAGAAACTGTGTTAATTGTTCACTAGAATGTAAAATTCACTATTACGTAGTTCAATAAATCAAAGATAGTCATGTAATGACAAACTATGGTGTTACTAAATAAATATAATTGATCTGCGTTAGATGCAGTTGGAAATCTTTATAAAATTGGCATATCTAGTCACTTAATGCAGCGTTTACCCCGGGCCAAACGAACGCCAATGAATGTGATGCGTTGCTTTTGATTTGACAGAAAGAAAAAAACGAGACGAAGGTACATACGTCGTCGTTCGTTGGCCCAGTTTGTACCCACCTTAAAACAAAAGTTACAAAATTTTTTCAAGCTATTCAATGCATTTTTAATATAGAAAGAAAGGTGAATATACTTACTTTGATTATTCTACTAATTCGTAAACATAGAATTCCTATTCCAGAAAATATACATACTTATAAAATCCAAATCACAGAAAATAATGCAGCGCAAGTAAATCAATACACGTGGGAAATTAAAGAATTATGCAGAGAGTCTAAATTGTGACCAGGGGGGTCACTACATAATCATACAACGCAATCACGTCTGAAAGAAACCGACGTAACGTGAGTCGTGCCTACTATCCACTCCCTGGATGACGATACCTGCTCACGTATTCTTTTCGTTCCCATAGACAACGCACATCGATACCGATGATGTGAATTTTGTTGCTAAAGTTATCGGTACTATGACGGTACTTTCAAAAATAATTAATTTATCTTGATTGGTTATTAAATACGAAAACTTTACTTTCTTTTCTTACTTTTCTTAATATGAACCAAAAAAACATTTTTATAATAATAAAAAGTAATTTATTTCAGTATCGTAAAATCGGTATGACTCAATATCCTAGAAGCCATGACCACAAAAACATTAAAAAGTCGTATCACAGACATGTCAACTTCAAATATGACATTTGTATGACATGACATGTAAACATAAACATAACCTATCGGTAATATAGGTAGTTAAGTGATGTCACCCTCACATATCGCCACGGTCACACCTCATTAGTGATTTTACGACCGTAGCTAATATTTCTAAAGAAAATTGCAACATTGCATACCATTCCTATTACTTACAACTTTGTTTGACAGTTATCTTATATTTTATTGTTAATAATTTCAAGAAATCCGTTTTACGAGCATTTTCTAGGACACTTGCATCACCTATTTTCCAAGTATCGACTCGTCATGTAACCATGACTCTCGATAAGATTTCAGTATATAAACGAGGAGCTGCGTCTCCAAAATCATTCTACTCCCAGCTCAACTCTGAGTAACATTTACTTCTGAAACTATCCATTGTAAATTATATTTTAACTTGTGTACGGAATAAAACCAGTGATCGAAGTAAGATCGTTTTATTAAATATTCTTACGGTAAATCGTAAGTGGTGGCAGCATTCTACAGACATTTGAAGAAGAGAACAAATACCATTCAGCCCCGCAACTTAATTGGTGGCAGCGGTGGGATAACTCAAGAATTCCTCGGCAGCTGTTTCAGATAAGTAACTGGAACATTCAAGTAAGTGTGAACACCAGTATTTTCACCGTGATCTGGCAGTTGCATTTCTTTCAAGAATTTAGAGGACGAACCCATTCCAAATAAGACACAAGATTAACACCAGAGGAGTAGAATCGGGAGGTTCTATAAACGAAGATAAATCGTTCCCCTTCCTTACCAAATTTTCCTTCATAGACAGTGTGCTATAGGGACAACTTGTTATTTTTTTTGTTTTTGTTAAAATTTATATGATTAAAATTGTGTTGAAATTGTTAAAATATTGTTATATTGTATTTTTGCTATTCTCGCGAGATAGAAGTATTGAAATTGTGTAATTTGTGTATATTGAGGAATTGTTTCAAAACAATTTATTGCTGCGCAGCCTAACGAATTAAATACCGGGATATACCCGAAGAATTTTGTGAATATACCGGGAAATATCCGAAGATTTTATTTTGCGAATACAAATTTAGATTGGTTTAGCAAACCTGAACAAAATTGCTTCTAAATTGGTTACCCGGCAAACCTAACCAAAATTGCCAGTATTTCGCAATAATTTTAATTTTTTTTTAGTGGTTACGCAAACCTGAACAAAATTGCAAAATTAGTATTTTAAGAAAGTATATGACAAATACGTATACCGTCATATACAATTCAAACGGTCGTGCTATTAATATATTATTTTGTTTCGAACAAAAGAAGCTTCTGAAAAGTTGTAATCTTTCCACTCCTCGTCCCGTATATTATATAATAATTGGTATAGTAATCGTCTTAGTTTACGTTAGAGGAGAACCACGGATTAGAACAGCCACAGTGACTTATCATATTTAAATCCATATATTGTAATCTTTACTTAAACAACTCAACCATGAATTACTTAGCGGATTTGGCTCAAAGAGAATTAGGTCAGGCAGCTCCTCAAGCTGTAGGGCAAGTTAGAGCAGCAGCTAGACGCGAGGTAGAACGCGTAACCGAACAGATTGCCGATAGGATTTCCAGCAATCTAAACGTCCAAGAACCTGAGTGGACTGATACTCCCTCATCGTCTAATTTACAACCAGAATCTGTAATACATCATCCGGAAGTGCCCCCATTGGTAGAAAGGTCCGAACGAATTGAACGAAGAAATCCTGAGGAACCAGGAGTATATCCTACATATCCTAGTTATGCTACACGCAGCGAAACGGGTAATATAGCAAGGGAAGAATATCTTGATAGTTTACATGGCCAATCTCCCCCACCAACGTTCGAAGCGACTTATCCACCTACAACTTTGCCTATACCTTTCTTAAATAGAAGAAATGCCAGGTTGATGATTATGGAATTAATTGATGTAATCCCTAACTTTGACGGTAACTCAAGGATGATTAATCTATTCATAAAAAAGTGTGAATACGTGTTTTCTATAGTAGGAGAATTAGAACCAGCAGAATATCAATTTATTGTACAAAAAATTACTAGTAAATTAACTGGTAGAGCCGCCACTCTAATAAGCGAACATGATTATGCGTCGGTAAATTGGAACGTACTAAAAGACTTTTTAATTAAACATTTCGGGGATCAAAAGTCGGAAGGATGCTTAATATTAGAATTGGAGCAATTAACAATCAAAACTAATGAAACATATCAAGATTTTTATAATAGAATTCAGTCTATAAAAAGTAACTTATTTTCAAAAATTATATCCAGTAATGACTCAGCTACGAGGGACGTTAAGTTTAACATATATAATCATTCGGCACTTCAAGTATTTTTATATAATTTACCCCAACACCTTTTACGTTTGGTTAGATTAAAAGATCCCAAAACCCTTGAAGAGGCTCTCCAAATAGTAACTGAGGAAACAAACTTCCAAAGACAATATGCATTAAAACACGAGCAAAATATAAGGGCCAGGGGAAACAATCAATCAGGTCCATCCACTCAAAGAAATTTTAGACCTAAAGGTCCTAATCCCAATCGACCACAATGGTCAAACCCTCAATTTTCTCGACAAAACGAATTTCCTCGTCAAAACCAATTTCCTCGCCAAAATGATTTCAGAAGAAATCAATTTTTTCCAAGATTTAACCAAAATCGGGTTAATGAGCAACAAGTGCAGCAATCTCAACCCCAAAATTCAAATGGCAACCCCTCTAGATTTCCAAGGCCTTCGCCCCAATGGCAAAATCGCAGATTCGAAAATAACAACCGGTTTCCAAACCCCAACAATGCTCGACAAAATAACACGAATTACTTTAATGAACCGGGAACTTCACAGACTCAATCGTCGACTCAAGAAGCTTCTGAAAATCAGGAAGAAAATTTTCAAGTCATTGCCTCAACAAGGAACCCCTCAACGTAAAGAAAACAAACGCCGAATCATTACCATATCTCATAATTCCCGAGATCAAGGCTAAGATATTAATAGACACCGGTAGTACAAGGTCGTTTATAAGTAATAAAATCACGACCGAATTTTATGATGACTATAAAAGTATTAAACCGTTTGATGTCATAAGCACACATGCGGTGAGCAAGCATAATGAGGTTATTTAAGTTTATACAAATTAAGAATGGATCACATGAATCCAGAGGAACGCGATTATATATATAGTCTATGCTATGAATATAGAGATTTATTTTATCACGAAGAGATTCCTTTATCCTTCAGTCACGAAATAAAACACCATATTCGAACTACAAGTGATACTCCAATTTGTGTTAAACCATATAGAGTTCCTCCTTCCCTAAACCAAGAAATTAAAAATCAAATTGAACAACTACTAAAGAATAACATAATTAAACCAAGTTTTTCTCCTTGGAACGCCCCCGTACATTTAATTCCAAAAAAGTTAGATGCAAGCGGTGAACAAAAGTACAGGATGGTAGTAGACTATCGTAAGCTAAATGACATAACGATAGATGATAAGTATCCATTACCTAATATTACCGATCTTTTTGATAAACTGGGTAACAGTACTTACTTCACTACCTTGGATTTAGCATCAGGATATCATCAATTTGAAATAAATAAAGAAGACCAACCCAAAACAGCCTTCAGCACACAGTTTGGTCACTATGAATTTTTAAGGATGCCCTTTGGACTAAAAACTGCACCTGCTACTTTTCAAAGAGCAATGGACAGTATCCTAAGAGGTTTACAAGGAATTCATTGTCTAATATATCTAGATGATATATTAATTTTTTCTACCTCATTAACCGAACACATCCAAAAATTAAAATTAGTTTTTGATACTTTGCGAAAAGCCAATCTAAAAATACAATTGGACAAATCGGAATTTTTGAGAAAAGAAGTTTTATACCTCGGGCATACCATAACAAAAGATGGTTTAAAACCTAATAATGATAAGATTCAAGCTGTCTTGAATTATCCGTTACCTAAAACCGTTAAAGAAATAAAATCTTTTCTAGGTTTAATTGGATATTATCGAAGATTTATAAAAGATTTTTCAAAAATTACAAAACCTATGACTTCTTTATTAAAGAAAAACGCAAAATTCAATATCACTGAAGAATACACTAAAGCCTTTGAAACTTGGCTTGAGGAAATGCCAATACAACGAACAATGCAAATAGTGAAATGAAGAAACTCAAGTGAAGTGTAAATCAGTGAATTAAGAACGATTTCGAATTCTTTAACGTGAAAGTGATAAACGACAGTGTTACCTTAGAATTAAGAAAAAAATTGTACTCGATAACTAATATAGTTATAGAACATGTAAATACTAACCTTTTGTATTTGGATAAGATCTAATCTAGTTCTAGAACATGTATATTAACTAACATATGATCACTGTCTTCGAGTAAAATTATCATTACACTCTAATTTCACTCTTAAGAAGGGAGGAGTTAATTGATGTCACCCTCACATATCGCCACGGTCACACCTCATTAGTGATTTTACGACCGTAGCTAATATTTCTAAAGAAAATTGCAACATTGCATACCATTCCTATTACTTACAACTTTGTTTGACAGTTATCTTATATTTTATTGTTAATAATTTCAAGAAATCCGTTTTACGAGCATTTTCTAGGACACTTGCATCACCTATTTTCCAAGTATCGACTCGTCATGTAACCATGACTCTCGATAAGATTTCAGTATATAAACGAGGAGCTGCGTCTCCAAAATCATTCTACTCCCAGCTCAACTCTGAGTAACATTTACTTCTGAAACTATCCATTGTAAATTATATTTTAACTTGTGTACGGAATAAAACCAGTGATCGAAGTAAGATCGTTTTATTAAATATTCTTACGGTAAATCGTAAGTGGTGGCAGCATTCTACAGACATTTGAAGAAGAGAACAAATACCATTCAGCCCCGCAACTTAATTAGGTACTTAAATTTCAATTTGTTTTAAGAAAACTTCTCCAGTTTTATTTCGAGAGGGGGCGATTGTTACCAAACAAACCAAAAAAGGCAAATTTTTAAACCGAACGAAAATTCGAAGGATTCACGCCGAAATATAACCCCTACAGCTTAATACTTACTTCCGATTAACTTTGGAGCGCTACGACCTTCATCTTCAGCAACTAGCAAAGCAAAGAACTTCTCAGAACAACATTCCAGCTGCTCTAAGTCACCTATGCCAAAAATACGTTCTTCTCAGTGAATCCCAAAAAATAAAAGAATTTTGTAACCCTCCAGATTGTGAAAGCTTGTGTTTGATAATTTATTTCGAGAATGACGGTAATATTAGCTATACAATGGATGGAAAATGTATTTCATAAGCGACAATACATTGTACCTATACAAATATATTATTATTTGCCGTAAAAATGTTGATTTTTTTATATAGCAAATTATTTTCAGCGCCTGAATTTCTTGTAATTACTCAAATTAGGTACTCTTAATGCTAGCAATTACTAGAGAGAATAGACAAATAGTAAAAACACAAGTCATGTGTATCAGATTGGTTGCATAGCTCAAATGAAAATGTTTTGTAGGATATGTACTTTGTTTAAATTTGTGCGAGAAGTCTTCAAATTCAATTTTACTTTTTGTAGAGGATGTTTTAGTGTGTTGCGTAGGCTCTTATATGGTGGTCTGAAAGAAAAGGCTTGGACTGTAGCTGATGCTTTTCTTCTTGTACAGACCATAAAGCTGATCTAGGGAATGGGCGAGTTTTAATCAAGTTAATAGCCAATGCCACTGTATATATTACTATTTCAATCTTTGCTCGCCCACCATCATGCTTAAAGTGGATTCAAAATGCTTTATCTGTTTTGACAACCTCCGTGGCGTAGTGGTCACCATGCTAGTCTACCACCCAGAGGTTCCAGGTTCGATCCCCGGTCAGGGCAAGTTGGAAAATGGCCTTTTTCAAATTGTCCTGGGTTTTGGATGTTTATCTATACATATATGCATTTGTTATAAATTATAGTATCGTTGATGTAGTATCCCATAACACAAGTCTCGAACTTACTTTGGGGCTAGCTGAATCTGTGTTATTTGTCCCTATTTATTTATATATTTGTGCAAGTTTATTGTACCTGCAGCACAAATAGGAAGGCATATGAATAATGTTTTTATTTACTTATAAAAAAATATTCTAAAACCTAGCCTAAAGATTAATAAAAACAAATTTAAAAGAAATCGTGGCTTCATTCATGAATAAAATTAAAATTAAAATATTAATAAATATATATATTGTTTTATTTACACCCCTTAATTTTAAATGGTATTATAAACATATCAATAATATTAAAACACTGCATGGATGTTATCAGTCGGAGCCCACAAATCCTGGCTGATTGTAATCACATTGTGGATTGAATTAGTAATTGTTAGTAGTTCTTCTGCCTTGCTCTGTACATCTCCCTCCGTTAGTTCAACATGCTGCATTCACTATTGATGCCTTGGGTGAACCTGTAAAATATTAATTTAAGTAGTATAGTGTTACAGTATCACATATTCATCCTTAACGGGGTAGACAGCAGACTCTATGGCCGTAAGAGCACAATGTCACTTTTAACCTAATGGTGGGGTGGAGGTGTTCTTAGTCATCGCTTGAAGTGTTTGTACAATTTTACTTCTTGTATACCAGGTCAGTAAATATTTTTGTACTATTGGAAAACAAACAGTACATGTACTATAATTTTTTTTGGCTCTGGACCTAACTACATATTGGGAAAAAAAATTGTACCAACCTGCGCAAGCCATTGATAATTATTTTAGCCACATCTTGGTTTATAATGGAGCTTTTGAGCTGATAGTATGTGGCCTCATCTATCTCATTAGGGGTTCCAGTTTGTCTATGATGGGGCATTTTTTTTGGGTTTGTAAAACTAAATATCTGGTCCAAAGCTACACCACTTGTACTCAGAATCTCCGGTAAAATAAGAAAAAATGCAACATGTATGTATGTGGGTAGATATGTAAAAAACAAGTAGAAAGGGAATAGCACCTAGTAAGACCTTACAAAGTGTAGTGATTACATATGTAGGTACAATTTACATACCCAGTAAGATAGCTTCTTCACTGGATGATTTGTATGGCTATTTTGTCAAATAAAGCATTATGGCTCTCTCCACCATAGCGTGCATGCACTACAGACTCACACTGTCACCTGCCGCAAACACCGAGACTCAGTCTGATGCAACTATAGCCACATCCTCCTTGTAACTGCCCGTTCCATAAAATGCAAGAGTAAATAAATATCTGTAAAAATATAGTTACCGTTATGAGGTTCTATACCAACCACACACTTAATGACATCGCAAAAGAAAATTAATCTAAATTCACAATGAGTTTATATTCCATCGCCTTGGAGCTTGGAGTTATTACAAGTCGGACGATGAGGGAGGCAGCAGAACTAAGCGAAACAATACATCTCTGAGCTCCATGCATTCATATTTCTTGTTCCTTCAAAGTCTAAATCCATCGACTTTTACATCATAACCTTAAACGCAAGTCCGTCGAGTGCAAAACTCACTATACTCCAGTCCAGCAAGATAGCGGCTCACCCACAGCCCACAGCTGGACTTGATAAATTGTATAGGTAGGTAGGTAAGTACGTAAAAAAATTTTGAACTGAAACTAACAAATAAAAGCCAAAAGCCGTTTCGGACGAAACGAATGCGTAACTAAAAGAGGTGACGTTGGCGGGGTGGTGAAGCGGGGAGGGTCGGGGGGCATTTTCAGACGACTCGCGTGCTGTCAAGTAGACATTTTGGCGCAAATCGAGTACCGTTTTGCTGCTTATCTGTCAAAGTCGTTGCGTCCGCATTGAATACGTACGAAAGCGACCGCTGACGTCATGACGAAATGTGTTTCGGATTGCCTCGCATGTGCACGCATCGCGTACGACTGACGTAGTAACATTATGTAGTAACCCCCCAGGTCGTTGTTCGCTTACTCAAAATGTAAATGTTGTTAATGCCTTCACAATTTGTGACGAATAAAAAAATTCTTGCTGCACTTTGGCAACAGGACAAATTTTATTATAAAAGTAGATTTTGTTAAAAGCATAGTGTCAAAAAATCCAAATCACATAAAATAATGCAACGCAAGTAAATCTCCTCCACGTAGGAAATTAAGGAAGTATGCAAAGGGTCTCAATTGTGACCGGATCGTTGTTCGCTCACTCAAAATGTAAATTTGTGAGAGAAATGAACAATTTCTTGGCTCAATATTTACCAGCATGACATATTTTGTTCCAAGTTCACACTTTAAGGCCCGTAAAGTTTTAAAAGGTAGCACAATGTATATAAATGGAATGTATCTACCATGCTATAAAACAAAATTTGCACGCCACAAACAGTCAAGTCTTTTTAAAGCTATACTATGCCATTCATATAAATCACAGATAGAAATAAAGGTGATATATTTTGAATATGCTTCCTCTTTGGCAAACATAGAATTTCTACTTAAGATCCTAAACATATACAATCAAAATCACGTAAAATAATTCTGCGCAAGCAAATCTCCTACGTAAGAAATTATGCAGAAAGTCTAAATTGTGACCGTGTCGTTATTCGCTGACTTAAAATGTAAATTGGTGACGATCGAAAAAATTCTTGGCCTACTCTTTGGCAGCATGACAGATTTTGTTATAAGTAGATTTTGTCAAAAGAATAGTCTTAAAAAGAATCCAAATCACATAAAATAATGCAGCGCAAGTAAATCTCCTCCACGTAAGAATTTAAAGAATTATACAGAGTCTAAATTGTGACCACGTTGTTCGCTCACTCGAAATGTAAATGTTGTTATTGCCTCCTTCAATTTGTGATGAATGAAAAATTTCTTGGCCCACTCTTTGGCAGCATGACAGATTTTGTTATAAGTAGATTTTGTCAAAAGAATAGTCTTAAAAAGAATCCAAATCACATAAAATAATGCAGCGCAAGTAAATTTCCTCCACGTAAGAAGTTAAAGAATTATGCAGAGAGTCTAAATTATGACCACGTTGTTCGCTCACTCGAAATGTAAATTTTGTTAATGCTTCCTTCAATTTGTGATGAATGAAAAATTTCTTGGCCCACTCTTTGGCAGCATGACAGATTTTGTTATAAGTAGATTTTGTCAAAAGAATAGTCTCAAAAAGAATCCAAATCACGTAAAATAATACAGCGCAAGTAAATCTTCTCCACGTAAGAAGTTAAGGAATTATGCAGAGAGTCTAAATTGTAACCGGGTCGTTGTTCGCTTATTTAAAATGTAAATGTAGTTAATGCCTCCGCCAATTTGTGACGAATGAACAATTTCTTGGCTCACTTTTTGCCAGCATGACAGATTTTGTCATAAATGCTCGGCGAAAAATGGATGTCGTTATCTGCATAGGTGCAAGTCCTGTCGATTTGAACCAGATCTGGTCAGCCTGGATACTGGGGATCAATAGAACGGCCCCGTGTGGTCTATTGAAGTAGCCAAGTAGCGGTCTATTAACTAAGTAGATGTTGTTAAAAGTATAGCCTCAAAAAGAATCCAAATCACATAATATAATGCAGCGCAAGCAAATCTTTTCCACGTAGGAAATTAAGGAATTATGCAGAGGGGCTAAATTGTGACCGGGTCGTTGTTCGCTCACTCAAAATGTAAATGTTGTTAATGCCTCCTCCAATTTGTGACGAATGAACAATTCTTGACTCTTCTTTGCCAGCGTGATATATTTTTTACAAGTATATACTTTTAGTATCGAGAGAAGTTTTGAAAGTTTTAGTTACCTAATTATGTTATATTTCTTCCATGCTATAAAACAAAAATCTTACGTCCACAAACGGGCAAATCTTTTCAGACTAAGTAAGTAAGTAATACTTTATTGCACACCAAAAAATAACAATTATTAAAATATACACACACAAAAAGACATTAAAATTTACAATAGACGGTCTTATCGAAGTATGGAGAAAATATAGTGCAACGTTATCAGACTGTACACGACTAAAATACAATACTTAAATAGTATAAAGTAAAAATATATGTATCATATTATTTGTACATTTTTAAATCGTATAAATAATATGATACATATATTTTTCATAATATACACACAAAAATTTAGTTCCGAGGAAAGTTTTAAAAGATTGTACATGTTTTTTCCTTGTTGTTCTGGCATAAAAGAAAAACTTAGAATGTTCCAACTGATTCTCTTTCCGCTAAGATCCTTCAAGCCGATCGAGGGAATGGCCGAAAATCTGAATCACGGTAATAAATGATGTGGCTATAGCAACCCATCACTATTTTGATTACCTTTTTCTCTTATATCCCTTTTGGTAGCCACCTAACACTGTATAATTTTTCAAAACTAAACCGGCTTCGTCCCCAAATTACAAAACCGATTTTCATAAAATTTCTATAGGACCACCAGATAAGTACCTAAACACTTTCAAACAAAAAAAAATTAAATCGTTCCAGGCTATTTCGAATAATCAGTGAATATGCATAAAAAATAATAAAATGAGTATGTTAAAAATAAAACTCAATACAATACAGTCCTAGTTTGTTAAAATAGGCTTCTTTTGAATAAACAATCATTCTACTTAAGTCTGTGACAGTCAAAGCCTGACATTACCACTGCTTTTCGATCGCAAATATTTATATATTTTTCTGTTTCAGTCATCATCACCATCGTCCTCCCGTATTCCCGGTTGTGTCCTCAGAGGTAACGCTTCACAGCCCGGGGTCCGCTACCTAACCTAGGTCAGGTTATTGGTTTTTACACAGAGCGACTGCCGACTGACCCCCGCAATTCAAAGGGTAGACCAGAACCAATCCTTGGGACGGTTTTAGCAAACTGTGATTGAACCCTTACTTATGTATATAATATACACAGTAAGACGCCGCGGCTTCTGCGGTTATTCCAAATCACCTGAGCTATGATCGTCTAGAATATTTGTAAAACCTTATCAGATCCCCCCAAGCTGTTCACTCTACTCTGAATTTATTTTAAAAGCCTAAAATGAGGATATCGATACTAGATATTATTTATTACGTAATTTAATCCCTTATTGAAATAGTCGTTTTACAGAATTGTTCTTTGTAGCTGTTATGGTTTATATCATTCAAATAATTGACTTCATAAAGCGAAGGAATATACGCCATTCCTGAAAAATCAGGCGGATCGATCCATATTTGTAATCAGTTAGGTCATAGGTTTGCTATAGCTTAATTATATGCGGTAATGTCGTACAAAGTACGATAAATGGGCGTTGAGAGTCTTGGATATTTGGTTAACCAATGTAATTTTATAAATTCGCTTACGCGAAACAGGTATGTAGATGTTGGTCGCGATAAAATCGCGAAGAGCTCTTATAATAATAGTATTTTCACAAGACTCTAATTATTTCGAGTAAACTCGATACATCTTGGCGATACAAAGTCAATATATCTGGTTTGCTGTGTTGCGAGGAATGAGATATTATATCGTCATGGACAGCAGGTTCCCTCTTTAGGAGAAAGATGTCACGGTTTGACACCTTTGCACTAACATGCATAAGAAAGATATATGGTTTTGGTTAATAAGTCCACTTCCAGCGAAAGTATGTCTGTTTGGCCTCTCGGTCACTCAGGCATAATTTTGCCAACCCTTAATAGCCTCGGAAAAACCAAATTTCCCGATGAAATTTGATAATTCTTACCACTTATTAACCTTTCCGCGACTCTAATATTACTATGTAGGAAAGCAATCAAGATCTAAATGATCTTGAGCCAAACAAAACAAAACAACCCTACCCGGCTATCCTAACAAAGAGTCCTAATCCTATCTGCTCTGTAATTACCAGAGCTTCCACGTAAATTCTATTCTTTTACTTATTTTCTAGTTTAACATGCTCGCAACGGTTGGCGTGTCAAGATCCTGAGAGCAAATATATTTGAGACGTTAATTTAGATCATAAGTTCTATACCTAACTTCTAACCTTCTAACCTTTCTCTGGTGAATAGATGTTTGATATACTAGTTACCATAGATCTCTATAATCTCAATAAACACATAACTATCAAATATCATAATCTGATAACCTTTAGATATTCACTATCATACATAGGACTAAATTGATCGGATCCTATATCTTTCAATTATGTAGATCTAAGGTAACAAATGAAACATATGTGACTCTCAATTAACAGCAACAATGATAATACTACTACATTTAACCCAACTATAGAAATTCAAGTAATCTCCGTTATATATATTATCTGTTCGATCTATCGTATCTATCTTTAGCAGATTTATTAATTTAACCGTACGCAAAACCTCACTATATTCCGATAACGAACCTAATCACGAACCTACGTCTAAACTGACCTAAAAGCAGCCGCAACCGCTTGCCTAACCTAAGTCTAGTCTATTGTAAGACCTAGTGTGAACCTAGGGTCTGTTATTAGCCACCACGCTCATAACAGTTGTGTGAGAAGTTAAACGTGTGTGTGTGTAAAGCGACTTGTGTAGGATATGCAAATAAGAACTACTCTAGGGATACATTAGGATAAGGTCAACCCTCTGTAAACCTACAGGTTGACCTAGGATACCTAGGTGAAAGGAAAATGGAAGACCTGAAGCGCCCGAATGCCAGTCTCAGCACCCAGTATAAATTACCTATTCAGTACTTATCTAACGCTCCAGCGGAATTTTGGGGTTTGTGAGAAAGGTATAGATAAAAATATTTAGGAAGTCTAGAATTCTAGACCCGTCACTTCACAGTAATTTACCCGAACACAAAGCAACGAGCTCAAATCGGTGAATGAAATTTATAACACAAAATTACACACACTCGATTCTAAACTCGAAACTTGTATGTCAGGCAAAGGACGCGAAAGGACTGATCCCCCTTCTTGCCTCGCGTTTGGTTTTATTAGCACCGTCTGACCCTCGAATCCTGACGCGTCACCAAGCATGCAACAAAAAATATTGCATCCCGATTTTGCCTTTACATGCATGCAATAGCGTCTCTATCTAAGATAACTTAATATATTTACATTCACATAGAGATCTTCCGCTATCGTCATTCTATCGAATAATATGACATATTTATAATTTATTTAATTGATGAATGTAACACGATATATGAATCAACTGTATCTTGTGATTCCATGTGTACCTATAGTATATGAGTAAATAGACGCAACCTCACTCTTGTATATATTTGAATGTACAATTATAAATATGTCTATGTATAGAATTCGATTTTTCAGGAAGTATCTAAGCATTAGTACTACCCGACCTCTGTCCGTGTAATCAGCGAAAATTTAGACCAGATAAGCCGATCTAAAGATATGACAGAGTATAAACTCGCATTTACACAACACGGCGTAAATATAAACCATGTAATATTGCATAATTACATTTATTTATCACGCAAAATTTCACCAAGTCCAAACAGCTGTGCAGCTCCGCAAACATTCCAAACTTTTTTTTTTTCAAATCCTCATAACGCCCTCGCCTTCGCAAAAAAAATCTTAGGTACACAACTAACCATCTTTATGATCGTGTGATTGTTTCTACATGTCTTATGTGATCACTACAAAACGTTAGATGGCTTTCGGGACCCACAGTTTATACACGAAACACGGAATCATCTTTCTTTTCGGATTCAAGCCTGCAATATTCCGAACAGATTGGAAACAACTTGCACACAGTATGCTTTTCAGTGGGATTCGAGCCCACGATCTCCGGATCGCAAGGCGAATACCTTGACCACCACCGGACAGTTTTTCTCTTTCATTTACCTGTATAATTTATACATACATTACATATTATCACGCCTGTTTCCCACAGGGGTAGGTACAAACTAAGGACCTCCACTTGCTACGATCCTGACAAACCTCTTTCGCTTCATCTACACTTATCACTCTCTTCACGTATGCCCGCCAGTTACGGGTACTTCTAACCTCTTCTTTTTTAAGAACGTCTGCTACCTGATCGCGGTACGTTCGTCGAGGACGACCCTGATCCACTCTTCCACTCATGTTCGCTTTGTAGACTCTTTTAGTAAATCTCCTTTCATTTTATATATACACTATTACTTGTTTATCCCTAAAGCGGTAGACAGAGCCGCATCACACAAAGACCAGTGCCAGTGTGATACTGGGCGTGAAGCTGGATAAATAGAATCAAAGTTGTGTTGAAATGATAGCCGCATTGTGATTTTTTCTACTCCTGTACTGTTATCTGACTTTTAAATAGTCATGATTTCAGGAAAGTCTATAGTCGATTCCGATAACAGCACATAGAACTTTTTTTTCTTTAGATCTGTCATACTACCAACATAACCAAGATCTATATTGACATAATCCGGGATATGTACCGTGATTCCGAGTCCATAATTAGGACTGCTGTTGGTGACTATAAACCCTTCCCCATTACAGTCGGGGTTCACCAAGGCTCGGTTCTCAGTCCCTGCCTGTTTAGTGTGATATTAGACAATGTGTCTAACAGCATCAGAGACACACACGAGTAACCCCGTTGCTGCTCATGTACGCTGACGATATCGCACTGGCGGATGTGGATAAAGGGAGACTAGTGCGACGCGCAAATGTGTAGAGGGAGTCGCTTGAAAACGGTGATATGAAGCTATATGTGGCGAAGACTGAATACATTGCTTGCAATGTTATAGATCGATCGAGGACATTTGGTTAAGCGAACGGACCAGTTCAAAATACTTCACGACAAATTGCAAGAGAGTCGCCTACGCTGGTACGGTCACGTCTCATGATATGGTTCGGAAAGCGAACTCCAGGCTTCTGAGCATAACAAATGAGGATGCAAATGGGAATAAGCTGAGATGAGAGAGAGAAAGAGAAACTTCAACGGGTTAGGATGACTAGCGATGTCTACAGCTAACAGAGATACTAGTTTATTTATTAAGATGACGAGTAAAAGCATGTTCGTCGCGATACTCTCGCCCGTAGGAGCAACAAAAAGTTCTTTACATTTTTGGAGAACTTCGCTTGTAACCATGAGTTTCCTTAGTACAGTAAACAGATTAAAGTTTTTTAAATATTTATTTACCGGTCACGACTGTAAGTGCATCTTACGCCGAAATAGCGCATTGCCATTGCATTTCTAAAAAGGCCAAACGGTAGATATCTGAATTTGCAATTCAGTGTTTCGCCTTTGCGCCGTCCACTTTACGAATATATTTTACTTCACGTCTTTCTATCTTTGTTTGACATAAATTTTGTATATTTATTATTTATACTTTGATTTTTGCTTTTTTCGAAGAAATAATATTATTTTCGAGTCGAAAAGGCTCTCAAAAGTTTATATAGACCTCAACACATGTTTTTGACAAACAATATAAATTGAGAGTTTAAATTGTTATGTTAAAGAAGTAAAACCATGATTGACTTGACTTAAGGTCCTAAGGGACCCAGGTGGGGCAGAGAGCTTCAACAGTGTTTCTCCATCGCGATCAGTCTCTGGCTACGCGCTTCACTTCAGGCCAGGTTAGCCCTATTGTTTTCATCTCCGCCGTCATCGACTGCTTGGGGCGGCCAACTTTTCGCTTGCCCTGAGGAGCCCACTCCATGCCTTGCCTCGGGATGTGTATGGCCTATCCAAGTCCATTTGAGTGGATTCCTAGTAATAGGGTCTCGTTTTAACCCTTTGGGTACGGAACCTTAAAAGTAAAAGCTTTTCCTGTAAGATCGAAGTACTTGTCTACATAAATCAAATAAACCCAACGCTCATAGATTGTTTACCTGTTTTATAAAACATATTTACGTGCCCAAAAGTTTTCTTTGATCACGCAATAAACCTCTTTATACGAACCCAAAATCAAAACAAAGCTAATTATCTCACTATCAACACTTAACTCTGAAATTTAAAACCGATCAGAGGTGACTTTCAAAGTGATAAACAAAGGGCTGGACAATATTGTGGGGTGCGGGTTTCATTATAGCCCGGTTTACATATAACAAGTGACAAGTGCGAGTGACAAGTGACAAGTAGCAAGTGACAAGTGAATAGCAGTACAGCATACCCAGTTGTCAGTGCGTGTAAACACCTACTTGTCAGTGTTTTCTCGCCACTTGTCACTCGCACTTGACAATATGTAAACCAGGATCTTAATCGAGGTCTTAATAAAATAAAATTATACATGGAAAAAATTAAATTATACTTAAGGGTTTTTTCAGTCTTTAAGGGTGAATAAGTCTAAGATGCAAAAAAGTAGTTCTGTGAGAACAGTAGACCTCGCGAGCCCTTACAAATTTTGTACTACATATAGTCTGTGGGTTTGACCAATATGGGAGTGAAGTTTATTACAGTGTAATCTACTCATAAAGCCATGGGCACATACATGGTATATTTATATAAAAAAAAATCTCTGTATCGCTGTCGTTGCACTTACTCCCACCTTTTTCGTACTTGTCACCCCATAGATTTGTATTTACGAAATTATACTGAATTCACTAATACAAAATACGAAAATCGATTTCTAGACAACTTTTGTACGAATTGCCGACTATAAACACGTTCAAGTTTATTGTATAAAAAATTTGTTTTCACAAAAAAGTTGCTTCTTAATAAGAATAACAAAAAGGTCTAAAATCATTTTTGATTTTTTATTAAATAGCTGAGATATGAGATTTTTTAAGTTTCGAACCCCCTCTGGCTGGCTGGCTCAACCAAAAAACTTCTATATAATTACCAAACCTGCCCACAAAATTTCATGAAAATCGGTTAAGAAATGCGACCCGTAGACGAGAACAGACAGACAGACGGACAAAAGAATTTTTGGCCAGTCGAAACTGAGACACTTTGCTGGCTTCGCTCGCTCGGTCAATAAGGCTTAACTCGCACCGGAGCGGCAGCGGTGGGCAACCTACTTTACTGTTAAACCATAGTCACCTTTATTTCTATCAATGAAATACATAGAATGGCTTGAAAAACACTCGGCCGCTTGGCGCCGCAGGCAGTCGTGAGAAGTCGCGAGGCTTTTGTTGTGTTCAAGCAATACTGTGCATTGCGCAAATAGAAATAAAGGTAAATATGGTTTGAAAATGAAAGTGCGCTGCCAGCCGCTGCCGTTCCGGTGTGAGTTAAGCCTAAGACAGATGACATAAGCCCACTCGATGAAGTTGCGTTTTATTCATGATGTTTAATTCATCATGATGACATGATGTTTGATCAGAGTTTAAGACATCGTCTACCATAAAGTGCTCGTCAAGACAAATCAAAGGAGTGCTACTCATTAAGGTTACGTTATTTTATATCTGAGATCTGTCGAATATCAGGCTCGATCATCAAAACAGCACATTGACTGTCATAATATTGTATTGTCATCCGATTTACATAAGTATGCAATATTTCAGTTTAGGGGAAACCTGAATTTTCCGGGGTCCAGTGCTGCCCCCATTTGAAATAAATCATTTGATAGGAAACGGAGACATCAATTTAAATTTTGTCTCGACAAAGCTCCAGATAACCTTTCAAACTATTTTATGAACTACTGTTTACAATTTAAAATGAGAACGTGAAGCTTTTCTACGCACAATTGCGAAAAACAGCCACTATTGACGTATGTGCATAGAAAAGCTTCACGTTCTCACTTTAAACTGTAAACAGTAGTTCATAAAATAGTTAAAAGGGTTATCTAGGGTCTGATGCAAGGCCAAATTTTAAATGATATCTCTGTTTCCTTTCAAATGTTTTATTTCAAATGGGGGCAGCAGTGCGGGCTGCACTGCTGCAGCCTATTTGAACAGCGAACCCGGAAAATTCGGGTAGCCCCTTAATCGGTTGAGGATAACTGGTTGAAAATTGAGTTGCAAGATGTGACCTTAACAAGCATATACGAGTAGCTACATACATACAAGATGCATTGCAAGTTTAATAAAAGCTTGTAACAAGTCAATATCTCAATAAATATTTTAAGTGGGGCTCCCATACAAAAAACGTCGCAAATGCCATACAGCAAATGGCACGGAAACCTTCGTGCGCTAGTCCAACTCGTTAAAACAATCATTGTTTATGTAATTTGTATGAAATGGTACGTCGTGACGACATATAATTTCTAGAAGTCAATAAACGCTCCTATAATCAGTCTAAAATTATGTTCTAAGTGGATATGACAAGTTTTGTCCCAGCATGACAAACGTGCAATTGCATTGTCAAACTGGGTAAATAAAACCTTTGATAAAATTCTTCCATTTTATAACAAAAACCGCCAAAATATGGTATCAAACGGGTGATTCGGCACAAAGGCACACAGGGGCGAACCTTATCGCCTGTTCACTGAATGAAATATAGATTCGAGGACAATGTTTATGCAAACGAATACTGTTACAGGTTTTTAGAGTTCTGCAAGAATGATAGAGAACCTTAAAGTATCTGAACTTCACCAATGTAGTAAAAAAATCTTGCTTTTTTACTGGCCAGTGGTTGTTAAACATAATACTTTTAAGAAAAGTACAAGTACAAACAATCTATATAAATAAAAATTAATAAAGGATAAACCAATTTGGCTGATTTCTTTTTAGTTGTGTTTGATGAAGTCCGAGGAAGGTTTTTGTGGAAACGAGGACTGGAACGGGAACGGGCGAAACAAAGTTCCACGTGTCATCTAGTATAATAATAAAATAAAAATATAAACTTTCGAATATATTGTAACAAGAATATGCACTACCCGCTATATATTTTAGTATATTTTGTACGTTTCCTTGTAGACTGAATACAGCGACTATCATTGTTCTGAACACCTGTTTTTGTAATGTATTCTCTGGCAAATAAAGATATCTGTTTTCTGATTTATATTTATGAAAAATCTGCACTCCTTAAATTGGTAGCGTACTCACTGTATGACTAATTTAGAAGTGTAGATTTTTTATGAATTAAGGAAGACGCATTTTTTTTTAATTCTGTTTCTATTCGATTTACTACACAAATGCACGATGAGCTCATAATATGTCTTTGTATATGCCATATTTTCTTGGGGAATGCCATATCTTACCATGGATTGAACTTGCTTAGAATTTTAATATTGTAGTAAAAATCGTATTTTATATCTGAATAAGGTATCGAATATTTATAGTTCAATATTTCTTTTACATTTAAGCATGCTACTAGTGTCACTGGCACTGGTCGTTAAAGTGACAGTAGGCGGAACACATAGCGCGAAGAACCGATGGCCGATGGGGTAAAAAGGTTCTCGAATGGCGACCGCGTTCTGGCAAGGTGATCAGATGACCCAAGGTCGCTGGAAAGCGCTGGATGCAGGCCGCTCTAGATCGGTCATTTTGGAAATCCTTGGGAGAGGCCTATGTCCACCAGTGGACGTTCGGCTGAAATGATGATGAAGATGACTAGTGTCACTGTACATCTAGTAGCTAACAATGTTAGATTTTCTGACAAAGCCAACAGATATATTCTTTAAAACGAAGTGGTAGCTAAAGTGGCGCCCTCATTTGAAATAAATTGTTTAAAACTAAATATGGTGATAATTAAAAATTTGATTTGTATCAATGTCTAGAAAGACCTTTAAACTATTTTATGAATAACCTTTGAAAGTAATATTGGTAGTCCGTCTAGTTTTAAATCTGTTTTTCGCCAAAAGTGGCCACTTTTAGCGAAAAACAGTTTTAAAACTAGACGGACTATTAGTAATAATTTCAAAGGTTATTCATAAAATAGTTTAAAGGTCTTTCGCGCGAAAGAAAAGAGCGCCACTTTAGTCACACTTCGTCTTAACATACTTAACAATTAAATTAATAATACTGAACCACTAAAAGTAAAGCCGAAAACGGTCTTGAAAATTGTATCTCCATTATTCATATTTAGTAGTTTGATAGCACTGCGGATTGGGAATGCCTCATTTCGAGCTAGAGTTGCAGCGCCATAACTATTTTAAAAAAAGCAGTTGCCATTAAAAAATAAAGCATGGACTATACATTACACCACAGAAACCAAACAAGGAGTGTAATGTTTTCAGAGTTTTCGTTTTTCGGTGGCCCGGCGGGAGTGCGCATTACTAGCGCTTTCGCAAGTTAAGCGACACCGGGCGTGGTCCGCACTTGGATGGGTTGCCGCAAATGGCATAAAAATTTCTCAAGCTCCACCGTGCTTCGGAAGGCACGTATAAGCCGTTGGTCCTGGCTATCATCATTGTATGGCAGTCGTCAAGCTATGTCAGATGCCTTTAGGCAGCCTGAAAAATCTGACACCAGTGTTGGCCACTCACATACACGAAAAACAAACAAGAGTTCATAAATATATGTGTAACTGTATACTGTACATTAAATGTTAGCATATGTGAGGTTTTTTATTCCACTATAACTTCGAAATACCTAAAAAGATTCGAATGTATGCTTAGCAGCATTAGGATTCATTTTGTTCTTACTTCAAATTTTGACACAAACGAAATTAATTAATTATTATGCATAATAAACGAAATGCAAAATAATTATTATAAAAAATATTGATATCAGTAAAATTATCAACTGTTGACGTCAATGTTGTCAAAATTTGGCTATTAAAAACTTTTTAAAAGATTGTGTATTGTAGTGATTGTTATGTATATCAATTTTACAATACTGCAAACTAGTCAACACATATTTTTTTATTTTATTTTAGTCACATTTAGAAAAGAGTGGTCAAGTGATATACATAATTGCTTGGTGTCCATATTTATAATTTTTTTGTCCGGTATCGTATAGCTCTAATAAAAATCTGATACATAGTCAAAATTAAATTAACCAGCCAAGTGAGAGTCGGACTCACGCACGAAGCGTTCCGTACCATTTTCTATAAAAAATTCACGTTTGTTGTATGGAAGCCTACTTAAATATTGATTTTATTCTGTTTTTATGACGTGTGTTGACGACGTTCTGTGTTGACGACCTCCGTGGCGTAGTGGTCACCATGCTAGTTCGCCACCCAGAGGTCCCGGGTTCGATCCCCGGCCAGGGCAAGTTGGAAAATGGCCTTTTTCAAATTATTCTGGGTCTTGGATGTTTATCTATATATGTATTTGTTATAAATTATAGTATCGTTGAGTTAGTATCTTAGTTGTTAGTATCAGTAGTAGTTAATAACACAAGTCTCGAACTTACTTTGGGGCTAGCTTAATCAGTGTAATTTGTCCCTATATATTTATTTACTTATTATTTATTGCAATATCGGCAATACATTATCTGTGAAAATTTCAACTGTCTAGCTATCACAGTTTATGAGATATAGCCTGGTGACAGACGGACGGACGGACGGATAGAGGAGTCTTAGTAAGAGGATCCCGTTTTTACCTTTTGGGTGGAAACCCTAAAAATCTGTTGCCACAATATAATGAAATGTGGACTCTTTACTACACGACTTGTATATTCATCTTTGACACGACTGAACCAAAAAGAAGGAGGTTAATGTTTTCAGATTTCATGAATGTATTTACATATACTATATACTTATGTGAGTGTCTTTATTCCACCATAACGCTGTATGGCGATGTATGTTTATTTTATAGTAATGTTGTTGTTTTTTTTTTGTTTTTTCGACAATTAGTACAGCTAATTTTTTGACAAGATTAAGCTCTAGACCACTTCCTATTATGGCGGCGGTTTAGACAAAGAGCGTTTGAGACGAGTTCCTACACAGACTATTTGCGTCTAAGACCATTTGATACGAACTCATGATAAGGCCATTTTCAGTCATCCATTATGTTGAATGATTCAAAACTTTGCATTCTAGAAAAATACAAAACCAGAAATCTCAGAAATTCCGCTCAAAAACAGCTGCATCCATCACAACAATTTGAAACATCGAAAAAATATCTCCACGACAATAAATTTCAATGAAGTGTGATCAATCGCATCGATTTGGCGACAAAAAAGCACACAAAAGTAGTCTCTATACACAGTGATTTAGGGCTACATTGATGTTGCAAACTACAGTCGGAAAGGTGGATTTATGTGTTCATAAAAGTGACTTTGGGACGCGTATGACGGAATATTTCTAGAGATTTGTCAGGCTTTTGGTGATTTTGTAATTTGCATTGTTTTGAACCCAATAGCTAAAATTTTATTTACCAGGTAAACTAAAAACGCCCCCGACGACGCCATCTAGTGAAGAGTAGCGGAACTACATATGTGTGGGTTACAGGTACAGGCAGTAGAGGCCCTTTGGACAAGTTAATGTTATGTGGTGTTCCCACCAACCCGCATATCTCATTAGATATACGAATAAATCGTATCTTCAACAAATGTTTGTTTGTTTATAAAGCTTTATTGGACATAAAAAAGAACACAGACGCAAATCAGAAAAGTAAACATACAACGGCGGACTAAGTTGCTGCTTATGAGTAATATAGAAATGGATTGCAATAATGATAAAATAAAGCTTTTGGCTGTTTTTACATAGCACAAGTCAAGATGTCGTATTTTAGTATATAACCAAATTCTCCTTTGCTACGAGGGCCTTATATTTCAAAATTAAAAACTGACTGAGACCAAACTCTACACTACCAATTTTGATAACATTTCTACGGGGATGCATATTAACGCTCCCGCGCAGTATTATGTGTCCCTGTAGAAATTTTACAGAACGAAAACTTCTAGGGTCCCCCCTAAGAGTTTCCGTTCTAGAAGTTTCCGTTCTGTATCGTCTATGCCACCAATCTGGGTCCTGTGCTCTCTCATCCAGGTGCGACACGCGACTTTAAATTTATCGTCAACCCATCTCATTGTAGGATGTAGGGCCGGATTTGGAGATCTGGAGGCCTCGGGGCAACAAAGGAGTGAAGGCCACTTGGCCCCAAATTTAATATTTTACTGATTGCCTGATTGGAGTAAACAAATATAGATCAATGATTTCTGTAAATATTTTCGAACTACATAATGTTTTTACAAAATAATGTAGGTAAAGGTAAAACAGCAAAAAATCAAAGGTTTACTATTGTTTAAAAGCCGGAATTAGACGGGGCGTCTTTTGGTCTTTTGTAGAGGCCCTGGGCTGTAGCCCCTGTTGTCCTCCCCTAAATCTGGCCCTGGCAGAATGTCCCTTCCTAGCCCTTGGCCTTAAATCAATTTGAACCCATTTTATGCACTCAAAGCCACGTAAAAGTACATCGGCGTCAGGCCCCGCACTAACATTTTTGCGGCGCGACCCCTTCCAACTTTTAATTAGATCAACCGTCTACTACCTACGTTCATTAAATTCCTCGGAACTCAAGACAAATCAAGAATCAGATAATTAGTTTTTAGTTATTTAATAGCGGAGGAAATTGCTTTGGAAAATACCCGATGGCACTTTTCATGAATGAAACGTTTTTATCATAACCGACTTTAAAAAGAACGATGTTATAATTTCGAATGTCAATTTTTTTATGTATTTTTTTTTACCGATTTAAAAAATTCTTTTTTTTTTTTGTAAAGGCGTTCTTGTGAGGTAGTCTCATAGAAATTTTATTAAAATTGGTTGCATAGATTGGGGGTGAAGTATATATATATTTTTTTTTTTTAATTTTGGAAAATTTTACTTGTTAAGTGATAAAAAGGAAATATAATAGCGATAAGTTGCTAGACCCTCGAGCGTCTTTTACAATCTGCGTGGAAGAGAGCAGCTAGTACATTCTGAGTTTTTTCTTTTCTCCCAGACCAGCGTGGAATGCAAAAACATTGGGCTGCACATGTGCGGTCAACCGTAAACCACTATCCCTACAGAGAAAATGTTCAAAAACTTCAAAGTTATATAAAAACCCAGGTGGTGGGAAGAACTAAAGTTTGCAGCTGATCTAAGTTGCAGGTACTTTTTAAAAGAAAATCTCCCTCAAAGAGATCTGTGAGCGTAAATTAAACTAGCCGAAGTTGCAGTGAGGCGAGTGCACTCTTGAAGTAATTAGTAACATTGCATGCATACATACATACATATTAAGAGGCTTCCTGAATTTTCCGGGGTCCAGTACTGCCCCCATTTAAAATAAATCATTTGAAAGAAAACGGAGATATCATTTAAAATTTTGTCTTGATCAGACCCTAGATAACCCTTCAAACTATTTTATGAACTACTGTTTACTGTTTAAAGTGAGAACGTGAAGCTTTTCTACGCACATACGCCAAAAGTGGCCGTTTTTCGCAATTGTGCGTAGAAAATCTTCACGTTCTTACTTCAAACTGTAAACAATAGTTCATAAAATAGTTTAGAGGGTTATCTAGGGTCTGATCAAGACAAAATTTTAAAGAAATCTCCGTTTCCTTTCAATAGATTTATTTCAAATGGGGGCAGCACTGGACCCCGTAAAATTCAGGTAGCCCCTTAACACACCTGTTTCCCATGGGGAACATCACAGTAACATTTAGGATAAGTAATCGCGAGTGTAAGAATTAGTCGTTTTTTTTTATTAATTTTTTTCGAGTGTGTAATCGGCTGACACTGATGTCAGATTTCTCAGGCTGCCTAAAGGCATCTGACATAGCTTGACGACTGCCATACAATGATGACAGCCGGGACCAACGGCTTATACGTGCCTTCCGAAGCACGGAGGAGCTGTAGAAATTTTTGTGCCACTTGTGGTCACCCATCCAAGTGCGGACCACGCCTGGTGTCGCTGATCTTGCGAAAGCGCTAGTAATGCGCACTCCCGCCGGGCCACCGAGCTCCTCGGTTTTTTTTTTAATGATTGGACTATTATGGATGTTGACTTGCCAAGATCCTTGCAAAGCTCTTTTAATATTGCATATCAGACAATATGTGCTTAAAGTCAAAACACGGTAAATATTAATCTCTAATCTGTGGTCAAAAGGCTGGCTAAGGACAGACAGGAATGGAAGAAACTCCAACGGCAAAAGCGTCGCTCTTAAGTTTAAATAAAAAAGAAAACTGTGGTCAAAACATTATTTTCTTTAATCAAGAGACAACTTACAATATAGTTCACTAGAAACATATGAGATGGCGCCAGCAGTATCCTACATCTCAATCTCGGAGTTCGCCCGATATTTACAACTTCCGACGATACACCGTCGGAATAGTATATAAATATAGGATGCCGGGCCTCTGGCCCGCTCCTCAAACCTTGTCCGGGTGAAGTAGGAAATGCCGTCCGAGGCAACCTATGTATGTCATTTCAAAAAAAAAAAAAAAACACCGTCGGAGCCGCCGTTCCCCAGGCGAACAACATGCATGGCGGGAAAGATATCTTTATGGCGGTCGTCGAGCATAGCACCTCGCTCCCGCTACATAGCGAGGGGTTGGTAGTCGCGTCACCTATTATACGCATTTTTAACCGACTTCTAAAAAGGAGGAGGTTATCAATTCATGCGAAATTTTTTTATTTATTCACCGATTATCTGATGTAGAAAAAAAAAACTTTTTTTGTTAAAAGGGTATAGTTGTCAGGAGGTCGTAGGAATTTTATTGAAAATGATTGTATATTTTGGGGGTAAAGACGGTGTTTTTAAAAATTATCGCGCATTTCCATTTTACCACCTATGCGGGCCTAGAAGCAGCAATATTTACTATCACGACTTATCCACGTTCTTGACGAGGAGATAGTTTATATTATGGATAAAATAGATATTGTATTATTGCCAGAGATCGGAATCACGGGTGCTGTTGCTATCAAAAGTATTAAAAGCAGTTGAATTAAGTAAGTAGCGGCCTGGTTAGGGATGACGGCAAGAGACCGGATGGGATGACCCTTGTGCCTTGGAGATTGGGACGGCCCCTTGTGTGGGACGCTACTTGTGTCGACACTCTGGCGCCGTCTCATCTCCCAGTCACAAGGTCTAAAGCTGGGACAGCCGCAGCTGCTGCAGAAAACCTCAAACGGCGCAAATATAGTAGCCTCGGCAATAATTACTTATTTGAGCCGTTTGGGGTTGAAACTTTGGGGCCGTGGGGACCATCGGCACATAAATTATATAACACTGTCGCCCGAAAATTGACTGAAATTACGCGTGACCAGAGGGCTGGCCTTTATCTGGCTCAAAAGATAAGCATTGCCATACAACGTGGCAATGCTGCCAGCCTTCTGGGCACGTTACCACGGGGCAACGATAAGTAAGTAATTTAAGTAATTAGTTTAGTTTTAGTTTCTTTTTTGTTTTGTTTATATTATTGTATGTAGTAAGTAGTAATTTTTTTCGATTAAACTATATCCTGAAATCACATAATTATGATTGTTTTATTTGTAGATTATATAGTCATATCCATACTTTTGATAGCAATAGCATCCGTGATACCGATCTCTGATTATAACCTATTTACGAGTATTATCAAAATCAACAGCAACTATTTTCAAGTTATATTACTTTATGACTGACTTCCAAAAATATCAGTTATCAATTCGCCGCGATCTTTTATTTATTTTATTTTTTAAATATGTTCACCGATTATTCAAAGGACCGAAATGAAAAACTATTTTTTATTTGTAAGGGTATACTTTACAGATGGTCCCATAGAAATCAAAATCTTGTGTGGTTTGGGGGTGAAATTGGATTTTAATTTGGAAGAATTATGATTTATACACATACATATGTACATATTTTCATGCCTGTTTCCCATGGGGGCAGGCAGAGACTATAGATTTCCACTTGCTACGATCCTTGCAAACCTCTTTTGCTTCGTCAACACTCAATACTCTTTTCATACATGCTCTCCGGTTATAGGTACTCCTTACTTCACCTTTCTTCAGAACATCTGCAATTTGGTCACAGAACGTTCGTCGAAGTCGACCCGGTCCGGTTTTCGCATCCGTCGCAATATTTTTAGTTACTCTTCTTTCATCCATCCTCTCAACATGCTTTCTCAATGTATACTTAACTACATACAAATTTTCATGCTTTTATTTATTTATTTTATTTACTCCTTGATAAAACACAATCATCTGATAGAATTATAACGCTTTTATCGAAATACAACGTAACAAATAGCATGTGACAGTGGATAACGTATAGGGCAAAACTAGGCGAGTTATGGACAAGAGGAACAATGGGCAGCTGGCCAAACTCCCAATTTACTACCCGCGAACTTGCAGTAAATCTAATATATTTCGGCTCTTGAAGGATATTCTTAGAATCCGCTATTTTCCAACAAGTCAAATTAGATACCTTTTTCAAAACGTCAAAACAAACAGTTTCTATGGGATTAAATACTGGGTAATGACGTCACAGTTTCTTGGAGTCAAATAGCGCTCTTATTACCCGTTTTTCTGCAATAATAAATCTAAAACCGCATTTTTGATGCGAAAGATTTTGCAGACAACACAAATTTCTAGGGATCGTTTTATGTGGGACTAGCTTTTGCCCGTGGCTTCGCTCGCGTAGGAGTGTAATTTATCAAAATACTTTCTTAGGGGATGTCTACGTCATAATAGCTTTATGCATGCAAAGTCTCAGCCCGATCAGTTAAAAATTGACAGAGTTTCATACAAACTTTCATCCCCTATTTTATCCCCTTGGGGTAGAATTGATCAAAATCCTTTCTTAGCGGATGCCTACGACATAACATCTACCTGCATGCCAAACTTCAGCCCGATCCGTCCAGTGGTTTGGGCTGTGCGTTGATAGATCACTAAGTCAGTCAGTCAGTCACCTTTGAGTTATATATATTTAGATTATATTTATATGGGAAGTTCAGTATCATGGATTTAGTCCATGATGCTGATCTTCCTATTGACGGTTTTTAAAGTTGGTTCATATTGACGGTCTGAGTTACTCGTACAAGGATCGGACAGGGTTTTTGTTACATATTGTATACCTACATTACCTACTATACACAAAATACATTATAACGTCTTTGTCCCTAGGGCTTAAAAATGTGATGATAAAGATAGATAAGGACTAACAATGATACTTAGAACGGTTTGAAAATCATTTTAAGGGCTATCTAATGCCTGATTGTTCGAATATTAAATATCACCACATTTACGATCAAACAATTTACGAGTATTTCAAATGAGCGCCGCCTCACCTTCACCTCAACTAAAATCATATCTCTGTGTCTGCAATAAATTTAATTAGCTTTTAAACCCGTTATTTTAAAGACTAATTTGTTAAATATTTAATGCCGAGCAGTTTTAATAAGGGCTTCTGATTAGGGTCGACAGTCTTATCAAATTTTGATTACTCTCCATTTTAAAGTTGATACGGGATAACCTCTTCAGAAAGGGCTAAAGTATAGATTTTAAATTGCTTTGATCTTGCTATTTTTAACCCCCTAATAAAAATAAGGAGTGTTACAAATTTTACGCTTATGGCTGTCTGTCTTTGGCGCTCGAACGAATGTACCGATTTCGATGCGGTTGTTTTACGTAAAAGCAAGTACCCTTGCGGTGGTTTTTAGAAATGTTTGATGAAAATCGGTTCAGCCGTTTAAAAGTTATTGAGGGTTGACGCTTGAAAGTCGGGGATTTTTAAATTTACCTGCCAAATAAAGATGGCGCTACGAATATCAATTCCACTTAACAATGGCTGGAATATGTAGTTCCACTACTCATCACTAGATGGTAGCGTCGAGGGTTTTTGAGCTATTGCATAGCTTTTATCGCGGGCTTTGAGTACGGCAACCGAATCAAGTAATTCCGTAACGAAAATAAAACCTAACAACCCCCACTCCACCTAAACGTTTCTCGGCACCAGTGACCGGCACAGCGGCGCGGCGTTGAAAGCCGTGCATCGTCTAAGGTCGTTTCAGTTCGGAAGACTTCGGCACGGTGTTTGTGTGCGTGCGACTAGACGTATGCATGTAGACTAGCTGCTAATTTACATTCCTGAATAACCTAGGTACTCGTATTGTAAGATAATAAAAATATTTTAAACAATATTAACTTCTCATTTATTCAATAAAAGAAAAAAAATGTTTTCTTATCGGTCACCACACTCAAAAAGTGTAACTTGAATTAATATCAAAGAAAAAAAAATACTGCATAAATAAATAATTATAATTGCAGAATTTGATAAAAAATGCTATGCCATAGCTTTAACGCGGCAGTCCCCGAATGCCACATGTTTTTTTTTTTTTTTTATTTGCCAGGAAATAATCTTGTATAATCAGAGTTTTTAGGTTATCACAAATTTGTTACAACCTAAAAACGAAATATCCTTCTCAGGGCATATACAAAAATATATTTGACGACCTCCGTGGCATAGTGGTCACCATGCTAGTCAGCTACCCAGAGGTCCCGGGTTCGATCCCCGGGGTAAGGGCAAGTTGGAAAATGGCCTTTTTCAAATTGTCCTGGGTTGGAGGTTTATCCATTTATGTAAGTATTTGTTACAAAATATAGTATCGTTGAGTTAATATCCCATGACACAAGTCTCGAACTTACTTTGGGGCTAGGTCAATCAGTGTTATTTGTCCCTATATATTTATTTATCCAATATGTAACAAAAACCCTGTCCAATCCTTGTAGGAGCAACTAAGACCGTCAATATGACCAACTTTTTCTATGGGACCAATGATTAAAACTCAAAAGACTAACCTTTTTAGAGTTTCAAGCATTGAAACTCGAATTTGTATACTATTACGTTTTTATCCCTGGGCTAATAATAACATTAGGCTTATCGGCTCTAAGCAGACAGAGCCCAGGGCCGCAAGACCCAAAATGCTTCGTCAGCCCTATAAGGGATTAAGACTACAGTGGAACACTCATCAATAGCCTCTTAAAATCATAACCCTGCTCTTTTTTTGCCGTAGTCGGGTAAAAATAGACATTTATTTACACAGTAATAAAAAAGAGAATTTTAACATTTTTGATTCGGCCTGTAAAGGAAAAAAAACTTATCTCCTTCTGACAATACAGCTGTGACAGCGCTAGTACTTTTTTGTATGTTTTATAGAAAGTAGGTGTTCCACTACAAAATATATTTTTGAGAGCTTCGACATTACCTGAATTTTTCGGGGTATGGTCAAAACAAAATTTGAAATGATATCTCCGTTTCCTCTCAAATTATTTATTTCAAATGAGGTCAGCATTGAACCCTGGGAAATTCAGGTATTCCCTTAAAACTATATTTAAGGTTAGGTTGGTTTAAGTGAAGTTACGCGGATAGAGTAACAATAAGATACACGTTTTAAGCAGACGTTGGTAAAAGACTGATTTATTATGGATACAGATTTTATTATAAGTACATATTTAAAGTTGCACATAATTCGTTAATTAGATAATTATTTACATTGAACGAGTAAAAGTATATTTATGTAGAACATTGAATGAGGGTATGTGTCGTTAATCTACATCACCCATATTTTACCCGACTACAGCGCAGCCAAAAGGAGGGTTATGTGTTTCGCCGCTATATATGTGTTTGTATGTATGTTCATTCGTTTTCTGGTATGTCGTTCGTTGTATACACGATACCTCAACAAATGAGGTGTCAATGGAAGCGTCTTGGCTATACACTGGTTAAAGCCTTTGTGACGTCTAAATAAATTCAACATGGCGCCCTCTGCATTACTAAAAGTAGGTAACTAAATAATAAAATTAATCGAATCACAACGTGGGTGATATCAAAAGAAAGGGCATCAAAAGCCCATTTCTAAAATACCTTATTAGTAATTGCTCCCTGCTGTGCTTTCATTAACTGGATAAACGTACTTTTCAGAATAATTTTTCCGTAGTTTAGTTTTAGAAACGATACCTTCGTTCGGAATAAGATAGTATATCTTTCAGTGGAACAATCCTTATAACCCTTTGCTAGTAAACTAAAATATCGGTATTTTCGAGATAAAACTGAACGGATATTTCTATCAAAACTTTTTTGTGGTATGCGTTATATTGTTTTCAATTGTTGTTAATATTTAGCAGATGACTTGTTAATATTTGGTTACGTTTGAGGAGATGACTAGGTCAAAACTAAATTATTCGGTACTAGAGATTTTTATGGCTTTGGGCGCATTGCATAAATGCCGAATAAATGTCCGTATATTCCGAATAAATGTCCATTGCCAGGGCAAAAACATTAACAGAATTTTTGTTTACTTTTTCATTTAAACAACTACATTGGAGTTTGCACAAAACATAATTAGATTATGACATTGATAACTCTTCATCTGTTGCAAATAATAAAACAATAGATAAATAATTGGCCTGGGACGAATTCCTTCCAGTGACAGGTAAGGGGTTAATGAAAAACAAGCAATAGAGATGCGTAATGAGTAGATTTTGATAACTGTCTGTGATTTGGATTTCATAATAGGAGTTGTTGACGTCAGATCATTTTCTTTCAGCTAAGTTTATGCTTCCTAAGCACAAGTACCTACACTCGTAGAAGAAGCGGTAACAAACTGTACTGTAGCATTTTCTCCAAAAACGTTACTTATACTGATTTAAAAATTGGATGTGTGGACTGAAAATACATTGTAATGTCATAAGTATTAATTAAGAATGATTTCAAATTTATAATTAATGTCAATTTGTAAATAAGGCACATGTACCGATTGTAATCAAAGTATGACATTTGTGAGTGTACAAATACAAACCTTTAAGAGGGACCCAGTACAAGCCAGACGTTTTTGTCTTTAAGGCAATCATCGGTTCCGTAATAAGCCTTATCTCAAAGTACTTTTTTGACATAAACTTTAAATTTTCTATCTGGTATATCAAGGACCGATTCTGGCAATATATATAAAAGCGAAAATCACTCACTCACTCTTCACGAAATCTCGAAAACTAATTAGCCAATGAAGATGAAATTTGGCAGGAAGGTAGATTGTGACTAGGAGACGTCCGCTAAGAAAGGATTTCTGGAAATTCCATCCTTAAGGGGGTGAAATAGGGGTTGCCAGTTTGTATTTTTAAAGTAAGACACGTAAAACTTTTAATTTATTTTAATATTTAGTAGAAAATAATAATGCATTTATTAGATTTTGAAATTACAGAATCTTCGTCATTTTTGAAGCGAGACACACATTTTTGAATTAGTGGTCAATAAAAAATAATAACACAGAAATTAGATTTTAAAAATTGCATCCCCTGGGGTGCATTTGGGATTGCGAATTTATATTATTATGAAACTTCGTCATTTTTTGAGTGAGAGACAAAAAAAATGAGACAAATAGATCATTTGTTCTCTTTTGCTCCAACGAATGACGGGAAAGAGAACGGGAGCAGGAGCGGGAGCGGGAGCAGGAGCGGGAGCCGGAGCGGGAGCGGGAGCGGGAGCGGGAACGGGATATTATAACACAATTTATAACGTAAAAAACCAATTAAAGATCCTATTAGAACCATTTCGACTTCTACGCAGACGAAGTCGCGGGTTACAGCTAGTTTATTATAAAACTTTATACAGTTTCCCTTAAACGTTATACTGACTGTTTTCAGCGTATTACACATGGTAACTAAATCATGTTACGGAAGTTTCTACCAGATTGTACGGGAAGTCCAATTTTTTTAATATTTCGACCTATGTTCCTGAGGGAAAGTTGTTCAGTATAATCAGTATAGGTACGTTCGAGATTTACGACTGGTGTAACATCTTATTAATTTTACCAAGAAACTTATTCTTCGAAGAAAACTCATAACATTCCAGGCTCGTTACGTTAGTTCTGTAATTATGACACGTCCCGTAAGGAAATTGAATTTAGAGCCTGCTTCGTCACATTCTGTTAATTATCCAACTACGGCGAAGCCAAAAGGGGGGTTATATGTTTAGCCACGATTTTATATATCTATTCTCTGGTATCTTCTATGATATCCATGGTACCTTTACAAATGGGGTATCGTTGGAACGGTCTCGGCTGTGCGCTGGTTATGTGACGTTATAATAAGTCATTTATTCGCAACATGTAAGCAAAAAGTTAACAATATATTGTGCAGATCAACATGTACCCAGTTTGGGTGTAGCAAAAACAAATAGGAAACAATATTCATTATTATTATATAGTTATTCTAGTAATTTATTTTATGCCTACTTAATTTATTTTTTCCGTGGACGTGAAATTGAGGTAATAAATGCAATATGGCGACCCCTAATAGGCAAAACGTAACTAAAAAAATAAATCAAATCACGCCGTATACTATCAAATGAAAATGCTTTTAAAAATAGGAATATAAATTTCTAGCTCTCTTGTTACTCTCTGCTGTGCTTGCATTTTCTGGATAAACGTACATTTTCGGATTTTATTTTATAAAACTTTATTTTATTTCCTTCATGTATTATGTATTTTGTTATAGTACATAAAAAGCTACATTAAAAATACAATAAACACAATAGTACAAGGAAGGACTTATCCTTGTCAAGGATCTCTTCCAGTGAACCCTACAACCAAAGGAGATAATGACAAAAGTGGGGTGGAACGTTGTACAATGCTAACATACAATCAATACTGTAATAATCCAGGTAATAAGGTATCTTTATTCCAAATATAATTTTAATATATCCAGCCAGTTTGGCGTGGAAACTGAACACAACCACACATCTACAATGTCCTTTTTAATTAAGTACAAATATTTTAAGGGGTTATTCAGTCCATCATTTTGAACAACTTTTCCCAGTAAATGTATATCGAAATACGAAAAAAAATATTTAGGTTCTCATACAGATCGAAGTAGTCACGTGATATCGTTACTATGAAAAATGCAAAAAACATTTTCGTATTTCGATATATATTTATTGGGAAAAGTTGTTCAAAATGATGGACTGAATCACCTCTTAAAATATTTGTACTTAATTAAAAAGAACATTGTATACATACCATACGAATATTCCTGACTCAAGTTAGTTCTGTTCACGTCCCATCACGAAATTAAATTTAGACTGTTAATTATACTACTGTAATACGCTCACACCTTGAATGTTAAGGGATTTTCATCGTGTTATGCTTACGCTTATTTTAATACGATCTATATTCAATCTCTAATGGATTTGGGCAGACGAGGTACAGAAAGACCTGCGAAGCCTCGGAGTTAACGATTGGCAGCAACGCTCACAAGACCGCAAGAAATGGCGCCATCTATTGTCCTTATGACATACCCTTCTGGCAAGTAGGCGACCAATACTGTGAAAATGAGTTTCTTTTGGCGTTTCTTTTCAGCAGTCGTCGTTACGAAGCGGTGGTATCGGTGGCTTTTCCTTAAAAATAAATTAAATTTTAATATACTTTACACGTAACGTAAATTATACTTACTGACGTGTAAAAGTGCCTGTAAAGATCTAATTACTGAATAAATATTTGAATCTTTGAGGCCAAGATTCACTTCGGGTCGCTGCGCCACGTTAAGCGCACTACACACCAAAGCCGCCGACCCGCCGACACGGCCCGCCGACACAACCCGGCGCGGCGGCTTATGTCGAATGAAGCATGTCGGCAACCTGCGCCCGCGCGTGTTGCCAATACTGTGATTTGTTCACGTACGCAAGCGCTCAGTTGCCCGGCGACATTTGAGCTACGCACGGCAATCACTAACTGCCAGCCAAATAAGTTTCTGATGTCGAGCCGCCGACATGACGCCGACATAGTTTTCCGACTTGCAATGAGTGAAGCCGCCCACCGCCGACAAAAAGTTGCCGACATTATGTCGGCGGGTCAGCGGCTTTGGTGTGTAGTGCGCTTTAGTAGTAGTAGGCAATAGTAGTACTACATTCGATTCTTACATACTGGTCTGCTACTTCTCTTCCCACATAGATCGTAGAAGCCGATTGAGGGAATGGGCGAAAATGCGAATCATGATAATATGCGAAGCGGCTCGCAATCCATCACTGTTTTGATTCTTTCCTCCACCTTCTCGCCCACCATCACGCTATAAGTGGCCTTTGGATCTTTCGGCCCTGGGCTCTGTCTGCCTAGAGCGGCAAGACCCCAAAGGCTCTGTCTACTCCATTAGGGATAAAGACGTGATAGTATGTATGTATCTTCGATAGGGACTATTACAGCTTCTAGGGCTTTAAAATTGCAGCTATATTACCTATATTATCTTAATTATTATTTCAATTTATATTTAGTATTTATAGAAACTATTCAATTGATATTTATTTTTGTTTATGGACCAACAGATTTGATGAGGCGCCAGCCTAGATTGCTTGTTTAATTTTTTTATGTATCTATGTGATGTTTATTTTTATTTTATTTTATTTATTTGGTGTCCTCGGAAGACCAGCGTTGTGGTCAGAAGGCCACAATATAATGCTGAGAGGATGACATTTTGATATGGCACAAATATTTTAATAACTGAGAACTGTTATTATAATTGTTAAACCGTGTTTGTGATATATCAAATAAATCTTCTTCTTTCTTTCTAACAGACGAGCGACACTATACCCGGGACAGTTCGCGACACTTGGCTGCGAGTGGTCGCAGTCATTGTCGCTCGTCTAACGGAGCTCTAACACTTCTGTAATTCGCTCACACCGTGAATGCTAAGGGATTTCAGCGTGTTATGATAATCTGACATATTTTAGTACGATTGTGATAGTTCACCCTGACGTATCGGAGACTCGCTGCTAAATAAAATGGTTATTTGGTGAAGATGGAGCACGAATAAAATGGTTATGTGAATGGTTAAAACTTAATGGTTTATTTAAAATGGTAAGAAATGGTAGATACACGCCGAGCGGCTGGTTATTGCGTACTAAAATTACTTATTGCCTAATTATCATCATAATGTAAAATGCTGACATGCTGAATGTATAAAAATGCTGTTCGATTACCGATCGAACAACGATATATCACTGACACTACACTCACACAAACTCCTAGGGCACTATTTTTTACTTTTCTATCCTTCTATATATGTATGATGTGTAGTTTTTCTATTAGTTTTGTGTGTAAACATATATTTAACATTTAGTTTAGAACTCTTTTCCCTCTAGTCGTAAGATTCCGTAGCTAAAAATCAGTGAGCTACTCTCTGAGCAGCACAAGCACTGAGCTATGACCTTTTTGTATTGCTGTGGCACACAGATGCAGGGATATTGATATATGTTCTCAGTGCGATGTTTTATCATGTGTTATTTTGGAATTTTGTAAATATTTCTTCTGTATGTGTGTGACTACAGCAACAAATAAACATCTTATCTATCTATATATATACGATAGAGACTTTTAGCGTCACTCATCACTATTTCAAACCCCGACAAAAAAGAGAGTGATATAAGTTCGACACTAACGTCTGTCTGTCTAAAAAACATTTCTCCATGAAAAATATTATACCTAAAATGTACATTTTTATTGATTTTCTATGTGTAACACAAAATATACTACTGATCTTTAAAAACAATTATCTATTCAAGTGGTTTATGTTATCGAAATGAATCAATTGCAAATGAGACAGTATTAGTAAGTTCACAAGCATTCGAGCGTGTGAGGCAGTGGAAATGTTATTCGAAACAGCGTCGTTCGCGACCACATCCTTCGAGTCCACAAGCCTTCGAACCTATGAGGCAGCGGAAAAAAAATTCGCAACAGCAGCGCTCGCAACTACTACGTAGGGGACCCGTCTGTGGCATGGTAACTATCGAACGGATTGACCAATTTCTATGTGGTTACGTGAAACCAATTTCGTGTGCAGTGGGTTCTGTTATGTTTGATGATAATCGGTTGTTGAAAGTGATTGGGCGTTAACGCTTGAGAGTCACGGTTTTTTAATTTAAATATCAATTGGAAAATTTTGTTTCAGCCGTTTAAAAGCTACTCGGGGTTAACGCTTGAAAGTCTGGGTTTTTAATTTATATATCAATTGGAATATACTGTGCCGCCACGCATCACCAGGTGGAGTCAACGGCAGTTATTTGCCTGGCAATTAAATTTGTGATTCCATCTTTTCTCTGATAAATTTGATGTAAAGCTAGCATAGCATAGCGCGCAATTTAATGTAGGTACAGCTATAACTTTATAACCCAATATCTTTAAAGGGATACCTGAATTTTCCGGCGTCCAGTTTATCCACAATTTGAAATAAATCATTTGATAGATAACGGAGACATCATTTAAAATTTTGTCTTGACCAAGCACTAGATAACACTGAAAACTATTTTATGAACTATTGCTTACAGTTTAAAGTTAGAACGTGAAGCTTTTCTACGCACAATTGCGAAATACGGCCACTTTTGGCGTATGTGCGTAGAAAAGCTTTACATTCTCTCTTTAAACTGTATAAGTCCATATAATAGTTTGAAGGGTTAGCTAGTGCGTGGTCAAGACCAAATTTTAAATGATGTTTCCGTTTCTTGTCAAATGATTTATTTCAAATGGAGGAAGGACTGGTCCCCGGAAAATTCAGGTAAAAAAAAATTTACAGATTCATGAAAACAACTAGCAAACGGCACAAATATGACTAATTCTCACTGAGAGACTCATATTTGTGTCGCTTGGCAAGCTCAGCACCTTCGGCTACTAATCTGACACTCGAGAGCGATCCCCTGTCTCACTTCACTCAGCTCTTTTGGTCAACAAGTTTATTTGATGTAGGCAAATTAAAAAACCCCGATTATCAAAATACCATCAAGCGATGAATAGTTTATATATAATAATTATCGACCTCTGTGGCGTAGTGGTCACCATACTAGTACGCCACCCAGAGGTCCGGGGTTCGATCCCCGGTCAGGGCAAGTTGGAAAATGGCCTTTTTCAAATTGTCCTGGGTCTTGAATGTTTATCTATATATGTATTTGTTATAAAATATAGTATCGTTGAGTTAGTATCACATAACACAAGTCTCGAACTTACTTTGGAGCTAGCTCAATCAGTGTAATTTGTCCCAATATATTTATATTTATTATAGCGAAACTACCGAAGACGTATCGATAGTTTCGCTACTCATCACTGGATGGATATCCGTAGCGCCATCTATTATTTGCTAGAGAAATCCCTGACTTTCAAGCGTTGAAATCTATAACTTTTAGACGGCTCAGCCAATTTTCACCACGGCAAAAACACCGCAAAGGAACTTGCTTTCACGTAAAAAACGGCATTAAAATCGGTCCATCCGTTCGAGCGCTACGATGACACAGTCAGACACACAAACAGACAGACAAAAAGACATTAGCGTCGTACTTACAACAGCCCCCCTTTTTTGTCTGTTGCCGACTAAATACATGAAGCTTTAATCAATACTCTAGTTATAGGTCGCCGCATTGTCCAAGTATACAATATGTAACAAAAACCCTGTCCGATCATTGTAGGAGCAACTCAGACCGTCGATATGAACAACTTTTCCTATGGGACCAATGCTTGAAACTCGAAAAAGAAACCGAGATTTTCATACAAATTAACGGGCCGGCCGAACACTATTAAATCAAAATGTCGATTTTGTTTTTGAGTTTCAAGCATTGGTCCCATAGGAAAAATTGTTTATATTGACGGTCTGAGTTGCTCCTACAAGGATCGGACAGGGTTTTTGTTACATATTGTAGAAGAAAATTCCGTGCTTCTTTTAGCCGTTTTTGCAGTATTTTATCAAAGTTTGTTGTAGCCTACACTAAATTTACAATAAAAACAGATCGGTTGAGTTATACCTAAAGCTGGACTTGAGGCACTATAACTAGCAACACAAATAAAACTCCTCCGAGGGCGAAGGAAGCCGGTGCGCAAATAATTAGCTTGGGACACAGATTTAAGAAAGAGGAGATATTGAAAGCTCAGGCTTTTATTTTTTATTACGCAATATATGTTTGTTTACTTGTTCGCAAGCATTACATGTTATAATGTGTCAACATTGTATTATATTATAAGTATTTGTTAATTAATAGACAATAATAATAATATGACAAAGCCCTTCTGGCGAGTAGGCGACCAATACTGTGAAAATGAGTTTCTTTCGGCGTTTCTTCTCAGCAGTGGTCGTTTACAAATTAATTAAATTTTAATATACTTTACACGTAACATAAATTATACTAATTGACGTGTAAAAGTGCCTGTAAAGGTCTAATTACTGAATAAACATTTGAATCTTTGAATCAGGCGGCAGTCGATTTAAGGCGATTGGCACACTGCTCCGCAATCACGCGCGTAGCGTGGGGCTGCCTTACAAAAATTACGCGCGTAGACGCGGTGTAAGTATGTTGTACTATGCGTGTTTTCTATACTAATTACTTACTTGCATACAGTCCGGCCCCGCGCTACGCAGCGGGGTGCGGAGCAGTGCTTAAATCGCCTTAGAGTCAAGCGTCAAGGCCTTGCTTATTCTACAACTTTGCGAGTTACATAAACGTCCTGACGTAGCTTCATCTTCTCAAAAAACCACTCTTTCCTACTGTCGTCTGTGTAGCGCCAACCCCCTTGATCACAAAAAATTTGCTAAACCTATTTTGTTAAAATATGTTGTGTTCTTTTAATGTCAAATATTGAAAAGAGGGAAAGTGGCAAAACATGTTTTAACTAAAATGGGTTTAGAAAATTTTTTATGAATATGACAGCAAGACTCCAGGCATGCGCCTAATCAGCATCTTCGTCTGTTAAATAGAGTTGCCGTTAAAAATTACACTTTACACTGGCTTCATCTTTTCAAAACACTACGCTGTAGTCAGATTCGCGAGTTATTTAAGAGTCAAAACTCAAGGCCTGCCTATTTAGCAACTTTATGAGCTACAAGAACGTTCTGACGTAACTTCATCTTCTCAAAATACATCTCTTCCCTACAGTCCTCATTACCGCACGTTGTTCAAGACTCCAGGCACAAGCCTTATAATAAACTTCGCGGGTTCGCTTAAAAAATGTTGCCGCAGGGGGGTGTAAATAGCACAGACTTTCTGACGTGGCTTCATCTACTCAAAACACATCTCTTTCCTACTGTCGTCAGTGCTGCGCGTAGTCCAAGACTCCAGGCACGCGCCTAATCAGCAACTTCGCGGGTTAAATAGAGTTGCCGCGTGGGGTGTAAATAACACAGACTTTGTGACGTGGCTTCATCACAAAACACATCTCTTTCTTATTGTCGTCAGTGCCGCGCGTAGTCCAAGACTTCAGGCACGCGCCTAATCATCAACTATGTGAGTTAAATAGAGTTGCTGCGTGGGTTGTAAATAACACAGACTTTCTGACGTGGCTTCATCTACTCAAAACCCATATCTTTCCTACTCTGTCGTCAGTGCCGCGCGTAGTCCAAGACTTCAGGCACGCGCCTAATTATCAACTTCGCGAGTTAAATAGAGTTGCCGCATGGGGTGGAGTGTGACGTGGCTTCATCACAAAACACATCTCTTTCTTACTGTCCTCAGTGTCGCGCGTAGTCCAAGACTTCAAGCACGCGCCTAATCATCAACTTTGCGAGTTAAATAGAGTTGCTGCGTGGGGTGTAAATAACCAGACTTGCTGACGTGGCTTCATCTACTCAAAACACATATCTTTCTTACTGTCTGTCGTCAGTGCCGAGCCTAGTCCAAGACTTAAGGCACGCGCCTAATCATCAACTATGCGAGTTAAATAGAGTTGCTGCGTAGGGTGTAAATAACACAGACTTTCTGACGTGGCTTCATCTACTCAAAACCCATATCTTTCCTACTCTGTCGTCGGTGCCGCGCGTAGTCCAAGACTCCAGGCACGCGCCTAATCAGCAACTTCGCGAGTTAAATAGAGTTGCCGCGTGGGGTGTAAATAACACAGACTTTCTGACGTGGCTTCATCTACTCAAAACCCATATCTTTCCTACTCTGTCGTCGGTGCCGCGCGTAGTCCATGACTCCAGGCACGCGTCTAATCAGCAACTTCGCAAGTTAAATAGAGTTGCCGCGTGGGGTGTAAATAACACAGACTTTGTGACGTGGCTTCATCACAAAACACATCTCTTTCTTACTGTAGTCAGTGCCGCGCGTAGTCCAAGACTCCAGGCACGCGCCTAATCAGCAACTTCGCGAGTTAAAGAGAGTTGCCGCGCGCGGCGTAAATTACGCAGATATGCTGACGTGCCTCCTTTGTGGACGCCCTTATTTATAAGCAGATGGGTCTCGTCTTCTGGAAGGAATCCAGATTGAGTTAGTTTTTGTGAATATTTAAGATCGGTACTGCAAGTTAGCTTTAAAATTCAAAGGGTGACTTACGGAATGTCAGGAACCCTGCGGGGTAACCTTCTTTTATACAGATACATTATTTATCCCTAACGGAGTAGACAGAGCCCAGCGCTGTAAGACTCGAAGGCCACGCTTAGCGTAAGGGTGGCACACAATTGCGAAAAACGGCCACTTTTGGCGTATGTGCGTAGAAAAGCTTCACGTTCTTACGTTAAAATGTAAACAGTAGTTCATAAAATAGTTTGAAGGGTTATTCAGGGTCTGATAAAGACCAAATTTTAAATGATATCTGCGTTTCTTTTCAAATTATTTATTTCAAATGGAAGCAGCACTGGACCCCGAAAAATTCAAGTAGCCATTAAGTCCGCCGAACAAGATTCCATGTAATAAAGTTAAATATATAAAAAGAAATGTGGTGTCGTGGGACACCAGGTAGGAATGAAGTTCCTACTACTCGCTTGTGTATACGACTGTCGCGCCTGCGCACGTCTCATTTAACGGTTTTATTTAACGAGGTCATCCTTACGGTTTTACTATCACATTTTTTTCAGTTCGGTCGCGCAGCAAAATCCCTATCTCCTCCAAGCCTGCCGTAAGGAACTTCGTTCCAATAAAATAAAATCTAATTTAAGATGTTGGAAAGTCGCTAATTTCCACAGTTTTCAGAGGTAAAGCAACGAAAAGACGATAGGATATTATTCTCAACGTGACGAGACGTCGCTTCTTATTGGTCGTTTATTATTTGCGCAAGTGTCGCGGCTTGAAGATGATCGCTTTTTCAATTTAACTTATCTCTACTTAGGTTCCGCTAGTGTAATAATGCTTTAAAATGAAGCGCGAACTTCCTCCGCTTTTAAGCTGTATTAAACTAGCCTTATATCACGAGCCTTTACTTAACTTGCAATGTATCTTGTATTTTATGTTTAGGTCAAATCTTTAAATTCAAGTTTCAACCAGTTATCCTTACCCGATTGAGCTAAAATTTTGTATACTAGTGGAAGTCGGATGACAATTCAAAATATTATGAAGTCAATGAGCTGCTTTGATGATGGAGCTGGGAGATAAGGTGGGTGGACCATGGAAGGCCATGCTCCTTCGAAGGCCAATTATTAAAATTTCGTAGTTATTGCTTTGTGATGACAAATTCCTTCTATTTACACAAACACCCATCGAACTGGAGATCACAGACGCGGCGGCGAATCGCTCGCGCTACTATTTTGGCAGTACGGTCCCTCGCTTCTTCGATATCGGGAATCGACGACGTTAATATAAGGTGGGTATACCATGAAAGGCCACTCTAACAAATAAACAGTTATTATTCGTTTATTTACTGGATAAATGAAACTAACAAATATTTGAGTAATACTTTGTTTTATGACGTAACATATAAACCACTTTTTTAAATTGCAGATTTAATCGCTATTTAGTAACTTTAAGTGTTAAATGACTGATTTGTAATAATGGTCTACTAAGGAGCCTTGTTCCTAGCAAAACCATTTAGAAGAGTTCAATGAAACTTATACGTTCAATCAATATTGATTAAATTTACAATAAAAAGAAGAGGTTTATATGTTACGTAATAAAACAAAGATTACTTAAATATTTTTTAGTTTCATTTATCCAGTAAATAAACTAATAATAAATGTTTATTTGTTAGAATGGCCTTCCATGGTACACCCACCTTATTTGATAGAACTCAGATATAAAACAACATAACCTCATTGAGTAGGACTCGTTTGATTTGTATTGGCGAGCGCTTTATGGTAGACGATGCTTATGGTCTGATCACGGAGACGGAAAGTGGTCGATGGAACTCAGTAAAAAAGACGGATTTAAATCGAGTTCAGGCTTAATTAATTTGTCTTAAAAAGTACTTTGGCCTCACAATAACAGCTTGTGCAAAAAATGATTTCTTTCAACTTAAGTATTTGAAAATATTTGAAGAGATTCGAATACTCAGAGACTAGCCTTGTGGCTTCCAGCCTAGAATACGACCACTCCATCTCCTTCCTGTGAATATCGTTCGTCGTCGTCGATTTGTTTGCAATCAATGTATATCACAAATATTACATACAGAAAAGTGAGAGTCAAAAACATTTTTTTTTTTGTTTCGCCGTCGATACTATCATATGAAAGGTCTAAATAAGCACATTTCACAATAAATTGTTAGCGGTAAATGGCTTCCGTAGTCAAGTATTAGTTTTTCAAACATATGTATTTCTTGCTGCAATACATATTTGCAATAATTATGGATATTTCCACTCATTTTTCATTCATCAAAACATGTCCTCGTTAATTTAGCTATAATTCAAAATAATATCATAGGAAAGAGTCTCATAGGAGACATTGAAAAACAAAATTCAAGAACGTGAGCATTTTCCGATAACTACCATCAATGTGCGAAGCCACGCAACTTCGAGTCCTATTGTTGCTTCTAGATATACAATGTGGACGGGACAAACCCGTAATAAATCGAACCACGGACTATATAATTATACTACATCACTATAGTTTCTTTTTTTTTCAACCTGTATTGTACTACTGGTTCCCCGTGTGGTTCCGGATTAGAATAGGATCACTCCGTCTCGTCCTGTTGATGTTGTAAGAGGCGACTAAAGGTGTTAAGCACAAACATCTCGAGCTTGATTAGCCTTTCCTAGGTTTGGTTCTGGTCTGCCCTTTGGTTTGCGGAGGTCAGACGACAGTCGCTCTGTGTAAAGACCAGTAACTTCGTCAAATCTCCTAGGTAGCGGACCCCGGGCTCCAAAACGCTTTGGCTGAGGATGCAACCGGGAACACGCTAGGATGAGAGATTGTCCCACTGGGTCTCCCCCATATCCTTCCACTTATCCCGATTTAGTGCAACCTGCGACCAATTCATCTCAAAATGTCTGATGTCATCACTCCAACGTTTCCTAGGCCTGCCCGGCTTCCTGTGACCGTCTGCAGAAATCCATGCTGTGATTAATTTTCTCGACCAATCTAGGTGCATCCGGCAGATGTGGCCTGCCAAATCCCACTTTAACTTTGTGGCTTTGTGCCCCACATCTACCACTCCCGTTTTTGAAGGGAGTTCGGTGATCTACGTTTTCCAGCCTCGTGACGCCTAAGATACTTCGCTCCATCGTTCTTTGGCAAATCTTGAGCTTGGAATTCTGCTCCTCGGTAAATGACCAACTCTGAGCACCGTAAGTTAGGATGGGCAAGATGCACACGTCAATGAGATTGCGCTTTAGTGAAATTGGAAGGTCACCCCTCCAAAACTCTTTCATGGACCAGTAGCTCCTCCAAGCATTTAAATTTAATAAAATAAATATTTAAGGGGGCTTCCATGCAACAAACGTGATATTTTTAAAGATAATGGTACGGAACACTTGATCGGTCATTGAATTTAATTTTTTAGCATTTAGAGTCATTATTTTAAAGAAATAAAAATACCAATTGACTTGAATTTACATTTAAAACATGATAAAATGGATTTTGAAAAATCGTAAAATTTCTTTCAGTATAGCCTGCATTTCAAACCATCTTTAACCAGTATGCGACCACGTCAATCCCTCTGTCATTAGCCTCATTAAGGTCCTCTATGGTATGTGAAGTAGGGAAGCTAGGACACTACAGAATGTGGTCCATTAATTAAATAGCATCGTAGCTGCAAAGGTCGTTATCAGCTTGCCGCCAACTCACTCGGTTTTCTCGACAACTCAAAACACCAGCCCGGAGTCTGTTGAGAGACATCTAAGATTCTATAAACTGTATACCTTATCTACGCCTACGTTGCAATCAGTAGCGGTTTAAGTGTATGGCGCGGTTGGTCGACCGCCCAGGGCGCCGGATATACGGGGTGCCTCGGTGGCTCCTGTATTTCCCCTCTCCCATTAATCGAGACATACTTAGTCGTAAACTTCTTCTATTTGGAGAAGAAATCGTTATGTTCGTTTTTTTTTATTTATTTATTATTTTGATATCCTTTGCTTTTTTAACACCCGTCAAAAAAGAGGGGATGTTACTGTGTGTATGTGTATCTGTGTCATCGTCGCATCAAAATTTTTATGCAGTTTTTTTGTTTGAAAGCAAACTTAGGGTTAGGCTCGCCCAGGGCGAGATTTCAACAGCGCCTCCTACCTAGCTACAATTCAAACCCATAAGGATTGGATCTCATTTGTCAGCACGAAGCAGCAATTTTCTATGCTGCTATCCTTATCTGTCGCTCAGAACCGTCATTTGCCAGAGCGAGAGAGAGCGCAGAATGATCTAGCATGCTATCGCACGGCCGGTGCGATAGTGCTACGTCGCTCTCGCTCTGACAAATAGCAGCATACCAAAGTGCTGCTCCGTGCTGACAAATGAGATGAAATCCTTATGGGTTTGAATTGTAGTTAGGTAGAAGGCGCTGTAGAGATTGCCCTGGGCGCCAATAGTGCTAAAACCGGCACTGGTTGCAACAATAAACACAGTATGTTGAAGGCGGTACGTGACCTCGCTAGACGCTCTCCTGGGCCGAGCCAATAAGACGTCCTAGATAGAGTATTTCCTTGTTACTTATTACTATTTACTTCGTATACGTGCGAACACTAACGTGAGGTTATCTCAGCGTTTTTCCAATTGCATCCTCAGCTGTATTGCTGTGAAGCCTGGTGTCCAGTTTCGGCTTTTTCTTCTCCACTAAGCACGGTCGTGGGCATCATTGGTTGTAAGACGATTGGCAAGCATATACCTATCTTTGATGAGGTCATGCCAACATTTCCTGAGTCTACCACGTCTGCCGGGTGCCGGAGCTCAGTGGAGGTGTATAGCTATATATGTAGATTAGGCGGTAGCGTGAGGCGTGAGAAACATTCAAAGGTGCGAAGTACCATGACAAGGTTAAATGAAAAAACTCACATGTCGAAACTCGGAGTTCTTGGAGGAGTCAAGGGGTTCAGTTGGAGTTTACTTTATATATTGTTTTGCAAATTGATTCCAGTGTACTTTATATTATGAAATTAGGGTAGTTTGGCGTTATAATCTTATGTTCACGGACAATATGTGAAATGTTTAAGTGGACAGTCATAGTGCGTGTAGTGAGATTTATTTGCTGTGGTGAGCGACTTAGGCGCCTTCTCCGCCACTCAATCGGCTATGAAAACCAGTGGATTCTTACAGATTTGTCAACAGAAGATCCCTTAAAGCAATCAAGAAACTGCATCAACCTTTGGTTGTATAGTTAGGGTTAGGATAAGGAATAAAGAAGTGAAAAAATTTAAGATGGGCTCTAAAGGACTAGTAAAAACTCATATGTAAAAGACAAAGTTAAGGTCATAAATCATTTATTTATGTTTGGACATTTCTATCACTTGATAATTAAATTAGAAATGTTCAAACATATAGCATTTAATGCTGAATGCTATCCTGAACCAGCGTAGACTGGGATAAAGTGAAGAATATACACATACAAAATTGAAAAACATTTATTTCGTTCGAGCACAATTTTAGCGGCGCATAAACTCAGCAAATTCGCTTATGGCGTCACTAACAAACAGCCCTAGGGACGGACGTGACGCGAACAAATAAAAACTACTCACAAGTTTCATAGCGGGAATTGTTTTAAGTAAAAGTGGAGATTTTGAACGCGCCCCAGAGTTTACTAGACTTGTTTGTTCTTTATCTGGCTTTGTATTGTCTGTGTATCTCCCTAGGGAATTGGTGTGAAGTTAAAACACAATGTATACTTCTAGAAAACGGTGACTAAGGGCCTGTAGTGATTTCTTGAGTTCTAGATAAAAATCATGGAAAAGTCGAGGAAAATTTGAGTATACCAGCAACAAATAAACATATCTTTTTCTTCTTTTGCCATGCCTGTCCCGTTATTTGGGGTCGGCCCTCTTCGTACCGAGGCGCCAGGACGCTCGGTCCCGGGTTGTCTGGATATCCAGTTGTGCCCGCTTGGTATCCCTATTTACGGTGGTCCGCCACGTAGAAAGTGGTCTTGCCTTTGTCTTTCTTCTTGCTGGGAATGTCTAAAGCTTTTGAACGCAACAACAAACAAACATGTAAACATATAAACAATATAATATATGCAGGGGCGTAGCTGCCGCCGTACTTGCCGTATCAATTATTTGGGGCCCCGGGCCACGAGGGCCCCCAACGTGCATAAGCAAAAATTAATAAAAACTTCCCAAATATTTGTTTTATTTCAGAAATGACAAAAGTCAAAAAGCAATTCCTTTTTTTTTCGGGTAAAACGTGCGTTCAAAAAGTGTCTTTAAAAATTTTGGAAAAAGTGACAGATAAATAATTATGATGAATATTTTTTTTTCTTTTATGAGTAATCTTTACCCTTCCTAAGGGCCCCCAAACAATTTTTTATAAGTGGGCCCCGCCAAGGCACGTTACGCCACTGAATATATGTAAACAAGTAACATATAGGAAAATAATTATAAACTTGCCCTCATATTCATAATAATTTTTCAAAACTAAAAACCTACTTCACCCTCAAAATACACAACCGATTTTGATAAAATTTCCATGGGACCACCTCACAAATATACCCTTTTAAACAACAAAATAATTTTCCATATCGGTCCAGGCGTCTTCGAATAATCGGTGAACGTGAACATACATATAAAAAAAACCTAAAAGATCGCGACGAATTGATAACCTCCTGCTTTTTGGAAGTCGGTTAAAAACTTAAAACCGTTTGTTAAATCTCTTTTACTTAAAACACGCTTTGTCCTTTTCCCTCTTTTCAATAATTAACATTGAAAGAACGAGACAAAACATATACACATCGATAGAGCGTCAAAAGTTGAGTAGGGCTGTATCAGAAACTCATTTTCGCCAAAATATCTTTTACGACAATTGTTGTCGAAAGCATCGATATTTTAACTAAAATAGGTTTAGTAAACAGTTGTTATTTTTTATGAATTTGAGGGTTGGTGTTTAATACGCCAAAAGTGGCCGTTTTTCGCAATTGTGCATAGAAAAGCTATACACACGTTCTCACTTTTAACTGTAAACAGTATGTGATAAAATAGTTTGAAGGGTTATCTAGAGCCTGGTCAAGATAAAATTTTAAATGATGTCTCCGTTTCATATCAAATGATTTATTTCAAATGAGGGTAACAATGGACCCCGGAAAATCCAGGTATCCCCTTAATAAGGATTAAGACTGCGTTTTTTTGCCCCAACAAATTTACTACGACTCACAACTCATAAAATACTCTCGTTTGGCTTTGATGACTATTATTTTCATTCAATGCGTGAGTTAAGTTTTTTTTTAAGTCAATTTTTCAACTTTAACGAACGCAGAACCTCGAAAACAAAACCGTTTACAGCCTGGAGTGAGTGCGGTAACAAACGGTGAGAATGCCGGCTGATCGCTCCGTCTTTATCAGGTACAACTGACGCCGCACCTGTGCATACCGTGGGTTCAACTAAGCCGGTTGTACACAGTAAATAAATGGGTACAATATTTTTATACACCATTTTGACGATCTCTGTGGAGTTATGGTCAACACGCTAGTCCGTTAATCCGTTGGTTCTGGGTTCGATCCCCAGCCAGGGCAAAGGTTTTTTTTTTTACTTTCTTAACGTTAGGTTCGTTAAGAAAGTAAAAAAAAAGGTACTGTTGGATAAGTACGCTAATATTATTACAATCTAGCCTATTAATCTAAGACTAATTAGTAATTTTACGGTGACCTAGTTTTATAAGCAATAGTATAATAATGTGTCCATCGGCACTTTTCTTACTGTCTCTATTAAGGGGAAGTCACTTTATTCGTGTGTCTTTAATTAATGCACTATGACCGCAATAAGTATTATTAATTTTTATTATCACTACACTACACTAGTTCGAACGGTTTAGTTCGTTTAAGTCTTCTCACTGTGTCCGTGTTGTCGAAGAGCTGTAAACGGTAGTTAATTTTTATGAATATGAGGGTAAATCTTTTGTTATAGGGTGTGAAACGTCACATTGAATTCAATATAACGCCCTCTGTAGGCCATAAAAAAGGCCCATGGAAACTGTGTAGTCAGGCCTGTGTCACTCCCCGTTTAGGTATCGAAAATATACCTACATTATTACTATGCGCGCGACGACCACTTCTAAGAGGAAATTCATTTACATGAATCGTTTGTCCAGAGTAATAAGAATGAAATGGGCTTGCAGTGGGTGTCTAGGTATCTAAACGAAGATGTGCTGAGTTCTGACGTGAGCTGAATTAAACCATAGCGCTAACCACATTAAAAGTAGATATTTCTTTAAATTTGTTTTCTGAGTAAGATTTCTATACGTGACTAACTTTTGCCAGCGGCTTCGCTCGCGTAGGGGTGTAATTTATCAAAATCCTTTCTTAGGGGATGCCTACGTCATAGTAGCTTTATGCATGCAAAGTCTCAGCCCGATCGGTTTAAAATTTACAAAGTTTCATACAAACTTTCATCCCCTTTTTTATCCCCTTGGGAGTAGAATTGACCAAAATCCTTTCTTAGCGGATGCCTACGTCATAACATCTACCTGCATGCCAAATTTCAGCCCGATCCGTCCAGTGGTTTGGGCTGTGCGTTGATAGATCACTGTGTCAGTCAGTCAGTCACCTTTGAGTTATATATATTTAGATTATAGATTACTAGCACTTATTCTGTGGGGTAGTGCAAGTTTCTTGTATGTTGCATACCATTTTAAAGAAGCAATAAATGAATAATTTGTATTGCTGCCTTTTAGGTTAGATCATGCGAGCTATCTACTCACCATCATCATTTCAGCCGCATAACATCCACTGCAGAACATAAGCTTCTCTCAAAGATTTCCAAAATTACCGATCTAGAGCGGCCTGCATCCAGCGCTTTCTTATCCAACCACCTTGTGGGTGAGTGTCCTACGCTTCGCTTGCCAGTACATGGCCATCGATTCGTCGCGCTATGTGTCCCGCCCACTACCACTTCAACGAGCTAATCCCCTGGGCTATGTCAGTGACTTTTGTTCTCCTACGTATTTCCTCATTTCTGATTCGATCACGTAGGGAAACACTGAGCATAGCCCTCTCCATAGCGCGTTGAGTGACCTTGAGCCTTTTTTTGAGACCCATAGTAAGGGACCACGTTTCAGAGCCATAAGTGATCACAGGTAACACACATTGATTAAACACTTTCGCCTTATAGCTATCTATCTAAGCTATCGATTGCTTTTATTTAATCGTATGGCAGGAAATATCTTCCGTTTGATTAATGTTTTACAAGCTTTTATTTAGTTTCACTTGTCCCGTATTTGTCTGTCTGTAATCAAATTTTGCAAGTTAAATTTGACCCACTTCCCGGTTTCCGATTGAGCTGAAATTTTGCACACATACATGGAGCTGATCTGATGACGGAGCTGGACGGTGGCCATAGAAACTCTGTAATAAAACGACGCAACCCCATCGAGTTTGGGGTCGTTTGATTCGTCTTGAGGATCACTTTAGATAAAAGCTTGTTTAAAAATATATTTAATGAAAAACGTCATTACAAATAATGACGTTTTTCATTAATCAAGAGATTAAAACAAAACATTGGGAAAAAGTACACTAATGTCAGAATTTTCAAGATGCCTACAATGACAGCCGGAACAACGGCTTATATATTTTTTTGTATTTAACCTTTATTGTAGGAAATACAATTTGTAAAGCACAATAAAGCATTATCCAACAGCCAACCTTTGGGTTGTAAGAGAAATTTAGTTGGGTGTAAAATAAAAGGTGCCTTCAGAAGCACGGAGGAGCATCAAAAAAATTATATGCCTTTTGTGGTCACCCATCCAAGTCCGGCCACGCCCGGTGTCGCTTTACGAACGAAAGCGCTAATGCGCACTCCCGCCGGGCCAACGAGCGCATGAGATCTGATCAATATTTGAATATATACTTACCTATGCAAATTCACTTATTCTAAACGTGTACACCAGCCCTAACTGCACAATATCTCAAGTGCATACAACGGCATTTGTTAACCGTCAGAGCTCCGAGAGGTTTGTATTGCTTACTCGTGTAATAGAGCCGTAGCCAAGGGCGGATCTAGTCTTCAATTTGGGGGGAGATTAACCTTTTGCACGTCAGCGCTTAGCGTTTACTTTATCCCCGACCGACGGAATCTCCAAGTCTCGCGCAATTTGTGTCCCCGTTCCCCGGCCCCACACCTCTCCTCTGTTTTCACCTCGACGAGGTGTCGAGCGAGTGGCTGCGGGCGAACACACAAACATAATTGACGTGTGCATGAATGTAGTTTCGTTTGTAGTACGAGTAGTGTAGGCATATATGATTTTTGCTTCTATTAAGTGCCATACCTGTGCCCAAGTCTAGTAAAAATAGTACAATTTAGACAATTTTAGTCTTCAATAGCGTCTCAGTCATGCGCCTGTTTTGCAACTAAAGTGTTATTAAATAAATAACCACAAATTTATCCTGATTGTATAGACATAAATGATCATAAAGAGGGTTGCAGTGCTCTTGGCCAACCGTTACTTTTCGAAATGTAATTTATTGAACAGAGCAATGGAAACGGTTTTGTGTTAAACAGTTTATTGGCCAAGGTTATTTTTTTGACACTTAGTTACTTAAGACATCTACAAGGAGTGATAGAGTGTGGTCCTTTTATAGGCCGGAAGCCACACGGCTAAGCATAAAAGTATTATAATAATATATAAAATAAGCTTAACTTTAAAGATAAAATATCTATTATTATGATAAGTTTATAGTAAGTCACATATGTATAGTTTTCAAATGGGAGTTTCTTACAGCCAAAGTCAAAAATCATTTATTTATCTTTGGATCTTTGTATCACTTGATAATTGTCAATTTTTTTCTTTCGATTTTTCAATAGGTAGTTATTGACGTCAGATTATTTACTTACAGCTTAGTTCACTGCCGTTTTCTAAGCGCAAGTATAAAATATGCGGTAACAAACTGTACCGGCATTTTCTTCAAAAACGTTTACTTATAATACACTGATATTAAAATTAGATACGTGGACTGATAATTCATTGTTAGTTTGAAATTAATGTCAGCATAGGAGGGGTCATGCATGCCGTCTTGGATCCGCCCTTGGGCGTAACAGGTATTTATGAGGGAAAGTTACAGGTAAAAATACTTGTTTTTCTGCGTGAAGCACTGTTTTTAACCCCTGACAAAAAAAGGGGTTTAAAAAAGTCGATGCTAATTTCTGTCTATCTGTCTGTGGCATCGTACTGCTCGAACAGACGAACTGATTTCGATGCGGTTTATTTTACGTAAAGGCAAGTTCCTTTGCGGTGGCTCTTAGCTGGTTTGATGAAAGTCGGCTCAGCCTTTCAGAATATATAGGGGGTTAACGCTTGAAAGTCAGGGATTTTTTTAACAAATTATAGATGGCGCTATGGATATCAATTATAATATGTAGTTCATCTACTCATCACTGGATGGCGTTCTTGACAGTTGGGAGTAATTTAAATTTGCCTGTCAATCAAACTTGTTGAGTATAAGCATCTTTTCTACTGCTGTACCAGCCCATAGATGCACAACCTACTATAGTCTGTGCCCTAGAGCTAAGAAAAGGGACAGAGAAGCTTTTTTTTTTAATTGACAGACATAGGTTGCCTCGGACGGCATTTCCTACTTCACCCGGACAAGGTTTGAGGAGCGGACCAGAGGCCCGGCTTCCTATATGTACGAGTATATACTACTAGCAGCAGCGGACAGAGAAGCAGTGACTTACGAGTATATATTTAGTCTGACATCTCTGCTTATAAGCAACCCCATTCGACAAACAGTTCTATATTTTTTTATTATGTCTAATTCCTTCTATTTTGTGCGAGAGAAACTCTCACCGAGTCCGGGTAGAGACCTCCCTTGGTAAGTCTGGAAGTCTCTCAACAGACTCAGGGCTAGTGTTGGAAAATCGAGAAAACAGAGTTAAGTTACTTTACTGTGATAATGACCTATGCGGATGCAATAACATTCAAACGGTGGATCCTTTTGTCGTGTCCGAACTGCAGAAAAACCCAGCCAAGTGCAAGCAATCTAAAAAAATCACATTATTTATATAGGAGGCCCACTTAAATATTTAATTTATTCTGTCTTTGTATTTTTTGGTATAGAAGCAGCAAAAATACATCATCTTTGAAAATTTCAACTGTCTAGCTATCGCGGTTCATGAGATACAGCCTAGTGACAGACAGACAGACGGACAGGAATCTTAGTAGGGTCCTGTTTTTAACCTTTGGGTACGGAAATCGAAAAAGACAACATAAAAAAGAGCAAATATACAAAGACGGACTTATCCCATGTAAGGATCTCTTCTAGTCAACCTGGATAAACTTTTGGGGTAAAATAAAAATTAAAGATACTGTTCACGTAATAATCAAAGCACATTTTATTTATTTTATGCAATACATAATCACACTTCGGTAGCCGAAATAACGTTTGTCTTGCACAAAGATCTCCCATTTGTGACTTTCCAGTATACTTCTTCAGTTTCTCTACATTTACTAGCGTTTCTTTTTATATATAAACTTGAAAGTTACAATTTCTATAACAAAAACTACTGATGCAATAATAACTCCCCACAAATATATTGCAAAGATTACGCCACAGTGTTTCATTGACAGAGATTTTCTGTTTTCTAAATTAATAACCTGCATAAAAACTTTCTGGTTCATATAATAATCCAAAGACTTCTCCAAAGTCTGCACAATACCGAATTCAAACAAATTTTGCCCTCTTTTATGAAATAATTTCCGCACCGGATCGCCTCGACGGAAATAATACGTAAAAGGAACACTATTTACGGGTTCTTTCATTACGTGGAACATTCCTTTCCCATCCTTTTGAATATATTTGTGTAGTTCATAAGCAAAGTTTCGATCATACATGAAAACAGCTACATTCTCTGATTTACTATCAGCTAATGCCTTTAAAGGATCATCAGATAAATGAAAGCTATCATTTGGTAGGAAACATCCTGTGAGTTGCAGACCTTGTCCAATATAATAATAATTTATGGCCGACACGTATATTGTATAATTTTTTTCGCACAGAACTCGAATATCATTCACGTTGTGATCATCGTCGTCCTTTATCAAAAATTGCACCAACAGCGTCTCGAAACAAACTCTTAATACGAATGCCATCATTATCCACACTAGAATTACAAGTCTCAGAGATTTCCTTTTAATATTCAGGTTTCTTCCGAGTAAAATCCCAAACATATACAAAAGAATTTTAGTGAAACTTATTTCTAACTCACGTTTTTGAATCATTATACTATACATGAAATAAATGAATATAATATTGATTAGAACTATGAAGACCCAAACCTCTTTAGAGAATACACTTAGTATACTATGAAGGTGAATGTGATTTTTTTCTTTTACAATACTAACCAGTTTGTTGTAAATGAGAGGGTAGCTGATATCAGAAAGAACGGAATGTTGACCTAAGTTCATACCACCGTACATGATATCAATATCTCCATGCAATAGATCACGTATCAACCCGGGATTTACGTAAGTAATATTTTTCATATCAAATTCACCAAATACAAGTTCATGCGTTTTCGAAATAGACGCTAATGCTACGTTAGGTAAGCCGAGAATAATACTGGAAATTTTCGTTTCGATGCCGTAACCAATGTCAACGTCATTGAATATTTCATTTTGACTTAAATTGCCATTAAGAGTGTAAGGAGGAGCAAATCTAAACCCGTTCACGTATTTACAGGACAAAATAACGCTACGGTTAAAGCGTAATACATTTGTATATTTTGACGAGCAGTTGTACCGATTTATTTCTAGTGGATCTTCAGTGTCACATCGTGGTAGATTAAAATAGTAAAAAATTTGATTGTTTTCAATTTTGAACACAACAAATGCCTTATAAATACTGTGAGCTCTCAAAAGGCGAAGTATTTCGATGGTGTTGGCAGCCTCGCTCGCGATTATTATAAATCGGGTGTCTGAAGGCCAACCAGAACAAAGCCAAACTTTTAGAATAATATCAAGAAGCTGTGCGCTGTCCACATAAATCAAGTACTGGTGGTGTGATAGGAAACTCATGGAATCACATTTTCTATGTGTTCTCGTCCAAGTTCGAAAGGCAAAATGTGATGAACTTGCGAGTGATCTGAGAATGTATTCGTTAGTCTCACCCGTTGATCCAGTAGCGTTTCCCATTCCATTATAAATATGGATTTGCCGATTAATGAATATTGTTCTCGCAAAATTAATAAAGCAGTCAGAGATTGTGCTTTCATTGCTGATCAGCAATTTATTAGCTTGAACTCTTTTAAACTCTGTTGTTATCAAAATTAAGCAAAATATATTTAACTTCATTTTGGGCTCCGTGAACTCCTAGATTATCTGATGAACTCCTCCGTGAATAGTCCGAGGCGAAATGGAATAGCGGCTGTAGTTGTAATCTACGTCAAGTGGCCACTTAGTGTCTCCTTTATTATGTATGAATTCCTTTTTCCGCTGAAAGTCAAATTACTTTGACGCCACCATCGGGGGACAGTATAATCTGTTATTAATGACGTAAGTACTCTCTTAAGGAGCTCAGAACGAAAAGGTTTAAAAGTTAATGCATCCAAGTACGAAATTTTCCCATGTGGAGAGGAAGCAAAGAAAAATGTTACATCCTTTGATAATATAGTTCCAAACATAAAATTTATTGTACACATTATCTTTGAACTCTTAGGAGCTCTAATTTTTCCGATAGCCACATCAGCAGCTTTAAACTCGACTCAAATGCTTTAGCGTGTCCAAGAACACCTTCTCAAACTGTCGGCTCACGTCGCGTTAGTACTTTTTCGTGCCTGCTTCTCGTTACCAAAGGTAACATATTTGATCCGTATCACCTCTACCTGGCTTTTTTCAAACGCCGTTTCTTCTTTAGATAGCACCATGAAAACTATATTAGAAAGTATAATTAATGTCGCATTAGAAAAAAACTAGTTTCGACAAGCTGTGTTACCTCTTAGCTGCGGTGGTTTAGGCATAAGGTGCGCCCAGAGTGTGGGGTTACCAGCTTCCCTAGCCTCTTCGTATGGTGCTACTGAATTGGTCACTAGGATCTTACATAAAGTGGGTGACAGCTGCTGTATTTACCTACAGGACAATGCTTTAGAGGCATGGAGATGGAGAAATATATGTCCAAACATAGAGCTTCCTGAAAATCTCCATGCTCAGATGGCCTGGGATGATTTATCTTCCCGAGCTTATGGAGTCTTTTGAGGGATTAAACCTTACACGTATAAAAGCTGCAAGTTGCCCTGAGTCAGGCTTCAAGCGTTGCTCACGCCCTCGCCTCAACTAGGCATGGACCTAGATGATAACTCTTTACAGGTTGCAGTCGCGTTGAGGTTAGGTTTTAACGTTTGTAAGCCACACCGGTTTCCATATGGTATACAGCTGGATTCCAAAGGCTACCACGGACTTAGTTGTTCAAGATGCGTTGGATGGTTTTCCAGACACAATACTCTAATAATATCCACAGAACACTGGTTTCGCCAAATGTTCTTGAGCCTCCCGGGCTTAGCCGCTCGAACGGTAAACGCCTCGATGGTCTAACCTGAAAAGACCGTAGAAAAGAGGTAGGTGCCTACTTTGGGATGCCACATGCTTGAGTACGTTTGCTGTATCCCACAAAGCCTCACCACAAACAATCCGGAAGGCAGGGTCCGCTGCAGAATCTGCCGTAAAAATGACGAAGTTCTAGTACGCAGAACTAATTAAACCAATATTTGTTCATTCCTTTTGCGGTGGAAACTGGCGGTCTCTCGTGAAGAGATTAAAAAATTATCGCGGAGTTAGGGCGACGCCTGCGTGATAACGGGGGCGATCCCCGCTCCGGAGCGTACCTCACGCAACACATCGCCCTGGCCATTCAGCGTGGCAACGCTGCTGGCCTTATGGGCAGTTTCGAGCCCGGTACGCTCCGTGGCGGGTTCTTTGATTAGCATATATTTATTTATTCTTTTTATTGCTTTTCTGGTTAGTTTAATTTTTTTTTTTCGTTTTTAGTTTAATTTATTGTGCTTATTATACCGTATATATTTATTTAAATTTATAAATCTTTGATAAATGAAGTCAATACACATATCTAGGGTTTCATTTTCTTCGAAAGTGTGTCGAAGGCTCAAAATGTTATCAGGTTTTTTTTCCTCCATAAGGTTACCACTTCCATATCGTTATCTGAAGCTTCATGTAGTCACGTTTAGTGCAGCCGATGGGGTAAGATGGGCAGAAGAGATGTGACATAGTTTGGTCGTTATGACCACACTCACACTGTTTTGCAGTTGGATCAACGCCATCGAGCCAAGTTTTGCCTGTCCCGACCTTCCTTAGTCATAACTGTTATGATTTCTTAGTTTCAAATTGTCCTGGGTCTTGGGTGTTTATCTATCTATGTATTTATTATAAAATATAGTATCTTTGAGTTAGTATCCCATAACACAAGTCTCGAACTTACTTTGGGGCTAGCTCAATCAGTGTAATTTGTCATCAGATACAAATGTAACGATATCGATGATAGACCCAAGGCATGCTGGCTTGTGCTGACCGTCTTATTACCAAGGTTCCTCAAGACCGTGCGCAGTGGAGAAGAGCCGGAAAGCGAACTACAGGGTTCACAGCATTCAACTGAGGATGCAATTGGGGATAGGCTGAAATTAGAAAGAGTTTCAATTCTTAATCACCATCACCATTTCAGCCATAGAAGTCCACTGATTAAATGGTGATGACTGAATAAGTATATATATAGTGTGTATCGTTTTTAAACCATACACAACGTGGTAGGGACATACCCGTCATAAATGGAACCACAGGCTATACAAGATTACTTGTTTAATGAAATTAAAATTACAACAAAAAAACAAAAAAAAGACACTACATTCCCAAACAAATGGCACGGGCGGCTGAAAACTTCTGTATGGAAATGCCGAATGTTTTTTTTCTGTTTTGGCTGTTATTTTAATTTTATTATACTCTAGTATAGAGTATAGCCCGTGGTTCGATTTATTACGGGTATTAATATTTATGATAATATCAATGATATAATAATCCATAAAAACTGTGCTTTAATTCCTTTTTGCTGAACAAATTCTACGATTTAACACCGGCAATTTTAACAGCAAATTGAAAATTATTATCCGGTGTACTCACAATAATTAAAGAGATATTAAAGAGTACAATTTATGAGATAGCAATAACTTTGAGTAGTGCTTAATGATGAATCGATAAGAGAATGAGTAATGACCATCTTTATGGTGACGGATTTTAATGGATAATCTAGATGTAGTTTGGTGTTAATCTATTAGAAATACAGGCTGACTTGTTAACCACCAGCCAATTTTTTAGAGCAAGTTCACTCCATGGTACTAAACTACTTTCCGTGGAAACAATAAATAAATATATATAAACGGAACAATCACACAGATTGAGCTAGCCCCAAAGTAAGTTCGACACTTGTGTACTAACTCAACGATACTGTATTTTATAGCAAATACATATATAGATAAACATCTTAGACCAAGGACAATTTGAAAAAGGCCAGTTTCCAACTTGCCCTGACCGGAAAACTGGAACTGGGATCGATCTCGGAACCTCTGGGTGAAATTAAAATAAAAGTCAAAAAGCGAAAAATTAATTTTGGATTTTCCATACAAAAGTGTGCAGCCGCTCGGGCAATTTGTATGGGAATGTCGCTTTTTTTCTCCTTTTTGAGTGTTATTTTAATTTTATTATACTATAGTGATCAGAGCCAGTGGTTTGATTTATTTCGGGTATGTCCCTTTCACGTTGTATAGCTTATATGAAGCCTCTTTCTAGCAAACATATCGGCCGCAATCAATAGCAATACGAGCATCTAAACACAGTCACCACCGGTTACTTCCCGTTTATACAGCATCCCATCTCGTAACCCACTTTGAATGCCTACGCAAAAGTGACGTTTTGTAACCATTTCATATGTTGACTTTTGACTATGACTTTTGACTTTGACTTTGATTTTGACTTTGACTTTGACTTTGACTTTGACTTTGACTTTGACTTTGACTTTGACTTTGACTTTGACTTTGACTTTGACTTTGACTTTGACTTTGACTTTGACTTTGACTTTGACTTTGACTTTGACTTTGACTTTGACTTTGACTTTGACTTTGACTTTGACTTTGACTTTGACTTTGACTTTGACTTTGACTTTGACTTTGACTTTGACTTTGACTTTGACTTTGACTTTGACTTTGACTTTGACTTTGACTTTGACTTTGACAAGTTTGGAAAATCGACTGCTTCTCTTTTTATAAATGTGAAAGTTTGAAACATAAATACACACATACATACATACGAGTATTATGTTCACGCCTGTTTCCCATTGGGGTAGGCAGAGACTATAGATTTCCTTAAGTTTGAAAGTTTGGATGCTTTTATATCAATGACTCAAAACTGCTGATTTGTATTTATTATATAGGGTAAACGTCTAGGAGCCGCATTTTTTAAATCACTTGTCTGTCACACTACGAATGGTTTACGCGAGCGTTTCCAAACGGGCGCATTTTTTAAATGGTTGTATGCGAAGGATTTGCAACGAGTGGTCTCGACCACTCGTAATTTTGACATTTGTGAAGTAGATATGTCAAAGAAACCTTTAATGGAGAATCCGTTTCAATTCATGCTGCTTTTTTTTCACGGTGAAATTCTTTGAAAACCATAGACAAATTTCTTCTGCGTAAAACAATATTGTTTTAGCTGACACGACGGTTTCAAAAATACGGTGGTTTTTGACGCGAGCAGTGAGTTGGAAAACAACACGTTTTGTGTTTCGGTAAGTCTTTAAATGCAAAATAGCACTCGAGTCATTAAACAGATCACAATGACATCATATATACTTATTTATTAACGGTCGTACAAATTTAATCTGTTTTTTTTTTATATACAATAAAGAGTATTTTATTATATTATGGGTTACGAAACAGCAAGTTGTACAAACGGGTAGTAGCCCAATCGCCGTGTGCATCCGATAAATCAGAAGTGGGATGTCATCGCTGCTGACAAATTGCGCAACACGTCGTGATGTCACAGCGCGCCGCGATTGATGACGGCGGTAGGAACGCTGGGTTCTAAATTTGTCTAAGTAAATTTGTTTTTCAGGTATGAAAGTGGCCAACGCTGGTGTCACATTTTCAAGCTGCCTAAACATCTGATAGAGTTTGGAAAATGCCGTGTAATGATGACAGTTAAGACCACCGGCTTGACGTGTCCAAGGAGCTCAAGATTAAGACGTTTATTTTTGAAGTGAAAACTTCTTTAGCGGCTTTGTACACTTTTTGTAATTGGTAAAAAATGTTAAACTCGCGTCAGGGCATCTGGGCGTCAGAACATGTGACCTGATCGAAAATTCGTAAGACAGCAAGCGCGGCCTAGGAGAGGAAGAATCCTCCTCTCTTTCTACGGCGCGGCGAAAATGTATGCCTGCGCCTGCTGTTTCATTCAGATGGCGCAGGGCGCTTGCGCGAATGTTCGTTTGTGTTTAAGTTACAGCGTGCCACGCGCATCCATGGAAGTGCACAACGTTAATATTCAAGTTTTCACTTCTGCCGGCACTCCCGGACTCCCGGAATGCAACCCGTCGTTTTTTTTATTTACAAGCTTTCATTTAGTTTCACCTTTCCCTTTCTCTGTCTGTAATCAAATCTTGCAATTTAAATTTGACCACTTCCAATTGAATTTTGCTCACGTACGTAAAAAAAAAGTCAAATATCGCGTGACAATGCAATATTCTGATGATTGTGCCGGAAGGTGGTCATAGTGTAAGATTGGAGTGTCTCGTACAAATAAAAGATGGTAATCTTCTGAATCCGTGTATTCTTAATTAATACTTTACACATAACTTCCGCAAAACCAACAAACTTTTTATCCCAATCGCGAATCCCTTTTTTAGCTTTATTGACAACAATGACAACTGACGTCTCTCTGACGTTTTTATTGGCGGGCTTCAATACACAATTCTTTATATCAGTGTTGCCTGCCCAAATGGGGTGGCCAGTGTTATTAAAGTTCTCCTATAATACTAAGCATTAGTAAAAGATGTTTATTAATTTAATAATTGATTTTAACAATTTAACAATAGGAAATCCGTTATGAAACGACGCAACCCCATCGAGTTTGAGCTCGTATTGCTCGTTCGCCTCAAGGAGCACTATAAACTTTTAAGTTCGGTGTTTAAATAAAAACTTGTTTTAAAAAATTACTTAATTTTGTTACTATTTGTTTCCTTTTTTCAGAACAGCATAAAAACCTAAAGATCACAAAAGTACTATGATCAGTTCCAATCTGTGTGTGATAACAACACTGTACCGTGACAGCTACCAAGGTGATCAGACGACCTGACCAGGGTCTCTGGACAGCGCTAGATCAGTAAATTTTGTAAATCCTTGGGAGAGCCCTATGTCCAGCAGTGGACGTTATGCTATGCGGCTGAAATGATGATGATGTAATTAATGATGAAGTAAACTTTAGATTCGTATCGTTTAATAAAAATAAATAATATATACAGAATTTTCGAAAATTATAAAAAACGCTGAAGGTGTGATAATCTTATCGTATTTTGTATGAAAAATGCCAGATCACTTCACGGTAATCTTTAATGAAGTAGATATATAATAATAAGTAGATATTCCGAAGTTTTCTGAGCAGAAAAACACAATTTTGTTGCCAAAATAGTTTTCGCGTGCGCTCCTTCGCTAGAGATCCACAAGGCGCGTTACATCGAGAACGTTTCCCTATGTGACTATTAAGGGGCTATCTGAATTTTCCGGGGTCCTGTGCTGCCCCCATTGGAATAGATAATTTAAAAGGAAACGGAGATATCATACAAAAAAATTTTGTCTTGATCAGACCCTAGATAATTCTTCAAACTATTTTATGAACTACTGACCTACGACTTCGACCGTTTTTGCGTATCTACGGAGTTATTTGTTTATATAATCTTTAGTGTTCATCAAATATAAATTGTACAAAACAATAGGCGAACTTAACGTTAAAAGCGTTGTCTACCAGTTACCCTGTAAGCCCATTTTTCAGGGGACATTCTGCTAATATAACCCGACCCGTCCAATCTCACTTCAACTTGGCAATTTTGTGGCCTTCATCGGCGATACTAATCTTAGAACGGATTTTTAGAGAATCCGTTCTAAGATTAGTATCGCCTCATCTTCGTAAAAAATAACAACCGTTTGTTAAACCTATTTTAGTTGAAACATCTTTTGTCTCTTTCCCTCTTCTCATATTTGACAAAGTAAGAACGAGACAAAACATATTTTAACTAAAAGAGGTTTAGCAAAGATTTGAATTTTTTATGAATATGGAGGTTAGAACGAATTTAATTACCAAAACAATAGCTCTAGTGAGAACACACTTTTCCATGGCCGCAAGCCAAAAATACGCATCGCTTACCGAGATACCAGAAACGTGCTGTGTTGTCTCATACATTATTGTTCTGTTAGATTTATCTAGATCTAGATCTCAGGCGGCAGGAAACCACAGTCGAGTGCGCTGAATCCAGTCGTAACTTTAAGGAGGTATTCTAGGCTAGATTTAAGAGAGACTATAGATTTTTCTTCTTGTTAGGATTCCGTACCCAAAGGATAAAAACGCCTGTCTGTCTGTCACCAGGTTGTATCTCATGAACCGTGATAGCTAGACAGGTGAAATTTTTACAATGATGTATTTCTGTTGCCGCTATAACAACACATACTACATACAGAATTAAATAAATATTTAAGGGTGGCTCCCATACAACAAACGTGATTTTTGCCGTGTTTTTGGTAGATATTAATAACGGCAAAAGGCGCTAAAAATATTCACAGAATATTTAGTTGTATATTCGCTTTAAAAATAAATAATTAAATCGAAACAAAAAATAAAATATTTAAATGGAGCACTTAAACAGATATTTAAGGGCACGGTTTGCGTTCTATTGAATGAAAATAGTATAATTATTAACTATCCATTGAACGAATATTAACTATTCATAGTGTGCGGAAATTTCATAAAACTTGTTCCAGGAAATACGTGATTTTCAATAAGCCTTACAAGTGTGCGAAATAAATGTATTTTATTTAAAATTTTCATTACATTTGCAAGGTTTCTATCGAAATATTTTTTTACTTTTACAATTTATGGGTACTTTATGAACGGTCGAAGTTCAGGTAAAATTTGTGCAAAAAAACAGATTTTTGGAGGCGTTTACTGAATTTATTTCTCAAATTTTTAATTTTTTATTTCGACAAAAACCTAGAATTAGCGCACAAGATATCTGTTAGTTCAAAAGTTTTCAAGAAAGATCAGCTACAATCGCTTTGATCACGTACGAGTGTTTGTATGAAAAGTAAGACGGGAAGGCCGCTCTTAAGGGAATCTCTAAATAGACAAATAACTATGATAAACACTGAACAGTGATTAACTCGCGAACTACGCAAGTTCAATGAAGCTCAACTAGTTCAAAGACACTAATTATTCAGCGGCAGAGCGTTTGATCTCCTAATTACCGGTTAGGGTGGATTTTACTCGCGGCCCTGAACCACAGAATAGGATGACGAACGGAAAAATACATTTAAGCCCATCGGTAAGATTTAAAAAAAATGTACAAGCATTTTTTATTTTCTCTGAGAACCAAAAAAATTACATAGATACAGCGCATGAGATTTGGCATGACGTCACGGCTAAGTACGATTTTTACACAGAGGTGACGTCGCAAGCCCCCGCTCCGGAACTTTGATGTTTCGTATCTATGTGAATTTTTACTGTTTTGGCAAACTGAAGAATATGAGTCCATTATTTTTAGATAATCTAGAAAATTGACTAATAACAATTATTCTTTTCTAACCCTGTCCTCAGCCCTATTCATAAGAGAGAAGACTAGCCGATTGCCTCGTAATTTTCATTCTATACAAATAACTTGTAGTTTTTCGTTTGGCTGAAACGGAACTTTTCTTCATCTTCTTATATTTAAGAGCTGGGCTCTTCTTGGTGAGAGCTTCCAATGTCTCTCTTTCTTCCGCCAAGTTCTTAACCTATTATATGTTTTCACGTTATTTTTTTCTTTAATTTAAATGAAAGAGAAGATCAATGAGAAGGGAAAAGAGGAGTAGAAAACCCAGAAAAACTTTACTATAAAACCGAAATAGTACAGCTGACCTTATTCTGTTACATTCTTAATAAATAGGTGAACGAAATAAACGCGAAAATAATATGAAATATTTATATGTCCTCGCAGACACGCTTCATTTTTCAAGTGTGTCATACCAGCATGATAACGAGGAATAGAGGATATGCATATCGTAGTCAAAGGAAATTACGCCACTTATTCTCTGCGACTTACAACTCAAAACGCTTGTTTGGGAGCTACGAATAATAATAGTTTGGGAGGCCCTTATTTTATACTTTTTATAGAAAAGTATTCTAGCTTTTATTTGAAAACAACATGTCAGACTCCACATTTTTTTTTTATTTTAAGAAGAAATAGGTATATCTAGACCTGCATAGATATGTCTAGGATTTTCATTGATTTTTTACAATAATAAATTTGAACTAACCTTTTTATTTTGAGTTTAATTTCAATTTCAATTGTATTTATTATACTTCCTTTTCATAATTAAGTTTTTTTGTTAAAAATAAAGATTAATCTAACGTTAGGTACTCGTAGGTTTAATGAAATAAATGACAAGAAAAAAAATATTATGAAGTTGAAAAATAATAAAATATAATAAAACGTCTACTTATACAGTATTTTTTATTTAAGTTCATATTTATATTTTATATATTATTAGAGTACCCGTAACCGGCGGGCATGCGTGAAGAGATTGATGAGTGTAGATGAAGCGAAAGAGGTCTGTCAGGATCGTAGCAAGTGGAGGTCCATAGTCTCTCCCTACCCTTGTGGGAAACAGGCAGTATGTGTATGTAAGTTTATATTTTAATGTGGGAAACCAGAACGCAATTTTTTGCCGAACTGATTTCGTTCAAGCAAAGAAGCAATTTCTGCTTTATTCACAATTTGTTCAAATCTGACATTTCGTTTCAAAATATATTCGTTTGCGTAGAAACCATAGAATCCTATGTCTCCTTTTCAAAATTTTGTACAACCCTACTTATCCTACATATCTACGTGATCGGTTTTCTTTTGCCCGTCCGTCTAATGTGCTCTGTAGGTCCCACCTTAGAACCGTACTTAGAATCCCTGACTATACTTCTGCGTGCTATTCCCACTCCTTCTCTGTACAAGCGGTGAAATTATGGAACTCACTACCACATACTATACGAGACTCCAAATCATTTTCTGTTTTTAGGAAGCGAGTAAAAGAGTATTATCTTTCCTTAACGTAATGAATGGTATATAGTATATAGGTATATTTATTCTATACTTATATATAATTTTATTTATTTACATTTATAGTTAGGTATATTTTAGTTTATGTATTATATAATATGTATGTGTATGTTTAAACTTTTAGATAAGTACCTATTTTATGTATTTGTATTTAACTTGAGTCTATTTTGTACACGCCTACTATTACCTGTTTTCTTCTCTTTTCCTGTCCTGGGTCTGCTGGAAGAGATTTCTTATAGAAATAAGCAGTACCTATGTACTCAATGTTCTTACTTTGTTCGTTCCAATTTTTGTATTTTGTGTACATGAATTTTGTAAATAAATAAAAAAAAATTATCTAGAGTAGGTTTGTATGGAAGAGTCTAGGCTAAGGGGATCCTTAAAATGTTTCAACACATTCTGTAACAAGTTAACATCTAAAAACGTCGGCCCAAACTCCAGAGAGTAACAACGGAATTGCTATTTAAAATATGCACGAGGAGGCGCGGCACAGCTCGTGTAATCGAATGCAAACAGCTGACCTGGATGGTTAGCTTGTGTTTGCACGGATTAATTAGTACGAAATATACAATATGTAACAAAAACCCTGTCCGATCCTTGTAGGAGCAACACAGACCGTCAATATGAACAACTTTTCCTATGGGACCAATGCTTGAAACTCGAAAAAATAATTGACATTTTCATACAAATTGCCGGGCCGGCCGAACACTTTTGTATAAAAATGACGGTTTTTTTTTCACGCTAGCTGGATGACCGAGCTTTGCTTGGTTACTTTTTTCATGGAAATAATTTTTTTAGCCTCGTCACTCCCTAAATCCGAGTTTTATGAAAATAAGAGTGGAAGCGAGGTGGGGACATCTCGCTATCTCTTTCGTAAGCGTGACACCTATTGACAGTGACGCCATGCTGGTGTATGTGCATCCTTTTTCTGTTATTTGACAGTTCCTTCCACCGGATTTAAAAGGATAACTTGCTTATTTTTGAGCGGAGTAAAATTTATATTTTCTGTTTTGTGTCATGTTACTTTTTGATATGAATGAAAAAAATCGAGGCAAATACCGAATTGCTGTGCCCAATAGGGTCCAAATGATCTTAAATTGTATTGTTAACATCTTATGCACTTTATGGTTTGCAATAAAATATTGAGTATTTTGAATATTAGATCCGCAAGATGAAATTCTCATGCTGACGTATGTATGTATGTGCATGTCCCTATTTAAACATTCTGACCGTTGTAATTGTAAATCGTCCTTTTATATCAGCTGAAATGTCCAAAGCGATTTAAGTCTTACCTAACTGTAGTAATAAATAGTAGCAACTAAGATCTGGGTTTAGTAGTGATTTAGTGTTACAAGTTTAACGGTATTGTTTGTAATAGAGTATGTTTTATGAAATGTGTAGCGGGAATAACATACTTGATGTTTTATTGTGTTTTATGTTATACAGGGTTATTTTTATCCACCGGCCAAATTTAAAAGGCAAGTTCAGTCCATGATACTGAACTGCTTTCTAAAAAACAATTGGTCAAATGCGTGTCGGGCCACGCGCAGTGTTCCGTAGTTACGAATGCCAACTTTGAGTTCATGTGACTAAAAACGTCTAAAAACAAAGTTCCTATTAAATTTTTATAAAATTTTCCTTTTCCGTATATTTCATAAGTTGATCGCCTATAACTTTTTAGATTGTAAACTCTACTTAGCTCTGATAGTTTTCCTTTAAGTTCGTTATATTTACTTTACCTGTAAATATTTACAGGTGTCCATATATAACTATTTAGCAGATAGAGGGGGCACTTGTCTCCAACAAAAAATTTCACTTTAAAACCAAATATTTCAGAAACGGACCCCTAAATCGAAAAACAATGTTCACAAGCTTAAAATATTTATAAAAGACATGATTGGTTAGTCGAGAAAAAAAATTGACTTAACCCTTTACTTGTATGGGAGCTGCCCTAAAATTTTTTTTTTCAGTATTTTATTTTACCACTTTTCCCGCATAATTAATATACATGTCCATGTCAAATCACAGCTTTCTAGTACTATAATCGCTGAGTAAAACCGCGGACGGACAGACAGACAGACATGTCAAAACTGTAAAGGTTCCTTGTTTACTACAGAACTCTAAAAAAATATTAAAAATCGAAATAAAATTTTCGTCCTCCCATACAAAATCCGAAAGTCAATTTTTTTTTTGTTATTTGTTTTTATGGAAAGTTTTTCAGTACCATGAGCAGAACATACTCCAAAAATTTGGCTAGTGGTTAAAAAGTCACCCCTGTAACTGTTGATTTTGAATCAGAATCACGAATAGAACCTAAAACTGTTAGAAAAAATATTTTTTTCTAACAGTTTTAAGTTTTATCTAACTTTAAGGGGTCGCGGGACGATCGGACCATTTTTAACCGAATTCCAAAGGGAAGAGGTTATCAATTCGTCGCGATCTTTTTTGTATGTATGTTTACTGATTATTCGAAAACGCCTGGACAAATTTGGAAAATTCTTTTTTTGTTTTAAAGGTTAGGTATACTTGTCAGGTGGTCCCATAGAAAATTATCAAAATAGAAATTTATTAAAAAAAGGAAAAGTCGGTTTTTTGTTTAAAAATTAGATGAAGGTTTCATTCATTTATTTATTTCCATTTAACAATTTTTACACTATGTCGAAATTACTTAAAACTAATATTATTATAATACTCATAAATAACATCCATTTTGTCTATGTATAATTTAATAATTTAACTAAATACTTTAAATATTGTCAAAAAAAAAGCAAAACGAAAACGATCAACTTAGAGGCATTTCACATTTGATTGCTTGGTTCGCCCATACAATGAAACATTTTTAAAGATTATTAAAAATGTGTCTCATTTGTAGAAAATGCCTCTTAACATAAAATAAAAAAATAATTTTAGAACGTCACTTGAAAAATTCGTCACTGGAGTAGAAGGCTTTATCCAACAGATATGTATTGAGTTTTTTTTAAAGGCTTAAGTTTATTATTTGAACAACTGTTCCCAATAATCTGGTATCGAGGTATGAAAAAATTCTATTCCCATAGTCACTATTAGTCGTAATAAACATAGAACATTCATAAGGGCTCACTTATTTCTATTTTATACGCAGAGATCGGAATTAGGTAGAGTAATGTATGTACTTACATCGAAATGTTGATAATAATATGGATCTTACCGGAATTTCTAATGGACAATCCCGTGTTGCCAACAATATTACAAGTAAATAATAATAAAAACCTTAGAGACAGATAAGACAAATAAAACAAAGTTAATTAACATACAATTTTTATCAGTATATACATTAGTATTTTTATTCGTTTTTACATATTGGCAACGATGCACGTGCAGTGTTTTAAAATTGTGTAAAAGTAAATATATTTTTTATTTAATAAATCACGTGATTTTTCTGCTCTTTAAAATTAGTCCTGGGTTTTATGGCATATCCACTTTATTCTTTCGCTCTATGAAATCAGCGTAAGTACATAAATAACTCTACCTAATTCCGACCTCTGATTATATGTTTTTACTTAAGTGCCTATATTTTTCAACTTATACGTATTTGGTAGATAAATCTACTAAAGTAAACTAAAAAATGTAAGGACTTTTCGTCCACCCAATCAAAAGTAAAGGTTAGAGGTGAATAGAAATAAATAAAAAATGTTGCTTCTTTAGGTCATGTTATCGAAAAAAAGGGTTCGTGAAATATTTCATTTCCACCGAAAGAGGATGGCATTTTAGGCTACCTTACTTTTGTCTTCAATACATTTTACTTTAACAAAGACTTCTCAAAAGATGGACTGGTCACTGTATTGGTCACCTTTAGTCATTATACCGAAAAGAGGGTGGCATTTTAAGCTACTTTGCTCTCGTCTTCAATACATTTACCTTAAAATAACTTCTCAAAAGATGGTCAATGTATTGCGAGGCCTCTAGTCCACAAGTGAACGGTCTGAAGGTATCAATAGACAGTTAAAGAAGAAGCAAGAACTCACTGTCAATCTCTCTTAGTTTAATCTATTCATTTTGGAACGAAGTTCCTTACGGCAGGCTTGGAGGAGATAGGGATTTTGCTGCGCGACCGAACTGAAAAAAATGTGATAGTAAAACCGTAAGGATGACCTCGTTAAATAAAACCGTTAAATGAGACGTGCGCAGGCGCGACAGTCGTATACACAAGCGAGTAGTGTATAATACCTTTGAGCACGATTTTTCTTTTGCAAATTGTGTCGATTCTACATTAGCCGAAGGAACTTCGTTCCTACCTGGTGTCCCACGACACCACATTTCTTTTTTTTTTATATAATCCACTAGATGACAACAAGTCAAATTAGACACTTGTTTCTAAACTTCGAAACAAAAATATTCTATTGATATGAAATAACCAACCGTGACGTCATACTTTCTTGAGTCAAATAATCTTATCAGATTTCCTGCATTAATAAATCTTAAAACTCGTTGAAAAGAGATATGATAAACGTGAAGTGATACTATTTTGTGACGTTTTGGACCCAGCCATCAACCCAATTATACACTATCATCCATCGTTTTGCTCTGGATTCAAAGTAGCGCCCTCGCCTTCAAAATATTACCTTATCCCCTCGTAGCACGATCTACTATATAACCTATTTCTTAATTTCTTTCTGTTACGAGTATATCCTGTTTGAACATGTCATAAACATATTATTTCGCTTTCCTGAAACACCTCGTATGTTTTTCGGGATAATTTAAATCTAGGTTTAATTTTTACATAGCAAAAAAAAAATCAAAATGTTTATGATAATTTGTAGATCTTTTAGCTGTCCAAAGCAAATTAATTGTTTAATTGTTTATTGTGATAAAATTAATTTAATTTATTAAATTAAGTCTATCTCGATTTTTTTTATTATTGCATATCGAAGAGGGAAGATGATAAGCATCTAATAACACATGATAATCTATTCGGAATAATGGGCAGAAGGGAGACTAGAAAAGTAAAGACCGAGGATGAAGATTAAAGTTGTTCTAAATGAAATAGAATAAAGATAGATACTTACTTTTGTTACATAGCCCTACATTCAGGAGAAAATAAGTCAGTAATAAAAGCATAGAAATTTGCTACCATCACCGCGTAAATTTTTACTTTCCACTTTTAAAAAACAAACAGCTAGTGTTAAAAATCGTGTGCATTGGCACTTTAAAGTCCAAATAATAAAATGTTAAGTCACAATTTAAATAAATATCACATAATCACAGTTTACCTACTGCTAGTTTCTGGTATTTTGACGTCAATTAATTATAAAAACGAAATGGCGGCCGACATATAGAAAATAAAAGTACGATTTTGTTTTTAAAATTTTAAATCAATCGTAAGTTTTTTGTAAAAAATTAACACTGTATGCGTGTTTAATTAATTAAATACCATTTAAATAACATTTAATAAATAAATAAATACGGACAAATCACACAAATTGAGCTAGCCCCACAGTAAGCTTAAGCTTGTGTTATGTTTTCAAATTTATTATTATTATTATTATGTGATACTAACCCAACGATACTATATTTTTTGATATATACACATATAGATAAACACCTAAGACCCAGGACAATTTCAAAAAGGCCATTTTCCAACTTGCCCTGGCCGGGGATCGAACCCAAAACCTCCAGATTGGCGGTATATTATTTATTAATACAATATTGACCGAAGAGAATGGAAGAATTACAAGAAGTCTATCTCGTTAGTAGTCATTGCTTGACTCTTGAATACAAGTCTTCCTAACCCGTTTAAATAAGTGAACAGCTAGGAATACAGTCAGCAAATAAGAAACCGCTTAGAAGTGAGACAATGCCATCAGAACACCACAACACGGCTCTGAATAAAATATACTAAGGTACATTTTCAGGGTCTAAGGGAGGAAGGGTTATCTATAAATAACCGACCAAGTGCTAGTGGAAAAATTACGTTTGTTGTATGGGAGCCCCACTTAAACAATTACTTTTAGTATTTGTTGTAATAGAAATACATCTGTGTACATTTCAACTGGCTAGCTATAATGGTTCATAAGATACAGCCTGGTGACAGACAGGCGAACGGACGGGCGGACAGCGAAGTCTTAGTAATACGGTCCCGTTTGTAACCTTTGGTACGGAACCCTAAAAACATACGTCTGAATAATAACCTCTCTCTCTATCTTTTTTGTGGTTAAATAACTATAAATAAATATACAATTTTCGGATAGTTATCGTCTAGAAATACAATAGACACTATTATAATGTCTAGATATCCTATTACTTAGTAATTGAAATCTACAGCAACACTGCTAACGATCCCGCATAAATTTCAACCACCCCATCCCTGTCTAACATCCCCTATTAGGCATGGATGATACCTAACCCGTTCCTAAACATATTCCTTATATTCCATATACATCCCAAACGTATTTATCAGATACATATTGATCATCAAAATTTCCGTCCAATGTTTCCCGTAAACGCCAGAATTTCAAATATTTTGAACAACTTTTCTCAAGAAATATATATCAAAATTTAAAATCTAAATATATATAACTCAAAGGTGACTGACTGACTGACATAGTGATCTATCAACGCACAGCCCAAACCACTGGACGGATCGGGCTGAAATTTGGCATGCAGGTAGATGTTATGACGTAGGCATCCGCTAAGAAAGGATTTTGATCAATTCTACCCCCAAGGGGATAAAATAGTGTATGAAAATTTGTATGAAACTGTCAATTTTAAACCGATCGGGCTGAGACTTTGCATGCATAAAGCTACTATGACCTAGGCATCTCCTAAGAAAGGATTTTTATAAATTACACCCCTACGCGAGTGAAGCCGCGGGCAAAAGCTAGTAAATAAATAAAAGAGCAACAATACCACGTGACTACTTTCATTTGTATGAGAACTTTAATTTTTTTTCGCGTTTCGATTTTCATTTATGGGAGTCCCGGATACACACTGGAGGTCCCGGGTTTGATCCCCGGTCAGGTCAAGATGGAAAGTTATCTTTTTGAGATTGTTCTGGGTCTTGGATGTTGATCTATCTAATATGTATTTGTTGTTATATTTGACAACCTCTGTGGCCTAGTGGTAATCATGCTAGGCAGTCACACCGGAGGTCACGGATTCGATTCCCGGTCTGTTAAAGATGGAAAATGATCTTTTTCATACTGACCTGGGTCTTGGATGTTTATCTAAATATGTATTTGTTATAAAATAGAGTATCGTTGAGTTAGTATCCAATAACACAACACACGAACTTAATTTGGGGCAAGATCAATCTGTGTGATTTGTCCGTATATATTTATTTATATATTTATAAGGAAAAGTTGTTCAAATGTTGGACTGAGTCTCCCCTTAAAATATTTATACATACACGTGAATGAAAATTAGCAGAATTAATCGTATCTTACTATTTCCCCTCTCTCCCCTCCCCACTCTCCCCTCCCCACTCTCCCTATATCTTCCTGAAAGGACGACAACGCTTCTGTTACACCCCTGGTGTTGCAGTTGTCCATGGGCAGCAGTGATCAGTTATCATCAGGTGACTCGCTTGTTAATTTGCCACCCTATGACATAAAAGAAATATGATATCTGGCTTTATATCTTTTATGTGTTATTTAGACGCTAACTTTCTTATCTGTTTTCCATAGGTTGACAGAGAGAACGCCGTCCACCTCTCTTGGCTCAATAAAAATTTTAAATAAATAATGTCACGATGATGGACCTACCATACATTCACTATTTTGATCGTCACGCTAAAAGTGGCTTTGGATCTTGCGGCCCTGTATAGGCCAAAAGCGGTCGCTGGCATCATGTCGAACGATTCTATTAGATATTCACAACAAGAAACAAGGGATCTCCTTCATAATAAAACGATGGTCGGGTAAATAGGATGCCCGACGTACGCATATGATGCCGTTACGGCAAGGTGAGCTGACAGACATCTTCGTAAAATGCCCTGTCGTTGGTAGATGGGTTTATGCCCGGGCATATTGGGCGCATTGGACAAAAGCCGAATAACTATCTATACAATATGTAACAAAAGCCCTCTCCGGTCCTTGTAGGAGCAACTCAGACCGTCAATATAAACAACTTATCCTATGGGAACAATACTTGGAACTCGAAAAAAGATCGACATTTTCATACAATTTTTTTTCGAGTTTTTACGTTACGCGTAGAGAATATTAAAATTTAATTTATTTTTACAGAAAAGCTACCGATACCTGCGCTTCGCAACGACCACTGCTGAGAAGAAACGCCAAAAGCAACTCATTTTCACAGTATTGATCGCCTACTATAAAATCAAGATTCAAGCGTATGGTCCACCATAACCGAAGGTATTCTGCCTGTAACATCAGAAGCGGACGCCCTTACCATATTTTAAAACGGCATGTCTATATTTTGTGATTTTAAAGAAATTAATATTTATATTTCTACATTTTCATTCAGTGTCGATATTTACTCCTTCTTTGCGTAACCAAAAATTACAATATCAAATTAATAGGTTGTATGCGCAAAAAAACTTCGCTTATAAACAGAGTGCGGGCTAGCTCCAATAGCGTCTTGACGACGTTAGCAGATCGCTATACTTCTCCCTTATGGGTGTCTTTTGTAAGGAGATTTTTTAAACCCATTCCAAGCAATAAATATATATAAGCAATCAACATATGCATCACTGACATGGATTAAATAAAACTAACACAATTATGGATCCTGTCATCTGAAATAAAACAATTTTTATTGTTATTTTTTATGCAAAACTCTCAAAAATACTTGTAACTTCGTTCATTTCAAAGTTTTGAGGAAATGACACCAGGCTTTAAGGGTCGCTACATATAGCACAATACGATGTTATTTTTATTCGTCTCCTGATAATAAAAGAGAAGTTTAATTACGTTTTTTTAAGAAGTGGGATACGACCGCAATTCTCGGCTTTAACAAGCATTTTGGATTCTCCAATGGAAATAATTTTGGCAATTTAATGGCTTTGTGTTTTCTGGTAATGGTTTTAAAGTTTCTCGAGGACATAAAAGAACGTCTTTTCCTGATTTTCAAAGTAATATGTTTAACAACTTTCTCCTACGAGTTCGAACGCATTTTTCGGAAACGTTATAAAATGGGAAATGAGTATAATAAAATTATTTGGTCATAAAATAACACACACACACACGTTAAATCACAATAAATTTAGCTTCTCCCAAGAAATTCTAGTTTTTATGCGATGTCCTTGCGTTGACTTGACTGGCAGCGGAAAATGATATTTTGCCTACTCTAAGGCATTAATATAATTTCAATTACTTTTTATCATTGTCAATTTATTAGTAATAGTCTAATTATGTTTTGTGCATACTCAAATGTAGACCGTCAATATGAACAACTTTTCCTATGAGAACAATGCTTGAAACTCGAAAAAAATCGACATTTCATACAAATTACCGGGCTGGCCGAAGACTTTTATGTCCATTTATATCCAATTTTGTTTCGACGAATCCGACTCGGCTGGGCAGCGTTCGGGAAGCTACGCAGTGTCTTCTCGTCCAAAATACCTCAGTGCCTCAAACCGAAAGTGATTAATCAATGTGTGTTACCAGTGATGACTTATGGCTCTGAAACGTGATCCCTTACTATGGGTCTCATAAGAAGGCTCAAGGTCACTCAACGCGCTATGGAGAGGGCTATGCTCGGTGTTTCCCTAAGTAAACGAATCATAAATGAGGAAATCCGTAGGGGAACAAAAGTCACTGACATCGCCCAGCGGATTAGTTCATTGAAGTGGCAGTGGGCAGGACATATAACGCGACGAACCTATGGCCGATGGGGCAAAAAGGTTCTCGAATGGCGACCACGTACTGGCAAGCGAAGCGTAGGATACCCACGTACAAGGTGGTCTGACGACCTTACTAAAGTCGCTGGAAAGCGCTGGATGCAAGCCGCTCTAGATCGGTCATTTTGGAAATCCTTGGGAGCGGCCTATGTCCTGCAGTGGACGTTATGCGGCTGAAATGATGATGAAATGATGATGTTTTTGCCCTCACCGCATCTTTAGTTGCGGGTGAGCGTCTACGTCCACCGTTTAGTGGCCATCACTCGCACAGACTACTTATAGATCCAGACAGAAATGTACCATACTTACATACATACATGACGACCTCTGTGGCCTAGAGGTCATCATGCCAGGCCGTCACACAGGCGGTCCCGGGTTCGATCCCCGGTCAGGTCAAGATGGAAAATGATCTTTTTCAGATTTACCTGAATCTTGCATTCTTGGAATTATTTTCTTTTTTTCTTAGCTTTCTTTCAGCGGTTAAAACTGTTGCGGCGTAATGTAATCTAAATCTTTTGTAAGAAAAACATTCTCATTTTGTTACACACAAGATAAGTCTTTTTGCGTACAGGCCCATTTGCGATATATATAGGCTCTTGAACTAGGTTTAAAAAATTTTGCCCAGTGTATTGTGGGCTGAATTATTTGTGACTAGGATATAGTTGCTGGAACACAGTCCTATGCATGTTTGCTTGTAATCTACGAGTACATGCGTGGCATGACTTCCATGAATTTTTGGGTGTCTCCTGTACAGTCGACCTTTTACGATGACTCTGAAATAGAATAATTCATCTTTTAGTGCACATGTTTTTAAAGCAAGTTCAGTCTACAAAAATGGGTATAGCTTGGAGTTAATTGGCCCTATGAAGTATCAGCCGAATTAGGAAAAATAAAACCAAACCAAATATGATCAGCTTATTCTGAACCTTCTAGATTCAAGGAAACTTCTTTTTAAGCAAACAAAATGCATTTTCTGTTATAAATCTCGTATTTATTACCTAAGATCTCAGCTGACATGTACAGTACGCCTCAAAAATGGAGTCTCAATTTCTCATGCAATTAGTATGAATAATTGGGATTCCACTTCTAAGGCCTACGGTACATATCAAAAATCGCCTATCTGATAAATATATCGATATATAGATAAACATAATAATTATAACGTACAATTTCACATTTTCACACAATTTCGCAGTGCACAAAAGCCCCTACAACTCGGCTCAGCTAAACGCTACCCATTAGGAGTAACAGCTGATTTTCAGCTGGCGCCCTTGAGAATGCGCGGACAAAATTCCAATAAAGCCTAATAACTTATAAACAGAGGTCGGAATTAGGTAGAGTTATTTATGTACTTACACTGATTTCATACAGCGAAAGAATAAAGTGGATATCCCTCAAATCCCGAGATTAATTTTAAAGAGCAGAAATATCCAGTGATTTCTTAAAAAACAGTTATTTACTTCTACACAATTTAAACCACTGCACGCGCGACGTTGCCAATATGAAAAAACGAATAAAAATACCAACGTAAATACTAATGAAAATTGTATGTAATTATCTTTCTTTTATTTGTCTTATCTATCTCTGAGGTTTTTATGATTATTTTTTTGTTGGCAATATGGGACTATCCATTAGAAATCCCGGGAAGATCCATATTAATATCAACATTCCGATGGAAGTACATAAATAACTCTACCTAATTCCGACCTCTGCTTACAATCAACCATATTTTGAATTTCTAAGATCTGATCGAATTGCCTACTAAAACATAATCATCGAATTGCCCACTAAAACATAATCATAAAAAAATGAATAATACTGGCAAGAAAATGATAAATAAAATGTAAAAAAAATAAAATTCAATTTATATGCTATTTGAATGCCACCTCCCGCTATCGGGCGAGTAGCAGGCGTGACAGACGAGCGGGACAAGGCAATGGCCGCGCATTTAGTAAAGTCAGCAGGTAAGAAATTTGAAATTTGGGATTTTCTTTTACAAAAAATAAGTTTTTTTTACCGATTTGTGTTCAATAATTCTGATTAAAAGATTTAAATATCAAAGTGAGTAAAAGCTAAATTTCAAGTCAGGCATATTTTACATTTTATAACGTTTCCGAAAAATGCGCTCGGAGTCGTAGGAGAAAGTTGTTAAACATATTACTTTGAAAATCAGGAAAAGACGTTCTTTTATGTCCTCGAGAAACTTTGAAACCATTACCAGGAAACACAAAGCCATTAAATTGCAAAAAATATTTCCATTGGAGCATCCAAAATGCTTGTTAAAGCCGAGAATTGCGGTCGTATCCCACTTTTTAAAAAAGCGTAATTTAACTTCTCTTTTATTATCTGTAGACGAATAAAAAAGCGCCCTAACATCGAATTGTGCTATATGTAGCGACCCTTAAAGCCTGGTGTCATTTCCTCAAAACTTTGAAATGAACGAAGTTACAAGTAATTTTGAGAAGTTTGCATAAAAAAAATTGTTTTATTTCAGATGACAGTATCCATAATTGTGTTAATTTTACTTAACCTATGTTAGTAATGCATATGTTGATTGCTTATATATATTTATAGTTTGGAATGGGTTTTATATATTACCCTCCTTAAAATAAACGCGCATAAGGGTGAAGTATATCAATCTGCTAACATCGTCAAGATGCTATTGAGGCTGGTCCGAACTATGTTTATAAGCAAGCTGGTTTTGTGGGTTCCGTACCTCAAAAGGAAAAAACGGAACCCTTATAGGATCACTTTGTTGTCCATCCCTCCGTCCGTCTGTCTGTCTATCTGTCAAGACCCTTTTTCCCAGGAACGCGTGGAGGTATCAAGCTGGAATTTATATCAAATACTTAGATTTACTGTCTCTTGAAGCTGTGAAAAAATCAAACTTCTAAGCTAACGCAATCAAAGATACAGCCGTTTATGCCGCAAATTTACGACACTCGCAAGGGAATCAAAACCTACAGGGTACTTCCCGTGAGCTCAGAATCTTGAAATTTGGTACGAAGGAACATCTTATAGCACAGATAAAGGAGATATTGCAAAAACCGTGAATTTTAGTTACATCGTATAGTAAAAATATTTTTGATAATTTTAAAATTACTATACCTACAGGTTTGTACGGAACCCTCGGTGCGCGAGTCCAACTTGCACTTGGGCGGTTTTTTGCGCATACAACCTATTAATTTGATATTGTTATTTTTGATTACACAAAGGAGGATTAAATATCGACACTGAATGAAAATGTAGAAATTCTCTAAGTAATTTCTTTAAAATAACAAAATATAGACATGTCGTTTTAAAATAATAACCTAGAGTACGTTTTATACGGAATAGTCTAGAGTAAGGGCGTCCGTTCCTGATTTTACAGGAGGTTGGACCATACGCTTAATTTTATATTAGGCGACTAATACTGTGAAAACGAGTTTCTTTTGGCGTTTCTTCTTAGCAGTGGTCGTTGCGAAGCGCTTGTATCGTAGCTTTTCTTTTAAAATAAATTAAATTTTAACATACACTACACGTCATGTAAAAGTGCCTGTAAAGGTCTAATTACTGAATAAATATTTAAATTTTGAGTTTTTATTACTTAGTATAGCCATAAAAAAGTATAAATGTTAAATATACTCGTGTAGGGAGACAGGCGATGAGTCGTGCGATTGTATTATACGCCCCATTTGCTGCACTCTATCTGTTTTGAGACGCGAGTGCAATAGCTCGAAGAATATCTACATTGAATAAATAAAGCTAGCTGACATAATAGTTTTATAAACGGTTTTTAATAGTATCACAACACAAAATGTCAAATTCCTAGTTTAAACAATAATTGTCGTTGACATAAGATTGAAGAAGAATAATATCACATGATTTAACACCGAGTTATGACAGTTTCATACACTACTTCGTCTATTCGCAAATGGAATGAGACCTACTAAATAAAAGCGAATTAATGACGCCAAATTTCAGAACATTATCGAGTTCCTTTACTAAAATACCCGAAAAGTAAATGTCAAAAAAGGAGTAGATTAAGGGGATGTGCGGTGATATGCTTATCACATTCATCTATGACTTCGTCTTTATCCCTGATGCGGTTGACAGCGCTTTTTGTTTCTTGTGACTCTAAGCAGATAGACGACATCCGAGGCGTAGTGGTCACCATGCTAGTCCGTCACCCAGAGGTTCCGGGTTCGATCCCCGGTCAGGGCAAGTTGGAAAATGGCCTTTTTCAAATTGTCCTGGCTCTTAAGTATAGTATCGTTGAGTTAGTTTCCCATAACACAAGTCTCGAACTTACTTCTGCAAATAGAGTCAAAGGCCGCACGACCCGAGGCCACTTATTGCGTGATGATGGGTGAACAGGTGGAAAAAGAATCAAAATAATGATAGGTCGCTAGCCGTATCGTCTATATTAACGTGATTCGTAGGGTACACACAAGTATAAAAGTAAAAAAAAATTGTAATGCCATAAATTATCGTCATAATTGAAGTTTTTATTTATGAATAGAAATTAATTAACCTGCTTTCCAGGATGTAAAAGAAACAGTCCATCTCTTTAGAAGAGATAAAGTGGTTCGCTTAACAGCATCGTTAAAAGTGACTTAAAGACCTAGCACAAACTAGCTCTAAAAATGAATTCCAGTCATAAAACTTTTCGCACGAATATATTGCCAAGGAGGGTGAACTTCAGGCAGTTGGCCGTTGTTTTTAGGGTTCCGTACAAAAATTTAAAAACGGAACCCTTATAGGATCACTCGTGCGTCTGTCTGTCCGTCCGTCTGTCACAGCCAATTTTCTCAAAATCTACTGGACCAAATCAGATGACATTTGGTAGGGTGGTGTAATTCTACGACCCAAACATAGATGTGCAAAGTAAATATTTTTTTTTAAATATGTGAAATTTTCGAGGGATATATTAGGAAATTTATAAAAAAAATTTTGCAAATCTTACTGTGTCAATATATATCAAATGAAAGGGCTTATTATGAGGATCACAAATTTATTTTTGGTATTTATTTTAAAATAAATAGTTTTGATTTAATTCGTGAAATCAAAATATAGTTTATTGCTTGTAGATTTAGGGAAAAATAAGTAAACAAATATATTTTTAAAATAAGGGTCATTTTCGAGGGTCAAATTAGGAAAATTAAAAAATAAGTTTTGCAAACCTTACTGTGTTACATATTAAATGAAAGGGCTTGTAATGAGGATCCTAAATATATTTTTGTTATTATATTAAGAGAAATGTTTTTGATTTTAATCACGAAAAAAGACGAAAGTTGACCATCGAAATCCCGTCTGATCTCCAATCTTTGATATTGTACGGAACCCTCTCTACGCGAGTTCAACTCGCTTCAGAGCTTCAGAGCTCGGGGTCCGCTATCTAACCTAAGTGATTTAACGAGGTTACTTGTTTTTAAGCCTCGGACAAAAAAGAGGGGTGTTATAGGTTTGACGCTAATGTCTGTCGATCTGTCTATCTGTGTGTTTGTCTGTCTATGGTTCTTAGCTAAGTTTGACGAAAATCGATTTAGCCGTTTAAAATTTACTCGGGGTTGACGCTTGAAAGTCAGGATTTTTTTCTGAAAAATAATAGATTGTGCTACGGATATCAATATATATCATGTAGTTTCGCTACTTAATACTGGATGGCGTTCTTGACAGCCTGGTGTTCTTTTTAATTTGTCTAGCAAATTCATTTGCAACACAGAGCAACTGCGTCGGTTCTCCGCTGCCAAAACGGTAGACCAGAACCAATCCTTGGATACGTTTGAGCAAACGCTAGATAATGTAAATGTCGAATGTCCATGTCGCGCCCCTACCTGTATGTGTTGGGAGCTCCACACTCGAAGTTGTAAACCAGTATATCTACCAGTGTATCTATCAATTGATCCAGACAGGAAGTTCCAGCTTCGAGGAAGAGGTCTTTTGAAGAATCCGACTCGGCTGGGCAGCGCTCGGGAAGCTACGCAGTGTCTTCTCGTCCACAATACCTCAGTGCCTCAAGACGAAAGTGTTTAATCAATGTGTGTTACCAGTGATGACTTATGGCTCTGAAACGTGGTTCCTTACCATGGGTCTCATCATAAGAAGGCTCAAGGTCACTCAACGCGCCATGGAGAGGGCTATGCTCGGTGTTTCCCTACGTGATCGAATCAGAAATGAGGAAATTCGTAGGAGAACAAAAGCCACTGTCATAGCCCAACATATTAGTTCGTTGAAGTGGCAGTGGGCGGGACACATAGTGCAACAAACCGATGGCAAAAGTTCTCAAATGGCGACCACGTACTGGCAAGCGAAGCGTAAGACACCCATCCACAAGGTAGTCTGACGACCTGACTAAGGTCGCTGGAAAGCGTTGGATGCAGGCCGCTCTGGATCGGTCATTTTGGAAATCCTTGGGAGAGGCCTATGTCCTGCAGTGGACATTATGTGACTGAAATGATGAAAGGCTAGATGGCGTTCAGGACCCAAAGAATATACGTTGCTGGTTGTAAAACCACTCAAAGCTAAGTACTCGTATCTATTGCTCAAATTGTAGACTTTGTCCGGAACAACAAACAACTCAATTAATTGCGTCCGCCCCAAGCATCCTTGAAGACAGTCGAATTCGGTAAATGAGAGATTGTAATAAGACTCGACAGACGTCCCCTTAATTGGTGGCCGCGGGCGGAGGCAAGGGATACTATAGTTGTTATGTCTTGCAAAATCCCTGTTCGATATAGGATTATTACCCAACTGCGATAGAAGGAGGGCTATGTTTTCTGAGTGTATGTATGTAGCCTTAGAACCGTCATTTGCTAGAGCGTGATAGAGCGACCGAACGCATCAGCTCCAGCAAATGCTAACAGATTAGTCCCAATCCTAAAAGGCTTGACGGATTTTATCTTGAGAGTTTGCTTTAGAATCGTCTTATTTGTGAGAGTAACACTACCTAGTTAAGTTTATTAACAAAAAAATGGAAAGTTATTCAATAATTTATTTGACCCAGCCTGGCATCATTAGATAGCAGTTGTTAGGCTATTTTAAATGCTTTTTCATATCATCTATTCGAAAAACGATGTTTTAATCACAAAACATTTGGAGCCAAAGTTACTGGTTATTCTCTCGGAACCAAAACGTGAAAAAGAAGATCTTAAGGGATTAAAACCAATTTGAAAACAGAACACAAGTGTAATCTATGTAGAATCAAAAATAATGTTGGCAGTCCAGCAAAAAAAAGAAGAATTTTGTTTTAAAATAAAAATAAATTGACATAGACTTCGTGATTTTTAAATTTGGAATACATATCGTCTTCAACATGGATGAATGTCGGTTAACATTTTTATGTTCTTTGCTTCCGAAAAAGAAATAAGTATAATTAAAAAGCGCATTTTTTTATTCAAGTAATTACAGCAGAAGTTTTAGGTTATTTGTATTGAAATGTAATTAATTTGTAAAAGTGAATACTTTTTCGTAAGTTTAAACCAATAGTGAATAGTTATCAAGTTTACATATAAAAATAAAAAGATATGCACACCACGCAAACAAAGTTATGAGTGAACATTTTATCTTAAGTTGGTGGTCTTCGAAAAAATATTTCTTAGGATTTATTGTATGAAAACGACACCAAACAAAGGTAAGTATTAAATTGTCGGTTGAAGTCTAAATAGGTATTGTAGGTGTTCTACTGTTCTTTATATTCTGTTTTGTATGTGCTAGTTTTTCTCATAGATGGAGTTGAAAGTAGAGTGTGCTTCTCGGGTACGGTAATATTTGTATCTCGGGCGATATACATGAATCCCTCGCTACACTCAGGATTCAAAGTAGCGCCTTCGCCGTCAAATTTTACCTTATCCCCACGTAGCACAATTTACTGCGCAACTTAAAAAATGCTAAGACCAGTTTTGGCTTGACACACGAAAAAGACTTAAAAAAAGAACTAAACATTGGATTATTGTATCATGGGATCCTATAGGGAAAACATGTTACTTGACTTGCTTGGTAATGTAAGGAAGCTCCTTAAAAAAACCTTGTTAGATTTTTTTTCAAAGTTACACATACATTTTTTATTACAATAGTGAATAGAAGTTTTTGTAAAATATAACCCCAGACAACATTACTTTTTAACAAATAACAATGATGTAAAACTTACACGCTAAGCGTTTGTTGTTAGAAAGTTAACAATTTTATTTATTAAGAAACATTTGCCCATAAATTTCAATGAAACCGACATGCCCGTAGCAAACTGTTTGCAATATAAACAAACCTTTGCCAAGTTTTCGACGTCCAACTCTTAACACTATTAAAACTTTGGTGTTATGTTTAGAGCACGCACGCGTCTTAAATGCTGGCTTCTGAAGTCAAAGTCAAAATATTATTAGCACAAGTGTTTTTTAAAGATGATGCATAATATAACTAAACTTATTAAGGGGCTGCATGAATTTTTCGGGGTCCAGTGCTGCCCCCATTTGAAATTAATCATTTGAAAAGAAACGGAGATATCATTTAAAATTTGGTCTTGATCAGACCCTGGATAACCCTTCAAACTATTTTATAAACTACTGTTTACAGTTTAAAGTGAGAACCTGAAGCTTTTTTACGCACAATTGGGAAAAACGGCCACTTTTGGCGTATGTGCGTAGAAAAACTTCACGTTCTCACTTTAAACTGTAAACAGTAGTTTATAAAATAGTTTGAAGGGTTACCCAGGGTCTGATCAAGACCAAATTTTAAATGATATCTCCGTTTCTTTTCAAATGATTTATTTCAAATGGGGGCAGCACTGGACCCCGAAAAATTCATGTAGCCCCTTAAGGTGCAACATCTTGTCATGATCTCCTGATCGTCTGGGTATCTTACTTACCTCTTCTATAGGGTACTTCTTAATTAAACCTGGGAGCTCTTTAAATCTTGTATAATCTTCATTCTTATCAATAATCATTAATCACACATCATCCCTTTTTCAAATAATCTCAATTTTCTTAATAACAAACAGTGACAGCTGTCAGCAGCGTGGCCGTTGTCACAGAATAAGTAAGTACTAGTCCTCACGTACAGAAGTCTTACTCAGAAAATAAATTCAGAGGAATATCTGATTAATGTGGTTAGCGCTATGGTTTAATTTAGCTCGCGTCAGAACTTCTCACGTCTTCGTGTAGATACCTAGACATCCAATGCAAGCCAATTTCATTCTTATTACTCTGGACAAACGATTCATGTAAGAAAATTTCCCCTAATACGCATACTAATAATGTAGGTATATTTTCAATACCTAAACGGGGAGTGACACAGGCCTGCCGTTGTTACCATTTTGTCTCTGTGTTTGTCATTTTGGGTTGCCAGTATTAATAAAATTACGGCTGATTTATGGAAATACTAACAATCTGGAGTATTGAGTTATACGGCTGCGAGACGTGGACACTAAGGAAGAAAGAAATAAAGGGATCAGAAGCATTTGAGTTGTGATGCTGGAGAAGGATGGAAAAATTTTGCTGGAGGGATAGGATTACAAATGAAGAAGTACTAAACAGAGCAGGCAAAAGGAGGCAATTAATGACAACTATCGGAAATAGGCAAGGAAATATGTTGGGACACTTGGTACGGCACGACGAATTTATGAAGACGATAATAGAAGGCAAAATAGAAGGAAGAAGTGGAAGAGAAAAACCCAGACACAGCTTAATAAAGCAAATAAAGGAGAAAGTAGGAGTGGTGTCGTATGGTAGACGTCAAAATGCTAGCTAAGGACGGACAGGAATGGATGAAACTTAAATGAATAAACATAACATAAAAAGAAATGTGGTGTCGTGGGACACCAGGTAGGAACGAAGTTCAAAAGTTCTTGTGTATACGACTGTCGCGCCTGCGCACGTCTCATTTAACGGTTTTATTTAACGAGGTCATCCTTACGGTTTTACTATCACATTTTTTTCAGTTCGGTCGCGCAGCAAAATCCCTATCTCCTCCAAGCCTGCCGTAAGGAACTTCGTTCCAATATGTTTGAACCATAACTTTTCTAAACTAAAAACCGACTCCACCCCTTAATAAAATTTCTATGGGACCACCTGGAAAGTACACCCTTTGAAACTAAAAAATAATTTTCCAGGTCGGTCCAGGCTTCTAGGAATAATCGATGAACATACATAAAAACCTAAAAGTTCGCGTCGAATTGATGACCTCCTCCTTTTTTTGAAGTCGGTTAAAAAACAATATACCTACTATAAACTTTGTTTAAGTATATTGCTTTTTTACTTTACTAATTTTTTCAGTTGGATGTTATAATCCGCTGTTTGACAAAACCTTTAGCTGTTTGGCATTACAGCTAGTTTTGTAAAACAGTTGGACGTGAAATAGTCAAAGTGGACAGTCATAGTACAGATGTAATGATGATTGTTTAGCTGACTGTGGTCCTCCTTAGGCATCGTCCGCCACTCAATAAAAACTAGTGAAGCCGTATAAACTTGTAGCCAAAAGCTCCCTTAAGGCGGCCCTTCCCGGCCGCTCTGTTTTCAACGCGAGCATAGTTAGAAAAGCTTGGTGTTTCATCCAGGGCAATGCTAGAAAAAAAAGCAAACCAAAAAGAGAGAGATAGCGCCTAAGAGCATGGTTTGCATTCTATTAAATGAAATTAGTATTATTACATAGGGCGCACTATAAGTTTCCGGAACTGGCCACTTACATAAACAATATTTAAAAATTTATTGCAACATTTGAAAATAGAACTCTTTGGCTGTAGAATGCAGTTTGTTTCATCTGACTGTCTTTTGTTTTTACCTTGTGGCGCCATTTAAAAAATTGTGTGTCTGCATCAACATGGATTTAACTCGGGAAAATTTTCGCAGTATGATTTTTTACGATTTTAAGTGTAATTTGACAGCTCAACAGAGCATCGCTCGGCTTGAAACAGCTTTTGGCAATGAAGCACCATGCAAGACAACTGTTTATAGCTGGTTTGCAGAATTCAAGCGTGGTCGTATCAATCTCAGTGACGAATCTCGCGATGGTCGGCCGTCCACCGCTGTGACCAACAAAAACATCGATGCTGTGCGCCGTATGATTGAAACAGACAGGCATGTGACCTACCATGAAATTCGCGCATCCTTAGAAATAGGCATGAGTCAAATACAATCAATCCTACACAAACATTTGGGTGTGAGAAAGCTGTGCTCGCGGTGGATCCCACACAACTTGACCGAGGCTCAAAAAACGGACCGCGTCACTTGGTGCAGTGCCATGCTTACCAGATTCAACGAAGGTACGTCAAATTTGGTGTGGGACATAGTTACAGGTGACGAAACATGGATTTATTGCTACGATCCCAAAACAAAGCAGCAATCGAGCGTATGGGTCTTTCAAGATGAGCCGAAACCAACCAAAGTGGCGCGCGTGAAAAGTGCATCTAAGCGGATGATTGCTTCTTTTTTTAATAAAACTGGACACGTGGCTACTGTTGCTTTAGAGAATCGTCGTACAGTGAATAGTGACTGGTACACGACCATTTGTTTGCCGGAAGTTTTTGACGAACTCCGTAAAAATAACCGTAAACGCCGTATCATCCTGCACCACGACAATGCTAGTTCTCACACGGCCAGACAGACAAACGACTTTTTGAAGGCGAAAAATGTAGAACTCATGAGTCATCCTGCATACAGTCCCGACCTGGCACCTTGTGACTTTTTTCTGTTCCCAAAAATTAAGAACCAATTACGCGGTCAACGATTTTCATCACCAGAAGAGGCTGTCGAGGAGTATGAAAAACACGTTTCAGAGGTCACCACAGAGGAGTGGCACAAAAGTTTTCAAAACTGGTTTCATCGAATGAAAAAGTGCATAGACGCCAAGGGAGATTATTTTGAAAAACAATAAATTAATTTTGTACCTTTAATAGTATTTTTTCATATTCATTCCGGAAACTTATAGTGCGCCCCACGTATTAACTATACATTGAACGAATATTAACTATTCATAGGGTGTAGAAATTTGTTCCAGGTGATACGTGTTTATCAGTAAGCTTTACAAGTATATGAAATAAATGTTTAGTATTCAAAATTTTCATTTCATTTGCGAGGTTTGCATCGAAATATTTTTTTACTTTTATAATTTATGTGTACTTTATGAACGGTCGAAGTTCAGCAAAAATTTGTGCAAAAAAGCAGATTTTTGGAGGCTTATACTGACTTTGTTTTTCTAAATTTCAATTTTTGAACTAGCAGGTATCTTGTGCGCTATTTCTAGGTTTCTATCGAAATAAAAAAAATCTAATTTATAAAAATGAATTCGGTATAAACCCTCAAAAATCTGCTTTTTTGTACAAATTTCAGCTGAACTTCGACCGTTCCTAAAATACTCATAAACTGAAAAGGTAAAAAAAATATATTGGATACGAACCTCGTAAATGCAATGAGAATTAAAAAAAAATACATTTATTTCACACACTTGTCAGGCTTACTGATAAACACCTGGAACAAGTTTTATGAAATTTCCGCATCCTATGTATAATTAATATTCGTTAGATTCATAGTTAATTATAATACTAATTTCGCTCAATGCAAAGTGAGCCCTCAGGCGCTATCTCTCTCTTTTTTGCTTTGCCTCTTTTTCTGCATTGCTCTGGATGAAATAACAAGCTTTTCAAACTATGCTCGCGTTGACGTTAGAGCGGACAGGAAGGGCCGCCTTAAGGCAATCAAACGAGATACACTACACCAAATCAGATTGAAACTAGTTAGAATTAAGAATAACGAAACGAAAAACTTAAGATGGGCTCTAAAGGACTAAGAAAGCGCTACAAAACTAGATCATCATCATCCGAGCGTATTCCCGGTTGCATCCTCAGCAGCAACGCTTCAGAGCCCGGGGTCCGCTACTTAACCAAGGAGATTTGACGAGGTTTCTGGTTTTTACACAGAGCGACTGCCGTCTGACCTCCACAACCCAAAGGGCAAACCAGGAACCAATCCTTGGATAGTTTGATGGTCAAACGCTAGGTGGCGTTCGGGACCCACAGTTTTACGTGCCTTCCGAAACACGGAATCATCTTTCTTTTCGGATAATCAGGTGATTCAAGCCTGCAATATCCTATCCAGACCGGAAACAACTTTTCACAAAGTATGCTTCCCAGTGGGAATCGAACCCATGACCTTCGGGTCACAAGGCGAACGCCTTGACCACTGGGCTACCGAAGGCAGTCCAACAGCTACAAAACTAGATGTATGTAAGTAAATGATCTGACATCAACAACTACCTATTATGGAAACGAAAGAAAAATTTACAATTAACAGTGATACAAATATCTAAAGATAAATAAATTATTCAGATTTTGTCTCTGACTAGTATTCAGAGCCGTAAATAATTCTGTAAGGTTATTTTTTTCGACAATTTCTGGATCTAAAATAACTTATTTATTATAGTTAAGAAACTAAGACATCACAGAATAATGTGATTTGTCATTGATGCCATTTTCAACTTGATGTTAGATTTTGCAGAAAAACTTATATTAAGGCCCCGTAGTCCAACGGCCCACTCGGATGAGGTGCAGGGCGATCTGCGAGGCACCCCGCTGACTTTAACATATCTCGTCTTACTGAGGAACGGGAGGCGGGGAATGAACGTGAAAGGACGTGAAATGTAGACTTTATCGGTTTTTTTATAATAAAGTAATCATTTTCCAGAAAGTGACCAGAAATAGTTATAGTATATGTAATTTACTATTTTTTGTCATTTTTTTTGTAAGTAAAGTTTTCATAAACTCTGTAATAATCAATAAAACATCCAAAAATCGTCGAATTAGCTTTCGCTGCCGATATTTTTTTTTTTTGATCGAGGAAATTTTTCGATATCATGTTTTGAACCAAAAATAGTCCAAGTACATAAAGTAAACTACAATGTACATATTTTTGTGACTTTCATAACTTTCTACTTGTTAGTTTATTATTGAGCCAAAGTGATGTTACATTCGGAATACCTAGTGTTGACTGTAGTGGTCCTTGTGTGGACTGTATACACTAGATGCTGGTTCCAAATGAAACGATTTCCGCTCTGATGGTATATTCACTGATGCTGCTTGTACACTGTCTGAACTCGATTGAACTACTGACTGACTGACTGACTACGAGCTAGGGCTATATATATACAATGGGCGCTACTCGCAGGTAGCGCCGATACGCGTGAGTGTCCCGACCAATCAGGGCGCGCGCTCGGGGATCGCCCGAGTGTGCGTGAGGAGGGGTGTGCCTCTCATTGGCTGAAATGTAGGCGTCCTGATTGGTCGGTCCTCTTACAAATTTCAGGCGGCACGCTGTCTGTCGTCAACATTCTCCCTCCGGCGAAGGATGTGGCACGATGATATGTCACGTCCCTTTCGGGATGTCTGCCTTGTTCGCGTGCTCGTCGATTTTCCCCAGGCCGTCTTCCATCTTGACAGTGAACCGGCCTAGCGAGCTGGATCTCGGCACGGCGCCTATCAAGCGGTCGTATGAGAAGAACCGCTCGATGTCGGGTAGCGCTGAGTTCTGACTCTTTGTTACGACGTATACTTCATCCTCGCGGGTGTCTTCTCGGCATGTATCCCATTGTGGCCATTCGGACTTCGGCCACCTCAGGAACTCTGGCCCGGAGAACCACACGTCGTTTTCCTCCGGGACGTAGCCGCCCCTCGTTGCGATGTCTGCGTCATTGAGATGGGTCGGCTCCCATCGCCAATCCGTTGCCTTCGATGACTTGGTGATTTCGTCGAGACAGTGCGCGACGAATGGAGTGTATCGGCGGTTCCTGTTGCGCAGCCAATGGAGTACGGTATGCCGGTCACTCCAGTAGCAAGTGTCATCCACTTGAATGCGATGGTCTTTTTTCGTGGGTCTGGCATCTATCAGCGCCGCTCGCAGTTCCAAGCGCGGCACCGTCTGCGTCTTCAAAGGCGCCACCTTAGCTCGTGCCGCCACTAGCACGGTCTTGACTTCGCCGGACTCCAGCTGTAGCCGCCAGTATGCCACCGTCGCGAAGGCGTCCTCACTCGCGTCGCAGAAGACGTGGAGTTCTCTGCGTCGCACGTCGCTCCCTCCGTTGTAGCTCCGAGGTACTCGCAGGCGTTGGATAGCTTGGAGCCCGGCCAGCCACGCGTCGAAGTCGGTCGCGACGTCCTCAGGCACCGGCTCGTCCCATGCAGTCTGGCAGCGCCACAACTTCTGCAGCGTGATCTTCGCTGTGATGGTGTAGCAGCACAGGAGTCCGAGCGGGTCGTAGATGCTCATCACTGTTGTCAGCGCCTCGCGTTTGGTAGGCGCCCTTGTGCGTGTCCGGACCGCCTCAGAAACCTTGTTCAAGGCGGTGTTGAAGCTCAGGCTGTCCGTTTTGGAGTCCCACAGAATTCCCAGCATTTTCTCGACTCCGCCCAGCTGCGTTGTTGCTGCGCTGGCACGGCGATCTTCTTGCGTGGCGGCGAGCAGCTCGGCGCTGTTGCTGTTCCAGCCGCGCAGGTGAAAGTCCGCGTGTTTGTGGACCTCATCCACTTGTCTGATGACCTCCTTCCCATGCGTGAGGTCGTCGAAGCTCTCGACGAAGTCGTCCATGTAACTACATGGCCGTAGGGCGGCCGGGTGTGTGTCTCGATGGTGGTGTGCGTTTTTGTTGCGCACACTGTGGGCCAGGAACGGTGAGCTGGATGCCCCGAAGATCATCGACGTCATCTTGTACTTGCTCGGCGGGTCGGTCGGTCATTCCCGCCACAGGAACATTTGAGCCGGCTGGTCCTTCCTCTGGATCTTCACTCGCAGGAACATTTCTTCTATGTCCGCGGTGATTGCGTAGTCGCCTTCTCGAAAGCGAAACAGGATCGAGTTGAGGGACCGCAGCATGTCAGGCCCCTGAAGTAGATGGTCGTTCAGGCACGTCCCGTGGGTCTTCGCCGCCGCGTCCAGTACCACCCTTATTTTGCCGGGCTTGTTTATGTTGCGTACCGCGAAGTGAGGCAGGTACCACGAAACAGGACTGGCGTCTTCGGTCCCGTCGCAGAGCTCGGCGTAGCCCTTGTCGATCATGCTGTTGATCTTGGCGTGGTATTGCTTCTTCTCGTTCGGGTCCTTTTCAAGCTTGGCCTCGAGTGTCTTCAGCCTTTTCAATGCAGCGTAGTAGCTCGGCGGCAGCTGGATTTCGTCGTTGCGCCACGGCAGGCCCACTTCGTAGCGCCCGTCCTTGTAGCGTACTGTGTCTTCAAAGATCTTCACGGCTCGCTTATCTTCGATCTTCAAATGTTGTGAAGATGTCGACACCCCCAAGGCGTCGAGTTGGATGTGTCGGGCCACTAAGTCCTCTAGCGGCTCGGCACTGGCAGGCTCGTTGGTGACCACGTGCAAGACGTCGTGTGCGCGTCTCAGCATCGCGCTCGGCATCACTCCGTGTAGCACCCAGCCGAGCTCGGTTTTCGAGGCGGCCGGCTCCTCTGCTCCTCCGCAGCGCAGCTCCCGTGTCACGATGAGTTGCCAGTTGTCGGTGCCTATTAGAATTTTAGGCTTTGCGTCGCTGTAGACTACGTCGTCCGCGCTGAGGTCGCTGAGATGACGCAGTTGTAGCACGTCAGCCGAGATAGATTGCGGCGTGAGGTCCAGGCCCGCCATCGTCCTGGCGGCGATGCTGAACTCTTCTCCACCAGCGCCCTTGATTGTGAGCTTGACACGTCGGCTCCTCACGTCTTGTCTCTCGCTGCCGATGCTCTTCACTTGTAGACACGTCGCTGGACCGTCGGCGCCAATGTGTCGCGCCAGGTCGTCGTCCACCAATGTAACGGTGGACCCCTCATCGAACAGCGCGAAGGTCTTAAGGCTGCCGCGCTTCCCGGAGATTGTCACTGGGCAGATCTTCAGCTTGACGTCACTGCGCGTAGCTGTGGCAGTGACGGTTGCAGTATCGCTGTCGGTGGCGGCTGCCGCAGCGGCGGCGGTGGTGGCGGTGGCGCCGGCGGCGTTGGCACCTTCTTGATTCGGCTCGCCGTGTAGCAGCCGGTGATGAGGTCGTCTGCAGCCATTGATACTGCAAGTCTTCTTCTTGCAGTTGTAGCGTCGGTGTCGGCTGGCGATGCATTTGAAGCACAGCCCGTTCTTCTTGATGACCTCCCAGCGCTCGTCGTACTGCATCTTCTTGAATTTCTGGCAGTCGGGCAGCGTGTACGGCTCTTCACACGCTGGGCAGCGATTTTCGTCTTCGCTCGGCGAATTCGTAGCGTAGACTTGTTTTTTCTTTGCCTCCGGTCGTGAGGCAGCGGCGGCGGTGCGAGGCGGCTCTCGCTTTTAATGACTCGGATTCGGTTTCGCCTTGGAGAATCCGTGCTTGAGGGCGATGTTGGCTTCCCTCATCAGGAACCTCGACAGTTTGACGATGTCGGGTTCGGGGCCCGGATGGGCTTCGGCGAAGTCGTACCATCGGGGCTTCAGGTGCAGGCTGAGCTTGTCAAGTACTTCTCATACTTACTCGCGAGTCCTGCAGGCAGCTTTGCTTGACGTTGCTCAGGACGGCCACGATGTTCTGCACTTTCACGGCGAAGGTGTTGAGCTCCATCGCCGTTGTCCCCAGTCGCGGCAGATTCTGAAGGTCTTCGAAGGCTTGGTCGGCTAGGAGGTCGGGCCTCCCGAAGCACTGCTCTAACGTCTCCATCACGACGTCTGGGTGTGTGGCGGAGTTCAGCAGTGACGCCACGGCGTCGCGGGCGTCTCCCTTGAGGCAGTTGCGAAGTCTTGCGATGTTCTCCGTAGGCGTGAATTTGTAGAGCTGCGTGGTCTCTCGCATGGCGGCGGCGAAAGAAATCCACTCCTTCGGAGACCCGGAGAAGTGCGGCAAGTCAGTAGTCTGGCGCGGCGGTGGCCGAGACGACATCATCTTCTCCATGGTGGCGGCAAGCTTCTCGATGCCGCGGCTGTGCGGCGTCGGTGACCTCCTCTCGGTGCGGCGGCTGTGTGGCGTCGGGACCCGGCGCGGCGGCTATGCGGCGTCGGTGACCCGGTGCGGCGGCTATGCGGCGTCGGTGACCCGGCGCGGCGGCTATGCGGCGACGGCGACCTCCTCTCGGCGTGGCGGCTATGCGGCGCCGGTGACCTCCTCTTGATGCTGCGGCCGCGCAGCGTCGGTGACCCCCTCCGTCGCTCTGGCTGTTGAGGCAACCAGTCGATTCGTCTGCTTCTAGTGGTCAGCGTCGCGGCGGCGGGCGTCGCGGCGCTGTCGGCGGCATCCACTTGAGGCGCTGCGTTGACTGGACCGGGTTCGGGCGCGAAGTTGGCGGTTGCCTCCCTCCGTACGGTGAGGGCGGCGCTCGGCGTCGTCTCGTCCAACCAAGCGTGAACTCGGCTGATGTTCTGGGTCGGCTCCCCATCTTCCTCGACGCTGTCGTCGTCCTCAAGCTCGGCGAGGTCGGCAGCCAGTCGCTTCTTTATGAGTTCAGCTTCGATCTGAAGCTCCTGGCGTCGAATGGCGGCCAGGCGTTCTTCGGCTTCGAACTGTAGACGTGCCACGCCGCTCGCAGTCGATCGTGTAGAGCGCGCAGTTCGTGACCGAGTCCCGGTTGCGGTCGGCTGGCCGGAATGCGCCACCAAACGTGTACGATGCTGATCACGTATAGGCACGGTGGTGGGGGGCACCTCAGATTGCACTGAGTGCCCAGGCAGCGGGGCGCTGGTGGGAACTCCAGTTCGAAGGACAGGCGCAGCGCTTGATGCGGACGGTGATTGAGGTAGCTCGTCGAATACGCGACAACCCTCATCCACTCCACTTTGGCTTCGAGTGACGACCATCTTGAACCCCTGGGTGTTTCTTGAACGCCAATTCTTCTTTCTTGATCCGGCTCGAAGGACCACGCGCTGTTGACGATGGGCCAACGCAGGTCCTTGTAAGGATGTTTAGTGGACTGTATACACTAGATGCTGGTTCCAAATGAAAAGCCGGAGAGATTTCCGCTCTGATGGTATATTCACTGATGCTGCTTGTACACTGTCTGAACTCGATTGAACTACTGACTGACTGACTGACTACGAGCTAGGGCTATATATATACAATGGGCGCTACTCGCAGGTAGCGCCGATACGCGTGAGTGTCCCGACCAATCAGGGCGCGCGCTCGGGGATCGCCCGAGTGTGCGTGAGGAGGGGTGTGCCTCTCATTGGCTGAAATGTAGGCGTCCTGATTGGTCGGTCCTCTTACAAATTTCAGGCGGCACGCTGTCTGTCGTCAACACCTAGCCTTAAGCGCGCTACTTGACTCCCAGAGACTGTGACGTCATTAGGCTTCATACAAATCGCATAAAAAAATGTTTGTATTTGACGTGTAGAAAACAAGAATCTGATTTAAGTTTATTAATAAAGCCCAGGTTACTCACGTAGAGAGTCAGCTACTGGCCGACATGTTTCGACCTCACAGGCCGACATGTGTCGAAACATGTCGGCCAGTAGCTGACTCTCTACGTGAGTAACCCGTGCTTTATTAATAATGTCTGATTTGAGTTGTTGGAAAGTAGCTTGCATGTGACATAATGGCAGTCATCAAGCAGATGCCTTTGGACAGCTTTTGAAATATGACAATAGTGTTGGCTACTTACAAATGAAAAACAAAGAAGGAACATAGCTCTAGCATAGTCAAGGCACCTATCAGTTAACTATTCAACAGGCCTTTGTGACGGACGTCCACGTTTGCTTTCAATTAGCGAGCCATGCTTGCTTTACTAAGGGTTGCCATCCGTCCGGGTTTCCCCGGATCCCCTAGATTAGAGGGCATCCGGGGAGCGTCCGAGCGGAGCTTCATTCGGCTTTTTTTTCTTCTTAAATTGCCATATATAGTTTGCTTCGACGGCATTTCATACTTCGTTCAGATTTAAAAATTTATTATAATTATTATTGAGTTAAAAAAGTTACCTCAAAATTTTTAAAACTGGTTACTTAAATGGTCTCAGCATTTTTAAGATTGTTGTTTAAAAATTTAATTGAATTTTGTAAGGTCTAATATTTTAATAAGGATTTTTTAAAACATATCAATAATTTATGTTTAAATTTAATAATAAAAAATATATAACTGATTATTATTAAAACAATTTGTAACAAACTGTTATAAGATCCTGTTTTGTTAAGTACATTTAAAATAATGATGAAAAATGACTAAACTTCATTTTAAGGTCTGAAAATTAATAAAAATGTTATTTATGTCATTTCAACTGTTTAAAAAAAACCTGTTGACATGTCCGGTACTGGGCTCTAAAATCCGGGATTTTCAAGTGTCTTGTCGTTGTTGCCAAATTTTAGAGATGGCAACCCTAGCTATACTGTCCTCTGCTGTAATATTCATGAATAAGTCTATGGATGTCACACCTTTTCAGCATATCAACGTTTGACCTAGCTTTTTACAAGCTGTCATTTAGTTTAACCTGTCCCGTTGTCTGTCGGTCTGTCTGTAATGAAATCTGCAAGTTAAAGACCCACCTCCCGGTTTCCGATTGGGCTGAAATTTTGCGTGCATACGTATATCGTGTGACAATGCAATATTATGATGACATGAAGCTGATCTGATGATGGAACTGAAAGGTGGCCATAGGAACTCTGTTATGAAACAACGCAACCCCATCAAGTTTGGGCTCGTTTGATTTGTCTTAAGAAGCACTTTAGATAAAAGCTTGGTTACAATGGGAAGATTTACGTGTTCATCTTTCCTGTTATTGCCTAGTCAAATTAAGTCGAATGAAACTACACAAATTATTTCCCCTGATATCCTATTTTGCAAATAGTTCATATAGTTTTGAAATTGACACAGTTATACCTTGTGGCGTCCAGATGAACATACTAAAAGTCCTCAAAGTGTGCTGAAAAAGGGAGGAAGTAAGGGAGGCAAAAGGTATCTTTTGTTTTATGATTAATTCTGGCAAAATTTTACCTATAAATTTAGTCATGATTGTTTTTATTCTACTATCAATATTTTAGGAGCTACAGGGTGTTAAAGTGAACAAAGAGATAATAATTTTCCAAAACTAAAAACCGACTTAAATACCAAACTGTATTTGATAACATTTCTATGGGACCACTTAACAAGTATGTCCTTAAAAAAACACGAATTTGCCAGGCGACTTCGAGTACATACATAATGTTATTTCATACCTATCAGTATTCACACATGCACTCGTATGTTCCCGAGTTATTTCTTTGAGTAATCGAAGACGCCTCAATCAAATTGGAAAATTCTTTTTTGTTTGAATAAGCATTCTTATTTATTTACCAATTTATGTACACGGAAAAATTATACAGAGTATACATCAAATAAAAGTTGTACAAAGGCACTACTTATCTCAAAAGAGGTCTCTTCCAGTAGGCCTGTAAGAGGAGATGTTTATGTAAGAGAGGCATACAGGCGTGTTTATACATGAAATAAAGGAGGAAGAAAATTAAAACTACACTTACTACAAAAAAACATGCATATATTACACATATACTTAAATAAATACATATGTCTATTTTAAAGGAAATATAATATATACTTAATACGAACATTATAAGTTACAATAAAGATGATTCCAATAAATAATGATCTTTTACTCGTCTTTTAAATACAGAAATCGTTTTAGAGTCACGTATAGCAGGTGGTAATGAGTTCCATAGTCTTACTGCATGTACCGAGAAGGAGTAAGAAAAGGTAGCAGTGTTGTGAAGAGGGAATTTAAGGACAGTTCTTAGGTGGGATCTGCAAGGAGAATTTGAACGATATAAAAAGGAGAACGCTCTCGCAGATAGGAGCATTCTTGTGTAGTAATTCCATAGAAATTATATCAATTTAATTTTCAACTTTATTTTAATTTTAGAATTTGGTACTAAAGCACCCATACACATCTGTGAAAAATTAAACTATCTAGCTATTACATTTCAAAAGATCTAAGTGCCGGAACAGACGGGGAGCAAGTTGCGTCGCATAACAACTATAAATGTGCGGCGGATAAACTCAATCTATCCATTTGAATATTTACTCAGTGGATTGAATAAATAGAGCGTGCTCATTATATTGACATAGCATTTGATGTATGTTTATTTATTTTAACATATAATTACGTCTTTGTACACTTCCGAGCAAAAAATGATAATAAGTCAAAGAAGCCTACTTTCAATGTATGATTAGTATGGTATTTTCGTTTACTTTAGCGTCGCATTTCACGTCAACCTACATTTTAGGCATACCTAGCATATGCACACACTTTCAGATAAGAATTGCAACCGTAAACTAGATTAAAGTCTCAAAATTATCATGAAAACATGAAATAAATGAATAAAAAATAAACATAATATAATTATTACTCATATAAATCAATTTTCTCAGCAATCTCAATTTACTCAATTTACTGAGTAAATATTCAAATGGGTAGATTGAGTTTATCCACCGCCCATCTCTAGGTGTTACGCGGCGCAACTTTCGCCCCGTCTGTTCCGGCCCTAAAGCCCTGTGACAAACAGACAGACAGATAAATATAAATATAATAAATATAAATATATAGGGACAAATAACACTGATTGAGCTAGCCCCAAAGTAAGTTCGAGACTTGTGTTATGGGATACTAACTCAACGATACTATATTTTATAACAAATACATATATAGATATACATCCAAGACCCAGGACAATTTGAAAAAGGCCATTTTCCAACTTGCCCTGACCGGGGATCGAACCCGGGACTTCTGGGTGGCGGACTAGCATTGTGACCACTACGCCACGGTCGTCACGGAGATAGACAGCGGAGTCGGAAAAGAACCCTTAAGAATACACAAACTTCTTCTTCTTTACTTATATTATGTGTATAATTATGTATAAGTTTCTTATACTTATTTACACAAAATACGTGTAACGGAAAAGGGGTATAACCTATTCCGTTACACGTTGGCGTTGACATTCATTTTGGCATTTGGGTACCTATTTAATTTTGTATGGAGATGCAGATTTTTTTTTTTACGATTTCAGGGATGGTCAAAGTAAAAGTTGTTCACATGAATTAGTATGTTAACTCCCTTTCGGGTTAATACCCCGTTTTCGTTACACTGTGTATGTGTTCTACCGAGTCATCGTATTAGTGTGACTAACAGACCACGGTAACATGTATTTTACAGCCCCCCCAGTGGTCCCATCGGCGTCGTTTGCCTGATGAAATCGATCTTTAAATGGACTCACGTATATATCTGATTGGAAAATGTGGGCTCGCGACCCGTATCTTAGTTTTATAGCCTCTTTAAGCATTGGACGAGTAAGTGCTTGTAATGCGAATAAGTGTATTACGTGCCAAAGTAGTATTAATACGTATGGACATACTTGTATATTACGTTAAGTTGCTTTCGGTTGTTTACTTATGGATCAATTGGGTCCTTTCCTGGGTTGAAAATAAATTATTTGGTACTGATAAGAAAATCCGTCCATACTGGATCAAAGATTCAAATGTTTATTCAGTAATGAGACCCTTACAGGCACTTTTACACGTCAATAAGTATAATTGACGTTACGTATATCTAAATTTAATTTGTTTTTAAAGAAAACCGATACCTGCGCTTCGTAACGACCACTACTGAGAAGAAACGCCGAAAGAAACTCATTTTCACAGTATTGGTCGCCTATTCGCCAAAAGGGCTTTGTCATATTATAATTATTGTCTTTTAATTAGTAAATACTTATAATATAATACAATGTTGACACATTATAACATGTAATGCTTGCGAACAAGTAAACAAACATAAATTGCGTAATAAAAAATAAAAAATGCTAAGTAGTCAAAAACGCGAAGCCGAGCTGACCAGTTTTTTTCTGGTTTGAGTGAAAAGAAAAAACTCAGAATGTACCAGCTGCTTCTCTTCCCTCGCAAATCGTAGAAGCCGATCGAGGCATTGAGTGAAAATTCGAATTATGTTAATAGATGATGAGTAGTGATCGCATAATCGCCTATTTGCCTAAACTTCACGCGGCACATAACTCAGCGTTGATACAACCACCAACTTGATAAAAGTAAATATCAATCTCTCTTTGCTATGCAACTTTGCTATTATGGTTTATCTATAGTATCCAGTACTATCTAATTGTACATGGAATTGCTATTAGTACCTAGTGCTGACTTTTTAAAAATGTTTCCCGCTTCTAATTTTTTTAAAAGTCATTGCGACTAAATTATAATATTTTTATTGAATACTGCTTACCTACTTTCGATATGGCGAGTTTAGAACCATAAAAGCAAAGTTGCATTAAGAGAGATTGATATTCATTTTTATTAGGTTGGTGGTTGTATCATCGCTGTGTAAGGCCGGGTCCGCATTTGTAGCATTTTGGCGTATCCAGATCAGGTGTATCGTATCAAGTATTTGTATCCCAAGTATGGACGCCAATTTTGACCATACTATGATGGTCTATGTATATGGTATGACTGCCGTATCGTGTCAAAAATCGCGTCCATACTTACCAAATGTTGTATCGTGTCAGCGTATCGGTATTACCGTTCTATATGTGGACGCTACACGTCCTCGTATCTTTGCCTGATACGCGTTTCTTTCAGTGTACCTTCCCCTTTCGTACGGTTCAGTTATGGCTTCGTTCCCAAATGGATCAGCCATGTCATCGTACGCAATTGCTCAGAGTTTAGCGGTGATTTGCGCCTCTTATATTGTCATTGATAGTATTTTGAGAAAAGTAAAATCCAGTAGACGCCGCTGGTGGGAACTTGAAACATGGAACTTTAAAAATGGGAACTTTGGTGGGAAATGATCGCGTATCAAATGCATTCACGTTCACGTCCAAACTTGTTTGATAAGACGTGATTTCGTATACGTGATACACCGCTAACCATACAGGATGGTTCGCGGTGTAGCACGTATCGTATCGTGATACAGTATTAAAATACGTCCATACCACCGATCGTGATACGCGTATCGGATACGAGGTGTATAGATACGCGGTTAGTGCCGATCGGGCTGTATCAGATACGGCGTGTATCATTAACGGGTATCATCTTGCGCCCAAACTTGCGATCATGATAAGCCGGGTCCACATTTGTAGCATTTTGGCGTATCCAGATCAGGTGTATCGTATCTAGTATTTGTATCCTAAGTATGGACGCCAATTTTAACTACACCGTATGACTTCCGTATCGTGTCAAAAATCGCGTCCATACTTACCAAATGTTGTATCGTGTCAGCGTATCGGTATTATCGTATGATACACCGCGAACCATACAGGATGGTTCGCGGTGTAGCACGTATCGTATCGTGATACTGTATCGTGATACAGTATCAAAATACGTCCATACCACCGATCGTGATACGCGTATCGGATACGAAGTGTATAGATACGCGGTTAGTGCGGATCGAGCTGTATCAGATACGGCGTGTATCATTAACGGGTATCATCTTGCGCCCAAACTTGCGATCATGATAGGCGCCGAAGCCATGCAACGGAGATACGATACACCGAAATGCTACAAATGTGGACCCGGCTTTATTTACCGCGTGAAGTTTAATAAAGTGCCGCAACAGACGGGGCGCAAGTTGCGTCGCGTAACACCTAGAGATGGGCAGTGGATGGTACTCAATCTACCCATTTGAGTATTTACTCACTAGATTTAATAAATAGAGTAAATAGAGCATGTTCATGTATTGACATCGCATTTGATGTCTGTTTACTTATTTTTACGTAAAATTACGTTTATGCACACCTCCAACCAAAAAATTATAATTATTCAAAGAAGTCTACTTTTAGTGTATGATTAGTATGGTATTTTCATATAATTTAGCGTCGCATATTACGTTTACCTACATTTTAAGCATATTATGGCGTACGCACACACTTTTCGACAAGAATTGCAAGTGTATACTAGATTTAAGTTTGAAAATTGTCATGAAAACATGAAATAATGAATATGAATATAAATATGAGTTGCAACTCATACAAATCAATCTACTCACCAAATGTATAAATAAAGATATTTATCGGGTATTTACTCAATCTACTGAGTAAATACTCAAATGGGTTGATTGAGTATTTATGCACCGCCCATCACTAGCTGTTACGCCGCGCAACTTGCGCCGCGTCTGTTACGGCCCTAAGCGCCCAATTACCCGACCACTGTTGATAAGGCTAGCTACCAATCACTATTTTGATTCCATTTTCCAACTTCTCACCCACCATCACGCTGAAAGTGGTCTTCGAGTCTTACGGCCCTGGGCTTTGTCTGCTTAGAGACGCAAGACCTAAAATGCTCTGTCTGCCCCATAAGGGAGAAAGGCGGGATAGAATGTACAATTGTACATACATATACATACATATTTTCACGCCTGTTTCCCATGGGGGCAGGCAGAGACTATAGATTTCCAGTTGCTACGATCCTTGAAAACCTCTTTTGCTTCGTCAACACTCATTACTCCTTTACATGCTCTGGTTATAGAGACTCCTTACTTCACCTTTCTTCAGAACATCTGCTCAATACTCAATCCTTTATTGCAATCTGCCATAGTATGTATGTTAAAAAAATTAAACGTCACAAATTAATTTCACAAATCATATCTATTTTCAACGTTGTTTTCTATTTAAATGTAATTTCTGAAAAGTCGATTGAATATCTATTAGTATCGATTACGAAAAAATATTGAAACACGTTAGCAACTGATTTCTTTCCATCCCATAAAATGATCTAAAATCCCATACGATTTTCTCCCTTATTAACTGCCAATCCACAGCAAAAACATTTCGCATAACACAAACGTGACATTTTTCGATGTTATTATTTTTTCGCTATCCTTTGACACGAGACTAGTACATTAACCCCCGTTTTAAACGTATCAATTACTTTCTTAAGGATCGGTAATTAGGTTTAGATTAATTTTTAAAGAATATTTACATAAAATATTGAAGTCAGATATATTTTCTTTTTTACACATTTATAGAACAATCATTCTTTTTACATATCAAATTATAGCAAAAGTTTTACAGATCATGAGATATAATTTGTTTTCTTTAGTCAAATTTTCGACTTTTTAGTTTCTTGTACATAATATAAATACAGTTAAATCAATTTAAATTTGATTTTTTTAAAGAAAACATTAAAATTGACGATATGTTTCTTCGAAAACAATTTTTCTTTCTTCTTACCTACTAATTATTATTGATATAGGATTACTTCGCACGTCATCTCGAAATCTGCTTATATCTTTTAAATTAGGTAAAACATCGGAACATATTTTTATAGGCGAAATTTAATAAAAATATATGATAATTACAATTATAGAAGTCAAAATAAGATAAAAAAGATAAATTATGTGATTTCAGCCATTCAAAACTCCCGAAAACTCAATTTACGTATGATAAAAGCGAATGCGCTCTTCATTTTTAAGCTCTGCAAAAGTGAACTTAAAAACGCCTTATGAGATCTATACTGAATAAATTAAGCTAAAGATTTTCTTAGAATATTATTCAAAGATATAACTAGTGGTTCTGAGAAAACGTAGACCTCGCGAGCCCTAACAACCACGAAATAACCGATATTATACCGTTTCCCTGGCTTAGCAAAGCCATTTAAGACTTTTGAAACCAACCTGCCATTAAAAACATTGCATAAACTTGGAATGATAAAAAAAAATCCAGGATCATGCTTTAATAAAAAAGACCAAAAAATATTTTCAGTTGTTCAGACAAAAAACGCTTTTTTTATTTAGCTGATTCATGACATTTTTTTAAGTTTTTAAAATTTTGAAAAACTGGCTTGGTAAAAGAAATCTATATAATTCCCAAATCTGCTCACAAAATTTCATGAGAATCGGCTTTGAAATGCGACCTGCAGGCGAGAACAGACAGACAGACGGACAAAAGAATTTTCGGCCAGTCGAAACTAAGACGTTTCGCTCGCTCGGTCTAATATTTCATGTATTCTTAGCTTTCATAGTGGCTATTTGCTGGTTTAGTTTCTGTTGGTAAAACACGACATCCAGTGCTGACTGTAAACTTGACGAGTGGTTGCCACACGACCTCCGTGGCGTAGTGGTCACCATGCTAGTCCGCCACCTAGAGGTCCCGGGTTCGGTCCCCGGTCAGGAAAGTTGTAAAAAGGGCTTTTTCTAATTGTCCTGGGTCTTGGATGTTTATCTATTTATGTATTTGTTATAAAATATAGTGCCATTGAGTTAGTATCGCATAACATAAAACTTGACGAATAGTTGCCACAATTTTAACGACCTCCGTGGCGTAGTGGTCACCATGCTAGTCCGCCACCTAGAGATCCCGGGTTCGATCCCCGGTCAGGGCAAGTTGTAAAAAGGCCTTTTTCTAATTGTCCTGGGTCTTGGATGTTTATCTATTTATGTATTTGTTATAAAATATAGTGCCGTTGAGTTAGTATCGCATAACATAAGTCTCGAATTTACTTTGGGGCTAGCTCAATCAGTGCTAGCTCAATCAGTCCCTATATATTTATTATTTATTTATTTAATCTACAAATAAAAGGCATTTTCCAGACAAAGACTATGAGATAGATTGTAAGTGCCGGTCTATTTAAAAATAGAACAGACTAATCCAAGTCAATGCAAATGTAAGTTATATGTGCATCCCATGTCCTTTGCAAGTAACAGGGGAGGAACGTGGATACAGAAATACTAGAAACGTTTATTATTACACTAGCTGATATTCGCGGCATTGCCCACGTGGTCAAAAAGGCTCAAAGTTTGCGTTTACACCCACGGGAATTTCAATTTTTCCGGGATTAAAGTATCTCATATGCGTTAATTACGCGAAAGAAGTTCACTACATGCCAATATAGACAATGCATAATGAGCAGATTTTGATAAACGTCCCTGATTTTGAAAAAAAAAAGTTGCGTAAAGAAGGCCTTTAAGCACAATTATATTTCTTAGTACTCCATTTCTAATCCTAAAAATTTTCTGTCCGAATGTCATAATCCATAAAAGTTTGCTATAATATTTAGTATCCATAATGTTCAAATACCCGTAATTTTGATTTACCTAATTGTTATTATAAGCTAGCCGAAGATAAGACACAAAAAAATAAAAAGTTGACGGGAAGGTCTGGCCCCTGCCCCGCACAAACCGATGAAACACTGCCTCAGAAGCTGTATTTGTCTCTCTCGCCCACACAGATATTCTGTGTCCACCTGGGCTTACCGTCTCAAAGTATAGTCATTGTAAGTCAGACATCTCCTAAGGGTTAGAATTAAGCCAAAATCTAATGCTATCGGGTTTTATAAAGGATTCCAATAAAATAGCATGACTTCTGAAGTCCTTCACAAAAGGGGATAATTATTAATACACAATCATTGAAATCCACAAAAATTCTAAATAAAAGCTAATGCAATGTTGCCCGAGTAGCGGCCGGTATAAGACTGACTCAAAATTAAACGGCGCTTACCTCTATTGTGATGTGACGTAAACAAATCAAGCTAGAGGGAGCCACTTGTGCCTTTAGATCACTTGACTATCCATAAATTATGAACTCACTGACTAATAACTAAGCGTATAGTATAAATTATACAAAAAAAAAAAAAATCTAATACTATAATAATAAAAAAGATAAATGACATTTCTAATACTATAATAATTAAATCTTCTAATTTTGAAGCTATAAAGTCACATAATAATAATAATAAATAATAATAAATATATAATAAATAATGAGCCAGGTCTTGTATTCTATAATGTATGTTAGTCTGAATATTAACTTGTAATAAGATTATTAGCTAAAAACACTAGGTTAAAATTAGGTTTTAGTCACAGAAAGAAATTGCCGTAAAACCGACTCCACGTAGTCTTGTCTGCCCTGCCCCTAGATTCCTACCCGCGTAGGAGGGGCGAGGCGGCCGGCGGGCTGAGGAGCAGGTGGCTTTGAGCAAGCCGACTGCTTAGACTTGCTAGCTGGCTTCGCCAGCCAACCTCAGCTGCATGCTTGTTTGAATGCTGCATGATTGCTTGCATGCTGCGTGCTGCATGATTGTTTAAAAGTTTTTATAGGATAAACATTATACACCTACTTGTATCAATTAAGGATTTATTACTATTGAAGAAAAGTATATTATAGCAGACGGATTTACTTCTTTTTTTTTCATAAATATCATATGTCCAAAATTAGGATACGTGATAATTATGGAGAAAAAGATTAGACATTTTAAATATTATGGATCATAAATATTTATAGCAAAAAAAGTTATAGCACGTTGTATTTTGGGATTTCAACTTTTGGGCGCGTAATATTATGCCATATAATGTTAGGGCTAGGCATCATACGGTCATATGATTATTATAGAAAAGAATAAATACTATGAGATCCTAAATTATTATGGATAAAAAGTTTATGAGACAAAATAGGGAACCATATTTTTATCGATTCATTAACTTCAATCTATAAATGATTGAAAAAGTCAATTTTAAAAGTAATAAAAAGTTTAATAAAATGCTGTACTTGTGTATCGATTATAATAACGTTGGTGTAGAAAATAAAATAAAAAGTGAACACGCTAGTACGTTTATTAAATTTTAAATTCCTTATCACAAAATAAATTCAAATAAATGTAAAAAAATATGCAAATCAATGACCCAAATTAAATACCGTTTTATGGAAGAAACAATGAAATTAAATACCAATTAAAAAACATGATATTTATAGAGTTCGCCGAAAACAAGTATCCTTTTAATATTCGACGCCATTTGTAGGTACCCTAATTAGTTCGTAGGCTTTAATTAAAGAACGACCAGGCACTGCCAAGTTTAATAAAGTTTCTAGTTAATTTAGAACACTCTAAATGCAGGAATAATAAAATACTCGCCTGCAAAGTAAAGTGAACAGAAGTTTCACCTTTACCAAAACCGCAAAAGAGTGTACTCACTAAAAAGCTTGAGTTCATGACATCTGCTCAAAGAAATTTAAGACGAAGTGGTAGCTAAAGTGGCGCCCTCATTTTAAATAAATTGTTTAAAACTAAATATGGTGATAATTTAAAATTTGATTTGTATAAATGTCTAGAAAGACCTTTAAACTATTTTATGAATAACCTTTGAAAGTAATATTGGTAGTCTGTCTTGTTTTAAAACTGTTTATCGCCAAAAGTGGCCAATCGCCCGGGCGACTGCACATCTAGTATGGAAATGCGAATTATTTTAATTTCATCATACTATAGTGATCTAGTCTAGCCCGTGGTTCGATTTATTACGGGTATGTTCTTTCCACGTGGTATAGACGCATACATTCAAATATACTCGTACATACTTCTCGCTCTCTCTCGCTCGCTTCGCTCACTCGGTCAACATGTGATGTAGTGCACGTGGTTCGATTTTTTGAAGTGAAAACTTCTTTAGCGGCGTTGTATACTTTTTGTAATGGGTAAAAAATGTTAAACTCGCGTCAGGGCGTCAGGGCGTCAGGACACGTGACCTGATCGAAAATTCGTAAGACGCGCGGCGCGGCGTAGTAGAGGAAGTATCCCCCTCTCTTTCTACGGCGCGGCGAAAATGTATGCAGGCGCCTGCTGTTTCGTTTAGGCGGCGCAGGGCGCTTGCGCTTCGTGTGTTTATGTTACAGCTTGCCACACGCATCCATGGAAATGCACAACGTTAATATTCAAGTTTTCACTTCTGCCAGTGCAACCCGTCGTTTTTTTTTTCTAAGTTTTAACGTATCTATATTGTAAATAAATACGCTAATTATATTACGATCTAGCCTAAACTCAGACTAATGAGTAATTTATGATTCACCTAGTTTTATAAAATACTTATTTAATAAGAATGTGTCCATCGGCACTTTTCTTACTGTCTCTTTTAAGACGAAGTGGTAGCTAAAGTGGCGCCCTCATTTTAAATAAATTGTTTAAAACTAAATAAGATGATAATTAAAAATTTGATTTGTATAAATGTCTAGAAAGACCTTTAAACTATTTTATGAGTAACCTTTGAAATTATTACTAATAGTCCGTCTAGTTTTAAAACTGTTTTTCGCCAAAAGTGGCCACTTTTGGTAAACAGTTTTAATACTAGACGGACTACCAATATTACTTTCAAAGGTTATTCATAAAATAGGTTAAAGGTCTCTCTAGACATTTGTACAATTTAAATTTTTAATTATCATCTTATTTAGTTTTAAACAATTTATTTCAAATGAGGGCGCCACTTTAACTACCACTTCGTCTTAAGGGGAAGGCACTCTGTTCATGTGTCTTTAGTTAAATCTATAGTACGATTCATTACGCATACAGGTAGGTATATCGTTTTGTGTCCTCCATAAGTTATGTCCTGCAAGCTCATAATTCTGTTTATGTGCATCGAATTTAATTTCATGCAAAGCCAAATTTGTGTATTTAAACATCAAAGTTTGATTCAGTTTCATTTGAAATGAACCCAATTATAATTATTCTCGATATTTGATATTCTATTTACTTAGTAATAAATCAACAAGACTACGTTTTATAAGTTTAATTATATCATTCATACTCGCATTTTAATCGACATAATGGTGTTTAATTTTTAACCAACTTCTAAAAAGAAGGAGGCTATCAATTCGTCGCGATCTTTTTTCATGTATGTTCGCCGATTATTCCAAGACGCCTGGACCGATTTGGAAAATTCTTAATTTTGTTTGAAAGGGTATTCTTGTCAGTGGGTCCGATAGAAGTTTATTCAAAATCGGTTCTGCAGTTTGGGGGTGAAGCTGATTCTTAGTTTTGTAAAATTATTCCAGGCGTCTTTGAATAATCGGGATGCATCGATAACCACCTTCTTTTTGGAAGTAGGTTTAAAACTGTTATTAGGAGCGGTCTTCCCGTCTTACTTTTCACACAAACGCTCGTACTTGATTATGGCGATGTAACTAATCTTTCTTGATTTTTTTTTTTAACTAATAGGTATCTTGTGCGCTATTTCTAGGTTTCTATCGAAATGAAAAATTAACATTTCTAGAAACAAGTTCAGTATAAGCCTCTAAAAATCTGCTTTTAAGCACAAATTTTACTTGAACTTCGACCGTTTATAAAGTAATCATAAATTGTAAAAGTAAAATAAATATTTCGATAGAAACCTTGCAAATGTAATGAAAATTTTAAATAAAAAACTTTTATTTTACTCACTTGTAAGACTTACTGAAAAACACGTATCACCTGGAACAAGTTTTATGAAATTCCCGCACCCAATGAAAAGTGAATATTCGTTCAATGGATAGTTAATAATAATAATATTTTCTTTCAATAGAATGTAAACCGAGCCCTCAGGCACTATCTCTCCCTTTTGCTTTGCCTCTTTTTCTAGCATTGCCCTGGATGAAATTACAAGCTTTTCAAACTATGCTCGCGTTGACGACAGAGCGGCCGGGAAGGGCCGCCTTAAAGAAGGGTTTAGCATGAAGATTGAATTAGTGGACTGTATTTTTTTATATTGTGTGGCTATTTCTTTATTCCTCCTACCTACCTATCAATAGCAAACAGTGCTTTCTGTTTAGCACGGTTATTTTTAACAAGGGTAAGAGGGTAAGGCCAAGACTCCATTCAAGATGAAAGAGGATGTGCTGTGTTTTACTTTCCAAGATATACAACGTGGAAGGGACATACCCGTAATAAATCGAACCATAGGCTATGCTAGTTTACTATATAATAGTAAAAGTTAAAAAACAAAAAAAATATTCGACAATCCCAAACAAATTAACCGGCTTCACACTTTTGTAAGGAAATGTCGACTTTTTTCTAATTGTTATTTGAATTTTATTATACTATAAAAATAAATAAATAAATATATACGGACAAATCACACAGATTGAGCTAGACGCAAAGTAAGTTTAAACTTGTGTTATGGGATACTAACCCAACGATACTTTATTGTATAATAAATACACATATAGATAAACACCCAAGACCCAGGACAATTTGAAAAGGCCATTTTTCAACTTGCCCTGGCTGGGGATCGAACCCAGAACCTCCGGATTAGCGGACTAGCGTGATGACCATTACGCCACGGAGGTCATCACTATAGTGGCCTAGTATAGCCCGGGCTTTGATTAATTGCGGGTATGTCTCTTTCACTTTGTATACCGCGCCATAAGACACGATGACATAAGGCACGATGCTATACGCACGACGTACATTAGGGGCTACCTGAATTTTTCGGGTCCAGTGCTGCCCCCATTTGAATTAAATCATTTAAAAGGAAACGGAGATATAATTTACAATGTTGTCTTGACCAGGCTCTAGATAACCCTTTAAACTATTACATGAACTACTGTTTACAGTTTAAAGTGAGAACGTGAAGCTTTTCTACGCACATAAGCCAAAAGTGGCCGTTTTTCACAATTGTGCGTTGAAAAGCTTCACGTTCTCACTTTAAACTGTAAACAGTAGGTCATAAAATAGTTTAAAGGGTTATCTAGAGTCTGATCTAGACCATATTTTAAATGAAATCTCCGTTTCGTTTCTATAGATTTATTTCAAATGGGGGCAGCACTGGACCCCGGAAAATTCAGGTAGCCCCTTAAGTAGAAGTTGTTACTATTCCGAGTCTTTCCTGCATGTGTACACTGCACATTTTTTACAAAGTCACTTTTAGTAAACCTTAGTCCTGCAACTCGCACGAGGGAACTAATCGGCTAATGCGTCTATACTTAGCTGGTGTACCATCGATGTCGTGTCCGTCACACTAAAATTCGAGTAACCGAGCTGGAACTCTATTTTTGAAATGGAGACTTAGCAGTAACTTAACTTAAGGTACTAAGTCCCCCAGGTTGGACAGAGGGCTTCAACAGTGTTTCTCCATCGCAATCTGTATCTGGCTACGCGCTTCACTTCGGACCAGGTTAGCCCGATTCTCTTCATCTCCGCCGCTGCTGTGCGCTAATGTATTTATTTTTGTAATGTGCTAATTAAGACCTTTCATTTGATACCCCACTCGATATAAAATTTTTTTTTTTTTAATTTGCACTTTTTTTATTTTACATTGATTATTTAAGTTTATTGCATACAAATTGCAGCCTTTGTCACCCGGACATTAATGATGAATCTATTGACATCTCATTTGTCACAATTGGATAAGCGATTCGGATGCTATGGTGGAACAGGACCTAAAATTCACACATACATAGACTGCTAAAATCATGACTTCCTCTTAGCTTTGCCGTAGTCGGGTAAAAAGAAACGAGCGTGAAGAAGCTCCAAAACAGAATTCCCCAAAGGTTACCTTGGCATTAGTAGAATGAATGTTCCAGTTCGCACGTCGCGAATTTCTTTGACTAGAGAGATTAATAAAAATATTACACTGCACCGTATAAATGGTCGTATAATATATTCCAAGTAAGTACCTATGACTCTTAAATTTTTCACTAATAAGCTACTCTTCAAACTATAATTTCAAAATAAGGAGACATTCACATTTTGTTTCTTATACCTGCCAACAGTGCCAACCCTCTCAAAATCTAAAAATGGCACTTAGAAACGGAGATTTCATTTGAAATTTTGTCTTGATCAGACCCTGGATAACCCTTCAAACTATTTTATAAACTACTGTTTACAGTTTAAAGTGAGAACGTGAAGCTTTTCTACGCACAATTGCGAAAAACGGCCACTTTTGGCGTATGTGCGTAGAAAAGCTTCATGTTCTCACTTTAAACAGTAAACAGTAGTTCATTAAATAGTTTGAAGGGTTATCTAGGGTCTGATCAAGACAAAATTTTAATTTATATCTCCGTTTCCTTTTTATATGATTTAATTCAAATGGGGGCAGCATTGGACCCCGAAAAATTCAGGTAGCCCCTTAAATGCGTGAGTCGGACTAGCGCACGAAGGGTTCCATACCATTATCTATAAAAAAACATGTTTGTTGTATGGGATGTCCCACTTATATATATTTATTTTATTCTGTTTTTTTGTTAAAGCCTCAACAGAAATACATCATCTGTGAAAATTTAAACTGTCTAGCTAAAACGGTGCATGAGATACAGCCTGGTGACTGACAGACAGATAGACGGACGAACAGCAGAGTCTTAGTAATAAGGGTTCCGTTTTAACCCTTTGGGAACGGAACCCTGGAAAGAAGAAGCAACAGGGAAGATGAGTGTGGCTTGTGGAAGAGCCGTTTCGCTGACTCCCCAATTCAAAAATAGATCTCCTGACCGTATTTTGGAGACTAGTCGACTACCTAGTGGTATTTTAGAGGACTCGTTGGCTAATGCTTGCTTTCACGGAGCCGAGTCGACTGCGAAACGTTTCACGTTTTTACAACACAGTTTTCCAAAAATAAGATGAAATAAAAGAATTGAGAACTCAAAAAGATGATATTTATAGTTCGATGGTTTCAGTAAAACCATCATTTTTTTGTTTGAAAACATAACCATCAATGTTTTCAAAACCTTTTTAGTAAATTAAGTTTGTTTTATTTTCGCCGGTCTGTCTGTCCCTTACTCAACTGAATGGGCATATGGATCACCAACATTGACATATGCCTTCATAATAAAATTATGAATGATGTCATCATACCATATTTTTTTGTAAATTAGATAGTTATTTATTATGCCGTTCAACACTCCTAAATAAATAACCTTTTCCCTTTACGGACAAGGACAGGGGAAACTTAATATTGCTTTTAATTTATGGAAATTGACATCATTACCAACATTAACATCAAACTATTAATCTGTTCATAAAAGTTACAAATAAATAGAAATTATTTATTAAACACATCAATATCTACATTTTTTTATACCAAAGGGAAATTATGATTGACCTTAATACAACAAATATGTCAAACCTCCGACTTTCAAGAACGCCATCTAGTGATGTAGCGGAGCGACATATTCCGACACCCGTAGCGCCATCTATAATTTGTTTAAAAACCCTGACTTTCAAGCGTTACCCCCATTATCTTAAATGGCTGAACCGATTTTGCTATAAGAACCAACGTAAAGCTCACTACACACCAAAGCCGCCGACCCACAGACATATGTCGGCCACTTTTTGTCGGCGGGCTAGGTTGGCGGCTTCACTCATTGTAAGTCGGAAAACTATGTCGGCGGCATGTCGGCGGCTCGACATCAGGAACTTATTTGTTTTACAGTTAGTGATTGCCATGCGTCGAAAGAGCTTGTATACAGCTCAAATGTCGCCGGGCAACTGAGCGCTTGCGTACGCAAGCCGCCGACGTGTCGGCGGGCAACACGCGCCCGCGCAAGTTTCCGACATGCTTCTTTCGACATAGGCCGCCGGCTTGTCTCGGCGGGTCGGCGGCTTTGGTGTGTAGTGCGCTTAAAGAAACTTGCTTTCACGTACAACTAACCGCATTGAAATTGGTCCACCCGTTCGAGAGCTACTCGTACGATGCCCTAGACTAGACAGACTCACAGACAGAGAGGCATTAGCGTAACGTCAAACTTATACCTAACACTTCTTTTTTTTGTCGGGGATTAAAAACAAAATCATAACATGGAAAAAACTTTTAAAAAAAGTTATGTTATGTATGTTTACAAATAATCGCCGCGCCTTAAAGAAATAAAAATAGTGAAAACTTTACTGTCGAACTTTACTTATTTTTCCATTGATATGAAAATTAAAACTTAGGAGGGTTACTCCAAAATCGGCAAAACAGTTGTACGTAGCTACGCGTGTACGCGTTTCAGTGTCAAGTAGTGTTGCCGAAAAATCGATAGTATTACAATCGATAGTTTCAATCGAAACATAACAAACTATCTATAGCTCTTTTAGAGCAATTCTATTGATAAACAACAATACAATCGATGGTATTGCTTATCATAATACTTGTTAGTAGCAGACTTTTGTGAATGAGAGTTAGCTTGCTTTATAAAGGATTTATTTCTCACCAACAGACACGTTTTTACAGTACAAAGGTCGAGTGTAGAAGAAGAACATACAATCGTTTAAATTACGCATGCCAACACAACAAAAGTAAAAAAAGTATAAACCTTGTGTTGCCAGCAACAATACTATCGATGATTTGTTCATCTTCAGGATCGATACTATCTATAGTATGGTTGGTTATCAATAGTATTGCTCTAAAACAGCTTCTTTACACTATCTATACTATCGATAGGCTAGTCGATAGTTTGGCATTTTTCAAGAAATAGAAAATCGATTAAAATGTATCGATCTCTTGTAGACCTCGTTTTACTCACACACAGTCGCACCAATATTATACGAGTATCTATGTTTGTGTGACAATTTTTCATTTCAGACTTGTAGCAGAGGATAATCAACTTAAGTAGTTCTTAACTTAGAATGACACGTTTTTGAACTAAATCAGTAATTGTACAAAGAATGCGGCGTTGATGGCTGCACTATAACCCAATCCACACCGAGCAGCTCAAACAAGAAAGAAAATTGAGTAAAATGTATCGATCTATAGTAGACCTCGTTTTACTCACACACAGTTCGCACACAAATATTGTACGAGTATCTATGGTTTTGTGACAATTTTGCTCAGGAATTAAGGGAGTTTCATTCGGGTAGCAGAGAATAATCAACGTAAGTAGCTCTTCACTTAAAATGACACGATTTCGAACTACATCAGTAAATGTACAAAGATTGCGGCGTTAATGGTGGCACTAAAACCCAATACACTACACACAATAAAGAAGATCGTAAAATGTATCGATCTTATAGTAGAACTCGGTTTACTCACACACAGTCGCACACAAATATGATACGAGTATCTATTGTCGTGTGACAATTTTGCTCAGAAATTAAGGGAGGTTCAGCCATGTAGCAGAGGATAATCAACGTACGTAGCTCTCAATCTAAAATTACACGTTTTTAAATGAAATCGGTAATTGTACAAAGAATGCGGCGTTAATGGCGGCACTAAAACCCAATACATTACACACAAGAAAGAAGAACTTAATATGTATCGATCTATAGTAGACCTCGTTTTACTCACACACAGTCGCACACAAATATTGTACGACTACTTATCATGGTTGTGTGACAATTTTGCTTTTCAGACGTGTAGCAGAGGATAATTAACGTAAGTGGCTTAACTTAAAATGACACGTTTTCGAACTAAATCAGTAATTGTACAAAGAATACGTCGTTAATGGTGGCATTAAAACACAATCCAGACCGAGCTGCTCAAACGAAAAAGAAAATCTATGATAGACCTACGTTTTACTCACACACAAACAGACAAATAGTGTACGAGTATCTATTATGGTTGTGTGAAAATTTTGATTTTCAGCCGTTTAGCAGAGGATAATCAACTTAATAGCTCTTAACTTAAAATGACACGTTTTCGAACTAAATCAGTAATTGTACAAAGAATTCGGCGTTAATGGTGGCATTAAAACACAATCCAGACCGAGCTGCTCAAACGAAAAAGAAAATCTATGATAGACCTACGTTTTACTCACACACAAACAGACAAATAGTGTACGAGTATCTATTATGGTTGTGTGAAAATTTTGATTTTCAGCCGTGTAGCAGAGGGTAATCAACTTAAGAAGCTCATAACTTAAAATGACACGTTTTCGAACTAAATCAGTAATTGTACAAAGAATACGTCGTTAATGGTGGCACTAAACTCAATCCGCACTGAGCAGCTCAGCGTCACGTAGCGGCAACTCATTTACGAAGACTTTCCATACAAATTTACTCTAGTTTTTGTTTTGCAAAACGACATTAAGATGTCGGCAAAAATTTGTAACAGGAATCTAGAATCTAGAATTTGTATCTGTTGTGTGTGCGTGGAAGTTTAAAATTTTTAAGATCAAATATACAACGTGGAAAAGACATACCCGTATTAAATCGAACAACGGGCTATACTAGATCACTATAGTATAGTGATAATAAAATAACAGTCAAAAACAACAACAAAAAATCGACATTCCATACAAATTGCCTGGGCCGGCTGCACACTTTCGTAAATGTCGGTATTTATTTTTATTTTTGTCTGTTATTTTCATTTCATTATATTATAGTGATTTAGTATAGCTCATGTTGTTTAATGTATAGTTTAATTTATTGCGGTATTTCTCTTCCTCGTTGTATAAACAGTGACAGTATATTTTCTTCCAAAACTATTTAATTACTGTAGAAAACCAGATAATTAAATAAATTAATATATAGGGACAAATTACACAGATTGAGCTAGCTCCTAAATAATTTCGAGACTTTTGTTATGGGGCACTAACTCAACTATACTGTATTTCTTAATAAATGCATATATAGATAAAATAAACATCTAAGATCCCGGTCAATGTGAAAAAGATTATTTTGCATCTTGACCTGACTGGGGATCGAACCAGGGACCTTCGGTGTAACAGCGTAGCATGATGACCAATAGGCCACAGAGGTCGTCATATGAAATTTCTATAAAATTACAAAATTTTGACGAATGTATGGGCAAATCGTCTCTACCGGCAACACTGAGCGGTAATGGAGTAGGGAACCCGTAACGGGTCGGTAGGGTAACGTTACAGCTAACTAACTCGCTGTACAGATTGATTTTGCAACCCCATGCTATATTGAAATCTTGGAATCTGAGTAACTAATAGAACATAAAGGGTGCCCTTTGTTTCGCGTAAAATTTTTACTTCTAATTTCACTTCGCCGAACCTTATTGATCTAAACTTGTAATGTAAAATTATCGCTAAGCCTAATTAAAATTTTTGTACATAATTGTTTAGCCTATCAATTTTAGAATCTCTATAATAAGTGCTTTTAAATATTTTTGGAAAAAAATATACGAAGTAAAAATGAAGCGAAAAGTAATAGGAAAATTAGGATTAATGAAAATGTTTTAACGAATTTAACGAAAAGTTTGTGCGCCAATCTGTATTAGCAATATAAAAATTAGGGGAATCAATATAGACCCGAACTGTCCCGAACACAAAACCTAAAGAAAGAAATACTTATTTTTGTAATTTCTTTCTACCAAAATGCTATAAATGGCTAACTACTGACTTTACGCTCACCAGCCGCCGCCAGTCGCCCGGCAGCGGGTGGTGACATTTAAATTAGAGAATTTAGGTATGCATTTGTTGGGCGATATGGTTTTTATTGCGAAACAAGGTAAATATGACAGAATATGTTTATTTTATTTCACTTTAAGAGTACCTTCCTTAAATATAGCTAGGTTTAAAATCACCTATATAAATCAACAACTTAAATAAGAACGTGCAGGTTCACCCAAATACTAAACATGAGAAAAGCTGAAGTAAATTGAGTGTTAGTTAACTCTAACGAGAAATTAATTATCACTGGCGCTATATCGATGCCGATCGCTTACCGATTTAAATCGAGAACGCAGTTCGAGTTACCGAGTCGATGATGCGGCTAATCGATTTCGCTGCTCCGATTTTAGTTGATATAGTTTCATATGAATTCCTATCTATATTAATTGGCTAGCGTATAAGTACATAAGTGCATCAAGTACCTATTTCTTCGTATGTAAGTATATCAAACGAAGCTTGACTACCTTCCAATGATAATGGTGACAATGACATGGCTCAACGACTTGAAGCAGAGCACTCGAACGACGCTATCTATTATTCTTATCCCGGACTATATATTAAAACCACAGTTAGATATTAGTTCGTTATAATTGATAGAGATGTCGCACTAGATATATATTAATTTGTTAGAATTTAAATAGATGTCGCATTACATAGTCGCATATTTTAGGAGTACACCTGCATTTAGTGTTAAAGTATAGTATAACCAATAATTGCGCACGCTCAGTACGAATCGAAGCGCCTGCAGCCACCAACTTAAGAGCGCGCATAAAGTTAAGTAAATATCAGATTTCACCCGCGCACTTCACACACCCCGCTTTCGTCCACTAAAATAACTAAACAAAAGAGATACATGCCTTCGACAATTAGCCATGAGTTTAATTTTTATCTTCTTATTCTTATATACGTATTCTCTTTTGGAGTGTTTTCTGTGATTGTTTTTGTTGCCATAATTTCGATGTCGTATTTTCTTGGGCTGGAGCACAAAAGCACAGTCTTCTCGTCTCAATGGAGCGATCACGACTGATTGATGAAACAAAACATGCGCATTACCTCGGGTCATGTGCGACAAAACGAGAGCATTCTGCGCGGAGTAAGAACGTAATAAGCGCCCAAATGCGCCAAATCCGTTTTATTTTAATTACTCGTGAAATATATATTATTTTAGAAAAATGGTAATACAGCTTATCGGCAATATAATTTTATATTATGTATAAAAATATTGACTCAGTAACATGCATACGTTTGTAAAAAAAAAGGATTCTAGTTGAAAATTAGACGTAACTTTGCGATTTTTTTTTAATTACTAAAATATTATGGTTTTATGTTTTTAATAAGACCAATTTATTTGAAATATAATGTAATATCTACATTAAAAATACCAAGTTATTTGTGTTTTATTCTCGAGTTTAAAAATCCAAAATGCAATGGGCAATTTACCTATTGTCCCCCTCTTAACACCTCCACACGGCGCGAACGGGGGAGTGATGCGGGGACGGGGAACGAGGACGAATATTGCGCGAAACCTTAGGAGATTCCGTTTTGCATGTAATACTGATATTAATTCTGTGCTACAACTTCTCTGACTACTACGCAAATGAGCAAACACACGCAAGTAATTCCCAGAATGCAGTGCAATCATAGTTGTGCAATCAGCTGATTCTGGCGGGATCAAAGTTTGTATGTTATTAGTTGAAATGTTCTGCCAAGCTATTTGCTCGTCTATGACAAATTTATACATGTTAGTTCTAGCACTGATGAATTTTAACAAGCAATATGGGTGTAAATGATTGAATTTTTAAATCGTCAAGTGTATTTATTCATGTGTTTTAGTGTTCCCGCTCGATATTCCACTATCGATAGCCTATCGGTATTTCCACATCAAAAACATACAGGTCGAATTGACAACCTCTTTCTTTTTTGAAGTTAAATATGCTCATTTATTCATAATAAGTTACACATTAATACGTTCCCTATCTATTTTGTTTTCCAAAGAAACTAGGATCTGCCGATTGATCGATTCTTGTTCGACACAAACAGGCGAATTTAATCAGCCAATCAAGAAGCTAATACCTTTAAAGGCAGTAGTATGCAAAGCGAGCTCTGTCTTTGGACATCTCTGTTCAAATTGTAATGCGATGGTACGATAAGCCGGATTGGATCGAATTTGCTGAATGATTCTATTAAACATTGGAAAAGATTACAATCTTTATATATTATTATGTATTTATATATATTTTTGCGCTTTTAAATTAAGTATAAATATTTTAAGGAGTGATTAATTCCATCATTTTTCATCACTTTTATCTTAATAATGTATATCCAAATACGAAAAACCTTTTACTACTCATATTAAAAGATGACGTTTCCACTTCGCAATTTAAAAAAAATTAAGTTTTTCGAAATACAAATTCATTGGAAGAAGATGTTCAAGATGATGGACTGGATCACCTCTTAAAATATTTGTAAGTACTTAATCGACTACAAAAATTTACACACGTTGATAGCTCATTAGTTCTCAACTTAAAATGACATATATTTTGCTCAATAAATCGAACCACTGTCTGTGTTATAAAAAAAAATTCTTGGTCTATGGTGTTATAGACAAAGTGATAAATTGGGACAATTTTCATAATTCTTGGGCATTATGAATAATGCCAAACTAATTTGGGCGAAGTAATAAACTATAATAAGAATAACTTTATTTATCATATTGCCTAGACATATGATTATTGTCATGGGTTCCTTGTTTACTACGTAACCCTAAAAATAAGGTGGAGAGCAACATGTGGAATTACGGTATCATGCAGCATTATAACATAGTTATTTAACGTACTTGTAGCGCCGAAATAACTCCCAAGCAACTCCCAGGTGTAGACAGCAGAACACTCTTTCAGTCAAGTTAATTGTGTTACGAGGAAAAAGGGTGATTTGATGACGTCTGCGCAACTGAGCCCGACAATGATTTATATCCGTGTAGCTTATATAAACTATGTTTACTTACAGACTTCCAAAAAAGAGGTTATCAATTCGTCGTGATCTTTTTTTATATATTTTCACCGATCGATCATTCGTAAACGCCTGGACGGATTTGTTTTTTTTTTGTTGGAGTGTCGGCACACTTGTCAGGTGATATCATATAAATTTTATCAATATCGGTTGTATAGTTTTTGGATTGAAGTCAGTTTTCAGTTTTGATAACGTGAGATTAATTTAATTTAATTTAGTGTATAGGTAATGATAAATTATCCAAACTTGACCCAAAATGCTCTGTCTGCCGTGCAGGAGATATGGACGTGAGGTATAATATGTACATATTATTACAAGTGGCTCTGTGAGCTGTAGACCTCGCGAGAATCGCGAGTCACCCCGACCCGTTGAAGTTTATCCGATAAGAAAGTTGTTCAGACAAATAAGGCTAAGTAACAAAAACTAATAATTGTCATTTTTTTTTAATAGCTGAAGGTTATTTTTCAAGTTCTCAATAAACCCCATATTTCCCCCATTTTAGAAAATTTCGAAAAACTGTATCGACATTAACAATCTATATAATTTTCGAACCTTCGTACAAAATTTCTCAAAGATCGGTTGAGATGTGCGACCTGGTTGGTAGGCAAGAACAGCCAAACAGACAGACAAATTGACAGCTGGCAGAATATTTTTGGTCAATCTCGAAATTCAGCTCGCTCGGTCTGTAATATAAGTTTATGTATTGTCAAATTAATATAATAAAACGTGGAAAACGTTCATTTTAATTTTAGTAAACCTTATACAAAGTGCTTATAATATAAATACCAAAAGTCATTGTGAAAGTCGAAATGAAACCGCAAAATCTGAAATTCTGCAGCTTTTACTAAAACATTATAGAGTTTTCCATTTATTTATGTACAAGTTTAGGAGAGTCGATTCTGTCTGTGCGGTCAAACTTCCAAATATTTCATTGAGATATTCGAGTTTTGCTCGTATTGTTTAAGTTACGGCATTATTCCACCGAGGTGGGTTCCCGTTGGCTCTTCGGCTAGCAGAATTTAAAAACTTAATATTCACAATATAGTCATAGGTGCTTTTAGAAAAAGAACATCAGCTATTATATTTGGTTTGGTATCACACGTTAGAGCTGGAGCACACGATGCGTTGCGGAGGCGGCGCGGCGCCGGAACGGTGTCGCTGCGTCGTATTACATAGAAATATCTGTGGCATGTCACACGATGCGCTGCGGCGTCGCACCGGACTTGCAACCGTCGAGACGAGGCCGAGAGGGGTGTATGCGTTGCGTTGTGACGCCGGCACCGCTCAGTCGCTCATACAATCTATTTTTATTAACAGACTGCGGCGCCGCTGCGACATAACCACGTTGCGAGCCGCACCGCTCGTGTGCCCGCCAAAACGGCGAAATATTTGCTATGCGGTCCCGCAATGCATCTTGTGCTCTGGCTCTTAGGCGGTTGCACTCTTTTTTTATAGCCCTTAGTGCGCAAAATGATTAAAAAGTTACCTTCTATTTTACTCGAATAATCGTCGAAACATAAAGTGTTTTCGTTGGTATTCTCTAATATAATTTCGCTATAAACGTTAATTTCAAAAGCTAAACTTTTATAATTATCACTCAAAGTGATTTAGACGATGTACTCTATGATATGTGTTTTATTTTCCGTTGTTTTATGTATTGAAATAAACGCCTCATTAAAATATATGTATAAGTGTTTATAAACACTCTTATAGTTTACAAAGTTGTAGTACTGAAAGCCGTTCGAACAAACAAACGGTACGTACATAACATACCACAATTAATTGTTCAAGTTGGCTTCTTCTTACTATTTCCTTTTCTTATCCCACTCTAGGTCGGGTCGGCATAGCTTGTCAGTCGCTTCCATTTACTCGATCCTTTAGGGGTGACCTGAGTTTTTCGGGGTCCAGTGCTGCCCCAACTTGAAATATATTATTTGAAAGAAAACGGAGACATCACTTAAAATTTTTGTCTTAATCAGACCCTAGATAACCTTTCAAATTATTTTGTCAACTATTGTTTACAGATTTGTTTCTTATAAATGATTTATTTTAAATAGGTTCAACACTGGGCTCCGAAAAATTCAGGTAGCCTTTAAAAGTCTGTTCGCAGAAACTTGATAAATTCAGGGCTTCTTAAACTTAACTCATTACAAATTGCGACCCGCTAATAATTTAACAATTTTATTTTAAACAATTATTAACTGTATAAAACAGAAAACAACATGCAAACACCAGCATACCAGAACGGAATGGCAATATATGGCCACCGCGTCCGGTCGGCCGTTTATTGACGTCATCTGCGTGCCTCGTACCACGCAAAGCGGAAGACAAGCGACAGCCGCCATAAGCGCATTACACACAAAGCCGCCGACCCACCGACATATATGTCGGCAACTTTTTGTCCGCGGGCTAGGTTGGCGCCTTCACTCATTGCAAGTCGGAAAACTATGTCGGTGGCTCGACATCAGAAACTTATTTGGCTGGCAGTTAGTGATTGCCGTGCGTAGCTCAAATGTCGCCGGGCAACTGAGCGCTTGCGTACGCAAGCCGCCGACGTGTCAGCGGGCAACACGCGCGGGCGCAGGTTGCCGACATGCTTCATTCGACATAGGCCGCCGGGTTGTGTTGGCGGGTTTGGTGTTTAGTGTTTTACAGTTTGCAGCAGTCGCTAGTCTAAGACTAATATTACATATACTCTCGGCGAACAGGCTTTAGTCACCTTAACCGTTACATCCTTACAGTAAGGTAGTAAGGTGGATTTTTTGACCTTCCCATATTTCTGTTCTCATTGACTTAACTAAACATAATTTTTCATAACTAAAAACCGACTTCCCCCCCAAATCACACAACAAATTTTACAAAATTTCCATGGTACCACCTGGAAAGAATACCTTTTCAAACAAAACAATATTTTTTTAAATCGGTTTACGCGACTTTGAGTAATCGGTGAACATACATAAAAAAAATAAAGGATCGCGACGAATTGATAACCTCCTCTTTTTTTGGAAGTCGGTTAAAAAGCTCAGAATAAGTACAAGTAATCACGTAGATACCTAGTCTTACTCAGAAAAGAAATGCAAAGAAATATCTACTTAATGTGATCAGCGCTATGGTTTAATTTAGCACGCAACAGAACTCCTCACCTCTTCGTTTAGATACCTAGACATCTACTGCAAGCTAATTTCATTCTTATTACTCTGGACATACGATTCATGTAACTGAATTTTCCCCTTCGAAGTGGTCGCCGCGCGCATAGTAATAATGTAGATATATTTTTGATACCTAAACGGGGAGTGACACAGACCTGACAAAGTTACAAAGGGAACAAATTCGCAGTTATTATTTATTCATCAAAAACGGCTTTTGATGTGAACTCTGCCATAACAGTAGCCGCAAATATTTGTTTGGAAAAGTGTGAAATAGAAGTATTTGAACGAGGTTGTGGTTTTAAAACTAAATAGTTTATAGTTATGGCCGAAAGAGTTTTGACAGGATGTCGCCGCTTTTGTTCGTGATTCATAATAAACTTCACTTTTTAAAAATCTACGTTTTCATATTGTTTAGCTTAAGGTAGTAAAACCCAAATGCCATTTTTAGTGTGATAGTGGTAAAAGAAAATAAATAGTGATGCCTTGCGTGCCGCATCGCGTAGGTATTAACATAATTTGGATTTTCTCTCATTACCTCTATCGGCTATTACAATATGCGCTGGAAAAACAGCTGATAAATTCCATGTTTTTTTTTTCAGACGTGCCTTTTTCATTTCAGCATGTATCTCAGTAAACTAAACTATATGGACGAAAAAAACAAATACAAGTGTAAGAAGTCAACTGAAAACACTCTATATCGGCAAAAATTTCTACCGAACGTTGCTTGAAATTACATTTCATCAAATACATATCACCCCAGGGTACGTTCCAGGGGTTCTACATGAAAGGGGCGTGGTCGCAGGTGATGTACCCGATGTACCATGTAGCATATACGTCGTTATTCGGCTTTAGGAGCCAATTACGTTCCGAACCGAGATGTTCTAAGAACAGTTAAATCCAGGACTCCCCAAACTTTTTCCTCGCTTCTATCTAGATTCTCAATGGCAACGTAAGTGTGTAGTACCTTAGTTATCATGCCCGAGGTGTCCAAACACCTGCACTTTGGTTGACTTATATGCCGCCTCCGACAATGCAATAGATGTGGCCCAATTCTGGTCTACTAAAACATAAACATACCATTGACACGAAAAGACGTCATATAATTTACTTAGGTACTGCTAATATAAACTATCTTAGCGCGTTTCGATTTGTATAGCTGACCATGACCGTCTTGCTTCGGAGCTTGGGGAGCAACTATTTGTTTTTTTTTTCAAAATAGATATAATATTATGCAATCGCATAGAACATCGTGGAATGGAAATGGAACGAACTATTCAAAAAATGGTCAAGATCATTCGTTGCAAAGCCTTTGCGTACAAGCGATTCAAAAATGTGACACTTAGAAAATGCTCGCGCAACTCATTCGTTATATGACTCCCGCATTCAAAAATAGGCTCCACAGTTTGAGAACCTGTGTTGTAATGCTTATGCTTGTGTGTGAATTTGGCTGGCTTTCAGAGGTAATTCGCTTCGATAGACGTGTGTACATCTGACACAAGTAATTATTGGGTCTTGAACCTAGCTTTTGCGTTTATTCGTAGTTCATGCATAGATTAAATTTTCTCCATACTTATATGTATGCAAGAATGCTAATTTTTATTCTAATCAGATAGGTACTAGCGAATTAACAAATTTCGAAATTAACATCTTTTTCGAACATATAAAATAGGAAAATTAAATTAGATTTTAGTCAGAAAATTAAATTTAGTACTTTCGTGTGTGTGTTGTCAGACATAGCTTGACCACTAGGTACCATAGAATGATAACAACCAGCCGCTTTATTGTTGTAATACAGGACCATCAAAATTCAAAATTCAAATGTTTATTCAGTAATTTTAGACCTTTACAGGCACTTTTACACGTCAATAAGTATGATTTACATTACGTGTTGTTTATATTGAAATTTAATTTATTTAAAGAAAAGCTACCGATACCAGCGCTTCGTAACGACCACTGCTGAGAAGAACCGCCGAAAGAAACTCATTTTCACAGTATTCGTCGCCTACTCGCCAGAAGAGCTTAGTCATATTATTATTGTCTTTTTTTTTAAATTAAATAATAAATACTTTTAATATAATGCAATGTTGATGTTCTTGTCTGATCGGTGACTTACCTAAAGGTAAGTTTTAAAAATATAGAACTGACATCCGGCAGCACGAAACAGCACTTTTCTATGCTGCTATCCGTTTCTGTTGCTCAGAACCGTCATTAGCTAGAGCGAACGCTTCAACACCGGCCATGCTAAAGCGTCCCGGTTCTCTCTCTCGCTCTAGCAAAAGACAGTTCTGAGTGACAGAAAAGGATAGCAGTAAGCGAAAGAGCTGTTCTTTGCTGATAGATGTAGCCCAACTCGATTAAGCTTATAAACTCAACTGAGTTAAACCTTGTTAATTCGACAGTAAGCATCTACTGACAAGTATGACGTCAGACACTCGAAATAATTAATAGCAAGCGAGGACGAGTCGTCCGGCTGTTTAACAACTTGAATAATAGATCTAGTTACTGAACAATGCGACAGATTTCGTTTATTTTAAAGCTGACGCACACAGCGCGATGCGAGCTATCCTACGCTATAGTATAGCGTAGGATAGCTCGCAGAAGCTTCATACTTTTTGAACACAATCATAGACACAACTTTCGTAAACACGCGTCCGTGTGTGAACACTTTAAGCTGATCGAGAAAATGTTAAAACAATATCAGTATAGGTAATGCGACTAGCAACTTATCATTTCGATGCAGTTTTTCCACCATCGCACTAAAAGTGATTGGGTCTCAAGTCTTCACCGTAAGACCCAAAGATCGCTTTATTATTCGTAAATAAATTTTATTTTATTTTATTTCATTTTGGCAACATACAGTCATGTACTTATGTTAATACTTAAAAACTATCTTAGATAATAGACCTTGAGTGCCTAATACGGGTGCATTATATTACTAATGTAAATAAATCAGAGAGAGTGCGAATCAAAAGCGATAGCTATGGAATCTGTGAATTAGTTAACTATAGTTTCCAATTATAATAAACGAATGTAGACACAATGCATACATTGAAGACATATTATTAATACTGAGGCTAAGTATTGTAGTAGTGAATGTAGCTAACAATGGTATATGGTATAATAAGTTGTTATAAAATAATTAAGTTGCAACAATAACCCTATTTATAGCAACTAAAGGTCTTGGGAAATAAAATTAAAAACAGTTGCTAATTTTTAACCGCCATTACGGCCACCTATTAAAATTCTACACTATTAAAATCTATTGTGTCCGAAATGCTGGCAGTCAAAGGAAAACTAGGCTCTGTATACCCCGTGTTAGGGGAATAGATGTAAACGTAAATTTTATTTTCACAAGTCTTGAATATGTAACAAACACCCTGTCCAATCATTGCAGGAGCAGCTTAGACCGAATATGAACCACTTTTCCTATAGAACCAATGCATGAAACTCGAAAAAGAAATTGACATTTTCATATTCACTTACAAATTTCCGGGCCGGCCGAACACTCTTGTATGAATGTGGATTTTTTTTCGAGTTTCAAGCATTGGTCCCATAGGAAAAGTTGTTCATATTGACGGTCTGAGTTGCTCCTACAAGGATCGGACAGGGCTTTTGTTACAAATTGTATAACGGTCATATAGCTAACAGAGAGCCGATAAAATTCCCATACTGGATCGCGAGCCCTATATTGAGCATTTTGTTTTGGGGGAGGGGGGGGTGAATTATTCAACCGGGCTGAGTTATGACAGTGAGATGGATGCTCCCGAGGGATCCAGTATCTCGCCACCTCAAGCACCGACAGACGGACATTCAAATGTTAATTGATTTATAGGCCTAAGATTTTGATGGATTTCAACATGTATTTACTATGTTACCCAAATGTTCCAGTAGATGGTAACGATTTATAGTAAATTTCCTTGGATATGTACCAACAGTACAATCAGCTTCTAAATAATAGAAGTTTATAAAAGGGGAATTAAAATACGATTGTGTGTTTAAAAACCAGGAAACTTAGTCATAGGTAAGGTTTTTAATACCCAGTTATGTGCAGTTTCATACATTACTTGCTCGAATCTTATAAATTGTCATATCAACTATTAAAAACAAGTGTTTTAATGGCTCTAAAGCAAAGTTTATGTTAGTTTATAAAGAGCAATATTCAGTCGTTATGAAATGCATTGCATAATTTGAATTTTACTTTTTGAGATGGGATAAAAGATAAGTACAAACTAAGCACCTACTTACAAAGAGAATGAAACTGACCGTAACATTATTACGTTGAATTCGGAACTAAGTTTCCGACGGGGGAATCCTTTTACCCCCTCTAACTTGTTTACAATTACCCCAAACTCATGTACGACCAGCTTTTAGTGTTATTCAATTTTCCTTTAAAGTTATTGTTGGCCGAAGCCAGAGCAAATGGATTCTATTAAAATCTGGAATGTATTGTGTTTCGTTTTGGCTCTTTCGTGCTCTCATTTTACAGCGAGGCTATTATTTGAATTCCGTTTTACATAAATTTGGAATGTAGTGTAAATTTAACCATAGAAGAATCTTTAAAATAATATAAGTAACATCGATTATATTGCATCTCCTCGTGTACTGTTGTTTTAATACGTATTTGTTATAAAATATAGTATCGTTGAGTTAGTATCCCGTAACACAAGTCTTGAACTTACTTTGGGGCAAGCTCAATCTATGTGATTTGTCAGTATATTTTTTTTCTCATAACAGATAGGTAAATATTGTCTAACAAAATTATTCTAAAATGTCATAAGGTTGAATTTAATCCATGATTTTGAACAACTTTCAAAAACTTTTCAAGGAACGTATGCCACGTATGAAAAAAAACTTTTTGCCTCCTATTCAAGATGGCTCATCAGCTGATCAGAGTTTCTACTGAAAGCAAAAAAAAAAACATATTTAAATAATTCTTTCCTGGGGAAAATTATTCAGATATCATGGACTTAATTCATTTATAAAATATTTTCAGTATACCCGCAAGTGCTTACCGATAGTCTGATCATACGATCAGAGAAAAACCGGGCGTTTATAATATTACCAGCATAAAACAGCTTTTAACTGCCCCCCTACTCATTGTGCACGTAACTGACAATACACGTGCTATTAACGGACATTCATAACTTTTTATGCACACATTTCATTCGGCTACAAACGAACTGAGTTTAATCTCCGGAGCTTGTCAACAATTGCCCCACTTGTGAGAACGTCGAGCTGCTGTTTTTAATGATTAATTTTTACAAACTCGTAGCTGCAAAGGGCCAACAACCGGCTCGAACAAATGGTGAATGAGCTAGCATCGTATTAATTAGCAACCTTCAGGCTTACATATATTATCCCCTACTAGAATACATATTTGCAGCTTATTCGTCTTAACGCATAATTTTCACAAGACCATGGTATATTAATAAAATACTTCGCCTGGTATGTTCGTACTTGGAACAAGAATACGTGATCAGTTGCGAAGCGGTTCTCAAACTTCTTTGGTGGGGAAAAACATGATAGATAAAAACAACACAGTTATTTTTATTATTATTACAAGCTTTTATTTAATTTTCCTTGTTGTTTCGGAATGCCCACTGCTGGGAAGATAACGATGAAAGAAACCCAGTTCAGTATTGGTCCTTAACCAGCCTGATAGGCTATGTTACAAATTGCAATCCAGATTTACATCTTAAGCTATACTATACATTATATTTTACATTTCAAAAATACAATTAGAATTTTCAGTCCACTACTTCCAAGAATTTAGATCAGATAAATAGTAATTTACAAGATAATATGTACTATTTTTTAAAATAGTTTTTAAGTTTGGAAACCACAGTACCTAATTTCTTTTCCGATCGAAACAGAGCTAGATGTGTGAGCGAGACGACGATAACGATGATAGGGCGGGCTGTCAGTATGACACTTGTCAATTTTGATGTATTGCTGTAATTAAATTACCCGAGCAAAATGCATTTATGAACTTTATGTACCAATTAATAATTTATCAAATTAATTTATAAAGTATTAAATAGATAAATCACACGAGATACTAATTAGCTAAGTTAGTAAATATTTTATTTGAGATTCATGAACTAATTGAGAAAGTCCTTAAATTTACTGAAAAGAAATTTAAGGACTTTCTCAGTGGTAACACGTATCATGACCTAGTCATGTTCCGACTTGGGAAGAAAATACCTTGTTTATATGTACCATGCACACGATAAAACAAAGTAGTCATTCCAAATCAACTTTTTTTTGTTCTTTGTTCCAAATACATACTGACATTCCTTTACTTCTTTTCTTATATGCCAGTAGCTACTAATATACTCCACATACCAAAGAGTTTTTATTCCACCTTCCAAACTACATACACTGCGATCTTTTTCAAAATAAAATAGTATCGTTCACCAGCAAATCAATCAGCTCGGGCTTATCGTACTGTCGCATTACAATTTAAACATTGGGAGAACATTAAATGATCAAAGGAAGAAAGAGCTCGTTTTGCATACAACTGCCTTTAAAGGTACCAGCCTGTGATTGGCTGATTAAGACAGCCTGTTTATGTCGAACAAGACGAGCCGATACATAGACAATAGGAGAAATAGATAATAAAAGAACTCATACAATATAATTGTTGTATTTTTGTTGTCTTACTTTGGCAGGATTCAAAAATTAAACATTTACATATAGGCTTTCGCGAACGCTTTTAGCATATTTTTTTTTCATTAACAATTTTTGTCCTATTGTTAGGCAAAGGTCTTTCTCATCTTCTTCCACTTATCTCTTTCCTGTGTTCTGCTCGACCATCCTTTTTGGAATCGAGGTCATACCGTCAGCGCTTTCTCGATGGTAACCATCTTTAGGCAACCACTCCGTTGTGATTCTGGCCCATCTCTCGCCCTACCAATATGCCCTGCCCAAATTCCTTTGTTTTTTGTTTAAGGAGCACGGTCGCTTGCTTTTGGTGAGAATTTAGATTATAAGCGCTTTTATAAGATGAGCAACCCTGGGCGTGATCCGCTTTTAGCTGATTGACCACACTGACCACATTTGATATAAAAATTCGTAGGTAAGTTGACTTTACAAATGATTTGACTATAACCAATAAAATAACATTGTCAATAATTGAGTTGCTGTCTATGAATCTAAAGATACCTAAATGACGATGTGACTTTTTACCCGACTGCGCCAGAAGGAGGGTTATATTTTTCGAGGGTATATATGTATGTATGAATAATTGTTTGGCACGCTCTGCAGCCTGAACGGCTCGATGGATTTAAGATTGAGAGGTATTATTAGATTTGTCTTAATTCTGAAAGTGACACGGATAAAAAAGCAGTCGTGTTTTTTGTTTTTTTTTTTTAATAATGTCTTGCCATTTAACTTTTTGACTTATAATTAAATAATTTATCTATTTAGATAATTTGTCAACAAGCTCAGTAGTGTATAAATTGAAAATTTATACAGAACTCGACCTACCGCGGGATGGAATGGAAATCAGCTAACACAGGTGTTGCGATATTGTTTTGGGAATATTGAATTTTGCCCAACTTATTTTACATCTAGAATTAGATAGCGCACCTTGTTCACTGCTAGGGACTGCATACATTTGAATAATGTTAGAATGGCCGATACTTATTTTATTGAATATTGTGTTTAGATTTAGGTACCACCTAACTACGTGTAACTTGTGAGCTTATCTTTGATTTTTAGGGTAATCCTGTGAACCAACCACAGATGAGAAAAGTGAATATTTTTTTAAATAAGTGTCAATTTCGAAAGACAAGCTAGAAAATTAAAAAAAAAAGTTTTGCAAACCTTACTGTCATGTATCAAATGAAAGGGTTTGTTATGAGGATTTGTAAATTAAAAATTATTGATTTTATTCACGAAAGAAGACGAAAATTCAGGAGGAGATTATTTATTCAATCCTTATGTTTATTTTATTTATTTTTTGTACGTAAGTTACGCAGTATCTTTGCCAGTTGTGTATCCATTTTGATGATACTTTTTTATTTATAAGCCTTTACCAAGTCGGTCCCATATTAATTTGGTGAAGATATGATAAAGAACTTCGGAGATATGAAAGAAACTCCAGAAATAAAAATCAGGTTGGTTGTTTTCTTTTTAGAAATTAAATATTAATATTGATTACCACATGCTTCTGATGAAAGAAAACATCGTGAGAAACCCTGCACGCTAGTTCACAAGTCTATAACACATAATAATTTGAAAAATATATATTTTTTTAATCAAGCTTTTATTTTGTGTATAAAACTTACCCCCCTTATTCATAAAGAAATATAAACGTTTGCTAAACCTATTTTAGTTGAAATTTGTTTTGTCTCGTTTTTTCAACGTCAAATATTCAAAAGAGGAAAGGAAAAAATATGTTTTAACTAAAAAAGGTTTAGCAAACGCTTTTTTTTATGAATTTGAGGGAAAATGTATAATGTGCTCCTCCAGATGAATCAAGCGAGCCCATACTCTATGGGATTGCGACATTTCATTACAGAGTTCCTATGATCACCTTCCGGCTCAATCATCAGATCAGCATTCAGCTCTATGTTAACAAGATTTGATTACAGACATACAGACCGACAGACAAAGGGACAGGTAAAACTTAATAAAAACGTTCCTATTGCAATATACCAGCATCAGTCCATTGGATCCCAATCTTATTTCATAACCTAATACTCAATACTCAATCATTTATTGCATCTCATGTGTTTACATAGTTTGTACATATGGTGTAAGGAGCACATTAAGTTCAAACATGCACACACCATATGTACATACATAGTTTGTACATACACATGAAGTACACCGTCAATGTCTCATAATTTTTAAAAAATCGTTAAATGTTGCTAAAGTTTAAGTGCCATTTCGTATTTATTATAAGTTTCGTTTGAAAGCGTCTCGCTAATAACTGGCCAAGTGCGAGTCGGACTCGCGTAGTAAGGGTTCCGTACCATTATCTATAAAAAATCACGTTTGATGTATGGAAGCCCCCTTAAATGTTTATTTTATTTTCATTCAATTATTTATTTTTATAGTGTATATACAAATATTTATTTATTGATTTATTTTATCAAACTTTATTGTAGCAAAGTACATTTATACTTTAAGAAATGGCGGACTTAATGCTAAGAGCATTTTCTTCCAGTCAACGTACATCATAAAATATTACTATACAATATTACATTGGATATAAATTTTAGAATAAATATCTGTTTGATTATTCTGTGAATATTTCAAGCGCCTACCTGTTGCCATTATTAATATCGAGCAAAAAACCGAAAAAAAAACACACGTTTGTATTGTATGGGTACGTCTTCCATATTTATTTCATTCTGTTTTAGTACCTATTTGCTGTTATAGCGGCAACAGAAATACATGATTTGTGAAAATTTCAACTGTCTAGCTATCACAGTTCATGAGATACAGCCTGGTGACAAACAGACAGAGAGACGGACGGACGACGGACGGACGGACAGCGGAATCTCAGTAATAGAGTCCCGTTTTTACCCTTTGGGTACGGAACCCTAAAAACAACTTTGTAAACACCGTCTGCTTAGCAAAATGGAAAACTTAAATTGAATAGGTGTCCAAGAGGGCTGTAAATTATAGTTCTTATTACTTTTATTCGCAAAGCAATCGTATTAAATTTATGTTTTTATTAAGGACCTGTCTGGGTTTCTTGCTACTTCATTGGACTAGATTTTTCGGGCTCAAAGACTGTTATTTAGTGACAATTGTCATTATTTTTATTATGTATCTCCTTTAGATTCACGGGTCTTGTCACCCCGGTTCTATAAGAAGCTTGCTGCGGGGATACAGTCCAACACGTAGAGGACCTTTGCAGAAGTTGATGTATGTGGCGGTCCCGCCAAAACCCATTCCTGAATATACTTATGAAAGGTTTCAGATGTAAATTTTTTGCTGACTGCAGCAGCAAAAAATTTACATCAAATAAAAGCGTTTACTAATGTGTCATCGGCGAACGGAGACTAACTAATCTTCGCTTCGCGGATGACATCGTACTCTTCGCGTCTTCCGCATCCGAGCTCGAAGTCATGCTTCAAGATCTGAGCACGGCAAGCCTTCAAATTGTACTCAAAATGAATCAGACCAAAACCAAACTGATGACCAAAGGCACGAAGCGTGAGTCGTGATAGACGGGCAAAACATACAATACGTTGATGAATACATATATCTTGGGCAAGTAGTCTCCTTCATCGATCGACAAGACAAAGAAATTGACCGGAGAATTGAAAATACCTGGAAAAGTTTCTGGTCGATAAATAAGCTACTAAAAGGAAACTTACCAACATGCCTTAAGAAAAAACTACTCGACGTGTGTATCTTGCTCATCTTAATCTACGGTGCTCAAACTTGGTCACTGACAAAAGGTCAATGGTTCAAACTGACGGTTTGCCAAAGGGCAATGGACCGCAGCATTTTAGGCATTAAGGGCCGTAACAGACGCGGCGCAAGTTGCGCCGCGTAACAGCTAGTGATGGGCGATGCATAAATACTCAATCAACCCATTTGAGTATTTACTCAGTAGATTGAGTAAATACCCGATAAATATCCTTATTTATCCATTTGGTGAGTAGATTGATTTATATGAGTTGCGACTCATATTTATATTCATATTCATTATTTTATGTTTTCATGACAATTTTGAAACTTAAATCTCGTATACACTTGCAATTCTTGTCGGAAAGTATGTGCGTATGCCATAATATGCTTAAAATGTTGGTAAACGTTATATGCGACGCTAAATTATATGAAAATACCATACTAATCATACACTGAAAGTAGACTTCTTTGAATAATTATAATTTTTTGGTGGGAGGTGTGCATAGACGTCATTTTACTTAAAAATAAGTAAACAGACATCAAATGCGATTACAATACTTGAGCACGCTCTATTTACTCTATTTATTAAATCTAGTAAGTAAATACTCAAATGGGTAGATTGAGTACTATCCACTGCCCATCTCTAGCTGTGACGCGACACAACTTGCGCCCCGTCTGTTGCGGCACTAAACGTACCGACCGCGTAAGGAACACCACGCTACGCTCCATCACAAAAGTCGTAGATGTTGGAAAGAAAGCAGCACGACTAAAATGGGATTGGGCGGGTCACGTCTGCTGCATGCAACCGGAAAGAAAAAAAGTGCCCACACTCTAACTAACTGGATTCCAACTGGCTATAGGAAGAGAGGAAGGCCTAGAACAAGATGGTCAGACGACTTTAAAAGTTACGACAGGGACTGGAGAGAAAATACACAAGATAGAGAATTATGGAAGGAAAAAGGGGAGGCTTTTGCCCAGCAGTGGGAACGGACAGCTAAAAAAACTAATGTGGAAACGCTTTTTTTTTGGTGACATACCTACCTTTGCTGCTGACCAAACTTGACACAAGTTGTACGGTAACAGGGCTGGTATCAGCCTTTCGTACGATCGTCTTGGGACCGCATCTCCTTGGAAATTATTCTCCAAAAATCCTGAATCCTGAGTATTGCGGAAGCAGCACAACAATAAACTGGCCATAAGAAAAATAATTAGCTACGTAGGATAACGTAACAATAGAGATTGTAAAATAAAAATACGAGCTGGATTTGGTATTACATGCAGGTTCCTATATTTTACTTATGTTCCTACAAACTTGAACGCGTAAAGTTGATATTCTAGACGATATGATATGTATCATCCTCGGCGACCGGCGACCTCCGTGGCGTAGTGGTCACCATGCTAGTCTGCCACGCAGAGGTCCCGGGTTCGATCCCCGGTCAGGGCAAGTTGGAAAATGGCCTTTTTCAAATTGTCTTGGGTCTTCAATGTTTATCTATATATGTATTTGTTATAAAATATAGTATCGTCGAGTTAGTATCCCATAACACAAGTCTCGAACTTACTTTGGGGCTAGCTCAATCAGTGTTATTTGTCCCTGTATATTTATTTATTATTATTTATTTATCCTGATAAACTCAAGGACTATGTAGTACATAGTACTTTTCGAGGAAAAGAGCCGAAAAGATTTTTTTTTACAAAGTCTTCTTTCCTCGCCTTTTCTCTATTTGTGGTCTACTCTGTATGTCAACTCTCTCTATAATTTTCCTCATTTGTCAACATACAAGATTTGGCATTAGTTTTTATCACAGGCTTTTACAATAGGCCGCCAACCAGACATCAACCTTCCTTTTTTTCCCAGTAGTCCTACTGGTAGAACCAACCTGGTGGGACTACTGGGACTAGCTCGTTTTCACGTCTCCAGTTCTTCATGGTTATCTTCACCTAATTAATACGGAGCGGGTGATTGAACCAACAAAATAGTATTTTTAGGGTTCCGTAGTTAGCAAGGAACCCTTATAGTTTCGCCATATCTGTCTGTCTGTCCCTCCGCGGTTTTACTCAACGACAACTAGTACTAGAAAGCTGTGATTTGGCATGGATTTATATATATATATTAATTAGGCGGTAAAAGGGGTGAAATAAAATGAAACAATTTTTTTTTAAGATAGCTCCCATACAAGTAAAGTGGAATGGCTTTTTTTTTCTCGGCTAATCAGTTCTGTTGGGTATTGTTGAAAAGGTCTTTAAATTAGAGATCCGTTTCTGAAATATTTGGTTTTAAAGTTTAAATAAAACAGGAAAACGACATGAAAATTGGCAAAGACATCGCGGAACATACACATAAAAAAAAACATTCAGACGAATTGATAACCTCCTCTTCTTTTGAAGTCGGTTGAAAATACAAAGTAATTTTTAGATCAAACATACAATATACATGCATATCATTTTATATATTTACAGAGCGCCAACAAACAATTTTGCATTTTGTATAAACTAAGTAATAAAAAGTGAAAATCGTGCTGAAAAATGGGCGAGCGGAGAGCGGCGCGCGAAAATGGAATGCAAACGTATACGGGAGAAATTGAATAGAAGCGGAGATGTGACAGCCCTAGCTCGAATAATACCGGCGCAAAAATCTAGAAAGGTAATCCAATAACATCCATCGAGACAAGGGACTTTGTGAACTGTTCATAGACTGTTACACTTTATTAGAAGGACAGATAGAAGGAACTTAAGTATACTTAAGTATACTTAAGTTCCTTCTATCTTTTCTTTATGGTAAATAATTACATTTATCATTTGATTATTTTGACGACCTCCGTGGCGTAGTGGTCACTACACTATGCTAGTCCGCCACCCAGAGGTCCCGGATTCGATCTTCGGTCAGGGCAAGTTGGAAAATGGCCTTTTTCAAATTGTTATAAAATATAGTATCGATGAGTAAGTATCCCATATCACAAGTCTCGATATTACTTTGGGGCTAGCTCAAATAGTGTTATTTGTCCCTATATATTTATTTATTTATTTTCACAGGTCATATGCCTCATCTAGCATTGCTTCCATGGGCGAGTTCAATGCGGCGATACGTCGTGCGCGTGCCACTTCTTTCTATTCTTACTGTTTGGACGACTAAACGTGTCTCCACATAGCGATATCATCGTGGCGACTGGCGATACGACTAGTGAACTTCAACGAGCAAATCATCGCGTACTCGCTGCGATACGACCGACGACACGCCGCGTTCCTCTCGATGCCTGCTCATTATGTCAGTTGCCTTTAGGCAGCTTGAAAAATCTAACACCAGTGTTAGCTACAAGGACTTAGCGCCTGGTGAGCGCGGGTGAAAGGCGAGTAATGCGTGTGAGGCAAGTCAACGCAGTAGTGCCATTTTTCAAACACGTAGTCACTAAACCAACGGTTTTTTGTATGGAAAACCCATTCGTTTAGGTGACTCCGCATATTACTCAAAAATGACACTTCTGGTCATCTAAACACGCCCGCCTTAACGATTCGCCAGTTTATTGCGACGACCCGTTGCGAGTCACTAGCAAATATATCTTATACTTAATACAAGTTTGAAATTTCTTTAGGGATAGCTCAATCGGTGTGATTTATTGACCTTAACTATTGATTACTCTTTATTTTTTTGATCTGATGAAGAATAATTACAGTTTGTTAGTCTACTACACTTCTACATCAATGGACGTGTGGAACAGAAATATTATTTGAAACACACCGAGACACGTCGCAGGCAGGCGGAGCCCCGCGGCTTTGCTTGCTTTTTTACGTGCACGTGACAGGATGTGTTCTTCATAATAAGCCTTGAAGGTTTACTTTATATTTATCATTTTTTAATTTTTTTTTGTCTACTCTGTGAAGTTGTCAGTGAAACTGTGCAAAAATCTCTGCTAATGGCATGCATTATTGCAGCAGCGTTTTTGTTATTTTAAATGGCATTTAGGAATAAAATGCAAAAAGATCGAAATGGAAGGAATTATGACTATTGATGACAATTCCTTGATGACAGTCTATCAGTCGAAGGAGTTTTTGGCGGGAAGTCAAGGGGTTCAATTGGAGTTTGCTTTAAATTATTTTGCAAATTAATTCTAGTGGACTTTATAATATAAAATCGGTATAGTTTAGTGTTATAAATGCTCATGCTCATGTACAATATGAAAAATGGTTAAAGTGGACACTCATAGTGCGGCTGTAGTGATATTTATTTGCGGACTGTGGTGGGCGTCTTTAGACGCCTCATTCGGCTATGAAAACCAGTGGACTCGTATAGATTTGTTGCCAGAAGCTCTCTTGAAGCAATCAAAGGACCTACACCAACCTTTGATTGTATAGTTAGGGTTAGGGTTAGGAATAAAGAAGTGATAAAATAAAGATAGGCTCTAAAGGAAAGCTCTAGTATCCAGAGCCGTAAATTATTATTATAAAAAAAAAGTCATCATCAGAGATCGGAATCACGGGTGCTATTGCTATCAAAAGTATGGATATGATTATATAATCTACAAATAAAACAATCATAATTATGTGATTTCAGGATATATTTTAATCGAAAAAATATACTTATCCTGAAATCACATAATTATGATTGTTTTATTTACTTAGTACCCAATTAGATTCTCGAGAAATCCCGGAACTTTTAGTCATATACATAATAGCACCCGTGATTCCGATCTCTGATCATCAGCTATGATTTATAGACGGGACTTAGCACGACCCTTCGTGGTACTTCGTGGTCGCAGACAGACTCATGTCTGCGAACTCCTGATCGAAATGTTAGACCCATAAAATAGAAGGTTTGTGCTAAATCCCGTATATATTTAAAAAAGTTAGTGTCGTGGAATACTCGGTCGGAACGAAGTTACTTTCGTAGTATTTTATTAATTCGCGACGGAAAAAGCGACGGAAAAACTTACACTTTCTTATTAATAATAATAAATTAAACAATAAAATAAAATAAAAAAGGATTGGCGTGTGCTAGGTTTGAACTGGGAACATCGATCATTTTAGGCTGTCCCTACTAAGCTATAGACGAGATAGTTATACTTACCTTTCACTCTATTCGTGACGAAAAAGTGATGGAAAAATCTAATCTCACATACTCCAAAAGCGGCCGTTTTTCGCAATTGCGCGTAGAAAAGCTTTACGTTCTCACTTTAAACTGTAACTGTAAAATAGTTTGAAGGGTTATCTAGAACCTGGTCAATACACAATTAAATTATATCTCCGTTTCCTTTCAAAATTATTTTTTCAAATGGGGCAGCACTGGACCCCCGAAAAATTCCCCTTAATACCTGAATTTTCCGGGGTCCAGTGCCGCCATCATTTTAAATAAATCATTTGACAGGAAACGGACACATCATTTAAAATTTTGTCTTGACCAGGCACTAGATAACCCTTCAAACTATTTTATGAACTACTGTTTACAGTTTAAAGTGAGAACGTGAAGCTTTTCTACGCACAATTGCGAAAAACGGCCACTTTTGGCGTAGTTTTGCCGTTTCCTATCAAATGATTTATTTCAAATCGGGGAAGCATTGGACCCCGGAAAATTCAGGTATCCTCTTAAAGGGCTACAAACACACCTACAGCCTAAAAACTTCTAGTAAGTATATTCTAACCCCCAAATTCATAAAAATTAACAAACGTTTACTAAACCCATTTAGTTAAACTATGTTTTGTCTCGTTTTTGCTGTGTCAAATATTGAAAAGAGGGAAAGGGACAAAAGAATGTTTTAACTAAAATAGGTTTAACAAACTGTAGCTAATTTTTAAGAATACAAGGGTTAATCTTTGCCTAAAAACGAGAAGTTCGACCCAGCACCCTTTTGCAAGCTTTATCTTGGCAACTCTTTGTTGCTCAATTTGGCTCGTCTTCAAGCTTGAAAACGAGCCTCCTTAAAAATTGAAAATCGTGGATACTTATGGCTACGAGAATTTTCTTATGCTACAGACTGACTCACAAACCCGCCAGGACATTGACGCATTCCGCAGATTGAACGGGAATCGTCTAAACCTAAGATTGGTATCAGGCATGAAGCGGTTGATATCTGCGATGTATCAGGATTTGGAATTCTCGCCATTTTTCAGGATTGGAACCACTCGCTTGAGATATTGATGCGTGTAAATAAATAGAACCTTATAAATTGCCATTTTTGGGTACAAATAAAATATATAGTTAGGGAACTCTAAAATTGCTTGAATCTTTGAATCTTTGCTATATATATATAACGCTGAGATCGCCAAACAACGCAACCTGGAGCTAGGAGTCTCTCTAAGACTGATCTCCGCCGCTGGTGACAAGAGGGCTGGCTGCTTTTTCGCCCAACGCATCAGTATTGCGATTGGCACGGTTTATTAGATTAAATTTATAGAAGGTATTGAACTTTTTTTTTATTTGTAAATATTCAAATTATTCTATGTTTTTTAACAAACTAACCCTACCTAGTTATCATTATTAAAAAATACATCAGTTTCTTTGTTTTTCGTAAGTGCCCAACACTGGTGTCAGACTTTTCAAGCTGCCCAATAAGGCATCTGACATACTTTGACCACGACCTCAAAATGATGAAAGCTAGGCTAGGACCAAAGGCTAATACGTGCGTTCCGAAGTACGGAGGAACTTGAAAAATTTAAATGCTACTTGTGGTCCTTATCCGAGAACGGACCGCGATACCTCCTTGATTGCGATGACGACCTCCATGGCGTAGTGGTCACCATGCTAGTCCGCCACCCAGAGGTTTCGAGTTCGATCCCCGGTCAGGGCAAGTTGGAAAATTGCCTTTTTCAAATTAGCCTGGGTCTTGGATGTTTATGTATAAACGTATTTGCTATTAAAATATAGTATCGTTGAGTTAGTATCCCATTCCACAAGTCTCGAACTAACTTTGGGACTAGCTCAATCAGTGTAATTTGTCCCTATATATTGATTTATTTATCCTGAAAATATAGTCAAATCGTTTAAATTGTTCTGACTATTTCTTCTTGATTGCACAAGGTCTTCAGCATCCTTGGGTAACCATTAGCAGGCATACATTATTATTTGGAGAAGAAAAAGCTAGGACAAGGAATCTTTCTTTTCTCGAACCAATTATAAAAATATGTTGAATATTGGGTTTTGTAAGGGCGAATGAATGGTACTTCTCAATTTGTTTGGAATAACAACACAATACCTTATCGTAGGGTTGCCGCTTTCGAATTGACTCGTAACCTTTTAACTAAAAAAGATATTTGGCTTCTAGGCAGGGCAGGAATACCGATTTTTTTATCGATATATCGATACCGATATCGGTATTTTATCGATATATCAATATATCGATAGAAATTTCGATATACCTATCGATACTAAGTACTCGTATTATATCAATATTTTGTATAAAATACTAGAAATATACCGATATTTCGTATAAAATACCGGTATTTTATCGAAATTGGTATCAATATGCTTTATCGATAAAAATATCGATAATATACCGATATCGGGTATCGATATATCGATAAAAAATATCGGTATTCCTGTCTCTGGTTCTAGGGCATGATTGACCGAGCAAGCGAAGCGTCTCAGTTTCGAGATTGGTCAAAAATGCTTTTATCCGGCTGTCAGATTTTCCAGCTGTTCCCGCCTACAGGCCCATTTAAACGGTGCTAGTTTCTTGCCTGTTGCAGACAATTTCATTGAAGCATAAATTATTTGTATGGCTGACGTTACGTTTGGATAACGAAAGTTATATATTGCTTCAATAAAATGGTACGCAACAGTTAAGATACTAGCACCATGTAAATGGGCCTTAAAGGTCGCATTTCCCAACCCATTCTCGTGAAATTTTGTGAGAAGATTCGAAAATTATATACAATATGTAACAAAACCCTGTCCGATCCTTGACAGAGCAACTCAGGCCGTCATTATGAACAACTTGTTCTAAGGGACCAACGCTTGAAACTCGAAAAGAAAATCGACATTTTTATACAAAAGTGTTCGGTCGGCCCGGCAATTTGTATGAAAATGTTGATTTTTTCTTGATTGGCAAAGTTGCTCTTACAAGGATCAGACAGGGTTTTTGTTACATAGTGTATATAATAATTATGTTTTCGATCAAATTTCTCGAATTTTTTCAAAATGGCTGAAATTCGTGGGTTGATAACATGAAAAATATCATGTGTCAGCCATTTAAAAAAAAAAAAACAAAAATGAATTTTCATTTGTTTCCCTTTTTAAGACGCAGCTTTTTTCTGAACAACTGTTTTAACGGATAAACTTCCACGGATTGGGGTAATCTACAGTTCACGGAGCCATTAGTTGTTGTATAAACAACCTGGAAGGGACACACCCGTAATAAATCGAGCCACGGGCTGTACTGGATCACTATATTATATTGAAAATAAAATAACATTCAAAAAATCGGCTTTTCCACAAAGTTTCCCGGGCGGCAGCACACTTCAGTATAGAAATGCCAAGTATTCTTTTTTGTTTCTTAATTGTTATTTTAATTTCATTATATATTACTATTGTGATCTTGTATAGGTCATGGTTCCACGTAGTATAATTGCACTTAGGTACAAAGAATCAAGAACTTACCTAGCCTGTCGGCACTTCTTCGCAGGTACTTCTTCGCTTCAAAGGTACCTACATATTTGAATAAAGAATATATTTATATTATTACAAGGTAAATGGATAAAAAAAAAAATTTTTTTTTTATTAGCCTATACTTTCCCACTGCTGGGCAAAGGCCTCCCCTCTAATACGCCACTGATCTCTATCTTGCGCGATGGATGTCCAAGACTTGTCAAAAATCGCCAGATCATCACACCACCTTTGCCTTGGGCGACCTCCCTTGCGACGCCAGCCTACCGGCACCCATTCTGTAGCAATCTTGGCCCACCTATCTGGGTGCATCCTACAGACATGCCCCGCTCAGTCCCACTTGAGTTTGGCTGCTTTTTTGTGCGCCACGCGCACGCCAAAACTACGCCTAGCTAATGCCCAGCACGTAGCGCGCTTTAATTCTTTTTTTAAATTGTTGTATGAATATTGATTCCTATAACACATCACCGAAGTCAACACACGCACGCCTCGCCTACGCCACGCGCTCTCCTTGCCTCCGCTTAGCTTTCGCCTTGTCTCCGCTTAGCTTCCGCCTTGTCTCCGCTTAGCTTCCGCCTTGTCTCCACTCTGCGCCCGCCGGGGCGCTCGCCCCTACTGGACTTCGGTAAATGCAATTTGAGTTGTATTGATGTGTGATAGGTCTCAAATTATTTGAAACAAATGGTCAAATTATACGCTTGGCATGCGCGTGTCGTCTGAAAGCGCCCTAACTCCCGTGTCACTAACTGTCACTGTTTAAATCATCTAAATAAAGTACAGGAGGTAGAGCAGTTGAAGATTTATTTTACATTCGTGATATGACAACCCTAGCGGGCACTCGTTAAAGTATCCTCCATTTCACGAACTTCAAATTCAGGTGCCATTGTACCAAGTTGATAAATTTCTAAATATATACTTGAACCATATTTCAGATCAGTTCGTTGTTGTGATTATTAGGAAGATGATCATGATTCGATTTGGCTTGCATCACAGTTCTAAACTTTCACACATCTAAAATTGCCACACGACCGATACATGAATGACACAACTGACGACAATAATTGTATAAACTTGTACGGCAAATTTTAGAGACATAGCTTGAAAACTGATTTCATGTAAGTATATTCATCTCCGAGGATCTACAGCAAGCACAGAAGATTCAGAAGAAAGATCCTTGTGTGAGCTATCGCGGTCATGGATAGCGGCGTTTGTGGTAAATTCGCTCGGGTTAGGTCGGGTCGGATCGGTGGCCTAGCTCGTATCTTCAATCATCATCATCATCATATCAGCCACAGGAAGTCCACTGCTGGACAAAGGCGTCCCCCAAGGATTTCCACAACGACCGATCGGAAGCGGCCTGCATCCAGCGCCTCTGCTCAGGTCATCTGACCATCTAGCAGGTGGGTGTCCTACCCTGCGCTTGCCGGTACGTGGCCGCCATTCGAGAACCTTTCTGCCCCATCGGCCATCTTCAATAGTCAAGCGTTTTTCATTTCTTTTATATCCATCTCGTTTTTTCGATCTACTACTGTTTCTTTAACCTATTAACACCGTTTCGTCGATACAACGAGCTAGTCACCACACAGTAGGTAATTAGGTAGGAAAACGGACCGCACCGTCCTTCAAGAACCAGCGACCCGTCCGAGAAATGTGCTTGGTCCACCACAAATTAACTTATATTGAGTACTAAAACGAATAAAATAAAATATATGTTAATGCTAATTGAACGCATTAAAACGGTGTAGTTTTGTAAAAATTAAATCTACTTACAATATTTTGCTTAAATATATTTTATGACTTGTTTTCAACAAATACAAAGTTTTAGATTCTTTTAAATCATTTGGTAAGTCATTAAACATTTTTGCTCCTTCATACAATATGTAACAAAAACCCTGTCCGATCCTTATAGGAGAAACTCAGACCGTCAATATGAACAACTTTTCTTTCGAGACCAATGTTTGGAACTCAAAGAAAAATCGAAATTTTCATACAAATTGCCGGGCCGGCCGCACACTTTTGCGAAAAGTTGTTCATATTGACGGTCTGAGTTGCCTTTATACCTAAGAATCGACAGGATTTTACATATTGTATACTCTTATCTACCATGGTTTGTTCTAGGTGTAGGTAATTAGTTTTATTTTGTTTGTATTTTTCAATTATGATGGTTACATTTTCTGATGGTGAAAGTTAGCTGTGTGTGACTTCTTTAGTAACAATTTTTAAATAAAAATGTGCTTTTTGTAGGCATTTTTTTAAATTCAATATGTTTGTTTTTCATATAAAGTTGTCGTTAGATAAATAATCAAAATCAAATAGTGTTTTGTATGTTTGAAGATGTCAATATTGATACCTACTTATGTTTGGAGTTGCGGGGACACAGAAGATCGTAATATCCGTTCTGTATTTAGTACTTAAAATAATTAATTGTCGAAGACTTGAACCATTTTTCGGGTTCCGAAGTCCAGACAAGGAACCCTAATCTTTCGCCGTCTTCGTGTTCGATATAAAATCACTAGAAATGCCTAACAGTAGCTCCACAGATCTGTAAGTAGCTCCTTTGCTAGAACTAGCGTTGCCAGGCGTCCGGATAAAGCCGGACATAGTTAGGCTTTTTGATTGCATGTCCGGCCAAAATAAACGGTGTCCGGATTTTGTTAGGCTTTTTACATTTCGCAAACGAGCGAGCGCTGAGTCTCAGCGCAGGCGATGAGTAGACTATCGGTCGCTCCCGCAAACCTTAAGAAGAAGTAATAAAATTTTGATAAATTCAATTCATTCAAATTTGAGGATAAATTTAATGTTGATAAAGGTTTATCAAGAATTTAATTTATGGTAATAATAAAAAAGCTTGATTTTTCATAAAAAAAAAAATATTGTCGTAATTACCTTTTAATACTGACACACACAATCCTCAATAATGTAGGGTGTCCGGCTGGTCTGTCCAGATATTAGGTTTGGTCACCGTAACTAGAACTATATATAGTATAATTTTTGTTTTATTTTTCTAGTGCTCTATAAGTAACTAGCTTTTGCCCGCGGCTTCGCTCGCGTAGGGGTGTAATTTATCAAAATCCTTTCTTAGGGGATGTCTACGTCATAGTAGCTTTATGCATGCAAAGTCTCAGCCTGATCGGTTTAAAATTGGTAAAGTTTCATACAAACTTTCATCCCCTATTTTATCCCCTTGGGGTAGGATTGATCAAAATCCTTTCTTAGCGGATGCCTACGTCATAATATCTACCTGCATGCCAAATTTCAACCCGATCCGTCCAGTGGTTTGGGCTGTGCGTTGATAGATCACTATGTCAGTCAGTCAGTCACCTTTGAGTTATATATATAACGTAAGTAACGTAAGTAATAAGTAATATAATATAATAGACAAGATATACATTATTGTACATGTATATTTAGCTACGTTGTGATGTCATACCGCTTTTGGATGTCTCTGGCTGGTTCTACATTCAGAGATATGGATTCGTCATATCTTGTTCCACATGGTCGCACACCACCGCCGTCGCTCACTTGTGCCGTGTAGGTACCTGATAACTCTGCCTTTGCTTTAGTATTTACACTAAAAGCAAGCCTGGTGAAGATTATAGTGCTAAGATAAGTTGAGTCACTATTAATAATATTTACTTTCCTTGTCTTATATTGTTACAGTGACAATAATCTTTCATATAACACTCCACTCGATATAGAAGCAGCAAAATTAAAACCCTCACTTTTTATGCATAAACTTTTTTACCGATGTCACCTGGACTTTTACTCCAAAAGGTTCACGATATTCATACGAAGCTACGTGTCCGCGTTGCAGTGTAGAGCCACATTCATTTTTAGGAAAATTTTTGTCGTATTTCTATACAAACGTACTCCCCTGATTTCTCACCGAATAATGCCAGTAGAGAAATGATTTATTCTAAAAAATCTTTGGATATACAAGCATATATTCCTCCTACGTTTTCGTCTCTTTTTTCATAATTTTATTATTTAAATGGATACGAACTTCCATTAACCTGGAAAAATTGAAAGATTTTCCGCTGCGTTCCAATTCCAACATCTAGCAAACAAATTTGACGAGATTATATCACAAAAAGAAAACATGGGAGTGCAGTCATAGCATTTCTTATTGTTTTGAGAAAAAAGAACATAGCATGCACACATATGTACATGCATTAGACTGTTAAATTCAACCTTACTTTTTAACTGCCGTAGTCGAGTAAAATATGTAAGCCCAGGTGATTTTGGCTTATTTTTGAAGGTGAGTCTCTCGAGTGAACGAGAGGTCCCTGTCGTGCCTTATCTTAAACTTTTCTCTTCACTTTGCTGATACGACGTCGTTGTACCTATACGGATATAGAGCTTTGTTCTTCATCATCTATCCTACACGTTCATTTAACAGATGTACTTTACGTAGCTATTTGTTTTTAAACCCCCAAAAAGAAGAGGGGTGTTATGAGTTTAATAATAATAATAAAATGAAATAATTTCCTCCAAAAAATAGACTATAAATATACATATATATTTTTTCTATGTGAAATAAACTCACATGTTGGAACTACGAAAACATTTATTAGTAAATCTAACTAAAGCATACAAGCCATCATCTATTAATAAACACTAACCTACGAAAAACATGTTGTTATGTTCATTTCAACACTATTTTCATATTATTGGTATTTTTAACTTCAAACATATTTTCAAAATACTATTGACTTACATACACTGACAAATAAAACAAAAATCAAAATCGATATGGACCTTATAGAATCATAGGTCGTATTAAAATAAAAAATAAAAAAACTAAGGAAACCTTTTTTCCTTTACATATATATACACAAAAAAGACTTAATCAATTAATAAACATATGTGTTTGTAGTTAAGTTTGACGTGTCTGTGTGTCTGTCGTGAACTAAACAATGAGCCGATTTTGATGCGGTGTTTTCGTTTGAAAGCTGACTTGATTGAGATGGTTCTTGGCTTTTTTGGAATGGAAAATGGTTCAACGGTTTAAAATTTATGGGGGGTGTATCCTTGAAAGGATTTTTTTAATTTTCTTAGCACATAAACTTATTATACCTAAATGAATTTTTATTTTCCATTAACTGGTGCCTGCAATTTCATCCGAATGGAAATCCTTTTCTCTAACCCTCATATTCATAAAAAAATACAACCGTTTGTTAAACTTATTTTAGTTAAAACATTTTTTGTCCCTTTTCCTCTTCTTAATATTTGACATTGAAAGAACGAGACAAAACATATTTTAACTAAAGCAGGTTTAGCAAACGTTTGTAATTTTTTATGAATTTGGGGGTAAATGTTCCAAAAATCCACTATATGCGTCACTGGCAGAATACAAATATTCCGAGAGCTGGTAGCCATTTTTGGGTAGGTATTTGAGGCAAGCTGAAAAACTTGTCTTATTTTTCTCCTACACAAAACTACAGACCTGGCTAAAAACTAACTATAAACTAACAGCATTTATGTATACATACATACATAATATCACGCCTATTTCCCACAGGGGTAGGCAGAGACTATGGACCTTCACATGCTACGATCCTAACAAACCACTTTCGCTTCATCTACACTTTATCTTCATACATGACCTTCGGTTACGGGTACTTTTTACGTCTCCTTTTTTCAGAACGTCTGCAATCTGGTCGCAGAATGTTCGCCGAGGCCGACCCTTTCCTACAGTTCCTATGCTGCTATCATTTTTTGTCGCTTAGAACCGTCATTCAGAGTCAGCAAGAGAAAGCCACGGAACGGCATGCATCAAATAGCAGCATAGAAAAGTGCTGCTTCATGCTGCCAAATGTAGCCCAAGCCTAAAGAGTGCTTTCCTTGAATAAATAAGAATTTCCTTTGACAACCTCCGTGGCGTAGTGACTAGTAAAAAAAAAGGCACATGTCAAAGAGTCAAAATCAAAAATCATTTATTTATGTTTGGACATTTCAGACGACCTCCGTAACTCAGTGGTCACCATTCTAGTCCGCCACCCAGTGGTTCCGGGTTCGATCCCCTGTCAGGGCAAGATGGAAAATGGTCTTTTTCAAATTGTCCTGGTTCTTGGATGTTTATCTATATCATCATCATCCGAGCGTATTCCCGGTTGCATCCTCAGCAGTAACGCTTCAGAGCCCGGGGTCCGCTACCTAACCAAGGAGATTTGACTGGTTTTTATACAGAGCGACTGCCATCTGACCTCCACAACCCAAAGGGCAAACCAGGAACCAATCCTTGGATAGTTTGATGATCAAACGCTAGGTGGCGTTCGGGACCCACAGTTTTACGTGCCTTCCGAAACACGGAATCATCTTTTTTTTCGGATATCTAATCAGGTGATTCAAGCCTGCAATATCCTATCCAGACTGGAAACAACTTTTCACAAAGTATGCTTCCCAGTGGGAATCGAACCCATGACCTCCGGGTCACAAGGCGAACGCGTTGACCACTGGACCACGGAGGATGTTTATCTATATATGTATTTGTTATAAAATATAATATCGTTGAGTTACGAGTAGTATCCCATAACACAAGTCTCGAACTTACTTTGGGACTAGCTTATTCAGTGTAATTTGTCCCTATATATTTATTTATTATTTTTATACATAAAGGTACAAGGTTGATAATCACCATGTGTATAATAAAATAAAAATTCTGATAACTGCAACAACGATATATTTCTTTACAACATCAAAGAGTATAGAGATAACTGCGCCCACTCACAACTAGTTTTTAGACGCATAGAAAAAGTGCAAAAATACACACATAACCTCACACTTAACATTAGAAGGCATAACAATGTGGCGTATTTATAACCTTTAAACGCGCATAAATTTCAATTTTCATAAAACTTAGAACATTAATTCATAATATTGGTATTAGGTACTCTGATCAGTAATAATAAACATGAGAAAATAGAAAACAATTAAATAATCTAGAAGTATTCAAAAACTAACAATAACAAACAATAGTAACTAAGTTTTTATTTATTTATTATTTTTATTAATCTATTATCAAAATACTTAAAACAATTAGAATACCAATACAATTTGTTTGTTAAACATAATGTCGATCGAACAATTTTAAGTTTCGAAACAAAAAAATATTTCTATGGAATTAGGGCTCAATATTTTTATGTAGTATTTGAATTCTCTTTGATTTTTATTGTCACAATAAAGTTGACATGGCATTACTCAAAAGCAAAAAAAAATTAAAATTACCTATTAAACACAAAAATTTTTGTTAATTAAGTGTTTAATGGGTAATTCCTAAAAATTTTAAATCTAATCTCTTTTTGGTACTTTTTTTAAATTCCCCTTAAGATTGCCCGTAAAAAGTTAAAACAAATAATTAAAATTAATTATGTCCAAAAATAATTTTAGCAAGTTACCTACTTGCAAGGGACAGGAATACCGATATATCGATACCCGATATCAGTATTTAATATATCGATACAAATATCGCTAAAATACTGGTATCGGCTATCGATATATCGATACAAAATATCGGTATTCCTGTCCCTGTCCCTGCTACTTGCTTATAGTTTTTTTAATTATGCAACACAGCAACTTGATTTACTTTGTTGATGTGTAGATAACCTTCCGGGTAGGTTATCTACACATCGTAACGACAGCTTTTTTTAAAATTAATCAATTATCATTAAATAGAGAAAAATAATGCGATATACTATCATGAGTTTGTTAAAACACTTCAAGTACAGTAGCGCTATTCTAGGGGGATTTGAACTATCATTTACTGCATTCATCTGGACATCGCATAAACGTATCTCCCCTGTTCCCCCAAAAGGAAAAGGCGCGGAAACAAGGAGAAGACAGGAAAACCATCTCGTTTTCCTGTCTTTTCCTTCTTTTCCCTATTCGTTTCGGCTTTGTATGTCAACCCACTCCATAATTTTCTATCGTTCGCCATCTCTGCACTAACCCCCGTTCCCCCATATCCGATCTCACGCATTCTTCCCACGTCTTTCTCAGCCTTCCCCTCTATACCCGTCTATTTTTAAGTCGGTAATTTTTTTTGCCAAATGGTCGGCATCCCTACCTATCCTCTATAGAAAAAAAATACGTACACGCCGTGTCTATGCGAAAAAAACGCAGCATGCTTGAGCATTTTACAAAATAACCTTAAATTATGAAACTAGCAATACTCTAGCAGTTCGTTGATGTTACAAGGTTTGTCGCAGCACTCGTTGACGACTCCTGGGGCTGGGTACCGCTTGCCACGTGATGAATAGCTCAGAGCCCTGGCTTTCTGAGGACCCATCCACGGCCAGGACATGTCTTGATCCTTGTAGTATGGCGGGAGGATTGTATCTGCAAGGGGAAATTTTAAAATAGAAACTGTTTTGGACAACACTTTTTCGAGGAATGAATTTTGTTCGACATAAAGCCGTTCTCGTTATTTAGGTAAGATTATTTATTTATTTACCAATTTATGTACACGGAAAATTTATACAGAGCATACATTAAATAAAAGTTGTACAAAGGCACTACTTATCTCAAAAGGGATCTCTTCCAGTAGGCCTGTGAGAGGAGATGTTTATGTAAGAGTAATTATACAGGCGTGTTTATACATAAAATAAAGGAGGAAGAAAATTAAAATGACATAAACTACACAAACTAGATATAAACATACATATCCTGCAGAAAAAAGTCGTGCACGTCACTGGATCCTCATGGATGAGGTCAAAACATGACGGCCAGTAGCTGACTCTCCAAATGAGTCACCCGTTTAATTCATGCTAATAAATAACATTCTGGTCCTGCAAAAATAGTTTTTTTTTTCAAAACTAAATACCGACTTTTCACCCAAACTACACAACCAATTCTGATAACATTTCTATGGGACCATTTGACAAGTAAGTATTCTCTTTTAAACAAAAATATTGTTTGAAATCGGTGTAGGAGTCTTCGAATAATAGTTATAAATAAATAAAAAGAATAAAAGATTCCGACGAATTGATTACCTTCCTTCTTTTTAGAAGTCGGTTAAAAAGACACGATGTACTTACCACCTGCTTTTTATTATCCATGTGGTTTTGGCCTAGAATGTGAATACTCTGTCTCTTATTACGCTCATATGGCATACACTTGTATATTCTAAATCTTTGTATGGCATACGAACGGGACTAAAGGAACAAGTCATTATTACAAAAAAAAAACCGACTTTCTTTTCATATACCTAGTGTCACTCTCACGTTAAATACGAATCTAATGACACCTCCATCGAAGCGCTCAGGCTGCAGAGCGTGCCAAACAATTATAGCTACACACATGACATACATGCATACATACATACTCTCGAAAAACATAACCCTCCTTCTGGCGCAGTCGGGTCAAAATAGCACTGATATTTCTTCCAAAATCCAATGAGGGTTGGCGTCAGGTAGGCAACCGGCTGTAAAAGCTTTTCCTACTTTCGGAAACAATGACATCTTCCTGACATGCTAGCCTGGAAGAAAAAAAAAACGCAGAAAGTACCAGATGCTTCTCTTTCAGTGAAATTCAAAGCCGATCGAGGGAATGGGCGAGAATCTGAATTTTCTAACTTATCGTGGCCGGAGATCCAGAACCCAGAACCTTTACAGCAGCGGACAAGGACGAAACTATACATCCGTGCACAGTGCTCACGTCAATGTGCGAGTGCGACATACGCGAAAACGCGAGAACGGGGGAGAGGTGTGGGGACGGGGATAGGGGACGCATATTGCGTGGGACTTTAGACTTTCCGTTCTGTATTTAATAGATACTGAATTTCGTCACTGGACGAGCGCGGTTAGGGTAGGAATACGACCGCCGGAGAACTGTCCGGACGTGCGCGCAGGTTGAACTATGCGAACATTTGAAAAATACCGCGCTAAAGATTCAAATTTAAAGATTCAAATGTTTATTCAGTAATTAGACCTTTACAGGCTAACATTTAAAATATTCGTTTTATCAAACAAACCCGGTCTGCCTGCTATTGCCGCTTTGAGCTGACTTCTTTTATATTAATTCTGTACTTACGCCACGGGGTCGTCGATTGTGCATAAAACTGACCATAACGGGTGCCTATTTCGGATCGTTTTTCAGCTTTTTCATCGTAGCAGAGCACCGCTAGCGTCCTCGCCAGTGTTCGCCCGCAGTACATCTGAGGGTCGATGTTCTGCAATGAGATCCGTCCGCCGCCGATGTGGGCCGCACACGCAGATATCACTGCTAGGAGCGCGAGCACGCAAAGAGTCTGGTGGTGCTTCATCTGAAAATAAATACTTCCAGTGTCTTGGCTCTGTGACCTGTAGACATCGCGGGTCACCCCGACTCGTTGAAGTTTACCGGATAAAAAAGTTGTTTAGACAAAAAAGTTGAGTCTTTAATAAAGAGTAACACAAAAGTATTAGGACATTTTTTATTTTTTTCATACATACACTTACATATTTTCACGCCTATTTCCCATGGAGGTAGGCAGAGACTATAGATTTCCACTTGCTACGATCCTTGCAAACCTCTTTTGCTTCGTCAACACTCATTACTCTTTTCATACATGCTCTCCGGTTATAAGAACTTCTTACTTCACCTTTTTTCAGAACGTCTGCAATTTGATCGCGAACGTTCGTCGAGGTCGACCCTGTCCAGTTTTCACATCCACATGCGCACGATAATTTTTTTAGTTAGTCTTCTTTCATTCATCCTTTCAACATGTCCAAACCACCTTAACATTCCTTTCTAAATTTTTGTCACTATATTTTCTTTTACCCCACACCATTCACTTATTATATCATTTCTTATCCGGTCTTTCAAAGTTACACCACACATACTTCTTAAAGCTCGCATTTCAACTGCATTTATCCGACTTTCATTCTTCTTCTGCCATACCCAGCTTTCACTACCATACATAAGAGTAGGTATCAACACTCCCTGATGAACAGCAAGATGTGCTTTATCAGACACCTTCCTACTGTTCATAAAAGAATGGTGAATTTTTTTTTTAAATATATATGGACAAATTACACTGATTGAGCTAGCCCCAAAGTAAGTACGAGACTTGTGTTAGAGGATACTAACTCAACGATACTATATTTTATAACAAATACATATATAGATAAACATCCAACACCCAGGACAATTTGAAAAAGGCCATTTTCCAACTTGCCCTGACCGGGGATCGAACCCGGGACCTCTGGGTGGCGTACTAGCGTGTTGACCATTACACCACGGAGGTCGTAAAAAATATCACGTCACGGAAATATGAGAGTTGACAAATTAAAAAAAAATCAACTCTTAGCAATTTCGAAAATTTTCAAAAGTATCAATAAGTACATATTTAGCTATCCGTATTAGGGCGCGACTTTCTTGTATGTAAATTTTTTTTATCCTATTAACTTCAACGAGTTCGGTGGAGCTAATCCGCTTGGGTATGACGGTGACATTCGTTCTCCTACGAATCTCCTCATTTCTGATTCGATCGCGTAGAGAAACACCGAGCATAGTCCTCTTCATAGCCCGTTGAGCGACCTTGAGCCTTCTTATGAGGCCCATAGTAAGGGACCACGTTTCAGAGCCATAAGTCATCACTGGTAACACAGTAACATACATTGTTTAAACTAACCTACGTATTTATCAACTATTGGCGAACAGACTTTAGACGATCAGTTTTTTTTACATAGTATAATTAATAACTTACCTTCGCTTTGGTCCTTTCAGATCTTACACGGCTTACACCTCAATGTGGGGTTGAACCCGACTCCCACGCTTTATATACTGAATTTGACTTATATAAATATTCATAAACGTTGTGAACGATTAGAGTAGGTAATGAGATGCGAACTTTCTACTTCAATAAATAGGTTATGGATGAAATAATATTAGTACTTACTCGTTCGTGTAGAAGGTATACTGCATAAGTACTTTTTTTCATGCCGTTTAGGTCCCATAATGGGGGGGCAAAGAACTCCCCTTGTTTCCAGCAATTTCGATCTTTAGCTATTTCTTTCCAATCCTTGCCAATCCAATCCAAAGTAGGCAGGTCGTCTCTCCATCAAATAATTAACATTTTAAATTGTTTTCTTTTTTCGGTAGGAGTTTTTCTAAGTTCGGCAAAGATCAAAATCTCGTTATCAAACGCCATCCCAATATAATTGATATTAAGTGACCGATTTTAAAACCACATCCAAATCTTTTAAATTAAAGAATTAAAGAATTTATTTGAACATTTGAAACATAGGTGCATTTAAAAAATTATGATCGTAAACAAACCGCTATAGTATAAAACTGTGTTGCAGTTGTTTACGCCCAAATCCGGAATATGGTTATCAGCAAACATTTAACAAGGTTCATACTTAATTATAAGTGGTGAGAAAAATACAAATTACATACAATTTACATACTAAACTTAATCTATTTTAAGGTGCAGGGCTTTGGGAGGGGGCTAGGGAGTTATACGTGGGGCGCACTATAAGTTTCCGGAATGAATATGAAAAAATACTATTAAAGGTACAAAATTAATTTATTGTTTTTCAAAATAATCTCCCTTGGCGTCTATGCACTTTTTCATTCGATGAAACCAGTTTTGAAAACTTTTGTGCCACTCCTCTGTGGTGACCTCTGAAACGTGTTTTTCATACTCCTCGACAGCCTCTTCTGGTGATGAAAATCGTTGACCGCGTAATTGGTTCTTAATTTTTGGGAACAGAAAAAAGTCACAAGGTGCCAGGTCGGAACTGTATGCAGGATGACTCATGAGTTCTACATTTTTCGCCTTCAAAAAGTCGTTGGTCTGTCTGGCCGTGTGAGAACTAGCATTGTCGTGGTGCAGGATGATACGGCGTTTACGGTTATTTTTACGGAGTTCGTCAATAACTTCCGGCAAACAAATGGTCGTGTACCAGTCACTATTCACTGTACGACGATTCTCTAAAGCAACAGTAGCCACGTGTCCAGTTTTATTAAAATAAGAAGCAATCATCCGCTTAGATGCACTTTTCACGCGCGCCACTTTGGTTGGTTTCGGCTCATCTTGAAAGACCCATACGCTCGATTGCTGCTTTGTTTTGGGATCGTAGCAATAAATCCATGTTTCGTCACCTGTTACTATGTCCCACACCAAATTTGACGCACCTTCGTTGAATCTGGTAAGCATGGCACTGCACCAAGTGACGCGGTCCGTTTTTTGAGCCTCGGTCAAGTTGTGTGGGATCCACCGCGAGCACAGCTTTCTCACACCCAAATGTTTGTGTAGGATTAATTGTATTTGACTCATGCCTATTTCTAAGGATGCGCGAATTTCATGGTAGGTCACATGCCTGTCTGTTTCAATCATACGGCGCACAGCATCGATGTTTTTGTTGGTCACAGCGGTGGACGGCCGACCATCGCGAGATTCGTCACTGAGATTGATACGACCACGCTTGAATTCTGCAAACCAGCTATAAACAGTTGTCTTGCATGGTGCTTCATTGCCAAAAGCTGTTTCAAGCCGAGCGATGCTCTGTTGAGCTGTCAAATTACACTTAAAATCGTAGAAAATCATACTACAAAAATTTTCCCGAGTTAAATCCATGTTGATGCAGACACACAATTTTTTAAATGGCGCCACAAGGTAAAAACAAAAGACAGTCAGATGAAACAAACTGCATTCTACAGCCAAAGAGTTCTATTTTCAAATGTTGCAATAAATTTTTAAATATTGTTTATGTAAGTGGCCAGTTCCGGAAACTTATAGTGCGCCCTATGTATGATTTGTGTAGCTGAAAGTGTTGAGTGTATGTGTGACAGTGTTTGTGTGTTTGTTTGTAATAACTTTATTGTACTATGAAAACACACAAAAAATACATAAAACAACAACATAAAGAGTAAATTGACAGTGTGTATTTGTCTATAGGTTCATGTTTGGAAGCATAAACTATATATCGGACTTTTTTATGAGATTTTCAGTCTCCTCATAAGTAATTCCTAGTAGCCATTTATAAAGTTTTCGTTTGCATTCGTGGCGCGTAAGCGGATAAATTACTAAAATCCTGTTTAGGTCGTTGTAGACTTTTGGGCTCAGGTACTTGAAGTGACGCCGAGTCAAATCGAGTCTAGATGACAATATCCTGCATACCCTATCATATCTACGCTTGTCTCTAATAAAGTTGGGATTGAAGTGTAATTGAGTGTGTTTCCGGAGAAGAATGCTCGAAATAAACAGTTTTCTCACGGACAGTACTCCACTTAAGGTATATAATTCTGAAGTAGGAAAACGCAAAGGCTTCGACAGCATTACCTTGAGGATGAATCTTTGTGCTCTTTCCAACCGCAACAATGTTGTTTTGGCGGCACCACCCCATACAGAAACGCAGTAAGCTAAGACAGATTGGGCAAGAGTATAATAAACCGTTTTTAATAATGGGATGTCGGCCACCGAGCGAAGAGTTTTAAAGCAGTAAGTAAGTTTGCGCGTACGACTAATGAGACACTCAACTTGTGGTTTCCAACTCAGCACATTGTCAATAAGAACGCCAAGGTATTTTATTACCTCCTCGCGCTTTAAGGGGCAACAATTACAAGCAGAAGACGCACTGATACTACAATAATGCACGAGAATAGAGAATGTAAGTGGTGGTAGTGTTGATTTACAAGGTGAGAACGGCACATACTTGGTCTTATCCAAATTCAATGTAAGTAAGTTTCCTGACAGCCAGTTCATGACGGTATGCAAAGCAGCTTCAGCATTAAGCTGTACCTCATCCCAAGTCTTGCCATTAACAACCAATGCCGTGTCATCTGCATAAGTGACTATTTTGCAATGAGGTAAATTTAGTTTGCAGAGGTCATTTACATAAATGAGGAAAAGGGTAGGTCCAAGCACACTACCCTGGGGTACCCCGTAAGTAAGAGCTAGGTCTTGGCTGATGTAATCACCAATTTTTACACACTGGGTCCGGCAACCCAAATAGCTAGAAAAAATTTCAAGAACAATGCCTCTCACGCCAATAAGTTCAAGTTTTTTTAATAGTTTGGCGACAGAGACAGTGTCAAATGCCTTAGATAAATCCAAAAAGATGCCCAATGACTTACGCTTTTTATAAATGGATTCGGATTCTCTTTTTAACATCTGTTTTTTACTATATAATTTGAATTACTTTTTGCCATTCCGCCACCAGTTAGTTCATGCAAACTTTTGCCGGCCGGCGCCCACCCACTACTGTTAGTCCCAGCATACCTGCCATAAAGGGCCCGTGTGCACCCGCCACCAACAGCTGATGCATGCTCCCTTGCATGCTGCTGCATCCGCTGCGGCTTGCGTGTTTCGCCTCTCCACGAGGCATCCTCAGCGATTCGACGCTTGACCGCCGAACGATCAACAATTTGATTGGTGCCTGAGTTTATATAGATAGTATCTAAATTTGACTTCTGCAAAGTAATAACTGAATCTATTACCCATCTGTTTTATGTTATCTATTATTATGTAACATCATCAACTAACTTATTCTCTATACATGGTCTTCGGCATCATTGCGTGACCATTGACAGACCTTGGAATCCAAAGGATGCAAACGGGATCACGCTATGACCTAACCTTATGCGGAGGCAGCCACAAACATAGGCATGTTGTAAAAGTTACATCTTACGACTTTATACCTATAGGGCTGACAAAGCATGTTGAATCTTGCGGCTCTAAGCACAGGGCCGCATAACCCAAAACCCTTTTAGCGAGATGGTGGGCAAGAGCATGAACAATAATCTAAATATATATAAAACTAACTAACCAAGTAAGATCTTCACATTCCTATGTCTTCACAGCACTCGTTTAGTAGCAAATTAATGAGGATGCTGTCAACTGGGACCGTAATCAATTCAGACCGCGGTCCCAGTCGCAGGGTCCAAATATTTTTTTTTCCAGCGGCTAGGACCACTCATAAATTAATTTAAAAAAAACAGTACATTCGTTTGAAAAAAATATTCAAAGTACTAAGTAATTAAAAAAACTGTTTTTTTAGATATCAATTATTTATGTAATTAAAAAATATTTAACACTGATTACCATTCAATTTATTTAAAATTTACGTAAGAAGGTAATAAAAATTACACATAAATCATGCTATCAATAATCACGCGACAACATGCTAGTTCAATAAAAAAAATCAAAGAGTTGTTCTTTTATTATATAATGTAAGGTATGTCTGTCGAATTCCGCCTATCTAAGGTTAAATCTTACTGATCTGTGTAATTATGAAGATAATAAATAAAAAAATGAGTGGTTCAAGAGTTTGTTTAATGCTTAATTAAAGGATCATACAAAATTAAAAAATAATAATATCCCAAACACAGAAAATAATAATGTTTAACACATGGCGTTTGGCAGAATTAACCTACTTGGGTTTAATTTCGCCTATCATACTTCTTTTGAAATCTCTTCTTACTTAATCTTAATCTAAGTTTTTATTAATTATGAACAGATTCAGTCATAATACAACTTTTATTATAATCAGTCTTTTAATTTTTTAATACTTTTTTCACAGTTTTATTTATGTCTAAATAAAATATTCAATTACTAAGGTAATAACGATAACCCGTATAATTTTTCCATCGCACATGAAAGAGAAACAATAAAACTATCTTATAATATACTAATTGAATAAAAAATATTTCCATAAAACAAATCTACGGTAGGCGTTATTCAACTCAGTCGGGGTAATTACGCCCATGAATTTTCGAATGTTTAATATCATACTATCTAAAGGAGATCAGCAATATAAAACACATATAATGCGACACAAATAAGTTAAACAAAAATGGTGGACTTCAAAGCATTTTTGTACAAATTCCCGGCACCTAGGTTGAACCAAAATGGCGGTTATCGACGCAGATATAAATAAAGCGCCGACGATCGCCATTTTGTTTCAATTTACGTGTCGTGAATTCGTACAAAAATGCTTTGAAGTCCGCCATTTTTGTTCAACTTATTTGTGTCGAATTGAACTTAATAATCGTTTTTTAGTCACAACCACCAGGACAATTAAATATTTCAAAGTCATTTTTAGTTAGCCCGACGCATTCCTCATGATACCATTTTTCACAATTAATGCATGGTCTCATATCTGCAATACGATCTTCATGGCAAGCATAGCAGTACCATATATCTTTATTCTCTTTACCTTTTTTCTTATTTTTTTTATCTACTTCCCTATTTTTGGTTCTTTTGTTTTTTGTCCTGTTATGTTCTTCTTCTTCTTCTGCTCCCTTTTTCTTTTTAGTGTTACCATCTTTCACTTTTTCAACTCCTTCCTTGCTTTTATTAATTTTGTAATTTGTTTTGGTTTTCACTTTTTCTATTTTCAAATTCTTGGCATCGTTAAATAGAGCTTTCGTGACTCTTTGGCCTTTATAATTTAAAGCCTTTCGGCGAGGTTTCTTTTTGGTGACTGCATAATTCGGTGTAGGCATAAATAGTTCAAATTGGGATTTTCCAGATAACTTCGCCAATGGAACATTATCTTCTAAGTTAGTTTCACTGTCTGATCCTGATGAAAAGAGTGGAGTTTGATTTACAAGTGGTCTTGTAATAAAACGGGTCATAATATCCGAAACATCCTCTTCATCAGATACATCTGTAGAACTGCAAGAAAATATCCTTGCAGGTCGTGAACTACTTGTTGAAGGTCTGACCATCGGTGACACCAACGTAAGGACGCTAGGTGGAGTAACATTCGGTGATACAGGCTTTGATGTAGTTACTGTTGACCCAAGTTGCTCAGCCATTGTTCTTGGTGGAGTAAATACTTGTGGTTGTATAATTTTTAATCCATCATCAGAAGCATCTTCACAACAAGTCTCATCAGAGGACGAACTATAACATACAAGTCTCTTTATAAAATGAAATCCTCTTTGAGATGAGGCCGCTGACGTGGATGGAATATTTTCTGCAATATTCTCAGACATTGTATGCAATGGAGTATCTTTGTGTGAAGGGGTTGTTGAAGTTTCAGCAAGTAAACTTTGCAGGTCTTCATGGTCAATAGCTAATGGAGAAGAAGCGTGAGATTCAACTCCATCTTCGTGTTGAGGAACTTGCTGTTCAGTTAAAACGGATGGTGCAAATGCAGTGTCAGGTAAAATATCTGGATTGTAAGGATACAATCCTGTAGCTCGAAAACCGCTTGTGATGTTGTCATGTGACATGCATTTAGACCATATTTTTGATAAAATCTGATTGAACTCGGGGCGCGTCAATTTTTGAGCATGGGTTTTGTAAAAATGTTGTAAGACCTCTTGGTCCCAGTAGGTCTCAAAAGGCTTATAACACGATTTGTCAAGCGGTTGCAACTCGTGTGTGGTATTGGATGGAAGGCAGTATAAAGTGATCCCAAGTAAGTCAGCTTCTTCGGCAATTCTAAAATCTAAGTGACACTTTGCCCCGTCGAAGACCAAGAGGCAGTTTCCCGCAGTCTTATGTTTAGCAAAATGTCTCAAGAATTCAATGAACAGTTCTGTCGTCATGCTACCTTTTGGTGCCATCCTCACAATTGAGCCTGTTGGTAATTTTTTTTCAAACTCAGGATTTCTTCTAACTCCTTTAAATATTATCATTGGGGGTATTGGCTGCCCCACCGCATTTGCACAGCCCACAATTGTGACGTTTTCACCATGTTCTGATGCTTGAATATGAACTCTCTTTGATCCTTTTTTTGTTATAACGGTTGGTTGTTTATGTATTGTTAAGCGGCACCCCTTTTCATCCATGTTATACAGTCTTTCGGGATTGTAGTGTATACCAAGTTCGTCGTATAGCTTTTTAATTTCTTTGAAATGATGAAACACGATGGATTTGTTCAGTTTTTGGCCTCTTGCTTGATTTAAAAATTGAGCTTTTCGTTTTGCTACTTCGTTATTTCTTTTCAAAAATAGTTTAAGCCAATCTTGGCCAGCCAGGCCTGATTTCTTGTTAAAATTATTCGGGATGTTGTATCTCTCACAGAAAACAAATACTTGTTTTCGTATCATTTTTGGTGTAAGCGGGATACCCAAGTCTGAGAATCGGATTATTCTGTTCACAAAATCTCGTTCCTGCTCCTTCGTTAATATTGTCTTGCGTCCTAAATCAAGTTTGGATTTCCCGCTCTTCAAATAATCTCTTAGTGTCCTTCGAGGAATTTTATATAATTCAGACGCTTTGTATGAAGATAACGAGCCTGTTCGAACAGCAGTGACAGCTGCTTCTAAATCGCTTTGTGTCCATGCGTTACGTTTTTTCTTTTCAGACATATTGGAAACCTGTAACATAAATAAATAAATATATAGAGACAGATCACACATAACATGCCAAAAAATAAATAAGTTAAGTATGCCACACATAAAGCCTCGAACGATACAGCTCACACAAACAAAATGCTTAAGCCGTTCAAGAGTGAGTGACGAAGCTTACTACTAACTCACAAAACTTACATTTTTTGTGAACTTGTGAAAAAGAGGTTAATTTTCACATTTTTAGGCTTTAATAATTCACTAAATTGATGCAAGGCAAGAATATGTAAATTACGCCTATGTGTAAGGTAATTCCGCCTACGATAACATTTGGCGTGTGTAAATACGCCTAGGCGTAATTAGCTCTCGCATCTAGTTTCAAGAAAAGTTATAAGAAATAAAAATGTACGATATAATATTAATAATAACAAGCTGAATATGGATTAACAAATAGTTATTTTTAATAGTGCAAGCCACATTTTGGAGGAAAAATACGAAAATAATGAGATCTTACCGAAAACAATCCGCTCTCTGCTGATAAAAATTGCACGCGGCTGCTCGCGCCGAACGTCGCTCCACTACTAGATCGCGGTGTGTGCGGGGTCGCGGGCGAGGTTCGCAAGCGCAACGAGACATAATCACCTCTATGCGTGAGCCATAAGATTTGTTTTTAAAATACATTTACATAGGATTTCGGAGCTTAGGCGTAATTAGCTGGTAGGCGTAATTTGACAGACATACCTTATATTTTTTTCACTGACTGTACTGTTTTGGCTTGAACAATATTTTTTTTTATTTATGCGTGGTCCCAGTCGCTGGAAGAAACATATAAAATTTTTGATTCCGGCGACTGGAACCGCGGTCCGAGTTGATTGCGGTCCCAGTTGACGGCATCCTCAATTAATTTTATTTCACCATGTACACTTGAAAATTTACAAATAAAACCTTATAAAAGTAAGCATAGTAAGCACCTACATAGGTGCTACTTATTTGTAAAGAAATTGGAAGAGGTAATTGGCTTGTACAATACAAGAATAAAATAATAAACATACCTACATAAACGTAGTACGTAAAATAAATGTTGATAGGTCCTCGTTGTTCATCATCAACATTTTAGCACTCTTTTTTATCTTCTCTTTATCCCTTAAGCTGTGACACAGCTTCACTTCTAGTTCTAAAGTTTAGAAAGCGTATGAAAGCGGTAAACACGTCCCGGAAATCTGTTTGTTTACAGTTTAAACGTCAAGGCCACTGATCTCTATCAGAAAGGGCAACGTCGCGGAATAGCCCCCTAAAAAAAGCGGACACCATTGAAACGCTGAGCAGTGACTGTAATACCGATATTTTGTATCGATATATCGATACCCGATATCAGCATTTAATCGATTTTTTTATCAGTATATCGACATATCAATTATATATTATTCTTATTTTTATTCATTCCATTCTTTCGTCCCTATGAGATATAAAAAACTTTCAATTTAGATTATACCTATTATAATATTATATTATATCGTCAGGCTGCTTAGCTCCTAGTGGGGAGAGGCTGGTGTACTGAGATACAGGCTCTGCTTAGTTCAGACACACCAGTCTCTCACAATCTTGTATTACAATTTGCCATTTAAAATCTGACTATAGTCTTAAGTGTGTATTTTTAGGTATAAGATTGTGGAGAAAATAAAGAAATTTTGAATTTGAATCAATACAAATATCGATATAATATCAGAATTTTACACAAAAATCGATATAATACCAGAATTTCGTACCGATATATCGATATATTGATATATCAATACAAAATATCGATTTTACTGACCCTGACGCTGAGGCTTGCTAGACGGATAAGAAGGCCAGCATTGTCGGTTGGCATACTTTTATTAATTCTCTGGTATTTGTCAAACAATAAAGCCGACCCTAAGCAACCACTACTTTACGTTCTATTCCTTTATCTCATTGACAGTTGTGCCGATTGGGTAGTTTCTACGGGTCTGATCAGCACGGTTCGGTTTTCAATACATACTGATAAGAAATCTTCATTGCGAAAAGCCGACAGGCATAACGGCGCAGTTGCCTAGCCGAGTGATTATGTACGGCAGCGGAGCGGTTTGTGATTCCCGAACATCATCTACATAGAGGAGCTTGGTGGCCCGGCGGGAGTACGCATTACTAGCGCTTTCGCAAGTTAAGCGACACCGGGCGTGGTCCGCACTTGGATGGGTGACCACAAGTGGCACAAAAGTTTCTCGAGCTCCTCCTTGCTTCGGAAGGCACGTATAAGCCGTTGGTCCCGGCTGACGTCATTATATGGCAGTCGTCAAGCTATGTCAGATGCCTTTAGGCAGCCTGAAAAATCTGACACCAGTGTTGGCCACTTACACACTCGAAAAAACAAAAAAAAAACAAAAATAGGTATATACGATTTTACCGCCCGGCTGTGCCGATAAATGCCAGCCCGAATATGTATGTAGCAAGCCCGAATTAAAACTACTGGGTATTTAGGCACTTTTTTTTATGTATCATCGTCATCGTCATAACAGCCGCATAACGTCCACTGCTGAACATAGACCTCACCGAAAGATTTTCAAAATGACATTTAGAACTTAGGGCGGCCTGCATCGAGGGGAATTTTTTAAACCGTTTTGAAAAAATCTTTGATTGTAAATTCCTAAGAAATTTTATCGAAATCGGTTGTGTAGTTTGGTTTTAAACCAAAAAACTGGAAAAAAATATGTCGTCTAAGTATAGGTTACACGCAACTGTTTTTTTGGTAAATAATAAATTATGTTTCCATTTCTGTCTCGATGTCCTCTTACTTGTTTTCATATAAGATAGTTGATGTTTGAAGTTTTGAACTCACACAGTATATTTCGATTTACTTTATTTTTTAGTACATTTCTGGCCTTAAGAGGGCACTACCTACATGGTGGTATTGATTGCCTATGACGAGCGGGCAGTCAATAGTCCTAGCCATCCGACGATACCTCATATTATCAAGGTATCATAGATATCTTTTAAGTTACGCGGGAACAGACGAACATACATACATACAAATATAGCGGCGAAACACGTAAACCCTCCTTTTGGCCTCGCCGTATTTGAGTATACTGACCAGTATAGGGTGACTCTCTTCATACCGGTATAACACCCCTTATCCCCTTACCCTTCTTTGACATAATTACAAGTGCTACTTTCTGCAACCTTGCTCAGGTCGTCTGACCACGCAGGTGAGTGTCCTACGCTGCGCTTCCCTATAGGTGGCCGCCTTTCGAGAACTTTTCTGCTATCGGCAATCAGTTCGATATAATTTTTCCAAACTAAAATCGAATTCACCCCCCAAACTTTACGACGGATTTTTATAAAATTTCTATGGGACCACCTGACAAGTTTGCCCTTTAAAACAAAAAAAAGATTTTTTTAAATTAGTCCAAGCATCTTCGAATAATCGGCAAGCGCAGCGCAGGACACCTACCTGCTAGATGGTCAGATAACCTGAGCAAGGTTGCAGGAAGGCGCTGGATGCAGGTCGCTTCCGATCGGTCGTTTTGGAAATCCTTGGGGGAGGCCTATGTCCAGCAGTGAACTTCCTGTGGCCGATATGATGATGATGATGATGATCTTTGAATAATCGGTTAACATACATAAAAAAGATTCCGATGAATTGATAACCTACTGATTATTACAATATTGTTGTAATATGTTTTTGGAAGTCGGTTAAAAATATTACTCAAGTAATAGTTGAAAGGAAACAAAAATAATATGTCACTGAAATTAACAAAGTCGCCTACATCCAATGTCACAGGCGTCGCGACGGCGCGATTTTCGATCCGGCCGCACTTAAGCCGTCATCCGAGATGAAGTGTACTGGAACATTAGACGCGACGCGACGTGCTTTACATGGGCACACTTCATTTGTTTGAAGTCTACCCCTTTAGACAACCGTGTAACATTGAACTGCGATGTGAAAATGTCTTATTTGCTGGATACGTTAAGAGGACCCTGAATTTTCCAGGGCCCAGCGCTGTTGCGCGCCCAATTTGAAATAAATCAATTGATAGGAAACGGAGACATTATTTAAAGTGTTGTCTTGGCCAGGCACTAGATAATTCTTTAAAAACTATTTTATGAACTACTGTTTACAGTTTAAAGTGAGAACTTAAGGCTTTTCTAGGCACATACGCCTTTCACCAGGTCACTGAGCTTCACAATTTTAAGGAGTTATCAAATTATTTGCCTAAAAGACATATACAAAAAGAAAAAATAACAACATTTTCATACTAATTGGCGGGCCGGCCGAACACTTTTGTATGAAAATGACGATTTTTTTCGAGTTTTAAGCATTGGTCCCATAGGAAAAATTATTGATATTGACGGTCTGAGTTGCTCCTACAAGGATTGGACAGGGTTTTTGTTACATATTGAAGAGGATCTTTAAAAAAAATATATATTTGAGACTTTTTCGAATTTTCGACGATCTCAGGCAGGTTGCTGGAAGAAACAACTGGTTTGCGATAGCAAGGGATAGAACAAGATGGCGCAGGCAAAAGGAGGCTTATGCTCAGCAGTGGGTCCCTGAAAGCTGAAGATGATAATGATGAGGATGATTTAAAGGCTCTGTATGTCCCATTTATAGATGACATGACAGTTGTTCGTGTAATAAGGTTCACTTTTGAATGGACCGTCGGATGGTTAAGTAAAAGACGTGCGTGTCAATGCAAGTGTAATTAGCGACTAAATAAAATTAAAGATGCATGTGCATTATATTCAAATTAGACACAACATGCCGCCCACCAAAAGGGACTCAAGTACCTTTTACAATATTTTGCAAAATGTATGAGTTAACTATATAATTCGTAATTTGAAACAGTATTACATAATGACTTATGAAAATCTACTAAGTGAGTATAACAGTTGTGAAATAGAAAACAGTATGAATGAATTGAGCAGATGCAGATGGTACACTTTGATACAATTTGGCAAACAATTTTGACTGAAATTATAATTTGATCACAATTAACGAATGGCAAACAATGAGAACTTTCAAAATGTGAGTGAAGTTTTAACAGAAATCATTTGAAAGTTGACTAGGGCATATCTTTGACAAGAAGGTAATATAATTAAATAAATGATTTTGAAAAAATGCAGAGAAATTTGTGAATAATCTATGAGTGATAGAAATATTTAAGATACAGTTGTTGTCAATGTTATTTGTCAATGGTATTCTTCTTTTTACGGTGTACATCCTAGTACAGCCGACAGTGCTGGGATGCTTATGAAAAATGTGTCCTAAGCAGAAGTTGTTATGTGGTAAGTTTTTGTGTCTGAGGCAACCGCCCACCCTGAGGAGTTGTTTCTTATCTATGTAGGGAGTGAGGAACCGCCACGGACTCTTTTTCTTCACTGGTTGTTTTGACATTAATCTTTCAATTTCTGTAGGGTATTTTCATGTTGTCTTTTTTAATACAAATAATCAATGAGTCTTCTAATTCTTGAGTTGTAACGTCAGTATCAATCATAGTTCGATTTTTTTTTTTGTATTTTAAAAATCTTTTGCAATAAATTATAGTTTTATATAGTTCCAATAAATTGTTAAATTTATCATATTCTGTAGTTATAGATTCTTCTTCTGTGTTAAGGTAAGTATTTATTTTTATTGTTTTCTTTTCTAAATCTGTTGTTATTTCTTTTTTACTAACATTTATTTCTTTTTCAGATAACCAGCGCAGATCCTTCCACCATATTATGTCACAGTTTGTAAGTTCAGATCCATTCAGTAGCATTTCATGTAAAGCTAGGTTGGCGAGATTATCTTTTGTTTCGATGTGATTCCAGCGGGTTTGATTTAGGGTTTCGGCGATACTCAATGTTTTTATAGTGCTGTCAAGGTTGATTTCTACATGTGCATTAGCTGATCTTTTTTCTTCTGGTATGGATTTCATAAATACTAAATTGTTTGATGACAATTTTGTTTGGTGACAACCTCCTTTTTGTAAGATAACTGAGACATCTTCAGCCAATGCCTTTGCTTCTTCTACTGTGTCAGCGCCATTCAAATAATCATCCATGTAGAAATTAGTTTTGATAGCTTGTACTGCTTGTGGTGTATCTTCACCCTCATCATCTGCCACCTGATGTAGTGTTTGGACAGCTAAGTATGGTACAGGCGCTGTGCCAAACGTCACTCTGAGTTGTCTGTATTCTTTCTGATCATCGTGATCGTCAGTTCTCCAAAATGTTTTTGGAAATTAACGTCGTCTTTGGTTACAAGAATCTGTCGATACATTTGCTGTATATATGTATCAGAAACGAAGCAGATTCGTTTGACGCGCCATCTCATTAGCAAAGTTCTTAGATCATCTTGTAGTTGTGGACCAACAAAGAGTTCTTCATTTAATGAGATGTTGTTTGACCCTTTGCAGGATGCATCGAAGAATACACGCGTACGAGATGTTTCTTTGTCTTCACGGACGGACTTCTTTGGTGTTCCCATAAGGTGATTGAGGATTGTCATTCTTGAATGGTAAGGAAACGATGTATCGCCCTTCTGTGTCTCTAGTAGTTGTTTTATATGTCTTCACACCTCTTTTGTCTACTGCAATCAGTGTCTACTTCCCAAATTGATTTTAGTATTTCATCAACGTCGACTTGATGGTGCATAACAAGGTAAGTAGTGTCTTCTTGTGTTTTCTCACAGATATTTCCAAAAAGAATCCAGCCTAGGCTAGTCTTTTGAGCACACGGCGTGCCTGGTGGTCCTTTGATCAGCTCTTGTTGAATAATTTGCGCATATTCGTTGACCCCCAACAATAGGTCTATGGAACCTGGCGTAAAGTAGCTTGGATCAGCCAGGTCAAGTCCCTGGATATGAGGCCATGGTTGTGTAGGAATTGTTTTAGTAGGTATCCTTGTGGTTAGTTGTTTTGACATCACGTAGGGTTGAATATGTAGACTGGATTTTGGATCCCTACGTGACCTTATTGTTAGCTGAACCACATGTTGTATGTTTGCTCTGGATGAACCCACACCTATGACAGTACCCTTCTCCGGTTGTCGATTCAGTTGTAACAGTTGAGTCGCCTTTTCGCTTATAAAACTTGCCTGCGAACCTTGGTCGATGAGCGTGCGTAGCAGGACCAGCTGATTTCATTGGTTGCTTCTACTATTGCTGTTGCTAGCAACGCAAATCCTTGCCTAGTTGTGAGATTAGACGCGATCATTGTATTTTCTTGTACTTCTTCTTCTTCATCTTCTACCACATGTTGTGAAACCAGCGGTTTTGAGTGTGAGGTACTAGGTGAAGCCGCAGGTTCTGTCTCTTTTGTTTCATGTAGCAGAGAATGATGGCGTCGACGACATATACGACAGGACACTGGTAGTTTACATCTCGATACGGAATGTCCTGGTACTAGGCAGTTGTAACATAAGTGCTTGTTCTTAACAAACTCGCTCCTTTCTTTGGGTCCCAGTGATATAAATTTCTTGCAGTGACACAATTTATGCACTTAATCACACGTGGCACATGTCTTCTCAGTAGTTGTAGTAGGCGTAGTAACATGAAATGAACGCTCCTTGACTTTTATTTCCTTTGTGTTTGCATTCACTAATTCTAATATGCGAAATTTGGACTCCATAAATTTTTTGAACTCTTCCCATGTAGGCATATTCTTCCCAATTTTTATGCGACTCCGGGTCTAACTTCTGAACAAGCAGATGTATAATTATAAGATCCCAAGAGGCGGTAGATATATCTAAATTTTGTAGGTTATTCAGACACTCCGTCGTGGTACTCAGTAATCCTTTTAGTTGAGCTGATTGAGAAGTCATTTTCTTTTGATTAAATAATTTTTTCATTATGGAGTTCAAAATTAATCTTTTGTTACCATACCGCGTGTTTAATATTTGCCATGCGGATGTATAGTTACTAGATGTGACTTGAATGTGCTTTAACAACGACTCGGCTTCTCCAGTGACGCTTATTTACAGGTAATGAAGTCTTTGTACATCACTAAGTGCAGAGTTTTCGTGAACTAAAGAGACAAACAAATCTTTGAACGCAGGCCAGGCTTCGTAAGTACTTCCAGAAAATTTAGATAATTGTATACGCGGTAAATGTGCCGTGCGGTGGCGGCAATGCAAGTGTAATTAGCGACTAAATAAAATCCAAGATACATGTGCATTATATTCAAATAAGACACAACAACAGTGATGAATAGTATAAATTTTACCAAAATGAATTCAATTTAAAGAAATATTTTTTCTGTTTAGTATATCTAGATGACATACTCATTATCCCCTTAATACATGCATTTTTCGGAGTCCAGTGCTGCCCCCATTTAAAATAAATTATTTGAAACGAAACGGAAATATAGTTAATAGATTCAGGTGTTACTTTGCGGAAGTCAAAGTTACATACTACATGATTTGAATTACTTTGTGCAATTCCGCCACCAGTTAGTTCATGCAAACTATTGCCGGCCGGCGCCCACTTACTACTGTTAGTCCCAGCATACCTGCCACCAACAGCCCGTGTGCACCCGCCACCAACAGCTGATGCATGCTCCCTCCGATACTGCTGCATCCGCTGCGGCAGCATCGTTCGGCAGTCAAGCGTCGAATCGACGCTTGACTGCCGAACGATCAACAACTTGTTTGGTGCCTGAAGATGCCTCGTGGAGAGGCGAAACACGTGTCGCGTATGCGGTGGCCGATATTGCTGCAGCCGCAGCGGATGCAGCAGTATCGGAGGGAGCATGCATCAGCTGTTGGTGGCGGGTGCACACGGGCTGTTGGTGGCAGGTATGCTGGGACTAACAGTAGTGGGTGGGCGCCGGCCGGCAATAGTTTGCATGAACTAACTGGTGGCGGAATTGCACAAAGTAATTCAAATCATGTAGTATGAAACGGAGATATCATTAAAAATTTTGTCTTGACCAAGCCAAACTATTTATGAACAAATGGAACATGAAGCTTCTACGGAAATCAGCCAAAAGTGGCCTTTTTCGCAAATGAGCGTAGAAAAGCTTCACCTTCTTACTTTAAACCGTAGTTCATATAATGGTTTGAAGGGTTATCAAGGGCTTAATCAAGACAACATTTTAAATGATATCTCAGTTTCCTTTCAAACAATTTATTTTAACTTGACCCCGAAATATTCATGTCATGCAAAACTATTTTAGAGGTGAAAGGAAAATAAAAAAAAACACAAATTTACCAAACAGATTAACTAATATATGTATTTTAATAAAAGTCGAATCACAAATAAAATTATTAACACATAAAATGCACTCTTCACGTCTAAGATATCGCTACCGGACGGATTCTCACTTGAACAGGAAGCTGTAACAGACAGACACACAAATTAAGACCTGATTTTCTAATAATAAATATTATAATAGTAATTAATCATGATTATGGCAGGTGAATTTTCAATTTTAATATCCCAGCATCAGTCCATCTCAATCTCATTCAATAACCCATAAGCCTTTCCCTTTATCTAGCAATAGATCTTTCTCCTGCCGAAACCTACTCAAGCTCAAGGGTACGCCTTTCATAGGTATATTCAAGAAAGAGGGTTTTGGCGGGAGCGCCACTAACATCAAATTCTCCAAAGGACATCTACGTCTTGGTAACAAAAGCCATCTAGTGTTTACTCAAACCTATCCAAGGATTAGTTCTGGTCTGCCTTTGGGTTGCGGAGGTCAAACGGACTGCCGTCTGACTGTCTAACTCTGCAATCTCGCAATAAAAAAGCAATCCCCGATAAAGTTCTGTGAATCAAGTTTATTTGAAAAATCAAATTAAAAAAATCCCCGACCGTAAATTTCAAGTACAATCTAGTAATGAATAGCGGAACTACTAATTAGTTCCACTATTATAGCGCCATCTTTAATTTTTTTGGGAAAGCTCAGACTTTTAACCTAACTGATTTTCTTCAAAAATAGCTAAAAATCACCTCAGGAGAACTTACTTTAGCGTTAAAAAAAAACCGCGTCTAAATCGGTCCATCCGTTAGAGCGCTACGATGCCACAGACAGACCGACAGACATCAGCATCAAACTTATAAAACTCCTCTTTTTTGTCGGGGGTCAAAAAATCAGTAACCGCGTCTAATCTCCTAGGTTAGGTAGCGGACCCAGGGCTCTGAAGCGTCACCACTTAGTATGCAACCAAGAATACGTGCGGAAGATGATGAGGCTGGTAATAGTATTTTAGGTAAAAGTTGTACGAGAAAGATCAAAAAATGCGAGTGGCGTAGGTTACTATGCGAGCTTTAGCGAGCATCGTAAGAAGACATCATCGAGCATTTTTTGACGTACTTATGCAACGTTGCATACAATACTTTTTTGACAACTATATTTACTAAATAAATTGCAAAAATATTCAAAGAAAAACATGACGTCTTCCAAATCACTATGTTAAATAAAATGATTTTCTGATGTCGATAGTATGGTGGATGTAAATAAAAAAAACGTTCTAGTTTTATGGCTAGGCGTATCTTTTTGGCTAAATTACGGCACATGTGCTATTATGCGGAATAGACTATAGACTTTCCTTAAATCATGAATTATCAATGTTGTGACTATTTAAAAGACAGATAACAGTAGTAGAAAAATAATGATATTCACCTGTAAGGATATCCTTGCGTCTTAGCTCTGAATACCGACAGAAGAAGTGAGAAGAAGACGCAGACCAGCACCAGCCCGACCACGGACTGGAACCTCCGTCTCTTTCCCTCGGCCTGCGTGCGCACTATCTCTGTGCTCTTCACTCCGCCCGCCGCTTCTATCATGAGGATCATGCCCACGACCACAGCGCCATCTTACCGACGAGTTCAGGATTTTTTTGTGTATAAAATATTACACAAGTTTTTTGCTATAGGCAAATAAAAAAAAGTCAGATTGTTAAAAATACCATCTAGTTATGAGTAGAAGAACTACTGAAATTGTATCGCTAGTTCTGCTACTCATCACTAGATGGATATCCGTAGCGCCATCTATTATTTTGCTAGAGAAAGCCCTGACATTCAAGCGTTACAAAACCCTGACTATGAAGCGTTATCACCATCACCCAATAACTTTTAAACGGCACAACCGATTTTCTTCAAACATGGCTAAGCATCACCGCAAGGGAACTTGCTTTCACGTTTAAAAAAAACCGCATCGAAATCGGTCCATCCATTTGAGCGCTACGATATCACAGACCGACAAACAGCGCGTATGGAGAGCAAACTCAAAGTACTAACATTTAAGATATGTATTCAGATGCGTACGAGGCAAAGGCGACGTAGACCGCTTACACCACGCGGCCTATAGGGCCTCACGCGTGAAGTGGCTTTTGTAACCGACTTCCAAAAGGAGGATGCTATCAATTCGCTGCGATCTTCTTTTTTATGTATGTTCACCGAATATTTAAAAACGCCTGGACCGAAAAATTATTTTTAAAGTGAAAACTTCTTTATATTTATATCTATTTAATAATTTAACATATTATATTAGCGGCGTTGTACACTTTTCTTTGTAATGCGGAAAAATGTTAAACTCGCATCAGGGCGTCAGGGCACGTGACCTGATCGAAAATTCGTAAGACGTTTGGAGAGTAGATAGCTGGCGCGGCGCGGCGTAGGAGAGGAAGTATTCCCCTCTCTTTCTACGACGCGGCGAAAATGTATGCCTGCGCCTGCTGTTTCGTTCAGATGGCGCAGGGCGCTTGCGCGAATGTTCGTGTGTGTTTATGTTACAGCGTGCCACGCGCATCCATGAAAATGCACAAAGTTAATATTCAAGTTTTCACTTCTGCCGGCACTCCCGGAGTGCAACCCGTCGTTTTTTTTTGTTTGTCGGTGTATAATTGACCAATAGAAATTTTATTAAAATCGGTTATATAGATTGGGGGTGACATCGGTTTTTAATTTTGAAAAATTATTTAAGTAAATTCATACATACATATTAAATCAGAAAGGCTTCGCAAGCGTAGTTCCCCGTCATCAAAATTAATTAGATTTTGCCTTTTACCGTAGACTCTTATTTCATCATCAATTTAGCCGCATAACGTCCACTGCAGGATATAGGCCAAAAGGAATACCAAAATGACCGATCAAGAGCGGCCTGTATCCAGCGCTTTCCAGCGACCTTGGTCAGCTCGTCTGACCACCTTGTGGGTGTCCTACGCTTCGCTTGCCAGTACGCGGTCGCCATTCTCCTAGGCGATTCTCAAACTGCTCCACACCCCGCTGCGTAGCGCGGGGCCGGACTGTATGCAAGTACCTCAATTTGTATAGAAAACACGCATAGTACAACACACTGACACCGCGTCTACGCGCGTGATTTTTGTATGGCGGCCCCACGCTACGCAACAAGGTGCGGAGCAGTGTGAGAATCGCCCTATTTGCATTTCAATTGTCAAAATCGGCTGAACAGTCAAAACGCTGCAGTCAAACCACACATATATTTATCCACAAATATATTTATACATACATAGCCTGTTACAGTCATAACTTTCTTTTAACTTTGCCATAGTCAGGTAAAAAGAAATCCCAATAAGATGCAAACCACCTGAAAGGTCACAAAGCACAAATAGGGATGTCGACAAAAAAAATTTTTTTGGCCGTTGGTCAGATTATTGAAAAGTATTAAAAGTATACTTTATTTTTCTTTTCTCTTATAAGCAAATAATGACAAATGACGTCACGATCAGAATATGTTGTATCTTTGAGAGCTTTTACTGCTTTGCTAAACGAAAAATATGGGTCCTTTATTTTTGGATAATCTAGTTGACAGACTAAATAAAATAAAATATTTTTTCCCAGTTCACATCTGGATAAAATACATGTTGTACACTGACGATAAAATGTTTGCGAAGGCTTTATTTTTCAATTTAAAATTTGAAACCCTAATTCTTTTAAAAAGGATACTCAAAATGGCGACAATATAGCTCTCCAACACGAATTGCCCATGCGATCCGCCATTGATGTACACGGGGCCGTTCTTCGTCCTATGATAGAACGGTGGCCCTCTGATCTGATTCCACATCTGTCCGGACACCATAGCAAAGCAGAAGAACACCGCTGCCGTGGCCCACATCTGCTTGTTGTAGAGAAACTCCAGGTTGTTGCGGCGCAAGTACAGGAAACCAGCTATGAGGATGAACAGCATGGCGAACGCTACGGCGCCGGAATAGTTCGGGGGACGAAAGACGCGGATCTGAAAGGAATCGATCATTAATTAATACCATATACGACGTGGAAAAGACATACCATAGGCAATTTGTATGTGAATGTAGAATTTTTTGTTGGTTTTTTTGGCTGTTATTTTAATATCATTATACTATAGTGATCTAGTATAGCCCGTGGTTTGATTTATTACGGGTATATCCCTTCCACGTTGTATAATGTACCTACATACAATGTTGCCATTTTTCAAACGCGAAGTCACTAAGTGAACGGTTTTTTATATGGAAAAACCATTCGCTTAGGTGACTCCGCATTTAAAAAATGACACTTCAAGTCTTGGATTATAATAACCAGGGTTCCGTACCCAAACGGTAAAAACTAGTCCCTATCTACTACTACTAGTACTAAAACTTCTCTGTCCGTCTGTCTGTCTGTCACCAGGCATCTCATGAACCGTGATAGCTAGACAGTTGAAATTTTCACAGATGATGTATTTCTGTTGGCGCTATAATAACATATACTAAAAACGGAAAAAAAATACATATCTAAATGGGGCTCCCATACAACAAACGAGATTTTTTATAGATAAAGGTACGGAACCCTTCGTGCGCGAGTCCAACTCTCAATTGGCCGATTATTATTTTTGAAAACTAAAAATCGCCTTCACCCCCAAACTAAACAAGCGATTCTGATAACATTTCCATAAGACCACCTAGCGAGAATGTTCTTTCAAACAAAAAAGAATTTTCCAAATCGGTCCAGGCATCTTCAAATAATCGGTGATCATACATGAAATAAAAAAAAGTTTCCGACGAATAGTTAACTACTTTTTTTTTAAAAGTCGGTTGCAAATAGGATCAATTTATGGGCCCTGACGGGCGCTGCAATGAGAGAGAGCTATTTAAAAAAGAAAGGTTTAAATTAATGTATTAGGGATGAAACGGATAGTGAATTGGTTGGATACCGGATCGAAAGTTTAATAGCCCAAGGACTTCTAAAATGACAGATCTGAGGCTCCCCTCACCTTAGACCTTTCCATACAAACGTAGTCTAGCTTTTATTTTGAAATGACATGTCTTATTTCAATGAAATTGCATATATCAAGGCATATAACTTGATTTACTTCAGTCAAAATATGAACTTTAAGTGAATATAGTGTATGATTAAAAACACCGAGCACAGTATAGCCCTCCACCCTCAATAGCCCATTGAGCGACCCTGAGTCTTCATATGAGACTCTTTGAAAGTCGAGCAACATTATTTTACGTTTTGACTGTCTACGCGAACCACAAATATCAAAAGGGGTGACGACAGGGTCAGAAAAGTAGTTTATCAAAAAAGTAAAAATTCACAAATTTATAGAGGATCTAAGTTCCAGAGTAGGGGCTTGCGACGTCACCGCTATGTAAAAATCATACTTAACCGTGACGTCATACGGAATTTAAATGCGCTGTACAATACTTTGTTTGTTTGTTATAACTTCATTGTACTATGAGAACACACAAATACTTTTCAATAATTTTAACCGATGAGCCAAAAATATTTTTCCAGTTGTCATGCCTATTAACACCATTGTTCATAACACCATTTTAGCTTATAAAGTCACGAATAATATTTATTTCTTTACCATATTTTCAATACCCATGTTGCAAAAACAAAATCCTTTGTTAATAAACTGTAATATCTTGCATTCAGTATATGGTGCTATAAACAAAGGTACTAATTTCACACACATTAGTTTTTTTATCAAAAACTAATTAACAGTGTTTTATCAACATAACACATAACAGATAGTACATAGAGTTCGGAGCAGATGTTTCTTTTGTGAATCAGATTTTTTTAAACCTGGTTTAAACCTGGTTAAACAAACTATGTTTTTATAACTTTGTAGTAAAACTCAAATCATTTTTTAATCTCACGGAATTGAATAGATTTTGACGACCTCCGTAGCGTAGTGGTCACCATGCTAGTCCACCACCCAGAGGTCCCGGGTTCGATCCCCGGTCAGTGCAAGTTGGAAAATGGCCTTTTTCAAATTGTCCTGGGTCTTGAATGTTTATCTATATATGTATTTGTTATCAAATATAGTAACGTTGAGTTAGTATCCCATAACACAAGTCTCGAACTTACTTTGGGGCTACCTCAATCAGTGTTATTTGTCCCTATATATATTTATATATTAATTTAAAAAAAAAAAACCTATGCTTGAACTAAGAATGAACTTCTTTTTCTCTCTAAATTTTTGCCTTTTTTTGTTGAAGACATATTTAAGTTATCGACAGACAAATCCACTAATGGATTCACAAGTAGACGATGAGACCTACAGACAACAGCAACAGATGAAGGAAGTAGACATACAGACAGGCAGACGGCTTCCAAAAGCAAATACCAATAGTCTCAGTCAGTCTCAAAATAGAATATGTTTTTTGTATCATTTGACAACCGGTTGTCACCATACAACAAATGTTTAATTCAGCGAAGTATAACGGCCTGGCCACAGCTTCAGGAGGTGCGTCAAGAGGCGCGGCTGGCGGCGTGATTTGCGGTGGTATGCCACAGCTAGACTTGTTGCGACCGCGGCGGCGCTAGCGGTGGACGTATTAAGGGGCTACCTGAATTTTCCGGGGTCCAGTGCTGCCCCCATTTGTAATAAATCATTTGAAAGATAACGGAGATGTCATTTAAAAATTTGTCTTGATCAGACCCTAGATAACCCTTCAAACTATTTACTAAACTATTGTTTACAGTTTAAAGAACGTGAAGCTTTTCTACGCACAATTGAGAAAAACGGCCACTTTTGGCGTATGTGCGTAGAAAAACTTCACGTTTTCACTTTAAACTGTAAACAGTAGTTCATTAAATAGTTTAAAGGGTCATCTAGGGTCTGATCAATACAAAATTTTAAATGATGTCTCCGTTTCCTATTAAATGATTTATTTCAAATGGGGGCAGCACTGGACCCCGGAAAATTCAGGTAGCCCTAAGAGAACGGTTTACTATTAAAATGGAAGGACATTTTTGTTTTACTTCGTCCTTTTAATTTTTTTATAACAAGCCTATATACAAGGATGTTTTTTTTTTAACTCCATGTCTTCTCAGTATTTTACTAATAAATTGTTCCGTATCCATTATTTATGTAAGCTCAACGCGCGATAAAAACAAAATGATTTGTTTCGGTCGCACGATGCTAAATGCGTCCACCGCTGCCGCTGCGCGCGCCGCTCCGAGCTGTGGCCGCCTCGTAACACAGACTAGGAAAGCATAATCAAGCGGTAATGCCGGTTGGCAAATGCAAGTCGGACTCGCGCACGATGGGTTCAATTCAATTCAAATATATCTTTATTATCATAGGATATTTATATTATCTCTTAATAATCGTCACTTTGTTTTATTGCACAATAATTGTTGATATCAAAAAGTTACTTAGAGCTAAGTTTACTGCCGCCTCCAAAGCGCTAGTGCAGAAGAAGCGGTAACAAACTGCACTGCAGCATTTTCTCCAAGAACGTCAACTCACAATGAAATTAATATTTATAGTTGATATGTGGACAGAGTATACATTGTTTGTTGTTATAATTTAAATTAATTTTTTTAATGTCGAAATTTTGAAATAATGTCAAATCAAGTTGTAAATTCACTACCAGATTATGACCATTTCTGAGTATACAGTTGAGTTCCGTAAAGTTATCTGTAAAAGATCATGTTTGTTGTATGTGCTGTGCGCCCCACTTTAATATATTGGACCGAAGTTCCTTACCGCGCGTTGCGAATGGGAGCTAGACGGAATAAATTAAGACCAAAAGTTGTAACGACACTTTTTGTTCATTCAAATTTATGAAGATAATAAAAACTTGATTTTAGAACGCAGAAAAGAGTTTGAATGTAATTTAGACCTATTTATATTTATATTTTACTTCGTTTCATCCGGGTGTCTCTTCACACCTCTCAAGTTTTTTATTGTTTTTTGTATTTGTTGTTATAGTGGCAACAAAAATACATCATTTATGAAATTTTCAACTGCCTAGCTATCACAGTTCATGAGATACAGGCTAGTGCTGTCACCAGGCAGAGAGATAAACAGTGAAGTATTAGTACTAATAGGGTACATTTAATTTTATTAGTACTAATAGGGTAATTTTTAAACTTTGGGTATGGAATCCTAAAAATGACCCCAACGAAAGTACATTCTGGATTCGATACCCAGCCAGGGCAAGTTGAAAAATGACCCTTTGTCAAATCGTACTGGATCTTGGGTGTTTATTTATTACTACTATATGTTATGATAAATACCTATATTATAATTTATTATAAAATATACTTAGTATTATTGACTTTTCTCAACAAGTTCAAATGGTTTAGTGTAGCTTTAATTTCAAAACATTATGACCAAGTATCCCATAACACAAGTTTTAGAAACTTCCTTTTGGCTAGCTCATTCAGTGTAATTTGTCCGTATATTAAACTACCATACTCTCGACAACATAACTAAAGAAATAGAAAAAAGGCAAATGGTTGGCACAGATATTGGAGTATGAATGAAGTGAAGAAAGACAAAACACTTTATACAAAATGCAAATTCTTAAACACTTGCATACTCATGTATGTTTGCCAAAAACATTGCTCACGAATTAACTCACTACATGCCAATGAGCCATGGTAAGAAGTATGCTGAGAATACAGAAATTTGACAGAGTAAATCAACTATTATTCGAAACAAAACAAAAATCAAAGACATTATCCAAAACATATGATCCAAATAGCGATAGGCAGGTCATGTTATAAGAGGGAAAGCTAAGTGGTGTAAAATTATTTCTGAGTGGTATCCAAGAACGGACATAGAAAGAGAGGGAGACCACAGCCAAGATGGGATGACAACATAAGCAAGGCGACTTGGCACAGAGTGGCATGAGACAGAAAGGTGTGGAAGAGATTTGTGAAGGCCTTTGCCGAAGGACAATCAGACTTGCAGAAAAAGAAAAAAAACCTGACTAGTGTCCATCATGCCAGACAGTCACAGGACAAGTCCCCCATTCGATCCCCAGTCAAGTCAAGATGGAAAATTATCTTCTTCAGATTGACCTGGGTGTTGGATGTTTATCTATACACATATATACAGATAAACATTCAAGACCCAGGTCATCAGTATTTGGGATAAAAATATAGTATTGTTACGTTAGTACACAATTAAACCTGATGATCAGTGCGGTCTTGGATCCATTTTGCTATCGCCTCAGCATGGATGCCCGCTCTCTCAAAGTCCATCGTGTCAGCTGGCTTGGGCTTGCCCTTGGCTGGGAAATGCATGATAACTGGTGCAGTATTGAGTCGAAGCTGAAATATAGTAAGATCCACTATTAATAGTAGTAGGTAGTAGTGAAACTGTTATCTCCAGATGACAGTTTTAAGAGAATTATAATCAGTTTAGGTTCATAACTGAAATGATGATAATGACCGTATGTAGCCAAGCACTGTTCTAACTTATTATAAAAAAAAAACTGCATATGTCCACTTCTAAACATAGGCCTCTCACAACTTTTTCCAAAATGACCAATCTAGGCATGAAACATAGCAAGCGCCTGGGACGCCGGTTGCGTGCCTGTGAGGCTTGGTTAATTTATATGTAATAGTATGTAACGAAACATAACAAGCATCCACTATGTTTTATTACATATTATTCCATACAGTTTAACTGAGCCCCCAAGGCACGCGACTTGAGTGTACATTTCTGGCGCTTGCTATGTTTCGTGCCCTAGAGCGGCCTACATACAGCGCTCTCCAGTGATTTTGGTCAGACTTTAACAATTAGAAACTTAATTCTGATCTTCTATGCTTTGAATTTTATGATAATGAACCGAAATAGATCAACATTTCTCTAACAGAATAAACAGAGCTCTGGACCATAAGGCCTGAAGGCCACATTTAGTGTGAAGAATACATTTCTAGTTACAAGATAACTATAAAAGCCAGTCAAATATAGTACTAACCATTTGGAAGATATCAGATCCCTCATCAAAATCAACCATCCCAAAGTAAAGCTTATTTGAATATGATGGAGAAAACCTAAAGGAGTTGGCCACGATCAAGTACTCGTCGTAGACGTGCTGGCAGATAGCGCAACGTCGGGATGGAGCCATAGCCGTGAACATGACAATGAAGGAGTAATCTCTCGGTGGGTTCTTCACATACTCCTTAAACTTACTCAAGTTTAACGAAATTATAGGCTTTTTCGCAGTCATGTCAGTCAACTGAGAGATTTTCTCTTCTGCCTGAAATCAAATGTGATTATTTTTACATAGTTTTTAAATAAAAATCTAGGACACCGGCACGCATCAAGTACACCCTTACCCCTTTTGTACGAACTTGTGCATCTCCTGCATTGTAGTTTAATAATATCGTAAGACACAATAATGCTAGGTGTTTCATTTCTTTCAACACAATTTATTTATTCGAGATTATACTTTTTTATTAATGTTTTCCGTAAATGCCTTTTCCACCCTATGAGATCATACAATAAAAATTGACATTTCTAGATTTGACAGCTGGCTGGCCGGCCAACGCATACGTCAAAACCAAATGACTGACGTGGTTTCGCGTTTAGTTACCCGAGTTACCCAACAAATGTTTCAACACTTTCAACGTGCTTTCAACTAGTGTTCCGCCACCGCGCCGCCTGGCCGCCCTATATCAAGGAGCAAAAACAAGGGTCTTTAGCTTCCGCTCCGACCGCACCTAAAGGGTAAAAACGGGCCCTATTACTCTCCGCCATCCATCCATCCTTCTGTCTGTGTGTCCATACCATACTGTAAATATCTCATGAACCGTAACGTTAAAGCTAGACAGTAAAAATTCTTACAGTGTATTTCTGATGCCGCATTGTATATTCAATTTAAAAATAAAATTTTAATTGAAATAAAATAAAAATTTATGGAAGGCTTCCCTACAACGACCGTGTAAATGTATGTAAAAGTCAAAAGTTCAAAACAAACATTTTCTATTACAGATTTGTTTTCTATGGTATTTGTTATTAGTATTACTAATCGCTATGTACTTGTATATTTTAAATCTTTGCTTGTAATCATTTATTTAGAACTATAGACTAATATCGTTTGTCATCCGTCATTTATAGTTTCTTGGAGTCAAGTCAAAGAGCGGTCATAAGTAACAGTTTTTTTACCAAATAATTACCGTACCAAATAATTTATTTGTTACCTAGGAAAGAATCATATAATTAGTACTTAAAATTAATATAATATATCCAGAATGTATGTATGTATGACTGTATAACACTCTCACAACTCTCACAATCTTACGATACCTTAACTGTCCGAGATCCATCCAACAGTCTAGAAGATACGGGTAGGGGTTAAATAAAAATAATTAGAAAAACGCTTGAAAAACATAACCCTTCCTTGGCAGTCGGGCAAAAGCGTTGCTTTTGACATTTTTATCACTTACAGTTCTCTATGGTTTTCGTTTGTGCGATTGAAGTGCGATTTCTGAAACGCGGAGTCACCTAAACGAATAGTTTTCCCATACAAAAACCATACGTTTAGGTGACTCCGCGTTTGAAAAATCGCACCACAGTTTATGTTCATGGGGGTGAGGGATGAGTCTCATTCATTGCGAATTTTTCGTTTTAAACTACGATATCTATTAATCTTATTCCGGAGTCCGGACTAACTAAATATCAAATCATTTTAAGTAACCAATAAGTTCGAGCTCCTCTGCGCTTTGGAAGGCATGTATAAGCTGTTTGTGCCAGCTATCATTATTTTATGGCCGTCGTCAAGCTATGTGAGATGCCTTTAGGTAGCTTGAAAAATCTGATACTAGTGATGGCTACTTACACACACAAAAAGCAAGCAAGTTATAAGTTTATTAGAAATTGTAGATCGCACTACATGCTTTCGAATTCCAGTGTAGTATAGTATAACCAGTAATTTTGCACGTTCGATCGAAACTTAAGAAGAGTCCTCAGGTTCAAATCACTACAAAAACAAAAAATAAAAAATCTTTCATTCGTTTTCCTATAGTTTTAGAGTTAAAGTATAAGCGATAATTTCGCGCCCTTACTATCACTACCAAGCAATGGCAAAGCGGTTAATTAACGCAATTTTATATATTTTACTTTTTATTTTGGAATAACATTAATAGATGACATACATTTGCAGGTTTGCTTAAAATTGTTAGTAAAATTACGCGAGATGGCTCTCTATTTGAGTTATTTTTTAACTCTATGCGGATGTTTAATAATCTCTATGTCTATGGTTGAATTTGATTTGATTTAAAGTCGAAAAACTTTTTCCAATGCATTTCAAAGTTTGTTGTGTTTCATGTTTGTGGTTTAGAATAAAAAAATGCGGCCGCAAAAGAATTGAGTACAGTGTTATGTTTACCTACATTTAATGTTTTACCCGCTTATTGATAATATACCTAGGTACTTACTTAATCCAAAATTTAACGTTTAAGTTTCAGAGTACAATCTTACAATTTATTAGTTGACTCAGTCGTTCGCGCGAGCCTTTGGGTGCCCAGAGAATACCGGAGCAGTTGGGCGAAGTCCAGCCCATATTGGCAGGAAGATACAAGTCCATGGAGCAGTGGCGGCATGTAAGTCTCAATATTTGTATAAATACGTACTTACCTTACAAATCCCTAGTTGCGTGTAAGGGCTTTAAAATGGCAAACCATGAGCATGAAAATATTATGGAATATGGCTATCATCTCGTCAGGCTGAGGAGGTTTAAAGATTTTTTTGTTCCAATAAATCTGCAATCAGTCCTCTATTATGAGATCTGTGATCACTATTTTGGGACTTTGAGTGGACGAGTTGAATGTGAATATTGAACAGGTTTACCAGCTATATTAGCCTCAATTCTTAACTCTTTCACTGTGAGACTTTATATCAGTTGTCGTGCCCCCGGCGTGAGGGGTAGTAAATCTAAAATAAATACCTAAAACCAAAAAGGGATGTGGATACTTCAGTTATGTGCAAAACGGGCATTTTTTTTTGTCAGAAATATCCGACGCTCGCGGAATGGGCACGAAAATATCTGTTAGATAAATCTGACGTTTGCAGTGAAAGGGTTAATATCTGGAACTTAGTCCTTGAATATTATGATGTTTAAGGTGCTTTTGTAGCTGATATTGACTAGCTTGGATGCTAGCTCATTAGGGTGGATAGTCGCTTAAATCAGTCAGACAAGAGTCTTATCTCCTTCATATAGTTAACTTGCAATTCCTTAAGGATTTGAATATCTTATTAATATAGCCTTATTTTTCAGACACATGTTCTCGCCATTCTATTATGTCTGTTTTCCTCTTTTTCTGCAGGTCTGATTGCCCTTTGGCAAAGGCCTCCTCCAGCCTCTTTCATTCTTTTCTATCTCATGCCACTCTGTGCCAGGTCTTTTCTGCCACCTTGCTCATGTCATAATCCCATCTCATATGAGGTGGGAGACTCTTTCTATGTCCTCTTGGATACCACTCAAAAACATTTTTACACCACTTTGCTTTACCTTTTACTACATGACCTGCCCATCGCCATATGGATCTTTTTATGTTTTGGATGATGTCTTTGACTTTTGTTTTGTTTCGAATAATAGTCGATTTTATTCTGTCAGATATCCGTATTCCCAGCATACTTCTTTCCATGGCTCGTAGGCATGTGGTGAGTTTATTTGTGAGTTTGCTTGACATAGGCCATGTTTGGCAACCATACATGAGAATAGGTAGTAGGCAAGTGTTGAAGAGTTTGCATTTTGTATTAATATGGAGTGTTTTGTCTTTCATCACTTCTTTTATATTCAAATATCTGTGCCAACCATTTGCAGTTCTTCTTTCTTTTTCTTTAGTTATGTTGTCGATAGGTGATATCAGCTGACCCAGATAGATGTATTCCTGCGTGTACTCAATATGGGTAGAACCTACTCTTATGGTGTTTTTGGGCGCCGTTGGTCATCACTTTGGCCTTTTCTGGGTTTAATTTTAGTCCCACTTTTTCTAAACATAGACGGCCGCAAAATGTCACACCTAAGGTTTGCTGACAATATTGTCCTGTTTGCCAACACATCTGAAGAACTAAACAGCATGATCATAGAGTTGGCAGCAGAGAGCAAAAAAGTGGGACTAAAATTGAATATCTTAAATGCTGAGAAAGGCAAAATATAGACCTTCATTAAAAAAAAAAAATTTGTACATTTTTCAGCAGTCGAAATGGTGGGTACTAGTTTAGTAGTAAAATAAGCCATGGTGTTTTAAGGTGTGGTAGGTATCTCCAACACAGATATAGATAAATTTGGTAATTTTTCAATTGTGCTGTAGTTTTGTGTTAAGTTTTATATTTTTATACTAGGTATAAAAATAAGGGTAAAACTAATTGAAATAAAAATTTGATGCAGGCTCATTTTTTGAAAAATTGTGGCTGATAAATGTGTAAAAAGAGTTCCATCAGTCGTAAATATAAAGATAGTAATTTATGTAGATGTAGGTAAGTAAGTACCTACTCTAGGTGTGATTTTCACTCTAGGTGTACCTAAGTTACACCTGGAGTAAAAATATATATCTTTATATTTACGACTGATGGAACTCTTTTTACACATTTATCTGCCACAATTTTTCACTACTTATGCAATTAAGTAGTAGGTAGTTAAGTGAATTTGCATAGGAAACCCACTTATTAAGTTTTTCGACAACCTGAGCAAGGTTGTATATTAAATTATTGAATGCATTTTACTTTCAATTGGTGGTCTCAGAAATTTTTTGGGGAGGCTTGTCGTTCAGTGGACTTCCTGTGGCTGATATGTCGATGTATGTATCAGCTATACTAAGTAATGATATTGCTATACTTATAACGAAAAGCATAATATTTGATTTCCTGAAGTTCTGGAAAACTATAATCTGTGTGCTTTGAAGTATTAAGTAGTTACGTTATGAAGTATCATGGATAACGTTATCAAGGTACTTTGATTTGACATTGTTTAAAATAAACTGAAAGTCTTTCAAAAACAATAGATTAAATAGAATAAACCAAGTCCATTTAGAAAGAAGTTGTTTTTAAAATATTTTATTAACACAATTCATTCAATAACACCAAAGATTATAACATTCTCTAATATGAACCTAAAATAAAATACAATTTTACCTAGATGTATTTACTTACCAATTTATAATCATTCAAACATCATTTCGACTATGAGGTATACAGAATAAATACATTTGAAATATTTCACATTATTATAAATCGTCAGAAATGCACCATTACTATTATCGTGATAACGACACTGTCATAAAAGTCATGTAAGCATCAGGCTAATCTTATAATTATTTTTACCATTTTAATACGTTCGTCCGCATATTAATCGAAAAAGGAAAAATAAAACAAATCAAAGTCGAAACAAAAAATATGGAATGTACAAATTATGTTTATTCATTGATTCCTGGCAATACAATGTTTGTGACGTCACTGCAGTCACTCGAGAAAACGGGTAACATTCACAGGCCATAACAGTTTAATAAGAATACATCCATCCAATATAACACTGAAAGCTGTAGCATGTTATACATAAGCCAGGTATGACCTTATCTCGCAAACAAATACTGGTACATAGTACCTGGGGGTTTTAACGGTTCATAAATTAATATATAACTTTCTCGGACATAAACTCTACTCTAACTGTACATTAGTTTCGCCTTAACGCTAAAATAATCTAAAAATGATATCAGATTGATGTATTGCGGAGGATGGAACGCGCAAACTAAGTTGATATGTCGATAGGTGAAGCTAAGTCCCCCTGTCACCGAAATCAAAATAAAATTGTAGCAATAAATTAATTAATAGAGTTAAGTGTCATCGCGCGGTAGCATGTTGGGATTCGAAGGGGATTCGTTTTAATTAAATAGACGCTATATTTACAGATTGCGCGACTCGGGGCGCGGGGCGGTCGCAGCATCTAGACGGCGCCGGGCCGGAGTAGGCGCTACGTATAAATATGATGCAAGTACTCAACAAAGTTTGCAGGTGGTGCTCCGAGGCCCTATGCGGGTCTCTTCGCTACCGGCGACGACATCCCTGTGCGCGACTTGTGAGCAGATTCTGGCGGCGCGGCATAGAAACTCGGAGCACGGGCGACGGGAGATGAGCGTGCTTTGTACATTTACTTCGTGTAAAGATAGATGGCGACGATCAGGCCGTACAGACCCAATACTTCGGCGAAAATGAGGATAAGGATCATTCCGACGAACAACCTGGGCTGTTGCGCTGTACCACGGACACCGGCATCTCCCACGATGCCTATGGCGAACCCGGCCGCCAAGCCAGAGAAGCCTACGGCGAGACCAGCTCCCAGGTGGATAAAGCCTCTGGAATTAAACAAATGTTTCCGTAAGAACACAGGCTTGTATCATGCATTTATATTCGCGTCCCAGGCCAGTAGTAGGTAGATACAAAACTTTCGTGTACATATTAAATGGGTGAGAACAAAAAAAAAATAGAACTTGACAGACTGGAAGGACTGTGGCGGATTTCCCATAAGCAGTGCATGATTTTAAGAAATATATTTTTGTAAAAACAAATTAAGTAGGTTCTAAGTACCTTATGGCTCCATCAACAGACCCTGAATATAAGCGAGAGAAATTCTCAGACCCAAAGACAATACGGTTTGGGCTTGCTTGATTTGACCTTATTTTTCATTGTTTTGTTAATTAGATCCTACAGCCGCCTTCTGGCTTCATCAGATCAGTATCATGTAATAATTAATTCTGCATATGCATTAAGCAAGTTTTTAAAAAACTTACATGTACACGTCAGTGTCGTGCTCTTATATTTTTTTGACAGGGTAGGCACTAATCCTACCTAAATTACGAGAACGGCTGCATATCTAGCAAAATACATTTTGGCTAGTATCCGATATTACATGTATTAGGGTGGCACAGGGTAGACTTTTATGTGTCTATAAAATGCACGCTACTGTATAAAATACACGAATCTTGTAGTATTTTTTTTCGGACAAACGTTATTTTTTAGTTTTATTTACTTAAACTAAAACAAACCCAACATTTTAAAAAGCTTAGGTACCACGTTTCTATAGTGAAAACAGTATCTTATCTGGTAAAGCAGTTTTTTGCGATCAGTGCACACAAACGCTCTGATAAACAGACAAAAATTCTAACAATGAGTGTTTTTGGTTTCTATGGAGTTAATAAAGGCCCCCAACAATCTTACTAGCAAAGACAGTGTTCGTTTCCGATTTTAATGTATAATATAGTTAGGTAAGTAATAAAATACTAACTTGTAAAGACTGTACGCTGGGGCTTCGCCAAGGGAACCGGCGATAAGGACTGCCACGACCAGCCCGTAGATGGCGATAATACCCGCCATGACTACGGGGATGATGGACTTCATGATCAGCTCGGGCCGCATGACCGACATGGCTGCGATACCCGTACCTGACTTAGCAGTGCCATATGCGGCTCCCAGCGCTGGAAAAGTATTTTGTCTTAATTATTTAAGAGTACTGAAGTAGAATAATAAACAAATTGTACAAATCTTAAAAAAAATTGCAAACTGGTAGTAAAGTAGATGCAACTAAAAAAATTTTAGTTTAAATATGATTTAAATAGGTCGAATATAAAAATACTTGAAGGGCGTGTTCAGGTCATCAATACGAGCAATCTTCTCTATGGAATTAACTCTAAATATGAAATCAGCTGTTACATACATTTTGTCACTATAGTTACAGTATTTCATTTGATAGTTTGAAATGAAATTAGCTCCAGTTAACTTGCAAGTTTTAACTTTCCCAAAAAAGGTCAAAATAGATATTCAGCAGCCCATCAAGACTTAATAAAGGTGTAAATGACAAACTGTAAGATGAGCAACACATCACTTGTTATTGTAGTTAAATGTTATCATGACACGATCTCATGGATATGACGACCTCCGTGGCGTAGTGATCACCATGCTAGTCCGCTACCTAGATATTCCGGGTTCGATCCTAGGTCAGGGCAAGTTGGAAAATGGCCTTTTTCAAATTGTCCTGGGTCTTGGGTGTTTATCTATATACATGTATGTATTTGTTAAATAATATAGTATCGTTGAGTTAGTATCCCATAACACAAGTCTCGAACTTACTTTGGAGCTAGCTCATTCAGTGTAATTTGTCCCTATATATTTATTTATTATTTGTGCTACCAACCTAGTGATGTTACTTCTTAATTTTAAAATACCTTCTATTATACCGGCTTACTGGTGTAGACTTCACAAGTTTACAATTATGTGAAGTCTGAACGGGCTTTGCTTTGAAATCTGGCTATGGGCTTAATTAAATTAATTGTAAATTTGAGATGTTACCCTTACCAAAGAAGTCTTTAACGCTGATCGCTTTTCGTACTGATTGACGGAACAAGCTCTTAAAATGTCACAGGATCTACTAGTAAGCCCGTATACCGTGGGATAGTATGATGATGACACTCACAATCATTATCAGCATCCCAGCCCTTTTTCCGCCTACTGCTGAGCATAGGCCTCACTTCTTTCATAACAAGCGTTATTTATATCATCTCATCTTGTAGTATTTTATGTCATGTAGAACTACTATAGTACAATTATGACACATTTAAATGAAACTATACAACATTACCATTTGGGTTTATGATAGTATGGGATTAATAAGACCATTATAATTGTATTGTATACGAGTTAATTTATTTAAAAGTTGATTCTGAGCTGACAGCATAGGTATGCCTATACCTACTTCTAGAAGTAACCAAACTTAAAGCATGTCAAATTTGGTTTTACATCTTAAAAATGCAACCATTTCTAAGTTTCTTTTAATTCTAAATAGGCAACAATGAGGAAATAAAGGCTTATAGGCAGCCCACTTAAAGGACAGTGAAAGGCTATAGTTTTTGTCAGGTAGTTTGCATAGAACTATAGATTAGGATAGACCAGACATGCATGACTAATCAGCTGATTGATCATGTGATTTAGTTGTCATAAGACAGCTGTCTTCTTTTTGAGTCAAAATGACAATAGGTGTCTAACATCATTTTTTACAAAAACTGCACCTTTCAATGAATACAAGGGAGGTATTTATATTTAGATAAGTATATAAAATGGTGTAATTTAGAGATAACGTATTTCATATGAATTTAAATTTCTCCGGCCAGAAACAAAAAAATAATTTTATCAAAAAATTCCAAAGGATTAAGGATACAACAATGCATTTTGTATACCTACTATTATAAAACAGTGCTGCCAACTGAAACATTATCAATCGGTCACATGACTAACTATTCGCAAAAAGAATACCCAAGTAGGTATCTACCTACTTTACTACGCCCTTCACAAAATATTATGCCATTTCCCAGACAAATTTAGAACGGAATACAGTAAATTAAAGCAATAATCACGAAGGAAACATTCTAAGCTCAAAATATGGAACGGGAAAAAACAGGGTGTTAAAATTAGAACGGCTAAATTGACATTTCCAGACAGATGTCTATTACGCTTGCATCGATTTACAGATTTTCGTCATAAATCTGCCTCAAAAGCGCATCAGTGTAGGTTCAATTCAATGAAGGTTCATGATGACCACTCTTAGATCAGAACAAAGCGTAGAACTTATATACATGTACATACCGCTGAAGATTATAGCTGACGCCGCCCCCATTACTCCAAAGAACGGTGAATACACCGGTGATAATTGCTGGCTTGTGTAGGCGGCGTTAGACATTTTGAATAAGTATTTGGAGTATTTACAGATTCCAAAACAATGTGATAGCTATGAACTATCTGCACAAGCACGCTCACTCCACGAAACTATTTCAGAGCAGACTAATATGGCTCAAGCTCTGCAAACTCTACAGAATGGGTCATATGACGATTGATGTCCAAGGCAGTGCTCGATATGAGCCGAGCTCTGATTGGCGTTCTGACGTCACTACCGAAATGCGCAACCAATCCTGAGCTTCGATGCCCGCAGTGCTATGACGTTCAATCAACATTGATGTGAATCGCTGGCCAGCAAATTTCTTGTACGCATGTGCAAGTAGAACTTTAGATACTTTTATTGGATATAACAAGTGAAATAAAACTGTAACAATAAAGTAAAATCAAAACTAATTTTTTTATGCCCAAAAGTACTGTTAGAGAAAGTTAAATGTTGGGTAAAATTAATTAGGAGTTCTGTTAAATTTATTGAATTGAGACTCTGGTACACAAAGCGAAATCATTTTAAGCGAACTGTAAGCAAAGGCATTGTAGCGCAAACGGTTTTGGCATACATATTTTAGCGCTTAGTAGATGCGGTTCATGCGGTATTTAGATGACGGGAGTCCTATTCTAAGAGATGCTATTTAATTACAGTTTTGACAGATTTAGGCACTATAATCGCCGGACCACGGGTACAACATGATCAAAACTGCTCTCTAGTACAAAACAGGCTATAATAAATTCAAACAAAATATACTAAAACTATTTTATGTAAAATTTCACTCCCATGTAAAGATGGGTTTCGGCGGGTCCCCTACAAAGTTGCGAGTGTCGCTGTTGCGACGCATTTTTTTTTCCACTGCCTCATAGGTTCAAGGGCTTGTGGACTCGAAGGATGTGGTCGCGAATGACGCTGTCATTTGTATGGGAGACCAAAAAATATTTTTCATATTTCGATATATGTGTTCCTTGGGGAAAGTTATCCAGTATCATGGTCTGGATTCTCACATAAAATAGATGAGTTGGGCCCCTCTCCCAACTCATCAACTTATTTTTTTTTAACAAAAAGTTGTTCGAAGTGTCGGGTGAGCTCGCTTTACTCAATGCATAAGCATTGCCGTTCAACGTGACAATGCGTCATCAGCTTTTGATCATTCTACAGTGTGATATTTTTATGTGTATGTTTTCATATTTTTTATTTATTTAAAATAAAATTCCAGTCGAAACTACAAGTTAAACATTAGTGGCTGCTGGCTCTGTGGGCTCTAGATCTCGCAAATCGGTTTTAAAATGGCCCCTTACATACTGACCTCTTGATAATTATCAGATGAAAAAGTGGTTTGGTCAAAAAAAAAATGTTTTAAAGCGGCTGAACCATTATATTTTTTACATTTTAAAAACTGAATCGACCAACCGTTCTGTATAATAGTTGAACCTGCTCACAAAATTTCACGAGAATCAGTTGAGAAATGCGACCTGTAGACGAGAACAGACCGACAAATAAAACCTTTTTTTGCCAATTTCGAAAAAGATGCTTGAATTTTCGGTCAATAAAATAATTTATTGCCATCTTCATGCACATGTGGCATAGTAGCTAGGAAACTAATGTACATAATCGTTTTAGAGTTCGGAATGTAAGTCCGTCTATTCGCCCACGGTTTAGCTCAGACTTTTAGCACTTGAAACCTTTATTTCGCATGGGTATATATATAAATGTAAGTTATAATATGTATGCTGACAGAGTAGTAAATCAAAAAGGTAAAAAAAGATTGCCCTATACATATTTTGTTTCCGTGTACCCCACAGTGAAGGTAACGTTTGATAGGTATTGTAAAACTCGGGAGCAATTGCAAAGACAAATTTTTGATTAAGTGATCCTTTTATGAAATAATAAACTCATTCTTGTTCAAGTATAGCGTTCCCCTCCGTTCTTCTACAAGTTAAATTGTTAGCTTAAAAAATCCAAAATCGTTTGCGATATTAGAAAAATATACTGAAACTTAAATAATAATTATAAACCATTTATTTCAGGCAACATAATATCAAAATATGAATGTGTATCGAGAATAAGGACATAAAAAATTTAAAATTTTGATACTTTACGCACACACATAAACAATAAAAAACATGTCTACAATATCTAACATATAATATAATAGGTCTTTACCTATGAAACTGCCGTTCTGCAGTTCTGGCCATTTCAAATTAAAATATTTTTTTTGGCTAAGAATTCTAATTTCAAATTAATTTTATTTTAAAAACTTGGAATTCTTTTTCCAAAAGTAGTCATTTGTTTATTGATAAGTGTTACATTTTCATCGCATTTCAATCTTTTTCGTCATTATGGATACGTTAAAAATTCGATAATTATGGAATATGAGTACCGTCGTGGCAGCAACGCGGCACAAGCGGCTCGCAACATTAACAATGTTTACGAAGCTAACACTACAAACCAACGCACCACCTGTTATTGGTTTGCTCGCTTCCGTTCTGGAAATTTCGACCTGAAAAATGAACCTCGCGGTCGTACTAAACTGGGTGAGCATTACTGTGTACTGTGGAGAACTGAACACAATAATGGAGAAGCTGGCATATCTCCAACCAGCATTGGTCAATCGCTCCTCTCCGCTGCTCCTGCACTACAACGCGCGACCTCATACTGCACAGCAGACGGTCTCCAAGTTGCAAGAACTAGGGTTGGAAGCTCTCCGTCATCCGCCCTACTCACCAGATCTTGCGCCTACAGACTACTACTTTTTCCAGAATTCGGATAACTTCTTGGCGGGAAAAAAATTCAATACCCAAAAGGCAGTACAAAATGCCTTTGAAGAATTTGTTGCCTTCCGTCCAGCTGATTTCTTTAAGAAGGGCATCAATAAACTGCCACTGCGTTGGCAAAGATACGTTGATTGCATGGGTGAATACTTCGATTAATACAAATAAAAAATACATAAAAACAAATTCGTTTAAATTTTTTCATACGAAACGGCAATTTCATAGGTAACCTAATATTAAAAAGTTTATGAAACACTTTTCTTAGACATTTTTTAATAATCTTTAAACATGTTTGATTGTGCGAGCGAGACAGCCAAACAAAGGTGAAAAGGCTCTTAAGTGGGGCTCCCATACAATGATACAACAAACGTATTTTTTTTATATATTAGGTTGGGGAAAAAGTCTTTTCGCATATAGTATTTATGAACTTGTAATAAAACCACTTTGGCTATACTATTTGTACCTGGCTGGTTTTGGTATCATTTAAAAGTTTGAATTTTAAAGAAGATAATTCCAAATTCAAATTAGGAAAATGCGTGATTTTCATTTGTTTTTCTTACTGTCAAGATGAGTGAATCTAATGAAGAAATTAGATACATTTTAAAATTTTACTACCAAAAAGGAAAAAAGCAACGCAAGCCGCGAAAAAAAATTGCGATGTTTATGGACCTAGTGCAGTGTCTGTGAGAGTAGCACAAATTTGGTTTAAGCGTTTTCAATCCGGAAATTTTTATGTCAAAGATGCACGACGCTCTGGTCGCCCTGTTACGGATAAAATGGATGCTATTTTTGAAAAAGTGGAGCAATATCGGCATATCAGTAGTTACGACGTAGGTGAAGAACTGGGAATTGACCACAAAACAGTTTTGGCGCATTTGAAAAAAATGGGTACACAAAAAAGCTCGATATTTGGGTACCTCACGAGCTCTCTGAAAGAAACCTAATGAACCGTGTACTCATTTGTGATTCTTTATTACGACGTAATGAGACCTAACCATTTTTGAAGAAATTGATAACTGGTGATGAAAAGTGGATCACGTACGACGAGAACGTGCGAAAAAGGTCATGGTCAAAGGCCGGTCAGGCTTCACAGACTGTGGCGAAACCCGGGTTAACTCGCAACAAGGTGATGCTGTGTGTGTGGTGGGATTGGAAGGGCATTATTCATTATGAGCTGTTACCACCAGGCAGCTAGATTCAGAACTCTACTACGAACAACTGATAAGATTAAAGCAAGAAGTTGAGAAAGCGGCCGGAATTAATCAACGGAAGGGGTGTGGTTTTTCATCATGATAACGCTAGACCTCACACATTCTTAACCACTCAGCAAAAATTAAAAGAGTTTGGCTGGGAGGTGTTAATGCATCCGCCGTATAGTCCTGACCTGGCACCTTCAGATTTCCATCTGTTTCGGTCTCTTCAGAATTCTTTAGGCAGTGTCAGGTTAACATCACGAGAGGGCTGCCAAAACTACTTGACACAGTTTTTTGATCAGAAGCCCCAAAATTTCTATAGCAATGGGATCATGTCCCTACCTATTAGATGGCAAAAAGTTATCGAACAAAATGGTACCTACATACTTAAGTTAACTATATTAAAAAGTGTTTTGAATTTTCATATAAAATGCGAAGAATTTTTTCCTAACCTATTATAATGGTACGGAACTCTACGTGCGCGAGTTTGATTCTCCCTTGGCCGGTTATTAGATTCGCTGACGCCGGGTACGCTATGCTTTTTGATTTTGTAGGAAATACAATCCTTCACGAATCAATTATTTTCGCTCTCGCATGGTTCGCTTAAATTGCTTATGCCTAAGTGTAGGTACTAGATTCCTTTACCAATTTTGTCAGAACCCTCAAAGTCACTGTCACTACCACTGTCACTGTCAATGTCAATAGATAAAATCATAAACAAAAAACACGTGTTAAGAGCGGTGCTGTGTTGCTGACTGTTGTTTAATTTATTAAATGGTTTTATTATAAATTAACATTATTTCAGCTATTAGAGTCTTAGTTACAAAACAATAATTAAAGCCCAATTGATATTTTAGCCTATGTCCCAAAGATAAAATGAAGTATAACTACAAAGTAAGTTCATATTTAATTTGTTTCCTTTTATAAGTACATTATACTTGTTTAATTTTTGTTTATTAGATAATTCATAAAATTATCTACTAGGTACGACTAAATCTGATCTGTTTTTCTTTTGCAAAGGTGTAATTCAACTTTTATATGATAACCTTTTCAATATGAGAAAAGAAGTTCCATTAGTTCTTTCATTGAACTGTTCAATAGAACAGGTGGGTACAAACTAGAATAACCGGGCAAGTGCTAGTCGGATTCGCGCACGAAGGATTTCGTACCATTATGTATTAAAAACTACGTTTGTTGCATGGGCGCCCCCCTTAAATGTTTATTATAGTTTTTAGTACTTGTTGTTATAGTAACAGAAATACTTAATTTTTGAAAATTTCAACTTTGTAGCTATCGTGGGTCTTGAGATACAGCTTGGTGACAGACAGACCGATAGCGAAGTCATAGTAATAGTGTCCTGTTTTTACCCTTCAGGTACGGAACCCTAAAAATGGGGTGTTATAAGTGACACATATAGGTATCTGCCTGTCTTTTTCTGTTTGTTGTTTAGAAATATTCAAAATTTAAAAAGTTTTAATTTGTGACAAAATTTGTTCAGATTGTTATAAAAAATTTTTGTAATCTTTAATAACTTTACTGTGTTTCAGTTTAGCAATTTACTGGGCACAGTTTATCGGAAAGGCAATATTTTATTTACACAAGATGGCAATTGTGTTATTAGCCCCGTTGGAAATAGAATTACTATTTATAATCTCAAGCAGTGAGTACTAATTTTGTATTTTAGTCTTATGTATGTTGTGGCCAGATCAGATGAATTGATCATTTCAGGATGTGGCTTAGGGTTCGGCCTTAGCATCAGCTATGCTGAAGCATTTCTTTCGCTCTTTCTCGCTGTAGCAAATGGTTCTAAGCGACAGAAAAGGATAGCGAAAGTGCTGTTCCACTCTGACAGACGTAGTTAGCCCAGCCCATAACTTTTCATGAAATGGTTGTATATGGCCATTTAAAATTACTACATTTTTACATATGTACATTTGATGATATTGTTGGGAACGAGATAGACACAGAATGTTCGCGAGCAAAAACCGCATAGAAATAAGTCGATATAGTGCAAGCAAAACTAGGCCTTATGTCCTTATTGCATAAAGTCTAGAATTGTTTGGCCGGTTGCACTCACACACACGTACCGGGGCCTCGATATTTCCCAGCATCGAAATACATTCTTCAAGTATGGGGAATATTCGAGAATAATGTAGATCTCTGTAACGGCGCATATAAATAGGCGAACGAGTGCGCACCACGGCAGTTCCATACGAGCTACGAAAGTGATCACTTCGAAGCGAACCAAAGAGAATCAAACCTATCTCAGTGTGACAAGTGGAAGTACCTGCAACAACCTCGGCGAGATACCTGGACCTCAGCTGCTACGCGACTTGAACTTAGACATCAGGAAGACCATTTTCACGTGTCAAATTAGGGTTCCATCCATAGTGAATAAAGACCCTCATATGAAGTTTGGTGTTTTTCTCCAAATCTCGAACTCCAGTTTCGTAACAATATCATGATATATGTCAATGTTGGGTCATATTATTAATATCGGTATTCCATGACATTAAGGGTTGGGACATATCTATCAGCATGGAATGAAACTTTCTTAAGCTACTATCCTTTTTCATCATTTACTGAAGCGTAAGAGAGTGACGGAATGATCAGCATAGCTAGTTTAGTGGTGTTAAGTCATCCTTTCTCGCTCTAGCAAATGATGTTTCTGAGCATCTGAAAAAGATAGCAGCATAGCAAAATTGCTGCCTGTGCTGACAGATATAAATTTTAAAAATACTTACATACTTTACTAAGGAGTACAATAAAGACTCAACTAAAGAGCTTGTGACTCTGGATGGAGGTAGTCGGAGACTGTCGGCGACTAGAGTCGCGAATTATCGCGCAACGGTTGACAACTGTCACTCATTTGAAAGCCCTTAATCATGCATGAAAAGGATGAGGTAATTTATGTTATTTATTCCCAGTAGTTCCCTATATAGCTTAGTTCCACATAGAGCTAATGCAACCTTAAACAAGTTGATTTGCTAGCAAATTAAAAATCCCCGACGATACCATCTAGTGATAAGTAGCGGAACCATATAATATCCTTATCCGTAGCGCTATCTATTGTTTTCCATGTAAATGACAAACCCCAACTTTCAAGCGGTAACACCTAATAACTTTTAAACGACTGAACCGATTTTTATTAAACATGGTTAAGAACCACCACAAGCGAAGTTGCTTTCACGAAAAAAAAAACCGCATTGAATTTGATCCATCCGTTCGTTCCGTTTATTGCCCGTGGTCCTATCACGGAGTTCTACAGGTCGATCTCGAGCGCTATGATGCCACAGACAGATGTTAGCGTCAAACTTTTGACGACCTCCGTGGCGTAGTGGTCTCTGCTATGCTAGTCCGCCCCCCAGAGGTCCTGGATTCGATCCCCGGTCAGGGCAAGTTGGAAAATGGCCTTTTTCAAATTGTCCTGGGTCTTGGACTCTATCTATATATGTATCTGTTATAAAATATAGTATCGTTGAGTTAGTATCCCATAACACAAGTCTCGAACTTACTTTGGGGCTAGCTCAATCAGTGTAATTTGTCCCTATATTTTTATTATTATTATTACTTATATCACCCCTCTTTTTGACAGGGGTTAAAAATGAGGGTTTGTACCATTAGTTGCCACTGAATGTCTGATATCTTGATGTTTTCAGGAACAAGAGCAACACATTGTCAGTTGAGAGTCACTTCAATTACACTGCAATCGATGTTTCTCCCAATGGATCAATTTTATTGGCTATTAATGAAAGTAAGTTCATATATACAGTGTCTCATCTTTATTTCTGACAGGGTCGACAGAGCTCAAAACTGTTTCACCGAGAAAGGGGATTAAAATAGTCCGCAACGCACCAACAATCAACTGGATGATGCAAAGAGAGCATAATCAAAAAACCCCCCTAAAAATCAAGATCCGGTGCTGTAGACATGTACATAATCACTTTACACAAAATAAAAACTTACCTAAACTTAGTAGGTAATATAAGAAAAGTAAAACGTTACTTACAACAAGTTTATTTTTTCTATCCATATTTCTAACAAAAAACATTTCCAAAACTTGCTGTTTTACTCTTGACAACGTCTGCCAACAGTGACAATGTAAAAAAGCAAATACTTTCTAAGGTTGAATTAACTAAAAAAAAACTAGGGAAATATTATTGGTTTATATTAAAAAATGTGATGAAAAATTTCGCCAAATTTAAATTTAAATTTGAATTTAATAAAATTAAATAAAAATTTTAATACATATTTATAATAATCCGAGCTTTGTAATGCTGTTAAAAATCAATAATTATTTTGGTTTATTAAAGCATGAGGGCAATATAACACTAAACTACACCAATTTCACATTATAAAGTCCCCTAAAATCAATTTGCGAATTACCGTTATACGCACTGCTAACATCAGTGTGTCGCGAGGTGACTTCGTGTACGCGCGTTCTCTAGTCACGTTCGCCCTGATGAAGACCTCCGGATGAGGTTGAAACATGTCGGCCAGTACCTGACTCTCTACGTGAGGAACCCGTTAATTCCTTGCTAATGATGTCCGTGTCCCACGTTTCTTTCAATCAAAAACATTGCGAAAAAATTTAAAGCTCTCTCTTAAGCTTTAAATCTCACTTGTCAGCACCGAGCAGTGCTTTTCAATGCTGCTATCCTTTTCGATAGAGAGCGATAGAACGCTCTCTCTCGCTCTGACAAATGATGGTGCTGAGAGACAGAAAAGGAAAAAGTGCTGCTCCGTGCTGACTAGTGAGATCCAACCCTAAACAAACATGTCCAGCCCACCCCACTTTAGCGCCAGTATCTTGACTTACATCGAAAATTTTGTTTGTATTATGCAAAACATTTTTATTTCAGAGGGCGAGGCCCAGATGATAAGCTTGCTGACCTGCACTGTAATACACCGGTACAAATTTAAGCAGCAAGTCAATGCAGTCAAGTTCAGTCCAGATGGAAAGTACTTTGCAGCTTGTTGCGACGATACAGGTATTGATCTATTAGACCAACTTTAAAAAAGAATAGGTTATCAATCCAGTTTTTTTACAAGCTTTTATTTAGTTTCATTTGTTGTCCGTCTGTCTATAATTAAATCGTGAAAGTTAAATATGACCCACTTCCTGGTTTCCGATTAAGCTGTAACACACCGGTGGTCGTTACGAAGCGCTGGTATCGGTAGCTTTTCTTTAAAATAAATTAAATTTCAAAATAAACTACATATAATGTAAATTATACTTATTGACGTGTAAAAGTGCCTGTAAAGGTCTAATTACTGAATAAACATTTGAATTTTGAATTTTGCTGTAATTTTGCTCGCACACGTATATCGCATAGAACTACCTACCCCTGTGGGAAATAGGCGTGATATTATGTATGTATGTATGTATAGAACTGATCTGATGATGGAGCCGGGAGGTGGCCATAGGAACTCAACTCTGTAATGAAAACACTGCAAACCCATCGAATTTGGGCTCGTTTGATTAGTCTTGAAGGGTACTTTAAACTTTTAAGTTCATTGTTTTTGATAAAAGCTTGTTTTAACAATAGTTTTAATAACTTTGTTATGAGTAATAACCTAATAATTTGTAACATCTGATTTGAATTATTTTTTTTATAAATGTACTTCCTTGTGAACATTCAATATTGTAATTATTGTATCACTCGATTATACATCGATCATTTTCTATGTATTTATTTATTTCAGTATTCATCATGACAGCCCCAAGCACTTTCACCGGTGAATACCGTTCGTTTGTCATGAAGCGAGTATTTAAGAAATCCCATGATGAAGTCACCTGTCTGGATTGGTCGACTTGCTCCAAACTCCTCGCAGTTGGATCCAAAGACACAACAACTAAAATCTATACCGTAGACTACTTAGACAATATATCTATGTACTCACTAAGCGGCCACACTGATAAAATAGTCGGGGTTTTCTTCGAGAAGAAGAGTTTGGATCTCGTGACTGTCAGTAGGAACGGGCAAGTTTGTCTATGGGAAGCTAATATAGACTCGGATGACTTGGTGACGTCAGCGGTGCAAGTTTCAAGGCGAAAGAGGCGGAAGTTGCAGCAGGACGAGAGCGATGACGATGTTGACGAGAAGAATGTTATTGAGAAGGACAAAGAGTATGTAAGTCATTAAAACCTTCACTGCCAGCATTCTTAACAATAGTTTTTGTTTGTCGGACACCAGGTGACCGTCATGGCGTTTGGGCTTTAAGTAGATATATTTTACTTTTGACCACAACTACGTTTGCACACATCCTTCGGAGACCTTATAAGTAAATAGTTGATGATAGACCTGCAATGGATATACGGAAACTATCTGGTATTCAGCCAATCTGGGTCTTATGGCTATCCGGCTACATATTTGACGTAGAAAATATGATATCGAATGCCATACCCGAGACCAGTTGGCTCTTACACTAAATCTGGTCTAGTAGAAAACAAAAAGCAGAATGTACCAACTGATTCTCTTTTCGCCGCAGATCGGAAAATCTGAATCATTTCAATAGGTCATGTAGCTAGCAACCCATCACTATTTTCCTTTTTCCATGTTCACGCCCACTGTCAGGCTAACGTGGCCTTTGGATCATATGGCCCAGGGCCCTGTCTGCCCCGTTAGAGATAAAAATATAATTCTTCTTATCGTGTCGCTGGCTCGAATTTTACTTTTTTTCTTCCAATACGTTGCTACTTTTACGCCTTCCTCCGGGGCAGAGGCTTGCTCAAGCATGGTACAACTGGTAGGGCACAAAGGGCATGAAAGGAGGTGCTGCATAGTCTGGTCGTCGTGACCACACTGGCACTGTACTTCTGCTTGGTCAATGTAGCGCCAGCGCGAGATTGTGCCTACATCGACCTACCTCAGTTCAGAGGCGATTCAAGCTATAATGATGTATTTGTACCGACTGTACTCGTATCAAGACCAAGGTCGCTGGTTCAAGCCCCGCTCACGTGGAATTTTTTCATCATTTTCATTATTTAGATTGTGTACTCAAATGATTCCAGGAGAGCGAAGAAGAATTGAAAGATGAAGCTCCCGAGCCGAAGCCAGAAGACGACAAACGTTTATTGTACAAGAAGCTAGGTCGACACTACATCGCTGATGCGATACGGAACGCTCACCACAAAGTGAGGCTCACCGCTGCTGAGTACCACAAGCAAACCAAGATGCTGGTCACTGGTGAGATGGTTCTTTCTTATTTAGGGTTCCGTAGTAAACAAAACACCCTTATAGTTTCGCCATGTCTGCCTGTCTGTCCAAAAAGTGAGTCGACGCCAGAAGACGACAAACGCTTGTTGTACAAGAAGCTAGGTCGACACTACATCGCTGACGCGATAAGGAACGCTCACCACGAAGTAAGGCTCACCGCCGCTGAGTAACACAAGCAAACCAAGATGCTGGTCACGGGTGAGATGGTTCTTTCTTTTTAGGGTTCCGTAGTAAACAAGGAACCCTTATAGTTGCCATGTCTGTATGTCTGTCCTCTAAATGGTGACCCGACGCCAGAAGACGACAAACGCTTATTGTACAATAAGCTATGTCGACACTACATCGCCGACGCGATACGGAACGCTCACCACAAAGTGAAGCTCACCGCCGCTGAGTACCACAAGCAAACCAAGATGCTGGTCACGGGTGAGATGGTTCTTTCTTTTTTTAGGGTTACGTAGTAAACAAGGAACCCTTATAGTTTCACCATGTCTGTCCGCGGTTCTCAGAGACTATAAGTACTAGAAAGCTGTAATTCCTTCCGAGACATAGCTGTTCACATGACTGAACGTCCAAATGGTGAGCCAAAGCCAGAAGGCGACAAACGTTTGTTGTACAAAAAGCTAGGTAGACACTACATCGGCGACGCGATACGGAACGCTCACCACAAAGTGAGGCTCAACGCTGCTGAGTACCACAAGCAAACCAGTCACGGGTGAGATTGGACCCTTGGATTATGTTTTGCCTCAGAAACAGCGCTGTATTAATCATTAGGCGGTGTAGGCGACTGCCTAAGGACCCGAATCGACTAAAGTCTCAACGACACGGGTTAGTCGCGATAATTTTAGGCGAGTCATTGCCCCCCGTTTCTTTATCAGGAGACGCCAATTTATCTGGTTAACCCTTTCACCGCAAACGTCGGATTTACCCGATAAACATATTTGTGCCCATTTCGCAAACATCTGATATTTCCGATTAAAAACCACTGCTCGCATTGCACATGACTTAAGAGGCTTTACACCTTTGGTTGGCTGTCTCGCTCGCACAATCAAACATTTTTAAAGATTATTAAAAAATGTGACTCATTTGTGGAAAAGTGTTTCCCTAACTTTCTATATAATTATATTGTGGATATTTTAGACATGTTTTTTTATTGTTTATGTGTGTGGGTATCGAGAATAAGGCCATCAAAAATTTAAAATTTTGATGACCTTTTTTTCGATGTAGTCAATGTCTACACAATATACAAACATGTCTTAAATATCCACAATATAATTATATAGAAAGTTAGGGAAACCCTTTTCTACAAATGAGTCACATTTTTTAATAATCTTTAAAAATGTTGGATTGTGCGAGCGAGACAGCCAACCAAAGGTGTAAAGCCTCTTAAGTATCGCAAATTATTATTAATTTAGAAAGTGCCATACTATAATGTCAGACAGCATAAGGACTCAGACAGACGAGCGACAATGTCGCTCTTGTCATACGTTGTTGGCTTTAAGTCTGTCATTTACATGTAATGAATTTAAATAAGTAAATAAATAAATGCATCCAATTGCTACAAATTATAAAAACTGCACTCTTTGAGCATTGGAATTAAATTACCCGAAAATGTTTGATTTTCGTTGCGAGAGAAAATACAATAATCTACGATGTTACATTTTTTTGCGTGAAATATGACTGGGCTGTATGGGCTGTGTTTACTTTGCACTAAAAAACGTGGGAAAGCAGTTTCTTTTCTTTCACAGCACGAAGTGAATGATTATATACTCTTTGCAGTAAACATTAATAGCTGTCGGTAAATATTTGCATGTTTATGGTTATTTCTTTAATGATTTCCTCATATTTATTGAGAAAAGTACTATACATGCCTCGGCGCGAATGGCATTGCCGGACTCACTCGTCCGGCAATGCCATTCTTCCCGGCCTCTGCAGTGATGTACTATTAATGCACCAACTAAGTATGATTATCATCATCTTGTTTCCCAGGTTTCTCCAGTGGCATATTCTTCCTCCACGAGATGCCCGATGTGAACCTGGTCCACACCCTTAGTATATCTGAGCACAGGATCAGCAGCATAGCTATATCGTCGCCCGGCGATTGGATCGCGTTCGGATGTCCCAACATTGGCCAGTTGCTGGTGTGGGAATGGCAAAGTAAGGAATCTATAACACGGAAGAGAAAAAGTAGTGAAAGTGCTACTTGAAAAAATAAGTATCGAAACCGTTGTCGATAAACTGACACATGTGAACCACAAATCACATTCGCATTACATATGAACAATTCCTTTAATTGGTCGTTTTTATTTATTTCAATAATGGCATAAAGGCCTCATTAATAAGATTAATTTTGCTACGGTTCAAAAAGTACAAACGAGCTCGAGAAGAAAACATAATATAAAACATAAGATTCTGACGAATTGATAACCTCCTCTTTGGGAAGTCGGTTAAAAAGAAAATTTAAGCAAAAATAGACATTTAATGAAGGAAAAAGAAGGTTAAATTAATTAAAACGGACTATTAAAATTAAGAATAAATTGTTCTAAATACAAACATCAAAATAGTGAGTAAAAGTGCATTTTATTCACTGTTTTCAGTAAATAAAATAAACTTTTAGTTTTTTTTATGAAAATAAAAGTTGATTTATACCATTCCCCCCGAATGGTATAAATCAACTTTTATTTTAAGATGAGGAGCTCGGTGGCCCGGCGGAGGTGCGTATTACTAGCGCTTCCACAAGTAAAGCGATGCCGGGCGTGGTCCGCACTTGGATTGGTGACAAGTGGCATGAAAATTTCTCGAGCTCCTCCGTGCTTTGGAAGGCACGTATAAGCCGTTGGTCCCGACTGTCATTACTGTATGACAATCGTCAAGCTATATTAGATGCGTTCAGGCAGTTTGAAAAATCTGACACTAGTGTTGGCCACTTACACACACGAAAAGCAAGCAATTTTTAGATCTTTACATGTATAGATATTAAAATAAAAAGAAAGTTAGAGGGAGAGAGACAAATGGAAGAATACTCACAGTCCACCGACAAGAGCATAATTTATTGTAAATAATGAATGGGGGTTTCCAAAAATATGGAACACTAGAGGGCAGCACGGTGACGCCAGGTCCAATAATCTGCTTTTTTTGGATTTATTTGACGGAGCAAAAGAACCTGGGGGGTTACTCCAAAAGCACTACGCAAGACGGACGTTACTGCGTATCCGCATTTCAGTGTCAAGCAACATTGATCCCTAACATACGATGATAAAGTCTTATTTGGTTTGAAATAGAAATAGGACGTCACTTTCGTACAACTGACGTATTATTTTATGAAGTAACCCCCAAGTCAATTGATGGTCCAATCACAACAGTCTATTGGATCTGACGTCACTGTGCTGCCACTGTTGTCTTAAAAACCCTCGATCTTGATTCATATTTTCAGGCGAGCAGTACGTAATGAAGCAGCAAGGCCACTCACTCGACATGACGTGCCTGGCGTACTCGCCCGACGGCCGCTACCTCGTGACGGGCGGTCACGACGGCAAGCTGAAGCTGTGGAACGCTACCACTGGTTTCTGCTTCGTCACTTTCGCCGAGCACGACGCGGCGGTCACCAGTATCGTGTTCAGCAACAACAAGAAGTTCTTTATATCCGCGTCGCTAGATGGCACTGTGCGCTGCTACGATCTTACGAGGCAAGTTAGGGTTAGATCTCACTTGCCAGCACGGAACAGCACTTTTCTATGCTGCTATCCTGTTTCGTGCTGATGAGTGAGAGCCAACACCTATTTTGAAGATTAAGAGGGCTGACTGGTGGTGCTATTTTCAAAACACTGAGTTGCTAAACGTCCGGTTTTTATATGGATAAAACCATTCGTTTCGTAACTTAGCCTTTACAAAAATGGCACTCCGTGAATATCCAGGGTCTGCTTAACCGGCGTGATTTGTATATATATACGAAAATGTACCATATCGTCGTGCACGTAAGATTGTTTTACTATTGTCACATGTAACAAATGTGTTCTTTGCATAAGTTACACTTGTTTCAGCTTTTCCCGTCAGATTTTTCAAGTTTGTTTTAATATTGTCCCATGTGACAAATGTGTTCTTTGCATAAGTTACACTTGTAGTTTTTCCTGTCTGATTTTACAAGTTTTACTGTTGTAACGTGTCACAAATGTATTCTTTGCATAAGTTACACTTGTTTGAGGCTTTCCTGTCAGATTTTTCAAGTTTGTTTTACTATTGTCACTTGTAACAAATCTGTTCTTTGCATAAGTTACACTTGTTTGAGGCTTTCCTGTCACATTTGTCAAGTTTGTTTTACTTTTTTCACGTGTGACAAATGTGTTATTTGCATAAGTTACCTACGTGTCTGAGTTTTTGCTGACAGATTTTCAAGTTTTCACTATTGTCACGTGTAACTTAGGTCTTCTTTGCATGAGTTGTTACACTTGTTCGAGTTTTTCCTGTCATATTTTTTTGTTTAACTTTGTTTTACTATTAACACGTGTAACAAATGTGTTCTTTGCAAAAGTAACACTTGGTTGTGATTTTTCGTGCTGCCTACAGGCATGTGTTGCACGGCAACTTGAAGATGTGGAACGCTACCACTGGTTTCTGCTTCTTCACTTTCGCCGAGCACGACGCGGCGCTCACGAGTGTCGTGTGTAGCAACAACAAGAAGTTCTTTATATCCGCGTCGCTAGATGGCGCTGTGCGCTGCTACGAGCAGCGAGCTCGTTTGAAACTACTCTAATATGAGCCGTATCGTCGTGCACGAAAGTTTGTTTTAAACAATAACAGCAGCTTATCGATGTCCCATATGTAACTGTGCTGCCATCTGGTGTCCCACATTTTTGAAAACCCTCATTATGTTTTGCATATCTGCAGGTACCGCAACTTCCGCACGCTGACGTCCCCGAGCCTGGTGCAGTTCAGCTGCTGCGCGCTGGACAGCAGCAGCGAGCTGTGCGCGGCGGGGGGGCTCGACGTGTTCTCCGTGTTCCTGTGGTCCGTCAAGTTCGGCAAACTGCTGGAGGTGAGTACTCTCTCTCTCTCTCTCTCTCTCTTTCTCTTTCTTTTCTCTTTCTCTCTCTCTCTCTCTCTCTCTCTTTCTTTTCTCTCTGTCTCTCTCTCTTTCTCTCTCTCTCTCTCTTTCTTTCTCTCTTTCTTTTCTTACCCTCTTTCATATCTCTTTCTCTCTCTTTCTATTCTTACCCTCTTTCTATCTCTCTTTCTCCCTTTTTCTCTCTTTCTCTCTCTATCTCTCCCGTTTTATTTTTTAAAATTAGCTGTATAATCCGTTTGCCCAAATAGTTTGTATGTTCTGTGGCGGCTCGTTCGATGCCGCCCGTGCTGTACACTCGCAGAGTACATTGGTGCGTTGCACCGTATTCGTTAATTAACATTTATCTCAATAGCTATACTATTATAAATAACAAGATTCCAAAATAAATTGTGGGTGTACTACAAAAAATTTGATCGTATGAAATTTAACAGAGCCGTAGAGTAGCAATTTATATAGTTCATAAGGCACAAAGTGTAATTCTTACCTCCATTGCCTTCCAGGTACTAGGCGGGCATGAAGCGCCAGTATCCAGCCTCTCATTCAGCCCAACCATGGCAAGCTCTCGGCTGGCCTCGTCCAGCTGGGACAAGACGGTACGGCTATGGAACTGTATCGAGACCAGCGCAGATTGCGACACCATCCAGCTGGGCAGCGACGCCCTGCAAGTTATCTTCAGACCGGACGGAGAGGAGGTATATCCATGTAGTTACTTTTAAAACACCTGCAAAGATTCAAAGATTCAAATGTTTATTCAGTAATTAGACCTTTACAGGCACTTTTACACGTCAATAAGTATAATTTATGTTACGTGTAAAGTATATTAAAATTTAATTTATTTTTAAAGAAAAGCTACCGATACCAGCGCTTCGTAACGACCACTGCTGAGAAGAAACGCCGAAAGAAACTCATTTTCACAGTATTGGTCGCCTACTCGCCAGAAGGGCTTTGTCATATTATTATTATTGTCTTTTAATTAATAAATACTTATAATATAATACAATGTTGACAGATTATAACATGTAATGCTTGCGAACAAGTAAACAAACAAAAATTGCGTAATAAAAAATATTAAGTAGTCAAAAAAGCGAAGCCGAGCTGACCAGTCCCTCCCGGCAGCACCCGTTCACGAGTTGATCATTTTTGGAGCAAGTTCTGTCCAGGATACTAAACTATTTTCCATAAACACAAAATCATCAAAAAACAAAAAAAAAGCATTTTTATACAAATTGCACGTAAAGCTGTAGGTCCCGAACGCCATCTAGCGTTTGCTCAAACCTTTCCTATTGGTTCTAGTCTACCATTTGGGTTGCGGAGTTCAGACGGCAGTCGCTCTGTTTAAAAACCAGTAACCTTGTCAAATCACCTAGGTCAAGTAGCGGATCCCAGGCTCTGAAGCGTTACCGCTGAGGATGCAACCGGGGATAAGTGAGGATGGTGACGATGACTTTCATCAGGGTATAATCCTATAGTCACCTTGTGTTTCAGATAGCAGTTTCGACCTTAGACGGCAACATTAGCTTCTTCAACAGCACTACGTGTGAGCAGACGGGCAGCATCGAGGGCCGCAACGACCTCGGCGCGGGGAAAGCGGACACTGACCTCGTTTCTGCTAAGACGATGCTCAAAACCAAGTTAGTTTAGATTTTTTATTCGATTGCGGAAAAAAAGATACCTACTAAGTTTAACTATTTTTAAATATATTAAGACGAAGTGGTAGCTAAAGTGGCGCCCTCATTAGAAATAAATTGTTTAAAACTAAATAAGGTGATAATTAAAAATTTGATTTGTATAAATGTCTAAAAAGACCTTTAAACTATTTTATGAATAACCTTTGAAAGTAATATTGGTAGTCCGTCTAGTTTTAAAACTGTTTTTCAAAACAGTTTTAAAATTAGACGGACTATTAGTAATAATTTCAAAGGTTCCTCATAAAATAGTTTAAAGGTCTTTTTAGACATTTATACAAATCAAATTTTTAATTATCACCTTATTTAGTTTTAAACAATTTATTTCAAATGAGGGCGCCACTTTAGCTACCATTTCGTCTTAAAAACCTTTTTTTACTGACTTGTTTTAACAACGAATTGTTGCTATCACCATCTGTATATGCCATATCAGTCTGTTCTTATAAATTTGTCATATAGTCCTATAAGCTACCAATCAATAGTGCGTTTGTTTAAGTATTTAAAAGAATGTTAACAATCTTGATATTTCTTTTTATTGAAATATACACTTTATAAATCAATACCTTCGCAAATTACAAATTATTTATTTTATAAATTATAAATGACATAATTTCTTTGTACTACACATAATTGTTTACATTCTTTTAAATTCCTAAACAAACACACTATAAGGAGTTCAGGGTCTTCAAAAGTATGTGACACTAGATGTCGTAAGATCCAATGAATGGTTGTAATTGGACCATCAGTCGACAATCTGTCAACCGATGATTCTGTCAGCTTATTGGTCTTGACTTCACTGCCATCCTTCGTATCTTAATATTTTATATTTTTATAAGTAAATTTGATTCCTATTCACTATCGGCTTAAACTTACGAAAAAGTATTCACATTTACACAAATAATTACATGTCAATACAAATAACTTAAAACTTCTGTAATTACTTGAATTAAAGAGAAAAATTGCGCTTTTTTAATTATACTTATTTCTTTTTCCGAAGCGAAGAACATAAAAATGTTTACCTACATTCATCAATGTTGACGACGACGTGTATTCCAAATTAAAAAAAATCACGACGTCTGTTCCAATTATTTTTTACTATAAAACATAATTCATCTTTTTTTTTTTGCTGGACTACCAACATTATTTTTGATTCTACATAGATTACACTCGTGTTCAGTTTTCAAACTGGTTTTAATTCATAGAGATTTTTTTTTTCACTTTTTAGTCCCGAGAGAATAAGCAGTAACTTTAGCTCCAAATGTTTTGGGATAAAAAGTAAAAACATCGTTTTTCGAGTAGATGCGATGAAAAATACTTTTAATATTGATATAGTTTGTGAAGTGTAATAATAATTGTAAATAATTTTTTTTTTAATTATCCAAGCATTGTAATGCCGTTAAAAATCAATAACTTATTAATTTTCTTATTATTTGCAGGGCGTTCACAACAATCTGTTACTCCGCCGACGGGAGTTGCATCCTCGGCGGTGGGAACTCCAAGCACGTGTGTCTGTATAGCGTCAAGGAGGCCATCTTGATTAAGAAGTTCGTCATCACGCAGAATAGGTCCTTGGACGCTGTTAATGTGAGTGTTTGTCATAAACATGTCTAATTTTTAACCCCCAACGAAAAAGAGGGGTGTTATAAGCAGTGATCGGATAATCGGGCGCTTATTTGCCTAAATTTCATGCGGCACATAACACAGCGCTGATACAACCACCAACCTGATAAAAATAAGTGTCTATCTTCTCTAAGGCGGCCCTTCCCGGCCGCTTTGTCGTCAGCGCGAGCATTGTTTGAAAAGATTGTTATTTCATCGAGGGCAATGCTAGAAAAAGAAGCAAAGCAAAAAGGGAGAGATAGCGCCTGAGGGCTCGGTTTACATTCTATTGAATGAAATAATTATTATAATTAACTATATATTTAACGAATATTCACTTTTCATTGGGTGCGGAAATTTCATAAAACTTGTTCCAGATGATACGTGTTTTTCAGTAAGACTTACAAGTGTGTGAAATAAATGTTTAATATTAAAAATTTACATTACATTTGCAAGGTTTCTATCGAAATTTTTTTTCACCTTTACAATTTATGAGTATAACGGCCGAAGTTGAAGTAAAATTTGTGCAAAGTAGCAGATTTTTGGAGGCTTATACTGAATTTGTTTTTCCAAATTTTATTTTTTTATTTCGATAGAAACATAGAAATAGCACACAAGACACCAGTTCGTTCAAAAAATTACAACAAAGATTAGTTACAACGTCATAATCACGAACGAGCGTTTGTATGAAAAGTAAGACGGGAAGGCCACTCTTTATTCAACTTTGCTATTATGGTTTATCTAGACGCTAGAAACTGTTTAATTGTACATATTATTACTATAAGTACCTAGTGCTGGCTTTCTAAAAATGTTTACTACTTATAATTTTTTTTAATAAATGATAATATTTTAATTGAATACTGCTTACGTACTTTCAACAGCTCTTTTTCCAAACGAGTTTATAAACATAATAGCAAAGTTGCATTATCAGATTATGATATTTATTTTTATCAAGTTGGTGGTTGCATCAACGCTGTGTTATGTGCCACGAGAAGTTTAGGCAAATAGGCGCCCGATTATCCGATCACTGGTTATAAGTTTAACGCTAATGTCTGTGTCTGTCTGTTGCATCGTAGCTTGCACGGACGGAACGATTTCGATGCGGTTTGTTTAAAAGTGAAAGCAAGTGGTTGCGGTAGTTCTTAGTTATGTTTCTTGAAAATCGGTTCAGCTGTTTAAAAGTAATTGGGTGTTAAAGCTTGAAAGTCTTCATATATTATTTGCTAGGGAAAACTCTTTCTCTAGCAAATAAAAGATGGCGGCACGGATATCAAGTCGAGATGACGTTATTGACAGTCGTGGGATTTTTTAAATTTGCCTGCTAACTAAACTTCTGACTAAAACTAACGTCACACACAGACATTAAACAGGTTACTCACGTAGAGAGTCAGCTACTGGCCGAGATGTTTCGACCTGTCCGAGGGTCTTCAGAGTGAGAGTGTGTCTCGAGACGACATCGCGTACGCGCGTCCTCTCGTCACATTCGCTCTGATGAAGACGTCCGGATGAGGTCGAAACATCTCGGCCAGTAGCTGACTCTCCACGTGAGTAACCTGTTTAATGCATGCTAATAATAGCTAATCTTCTTCCATCATTTATCTTACTCTAAGTTAAGTCACACAGAATCTTAGGGTCAGCTCAGATTGAGACTTGAAAGACAGTTTGAATAAATATAGAACTTGTTTAATACACAAAAATATACTAATTAGTCGTTTCTATTTTTATAGTGTCTTATCTTCTTCCTTATCTTACTCTTAGTAAAGTCACACAATGTTAGGGTCAGCTCAGACCGAGACGCGACGTGACGCGACGTGGCGCGCACGTTTGTAGAAATATAGAACTAGTTTAGTACATTAAAAAAATACTAATATCTCGTTTCTATTTTTATACTGTCTTATCTTCTTCTTCCTTATCTTACTCTAAGTAAAGTCACACAATGTTAGTGTCAGCTCAGATCGAGACGCGACGCAACGCGACGTGGCGCGCATGTTTGTAGAAATATAGAACTAGTTTTGTACATAAAAATATACTAATATCTCGTTTCTATTTTTAATAATGTCTTATCTTCTAATAAATAAATAAATTAATAAATATATAGGGACAAATAACACTGATTGAGCTAGCCCCAAAGTAAGTTCGAGACTTGTGTTATGGGATACTAACTCAACGATACTATATTTTATAACAAAAACATATATAGATAAACATCCAAGACCCAGGACAATTTGTAAAAGACCATTTTCCAACTTGCCCTGACCGGGGATCGAACCCGGGGCCTCTGGGTGGCGGACTAGCATCGTGACCACTACGCCACGAACTTTCTTATCTGACGCGACGTGGCGCGCACGTTTGTAGAAATATAGAACTTGTTTACTACTCAAAAAGATACTAATTTCAGAGCAACGTACAATGGCGCGTTGCGCAGCGCAACGCAGCGGGCTCTCGCTGTATTTAGTATCTTTTTGTGTAGCAAACAAGTTCTTTATTTCTTTAAACATGCGCGCCATGTTGCGTCGTGTCGCTTTTCGGTCTGGGCTGACAGTTACTCGTTTCTGTTTTTAACCCACGAGGCAAAAAGTGAAGCAGAGATGTTATAAGTTTGACGTGTCTGTGTGTCTGTCTGTTACATCGTAGCTCCTAAACGATTGCACTGATTATGATGCGTTTGAATGAATGAATGAATGAAAAACTCTTTATTGCACCAATACAAAAAAAATAGCAAAAACAAAAGAAGATTTAAAATTTAAAATACATAGGTACAATGGGCGGTCTTATCGCTTAAAGCGATCTCTTCCAGACAACCGGTGGATGGAGAGGAATGTAGGCACGTCAGAAATAACGGTGGTGCAAAGAAAACTATCAGTTAAATCAATAGCTAAGGTTACTTTTTAAATTACATAATACACTACACATAATATATTCTATAATACACTTACACAAAAAACTACATATATACAATACAATATAACTACATAAATAAGTTTAGTAAATATAACATACATACAAATAAATATAATACAATTATTAAAATAGTAGACTGCTAGACTAGTTTACTTTAGTTACTTTCATAGTCTAATGTCCTACGGGATTCTTCTCTGGGGGAGTGCTGCTGATATACAGACTATTTTTATTTTACACAAAAGGGCAATTCGTTTTATTTATGATTTAGGATCGAGAGACTCCCTAAGAGATTTTTTTAAGAAAATTGATATACTCACTGTACCATCCCAGTACATATTTGAAAATATAATGTATGTGAGGAATAATATTGCCCTATTTAATAAAACAGGTGATATTACGGGTAGAAACTTACGTAACATAAATGTTTTAGTTACCCCGTATTATAGGCTGAAAACAGTCAGTACATCGTTTAAGGGAAACTGTATAAAGTTTTATAATAAATTGCCAGAATCGGTCCTTGATATGCCAGATAGAAAATTTAAAGTTTATGTAAAGAAAGTACTTTATGAGAAGGCTTATTACGGAACCGATGATTATCTTAAAGACAAAAACGTCTGGCTTGAGCTTGGCGCGGGTCCCTTTTAAAGGTTTATATTTGTACACTCACAAATGACATAATTTGAGTACAATCAGTACATGAATTTTATACAAATTGACATTAATTTCAAATTTGACATTTTTAATTAATAATTATGACATAGCAATGTATTCTCAGTCCACATATCTAATTTTAATATCAGTATAATTGTAAGGTTGACGTTTTTGGAGAAAATGCTGCAGTACAGTTTGTTACCGCTTCTTCTGTACTTTGCGCTTTGGAGGCGGCAGTAAACTTAGTTGTAAGTAAATGATCTGACGTCAACAACTAACTATTAAGAAATCGAAAGAAAAAAGAAATGACAATTATCAAGTGATATAAATATCCAAAGATAAATAAATTATTTTTGACTTTTGACTTTAGTAATAGTAATGTACGATTACTGAGCCAGATAAAATTCTTTAAGTCTGTTTTTAAAGATGCGTTTGTTGTTTGAAAGCTGATGTGTGTTAGCTACAGCTGTGTCGGGGTTAACCCAATTTTTTTTATTTTGTTTCACTTGTTATTGTAAACAAATAATTATATTATTTAATATGCAAAAACAAGATTGCTGGATAATGTTCCGAAAATACGCTTTTTTTTACCTGAAAATGGAACAACTTTTCTTATCATGAAGGATGGACCGTTAGTTATGGTCTATCCTCGGTGCAACGGTCTATTGGTCTAACGGTTTGAAGTACTTCAAAGGTTACACGATATCAACATGATACTGAGTCATTGACTGCCTCCGTGGTCCTGACTGCCTCCGTGGTTCAGTGGTCAAGGCGTTCGCCTTGTGACCCGGAGGTCATGGGTTCGATTCCTACTGGGAATCATACTTTGTGAAAAGTTGTTTCCAGTCTGGATAGGATATTGCAGGCTTGAATCACCTGATTATCCGAAAAGAAAGTTGATTCCGTGTTTCGGAAGGCACGTAAAACTGTGGGTCCCGAACGCCACCTAGCGTTTGATCATCAAACTATCCAAGGATTGGTTATCCTGGTTTGCCCTTTGGGTTGTGGAAGTCAGACGGCAGTCGCTCTGTGTAAAAACCAGCAACCTCGTCAAATCTCCTTGGTAAGATAGCGGACCCCGGGCTCTAAAGCGTTACTGCTGAGGAAGCAACCGGGAATACGCTCGGATGATGATGACTTGGTCAAGCGCAGTATGAAGCGATCTTTTTCTTCACCGGAAGCATTTGTTGAATTGGTGTGCACTCATACAAAGCCGCATCTTTGAAAATCCGATGCCGCTTTGTCGGCAAACCAATAGGCATGTGGACTGGGCAAGAAATATACATATTACTTATTTAGTCCGTCAACTAACTACCCAAAAATAAAGGACTTATATTTATTCGATTATCAAAGTAGTAAAAATTCACCAAGATACAGTGCTTCGAAGTTTCGGGGTGGGGGTGATTTACGTCACGTGGTTATTAACCGTAGCTAAACGTGACGTCACGCGAAATTTAGATGCGCTGTATCTTCGCCATTATTTAATAATCAGATAAGAAAAAAAATACGAATACTATACTTTTTAGTAAGCTATCTAATAAGCCCAAATTTTAATAATTTCATTTTTTTTAAATTTTAATATTTTTCTTCGTCCGCATCCCTATTGGTCAAATAGAGTATACGTGAAAATGACCGTATATGAGTACAAACTCAGAGAAACAAGTCGCGGCTAGCGAGGATTAAACTCTTGTCACACAGACGTCCATCCAGTGCCTAAGCCGCACCACTTTGACTTCTACTCTGATATTGATTCCTCGATATGACAACTTCTTTTTTCAGGATTTCATAAACCGACGCCTGCTCACGGAATTCGGCAACATGGCGCTCATAGAGGAGAGGACTGAGTTGGAGGGGGGAGACGTGGGGATCAGGCTGCCGGGGGTGCGGCGGGGGGACATGGCCGACAGGAAGGTCAAGCCGGAGGTGAGGTCACACATACATACATACATAATATCACGCCTATTTCCCACAGGGGTAGGCAGAGACTATGGACCTCCACTTGCTACGATCCTGACAAACCTCTTTCGCTATATACTACATATACTCTTCAATCTATACTCATCAATCTCTTTATACATGCCCTTCGGTTACGGGTACTTTTTACCTCTCCTTTTTTCAGAACGTCTGCAATCTGGTCGCAGAATGTTCGCCGAGGCCGACCCTTCCCTACTGTTCCTTTCACATTTGCCTTATAAATATTTTTTGTTAACATGTTTTCATCCATCCTTTCTACATGCCCAAACCACCTTAACATCCCTTTTTCTATTTTTGTCACAACATTCTCTTTCACTCCACACCGCTCCCTTATGACATCATTCCTCATTCGATCTTTCAAATTAACACCACACATACTCCTCAGCGCTCGCATTTCAACTGCATTTATTCTACTTTCATGCTTTCTCTGCCATACCCAACTCTCACTACCGTACATTAAAGTCGGTATTAGTACTCCTTTATGAACAGCAAGTCGTGCCTTGTGTGATACCTTCCTACTGCTCATAAAGGAATGCAACGCTCCATTCACTTGGTTACCCGCGTTCACTCTTTTTTCAACATCACCCTCGTGCTTGCCATCTTTCGTAAACATACATCCCAAGTATACAAACTCCTTCACTTGCTCAACTTTCACTCACACTATTATAATGCTTTGGAGAAGGCTTATTATAGGATCGATGACTAACTTTGGCTTGCGCTCGGCGCGGGTCCCTCTTAAAGGTTTGTATACACACAAATGTCATACATCAACATTTGGTACATACTGAATCTACAACTTGACATTATTTTAAAATATCGACATTTAAAAAATTCAATTTAAATTATGACCTATCAAACAATGTATTCTCTGTCCTTTTTAAATTTAAATATTAATTTAATTGTGAATTGACATCTTTGGAGAAAATGCTGCATTGCAGTTTGTTACCACTTCTTCTGCGCTAGCGCTTTGGAAGCGACAGTAAACTTAGCTGTTTGAAACTATTTGCCGTCAACAGTTGTGCAACAAAACAAAGTCACGATTATTAAAAGATATTATAAATATCCTGCGATTTTATAGATTTTGAATTAGAATATTTAAATGACATAACAAACAATGTATTCTCTGTCCACTTTTTGAATTTAAATATTAATTTTATTGTGAATTGATATCTTTGGAGAAAATGCTGCAGTGCAGTTTGTTACCACTTCTTCTGCACTAGCGCTTTGGAAGCGGCAGTAAACTTAACTGTTTGTAACTATTTGCCGTCAACAGTTGTGCAACAAAGTCACGATTATTAAGAGATATTATAAATAGCCAACGATTTTATAGATTTTGAATTAGAATATGAAGATCCAGCAGTGTAGGTTTATCAGTCCTCTGTTAGACTCATAGATTTAGAATATTTTTACTGCGCAAAAAGACCACATTTGCTGAGTGCAACAAAAACTATAACAGCTAACTTCACAAGAGCAAAAGAGAAAGCGATCAATTTCCCAATGTGACAAGTTTTCATAAAAAAACGTAGGACGCCCTTATAGCAGCCTGGCTCGAATATCGTCACAAGAAAATTAATTTTTTAAATTGTAAACTGTGTTAATTTATAAGCTTACCTTGGAATGATGCTTAGCTTAGAAGCTTACCTTGGAATGATGGTATCGTTCTGCTTTACCGATAGTTCGGGACACCTTTATCGACACATAAAAGGGGTGGGTGGTATATCCGTTGAGTGGGGCGGCAAAATCGTGTAGATATGTACTTAAGTAAGTCCAAGTTTTGCTAAGAATCATTTTTTTAATTGATTGAGATATACAGGTGAGAAATTATTTTATGATCCTAGCAAATAAATAGGATGTCTTTAGGCAGGTGTGAGAAATTATTTTATGATCCTAGCAAATAAATAGGATGTCTTTAGGCAGGTGTTGGCTACTAACACTTGACATTGGCACGAAAGGATTGACATTAGCACATAGACAGTTTCACATTAACCCCTTCTAAGTTTGTGTCCACGTTTCTTAAGTGTCCCCTTACCCTGGACAGAATTAGACTTTTCCATACAAACGTAGTCTACGTTTTATTTGGAAACGACATGTCGCATACGGGCAAATTTACGTAATTTTAAAGAAATTGCATCATTTAGGGTTATAATTGTTTTCCGTCAGTAAAATTATGAATTTAACAGAGAATATATTGTATTATATCATATTTGACAATCAGTATGGAAAACTTCTACACCCTTATAATTTCTTTCCAGTTTATAATTTAACTGAAAACGAATTATAACCCGAGATAATTGCAATTTCTTTAAAATTACAATTTTTTAACGAAATCTGACATGTCGTTTCATAATAAAACGTAGACGTTTGTATGGAAAAGTCTAGGGTAAGGAGATTTTTAAGGCTTTATAATTCGTATCGTCGTCAGGTGCGCGTACACTGCATCCGCTTCTCCCCGACGGGCGAGAGTTTCGCCGTAGCGGCCACTGAGGGGCTGCTCGTGTACACACAGAACGCGGGCATCGATGGTACTTTCAGGTTAATATAGAGTTTGTTTATAAGGAATATATATTATTGTATTTATTTCTTTTTACTCCTTTATGAACAGCACGAAAGTGTCAAACATAGCACGTTTGGCTGTGCATAATGGAGTGCTGATACCGACGCTGGTGTATGGAAGTGAGAGTTGGGTATGGCAGAAAAGGCACGAAAGTAGAATAAATGCAGATGAAATGAGAGCGCTGAGGAGTATGTGTGGTGTTACTTTGAAAGATCGGTTAGAAATGATGTCATAAGGGAGCGGTGTGGAAGATGTATGAACAAAAATTGAGAAAGGAATGTTGAGATGGTTCGGACATGTAGAAAGGATGGATGAAAGGAGATTTACTAAGAGTCTACAAAGCGAATGTGAGTGGAAGAATGGGTCAGGGTCGTCCTCGCCTAACGTATTGCGATCAGATTGCAGACGTTCTTAAAACAGGAGAGGTCAGAAGTACCCGTACCGGCGGGCATGCGTGAAGAGAGTGATGAGTGTAGATGAAGCGAAAGAGGTCTGTCAGGATCGTAGCAAGTGGAGGTCCATAGTCTCTGCCTACCCTTGTGGGAAACAGGCGTGATATATATATATGTATGTATTGATTTATTTTTATGCACTGTACTTTTATCTTACTACTCACATTAAGACTATTTGTATAACCCAAAGGTTGGCTAATAGACAACGCTTTAAGCGTTAAGTTCACCTTCTGTACAAATCTGCACAATTTGTTATTGATGAATAATAAATACTAAATAAAATAGATCTTGGCATAAAAATTCTTGAGCTTCTCCATGCTTCGGAAGCACGTATAAGCCGTTGGTGCTGGCTGTCATCATTATATGGAATTGTTTTACTTACAGACCGTACCGCTTAGAAGAAGGTTCGACTCCGTATACCGTCCGACAGTACCTCAAGGAGCAAGCTTGGGGCAAGGCCCTCGTAGGGGCTCTACAGCTAAACGAACATACGATCATACAGGAAAGCGTGGAGGCAGTGCCACCTGGCGACAGTAAGTGTGAAGAGTATTTTTGAAGCCTTGACGCAACAAGTTAATATAATAAATAATAAAAAAAACTAAGTCCGCGAAAACATGGATACTTTTCTAAAGTAATTGTTTATTGTTTATTAAGGCATACACAACAGGTCACAATCTCTTTTGTATAAATCTAAAAATGTACAGACACTTTGCTCTAGACTGAGACCCAAAAAACGTGTACACACAGCATGACAGGCAATGTAAACATTGTTAAGCTCAAGATACTGACTTAAATTGACAGCTTATTAAAAAGTTACATTATATACGTTACAGCAAGTATTTAACAATTGGTGTTACTTAAATTGTTTAGAATTATGATAACAGAAATTGAGCCATATTTATGTAAAATTTACCATGAAAAAAGGTCAAAAAGGTCAGTGGAGGGTACGCTTGATCTGATTTTAATAAATCTGATTGTAATAAATCTTGATCTGATAGTCATAAATTAACTACTACGTCTGCGATGCAACCGAGAACACGCTCAGAAAGCGAGGTTATAATGTTGTCATTTAGTTGGTGTTGTTTATATCTTTGTTATCCTTCACGAAATTCTTTATTTCGATACCAAACTCGACCGGTTTTAAATCAAAAAATATTTGGGTCCGCCATTTTTTAAATTTTGAAAGAGTTGCATGATTTGACCTAAATGAACATACATAAAAGTTGCATTGCAAGTTAAATAAAAGCAAATAAAAACATAAACCTCCTTTTAGCGCAGTTGGGTAATTATGGGTTTCCATCAGCGAAGTAAACCATGATTTAGTAGGGAAGATTGCTTTTATGCATAGACCCCGTGACGTCACATTTTTGTAGGGATTGAAATTTAATTTATCGACTTTTTACTTTCTACTTTTTACTCACCAAAGTTACATCCTTTAGTTAAACGGACGATAAACAGTTTTTTTTTGTAATTATTGCGGGAAAATTATGATACGTCCGTCCATACATAACTAACGAACGTCCGTATTTTTTTTTATCAGTGACTTTTATTTATCCCTTTATTTTTGTCACGTTTTTATCAGTTAGTAGTGATTATCTTTAACTCGTTGTCAGTGGCATATAATATAACCAAGTAACATTAAATATCATCGATATTTCAATAGTCGATAAATTAAAAATCCCTCCATGAAAGTCATAATGGCATTACTTTCTTGGAGGGATTTTTAATTGCGACAATATAACGGGGTTCATAAATAAAAGGGTTATTGTGCTGTAATTCATTCACAATTGTCTTTACAGTTGAACTAACAGTGTCGAGCCTCGAAGATGACTACGTGGACCGTTTGATGACAACTCTGGCTCGCCTGCTAGAAGACAGCCGCCATCTTGAACATCTACTGGTGTGGGTGAAAGCCGTGGTCTCGGTGAAACGAAGGAAGTTCCCCGCGAGTGTGCTACTGGCCTTAGAAAAAGTGCTCACTACCAAGTATTCTCAGCTTAGTAAGATGTGAGTAAAATTAATCTAATCTCATAAAGAAAGATGACTTGAATCATCATCATCCTCACGTATTCCTGGTTGCATCCTCAGCGGTAACGCTTCAGAGCCCGGGGTTCGCTTGAGAAACCAGAACCAAGCCTTGGATAGGTTTGAGCAAACGCTAGATGGCATTCGGGACTCACAGTTTATACGTGCCTTCCGAAACACGGAATCATCTTTATTTTCGGATAATCAGGTGATTTAAGCCTGCAGTATCCTAACAAGACTGGACACAACTTTTCGCAAAGTATGCTTCCCAGTGGGATTCGAATCCACGACCTCCGGAGCACAAGGGGACGTCTTGACCACTGGACTACGGATGCAGTCAAAGAGAAAAAAAAAAGTTTGTTTGTTTGTAATGGGTAAACTCAAAAACTTCTTTCCCGATTTTAAAAATTCGTTCATCCTTAGAAAGCTACATTATCAGCGAGTAACAATATTTCGCTATATTTTATCTTTCAAAACCTGGGCAACGCCACGGGGATACAGCTTGTTATCTAAAAATAGTAGTAATTTTCTTGTTAATATTTTTAGCACGTGATTTGTTTTAATAACACATTAGCTCGGAAAGCGCTATTTCCTACACTGATTTTACTTATTTATTGCCATTCATTACGCATACATTCGAAATCGTGCGGTAAAGTGATTTTTTAAATGTTTTAGGAATAAGTCTATATCCAAATTATTTAATATTATTTTTGAAACATAAAATCTCTGCATGCAGCCAGCCTAGGACTAAACAATTGCCAAATCTGCGAAAACTGTTGCTTACCACTTCACTAATTGTGCTTTTAGTAATTTTGTTTTAAGTAATAAAATTACTAAGAAAGATTCTTTTCCACACTAATGTGTCGAAAAACGTAGTATGGCACACGTGTATATTGTTCATCACAAGTCTCAGCTCCATAGAAACAAGCGCGGGCTTCGCCCGCTTGTGTGTCAACCCGCCTCGACTGTAATAAACAACTTACCACACTTGTATCATAAACAACCTTTATTGATAAACGAATCTTCCGAACGGGACACGAAGTTTTTATGTTAGATCTAATCGAAACGTTAGATTTAACATAAAAACTGCGTCCCGTCGTCTTATCGTCATCGTAATAGTAATACACCCAACAAAAAAGGTTCGCTTAGTTCCGTTTTTAAGTGTAAACTTCCAGTCATTGGATACTAACAGTCATTGAACGGAACATGATAAAACCTTATTTATTGAGGTTGCTTTTAAAACCGGAAACACTGCAGCTACAGAGTATAGAGTATAAAAAGATATCAGCTACAGTGGACAGAACACAATAAAATATTAATTAAGAAGGAATAATGACTGTTAGCGTCCAATGACGGGAAGTTTACCCTACTATTTATAAAATATATATTATAAGAAAGTAATAAAATACTCAAGAGAGAAATTAAAAAACTGCTTCACTAGCCTCGCAGATCGTAAAAGCCGATCGGGGAAATGGGCGAAAATGCGAACCATGTTAATAGGCGATGCGGCTAGCAATCATCACACAATTTTTATTCCATTTTCCATTTTCTCGTTCACCATCACGCTAAAAGTGGTGTTCGAGTCTTGCAGCCCTTCGGCTTTCACCGCAAACGTCGGACTTATTCGACAAACATTTTTGTGCCCATTAAGTGAGCGTCGGATATGTCCGACAAAAAAACCACTGTTCGTATTGCACAGAACTTAAGTATCCACATCACTTTTTGGTTGTAGGTATTTATATTTGATTCACTATGCCTAGCGCCGGGAGCACGACAACTGATATTTACGTTTATTTCACGAAAAACGTTTAGATATTTAAAAGAATGTAAACAATCTTGACATGTCTTTTTAATGAAATATACACTTTACTAATAAATACCTTTCCAAATTACAAATTATTTATGTACTTTATAATTTATAAAAAATTATCTGTAATTTGCAAAGGTATTGATTTATAAAGTGTATATTTCAATAAAAAGACATGTCAAGATTGTTTACATTCTTTTAAATACCTAAACAAATGGACTATAGTATTTATGAAGACCAAAGATGTGCGAGGCTTCGAGGCTCCTTGACAGCCACAAAGATCTTCACGGGCCAAGGCAGCCTAGAGACTAGCAAATCTTGGTACAGCAAGTATAAATAGTAGTTTGGGCAGCAGCAGCCTCCGGAGCATGAAGTCGGTGAAATGGTTAAAACAGCATGACCTAAAATGCTCTGTCTACCCCTTTAGGTATAAAGAGGTGATAGTATAGGCTATTTGACTTTGTTTTTGGATAATATTTTTTACGAATAACAAATAACACTGACAAGAAACCGTTTTCCGAAAATAGAAAGTAAATTGGTTATTAAATGAGGCAGAAATTATCATTTTAAATTTAAGAGTGAGAGCGTGGTGGGGGCATCTCGCTATCTCTTTCATAAGCGTGATACCTAATGACAGTGACGTCACGCGGGCGTATGTGCATCCTTTCTCTGTTATTTGACAGTTTCCCCTTCTACCGGATTTGAAAGGCTTATAACTTGCTTTTTTTTGAGCGGAGTAAAATTATTATTTATGTTTTCGGTTTTGTATCATGTTACTTTTTGATATGAGAAAAAAAAATCGAGTCGAATACCGAATTGTAAAATCTTCATTATGCAACGACAGAGGTCGACGTCTTGAAGCTGGGCGTTATCATGATAGATCGTCGAACATTGATACTGTATCTGATAATATTAAGGTCAAGTGTAGTTACGTCGCAAGCAGTATGTGGAGAATACATTTGTAACACTTTTTGCTTACAACATTTTACAGCGAGTTCAGTCTGTAAAACTGATTACATTTCCAAAGTCAATATTTTTATACAATGTAGGATAAATCATTCTCTTAATTTTATATATAATTATTTTACGGCTCTGGATACTAGTCATTTAGAGCCAAACTTTATTTTTTCTTTTCTTTATTTCTAATCCTAACCCTAACTATACAATTAAAGGTTGGTGTAGGGCCTTTGATTGCTTCAAGGGAGCTTCTGGCAACAAATCTATTCGAGTCCACTGGTTTTCATAGCCGATTAAGTGGCAGAGGCGCATAAAGACGCCGTCGTCCGCAAATAAATATCACTACAGTCGCATTATGACTGTCCACTTTAACATTACACGTATTGTCCATGAGTACGAGCATTTATAACACTAAACAATAACCCACGACCGTTGAGTTAACGCCGTGAGGGGCGAAATTTTCCATCAAATTAATTTGGATAATAATCCGAGCATTGTAATGCTATTAAAAAAAATAACTAAACAATACAATTTAAAGCAAACTCCAACTGAACCCCTTGATTTCCAGCCAAAAAAATTCTTTCTCTTAAAGAAGTCACGGCAGTGTCACCTGCCGTGACTTCTTTAAAGTAGAAATATACCGAAAAATCATTTTGAGACATCCATTAATCACGTAAAGTTTTTTAGAAACATTTTAGCCCTCTTTCCCCTTGTGATATTTAGTGACTTTTTCATGACCCAGTCATCATTTGTGTTACCCATACCCATGTCGAGTTCCGACCGTACTTCTATCTTTTGTCGTATTTCGCCACAAATTTTCTAGGGATACCCCTTAGGGATAGGCCTTATGGCCTCCTTGTCAGTAAAAGTAGCAAATCAAATACTCATCCAGCCCCTTTTGGTTCTTACGTAATACTTGAACGGCTCCTGTTATTGTATGTTATTGTATGGGACCTACCGTGATATTATCATTTTTAGCCAGATATTTCGACGACCCTTCTGCCGTCATGGTGACGGCGATACGGGTCGGCTCCTTACTTTAAAAAGTAAATAAAACCTAAGGTAACTTTGAATAAAACTATTTTACAGATGCGATTTCAACAAATACACAATCAGATGCATCAAGTCAGTTGGCGACATGGCTCCGAAGCAAGAGTTGGAAGCGATGGACACCAGCGACCACGACTCCAGTGGACGCGGCACCTTTTCTGATTCTGATTAAAGTCGACTCCTTTTCCCTAATATAATATGACTTTTATTTTCCCTACTTATATTGTTCGGATTAATGTAAGTGTAAGAATATTTACTTTTTGTACCACTACTTATATTGTCGCGAACGAGATAGACGCAGAATGTTCGCGAGCAAAAACCGCGTAGAAATACGTCGGTATGGTGCAAGCGAAACTAGGCCTTAGGTATGTCCTTATAGCATAAAGTCTAGAATTGTTTGGCCTGTGGCACTCACACACACGTACATGTTAAAAAAGTTTTATTGAACAATGCGTACTATACTATCAATGATTATTTAAGAGATAAAAACGCGTGGATACTTCCTAAACATTTTCCATTACACTCCACACATGAAACATAAATAGCTGCATTTTCTGTTACCATAATAAGCTTACTGTAAAAACATGTAAATGCTCTGCGATCAATAAGTGACCACAACATATAACTAATATTTTCTCTTGACAAGGTCTGCGAGATCGGGTTTTTCATGCTCACTAAAATGTCCAATCCGGTGGTGGCGTCGCTGGTCGGGTCGTTGGATTCCCTCTAATATGGTTGAGTTTAACGATGGCAGATCCGTGCGTCAACTCGTGAACGGGTGCTGCCGGGAGGGACTGGTCAGCTCGGCTTCGCTTTTTTGACTACTTAATATTTTTTATTACGCAATTTTTTATGTTTGTTTACTTGTTGGCAAGCATTACATGTTATAATTTATCAACATTGTATTATAAGTATTTATTAATTGAAAGACAATTATATTAATATGACAAAGCCCTTCTGGCGAGTAGGCGACCAATACTGTGAAAATGAGTTTCATTCGGCGTTTCTTCTCAGCAGTGGTCGTTACGAAGCGCTGGTATCGGTAGCTTTTCTTTAAAAATAAATTAAATTTTAATATACTTTACACGTAACATAAATTATACTTATTGACGTGTAAAAGTGCCTGTAAAGGTCTAATTACTGAATAAACATTTGAATCTTTGAATCCCCGCGCGAAATGTATGATCCTGTTTCTAAGGTCGACGTAGGCCGCCGCCCGCCGCTATTGGCTATACTTCGACCTCCGAAACCTATAAAAACCTCAAGATTCAAAAGTTTCTGAGTAGAAGTCGGAACCGAAGGTGTAGGATTAATCGGAAGTTCCGTCTTAACGGAGTCGGAGACGAAGCTCCGTAACATCTCTGATCTCGTTCAACTCCGATTACTTGCTCCGGCGAAGGGAAACATCGTAAGAACACCTGAACAGTAGTGGCTTTTGAATTTACTTCGAGCCGGATTATTCATAAGGCGGATTAGGCAACTGCCTAGGGCCCAGCATCGACTAGGTGCCTGCACGCGCAAAGAAAAAAAAAACTTCATTTAACGATTTTTTTTTGTTTAATAAGTAAGAAAAAGGTAAAGGAAAAGACCTGAGAATTGCCTAGCCTAGGGGCCTTGATAGGGTTAATCGAAGGCAATGGCAAATTACTCCAATATAAGTGCAAATTCATGAACTTCCAACAACTCAAATCAGTATCTGATTTTTTATAAACGTGGAAACAAACATTTTCCGTGGGATTTGTATGAAGTACCTAATAATTAATATAAAATTTATTTATTTTTCTAAATAAAGCAAATGAATACCCTATTGGGTAATTACCTAATTGAGTACCAAGAAAGTCAACAACTCTAATCAGTATCTGATTTTTTATAAACGTGGAAACAAACATTTTCCGTGGGATTTTTATGAAATACCTACTTAATGATTAATATAAAATTTGTTAATTTTTTTATATAAAGCAAATTAATTACCCTATTGGGTAATTACCTAATTAAGTATGAAGAAAGTACCCAATTGGGTAATTTCCCTGGGTCAAAATAAGTTGTTTGATATTGTTAATAAAATAATTTTAATTATTCTCGAATGCTCAAAAATCCTTCCTTATTTCACTGTCAAAGACTATTTAGATGTAAATAAGTACAGAATTTAATTTTCATCTCATCTACTCAAAAAACGATGTTTTCATCCCAAAACATATGGAGCTAAAGTTACTGGTTATTCTCTCGGGACTAAAAAATGAAAAAAGAAGATCTCTAGGGATTACAAACAATTTGAAAACTGAACACGAGTGTAATCTATGTAGAATCAAAATAATGTTGGCTGTCCAGCAAAAACAAAGAAGAAATAAGTACTTATAATTAAAAATGCGCAATATTTTTTCTTTGATTCTCGTAATTACAAAAGTTTTAGGTTATTTCTATTGAAATTTAATTATTTGTGAAAATGTGAATACTTTTTCGTCAGTTTAAGCCAATAGTGAATAGTTAACTTATAAAAATAAAAAGATATGAAGGACCACGCAAACAAAGTTATGAGTGCATATTTTATCTTAAGTTGGTGGTCTTCGAAAAAATATTTATTAGTATTTATTGTATGAAAACGACACCAAAAAAAGGTTAGTAGTTTTCAATTGAAGTCTGATTAGGTACTGTTCTTTATATTCTGCTTTGTATGTGCTAGTTTTTCTCGTATATGGAGATGAAAAGTAGAGTGTGCTGATCTGGTACGGTAATATTTTTATCTCCGGCAACATACATGAATCCCTCGCTACACTCAGGTTTCGCGAGGGATTCATCCTTCGTTTCGCTCTGGATTCAAAGTAGCGCCCTCGCCGTCAAAATATTACCTTAACCCCTTGTAGCACAATCACTAGGTATATTAATAATTTGATTGTTGACATGACATATTATGCATGAAGTTTAGTTCAATACTTAATATTATTTTAATTGTGTTTATTTATTTACCAATTAATGTACACGGAAAATTTATACGGAGAATAAATCAAAAGTTGTAAAAAGGCACTACTTATCTCAAACGAGATCTCTTCATGTAACTAGGCCTGTGTGTTTATGTGTTTAGGTTGTTTAGTTGTGTGTGTGTAGAAGTTTATTTTATTAATTTAATCAATTGACATCTACCCATTGTATTTGCAAAAATGATTAGAACATCAATATACCTAAGACCTGTAGGTATTTATTACTCATAGTAAGCAAATAAATGTTTGAATCTTTAAATCTTTGATGCAGAAAAACTGTTATTTAGAGACTCCAACTTTGACTCCAAGAAACTATGACGTCATAAGTCTTAATTTCATACAATAATTAAATGTTCGTTTTGATGTTTAGAAAAAAGTATTTGATCTAAGTTGTTGGAAAGTAAAGAATTGTGTGGGTATTTCCATATGCCTGACTTTTAAATTTTGAAGAAAGGAAAGGATATAGCATTTTATATGCAATAAAACATCTTTTCAAATCACCATCACCCTTTATTGGCGTCGAGTCCGTTGGGCGCGGGCCGTAGCACGAAGCTGACCGCGTTGTTGCTGCGCGGACATATCGGCAGGGCTCCTGTAAGAGATAATGACGTTATTTACTCTAAGTTAAGGCTAGATTGTAATATTATTAGCGTACTTATTTACTTTTGTAGGTACGTTAAAAAAGGAAAAAAAAATTACATAGGTACATTTTTTTTTCTCTTTCCATTCATAACGGTAAACTGGTTATATCGGTTAACCCTTTTTCGGTTAACCCACACAATAAGGGTAGCAGTAACCGTTATCTGAATAGGTTAATTAGGTTTTCGGGGATGCACAGCCGTTTGGTTGAGTCATGCAAGCGCTTTTGTAGGAATATGTTCAGTGACCATGTGACGAGGAATGAAAAACGTGTAGTATCGTGCAGCAATCTATATGTCGATTCGGTTAAAGTTAACCGAAATCATAGGTTGACAGGCTATTTCGGTTAACCAAAATATATGTTAACCCATTTCCAATTGGATTAATAACAGATTATTTCGGTTACGTTAACCTAAACCGTCCAAACCCTGCTCCTGGGTGACCTGGGTCTGCTGGAAGAGATTTCTTATGATATAAGCAGTACCTTTGTACTATGTTCTTACTTTGTTCGTATTTTGTGTCATTACATGAGTTTTGAAAACAAAAACCTCATCAAAATCCGTACATCCGTTCGAGAGCTCTGCTGCCACAGACAGACAGAGCGTCAAACTTATAACACCCCTTTTTTTGTCTTTGGGGGTTAAAAGCTAAAACAAGACGGTCTAATAGACGGAGTTATCTAATATGAGTTGTGATTTTTAGAAATCGATTAACGTGTTTGACTAATAATTAAAAAGGAAGTAGGTACTTAGGCGATAGATCTTCGCTCGATGAAAAACAATATGGAAAAAAGAAGTTCTTTATAAAAAAATCGATCGATTTTTTCCCCCAAAATTTTAGGAGCCATGTCCTATATAATTATATACCTTGCTTATAAAAGATTTGCTCGTTCTAATTGACCAAGCGAGCGAAGCGTCTCAGTTTGGAGATAGGCCAAAAATGCTTTTCCCGTCCGTCAGTTTGTCCGGATGTTTTCGCCTACAGTCGTCTTTCTTAACCAATTCTCGAGAAATTTTGTGAAAGGTTTGAAAATTATATAGAACTAGCTGTAACCCGCGATTTCATCCGCGTAGAAGTCGAAAATGGTTCTAATTAATCTTTAATTGTTTTTTTACGTTATAAATTGTGTTATAATATCCCGTTCCCGTTCGCTTTCGCGAACGGGTGAGTGTGTGAGTGAGTGAGTGAGTGAGTGACTTTCGCTTTTATATATATATAGATTATTTTGTCGATTCAGTATTTCAAAATCTTCAAAATGGCGGATAGATGGATGTTGAAAACTTTATAAATATCATATTTCAGCCATTTCCAAAGATTTTCAAAATTGTCATAAATCTTTTGTGTTACTCTTATTAGGACGCATCCTTTTTGTCTGAACAACTGTTTTATCCGATAAACAGGTCGGGGTAACTCGCGAGGTTTACAGCTCACAGAGCCACTGGTTAGGTAGGTAATATTTAGGTGATAAATATCAACTGTCAGGAAAATAATAAAATAACGTGACAAGCGCCTTGACAAAGAATAGAGAAAGATGGAAAGGACTCACATGCTGTCCTGACTCCACGTAAAGTGAGTAGAAGGAAGAAGACGCCTGTATATGCCTCTCCTGCATAAACATCTCTCACAGGCCTACTGGAAGAGATCTCTCAGTCAACTGAACTAGTTTTATTTAAAAATAATTGGCCAAGTGCATGTCGGGCCACGCGCATTATAGGGTTCCGTAGTTACAAACGCCAACGTTGAGTTCATGCTACTAAAAACGTCTAAAAACTAATTTTCTATTGAATTTGTATGAAATTTTCCTTTTCCGAGTAAATTTTATAAGTTGATCGCCTATAACTTTTTAATTTGTACACCCTTCTTAGCTTTGATAGTTTTCCTTTAAATTTCGTTATGTGTTCTATAGCTGTAAATTTTTCACGTGTCCATACATAACCGTTTAGCAGATAGAGGGGGCCCGGAAACTTGAGTCTAACGAAATTTTTTACTTTATTTTTTACTCATAATATTTTTGAAAGACCTATTTAACGATACCCCACATGATTGGTTAGTCGAGAAAAAATAATTGACTTTTCGCTTTACTTGTATGGGAGCTATCCTTAAATAATTTTTTTTTCAATATTTTATTTTACCATTTTTTCGCATAATTAATATACATATCCATGCCAGATTACAGCTTTCTAGTACTTATAGTCGCTAAGTAAAACTGCGGACGGACAGACAGACAGACATGGCGAAACTATAAGGGTTCCTCGTTTACTACGCAACCCTAAAAATGAAACCACGCGCATAAGCTTGTATTATTTTCAATTGAACAAACGGAAAAAAAATCCCACTAATTCAGTTAACTGAACTGGACGACTGAACTAGAGGGAACAAAGGTATCTTTTGAGATAAGTAGTGCCTTTGTACAACTTTTATTTGATGTATTCTCGGTATAAATTTTCCGTGTACATAAATTGGTAAATAAATAAGAAGAAGAAATATCAAAAGTTACCATCAGGTTGCTAGTTCGTCAAAAGTTGCTATTCAAAGAGGAAATGCAGCTAGCATAATGGGTACCTTTGAGCCAGATACAAAAAATTTTGACTAACAAATTTATAGTATTTTTAATTTTTGTATGATCACCTTTTAGTGTAAGTTTGATGAATAAAGATTATCAACGTCGAAATCGAACGTCAAGAGTTACCTGTCCTGGCCACCAAGTACCCGCTGACCGCCAACGCCGCCAGCGCGACCCCGACCAGCGCCCAGCGAACTATCTCCACGTAGCGAAGCAGGCTGTGCGAGTGTCGAAGCTCCTCTTGGATGTTCGCTGGTATCTCTGCGGTCTGTTTATGAAAGTAGACGAAAGCACGTTTTCAACCGACTTCCAAAAAGGAGGTTATCAATTCGTCGCGATCATTTATTTTATTTTTTATGTATGTTCACCGATTATTCGAAGAGGGTTGGACTGATTTGGAAAATTATTTTTGTTTGAAATGGTTATACTTTCGGGTAGATTTATCAAAATTGCTTGTGTACTTTGGGGCAGTGTTGGGCGAAATTTTATTGCAAGGTACAATTAAAAATAACAATTGATTAAATGTTAATTGTAAAATATCAATTAACAATTAATTAACTGTTAGTTTTTCAAATAACAATTAATTAATTGTTCCTGCAATTAAAATTAATCAAATTTAAATAATGTAAATAGAAATAAGAGCAAGAGTTTACAACTTTGTCAAACGCAAAACAAACGGACGGAAAGTTTCGCGGCGAAATAAGTAGCAACAAGAAATATCAATTATATGTGTAGGTGCAGAGACTGCAGAAAAGCATGATTATTAATTTTAAGTTATAATTGCGTTTAACAATAATTAAAAATATTAGTTGAAATATTTTAATTGTATATTGCAATTAACATGAGTTAATTTAAATAAATTAATTGCAATATGCAACTAACAGATTAATTGCAATTAAATTAATTGTGATTAAATTAATTACAATTAATTTTTCAATAAATTGCTACGATGATTAAAATATTAATCGATTAATGCCCAACACTTGTTTGGGGGTAAAGCCGTTTTTAGTTTTGAAAAATTATGCTTTGCAGGGTTAATTTTTAAACACCAGATACATTTTAGGAGCAAGTTCAATCCATGATATTAAACTGTTTTCTGTAGAAAAATACATTGAAAATCGATAAAAAATGTCGTCCTCCCATACAAATCCATTTGGCTGATTTGTATGAGGACTCGAATTTTTGTTACGTTTTATGAAAATTTTGTTTATGGAAATTAGTTCAATATCATGGACTAAACTTGCTTCAAAAATGTTGTTGGTGTTTCCAAAGTAACCCTGTATTATACCATGACTAGCTAACGAGGAGCTCGGTGGCCCGGCAGAAGTGTGCATTACTAGCGCTTTCGCAAGTTAAGCGACACCGGGCATGGTCCGCACTTGGATGCGTGACCTCCACAAGTGGCACATAAGTCACATAACTTTCTCGAGCTCCTCCGTGCTTCGGAAGGCACGTAAAAGCCGTTGGTCCTGGGTGTCATCATTGTATGGCAGTCGTAAAGCTATGTCAGATGCACTTAGGCAGCCTGAAAAATCTGACACCAGCGAGGCAAGTATGATTAGGGCGACAAATTTTATCCTACAAATTTGTCGCATTTCGCGTAATTTACCGCAACAAACAGACAAAATTAAGCGACAAAATAATTTTCATTCATAAAACGTATTTTATCTCATGCCTAACTCCCGTGCGAGCATGGTTTTGACAGGTCAAAGTAGACATTTCGATGGTTGGCAACGTGAAATCATGTAAATTGGTCGCCAATTTGCTAGACCCATATAAGACTCAATAAACCATTTTTAATCGTATTTTAAACAGTTATTCCATTGAACTAATATTAAATGTATATTTACATATTTAAATGTAGGCAGACATCTTTAAACAATGTATTATTGAAGTTTACAAACTTAAAAATATATTTAATTACGAAACTATCTTTTGATGAATCCTACAACCGCTCCGGCGGCGGTGAATGCATACGTACTCGGTGGTGGTATTTTCCTTTATGTTGGTTGAACAACATGAGTTGAAACGTTCCGTTGCACATTCATTTTTATAACATTTCATTTTAATACTTTTAAATACTCTTTGGTTGCAATATTTTTTCTAGGAATGACATATTACATACTTATATCATTCTTTTATCTATGGTGACTGTTTTACAAAACGCGTGTTTTAATTTAAAATTATTATATTTTCTTAGCAGACATTAGAAACACTGTTTAAAACCTGCCTGCGTGTGACGACTCATTTTACTACGTGTCCATTCATTAATTTTATCTTGTTGTTACAGAGGGAAGATACGTAAAGTCCTCTCAGATAAAACCTCATACTAAGGCCGCAGTGTTGGCCACTTACATACACGAAAAACAACCATGACTAGCTGTTGCCCGCGGGCTTAAAAATTATAATAAGTAATTCAAATACAAATGCCCTTTATTGCAGAAAAATAAATCTAGGACCATAATTATTTAACTAGAGTGTTTGACTGTGTTTGTGTTTTGATAATATTTTACACATCTCTAATAAGAAAACATTTTTAAAAACAGAAAGATAATTGATTAAAAAGGAAGCAGCAATCGACATTTCAAATATTGATATAAAGAAAAAAACCGGCCAAGTGCGTTTCGGGCCCCGCGCAGTGTAGGGTTCCGTAGTTGCGAATGTCCACTTTGAGTTCACGCCACTAAAAACGTCTAAAATTATTTTTTTATTGAATTTGTATGAACATTTCCTTTTCCGAATACATTTTATGAGTTGGTCGCTTATAACTTTTCAAGTTGTAAACCCTTCTTAGCTCTGATAGTTTTCCTTTAAACTTCGTTATATATACTACTGCTGTGAATTTTTTCACGTGTCCATATATAACAATTTAGCAGATAGAGAGGGGGACACTTGACTCTAACAAATTTTTTCACTTTTAAAGCAAATATTTCAAAAACGGATCCCAAGATTGAAAAACGGTGTTCACAAACTCACAATAATTTTAAAAGAGCTATTCAACGATATCCCACATGATTGGTAAGTCGAGAAAAAAAAAATTGTCTTTTAACTTTACTGGTATGGGAGCTACCCTAAAAAAAAATATTTTTCAATATTTTATTTTACCGTTTTTTCCGCCTAATTAATATACATATTTTGGCCAAATCACAGCTTTCTAGTACTTATAGTCACTGAGTAAAACCGCGGACGGACAGACAGACAGACAGACAGACATGGCGAAACTATAAGGGTTCCTTGTTTACTACGGAACCCTAAAAATGGAGACGTGCGTGGTGGGGAGTGGGGATATCACGCTTTCTCTTTCGTACGCGCGAAACCCAAAGATTTAGAATATACAAGTAGTGTAGATTTGCCACCGAGCGTCCAGGGGTAAGAGAAAGACATATTAATGATACTACGTATATTTTTTTCATGGTTGGGTTATAGGCACACTTTAAGTACATATATGCAATTTCGAGTGTGCCTATAACCCGACCACGAAAAAATGTTCGGTCGGTGATAGAGACAAAACACGGCACTCTTTTCTCCTTTTTAAGAAATCTCAATTAGTGTAAGGCCCTTGGCGAAACCTAATCAATGACACTGCATTCAGCATTCATGTATATCGCTCGAAGTAAAAATACCTATTACGGCACTCAAGTATCACACTCTACTTTTCACCTCCCTCTATGAGACAAATTAACAAATGCACATAGGATAAAAAGAAAAGTAGATTTTTTAACAAATCATTTTTCGATTAGATGAGATAAAACATTTCAGTAAAATACCTAATTTATTTAACGACCGGTCGACAATATCAATATCGAACATCGAGATCTTTTATTGTGTAGTCAGTCTGTTTATCTGTTCCACATGGGTCGTTTATGTCAATAACACAATAACAAACAATACACACATTAATATTAAAAAGTTTTGCTTTGACTTTTAGGTCTTCCATTGTTGATTGATCATGAATTATAATTACTGACAATTTATTGATCATTTAGAAACTTAAAATTAGGTTAAGTAATGGTTGATAAGTTTCGTAAAGCTGTATTATTTTGGTAGTCGTGAGCTTCTAAATTTATAATACTACTGCCAGGCATTCGGTAACCCCAGCCAAGTTTTTCGGGGATGATTGGTCCATGAAATAAATTGTAGGTTTTGTACTTTGTTATTAAATGAATATATTTTCCCGACCTTATGAACTTTGCGACATTTTGTCCACGTACCTAATAAGTAATAACTGTAAATAAATCCACTTTTTCGTACTTATTTATCGCAATTACTTACCCACCATAACTCAGAGGGGAATCTAAGGGGTTAACCTTCCTCTCCCGATATATGTAGTCGCCTTGCAGGCATTTTATCTTTAAGACTGCTTCCAGCCACTGTTAAATTTAGGGGGAGTTAACCCCTAGATTAACCCCTAGATTGGGGGATAACAACAGCAACAAGCCCCCCTTGGTACGCCTATAGAATTACAGTGGGAACTCCACCAGTTCCAGATAGTAGGTGTGTTCCCACATGAATTATGTAATTAGATTCAAAACAGTCGTAGAGCAAGAGAGAGACACAAGAGTTAAAAATACAGCACTGTTAAAATTATATAAATCAAATTAATGGTTTTTAACAGCATAACTATGCTCGGATTACTATCCAAATTAAAACATGTGATGAAAAATTTCGCCTCGAGTGGGATTCGAACCCGCGTCCCTCACGTTAACGCCGTGAGTGCACTACCAATTATGCTACTGTGCCTTCTTATCACTTTGCCGAATTTTCTCATCATATAGTACCCCTGCATTCAAGTTTGTGAATGTTTTAATTAGGATATATAAATTCAAGTTGCTTGTATCAGAGGTAATGGATGAATGAGTCAGAATGGTGAGCTGGAATAAATGTGTAAAAAACTTGAAATTGAAATTTGAACATTTGGACAGAATGAAATGATGGAAAAGGGAGGTATGTAAGGACATGAAAGATAGAGTTTATAGCAACATAGTTACACTACTAGCTTTCTCCCGGGGCTTCGCTCAGTGTGAGGTTCAATGAGTCGACTCTTACCAATAGTCAAATAAATATAGTCGTTGCAAGGCATGTACTCACCTCCTCAACCCAGAGCAGTGGGAACAGCCCCGTAGGCACTTTCTCCAGCTGTGGGATGCTCATCCGCCGCAGCTCCACGTTGAACTGCAGCCGCTGGACGCCCTTCAGCACCACGCCTGTCACCTGCAATGTCAGGGACAGTGGTTAGGTTTTACTGACGACTTTTGTGATGACAGAAGGTAATTGAGCCACTTATCATCATCATCATATCAGCCACAGGAAGTCCACTGCTGGCAAAGGCCTCCCTCACGTATTGTAATGTGTCAACATTGTATTATATTATAAGTATTTATTGATTAAAAGACAATAATAATAATATGACAAAGCCCTTCTGGCGAGTAGGCGACCAATACTGTGAAGAGTTTCTATCGGCGTTTCTTCTCAGCAGTGGTCGTTACTAAGCGATGTTATCGGTAGCTTTTCTTTAAAAATAAATTAAGTTTTAATATATACTTTACACGTAACGTAAATTATACCAATTGACGTCCAAAAGTGCCTGTGAAGGTCTAATTACTAAATAAACATTTGAATATTTGAATCAAAACGATCAATCAGAAGAGGCCTGCATCCAGCACTTTTCTGCACTGCAACCTTGCTTATGTCGTGTGATCAGCAAGCAGGTGAGTGTCCTACGCTGCGCTTGCCAGTATGTAGCCGCCATCTATAACCTTTCTGCCCCATTGGCCATCGGTTCTTCGCGCTATGTGCCCCGCCCATTGCCACTTCAATAAGTTAGTCCAACAGGCTTTTTGAATTAGTTTGTTTTTGGACAATATTTTATACGAATAACAAATATCAAATAACACTAACAAGAAGCCGTTTTCCGAACATAAAAAGTAAATTGGTTATTAAATGAGGCGGCAATTTTCATTTTAAATAGGTATAAGAGTGGGAGCGTGGTGGGGACATCTTGCTATCTCTTTCGTAAGCGTGACACCTAATGACAGTGGCGTCACGCGGGTGTATGTGCATCTGTTTTCTGTTATTTGACAGTTTCCCGGATTTGAAAGGCTTATACTTGCTTATTTTTGAGCGGATTAAAATTATTATTTATGTTTTCGGTTTCGTATCATGTAACTTATTGATATGAATAAGAGGAAAAATCGAGTCAAATACCTATATACCTATAAATTCCCTAAGTCTTATGGATCTTTGAAACAAATACAAATTTTATAATAAAGGTAAGTATAGTAGATTTTTGTTTACAACATACTATCACGTCTTTATCCCTAGTGGGGAAAACAGAACATTTTGCGGCTCTGAGCAGACAGACCCCATGCAGGGCCGCAAAACTTAAAGGCCAAATTTCATTTCTTTTTGTGAAGTGTCAAACATGCCACCTCATAAAAAGAAATAAAAGTACAATAAAATACTTAACTCATATAATAACATAGAAAAATTGTCGTAAAAAAGTAATTAAGTATTTAAAAATATATTTTTAAAACAAGATTTTATCTTCATTACTCCTCAAGGCGAATCAAACGAGCCCAAACTGAAATGACGCAACCCCAGGGGGGTCGCGTCATTTCATTACAGAGTTCCTATGGCCACCTTCCGACTCCATCATCATATCAGCTGCATGTCATCATAATATTGCATTGTCCCGCAATATACGTATGGGTGCAAATTTCAGCTATTTGGAAACCGGGAAGCGGGTCAAAAACTTGCAAGATTTGATTACAGACAGACCGACAAACAAAGGGACAGGAGAAACTAAATAAAAGCTTGTAACAAATTACTTACAGGTTCAAGATAGACGTATGTATTATGTTTCTCCTTATCAGGATTGATGCCAGAGCTGAAGAAATCCAGTAGCTCCTCGGAAGCGAGGTAGAAGTGCGGCAGGGACACGATGGCCGGCGCCTTCTGGCACGGCATCAGGTTCAGAAGACCCATGATCAGGCACCCGTCGTGGTTGGCGCTCCAGTTCCTGGAATAGCAATAAAAAACGTTTCAAATACTTAGGATTCATTGCGTAACTTCCAATTTTTTGTAGCGCGTTCAACCTATGATACTGTACTACTAAACTTAATTGTTTATATCATAATCATGATCATCTTCAATTTCGCTGAAAAAAGTTCACTGCCCCGACATAGCTCTCGTTCTCCCAAGTTAATATTAATAATATTTATTTTCCTTTTTCTTATAGATCTTTCTTCTGCCGAAACTTATTCAAGGATATACCTCTTTGATTAAAATAAAAATTTTAATCAAAGATATACCTATGCATGAATTGATTTTGGGGGAGCGCCACATAACATCAAATTCTCCAAAGGGCCTCTATGTGTTGTACTGTATCCACACGTAAGCCTCTTAAAGGACCGGGGTAAAAAGACCCGGGGTATAGGCGATACATATTAATAATTGTTTAAATTGAAAATCAATGAATAAAATTTCGTCCTTCCTTACAAAATCTATTTGGCTGACCGCTGATTTATACATTATGGGTAGGCGAGAGTGTTTCCCTGGTTTTATGCAAATGAATGCTTGGTGCTCCAAAATTCTAATATCGTTTCGTTTGATTAAATGATTCCAGTAAAGAGTTGAGAAGAAAAAATCCGTGGCACTCCAGGAGTGCCGACAGAAGTGAACACTTGGTGTCGGTAACGGTAGCAGTGTCGCGAGTTCAATGGTTTTTTCCCATTAAAAAATGCCTAACACGTCTAGAGAAGTTTTCACTTAAATTAAACTATCACCATGAATCCCCATAGGTGTTTCGAAAGGTTTTTGGGGCACTGTAGATTTGTTTTCAGAATTAAGCAACCCTGGGCGTGTTTCGCAATTGGATTGGCGATCAAAGGTGGCAAAGAATTTTCTCGAGCTCGACTGTGCTCCGAAAGGCACGAAAAGCCATAAGTTCAAGCTGTCATAATAATTCGGTAGTCGCCAATCAATGTCAGATGAGTGAAGATGAATCTGACACAAGTGTTGGTCACACGCTAAAAGCAAACAAAATACTTAACTTACAAAGTTATGTTAAAGTTTGCTTAAATTCCGCTGTCTGCTTGTTCCAAAACATTTTTAATAAAACCACCTCAAAAATCTAAACGTAAAATTCATAACTGCAATACAGAAAGGTTTATTAAGTTATCTCAAAATTTAAGTGGCAAACTCAAATAAAACCATTAAGACATAATTGGCGAACTGAAATAACATAATTGGCAAACTGAAATAACCAGTTTTCGTTTTCATTTCTGTAATAACACTTTCAATTTGTTTTAAGTTTCAATTAGGATTTTTGATTTGAAATAAATCTGGAGGTGTATTTTAGTTAAATTGTAGCATCTAATATATAAAATTTTATTAAAGTTAAATTGTAGTACAGCTCTATTTTTAGGGTTCTGTAGTAAACAAGGAACCCTTACAGTTTCGTCATGTCTGTCTGTCCGCGGTTTTAATAAGAGATTTTTAGTATCTACTAGAAATATATAATTTGTCATGGAAATATATATTCATCACGCCAGCGAAGTGGTAAATAAAATAAATTAAACCCATACATGCAAATTGGGAATTATTTCTTCTTCCTATGAGTTGTCGCTGAAATAGATCTTATGGAAATATCTGAGTTTGCAAACACCATTTTTCGATTAAAGGATCCCTATGTGAAATATTTGGTTATACTCAAATTTTGCTTGAGTCATGCCTACCCATCGCCTTATAAGCATAATTATTTCTCTTCCTTGTCACTAGAGGGCGCTATAGCTATTTATTATAACGTTAAAATATTGTATTACTGTTATTTATACAAAGTAGTAATCTAATTAAATAAATATGACTTATATGAAATGCAATAAATATTTTTAAAGCATATTCAATACTTTCTTTGTCACTTTTTGCTAGTTGGGTGTGCTGCCATCTTTGTGTACCTACCGGCAACTCTAGTTTTGCCTTCTTTTGGGCCCTACAATAGTTTCTATGGCGTTGGGTATCTGTTACGCTAGAAATTAAATTATCTTTGCTTGAGTCAAGTGTATATCTTACCACATTAACAAATATCTTCGATTTTACCGCCCTGCCTGCCGAATCCGCTAGATGACACTTTTTTTCTAAACGTCAAAATAAAAATGTTGTATGGGATTTATATGAAATACAAAAACGTGACTTCATGCTTTTTTTGGGTTCCGTAGTAAACAAGGAACCCTTATAGTTTCACCATGTCTGTCTGTCCGTCCGCGAATTTACTAAGCGACTATTAGTACTAGTAAGCTGTGATTTGGCATGGATATATACATTAATTAGGCAAAAAAAGTGGTAAAATAAAATATTGAATTTTTTTTTGTGTAGAACCCATACGAGTAATGTGAAATGGCATTTTTTTCTCGATTAATCAGTCATGTTGAATAGGTCTTATAAAAATAATATGAGGTTGTGAACACCGTTTTTCGATTTAGGGATCCGTTTCTGAAATATTTGGTTTTAAAGAGAAAGTTTTTGTTTGAGTCAAGTGTCCCCCCCTCTATCTGCTAAACGGTTATATATAAACACGTGAAAAAATTCACAGCTATAGTATATTATATAACAAAATTTAAAGGAAAACTATCAGAGCTAAGTAGGGTTTACAATTTTAAAAGTTATAGGCGATCAACTTATAAAATGTACTCGCAAAATGAAAATTTCACACAAATGCAATAGAAAATTAGTTTTTAGACGTTTTTAGTGGCATGAACTCAAAGTGGGCATTCTTAACTACGGAACCCAAGACTGCGAGTGGCCCGCCACTTATTTTGAGTCAAATGGCGCTCTTAATATCAGTTTTTCTGCATTAATTAATCTAAAACCTTGTTAAAAATGGATATGATCAATAAAAAGTGACACTATTCTGTGACGTTATATTTTAAGATCTGTAACTGTTTATTTTTAACCCAGTCGTGTGTGTAGCAACCCTTACACCCCCTGCAAGTATTTATATTAAAGTTCTTACGAATTCAAAGCATTTTTTTAGAATCCTGTAAGTAGTTATAAAGTTCTGTATTCAGAACAAGTTCGGTTTAAGAGCCTTAAGTTATGTACCAGTGATGATTTATAGCTCCGAATCGTAGTCCCTTCCTATAGGTCTCATAAGAAGGCTCAACGTCGCTCAACGCGATATGGAGAGGACAAAGCTCGGTGTTTCTCTATGTGATCGTATCAGAAATGAGGAGATTCGTAGAACAACGAAGGTTACTGCCATAGCCTAGCGGATTAGCTCACTTAAGTGGCAGTGAGTGGGGCACAATATAGCGCGAAGAATCGATGGCCGATGTAAGGTGTAGGAAAGCGCCCGATGCAGGCCGCTTTCGATCGGTCGTTTCGGAAATTCTTGGGCGAGGCACTGGACTATTCGTGGACTTCCTCTGACTGATATAATGATGATGATGATTTCGAACAAGTTCGGAACCTACAACAGGTCCCGAAGGTTAACTGGTAAAGAATGCTATTAGCATTAAGTCCACCTTTTGTACCGTTTTGTTTTGGTAAATAAAGTTCAAATAAATAAAGAAAACTCACTTCTTGCAGTAACATCTGTTATCCGGGTTGGCGCTCCTCGCCGCAAAAGCTGACTCTGAGAACTCGTAGTAGTAGGCTGACATGTTAAAGATGCTGGTCTTTCCCACCAGCCCTATGTAGATAGATCTGGAACAACAAACACTTAGGTTACAGCTAAATTACTATTGCCAGGCCTGTGTCATTCCCCGTTTGGGTGTGAAATTCAGTTATATGAATCGTTTGTCCAGAGTAATAAGAATGAAATTGGCTTGCAATGGATTTCTAGGTATCTAAACGAAGAGGTGAAAAGTTCTGACACGAGCTAAATTAAACCTTATCGCTAAGCACATTAAGTAGATATTTGTTTGAATTTCTTTGCTGAGTGAGACTACTGTATGTGAGTTCTAGTCTTTTTTCTGTGCCTTCAGTTGGAGGTCGGGTTGGTGATCACAGTAGATGGCATAAAATCGCACAGGGGATTTGAAGGTCGTTCAGAGGAGGCTTGTACCTTGTTAGGTGGAGTTGGATATGTGGTTCACTGTAACCTTTCTGTCAATTAATAACTGGCCAAGTGCAAGTCGGACACGCACATGAAGGGTTCCGTACCATTATTTATACAAAACAAGTTTGTTGTATCCCCACTTCAATATTTATTTTCTGTTTTTATTATTTGTTATTATAGAGACAAAAGAAATACATCATCTGTGAAAACCTTAACTGTCTAGCTATCACGGTTCATGAGATACAGCCTGGTGACAGATAGACAGATGGACAGACAGACGGAGAGCGAAATCTTAGTAAAAGGGTCCCGTTTTTACCGTTTGGGTACGGAACCCTAAGGAAGAGGATGCTGCTCTCCATTCTGCCGCCCGGATCATGACTTTCCAAGGCGGTGCAAACAAGAATTTCTTGTCTGCCGTCAGTCCGTCTGGGGCTTCCTGATCTCAATAAATAAATATATACGGAAATTCGCGCAGATTGAGCTAGCTCCTAAGTAAGTTCGAGACTTGTGTAATGGGATAGGTACAAACTCAACGATATTATATTTTATAACAGATCATATTACATAAATAAACATCCAAGACCCAGGTCAATCAGAAAAGGATGATTTTCCATCTCGACCTGGCCGGGGACCAAACCTGGGACCTCCAGTAGGGCAGCCTGGCATGGAGATCACTAGGCCACAGAGGTCATCAGGGTTGGTAAAAAAAAAAAACAAAACCGACTTCAACCCCAAACTACTCAACCGATTTTGATAAAACTTCTAGAGACAATCTGACAAGTATACATTTTCAAACAAAAAAGAATTTTCCAAATCGGTAAAGGCGTCTTCTAATAATCGGTGATTATATCTAAAAAAAAAAGAACGGTGAATTGATAACCTCTTCCTTTTTGGAAATTGGTTAAAAAGGATTTACCGGCAAATATCAGGCTGGAAGGTATACAGTCTTTGGGGCACGTTCTTCTCATTGATGGGTGGGAATATGGACCCATCTGATCCGTTGAGCCGCCCGCAGTACGGGTCTTTGCCCCACGCGGTCATGCGAGCCTGGTCCTTGTACGCCACGATGTGGCCTAACTCCGTTAGGTCTTGGGTCCCTCGGACCATGTCGTAGGGACCTGTGGGAGTTGTATTAAGCTGAAATATAAATAAAAATTATTATTATACAGGGTAAATTAGATTATTATCAGTAAGTACCTACTAAGTAAGTAGTAGGTGTAATGGAATTATGTTTTCTATTTTGTCATCATCATCTGAGCGTATTCCCGGTTGCATCCTCAGCGGTAACGCTTTAGAGCCCGGGGTCCGCTACCTAACCAAGGAGATTTGACGAGGTTACTGGTTTTTACACAGAGCGACTGCCGGCTGACCTCCGCAACCCAAAGGGCAAACCAGGAACCAATCCTTGGATAGTTTTGATGTTCTAACGCTAGGTGGCGTTTGGGACTCACAGTTTTACGTGCCTTCCGAAACACGGAATCATCTTTCTTTTCGGATAATCAGGTGATTCAAGCCTGCAATATCCTATCCAGACTCGAAACAACTTTTCACAAAGTATGCTTCCCTGTGGGAATCGAACCCGTGACCTCTGGGTCACAAGGCGAACGCCTTGACCACTGGACCACAAAGGCAGTCGACGTATGTTTTCTATTTTGTATCTTCTGTATATTGAACATACTCTTTACTATGTGTTGTAAATTGTCCTCATATTTCAAGGTTGACTAGAAGAGATCCCTATGTAGGATAGGTCCGCCTTTGTATTGTTTTCCACTTCTAACTTGTATTTTTGTCCTGTGTTTATGAACAATAAGATATTACAAAGAAACAAAAATACTTGAGCATAAATATTTAAAGGGTTTTTTTTTTAATTCTAACAACTATTCTTATTCCAACACTGGATAATCTAAACAACAGAAATGTGAAAAATTGTTTCTATTTCAAAGAAACTCGGGAGGCCAAAAATGTTTTGAAATGAAAATATCGGGCGTAGGTACTGTAAGCCTCAAAAATGGAGTCTCAATTTTTTATACAATTAGTATGAGAAATTGGGACTCCACTTCTGTGGCGTACCGTACATAGTTCACGGTTGTAGGTTCAAGTATTCGCCAATTTACGAGAGAAGTCAGGTATCCAATTACTAGATAGAAACTTACGTGGGAGAACATAGAGAAATAGAAGCCGTTCCCGTCTTCAGCCAGCCTCATGGTTGGCGGCAGATCCGATTTTATTTGTGCACATATCAGACCTGGAATAAAATAGCATAACACTTAGTCAAAGATGGTATCGTTTAACAGGACAATGATATTTTCTCAAAACCAAAAACCGACTTCACCCCCAAACTACCCTTTCAAACTAAATAATAACTTTTCAAATCGGTCCAGGCGTCTTCAAATAATCGGTGAACATACATAATAAAAAGATCGCAACGAATTGATATCCTCCATCTTTTTGGAAGTCGGATAAAAATACAAGGTACATGCTCTTTGCTGAGGTTTCGTTTATGGTCGCTGAATCTCACCAGGTTCGTCACTCGTCTAAAGCCTAACAATAATAATAAAAACCCATTCATAAAAAATTTGCACTCAGTTTTATATTCACGCCGACTTTTCATTGGTTTTGGAAAAAAGAATGTCATTACGTAAATAAATTCCGCTATCCTTATACGTAATCCAAATTTGTGTATAGATAAAAAAGTAACGAGAGTGATTTTCGATCGAGACCACGTAGTTACGCCCGTTCATAACTGACGCGTGACCCTGATGAACTCGAAATCTAGCCGGCCGGCGGTACTACTAGTTGATCTCATAATTTTACTTTCGAGTTTTAGTCAACATATTTTGTTCCTGAATTTTTATTTTGACTAGCTAATTACACCTTACTAACGATCCTTATGAAGTGGCCTTCGGATCCAAAACCATTAAAACATCACCGTGTACGAGTAGTACGTACAATACTACCGATTTTAGAAGCGCTGATTTTTCTGTCAAATTCATTGAAATTGTAGACTACTAACTTTATGAAGTTTTTAATGAATAAAGGGTACACGTATAGTATAACTCGAATGAGGAATCATGATTTCACGATCGACTTAAAAAAATAATATTTAAACCGCCATTAATGCGGACATATGTGTGTTTTATGATTTTATTGTTGTTTTCATTCAACAATAAAATCATAAAAATCTATCATAAACTGAATTACTTACAGATACCATATAATTTTTTGAAAGTAATTACTTAACTAAATATTTAAAAACAGTATTACTTACGTAGTGTAGTCGGAAAATGCCGACTAGTTTCGATCGATTTAGACGATCATCATCAGGGCGAGTGTCGGCATTTTCCGACTACACTACGTGAGTAATACTGTTTTTAAATTTTTAGTTATGTCTTCTCACGTAACTTTTAATAATATTATAAGTAACTAGCTTGTGCCCGCGGCTTCGCTCGCGTAGGGATGTAATTTATCAAAATCCTTTCTTAGGGGATGCCTACGTCATAGTAGCTTTATGCATGCAAAGTCTCAGCCCGATCGGTTTAAAATTGACAAAGTTTCATACAAAGTTTCATACCCTATTTTATCCCGTTGGTTGTAGAATTGATCAAAATCCTTTCTTAGCGGATGCCTACGTCATAACATCTACCTACATGCCAAATTTCAACCCGATCCGTCCAGTGGTTTGGGCTGTGCGTTGATAGATCACTATGTCAGTCAGTCAGTCACCTTTGAGTTATATATATTTAGATATACATTTAGATTACTTATTTTTTTCTATTAGCTGCATGTACCTAGAAGTCACCACACAATCAATTCACTATAAAAAGATTTATCATGCAATTATTGTGATACGTATGCGTCTTGCGTAAATGATAATAAATATGCACAAATGAAGTATAACGCAATTACTTAGAATAATTACTGTCAAGGATCACTATATTTTATTCGAGGAAAATTATTATGCATTTTTAATGAAGTTTTTGCTGCTCAGTTGGTTCTCGCCATTGAATTTTTTTTTATCCTATTTTAGAATTTTCCATACAAAAGTACCCGTCAAATACTGACATGTATTTAAAAAAAAAGGTTATTTTGAAAATAACAGCTTCATTTGAAACGACAAACGAGATTTCTTTAAAGTTTTATAATTATAAAGAAATTGCATATCATATTCAGGATTTGAACTGGTTTCCTATGGTCATGGTATATGAACTTGAAAGAAAATAGTAAGCGTCAAGATCCCTGGGCCAATGGTAATATTTGATGTTTGAAAAAATACCTACCTACCTAAAATACCAAATTACAGTACCTTTTTGGTACATTTTGATACCTTAATCCAAATATTGTTATTGGTCCAGGGGCCCCTAACGCTTACAGAAAATATAGTGTGTAGTTTTTAAGTCTGATGGTCGAAATAAATGACAATCTATTTTCATACGTTTTTAATTTTGTATGGAAAAGTGTATGGTAAGACATTTTATTTTATTTTAGGTACCTACATGTCAGTAGGCATTAAGCCATATCTGCTGTTCAGTTGAAGAGTCTCTCTTAGGAAACCCATATTCCGTATCGGAATCTGAAACGCATTTTTAATTAAAGAAAATTATGATCAATTTTTTCAATTTTAAAAATGTTTGAATCAGAGCAGCTGCATTGCCCCTTCCTCCCATTTCCTTTGTGTAGTGCTACTAATAATATTACATACCTAAAGAAGACTGGTTCCCAACGCAGTTGAGATATATCCCGTCGAACAGCAGGTCTCTGACCTTGACCATCATGAAGGCGTCCGTCAGACCCGAGTACAGCTCCTCGAAGCCCAGGTTAAGGGTGGGGATTAGAGACGGCATCATGTCGTTGACCGTCAGAAGGGCAGCCTAAAACCAGAGATGTGATTTTTTCGTAAACTTTTTTATGGATTCAATGCTGGTCTGGTAGAAAAGAATAACGTAGAATGAAAATGAAAGGAAGATATATAGAAGGAAGAAGAGGGCCAGGAAGATCCAGCTTGATTTCCTTCATGTAACCCAGTGGTTACATGAAGAAAATCAAGGAGAAGTTGGAATTTCTAAAACTTAAAACTTTTTTATTAAATCTTTTGGTCTAGGAAAAAAGAAGAAACGTAGAATATACCAGCTCTTTTCTTTCCTAACAGATCGTAAGAGTAAGGGAATGGGCGTCGCTTATCGTCAGAAGGGCAGCCTTTAAAGAACTCATGTAATATTTTTGAACTTTTTATATTTGATCTACCATACTAGTTTAGAAAAAAAAAACGTAGAATGTACCAGCTGCTTTTCTTCCCTCGTAGATCTTAAGAGGGTATGGATGAAAATCTTAATCATGTCAACAGACGTTGCGGTTAGCAATCCATCACTATTCGTATGAACTTTTCCCACCTCCATTACATTAACGCATTAAGATGTAGTGCGGCACTACACAAGGTTTTAGCGTCCAGGCTTCTTAGTAGAAGAACACAATTTAGGATATATAAAACGGTCATAAGGCCCATACTGACATATGGCTGCGAGGCTTGGACGCTAACACTAAAGGAGGAAAACCAACTACTTTAAGCAGAGCGCAAAATATTTCGTAAAATCCACAGACCGGCTAAAATGTTGACGGAAGCTGGAGAGTCCGGAAAAATGTTGAGATAAAGGAGCTTGTAAAAGAGCCAAATATAATTGGTGTTACTAAAGCGTTCCGCTTACAATGGCTTGGGCATCTGGAAAGAATGAAAAAGGATCGTGGCGTCAAAGCAGCATATAATGGAAGGACATCAGGCCGAAGACTAATAGGTCGACCCAGATATCGCTGGAGCGATACGGTACAAGCTGATCTGCGGGAGATGGAAGTTGTCAGCTGGCAAGATACCGCTCAGAACTGAAAATTGTGGCGCTTTTTCGTCTCGGAGGCCAAGGCACAAGATCCACTTCGGGTCGCTGAGCCAGCGGAGTAAGTAAATAAGTAATTAAGATTTTCAACCTCCACGCCAGGCCTGTGTTTAGGTATCGAAAATATACCTACATTATTACTTTGAGCGGCGAACACTGCGCCATGGGAAACTGTCCAGAGTAATAAGAATGAAATCGACTTGCAATGGATTTCTAGGTAGTTTACTAATAACGACGCGAGCTAAATGAAGCCATATCGCCAACCACATCGAGAAATATTTCTTTGAATTTCTTTGCCGAGTGAGACTTCTGTACGTGAGTACTAGTACTTATTCTGTGCCGTTAGGCTTGCAGCCCCGGGCTCCGTCTGCCCAATACAAACAAACTAAATACAAACGAAAGTAATGTTACCTAATTCAAATGTAATATTTACATAGGATAATAGGAATATGAGGGCAGCGTAGCCTCATCATTTATAGAAACTTACTACGTCATAGCATTGTGGTCATAATATATTAGTACCAGTAACAATAGAGCTCTAGAATTGGTGAATTAAGGTTGAACTAGCCGCGGACTCGAACTCACAGGTGGGCGCGGCCTGAAAGCATGCTGTCTCACCTAACATTGTGTTCGGGTGAAGCAGTGATGTGAAATGCATAATAATTCATAGTAAACCGAGCGCGTAAATAAATACGTAGTCCTTTGGGAAAAGGGGTTTATGCAAAAACGACTGCATTAATCACTTTCAAAATAAAGTTTATTAAAATCTTCGATAATTTAACTGTGTCGATGCGGACCTTGTTTTTTAGATTTTAAACTTCTTTTATTAAAATAAGCAAAAAAAAGAAGAATCTTAGATGGCTTATACCTTTTTAATGGCTTTTTATTTTACTATTCTGGATCCGTACCGACAAAATTTATAACGAGACAAAACGATATTATGTAAAATTTTGAATGTACAAACAGTGGAGAAAATCCCCTCCGAAATTTGTATAGAAAAAGTATCGACTAGTTCAAACTTAAGCGTTGGACGTCCAGCAAAGAGAATGTCGACGCCCTCGTCAAGTCGTAGGAAAATGAGAGTAACACAGCACTGAGATGGGTGACGTGGAGGCGTAATAATCATGTTTATTCACTAAAAACAGTGAATAAAATGCACTTTTACTCACTATTTTGATGTTTGAATTTAGAACAATTTACTTTTAAATTAAGTAATTGTTCCAATTTTAATGTCCATTTTTATTAATTTAACCTTCTTTTTTCTTCATTAAATGTCTATTTTCGCTAAAATTTTTCTTTTTAACCGACTTTCAAAAGAGGAGGTTATCAATTCGTCGGAATCTAATTTTTATATATGTTTTTCGATTTATTCGAAGACATTTGTACCGATTTAGAATATATTTTTTTAAAGGGAATACCTGTCAGGTGGTCCCATATTTTTTTTTATTAAAGCCGGTTGTGTAGTTTGGTGGTGAAGTCGGTTTTTAGTTTTGAAAAGTATGCAATTCTTGAATACAGCGGATTTACATCGAGGGCCATGAATCTACGGTCGTGATTCAGTCTCTAGAATCCTTCACCTGCTCGTGATTCATCTATGGCCCTCGAAGTAAATCCGTCCTTTATTCACTAATTGCATAATATACTATTTTACCCCTAATGGGGCCGACAGAACATTTTGTGTATTGCGGCTCCAAGCAGATAGAGCTCAGGGCCGCATTGGTCAGAAGTCATTTTTAGCATGATAGTGGGCGAAAAAGTGGAAAAAGGAATCAAAATAGTGATGGGTTGCTAGCATATTGGCTTTTTCGATCTTCGCGGGAAGAGAAGCAGCAGATACATACAATTTTTAATATTTTTTTAAGTTAGTAGCGAATGGCAGTCTATGCAACTTTTCTAAATCGCATGTCGTGATAATACGAAGTGGTAAAAAAAATAATCTCGTCCGAAAATGGTGGTTGAATAGTAATGCAATTGTGAATAAAAGATGGATTTACATCGAGGGCCATAAATGGATTACGATACGCAAGTGAAGGATTCTAACGACTGAATCACGACCGTAGGGAGTGATTCAAGAGTTAGAATCCTGGGCGAAGCGAGTGATTCACGGCCCTCCATATAAATCTCAAAAAAAAAAACGGAAGGTTAAATCAATTTAAATGCAAATTAAAATTGGAACAGTAACTAAAATCAAGAGTATTTATTTTACTTAAAAACTTTGCTTTTTATTCACTGTTTTTAGTGAATAAAATAAAATACCAAAACAGTGAGTAAACGTGCTTTTTATTCACTGTTTTCAGTGAATAATAAAAAAAATTTGAGGCGGAATGGTTTAAAGTAATTATCCAATCCAATCGTCCGACGTAGGAGAGGTCGAGCCGGAGAAAAGGTGGAAGGACGACATTGAAAGCTATTATGAACAAAACAGGTAAATAAAAAAATCTAATGCCCCGCATACAAGATTTGTTGATAGATTATGTAACTATTAATATAAATTTCCACAGAGTATTTTTAAAAGTGAAAAAGCAAACTTTGCGAACGCTCGTATGTGGAACTTCGCTATCGGAAATGCGTTCTATATTTTAATTACTTTCCACGACTTTATTTTTGTTTACGCAACTCCAGCGAATTTTTGCATACTTAATCAAGTTTGTTTTCAATAAAGATAATACGTGGTTTGTCGTACAGTCAACAGGGGAGAGTTTATTTATTTGCTTTCTGACTTTACACGAATTTTCCTAATTCCTTTATTCGTTACGTTATAACTTCCTTATGAAAAACTCATTTGTTTCATAACTAACTAAACAATCCTTTGTAAATAGGGATTCGACTAAATTAGTTTTAAATTTATTTCTAGAATAAATGGAAAAATACTATAGAATTACTCGATTTGCGTTTTACCAATTACTAATCCAGAATAAGACGTTTTTTTCCATAGTAAGCTATTTTAATGGTGAGCTGTTAACAGCTGATGAAATGACATTTGTGACGTATCGTCTATTTTATTTTTCCTATTCACGTTTATCCCGTCAATCAATCAATTAGTCTCCGCCATAGAATTCTAACTCATGTCTCCGCAATCCAAGTCAAAATATGGAAAGAGCATTATATAATTTTTTTTCGGGTTATACATTCACTTCCCTTGATTAGGTACTTGAATTTTTTAGGGTCCAGTGCTGCCCCTATTTGAAATAAATCATTTGAAAGGAAACGGAGATATATTTAAAATCGTGAAGCTTTTTATAGCATATTTGCGAAAAACCGCCACTTTTTTCAGAAATGCTATGCTATAAAAACTTCATGTTCTTACTTTAAAATATAAACAGTAGTTCATACAATAGTTTGAAGGGTTATCTAGGGTTCGATCAAGCCAAAATTTTAAATGATATCTCCGTTTCCTCTCAGATAATTTATTTGAATTGGGGGCAGCACTGGACCCTGAAAACTTCAGGTAGCCCCTTAATAACCATAGATTACCAATACTAAGGTTTACTTACTCAGGAATGTAATGGTAAAACGACAACGATGTTATAAGAGATTAAATTTAAAGATTAAAGTTATCCCAAGAATGAGAGATAAGAAAGAAACTTAATGTTTGTTTGAATGCGCCCTACAAAATATAAGTTAAAAAAATAATAAAATGTGTTGACCTTAAATAACTTACGACGCAAACACGAGATTTTATGGGACTTTTGACACAACTTTTAGAACGCCAAAAAGAAGGTGTATATGAGTTTCCAGCTTACTAGGTATCTTTCATTTCACACGGGTCAACCTCAAACCGGTATTTTTTACCAAAGTGATCGTGCTACTAAGCCTAATTCAATAAATACCATTTAAAGTTTAAAATACGACATTGAAGTTTTTTGTTTATGATAAATCCTACACCTCTGTCATTTACCAGTTTTGAATGAATATGACGCTGTAACTTACCATGTAGGAAAAGTTGATGACTGTAAGAACGTCATCCTCAGTCAACGGCGCTGACGCCTCCGCGTCGAAGTGGAAGGTTTTCTTGAGCATGTAGCGGATCGTGTCATTCTCACCATACCCTAGAATTATCTTCTCTCGGTATTCTCTGATGGACAGAAGATACTGATTTCATTTTAGGATTCTACAAATTTATCTTGCGACTAAAAAGCGTTGTCTAAATATAAAATTTTCCCAATAGAATATATATAACTATTACAAAGAGGACATATTAAAACCACTGACGTCAAAGCATGTATCCGCATTATAGGTCTCACTGAACGATCACATGAAAACTTTAATGGGTATTAGTCACTAGTAGAGTCATTCGGGGCAAGTGTGCGCACTTAGGTAAATAAGAGCTCACTACGCATAAAATAAATGAATTAAGAAAATATAAACATGGTGTGACATCGCGCGGGCTCCAGCACTCCTCCGCCCCTCTTCGGCGCAGCGGGGTGGGGGGGGGGGGGGCATGCCCATATATAAGGCGCGGCGGCCGGCGCTCGTGCTCTTTTTCTTCGGCTGCATCTCCAGCTAAGTAGTCCTTTTACCTAGAAGGGCTACTCAACGGATCTAGTGCCTATAACTCACGACCCTGACTACCTAATCTGTACCTAGTGTTCTTGTGAATTTTTGTAACTAATGTAATGTTCATTATACCTATCTCATTTGCCAATATCTAGTCTTTCCTTTATCTCATCTATCCTCCTAGATCCTAAATCTAGGTTTTACTAACCAAAACGGTACAATGGCTTTGAGATAGACCATTTAATATTCTCTAAGTTGAAATAAATAAGAGCAGATATCATAGTAGTTCTTTTTTTATGTAAATTTTTAATGATGGAAAATCGGAATGCGCTCACTTGACCCGCATGACGGGTAACTGTGCGCGCCCATTTATTATTTACTTTATTTATTTATTAATAACTGTTTATTGTACACCAAAAGAAAAATGTAACACAAGGAAATAATTTTAAATTAAATGAGTACAAGCGGTCTTATCGCTTAAAGCGATCTCTTTCAGACAACCAGTGGATGGAGAGGAATGTGAGAAAGACAAAGACGGTGGTGCAACTGACTAAGAAGGGAAAATGATATCTAAAGCAACTATAAACATAAGTTAAATATATTATACACAATCACAAACCTTTATAAATACATAAAAACATAAACTACACTTACATAAACAGGTGTAGGTAATATACATACATAATATATTTCACATTTACTTCCATACACAATACATATATATATAAGGTTAAGTTTATTAAATAGTTAATAAACATAACCTTAGTGTTTCCTATTAATGATAATTGGTAGAAACATGTGGGACATGAATGGGTACATAAAATTTAACCCTTTAACTGCAAACAAAAATTTTCGAAAAAATCTGACGTTTGCGGTGAAAGATACTTTTAACCGACTTCAAAAGAGGAGGTTATCAATTTTACTGTATGTTTTTTTTTGTATGTATGTTACTCGATATCTCAGTCACCCGTGGACCGATATTGATGATTTTTTATTTGAAAGCTTGTAGCACCAAGTTGGTCTCTTGTTAATTTGGTGAAGATATGATAAAGAACTTTGGAGATATGAAATAAACGTCAAATCAGATACTTTTTTTTTAACTTCAAAACAAATATTTTCTATGGGATTTGTATGAAATACAAGCAGATGACGTCATAGTTTTTTGGAGTCAAATAGCGCTCTTAATAACAGTTTTTCTGCAATAATAAATCTAAAATCACGTTAAAATGGATTTGTTCAATGACAAGTGACATAATTTTGCGACTTTTTTTTCTTAACAGTACAAAATAATTTGTTTTTGACCCAGGAAAATACCCTATTATGTTGAATTACTTGTATACGTAAGGTCCCACTTCCACGAGCTTCGGCCGTCTCCCGTCGTTGATCTCTTCCACGTTGGTGACGTTGAACAGGTTTATCTTGAACTCCAGTGGCATCGGCAGCACGCGCCATTTCTCGAACATCATCGATGAGTTCTCAATTTGTACACTCTGAAACAAACAGGTAAATACATCATTTACTTTTATTCAGAACAAGGTAGGCACCAACAACTTCTTCTAAGAAGTAAGAAAAATAAATGGTTAAAGGATGTTACAGAGTGGTATCCTCGTGAAGGAAAAAGGAGAGGAGGGCAGAGGAGGAGACGGGAAGATGAAATCAAGAAAGCAGCTGGAGGGTTATGGAAGAAAAACAAGGAACAGAATACAATGGAGACAGCTGGGGGAGGCCTTTGCCAAGGGGCAAGTTGACGACCAATAATAGTAGTCACAACAGGAAAGCAGATGACGTCAGCAAGAGAGGCTGCAGTAATAAAACTGAAGTAATATTTAAATAAATTAACATCTAAAACTAATTAGGTACAGAGTAAACACAATATATATAATAAGTCAATATCATATAAATGTCACTGTCAAATTTTGAAACGTCAATCATTACTGCTTATCAATCTCTCTCTCCCTAATCGTTGCCTTGTATCTATCCACTGTTATCACAATAAATCCCAGTTTATCCTGTTTATTGTTCAATCATTTTCGCCACAACCCTTCAGGTTGTGGGCCCAGAGTACTAGAAGTCACTAAATTCAAGTATATTTTCACGCTCGTGCGCAATATTTCTTCGACTAAAAAAAACCTGCAACGCGGCCGGCGTAACGTGGTTTCAAGATGGGATCTTATACTCAACATCTCTATGGAATAGAGAAACTGAAAGGTATCGATAACTACAGCTCATGGAAATTCATGGCGAAGATGATTTTGGTACAGGAAGAGCTCTGGGAATGTGTAGAGGATCAAAGTGGCGCTGATACCAAGAAGCAACAGAAGGCCTTGGCTAGGATAGCACTGTCCGTGGAACCATCAGCCATTCTCCACATACAACAGCGTATGAAGCCTGAAGTAATCTGGAAAAAGCATACCAAGATAAAGGTTTATATCGCAGGCTCTTTGCAACCAAGCTGGATGAGAGCGAGAGCATGGAGAGTTACATTAATAAAATCACTGAGATGTCTCAACAGTTGAGTGAAATAGGTTCGCCCCTGGAAGATGACTTTATAGCAGTAATTCATCGCAGCATGGAGCTACTAAGAAAAGGTATGGTCTCTGGCATTTCTTATAAAAATAGCAAGTATCAAAAGTGTGTGTCATGTATAGAGGGTAAAAAAACTCGTACATCTTTTCCGAAAAAATCATTTAGTCGAGCAACAGATATCTTGGAACTAGTTCATAGTGATTTATGTGGACCAATAAGTACTAAATCCTTCAGTGGAGCAAGATATTTTGTTGCCTTTATAGACGATCACTCAAGAAAGACCTTTGCTTATTTTTTGAAAAGAAAAGATGAACTTTTTGATACATTTATAGCTTGGAAAACTTTAGTAGAGAGACAGACAAATAAGAAATAAAAAGTTTTACGCAGTGACAACGGTACAGAGTATTGTAACTTTAAATTCCAGAAATACTTTAAAGAAAATGGTTTGCTGCACCACCACCACCACTCATTCGCCAAGTCAGAATGGAATTAGTGAACGGGCCAACAGGAGTATCATGGATAAGACACGCTATATGCTGCAAGAAGCGGGTCTTGGAGAGGAATACTGGGCTGAAGCTGTCAACACAGCTATATATCTCAAGAATAGCAGTCAAAGGTCTTACTCCTGAGGAAAAGTGGACAAATAAAAAGGTATCTGTTTCACATTTAAGAGTTTTTGGGTGCGATGTATATGCACATGTGAATATTAGAAAGAAGTTGAAACGGAAAGCTAAGAAATATATTTTCGTTGGTTACTGTGAAAATACTAAGGGTTACAGACTATTAGACCCTGAATGTCCAGGAAAATGTATAAAAGCACGTGATGTGACTTTTATTGAAGATAAATTTCATAGTAAAAATGTGTCAAATGATAATAATTATAATAAAGAGTTAGTTTCACATTCAGAAATAAGAGAAACTTTACCTCCTACAGAATCATTTACTGACGAAGATAATATCTCTGAGGTCACTCGTTCTAATGACACAAATTTAAATCAGGATAATGGGAGATACAGTGTGATATTAGTACACGAGTCTGAAAGCGAGGAGAGCTTTTATTCCAATAATAGTTCGGATGAAACATACATTCTATTTGAAGAGGAAGCAGAGGATTCCTCTCATTCAAGTCTTGACAATCTCGACGATGACTTTATGGTTATGTAAAAATATAATATTTCTAGAACTAAACATATAGACATAAGACACCATTTCATAAGAGAACATGTGTATAATGGTAATATAGATGTAAAGTATTTATGTACAAAAGAAATGTTAGCAGACTTACTAACTAAACCTTTAAATAGGGAAGTGCATAGTAAATTTGTTGTAGGATTGAGATTAACTTAGTTTATTTTGTAATGTAGAGGATACATTGTTTAAAAAATATAGAAAGATTTTGAATATTCACATGCAATGTGATGACTGTATTTAGAATAAGTATGTAATAAGTGTATTATGTATTTGAAGTAGTGAAAATATCGAAAATGTTTATTTCTGTCGTTTAATTTAAGTCTAAGAGGTAAACAAACAAGTTTTTTACGTGATCACTTGTCTATGAATCTCATTGTAGGTACATGCATTGTTAATTAATTAATTATTGATGTTATAAATATTTGTTTAAGGACCAGTGTTGATACAGAGTAAACACAATATATATAATAAGATAATGTCATATAAATATCAGTCAAATTTTGAAACGTCAATCATCATTGCTTGTCAATCTTTCTCTCCCTAATCGGTGCCTGTAATGTCTGTACTGCTATCCACTTTTATCACAATAAATCCCAGTTTATCCTGTTTATTGTTCAATCATTTTCGCCACAACCCTTCATTAGGGGACATTCCCATTATTCCCTATGCTACGGAAATCTTTAAAATACCACGCTTGGCTACAGAGGGGACGGGGGGTATTAGTCAATATCCTCTATGGAAATCTCACGCCTTTTCAAGATATGTTTGAAGTATAACGCCCAGCGTTCAGCATTTTTAAAACTAACAGTACAGACACGAACCTATGCATTTGACAAAGATTTTTCTCCTTAATATTTGATCAAACATTTTTAAGATAAACAAAATCCTTCTCACGCGGCAAGCAGACTAACATGATCCAAATGTTATTTTTTAAGTCCTTGTTTGCAAAAATGATTTAAAACTATATTTATGAATTGTTACGTAAAAACGGGATCTCTTAGCGTATACTACAGATGGTCACCGAAGGGGGGAGGGGGTAATATAGTGGTAAAATGTGTCACGTAGTATGGGTATGTTCCCTGAAAGGTCTAAAACTGGAAATATAAATACATCAATTTATAAGCTTCCATTAATTTGTGGGGGGAAATAGTAAAAATGGGTGTCGCCTTACTTGCACAAGCGGTAGTAAAATGTAGGATAGTATAGATACAACCGAGTTCCTTAAGAAAACTGTATAAAATACCTAATCATGTTTTTGCTACTTAATAACTGACAGGCAACTAAATAACTAGATATTGTGTCCTATAATTTGTGATCATGAAGCGATAAGCGATCCTATAATTTGTGAAGTGAAGACTGACAAAGATATTGACGTCACAATCCAAGTCCACTGTGACGTAGATTCTATAGACGGAACTTAGTAGACGTTAATATACGTACATCGACCGGGAGCCAAGACCCGCCAGACCTTACTATTACACTATTTAAAGACAAATCGCACCGATTGAGATAGCCCCAAAGTATAAACTTGTGTTATGGGAAAAACTCAACGATACTATACTTTATAAGAAATACAAAGATACAATACTAAAACACACAAGGCCCAGGGAAATTTGTTATATGCCATTTTACAACTTAACCACGGAGGTTGTTAAAAAATTCTGTAAGAATATATCTTTTTCTAAGGTGCGGTAATGGCAGAAGGGAATACAATTTATCACCACCCCTTTCCTAGACCACGGGGGTTGTTAAAGCTGACTGCACGAAACACACGAGCAGCACTTTGCTGTCGACCAAACAACTACAAGCTGTCGACGCAGCAAACTGCAGCTGTCGACGCAGCAAACTGCAGCTGTCGACGCAGCAAACTGCAGCTGTCGACGCAGCAAACTGCAGCTGTCGACGCAGCAAACTGCAGCTGTCGACGCAGCAAACTGCAGCTGTCGACATAAGTTTTGCGTCGCAGCGGCGGCTTTAACTTCGGTCGGCGCGAGTGTTGACCAATGGTGACAGGTCAGTCGAGTAAAAGACCAAGCGACCAAGAGTCGACGGAGTAAAAGCAGCAATAGTGTTTCTTCCTTATTTTGATACTTAATAGTAAATGTCTCCTGTACATAACAAAGCTGTCGACATTGATGAACTGCAGCAGTTGACAGCTGCAGTTTGCTACGTCGACAGCTGCAGTTTGCTGCGTCGACAGCTTGCTGTTGAGTTGTTGACAGCAAAGTGCTGCTCGTGTGTTTGGTGGCTGCCAAGGTAGGTATAGGTAAATTGAAATAGGCTGTAGTATTCCCTGCGCAATGACTACTGTTGCATAAGATTGATGAAGAAATAAATGATTTGTATGGCTGACATTTCGTTTACACTGTGCAAGTTATCTATGGCTTTAATATATTTTTTCAAAACTAGAAAATGACTTTAACACCAAAGGACGCAACCAATTTTAATGCAATTTCAAGGGGAACATCTGACAAGTATGCCCTTTTAAACAAAAAAGAAACCAATTCGGTCCGGGCGTCAACGAGTACAATGCTACACAAATAAGTTGAACAAAAATGGCGGACTTCAAGGCATTTTTGTACAAATTCCCGACACGTAAAGTGAATCAAAATGGCGGTCATCGGCGCATTATTTGTACCTGCGCCGATAACCGTCATTTTGGTTTAACGTACGTGCCGGGAATTTGTACAAAACAGCTTTGAAGTCCGCCATTTTTGTTCAACTTATTTGTGTCGCATTGTAATCGGTGAACATTCATAAATAAAACCTTTTTTGAAGTCGGTTAAAATAGTGTTATACAAAACATGTTCTGATAATCAAACAAAAAAAAAACTACAGTTATGTTTTATGTTTGCGTTTGTTTGACAGCCCGTATTAACGTCATATCGTGTTGACCCCTAGCTGTTCGATAATGACCTAATTCTCAGTTTTCCGCGTAGCGCCACAATGCAACTAGCTAACTAGTTACCTTAGACATTTATCCATTATATAGGTACCTTAGGCGCTGGACACATAGAAAAGACGTAAGACGCAAACGGGGCACGGACAGGGCACAGACAGGGATCGTCGTGACTTTTGAAAACTCATAGAAAAGACGGGGCACGGACATGACAAATACAAACAAATCCGTATCAATGGCAACACCGCGACACACGAGTCCCGCCACACCCACCCACAACCCCGATTCGCCCGCCATTGTCTGTGCCCCGTCCGTTCTGTATCTTCTGCCATAGGACATAGACGCATAAGCGTCATGTCTGCGCCCTGTCGGTGCCCTGTCTTTTCTGTGTGTTCTGCTTTGCGACGCTTCTATACATTATGTATGAAACAGTCGCGGAGCAGACATGTGTGCGCCTCGTCCACGTCTTGCGTTACGTCTTTTCTGTGTGTCCGGCGCTTTAGATTTACTAAGTAAGTTAGCAATGTAATTATAATTCCTTTCCTTTTACGTCAAGGCAGATATCTTATAGGAAGCTGTATTGATGTGATGCAATAGAATAAATAAGTACAAATTACACGGATTGAGCTAGCATCAAAGTTTTATAAAGTAAGTCATATTTTATTTAAGAATCCTCTTACCCTAGAATTTTCCATAAGAAAATTGTCTAGCTTTTATTTTGAAATGACATGTGAGATTTCGGCAGTATTTTGTAATTTTAAAGAAATTGCATATATCCAGGCGTATAACTAGTTTTCGACAGTCAAATACGAACTTGAAAGTAAATATGAGAGTGTAGAATTTTTCCATACTGTGGTCAAATATGATATGATACACTATTTTCTCTTTTAAGTTTAATTTATTATGATATCTGACATGCCGTTTCAAAATAAAAACTAGACTACGTTTGTATGGGAAAGGCTGATTCTGTCTAGGGTAGGGGCCTCTTTAGAATCCCCTTACCCTAGACTTTTCCTCAACTCCTCGTTACAATAAAAATTCAACGATATTATATTGTATAATTAATAACTAGGTACATATAGATAAATACCCAAGACTCAGGATAATAGAGAAGATGCATAATGAGTACATTTTGATAAATGTTTGTAAGCATTTACGTAAAAAAAAAAATTTTTTATAGAATCATTAACTTTGGTTTTTAGATGATTAAAAATCAATTTTAAAGGTAGTAAAAAGTTTAAAAAATAATATTACTATAGGATTTTCTTCAAAAATTATAGGTACTTTTGTCATGAAGCCAATCCTGTAAACGCAATATTTGACATAGCACCCGAACAAATGTACTCACGCTTATAAATGCGACATAAGTGACGTCACTGCTGACTGGTCTTTCTAAGGCGCTCCGAGACGTCGTCCAAAGGTGGACGTGACTTTTTAACCTTTATATCTTTAAGAGATTTTGGGTTAGCAAGATAGTTTTATCTTGGACGTGCCTAATTTTAGGAACTCTTTCCATAGCACAACGAAAAAAACTATGCATCTTCCCTATTTGTAAGGCCATTTCTCAACTCAGCCTGGCCGGGGATCAAACCCAGAACCTCCGAATGGCGGACGAGTGTGGTTACCAATACGCCACGGGGATTTTTAGACAAGCATGAAAAAATATTTTTAACCATCACCATCATCATCCGAGCGTATGCATCCCGGTTGCATCCCCAGCAGTAACGCTTCAGAGCCCGGGGTCCGCTACCTAACCAAGGAGATTTGACGAGGTTACTGGTTTTTACACAGCGCGATTGCCGTCTGACCTCCACAACCCAAAGGGCAAACCAGGTACCAATCCATGGATAGTTTGATGATCAAACGCTAAGTGGCGTTTGGGACCCACAATTTTACGTGTCTTCCGAAACACGGAATCATCTTTCTTTTCGGATAATCAGGTGATTCAAGCCTGCAATATCCTATCCAGACTGGAAACAACTTTTCACAAAGTATGCTTCCCAGTGGGAATCGAACCCATGACCTCCGGGTCACAAGGCGAAAGCCTTGACCACTGGACCACGGAGGCAGTCGGAAAAATATTATTAACCGACTTCCTAAAAGGAGGAGGTTATCAATTTGTCGCGATTTTTTATGTATGATCACCGATTATTAGGATTTTTTGAAAGGGCATACTTGTTAAGTGGTCTTCCCATAGAAATTGTATCAAATCGGTTTGTGTAGTTTTAATGATATGGAATACGATAGGTAAAGTGCTTGTCAAGGCTATGTTAGTATATAATTAATGCTAGTAGGTACCTAATAAAGAGTTAGATGTCTTCGTTGTCTGTCATCAATTAATAAGAACCTCGCAACCTTTACTTAGTATGCATGAATTGCAGATGTACCAGCACAATTATCGGCGGACTATGATCATGTATTGTCCGACTATTAATACCTTTCAGATTCAAGGTCAAATAACAAGCTAAACTAGCGCTAAGCGAAGCGTAGGATACCCACCCACAAGGTGGTCTGACGACCTGTCCTAGGTAGTTGGAAGCCACTGGATGCAAGCCACTCTAGATCGGTCATTTTGGAAATCCTATGCCTAGTGCCTATGTCTAGTGGACGTAATGCAGCTGAGAAGATGAAGCCAGCGCTATGAGCTTTGAAGTAACTCGTAAATAAAACATATTATATATTATTAGGTATATATATTAATATACCTGAATATTTCGGGGTCCAGTGCTGCCGCCATTTTAAATATATCATTTGATAGGAAACGGAGAAATCATTTAAAATTTTGTCTTGACCAGGCACTAGATGATCTTTCAAACTATTTTATGAACTACTGTTTACAGTTTCAAGTGAGAAAGTGGCAGTTCTTCGCAATTGTGAAGAAACTCTGTGATATCAGCTAGTATTCTATACAGGGTGTTTTTAAAATCATTGGCATCCTTTCTACTGGTGAAAGTACTCAGGAATATGAGCAACTTTTTGTATGGGACCGACTCAATCCAACCGAAAAAAAATTAGCTGTTCCATACATTTTGGGATTCTAAGTATTGTAAAATAGTATGGAACAGCTGATTTTTTTTTGGTTGGATTGAGTTGGTCCCATACAAAATGTTGCTCATATAGAAAAAAAATCAGCTGTTCCATACATTTTGGGATTCTAAGTATTGTAAAATAGTATGGAACAGCTGATTTTTTTTTGGTTGGATTGAGTTGGTCCCATACAAAATGTTGCTCATATAGAAAAAAAATCAGCTGTTCCATACATTTTGGGATTCTAAGTATTGTAAAATAGTATGGAACAGCTGATTTTTTTTTCGGTTGGATTGAGTTGGTTCCATACAAAATGTTGCTCATATTCATGAGTACTTTCACCAGTAGAAAGGATGCCAGTGATTTCAAAAACACCCTGTATATGCACTTATAGAATACTAGCTGAAGCCCACGGCCTTACCCGCGTGGATAATCCTCACATTTTCCCGCTGTTTTTGTTTTGACCTTGAGCTTCATCACTTACATTTTTAACATCAAATTTAACCCAGTTTTAACCAAACTTTCAACCCTCATTTCGACAACTTCGGGGATGAATTTCCAAAAATCCCTTGTAAATGCACATAACCTACGACATTTAAGGAACGTTTGTGTAAAATTCCATGCTTATAGACCGGCAGTTTGAGCTGTGCATTGATCGGTCAGTCAATTTGTCAGCCAGTCAGTTTCTTCTTTTATATATATAAATAGATGTTTGCGTTGATCAACACAAAGTTTAAAACCTTGAGTTTTTTTTTCCCTTTTTGTTTAGATATATGTACCTAACAGGTTTCTTTCTTTTTTATACTAATCTCATTATACTCTGCTGGGACACAACGACCTCGAACAGCTTGCAAATAACCTGTTTTGTTTAAGTGTTCAAAAAAGTAATGGAAAAAAATATTGGAGTCTGTTTTATTTTATTAAAAATCTGCAAGCCATAAGGCGCTGGATGTAGGCCGCTTCCGATCGGTCGTTTGGGAAATCCTTGGGGGAGGCCTATGTCCAGCAGTGGACTTCCTGAGGCTGATATGATGATGATGATGAAGCCTTAAGAATGGTTAAATGTTAACAGTCTTTGTATGTATGCGTATTTATATTACTTACCTAGTATAAAATAAGTAGCATACCAAGTTATTTTTTTTTATTATATTATTACGAATGTTTACGGCTCTCTAAAATTTTTTTTTGCTGTTCAGAAATTTTTTCGTTATTATTTTCCCGTAGTCAGGTTTTAAATTGACTAAAAAAACCCGATCATGGGCGAGTCGGACACGCGCATAAGGGTTCCGTACCATTATCAATAAAACATCACGTTTTTTGTATGGGAGCCCCACTTAAATATTTATTTTGTTCTGTTTTTAGTATTTGGGCAACAGAAATACATTATCTGTGAAATTTTTTGCTGTCTAGCTATCATGATTCATGAGATACAGCCTGGTGACAGACAGACAAACGAACGGACAGCGGAGTCTTAGTAATATGGTCCCGTATTTACACTTTAGGTACGAAACCCTAAAAAAATAACTTGATTTTTACAGCGCTTAAATACTTTATAAGTCCATATGTCCCCAGAACGGTAATTTTTTAAATGTTCAAAAGAAAATAGTGTCCATAAGTCTATCTAAATCTAAATATATATAACTCAAAGGTGACTGACTGACTTAGTGATCTATCAACGCACAGCCTAAACCACTGGACGGATCGGGCTGAAATTTGGCATGCAGTTAGATGTTATGACGTAGGCATCCGCTAAGAAAGGATTTTGATCAATTCTACCCCCAAGGGGATAAAATGGGGGATGAAAGTTTGTATGAAACTTTGTCAATTTTAAACCGATCAGGCTGAGACTTTGCATGCATAAAGCTACTATGACGTAGGCATCCCCTAAGAAAGGATTTTGATAAATTACACCCCTACGCGAGCGAAGCCGCGGGCAAAAGCTAGTAACTAATAAAGTTATACCTATCGATTGCTGTAAGAAAATAGATTAATTTTATGTGGAAGTTGACCGTAGAGTAAAGAAATAAAAGTCAATAGACACATTTTTTATCAGCATCGTCATGGGTCTTAGAATAACCGTGAAAATATGTCCATTGTATTCATAGGTCGCAAACAAAACACAGTAAATATTTTATTATCATATACTTTACCTTAAGTCTCGTTCAAATACTTATTGAGAAGGTCTGTAAAATACATTTTAATTCAGTCATGCTACTTTACCCAACAGGGTTTATAATAAATTAATAAACTATTAATAAATATATTTTTTAAAGCCAGCTTTTATCTAATACAATGAGTTTAGAGACCTAAAAGTTCAAAGTGCTCTTTAAGGCAAATCAAATGAGTCTATACTCGATAGGGTTGCATCCTTTAATTACAGAGTACCTAGGCCACCTTCCGGCTCCATCATCAGATGAGCTCGATGTCATCATAATTTTGCATTGTCACGCAAACGTTTGCGTGCAAAATTTCGGCTCAGCTTAATAAAAGCTTGTAGAAAGGAAATAATCTTAATAAATTCACCTTGCACAGGTAATTTTGCCAACAGCGTCGTCAGGTTTAACAGAAAAACATACATTCTTCATTACGCAAAGTGTGCGTAATGAAGAATGTATGTTTTTGCGTGTTTAGTTAGTGCTTCTTTTCCCCCAAGTACCTCCTTTTTAGGGTCCCGCAGTAAAAAAGGAACTCTTATAGTTACGCAGTGTCTGTCTGTTCTACTCAGAAATTATATGTATTAGAACGCTGTTGTTGACGATAGCTCACGCGCTATAGTGGACTGTATGACTTGAGTTCAAATTAAACAAAGAGTTCGTAGTACTAGATATTTATTACACACTGTTCGCTATGCCGATCTGGCTGAATACAAATTAACCTTATCACTATTTCACAATGGTTCTTTTCTTCTGGAGGCTCCTTGTAGTTCCGTTCGATGATCTGTTCGTTGGCACACCGCAGATAAAACTACACAATACAACATTTTACTAACTAAACTTACAGCTATATATACAAAATCCTAACACTAATCGAAGTACACGGCTCGCGTTGGCCATGTACCAATAGGGACGCGCGAATATCTTCCGTCTCGCTCTACGCGTCCCGTTCTCTCCGGCCTCCCCTCCACTTTCGCCAGTTGCTCACGGCGACCGGTCGGGTGCGCTGGCGCTGCTGCTGTTGTCCGCAACATCCTCCTCCCGGCTGCATTCGTCACTCGACGCAGCCTCCGCAATTGGGAGGACAACCAGCTTCCTTGTCGGCCTAATGAATGTGCCCCCGACGGTCTTGACTTCGGCGCTCCGAACGTCGCCATCGGGGCCAGTGTGTACCCGTCGCACGATGCCGCGAGGCCAGATATTCCGGGGCATCGCTGGGTCGATCACCAAGACAAGGTCGCCTTCTTTGATAGGCCGGCGACGGTCTTGGGCTCCTTGCCGCGGCACCAAAGTGGGGAGATACTCGCGGATCCACCTCTTCCAAAATTGATCCGCTAATCCTTGCGCAGCCCGCCAGGTTTTCCGGTCTGCCGTGTCACAGAGGCCTGTCGGTGGTAGGCCTGAGGACGACCCGATCAGGAAGTGGTTTGGGGTCAGCGCCTCAGGATCGGCCGGGTCCGTCGAAACGTGGCTCAGGGGTCGTCCGTTGACTGCATGCTCCGCCTCCAGTAGCAGAGTGTGCAGCGTCTCTTCCTTCGGCGTCTGTTCTTTCAGCGTGGCGTGCAGCGCAGTCTTGATGGAGCGCACCAAACGCTCCCATGCACCCCCTTGGTTGGGTACTCCCGGCGGGATGAAGCGCCAGTCCACTAGTTGGACTTGCGCGTAGCTGCGTAGAGCCGGGGCCCACTCCGTGTAGGCGGAACGCAGCTCTGTGTCTGCACCACGGAAGTTGGTCCCGTTGTCGCTCCAGATCTGCCGCGGCCATCCTCGGCGGGCTGCCATGCGCCGGAGGGCCATGATAGCGAAGTCGACGTTCAGACTCCCGACGATTTCAATGTGGACCGCCCGTGTGTTGAGGCACGTGAAGAGTGCGCCCCACCTCTTCTCACGCCGGCGGCCGATGGTGACCATCATTGGCCCGAAGTAGTCGACCCCGCAGTTCGTAAAGGGTCGGCAATATGGGTCCAATCGGGCCGGTGGCAGATCTCCTAGCGGCGGTATGCGAGGTCTGGAGCGTCGCACCTTGCATAGGGCGCAGTCGCGGGCGATGAAGCGCACGGTGGGTCGTGCGCGCAGGATCCAGTAGCGCTGCCGCAGGTCGTTCAACACGCGCTCGTTCGTGGCGTGTCCCGCGGCGGCGTGTTGTCTCAGCACGATCAGCCGAGTCAGGGGGTGGCAGCCGTCTAGGATGAGCGGTCGCTTCATGTTGGTGGGGACGCGGGCAGCGTCGATTCGGCCGCGCACGCGTAGAAGCCCGTCTTCGATCATGGTGTCCAGCTTGGCGAGGCGGCTAGATGTCGGCAGTGGTTGGCCGGCCTGTAGTTTCTTGATTTCCTCGTTGAAGCTGTCCCTTTGGGCCTTGACTACCCACATTCGTTCAGCTCGTTCAAGATGGTGAACTTCGAGTCGGGTCGTCTTCTTTCTGCACTTGTCCACAAAGGCGATGATTGTTGCGGTAGCTCGTATGAGCCGCTCATGTGAGGAGAAGCGGCTTATATCGGGCAGGACGCCAGGCTCGTCGCACTCGTCGGCGTGGAGTGCGACCGGCGTCTCTTGTTCTTTTTGGTCCCTCCGTTCTTGGGGCCAGGCGTCTTGAAGCTCGTGGAGAAAGGCAGGCCCGGTGAACCACCTGTCATGGCGGCTTGGTGTGATGTTGGCCGCCTGTGTGGCGTCGTCGGCCACGTTGTCTGTCGTAGGCACCCATCTCCATTGGGCGACGCGGCCGCGGTGTCGCTCGTCACTATAGTCTGGTGTTGGTGGGGCACGGTCGTGTTCTGCTGCCCTAATGTGCAGCACCGTGTCTTCTTCACGTCGACGCAGGAGGTGGGGCACGGTCCCGTAAATGACCCAGCCCAGGTCCGTGTGTGATGCAGCCGGCTCGTTGTTCTTGCCGGCCCGTAGCTCGTGCGATGTCATCAGGTGCCAGTGATCAGCACCGTTGAGAAGCAGTGGCTTGGTGTTCTCTGCACAGGCCGTCTCGAGGCCTCGCAGGTGTGCGTACCGCCGCGTGACGTCGCGGGGTACGCTTTGCCGGCGCAGCTCTAGCTTGCTGACGGAGCGGGCTGACAGCTTGTGGTAGGCTCGTTCGTGCAGCCCGCGGATCGAGATCTGGACCCGCTGGCTGTCCTCTCGCTGTCTTGATGAGTTGACCCCCCGAAGTGTCAGGGGGGCCGGGCCTCCCACGGCGCCGATCGCGTCCGCCAGCTTCTTATCGACCAGAGTGACGGTCGATCCTTCGTCCAGCAGGGCGTGCGTTATGATTTCGCCCGCGGGACCGTTGACCACGACGCTGCAGACTTTCAGCAGCACCGTGCGATCGTCGTTGGCAATCGACATGACTGCCTCAGCCTCTCCTCCCGTGCTGGCTGGTCGTTCTGGGGCGGCCTCTCGTTCAGGCCGGGCTTCCTCGGCGTGCAGCAGTGGGTGGTGTGAGCGGGTGCAGCCGTCGACCCCGCATCGCGGCGCGCTGCATGTGGCGCGTCGGTGTCGTTGCGCGATGCACCGGAAACACACCTTCGCGCTCTTCGCCCACGTCCATCGCTCTTGGACGGGCATGTCACGCTGCTTTGAAGGGCAACCATTCGGTGGCCGCGCCGGAGAAGCTAGGCAGGTCTGTAGCTTGCCTCGGCAGCGGCCGGGTCCTCGCCATCTTCTCCAGGGCCTGGGCGAGTTGTTCGATGCCGCGGCTGCGGCTCCGGGCCGGCGTCGGTATGCGCCGCGTCTCGTTCGTCGACTGCGAGTAGCGCCGGCGGCGCTGTGTCGGTGTCGGCGAGCGCTCTAGTCGCGCTCGGCTGGCGTCCTCTTCGCGTTGCTCGTAGCGAAGAGGCGGTGGTGTTGATGCGTGGCCCGCTCTGGACTGCCGTTGTGGACTGGTATCCTCCCCGCGTCGCTCGTGGCGGGAAGAGACCGGCGATGCGTGGTCCGTTCGGGGCCGCCGGTCCGGGCTGCACTCGTCGTCCCTTCCGCGTGGCTCGTAGCGGAGAGGCGGAGGCGGCGATGTGTGGCCCGCTCTGGGCCGCCGCCGTGGGCTGTGATCCTCCCCGCGTCGCTCGTAGCGGGAAGGCACCGGAGATTTGAAGCGAAGAGGTGGCGCTGGGTGAGAGCGGCCTTCTACGATGGGCCGCCGCTCCATACTGCGATTCTCCCCGCGCCGCCCGTAGCGGGAAGGGACAGGCGATGCGTGGCCCGTTTGGGGCCGTCGGTCCGGGCTGCAGTAGTCGTCCTCTCCGCGTCGCTCGTAGCGGAGAGGCGGTGTCGATGATGTTTGGCCCGCGCTGGGCCGCCGTTTGGGGCTGCATTCGTCGTCCTCTCCGCGTCGCTCGTAGCGGAGAGGCGGTGGCGGCGATGTGTGGCCCACTCTGGGCCGCCGGTCGGGGCTGCACTCGTCGTCCCCTCCGCGTCGCTCGTAGCGGAGAGGCGGTGGCGGCGATGTGTGGCCCACTCGGGGCCGCTGGTCTAGGCTGCAGACGTCGTCCTCTTCGCGTCGCTCGTAGCGAAGAGGTAGCGCTGGTTGAGAGCGGCCCGCAGTTCTGGGCCGCCGCTCCGGACTGCGGCTCTCGCCATCCGAAACCGGCGCGTCGACTCGCCGCTCCTCCCGTGGCCGAAGTGTCCTGTCGTCGTGCGGCACGGTCTGCAGCCATTGGTCGACCCGTGATCGGCTTTCCTCCGCATCGGCCATGCTGCTTTCTTCCTCGATCTGTGCAATGTCGAGTTGCAACCTCCTGCGCAGTGCCTCCGCTTGCAGCTCTAATTGTTGTTGCCTGATCTCGGATAGCCGTTCGGCCGTCTCGAGCTCGAGGCGTCGGATGCGGGCGGCGCTAGTGTTCGACCGCCCAGTCCGGTTCGACGCAATTGATCGTGGAGGGCTTGTTCGGCGCGGCGCAGTGAGTCCAGTCACTGTGCTGAACGACGGTTGCAGTGTAGTCGCGGTAGTCTGCGATGGTGAAGCGGGTGGCAGGTCGTAGACAATCCCGCGCTGTAGCCCAACGATCGGTTGAGGCGCGGCTCCACGATCCGTTGAAAGGACGGCCACACTAGTGGGGACTGTACTAGCGGTGGCGGATGCACCGTCGTTCTCGCTAGCTCGTAGTTCATCCCCAGCTTGGCTCCTCGTTACGACCATTTTGAACGCCTACTCTTGAACACCGAACTTGCGCACCAGAATTCTTGAACGCCAAAGATCTTGATCGCCAAAGTTCTTGATCGCCAAAGTTCTTGATCGTCAAAGTTCTTGATCGCCAAAGTTCTTGATCCGGCTCGAAGGACCATGTGTTGACGATAGCTCACGCGCTATAGTGGACTGTATGACTTGAGTTCAAATTAAACAAAGAGTTCGTAGTACTAGATATTTATTACACACTGTTCGCTATGCCGATCTGGCTGAATACAAATTAACCTAATCACTATTTCACAATGGTTCTTTTCTTCTGGAGGCTCCTTGTAGTTCCGTTCGATGATCTGTTCGTTGGCACACCGCAGATAACACTACACAATACAACATTTTACTAACTAAACTTACAGCTATATATACAAAATCCTAACACTAATCGAAGTACACGGCTCGCGTTGGCCATGTACCAATAGGGACGCGCGAATATCTTCCGTCTCGCTCTACGCGTCCCGTTCTCTCCGGCCTCCCCTCCACTTCTGCCGCCAGTTGCTCACGGCGACCGGTCGGGTGCGCTGGCGCTGCTGCTGTTGTCCGCAACAGCTGTGATTTGTATATCAATCATGCCGACAAAGTGGTAAAATAAAATAATTAAAAATATTTTTTCTTTGGCGTAGCTCCCATACATTTAACGTGCGAGTATTTTTTTCTTGACTAACCCATCGTGTGGGGTATGTATGAATAGGTCTTTCAAAAATATTGTAAGCTTGTGAACACTATTTTTCGAGTTAGGGATTCGTTTCTGAAATATTTGCAATTTTTTCTTAGGTTCATGTGTTCTCTCGAAACGGTTGTAGGAACGTTAAAAAATTCACAGCAATAGTATTTATAACGAAGTTTAATAGGAAACTATCAGAGCTAAGTAGGGCTTACTAATTAAAGAGTTATAGGCGAACAACATATAAAATAGAAAATTAGTTTTTTTGCCTTTTTAGTTCCGTGAACTCAAAGTCAGCATTCGCAACTACGGAACCCTTCACTGCGCGTGGCCAGATACGCACTTGGCTGGTTATTTAATATCGATGAACACCTTGACTGCCAGCAATGTAGTCATAATAGATTTAATTGTTCGCCGGACACCAGGTGACCGTCATAACGTTTAAAGATTTAATCGCAAAGCTTCAATGGAGACACGGCCTTATAAGTTGACTTGAACTCGTGACCGCCATCTTATTAGGCTGCCCTACATGACGTCCATCAAAATGCAATACGTTTTTGATCAGAAAACTTATTGAACTATGATAAAACATAATATATTTCATTGCTATCGCATACGTCTGTATACAAAGGGGGTAAGAACCCGAAAGGGAGTAAACGAACGAATCATTGTTAACAACTCTAACTATGATACCATCCCTGAAATCACAAAAAAACCGCTTTTCCATACAAAATTAAATACCTATTGAGCCAAAAATGTATGGAGCTGCATTTTTGTTTGGTCCTATAGTAAAAGTTGTTCACATTGATTAGTACGTTTACTCCCTTTGGGTTGTTACCCCCATGTCGTTAAACGTTGTGGACTGCAAATGGAAAGTCTTGGATTTTTGCGGTGAACTTAATAATACTATGGAAGCATAATCAAAAAACAAGTAAATAAAATAAATATACAATGTCCTTTTTAATTAAGTACAAATATTTTTAGGGGCGATTCAGTCCATTGTGAACAACTTTTTCCAATAAATGTAAACAGAAATACGAAAAAAAATTTTAGGTTCTCATACAAATCAAAGTAGTCACGTGATATGGTTAGTATGAAAAATGCAAAAAAATAAATTGCGTATTTCGATAAACATTTATTGGGAAAAGTTGTTCAAAATGATGGACTGAATCACCCCTTAAAATATTTGTACTTAATTAAAAAGGACATTGTATACGGACAAATCACACAGATTGAATTAGCCCCGAAGTAAGTTCGAGATTTGTATTATGGGATACTATCCAACGATACTTAAATTTATAAAAAATACATATGCAAAGTGGAAGGGACGTAACCGTAATAAGTCAAACGACAACAAAAAATCGACATTCCCATACAAATTGGACAATGTTTACATTGATTAGTACGTTTACTCGGGTTGATATCCTCTTTTCGTTAAACGTTGTATAAGGTGGGTGGACCATGGAAGGCCATGCTCCTTCGAAGGCCAATTAATAAAATTTCGTAGTATTGCCATGTGATGACAAATTCCTTCTATTTACACAAACACCCATCAAACGGGAAATCATAGACGCGGCGGCAAATCTCTCGAGCTACTATTTTGGGAGTACGGTCCTTCGCTTCTTCGAAATCGACGACGTTAAAATAAGGTGGGTGTTCCATGGAAGGCCACTCTAACAACAAATAAACAGTTATTATTCGTTGACTTACTGGATAAATGAAACTAACAAATATTTAAGTAATACTTTGTTTTATTACGTAACTTATAAACCACTTTTTTTTGTTGTAGATTTAATCGCTATTCAGTAACTTTTAGTGAAAAATGACTGATTTATTATGATGGCCTTCTAAGGAGCCTTGTTCCTAGCAAGGCCATTTGGAAGAGTTCAATGAAACTTAAGTTCAATCAATATTGATTAAATCTGCAATTTAAAAAAGTGGTTCATATGTTACGTAATAAAACAAAGTATAACTTAAATATCTGTTAGTTTTATTTATCCAGTAAGTCCCTAGCGCGCCCAAAGCCGAGGTTTCCCCCTTGGGAGCCCTTTGCGCTGCTGCTAGTAGTATATAAATATAGGAAGCCGGGCCTCTGGCCCGCTCCTTAAACCTTGTCCGGTGAAGTAGGAAATGCCGTCCGAGGCAACCTATGTATGTCAATACAAAAAAAATATATCCAGTAAATAAACGAATAATAACTGTTTATTTTGGCCTTCCATGGTACACCCACCTTAGTCAAATAGATCGTGAAATAAGAAAATGATATGAGTGGAAAACTACCTCTGCATAAAAGTAATTCCTAGATATATTAAATCATAATTCATACAATACATCTATTGTTTATTGCAATAATTTGCAATGCAAAGCACGTATGCATGTACAAGTTTCAAGAGGTAAACTTTTATATAATTTATTTATTCGACGACCTTCGTGTCATAATGGTTTTATGTTAACCCTACCGCGGCTGCTAGTCCAGAGACACAGGTATGACACTTCATAGAAGCGAAGTATCATTTATGCCTATTACAACCGCAAACGAAACTATACCACAGAATAAGTACTAGTACTCACGTACAGAAGTCTCATTCAGAAAACAAAATTAAAGAAATATCTACTTAATGTGGTTAGCGCTATGGTTGCATTTAGCTCGCGTCATGAACTCCTCACCTCTTCGTTTAGACATCTAGACATCCATTGCAAGCCAATTTCATTCTAATTACTCTGGACAAACGATTCATATAACTGAATTTTTCCCTTCGAAGTGGTTGTCGCGCGCATAGTAAAAAAATAGGTATATTTTCGATATCTAAACGGGGAGTGAGTGACACAGGCCTGACTATACATCCGTTCACACGACAATGTGTGTGTGTTGGTACAGAACGGGGGAGGAGTGCGGGGACAGGGAACGGGCGCATATTGCGCGGGACACTAGGAGTTTCCATATTCAAACTAATTTACGAACTACCTCAAATTATTTTATGAACTGTTTACAGTTTGAAGTAGGGTTGCATCGATACACCTTTTCGCCGATAAAATACCAATACCGATACTCTTATACAAATATCGGCGATACCGATACCGATACCGATACGTTAATTGAATCAAACATGAAGATAAATAAATCACTAGTCGGATTTTTTTTTATTAATATTAAAAGTAGTTACATTGGTCGATATTAGATAATTATTATAAATTTTAGTAATTAAAATTAACATTAATAAGATTTTTATTGAAAAAACAAAGTAATCTTAAGTTTTGCGGAGAAAGGCGATTTAAAAAAAAAGTGTCGTTGAATCGGTCATGAAAATATCGTCGATACCGATATATCGGCTAACCCGAAATATCGGTATCGGATGCATCGCTAGTTTAAAGTGAGAACGTGAAGCTTTTCTTAACGATTTTGCCAAAATTAGTTTCTCGCAAAAATGCTAAAAAGGCTTCACTTTCTCACTTTAAACTGTAAACAGTTCATAAAATAATTTGAATTAAAGGGATTTCTAGAACTGCACAAGATAAAAATATATCTTCGTTACCTTTCAAATAATTTACTTCAAATTGGGGCAGCACTATACTCCGAAAATTCATGTATTGACGACCTCCGTGGCGTAGTGGTGACCATGCTAGTCCACCACCCAGAGGTCCTGGGTTCGATCCCCGGTCAGGGCAAGTTGGAAAATGGCCTTTTTCAAATTGTCCTGGGTCTTGGATGTTTATCTACATATGTATTTGTCATAAAATATAGTATCGTTGAGTTAGTATCCCATAACACAAGTCTCGAACTTACTTTGGGGCTAGCTCAATCAGTGTAATTTGTCCCTATATATTTATTATTATTATTATTATGTATCCCCATAAGTTGGATATTTTCTCAAAGGGCTCCTGGGCTACAGGAGTCCCTTATACTAAAAAACCTTTAAGCTGGTTCGGGCCCCGTCGCAGTTAGAAGGGCTAAACAAATTCTAATACAGGGCAAGTCTAATTCAAGCCTCGCCACTGACATTTTAGCAATCTGCGTGTACATAATTACTTTTAGTCGGAACGTGGGATTTAAGTCATATTGTGTGTAAATTTCTATTCTCAAAGATATGCTAAGGAACCTTCTCGATAAAAATATAATTATTTGAATAATAGGTAAGTAAATACTATAGCTATATTGTTTTTTTTTTTAACACTTGTGTCACTCTACAGTGGAAATTATCATATCTTGATGTTAATATGTTAATTGTTTTTTTTAAATTTTTAGGTTAAAACGTACGTATTTATGTCATTTAAGATCATGCTCAAGTTGGTGAAGAATAAATTTTCTTTCATTTCCATTTTTCACTAGCTGGGCGACCGAGCTTTGCTCGGTAACTATTTTAGGAAAATGAAAATTTATTTTTGAAATGAAAACAGTAGCGGCGTTGTACACTGTTTCTGGTATGGTTAAAAAATGTTAAACTCGCGTCAGGGCGTCAGGGCGTCAGGACACGTGACCTGATCGAAAATTCGTAAGACGCGCGGAGCGGCGTAGGAGAGGAAGTATCCCCTTCTCTTTCTACGGCGCGGCGAAAATGTATGCAGGCGCCTGCTGTTTCGTTTAGGCGGCGCAGGGCGCTTGCGCTTCGTGTGTTTATGTTACAGCATGCCACGCGCATCCATGGATATGCACAACGTTAATATTCAAATTTTCACTTCTGCCGGTACTCCCGGAGTGCAAACCGTCGTTTTTTTTTTTAGTCTCGTCACTCCCTTAGTACCCAGTTTCATCGAAATCGTTGGAGCCGTTTGTTAGATATGTACAAGAATTGCTTGTATACGAGTAAAGTAAAAGATTTCAATTTGTACGTACTTGGTATCTACTAATTGACCAAGTTTAAAATGTGAACAAAAATATGGTTACTTAAGCGAGGATCGCTACTTTCTAACAAATCAGATTATTTTTCTTAACGTCAAAACAAAACTTTTTTATGGGATTTGTATGAAATATAGACTAATGACGTCACAGTTTCTTGGGGTCAAATAGCGCTTTATTATCTAATATATAAAATTCTCGTGTCACAGTTTTCGTTGCCATACTCCTCCGAAACGGCTTGACCGATTTTTATGAAATTTTTTGTGCTTATCCGGTATCTATGAGAATCGGCCAACATCTATTTTTCATTCCCCTAAATGTTAGGGGTAGTCCACCCCTAAATTTTTTTATGGCAAAAGGTCAGCTAGTATTATCTAAAATTACGTTAAAATGGCATGTCTCATTAATTTGTGACGTGATATTTTCTTAACAGTACTAAATTATTTATTTTTGACTCAGTAAAGTACCCAAATTAAACATCATTTATTTTAGTTAAACGACTATTGCTGAGAAGAGACACCAAAACAAACAGTTTTTTGCGCTGAGAAGATACGCCAAAACAAATAGTTTATTAAGTTAACAACAACTCTCTAACAGAACATCAAGTTAAATTTATACCATTAATTAATCAAAACTGCAACATTTATTATATCTCCTAAACTAGTTGATGAAGGTTCGAAAGATGAATTACACTGATTTATGAAGACCTCATTTCGTAGCATTAAGTGTCCAATATTTCATCAGTAGTGACATATAAGTAGTACTTAATTAAATTTTGGAAGGGCTTCAATATATGAAGTCTAACAAAATATATTGAAACAATTTGATAAGCAGATTTTTTCTCAAGTAACGTATAATATTGAAGTATGAAAAAAAACTGTGTTAATATAATAAATAAATAAATATATAGGACAAGTTACACGGATTTAGTTAGTCCCAAAGATACGTGACATAAAATCGATATCTAGTGCGTTTCTTTTCATAAAATGGTATTGACAAGCGCATAGCTCTTAAATGTACAAGAAAAAACAACGTTTAAATATAAGGGGTTGGAACTTTCCAAGGCTTGGAACCGGTACCAAAAGTACAGGTTGTGTACCGGTATTTAGAGGTTCTTTTACTTGAGTTCTAGATGGGTACCGGTACTTTCTTAAAAGCACAGGTACCTAATTTAGTTACCTGCCGCTATTTGCTTATACTTGTACCTGCTGGTATCTGCTTTCTATTTCTGACGTGATTTGTACCGATACTGGTGCCGGTATAGTACCGATACGGATAGTACAGGTACTATATCTTTCACCATTACCGCACCAAGGTAATGTAATGGTACAGGTATTTCAAGCCTTAGTGTTAACCGAAAATGGGTAGGTACTGAAAGTGATGCGCCGTTCCCGAGAGTTTCGGAAACTTTAGGCAATATTCGCGTAAACATTTCCGGAAATATTAATAGAATTGGTAATTTAGGAGAATATTTTGGGAAATATTCCCGTAAATTTACAATAGGAATGTTCCCGTAAATATGGAATATTTCCAGCGATCTCCAGTTATTGATAACTTATATCATGGCACCTTCTGTTTCAGGTTGATCACACGTTGTATATTAGTATAAAAACACAACTTACCTTTTGAATTTGCTTGTCCACTATTTTCGGGAATCCCCATGCCGCCAAAATAACGGACACTACCAGCGCACCCAGTGATATTCCAAAACACAGTTTCGAATGTTTGCCTAACATGTTACTTTACTTATCTTATCACAACACGCCCGAATTTCCGACTCACTAAACTCAACTAAAACTCCGAATAACTTTCAGTTCAAATAACGTATTTCAATAAATAGAGAGCATTTTTCACTGTTAGTAAATTTGAATTAAGAACAGATAAAATCAATCACACCAAAAGTTTTAAGATCAATTAAAAATAATACGTTCTATTTTACATTGCGCGTATTTTCAAATGAAGAATAAATATTTAGGAATTGTGACGAGATTCATCTTATAACAGAACGCAAGTGTGCCTCGTAAGAAAACATACGCTTGATTATCTTTTAGTTCTCAGCGTGTGCAGTTTTCCTCGTATTTTTTTCCCGATAAATGGCGAATGTTGGACGTAAGTGTTGGTTTCTGTTGACACAGCAGGTCTGCCATAGACAATGGTGCTTATTATGTCTTCACTGTAAACTCCTTCGTCATAGCTACAAAATGTAGGAAGGTCATAGTTTTTAATGATGGATTGATTACACAGAAGTTCTTTATTCTATGTTTTGTTAAACTTCTATTTAATTGTTTGTCAACGCTGGTATTTTGTGATAGTGTATTTTATTTATATAACTGTACAATAAGAAATGACCTGTAATTTTTAAAATAAATCATAATCTGTTATATTATACACGGATATCATTAAACGTTTTTGTTACAGGCTAGATACAAGGTTATAGTTTTAAACGTTGGATGAAATAACGCGGAAGTGTTTTTTTTTTTATCCACGTTTTGTTAATACGAAGATATACGTCTAAAAAAATTATACCCGACTACGGGAGATATTTACGGCTAAAAATGTGTATATTTTTTAAATGTGCTAATAAGGACTTTTCATTTGATGTAACATTCGTTATAATGAATTAAATGAATGAAATGAATGAATGAATGAAAAACTCTTTATTGCACCAATACAAAAAAAAAATAGCAAAAACAAAAGACTTAAAATTTAAAATACATAGGTACAATCTTATCGCTTAAAGCGATCTCTTCCAGACAACCGGTGGATGGAGAGGAATGTAGGCACGTCAGAAATAACGGTGGTGCAAAGAAAACTATAAGTTAAATCAATAGCTAAGGTTACTTTTTAAATTACATAATACACTACACATAATATATTCTATAATACACTTACACAAAAAACTACATATATACAATACAATATAACTACATAAATAAGTTTAGTAAATATTACATACGTACAAATAAATATAATACAATTATTAAAATAATAATAGTAATGTACGATTACTGAGCTAGATAAAATTCTTTAAGTCTGTAACAAAAACCCTGTCCAATCCTTGTAGGAGCAACTCAGACCGTCAGTATGAACAACTTTTCCCATGGGACCAATGCCTGAAACTCGAAGAAAATATCGACATTTTCATACAAATTGTCGGGCCAGCCGAACACGTTTGTATGGAAATGACGATTTTTTTTCGAGTATCAAGCATTGGTTCGTTTGGAAAAGTTGTTCATATTGATGGTCTGAGTTGTGTCTCCAAGGATCAGACAGGGTTTTAGTTACATATTGAAAACATTCTTTGCATACAAATTGTAGCCCATAGCCATGACATATATCATTTGTATAAATTGGACAAGCGATTCGGATGCCGGTGGACGGACATACATACCCACATATACATAGGCTGTAAAAATCATGACCCTTCTTCTTGGCTTTACCGTAGTCGGGTGAAAAGTAATTATACAAGGAGAATTAAAAACTATATTAATAATTTTTGGTGTACTTATACGATGATTTGTGTAAGGTGATTTGAAATTATTATTTTTAACCTACGTTGTCCTAAAGCTGGACAAGGGTTGTCCTCATGTCCTTCCACTTATCCTTCAAATAAAATATCACATAAAATTTAAATCTACGCAACGTTTAATGCCTCATTAATAAAGTTAAATAGATATAGCTCTCAACCATTTGTATTCCGGAATACACTTTAGTTAAACGATGCAGTTTCGCGTAAAAGAAAGATTCAAAGATTCAAAAATTCGAAGATTCAAATGTTCATTCAGTAATTAGACCTTTACGGGCACTTTTACACGTCAATAAGTATAATTTACGTTACGTGTAAAGCATATTTCATAAAATTTAATTTATTGAAACAAGCACTGCTGAGAAGAAACGCCGTACGAAACTCAATATCACAGTATTAATAAATATATAGGGACAAATAACACAGATTGAGCTAGCCCTAAAGTAAGTTCGAGATTTGTGTTATGGGATAACTATATGGGATAACTCAACGATACTATATTTTATAACAAATACATACCTATATAGATAAACATCCAAGACAATTTGAAAAAGGCATTTTTCCAACTAGTACTGACCGGGGATCGAACCCGGGACCTATGGGTGGTGGAATAGCATGATGACCACTACGCCACGGAGGTCGTCAAAAATATTAAGTATCAAGTATTGAGGTTAATAAAGAGGATAAAAAAAAATATTGAGAAGAGGTTAAATGATGTATGTAATTACGTGGCTGGTTTTTATTTCAATGTTGTACAAAACTTCTATTCCATTGTTTGTCAACCTCGACATTGGTAACTGTACAATTACCTACTGATGGTCTGGTGGTTAACTATTATTAAAGAAAATTAGGTGCGTTTTAAATCAACTGAAGATAATAGGTATTTATTTTTATTTTTTTGACGCAATGCATGGTCAGATAAGAAAAATAGTTAAACAAAACCACAAATAGAATACTTGATCATAATATAGTGTAAATAGTAAATTCGATTATTTTTTTTGTGCAGTTCTAACCTATGTTTAGTGATCAAATTCTAATTTTAAAAGTTTTTCTGATACAAAACAATACAATACACAAAATAAATAAATACAGGACATAATTATCTTAAAAACTAGGAAATGCGCAAAAGGCGGCCTTATCGCTAAGCAATTTCTTCCAGGCAACCTCACTACATAGAAAATAGTAATGGGAAATTAGGTAGTGTGGGGCGGTCAATATAAACATACTTATATTAAATAATTATAATAAACATAGATATACATCTTACATAGATACATACAACAAACACTGAAAAAAATATATATTGACAGTACGAGACGAAGAGAAATGGAAACAAGAGAAGGATATTTATTTACCTTTCATAAGGATAGAAAATAAGATTTAACTTGGGATTTGAAGCTGGCTAACGTTTCGGCGCGTCGGATAGTAAGTAGTAGTGAGTTCCATAGGCGTACGGCTCGAACAGAGAAAGAACGCAAGAAAAAGTCAGTGAGTGTGATATTCTATTTGAAGAAATTTTGATTTTACTAAGTATATTTTTCTGCAGAATGTTTAAGCGAAAGCGATACTGGGCGTGGTCCGCACCTGTATGGCACAAACATTTTTAGTTTTTGAGCTGCTCCATGCTTCGGAAGGCACTTATAAGCCGTGGGTCCCGGCTGCCATCATTTTATGGCAGTCGTCAAGCAATGTCAGGTAGCCTGAAAAATCTGACAATAGTGTTGGCCACTTACACACATGAAATGCAAACAAAAGAGTACAGTTTCAGATACAGATTATTATTGACGTCTTTTGAGGTGTTGTCCTTTATGGATACCTAAATGATAATATTATCTAAAATTGTAAATATCATAGTTGTCCTCAAAAAATCTTTTTAAATTTAAAATAACATTCAAAATACATAAACTGGTATAAGTAGGTCGTAGGTACATATGTGTACCTGAACTCCTAGATATTTGTGCGGCAAAAGGACGTAAGTTCATCGACCGCAAACTTGTTTGTCTGTCAGTTACTTTGAATTGCAAAATATTTGCTACACATTTAGATAATTAAAATAAATGTTTTTTTCTTTCTTAAATATTGTTCGAAATGTGCATAATATGCAATAAACATATGTGATAGTAAAGAAAATGTTATTGCAAAAAAAGAACTAAGAAATTGAATCTTGTCTGTAATACCAAAAGAGAAAGTATTTTTAAATAGCATTAAGTGTCAAATTTTTAAACCGACTGAACTTTTAGAAATTAATAATGATGGTTATTGACACAGTTGATTCGTTCAATTGGTTAGTTAGGCTAGACAAAGGTGACTTCATCGGCTCTATCAAAACTTTTATGTGGCGCATCGACATTTAACAGTTAAGCACACCATTTCAGACATTTCAGAATGGAATTAAGTGTTTTTAAAAAGAAGCGAGTATTAAAAAACTTATGAATAACATAGTCCAGTCAAAGAAGGTTTTTCGCTGTGACCAGAGGTCGGAATTAGGTAGAGTTATTTTTGTACTTACACTGATTTCATACAGCGTAAGAATAAAGTGGATATGCCTCAAATCCACAATTTAAACCACTGCACGCGCAACGTTGCCAATATTTTAAAACTAATAAAATTACTTTGTAAATACTAATAAAAATCGTATATTGTAATGTAATTATCTCTGTTTTATTTGTCTTATCTATCTCTGAGGTTTTTATGATTATTTATTTAGTGCTGTACTTATTAAGATTAATATTGTAATTTATTAAGGAGCTGTGGATTTTGTGAAAATAAATAAATCAAATCAAATCAATATTGTGGGCAACATGGGATTAAAAATCCCGGGAAGATGGATATTAGTATCAACATTTTGATGCGAGTCCATAAATAACTCTACCACATTCCGATCTCTGGCTATGACGCATCGCTTATGAGATATAAGAGAAAAACCAAAAATTGAGAATTTTCCCCCTCACTCCGACTCACTTCCTAGACGTGGGGACTTTAAGTACCTTACCTTACACCCTAAGAGCTCCGAAAAAGTTTCTCTAGGAATTGCTTAGGTTCCCGCTCACGCACTCTACAACTACTTCGTTGACCGGACTGACATGGTTATTTCGATCAATGGCCTACTAAACCAAGACATACGATTGAAGTATCGCGATAATGATTTTATCATTGTTTTTATCGTCCCCAACCAGCTGCTCAAAACGTGACCTTTACGAGGCTTCAGACAACGCTGTAAGAGTGACATCTTTCTGGAGGGAAAAAATTCAATGTTTGAGCCAACGACACGAAAAGAAGAAGAATATTGTTTGTATTCAAAGTTCCTTTGTATAAAATTTATCTGTATTTAAAGTTCCTTTGTATAAAATTTATCTAGAGTTGTTTGAGTCTAACATTATTATTTATTAAATGCACTAGGTACATTGAAGAATAACGTCATCAAGGCTAAAAACAATATGTTCTTCCTATGACAGCTGTTATAATTTTTTATTCTTCATATGAAACCTCGTTTACGCAAGTGGCCAGAGATATTGGAGGTATAAGTAAGCTATCTATACTTTTGTAGATTTCACGAAGAAGTCTCAAACAAAAGTGTTGACTGTTTTGAAAAACATAAAATATTTTTTTCGGTAGCTCCCATACATTTATTTATACTTAGTAGTAGTCAATTTTTTTCTCAACTAACCCATCGTTTAGTTTTCCTTAAAAAGGTATTTTTTAAAAATAATTGAGCCTGTCATCACCAGTTTTCGATTCAGGTATTCATTCCTGAAATTATCATCATCCGATCGTATTCCCGATTGCATCCTCAGCAGTAACGCTTCAGAGCCCGGGGTCCGCTACTTAACCAAGGAGATTTGACGAGGTTACTGGTTTATACACAGAGCGACTGCCGTCTGACCTCCACAACCCAAAGGGCAAACCAGGAACCAATCCTTGGATAGTTTTATGATCAAACGCTAGGTGGCGTTCGGGACCCACAGTTTTACGTGCCTTCCGAAACACGGAATCATCTTTCTTTTCGGATAATCAGGTGATTCAAGCCTGTAATATCCTATCCAGACTGGAAACAACTTTTCACAAAGTATGCTTCCCAGTGGGAATCGAACCCATGACCTCCGGGTTACAGGGCGAACGCCTTGACCACTGGACCACGGAGGCAGTCATATTCATTCCTGAAATATTTGGTGAAAATTTTCGTTAGAGTCAAGTGCCTCTCTCCTCTATCTACTCAATGGTTTTACATGGTCACGTGAAACAATGGGCATGACGATTGGACAAATATTTTCAGCCAATAGACTATTAAAAAATATTGTACACGTATTTTTTCTTTTCTCTGAGAAACAAAATAATTGACCAAGTGCGTGTCGGGCCACGCGCAGTGTAGGGTTCCGTAGTTACGAATTCTCACTTTGAGTTTATGCCACTAAACGTCTAAAAACTAATTTTCTATTGAATTTGTGTGAAATTTTCATTTTGCGAGTACATTTCATAAGTTGATCGCCTATAATTTTTTAATTTGTAAACTCTACTTAGCTCTGATAGTTTTCCTTTAAATTTCGTTATATATAATACAGCTGTGATTTTTTTCACGTGTTTATATATAACCGTTTAGCAGATAGAGGGTGGGGGGACACACTAGACTCAAACAAAAATTTCACTTTAAAACTAAATATTTCAGAAATGGATCCCTAAATCGAAAAACAGTGTTTACAACCTTTTAATATTTTAAAAGACCTATTCAACACGATTCCTTACATGACTGGTTAGTCGAGAACAAAAAATTGCTTTTTTACTTTACTTGTATAGGAGCTAACCTGAAAAAAAGTGGTGAAATAAAATGGTATTTCAACCTATTTTATTTCACCACTTTTTCCGTCTAATTAATACTCGTATCCATGCCAAATCATAGCTTTCTAGTACTAATAGTCGCTGAGTAAAACCGCGGACGGACAGACAGACAAACTTGGAAAACTATAAGGGTTCCTTGTTTACTACGGAACCCTAAAAATGACAAAGATACAGCGCATTGAAATTTCGCATGACGTCACGGCTACGTACGATTTTTACATAGAGGTGACGTCCCAAGCCCCCACTCCGGAACTTTGATGCTTTGTATCTTTGTGAATTGATATTTTTTTTGGCAATCTGAAAAATATGGGTCCATTCATTTTTGATAATATAAAAGATAGACTAATTACAATTATACTTTTAATATTAATTAGTCCATCTTAAAATATAGACTAATTTTAAGGAAAACTGTCAGAGCTAAGTCGACCTCCGTGGCGTAGTGGTCACCATGCTAGTCCCGGGTTCGATCCCCGGTCAGGGCAAGTATGAAAATGGCCTTTTTCAAATTGTTCTGGGTCTTGGATGTTTATCTATACATGTATTTGTTATAAAATATAGTATCGTTGGGTTAATATCCCATAACACCAGTCTCGAACTTACTTTGGGGCTAGCTCAATCAGTGTTATTTGTCCCTATATATATTTATATTTATTTATTTAAGTATGGTTTACTGATTAAAGAGTAATAGGCGATTAACTTATAAAATGTACCCGGTAAAGTAAAGTTACATGCAAATTCAACAGAAAATTGTTTTTAGACGTTTTTAGTCCCGTGAACTCAAGTTGGCATTCGCAACTACGGAACGCTACACTGCGCCCGACACGCACTTTGCTGTTATTATAAAAATATAAGCGTAGAAACAGCCACAAGTAGAAACTGACAAAAGTCGAATTTGTGACAGTAGGTTTAGATTATTGGTTTGTACAAGGAGTTTTTTGGCGGGAAGTCAAGGGGTTCAGTTGAATTTGCTTTAAATTGTTTTGCAAATTGACTATAGTGGACTTTATAATATGAAATCGGTGTAGTTTAGTGTTATAAATGCTCATGCTCATGGACAATATGTAAAATGTTTAAAGTGGACATTCATAGTGCGGCTGAAGTGATATTTATTTGCGGACTGTGGTGGGTCTTTAGGCGCCGTCCGCCAATCAATCAGCTACGAAAATCAGTGGGCTCGTATAGATTTGTCGCCAGAAGCTCCCTTGAAGCAAAAAAAGGACCTACACCTACCTTTGATTGTATAGTTAGGGTTAGAGTTAGGAATAAAGAAGTGAATAAATAAAGATAGGCTCTAAAGGACTAGTATCCAGAGCCGGATTGTAATTATAAAAAAAAAATGGTTTGTACAAATTATGGGTAGGGTTCCCTACCAAATTAAATACTTCGGGCAGACTTGTTGCAATAACAGAATGCAGTATATTACCGAGATGCAGTGCCTTTAAAGCGATTGAAGGAGTGCAATTTTCTTATGAACACAGATTTGAGTACTCGGAATACAGAGGTAAGAATCCACGTCACAGGGATAATTAAAATTCTAGTCTCGATGCTACTGAGTTGTTTGACCCTTAAACTAGAAGTGGAGATTATTATCACACTATAATAATAATCTCAACTTCATCTAAACAAAAAATCATTCTTTGCACTTTGACGTAAGCAACAAAATACGTGTTTCAATTGGGATTCAAACTTTGAACCCTATAATTGCTCTGAGAAGTCGTAAAACTGGCTTAGACAAAGTGTACAAATAAATTTAGTAGTTGTCACAAAAAAATTTCAAGGTTATTTCTCGTGCAGCAATTTCAGTATGTTTCCATATTCTTTCTGTGACTAGTAAAAAAAAAAGTCAAAATTTTTTAAATACCTTTAACCGGTTTAAAAATAATCCTGTAGTAATTTGAGATTTGCTTGGGATTGTTAAATAACCATTGGGCACCCAGAGGGTAAACCAGGGCAATACTTAGTTTTAAATAAATTTGATGGTTGTTTCAGTGAAGATCTAAAATAACCTGCTGTAAGTAATTTATTTTTGCGAAATGATGCTTTTGTTGAAGACTATGTCATTTTTTGTTTTGTGTAAGGTATGACCAACATTGGTGTCAGATTTTGCAAGCTGCAGAGCATAATACTATTTATCATGATCCTCACTTGTTCCCGGTTGCATCCTCAGCGGTAACGCTTCAGTTACTATCTACCTAACTAAGTGATTTGACGAGGTTACCAGAGCGACTGCTGTCTAACCTCCGCAACCCAAAGGGTACACCAGAACCAATCCTTCGATAGATTCGAGAAAATGCTAGTTGGCGTTCGGGACCCACAGTTTAAACATGCCTTTCGAAACATGGAATCAACTTTTCACAAAAAATATACGCATATAAAATAAATACTTTTCACATAATATTATTTAAACTAAAGTGAGGTAAATTCATTATTATCGCAGAAGTCAGAGACGTGTGGAAGGGTAAGAAATAGGCCTTTGCCCAGCGGTGGGACACGACCCCTACAGGTTACCAAAAAAGTATAAATAAGATTGAGTCACCATCAAGCGGAAAAAAGTTGAAAAACTGCACTCAGAACGTTGCAAATCATTAATCCTATTATTATTATAAATGCTAAAGTTTATGTGGATGTCTGGATGTAGAGATGTCTGTTTCACTTAACGCCAAAACAGCAGAACCGAATAAAATGAAATTTTACATGAAGATAGATATTATCTAGATTAACCCATAGAATACATTGTATCCCGGAAAAACAAAAGGTTCTCGTGGGATTATCAAAAATTCTTATCTAATATAATTTGAACACAAAAATAAACCACTTCGACACTTAATAGTCTATCTATATCACACTATAAACAAACTATGGATATAAAAAGACCGACCGAAAGCCGGTTCAACTGCGAACTGATATAATAAGCATCGGACATGCCACGGGTTAATTATGTTTTTTAAACGATGATATTTTGATACTGAACCGATTATGTTAATAACGCAAATGTACATATGTCATTTGTTTATGATTTGTGTGGGATGAATGTAATGCTCAGCTATTAGGCAATTTTATTTTACATGCGTAGGGGTGTAATGTTATATTAACATGTTTGTATATTAACTGTAATATCTACTAGAATAGTAAAAAAAACTCGTATCATAAAAAAATAATAATTTTTAACAGACTTCAAAAGGATTATGTACTTTTTGTATTATTATTACAGCGGCAACATATTATCTGTGAAATTTCAGCTTTCTAGCTATCACGGTTCATGAGATACAGCCTGGACAGACAGACGGACGGACAGCGGAGTTTTAGTAATAGGGCCCTGTTTTTACCCTTTGGGTACAGCACCATAAAAATAAGTTATACATTATTATTTTTTCACTACTGTTTCTATATTTATGCTAAATATTTAAGTTGCAGTATTTTTAACTATTCTACAGAAATTGTTTGAATAATTGAATTTTTAACCCCCAGTGAAAAGAGGGGTGTTATAAGTAATAAATAATAAATATATAGGGACAACTAACACTGAATGAGCTAGCCCCAAAGTAAGTTCGTGACTTGTGTTATGGGATACTAACTCAACGATACTATATTTTATAACATATATATATAGATAAACATACAAGACCCAGGACAATTTGAAAAAGACCATTTACTAACTTGTCCTGACCGGGGCTCGAACCCGGGACCTCTGGGTGGCGGACTAGCATGGTGACCACTACGCACGTAGGTCGTCATTTATACAGTAATTACAGAAGTTTTAGATTATTTGTATTGACATGTAATTATTTGTGTAAATGTGATTACTTTTCGTAAGTTTAAGCCGTTAGTGACTTGGTATCAAGTTTACTTATAAAAAGATATGATATGAAGGATCAAGCAATCAAAGTTATGAGTTAACATTTTATCGTAAGTTGGAGGTCTTCGAAAAATTATTTCTTAGTATTTAGGTATTGTATGAAAACGACACCAAAGGTTAGTATTAAATTATCTTACTATCCAAGGCCTCTAGCAGACGAGAGGCTGCTGTCAGTGATTGTCGGCAACAGTCAGTGACAGTCGTCCGACTGCAGTGAATCAGAATTTATTGCAAATCACTGTTTTTAATCCCCGAAAAGAAAAAGGGTGTCAAAAGTTTGACGCTTATGTCTGTCTGTCTGTGTGTCTGTCTGTGGCATCCTAGCTCTCGAATGGAGCGATTTCGATGCGGTTTTTTTACGTGAAAGCAAGTTTTCTTGCGGTACTTAAATCTTGTACAAGTGTATTTGCTAGGCAAAAAAAGGCTTGGAGGTTTTTTTGTCAAGAACGCCATCTAGTCATGAGTTGTGGAACACCAATACAAGTTGATATCTGTAGCAAGTTAGCACGTCATAATCGTGCTATACCGCTGAAATAGCAACCACTACGTACTGCAAGACCGTCCAGTCAGCAGATTGCCCAACAGCCGGCCCAGTGACTCCAATTTCATTATGTATTTTCAATATTCCATAATTGTCAGTCTTTGTTGAGTTTTCAAATAAATAACATTATTTTTAGCTTAAATAAAAATCTTTTTTTAAAAGTCGCTCGGAGATCGCCCCTACATATCTGGCGCAGTCGACTTTGGTAGGATCGCGGCACTCTAGGACTTTCGAGATAAGTCCTCTCGTGTGAATAGCCTCTTCGCCGACCAGAGTGAACGGTTTCAATCGTTGTCATCCGCGATAAGAAGAACCTCGTGGCGGTCACGTAAACGCGGCTTCAACTTGCGGGAATCCGGAGAATTGGAGACCTGTACTCAACAAGACCCGAGCAGGAGATGCAGAGGATGCTGTGTTGGTGAGTGCTCTTTTGCTTCCCAAGTACATTCCTTTCTGCTCTATTTCCTCTCGTTTAATCTTAAGATATTGTTTTACGTGTGTCTATCTATAGGCTCATATCGCTGTAGATTATAAACTAAAATTTTAAATCAATTTAAGGTTTAAGTGCACACGCCTATTTTACTTTTAGAAAATGGAGTTCCAAACAGATTATAAGATGATTTCGGAACTTATGCCCAAGTATGATGGGAACCCCAAGAGGTTACAGTTTTATATTAAAGAAATGGATAATTTTATGGGGATGATTAGACCCAATGAGGGTGCAGCCCCCTTAGCACTAGTATGTTTAATTAAAAGTAAGATAAGTGGTGCAGCTATAGATGCCCTTGCACATGAAGGTACCCTTAATAGTTGGTCAGAAATAAAACGTGCTTTAATAACGCGCTTAGGAGAGCCTAGGAACGAAATACAGGTTATGCAAGAGCTCACGCGCACCCGGCGCAATAAAAACGAGGATGCTGAGTCCTTTGGCAAACGTATTAGAGATGTGCTCGACACTCTGTATATGGTAGGTCAGCATACAGATAAAAGTTATTACGAGAACATGGCTATAGAACAGTATGTAAATCAATTAGAGTTCCAAGTATCTGTAGGGGTGAGAATTAATAAACCCTCAACCTTAGAGCTTGCAATAGTCACTGCACGGGCAGAGGAAGCAAAAACCGGTTATAGACAGGGACCTAACTTTAACAACCCCTCTAGTAACCCCCAAAATAAGAAACCTGAAAATTATTTTAAATCAAATAATAATCAAAATAACTTTCAGCGTCATTTTAACAACCAACCCTTTGTTAGACCATATAATTTTGCACCTCAGCCACATTTTGCACCCCCTAATAATTTCGTACCCCAGCGTAACAACCTAACCCCTGAACAGAAACAGCAGTTAGTAAACTCCGTGTTACCCTGGAAGAATAGACACCCTCAAGGTAATTTTAGAAATAATTCAGGCAATTTTAGGAACTCAGGAAATTTCCAAAGGCAGCCGAACATTCCGCAGCAACAAGTCAACCCGCCTCAGATTTCCTCTGACGTCACCATGCGATCGGTTAACAAGCCGATGCCGCCGCAATTCGCATTTGAGGAACTATTTTATTCGCCATACGAAGGTAATGTAAATTACTATCCACCTCAATATTATTACCCTATGGAGTACTACCCTAATGCGGACGAGCAAGATGTAAACTACCCTTCTACGAGCACAGAGGAGGATCAAACAACTATCCCTCAGGATTTTCAAGAGGACCAGGAGCCGGACGAGCGGAGTTGATAAAGTTAAACCATCAAGATAAAGATCATCTTCCATACATCGAGATACCGGAATTCCGAGGTAAATTCCTTATAGATACGGGTGCCTCGCGTTCTATGATATCACCTGACGTCATACAAAATACAGTATTCGAACATTGCGTCGACTTCGAGCCTTTCGAGGTAAAGACAGCTCACGCGGTAACTCGACACTCGTACGTTGCATATTTACCACTACCACCGGTCTTTAATAGTGATATAAGTCACAAGTTTCTCATCTTCGAGTTTGATCCGAAATATAAAGGTCTTATAGGGCTAGATTTATTGAAATCGCTCTCTAGTAATATTGATTTAAAAAATAAGGTACTACGCACATCCACCGCAATAATACCTATTCATTTTGATTATCCTATTAAGAAAATCCGAGTAGATCCTCATTGCCGGAAAATTGTTAAAGTTAAAACTAACTATACCGATGGTACTTATATACACGAGGACCATGAGTGGATGCCAGGGTTAACATCCCCTTCAGCTATAGTTCAAGTAACTAATGGCTCATTCTTTACTGAGGTTCTTAACTTAAATCCGGAAAAGAAAATTATTTTAAATAAAACCCCTATTGTTTTACAACCCTTTGTTGAAAAAGAAACCCCGAATATTCATTGCACATTAAACTCAATTCAAACACAACCGGATATTGATAGAGAGCTTTGTGAAAATTTAAAGAAAATTAGAACTGAACATTTGAATGAGGAAGAGAAACGTGAGATAGAAAGATTATGTTATCAATATAGAGATATCTTTTATTCGGAAAACATACCCCTTACTTTTACACATGCTGTGAAACATGAGTTAAGGCTTACAGACGATACCCCTATTTTTGTACGCAGTTATAGGCAGGCCCCTCAGCAAAGGGATGAAATAAAAAATCAGATAAACAACTTACTGAAACAAGGTATTATTCGCGAAAGCGTATCCCCATGGTCAGCCCCTGTCCATATCGTACCTAAGAAGCCAGATGCTTCTGGCAAGGTTAAATGGCGTCTTGTTATAGATTATAGGAGGCTCAATGACAGAATTATAGAGGACAAGTACCCCCTACCAAACATAAGTGACATCTTGGATAGGTTAGGGCGCGCTCAATACTTTAGCACCCTCGACTTAGCGAGCGGGTACCATCAAGTGGAAATGCACCCCCGCGATGTTGAAAAAAGTGCATTTTCTATAGAAAGAGGGCATTACGAATTTCTTCGCATGCCCTTTGGTCTTAAGAACGCCCCCAGCACCTTCCAGAGACTGATGGATCACATCCTACGAGGCATAGATAACGTATTTACGTATTTAGATGACGTCATCATCGCCTCTACATCCCTTCAGGAACATATGCTCAAGCTTAAACAAGTATTTGATCGTTTGAAACTTCATAACCTCAAAGTTCAACTTGATAAATCAGAATTCCTTCAGAAACACGTACAATTCTTGGGTCATGAGCTTACTTCAGATGGCCTTAAGCCTAATCAAGATAAAATTAAAGCTGTTCTTAACTTTCCCATCCCTACTACACAAAAAGAAATAAAATCCTTTTTAGGTTTAGTGGGTTATTATAGAAAGTTCATTAAGGACTTCGCTAAGATGACTAAGCCTATGACTATGTGCCTTAAGAAAAACCATAAAGTAGAACACACCCCCGAATTTCTAGAATCGTTTAGTAAATGTAAACAGGTACTTACCAATGACCCTATATTACAGTTTCCCGATTTCGATCAACCCTTTGTCCTAACAACAGATGCGTCCAATTTCGCTCTAGGAGCAGTCTTATCCCAAGGCAAAATAGGATCAGATAAGCCCGTAGCATACGCGTCTAGGACCCTATCTGAGACAGAGTCCCGTTACTCTACAATAGAGAAGGAGTTATTAGCCATTGTGTGGGCTGTAAAGTACTTCCGACCCTATCTGTACGGTCGTAAATTTACTATCTATACCGACCACCGCCCTCTCACATGGCTTATGTCCCTTAAAGACCCAAACTCAAAGTTAACTAGATGGAGACTTATACTAGCCGAGTATGACTATAATGTTGTATATAAAAAGGGCTCTCAAAATACAAATGCCGATGCCTTATCTCGAGCTAAAATATTTCATAACAGTGTAGACTCACTAGCAGTTAATTTTGAAGATAATGAGGACGATGAGATAATACCTAGGATTTTTGAGAACGTCCGTCGTGAGATGGAACGTGAAGCTGAGAATAACAACAATCAGCCTAACCCAGTAGAGTCCGTTGCCCCACCTCAAACAGATGCAACATCTGATAGTATGAGTGTAGTTTCATTAGATCCCAATCAGTTAGTTTCTACGAACCATACCCAGCCTGACAATGAAAACATTGGCATCCCTATAATAGATGACGCTATAGAGAGACAGCAAAAGCAGTTTTATATAAGATCTACCCCAGGTTCTACATATAGAGTCGAAATCAGAACTACCAACTCAAAAACTACGATTAAAGACGTGTTTATCCCTGTAAATAACACAGAACAGGAGATAATTAGATTCCTTAAGGAACATACCATAGCCGATAGAGTATTTCATTGTTACTTTATAGATGAACATCTGTACCTTGCTTTCTCGAGAGTATATACCACTATCTTTAACGATAGAGGCCCTAAACTAATAAGATGCACATGCCGTGTAACTCTTGTAGAAAATAAATCTGAGCAATTAGATCTTATTAAGAAATATCATGAGGGAAAGAACATACATCGTGGTATACAGGAGACCTATAAACACATGCGTAGAAATTATCATTGGCCCAATATGTTATTAACTATCCAAACATATATTAATAAATGCGATACTTGCCTTAAAGCTAAATACGAGCGCAACCCCTTAAAGCCACCCTTAATGGTAACAGAAACACCAACTAAACCTATGCAACATCTCTTCATGGATCTGTATTCCACAGGTGGTGGAATATTCCTAACTATAATAGATAATTTCTCAAAATTTGCTCAAGCAGTACCTATGCTAGGCTCAAGCAGCATTCATGTAGCAGATGCTCTCTTAAAAGTATTTTCTATCTTAGGACTACCCCTTAAAATAACAACAGATTCAGACACTAAATTTGATAACGATGTTTTAAAAGAAATATGTGCATCTCACAATATAGAAATACACTTTACTACCCCTTACAACCCTAATTCAAATTCCCCTATAGAACGTTTTCATTCAACCATTGGTGAAATTATAAGAATCCAGCGTATGACCAATAAAGATGATACTATTCAACTTATAATGAGATATGCAGTTATAGCCTATAACAATTCTATACACTCAGCGACAGGTTACACCCCATATGAGTTACTCTATGGACATACAGCAGCTAGGAACCCTTTAGAGATTTACTACCCTAAAGAATTTTACCAAGACTTTGTGCTTAAGCATAGGGCGAACGCAGAAGCTGTGCAGGAGTGTGTAGCGGCGCACCTCTCTAAAAACAAAGAGCAGGTGATAGCAAAGCGGAACCAAGCAGCGGAAGAAACTCAGCTAAAGGTAGGTGAAACAGTTTATAAGCAGGTAGCCAAGACAGCGCGAAACGACAAGATCAAGCCTGTGTTCAAAGGTCCGTATAAGATCATTCACTTACACCCTAACAACGTGGCTGAGATAATAGGTAACCACCCTAACTCCAAATCGATAAGAGTCCATTTCAAGTTATTACGAAGGCCTCACCTTGTTCCAGGGCAATCCTCTTCGGAGCCCTCGTGCTCTCAGCAACAGCCACCGTGAACATTACTCCAGTAGATAACTCCAACGGCCTATTACTCTTAAAACAAGGCATTGTTCTCAAACAAATAGATACTGTTAATTTAGTGTGTAGCTATAATATAACTTACCTTCATTTGACCACCCTTAAACTTGCAGGTCTATATGCAAGCACTAAGTCTTTAGATCCTAACATTATTTCAGGAGAATTACAGAGATCATATACAGATCAGATTGAGCATAAAATAAATATTATTAATAACAAATTAATATTTTTGGCACCTTACAGTAGAGTAAAGCGTGGTTTATTTAATGGATTAGGATCTGTAGTTAAACTTATAACTGGTAATTTAGATTATAATGATGCTTTGAAAATAGAACAAGAAATATCTAATATTAAGAATAACATGCATAACGTTCACGAAAAATCAATAGTAATAGCTCAAAAGGCTATCACAGAGTTTGCTAAACAACTAAATATAATAAATGAGAATCAAAATAAATTAGAACTTTTAATAAAAAATATAACTATTAACTCTAACCTAGTTTACAAACATTTTAATCTTTTACAGGTGCATATACAAATAGATTTCAGCTTGCAGATAATTTTAGACAAACTTATGTTATTAGAAGATGCAATGGCATTTGCACAGATAGGTATTATGCACCCTAGTATAGTTAATTCTAAAAGTTTAATAGCCGACATGCTGGACATACAAAGAAATTTTAGTTTTACAGCTGTCGCTCCAATTAGCTTAGAAAAAATACATGGCATAGAGAAATCTATAGAGGTTAAAGCCTATAGTACTCAACACTCGCTAAATTTTATCTTAGAAATTCCTTGTGTAGAATCAACCCCTTACGACCTCATTCATATATACTCCATCCCCAATAACCAAAATCTCACTATAATTCCTAAGTCCAAATACCTAGTACTTGGTAGCGGAGAGTATTCATACATCAATGAAGAATGCCGTCACATAACGGATGAAGCCCAAGTCTGCAAACAACTCATCACGAGACCACTAGATGACTCGGGAGACTGCGTGACATCTATAGTTCAACATCAACCGCATCATCTCACATGTTCCTACGCGAAGATGGAGCTCAAGAAAGGAAAAATCCAGAACATCAGCCCCAACAGCTGGCTTCTCATCACCAATCAACATGAAGTCCTAAGAGCGACGTGCGGTAACGAAGTATTATACCATACTCTCACGAAGACGCAACTCATCTCAATCTCGAACGAATGTCACGCCGAAGTACTCAATATGACATTACAGACACATAGTAACGCCGTGACCATACATGACGTCATCCCACTACCTGAACAACAATACGTGCCGAATGAAATAAGACTCGAAGTGCAACTAGAAGACATTTCACTTGACAACATACATAATCTTATAAATAAAGCTCAGAATATACAAGATGTAGACTATAATGAAAATGCATTTGTGTCATTAACTCCGAGCTGGACCACGATCATCCTTTACATCATTGGAGCTACTTTCCTGGCCTGGAAGACACATAAATACTACTTGGAAAGAAAAACCACCCCATTGCCTGGACCAGCGGCATCAGAAAAGCCCGCCAAACGAACCGGTGGAACACGGTTCTATCTTAAGGAGGGAGGAGTTAGCACGTCATAATCGTGCTATACCGCTGAAATAGCAACCACTACGTACTGCAAGACCGTCCAGTCAGCAGATTGCCCAACAGCCGGCCCAGTGACTCCAATTTCATTATGTATTTTCAATATTCCATAATTGTCAGTCTTTGTTGAGTTTTCAAATAAATAACATTATTTTTAGCTTAAATAAAAATCTTTTTTTAAAAGTCGCTCGGAGATCGCCCCTACATATTTTTTATCTCACTATATTTTTTAGGGAAAGCCCTGACTTTAAAGCCCTAATCCCTAATAACTGTTAAACAGCTGAATCGATTTTCATCAAACATAGCTAAAAACTACCGCAAAAGAACTCGCTTTCACGTAAAAAACCACATCGAAATCGGTCCATCCGTTCGAGCACTAAAATGCCACAGACAAACAGACCGACAGACATTCGCGTCAAACTTATGACAACCCATAATGTAATGAATAACCCATGAATATAAAAACAGTGATTTGCAATAAATTCTGATTCACTGCAGTCGGGCGACTGTCACTGACTGTTGCCGACAATCGCTGACAGCAGCCTCTTGTCTGCTAGAGGCCTTGGATAGTAAAATACCAAGTATGCGTGGGCGAGACCATGAAATGGGCGGAAATCGAACAAAGAGCTGTCGAACACAGTCGGGTTGCTTGGCATGACTGACTGAAGTTTGAGATTAGAAGTGCTGTTCGTTTTTGGCCCTTAGTTCTCAAGTAAGTTTAATATTCATTGTTATCTTAGTCGGAAACAGTTCTATGAGAACACGATATAAAGATTGTTAATTTATGCAACGTGAAAGCGACATACTCGTAATAAATCGAACCACGGCTATACTAGATCCCTATAGTACCTATAATGATGAAAACTTGACGCTAAGCGCCAATTACGTAAAGAGAGACTTAAGAAACTGAACTAGAAACTGCTCTACCCGCCATTAATATTCTTGTCCGTATTCGCCATTATCGAAAACGATAAGGAGGACTATATAAAGATAATTACAAAACTAGTTTTAAAGAATTCTCAAGCCGTTCATTAATGATTATACTGACATTTATACTACATATTTATATAATTATTTTTCGACATTACTATTATTGAGATAATTGAAATGTTTTAATGTATCAGAAAACACATCCAATTTAATTTAATTTAAATGTAATAGAATTTCCCTGAAATTAATACTTAACTTTTAAGTTTATGTAACAGCTGACATTCAATTCAATTACTAACTTGTTACTAACAATTTCTGACATATCACAAACGTAATATTTCTGAAATCACTATTATTATATAAACACAACTACATAATTAAAGTTCGCAACACCCTGCACTGGTTCATGTACTTATTTACCTACTAACCATGTTATAGTATAAGTGCATGTAAGCGAGAAATAAAGATATAAAGAAAAGGGCTATACTTGATTACTTTATTACAATGATTTTAATAAAATTAAAATAACAGACAAAACACGTGAAAACTTGAATATTAACGTTGTGCATTTCCATGGATGCGCGTGGCAAGCTGTAACATAAACACACGAAGCGCAAGCGCCCTGCGCCGCCTAAACAAAACAGCAGGCGCCTGCATACATTTTCGCCGCGCCGTAGAAAGAGAGGGGGATACTTCCTCTCCTACGCCGCGCCGAGCGTCTTACGAATTTTCGATCAGGTCACGTGTCCTGACGCCCTGACGCCCTGATGCGAGTTTAACATTTTTTACCCATACTAAAAACAGTGTACAACGCCGCTAAAGAAGTTTTCACTTCAAAAATCGGCATTTCCATACAAAAGCGCTGCCGCCCGGGCAATTTGTGTGGGAGTGTTGAATTTTTTTCGGTTTCTTGGTTGTTATTTGAATTTCATTATACTATAGTGATGTAGTATAGCCCGTGGTTCGATTTATACGGGTATGTACATTCCACGTTTTATACTACTACCATCATAGCGATTTGGATTGGGTGAAATTATTTTATTTTGTCCGTCGGTATAGATTATCCAAAGATAAAGAACTCATATTATATCGTTTTGCAAAGGAGTAAAAATTCACAAAGATATAACACTTCGAAATTTCGGAGTGGGGGTGATTTACGTCACTTTTGGTTAAAAAACGTAGCTGATCGTGACGTCACGTGAAATTTAAACGCGCTGTATCTTCGTCATTATTTGCTTATTACAAAAAAGAAAAAAAACATACAATATGATCATCATCATCTACTGCTGCACATAGGCCTCTCCCAAGGCTTTCGAAAATGACCGATCTAGAGCTGCCTGCATCCAGCGCTTTCCAGCGACCTTGGTCAGGTCGTCTGACTACCTTGTGGGTGGGTGTCTTATGCTTCGCTTGCCGGACGCGGTCGTCACTCGCCACTCGACAACTGTTTTACCCCATCGGCTATCGTTTCTTCGCGCTATATGTCCCGCCCATTCCACTTCAACGAGCTAATCCGTCCAATCCAAAAAAAATATTTATTAATTTAATTTATTTATTATAACTTCATACTTTTACATATACAACGTGAAAGAGACACACCCTTATACTAGATCACTATAGTACAATGACATTAAAGTAACAGACAAAAAAATTATAATTACATTCCCGTAAACATTGCTGCTCCACACTTTAGTATGGTAATGGCATTTTTTTTTGCTTTTTTACTGTCCTGTCATGTCATGGGACCTCATACAAATCTGACCTACTCAGAAATTGGTTTATAGAGAAATTTATTTCCACATCATAAGTCTTATATCGCAACTGTTTTATTTAGAAACAGGCCTATGGCAAATCTGACCTCAACAGAGTCGTACTTACCCAGATTCTGGCCTAAAACTCAACTGATTTAATAAGAATCCGTCATGGCTCGCCTAAAGGGTTATTTTAATACGATTACACTATAGTGATCTAGTATAGCCCGTGTTCGATTCATTACGGGTATGTCCCTTTCTCGTTGTATTATATAACTTTCTCTATGATCTTGTTTTAAAAATATACTGAACTAGCTTTTGCCCGCAGCTTCGCTCGCGTAGGGGTGTAATTTATCAAAATCCTTTCTTAGGGGATGTCTACGTCATAGTAGCTTTATGCATGCAAAGTCTCCGCCCGATCGGTTGGCAAAGTTTCATACAAACTTTCATTGCCTATTTTATCCCCTTGGGGGTAGAATTGATCATTATCCTTTCTTAGCGGATGCCTACGTCATAACATCTACCTGCATGGCAATTTTCAGCGCGATCCGTCCAATGGTTTGGGCTGTGCGTTGATAGATCACTATGTCAGTCGGTCAGTCACCTTTGAGTTATATATATTTAGATTATTTTGGATTAGCGTCGTTATATTGAAGAGCATTCATTCCACGCTTAAGACTCGTATGTAGGTAAGTTACGCAGCGAAAATAGGTACTTGTTTTACCGTGTTTCATAGCGGTTCATATTTGCTTGTGGCCCTGGACATAGGCGCATTGTTTTTTCCGTAAAATAATTGTTTGAGGCGGTAACCAAAAAATACTAATATACCAAAAACTGCCTCATTAAAACATTAATGAGCCATTTTTTGGTATAATTTGTTATTTCTTTAGAATAAGGTTCTGTTTAATAATAAAAAAATAAGAAAGTTCACAAAACTCAAGCGATAGTAAAAATAATTATGGGAGATATAAATAAAATCTAATCCTTGTACTTAAATAAAATATAAAAAAGTCAAAACGTTTTTCATAATATTTACAACATTTTCAAATCAGAGTAGGTTTAAAGATGAAAACGTTATTGCTTTTTGAATAAAAAAAAAACAGATACACAATAGTCTTAATGTTATAAATAAATATAATCAGGCTCAATTACCCAAAATTGCTACAATTTGGTGATTTTGATCTTAATTATTATTTAATTCTATAAAATGTTGTCATTGACATAATGTTAGAATATTCACTTATGGTGCTTTCAAAAAGATTAAATAGATTTTAGATTACTCCATTATTTAGTGTACGTTTAATATTTAACTTATAAGTTCTGTGTATTTGTTGACATTCAATTTAATTGACGACTTCCATGGCGTAGTGGTCACCATGCTAGTCGGCCACCCAGAGGTTCCGGGTTCGATCCCCGGTCAGGGCAAGTTGGAAAATAGCCTTATTCAAATTGTCCTGGGTCTTGGATGTTTATCTATATAATAATACATATTTGTTAGTTAGTATCCCATAACACAAGTCGATTCTTTCAAACTTACTTTTCGGCTAGCTCAATCAGCGTTATTTGTCTCTAAATATTTATTAATGTTTATTTGTTTAAAAAAAATATACTAACAATTTCTGACATATCCCAGTTAAACTCGTAATATTCCAAAAAATTGTGCGTCAAATTTGTAAGTACAATGCTATTGCCTGAAATAAATGAATTATTATTATTATTATTTATAAAGTGCGAGTCGGGGTGAAAAAAAACCATGTTGTTTGGAAGTCCCACTAAATTATTTATTGGGAACTAATTTTTTGAGCTGTTATTTAAATATTCGAGATGTTATTATGATCAGTTGAAAAACATATTGAGCAGATATTTAATTTAATGGCGGTTGATTAATTATTGCGACAGTAAAACATGGACAGTAATAAAAAATCAATAAGTCGGTTATTTTATCATACAATGTCAATTCTAAAATTAATTGAGCAGTCCAATAACTGAATGAGCGGTAAAAATGATGGAATGAGCGGTTCGATAAATAGTTCGGCAGATCATAGCGAGCGGTGACACCCGTACTCAAATTCCGTATGTTTCGAATTACTACTAAAAGTTCCTATTAATTATTATACAACTTGTTTTATTTAATTCCTTCAGTCAAAGCAAAAGTAATTTAATTTTTAATTACTATTTAAGTACTGTTTTTTTATTATTTTTATTTTATTTTACCACCTCATTGTTTATAGAATTGCTTAGAATAAGATTTCTTACCGGTCACACGTAACCGATCGTTCGATATTTTTTACCGCCCATTTAATTATGTTCCTGCTCAGTTATATATTCACTGATCCATTTCATTATTTTTTATTACTCATATTTTGTTTATTTTACTGCTTAGTTTTTACTGCTGAATTAGTTATTAAAAGTGCCATTTATAATTTTTATCTTACTAAAACTGCTATTTACAACTGCCTCTTTAAATCAGTGCCTTATTTATTTCATTCTGTTTTTAGTATTTGTTGTTATAATGGCAAATGAAATACATCACTTGTGAAAATTTCAACTGTCTAGCTTTCAAGGTTCATGAGATACAGCTTGGTTACAGATGAGTCTTAGTAATAGGGTCCCGTTTTTACCTTTGGATACGGAACCCTAAAATTCACTATTATTATATAAACTGGACTACATACGCAACACCCTGCCAGAGTTCATATACTTATTTAACTACTATCCATGTTATGTGGGTGCATGTTAGGAAAAAATAAAGAAATGTAGGATCTAACAAAATATACAAAATTTTTTTAGAGCATAGATTCAGTCCATAACACTGAACAACTTTCCCTTCATACCTATTTATAAACTTATATGTATAACACTGTCGCCCGAAATCTGACTGAAATCACACTTGACCCGAGGGTTGGCCTTTATCTGGCTCAAAAGATAAGCATTGCCATACAACGTGGCAATGCTGCCAGCCTTCTGTGCACGTTACCACGGGGCGGCGATTTGTCAGGGCTTTTTTATTTATAAGTAAGTATTTAAAGTTATTGGTTTAGTTTTGGTTGGTTTTTTGGTTTATATTATTTAAGTCAATGTGGAAATAAAATTTCCTTAAGGAAAGTCGTTCAGTGTCATGGACCCTTCAACCCCTATTCTTATAATATAAACTTTAATTAAATATTTAAAAAAAACTATTTTTTTTTAATCGCGCGTTCCTGTTATAGTCAAATGCTGCCCTAGTGTCGATGCCATTTAGGAAGTTTTCAGAACCATCAAATATATTTTATTTTTATTTTATTTGGGAAGCAAACAGTTATATAAATTATCAATAGCAGTAAGTTTAAGTAATCAATTCCAACCCATCCTCTAGAATGGTGGGCTTGTAATAATGATAGTCAGAACACTTATTATCATCAACTAGTACAATAAAACCCATCACTATTTTATTCCATTTTCGACCTTCACGCCCACGATACGCTAAAAGTGGTCTTTGAGTTTAATGGCTCTGTACTCTGGCCCTTTCTTAACCCCCTGTAAAAAAGAGGGGTGTTATGAGTTTGACGCTAATGTCTGCCTGTCGGTCTGTATGTCTGACTGTCCGTGGTAACGTAGCGCTCGAACGGATGGCTCTATTTCGTGAAAGCAAGTTCTCTTTCGGTGTTTCTTAGTAATGTTTGCTATAAATCGGTTGAGCCGTTTAAAAGTTTTTGAGGGCAAACACTTGAAAGTCGGGGCTTTTGTTTTTTGTCTGGCAAATAATAGATGGCGCTACGTATTAATTCCCCTATTTAGTTCTTCCGCTCATCAGTAAATGACGTTTATATATGAAACTATTGCACGTTGAGGGTTTTTAAAATGTGCGTGGCAAATAAACTTGTCGTTTCCTTTATCCTTCAGTCATCTGCTTACTGCTGAAAGTCGTGATTTGCCTGATCTAACTCTCTTACGATCCCCCTCCACTTGTTATTATCTTTTGCCTGCGCTAGGGATTTTGCTGCGATGCCTTGGAGATCTTGGTGTTCTGATTTTCTTTTATTTGGTCAGACCATCGTAGATAGATATTTAGATGATTATTTTATTGTTATCAAAAAGATAAACATAATTACACTCACATTATATTGATGCCGTATAAAAATAATAATAAAAAAAAAAAACTGGCCAAGTGCGAGTTAAACTCGCGTGGAGAGGGTTCCGTACAATATCAAAGATTTTTCGTAAGTGAACGTATTATATTGAGTGTTCCACTTTATTTTCAAAACTTAACATTGGAGTTAAAAAATATGTTCTCCCACACATTCCACCTGCAAATGTAAGTTGGTACGCACAATATTGAGTGATTTACCATGTTATTTTAATATCATGGACTTCTTTTAGGTTTTCCTATAATCTATAAGGAGAAAACTAATTTCTGTATTTTTTTCAAAATTTTAGGTTCAGTAGTTTCGGAGATAAGGGGGGGGGGAATGGTCAATTTTCGTCTATTTTCTTGAATAACTCGGAAACTATTTATTTTAAAATTACAAAAAAATACATTTAAGATCTTCTCGACAAGACCTTTCATTTGATATGCCACACGATGCAGTTTTCAGAATTTTTTTTTTAATTTTCCCCTTCCCCCCCAAAAATGACCCCCCATATACAGATTTCATCTGCTCACGTCACACCTCTGTGTTTGGGTCACAGGAATTGATATGTGTACCAAATTTCAACTTAATCGGTCTAAAAGATTCGGAGATAATTGACTGTAAGCGACGGACGGACAGACACACGAGTGATCCTATAAGGGTTCCGTTTTTGTATTCAGACGTACGGAACCCTAAAAACATACAGTTTGTAAGGTAGTGTGTCTACCGCAGCAATAGCAACTTACCCATCGCCTTATAACCATTATTATTTCTCTTCCTTCGTCACTAGATGGCGCTATAGGTATAAATTAAAACATACAAGATTTTTATAATTATTATTTAAATAAAGTAGTACTCTAATTAATGAAAAATGATTTATACGAAATGTAATAAATATTTTTAATTCAAAGGAAGTGTTCTTTGTCACTTTTTTGCTAGTCGTGTGTGCTGCCATTTCTGTGAGAGCAGCTGGTACTAATTTTGCCTACTAGTTTTGCCTGCTTACGAGCCCTCCAATAGTTTCTATGGCGTTATCGTCGTCGTCTGTTACATTATTAATTATACTATCTTTGATAAATAGTCAATATACGTCATAGAATAACAGTTTTTTGCATGAAATGTTATTAGCATCGCGTGTCTTGCCGTGCATGCATGCTTGCGCTGTTTCAGTAATTACCCGTTACTGTTTTCCGATAGTTGTACTATGATCATGACATTAACTAGTCATGGAATAATTAATTAAAAGCGAACGAGGAAAATTTGTTTTATTTTTACCCGACTGCGCCAGATGGAGGGTTATGTTTTTCGAGAGTATGTATGTATAATTGTTTGGCACGCTCTGCAGCTTGAACGGCTCGATGGATTTAAGCTAGAGTTCTGTCATTAAATTTGTGTTTACTGTGAGAGTGACAACTGGGTATATAAAAAAATGGCGGATTTTTGGCGCCAAGTTCAAATGTTTGGCACGCTCTGCAGCCTGAACGGTTCAATGGATTTTAGCTTGAGAACTATCGTTAGATTTGTATTTACTGTGAGAGTGACACTGGGTATATAAAAAGTCAGTCGGTTTTTTTAAAATGATGACTTGTCAATTAGAGTGCATGTTAAGCGTGGATTTTTCAGAGAATGCGAAAGCTTCTATGTACATAGTCAGCAGCAAACATATTTTACCACATAAAAGCGTAAACTAATATGTAAACGCTTTTATTAGGTGACATATTTTTGCTGTGAACTGTATTCAACGTGTAACGAAAAGGGGGGGGGGGGGTATCAATCCGAAAGGAAATAAACATGGACAGATACATGTTAAATCAATAAATTATGACGACCTCCGTGGCGTAGTGGTCACCATGCTAGTCCGCCACCCAGAGGTCCCGGGTTCAATCCCTGGTCAGGGCAAGTTGGAAAATGGCCTTTTCAAATTGTCCTGGGTCTTGGATGTTTATCTATATATGTATTTGTTATAAAATATAGTATCGTTGAGTAAGTATCCCATAACACAAGTTTCGAACTTACTTTGGGGCAAGCTTAATCAGTGTTTTGTCCATATATTTATTATTATTATTATATATTATAAAGATAAATAATACTTTGCCAAGACATATACAGACGGAGGAAAAGTTCACCATTTTTGTGAAGAGATTCAAAGAGTATCTACCGGGAAGATCCTTTTATAGTATTAAAGAATTCTTTAAAAACGACCGAAGTGTTTGACAAAAATTGAAATTTATAATAAGTTGACATGTATGTAATTTATGAATTATCAACATTGTATTATATTAAAAGTATGTATTATTTAAAAAAAAAGACATAATAATAATATGGCGAGTAGGCGACCAATACTGTGAAAATGAGTTTCTTTCGGCGTTTCTTTTCAGCAGTGGTCGTTTCGAAGCGCTGTAATCGGTAGCTTTTCTTTAAAATAAATTAATTTTCAATAAACTACACGTAATGTAAATTATACTTATTGACGTGTAAAAGTGCCTGTAAAGGTCTAATTACTGAATAAACATTTGAATTTTGAATTTTGAACATATTTTTCGGTTTACCAAATAGTAAAAGATCACAAAGATACGGAGCACCAAAGTTCCGGAGAGGGGGCTTGGGCAGACGTCACCGCTTCGTAAAAATCGTACCTAGACGTGACGTCATGCGTCAAATTTCAATATGTTGTATCTTTATCAGTTTTTGTTTCTAATATAAAAGAAAAAATCATGTACAATATTTTTTAATAATCTGAATGATGGGCTATTAATAATAAATATTTTTCCACCATTCATCATGCCTATTAGTGCTACAATAACCGGCTAAGGGTTCCTTACCATAATCTATATAAAATAAAATCATGATGGTTGTATGGGAGCCCCACTTAAATATTTATTTTTATTATGCTTTTGTATTTGCTGTTATAGCGACAACAGAAATACATCATCGGTGAAAATTTCAACTGTCTAGCTATCACGGTTCATGAGATACAACCTGGTAACAGAAAGACAGACAGACGGACAGCGGAATCTTAGTAATGGGTCCCGTTTGTACCCTTTGGGTATGGAACCCTAAAAGGTATTAGTAATGGAAGTGCGAATGTCATTGTGTCGAAAACAAGGGCCCTTCCTGGTGAAACCTTGGCCGTCTGCATGTCAAGCGTGGATTTCTTAGAAACTCGAAAGCACCGACGTCACGACAACTTCATTGTAAAACATGCTAGCGTGTCTAGTCCGGGAGCCAGGGGATCAAAAAAGGAAGTTAATTATTTATACATGATTTATGCAGCATTACATTGCTCCGAATTTTTAAATTCGTTACTTGTACTGATTAAAATACTGTAAAGATTTAAGTTTGTTACTTTTTAAAAAGAAAACTTATCACTGATGCATTTAGTACTTCATAAATTACATGACATATTTTTATAGTCTTCATGTTGTTCGAGATATAAAAAAATCTGAAACTAAATATTTAAAAACTGCCCCTTCTAGCGTGTTAAAAAATTGGCCATTTAATATAACGAGCTTTTAAGTGATCAGTAAGCTTAAGAGCGAACTAGTCCATACTTTTTCTATTCAAATTTCGGAAGGAATTTCCTCCACTGTTGGACATTGTACATTCAAAGTTCAAGAATAGTGAAATAAAAAACCATTAGAAAGTCATGAACCTTCACAGATTCGTTTTGTTTTTGCTTATTTTTACGCATCTTTCGGCGTAAATAAGTAGTAAAGGGTAAGTATAAAATCTCCAAAACTAAGTCCACACCGACACGGCTTTAATAAACTTTATTGGTAATCGATAAATGCAGTGGTTTTTGCATAAAACACCTTTTCCCAAAGGACTTTACGTAGTTTTTACGCGCTCGGTTAACTATGATTATCGTGCATTTCACCTCACAGCATCGCCCGAACGCAATGTTAGGAGAGACAGCATACTTTTAGGCCGCGCCCACCCGTGAGTTCGGGCCCGCGACTAGTTCAAAATTTTTTGTTAAAGTTTTTATTGTTAGCCCAGTACTTATTAAGAAAAATTAAATAAGCCCAAGCTCCATGGAGTTCTTATTACTGAGTTCCATCAACTACCTTCCATTTCCGTGATCAGACCATAGGCATCGTCTACAATAGAGTGCAAGTCCAGAAAAATCAAACGAGTCCTACTCAATGAGGTATTTTGTTTTATAACTAAGTACTGTCGAATATCTCCCTGCTCCATCATCCATAACAGCTCATTCACTCCACAATATTGTATTGTCATCCTACTTACATACATACATACATATTATCACGCCTGTTTCCCACAGGGATAGGCAGAGACTAAGGACCTCCACTTGCTACGATCCTGACAGACCTCTTTCGCTTCATCTACACTCATCACTCTTTTCATGCATGCCCGCCGGTTACGGGTACTTCTAACCTCTCCTTTTTTAAGAACGTCTGCAATTTGATCGCGGTACGTTCGTCGAGGACGACCCTGACCCGCTCTTCCACTCAAGTTTGCTTTGTAGACTCTTTTAGTGAATCTCCTTTCATCCATCCTTGCTACATGTCCGAACCATGTCAACATTCCTTTCTCAATTTTTGTTACTACATCTTCTTTCAGTCCACACTGCTCCCTTACACTGCTTACTAACTGCACACTGCTCCCTACTTACATAAGTATGCGAAATTTCAGTTCAATTGTTTAAGGACAACTGGTTGAAAATTGAGTTGCAAGATTTGATCTTCAAGATACATTGTAGTAGGTTGAATAAAAGATTGTAAAACCCGACACAAGAAGAGATGACTCGAGGGCAAAAACAAATTGGGCATAAATGGGCATAAACGGGCGGGTGGGCAAAAAGAGTTTACGCCCAAATAAATGCCTGATCGCTGGGCAGAAACAAATAATTTAATTTTAGTACATAGAAGCTGAACCTTGAACGGGTTTGAGTAAATCATAACTATTGTAAAATAATTTGGTCTTAAAATAATCACAGTCACGTTAAATCACAATAAATCTAGCTTCTCCCAATAAATTCTTGTTTTCCTGCGCTCGCGTTGCATCGACTCGACTGGACAGCCGAAAGAGTGATATTTACCTACTCTGACTAAGTCATTAAACATAATATCAATTGCTTGTTTTTCGTTGTCAGTTTATTAGTCATAATCTATTTATGTTTTGTGCATACTCAAATGTAGCTATTTAAATGAAAAAGTAAACAAAAAATCTGTTATTGTTTTTGCCCTGGCAACGGACATTTATTCGGCATTTATGCAATGCGCCCAATATGCACGGGCACAAACCCATCTCTGAACAAACAAAACAAAAAACTGTCTCTTAGCCTGGAATATCCGATGGACATTATGACAGACAGACAAATTTATTCCATGTGGGTAATCTATAATACGATATTCAAATGGGGAGACAATAAATAGTTGGCATTCTGGTCCTCGCCAGTATTTCATCTAACAGTGGAAGTAAGCCATGGTTTATTACGTTCTCATCACGTTGTCTGTTTTATGTGCTCGGTGTGTGCTGGGTAAGTTTGTTAGTTTGTTTGTAATAACTTTATTGTACCACAAGATTATAAATAAATAAATATATAGGGACAAATAACACTGATTGAGCTAGCCTCAAAGTAAGTTCGAGACTTGTGTTATGGGATACTAACTTAACGATACTATATTTTTATAACAAATACATATATAGATAAACATCCAATACCCACGACACTTTGAAAAAGGCCATTTTCCAACTTGCCGTGACCGGGGATCGAACCCGGGACCTCTGGGTGGCGGACTAGCATGGTGACCACTACGCCGCGGAGGTCGTCAAACGAGATTAACGTTTAAAAATCTAATAACAGACTACGGGGGCAAATTACAGTTATTAATGTAATTTTACGACAAACTTTTAAAGTATACATATTTGAAATGTGCAAATCAAGACCTTTCATTTGATACCTTACTCGATATCGAATCAATTTTTTTTTGTTCGTACTTTTGGTATTTTATTATATACCTTTATTGCATATAAATTGTAGCCTATGTCACCCGGACAGTACTGATGAATCGATTGACATCTCATTTGTCAAAATTGGATAAGCGATTCGGATGCTATGGTGGAACAGACATAAATATCCACATACATAGACTGCTAAAATCATTACCCTTCCTCTTGGCTTTGCTATTGTCGGGTAAAAACAAATACATATACAATGGCGGACTTATCCCATGTAGGGATCTCTTCCAGTCAACCTGTGATACATTGGATATTTGCTCACTTAAAAGGCAGAAGGAAACAGGCGTCATTATAATGTATGTATGTAAAACTAGTAGCAAGTACATACGTACAAATTTAACTATAAGAAAGATCATACTAACATCACTACATACATATAAATACGAAATATATACATTATAATGATTTGTTACATAACAGTTTGTTTGTTTTTCTTGTGTGTAGCCAACACTGGTGTCAGATTTTGATCAGGCTGCCTAAAGGCATCTGACATAGCTTGACGACTGCCTAACAATGACAGCCGGGACCCCAGGCTTTATACGTGCCTTCCGAAGTACGGAGGAGCTCGAGATTTTTTTATGCCACTTGTGGTCACCCATCCAAATGCGGACCACGCCCGGTGTCGCTTTACTTGCGAAAGCACTACTAATGCGCACTCCCGCCGGGCCACCGAGCTCCTCACATACATAGCAGTGATGGCATTAAACAGTAAAAGCAATCTCTAACATTTTACAAACTTGTATTTAATTTGCGTTGCATGTCGTATTGAAGATAAAAAAAATTAAAATTAAAAATTCTTTATTTAATAAATAATACAGATTTCTGGGACCCACCTAGTAAGCTTAGAAAAAGCCTGCGGCAGGGGGACCCGCTCTTCCAAACAATTAGTATTAACATAGGCCTAGTTTACAAATAGATTTTTAAAAGTTATAAAGAGTTTTAGATCTATTGACATGTGTGTATGTTGTGTTGTGTGTTTGTGAAAATGTGAGGTTGTGTAATAGGGTATGTACACGTGTGTGTGTGTGTGTGTGTGTGAGTATGTATCTATGTTTGTTAGCGTCAAATCATGCCGATATCGATTGATTGCGTCGATATTTTGCATACAGTGACATAAAGTTGATCCGATGATGGAATCTGGAGGCCATATTCAAAAATAGAACGATGTGGACCAATATTGTGATGACAATATTTTTTGTTGAAAAACTTAAATTAAGTAAGTAGGTACTTACTATAGGTATTTTTTGCTTGCTTTTCGAGAATGTAGACTTAAGATTTTCTTTTTTTAGTTTTATAAGTAAAGGGATTTAAAGGAAACTTAGCATTCGAGACGCTCCAGCAAAAAACAAAAATAATTTACATTATTTTCCTTTCACCAAACAAAAAGTCAAGAGGATTTAGAAAATCCTTAAGATTATTTTGTAAACAAAAGTTAAAAATATTATTTGTTGTTCGTCTAGATTTATTAGTATGTATTTCTGAAAAAATGTGAAATCTTGTGAAAGTGGAAAATATTTCTTGAATGTCTTTTAATTATGCGTTCTATAACTAAGGGGATACCTTTTTATAGAACGGGGTCCAGTTTTGCCACCATTTGGAATAAATCATTTGATAGGAAACGAAGACATCATTTAAAATTTTTTCTTGACCAATTTTGGCGTATGTGCGTTCACGTTCTCACTTTAAACTGTAAACAGTAGTTCATGAAATTTTAAGGGTTATCTAGTGCCTAGTCAAGACAACATTTTAAATGATGTCTTCATAATAATAAATCATGAATATTATCAAAACTATAAATCGTTTATGATATAATAATAAAAGTACATTTACAGACCCAACAACAGAATAAAATTTCAGACAGTCGGTAGGTTTATTGAATGTAGTCTGGACCTTAGAGTAGCTATAAAATGATGCAAAGCAAAACAGAAATGTAATTTGACACTGTTACTAACTTTAGTCAGTTAGCTTTGTGAGATGTTTCCGGCTTTGATAAAGAAAGCAAAGAAATGAATTCACTTATAAAAAAAGATGGAAATTTCGTGAACTCAATACACAAATTGAAAATTCTTATTAATGTTCGTTGTTCAGTTTACAAAGAGCGTCTTGCGCCGCGTAACATTGAAGTCAATCTAATGAAATGACTCAGGCCGGGTATGTAAAGTCAAAAGTTGTAAGGGAGGCTCGCAAAATTTCAATAAAGATAGCCGCACAGAGTGTATCTTGTGGTCATCATCATCATTTCAGCCGCATAACGTCCACTGCTGGACATAGGCCTCTCCCAAGGATTTCCAAAACGACCGATCAAGAGCGGCCTGCATCCAGAGTTACCAGCGACCTTGGGCAGGTTGTCTGACCACCTTGTGGGTGAATGTCCTATTTTTGCTTGTCAGTGCGTGGTCAACATACGAGAAGCTTTTTGCCCCATCGGCTGCCACTTCAACGAACTAATCTGCTGGGCTATGTCAGTGACTTTTGTTTTCCTCATTTCTGATTCGATCACGTAGAGAAACACCGAGTATGGTCCTCTCAATAGCGCGCTGAGCGACCTAGAGCCTTCTTATGAGACTATGAGGACTCTGCTGTTAGCTTTCTGTGTCCTATACTTGCAAGGAGAGAAAAAGGAAGGCCAAGAAGGACTTTAATGGATGTAGTTAAGGAAAATGCAGAAGTCGTGTCGTATACCTAGGGAAGTCAAGTACTTGGCTAAAGATCGGGAAATATAAAAAAAAAAACTACACCGTCAAAGATATATCTATTGATAATGATACATATTCGATATAATTTGTCAAAACTAAAAACCAACTTCTACACCAAACTAAACAAGATATTTTGAAAAAGAAATATCAGGCCACCTGACAAGTGTGTCCATTCAAACAATAAAAGCTCGGTGGCCTGGCAGGAGTGGGCGTTACTTGCGCTTTCGCAAGTAAAGCTACACCAGGCGTGGTCCGCACATGGATGGACCACCAAAAATCTCTCGAGCTCCTCCGTTCTTTGGAAGGCACGTATAAACCGTTGGTCCCGGCTGTCATTATTGTATGGCAGTCATCAAGCTTTGTCAGACGCGTTCAGGCATCTAGAAAAATCTGACTCCCGTGTTGGCCACTAACACACGAAAAACAAACAAACAAAAAATAATATTTGAAATTGTTCCACGCGTGTTTGAGTAATCGGGGAACATATAAAAAATTCCTCCTCTCCTTTTTTGAAGTCGGCTAAAAAGGGGTGGAGACTGGTGACAAATTATATTCTTCGTTGACATCACCACATTGTTTCATTCTTTTTCACAGGCTCCCTACTACTATGGGGAAAAGTGCCATTCATTCCAGATGACATAATACTATCAGAGAAAGTGCCCCTCTACCCAGAAGATGTGGAGCTAAAGCCTTCAGTCAATGAGGACCGTGTCGTTGGGGGCCGAGAAGCAGACATCGAGGATCATCCGTACCAGGTGTCCTTCATCGTAAACAACTCTTACTTCTGCGGAGGATTTATTGTCAGCGAGAATTATATCATAACTGCTGCTCATTGCGCTCAAAAGTAAGTAGAATGCTGCATCGTACGAGTAGTACCCTACTTCTATGGAGAAAAGTGCCATTCATTCCAGACGACATTATGCTATCAGAGAAAGTGCCCCTCTACCCGGACGTGGAGCGAAGCGTTTATGGACCGAGGTCCTACGAGGACTTCGGTCCATAAAGACCGGATCGGTGGGGGCCGAGAAGACCATCTGTACCAGGTGTTCTTAAGTACAAACAAGTGGGCGAACAAGGAATCGTTATATAAATAGTTTGAGTATTGATTTTAATATCTTTCCTTTCGTTTTCCTGTAATCTGTGGGAGTGATTTCGTGAAATGTGACAGGAAGCCCGCTCCAGATGCGGAAGTGCGCTCTATTTGGGGATTTTACCAATGAACGCGGTTGCTTATTACCAAGGTGAGAAGTCAGATGTGACACATCATATGCGACTATTGTAGACTGTAATCATAATCATAATCATAATCATTCTTTATTGCTTCATTTGGTGTACAATAAGGTCTTAAATAATGATGTATTAGCGCACAAATGAGCCCTGTCAGGGCATTGCAATTTGATCAAGGTTGTATTACAATATAACATTATTATCAAGTTATTACATACATTAAGCCAACTTTTATTATACATATTATTAAATATTAATAAAATTTGTAAAATTATTAAAATATTTTTGGAAAATCATCTAAATTAAGTAAAATAAAAATTCGTTAAAAATAAGCTAGTCTGTATAGACTAGCTTATTTTTAGGGTTCCGTACGTCTGAATACAAAAACGGAACCCTTATAGGATCACTCGTGTGTCTGTCCGTCCGTCGCTTACAGTCAATTATCTCCGAATCTATTAGACCGATTAAGTTGAAATTTGGTACACATATCAATTCCTGTGACCCAAACACAGAGGTGTGACGTGAGCAGATGAAATCTGTATATGGGGGGTCATTTTTGGGGGGGAAGGGGAAAATAAAAAAAAAAATTCTGAAAACTGCATCATGTGGCATATCAAATGAAAGGTCAAAAGAAGATCTTAAATGTATTTTTTTGTAATTTTAAAATAAATAGTTTCCGAGTTATTCAAGAAAATAGACGAAAATTGACCATTCCCCCCCCCTTATCTCCGAAACTACTGAACCTAAAATTTTGAAAAAAATACAGAAATTAGTTTTCTCCTTATAGATTATAGGAAAACCTATAAGAAGTCCATGATATTAAAATAACATGGTAAATCACTCAATATTGTGCGTACCAACTTACATTTGCAGGTGGAATGTGTGGGAGAACATATTTTTTAACTCCAATGTTAAGTTTTGAAAATAAAGTGGAACACTCAATATAATACGTTCACTTACGAAAAATCTTTGATATTGTACGGAACCCTCTCCACGCGAGTTTAACTCGCACTTGGCCAGTTTTTTTGTTTTTTAAAGTAAGTGCTGCATATTTGTTTTATTTTGCACGCCTCATTAGCGGAGCGTTGAAGTAGTGCTCTACTCTTAAAATGTCAGGGTCAAACATATTTCTAGACTTAAACGTCTCCATTGTATTCATTAATTGTTAATGCACTAATTTAATAATATAAGTACAGAGGTATAAAGAACAACCCTTTTATAAATATTAAATAAGTTTAGAAAATATTTGTCAAGCACAACATATAAAAAATGATTTATAAAATTTGTTCGTGGACACCCACGCATGTCCGTGTAGACGTATGTGCCACAATTACGGTCTAAATAAGTAATGTATTTGTAATTTTTTTTAAAGCTTTATCATGTCACGGGATTGTTTCCTATTGAAAATTACTATCTAATACAGTGTCGATTAATTATAATTTATAAAATACTCAATTATCTTTTGCAAACAACAAAAACATTACGACGAGAAAATTGACACCCGTCTTTTTTAAAATTTTTAAGCTTTGGATACCTACGTCCTTTCAGTCTATTTATTGGTAGACATTTTTTGGAATGAGCGTTATGAGTCTTGCACTTTTGGATTTTCCAAACTTATTATGATTATAGTGTCGATCCATCAACCGTGGTGTTGCGCGCGGGCAGCTCTTGGCGCAAGAACGGTACTATCATCCCAATAGCTGAAGTAACTCCCCATCCCGAGTACGACGACCCCCCCTTCGACAAGGACGTGGCTGTAATGAAGACAGTCACACCTCTGAAGTTCGGACCGACGATACAGCCAATAGGTCTGCCTGATGAAGGCGAGGCCGCGGATGAGAGTGAAATGCTCATGGTGAGCGGGTGGGGGCGCACACAGGTCAGTTTGCATCACATACAAACGTATTATAAGCTGACTGCCTCCGTAGTCCAGTGGTCAAGGCGTTCGCCTTGTGACCCGGAGGTCATGGGTTCGATTCCCACTGGGAAGCATTCTTTGTAAAAAGTTGTTTCCAGTCTGGATAGGATATTGCAGGCTTGAATCACATGATTATCCGAAAAGAAAGATGATTCCGTGTTTCGGAAGGCACGTAAAACTGTGGGTCCCGAACGCCACCTAGCGTTTGATCATCAAACTATCCAAGGATTGGTTCCTGGTTTGCCCTTTAGGTTGTGGAGGTCAGACGGCAGTCGCTCTGTGTAAAAACCAGTAACCTCGTCAAATCTCCTTGGTCAGGTAGCGGACCCCGGGCTCTGAAGCGTTACTGCTGAGGATGCAACCGGGAATACTCTCGGATGATGACAAACGTATTATAAGCTAGAAAAAACTAGCCTATGTGTTAATCCAAGGTGTCTGCTACCTGCATACCAAATTTTATTGAAATTGGTCCAGCCGTTTACGCGTGAAGAAGTAACAAACATACACACACACTCACAAAATTTTGCTTTTTAAATATTAGTGTGAATATAGTGTACCGGCATCAGCGTAAGACACCCATCAACTAGGTGGTTGGACGACCTGATCAAGGTTTCAGGAAAACGCTGGATGTAGGCCGCTTCCAATCGGTCCTTTTGGAAAACCAGATAAAAATGGTTTGAGTTCAAGAAATTATGACGTCACGGTTTTTTTGGTAAAACAATTCCTGTTGACATTTTGAAAACCAGTGGACCTGAGAGAAGTATTATGTTGTCAAAAATCTTGTCCCACTAATGGTTTTATTGTAGCTGTATTCTTTAACAATATAAATTGTGGAAGTTTTGCTGTTAAAAGTCAATTTAGAATAATTTAACACTTGAGTTAGTTTAAGCTTTTTTACGCAAGCTTCACTTTTTCACTTTAAGCTGTAAACAGTAGTTCATAAAATAGTCTGAAGGGTCATTCTAGTGCCTGGTCAAGACAAAATTTTAAATGATGTCTCCGTTTCCTATTAAATGATTTATTTCAAATGGAGGCAGCACTGGAACCCGGAAAATTAGGATGTTTCTTTTATAATTTATTAATTTATATTTAATGATGACATACTTAATCCATATTTATTATTAAAGGTGCGTATAGACAATATATTTCAAAAACCCTGTCCGATCCTTGTAGGAGCAACTCAGATCGTCAATATGAACAACTTTTCCTTTGGGACAAATGTTTGAAATTCGTAAAAAAATAGACATTTTCGTACAAATTGCCGGGCCGGCCGAACACTTTTGTATGAAAATGTCGATTTTTTATCTGGAGCAGATGGCGAATACTAAGACTCTCCATCTCGATCTGTCTTGAGCTATGCGCCTAACTTCACTCCAGGTCTTGCCGATTTTCTTAATTACCTCAAGCACGGTACGCCGCCAGGATCGTTTAGGGCGGCCGACTTTACGCTTTCCTTGGGGATTTTTTGCCTATGGTAAACATCTTTATTTCAGCAAGGAGCCCCTACGATACCAGAGCGGCTGATGGAGGCGGAAATACCAGTGGTGTCCCGCTTCAAGTGCAGGCTGGTCTACTACAGTGTGTTAACTGAGAACATGTTGTGTGGTGGAAATTTCTTCTTCGGAGGCAAAGGGACGTGTCAGGTAAATATACAATGTGTAACAAAAACCCTGTCCGATTCTTGTAGGAGCAACTCAGACCATCAATATGAACAACTTTTCTTATGGAACCAATGCTTGAAACTCGAAAAAAACGTCATTTTCATACAAAAGTGTTCGGCCGGCCCGGCAAGTTGTATGAAAATGCCGATTTTTTCTTTAAGTTTCAAGCATTGGTCCCATTGGAAAAGTTGTTCATATTGACGGTCTGAGTTGCTCCTACAAGGATCAGAAAGGGTTTTTGTTACATATTGTAAAAAGTCTATCGTCTTTTCCTCGCTGCACGTGACAAAAAGGCTGGCTGCTTTTTTAACCTCGACAAAAAGAGAGGTGTTAAGTATAAGTTTGACGCTTATGTCTCCTCGACGACCTACGCGGCGTAGTGGTCACAATGCTAGTCCACCACCCAAAGGTCTCGGGTTCGATCCCCGGTCAGGGTAGTTTGAAAATGGCCTTTTTCAAATTGTCCTGGGGGTCTTGGATGTTTATCTATATATGTATTTGTTATAAAATATAGTATCGTTGAGTTAGTATCCCATAACACAAGTCTCGAACTTACTTTGGGGTTAGTGTTAGTCAGTGTTATTTGCCCCTATTAATGTGTCTGTCTGTCTGTAGCATCGTAGCGCTCAAATGGATGAACAGATTCCGAAACGGTTTTTTTTAAAAAGTGAAAGCAGTTCTTAGCTACGTTTGTTGAAAATCAATTGAGCCGCTCAAAAGTTATTGAAATTAATGCTTAAAAGTCAGGGCTTTCTCTAACAAAATAATAGATGGCGCTACGCTAGCGGGACTACCGATACGACTTTAATAGTTCCGCTTCTCATCTCTAGGTGGTGTTCTTGACAATTGGGTGTTTTTTTTTTTAATTTGCTAGCAAATAAACTACTGGACGGATATTTACTTGGTTTTCAATCGAATAAATTAAGCTTAGCTCAGAGAAACATATTGGGTTTGTTTCATTGAAATCTGACATAGGCCAAAAAGTGGTCGTCATTTTTAAATTTCACGCGAACGTTGTAGTTGCGGGCACTAGCTAGTATATACAATACTAGCTTTTGCCCGCGGCTTCGCTCGCGTAGGGGTGTTATTTATCAAAATCATTTCTTAGGGGATGCCTACGTCATAGTAGCTTTATACATGCAAAGTCTCAGCCCGATCGGTTTAAAATTGACAAAGTTTCATACAAAGTTTCATTCTCTATTTTATCCCCTTGGGGGTAGAATTGATCAAAATCCTTTCTTAGCGGATGCCTACTCGTATGTCATAACATCTACGTGCCTGCCAAATTTCAGCCCGATCCCGGTCCAGTGGTTTGGCCTGTGCGTTGATAGATCACTATGTCAGTCAGTCAGTCACCTTTGAGTTAAATATATTTAGATAGAAGATAGATGTAACAAAAACCCTGTCCGATCCTTATAGCCGCAACTCAGACCGTCAATATGAACAACTTTTACTATGGGACCAATGCTTGAAACTCGAAAAGAAATCGACATTTTCATACAAAAGTGTTCGGCCGGCCCGGCAATTTGTGTGACCATGTAGTTGCTTTTTCGAGTTTCAAGCTTTGGTCTAATAAGAAAAGTTGTTCATATTGACGGTCTGAGTTGCGGCTACAAGGATCGGACAGGGTTTTTGTTACATAATACATATTTTTGAAGTAGGTTAACGACTTTCTGTATTTCAGGGTGATTCCGGAGGCCCAGCGGTGCAGGGTGACAAGGTGTTCGGGATCACTTCGTTCGGCCGGGGGTGTGCGCAGCCGCTGTCTCCCAGTGTATTTGCTGATATCTCAGCTAAAACTATACGGACTTTTATTAAAGAAAACACCGGACTTTGAATGTAAGAAGTAGAGTATATCCCAGTAAATCAATTTGGTCTCAAAACTCGTATATCAATTATCCCTTCTTACTACTACATCGTACATCTACTCCTACGGGCTTCAACTGCGTTAATTAGGACGAGTGTTTAGTTTATCTCTGTCACTACACTGGAATCTACTAAAAATTTGCACTATAAAACCTAATATTTCAGAATCAGATCCCTAAATCGAAAAATGATGTTTCAAGGCACACAATATTTTTGAAAGACCTATTCAACGTAACCCAACACTCACACTTTACATATAAACCAAAAAAAATTTTTTTTTCGTTTGTTTTATTTACCACTTTGTCGGCATGATTAATTAGTACACATGACGAATTACCGCTTTCTAGTATTTATAGTCTCTGAGTAGAACCGAGGACAGACAGACTGATAGACAGACTTAGCGAAGCTATAGCGGAAACCTAAAAAAAATTGTTTGTCCCATCTAATGCGCATTTTCTTTTACAGCAGAATAAGTCCATGGTAATTAACATTTTTTTTTTTACTAGCCTGTAGGTATAGTGTCCCACAGCTGGGGAAACATCTACCCAAAGATAATGTATCAAAATATTTGATACATTTTCTAAATAAAGTGTTCAGGTACCTATGAAGAAAACGGAATGTCTAGGATGCAGAAATAATATGTTAAATTTACGTAGTCATTTAATTATACTTAGACATAATATTTACAACAAAAATCACAAGTGTATCACAACTTTTCCAACATCGTTTTGATGGAGAATGTCACTCCAGAAACCATGGCTATTAACGAAAATAAACTAATTAGAGCGTTCTTGAACAATATCCAGTTGCCTGGTCCCAGGTCCTTGCCCCACCTCCAGATGGTCTCGGTGACTGCCGGCAGGAGTAAACCCAGGATGGACAGGCACACGGCCCCCACTAGCTCCATGAAGAGTTCTAATCTTGGCACTGCGGACGCGATGCCCACTGAAAAGGAAATTGTTAAAGTTACAAGTTTGGCAAATTTAAATAATAAGTTTTTTGAAAAATAACCGGACAAGTGCGTGTCGGGCCAGGCGCAATGTAAGGTTCCGTAGTTGCGTTGCGAATGCCCACTTTCAGTTCACGCCACTTAAAACATCTAAAAACTAATTTTCTATTAAATTTGTATTAACTTTTCCTTTTCCGAGTACATTTTATAAGTTGGTCGCTTATAACTTTTGAATTTGTAAACCCTACTTAGCTCTGATAGTCTTCCTTTAAACTTCGTTATATAATTATGTGAATTTTTTACATGTCTATACCATATATACCCTTTTATGGGGGGGGGGGGGGGGAACTTATTTTTTATAGACCTTCATATTCAACGATAAACCACAACATGAGATAGTCGAGAAAAATACTTGTACGGGAGCTACCCTAAACAATATTTTTTATCAGTATTTTATTTTACCATATTTTTGATTAATATACATACATAATACTAAATCAAGCTTTCTAGTACTTACAGTCTCTAAGTAAAACCGCGGACGGACAGAAAGACAGACATGGCGAAACTATACTAAGGGTTCCTTGTTGACTACGGAACCCTAAAAATCATTGTTTCAATGATTTTTAGGGTAAGTGTACAAGCTCTTATTGTGAGTCCTAAGTACTCAAGACAAATATAATCCATCTTATTACAAAAACAGGACTAACTTTGTTACTAGGTTTAAACCATTATCCGCCCAAAATAAAATTGACATTGACAGATGAGACAGTGTGATATTACCAGATGTCAACTTGATTTGGTCGGATAATGGTTTAAACCTAGTAACAAAGTTAGTCTGGGTTTTATAATAAGACGGTAAAAGCCAAAAGTCGATGAGGTGGCGTCTATTACAGAGTTCCTATGGCCACCTTCCAGCTCCATCATCAGATTTTCAGATGTGTATTTTTGCAGGGCGCAAATAGTAATCGCAATTATAAAGTGTATGCAAACCTCGAAAAAACAAATACGCTCAGTTAGCAAATCTGTCTTTGCCAAGTATTTTCTGAGATTAGAAGTAATGCGATTAAGCATATAATTGAAATGAGATCTCTGTAATGGCGCAATGAAGCGCGGTATTAGGTTTTGTGTGGAATTACGAACGATTTGATTCGAATAGTTATTTACTTATGTAATTTTATTTTGGTAATTATTAATTCGATTTTCAAAGTACAAAGCACAAGTAGGTAAGGCACAGTCCTCTATGATCTCTCTGCCTAAAAATTAAAATAAATCTTTTAGTAAAAGTAGCTTTGTTACCAAAGCTACTTGTTAAAAAGTTCGTTTAGTAAAAACCGGCAACTCGCGTTGAAAGGGTTCCGTGATATGCAAAAGTTTTTCGAAATACACTCACATTTGAAATCGTCATAGTATGACGCGAGTATTAATACCAGCGCTATCTAGTGGTGCTTTACCATAGTGAACATATTTTATTGAGTTTAACTACCGCTTTTTTTTCAATTAATAGAATTTTTATAGGTTTTCCTGTAATCTACAAGTGTATTGAAGATTTTTGGCTTCAAGCCTCACTTAAATATTAATTTTATTCTGGTTTTAGTATCTGTTGTGATAGCGGCAACAGAAATACATCATCTGTGAAAATTGCGACTGTCTAGCTATCTCAGTTCATAAGATACAGCCTGGTGACAGACAGACGGATAGACGAATAGCGGAGTCTTAGTTTACCATTGATGAAATACTAGTAATAACTTCATCGATGATTTTACTAAGACTCCGCTGTCTTTCTGTCCGTCTGTCGATCTCGTTTTTTCCTTTTGGGTACGAAACCTTAAAAATGGTTAAAATAAAAGTTAATAATCATTTTATGCCATTTGTATTTGAAGTGCTTTTAATGTGGTAAATCGATTCATTTTGTTATTCAAAAAGCATATCAAATACCGGCATAGTGAGATTTGATTGCAATATTGCGAATAAATCTCAAAGCCAAACTTTAATATTTAATTGGTGGTTTCGAGAAATGGTATGGAATGGAAATAAATACCTTTACTAAGCGAAAATTATTGACAATTTGATAACGAAACATCACAACCCTTTTGGAACCCTTCACTTTATATCAGTTGTCGTGACCCCAGCGCGAGACATTGTGAACCGAAAATAAATACCTACAATCAATAAGGGATGTGGATACTTAAGAGGCCCCTTACCCTAGACTTTTTCATACAAACGTAGTCTACGTTTTATTTTAAAATGAAATGTCAGACTTCGGTAAAAATTTGTGATTTTTAAGAAATTGCAATAATCCAGGGTTATAATTGGTTTCCGACAGTAAAATTATGGACTAGAAAGAAAATATAAGGGTGTAGAAGTTATCCATACAGATGGTCAAATATGATATAATACACTACATTCTCTTTTAAGTTCATAATTTTACCGAAGAAAACCCATTTTAATCCTAGACAATTGCAATTTCTTTAAAATTACATAATTTTTCCCATATACGACATGTCGTTTCAAAATAAAACGTAGACTACGTTTGTATGGGAAAGTCTGTTTCTTTCCAGGGTAAGGGACTCTTAAGTTATCGCAAAACGAGCAGTGGTTTTTTGTGGGAAATATCTGACAGTGAAAGGGTTAACCCTTTCACCGCGAAATTCAATTCAATTCAAACATTTATTGCTCTCCATAACATTACAGTGTCAAAAGTGGCCACTTTTGGCGAAAAACAGTTTTAAAACTAGACGGACTACCAATATTACTTTCAAAGGTTATTCATAAAATAGTTTAAAGGTCTTTTTAGACATTTATACAAATCAAATTATTAATTATCACCTTATTTAGTTTTAAACTATTTATTTCAAATGAGGGCGCCACTTTAGCTACCACTTCGTCTTAAGGTGAACGCACACTTATCCGAGCCGAACGCGTCGAATCGATCGAAGTTTTTAAGACCTCGCATATCTATGCGCACCGAAAGAAACGACCGCACTTACGCGAATTACAAGTATGTTTAGGTGACTATTTTATTTAGTAGAGTCATGCATGTCATGGCGTATTTTATACAAATATTCGGCACTACGTTTCAAAACAAGACTTTAATGCGGAATCTATATACATCCTATATCTATGGTTTGTTTAAACATTAACTTTGTGGCAATGTAACTTAGGCTGAGTTTTGTTCTTGTAGCAATGTAGCGTAATCTTACACCCATTCGTGGTAGGAGCTCGGTAGCCCGGCGGGAGTGCGCATTAGTAGCGCTTTTGCAAGTAAAGTGACACCGTTACACATGGTCCGCATTTGGATGGGTGACCACAAGTGGCATAAAAAAATCTTGAGTGTTCCGTGCTTCGGAAGGCACGTATAAGCCGTTGGTCCCGGCTCTTATAATTTTTTGGCAATCGACAAGCTATGTCAGACGCATTTAGGCAGCCTGAAAAATCTGACCCCAGTGTTGGCCACTTACACACACGAAAAACAAACCCACTCTCTGCGTCGTTCGTTCGTACGATCTTACATCTCTTGTATTGTCCCTTTGACAACTGAGCGTTGTGTCTATAGTAGTGATGTACCGGATCGTAAAAAATATAGATCCGCAAATACGGATCTGAATACGGATATTTGGTGTCAAGATCCGCAGACAAGGATACGGATACGGATCTTAACTTTCTTACACAATCAGTGTCGGTGCGCGCGATCTAGAGTTGAGACATGTATCGACTTGCATTGCGCGGCGGGTCTTTCTTTTGTTTTGTTTTAGTGCCAGACCAGACGGGACGCAAGTTGCGTCGCGCAACTTGCGTCGCGTTACGCGCTAACATAGCATTTCATACAATTTCTACCAATCGTTCACACGACGCGCAAGTTGCGTCTCAACGCAACTTGCGCTGCGTTACGCGTGCTCGCACGCGCCTGCACAGTGGTCACGTAGTGTTAGAAAGCGGGACAAAAATGTTTTGGAAAACTTAATTGTGAAATACAAAACCGACCTTGTTTTTGGAACTTGGCTCTTAAATATAATAAAATGGTGGCATATCACCATATTCTCTCCATACATTGGTTGTCTGGAAGAAATTTGCTTTTACAATACATTTTAATTATTTTTATTTTTTGGTCTACAATAAAGTATTGCTTGCTCATTATGTTGGGTACCGTACATTTTCTTCCTCGTAATTTATAATAAGCACCATGGAAGTAAAACTTGTATAAAAGTTGAATGAAGTATTCCACTTAGGGCACCCATCTGAATGGCACCTGCGCGAATGGCACCTAGTCTATTCCACGAAGGGCACCTATTTTTGACCACGAAGAGTACATATAAATCAGCAGCCTAGTGCTGGGATTAAAACGTTAATTAATTACGCATACATTCAGACCTATTATCACGTCTTTATAGCATACGGGATAAACAGAGCCCAAGGCCGTCAGAAAAAAGGCCATACGAATTACGCATATGTACTTCGTACAAAAGAATTGTGACTAGGTGTCAATTAAATAAAAATGTAAAAATATATTAGTAGCTACATTGTAATCATAACGATTAAAAATTTGCTAATTTTGCATCTTCTGTGCTCTGCTTGGACAAAAATTCCATGAAAAGCACCTGCGAATATTAGGTGTCCTATGTGAAATGGTCTAGGTGCTATTTAGATAGGTGGCCTTAGTAGAATTTACTGTTTCAACTGAGGTACAATTGAATTAGACAGACAGATAAAAAAAAACCAAAATTTCATTTCTATGTGTACGCAATCCGATTTCCGAACCACTGTGGGGCATCATAACACGAGGCAAAAGCGAGAAAGAAGTAAAGCGGTTATTACACTATCTGATTTTAAGAGTAAACTAGTAGATACTTTTTCTATACAAATTTCGGAGGAAATTTCCTTTACTGTTTGACACATACAGTAATCCACTAAGACAATGTTTGTCTTCATTCATATCAAGCCATTGACAGAAAAATCCACTTAGACAAAGATTGCCTTCATTCAGACAAAACCATTGACAGTACAATCCACTAAGACAATACTGTCTTCTGGCCAGCTAAGGTGACCAAATAATCTGTGTGCGTCATGATGTACTTAGCGCATCTTGCGCGGGTAGAGCGGCCACACGAAGCGCGAGTCGCGCGGCGCAACTTGTGCTGTTACGCGACGCAACTTGCGTCCCGTTTGTTTTGACCCTTATCGTCCGTAGCACCCCGCCTAGAGATGTACCCGGAATTTTTTTGACGCTTGGGTATTTACCCGATATGCACTGGGTAAATACCCGTATTTACCCGTATGAGTGAGTAGATTGGGATATATAATAAAAAAATGAGTGCAAGTCCTCTAATCATGTGTAGACAAATGTGAAAAGGTATGTTATGTTTAAATAAATTCATATATCTCAAAGAATAAGTAACAAAGATTAAAATCACTAATGCTATCCACATTAAATATAAAAATTTCATTTTATTTTTTGTGTGCTTGCTTATTTTGGCATATAATTAAGTCTATAAACATTTGGCAGCAAAAAATATTAGCTTTGACCTGTCGATTTGTATGTTTCCATATTACAGACAGGTAGATTGGGGTAAATATCCGGCATGTTATTTTATGGAAAATGTTATATCAAGTTGATAGGGGTTCGAAGGACTCGTCAATACGAATATCTTTAATTTCAGGACCTACCCCGAATTAATAGTTTCGGCTCTTTGATGATCAGTCAAATATGCTTACTCTCTATATATGTATGAGGTTGCTCATATAATGACATCGAATTTGATATCTCTTTGCTTGTTTAACATATATTAAGTAGTTCTTTAACATTTGCCAGCAGAAAATGTAAGCTTAGACCAGTCAATTCGTATGTTCCCATACAACGGGTAGATTGATACCCAATGGATGCTTTTTTGTGGGAAATATAATAACCAGTTGATAAGGGATCGAAGAACTTGTCAAAACAAATATCTTTTGTTCTGGGACCTACCCCGAAATCAGTAGTTATGGCTGTTCGATGAGCAATCAAATATTTCTACTCTCTATGTAGGTATGTAAAAGGGTATAAGTACATAGTATAATGACATCGCATTTGATGTCTGTTTGCTTATTTTAATATATAATTAGATCTACAAAAATTTGCCAGCAAAAAATATAAACTTTGGATTTGCCAATTTATATGTGCCCATACAACGGGTAGATTAGGGTAAATACCCGACCACAGAATAAGTACTAGAACTCACGTAAACAAGTCTTACTCAGAAAAGAAATTCAAAGAAATATCTACCTAATGTGATTAGCGCCATGGTTTAATTAAGCTCGCGTCAAAACTCCTTACCTCTTCGTTTAGATACCTAAACATCCATTCCAAGCCAATTTCATTTTTTTTACTCTAGACAAACGATTCATGTAACTGAATTTTCCCCTTCGAAGTGGTCGCCGCGCGCATAGTAATTATGTAGGTATATTTTCGATATCTAAACGGGGAGTGACACAGGCCTATCCTGGCGTGATATTTTTTGGGAAATGTTATAATAAATTGATGCGGGGTTCTAAGAATTCGTTAACTTGTTATAACTTTATCTTTTGTTCCGGAATCAACCTCAAAATCAGTTGATCTCTTGAATGAGCAATAAAAAAAATCTCTTTACTTCTATTATGTATGAATGCTCAAATATTGACATTTAATGTCTTTTTATTTATTTTAATACATTAATGTCTTTGCATACCTCCCAGCAAAAAAAAAATATATGGAATCTGTCACGTAATGAAATCTGTATAATTTATATGGATAGCATATTGATTTTAATCTTTATTTAATTATTTATTCAATTCATGAACACAAAATACAAACACAGAAACAAAAAAAGTAAGGAATAAGCAGTACTTATGTACATTGAGTATAAAAATAATATTAAGTATTGCTTATTTCCTCAGAAATCTCTTCCAGCTCTCTTTGTTATTTATTCTTTTAAATATATTAATTTAGCACATTTTTTTCAATAAATATTCCGTTCTACCCACCTAAACGGGTAGATACGGGCATTTACCCGGTGCATATCGGATAAATACCCGAACATGAGTAAATACCCGGGTAGATGTCCATCTCTATATATTAATTTACGTCTCATTTCATTTATTGACACCGGTTATTGTCTTTGAATAGTATGAACGAGAAACGTTACGAATCAATCTCTCTAAGTATTCATAAACAGATGAGCTAAGTAGGCTTTACCATCACTTCTTGAATAAAATAATTACTACCTATCTACAATGATCGCATACATTAAGTTTCATACCTAAGCTAGTGACTTTTTAAGAGTTGCTTAGTAAGGCAGGAATAGACCCCTAGCTACAACAGCAATGATATCTCATCCTAAAAGGTTTATTATCCATTTCAAGACAGTATAATATCACTTATAGTTCATACGTCAAGAGAAAATTATTCTAGTATGAGTAAGTTTTTTTCGGCCCAGCAAATGGGCGTTTATCGGGCGTATATCGGTCGAAAATTATTTCGGCCCTTCCGGCCCTAGTTTTCGCCCACTGGGCAAAAACCCCGACCCATCTCTAATGCTGGCTGACCGCCCGGTCACGATTATACGCATGTGCGCGCGGGTGCGTGCGCTGAAGTGCGATTTCTGAAACGCGGAGTCACCTAAACGTATGGTTTTTGGATGGGAAAACCATTCGTTTAGGTGACTCCGCGTTTCAGAAATCGCACTTCTGATGCCATACAATTTTAACCCAAGAGGCAAAGAAGGCGTACTAAATTAGCACACGATTGAATATAACCATCTTTTTTTGAATATAACCATCAATTTCTTTTCTTATGGCGTATGTAATGCGTTAGAGCGAGATCTCAATACATATTTTACTTCTTTTTTCCGTAGGGTGTCACAAGCCTTTTTGCATACTAGTGTTGTCCACTATCGATATTTTGTCGTATAGATAATTTCAATACATTTGTGTATTGAAATTATATATACATAGGGCGCACTATAAGTTTCCGGAACTGGCCACTTACATAAACAATATTTAAAAATTTATTGCAACATTTGAAAATAGAACTCTTTGGCTGTAGAATGCAGTTTGTTTCATCTGACTGTCTTTTGTTTTTACCTTGTGGCGCCATTTAAAAAATTGTGTGTCTGCATCAACATGGATTTAACTCGGGAAAATTTTCGTAGTATGATTTTCTACGATTTTAAGTGTAATTTGACAGCTCAACAGAGCATCGCTCGGCTTGAAACAGCTTTTGGCAATGAAGCACCATGCAAGACAACTGTTTATAGCTGGTTTGCAGAATTCAAGCGTGGTCGTATCAATCTCAGTGACGAACCTCGCGATGGTCGGCCGTCCACCGCTGTGACCAACAAAAACATCGATGCTGTGCGCCGTATGATTGAAACAGACAGGCATGTGACCTACCATGAAATTCGCGCATCCTTAGAAATAGGCATGAGTCAAATACAGTTAATTCTACACAAACATTTGGGTGTGAGAAAGCTGTGCTCGCGGTGGATCCCACACAACTTGACCGAGGCTCAAAAAACGGACCGCGTCACTTGGTGCAGTGCCATGCTTACCAGATTCAACGAAGGTGCGTCAAATTTGGTGTGGGACATAGTAACAGGTGACGAAACATGGATTTATTGCTACGATCCCAAAACAAAGCAGCAATCGAGCGTATGGGTCTTTCAAGATGAGCCGAAACCGACCAAAGTGGCGCGCGTGAAAAGTGCATCTAAGCGGATGATTGCTTCTTTTTTTAATAAAACTGGACACGTGGCTACTGTTGCTTTAGAGAATCGTCGTACAGTGAATAGTGACTGGTACACGACCATTTGTTTGCCGGAAGTTATTGACGAACTCCGTAAAAATAACCGTAAACGCCGTATCATCCTGCACCACGACAATGCTAGTTCTCACACGGCCAGACAGACAAACGACTTTTTGAAGGCGAAAAATGTAGAACTCATGAGTCATCCTGCATACAGTCCCGACCTGACACCTTGTGACTTTTTTCTGTTGCCAAAAATTAAGAACCAATTACGCGGTCAACGATTTCCATCACCAGAAGAGGCTGTCGAGGAGTATGAAAAACACGTTTCAGAGGTCACCACAGAGGAGTGGCACAAAAGTTTTCAAAACTGGTTTCATCGAATGAAAAAGTGCATAGACGCCAAGGGAGATTATTTTGAAAAACAATAAATTAATTTTGTACCTTTAATAGTATTTTTGCATATTCATTCCGGAAACTTATAGTGCGCCCCACGTATTTGCTGATTTACGCATAGCTACGCATTTTTTGTGATCGAAATGTTCCGGATTCCAATCCCAATAACTACCTTCAAAACAATAACACCGATCAGTTCTTAAGTCTGAAATGAGAGAAGAAGGATAAGAAAATGCATTACATGATTTTATTTATACCTATGTATAAATTTATTTAATACTAAAAAAAGAAAATTAAATACACCTTTTATATCAGTCTTCACTCTAATTTTTTCATCACACAAATGTCATATTTCGATAAGCGTCACATTTTCCGGGTCTTTTATTTTCATACGTAAACTTATTCAAAGTCACACATTTATCCATGCACAATATAGCGCGTTATTATGTTTTTTCTAGTAGCAAAGAACTCAAAAATCCTCACCTACAACAATGTAAAATATGTTGAAGATGATTGTTTTATTAAATAGGTAAATGTTTTGTAAACGAGTATTGTGAGTCTTGTGTAGTATGGAGTATCGTATTGTCAATGTTAGATTTATGCACGTTTCATGCACTAGAAAAGACATCCAAATAGCATCAGTCATTTTAAACCAACCAGGTTGGATTGGAACACAATGATTCCAAGAAAAGGAACTATGACCAGATATTTAATTTCACAGGATTAAAAGACATCAATTTGACACTAATGACACTCATGTAGTGACACCATGTAATGTATTGTCTATTATTGTCTCTGATTTGATATTATCATTTGAAATGTCTTGTACATGTCTAGTATCCTTCTAACTATAATTAAACCAATATACTTTGGTTTATCGTTTTATTATTACAATTAATTATAGTTAGATTTTATCTTACAATGTTTCGTCGAACTCAATAAAGAATAACTTCGGAACTCTGGAAAAATAATTCACAACTTGGTAGTTGGTACATAGAAAAGAAACAAAAGATGGCTACCACCACCGCCTCTACCAGTCTCAGCCGATATCTACGACCTGAACGTTTCGATGTAGAACCTAATGTAAGCGGAGCTGATCTGCGCTGGACACATTGGCGGTACACGTTTGAAAATTTTTTATCAGAAGAATTTGCTGAGTGTAAGTGCGACTCACTACGGCTGAAGCTCTTAGTAAATTATTTGTCACTAAATGTTTATTCATATATCAAAAAGTGTACTAAGTACGATAATGCTATAGATGTATTAAATTCAATTCATATCAAGCCTTTAAATGAAATTTACGCACGTCATACTCTGACTATGAGAAAACAAAATGCCGACGAAAATATTTCGGAATACATTCAAGCTTTAAAACTTTTGTCACAAAACTGTAATTTTAAAAGCGTATCAGCCGAAGAACACAGAAATTAATATGTACTTACGTGACGCATTTATATCAGGAATACAATCGCAACATATACGTGAGAGGCTTCTGGAACATTTAACTCTCAGTCTAGATGAAGCACTTAATATAGCTATTTCTCTTGAGGCAGCTGTGAACAATACAAAGGCCTATATTTCACCGTCGTCTATAAATACCCTTAATTGTCTTAATGCAAACGAAAACACAGAAACAAACAAAAGCATAGTAGCTACTAATACTACTAATTCTCATACTAATTACAGCAATAAACGACGCTGTTTCTTTTTTGGTGGCAGTGTCCACCAAAGGATTAAAAGCCCAGCTAGCCAGGCTACCTGTCAATTATGCTCCAAGAAGGGACACTTTGCTAACGAGTGCAGAAGTAGAGTAAATGTAAATTGCATTGAAGCAGAACCTGTAGAAAATCCTCAAATAACAGCAGCATTTCCATCGAGTCTTGAAAAGGCCACCATTCCTATTACAGTAAATAACGAACGTGCTGATGCACTAAATGATACTGGAAGTTCAGTGAGTTTTATTAATTACGAATTGGTGAAATTAACTAAACTTATAATAAAACCGAGTAAACAAACTATCACGTTAGCATCCCTAAATTACATATCTCATATTGATGGAGTCTGTTATCCTACTATTCAAATAAACAACAACGTTTACAAGCATGTACCAATGCTCATTGTAACTAACTTGTGTGCGGATGTTATAATTGGTCATGACATACTCAAGAATCATTCTTCATTAGAGTTACATTTTGGTGAACCACGAAAGTCTCTTAAGATCTGTAATGTTTTGCAAGCTTCTGTTCCAGCTGTATCCGTGTTTGCGAACTTATCTCCTGATAGGTATATGTCCGATAGCAAGTCTAGACGCTACAATCATGACGAGGAAACTTTTATCAAGCATGAAATAAACAATCTTTTACAAGATGGAGTAATCGAACCATCTTTATCACCTTGGAGAGCGCAAGTCTTAATTGTTGGAGGAGATCACCATCGCCGCCGTATGGTGATTGATTACTCACGAATGATTAATAAATTCACAGAACTTGATGCACATCCTTTACCTAGCATAGAAAATGTTGTCAATAATGTCGCCAAATACAATTTCTTTAGCCAAATTGAATTGAAAAGTGCTTACCATCAAGTTCCTATATATAAGGAGAAAAAGTATACAGCGTTCGAAGCATGTGGAAATTTATATCAGTTTACTCGTATTCCATTCGGAGTAATGAACGATGTTGCAGCTTTTCAAAGAAATCTGCAATTTGTGATAGAATCGGAGAAACTTGATGGGACATTTTCTTATTTAGATGTCGTCACTGTTTGCGGGAAAACAAAAGAACATCATGATTTAAATTTGGAAAAGTTCATGGCCGCGGCAAAGAAATATGATTTGACATTAAATATGGACAAGTGTACTTTTAGTACAACTTCTATTAATTTACTTGGATACAATGTAGAAAATAATACTATAAAGCCTGATACTAACCGCTTGAAGCCACTTTTAGATTTACCAATACCGAATGATAGTTAATGTCTTAAGAGAGCCCTAGGACTCTTTGCACATTATTCAAAATGGATAATGAACTTCTCTGAAAAAGTGAAACCTCTTATTTTATGTAAAACTTTTCCTCTCGATGAAAAGGCTATCTCTGCTTTTAACGTACTTAAATCTGATATATCGAAATCATTTTTGTCCGCTGACTTATCAGCTTATAACTGATCAGCAATCTGTATCATTTATGTTTGACCAAAAACATACTAGTAAAATAAAAAATGAAAAGGTAGAAAGATGGCGTCTGGAATTGTCTTGTTTCAAATACGATATTGTTTATAGCCCCGGAAAAGAAAATTTTATTGCTGATGCTTTGTCTAGAATAAGTGCGAGCATTTCTATGGACAAACTGTACAGAGTACATGATTCCTTGAGTCATCCTGGAGTAGCAAGAATGGTGCATTGGGCCCGTCAGAAAAATTTACCATATTCTATCAATGACATAAGATCTATGACAGCATCATGTCCTACGTGTTCTGAAATAAAACCGAGGTTTTTTCAGACACAAGGCAGACTTATAAAAGCAACTTCTTGTTTCGAAAGACTTAATACAGATTTTAAAGGGCCTATACCTAGTAATACTTCCAATCGTTATATTTTAACAGTGATAGATGAGTATTCCAGATATCCATTCGCTTATCCCTGCAAAGATATGACTGCTTCTACTGTTGTGAATTGTCTAAAAGATATATTTTATCTCTTTGGAATACCTCAATATATACATTCAGACAGGGGTACATCATTTCTGTCTGTTGAAATTAAAGAATTTCTTAATTTGTCAGGAGTAGCAACAAGCAGAAACTCTCCATACAACCCACAAGGCAACGGGCAAATCGAGCGATTGAATGGAACGTTGTGGAAAGCCATTCAGTTAAATCTCCGTTCCAAGAATCTTAGAATAGAAGAGTGGGAGAAAGTTTTACCCAACGCACTTAATTAAATACGTTTATTATTATGCACTTCTACAAATGCTACTCCACACGAGCGTATGTTTCAACACCCCAGAAGGTCACCGAATGGAGATTCTGTTCCTTCATGGTTACATACGCCTGGACCTGTCTTGCTTAAGAGGCATCTAAGGAATTGACAACATTTCAAAAATTTTATATTCATATTTTATATTTTTTCCTTAAAGAACTTAAAAAAAAGGACATACGTATTTTTTCTAAATAAAATTTAATTGTTTAAAATCTCTCCATTCTAAAAGAGCGTAAGTACAAGAGTTAGGATGTAACGAGTTTACATCTTTGCCATACACTATAATTAAAAAATAAAACTTTTACTGACGTCTATAGAGTTGTGTTTTGTAGCAGTAAGATATCGATATCGATACAAAAACTTACGTATCGTAAAATAGGGTTACTTTGATTTATTTAAAAATTCGAACGCTTCTATCTCAGCTATTTTTGGCATAAAAATATTATATTGACGACTTGGTTTGTGGAAAACAAATGGCATAAAAAATTACGCTTGTAATACTCGACAAAAAAAATTGCCCTATCATCTCTATACTTGAAATGGGGTTTTTGTGTAACCCACGTTTTTTAACGGATTCTCATAGTCGCCCCTTACAGGAATTTAAAAAAATATAAATAAATATGCGTTCAGAAATTTGAAAGATTTAATTAAAAAACCAAAAAAAAGCTATCATAAATGTCACCCTGTGTTTTGAAAGTCGCCCCATTTTAGGGTAGCATTTTATTTATAGTTTATTTTTTTATAGTTTTTAAGACCTGGATGTCAATATTATTTTTATTTAACATGAAATATCAATCATATAAAGGAAATATTAGCATTTCGTCACCAAACTAGGTAAACATTTGAATGCATGTGTATTTTTTTCCAATCCTAATTCTACTTTACTGAAAGAACTATCGATATTAGATGGTCTTCCTATCGAACTGATACTTCTATAGACAACACTACTATTATCTCTCTCTCTCACTCGTGATGTCAGTTGTCAGATTGACGCACGTGTCAATTGACAGCTGACAGCTTGACATAATTTTTTCACTTTTAGATGTTCAAGCAAAGGCGTAACCTGTTAAATGCCTATATCCTTGTACTTTTGAGTTTTTTTCATTTATCTCTAAAAATATAACTCAAAAAAATCTGAAAAAATATTTTACGTGTTCAGAATTGCCAAATCTCGAAATGATTCTCGAATTTTCATACCTTTTAGAAAATGAAATGTTGTCAATTCGAAATACGATCTTTTAGTAGACGAAGTCAAACTTATACGACCTAATCCATTTTATTCGCATGTGAGGATGCCGGATGGACGCGAAACAGTCGTGTCGAATAAACATCTAGCAACTATGCCCCAACTTGAAGAGGAGGTTGACTCTGTTAAGGAAACACATGATAACAACAATGCCGAAGCCGATGATGTAAATCAAGCCGAGCCAGGAGAACCAAGTAGGCTCCCGATTGAATGTCGTCGTTCCGGAAGAGACCGCCAGCCTCCTGCTTATCTAAAGAATTATGATTGTTCTTTTGAGGGGGGGGGAGACTATAATGTATTGTCTATTATTGTCTCTGATTTGATATTGTCATTTCAAATGTCTTGTATATGTCTAGTATTCTTCTAACTATAATTAAACCAATATACTTTGGTTTATCGTTTTATTATTACACACCACGATAAAACCAAGAACAGAATACGATTACTTGTTTCAGTCGCTCATATAGCAAAAACACGGTATATGTCTCTACTCTGTGGCAAAAATCATTTTCGCCGTTTGAGTTTGGTCCGGCACTTAGTGCCGGACCAGACGACACGCAAGTTGCGTCGCGCAACTTGCGTCGCGTTACGCGCTTACACAGCATTTCATACAATTTCTACCAATCGTTCACACGACGCGCAAGTTGCGCCTCAACGCAACTTGCGCTGCGTTACGCGTGCTCGCACGGGCCCGCACAGAGGTGGTAAAGTGTTAGAGAGCTGGACAAAAATGTTTAGAATTATTTTTTATATGCAAAGCAGACCTTGTCTATGACTTGTATCAAAAGATCTTAGAAAAGATACATTTTTTCTATGTACATTTTACTATTATAAATTTTTGGTATGTACTTAATATGTTAGGTTCTATACAAAGAAATAGTTCTTTTTTCTCGTAACTTATAATATGGTAGTCACACTTATTTAAAAGCTGTTGCTTTTAATGTATGAATATGATCAGCAAAGAATCAAAACAAAAACCACACTTTAATTTCTATGTATGTGCAGGCTGATTCTCAAACCACTGTGCGGCGGCGACACGAGGCAAGAGCGAGAAAGATGTATGTTCTTTAAAGTCGTTGACCCACAGAGAAAATTATAGTCATAATCGACATAAGAGAGAAACTCTCAGCATTTCAAACCGAAAAATGTAAATGTAAACCTGCCTAACCAATAAATTTCGTTACTAAAATGGCTTCGTATGAATGAAGATAATCCATTGCAGTAGATTAATTCAACTATACAGTAACTTAAATAATATCATCATTATCCTCGTTCTTATTTCCGTTGTGTGTTGTGTTATGTGTATGACATGTATTTTATATTGTTAGTAGTTTTATGTAGATATGTATTGATGTTTGTATGTATATATCATCATCATCATCCGAGCGTATTCCCGGTTGCATCCTCAACAGAAACGCTTCAGAGCAGGGGGTCCGCTACCTAACCAAGGAGATTTGACGAGGTTACTGGTTTTTACACAGAGCGACTGCCGTCTGACCTCCACAACCCAAAGGGCAAACCAGGAACCAATCCTTGGATAGTTTGATGATCAAATGCTAGGTGGCGTTCGGGACCCACAGTTTTACGTGCCTTCCGAAATACGGAATCATCTTTCTTTTCAGATAATCAGGTGATTCAAGCCTGCAATATCCTATCCAGACTGGAAACAACTTTTCACAAAGTATGCTTCCCAGTGGGAATCGAACCTTGACCACTGGACTACGGAGGCAGTCAAAACATGTATGTTTGTTAGTAGTTTTATGTAGATATGTATTGATGTTTGTATGTATATATATGTGTATATATACTTATATATTACGTATTAAGAATCAATATTTATTACTATTTTTATTTATTTATATCCTAAATAAGTTATCTTACTTATCCTTTATATATGTATATATTTTTTACTGTTTAATACAGAGGTTCCCAAACTTATTTTGTCAAACGCCCACTTTAAAAATCTGTTATTTTGTAGCGCCCCCCATTTTTTTCACCATAAAACCTGAATCACATATTTGTCTTGCCTGTAGTTTAATTCAACCTATATTCTAAACTAGACTTTTTTACAAGAGAGAGCAATAATAATACATACACCAGTACATTAGAGTATCTTTTATAAAAAAATAACAATAATCAACATTGTTAATTTTAAATAAAAAAATAGCAATAATAATACAATTTTACAATAATAAAGAGTATCGGAATTGGGGACCTTACCTGCGAAACTTTAAAACACGAAATTTTTTCAGTGATTGATTCCTTTAACGATATAAATAGCGTTGTGAACGCATTAAAATAATAAATATTAATTACATTTTTAGTTTATATTTGTACAATAAAAAAGGATATAAATATGAACTAATAAATGGATGTTGTGTAGTAAGAGGATTTTAATTTCAGTTAATTTTAAAATATGAAATAGCTGAAGTTATAAATCACTCATTGCCTTAATCACATCAGCGCCCCCCAACTTTATTCTGGGCCCGTTAGCGCCCCCCTTAAAGCCTCCAGCGCCCACAAGGGGGCGTTATCGCCCACTTTGGGAAAGACTGGTTTAATATCACAATATAATTTAAGTTAGTTAATTTTCACTATCGCACCACTTATTTATTATTATTTTTACTTCCCAATCCTGTCACCCAAAGGTAGCCTGTAAGAGATTGCCTTGGCGATAAGGCCACCTATTGTACATCTGATTTACCTATGTATTCAAATGTAAATTTCATGTGTTTTGGTGCAATAAAGTGTTTTTTGCTTTGCTTTTGCTTAGACTATCCTCAAGATAATGATGACAGTGGATTGTCTTCATTCAGATGAATTCATTCAGATAATCATTATAAAAAATATATTTTTTTTTGTATAGAGCCCAACATAATAATTATGTAAGCAATTTATTGGTATAGGTTAGCAAATTTATATATTTTGATTTTAATTTTGAGATTTTCTCATTTCTTCTGTCATAACCAATTATCATTTCCCATGTCAATTACGATTATCGTTTTCTCTGTGGGTCAACGATTTTCGTTTATAAAAAAACTACTTTTTTATGGAACCCAGCATAATCATCGTAAGTAATACTTTATTTTATACCAAAAAATAATAAAAGGTAAAATGTACATACAAAAAAAAAAGTAAAATGGGCGGTCTTATCGCTAAAACGATTTCTTCCACACAAACGATGGATGGAGAGAATATGGAAAAACGGCACCATTTTGCTAGAATTTCCATAGGACAACGCCTGTATTGTATTTAAAAATAAGTCTTTCAAAACATTTTTGTCCCGCTCTCTAATATACCATCTCAAAGTAGGCGTCTGAAAAAAATGACATTGGAATTTCGTCCTCAGAAAAAAATTACAGTGGATTTTTTTCATTCAGACAAAGCCATTGACCGGACAATCCACGAAGACAATGATTGCCTTTACTTATACGACCCCATTGACAAAAGAGTATATACTGAGATAATTTATTGTCTTCACTAAGACGAAGCCATAGACAAAACAATCTACAAAGATAGTTCATTGTAATTTAGACGTAACCATTGACAGGTCAATCAACTAAGACAATGATTTTACTCGTTCTGACGAAGTCATTAACAGAATAATTCATTTGGACGGTGATTGCCTTCATTCTGACGAATCCATTTACATGAAAATCTACTTAGGCAATTAAGTATCTTCATTCAGGCGAAGCCATTGACAGGACACTCCACTAAGACAATTATTGCCTTCATTCAGACAAAGCCACTGACAGGACAATCCATTTGTTGATTGTCTTGTTAATGGTTTCGTCTGAATGAATACAATCATTGTCTAAGTCTATCAGTGTCTTAGTGGAATCCACTAAGACAGTGATTGTTTTTATTTAGACATCTCCATTGTCATGACAATCCACTAAGACAATTCATGGTCTTCATTCAAACGAAGCCATTGACAGGAAAATACACTAAGATAGTGATTGTCGTCATTCAGACGAAGTCATTGACATGACAATCAACTAAGACAATACTTTTATTTTTTATTTTATTGGTTCATGTACACTTGAAAATTTACAAATAAAACCTTATAAAAGTTAACGTAGTACATAGGTGCTACTTATTTCTAAAGAAATTTCTTCCAGTAGACCCGCGAGAGGAAATGGGAAGAAAGAGGTAATTGGCGTGTACAATACAAAGATAAATAAATACTTATACCTACAAGAAACATAAATAAATTAGTAAACATACCTTCATAGACGTACGTAAAATAAACTTACATAAATACATAAATATATACTGATATATACAATATAATACTGTCTTTTGGCCAGCTAAACTGACCAAATAATCTGTGTGCGACATTATGTACTTAGCGCATCTTGCGCGGGTAGAGCGGCCAAACGGAGCGCGAGTTGCGCGGCGCAACTTGCGCCGTTACGCGACGCAACTTGCGTCTCGTTTGTTTCGACCCTTAGTTTAATGTGACACTGGGCAGCATAGATAACGTTTGTGTTTGGTATTGGTACATGAGTTTAAAAAAATGTCTACAAAGAAATTAAGTAGTGTGATTTGTAATTATTTTGTGATAATAATTGATGAATGTGCAAAGGGTAAAATTTGTGACGGAAAGTATTCACGTAAGGGTAAAGGCATCACTTTCTTAAGAATTTTATCTATAAATTTAAAATTAATAAAGGGTAAATAGATCCGTAAAAGACGTGCCAAAAAGTAACGGATACAGACACGGATACGGATCTTTCTTCTGCCTCGTATATCCGCGACTACGGATACAGATATCCGGCACATCACTAGTCTGTAGCAATGTAACCTAACCTTACCTTTTAATCAACGTTTTTGTAATGTTATAGGTATATAGAAAGGTTGTATAATGAGGCTCAGGTTCCCCATACTCCGCACAATATGCTTCCAACAATGCCCAGTTATGAACTTTGCGGATCTTTTAATGTTGCTGCACAAGTACAATTTCTTCTTCTCTTAAAAAAAGACAAGGCGTACTTTAAGACGAAATGGTAGCTAAAGTGGCGCCCTCATTTGAAATAAATTCTTTAAATCTAAATATGGTGATAATTAAAAATTTGATTTGTATCAATGTCTAGAAAGACCTTTAAACTATTTTATGAATAACCTTTGAAATTATTACTTATTGTCCGTCTAGTTTTAAAACTGTTTTTCGCCAAAAGTGGCCACGTTTGGCGAAACACAGTTTTAAAACTAGACGGACTACCAATATTACTTTCAAAGGTTATTCATAAAATAGTTTAAAGGTATTTCTAGATATTGATCCATATCAAATTTTTAATTATCACCATATTTAGTTTTAAACAACTTATTTAAAATGAGGGCACCATTTTAGCTACCTCTTCGTCTTAACTAATAAATTCTTTAATAAATGATTTATTCTTGTATATTAGATACTAATATTAGAGATTACGTGCGATTAATTAACTTTTATAAGGTTTTATTTGTAAATTTTCAAGTGTACATGAACCAATAAATAAAATAAATCGTTTAGTGTGACCTGAAAACGCGGATTCTTGCTTTAGCGTAAAGTCAATGCTGTTTTCGCAAGTAAAGCGACACCGGGCGAGGTCCGTACTTAAATGGGTGACCATAAGTGGCATAAAAATTTCTAGAGCTCCTCCATGCTTCGGAAGGCACGTATAAGCCGTTGATCCCGGCTGTCATCATTATATGGCAGTCGTTAAGCTATGTCAGATGCCTTTAGGCATCCTGAAAAATCTTACACTTACACACACGAAAAAAAATCTATTGCTTTTCGTGGGAACCTTTTATGGGTTTTCCGGTTTCCATTCAAATGTTTGTTGATTAGCTGCAATATTGTATTAGCTGTTGGATCGCCCTGAAAACAAATGTAGACGTTTTTAGTAGCGAACTGAAAGTAGGCATTCGCAAGTACGGAACCCTATACGCGCGTCCGACACGCACTTGGCCGTTTATTTTCTATATCTTAACGTATCTTTATTGCAATAATATCACGATTAAACCTGAACTCAAGACTATAATGAGTAATTTTTACATTAAATAAATATATAGGGACAAATTACACTAATTGAGCTAGCCCCAAAGTAAGTTCGAGACTTGTGTTATGGGATACTAACTCAACGATACTATATTTTATTACAAATATATATAAATATATATATATATATAAACATCCAAGACCCAGGACAATTTGAAAAAGACCATTCTCCAACTTGCCCTGACCGGGGATCGAACCCGGGACCTCTGGGTGGCGGACTAGCATGGTGATTACTACGCAACGGAGGTCGTCAATTCAATTCAATTGAAGGTCTAAAAGGAGGACATTGACCTAGTTTTATGACATACGTAAAAATATACTATCACGTCTGTATCTCTAAAGGGGCAGACAGAGCATTTTGGGTCTTGTGGCTCTAAACAGACAGAGCTCAGGGCCACACAACTCAAAGGCTACTTTCTGCGTGATGGTCGGCAAGAAGGTGGAAAAAGAACACAAAATAGTGATGGCTCGCCTCAATTAGGTATTTTAGATTTTTTTATTTTTATTTTTACAATTTATGAGTACTTTATGAACGGTCGAAGTTCAGGTAAAATTTGTGCAAAATAGCAGATTTTTAGACGCGTATACTGAACTTGTTTTTCCAAATATTCATTTTTTATTTCAATAGAAACCTAGAAATAGTGCACGAGATATCTGTTTGTTCAAAAGTTTTCAAGAAAGATCACTTACAACGCCATCATTACGTACGAGCGTTTGTATGAAAAGTAAGACGGCAAGGCTGCTCTTAAGGGGATAAGAAGGAATACTGTCTCTATTAACATTATTGACGACCTCCGTGGCGTAGTGGTCACCATCTGGTCCGCCACCCAGCAGGTTCCGGGTTCTATCCCCGGTCAGGGCAAGTAGGAAAATGGCCTTTTTTAAATTGACTGGGTCTTGAACGTTATTTATATATGTATTTGTTGTAAAATATAGTATCGTTGAGTTAGTATCTCATAACACAAGTCTCAAACTTACTTTGGGGCTAGCTCAATCAGTGTTATTTGTCCCTATATATTTATTTACAAGGCAAGATGAAGTAACAGATGGTTTAAATAAACGTACCGGTAACTAAAGTCCCCACTAATCGCAAAGCGGCGATGGACACCGCATGTCTCCTGGCCGGTATCCTGTCCTGCAGCTTCCTCCAGACCACGTCCACCGGCACGTAGTAGATGAGGGCAAACGACAGCATCATCACACAAGCCACCAGGATCTTAGCCACTTGAGCCATGCTGGAAAATATCAATACAGGTTTACGTTTAGCCCAAAATGAAACGGTAACTAAGGAAGGCAGAATCAGACTTGTAAATGTACTATAGGATATCTATTACATTACAAAATGGGCTTTTAAAAAAAATTGCTTTCATCGTTATTAAAAGGTTGGAACTAGGGGTGCATCGATACGCCTTTTCGCCGATACGATACCGTTACCGATACTCTTATATAAATATCGGCGATACCGATACCGATACCGATACGTTAATTGAATCAAACATGAAGATAAAATAAATAATTCACCAGTCGGATTATTTTTTTATTAATATGAAAAGAAGTTACATAGGATATTAGATAATTATTATAAATTTTAGTAATTAACATTAATAACATTTTTATTTAAAAAACAAAGTAATCTTAAGTTTTGCGGAGAAAGGCGATTTAAAAAAACAAGTATCGTTGAATCGGTCATAAAAATATCGTCGATACCGATATATCGGCTAACCCGAAGTATCGCCGATATATCGGTATCGGTATCGGTATCGGATGCATCGCTAGTTGGAACTATGAAAATACTGAAGCATTTATAAAACAAAAAATATCAAGGACATACACAGTAAAACTTAGTTCTCTTAATAACTTGTAACATAACATGAATAATTCGATTTAGTTGTATCTGTAGGAATAGCCTTGGATAACACTTCAAACTATTTTATGAACTACTGTTTACAGTCTAAAGTGAGAACGTGAAACTTTTTTTTCTACGCACATTTGCCAAGTGGTCATTTTCGCGTTTGCGAAAACACTGGACTGAAATTCATGTATCATGATACTCACATTTCATCCTGAGGCAAGTTGAGCGTCAGACTGCCCCTAGCTTCGTCTCCGTACTTGAGGTACCCGGAGAAGCCCACGAACCCGTACAGCATGACGACCGTGGTCATGGCTATGTTAAGCACGCCTGGACAGCCCAGGAACTGCTGTGGTTTGATCATCTCGTTCTCCACTGGCATCACCACGCCGATGCCTTCCATCGCGAATAGGCAGGTGCTGAAATATATAGAACAAATATAAATAAAATGAATAGATTGGGCCAAATAACACTGATTGAGCTAGCCCCAATGCAAGTTTGAGACTTGTGTTATGGGATACTAACTCAACGATACTATATTTTATAACAGATACATATACAGATAAACATCCAAGAGCAAGGACAATTTGAAAAAGGCCATTTTCCAAATTGCCCTGACCGGGGATCGAACCCGGGACCTCTGGGTGACGGACTAGCATAGTGACCACTACGCCACGGAGGTTGTCAATATAAATATTAAAAAAAAAAACAAAACCAACTCCAGTTTTACAACACAATACATTTAAATACACTACAATGCTATGCAATGCAATGAATTTCAATGAAATGCAATACAATACAAATGAAAATGAAATAAGTGAAAATAATATAAAAAGATACTTTTGTTAATTTTGATATCGATTTAGATCATTTACTTAAAGCTTAGTTCAGTGCCGTAGAAAACAGTGCGGTAAAAGAAGAAGGAAATTTACCTTAAAATAAATACATAAATATATATGGACAAATGACACTGATTGAGCTAGCCCCAAAGTAAGTTCTAGGCTTGTGTTATGGAATACTAATTCAACGATACTATATTTTATAGCAAATACTTATATAGATAAACATCCAAGCCCCAGGACAATTCGAAAAAATACCTTATAAAATTAGGAATTCCAGTAATGGAATTAGCGATGGTCCTCTCAGAGAGTTTCGGGGGGTCTCTCAGGCAGTAGTAGATGGAGATCAGGATGGAGCCCAGCCACACGAAGTTGGCGAGGGCTGAGAACGGCACCAGATACTTCAGTTTTGTGATTTGAGTGAGCGGCACCAGGACGACTAGGGTCAGCCCGCAAAATACTTGCAATGACCATTTTGGCCCACCGTACTCGTTTGAAATCTGAAACAAGATATAAGTAGTTTAAGTAACCGGGCAAGTGCGCGTCTGATCGCTGCACGAACGGTTCCGTATCAATATTTATAAAAAAAAATACGTTTGTTGTATAGGACACTTGAATGTTTGTATTATTCTGTGTTTAGCATTTGTTGTTATAGTAGCCACCGAAATACATCATCTTTGAAAATTTCAGGAGTCCAGCTATCACGGTTCATGAGATACAGCCTGTTGATAGACAGAACCTAGAAACAGACGGACAGCGGAGTATTAGTAATAGGATCCCGTTTTTACCATTTGAGTACGGAACTATAATGCACCTGTGGTGGTAACCAACGTGAGCACGCCACCACCTCGTGCTTACGCGACTGCAGCCAGTCTACATCCTAGGAAACAGCAGTCGTCTCAGAAGGAGTTAGCGTCAACAAAGATGCCAGCTTCCGAATTAGTTCCGAGAAAGGAACACGACGACAATGAGGGCTTCACCAAAGTGGAAAGAAAGCGGAGGAAGCTCCTTTGCAGAAATAAGTGCGGCACAGCACTCAGCGGTCCCAACATGTTGCTGCGTTCTGCTGTACCGACGACCCTACTCTACGTGTCTCGCCTGCATTACTCTACCAAGAGTGAAGACCTGGTGGAGTACATGAGAGTAAAGATCAAGCTCATCTTGAGAGTCGTAAAATTGGAATCGCGTCACAACGTGAATTTTAATTCATACGTGGTGCGTGTTCCAACCGCACAGCTGGAGACCTTCACTCAAGAAGATTTCTGGCCGAGAGGTGTCGTTTTCCGGCGATTCCGCGGGAGGTTATCGGACACCGCGTCATCGTGCAGTGCGTCACAGACAATACGTACAAAATAGTGCTAGTTTTAAGTTTTATATTAAATATATGTTAGTCTATAAGGTATTTATAAATATGGGCCTACAATGTAAATATTCATTTCGTTGCCTGAAATAAATGGTTTATTATTTATTATTATTATTATTATATTATAATAACAAGCAAGTGCGAGTCGGACGCACGAAGTGTTCCGTACCATTATCTATTAAAAATCACGTTTTTTGTATGGGAGCCCCACTTAAATGTTTATTTTATTCCGTTTTTAGTATTCGTTGTTAAAGTAGCAATAGTAATAGATCTATGAAAATGTCAACTGCCTAGATTTCACGGTTCATGAGATACAGCCTGGTGACAGACAGACGGAGAGACGAACAGCGCAGTTCCGATTTAATCCTTTGAGTGCGGAATTACCTAATTTGAGTTGTTGGAAAGAGCGGATTGTGCTTACTAATTTGGTTGCCTATCACGACATTTTATAGAAATACATAATAAGTAAAATACCATAAATAAACATACACTATAACACAAGATTAAGTTTACTTTGGGGCTAGCTCAATGTGTGTGATTGATTAGTCTCTATACCTACAGGGTTACTGGTAACTAACGCAAAACCTTTTAACATCGGAATCAAAATCCTAACATAATATAGATTTGCAAAAAAAAAAAAAAAATCTAAGAAAAAAAATTGGGATCCCCATAGAAACTCGACCAGGTGATCAGTGAATTTGTATGGGAGGCCCATTTTATTTCTGCAATTTTTTGCCTTTTTTCTTGCAGATCTATAATGTGTTGGGGAGTTTGATTCTGATGTTAAGAGGTTTTGCATTAGTTACCAGTAACCCTGTATATTTATAATTATTTATGGGAAGAAGGGACGCCTTTGCCCAGGACTGGGTCATACATAGCTAAAAAGAAAAAAGACTTATAAATCATTAAATACCTGTTGGAAGGATTCTGCGACGACCACAACGTAAACGCAACAAGCCCCAAGGTGCGTTAACGCTAGAGCCCAATCAGCCAGCTCTCTGAAAAAAAAAATGTGTCTTTTTAACCGACTTCAAAAAAGGAGGAAGTTATCAATTCGACCCGCTTGTTTTTTTTTGCATGTATGATATATCTTTGAGACTTGTGAACCGATTTTGGTGTTTCTTTTTTATTTGATGGCCTTGTACAAAGTTGGTCCCATATTAACTGGGTGAAGATATGATATGATAAAGAACTTTAGAGATGTGGTATGGTACGGTTTTTTGAAATAAAAAATTAATTCGTTCGTTTCTTTTTTTATTAAAAATTTAATTATAAAATATTAATATTTTTTGTATCTGAGGGCACTTTTCAGTTTGCCAAAAAAGTAAAAATTCACAAAGATACCTAGCATCAAAGTTCCGGGGCTTGCGACGTCACCTCTATGTAAAAATCGTACGTAGCCGTGACGTCATGCGAAATTTCAATGCGCTGTAACTTTGTAGTTTTTTATTTCTCAGAGAAAAGAAAAAATATGTACACAATTTTTTTAAATAATCTATCCGATGAACTAATAGTAGATTGTGCTACAAGGGGCTAAGGTTATATTTTGAAGGCGAGGGCGCTACTTTGAATCCAGAGCGAAACGAAGTATTACACAGTTGAATCACGAGCGGAGCGAGTGATTCTACGGTGGAATCCTGAGTGTAGCGAGGGATTCATGTATATCGCCCGGGATAAAAATATTACCGTACCCGAGAAGCACACTCTACTTTTCATCTCCATCTATGAGAAAAACTGGGACATACAAAACAGAATATAAAGAACAGTAGAACTCCTACAATACCTAACAGACTTCCACCGACAATTTAATACTAACCTTTGTTGGGTGTCGTTTTCATACAATAAATACTAAGAAATATTTGTTCGAAGACCACCAACTTAAGATAAAATGTTCACTCATTACTTTGTTTGCGTGGTCCTTCATATCTTTTTATTTTTATACGTAAACTGGAAAACTATTCACTGTTGACTCACGAAAAAGTATTCACATTAACATAAATAATTACATTTTAATACAAATAACCTAAAACTTCTGTCATTACTTGAATCAAAGGGAAAAATTGTGCTTTTTAAATATACGTCTTTTTCCGAAGCAAAGAACATAAAAAATTTAACCTACATTTATCCATGTTGAAGACGATATGTATTCCAAATTTAAAAATCACGTAATCTGTTTTTTTATTTTAAAACAAAATTCTTTTTTATTTTTTTGCTGGACTGCCAACATTATTTTTGATTCTACTTAGATTAAACTCTTGTTCTGTTTTCAAATTGGTTGTAATCCCTAGAGATCTTTTTTTTCACGTTGTAATCCCGAGAGAATAACCAGTAACTTTAGCTCCAAATGTTTTGGGATGAAAACATGGTTTTTTGAGTAGATGAGATGAAAATATATTTTTCCATTTTCATGCCTATAGGAATAAAAAACATATAAAAAATAACGATTTTTTTCCCAACGATATTTTTTCAGTACCCATCAGCAGGTGCATCACTATGTATTAGTTTATTTGGGAAAAAATCCTTGTGACTCTTTCTTGAACAGAACAGACTTCATTTATTATTTCAGTAGCTTGTTTTTGCTAGGATTTGACGTCTTTTGCCTCACTGCTGAGTTATCAGTTTATCGATGTCTTCTGCCATTCGCACAAAAAATATCGAATTTTTAACCGCCGTCCAAAAAGGACGAGGTTATATCAAATGTAAATAATTTTTTTATGTGTGTTTCCCGATTACACAAATACGTCAGAACCAATATTGGATTTTTTTTTGTTTGTACTTGCCAAGCGGTCCAATAGAAATTTTATCAAAAGCGGTTCAGTAGTCCGGGGCTGAAGTCGGTTTTTTATTTAAATTTTTTTATATTTAATACAGAAAACATTTTATCCTTGAATTTATTTATTTATATAACTTTATCGAGCCAAAAGCTATAGAAAGTGGACTAAATGCTAAAAGTATTCTCTCCCTGTCAACTTTTAGGAAAAGAAAATCTAATAAAAGATAAAAAAAAAACAGAGACGAAATCTGCGTCTAAATAAGAGATAAAAAATATAAAGCCCAAGTGTCCGGTGGCAGACTTATGTTTTTGAAAAATATCTAAAATAGTTATCAACTGACACAATGTACCATCATTTTTTTTACGATAATCATAAATACAATAGAGACATGTTTAATACATAATAAATTTATAATTAAAGTATAATATAGACCTGTATACTACGTACATAAACATATATATGGAAAATAGTAAGAAACGACAAATTAGGTAAATATGTACCTGGCTGCTTTGGCAAACTTCCTCACTGGCTTGGGGCCATTCTTGAACACTATTTCGCAAGTGTCAGCGTATCCTAAACACGGCTTCTTCATTTCTACGCACAGTTGTTGTGAAGTTTTCACCTGAAAAGAGAGAATATTTTTTTCTTATTTATTTAGGAAAAGCTTTCTTTTGTGCAATTTTAATATATTTATAGAGCTATAGCAGGTCTAAAAGTAGGTATATCCATAAGCGTAGCCAGCCATGGGCTCAGGGTGGGGCAGCAATCTGAAATAATATGTAACTAGCAAACTACACAGTCCGCCGCTTACCCCAGTTAATTTTTACATATAAAATGTCGAGTGTGAACTTTCTTACGAATATTAAGTATTGTAGTAAGTACCTAGATAATTTAATTTTTAGGTTTGGTTCGGTAACTTAAAGGTCTGAGCCAAGGTGGGGCAAGCGCCCCACCGTGCCCCACCGTGGCTACGCCCATGGGTATATCAGATCCTCTTTGTTTGTTTGTAATAACTTTATTGTACTATGAAAACACACAATTATATAAAATAACAACATAGAGAGTAAATTGACAACGGCGGACTTATCCCATAATGGAATCTCTCCCGGTCAACCGGCGAATAAGAAGATAGGACAATTCACGAGAAGGGTAATAGAAGTTCGTACTTACATACATCTTTAGTACAGTTTGGGGCAGATAAAAGTGGCCCAGGGTACCATACGGCCTTTTCTGCTCTGCTCTCGACTGTACAATTTCGATTCTTTTTAACCGACTTCAAAAAAGGAGGAGGTTATCAATTCGTCGGGACTTTTTTATATTTTTTTTGTTTATACTTACTACTTTTTGATGTTTTGGGTTCGATCCCCGGTCAGGGCAAGTTGGAAAATGGCCTTTTTCAAATTATCCTGGGTCTTGGATGTTTATCTATATATGTATATATTATAAAATATAGTATCGTTGAGTTAGTATCCCATAACACAAGTCTCGAACTTACTTTGGGGCTAGGTGAATCAGTGTAATTTGTCCCTGTATATTTATTTATTTTTAATTTACCAATTTATGTATAAGGAAAACGTATACGGAGAATACATCAAATAAAACTTGTACAAAGGCACTTCTTATTACAAAAGAGATCTCTTCCAGTAGCCCTGTGAGAGGAGATGTTTATATAAGTATGTTCACTGATTACTCGAAGAAGCGTAGACCGATTTGGAATTGTTTTTTTTTTTGTTTGAAAGGGTATCCTTTCCAAGTGGTCCCATGGAAATTTTATCAAAATTGATTGTGCAGTTCTGTGTTGCAGTCAGTTTTTATTTTTGAAAAATTATTACCAACTGAATCTCTCATCCTTACAATAACAAATCATATGAGAAAACAAAGTTTAAATTTTATAAAGGTAAGTAATTGCGATCAATAAATTCAAAGGCGTTTCCGTACTTGAACTTGAATTCTAACCACTTAGCAGTAAATCGAAGCTTAAAATAACTTTATACAAAATCCAAGGTAAATTTTGATTGACTCATGATTTGAAAGCTGCTGTGTGATTTAATTGTTTGAAAATTACTCAACCTTCCGAGAACCTTTCAGAAACATCAACGAAATGAGAAACTACTTAAGTGGAAATTAATTGATTTGATAAGGTAATTATTTTTGTTTCCATAGACAAAAATAAGTAGAGACCTTTCCATGGAATATAACAACGACTACCTCAAATAGCAAAAAAAAATGTTTTTGATTATCTACTCGAAGATGAGACCCATAGATTTAGAAGTAAGTTGAATTCTAGGTCTATGCCCGGATCAATTTGGCAAATTCTTTTTTGGAACGAAGTTCCTTATGGCAGGCTTGGAGGAGATAGGGATTTTGCTGCGCGACCGAACTGAAAAAAATGTGATAGTAAAACCGTAAGGATGACCTCGTTAAATAAAACTGTTAAATGAGACGTGCGCAGGCACGACAGTCGTATACACAATTCTTTTGCAAATTGTGTCGATTCTACATTAGCCGAAGGAACTTCGTTCCTACCTGGTGTCCCACGACACCACATTTCTTTTTTTTTGAATGGGCATACTTGTCTGCTACACACAAAGAGCAAAAAAAAATTTTACAATATCTTTGGCTGGTCTCATAGCAATTTCATCAAAATCGTTTTAATTTATAGTTATTTTACGCCTCTGGATACTAGTCCTTTAGAGCCTATCTTTATTTATTCACTTCTTCTTTGCTAATCCTAACTATACAATAAAAGGTTGGTGTGGTCCTTTGATTGCTTCAAGGGAGCTTCTGGCGACAAATCTATACGAGCCCACTGATTTTCATAGCTGATTGAGTGGCGGACGGCGCCTAAAGACCACGGTCCGCAAATAAATATCACTACAGCCGCACTATGAGTGTCCACTTTAAACATTTTACATATTGTCCATGAGCATGAGCATTTATAACACTAAACTACACCAATTTCATATTATAAAGTCCATTAGAATCAATTTGCAAAATAATGTAAAGCGAATTCCAACTGAACCCCTTGACTTCCCGCCAATTACTCCCATCAAAATCGATTGTGTAGTTTAGTGTTGAAGTTGTTTTATATGATACATGCATTGGTGTTACAGCTCGATAGTCCACTATCGATAGACTATCGTTATTTATACTATAGCCCAGAGGTTCCCAAACTTATTTTGTCAAATGCCCACTTTAAAAAATCAGTTATTTTGTAGCGCCCCCTATTTTTTTTCACCATAAAAACCTGAATCACATATTTGTCTTGCCTGTAGTTTAATTCAACTTATATTCTAAACTAGACTTTTTTACAAGAGAGAGCAATAATAATACATACACCAGTACATTAGAGTATCTTTTATAAAAAAATAACAATAATCAACATTGTTAATTTTAAATAGAAAAATAGCAATAATAATACAATTTTACAATAATAAAGAGTTTTGGAAGTGGGGACCTCACCTGCGAAACTTTAAAACACGAAATTTTTTCAGTGTTTGATTCCTTTAACGATATAAATAGCATTGTGGACGCATTAAAATAATAAATATTAATTACATTTTTGTTTATATTTGTACAATAAAAAAGGATATAAATATGAACTAATAAATGGATGTTGTGTAGTAAGAGGATTTTAATTTCAGTGAATTTTAAAATATGAAATAGCTGAAGTTATAAATCACTCATTACTTAAATCACATCAGCGCCCCCCAACTTTATTCTGAGCCTGTTACCGCCCCCCTTAAAGCCTCCAGCGCCCACAAGGGGGCGTTATCGCCCACTTTGGGAAAGACTGCTATAGGCAATACTATCGATAGTCTATCGATAGTACCGGTATTATCAATAGTATCGATTTTGACTGAAGTAGGTATAGTCTGTGGTATAGGGTTAGTAGAAAACTTAAGAGTCCTTTTAATCTATATGTTGAACTAGCTTTACATTTCATACAAACTTTAGTCCCCTATTTTACGCCCTTGGGGGTAGAATTGATCAAAATCCCTTCTTAGCGGATGCCTACGTCATAACATCTACCTGCATGCCAAATTTCAGCCCGATCCGTCCAGTGGTTTGGGCTGTGCGTTGATAGATCACTATGTCAGTCAGTCAGTCACCTTTGAGTTATATATATTTAGATTATGATTACATTACTTTACTTGCAAAAATCAATCTTTATTTTTGAACTATAGCTGGTATACTTTTATTACTGGCAACCCCCACTTATGTAATTTTTTTTCTTCTCTCTTGCATTGTGATAGGGATCAGATATGTATTACTTCCAATAATTGGCCAAGTGCGTGTCGGGCCACGCGCAGTGTAGGGTTCTGTAGTTACGATTGTCAACTTTGAGTTCATGCCACTAAAAACGTCAAAAACTAATTTTCTATTGAATTTGTATAAAATTTTCCTTTTCCGAATACATTTTATAAGTTGATCGCCTATAACTTTTTAATTTGTAAACCCAACTTAGCTCTGATAGTTTTTCTTTAAATTTCGTTATATTTTCTATAGCTGTGAATTTTTTCACGTGTCAGTATATAACCGTTTAGCAGATAGAGGAAGGGGGGACACTTGACTCTAACAAAAATTTTCCCTTTAAAACTAAATATTTTAGAAACGGATCGCTAAATCGAAAAACAATGTTCGCAAGCACATAATATTTTTGAAAAACCTATTTAACGATACCCTACATGATTGGTTAGTCGACAAAATAAAATTCACTTTTGACTTTACTTGTAGGGGAGCTACCATAAAAAAAAATATTTCAATGTTTAACTTTACCACTTTTTCCGCATAATTAATAAACATACTTATGCTTTCTATTACTTATAGTCGCTGAGTAAAACCGCGGACGGACAGACAGACAAACATGGCGAAACTATAAGGGTTCCTTGTTTACTACGGAACCCTAAAAATATAATTAAAAGTTAAAACAATATAATTTCATACTTTGCCAGACAAATAGTATTTTAATTTAGCCCAAACCAAACAGATATTCCATAAAACATAATTATAAGCTTTTATTTTAAAACGACATGTCAGATGTCGACGAAGTTTTGTAATTTCAAAGTAATTGCATATATCAAGGATACTAGTTTTTACAGTCCAAATATGATCTTGAAAGAGAATATGTCTTTTATATTATTTTTGACCTTCTACACCCTTTTTTCCTTTAAGTTCAAATTTTGAAGTCAAAAACTAGTTACTTAAATTAAATCTGACTTGTCGTTTCAAAATAAAAGCAAGACTTATCAAAATCGCTGTTATGAAAAACATTTTACATATTGTCCATGAGCATGAGCATTAATAACACTAAACTACACCAATTTCATATTATAAAGTCCATTAGAATCAATTTGCAAAATATTGTAAAGCGAACTCCAACTGAACCCCTTGACTTGCCGCCAATTACTCCCATCAAAATCGATTGTGTAGTTTAGTGTTGAAATTGTTTTATACGATACATGCATTGGTGTTACAGCTCGATAGTCCACTATCGATAGACTATCGGTATTTATACTATAAACAATAGTGTCGATCGATAGTATCGATCCTCACGATGAACTAACTATCAATACTATCTATAGTATTGCGTTTCACAAAAATTAAACTATAGTTTATGAAACGCCATATTATCGATAGTTTGTTTGCCATCAGGATAAATACTATCTATAGTGTTGCTGGAAATTAGCTATCGATGGCCTATTGATACTTTGACATTTTTCGATAAAAATATCGATTGTAAAATTATAGATTTTTCGGCAACACCAATGCGCACAGATAATCCAAGACCCAAGCAATTGAAAAAAAGACTAATTTCCAACTTGCCCTGGAATCGAATCCAGAGCCTCCGAGTGGTGGACTAGCGTTCCTAGCTACCACTACTGGTAGCTAGGAACGGAGGCACTCGGAGGCCACGGAAAGTCATCGTTATAGTGTATGTTTGGCAGAGAATAAGTTTATTTGCTAGGCAAATTGGAAATTCCCAAGGGAATGCTTTCACGTAAAAAACCGTTCGAGTGCTACGATGCTACAGTCGGACAGACAGTCGGAAAGACAGTCGGATAGACAGTCGGATAGACAGTCGGACAGACAGTCGAACAGACAGTCGGACAGACAGTCGGACAGACAGTCGGGCAGACTGTCGGACAGACAGTCGGGCAGACAGTCGGACAGACAATCGGACAGACAGTCGGACAGACAGTCGGACAGACAATTGGACAGACAGTCGGACAGACAGTCGGACCGACAATCGGACAGATAGTCCGACAGACAGTCGGACAGACAGTCGGACAGACAGTCAGACAGACAGTCGGACAGACAGTCGGGCAGACAGTCGGACAGACAGTCGGACAGACAATCGGACAGACAGTCGGACAGACAGTCGGACAGACAGTCGGACAGACAGTCGGGCAGACAGTAGGACAGACAGTCGGATAGACAGTCGGGCAGACAGTCGGACAGACAATGGGACAGACAGTCGGACATACAGTCGGACAGACAGTCGGACAAACAGTCGGACAGACAGAGAGACAGACAGATATTAGCGTCAAACTTATCAGTCTTATAAACAGCCATCTTTTTGAAGGGGGTTTAAAAATATAACGATTTTAGTTTTCAAGAAATCAATAATGAAAACTAAAACTAAAATCGTTATATTTTTTATGGTTTTAAATCAAATAAGTACGGAAATTAAATATTTTTCGTGGCTTTCAAGCAATCGAGATATCAAACACGGAAATGAAATATTTTTCGGCAGGTATTTCATTGAAATTTTCTACTCATGTTAGGCGGTCGGAAAATAAATCGTACCCTCAAAATTCCGTGCACAAAATTTGACAGCACGCATCGTAATTGATTAGCGTTTTGGATTGATTGATTGATTATGTAGATTTGCGTCACTCCCACGCATTTATATTTAAATCTCATATTTTTACGTCCCTACATTAAGAATCCCCTTACCCTAGACTTTTCCATACAAACGTAGTCTACGTTTTATTTTGAGACGACGTGTGAAATTTCGGTAAAAATTGTAATTTTTAAGAAATTGCAATTATCTAGTGTTATAATTGGTTTCCCACAAAAATTATGAACTGGAAAGATATTTTATTTCCAGTTCATAATTTATATAAGGGTGTAGAAGTTTTCCATACTGATAGTCAAATATGATAAAATACACTAATTTCTCTTTTAAGTTCATAATTTTACTGTAGGAATCTAATTATAACCATAGATAATTGCAATTTCTTTAAAATTACATAATTCTGCCCATATTCAATATGTCGTTTCAAAATAAAACGTAGACTACGTTTGTATGGTAAAGTCTGATTCTGTCCAGGGTAAAAGGACCTTTAAGTGTCGAAAAATGAGATGCTGACTTTGCTATCTGTTTTTATCTCGTAGAAAGTATCATATTCCTCGATTTGGCCAAAGATAAATATAATTAGTGACGTAACAGATACCAAATGCCGTAGAAACTATAGGACGGCCCGTAAATAGGCAAAACTGGAAGTTACGGGTCCGCACACAGAGACGGCAGCACACACGACTAGCAAAGAAGTGACAAACGAAGTGATGATTCGAATATGCTTTAAAAATATATATTTTTATTAATCTGAGTACATACTACTTTATTTTAATAATAGTAAAAAAAACCCCGTACTGTTAAGAAAATTAAATGTCGCAAAATAATGTCACTTGTCATGTCATATCCATTTCCAACGTGATTTTAAATATATTTAGGTTTCTATAGGAAAAAAAAATTTGGATAAACTAATTCAGTGTACGCCTCCAAAAATCTTTTTTGCACAAATTGTACTTGAACTTCGACCGTTCATGAATTGTATGGTTCATAAATTGTAAAAGTAAAAAAATATTTGAATAAAAACTTTGCAAATGTACCTAATGAAAATTTTAAATTAAAAACATTTACTTCACACACTTGTAAAGCTTACTGAAAATCACGTATTTCCTGGAACAAGTTTTATAAAATTTTCGCACTCTATGATGAATAGTTATTATTCGTTCAAGATAGTTAATAATAATACTAATTTCATAAATTATTTCAATCATCATCATTGATTTCAATAGAACGCTAACCGTGCCCTTAGGCGCTATATCTCTCTTTTTGGTTAGCCTCTTTTTTTAACATTGTCCTAAATGAAACACCAAGCTTTTTAAACTATGCTCGCGTTGAAAACAGCGGCCGGGAAGGGACTCCCAAAAACTATGAGGTTATAGGTAATAGTCTAATTATTTCATCCAAATCCCATAAAAATATTTGTTTGGACGTTAAGAGAAAAGTATCTACTTTAAGGTGGTTGGAAAATAGAGAATTCGTCAAAATTTTGCGGTGTCACGACGCACAATTCGTGCGCTCTAAGATTTCCACTGACCCCATAGAAAGTAAAAGCCAAGTTGCACAATGATAATTACCAGCCATAACAGCGGTAACTATGTCAAATAAACAAAGGTCTGAGCATCAGTTGTGTAACTTAATTATCTTTGCGGTTGCTTGAAAGCTTCGGATTTTGTACTAATGAACTTTGAAGATTGTATTTTGGGATTAGTTGCGAAACTCCGATTTTACATCGGTTACCTAAGTATATTGTCTTTACCGTTATCTAGCTAATATTATATAGAAAAAAGGTTTGATTGTATGTTGAAAATATTGAGCCAGAACTTTTGAAATAATTTAGGTAGTCTAAATACTTAGTTTACAATATACATAACAAAAACCCAGGGGAAAAAGTTTTTCATATTGACGGTCTGAGTTGCTCCTATAAGGATTGGACAGGGTTTTTGTTACATATTGTTTATCTGTGATTTATGCAATTTGATAAATCGGCCAAGATCGAGTTAGCCTCGCCTATTAGGGGTTTTATTACATTTACAATTATCAAACTTATAAATTTTTGACACATTTATACAATATGTAACAAAAATCCTGTCCGATCTTTTTAGGAGCAACTCAGACCGTCAATATGAACAACTTTTCCTATGGGAGCAATGCTTGAAACTCGAAGAAAATCGACATTTCATACAAAGTGCCGGGCCGGCCGCAAACTTTTGTATGAAAAAGATAATTTTTTTTCGTGTTTCAAGAATTGGTCGCAAAGAAAAACTTGTTCAAATTGACGGTCTGAGTTGCTCCTACAAGGATCGGACAGGATTTTAGTTACATTATTTAAATAATAGTGATAAAATATTTTAATTTTTTAATAAATACCTATAGCGCCATCTAGTGACAAAGAAGATAAAATATTTTGAAACAAAGAATTTTGAAAGAAGAAGAATACTGACCAGGATGTGTATGACGTGTCCACATATGAAGCCGATGAGGACGGTTCCGATGCTGCCCACCAGCCAACCCGCGTTCTTGAAGGCCAGTGGCATGGCCAGCACTCCTGACCCCAGCGAAGCCTTGAGCAGGTGAGCAAGAGCTCCGAAACTCCTGAACAAGAAAGAAAGAAAGTCCTCTCAGTTTAAATTTACGTTCAGCACCACCTGAAGGTTGTCTGGTAGAAAAGGCCTACGGCCTTAATACCGCCAATTACAATTTCATGTAATAAAGTTAATTAAATAAAATCAAATAAATTCTAAATAGTATATGCATAAATGAAAACACTCTTTAACCGACATAAAAAAGAGATTGTCAATACGATTGTATGTATTCGTGTGTATTGTATTTACGCGATATCTTTGTCAATTGTGAACCGATTAAACTGTTTTTTTATTTATTTATTTTAAAGCCTTCGTTTTTTAGTAGAAAGTCTATTTAGTTGGTTCCATATTAATGTGGTGAATACTTTGAAGGTATGAAAGAAACTTCTCAAAGAAAAATACGTCCGTTGTTTTTTTTTTGTTGTTGTAAAAATCAATATTTTTTATCAATGGATCAAAGGCCAACCTTTTCAAATTATACCGACAGTCCAAGATCCTAGGGCCCCAAGACCTTACTTAATTTCTCAGAAACCAAATAGTTGGGATTGAGTAGAGTAAGTATATTGACTATGAGTGTAACGTACTTGCTAGCTTGGACCGACGGCCAATTAACAGGCACCCGGTGCTAAAGGTAAGTAAAAATTGTATTCACATTTCTTACAGTCTCACTACTGATTTTTACGTATGTTTTAGAGAACTTAGTTTTTTTTATTTTTTTTTTTTTTTTGACGTGACAGACATAGGTTGCCTCGGACGGCATTTCCTATTCCACCCGGACAAGGGAGAACTTAGTTAAAAACTTAAAGTTAATATTGCTAGACACCTTCTGTTGGCGGTAACTTTTACCAGACGCTTTAAGACGAAGTGGTAGCTAAAGTGGCGCCCTCATTAGAAATAAATTGTTTAAAACTAAATATGGTGATAATTAAAAATTTGATTTGTATAAATGTCTAGAAAGACCTTTAAACTATTTTATGAGTAACCTTTGAAAGTAATATTGGTAGTTCGTCTAGCTTTAAAACAGTTTTAAAATTAGACGAAGAATTTTCACTCCGGCTCTTTGTAAGGCTTGCTTGGGGATACAGATCCAACACGTAGAGCCCCTTGAATAGGTTTCAGCTGGAGAAAGATCTAATGCAAGAAAAAGGGAAAGGTCTATGGGTTATGAAATGAGATATTGCATTAGGAACGTCACCTGCCTGCCATAATCATGATTACTGACTATTGTAGGCAAGTAGTGGATTGCCGCCCACCAGATGCCCCCCCCCCCCCAATCGCGCCGCCGACAATAGTTGCCGGCAAAGGAGCAACACCGGGTGCAGGCGATTGAGGGGTGTCGAGAGGCGTGCTGCGCTTTCTCCGAAGTTACTCGCGGCGATGCCCTTTAACACTTCCACCTCTGGAGCAATAGCTCTAAAGACTCCTTTCTGCACGGCCAATTAAGGCAATGCAGAGCTGAGAGCCCTGCGAGCCCTCTTAGGTCTCCACCTCGACCAATGAAGACACATCGGGGACGAGGGCTCTGACCAGCTCTCTGGAGCACTCGGGTCCGTGGTGTCGTTACTCACCAACAGCTGCCTTGCGCGCGTTTTTATTATATTGGTGTCCCACAGCTGGGCAAAAGCCTCCCCTTTTTCCTTCTACTCGTCCCTATTCAAGGCTACAGTCCGCCGTTTAGTCATATACGCATCGAAGTAATCCCGCCATCTCAGCCTCTTCTTATTCTTATGTAGAATATGAAGAGATAAATTTATGTTCCCGAGTTAAACAATATCAATCCTATAAAACATACCTTTATTCCCGAACCCGGCGCTTAGGATTCGCACAATAACGAGAACAATACGAAATCTCATGACGTGATAAATGTTTGCCATATATCATCCACGCCCGCTGCCTCCGGCGTGACTATTGTGGCTTAATGGGGATGAAAAACCTGTCCAACAACACTTACCTATTCGTTTGTCACACTTTTGCGGAGTTGCGAACATTACAAACTACACTTATCATAATAAATAATAGGTATTGGGTTGTTCAGCCTCTTTTCAGACGGTCATTTCCTACGACCTTTCTTCTCTAGAGACTCAATGCCTGGAGGAAGTAAACAGACCGACAGACTGATATTACATTAGGACCCAAGATCATCATCATCATCCGAGCGTATTCCCGGTTGCTTCCTCAGCAGTAACGCTTCAGAGCCCGGGGTCCGCTATCTTTACCAAGGAGATTTGACGAGGTTGCTGGTTTTTACACAGAGCGACTGCCGTCTGACCTCCACAACCCAAAGGGCAAACCAGGAACCAATCCTTGGATAGTTTGATGATCAAACGCTAGGTGGCGTTCGGGACCCACAGTTTTACGTGCCTTCCGAAACACGGAATCATCTTTCTTTTCGGATAATCAGGTGATTTAATCCTGCAATATCCTATCCAGACTGGAAACAACTTTTCACAAAGTATGCTTCCCAGTGGGAATCGAACCCATGACCTCCGGGTCACAAGGCGAACGCCTTGACCACTGGACCACGGAGGCAGTCTACATTAGGACCCAAGATTTTTGATACTATATCTTGGGTACATTAGGACCCAAGATATAGTATCAAAAATTAAAACCGACTATTAGTAGATTTTTGCTTAATAGCACGCTTATCCGGTGGACGCAAGGACATCAGGGAAAAACAGCTAGCAATGTAATTTTTGAAATGTGCCAATTGAGCTCTTTCATTTGATACTAAACACGGTATGATTGAATATTTTTCATTTCTTAGATAGCCAATAGAGGGCGCCATTTTAAATTTACTTTAACATCATATAGCTAATAATAACCAGCGGATAGCCAATACACTTCTAATGATACTTCATTTGTTAAGATGCAGATGGATGCAGCATGGATATGATAGAAGATACGAGGGAAATAAATACATACATACAAACAAACATACATACGTACAACACACAACCCTCCTTTGGCTTTAACGTAGTTGGGTAAAGAAATGACTCTTTAGACTATGGGACTATATTTGCCATGACCGACGGCGAAAAAAGCCATTGCAACAAGAATGACGATAATGTGACGGAAGAAATTCGATCTTATATTAAGACCGTTCAGTAGGCGAGTGCTTACTAAAATCAGACAATTATAATAATATGACAAAGCCCTTCTTGCGAGTAGGCGACCAATACTGTGAAAATGAGTTTCTTTCGGCGTTTCTTCTCAGCAGTGGTCTTTACGAAGCGCTGGTATCGGTAGCTTTTCTTTAAAAATAAATTAAATTTGAATATACTTTACACGTAACATAAATATACTTATTGACGTGTAAAAGTGCCTGTGAAGGTCTAATTACTGTATAAACATTTGAATCTTTGAATCTTTGAATCTTTGAATCTTTGAATCTTTGAATCTTTGAAATCTCTTCATATTTTCATCATCATCGCCTTTTGCATTCAGTCTAGGAGCACGACCCTCTATGTCTATGTCTGTATAACTAGACCCATATTTAGCCAGAGCGATCAGAGGATTTGGCTTTCACTCTCATTCATATTATACTTTAGACACAAGTCTTTTGTGGTTGTGGCGCTCTGCTGTTTAAGCCAAATAAATAAATAATAAATAAATATATAGGGACAAATTACACTGATTGAGCTAGCTCCAAAGTAAGTTCGAGACTTATGTTATGGGATACTAACTCAACGATAACATTTTTAAAAAACGATTTTATAACAAATACATATATAGATAAAATCCTACTATTATCAAAGCGAAAGTTGTAACGATGGACAAAAGTTGTGATTGGTTTGAGCTCCTGCATTTTTTTTTTTTTTACAATCAAAATAATAGCAGCATAGGAAACCAGCTGTTCCGTACGTTGTAAGTAAATGATCTGACGTCAACAACTAACTATTAAGAAATCGAAAGAAAAAAGAAATGACAATTATCAAGTGATATAAATATCCAAAGAAAAATAAATGATTTGACTTTGACTTTGACTTTGTTGCTCCGGGATGTTGTTGTTTATGAACACACAAATAATAAAAAGCTAATAAGATAGGACTTCTAAGAAAATCAATACATTCTAATATACTTGTGGCGACACAGCCACGCTACCGGCAAAACTCTGTTTTGCTAGTAGCATGAATGGGCCGGCTCGTCCGGAGAAGTACCACACTCTCACAGAAAATCGACGTCTGAGTAGTAGCGTCACCGCTCAGTCGGAGCTCCCCCTCCCCTCCCCCTCCCCTTACATCTTCCCTTCCTGAAAGGTCGGCAACGCTTCTGTTACACCCCTGGTGTTGCAGTTGTCCATAGGCAGCGGTGATCACTTACCATCAGGTGACCCGATTGTTCGTTTGCCGCCCTATGACATATAAAAAAAACTTACGATGTGTTGGACTCCATCGGTCTGTGGTCTGCTGGCACGTAGGGATCCAGATCTTCTCGGGAGCCATTGTATGCCAACTCTACCCTGAAACAATACTTCAGTTGTAAATCAGATAAACTTTCTTAAACTATATAAAAATAATAATTGAATCGTCATCATCCTCACGTGTTCCCGGTTGCATCCTCAGCTGTAACGTTTCAGAGCCCGGGGTTCGCTTCCTGTACTAGATGATTTGACAAGGTTGGTTTTTACACAGAGCGACTGCCGTCTGACCCCCGCAACCCAAAGGATGGACCAGAACCAATCCTTGGAAAGGTTTGAGAGCAAGCTCTAGATGGCGGTCTGACCCATAGTTTATACGTGCCTCCCAAAACATGGAATCGTCTTTCTTTTCGGATAATCAGTTGATTCAGGCCTGCAATATCCTAACCAGACTAGAAACAACTTTTCACAAAGTATGCTTCCCAGTGGGATTCGAACCCACGACCTCCGGATCACAAGGTCAACTCCTGACCACTGGACAACTGAGGCAGTCAAAAAATTATAGTTAAATAACTTAAAATTATAGTTATACTGAGAGAAGAGATTCAATTATGGGATAAGTCTGCCGTTATCAATTTACTCTTAATTTGTCCGTATATATTTATAATTTATTTATTTATTTATAATTGATTAATTTATTGTTATTGTATGAAATTGTGTGTGTTTCATATAATGTTATTACAAAAAAATATATTACAGTGATTTGTAATTGATGAGCATGAGTATGAACGATTCAATTTAGTGTTGCCGTAATCGATAGTTTCAATCGAAAAATGCCATAAATCATCGATAGTATCGATAGTTTGTGTACTACCGATAGTTTATGTATTATGAGAAGCAAAACTTTATTTTTAACTATGGCTGGAAATACTAAAGCAACCAAGTTGCTGTTTTCAACCCCAAGTTATCTCGTTCATCCCGGATAAGTAGTACTTAAATTTGGCCCATTCCGAGTAGTTATTCCAAAGTATTAATAGTTTGTTCGTCGTCGAATCAGAATGAATACTATAGATAGTGCCGGTTACCAACCGATACTACCGATATTATCGGTTTTATTAAAATACCGATAGTCTAACGACAGGCTATGGATAGTGGACTATCGAGCGGCAACACCACACCAACACTATTTCAAATGCGTAAACCTTGCATGCACAATTATATATTTATATACACTATAGACTTTCCTCTTAAGAAAATAAACTTCGACATCAGCTAAGTTCAACAGTCTGAAATGTTTTAAGTTGTTCGCATAATTTCTTATTAGCACTTTGATTAAGTTGTTTCAACTTAGCCGTAATGAATTTTGTTGAAAAATTTCTAGACGATACTTGAAAACTAACTTAAATAAGTTGGTCATTTAACGTGTTGGATTACAGGCAATCAGGTTAATGGAATGGCTAAAAAAGTAATCTTTTAGATTATATTGTGCCTGACGACTTTTATAAGGCTGTATATATTTAAGAAGCATTTCACTTTTGGTTGGCTGTCTCGCTCGCACAATCGAAACATTTTTAAAGATTGTTAAAAAAATGTGACTCATTTGTAGAAAAGTGTTTTATTAACTTTCAATATAATTACATATATGGTAGATAATTGTAGACATGTTTTTTTATTGTTTATGTGTGTGAGTATCGAGAATTAGGTCATAAAAAATGTAAAATTTAGATGACCTAATTTTCGATGTAGTCAATGTCTACACAATATACAAACATGTCTAAAATATCCGCAATATAATTATATTGAATGTTAATAAAATACTTTTTTACAAATGAGACACATTTTTTAATAATTTTTATAAATGTTTGATTGTGCGAGCGAGACAGCCACCACATAACAGGTATGCCCTTTCAAACGACCAGTACTGTAGAGTTTATTAAGTACAGACATACAGACAGATATTCACCCGGGGATTCACAATTTGTAAGAAGAATAAATAAAATCTGTAAGGTCATTAAGACTCGAAGGTAAGGTCTTAGTTTGAGCGCACATCGGTTTTTCGAATTATCGTTGTTCGAAAAACTTTTCATCACAAAACCGTTTATCATTGGTCGGTAAAACAAATGATACCTTGATTAATGAATGGGCTGTTTACAGACAGTTCAATAAAAAGTTTAAGAACGGCTTTGTTGGCGTCGTTAATGTGCCTTTTTGACACCCTACGGAAAAAAGGGACTGTTATAAGTTGGACGCCAATATCTGTCTGTATCTGTGGCATCGTAGCTCTAAAAGTGGTCGAAATTGTACTATTTCTACTAGGCTTGGCCTCGGGGGTAAAGTAACTTTAACAAGCGCTGACGTGCAAAAGGTTAATTTATCTAATAAATCAATAAAAACATACCTAATCACCAGCATAGCTGCCCGGGTATCGAATGGGCACCCTCCGAGCTCACACCAACAAATGATTCCCCTCGATATAAATCGAAGAGGTTACACGAGAATAAGTTAACCCCAATCTATGGAGCAATGATGAAATGTTTATTTTTCATTGCATCATGTCGCATTATGGTTTTGCATTGTTAAAAAGATCTCAATCGATTTATAGTGATATAGTTCCTGAGTGACTAAGCTTCGCTCGATGGGCACACTGGTTACTTGGAGGTTTTTGGTTTGATCCCCAGTCAGGGAAAGTTAGAAAGTGACCTTCATATAATTTTTCAAAACTAAAAACCGTCTTCACCCTCAAATTAAGCAACCGATTTTGATTAAAATATTCTGGAACCACCTTTCAGACAAAAATAAATTTCCAAATCGGTTCAGGCGTCTTTGAATAATCGGTGAATAAAAATAAAAAAATTAATGAAAAATTGCGACGAATTGATAACCTCCTCCTTTTTGAAAGTTGGTTGGTGGAAAAATTCACGTAGCCCCTTAACCTCACACCTCAATAACTTCAAGTAATACTTGAATACGCTGGGTAAAAAAGGCAGCAAAAAATGCGATCTTATTTCTATGTTTAAAACCGGTCAACTGCGACTCGGATTCGTGAGCCCAGAGTTCCGTCATTATGTTTATTTTATATCATTTGAAATTAAACTTCTAATATTGAAATGATGAAAGGAGATTTAGTAAAAGGGTTTAGGAAGCAAATATGTGGAAGAGTGGGTCAGGGTCACTCTTGAAGAATACACTGCGACAAGATTATATACAAACATATATATTATCACGCCTGTTTCCCACTGGGGTAGGCAGAGCCTAAGGACCTCCACTTGCTACGATCCTGACAGACCTCTTTCGCTTCATCTACACTCATGATGCCCGCCGGTTACGGGTACTTCTGACATCTCCTTTTTTAATAACTTTTGCAATCTGATCGCGGTACGTTGTACAGATTAAAATAGAAGTACCTGTAACCGGCTGGCATACATGAAGAGAGATGAGTGTAAATGAAGTGAGATAAGTCTGTCGTGATCGTTGCAAGTGACAGTCCATAGTCTCTGCCTATCCCTGTGGGAAACATGCGCGATATTATGTTTGTACTAATATTGTAAATGCGTAAGTTGTATGGATGTAAAAATAATCTTTCAAAACTAAAAACTGACTTCAAAGCCAAACTACACAACCGGTTTTGATAAAATCTATATGAGACTACTTCGTAAGTATGCCCATTCAAACAAAAGAATTTTCCGAATTATACCAAGCGTCTTCGAGTCGTGGGGGAAAATACATACAACCCGAAAGGGAGTAAATATACTAATCAATGTGAACAACTTTTCTTATGCGACCATACCTGAAATTGCAAAAAAATTTCACTTCCATTCAAAATGAAATACCTACTGCGCCAAAATGTATGGAGCTGCAGTTTTTTTGCGATTTCAGGGATGGTCTTTTAGTAAAAGTTGTTCACAATGATTAGCATGTTTACTCTTTTGGGTTGATATACCCTTAATGTTACACGTTGTACAATGCGACACAAATAAGTTGAACAAAAATGGCGGACTTCAAAGCATTTTGTACAAATTCCCGACACGCAAATTCAAGTTATTTGTGTCACATTGTCATAATCATAATCATTTATTTGTCAGACATGAGTACAAAAGTTGTTAGTTTACAGTATAGGGCTTCATGCTGCGCCGTCAGGCATACAAATTTTGTTATTTAAAAGTTAGTTATAAATTAAGTCAATTTTAATGTCGTTACAACTATATAAAATTTTATGAATGAAGAAATTATTACATATTATTTTTCTCTTATTTAAAACCAATTTTTACATTATATTTTGTTCTGGGCATAATAAAGATTCAAGTATAGTCAGAGTTTGTCAGATAAGAATTCATCCACAGAATAGTATGTTTTGTCAATTAAAAATTTATGTTTAAAATTTTCTTAAAATTATTTGTTTCCCGGCAAGATCGAATATGAAATGGCAGTTTGTTGAATACTTTTGGTGCCATTGCGTATAAACCTTTGTGTAGGAACTTACTTTTGGTACATATAAGTTGCAAATTACTGGAGCGTCGTTGACTTTCCACTTGACTACATAAGTTGTTGTTCTGTTTAACAAACATAGCGACTTCATAGATATATGTGTAGGCAGGGAAAAGTTAGAAAGTTTAAATTATTAAAGTGTGGTCTGCACGACTGTCTTTGTTTTATATTAGATATTGCTATGACACACTTTTTCTGTTTGCTGCTAGAAAAAAATTGTACATATTTACATTTGATTTGATAACCGCCTTTTTTAATTCGTTTTAAAATAGGAACATCGTACAACGAGCACAATTATTACTCATTGTTTAAACAGAAAGAGCGACACCATAACGATATTTTTTTTAAACACTTTACATACCTAACCCTAAAAAATAAAATTCCAATGCACAGTGGTATTTGTCCTGTTATTCGATGTCAGGCAGACATGATCCAGTTTGTAACCAATAAAATCCTTATTTTTAGACCGTCAGTTGTAAAGACCCAAATTCCAGGGCGAATTTGTAACAGTGAGTTTACAATGATTTCATTTCACTTCGAGATATCTATATAATAGGTTGGGGAAAAAGTCTTTTCGCATTTTATATGAAAATTCAAAACATTTTTAATATAGTTTATTTACATTTAACTAAAGTATGTCCATCTTATAGGTAGGGACATGATCCCATTGCTATAGAAATTTTGGGGCTTCTGATCAAAAAACTGCGTCAAGTAGTTTTGGCAGTCCCCTTGTGATGTTAACCTGGCACTGCCTAAAGAATTCTGAAGATACCGAAACAGGTGGAAATCTGAAGGTGCCAGGTCAGGACTATACGGCGGATGCATTAACACCTCCCAGCCAAACTCTCTTAATTTTTGCTGAGTGGTTAAAGATGTGTGAGATCTAGCGTTATCATGATGAAAAACCACACCCCTTCTGTTGATTAATTCCGGCCGCTTTCTCTCAACTTTTTTTTTAAACTCACCCTCTAAAGGGGTGAAACGGGGGTCCAAAGTTTGTACGTAAGAACAAGATTAGTTTACTAGTTTATTCTTAACTTCGCAACTACTCCTGGTGCTTATGAATAAACACTTGTTTCAGGATTTTTCAAAATTCAACCGCTAAAGGGATGAAATGGTGTGAAAGGTAAAGGGAAAAGCAAAGGGAAGGAGGAACAAAGTTCGCTGGGTCTGCTAAGCCTTTAAATACCTACCAAATAATAAAGATTGTTATATTTTATAGGTATTCAAAAAAAATTACATAATAATTCGTAGAACAAAATAAATAACGTTAAAAACCAATCAATAATCCTATTAGAACCATTTTTGACTTCAACGCAAACGAAGTCGCGGGTTAAAGCTAGTAGTTATATAAATTAAAACCCGACTAAGGCAAATGCGCTTATCCAGTAAATGCAAGCACAGCAGGGAGAACCCGCTAGTAATGTATATATTTTTGAAATGTGGTATTTAAAACCTACGCGGTATGATTCGATTAAATTTATTATTTAGTTACTTACTTTTTAGTCTACGCCATATTAAATTTATCGTGACGTCATAAAGCCTATATCATAGAAAATACAAGGGAACAGATGAAATACATACATACATACGTAGCGGCGAAGCACATAACCTTTCTTTTGGGGTCGTCTTTTAACGACTGATAAGAAACAAACTGAAAATTATGGCCGTAGCCAGGGTGGTTTCGGGGGTAGAAATCCCCCCCCCCCGATCTCTCAGAGCAATGAGTGTGTGGAGGTACATACCTAATTTACATACATACAGCCTATTATACTTTTGAATGTAATTATTGAATTACTTATATCAAATATATTAAATATAAATTATGTATGATAATAAATTATGTATTGGACATTATAAGCGACAACTAGGTGTCTATTTAGGAAGTAAACTAAATTTCAATGTGCAAAGATTTAAAATCAACAACAAAACGCTGCGGCATTATAAAAAGGTATAGCTATATGTGTCAGTGAGAGGCACCTCGTCGCATGGCATAACATTTTTAAGGTTCCGTACCCACAGGGTAAAAAAGGGGCCCTATTACTAAGACTCCGCTGTACGACTGTACGTCCGTCCGTCCGTCTGTCTGTCACCAGGCTGTATCTCATAAACCTTGATAGCTAGACCGTTGTTTTTTTTTACAGATGATGTATTTCTGTTGCCGCTAAAACAACAAATACAAAGAACAGAATAAAATAAATATTGAAGTTGGGCTTAAAAAAAAAGTGATTTATTATAGCTAAGTCAAAGTCAAAGTCAAAGTCAAATCATTTATTTATCTTTGGATATTTATATGACTTGATAATTGTCATTTCTTTTTTCTTTCGATTTCTTAATAATTAGTTGTTGACGTCAGTTCATTTACTTACAACTAAGTTTACTGCTAATGGTACGGAACCCTTCGTGCGCGAATCCTACTCGCACTTGGCCGGTTTTTAATTGTAACTTATCTCTGGCTCAAAGCCCCCCCCCCCCTTCGAAACACATTCCTGGCTACGGCCATGCTGAAAAAAGGTCTTAATACCTACAAAGTCAAAAGCACACAAAGTCATTCTTGACGAAATGTACTTTACTTCATCATCATCAAGTCTTTTTGTCTCCACTGCAGGAGCGCACGGCCCTCTACTACCAGAGCCATACTTGGCCAGAATAGCCAGAGGACTTGGCCTACACTCTCCACGCTGGCCAGACGGGTTGGAGAGGTCTCATTGATATTTATAAGCTTTGTTTAGCTTGTATTCCCTAAGTCGCCTTCTACGACATCCACGGGAGGACTCGGAGTGGCCCTATTCTACTCTGACGGTAACCACATGGCAACGGTACTTTACTTACATCATTATATTTATCTTCCTATATAAAACAACTCACGTGGAACGGAAAAACATTGAATGCTTTGACGAATGGCAACAAAATGAACGTGTGACAAATTCGATTCGTCAAGCAGTTTTAAAGATAAACGATTGTATTGTAACTAGATCATTTTTAGCAGTATACTTATTTTTATGAAATGTTCTATTATTTTACTTGTTGCCTCGTCTTAGCAATTACAGTGGACTTACACATGGCACTAATGACACATAGCTATACAATATGTAACAAAAACCCTGTCCGTCGTCCGATCCTTGTAGGAGCAACTCAGACCGTCAATATGAACAACTTTTCCTATGGGAACGATGCTTGAAACTCGAAAAGAAATAGTCATTTTCATACAAAATTGTTAGGCCGGCCTGGCAAAAAAATGACGATTTTTTTCTTCGAGTTGCAAGCATTGGTCCGATAGGAAAAGTTGTTCATATTGACGGTCTGAGTTGCTCCAACAAGGATCGGACAGGGTTTTTGTTACATATTGTATAAGCCATTATCCCCACCCTGACTCGAACATAATCACACGAAAATTGGATTTTTCAAATTGTTAACAGTGTTAATTTACAAGTTATTACCTTGGAAAGATGGTATCGTACTGCTTTACCAATAGTTCCTGTAGTAGGTACAAATACAACCCTTTTAAGGTCACACAAACATATTTTGTTTGTGGTCACATTTCACAGTTCGCTACATCCATCTTTTACCACAGAATAAGTACTAGTACTCACGTACAGAAGTCTTACTTAGAAAAGAAATATCTACTTAATGTGGTTAGCGCTATGGTTTAATTTAGCTCGCGTCAGAACTTCTCACCGCTTCGTTTAGATACCTAGACATCCATTGCAAGCCAATTTCATTCTTATTACTCTGGACAAACGATTCATGTAACTGAATTCCCCTTCAAAGTGGTCGCCGCACGTATAGTAATAATGTAGGTATATTTTCGATACCTAAACAGGGAGTGACACAGGCCGGTTTGTACGTTCTTTAGAACGTACTTATTTATACACTTATAGATTTATCTATAAGTGTACAAATAAGAGTATATCTACTTACGAAACGCTCGTAGGATCTCTGTTAGCTAGTTATAGTGCTCAGCACTTTAAATGATTAATTAAATGTTCATTTGGTACAAATAATACGACTAAATTATAAAATTGCATTTGGATGTCAAATTCTACTTATCAATGATCACTTTAAAGTGGTTCGTATTCAGTTTTAGCAGCCTTCGCGGTGAATAGCCTTCTATTTTATCTAGCATTAATTACATTGATAATTACTATAGCTATATAGTATGTTAATTAATATCACTTAACACAAGCGGCTCTTGATTAATTCTGGGGTCCAGTGCTGTGTTTGAAATAAATAATTTAAAATTCTTCGCACACTCGCGAAAAAAAAACGGACATATTTAAAATTTTGACTTGAGTATGCCCTAGATAAACCCATCAAACTATTTCATGAACTACTGTTTACAGTTTAAAGTGAGAACGTGAAGCTTTTTTTACGCACAATTGCGAAAAACGGCCACTTTTGGCGTATGTGCGTAGAAAAGCTTCACGTTAGTAGTTTGTATTTCGAGTGAAATACAAACTCCTTTCAGAGCTTGGATGATGATAAACTTATTACCTCCGATTTCAAGTAGAAACTTCTCAAATAACCGAACTCGAGTGTAAGTATCAACTAAACCCTCGAACTATAAGCGCCTTCGCTCGCTTCGCTTGCTTGTGCGCCTTAACATCTCGGGTGTAATTGATCACTTACGACTATTGTTCAACAATCTACTATTAATGAGTAACACGATACGAAGACGTTCCTAATTCCATTTAATTACTAAGAGTATTAGTAGGTTTCAGAAGTACTTAATTGCTTTGTAACGTTTCGTTTCCATCAAAGCAGTGAGCTAAACTAAATCTTTAGTGCAAGTCTCCACCAGAGAGTAATAGGACAAACTATAGATAGAATTTTTAACCGACTTCCAAAAAATGAGGAGGTTATCAATTCGTCGCATTCTTTTTTTTATGTAGGTTTACCGATTATTCGAAAACGCCCTGACCTATTTGATTTCTTATATAACCACCTCTTTCATGCTACCTATACGGAATGGGAGCGGCAGCTGGTTTTATCTCGTTTTAATTTGGATAATAATCCGAGCATTGTGATGCTGTCAAAAACAAAAAAAAACTGTTATTTACGAAAAAAATATTAAAATTTCAGAGTACGAGTAACATATAACTCTCTGAAATGAGTATCTTTTTAGTAAAAAAGTTCTATATTTCTTTAAAAGTGTGCGCCACGTCGCATCGCATCTTTTTTTTGTAATCAAGTAGGCGGCAAAACCAGGTAGGGGCGGCATATTCACATTTTGCCTCGGCTCTAAAAAATTCTAGTTTGTGGGTAAATTCGGTTTTTAACCGACTTCAAAAAAAGGAGGAGGTTATCAATTCGTCGCGATCCTTTATTTTTATTATGTATGTTTACTTTATTATTACTCGAAGACGCGTGGACTGATTTGAAAAATTATTTTTTTGTTTGAATGGATATACTGTCCAGGTAGTCCCATAGTAATTTTATTAAAATTGGTTGTGTAGTTTGGGGGTGAAGTCGGTTTTTAGTTTTAAAAAATTATTACATATTCACGTTTTGCCTCGCCTCTAAAAAATTCTAGATCCAGTACTGAGTTTGTGAGTAAATTCGATTTTTACATATTCACATTTTGCCTCGCCTCTTAAAAATTCTAGATCCGGTACTGAGTCTGTGGGTAAATTCGGTTTTTACATATTCACATTTTACCTCGCCTCTAAAAAAATTTAGTACCGGTACTGAGTTTGTGGGTAAATTCGGTTTTTAGTTTTGAAATCTGTATTGAATAGACTGATAAACTGTTTTATGTAGTTATGCCTCGGTCTTCATTCCTCTTTTAAACCGACTTTAAAAAAGGAGGAGGTAACGAATTCGTCAGAATCTTTTGTTTTTATTTATCATAAACGGTTATTCAAAGAGTGGACTGATTTTGAAAATTATTCATTTATTTGAAAGGACATACTTGTCAAGTGGTTTCATAAATTTAATCAAAATCAGTAGTGTAGTTTAAGGGAAAAATCGATTATTAATTTTGAAAAACTATCCTTTCTGCCTTATTACAGATGAAGGTGAACGTCTTCGTGTCATGCTGGTCGTGCAGCGAATTAAAACGGCTAAAATTATAAATAAATAAATATATATATATATATATATATATATATACGGACAAATCACACAGATTGAGAAAAGAAATCTAAAGTTGAGATCTATAGTTTTGGGGAGTGAACAGTGAAAGTCGGGGTTGTTTTAATTTTCCAAGCAAATAAACTTGTGGAACAGTAATCGCGAGGTCTAAGTTCGCGGCGAACCACTAGTATTTTTAAGAACTATGCTCTTGTCGGTAGAGTATAAATTTTCTTTCATTTGTCTCTTTTGTCCGCCAGCCAGTTTGACGACCTCCGTGGCATAGTGGTCAACATGCTAGTCCGCCACCCAGAGGTCCCGGTTTCGATCCCCGGTCAGGGCAAGTTAGAAAATGTCCTTTTTCAAATTGTCCTGGGTCTTGGATGTTGATCTACAATATATATGTATTTTGTAATAAAATATAGTATCGTTGAGTTAGTATCTCATAACACAAGTCTCAAACTTACTTTGGGGTTAGCTCAATTGGTGTCATTTGTCCCTATATATTTATTTATTTACGATAAAAAAATCTCGAGCTCCTTCAAGCTTCGAAAGGCGCGTTAAACCGTTGATCCCGGAACTGTAATAATTGTATGGCAGTCCTCAATCTATGTCAGATGCCTTTAGGCAGCTTGACATGAGGATTGGCCACTTACACACATGAAAAATGACCACAAAGTTGGTGTCAAAAATTATCTTAAGGTAGCTTTTCGTAGAAAGCCAGCTCTAATCTTGTTAGCTTAAATTGAGAACCATGTCTAGGCCCGAATCTAGGTAACGTTATCATGTTGTAAGTATTATATATTATATAATGCCTATTTTCCCTTCCTTATTAAATGACCTTATTTTTGACGTAGGTACCCAATTCTAGATTCTCGATGAACGCGGAATACTCCACAATTTCATTAATTACATTAATCGGGTCAGAAGTCCCAAGGGGAATCATGGAAAAATTAATGAGATGGCCACGGAGCAACTATTTAAATAGATAGCAAGTCTTCTGAAGCACAGAATTAATACAAGTTTTACATAAAGAACGGAATCTCCTAAGGTCCCGCGCAATATACGTCTCCGTTCCCCGTCCTCACAGCTCTCCCCCGCACTCGCCTTCCCTCCTATATATCAATTCTGGCTGAAAAAAGGAGTACCGGGTGGTTTCTGACCAAGAATGATGATGATTTCTTAGCAGGTCGTCTCGGAGGACCATTTCATCTCTTCCTGTCGATATCGTAATCGGCAACGAAAGCATCCCAAGAGAGCTGATGTCAGATAGGCGTTCAGTTTTTAAACTATTATTTACAATTTCATCTTCACGAAAACAGTTTTGATAAGTGTAGGTAGATATTTTGATTATTGCTCCTAACAGTGTTTTCTTTTCGTCCCAATGGTCTACTATGAATAAATGCTTAGCATTATCTGTTTACTTATTTTAACATATAATTACGTCTTTGCACACCTCCCAGCAAAAAATTATAATAAGTCAAAGAAGCCTACTTTCAGTGTATGATTAGTATGGTATTTTCATATATTTTAGCGTCGCATATGACATTTACCTACATCTTAGGCATTTTATAGCGTATGCACACACTTTTCGACAAGAATTGCAAGTGTAAACTAGATTTAAGTTTAAAAATTGTCATGAAAACATGAAATAATGAATATAAATATAAATATGAGTCGCAACTCATATAAATTAGTCTAGTCACCAAATGGATAAATACGGATATTTGTCGTATTTACTCAATCTACTGAGTAAATATTCAAATGGGTTGATTTAGTAATTATGCACCGTCCATCACTAGCTGTTACGCGGCGCAACTTGCACCCCGTCCGTTCCGGCCCTAAGTCCGTCCGTTTTGGAGACGCCACCTAACCCGGTTCTCTTGACATCAGCCAACGCCATGGAGTCTGTTTAACGACTTCCAGACTGCCTAGGGGAAGTCGGCACCCGGTGGAAGTTTTACAGCGGCTGGAATATCAAATGGTGAATCCGGAAACTTATGGCCCCATAGCTCTACTCTCTAATCTAGTGACTTCTTTGGCATCGAGGGCTGGTTGTCTGAGAATAAAGTTACTGCTTTTTCCAGATGTGTGGGTGGTGGTACACGGCTTATGTCTCTCCACAGCAGAAGTCACGGTGTAAACGTGGGGCAAAGGTGGTGGTTCTAAGGTACCGGTGATAATACGGCAGGAGACATTTAGTGCCACATCTAACTCCTTGGCGTGAACAGAGCGCGCCCAGACTAGGCATGCGTATTCGCCCAATGAGTAACACAGAGATAGACAACTTGAAGGGAAGGTATGAAGTGTTAAAAATAAATAAAATAAAACTGTGTTATCTATTCCTGGGTTTGTCTGTTCAAAGGCCCAAATTTCATTACGTGGTCCTAATAGTCATTATGACGTTTTATTGATACCACTACAGCCTAGATGGAACTGTCCCGGTGTTTGTATATGACGACCTGTGTGGTCACATGCCAGAATGTCACACCGGAGGTCTCAGGTTCAATCCCTCGTTCGGTAAAAATGGAAAAAAATATTTTTCAATTTGACCTGGATCTTAGATGTTTGTAAATTACATTTGTTACAATACACGGCACCTAAGTTGAACGAAAATGGCGGTCGTTGTTGCACGTTGTTTGTCCTTTTAGAATCACATTTCTTTAAAATTTCTTTTTGAACTTCAATTCAACTGTTTGCTTTGAAAAAAGACCAAAACTTCTCTTTTAACACTTTTATCTCCAATTAAACATGCGCCGACGGCCGCCATTTTTGTTCAACTTACGTGCCGGGAATTTTACATTTCTATAGATAATATTGTACACTTCTAACAAATTGTTTCTGTTAGACCATGCAGCATGTTATTTATGTAAATAAACAATTTATGTACAATGAGAATACAGAGAATACATAAAATAAAAGTTGTACAAAGGCTTTATACTTATCTCAAAAGAGAACTCTTCTAGTAGACTTGTGAGAGAAGATGTTTATGTAAGAGCATACGGGCATTATCTATTGCTGCAATAAAATGGTATGTAACAGGCATGAATCTTGCACACTTAAATGGGCCTTAATAAAAGCAAGTTTAACAAGCTTATTTAGCTAGCAAAAATTTACCCTCCATAACTTTTTAACTCGCTGAAACGATTTCCATCAAATATAGCTAAGAACCACCTTGATCATTAATCAAATCAGCTTTCAGGTCCTTCGTTAATGCGCTATGATGTCACAGAGAAATATGCAGACATATCAAACTTATAATAACACCCTTCTTTTTCATCGGGGATTAAAATTACTACTTTTCAATACGCCTCCGCTGGGGATCGAATCCAGAACTTCAGTAGTGACGGACTAGCGTGTTTTAACCACGCCACGGAGTTCGTCATCAATCGAATAAGGGTTACGTGACAGGTATAAATAGAAATCGTCCTGTATTTTTTGATTAAAACTAACGTGAGACTTAGACATTATTAATAAAGCACGGGTTACTCACGTAAAGAGTCATCTACTGGCCGACATGTTTCGACCTCATCCGGAGGTCTTCATCAGGGCGAATGTGACGCGCTCGTGCACAAAGCCGCTGCACGACACTGTGTGTCGTGCAGCGGCCAGCAGCTGACTCTTTACGTGAGTAACCCGTGCTTTGTTAATAATCGACCTGTATGTTTATGTCGTCACTATACAGATATAAATAGAAATCGTCCTGTATGTTTATTTTTCAACCTTTATTTAGTTTCACCTGTCCCGTTGTGTCTGTAATCAAATGTTGCAAGTGAAATTTGACCCACTTCCCGGTTTCCGATCGAGCTGAAATTTTGCACGCATACGTATATTGCGTGACAATGCAATATTATGATGACATGGAGCTGATCTGATGATGAAAGGTGGTCATGGCATGTCTCTGATAAAATAACGTAACTCCACTGAGTTTGGGTTCGGTTGATTCGTCCTTTAACCTTTGAAACCGACTTTATAAAAAGAGGAGGTTTCTCATTTCGACCGTGTATATATTTTTTTTTATGTGTGTTCGCTGATAACTTCGTCGTTTATGAACCGACATTGATGTTTTTTTTTTTGTTGGAATGGAGATACCATAGATATTTAATCTAAATCGTTTGTGTAGTTTGAGCGTGAAGATGGTTTTTAATTTAAAAAAAGTATTAGGTCATTGTTATAGATAAAAGAATAATACCTATTCATTTATTCATAATACATTAAACGTCAAATAACTATACAAAAAATTGACATACATATGTGTACTTCAAAATTCAAAATAAATTATACCATTAAATAATCAATATGAGTTTTTTAATTGTTAATTTTTTAAGTAGGTAACTGATTAAGTCCGCTGTTTGTTAAAAGTATATTTGTACTTTGGAACAATAAAGTTTGATAAAATAAAATAAATTAATTAAGATAATTTAATGTCCATGAATTCCTCGACTGTATGCCTTTAATGTAAGCCACCGCTTTAAGGGGCTACCTGAATTTTTCGGGGTCCAGTGCTGCCCCCGTTTGAAATAAATCATTTGAAAAGAAACGGAGATATCAATTAAAATCTGGTCTTGATCAGACCCTGGATAACCCTTCAAACTATTTTATAAACTACTGTTTACAGTTTAAAGTGAGAACGTGAAGGTTTTCTACGCACAATTGCGAAAAACGGCCACTTTTGGTGTATGTGCGTAGAAAAGCTTCACGTTTTCACATTAATCTGTAAACAGTAGTTCATAAAATAGTTTGAAGGGTTATCTAGGGTCTGATCAAGGCAACATTTTTAATAATATCTCCGTTTCCTTTCAAATGATTTATTTTAAATGGGGGCAGCACTGGACCCCGGAAAATTCAGGTAGCCCCTTAATTGGGTTTTGTATGATGCTAGGCTGGGCGCGAGGGTGATTTTTTAGGCAGTCTATTGTAGACCGCTGGGCCAATGATAATGATTTGTTAACTTATATAAGTCCATGGTCTATGTAATCAAAGCTATAACTATGTTCAAATTATTTACCTTTTACAAATAAACAAAATTGTGTACTGATTGACTATTCGTTTCATAATAGCGAAGGTAGGCCGCATACCAGAGCAAGGCCATGGTGATTCATAAGCACTTTGTTATGCAAGTGACTATTATATTGAGTTAAGCTTTTAATTCAATCGTACGTTGTTTTTTGCTTGAATAGGATACGTGGCGAAGTTAATGTAATCTGTGATATTATGTGACACACAGGGGATAGACACTTTAAAATCAGTTTTACTGGCTTGGAAAATTGAAAAAAAATCCACGAGGACATCATCTAGTGTCTAGTGATGAGTGACGATACTAGGTGCATATTTTAACCTATGACGAATTAATATTTATCATTTTATTATATTTTATCAAATTTTATTGTTCCAAAGTACAAATATCCTTTTAACAAACAGCGGCTTTTAGCATTATAAGAGCATTAAGCATTAATATAATTAATATCGTAGCGCCATCTTTTATTTGACAGATAAATCAAAAAACCCCTACACAACATAATAATTCATTAAACATAGTCAAAAACTACCGCACGGAAACTTGATTTCCCGTAAAAATACCGGATCGAAATCGGTTTATCCGTTCGAGAGTTACGATGCACAGACAGACAGACAGACAGACACAATTAAATTTTAAAAGACATTATTAGCCAACTATATTTTTAAAGTAAGTACTTAACTATATGCATTTTAGACAGAAACTAAAATGACTAGGTTTAAAAAAAATTGACCGAGCGAGCGAAGCGTCTCATTTTCGAGATTGGCCAGTAATGCTTATGTCCGGCTGTCGGTCTGTTCTCGCCTACAGGTCGCATTTCTCAACTGATTCTCGCGAAATTTTGTTGGAAGGTTTGAAAATTCTATAGATATTTGTCGAAATTTTTCAAAATGGCGGAAATATCATACTTCAGCCATTTTAAAAATTTTCATAAATATCCTAAAGCTTTTTTCTTACCCTTATTAAACGCAACTTCTTGTCTTAGCAATTTTTTTATGCGATACACGTCAACAGAGCCACAGAAAATAAATAGGCCAAGGCCAATGACAATTAGTTTGGGTTTCGTTTGCCGAAGGTTATTAACATTTTGTTATATTTTTATCAATCAAATAAAACGTTTTACCATGACTTTAACCTTAAGCATGGACCAACAAATCTTAATATAAGAAAAAATATCATACAAGCACAGACTTTTAGAAACAGGTAATTTGGTTTGCTATCGAAAGTAGTTGTTCGAGAAAAAAATTGTTCAGCTGGAATATTTTCAAATGCAATGAGGGAGTCTGAAGGTCGCACCAATAAATAAATAATAACCAAGCCGTTGCTTGACCTGTATGCCCAGATCTCACCACGGTTTTTCGCTCAATTGTCACATTGACCTTGACACGGGGCTGCCAAACTTCATCGAGGATTTAAGTAAAAAAATCTAGATAATTCATATCAAAAGTCCACTAAAATTGATTTGCAAAACAACTTCCCGCCAAAAACTCTGCGCGCCATAATTATTTTCGTGAAATTGTCATATTGACATTGACATGGGGCTGTCAAACTTCATCGAGCATTTAAGTAAAGAAATCTAAATTTATACAGCCAAGTCATTATAACGCAATGTATGAATAAAATAGTTACTTGGAGCTGTAGGTGTCCATGTCACGGATGGGCGGCGCAGAGGGCCTGACCTTCTCCATTGTGTCGCGTGATGGTGGTACTTATCTCGTTGTTGTCACCGGCCTTCTATGCGCATTGCCACGTACTACACTTTGTCACCTGCAACGAAACATGATTAATTTTAATAAAAAGAATGTACATCAGGAAAAATGCTGCTGCGCTTTTAACAGCAAATTTAGTCTATGATAATTAATTGTTCATAAGATGTGTTTCTTAGGGAAAGTAAAAAAATAATACAGCTTTTTATCTTTTATATCCTAGCGTGTTCCTGGTTGCAGCTATGCTGCTTCGGAGCACGAGATGCGCTTTCTTATGATTGAATTTTGATAGAATGATTGATGAATATGAAAAAGTAAACTCATAGCGCATGCGTTGCATTTGTCAACGCATCAAAACTATTAGCAAATTCTCAGCTTTCACTGACTCTCACCATTGTCTCGGGCTGTTTACAATGAAATCATTTCAAAACATTCACACACATAATCTTAAAAATAAATGACGTAACGTGACAATTATTATGCATTCAATCTTTTCAGTGATATTACGGTGTTTTAACCCTTTCACCGCGAGACTTTATATCAGTTGCCGTGCCCCCAGCGCGAGGGGTAGTAAATCTAAAATAAATACCTACAACCGAAAAGGGATGTGGAGACTTCAGTTATGTGCAAAACGGGCATTTTTTTTGTCGGAAATATCCGACGCTCGCGGAATGAGCACGACAATGTTTGTCGGATAAATCCGACGTTCGCGGTTAATGGGTTAAAGAAAAGTTTATAAGAAACAAGAACCAAAAGTGGCATAAAGTTTATCCGTAGGTACTCTAAAAGACACGTTACGTTGTCGGTCTTATATAATTAAATTCACATGCATGGCACACATTTAAAAAATAAAAATAATAAAAGCAGTGGTGTCGTAGTTACTCACAATAACAGGCAAATAAAGAATGAGATATCATTTAGAAAAAAGGCGTTCACAAAAACTATTTCATGTCTATTTAGGGATAAAATATATGATATTTAGATTTATTATTCATAAAGTGATACCTAACTGAACAGACGAGAAAAACATATTCAGCCTGTCGATTTTCGTTATTTACGATATATAACAGTTTTTTTGTTATTGCCAGGTTCCATTGACAAAAATGTTTAGATGTAGCAACACTCTTAAACTAACAAGATACACGTTTAAAAACTAATACCTGAGAGCCATTTATGGCTGATAAAGTATACATTTTTGAAATGTGCTAATTAAAATGTTATACCCCACTAGATATTGAACCAAAAAAAAAAAACTCGCACTTTTTGTAAGTAACATTCCATAAATTACTTGCAACCAAATTATAGCCTATGTCACCCGGACAATAGTGACAAATAGATTGATATCTCAAATTGTCAAAATTGGTAAGTAGTTTAGATGTTACTGTGGAACTGACATAAAAACCCACATACATTAATACAAATATACATACATAGACTAAAATCATTACCCTTTCGATTCTCTATGCCGTAGTCGAGTAAAAATACTTGATCTGACTGACAAGTGCATTTTCATGGGCAAGCACTTGATTATCCGAAGAACGTTTGTTTGAAATTGCCCTTTGTATGTAGTAGTGTAGTAATTCACATACATATTACACATGTATAATACAAATATTCACGTCAATATATTATGTGACATATTCTTTGTTAGTTTTCTTTATAGTTGTGCTACTTTTAAGTGGGGTCTGATGGTTCAGTTTTATAACTATATGTATATTTTATTTCTTACTTAATTACTATTAGTGACCGAGCAAGCGAGGCGAGCGAGGTCTTCAAATCGAGTTGGGGCGAAAACACATTTTTTTGTATGTATGTCAAAGTCAAAGTCAAAATTTTTTATTCAATGTAGGATAAATTTATCTCTTATTGAAGGTAATTTTTTTTTTAAATATTATTTTAGTGCAAAAGCTAAAAACTACTAAATGTTTTATTGTATGTTTGTATGTATGTATATACCGCGATTACTTGAGGACCGAAACTCCACTCAAGGTGAAATTTGGAAAATATGTACCTACATTTGATAGGAAACGGAGACATCATTTAAATATATATATACGCCTATAAATATATACGCCAAAAGTGGTCGTTTTTCGCAATTGTGCGTAGAAAAGCTTCAGGTTCTCACTTTAAACTGTAAACAGTAGTTCATAAAATAGTTTTAAGGGTTATCTAATGCCTGGTCAAGACCACATTTTAAATGATTTATTTTTATTCAAATGTTTTTTTTTATTCGGAATAACATTAATAGATGACGGTATAATTGCAGCTTAAATTTTTGGCAGAATAATTACTTTTAAACATCAATTACACATATATTTTACAATATGTCACTAGATGTCGCTGATACGAAAGTGATTTCTCTGAATCACGGGGTCGGCTCCTTCGCAAGATAACTGTTGCAGCTCAGAATAGAAGAAGAAAGAAGGTTGGAAAATCTGTTTTCTTAACGGTGTTGAACCGCGCATGAATGAATAATAATATCATGATTTCAATGTATATTTACTATTCGTATTTTTAAGCCCCGACAAAAAAGAGGAGTGTTATAAGTTTGACCCCAATATCTGTTTCCCTGTATGTCTGTGGCATCGAAGCTCTCGAACGGATGGACCGATTTCGATACAGTTTTTTAAATCTGAAAGCATGTTTTCTTGCGATATTGCTTAGCTATGTTTGATGATAATCAGTTCAACAGGTCAAAAGTTATGGGGGGTGAACGCTTGAAAGTCGGGGTTTCTTTTTTTAATTTGCCTGGAAAATAAACTTCTGCAATAGTAATCGCGAGGTCTAAGTTTGCGGCGAACCACTACTTTAAAACAAAAAGGGGTACAAATTTATATAGCCTTTCGAAAGGCACTCTACTGAGAAGAAACGCCTTGTTGCATTGGACACAAGTTCCAAGGGTGTATATTATATGTAAACAGTTTAGCCGAAATGCACTTCATGTTAGTGAAAACCGCATCATAATCGGCCCAGCAGTTTCAAATTTCATCGATTTGTTATTTATTTTTGAAGAACAACAAGCCGGAAAGTGCACTCTAAAGCAACACATATACCTCAGGATATAATTGGGAACGAGAGGTACAGTAGACAAAAAATATATTCGTTGGGGGGACTTAACAAGAAACAAGTATATATTTTCATTTAATACATACAAACTACTAAGTCTTTATTTTATATTGGGTACACAAAGACCTAAAGACATGTGAAAAATCTTAAGAAAATGTTATATCATTGTAAGATCTTCGAAATCTCTGGATATACATATTTCTATGACATATTTATTTATGTCAACCAAAGATATGCCAACAGCACCTTCTTGTCTTGTTATCTTAATGGTCCATAAATACAGCCATAAAGGGGTGCTGTAAGTATGTAAGGCATCTGCAGATTGTTGGTAGTTACTTAAAATTGTATTTTAGCATGTGAGACGTGATCAGCGGGGCAAGCATGGTGACGGCGACAAATTTTATCCTTGTTTGTCGCATTTCGCGTAATTTACCGCAACGAACATAGACAAAATTGAGCAACAAAATAACTTCTTTCATAAAACGTATTTTATCTCATGTCTAACTCCCATGCGAGCATGGTTTTGACAGGTCAAAGAAGACATTTCGACGGTTGGCAACGTGAAATCGTGTAAATTTTAAGAATGCCCTTTTTAAATTAGGAATTAGTATTTTAGATTTTAGACAGAAGAATATCTTATAATATGCAGCCGGCCTTGGACATAAAAAAAATACACGAAACTAATCTATTTTTAAAAGACTTATTTGGAATAAAGATTGCTAGATATTGCTTTATAGGATTTAACGTTTTTTTTCTTTCGGTTGTGCTGATACTAAGTTGTCAGTTGTTTTTTAGGCTTCATGGCCAAATAATTATCTACATCCATTTATTACTTTTATGTTTCACTAGCATTTTAATGAGTTTGAACACCTAAAATCAGTTTAATCATCATTATCACCAACAACACTCAAAATGGGAGATTATCACTAAAACCTCAACTCAAGACACCTATTAAGAGGATTAGCGTTGGCTTTAAAGAATGATAGTGGATAATTTGAGTGGCTCTTCAGAAGTCGATTCAATGCAGACTAATTTTAAACTTTCAACATTGTCGGAAACCAATTTCAACTTTGAGCATGATTTAATATTTTAGGAACATTCGAATCCAAATTATATTGACTGGAAGGTAATCTTTACTAATCGTTTTAGGTAAATTTGTATTTGCTCGTCCACCCTTCAAGTTAAACGATTAAATTTTTTAACGAGTATGGTTAAGTATTACAAAGATAGATACCTGTAATACCATCATCATCCGAGCGTATTCCCGGTTGCATCCTCAGCAGTAACGCTTCAGAACCCGGGGTCCGCTACCTAACCAAGGAGATTTGACGAGGTTTCTGGTTTTTACACAGAGCGACTGCCATCTGACCTCCACAACCCTAAGGGCAAACCAGGAACCAATCCTTGGATAGTTTGATGGTCAAACGCTAGGTGGCGTTCGGGACCCTCAGTTTTACGTGCCTTCCGAAACACGGAATCATCTTTCTTTTCGGATAATCAGGTGATTCAAGCCTGCAATTTCCTATCCAGACCGGAAACAACTTTTCACAAAGTATGCTTCCCAGTGGGAATCGAACCCATGACCTCCGGGTCACAAGGCGAACGCCTTGACCACTGGACCACGGAGGCAGTCGGATACCTGTAATACCGAAGAGTGATAATGAGCTAAAGATTTCAACTAAGGTTCTAGATAAATGACACTTTATAAATCTGTTTTTTTTTTGCTCAAAACGTGTCAAGTTTCACAGTTTAAAATTAAACTTCAATTTTCACATTAATTAGTGAAAATTTGCTCCCAGATAATAGACCGCGTCGAACAAAGGCATTTAACAGTCAGCTCCCCCTGGGTGCGAGCCAAACTGCCTATGCAGAAATTTGCAAGTAAATTGCCATTTAAAGTAAGTACTACAGGGTGCATCTAGTATTTACCCTGGTCGATATGTAATGTTACTATTAGCACTTGAGAGGTTTTTGAACAACCTCGCTCTGTTCCTCAAGAGTTGATAATACAATTATTCGTCCCCGAATAGCGACTATAGCTTTATTAGCGCAAACAGTAGCCGTCACTTGTTTCCCGCTTTAACCGTTTTAGTGGTACGAGGCTCGCAATTGTTATCAAACGCGGCCAGAACGGGCGAGCGGACGCGGCGGCCATATATTGCCATTCCGTTCTGAAATTTTTTTCAAGTGAGTCATTTGGATGTTTGCGTACTACTTTCTGTTTTATACGGTTAATGGGTAATTTATTTAATGAAATAAATTTAATTTTTTAAATGAAATTGTACAAGATTTTGCGTAATTAGGGGGCCGCAATTTGTAATGAATTAAGGAACCCAGACTTTATCGACTAAACTAAACTTTAACGACCTCTGTGGCGTTATAGTGACCATGCTAGTCCGCCATCCAGAGGTCCCGGGTTCGATCCCCAGTCTGGGCAAGTCGGAAAATGGCCTTTTTCAAATTTTCTTGGGTCGTGGTTGTTTATCTATATATGTATTTATTATAAAATATAGTATCGTTGAGTTAGTATTCCGTAACATAAGTTTCGAACTTAATTTGGGGCTAGCTCAATCAGTGTTATTTGTCCCTTTATATTTATTTATTATTATTTATTTATTAACCTTCGACGAACAGACTTTACTTCTATGCTACATTTGCAAACAAAAAACTTTCATTGTTTTATTATAAAACACGGGATATTTTTTTATTATATTCAAACCAATATCCGCCCAAATCAAGTCGATATTGACAGATGTAATAGTATCATTTTACTAGATGTCAAGTTGATTAGCGTGGATAATGGTTTAAAACATGTGATAAATTTGTCCATCTTTTAATAAGTCTGCAAATATTGACCTTTCTCTTCCGGAGGAGATCTTAAAAACTGATAGAGAGAGAGAGAGCTTAAGCGAAAATTCTAGGAATCATGTCAGAAAGCGACGCGGTTACAACCTTACACCATTTTGATTCCCTTTTCTGCCTACACTTATCATCACGCTGAACATGACTTGGTGCGTAAATGATTTTAGGCTATGTTTACTCCGCAATAAGTATGTAGGGTACTGAAAGGGAAAAACGGTTTTTCGGCTTACCGTTGGTCGCCAAAGTATATTTTTTTTGAGCGAATGGCTTTGTGTTCAACAGTTTATCGGACAAACATAATTTGAGTTCTTTCGATGAGTTCTTTCATTTCCATAGTATAAAGTTTCGACCACGATTCAATAATATTTAAAAATAAAAAAAAAAACGAAGCTATTCAAAAAGTATTCAAGTACGGGCACGAGTAGGTATACAGTTTTAAAAATTATACGATGATGGCATTTGTATAAATATCTATTTGAAAATGTTATTGATAACATTTTTTTATCACTTTCATTTAAAATGCAACCCACGTAGAACATAAACCCTAAATATAATTTAATTCGATTTTAATGTACGTCATTATGACAATGTGTTTTAAAAAAATTAAAACTATCAGTATTTAATGTTTTCTTTATTACTCGTCACCTTGATTACGTTAACAAACCTTTTAACCGCCCACATTAGTCCACTGTTGGACTAAAAGGCTCTCCAAATAAATGAACGGTTTGCCTATAATCCTTACCCTAGGTTGGGGCATAGTAAGGTAAGGTAAGGTAATCGGTAAGGTACCGATCAAATGTTATGTCGGTCAACTGTTTGTCGCATAACTTTGGTACTTCCGGTTAGTGATTACAGTAGAACTACAGATGGTACAATAAAAGTCTATCCCACAAAACAATTCAAAGTAACGCCGAAGGGGCCTTCTCACAAAACTAATAGGCAAAAAGATGGTCGAGTTATCAAGTGACTATAAGGCTGGTAATTATTTCGCAATGAATTAACATTGCCATCCTACGTGGCAATGGTTTCAGCCTTCTGGGCACTCTTCCGCAGGGGCAAGATTTGCGGGCCATTTCTTATTTATAATAGTTTTTGTATAAATGTTATTTATATTTAGTATTTAAGTTTATTTTAGTTAATCAGTTTTAGTATAGTGTGTTATTCATTTATTGATTCATTTTAGTTGATATGTTTGTTACAATCATTGATGAATCACACTAACGTTATAAAGGCGAAAGTTTGTGAGTGTGTGTTTTGTTTGTTACTTCATCACGCTCAAACGGCTGGACTAATTTTGATAAAATATGGTGTGCAGGAAGCTGACACCCTGGATTAACACATAGACTTTTTCCACGAATAACACCACGGGGTGCAGCTAGTATTCAATAAAATAAAGTAACGTCAAGACGATTATATTTTGCTAGCACTGTAAAAAAGATATCAGATCTCATAGAGAGCCAAGCTCCTAGCTCTACACACTCTGACCTATACTCTCTTACTCTTATGTTTAGTAATTTATTGTAACTACTTATAAGTATATTAATTTGTATTATATCTATTATATAGAGTATAGAATATAGGTCAGAGTGTGTAGAGCTAGGAGCTTGGATCTCATAGAGAGCCAAGCTCCTAGCTCTACACACTCTGACCTATACTCTCTTACTCTTATGTTTAGTCATTTATTGTAAGTACTTATAAGTATATTAATTTGTATTATATCTATTATATAGAGTATAGAGTATAGGTAGATCTCATAGAGAGCCAAGCTCCTAGCTCTACACACTCTGACCTTTACTCTCTTACTCTTATGTTTAGTCATTTATTGTAAGTACTTATAAGTATATTAATTTGTATTATATCTATTATTTTGTGTGTTATGATTTAAATTATTTTGCGTCGCAACAAATTTTCTGCTGTATCCCTATGGTTGACAAGGATTAAACGCTTTTAACGTTAAATTCACCATTTTAGACAATTTTTATCGTGGATAATAAAGTTTTTAAAAAAAAATAGCGCGAAAGATCAGGTTAAAATAAACTGTAGGAATTTTATGGTTTATTTAATGTTTCACATATTTTGACTCGTAAAACTATACAACTATGAATGTACATATTAGTGTAAGATAATAATATTTAAAGAATGTATTCTTATTTACTCGGTTTATCTATAGCGTCTATAAAACAATGTATCATGTGTCATGTTTTTTAAAGAGTTAGTATCAAATGATTTTAAACGCAAATAACCCATGTAGTTAATATAATACTGCGTTTTGTCAACCAAATATTTCCTTTGGCAGGATTGGTCCTTGGGACCCAAAAGTTGATTTAAGGGGCTACTTGAATTTTCCGGGGTCCAATGCTGCCCCCATTTGAAATAAATCATTTGATAGGAAACGGAGACATCAATTAAAATTTTGTCTTGACCAGGCCCTAGATAACCCTTTAAACTATTTTATAAAGTACTGTTTACAATCTTATTCGTCTGAAAATTTTAAATTAAGTCTTGGTTTCCTTTCAAATGGGGGCAGCACTGGATCCCGGAAAATTCAGTTAGCCCCTTAAAGTTAATTTTTCAATTAGTTAAGCAGTTGTGAAACAACAAAATTTTCTCCAATTTTGTTCTTCATCGTAAAGTAATTTTTTTTTAAATAATTGGCATAATATTACACTTCGTGGTGCACTTCTCTTATTCATATTGAAACAAGATAACGTCATTGAAATTAGAATAAATAAATTTGTTTATAATATTTTCTTAGTCTAAAAATTATAGATTCATTTTTTTATCAATTTAAAAAAAAAGAATATAAACAAAGTTTAGTTTTTAATTTTTAAGACGTGATCTTGTTAAATATAAATAAGAAAAAGGCTTCACGAAATGTGATTTCTTTGCCAAATATTTAAACATTTATTTACTCTACAATGAATACAAAGTACCAGAAAATTTTGTTGATTAATATAATTGCATAAATTATTGAAAAATTAACTGGAAGATTTATTTGTAACAAGTATAAATTTTTTCCATTTTTAAAACACGCCTTTTTTTCTATTTTTTTTTTTAATATTTAATACCTTACAATCTTATACTAAAATTTAAAGTTACAGATAGTGAAACGTATAATAATAAATAAAATATTTGTAACTTATATGTCAATTTTTTTATTTCTTATGTTTTTACTATATATTCGCCAAATTTTATTCCAGAATTGTTTTCCAGACATTCGATATATGCGAAAATGATACCAAACTTGGCTTACCGAGTACTTATTACGTTATTATTATCCTCGGACTTCGTTTAGGCTAAATACCCTTCCCCCCCACCTGCATGTTAGGAATGTAAAGAACAATCCTGCCGAAGGGAACCTTTGGTTCAGAAAAATCCGTATTCTTCACTTTTTTGTCGTGTGCAGATGCCACTAATGCAGCAACTCGTTTCAAACGGAACTCTCGGACTCAGAACTCATTTAAAGAGCAACCCGTCTAAGTTGCAAGTAGTTTCAAATGTAATTTTGATTAAATCACGTATGAGCGAGCCCTATGAATAGTTAATATTCGTTCAATGGATAGTTAATATTAATACTAATTTTATTTAGAAGAATGCAAACCATGCCCTTAGGTGCTGTCTCTCTCTTTTTGGTTCGCCTCTTTTTCGAGCATTGCCCTGGTTGAAACACCAAGCTTTTCAAACTATGCTCGCGTTGAAAACAGAGCGGCCGGGAAGGGTCGCCTTAATAGAATCACGGGCTATACTAGTTCACTACAGTATTATGAAATTAAAATAAAAAGGCAGAACACAAAAAAATTCGGCATTTTCATAGAAAAGAGTGCAGCCGACCGGGCAATTTGTATGGGAATGTCAAATCTGTTTTTGGCTTTTTGGTTGTTATATTAATTTTATTATACTAACGTGATCTAGTCAAGCCTTTGGTTCGATTTATTACGGGTATGTTCCTTCCACGTTGTAAAGATAAACGCCCAAAACCCAGGACAATTTGAAAAAGGTCATTTCCCAACTTGCCCTGACTGGAGACCAAACCCAAACCCTCCTAATAAATAAATAATTTCCAAGGAGTCCTTACCACTTCCGTCACAACATATTCGCCTATCACTCACACTGCACAGTTCGCCGCCTGAGAGGCTTCTGTTATCTGTTATCAGTCTGCCGACAGTTTTCTTACGACACGTGACTATAATGAATGAGGTAGGTACACTTTGTATGAATTGGTGGCCGCGTTGCGGCACAGAATAAATACTAGTACTCACGTACAGAAGTCTTGCTCAGAAAAGACATTCAAAGAAATATCTTCTTAATGTGGTCAGCGCTATGGTTTAGCTCGCGTCAGAACTCCTCACCTCTTCGTTTAGACACCTAGATACCCATTGCAAGCCAATTTCATTCTTATTACTCTGGACAGACGAGTCATGTAACTGAATTTTCCACTCCGGAGTAGTCGCCGCGCGCATAGTAATCATCTATCTATATAAATATATATAACTTAAAGGTGACTGACTGACTGACATAGTGATCTATCAACGCACAGCCCAAACCACTAGACGGATCGGGCTGAAATTTGGCATGCAGGTAGATGTTATGACGTAGGCATCCGCTAAGAAAGGATTTTGATCAATTCTACCCCCAAGGGGATAAAATAGGGGATGAAAGTTTGTATGAAACTTTGTCAATTTTAAACCGATCGGGCTGAGACTTTGCATGCATAAAGCTACTATGACGTAGGCATTCCCTAAGAAAGGATTTTGATAAATTACACCCCTACGCGAGCGAAGCCGCGGACAAAAGCTAGTGTAGGTATATTTTTGATACCTAAACGGGGAGTGACACAGGCCTGGTTGCGGTGCGTGATCAAATAAAACACAAACCGGCCTTAAGCAAGTCGGACTCGCGCGCAAAGGGTTCCGTACCATCTATGAGAAATCACATTTGTTGTTTGGGAGCCCTACATATTTATTTTAACGGTGCCACAAGTGGCAAAAAACTTTCTCAAGCTCCTCTGTGCTTCAGAAGGCACGTATAATAATAATAATAATAATATAATAATAATCATTTATTTCGGTCATTGTATAACCATATTATTGTTAGTAAAAAGAAACTTAAAAACCTAGTGTTAGTAGTGCGTTTATTCACAAAACTTATTAAATATATAAATTAAATTATTCAAGATTACAAAAATATTTACAATTAGTACAATTACACACTAAATTAATTTAAGTATCTGGTGTGCACACCCCCGGGGATCCCCTTCACGTCACAGTATAAGCCGTTGGTCTGGCTGTGATAATTTTTTTCATTTTCAGTCATGAAGCTAAGTCAGATGCTAAAGCAGCCGAAAAACCTGACACGTGTGTTGACCACTTACACACACGAATAACAACAAACCGGTCTGTGAAATCATAGTGTTTTGAGTCAAATATCTAAAAATCACGTTCGAAATAGATGTGATCAGTGACAAATGACATTATTTAGTGTCTTTACTTTCTAATCAGTACAAAATAATTTATTTTTATGCTAGTCTACATCCCTATTGTGGACTACCTACGTGGGACCTACAATCGATTCATTCAATTGCTAAATTGGCGTGTTCTCAATTGTAATAGTGACATTGAACTCGAATTAAATAAATCGATTGACATTGAATTTGACATTGTTTAACTACAAAATTACTACACAAAAAATGCTAACACAATAATCAAACTTGCCGACAAAAAGAGTATAGAGGACACTTAACAACAACAGTAGTGCTACTAACACTATCAAGGGCGTCAACCGTAAAAGCCTATCAAGGGATTGGGCGAGAGTTTAAATCATGTTATTAGGCGATCGGTTAGCAATCTTTCACTATTTTGATACCATTTTTCTACCTTCACGTCTGTCATCACGCTAAATATGGCATTTGGTCGTACGGCTCTGGATTCTGTTTACTCTATTAGGAATAACGACGATATAGTGTACTCTTTAATTCCTAGTCTCACCTGATGGTGACAGGAGTAGTTTTAAGTATACTTAGGCACATACCGTCTTATTATAAAACCCAGACTAACTTTGTTACTTACTTACTAACTTTGTGACATCTAGTATCACTCACTATCTCAACTATAAATGTCAACTTAATTTGGGCGGATAATGGTTTAAACCTAGTAACAAAGTTAGTCCTGTTTTTATAATAAGAAGGATAATGCCGAACATCAGGCTAAGAGGATGGTCCATTTGAAAGGTCCGTGAAAGACGTGGAAAGAATGTGTAAGGATAGATAAGAAGGAACGAGAGGCTAGTGAATGGTGAATGACAGAAAGAAGTGGAAACAGTTGACATACAGAGCCGACCCCGAATAGGGAAGTGGCAAGGAAAATTATGATGATACTTAGGTACCTAATATACAATGTCCTTTTTAATTAAGTACAAATATTTTAAGGGGCGATTCAGTCCATCATTTTGAACAACTTTTCCCAATAAATGTATACAGAAATACGAAAAAAAATTTTTGGTTCTCATACAAATCGAAGTAGTCACGTGATATTGTTAGTATGAAAATCGCAAAAAAAATGCGCATTCCGATAAACATTTATTGGGAAAAGTTGTTCAAAATGATGGACTAAATCACCCCTTAAAATATTTGTGCTTAATTAAAAAGGACATTGTATAATTTACCTTTAACCAAAGTATGTTTTTTATGTGATTTTGTAAAAATGAAAATACTCTTTTCAAATAACAAAATTTACTTCTCTTGAGATTGCAGGTACATAGAAGAATAGTCATTATCATTAGAGAACACAATGAGATACAATGCAACCTCGAATACCTATCTAATAATTCCGATAACATCACTGGAGCACTTCTGAAAAGACAATATGTAATAATGTGGTAAATACGTTTGTCATAGTATTGGAAAACAAACCACAATAATCATGAGCGTAGTTATAGCTCTCACATAGAGGGGTGAGGGGGAGATGGGTCCAATCATGTACTAAGATAAACTAACTTTTGTATATCAGTCTCACTCAGAAAAGATTAAATTGTAAACGCCAATCTCAGTCTTTAAGAAATTCAAAAAGTTCGGTAAAAAAAGAATGAATAATAAAAAATAAAATAAAATAGCCTTAATTGTTTTTTAGTTTTTTTTTTTTACTTTGTTAAAGGGTTCGGTCAGTACAGTACAACAGGTTTTTGCAACAGCTTGTTCTTTGACAAAGGTCTCTTGAGGCCGGAGACCTTTGTAAAAGGACAAAAAGAATTATAGGTTGGTACATTAATGTGAAATGTATGCAATTTAAGCTGTGGGCATTAGATAGTTAGGAAGAGTTGGCGCTGGATCGATCGATCGATGTGTCAATTCTCTCTTTTTTCTAACGGGAGGTAAGAGAATTGACATAGATTAACATATATATTAGATATGTAGAACAGTACAAGAGAATTGGTAAGAAAATTTTTGATATGTGGGTACTTGACATTCAAAAACAAAACTAAAAAATAAAAACCCGGTGAAAGGAGGCGCGTCGCCTACATTCCCTGTGTACCCTTTGGCCAATTTTGTCTATATCTGTCCGATAATCCGTAAATTCTATTTTCGTTGTATGTATGCTAAGGGGGATCCGGGCCCCCTTATATACGCCCATGACAATAAATGCATGACTACGTGATATACGTACGTTATCCATTGTAATTCGTGGTTCTGTATGCAATTTTCTGAAATTACCTTTATGATTAACATCCGATGAGCATAACCTCGACCTGTGGTGATGGTATAGTCTGACAAACTAGTCACTCCGTGAGCGTAGCCTTAGCACGAATATTTGAGTCAAAGTACCTATTATTCGTATTGCCTTCGTCTACGACTTGTATGAAAAATTTAAGTTCCTTCTAAATGCTAGCGCTGTTTTTGCATAAAAAACGTAGACAAAGACGATACGAATACTTTGTCGCAAATATTTGCTTAAGAGCGGCCTACCCGTCTTACTTTTCATACAAACGCTTGTACGTGATTATAGCGTTGTAAGTGATTTTTCTTGAAATTTTTTGAACTAACAGGTATCTTGTACGCTAAAAAATTCAGTATAAGGCTCTAAAAATCTGCTTTTTTGCACCAATTTTATCTGAAATTAGACCGTTCATAAAGTACTCATAAATCGTAAAGATAAAGAAGATATTGCAATACAAACCTCGCAAATGTAATAAAAATTATGAATAAAAAACATTTATTTCACAAAATTGTAAGGCTTAAGTGGCTACCTGAATTTTCCGGGGTCCACTGCTGCCCCCATCTAAAATAAATCATTTGAAAGGAAACGGAAATATCATTCAAAAATTAAGTCTTGATCAGACCCTAGATAACCCTTCAAACTATTTTATGAACTAGTACTGTTTACTGTTAGAAGTGGGAACATGAAGCTTTTCTACGCACATACGCCAAAAGTGGCCGTTTTTCGCAATTGTGCGTAGAAAAGCTTCATGTTCTCACTTTAAAACGTAAATAGTAGTTCATAAAATAGTTTGAAGGGTTATTCAGGGTCTGATTATTACCAAATTTTAAATGAAATCTCTGATTCCTTTCAATACATTTATTTCAAATGGGGGCAGCACTGGACCCCGGAAAATTCAGGTAGCCCCTTAATGATAAACACGTATCACCTGGAAAAAGTTTTATGAAATTTCCGCACCCTAAGAATAATTTGTTAAATTTACATATTTGGAAAACAAATACAATAAGAGTAACATTTTTAACCCTGTGAATGATAAACACGTGTTCCCGCGTTTATTTAATTTGTAAAAATATGTATAGAATATTCGCTCATTTCCAACAACTATAATCAGTATTTTCTAAATGTCAAAATAAACATATTTCTATGGGATTTGTATGAAATACAGGCTAATGACGTCATAGTTTCATGGAGTCAATATTAGTTTTTCTGCAATAATAAATCTAAAATGATCACTAACAAGTGACATTATTTTGTGACGCTATTTTCTTAAGTGTCCCCTTACCCCAGACATTGCAGAATCAGACTTTCCCATACAAACGTAGTCTAGCTTGTATTTTGAAACGGCTTGTCAGATATTGGCGAAATTATGTAATTTTATAGAAATTGCATATATTAAGAGATATAACTAGTTTTCACAGTCAAAATATGAACTTAAAAGAGAATATAGTGGATCATATCATATTTGACCTTTAGTATGGAAAACTTCTATACTCATATTTTCTTTCAAGTTCAAATTTGACTGTCGAAAACTAGTTATATGCCTAGATATATGCAATATCTTTATAATTACAAAATACTGCCGAAATAGCACATGTCATTTCAAAATAAAAGCTAGACTACGTTTGTATGGAAAAGTCTAGGGTAAGGGGATTCTTAACAGTACTAAATAATTTATTATTGACCCAAGAATATACCCAGTTAAGTCTTATAATATTATACAAGTTTATTAAATATACTTATTAATTATTGGTATCTTAGTTATTTTAAGACTTCTTTAAAACTCGGATTTTTTCCTTAAATAAATCACTTGATGTACCCTCGAGCTGGTCATAACAAAGCTGTAAATTACGTTTGTAGGTAGGTGCCGGTTTTTCCATGGCTTTCCATGTGAAAAATGGCTGTCAGTTTAACATTTGCATATGTTCTGAAACAATGCTTGAAAACAATGGCTATTTACAAGATTTACACAAATGATGATATAAAAATACTGGTCGGGTATTATAGATTTGTTCCGCATATTTTGTGGATTTCAATGATAAGGACACGATACAATACAATACAAAACACTTTATTGTACCAAAAACATTTTCATATTTGGAATACATATATAATATGGGTAACATTTTTAACGCATTTATCATACCTGCTGCAAAATTTCACCACCGCACCGCCCGCCTGAAATTAAAATTTCATCCACACCACTTGGATTGCCAACTAGGCAATCAACCACCGTACGTTTTAAAAGGAACTTTTTACAACGTATGACCGAACTGTGGAATCAACTCCCTGCAGCAGTGTTCCCGGACCGATACGACATTGAAACCTTCAAAAAACGAGTCTATATCTTCCTGAAAGGCCGGCAACGCTTCTGTTACACGGGCAGCGGTGATCACTTACCATCAGGTGACCCGCTTGTTCGTTTGCCGCCCTATAACTCAAAAAAAAAAACATATTATGAGGTACAAGGGCTGCCCCCGGGTAAGGATCTCCCCTGGGCTATATGGAAATCTTTAAACAGATTCCGATCTGGCGATGGCGATGCCGAGAGAACAGAGCCAAATGGGGTTGGAACTCTGGCAACAGTTTGTGTGACTGTGGGGTCACACAATCCATGGATCATCTTTTGTCATGTCCCAACTGCCCGACTCCTTGTACTAAGGCAGATCTAAATGTGGCTAATGACAGGGCGGTTGCCGTGGCTAGATCCTGATCTAACAATATCTAATTTGAGCCATTTCGACTTGATAAGAAGAAAAAGTTTAAGAGGCGGCCTTATCGCCGAAGCAATCTCTGACAGGCAACCAAAGAGAAGGAGTGGCGCAGTTTGCAGGATTTTAGTGATATAGGGTTATGGAATGAGGTTGGGATGGACTGATGCTGGGCTATTGCAATAGAACACAACGGCACCTGCCGTAAACATGATAACTGACTATTTGTAGGCAGGCAGGCGTCTTGCCGCTTGCCGGCCACAAGATGGGCCTCTCAAAACGAGCCGACAATAGTTGCCGGCAAAGAAGCAACAGCGGTGCAGGTCGACTCAGGGGTGTCGAGAGGTGTTGCTGCGCTTATTTTTAAATTATTTTTATTTATAAATTTAAGATTTCCAAATCATCTGCTCAGAAAATTATAATACTGTCAAAATTCCGAATAAACTAATTCAATTTATATCTTACATTGAGTTACATATACGCAGTAACTAGTTTCACGTGGTAATGTTCGGGTAAACTTTCCGTCATTGAACGCTAACAATTATTGGACAAAACACAATCAAACTTATTTATTAGGGTTTTTTTGTGTTCTGTCACTATAGCTAATATCTTTTTTTACTTTGTAGCTGCAGTGTTCTCGTTTTGAAAGCATCCTTAAATAAGGTTTTTTGTGTTCTGTCCAATGACTACTAGAGTCCAATCACTGGATGTTTACCCTAATGTAAAAAGAACATGCAATGTTGACAAGCATTTATGACAAATGTGTTTGACAGAGTAAAAAATAGGGTTGTAGAAAGTACTGGAAGCTAATTATGTGAGGGTCAAGTGGAAGACGTGTACGAACTTTCCAGTTCCAATTAGAAATTGTATAGAAGAGGCACCTCATATAACTGTATCTATAAATGATAAAATATTTTTTTAATGACCACGTTTTTAAGTTTCATAGTGACATTTCATCCAAAATAGGCTTTGTGATTCGGAGGTCGTGGGTTCGAATCACGCTGAAAAGTATATTTTGTGAAAATTTGTTTCCAGTCTGATTAGAATATTGAAGGCTTGAATCATCAGATTATCGGAAAAGAAGATGTTATCGTGTTTCGGAAGGCACGTATAAACTTGGTCCCAAATGCCCTCTAGCGTTTGCTCAAACCTATCCAAGGATTGGTTCTGATCTACCCTTTGGGTTGCGGAGGTCAGACGGCAGTCGCTCTATGCAAAAACTAGTGATCTTGTCAAATCACCTAAGCTAGGGACCCGGGCTCTGAAGCGTTATCGGCGTTACTGCTCATTTCATCCAAAATCAGCCTTTCAAGCTGTGCGAGCGAAGCGTCTCCGTTTCATTTTGGGCAAATAAGCTTATGTCTGTTTACTTGTTCTCTTCTGCAGGTCACATTTCTCAACCGCGTCAGGCCTGTCACTCTCCGTTTAGTTATCGAAAATATACCTACATTATTACTATTCGCGCGTCGACCATTTCGAAGGGGAAAATTCAATTACATGAAACGTTTGTCCAGAGTAATAAGAATGAAATTGGCTTGCAATGGATGTCTAGGTATCTAAACGAAGAGGTGAGGAGTTCTGATGCCAGCTAAAATAAACCATAGCGCTAACCACATTTAGTAGATATTTCTTTGAATTTCTTTCCAGAGTAAGACTTCTGTAAGTGAGTAGTACTTATTCTGTGTCTGCGGGAAATATTGCGTAAAGGCTCGAGAATTTTATGTTGATGCAATTATTTTTATTGACCGTACCTTGAGGATTTTAAGGTTTGCGGGGGACATTTACTCCATTTTTAACCGACTTCAAAAAAGAAGGAGGATACCATTTCATTGGATTTTTTTAAAATGATATTCACAGATTACTCAAAGACGCGAGAACTGATTTGGAAAATTCTTTTTTTTTTTTGGAAGGGCATACTTGTCGTGTAGCTGCATATAAATTTTATCAAAATTAATTGTGTAGTTTAGTGTTGACTTTTGTTGAAGTTTTGAAAAATTTTAAGTTATCTGAGACAGACTCGCGAGGTATACGTCTAAGTGCTTATTTACTTTTCCTAGCTTATTGTAATTTAACTATTATATTAGGTCTACATGATATGCTGTTCAGTGCGGCAAATTATATATATGGCGAAATACAACCGATGACCTAAACGAGATCAAATACAACCGACGACCTAAACGAGATCAAATACAACCGACGACCTATAAACGAGATCAAATACAACCGACGACCTAAACGAGATCAGTGAACCAAATCGAATTGTAGTTCAAAATCGTTTGATCGTATTTCAGCATAATTATATCTTAAATGATTGGTTTTTTAAAAGCATTACAATGCTCGTATTATTATCCAAATTAACGTGAGGGACGCGGATTCGAATCCCACCCGTGGCGAAATTTTTCATCACATGTTTTAATTTCGATAATTATATCTCTCTTTCGAAATGTACTGTCGCTGGTCTACGCTTAAACACGGCAATTGTTGATCAAAAGATTTCCTTGAGTTGATCGTTATGACTTACCTGTCGTATGCTATCAAATGAAATGACTTTATGAGCTGGTGCTAATAATATACTACATCATTACATTTCAGTAACCTGTTTTCTGAAAAAACCAAAAACATTTTCAAAACGTACCAAGTTAGGGCTCCTGCGGGTAGAAAACGGTTGAATATTTTTTATAAAACATATGTCAAATGAATTAGAATATACTCATATCTAATGACAGATAAACAATTTCGAAAAATTTAACATATACTATTAAAAAAGAATTGTCACAGTTCTTAGAATTAAAAATAAATTATGTAATTAATTCTTTAATAATATATGAAATGTTGATCTCTACGACTCAAAAATTGATTTAAGAAGGGAGCCAAAATGATTGGTGTAGGGGGTGTGGTTATAGCGTCATAATTTTTTTTAAAAAGTTTTTAGTTTTTGAGAAAACAGATGACGGAAATGTAATGATGTAGTATGTTTTAAAATTTGCTCATAAAACCCTTTCATTTGATACCCACTCAACGGGTTAAAAGAACAAAAATTCAAATTTCATACAATAAAATGATGACAACATAACCACAACCCTACACACCCACTACACCAAAAAATAAATGGGGAGCCATTCTTCTTAAATCAATATTTGAGTCGTAAGGAGCAACATTTTATATATTACTAGCTGACCCGGCTAACGTTGTTTTGCCAAAATTGAGGATTGTATGTATTTTTGTATGTTGTATCATAAAAAAATAGAAATTAAAAATTTTGTCTAAAAAATAAAAAAAAAAATTTAGGGGTGGACTACCCCTAACAGTTAGGGGGATGAAAAATAGATGTTGGCCGATTCTCATAGATACCGGATAAGCACAAAAAATTTCATCAAAATCGGTCAAGCCGTTTCGGAGGAGTATGGCAACTAAAACTGTGACACGAGAATTTTATATATTAGAAGATTAAAGAACCAATTACATGATTTATTTAACATTTGATTTATTTTTAATTTAGATTGCTCCCCATCTTAAAGCAATATTTGAGTCGTGGGATTAATTCAGCTAAAGGAAATATTTTGATCACCAAACGCCGTATATTGCATTTTTATGTCGTGTTACGTTACTAAAATTAGTATCATAGACAGACATTTTTTCACTAGAAAAAATCCTTCACTTTAAAATCTGATGCGGTCTTTGTCAAAACTGAAAGGACTTATTAAATGCAGACACCGTAAATGATGCGGCATGGAAACTGTTCAACGAATATGCAGTAGCTGGGCCTCCTTAGAAGCCGATCCCCGTCGAGTTCCCTTAGGGGTTTCTAATATACAAAGTGGAAGGAACATATTCGATATAAGTCGAACCACAGGCTATAATAGATCACTTTAGTGTAATAAAATTAAAATAACAGTCAAAAAACCAAAAAAAAAATCGTCATTTTCATACAAATTGCCCGAGCGGCTGCACACTTTTGTATGAAAGTGCCAAAGAGTTGTTTGTTTTTGACTGTTATTTAATTTTCATTATACTATAGTAGTTTAGTATAGCCTGTGGTTTGATTTATTATGGGTATGTCCCTTCCACGTGGTATACGCATTTATTACTTACAACAATTATTACCTACTTATATCGGTGCACAGCGCTTTAAAATGTCCATTTACTATTTTCGTAAGCCGTTAACTGTCAGCATAATTGGATTGCACACACCCACATATTCAATAGTAGTATCGTCATACGAAAATAGTATCGTTGAGTAAGTATTCCATAACACAAGTCTCGAACTTACTTTGGGGCTAGCTCAATCAGTGTTATTTGTCCCTATATATTTATTTATTTATTACACAAAAATTTTTGCGAGTTATTCAAATAAACTCACAATGATAAGTTATATTGAACACGCCCAGAGACATAAAATAATATTGCTTACACTAAGTTAATAAAAATAGGCGAATTATAAGCCGGACATTGAACGGCTTGTTAACCTTTATAGAACCTAATAAGGCGCCTACGCATTAAATTCGTTTCATATTTTTAAAGCTGTACTAGCCTGAATTCGCACCCAACGACACTGTCACTTAACCCAACACACGCTAATAGCTTGTTCTATCACTATAAGTGAGTCATATACTCATATCCAAATCTCGTCTTGCGTTTAAGAGAGCATTGCGTGCACATTATCTCGAAAAACTGTCAGCAGCTATATAAGTAATATTTATGTAGTTTATGTATGGTTTATTTTTGAACAATTATTTATGTATATTTTTGTGTAGGTTTATCTTCGATATATACGAGTTTGATTCGAGGCAAAGAGTTAGTGAGTTCTGTTGTACCCAAAAAATTACTTTCTCAGCGTCACCTGTTGGTTGACTGGTAGAAAAGGCCACTGGCCTTAAGTCCGCCATTAACATGTATTGTAATGAAGTTAAATAAATAAATATCACTTATAAGTGAGTCCATCTTCTGCACTCACGTTGTTTTTTATTCCTAGTAACATCAAACTGGTATGCACATAATGAATCTGGATCTACTCACAGGGAATTCCTTGCTCCGTCAGTCCGGCTACAGGGTAAAAAGTATAACTACTGTTGAGGTTTTTTTATTGAGTACTTCATGAGTAAGTACTTGAACTACTGAAGGTGAGTTAAATAGGTTTTCGCCTAGAGGTCGCAAGTTCACATTTTAGGGCAAACTACTAAGGATGTGTATTCATACTAAAAAATATGATATAAAAACTAAAATTAAACCACCAAAAAACCGACTGTAACACTAAACGATATAACCGATTCTGATTAAATTTCTATGGGACTAAAAGTATGCCCTTTCAAGTAAAAAAGAATTTTCCAAATTGGTCGAGGGCTCTTCGAGTATTTGGAAAACATACATGAAAAATAATTGGCCAAATGCGTGTCGGGCCACGCGCAGTATAGGGTTCCGTAGTTACGAATGTCAACTTTGAGTTTATGCCACTAAAAACTAATTTTCTATTGAATTTGTATGAAATTTTCCTTTTCCGAGTACATTTTATAAGTTAATCGCCTATAACTTTTTAATTTGTAAACCCTACTTAGCTCTGATAGTTTTCCTTTAAATTTCGTTATATATCCTATAGCTGTGAATTTTTTCACGTGTCTATATGTAACCCTTTAGCAGATAGAGGGAGGGGGGGGGGGGGGGGGGATTTTAACAATTTTTTTCACTTTAAAAGCAAATATTTCAAAAACGGATCCCAAAATCGAAAAACGGTGTTTTACAAACTCACAATATTTTTAAAAGACCTATTCAACGATATCCAACATGATTGGTTAGTCCAGAAAACAAAAATCACTTTTCACTTTACTTGTATGGGTGCTACACTAAAAAAAAATGTTTTTCAATATTTTTTTTAACATTTTTTCCGCCTAATTAATATACATATTCTTGCCAAATCACAGCTTTCTAGTACTTATAGTCGCTGAGTAAAACCGCGGACGGACAGACAGACAGACAGACATGATAGACAGATATAAGGGTTACTTGTTTACTACTGAACCCTAAAAAAGATTCAGAGGAATTGATAACATTTTTTAATTTTTCGAAATTGATTAATAATATGTTAACGGGACACTGCTACATAACTTTATTGATTTCACTTTGTGACTGATCGTCGCAACTTTTAGGGTTCCGTAAACAAAGGGTGCTAACGGGACCTTATTACAGAGACTGTTTATCTTTGCGTCCGTTTGTCACAGTTCTTTAGCTTTTAAACCGTAATAGATAGACACTTGATAATTTTACTGGTAATGTATTACCGCTATGCAACAAATACTTAAAATAAAATAAATTTTAAAAGGGCGTCGTCATACAAGAAAACGTTTTCTCACAGCGTTTTTATCTCGATCTATAAAAGAGTTTCGTAACGAAATAGCAAAATGGAGATACGGAACCCTACATCTACGAGTCGACCCGCAGTTGACCAGTTTATTGATCTCAACCTAAAATACATTTGCTAAATGCTTTTTTAACATTTTTATTAAGGTAAGTCATTCATCTTGTTGCAAAATAAAATTTATTAAAGCTGCTTATACCGAATGACATTCAATTTAAAAAATTGCTGCATCACTGTAAAGTATTAAATTTTGTTTTGTTAAGCTTTGTGGGTTTTATCAGACTTTAAAATAACATTTTAGTGTTGTATTTTTAACCAACTTCCAAAAAGGTTCTTTTGTTTATGCATGTTCCTTGTTCACCGATTATTCTTAAGCGCCTGGACCGATTTCAATTTTCTTTTGTTTGCAATGGTATAATTGTCACGTGTTCTCAAAGAAATATTATCAAAGTCGGTTGTGTAGTTTGGGGGTGATGTCGGTTTTAAGTTGTGAAGAATTATTATAAAACAGCAGTATGCTATATCCTCTCCATAGCGCGTTGAGTGTAAGGTCACTCAACGCGCTATGGAGAGGGCTATGCTCGGTGTTTCCCTACGTGATCGAATCAGAAATGAGGAAATTCGTATGAGAACAAAAGCCACTGACATAGCCCAGGGGATTAGTTCGTTAAAGTGGCAGTGGGCGGGACACATAGCGCGACGAACCGATGGTCGATGGGGCAAAAAGGTTCTCGAATGGCGACCACGTACAGGCAAGCGAAGCGTAGGACACCCACCCACAAGGTGGTCTGACGACCTGAATAAGGTCGCTGGAAAGCGCTGGATGCAAGCCGCTCTAGATCGGTCATTTTGGAAATCGTTGGTAGAGGCCTATGTCCTGCAGTGAACGTTATGCGGCTGAAATGATGATGATGAGTATGCTGTATGCATAGGATGTAAGCGGGAAGACGCAGGGGTGTGCGAGGTTATACAATGTGGACTGGACATACCCGCAATAAATCAAACCACAGGCTATACTAGATCACTCCATCATCATCCGAGCGTATTCCCGGTTGCATCCTCAGCAGTAACGCTTCAGAGCCCGGGGTCCGCTACCTAACCAAGGAGATTTGACGAGGTTACTGGTTTTTATACAGAGCGACTGCCGTCTGACCTCCACAACCCAAAGGGCAAACCAGGTACCAATCTTTGGGTAGTTTGATGATCAAATAGGTGGCTTTCGGGACCCACAGTTTTACGTGCCTTCCGAAACACGGAATCATCTTTCTTTTCGGATAATCAGGTGATTCAAGCCTGCAATATCCTATCCAGACTGGAAACAACTTTTCACAACGTATGCTTCCCAGGGGGAATCGAACCCATGACCTTCGGGTCACAAGGCGAACGCCTTGACCACTGGACCACGGAGGCAGTCGTATAGGGGCTATACTAGATGACTTTAATATAATAAAATTAAAATAATAGTCAAAAAGAAAAAAGAAATTCGACATTCCCATACAGAATGCCCGAGCGGCTGCACACTTTTGTATGGAAATGCCGTAAAATTTTGTTGTGTTTTGACTGTTATTTTAATTTTATTATACTAAAGTGATCTAGTATAGCCCGTGGTTCGATTTATTACGAGTATGTCCCTTCCACGTTGTATATTACGAATGTTTTAGTAAAAATATATTTACACAATACAGAAAAGAATATTAATTTGCGAGTCTCTGAGGCAGACTCGCAAATTCAAACCGTACCAGGAAAATGAAAGAAATATATTTTTTTTCCTCCAATCACGCCACTCCAGGCACGTGATATGCAATATACGGTTTCCAAATGAAATTGTGATTCCCTCAGTGAACTTGCAATTCGGCATTTGTTGGCATAAAATATGAGATGTTATTTATAAATCTTATATAAAATTGCGGGCAAAAAAGTCCATAGCTTAATAGTGAACTAGACGATACTTTTTCTATAGAGATTTCAGAGGGGATTGCCTCCACTGTTTGACATTGTACATTCAAAATTTATCATGATATCGTTTTGTCTGATTATAAATGTTGTATGTATGGATACAGAATAGTAAAATAAAAAGCCAATAAAAAGTTATCAGCTATCAAAGATTGTTTTTTTTTTTTCTTATTTTTACGCATCTTTCGGCGTAAATAAGTATTAAAAGAACTGTAAAATCTCCAGAACTAAGTCCACACCGACATGGTTTATTTATCAATAGCATTTGTAATCAAATAAGCAAATTTGCTTTTATTTGTAATCGAATAAGCAAATTTGCAGTCGTTTTTGCATAACACCCCTTTTCCCGAAGGACTTTACGTATTTTTTACGCGCTCGTTTTACTACAAATTCATCGTGCATTTCGACTCACTGCTTCGCCTGAATACAATGTTAGGTGAGACAGCATGCTTTTAGACCGCGCCCACCTGTGAGTTTGAGTCCGCGACTAGTTCAACCTTAAGATTAAATAACGTTCTTTAGCCGAGTTCATAGTGCATTGTTTATTTATTAAAAATTAACAAATTAATCATCAAAACAAGTAAAATTCAACTTAGGTTACCTATAAATACAAAGCTCTAGCAAATCTACCCCAGTGCCTAGAATGCTGGAAGCATTACCACGTTGTATGGTTCAGCAAATTTTTGGGCCAGATAAAAGGGCCAGTCCTCAGTTCACGCGTGTCTTTATAAAATTTTAGGGCAAAAGGGTCAATAGTATTCTAGTGACCAAATATAAATTAATAAATTAAATATACAGGGAAAAATAACACTGATTGAGCTAGCCCCAAAGTAAGTTCGAGACTTGTGTTATGAGATACTAACTCAACGATACTATATTTTATAACAAATACATAGATAAACATCCAAGACCCAGGACAATTTGAAAAAGGCCATTTTCCAACTTGCCTTGATCGGGGATCGAACCCGGGACCTCTGGGTGGCGGACTAAAGGATTAACATTACTATCCTACGTGGCAAACCTGCCAGCCTTATAGGCACTCTACCGCAGGACAATCTGCGCTCCTTTTGCTAAATTCAAAGTTTATTTTCTTGGAACGAAGTTTTTTTTTCAGACGGTACGGACTTGGCGGATGAGGGCTAGGCAAAAAAAATATAGGTAAGATTTTTCCATCACGGATTAATAATTTAAAGGAAAGTAACTTCGTTCCAACCTAGTTGAAACGACGACACTCACGTTCTTTTTTTTAGTAACTACTCATTTAAAATGTATTTATTTTGTAACTTTTTAAGATTTTTAAGCTCTAGATTTTAGTTTTCATTTTATTCTATTTCTATTTTCAGCCTGTACTGTCCCACTGCAGGGCAAAGGCCTCCTTTCCAGCACTCGAACATTTTCGGTAAAGGGCTGTGGCGACCTCTACGGCCACTACGAGTAACTACAATCAAGAGACAACCGACAATATAGTCCACAAGAAGCATATGAGATGGCGCCAGCAGAGTATCCTACATCTCGATCTCAGAGTTCGCCCGATTCGCTGCATATATACAACTTCCGACGATACACCGTTGGAGCCGCGGTTCCCCAGGCGCAACACCATGCCTGGCGGGAAGATCTTCCCTTTGTGGCGGTCGAGCATATCACCTCGCTCCCGCTACAATGGCCTTTGAGGCCCAATCCCTGCAATAGGAGTCAAGCTCGTCCCTCCATCTCTTCCCGGGTGTACCAAGCTTCCGCTTTCCATTGTGACGTTTTAACTAAGAATAATTTACTTTTGGTTGAAATATGTAGGTAAGTATTATAACTCGTTCGTTTGCGACAAATCAAGTACTTTTGCAAAACGTCACAACAAACTTTTTTTATGGGATCTGTATGAAATACAGACTAATAAAATAATAAATAAATAATAAATTTATACGGACAAATTACACAAATTGAGCTAGCCCCAAAGTAAGCTTAAGCTTGTGTAATGAGATACTAACCCAACGATACTATAACAAATAAATACATATATTTAAACACCCAAGACCCAGGACAATTTGAAAAAGGCCATTTCCCAACTTGCCCTGGCTGGGGATCGAACCGACCTCCGGATTGGCGGTCTAGCGTGTTGACCATTAGCCAAGGAAAAAGTCATAGTTTCCTGAAGTCAATTAACGCTCTTTGAACAGCACCCCAGTTGAGAGCGCTATCCTAATTTGGCCTAATAGTTATTCTGGTTGTGAACAAGGGTTCAATAATGTAACCACAGTTTATGATCTGCGTAGACTGTATATTGTCCTAGTTTAACACAAAATGTATGAAAATAATAAAATGATATTAACAAACAAAACCATATCGCGTTTTACATTTTGCGCAACGACATCTAGTGAGAATTTTTAAAACTGCTTATGCTAAGTTATTGACAATATTTGTTCTGATCATTAACACTCTTAGTATAAGTTTTTCTGCAATAATAAATCTAAACTCAAATTGAAAATGGATATGATTATAACAAGTGATATTATTTTGTGAAGTTTCACTGAGAAAAAAAAATAGCTGAACCAGATTAGTAGATACCAAACTTTTGTTTTTATTAGCAGAACCATATAGTTACATGTCCCAAACTACTTCTATTAATAAAAACACATTTAAACTACTATTAGCCCTGAGTTCAGCAGTTACTCGATTTTAGTAACGTGTAGAAAAAATTTTTGCTACTGGCAACCATACTTCTTTCTCAGTGTTTACTTTTTGAACACCCAAACTAAGTAATTTATTTTTGACCAAGAAAAGTACCCAATTTTAGTTTAAAACTTGTATTCATTCTAACGCTTCTGCTGTGAACAGTACTCACTTGAAATTTATGCAAGAAACTAAAAAAACGGGGGCTTTGCGACCGTGGGCTTCGCGAACAAACAAATTTTACAATTCGGCTTCATTCTGGCCAGGTGTTTCGAGGACTGTGGGCTTAAGATATCATTTAAAATTTTAGATAAGTGTTCAAACTATTTTATGAACTACTGTTTACAGTTAAAAGTGAGAACATAAAGCTTTTCTACGCACAATTGCGAAAAACGGCCACTTTTGGCGTATGTGCGTAGAAAAGCTTCATATTCTCACTTAAAACAGTAAACAGTAGTTCATAAAATAGTTTGAAGGGTTATCTAGGGTCTGATCAAGACAAAATTTTTAATTATATCTCCGTTTTCTTGCAAATGATTTATTTAAAATGGGGGCAGCACTGGACCCCGGAAAAATTCATGTAGCCCCTTAACGGCCGGACCCTATTTGACAGTAGACTAATCTAATAACCGTAGTCAAAGATCATAATGTTTATTTATAGACGTTTATACATGTATAATGGCGGTCTCCGAGTCAGCCTTACCGGGTTTGAACCTTGAACTAGATAGACTAAGGTCAGTGCGTTTCACCTGCATTTGAATGCTTGATTAGTAACTGGTGATGTTACGGTGCGGGGTTGCCACCTTCTTAAATAACCGGTTGTGCGTTTTTGGCCACGCACAGTGTAGGGTTCCGTAGTTCCGAATGCCGACTTTGAGTTTAAATGACTCAAAACGTCTAAAAACTATTTTTCTTGTTTGTATAATCTTTTCCTTTTCTGAGTAAATTCATTTTGTATGTTGGTCTAGTGTCACTCTGTAATTTTTAAACCCCACTTAGCTCTGATAGTTTTTCTTCGCTATATACTGCTGCCGTAGATTTTGGACAACTGGGAGAACACTTGACTCTAACATATTTTAGCAAGCCAAATCATTCACAAACGGATCCCTAAATCGAAAAATGGTGTTCACAAACTCACTATATATTTTTTTATTTTCACCTTGGCCAGGAGTGGGACAGTTTAGTCTAATAAAAAAAATCATTAATTACCCATTTATTATTAAAATAAATCCCACTCATCATCCACCTTGCCAATAAGCCTAACGTAAGCCGGACACATTAATATATACAAATATATATACCGACAAATCACACAGATTGAGCTAGCCCCATAGTAAGTTCGAGACTTGTGCTATGGGATACGAACTCAACGATACTGTATTTTATAACAAATACATATATAGATATACATCCAACATCCAGGTCAATCTGATCTGAATAAAAGATCATTTTCCAATTCCTTGACCTGACCGGGGATCGAATCCGGGTGACATCGTGGCATGGTAGCCACTAGACCACAGAGATTGTCAAAATTAATTAAAAATAAGGTAAAAATTGATAAAACTTACGCCGTTTTAGGAGATTTTTCGTAAAAACATAGCTTCCTGCCCAATTTTCATTACAGTCGTTTTAATTAACTTTACGACCGGTATTACTTCGGATTGTAATTGCGCTTGACGACCGTGGTTGTTATGCGGAAATTGAATCATATGCACACTCAGTTTCTGGCCGTGACTTGGGCTAAGTATAGGGTAGTATTCAAGGCCAAAGAAAATTATTTTTTACCGATAAGAGAATAAGGATTTGGACTCTAAGGGCCAGAGACGCTTTGATAGAGCGAGATCTCTAAAAGAAGAAAAAGAAAAGAGTGCCGTGTTTTGTCTCTTACACCGACTGAACATTTTTTCATGGTCGGGTTACATGGGCGTAGCTAGCCATGGGCTCAGAGTGGGGCAGCAGTCTAAAATAATATGTACCTAGCAAACTACACCCGCAGTCTTACCCCGGTATTTTTTTTATACAAGAAGGTTACACCCTATAGCACCCTATATCTGTATGTATAATTCGAATTATCCAAAACACTTTCTTATTGCTCACCTACCTATACCACGAAATCTTTCGGGGCGCTTTCCCGCTCAACTTAACCACTCACTCACACACGCAAACGAATAAAAATAGTATTGCGTTTAGGTAACGCACGACCGACCGCTGCGCGCGTGCAGTCAATCGCGCGCGCTTTTGTTTTGATGGCATTGTGTCGCATGTGTCGACTGTCAAATGTGAACTTTCTTTCGGATATTACGTATTGTAGTTAGTACCTAGATAAATTAATTTCAGTCAGAGCCAAGGTGGGGCAAGCGCCCCACTCTGCCCCACCGTGGCTACGCCCATGTCGAGTTATATTATAGGCATACTTCAAATTGCATATACTTTAAGTGTGCCTATAACTTGACCATGAAAAAATATACGTTTTATGATTAACTTATCTTTCTCCTCCCCCCGGTCGCTCGGTGGCAAATCTTTGTTGGGACTCATATTCTTTTCTGTCGCTCTGAACCGTCATTTGCTAGAGCGAGAGAGGGCGACGGTACGCTTCAGCATGGCTGGTGCTGAAGCATTCTGTCCCTCTCTCTCGAAGACGGAACAGCTTCCGTGCTGCTAAATGAGTCTCAACCCCAAAACGACCTCCGTGGCGTAGTCGTCACCATACTAGTCCGCCACCCAGAGGTCCCGGGTTCGATACTCGGTCAGGGCAAGTTGGAAAATGGCCTTTTTTAAATTGTCCTGTGTCTTACATGTTTATCTATACAATGTGTATTTTTAATACTTGATCAAACGAAATGTGCGTACATTAGACGAAATATTATTGACAAAAAACGAAAAAACAATGTCGTTATGTTAGCTATTTAAAAAATCCAGACACTTAAATTTTTTCGTAAATTATTTTTTTAACTAATTTCCCGTTTGGTATTGTTAAATATTTTTTACTTTCTTAGCTTCTTTAATTTTGTAGTTTTCAAATGAGACAACTTTGAAGAAAATACGCCTTGTACTTAAAGAGAAAAAAAAAATCGAAACACAATCTAAAAAAAAAAAAACTAAAGTGTTAATAACGATTTTTCCCCGGTTTTTTTATCTATAATATTTCGTCTAATATTCGTAGATTTCGTTTGATCAAGTATAAAAAATACACACTATTGTTGAGTTAGTCACAACACAAGTCATAACACAAGTCTCGAACTTACTTTGGGGCTAGCTCGATCTGTGTTATTTGTCCCTATATATTTATTTTTTTTTTATTAAAACGTCACAAAATAATGTGACTTGTCATAATATGCATTTTTATCGTGCGTTTCTCCCAGATCAGCATGGTTTGTTCATAAAATGTTAAAAGGTTATCTAAATAAATCAATAAATTTTAAAGTAAAGTAAGTTTTTTTTAGTTTAATTTAAAGTTAAATTTAGATTTTCATTTTCATTTAGTTTTGTTTGTTAGTTTGTAGTAACTTTATTGTACTATTAAAACACACAATAACAACATACAGAGTAAATTGTAGACTTATCCCATAATGGAATTTTAATATTTATTGTTGTTTTATTCTTGTTAAAATGAGTAAATATGTGTATAAATTAATAGACATAAATATATACGGACAACTCACATAGATCGAGCCAGCCCCAAAGTAAGTTCGAGACTTGTGTTATGGGATACTAACTCAACGATACTATATTATATAACAAATACCCAGGTCAATCTGAAAAGGATCTTTTTCCATCTGGACCTGACTGGGAATCGAACCCGGGACCTCCGGTGTGACTAACATTTAGCAAAAGATTTATAACAGCCATATTGACGATTAATTTAGGCATAAAAACCACTCGGCCACAGAGGTCGTCCTTTATCCTTTCCTAACGTTCAGCAAAATGTTCATTATCACCATATTGACAACTAGCAGGTGCCCACGACTTCGATTGCGGGAAATTGACGTTTTATTATATTTTAGCATTGATTAAATGATTTATTTTAAACAAGGGGCCACTTCTGCATAATATTCAACCTAAACAGTAATAATATCTCATGTTTACGTCGCAAAGCAAGCGTAAGATAAATATAATTAAATTTTGCGAAACAAGGACTTGATTAAAAGTAATTATTTCCTGTCTTTCATTATTGTTTATTATTTCTCATTCCTTATGGCAGCGACAAAGACAACAGAGCTAACTAGGCGTGAATGTGAAATGTTACAGACTAGTTTTTAGGGTTCCGTACGCAAAGGGTAAAAACTCTGCTGTCCGTCTGTCCGTCTGCCTGTCACCACGCTGTATCTCAGGAACCGTGATATCTAGACAGTTCAAATTTTCACAGATGATATATTTCTGTTGTCGCTTTAAAAATAAATACTGAAAACAGAATAAAAGTAGATTGTGCTACAAGGGGATAACGTAATATTTTGAAGGCGAGGGCGCTACTTTGAATCCATAGCGAAACGAAGGATTCCACAGTTGAATCACGAGCGTAGCGAGTGATTCTACGGTAGAATCCTGAGTGAAGCGAGGGATTCATGCATATCGCCCAAGATAAAATATTACCGTACCCGAGTAGCACATTCTACTTTTCATCTCCATCTATGAGTAAAACTAGCAAATACTAAACAGAATATAAAGAAAAGTAGAACACCTAATACACCTAATCAGACTTCAACCAACAATTTACTAACCTTCGTTTGGTGTCGTTTTCATACAATAAATACAAAGAAATAATTTTTCGAAAACCACCAACTTACGATAAAATGTTCACTCATAACTTTGTTTGCGAGGTCCTTCATATCTTTTTATTTGTATGAGTAAACTTGATACCTATCCACTATCGGCTTAAACTTACGAAAAAGTATTCACATTTATACAAATAATTACGAATAACCTAAAACTTCTGTAATTACTTAAATCAAAGAGAAAAATTGCGCTTTTTTAATTATACATATTTCTTTTTCCGAAGCGAATAACTTTAAAATGTTTACCTAAATTCATCCATGTCGACGACGATATGTATTCCAAATTTAAAAATCACGATGTCTGTGTCATTCTTTTATATTTTAAAACAAAGTTCATCTTTTTTTTGCTGGACAGCCAACATTATATTTGATTCTACATAGATTACACTCGTGTTCAGTTTTCAAATTGATTTTAATTCCTAGAGATTTTCTTTTTCACTATTTAGTCCCGAGAGAATAAGCAGTAACTTTATTTAGCTCCAAATTTTTTGGGATGTAAACATCGTTTTTCGAGTAGATAAGATGAAAAATTAATAATTAAGTTTTTCTAATTCCATACAACCAACGTGATATTTTATAAATAATGGTACGGAACGAATAATAATAAAAGTGTTCCGATCAGCTAATCAATGTATATAAGGTCTACCAAAACATACCGAAACTATTATAATTTGAACACTATAGTAATTAATTTGTGGCCTTCCTTACAAGTTGACCGATCAGCTGATATCCGAGTACGTATGGAAAACCAAAAAATATTTTTTATTTTTTGATATATTATGTTTCTTGAGGAAAGTTGTTCAGTATTACTGAATTCACCATTAACATACGCGAATTTAATTTGATATTTTGATATAATGCCCCTTTGGGAAAATATGCCTTGGTCTGTGTTTAAAGTTTTATAAGGATATTTTTTTCAGTACATAATAAATGTAATGATATATTAAAACAAACTTTTTAAAGGAGACTCAGCCTATAATTTTAAACAGATCTCGTGAAATAAATAAAAGTGGAACAAGAAAAAAATTAAGAAAAGTAAATTCAATAAATTATTTTAATAATACTGGTTTTAGGTAGTTTTTAGTTTGATCGTTGATTTAATAAAATTATTAATTATATCCAGTTAAATATATATCTTTATAATTTAAAAGAAAAAAATTTTCCTCTCTCACAGTACCTAGCAGAACAATTTTTAAATGTAGCTGAAATTTCTACGCTTAATATAACAAAAAAAAAAAAACACTTACGTTGCAATTTCCGTTCAACACTGCACGTACACTGCCGCACAACACTATCAAAAGTTTTATTTATTTTTTAATCACACTAAAATATATTGCCAGCACTTCAACCGCGCGCGTGCATCCGTCGTGCTCGTGCTCGACGTAAACAAACAGTGGTGATGCATAAAGGTCTGCACCTATTTGTTACGTTCACCTGAGAGTTCACCTGAGAGCGAGACCTATATAGAGTATCGTCGAACAGATCTCGCAATGATAGTTTTTTAAGGTTCCGTACCCAATGTTACAAACAGGAATCTATTACTAAGACTCCGCTATTCGTCGGTCCGTCTATTCGTCTGCCTGCCTGTCACCAGGCTGTACCTCATGAACTGTCATAGCTAGACAGTGGAAATTTTCACAGATGATGTATTTCTCTTGCCGTTATAACAACAAATACTAAAAACAGAATAAAATAAATATTTTAGTGGGGCTCCCATACAACAAATGTTGTTTTATAGATAATAAATATTACGGAACCCTTAATGCGCCAATCCGACTCGCACTTGGCCGGTTATTTTTGTTCAAGTTTTGTTATAGTTTTGTAATGTATATAGTCAGAGTTGGGCGTAGTTAACTACTTTTGTGTAGTTTGGTTACAAATTACAATTACATGTAGTTAACTACAAGTAGTTGAAATTACATTAAATTTAACTACAATAATTGAAACTACTGTAGTTATAATTTGTAATTGTAATTAAGTAGTTATAACTACAAATTACAATAAGAATTTATTACCGCGGGCGTGTATTAAAGGTGTCGTATTTCGAAATTGTAAATGTAAAAAGTTGTAAGCAAGAAACGAAAATTAATAAGTAAGTAAATCTTTATAAAATATGTAGTTTCAAAAAGTAGTTTGTAATTGTGATTACAACTACTTTTTGTAGTTTATAGTTCAACTACTTTTTCAATTACTTTTTGTAATTATGTAGTTGCGATTACTAACTACAAAATGTAATTGTAGTTAGTAATTAGTATTTTAATTAATCTCTGGAATGCTCTCCCTGTTGAAATTCGGACTGCTAAGACTAAAACAATCTTTAAAAATCGCCTTTATAAATATTACCTGACGATATAATCAGTTCTGTTCAGTGTTACTATATGTATTTATGTTAATATTTTTATGTATCATATAAGTATGTATTATTTATGCTTATGTATATATATATTTATTATGTATTATATATGTGTGTATATGTATTTAGGTATATATTCATATGTAAGTAGGTAAAATAGAATTAGTACTGCGCCCATCTTGTTTCAAATAAATTTTTCCTCCACCCAAAGGTTGGCTGGAAGAGATTGCATTTATAGCGATAAGTCCGCCTTTGTGCCTATATTGTTTCTTGTTGTTTTGTAATTTTTGTGTGTCTATTATGGTGCAATAAAGTTGATTTGTATTGTATTGTATTAATTACATTTTGCCCAACTCTGTATATAGTGGAGGGCTAACTTGTTAATAATACGCTAGGGTGATCAACCGTGCCCTATAAAGTTATTGTTTAAATGTCGTAGTTACGTAATTAGTTTTCTAACTTTTTGCATTTTTCTTTTGATTTTAGTTAGAATTAAGATTCACAAGTATTTTTTTTTGATAGCGAATGTCCCATCGTTGGGCAAAAGCCTCCCCTCTCTGTTTCCATGTTTCACGGTCCCTGGACATGATCTGCTATTTTTTTTCAATCAGTGTAAGGTCCACCCGTCTCTCCCTTGGCCTTTCTCTCTTTCTGCGACCGTCCGGAGCCCCGGATCTGACTTGTCAGCACGGAGCAGCACATTCCAATAGCGAGAGAGTCTCTCGTTCTAGGTTATGACGGTTCTGAACAACAGAAAAGAATAGTAGCATAGAAAAGTGTGTCCATCTTTCAGGATGCATACGACACACATGACCCATCCAATCCCATTTTAATATCGCCGCTTTTACTGCCCATATCAGCTACCGTGGTGAAGAAGCAGTGTGGTGTTTCTCACGCGTTCATTAGTCGATGGCACCCCTTCAATTTGGACATGTAGGCATATGCATACATATTATGAAGAGTACATATACCTTGGGTAGGTAAATTGTCACCTTCACTAATCGGCCGAACCGACCGAATCGAAAACGCTTATACCAGTTTTTGGTCGATGAAGGAGTTACTAAAGGGCGATTGCCCAATCGACGTAGACCTTTGTGCTGGACAGGTTGCCACTAAGGAGGTTCCGGGTTCGATCCTCGGTCAGGTGAAGACGGAAATTGATGTTTTTCAGATTTATTTGGGTGTTGGATGTTAATCTATATGTGTTTGTTATAAAACATAGTATCGTTGAGTTAGTTTATAGATAACTTATTACTATTATATAAGTAACAATACAACAGAAGATACGTAACTTGCAGCTGGCTCTCAGCTTGATCTTGAAAACATAATAATATGTCATATATACAATTGAAATTAAACTATAAACATATTAAGTACTACACACTTGATGACACTTGAAATAATAATTATAAAAGAAAATTAAAATATTTATGAATAATTGTAAGAAATAAATTAAAAGAAAAGGAACTAAATATGAAATACTTCCTCAAATACATCTGATCGAGACAAAGTACTCAGAATTGTATATATATATTTTCGCCTCAATAAATCTCTTATTTATATTAATTATAAAATAATTGATAAAAATAGCGTTCTTATTCTAGTAAAAATGTGCTTATTTCATGAGAAATCTCTTCCAGCAGACCCAGGACAGGAAAAGAGAAGAAAACAGGTAGTAGTAGGCGTGTACAAAATAGACTCAAGTTAAATACAAATAGATAAAATCTTAAAAAGGTACTTATCTAAAAGTTTTAACATAAACATATTATATAATACATAAACTAAAATATACCTAACTATAAATGTAAATAAATAAAATTATATATAAGTTAAGAATAAATATATATACATATATACCATTCATTACGTTAAGGAATGATTAATCGCTTCATAAAAACAGAAAATGATTTGTAGTTTCGTATAGTGTGTGATAGTGAGTTAAAAATTTATATTTATATCTAAATAGAACATAATGCAATGAAAAATTTTTGCCACAAGGGGGATCTATACCCCACGCCCTTCAAGTCTGTGACAGCATAGTTGATGGGGCAATGACGGTTCTACGCCCAGTACCTACTATGCAGAAAAATGCAACTTCCTACTATCCAAGGTAAGAGGCGAGTGCGTGTCGGGGCCACGTGCAGTGTAGGGTTCCGTAGTTGCGAATGCCGACTAAAACGTCTTATGTTAAAAAAAAAACTTATTTTCTATTGATTCTTAGATTCAATTTCTTTTTCAAGATTTTATTTTACCACTTTTTTGGCATGATCAATATACATACCCATGCCAAATTACAGCTTTCTAGCACTTATAGTCACTGAGTAAAACCGCGAATGGACAGACAGACTGGCAGACAGGATGACGAAACCATAAGGATTCCTTGTTTACTACGGAACTCTAAACAGTGATAACTTCATATACACACCACAGGGAGGGATGGTTATGTCCTATTTCAGGCCGAAAACATATTTATAATGATCTCTATGATTTTGTTGAATTACACGCAATTTTATCACAACATGACTACCTTTTTTTAGTGTATCTAAACAAACTATGTCGAAAACATTGCATTCACAGTTACATTCACCTCGGTACGCGACGTCATGTAACTAGCAATGGGGCCTAAGTCAGGTGTACTATTGCCAAACAATTATATTATATCCCCAGTTAGTGCGCAGCTAGTGTTCCCACATGAAAAGGTACGCAGGTAAAATAGCGCAGAGTTATTTTATTTGTAATAAATTTAGAATACTGATATATAAGTTAGGTAAAGTAATCATCTCGAGAGATGGTAGTCAAATGTGTCAGAATAATGAGGAAGGAATCTAAAATTTATAAAATTGAATTTGAAAATGAAATTATTTTTAGAAAGGTGGACAGTATGATATAGAGAAAGGAGGTAAACGGGAACATGAGGATGAGGTTTATTGTAACATCGTTAATATACATATAGTTAGTATATGTGTAGATATGTATTGCTAAAATTTATGTATGTATGTATGTGTGTAGCGATGTAAGTAGGTATGATTTTATAATTAAACTAGCTTTTGCCCGCGGCTTCGCTCGCGTAGGGGTGTAATTTATCAAAATCCTTTCTTAGGGGATGCCTTCATCATAGTAGCTTTATGCATGCAAAGTCTCAGCCCGATCGGTTTAAAATTGACAAAGTTTCATACAAACTTTCATCCCCTATTTTATCCCCTTGTGGGTAGAATTGATCAAAATCCTTTCTTAGCGGATGCCTATGTGATAACATCTACCTGCATGCCAAATTTCAGCCCGATCCGTCCAGTGGTTTGGTCTGTGCGTTGATAGATCACTATGTCAGTCAGTCAGTCACCTTTGAGTTATATATATTCAGATTTGTACGTTCTTGCTTCTACCTTTTAATTGAATAAATATCCTCTCAGTCTATCGCAGGTTGACTGGAAGAGATCTCCACATGGGATAAGTCCGCCTTTATATATTTGTATGTTGTCTTTGTAATTTATGTTTTTTTTTGTACAAACAAACGAACAATTTCAATTGGGTACTATAAATTTAATAATTAACAGTGGAAATCATGAAAGCAGCTGGAGGGTTAATAAATTTAATTGAATAAAACATCACTAACGATAAAAGACTAAACACAAACATGTCGTGTTACAAATGCATTGTGTTTGTAATATATTATGCAATATATTCCTATGGAGAGTTACCGTCGGGTAGCATGCGGTTGTAAAACTTTGAAGGTTGATGTGAGGCTGCTAAGAGTGATGAATGAGTAGAAACTATGGGTTTCTACATACGTACTACATAAAACTCGTGGCTCTATGACTACACCTCGCAAGTCACCCCGACCCGTTGAAGTTTATCGGATAAAAAATTGACAAAGATTTATAATAAGGGTAACAAAAGTTATATGACTTTTTGAAAATTTTAAGAAATGTCTGAAATATGATATTTTTTAAGTTTGCAACACCCATATTCACGCCAATTTTTTTAATTTCGAATAACTGAATCGACCAAAAAATTCTCTATTATTTTTTTAAAATTTAAATTTTTTTTGAGAATCGGTTGAGAAATGCGAACTGTAGGCGAGAACAGCTGGACAAAAGCATTTTTGGCCAATCTCGAAACTGAGCCGCTTCGCTCGCTCGCATAATAAAATAATTATAGGTAAATGGGTTCAAGGAACGAGGAAAGGTAAAATGCGTGCAAAAAAATAAAAGAATACTTAAATGGTGTCTTTGACGACCTCCGTGGCTAGTGGTCACCTTGCTAGTCCGCCACCCAGAGGTTTCGGTTCGATCCCCGGTCAGGGCAAGTTGGAAAATGGCCTTTTTCAAATTGTCCTGGGTCTTGGATGTTTATCTATATATGTATTTGTTATAAAATATAGTATCGTTGAGTTAGTATCCCATAACGAAAGTCTCGAATTTACTTTGGGGCTAGCTCAATCAGTGTAATTCTATGATAAAGAGAATTACTTACACAAAATATTATACTAAGTACTTAGGATTTTATTTATTCTTGTATAAAAATATTCTATTGAGGCTGTGTGAAAATTGTAAAGACTTAGGCCTCTGGCGTCATATATTGTGCAGCATAACCAAAGAACACATCACGCATCACGCGTTTTGTTATTGTTCTTTGGTTATGTCACCCAATGTAAATATTATGCTCACAAATCTATAATAGGTGCCTTTAACTGAATATTATAAAATGCCTAATCAATCAATCATTCATTCAAACAATTTTATTACAGGCAACGATAAATTAATAATAATATTAATTATATGTTATATGTTTTGGCGTTTGACGAGAAATGTAATTAATAATTTCAAGTAGGTAATCTGAATCAAAAAGCTCACAATTCCATACCTCTTATTACATTGATGTCATTTGAAAAGTCTGTTTGATTTTACGAAATTATGGGTGTCACGTGGTGTCGCTATGCTAGCTGTGAAATGGAAGTTTATTATTTGGTAACCAGACAAACAAACAACCAAACAACAAAGATATTTCGCAAAAGCATAAATCCGATCAAACATGAATACAAAACAGGCACTGATTTCATAGCTCGAACTACGTCCACTAAAGACCTTGGGGTTTGAGTTGATCATGAACCGACGTTCAGGAGTTAAATTGAGAGCATTTGCAAGCGAGCGTTTCAAATTTTAGGATTTGTTATTCGGCAGTGTCAAGGTTTCTTAAACGTACAGGCTGCTAAATCCTTATTTAGTGCATTAGTGAGGAGCGGCCTTGAGAGCAACGCAGTCATATGGAGCCCTCACAAAGTTAAATATAAAATAATGCTAGGAAAATACCAAAATAAATTGATTAGATTTCTTTATTTAAAACAATATGGTGGGTACCCCTATTATCCATTAGAGTATCCAACATTTTTCATTATGAGAATGGTTGGATACTTTCAATTGGAAGTTAGAAGGGATTTTTTTTATTAATTTGTATATTTTAAGGATAATTAGATTTTAGTTTTAAGAAGTATAATATTTAACCCAAGATTACTTTCCTGTTTGGAGCTGTACGTACCTGACAAATATCTTCGCGCGCGTAGGCACAAGTTATTTGTGGTGCCACGAGGAAGAACAAATGTTCTCAACCAAGCGCCGCTGACCAGGGCTCTTCGTTTGAAATGAAGTTAACGAAAAGTATCCTGACTTAGATTTATATACGTGTTCGCTGACGAAATTAGCGAACAATGTAGAGGAATGTATTAGTTGTAATTAGTCTTATATTGTCTCATTGGTGAAAACTGTAATGGCAATGTAAAAGTGTGTAGTAATAATAAAGAAATATTTATTTCTTTTATGCTAAATGGTTGCGAAACTCAACTGCAATTTTTAGGCTTATTTTGAAATAAGAATAGATTTTCTTTTTAGGTAACGTGCGTAGCACGTAACACCTTTTTAACAACTGTAATGCATAAGTAAACATTCCTCTCAATTATTGGCCAGTATACGGGAAAAGTATTTACACATTATACACGCTGACTTATAATGGGTTTTGGAAAAAACATGTTGTATAGTAAATAAATTTCTCCATCCATATACGAAATCCAAATTTGTGTATTACATAAGATAAAAAAGTTGCAAAAATGATTTTCGATCGAGACCACGTAGTTACGCTCGTCCAAAGTTGCCGCGTGACACCGATGAACTCGAGACCTAGCCGGCCGGCCGACCGCCCTAGGCGCCGCCGGTACTACTAATTGATCTCACAACTTTACTTTCGAGTTTTTGTCAACATTTTTTGTTTCAGAATTTTTATTTTGACTAGCTAATTAGATCTTACTAACGATTCTTATAAAGTGGCCTTCGGTTTCAAAACCAATGTAAAATCACCGTGTATAAATTAAAACAATTGTACACGTTGAGGCTGTAACGCGTTGCGCCCGCGCTTGATTGCGCGTCATCGCAGTGTCGGGAAACATTCCAGGAAAAGCTAAATAAACGAAAGCCTAAGGCAGAGTTGTACTACTGATCGGATAAGAATTAAAATTTGGGAAGTACACTACACAAATTTTATGTATTACTAGGTTTGGGCTGTGCGTTGATAGATCACTATGTCAGTCAGTCAGTCACCTTTGAGTCATATATATTTAGATGTAAGCCGATAAACCGAAGACGGATGTAAAACGTCGTACAAAGCAGTACAAAATAAGGGAAGGTTTTTACTAATGAGGCACAAATTGCTCTCTATGTTTATTTGGCCTGGTAGGCTCGAGGATGAAAGCCACGTAAATTACACACAACGTCACAATTTCCACAAAAATAACCATATAGCGAGTTTTACATTACATTAAACATGGCAATACCGTCTACGGGCAAGTTGTCGAATTGAAATACACCAATCAACTCTTTAACAAACGTAAATAATCAAATTTCAAACATAAGGGAACAAAATAATGCTTTTGAAAGGTAAATTTGAAGTTAAAAAAAAGTTTTGCAAACTGCATCGTGTACAGAATATTTGTAAGAATCTCAAATAAATACCTATATTTTTTATAATTATCTAAAGGTAGGGAAGAAGTCCGTTTCAAAGTAGTAATAGTCATTCTCGTGCTTCCAGAAGTACAGCAGACGCTCAGGTGACGCTAAACTGGAACTTTAACATATTTGGTTTACAAGAATAGAATAACTAAATAAGTAAATATATATAGGCAAATTACACTGATTGAGTTAGCCCCAAAGTAAGTTCGAGACTTGTGTTTAGACAAATTGTTATTTGTCTGTATGGAGTACATGCCACTGCTCAACGATACTATATTTTATAACAAATACATATAATTATAGATAAACACCCACAATATAATACCCACAAACAACAACAAATATAGATATAACATTAAATCATTGCCATGCATTCTATTCCATTTTTTGGCTTTGTTAGATAGAAGCAGACATCCTTGCATAGCTAAACTAGTCTAGCATCTATTAGTATACATTTGAAGGTTCTGTCCTAGTTTCGGAGAAAATTGATTAATAGGTACTAATTTTAAAATATTACAAAAGCGTATTGGGCAAACAAGGCGGCCAGACGACCTTACCAAAGTCACTGGAAGGCGCTGGATGCAGGCCACTCTAGTTCGGTCTACCTGTGCTACCTGTGGACGTTACGCGACTTAAATAATAATGATGATGATGTGTTTGACATCCCGGTTCTCTGTGGCCGAAATATATTTCAAGATCCCAAATTTGCTGTCAAAATACCATGCCACCGCGTAAAAGCACAATTTTGTACAAAATAATCCAAAGGGCTATGCTCTCTAGTTAACAGTTCAGAGCGAACTGCCTATCTCTCTCTCTCTCTCTCTGCTGCGAAGCCGAAGTCCGCTTTCTGGCTTTTTCTTCTCCACTACGTACGATCGTGAGCATCCTTACTTGTAAGACGATTGACACGCATATCATCCTTGACGACGTCAAGCCAACACTTCTTGGGTCCACCACGCCTGCCGAGCCCCGACAGAGGAGGAAGTTTAATCCCTGTGTCTGGCAGGCTATAAAGTTACCAGGAGTGTTTTATAACCGTTATAATGCCACAAGTGTTTTAAGTTGGCTAACATTGCTCAAAGCTTGGAAAATTAAAGAAACTTGGCGTAAAGTTGGCGTGTGCAGCGAGTTACCGTATTGTTTAGATTCACATTAAAGGAGGGTTATGTGTTTACCCGTTGTGAATGTAGGTATATATGTTCATCTGTTCCTCGTATCCTTCATCATTATATTGGTCCAACTCACACTTAGTCAGTTTATTTTTTATTCTTTGTAGATTTACCTAATTTCTGTTAAACTCTTGACTAAAAAGATGCGTGAGTGTCTGAATGTCGTGGTCATAACGAAGTTTAAAAAAAAACGTGCAAAAATCTAAAATTTTTTAGACCTAGCCTGCATCCGCCAAGTCCGTACCCTCCGAAAAGGAACTTTGTTCCAAAAATTATATTTCATGTCTTGGTCTAAGTATAGTTCAGTATTTATACAGTTACGATTTTAGAGTATCTTTAGTATTAGAATTACTGTTATTAGTATTTATTATGGCAGAAGGGTCGTCGAAATGTCTAGCTAAAAATTATAATAATCGCAATAAGTCCCGCTATACCAGAGGTTCCCAAACTTATTTTGTCAGACGCCCACTTTAAAAAATCAGTTATTTTGTAGCGCCCCCCATTTTTTTCACCATAAAAACCTGAATCACATATTTGTCTTGCCTGTAGTTAAATTCAACCTATATTCTAAACGAGAGAGCAATAATAATACATACACCAGTACATTAGAGTATCTTTTATAAAAAAAAAAAAAACAATAATCAACATTGTTAATTTTAAATAAAAAATAGCAATAATAATACAATTTTACAATAATAAAGAGTATTGGAAGTGGGGACCTCACCTGCGAAACTTTAAAACACGAAATTTTTTCAGTGTTTGATTCCTTTAACGATATAAATAGCGTTGTGAACGCATTAAAATAATAAATATTAATTACATTTTAAGTTTATATTTGTACAATAAAAAAGGATATAAATATGAACTAATAAATGGATGTTGTGTAGTAAGAGGATTTTAATTTCAGTGAAATTTAAATATGAAATAGCTGAAGTTATAAATCAAAAATTGCTTAAATCACATCAGCGCCCCCCAACTTTATTCTGGGCCCGTTACCGTCCCCCTTAAAGCCTCCAGCGCCCACAAGGGGGCGTTATCGCCCACTTTGGGAAAGACTGCGCTATACTAATAACAGTTATAGCGGTGAAATGTATAAATCTTCTTTTGGCATCGCCGTGGTCGGGTAAAAAGAAAGATCCTGGCAAGATTATAATAGGAAGCTTATCGGCATAATCTCAACCTTAGTCTGGTAATACGAAAGATCCTGGCAAGATTAGAATAGGAAACCTATTATAGGCACAAATCTCAATAAATAAACGATACAATTAAGTTGATCGCGGCAGTTACAACGAATTGGTAATTACAAACGGACATAAAAGACAACTTTCTTCACATTTCTACTAACTTGCATACATTGTGTGCGGATTATGTCCCTTTTCACATTGAGTGTTTCATTTAAGCACATTACTAACACCTAGACACGCGGCAGCGTGTCAGAGCCAAGTTCCAAGAAAGAAACTGGCGACGCAGTAGCCGTGTGTATATTTATACGAACCATTTCAAACTATTTTGACCCCTTCACAACTCAAAACATATGTAACTTAAATTAATAAAATTTAGCACAAACATTAAAATCTTCTAGCTCATCTTGAATACTAATAAAACTCATTAATGCAATTATGATATAATAACGCTTAAAAATCCTGAAAAATATGATTGACCACTTATCCTTCATCAGAAAGGTAACTAACTTCCAAATAACCTGGAAGGTTGATATTTGGCATCTAGGTAGACTATTACGCGCATACAAAAGAAATATTAAAAAAACAGTAAATTTGGTAGACTTGATCATTTTTTAAAAAAAGGAAACCTACTTCCGCATGACCTAGAAAGTTGATATTTGATGCCAAAATCAACTAGGTAGTCTATTACGAGAATACAAAAAAAAACATAAAATAGTGAATTTCGTAAATATGATTATTTTTCAATTGACAACTTATCCATCATCAAAAAGATAAACTACTTTCATATGACCTGGAAAGTTGATATTTGGAATCTAGTTAGACTATTAGGCGTGAACACCAGAAAAAACCAAAAAAAAAGTGAATTTCGTAAAATTCATTACTTTTCAATTAACCACTTATTCATCATCAAAAAGGTAACCTACTTCCATATGAACTGGAAAGTTGATATTTAGCATCTAGGTAGACTATTACTCGTATAAAAAGGAGAAGTGCGAGTTTCGCAGATTTGGTTATTTTTCGAAAAAAGGCAACCTACTTTTTTGTGACCTGGAAAGTTGATAGTTAGCATCAGGGTAGAATTAATACGCGCATACATGAAAAAAAAAAACAGTGAACCTCGTAGATTTGATTATTTTTCAATTAAGTAATCGATTTTATTAGGTAAACTGCCTAACAAAATTACACGAGCAAGCATTTCTTCCTTCCGATACTGTTTTTAAAAATATAATGATAACCCATCAAAAACATAAATGTGAAATGGGAGCCAAGTTCAAAGGCCGACGAAATAATTGAGATCTAAATAGCTGCTAACTTCTTTAGAGAAAATTGAAATTTATTTATTAGAATCTTAACATTTGACTTGGCTTGTTTTAGCAAGCCAGATATTTGGCTAATCAACCTATCATCAACAGATGTATGTCGCCAACTCTGGTGTCAGATTTTTCAGGCTGCCTTAAGGCATCTGACATAGCTAACGTAGACGATTGCCACACAATGGTGACAGTCAGGACGGGTTTTACGTTTTTCCGAAGCAGGGAGAAGCTCGAGAATTTTTTATGCCACTTGTGGTCACCCATCCAAGTGCGGTGCCCGATTTCGCTTTACTCGCGAAAGCACTAGTAATGCGATGCGCACTCCCGCCGGGGTACCGAGCTCCTCAAAATTTAGATGACAATCAGGTACCCCGATATTTTCTATGAAGAGCTACTCTTTTGCTTTTTTCCTTTGCGCTAGTAAAAAGGGGAAAAACCCCTTTATATTCAAAGAAATAAATAAATAATATATAGGGACAATTAACATTGATTAAGTTAGCCCCAATATAACTAAGGAAATGTTAATAATTTCACAGTATTTTGATTTATACTCATCATCCGAGCGTATTCTCGGTTGCATCCTCAGCAGTAACGCTTCAAAGCCCGGGGTCCGCTACCTAACCAAGGAGATTTGACGAGGTTACTGGTTTTTACACAGAGCAACTGCCGTCTGACCTCCGCAACCCAAAGGGCAAACCAGGAACCAATCCTTGGCTAGTTTGAAGATCAAACGCTAGGTGGCGTTCGGGACCCACAGTTTTACGTGCCTTCCGAAACACGGAATCATCTTTCTTTTCGGATAATCAGGTGATTCAAGCCTGCAATATCCTATCCAGACTGGAAACAACTTTTTAACAAAGTATGCTTCCCGGTGGGAATCGAACCCATGACCTCCGGGTCACAAGGCGAACGCCTTGACCACTGGACCACGGAGGCAGTCGGTATTTTGATTTATACTGTACTGTTAAATTAATTTCCACGCTGGTCTGGAACAAAAATAAATAAATCCGGCCTAGTGTTAGTCGGACTCGCTCACGAAGGGTTCCGTACTATAAAAAACAAGTTTTTTTATATGGGAGCCCCACATAAGTATTAATTTTATTCTGTTTTTAGTGTTTGTTGTTATAACGCCAACAGAAATACATTATCTATGAAATTTTCAACTGTCTAGTTGTTGCGGTTCATGAGATACAGCCTGGATACAGACGGACGGACAGACTGTCAGCGGAGTCTTAATAATAGGGTCCCGTTTTTACCCTTTGGGAACGCAAACCTTAAAACATATAATGTACCAGCTGCTTCTCTCGCCGTGCAGATCGTAAAAGCCGATCGAGGAAATGGGCGTAAATAAGCGATGCGGCTAACAACCCAACATTATATTGATTGCTTTTCCACCTTCTCGCCTACCATCATGCTGAAAGTGGCCTTTGAGTCTTGCAGCTCTGGAGTCTGTCTGCTTAGAGCCGCAAGATACAAAATGCTCTGTCTGCCGCGTTAGGGATAAAGACGTGATTCAAAACAAAAAACCGATTTCACCCCCAAACTACACAACGATTTTAATAAAATTTTCATGGAACCGCCTCACAAGTATATCCTTTCAAACAAAAAAATAATTTTCCAAATCGGTCCAAGCGTCTTTGAATAATCGGTGAAAATACATTAACAAATTATTTTAATTGCTTATTGGAATCATCTTAATTGTAACTTATATTGTTAATATTAAGTATAAATTATATTTCCTTCTAAATAGACCTATGTATTTATTTAAGTATATGTGTAATATACTTAAATGTATATGTATGTTTATTTGTAGTTAGTGTAGTTTTATGTCATTTTAATGTTCATCTTCCTTTACCTTATGTTTATAAACACGCCTGAATGCTTCTCTTACATAAACATCTCCTCTCACAGGCCTACAGGATCTCTTTTGAGATAAGTAGCTCCTTTGTACAACCTTTATTTGATGTATTTTCTATTTATAAATTTTCCGTGTACACAAATTGGTAAGTAAATAAAAAGATCGCAAAGAATTGACAATCTTCTCCTTTTCGGAAGTCGATTAATTGATTTCATGAGCAACAAAACTTTTGGTTTCATAATTAAATTTAATTACAACACAACATTTAATACATCAAAAGACAGTCTTTCATAACAATCAAGGTTACTAATTTATGACAAAATGAACAGCGAATTTGGAAATTTACGCATAAAATCCGTAACCAACATTATTAAAAAGTTTAACCCACATAAACTTCGTGAATTGCGCTCGTGTATTTGAAGCTTATTCGTCCGTCACGGTGTTTTCAAGCATTTATTTCACTTTTATTTATTTTAATGTTTGCTTTAAGCTAACCACTCAATGTGCATTGATAAATGTTTTTTAATAAAGACAACCGTTTTTGATATAAACTTCACTGACATTATAATAACTAATAACTTAAGTATTGACGACCTCCGTGGCGTAGTCGTCACCATGCTAGTTCGCCACCCAGAGGTTCCGGGTTCGATCCCCGGTCAGGGCAAGTTGCAAAATGGCATTTTTCAAATTGTCCTGGGTCTTGGGTGTTTATCTATATATGTATTTGTTATAAAATATAGTATCGTTGAGTTAGAATCCCATAACACAAGTCTCGAACTTACTTTGGGGCTAGCTCAATCAGTGTTATTTGTCCCTGTATATTTATTTATTATTATTTTATCCAACTAATTGAACCAGCGAGCGTAGCGTTTAGTTTTGAGTTTGGCCAAAAATGATTTTTGACCTGCTGTCTAGTCTGTCTATCCAGCTGTTCTCGTCAACAGGCTGCATTTCTCAACCGATTCTAATAACATTTTGTAAAAAGGTTAGAAAATTATATAGTCTTTTTGTTGATTCAGTTCTTAGATTTTTTTCAAAATGGCCGAAATATGGGGTTTAATAAAAAATGCCGTGTGGTTTCCGGCAGAGTACAATAAGGCCACTCCAAGTCCTCCCGGGGATGTCGTAGAAGGAGACTTAGGGAATACAAGCTAAACAAAGCTTATAAATATTAATGAGACCTCTCCAACCCGTCTGGCTAGCGAGGAGAGTGTAGGGCAAGGTCTCTGGCTGCTCTGGCCAAGTATGGCTCTGGTAGTACAGACTCTGCAGTGGAGACAAAAACACCTGATGATGATGATGAATAAATATGAATATAATATTTCAATATTTTTTTTTTAAATTTATCTTACCCTTATTACAACTTTTTTATTCGATGAACTTCAACGGGTCGGGTAACTCGCGAAGTATACAGCTCACAGAGCCACTAGTCATAGTAATCGACACCTTTTACATGACACATGACAGCAAACATCTGCTATATGGGCAAGAACCTCCCCCACCGCGTCTTAAAAGCCGCAACAGCTTTTTGAGACAGCTTAGCTTACCACCTAAAGAAGCCTTGAAGACTAAACTCACACTGTGGCAAAATGTGTACCCGTCCTCACCATCTGACATTTCACCTGACGAGAAGCTGTCCCCGGGTAAGGATCTCCCTTGGGCTGTTTGGAAATCTTTAAACAGACTCCGATCTGATACAGGGCGATGCCGAGAGAGCAGAGCTAAATGAGGTTGGAACTCTGGCAACAGTTTGTGTGACTGTGGGGGATCACACAATCCATGGTCCATCTTTTGTCATGTCCCAACTGCCCTAGGCTGCCAATGTGGCTAATGACAGGGCGGTTGCCGTGGCTAGGTTCTGGTCTAACAATATCTAATTTGAGCCATTTCGACTCGATAAAAACAAGACACCTTTTATTGGTATACCCAAGAGTGGGTTTTGGCGGGAGCGCAACATATACAATGTAGAAGGGACATACCCGTAATAAATAGAACCGCGGGCTATACTAGTACACTTAAGTATAAGGAAATTAAAATAACAGCCAAAATATAAAAAAAACATCTCCACACAACTTTTGTGTGGAAATGCCGATGTTTTTTGTGCAGCCAATTTGTATAAATAAATAAATATGTAGGGACAAATAACACTGATTGAGCTAGCCCCAAAGTTTGAGACTTGTGTTATGGGATACTAACTCAACGATACAATATTTTATAGCAAATACATATATAGATAAACATCCAAGACCCAGGAAAATTTGAAAAAGGCCATTTTCCAACTTGCCCTGACCGGGGATCGAACCCAGGACCCCTGGGTGGCGGACTAGCACGGTGATTACGCCACGGAGGTCGTCGTATGGGAATGACTTTTTTATTTGGTTTTTTGGTTGTTATTTTTATTTCATTTGGTCAAATGCAGAAATAGTTGCATTATAAAATAGTCTTAAACATAAGTTCATTTGCACACTGTACTAGCGGTGGATTAAACACGAAGTGGTCAAATGCAGAAGTGGTTGCATTACGAAATGGTCATTACTAGAAATAGTCAAACCCAGAATTAGACAAATCCCGAAATGGACACTATGAGAAGTGGTCCCTGACCGTCAAAGCCATACTAACTATAGTGATCTAGTATAGCCCCTGGTTCGATTTATTCCGGTTATGTCCCTTCCACGGTGTATTTATGTAAAACATCAAATTCTTTTCGCATTTCGAATATTTTTTCGGTGTTACATACCTGTACAATAAATTATAATGGACTAAACATGACATTTAAAAACTTGTTAATAAATTCAGGTGTTACATTGCGGAAGTCAAAGTTACATAAAACTCGACATTCGACGCTTGACCGCCGAACGATCAACCATTTGTTCGGTGCCTGAGGATGCCTCGTGGAGAGGCGAAACACGTGTCGCGTATGCGGTGTCCGATGTTGCTGCAGCCGCAGCGGATGCAGCAGTATCGGAGGGAGCATGCGTCGGCTGTTGGTGGCGGGTGCACACGGGCTGTTGGTGGCAGGTATGCTGGGACTAACAGTACTAGGTGAGCGCCGGCCGGCAGTAGTTTGCATGAAATAACTGGTGGCGGAATTGCACAAAGTAATTCAAATCATATAGTATTTAAAACATTATTTCGCCTCACTGAAACATCGCGCATATTAGCTTGAAAGGAGGCTGTATCACAAAACAACTACGAGTATTATGCGTAATTTCAAATTTAGTGAGTTAAATGCTCAAAGGTAGTTTGTGTATTGTTGCGTAACTGTCTAATGAAGGTTCACTCAGAAAGTGGTTACCAAGTTACGACACAAATTGGACTCGGCGTCAGCGAGCAAACAGTACAGCGAACGTGCAGTTTGTGTATATTTGAAGAACTCCGTGGCATAGTGGTCACAATGCTAGTCCGCCACCCAGAGGTCCCGGGCTCGATCCCCGGTCAGGGCAAGTTGGAAAATGGCCATTTTTAAATTGTCCTGGGTCATGGATGTTTATCTATATATGTATTTGTTATAAAATATAGTATCGTCGAGTTAGTATCCATCCTTTAAACTTTAAACAATAGTTCATAAAATAGTTTGAAGTATTATGTATAGGGCCTGGTCAAGACAAAATTTTAAATGATGTCTCCGTTTCCTATCAAATAATTTATTTCCATTGAAAAATTATGAACTACTGTTTACAGCTTAAAGTGAGAACGTAAAGCTTTTCTGCGCACAATTGCGAAAAACGGTCACTTTTGGCTTATGTACGTAGAAAAGCTTCACGTTCTCAGTTGAAACTCTAAACAGTTGTTCATAAAATTGTTTGAAGGGTTATTTAGGGCCTGATCAAGACAAAATTTTAAATGATGTCTCCGTTTCCTTAAAGTTGATTTATTTAAAATGGGGGCAGCACTGGACCCCGGAAAATTCAGGTAGTCCCTTAAGAGCTCTCCTCGAAATTAAAGAATACAAATAAAAAAAATGTTTAGCTTCATAAACTCTTTATTTTCACATACAACTACCTATATAGCTAAAATTACGTATCACATTTCATTTATCCAGAATGTACTTAGACGTTATAATAGACAAGATAATGGAATTCATACTTACATCAGAGACATAACAAAAATGTCCAATTTCGGTAGAATTTTATACGCATTCAATGCAAAACGAATATTATATTATCTTTATAAAACAAATTCGTGGTTACTTAATACAGGCTGACTGGTAAATCGCGTTACATATTGAAAGGGGTTACAAATATACATAGGGCGCACTATAAGTTTCCGGAACTGGCCACTTACATAAACAATATTTAAAAATTTATTGCAACATTTGAAAATAGAACTCTTTGGCTGTAGAATGCAGTTTGTTTCATCTGACTGTCTTTTGTTTTTACCTTGTGGCGCCATTTAACAAATTGTGTGTCTGCATCAACATGGATTTAACTCGGGAAAATTTTCGTAGTATGATTTTCTACGATTTTAAGTGTAATTTGACAGCTCAACAGAGCATCACTCGGCTTGAAACAGCTTTTGGCAATAAAGCACCATGCAAGACAACTGTTTATAGCTGGTTTGCAGAATTCAAGTGTGGTCGTATCAATCTCAGTGACGAATCTCGCGATGGTCGGCCGTCCACCGCTGTGACCAACAAAAACATCGATGCTGTGCGCCGTATGATTGAAACAGACAGGCATGTGACCTACCATGAAATTCGCGCATCCTTAGAAATAGGCATGAGTCAAATACAATTAATCCTACACAAACATTTGGGTGTGAGAAAGCTGTGCTCGCGGTGGATCCCACACAACTTGACCGAGGCTCAAAAAACGGACCGCGTCACTTGGTGCATTGCCATGCTTACCAGATTCAACGGAGGTGCGTCAAATTTGGTGTGGGACATAGTAACAGGTGACGAAACATGGATTTATTGCTACGATCCCAAAACAAAGCAGCAATCGAGCGTATGGGTCTTTCAAGATGAGCCGAAACCAACCAAAGTGGCGCGCGTGAAAAGTGCATCTAAGCGGATGATTGCTTCTTTTTTTAATAAAACTGGACACGTGGCTACTGTTGCTTTAGAGAATCGTCGTACAGTGAATAGTGACTGGTACACGACCATTTGTTTGCCGGAAGTTATTGACGAACTCCGTAAAAATAACCGTAAACGCCGTATCATCCTGCACCACGACAATGCTAGTTCTCACACGGCCAGACAGACAAACGACTTTTTGAAGGCGAAAAATGTAGAACTCATGAGTCATCCTGCATACAGTCCCGACCTGGCACCTTGTGACTTTTTTCTGTTTCCAAAAATTAAGAACCAATTACGCGGTCAACGATTTTCATCACCAGAAGAGGCTGTCGAGGAGTATGAAAAACACGTTTCAGAGGTCACCACAGAGGAGTGGCACAAAAGTTTTCAAAACTGGTTTCATCGAATGAAAAAGTGCATAGACGCCAAGGGAGATTATTTTGAAAAACAATAAATTAATTTTGTACCTTGAATAGTATTTTTTCATATTCATTCCGGAAACTTATAGCGTAATATAAAAAAATAGATCCTTAAAAGTTTGGCAAAAATGCTAAAAAAAGCTTCACCTTCTCATTTAAACTGAAAACAGTAGTTCATAATAGCTAGAGCCGTATGAGACAACTTTTTAAATGATATCTCCGTTTTCTTAAAATAATTTATTTCAGATGGGGGCAGCATTGGTCCCTAAAAATTCATGTATTACCCTTACAAAGAGCCGAGTTAGGTAGATACCTCGGAATGTTTGGAAACCGACCGCTTGCTACGCTCGGTTTCGAAACATGCCGAGGTTGCGCACTAATTTCATTAATTTTTTTAATTAATAAATGTTTAGTTGGTTTAATATTTTTGACGAGAATTGTGATCATGATTTATTTTGTCCTTAAGAATCACCTTACCCTAGACTTTTCCATACAAACGTAGTCTACTTACTACTTAAACGTAGTCTACGACGGTAAAATTATGAACTTGAAAATATATATACTATTCTCTTTTATGTTCACAATTTTACAGTCGGAAACGAATTATAACCCTAGATAACTGCAATTTCTTTAAAATTACATAATTTTGCCCATATCCGACATGTCGTTTCAAAATAAAACGTAGACTACGTTTGTATGGGAAGGTCTGATTCTGTCCAGGGTAAGAGGACTCTTAAGTATGACACGTGATTTACCAGTTAGCCTGTATATTGAACAATACATTGACAAGTTGTGTAAAAAAATACGAGTACTTTCAAGACGATCAAGAAAAAATGTCTCAGATCGGAGAAAAATGCTACCCGAGCAGAAGGTGACGGTTATGAATATGTAATGTGAAGCTTTCTCTATCATCATTCTTGTTGTACATAACGACCTCCGTGGCGTAGTGGTCACCTTGCTAGTCCGCCACCCAGAGGTCCCGGGTTCGATCCCCAGTCAGGGCAAGTTGGAAAATGGTCTTTTTCAAATTGTCCTGGGTCTTGGATGATTATCTATATATGTATATGTTATAAAATATAGTATCGTTGAGTTAGTATCCCATAACACAAGTCTCGAACTTACTTTGGAGCTAGCTCAATCAGTGTAATTTGTCCCTATTTATTTATTTATTATTTATTATAAGTATAATTTCAGATCTGTCCCTCAGGCGAGTAAGAACAGATATTTGTGATTAAAAAAAAATTCTCTGATAAAAAGTTGTTCAACACACATAAGTATGACTTAACACAAAATAGTCGTAATTAAAATTCGGTAACTACAAACATCTTACCATCTACATTTCGTTAATGGCCAAAAAATATAAAAAAGACAATGCACACAAATACATTATAATAATATATAAAATCTATAAAAAAATATCATATCTTAAAAATTAATAATTATTAAAATTTATCGGTTTTCTATACTTATGTCACGTTGGTACAAAAATATACATATAGATAAATGAGTATCGAATATTTATAAATATATTATATCACCAGTTATTAATAATAAAGATGCTTAGGTACTTATGTTTAATCATTACAAAATTAATACTGTGTTTAGAGATACATATAATAATTTAAACGTATAAATTACAGTTTATTTATTTATATGTTGCGGTTTGTATATTATTTAGAAAATGAGGCTGGATTTGGACTTTTTATTAAAAACTTTACTGTCACATTACTGGGCAACGGTCTTCCCCATTTATTTCCAGCCCCCATAGCATGGCACCATGGATAAAACTGAATAAAATTTATATCGCGACGAACTACATAGTACCATCCCGCTCGCTTTTATTATGTAGCGAGATAGTCGAAGATAGACAGATATTTGACGACCTCTATGGCCTAGTCGTCAGTCGGTCAGGTCAACAGGATAAATGACCTTTTTCAGATTGACCTAGGTCTTGGATGTTTATCTATACAATATGTAACAAAAACACTGTCCGGTCCTTGTATGAGCAACTCAGACCGTCAATGTGAACAACTTTTCATATGGGACCAATGCTTGAAACGCGAAGAAAAAAATCGTCATTTTCATACAAATTGTCGGGCCAGCCGAACACTTTTGTATGAAAATGTCGATTTTTTTCGAATTTCAAGCATTGTTACCATAGAAAAAAATTATCATATTGATATTTTGAGTTGCTCCTACAGGGATCAGACAGGGTTTTTGTTACATATTGTATATGTATTTGTGATATAGATGTAGTAGGTATCGTTAAGTTGGTATCCCATAACCCAAGTCTCGAACTTACTTTGGGGCTAGCTCAATCAGTGTTATTTGTCCGTATATTTTTTTTATTTAAAGTGTCCGGCTGATAGCGCTCGATAAACGCTGTCGTTGTGCCATGCTATGGTCTCAGGTGCATACCAATAACAAAGGTGTTATTGCCAGCTAACTAATATTAAAAACTTTGTCCTTAGAAAGTCAGAGTCACGGAATAATGTGAAGATACCGATACAGTATATATAAATATATATATATACACTATATTATATATTGCTCATAAATTGCCTAAAAATCAACCATCGTTCGAATTTCGAGCATACTAATTTGTGTACATGCTCAAAAATCAACCGATAGTTCGTTTTTTGAGCATGCTATTGCGAGTTTATGCCAGTCCTGGGGACACATTTTTGAAATCACTTGTCACATTACGAATGGTTTTCGCGTACGTTTCCAAACGGGCGCATCGTTGAATCGATCATATGCAAAGGATTTGCAACGAGTGGTCTTGACCACTCGTAATTTTGACATTCCGATTCACGCTGCCTTTTTATTCATGGTGAAATTTATAGAAAACCATATAAATTTCACCATGAATAAAACAAGCATTGAAAGAGAAAAACGTTATTGTTTTATGCAGAAAACTTCAAAAATATGTATACATATTTTTGAAGTTTTCTGCATAAAACAATAACGTTTTACTCCGACAGGTCGGTTTTAAAAAAATACGGCCAAATAGGATTTGACGCAAGCTGTGAGTTGGGAAAGTACACGTTTTGCGTTTCTATGAGATCCTCAATGAAAAAAAAAATAACACTATAGTGCGATTTTTCAAACGCGGAGTCACTAAACGAAGGGTTATTTTGTATGGAAAAACCATTCGTTTCGGTGTCTCCGCGTTTGAAAAATGGCACTTCTGAGCGCGTGTGAATAGTTTGCTTATTTTAGCATGCTTGTTGGTGTCGATTGTGGATGAGGTGTCAAAGGGCAGAACTCTAGCATGCCATTAGTAAATAAACAGAGAAAGAGCATGCAAGTTCGGAAGCATGTGTATCTGTAGCTTAACATATTTCGTTTCGTGACTTTGACTTGATAATTTTGAGAAAATTTTTTCAATACATTAGCTCGGAAAGTGCTATTTGCCATACTGATTTTACTTATGTAATGCTGTTCATTACGCACACATTCGAAATTGTGCGGTAAATATTACTGTGCGGTATAAAGTGTTTTTAAATGTTTTAGGAATAATATTCTATAAATCCAAAATATCGAATATTATTTTTGAAACATATAATCTCTCTCATGCAGCCAGGCTTAACTCGTACCAATATCTAGTTTTACTCAAATTATTTCATTTTATATATTAACTATATGTTATAAATAATGATTTTTTTAAAATAATCGTTTGACTGTAATGTTGGTGGATTGATTTCTGTGTCTTTCGTATCACTACAGATTCGCGCATGGGCGAAATGCGCCTGAAAAAGAAAATCTAAGCGCGCCATGTTTTTAATTTTCTCTAACGAGATTTATTGTAAGTTTAAGTGTTTTATTATTGAAATTTTTTTGCCTAACTAATGTGTTGAAAAACGTAGTATGGCACACGTGTGTTTTGTTCATCACAAGACTCGGCTCCAAAGACACACGCGCGGGTTTCGCCCGCTTGTGAGTCAACCTGCCTCGACTGTAATGAACAACTTGTCACACTTGTATCATAAACTACTATTTTAATTTAGCATTGTTATTTTCTCAAGTGACACTAGTGTAACAGTTAAAGGATTAGTAATATTCCATGTAAAATTGTCGCTTAACATTAAATTATTCTAGTCATACTTAATTACAATAGTTATTATCTTAAAAAATAATTTTATAGTCTTTGAGACCGTTTAGGCTTTTCATTAAATATTATTATTTCATTGTACTCATTCTAAAATTACATTAAAATTACTCATAAAAAATCTTATCGAGCCGTAAAATTAATGTTCACAACTTTGTTGATTTTATCACTCATTTTTATGTTCAATTATCATCTCTTTAATTGCATGCTAAAAAATAAGAATTTAACTGTTATTTCTTGTAAGATAAAATACCAAACAGACCTTAAAATGCAAATAATTTTTAGGTTATTTATAGGAGCTTAATAGAATTTATTTGCTACATTTTAAAGAGATTATTATCACCAGACTTCTAAACAGTCTAAAATCAACAACAACATGTATATAAAAAAAGGTCATCAAAATACTAGCACAACCATCTGAGGCGTATTTAATTCACGTCACAACCTAAACTAATGTTTGATTACTAAGCGTCTGATTTATACTTAAAGTCCCGTTATTTATAATTAAAGTCCCGTTATTTATACTTAAAGTCGCGTTAACGATTTCTGTAACATGAGGATTATTGAATTTGTGGATCATATCTTGGATCGAGACGTAGGAGCCAGTGAACAGGGCAATCAGAGACACTATGCTGATGAAGACGTTCTTCCAGAGAATCCAGTTGAACCTGCCCAGGCCACGGTCCCAGTTGTGGACAGTATCGACGATGGCTGGAGTGAGGAGGCCCAGACTGGAGAGGAAGATGGCACCGCAGAGGCTGATGAAGAGTTCCAAGTTGGGCGCTGCAGCAGCAAGGGCAACTGGAAAGGAGTAGGGTATAAGAATCCGCTATTTTGCAACAAATCTAATAGGATATTTTTTTCTTAAGACGAAATGGTAGCAGAAGTGGCGCCCTCATTTGAAATAAATGGTTTAAAACCAAAATTTGGTGATATTTAAAAATTTGATTCGTATCAATGTCTAGAAAGACCTTTAAACTATTTCATGAATAACCTTTGAAAGTAATATTGGTAGTCCGTCTAGTTTTAAAACTGTTTTTCCCAAAAGTGGCCACTTTTGGCGAAAAATAGTTTTAAAACTAGACGTTTTCTTTTCCAAATGAGGGCGTCATTTTAGCTACCACTTCGTCTTAACGTCAAAACAAACATTCTCTATGGAATTTGTACGAAATACAGGTAGATGACGTCATAGTTTCTTGAAGTCGAATAACGCTCTTATTATCAGTTGATCTGCAATAATAAAACTAATATCACGTTAAAATGGATGGTCCAAAGACAAGTGACATTATTTTGCGACATTTTATTTTCATATCAGTACAAAATAATTTATTATTGTCCTAGGAAAATACTCAATGCCCTTGATCTTCGAGACAAATTGCATGAAGGTGGAAAAAGGGAATCAAAAAAGTTATGGGTAGCTATCTGCAACGCCTATTGTCATGATTCAGATCTCGCTCATTTCTGGTTCGGCTTTTACAATCTGCGCGGGAAAAGAAACAGTTGGTACATCCTTCGTTTTATCTTTTCTTCCAGACTAGCTGATAGCGTTGCAACCAATAGTTTAAAAATATCGATACTATTGTGACCTCGAAAAACAGTAACAATATCGATAGGACTATCGATAGTATCGATAGTATCAATAGTATCAATAGTATCGATAGTTTTTAATTTATACAATCGATAGTATCGATGGTAAAGGTACTTTTTGAATTAAAAACTATCGATAGTATTGCGACGAATTTCGATGTTATAATACCATCGATAGTAGTTTAGCTATCGATAGTTTTTTGTACAAAAGGTAGTTACACTAACGATACTATCGATAATATCGATAGTATCTAAATTCAATAGTATCGATACTATCGATAGTTTTACCTTTCATCAAAACTATTGCAAACTATTGACAATCGATACTATAGATAGTATCGATAGTATCTAAATTCAATAGTATCGATACTATCGATAGTTTTACCTTTCATCAATACTATTGCAAACTATTGACAATCGATACTATCGATAGTATCTAAATTCAATAGTATCGATACTATCGATAGTTTTACCTTTCATCAATACTATTGCAAACTATTGACAATCGATACTATCAATAGTATCTAAATTCAATAGTATCGATACTATCGATAGTTTTACCTTTCATCAAAACTATTGCAAACTATTGACAATCGATACTATAGATAGTATCGATAGTATCTTAATTCAATAGTATCGATACTATCGATAGTTTTACCTTTCATCAATACTATTGCAAACTATTGACAATCAATACTATCGATAGTATCGATAGTATCTAAATTCAATAGTATCGATACTATCGATAGTTTTACCTTTCATCAATACTATTGCAAACTATTGACAATCGATACTATCGATAGTATCTAAATTCAATAGTATCGATACTATCGATAGTTTTACCTTTCATCAAAACTATTGCAAACTATTGACAATCGATACTATCGATAGTATCTAAATTCAATAGTATCGATACTATCGATAGTTTTACCTTTCATCAAAACTATTGCAAACTATTGACAATCGATACTATCGATAGTATCGATAGTATCGATAGTATCGATTGTATCGATAGTATCGATAGTATCGACAGTCCTATCGATATTGTGACTGTTTTTCGAGGTCAACTATCGATGGTCAAACTATCGATTGTTATGCAACGCTACTAGCATGTAATAATAAATAGAAGATCTACCTTTATCTTCTATGCTAGTCTGGATCGTCGTCATTTATTATGACCATGATAAAACTATTAACAAAGTTCCAGAGGTTAAAGCTGTAGAAAACTAGTTAAACTTTAAAAGGAAATAAATTAGTTGTAAACGGGAACGGAATGCTGGGTCTGACAGTATGATCTAGCGAACTTTTATACTATGGGTGGGAAAGGGCGTGTTCGAATGACATGTTCTCGCCAAGCCCACGCCTTGCTCGCCTTTGAAATTTGTTGCTTATGATTTAAGTCCTATCACACATCAATACACTCAAATTGCATTTATCGAAATCCACACGAGCTCGTCTGGCTTACGCCACGCGCTCGCCGTGCTTCCGCCTTACTTCCGCCTTGGTTCCGCCTTGCATCAGCCGTGCGCCCGCCCGGAGCGCTTGCGCTCTGATTGGACTTCAGTAAACTAAATTTGAGTTGTATTGATGTGTGATAGGACTTAAATTATAAATGCAACAAATTCAACGTGCACAAGAAGTGCGCTAGGCTTGTACTAGGCGTACAAGCCTAGCGCACGCCAGTAATAAGTACATAAACCTAGATGATGTACTTCGATCTAGCGGGGCCACTCGAGCTAGACCTTAAGCACTAGTAGTAATGCTTCGTCTATTCAATGTACCTCGCGACAATATTAACAAAATCCAATGTACTTCAACCATTTGGATAAAAATTAAAAAAATAAAATTGTTATCCGTCCAGCAAGGCCCTCGGTTGTATTACGCTAGAATTACATAAAAATAATGCAGATCGTGACTTAACTCAATGTACCTCTCGATTCATGTATTAATTCCAAAGAATCTTTAGCAGTTCAGGAGAAATTCAGCTATAAAACTTTTATCCGTCCAGCAGGGCCCTGTGTAATTTGAAGTCATACTTGCGACAGCGTGTCGTCTGAACGCGCCCTTACACCAAACGTTAATTAATATAATCGCGAAAAAATCAGAATGACTGTCGCAACTGTCAGCCAATAACACACCAGCCACCTACTTGTATTGGTCAAGTAAGTGGCATGATATAACGCCAGTAACGGTATAGGCCATGGTATTGCTGACCCACTCTCTGAATTGATCCGCTGCATTCGTTCACTAGATCAGGTATATATTTTTGCATCGAATAAAAACATCTACTCTAGTCCACCAAAAAGAGACGAATAAATGTCACTGCCTCACGTGCAAAGGGCTCGAAAGAAAAGCCTGGGCACAGAATAAGTACTAGTACTCACGTACAGAAATCTCACTCAGAAAACAAATTCAAAGAAATATCTACTCAATGTGGTTAGCGCTATGGTTTAATTTAGCTCGCGTCAGAACTTCTCACCTCTTCGTTTAGATACCTAGACTTCCATTGCAAGCCAATTTCATCCTTATTACTCTGGACAAAAGATTCATGTAACTGAATTTTAAATGTAATAATGTAGGTGTATTTTCGATACCTAAACGGGGAGTGACTCAGGCCTGGCCTGGACCATGGGTATCGTACTTCATAGAAGCGGAGCATCATTCATGCTTACTACTGCTACAAACGAAACTATACATCCGTGCATTGTCAATGTGTGTGTTCGTCAACACACGTTACAAGGCAAGAAGGAGACAGAGAGTGCGGGGACGGGGAAAGGAGACGTATATTGCGCAGGGCATATGCATATAAAATGTGAGTTATCTAATCAGTTTATATATAAATATTCAAAAGTAAAGTACTAACAGGTAAACAGAATAAAAATTGGTTAAAAAACGAACGAGATATAACGATTTTACGAAAATATGTCTATCTCACTCGCAAAAACAATATGGACTTTGACGTCACCAGTCCATATCGGACTTCTCTTTCTTATTGAAACTTTAAAGAATCACATGTTCGTCGCGAATTAAGATATTTTATAAATTCTTTCATATTTGTTTACTGTGGTTAATAAGGATTTTAATAAACAAATAAAAAAAATACGTGTATATTTTCAATTCTGTGCCCATAGGCGTAGAAAAAAGCTCACGGAACCAGGTGAGTCAGTTGAAAATACCTGAGCCAACAACCGCAGCCGTTCTGATAGAGATCTGGGTGATGTTGTGGTACCGCACTGCTATTTTATCGTGTACCTCTCTCCAGATCATCTCCATAGGCACGTAGAACTGCAGGCTGTAGGTGAATAGAATAGCCAACGCCATCAGGATCTTGGCAGCTTGGGCGGCTCTGGAACACGTCTTATTGTTAAGAGGATACATTAAATTTTCGGGGTCTAGTGCTGCCCCCATTTGGAATAAATCATTTAAAGGGAAAAGAAATATCATTTATAATTTTGGCTTGACCAAGCCCTAGATAACCCTTCAAACTATTTAATGAACTACTGTTTACAGTTTAAAGTGAGAACGTGAAACTTTTCTACGCACATTAGCCAAAAGCGGCCGTTTTTCGCTAATGTGCGTACAAAAATTCACGTTCTCACTTTGAACTTATTATTCTCATACAAATCGAAGTAATCACGTGATTTAGTCACTTCAACTAGTGAAAAATCTTTTTTAGTCAACTTAGTCAACGACGAAACGCCAAAAACCAATTGATTTTGGATTTATTGAACAAAAAAATATTTTTTGGAAAACTTGGAATGATTAAGAAACTTACATTTCGTCCTGCGGCAGGTTCAAAGTCACACTGGCCCTCACTTCATCCCCATACTTGATGTAGCCAAAGAAGCCAACGATTCCATAAAGAGATATCACTATAGTCATGGCGACGTTCAGCACTCCTGGGCACCCCAAAAACTGTTGGGGCTTCGCCATCTCGTTCTCAACGGGCATAACTACTCCTATGCCCTCCATAGCAAATATGACTGTGCTGTAAAGAAGATAAGGTTCATTTTGAGTTGGGAGATGTACGATGTAATTCAGTAGGTTGTAAAAAGCCAATTTGCAGGAAATGATTGTCGCGTGCTTTGTTTTATTGGTTCCGTATAATTGAGTTTGTTATAGGACGATAAGGTACGAATTACGTGGCTGTTAAGGTTCGCCAGACGAGCGACAGTAACCGTGTTGGCTACGGTCGCTGACTGATACGGGCCGGACCGTGAGTTTAAGGGGCCCTGGGCTAATACTACTTAGGGGCCCACCTAATTACTCAAAGTATAGGACAAAATAAGTCAATAAAACATTTGATTTATATTGTAATATTTTATGCTTTAGTGTTCAGGGTTGCCAACCCGTAATCTAATCTTGATCAAGATCAGCTACATTTTTTTATAGTCTATTTTTGACTTTGACTTGACTTGGCTGGGGCCCCTGGAATTTACGGGGCCCTGGGCTTAAGCCCAAAAAGCCATGTGATAGATCCGGCCCTGCTGATATTGCTGTCACCAAAGATATAGGAGGTGTATACATTCCGCGTTGAAGGCTCAAAAGTATAACCTATTTTTAACCGTGGCGTATTATTTGAAATACGCCATGACGTGTGTGACTCTACTAAATAGAAAAGTCACCTAAACCTAAGTCAATGTCAAATTTTGTCGTATTAAGCAGCAAACAGGTTACTTTTTTACTTTTAACGTTCAGCAAAGTCTCATTCCCACTATAGAAAATTCCCATAAGAAGGAAAGGGACACAAGATGGGTTTTATGTCAGATTATTTCTTTAAGAAGGTAATTTCTTTTTGCTCTTTGTCACGAATTAACGAAGTGGGCGACCGACGTGCGATAGTCAACGACTGTCACTGCTGTGACAGTGCTGTCGCGAACTTACGCGCGACGTTCGCTGACCAGGCTCGAGAATTACTGGCACACTGTCGCTCGTCTACCTAAGCCCGCTTAGTATATGACATTAATTTTACATAGGTAGTCCCCATAAAAAGTCGTGGACAATAACCACGATCAATTGTGAGTTAGTCCCAATAGAGCTACAAGTAGGACTACCAGAAGAAATTCCCTTATTCTCCCCTTAATTGATTATGCTGATGTGTGTTATCCTGATCTAAACGCAGATCTTCTCAATAAGCTAGATCGTCTTATTAATAATTGTATCCGCTTTATTTTCTGTCTTCGTAAGTACGATCACATCTCTTTTTTCCGATCTAAGCTTAACTGGCTTCCTGCTCGTCAGCGCCGACAGCAAAGAATGCTTTGTACTCTTTTTTCTATACTAAAGAATCCTCTCTCCCCCCTGTATATGAAAAACAAATTTCGCTTTCAGTCTGAAAGCCATGAACGTGAGCTTCGCTCTAGTCATTCTCTTTATCTTCACCTTCCTTTATTTCGCTCAAGTTTTATGACTAACTCTTTTACTGTTCAGGCTACGCGTCTCTGGAATGCCTTACCCGAAGACATCAAAAGTATCATGAATAGGGACCTGTTCAAGAAAAAAGTCCACATGCACCTTTTTGAAAGTTTAATGCAGAACTAATCATTATCTTAAATTATTTTTATAGTTTTATATTATGTATTTATGAATGTGTATGTATATATTAATAAAATATATGTATTTATATATGTGTATTGTATGTGTATGTTTATAATATACGTATATCTATAATATAGTTATATCTTTAAGCGCCTATCGCTCACAAATTTATTTCTGTTTTTCCTTAAGGCTGACTGGTAGAGAATGCATTAGCATTAAGTCCACCTTTTGTACCTTTTTGGTCAATAAAGATTTAATAAATAAATAAATAAGAAATCGCTTTTAGCGATAAGACCGCCCATTGGATATTTTAAAATCTTTTCTGTGTATAGTTTTATTCAATAGTCAATAGAGTATTACTTACTTAATGGGAATGTAATTAAATACTTAAAACATATGCTCATTTTGTTTTTAGGGTTCCGTACCCAAAGGGTAAAAACGGGACCCTATTACTGAGACTCCGCCGTCCGTCCGTCCGTGCGTCTGTCTGTCTGTCCGTCACCAGGCTGTATCTCATGAACCGTTAGCTAGACAGTTGAAATTTTCACAGATGATGCATTTCTGTTGCCGCTTGAACAACAATATAACAGAATAAAAGAAATATTTAAGTGGGGCTTCCATACAACAAACGTGATTTTTTATAGTTAATTGTATGGAACCCTTGTGCTAGTTAATTGTATGGAACTCTTGTGCTTGTTATATGGAACCCTTGTGAAAGTCCGACTACCCTCTATCCAACTAGTTTTTTTTTTTTTAAATATATAGGGACAAATAACACTGATTGAGCTAGCCCCAAAGTAAGTTCGAGACTTGTGTTATGGGATACTAACTCAACGATACTATATTTTATAACAAATACATATTTAGATTAGATAAACATCCAAGACCCAGGACAATTTGAAAAAGGCCATTTCCCAACTTGCCCTGACCGGGGATCGAACCCGGGACCTCTGGGTGGCGGACTAGCATGGTGACCACTACGCCACGGAGGTCGTCAAAGTTGTTAGAGATAAAGATGGGATAGTAAAAAAAAAATCATAGTATAAAAAATTAAAATTTAATTTACCTCATGAACAGAGGCCATTGTGTAACACTGGCGACCATTTCTCTCTTGTTCGGGTTGGGCAGATCGAAGAAGATGTAGTACATAGTGATCGCGAAGCAGATCACGAGGAAGATGTTGGCGATGGCAGAGAAGGGGACCAGCCACTTGAGGTTCCGTATCTGGCAGATCAGCACGAGAGGAACCAGCGTCAACGCGCAGTAAGCTTCGACGGATAGTTTGTAATCAGGGAAGTATTCGTCTAAAACCTGGAAAGAAAAATAATTGTATTTTTCAATCAATCAAATCGTTTTATTTCAGGCAACAACACAGAATAAATACCTTACAGACTAGCATAAATAGAATTATATTATATACGTGGAAGGACATACCCGCAATAAATCTAACCACGGGCTATACTAGATCACTTAAGTATAATAAAATTAAAATAATAGCAAAAGCACAAAAAAATTAGGCATTTTCATACAAAACTGTGCAGCCGCCTGGGCAATTTGTATGGGAATGTCGTTTTTTTTGTTTTTAGATTGTTATTTTAATTTGATTATACTATAGTATATAGTATATATATAGTATACTAGCTGACCCGGCAAACGTTGTTTTGCCAAAATTGAGGATTGTATGTATTTTTGTATGTTGTATCATAAAAAAATAGAAATTAAAAATTTTGTCTAAAAAATAAAATAAAAAATTTAGGGGTGGACTACCCCTAACATTTAGGGGGATGAAAAATAGATGTTGGCCGATTCTCAAAGATACCGGATAAGCACAAAAAATTTCATCAAAATCGGTCAAGCCGTTTCGGAGGAGTATGGCAACGAAAACTGTGACACGAGAATTTTATATATTAGATAGTATATATAATATTATTACGAGTATGTCCCTTCCACGTTGTATATAATATAAATTAATTATTTATTGTTTTGTGACGCATGTGACTATGTACTAGTATTAACCGACTTTCACAACGGAGGAAGTTATCAATTCGTCGCGATTTTTTTTCGCTATGTAGTTATGTTGACCGCTTATTGGAAAACGCCAGGACTGATTTGGAAAATTATTGTTTTTGGAACGAAGTGCCTTATCGCGCGTTACGAAAGGGGGCTAGACGGAAAAAATTAAGACCAAAGTATTCATATATTTTTGAAAAAATGTTTATATTAGTTTAGTCATAATTCTAATAAACAAAATGTATATTTATTTTACTAGAAGATGAATATGAATTTCAAGCTAATTTAGTATCAATTTAGATAAATTTCAACTCAGTTGGTCCAATAATTCCGGAGCAAATTAGCTGTATGTGACACACTGACAAAGGAGTGATCCTACTTGATTGATGAGTGATTTGATGTGTTATGTTATAATTTAAATTATTTTGCTCACCAGCAGTTTATATGTTTTGGCAGAGAGAGAACGCTTTTTTCACTGTGGAACAATAAAGTTTTAATAAATAAATCCTATAAGGTTTATTTTTTTTCCTTTTTAGGTACGGCACCCTAATAATCCCTCGTATGTCTGAATTAGTGATGTGCACTGAGAAATTCTCTGTCCTTGGAAATTTCTTTCCTTGAAAAATTTTGGGAATATCGGAAATTTTCAACATTGCTCGAAAATTTTAAATTGAAAACTTTCCTGAAAAAACTTCTTGCGAGAATGTCTCGGAAATCCAGACCGTATCGGAAATTTATCGAAATTTTTAAGAATGGCACGTCACTAGTCTAAATACGGAGATCACAAGAATATGTGCGATCTACGACAGACAGATGTCAATAGATTTCGTGAGGTTTATGATATGACAGCGTTCTGAGAATTTCTTGCGTTTCAAGTATTGAAATTAAATATCGAAAAATATTGTCGAAATAACGCCATCGTCGAATAATATTTTATCATGGTACGTGTTACTTTGCAGTGTCAAGTCAAACTATATTGAGCGCTATGTTTTGTAATAATAAAGTCTAATTTGTTTTAGATTTGGATGGAACTCGTTATTTATATGACGACTTCAGTGGCCTAGTGGCCACCATGTCAGGTTGCCACTCCGAAGGTCCCGGGTTCGATCACGATGGAAAAATATATTTTTCAGATTGACCTGGGTCTTGGAACTTGGAAATAGTTTAAACGAGTACGTACTTACTTAAGTCCGTGACAACTTAAATAGGTAGCCATTAGGGCTAGCTCAAGCTTAGATAAGTTTTTTTTAAGTAAGTCGACGACCTCTGTGGCCTAGCGGTGTGTTCATCATGTCATATTGTCATATCGGAGGTCCCGGGTTCGATCCCCGGTCAGGTCATTTGGATGTTTATTTATATGTTATGAATTTGTTATAAAATTTAGTATCTTTGAGTTAGTATCCCATCCTATGGGATGGGATACTTCATCCCATATATCCATAAGTCTCGAACTTACTTTGGAGCTAGCTCAGTCTGTGTGATTTGTCCCTATACAATATGTAACAAAAACCCTGCCTGATCCTTGTAGGAGCAACTCAGACCGCGAACATGAACATCTTTTCCTATGCAGCCAATTCTTGAAATTCGAAAAAAATTATCATCATTTTCATAAAAATTGTCGGGCCGGCCGAACACTTTTGTATGAAAATGTCGATTTTTTCGAATTTCAAGCATTCTCATAGAAAAAAGTTGTCATAATGACGGTCTGAGTTGCTCCCACAAGGATCGGACAGGGTTTTTGTTACATATTGTATAGGGACAAATCACACAGACTGAGCTAGCCCCAAAGTAAGTTCGAGACTTATGGGATAGGATACTAACTCAAAAATACTAAATTTTGTACAGAGGTCGTCGACTTACCTAAAACCAACTTACCTAAGCTTGAGCTTGACTCTAATGGCTACCTATTTAAGTTGTCACGGACTTAAGTTAGTACGTACTCGTTTAAACCATTTTCAAGTTCCAAGACCTAGGTCAATCTAAAAAAGATAATGTTCTATCTTGATTTATATTTATTTTTCGACTATCTGTGTGCGGCAGTTATTAAAGACAAAAATAAAAATAAAACTTTAGAGGTGTCAAGGGACACCCGGATGAAACGAAGTAAAATATAAATATAAATAGGTCTATATTATATTCAAACTCTTTTCTGCGTTCTTAAATCAAGTTTTAATTATCTTCATAAATTTGAATGAACAAAAAGTGTCGCTACAACATTTGGTCTTAATTTTTTTCGTCTAGCTCCCTTTCGCAACACGCGATAAGGAACTTCATTCCAATTATGACGCCACATAAAATCATTTGACATTTCATTTTGAATTTACTAAACACGGTTGTATTATATTACATTTATAATGAGGCCAAATGACAAAGGGCTGTTAAAAAGGGCTAAAGGTATATCATTTTTAGGAAGCAGCTAAAAGGCTTTTTGTATGCCTTTGTAACCGTATCACCTCGTTATTGAAATGGAATAAAATTTACACACTTCGTCGTCCTTTTTTACCCGACTACAAAATAGCCAAGGGGATGGGTAACGATTTTAGCAGTCTATGTATGTATGTTATATATTGTTAACACTATAATGCACTAGTGAAACTATTATATGAAACTAGCTTTTGCCCGCGGCTTCGCTCGCGTAGGGGTGTAATTTATCAAAATCCTTTCTTAGGGGATGCCTACGTCATAGTAGCTTTATGCATGCAAAGTCTCAGCCCGATCGGTTTAAAATTGACAAAGTTTCATACAAACTTTCATCCCCTATTTTATCCCTTTGGGGGTAGAATTGATCAAAATCCTTTCTTAGCAGATGCCTACGTCATAACATCTACCTGCATGCCAAATTTCAGCCCGATCCGTCCAGTGGTTTGGGCTGTGCGTTAATAGATCACTATGTCAGTCAGTCAGTCACCTTTGAGTTATATATATTTAGATTACTAGAATTATTTATTACGTAGATACACACGATACGTCACAGCCAGCACAGATGGGTAAGTACGTATCAGAACACGTCTTATCTGGAAGCCAAGCTAGGCGGCTCTGAGGAGAATTCATCCTCCTCATCATCATCATTTCAGCCGCATAACGTCCACTGCTGGACATAGGCCTCTCCCAAGGATTTTCAAAATGATCGATCAAGAGCGGCCTGCATCCAGCGCTTTCCAGCGACCTTGGTCAGATCGTCTGACCACCTTGGGCCACGCTTGCCAGTACGCGGTCGCCATTCGAGAACCTTTTTGCCCATCGGCCATCGGTTCTTCGCGCTATGTGTCCCGCCCACTGCCACTTCAACGAGCTTATCCGCTGAGCTATATCACTGACTTTTGTTCTTCTACGAATTTACTTATTTCTGATTCGATCACGTAGAGAAACACCGAGCATTGCCCTCTCCATAGCGCGCTGAGCGACCTTGAGCCTTCTTATGAGACCCATAGTAAGGGACCATAGTAGAAGAGGATTCCTGCCGGGCCCCATTGCAGGCACCGTGACCTTCAGCCTCCCATGATCTTCTAATATCGCAGATAACAATACAGAAGTCTGTTTCACCGAATCGCTTGTCCAGTTTTGACAAATGATATTATGTCAATCGAATCGTTATTATTGTCCAGGTGACATATTATAGGCTACAACTTGTACCTATGCAAAAATTAATAACAAATGTTAGAATAACAAAATTAAGGGTCGATTTTTTTTGTTTTATGTGTTAGATTTATAGAATTACTAGCTGCGCCCCACAGCGTTACCCGTGCTTAAAGAAGCCTATGTGGTAATCCAGGATGTCAGCTTCCCGCATACCAAATTTTATCAAAATTGGTCAAGCCGTTTGCGCGTGAAGGAGTAACAAACATGCACACACACGCATTCACAAACTTTCGCCTTTATAATACATAGGGCGCACTATAAGTTTCCGGAACTGGCCACTTACATAAACAATATTTAAAAATTTATTGCAACATTTGAAAATAGAACTCTTTGGCTGTAGAATGCAGTTTGTTTCATCTGACTGTCTTTTGTTTTTAACTTGTGGCGCCATTTAAAAAATTGTGTGTCTGCATCAACATAGATTTAACTCGGGAAAATTTTCGTTCGTTGATTTTCTACGATTTTAAGTGTAATTTGACAGCTCAACAGAGCATCGCTCGGCTTGAAACAGCTTTTGGCAATGAAGCACCATGCAAGACAACTGTTTATAGCTGGTTTGCAGAATTCAAGCGTGGTCGTATCAATCTCAGTGACGAATCTCGCGATGGTCGGCCGTCCACCGCTGTGACCAACAAAAACATCGATGCTGTGCGCCGTATGATTGAAACAGACAGGCATGTGACCTACCATAAAATTCGCGCATCCTTAGTAATAGGCATGAGTCAAATACAATTAATCCTACACAAACATTTGGGTGTGAGAAAGCTGTGCTCGCGGTGGATCCCACACAACTTGACCGAGACTCAAAAAACGGACCGCGTCACTTGGTGCAGTGCCATGCTTACCAGATTCAACGAAGGTGCGTCAAATTTGGTGTGGGACATAGTAACAGGATTTATTGCTACGATCCCAAAACAATGCAGCAATCGAGCGTATGGGTCTTTCAAGATGAGCCGAAACCAACCAAAGTGGCGCGCGTGAAAAGTGCATCTAAGCGGATGATTGCATCTTTTTTTAATAAAACTGGACACGTGGCTACTGTTGATTTAGAGAATCGTCGTACAGTGAATAGTGACTGGTACACGACCATTTGTTTGCCGGAAGTTATTGACGAACTCCGTAAAAATAACCGTAAACGCCGTATCATCCTGCACCACGACAATGCTAGTTCTCACACGGCCAGACAGACAAACGACTTTTTGAAGGCGAAAAATGTAGACTCATGAGTCATCCTGCATACAGTCCCGACCTGGCACCTTGTGACTTTTTTCTGTTCCCAAAAATTAAGAACCAATTACGCGGTCAACGATTTTCATCACCAGAAGAGGCTGTCGAGGAGTATGAAAAACACGTTTCAGAGGTCACCACAGAGGAGTGGCACAAAAGTTTTCAAAACTGGTTTCATCGAATGAAAAAGTGCATAGACGCCAAGGGAGATTATTTTGAAAAACAATAAATTAATTTTGTACCTTTAATAGTATTTTTTCATATTCATTCCGGAAACTTATAGTGCACCCCACGTAGTAATAGCTGCACCCCGCGGTGTTACCCGCGCTTAAAGTATCCTATGTGTTTATCCAGGGTGTCAGCTTCTTACATATCAAATTTTATCAAAATTGGTCAAGCTGTTTGTGCGTGAAGGAGTAACAAACATACACACACACACTCACAAATTTTCGCCTTTATAGTATTATACTAGGTACGTCCCGCGGTGTTACCGGCGCTTAAAGTAGCCTATGTGTTTATCCAGAGTGTCAGCTTCTTACGTACCAAATTTTATCAAAATTGGTCAAGCCGTTTGTTTGTGAAGGAGTAACAAACATACACACACATAGAATCACAAACTTTCGCCTTTATAATTTTATTTATTTGTTTAACTTTATTACAAAAGCCATTTATCTACCAGTCAACCTACTGGTGATGCCGAGATTAAGAAGTCTTTTGAAGGAGGCGTAAAATTTGTGATTTTGAAAGATATATTAATAATAATAATATAAGTAAATATTTATAAATTATTTGTATTCTATCTGACAGTTCTCGAAGATAATGTGCACGCACTGCACTTTTAAACGCTACTCGAGTATAATATTAGTGTGATTGATTTTTCTTCGAAATGGCTGAAATATAATATTTCGTACGATGATGATGAATTACTCACTTCTTTGAAGTTCTCCGATATGAACACGACGTAGACGCAGAGGGCAGCCAAGTACGTACACGTCAATGCGTAATCTATGAACGTCCTGAAACAAGATATGATATTTTATTACTTCCTTGCCGCTGATAAGTCTACCTAACGGAGTAGACAGAGCCTAGAGCCTCAAAGATCACGTAGAGCAGTAGCGTGCATTTCATACAGACGCAAAGAATTTGGCTACCCTGTTCACCCTTATTTGTTAAGTGTAGTTTGTTATCGAACAAACTACATTTAACAAATAAGGGTGAACGGAGCAGTTTTCGTAATTTTGGTAAGTTTAATGCCTACCCTGGATGATGAAATGACTTCAATGATCAAGATGAATCAAACGAGCCCAAACTCGATGGGGTTGCGTCGTTTCATTACAGAGTTCCAATGGCCACCGTTCAGCTCCAACATCAGATCAGCTGCATGTCATCATAATATGGCATTGTCACGCGATATACGTTTTCGTGCAAAATTTTAGCTTGCTCGGAAACCGGGAAGTGGGTCAAATTTAACTTGCAAGATTTGATTACAGACAGACAGACAGACCGACAGACAACGGGACAGGTGAAACTAAATAAACGCTCGTAAAAATATTGTGTACAGTACATTTTTTGTTTCTCCAATTAGTCAGCAATGACGAAGATACATTAAAATTCGCATGGCGACTCCGAATCTTCAAAGCTCTGTATTTTTGTGAATTTTAATTAAAAAAAAAAACGAAAAATATTTATTATATTTTAATATCTTTTAAGTAGTATTTTTTTATCTTTAATATTTTTTTGGTCCGTCTTTTTTGGACTCAGTCTACATTCCTACACTTTATTATGTGATTTAATCCCCTGGTACGAGTTATATCAGAGGCATATCGTCTACTGCTGGATAGGCCTCTCCGAAGGATTTCCAAAATGACCGATCTATAGCGGCCTGCATCAAGCGCTTTCCAGCGAACTTAGTCAAGTCGTCTGATCACCTTGTGCCGGGTGTCCTAGGCTTTGCTTGCCAGTGTCGCGCTCTGTGTCCCGCCCACTGCCATTTCAACGAGCTAATCCTCTGGGCTATGTAAGTGACTTTTGTTCTCCTTGGAACTTCCTCATTTCTGATTCGATACGAGTAATATGGGTAAATGAAAAGTAATATCAGAACGGGCGAGCGCAAAAAATATAAATATTTACGAGTAGGTAGGTACTAGGAATATTGGAAATAAGAAATAAGATTTTCCGCCATATATTACTTAAAATGCCTAGTACGAGCAGGCCTGTGTCACTCCCCGTTTAGGTATTGAAAATATACCTACATTATTACTGTGCGCGCGGCGACCACTTCTAAAGGGAAAATTCAGTTACATGAAACGTTTGTCCAGAGTACCCAATAAGAATGAAATTGGCTTGCAATGGATGCCTAGATATCTAAACGAAGAGGGGAGGAGTTCTGACGCGAGCTAAATTAAACTATAGCGCTAACCACATTAGGAAGATATTTCTTTGATTTTCTTTTCTGAGTAAGACTTCTGTACGTGAGTACTTATTCTGTGGTACGAGTAATAAGTAAACAATTATTAAGTACTTATTGTTTACTCGTCATACGTATTTCTTTCTTCTATTCTTTTATGTTTAGCATTAATTCGATGTTTTTGAAATCTCAATTAACTTATACAAGCTGACTGGTAAAACTCGTTACATGTTGAAAATGTTTTTTTTATCGTATTTCGATATTCATCTGTTGGACTGAATACCCCAATCACATTACAATGATAGACTGAATCACCCCTTAAATATTTACACTTAATGAAAAAGGAGAGCCGAGAGGGAGGCCTTTGCCCAACAATGCTTAGATCATTTAATACAGGATGAGTTACGCAGACAAATCTTCTTACAAAACTTTCTGCCGCTTTTGGTGCGGGGGTAAGCTACTACTACATCTTAACAAAGTCACACATTTACAGAAATAATTTGTGTCGCTATAAATGCACACTACAAAAAACTCAAACACTAGCTTATTTTCTGCACACCAATAAAACTCACACTGAAAAAAATGTATAAATACACATAATAATACACTCTTGGCAAGAAAGAGAGAGAAGACAAAAAATATATCAACTCTAATGCACAGGGAATAAAGACGAAGGTTGTAAATCATAAATACATAGTCTCGTGAGGAGTGCGCCTTAGTCTCGTGAGGAGTGCGCAGCAGTGCGCTTTAGTCTCGTGGGGAGTGCGCCTACGTCATCAACTAATCGTTTTTCAAATTGGAACCTTAATTACAGAACCTTAAGAATGTAATTGATACATTTGAAACGGGGGTTAATGAACTAGTCTCGTATGCGATCTTAGATTATTTTATGGGCTGGAAGGAAATCAGTTGCAAACGTGATTCGATTATTTTTTTCGTAATCGATACTAATAGATATTTGTTCGATTTTTCAAAAATTACATTTAAACAGAAAACAATGTTAATAAAATAAAAAATAAAAATATTAATGAAAGGTTATGCTATCTTTTGGAAGATTAAATGTGTTTGACCTCTTTTTACACGCATGGCATTTAAAACGGAGCACTTTTAGACGTCTTTTCGATGCCTCACCGATTCACATAATGATCATAATCGGTTACGCAACTAGTTTTTATGAACGTATTAGATTTTTGTTCTTATACTTTGGCAGAGGGGAACGCGCAGGTAAGGCTTATCCTGTATTAAATAATCTAAGCAACAATGGAATCTAGCGGGCTCTAAATAATAATAATAATAACCCTAACCACCGGTAGCTTGGGCCTTAAAGCCCCGCTGCCAGTGGGCAGCTAGATTAGGTTTTTTTAAAAAGTGTATATATTTTGTAGATTTTTTTATATTTTTCTTTTTATAGATATTGTATAAAAAAATCTAATCTAAGAATATTTAAAATAAATAAAGAGAATAATAATAATAAAAAAGGACAAGGAATTGTATATCTCCAAAGTTTTCATCATGTAGTCAACAAATTAATTTTGAAATAAAAAGTTCACTATTAGCGAATATATGTATTTTATTACTTACATACAACAACAAAAAACACATAGTTGAGTGAAGACTGGGTCTGAAAATTGATATTCTATTTAATTTGTCAGTTAGATTAACTGAAAATGATGAATACTTAATTTAAAATTCCTCCAATTAGTTGATAAAATCGGCGATCGGCGAGTGGGATTCGCGAAAAAAGGGTTCCGTCCCAAAATCCATAAAAAATAACGTTGGTTGTATGAGAGCCCCACGTAATTAATTATTTTACTTTACTTTTAGTATTATGTTATTGTAGCGGCAGCAGAAATACATCATCTGCGAAAAGCTATCACGGTTCATGAGATACATCCTGATGACAGACAGACAGACAGCGGAGTCTTAGTAATTAGGACCCGTTTGTACCCTTTGGGTAAGGTACCCTAAAAACCACAAAGGTTTCAGAGCGTTCTGGAGTGACGCTTGTCACGTCACTGTTCAGTAAAAATTGTACCAAGGCGTACTTGAAATGTGCTATATCTTAGAATTTTTAGGGATCCGTACCCAAATGGTATAAACATTACCCTATTACTAAGACTCCGCTGCTGTCCGGCCTTCCGTTCGATTGTCTGTGTGTCTTTATCTTATGAACCGTGATAGCTAGACAGTGGAAATTTTCACAGATGGTGCATTTCTATTGCCGCTAAAACAATAAACACTAAAAACAGAATAAAATAAAAATTTAAGGGTGGCTATACAATAAACCTGATTTAATTGCCGTTTTTTGCTTGATCCTAATAACGGCAACGTTTGAAATATTCACATAATATTTAATTGTATACATTTAAAAAATATCTAATTAAAATAAATATTTAAGAAGGCGCTCATAAAACAAACGCGTTTTTTTTATAGATAATACGGAACCCATCATGCGCTAGGCCGACTCGCACTTTGCCATTTATTGTTAGTCTACACAATATGTTTTAATAAACTATATGATAGGCCAATAAAAAAATTTGCATTCATATAAATAACTTACTTTTTGAAGTCGGTTAAAAAGTTTGTAACATTGTTTACCTGGCAAAGTTGGCCCAAGGCCTTAGCCTCTTGGGCCCGAATTCGAAAGCTGCGCCGCAAGTTTCCGCGAAGCCCATCGAAGGTTTTTTCGCCTCCACGCAAACCTCTTGCGATGTCCTTACCTGGAACGTAACAAATAATTTTTAACATTCTTTTAGGGTTCCGTACACAAAGGATAAAATCGGGACCCTATTACCAAGACTCTACTGTTCGTCCGTACGTCTGTCACCAGGCTGTATCTCATAAACCGTGATAACTAGACAGTTGATATTTTCACAAATTATGTATTTCTGTTGCCGCTATAACAACAAATATTAAAAACAGAATTAAGTAAATATTTAAGTAGGGTTCCCATACAACAAATGTGATTTTTTATAGATAATATACGGAGTACGGAACCCTTTTTGACCGATTATTATTAGCTTAGTATCCCACTGTTGGGCTAAGGCGTCACCATTTAGACTTCAATTTGTTTTATCCGTTGAGGCCATTTTTTAATAAATCTTTTAAGAGATCTAAAAACAAAAAACAAATAAACCGTCTGCGTGAAAAACTATTACTTGGTATATAAAATGTAAAGATAAGTTTAAAGTGAGAACGTGAAGCTTTTCTACGCACATACGCCAAAAGTGGCCGTTTTTCGCAATCGTGCGTAGAAAAGCTTCACGTTCTCACTTTAAACTGTAAACAGTAGTTCATAAAATAGTTTGAAGGGTTATCTAGTGCCTGGTCAAGACAAAATTTTAAATGATGTCTCCGTTTCCTATCAAATGATTTATTTCAAATGGGGGTAGCACTGGACCCCGGAAAATTCAGGTATTCAATTAACCAACAAATGCTAAAAACAAAATATAAAAAATATTTAAGGAGGCTCCCATACAACAAACGTATTTTTTTATAGATAATGGTAGTCCCTTCAAGTCCAAGCCGCACTTGGCCGTTTTTTTTTCTTAGTGTCAAAACAAACCTTTTCAATGGGATTTGAAATACCGGACTGTGACGTAATATAGTTTCTTGTAGTGAAATAGGGCTCTTCAGTTTTTTACGCAACTATAACAAAGCCAAGATGAAGGGTAATGATTTTAGCAGTCTATGTATGTATGTGATGTTTGTCTGTTCCACCGTAGCATCCGAATCGCTTATCCAATTTTCACTAATGAGATGTCAATCGATTCGTCATTATAGTCCGGGAGACAGGCTACAATTTTTATGAAATAAATGTATACCTAAAATTATACAATAAATGTATACCTAATAAAAATATTACACACAATACAAATCGAGTCAAAATATGATTATTTTGTTGAGATATCGCGTAGGGTATTATTATTATTTATTGTAGAACACACTGGCAGCTGATTAAGCTGATGCGTGTGCGTCTTGATGTTTGGAGATCTTGTGTTTATCTAGTCTGTTTTTAAACCTGCGCAGCACATAAAATCTTAGTCTCAGAATGCCTGCCCATAATACCTCATTTTTTTCTAATTCATTTTCTGTACAAGCCGTTCGCTTATGGAATTCATTTTTCAAATCATTTGCAATTGTGTGTAGAAAAGCTTTACGTTCTCACTTTAAACTGTAAACAGTAATTTATAAAATAGTAGCCTGGTCAAGACAAAATTTTAATTGATGTCTCCGTTTCCTATCAAATTATTTATTTCAAATGGGGGCAGCACTGGAACCTGGAAAATTCAGGTATCCCCTTAAGCGGCAACAGAAATACATCATTAGTGAAAATTTCAACTGTTTGTATCGCGGTTTTTGAGATAAAGCTTGATGATTGATAGATGGACAGACAGACAGCGAATTCTTAGTTCCGCGGGTTCCGTTTTTAAAAATCTAATTTGACTTATGAAAACTAGCAGATTATAACTTGCATAACCCAGTGATTGCAAAGTTAAACGCATTGTCAAAGTGAATACAGTTAATGTAGAGCTAGAGTTACATAAATTGACTTTCTGTGGCTGATTCGAGTACAATGATGATTGTGATTTAATTTCCACAAACCACATGTCGTCCATTGATTTTCCGTACAAATGCATTCACGGCCACAGTGAATCCGGTTGGCGGTATTGACGCTCAATCAAGGTTACCAGGTAAACCATTTACAATGACCTCATCGAAAACTGATCGTATCATTTACTACGTTGTCACCAAATTCTACTGTTTTTACCCCATTATGGCAAAGCCAAAAGAAGGTGTAATGATTTTAGCAGTCTATACAATGTAAGTATGTTTGTATGTATGTGGATATCTGTGTGTGTCAACCGTAGCTTTCGAACTGCTTATACAATTTTGACAAATGAGATGTAAATCGATTCGTCACAATCATAGAATTATAATCAGAGATCGGAATCACGGGTGCTATTGGGATAAGGATAAGTATATTTTTTTCGATTAAAATATATCCCAAAATCACATAATTATGTTTTTTTTTATTTATAGATTATATAGTCATATCTATACTTTTAATAGCAATAGCACCCGTGATTCCGATCTCTGATTATAACCCATAGCTTATCTCCGGTCACAATAGTGGGATGAAATAGGCTACAATTTGTATGCAATAAATGAATTATTACGAATGTTACATACAAAAAATAGCATATCAAAAAACAAATTCCTTTGTTTCGATATCGAATAAGGTATCAAATGAAAAGTCTTAATTAGTACATTTCAAAAATACGTAAATTGTTCTTAATACATCCGGAGGTCTTCATCAGGGCGAATGTGATGCGCTCGTGCACGAAGCCGCTCCACGACACCTCCGGATGAGGTCGAAACATGTCGGCCAGTAGCTGACTCTTTACGTGAGTAACCCGTGCTGTATGAATAATGTCTGAGTCTCATGTTAGTTTAAATCCAAAAAATAAATTGTCATTCGTAAATGGCTCCCGTAGACGAGTGCTTTAAACGCAAATCTTGTTTTTTCTAACAATTTACTCTCAATTTCACAATACATCTAAAAGTTGAAAAATGGAACCAAAAAGTAAGAGCTTATTTATTAGTAGAGGTCGGAATTAGGTAGAGTTATTTATGTACTTACACTGTTTTCATACAGCGAAAGAATAAATTGGATATGCCTCAAATCCCGGGATTAATTTTAAAGAGCAGAAATATCCAGTGATTTCTTTGAAAAACAGTTATTCACTTCTACACAATTTAAACCACTGCACGCGCGACGTTGACAATATGTTAAAACTAATAAAAATACTAATGTAAATACTTATAAAAATTGTATGTTATTATCTTTGTTTTATTTGTCTTATCTATCTCTGAGGTTTATATGACTATTTATTTGTAATATTGTTGGCAACATGGGATTGTCCATTAGAAATCCCGCGCAGATCCATATTAATATCAACATTTCGATGCAAGTACATTAATAACTGTACCTAATTCCGTCATCTGTTTATTAGCCACAGTCCCCTGATAGGCTCCTTAGATCTTCGCGGGAGCTCAAACAAATAAGTATTTCTTTTCTTTACTACCAGAGTTCCAAGTTTTTTCTTCTCGACCAGAACAGTAACATAATCTTCCTCGCCTTCTCCCTAATGTGTGTGGGCTCTGTCACAGAATAAGTACTAGTACGCACGTACAGAAGTCTTACTCAGATAAGAAATTCAAAGAAATATCTACCTAATATGGTCAGCGTTATGGTTAAATTTAGCTCGCGTCAGAACTCCTCACCAGTTCGTTTAGATACCTATACATCCATTGCAAGCCAATTTAATTCGCGCATAATGTAGGTATATTTTCGATACCTAAACGGGGAGTGACACAGGCCTGGCTCTGTATGTCAATTTCTTTCTAACATTAACTATAATTGCAATAACCCTCACTCCTTCGTCCTCACACAAACTTTCCTTCCTTGTCTTTCCATTACAAAAAAAAAAAAACTACTTACCAATACATAAACACAATGCGTACAAATGAATCCTACGACGATGGTGCCTATAGCGCCAGCGGCCAGGCCAGCGTTTTTGAAGGCAGCAGGCATCGCCAGGATGCCTGATCCTAGCGAGGACTTCAGAAGGTGCACCAAGGAACCGATGGAACTGAAAATAAAATAACTAGTTAAGTAGAGAAATAACCAGCTAAGCGCGAGTCGGATTCGCGCACGAAGGGTTCCGTACCATTATATAAAATGTAGAACAGACATACCCGTAACAAATCAAATTATGGGCTATACTAGATCACTATAGTGTAATGATATTAAAAAACAGTCAAAAAACAAAAGAGAAATTCGACATTCCCGCACATTTATATGGAAATGCCGAAATTTTTGTTTTGTGTTTTGACTGTTATTTTAATTAAGTCAAGTCAAAAATCATTTATTGATCTTTGGATATTTGTATCACTTGATTGATAATTGTAATTTTTTTTCCTTCGATTTCTTACTAGCTAGTTGTTGACGTCAGATCATTTACTCACAACTAAGTTTACTGCCGCCTCCTAAGCGCAAGTACAGAAGAAGCGGTAACAAACTGTACTGCAGCATTTTGTCCAAAAACGTCAACTCTACAATTTATACTGATATTAAAGTTAGATATGTGGACTGAGAATACACTGTTGTAATGATTATTAAATTTTAAAAAAAGTTTCGCCTTGTGACCTGGGTGTCATGGGTTCGAATCCCACTGGGAAGCATACTTTGTGAAAAGTTGTTTTCAGTCTGGTTAGAATACTGCAGGCTTGAATTACTTAATTATCCGAAGTAAAAGATGATTCCGTATTTCGGAAGGCACGCATAAACTGTGGGTCTCAAACGCCATCTAACGTTGATCATCAAACCTATCCAAGGATCGGTTCTCGTCTACCCTTTGGGTTGCGGAGGTCAGACGGCAGTTGCTCTGTGTAAAAACCAGTAACCTCGTCAAATCACCCAGGTTAGGTAGCGGATACCGGGCTTTGAAGCGTTACTTCTTTGCGATGGCTTCGAAATTCATTTTGAGGTTAGCCCAATCGTGCGATTTGTTCTAATCTAAGATATGATTCAGGCCAGAGTTACACCTTGGGCGGTGACAAAAGGTTACGTCATACTTATTACCTCGCTTTCTTCTCTTACCGTCGATATACAATGTTCCATATAATAATTGCCCCGTTTTCTCAATATTGTACCTAAAAAGTACTAAACATCTTGTCCAATAGTCTCGAAAGCGAATAATGTAGGTACCGTCAAGTACCAAGATACCTGACCAGCCCCTATACTTATATCTTGAATTTTCTCTTAAACTAGTAATAATATTAACATGAAAATTTATATTCAGACAGAATTTAATTAAGTCGAAATGGTAGCAGAAGTGGCGCCCTTATTTGAAATAAATTGTTTAAAACTAAATATGGTGATATTTAAGATTTCTAACAATGTCTAGAAAGACCTTTAAACTATTTTATAACCTTTGAAAGTAACATTGGTAGTCCGTCTAGTTTTAAAACGGTTTTTCGCCAAAAGTGGCCACTTTTGGCGAAAAACAGTTTTAAAACTAGACGAACTATTAGTAATAATTTCAAAGGTTATTCATAAAATAGTTTAAAGGTCTTTCTAGACATTGGTACAAATCAAATTTTTAAATATCACCATATTTAGTTTAAAACAATTTATTTCAAATGAGGGAGCCACTTTAGCTTTGACGAGGTTACTGATTTTAATTAAGTCTTTCTGAATATAAATTTAATCAAGTTTTTCTGAATATAAATTTTCTTGTTAATATTATTTTTAGTTAAGGAGAAAATTTAAGATATAAGTAGAGGGCCTGGTCAGGTATTTAGGTACTTGACTGTACTCTCATTTGTTTAATTACACAAATTCCACCACCAAAAAACGGCTCTAGGCTTCTAAAACATGCAAATAATCAACAAAACAATTAAAACTTACGAATTGGGGTGCTCCACATTCCGGTGTTCAAATGGATTGTACGCCTTCTCATTTATAACCTCCTTGGAACCCAATGTCAGCGTTGACTGGAACCCTGGGTTGGACGCAAGGTTTGCCCTGGAAAGTTAGATGAGTTTTAAACTTAATTATTAATATTAACATACTAAAATTGTGTCTGCTCTGCAAAGTTCTAGAACCTTACTCGAAACATTTGAAACATTTCCAGCTAAATGGTAGGAGTTTTTATAAAAAATAATTGTGAATTGTGTATTACGGTAGCTTTTCTTTCAAAATAAATTAAATACATGTAATGTTAATTATATTTTCAACACACTTGCTTGTCAAGTGAATCTAATTTCACCGGTTCTAGATATATTAAGCAGCTCATAAAACACACGTGTGTTATAAACGCAAATAGTGAAGTTAGAATTTAAAGGCATAAATTGTTGTTTTTTTTTCATATTTTGAACTAGCGCGACGCGAGCTAGTAGGCAACGCGCTGCGCTTATTTTGAAAAGTAAAACGGTGGGAACGCAACAATGTGCATCACATTTATGGTTGAATTTATTAAAATCGAAACATACAGTCTATTAGATATTTTTCCTTGCAAGTGTGTTGAAAAACGTCGTACGATATACGTGCGTATATTGGTTAAATGTAACGCCGTCGCCTTCGGCTCGGGCTGAAATTCCTCCTCTTGTGTTATAACCACTATTATATAATGCACTTATATCGTAATGGACTAGTACTGAAGTGTGAAAGTGCCTGTAAAGGTCTAATAAACATTTGAATACTGAATTTGAATTTTGAAGTACTACATATTTTACTAGTAATTCATATAACGACCTTATTACTAACCGCCTATAGCGATGATAACTCAAATTGGGTTGACAATGGAAAAACAAGCTTGAATTATTCGGTCGTTCAGTGCGTCGTTCGGCTAGTATGATAAAGAGTCGTCAGACCCTTGAGAGTCGTTATATCCGGATTCTACTGTAATTTTAACGTAATAAACCTTATTTAGTAATAGTATATTCATAGTCATAGGAACTTAGCAGCTCGAAGTATTTTAGGTCACAAGTCATTTATCCAAACGTCAATGTCGAAAAAACTTAATGAACTCAACCATAAAACTGTGATGCACATTGTTGCTTTCCCGCCATTTTGCTTTTTAAGATTTGCGCGGCGCGCTGCCTACTGGCTAGCGCAAAGCGGCGGATCAGTTCGAAATTTGAAAAATAAAAAAAAAAAATTGAAGCGCATACATAGCAAACAGTGAGTTAACAGAATATAACTTCACTTTTTGCATTTATAACACACGCGTGATTTATGAGCTGCTTTTACTAATTAAAACCGGTGAAATTAGATCCACTTTACGAGCGTGTTAAAAATACTTTAGTACTGCAACTCAAGTGCTTAAAACCTATATAAAATGTTGAAACTAGTTTCGAAAGTATGTTTAGATAGATCCTATTACTAATCTTTACATAATAATATCTAGACTAATGCAGATATATAATATGCAAATGTCACGTAGAAAAGAAGTAAACCAGAAAAAAATAAAAGAATATTTTTTTTTCAATAAATGCATTGGTTATCATAAAGCATTTAGGTCCAAGTCAAAGTCAGAAATGATTGACATCGACATTGACAGCCAGCAGTGACAGTCAGCGACCGTCGCGTGACAATTCGCTACTTTCTAACAATCCAAATCAAATACTTTTTTCTAAACGTCAAAACAATCATTTTCAATGGGAATTGTACATGTTATGGACAAAGTGATTAATTAGACAGTAGGTATAATAAATGTCCGCGCAGTGTGAAAAATGCCCAAAATGAGGGGGCAATGTGATTAAAACTTTTTTAATTATCAAATTGTCCGGGCATTAACATTATGCTTATTACTTAAGGAGTCGAATAAATTGACACATAATCCTTTACGTCCTTTACGTCCATCCATTTTAAGTCGCTTTCAATTTCAATGAAAATTCCAAAGCCTAGTGTTGCCGCTCGATAGTCCACTTTCGATACAATATAGATTCTGTCACAGCGACAGTCAGTGACAAGAAGTAGTAATGTCGTCATTGTGTCGTCAGTGTATTGTCAATGTCATCCATGTATCGTCAATGCATTGTCAATGTGTCGTCAATGTGTCGTTAACGTCGTCAAAATGCCGTTAACGTCGTCAACGTTTCGTTAATGTGTCATCTGTAAGTCGTCAATGATTAAAGTGTTATTAACGTCGTCAATGTTTCGTCGTGTTGTTAATGTGCCGACGCATTGACGAAACATTTTATTCGGGGTCTGTCACTGACTGTCGCTGCGACAGAATGACATTGACTGTCGTTGCCTCTCAGCGAAAGTCCACGACATCGATGACGATACTTTTAAAATAAAGTTAACAATCGATCGTTCAAAACTATCGATAGTATCTTTACTTAATATTAGTTATTGGTTATCAAAAGTATTACACTAAAAGGGATATCGATACTTTCGATAGGCCTCTTAATGGTTATCTGAAGAAAAATTAAAACTATCTGAAGAAAAAATCGAGATTGAAGGACCATTGACGTTCATCTTTTTATTTGAGTTTCTTAGGGTTCTAGATACGAGTCTATTTAGTCACCTGCGCTGCGCGTATATCACGCGTTTATTCTGTGTATTATCAGATTACCCATTAACGCCATGACAATAATTCATAATGTCTAGGCAATGTGATAAATAAAGAGATTCTAATTATAATTTATGACTTCACCCAAAATAAGATTATCCAGAATGCACAGGCATTATGAAACTTGCCCCAATTTATAACTTCGTCCATAACATAGTAGTCGTATATTATAGAGTAATTACGTGATTTACTTTTAAACTTTATTGCACAAAAAAAAAGTGTACAAATGGCGGACTTAACGCCAAATGGCGTTCTCTGCCAGTCAACCATTGGACCAAGTGGAAAATAATTTAGGTGGTGCGACAGAATGTGTAAACTAAGCATAGAAAAGCATAAATTAAATATCTAAAAGAATAAAATAAAATTTTAACATATATATATACACATATATCAATACAATTACTATAGATAGAATAAACATATAATAAATATCAAATAATACATAAATACCTAAAATAATATATACGCATAAATTATCATATGGAAGACTACTAGTTACTGCACAGGGACATCATGAGAAGAGACTTCTCGGAGAAAACGTTTATGAACCGCCCGTTTGAAGGCTAAACGGCTAGGTGCACGCCTAATGGATTCCGGAAGAGCATTCCAGAGGCGAATGGCTTTAATTTGAAAGGATTTGTTCATGAAATTAGTCTTGATTAGTTTTTCTGCGATGATAAATCTAAAATAATGTTGAAAATGAATATGATCACTTGATCACTGATAATTGACATTATTTTGTGACGTTTTATTTATCTTAACAGTATCAAATAATTTGTTTAGGAAGAATGAACCCAATTCGCGATCCTGACGCCAACCGTCGACGACAAAGGAATTTGTATGGCATTTCGTTTAGACCATGCAAGTTATCTATTGCGGCAAAAAATATCCTAAAGGAAATATACTTGCAGCGTCTAAATGGACCTTTGGCTTAACATGCGTCTAGTAATTATTCATTCAGAAAAGTTGAAATCAAGTATAGATCGGCCATGGCTCATTAATAAGAAGTAATAATAAATTTACAAAAAAAAACAAGAAAAAATTTATAAGATAAAATAAAAATATGTAAAGTGCTGTTGATTCTATAAATTTACTAACGTGGAATTGAAATTTTCCAGGACAATAGTCCCGCCTTTTTTTTCATCGCGTCCCATCTTGCGTCGGTCGTCGATTCTGCAACAAAAGAAAAATCAATTATTTATAAATTTTATTATATTTGCATGAAAAAAATAAATGAGTGTTTACGCACAAGTAGCAAGTGGAGATCCACAGCCTCTGCCTACATAGTATGTATGTTTGTTTTTAACCCCCTACAAAAAAGACGGATAGACAGACGGACAGACAGACCTACAGACATTAGCGTCAAAGTTATGACAAGTTGTCATAACTTTGACGCTAATGTCTGTGGCATCGTAGCGCTCGAACGTATGGACCGATTTCGATGTGGTTTTTTTAACGTGAAATTAAGTTCCTTGCGGTGATTTTTAGCTATGTTTGATGAAAATTGTTTCAAAATTCATTGGGGGTTAACACTTAAAAGTCAGGGCTTTCCCTAGCAAATAATAGATGGCTCTGCGGATATCAAGTCGTATCGGTAGTTCCTCTACTCATCACCAGCTGGCATTCTTGATAAAATGATTCGCTAAATTAGGTTTAGTAAAGTGTTGTTAATTTTAATGAATAATACAGTAAGTTTTCAATAATGTTGCAATACTCAGCTCTCTCAAAAGCAATTTGATTCGGCAATGAAGTAATAAATGCATGCAATTTTTTACACTGCAACTCTCCACCCACTCCTTAACGACTTTTTGCCCAAATTTTTGGACCGGTTGTTCCGAAAATGTATAATCAACTGACGAAATTTGCGAAGCATGCCAGCAGTAGAATGCGAATTATAAAGAGATGTTTTTTGCGTACGTTGAAATGTTTAAATTATCATTTTAATTGTGATTACGTTTTATTATCGCTAACTACCGTGACATTGAAGAATTGTATCTTTGGAAAAAAATAGAGTTCCGTAAAAATAATGAAAAAGAAGGGAACCCTTAAGGATCATCGTCTGTTTGTACACACTGTCACAGCGAATTTGATCCGAATCCACTGGACTAAACCAGGTGAAATTTGGTCCTATGACCAAAACAAGTAAATATATTTCTTATGGTTAAGAGGAAGTGGTAGCTAAAGTGGCGCCCTCATTTGAAATAAATTGTTTAAAACTAAATATGGAGATAATTAAAAATTTGATTTGTATCACTGTCTAGAAAGACCTTTAAACTATTTTATGAATAACCTTTGAAATGATTACTTATAGTCCGTCTAGTTTTAAAACGGGTTTTCGCCAAAAGTGGACACTTTTGGCAAAAACCCGTTTTAAAACTCGACGGACTACCAATATTACTTTCAAAGATTATTCATAAAATAGTTTAAAGGTCTTTCTAGACAGTGATACAAATCAAATTTTTAATTATCACAATATTTCGTTCTAAACAATTTATTTCTAATGAGGGCGCCACTTTAGCTACCACTTCGTCTTAATTTTCGCGGGACATACTAGGAAATTCAAAGAAGTTTTTGCCTACCTTACTCTGGCATATAACAAATCAAATTAATGGGCTCGTTATAATGATCTGAATTATATTTTTGTTATTTTTAAATAATAATTTCATTTAAAAATAACAAAAATATAATTGAATATATTTGAATTTGTTAAATTAAATAAATAGTTTTGGTTTTATTCGACGACGAAAATTGACCATTCCGTTCCCTGATTTCCGAAACTATTGAGCCTAAAATTAAAAAAAATAATAGAAATGTGGTTAACTCAATTTATTACGCTTAAGACTTTCATACTGAACTCCGACTTTCAAAATATCGATGTGCAGAACTTTGAAAGCTTTTGTATGGAATTTTGAAATTAGCTATGAAGAAACTTTCGATGTTTCGTACATCGATATAATAGAAGTCGGAGTTCAGTATACCCGTCGGATATTTTGTATTAATTAAAAAGCTTTGGCATGGTACGGAACCTTCTCCACGTGAGTTCAACTCGCACTTTGCTGGCTTTTTTATTTATATTTTCTCTGGTTATACAGACATTAGAAGACAGACAGAGTCTTTCCGAACGTAGACATAACTTGGTATGTCAGGCGTTTGCTCCTGTCACACACGAATTTAGGTGGAATCAATATTTGCTAGAAATGTTGTTTACGCCGAAAGAGTAACAGCACAAAGGGATGGGGACGAACCTCGGCTTTGGGTGTCACTTGAATCGGCTTTGATAAAGTGTCAAGCGCACGAGGGCCAAGTGGCGAAAAGCGACCGGGTACCATCTGGCACTAGTCCGTTTTCTGATCCGCACTCTCCGGTGAGAGGGATAAGTAATCGACCTAATGTGTATTCTGTGTCAATGTTATGCTGGATACTCTTTACAAGTGTAGCACTTGAAGTGAAGTGAAGTATCGTTTATGCCTACACTACTACAAACGAAACTATACATTCTTGCACAAGGCAATGTGTGTATGCTCGCCCGCAGCCACCATAGAGTACTATAATATAACTGAAATAAAGAGCCACCTCGCTTAATTTTTCTGCCTACAATTTAAGCTGCAAACCTGCACATGTGGTGTCATCTATTAATGTTATTCCAAAATAAAATAAAAATCATATATAAAATTTATTTGCAGTGAGGTGGGATTTGAACCTGAGATTCCTCAATGACTTTGAGTTCATTCCGTTAACCGCTACGCGAAATTATAGCTTATACTTTAATTCTAAATGAAATAGAAAACCCATTAAAAGATATTTATTTAGTCTTTGTGGTGACTTGAACCTGAAGACTCCTGATTAGTTTCGAATTTGTAAACCAGGTTTCATACTGAGCGCGCAAAATTATTGGTTATATGCTATACCGTAAAAATGTAAAATGAGAAATGAGAAAATATATAGTGTGACATCTTCACAAATTCTAACAAACTAATAACTAAAATGGTTTTGATATTTAGTCCGGAATAAGATTAATAGATAACTTCGTTCAAAACGAAAAATTCGCTATGTATGGGACTTTCACCCCCATGCAGCCTCCGCTCAACAGCTTCAACAAAGCGAAAACGGGGTAGAGGTGTGAGAACAGGGAATGGGAACGCATATTGCGCGGGACCTTAGGAGATTCTGTTCTGTCTACTACTTAAATATATATTCTATATACTTATATTAATTCTGTAACCATGATATAAAATATATAAGGTTTCTCTTCCCACGATTGCCTAAGTCTACGTCACGAATTTAATAAATGTAAAATAATAACTGAGTTTTAGAATTGCCTCCTAGATGCAAGTTGAGTATTGACGAGTTCATTAACCCACTTGAATAAAGAATTAAGGACACATTCACATGTAATTTTGAGATGCGTATTCTCAAGTTGCTTTTTTATTTTTATCAGACAGCGTGTATTTTTATTAACGGTTTTATAATCAGGTTTTTGTTATTCATTCTCTTTTTATATAGACAGTTGTCGTTTTACAAAAAGCGTGGGTATAAATGAATGTGCAATTGTATAGTATGATTCACTTTTTGCTTGGGGTCAAGTATTTGAAAAAGGAAAGGTTAAAATTAAATATTTATCAGTCAAATCAATGACAGCAATATTTTGAGGCTTGTGTTGTAAAATGATTCATAAGTCATAAAGGATCTGGGATGGAAATAAAATAATACCAAGAAAAGTGCCACGCCGTAGTAGTATGTAATACCAGGCCTGTATCAAATGTAAACCTAGATTATTATCTGCGCGGCGACCACTTCGAAGGGGAAAATTCCTTAACATGAATCGTTTTTCAAGAGTAATAAGAATAAAATTGGCATGCAATGGATGTCTAGGTATCTAAACGAAGAGTGAGGAGTTCTGACGAGAGTTAAATTAAACGCGCTAACCACATTGAGTAGATATTTCTTTAAATTTATTTGCTGAGTTAGACTTCTGTACGTGAGTACTAGTACTTATTCTGTGGTAATACTTTTATTAATTCTGGTAGTAGTCGAAAATTATGTTCCTTTTTTGAGATATTAAAAAAGACTGTTAAATATTTGTTTACTCTGTTAACATAAATTACTTGTTTTTTTCTTCTGACCGAGTCGGAATGGCTTTTTCATGAGGTTGTGGACCAGTTTGTCACTCCCCTGTCATTAGCCGAGTTTAAATCTTCCAATGTACAAGAAGTGCAAGGTTGGGCAGTTGGGGCATGACTAGAAAATTAATAATAAAAAATGGCATAAACTACTAAGTACTTTATTAGCTTATTGGTTTTTAACAGCATTACAATGCTCGGATTATTATCCAAATTAAGTGCCGCAACAGACGGGGCGCAAGTTGCGTCGCGTAACAGCTAAAGATGGGCAGTAGATAGTACTCAATCTACCCATTTGAGTATTTACTCACTAGATTTAATAAATAGAGTAAATAGAGCGTACTCATATATTGAAATCGCATTTGATGTCTGTTTACTTATTTTAACGTAAAATTACGTCTATGCACACCTCCCACCAAAAATTATAATTAGTCAAGAAAGCCTACTTTTAGTGTATGATTAGTATGGTATTTTCATATAATTTAGCGTCGCATATAACGTTTACCTATATTTTAAGCATATTATGACGTATGCACACACTTTCTGACAAGAATTGCAAGTGTATACTAGATTTAGTTTTCAAAATTGTCATGGAAACATGAAATAATGAATATGAACATAAATATGAGCTGCCCGGGCAATTTGTTTGGAAATGTCGTTTTTTTTTTGTTATTTGGTTGTTATTTTAATCTCATTTTACTTGATTTATTACGGGTATGTCCTTTCCACATTGTATAGGTATGAGATTTCTCAAACGGTTGTGCTTTGAACAGATGCAGAGTTCACTAACACCATAGAATTTAATATTCTGAAAATCATTAATCATTTTGTAGTAATCTTAAACAATGGAAGGTACTGCAACTGCACGTACAGGACTACCACAACAATTAATCTTCTAAACGAACACTTCTCCAAATAACAAAATTAACTAAACTTCAAACGGCAGGCATTCTGGAACGACAAGTTAGGACAGAGATGCAAGGAATATAAATTTTTTTACTTACATCATAAATGTTATAATATCAACTAATACATTTTTTATTATTAAATTAGCTTTAAGTCACGAGGAAGTAATAATTTCATGTGAATAGGCCCATGGATACGGGTATTGTTTTATTTTATTTTTATTTTATATAAGGCTCATAAATAGATTACAGAAAATACTGATCAAGAGAATTTTGTAAGCATTATAAAAACAAAACTAATCAGTTATCAACTATAGTGGCATGGCATGGCCAAATACCAGGCCACTCAAAAAGTATTGCGAAAAAAAGTTTTTATGTGTATGAGACTGGCCAGATACAATTTATTTTGAAAATATAATTATTTATAAGTAAAAATAGGTGTAACAAAATTAACTAAACTTCAAACGACAGGCATTCGTAATTTCATTCAAAAGTAATAATGCGTGAGTGTCATGGAACACTCGGTTGGAACGAAGTTTAACAAAAAATCGGGACGGAAAACAGTGAATCTCAAAATATTTGTACTCCCTAGCAAATAATAGATGGCACAACGGATATCAATTGTAATATGTAATTACGCTACTCATCACTAGATGGTTCTTACCAGCCGGGTTTTTTTTAAATAAACTTGATTAAGAGTTAAAAAGAACATTGTATAGGTATGTATCAGGCCACTCAGAAAGTACTGCAAAGAAAGTTTTTATGCTTTTTTTTTTAATTTCTCTCCTAATTTTTCAAATTATCGTGTCTCATCGAAAAATGGATCTAAGCCGAAGAACATTTTAGCGCTATGATTTTTTACGATTTCAAGTGTCGCCTGAGAAACCGTATGAATTGTTCGATAGGCTTCAAATGGCATTTATAGGTGAAGGCTCTTCTAAAGCAACTGTGTATCGTTGGTATAACGAATTCAAGCGCGGTCAACTAACTTTGCATAAGAACACGTGCAAGCAGTGAAAAATTTAATCCACGACATTAGGCGAGTTACGTATCAGAAGCTACCTGCCCGCCCACACCGCCCTCAAAACGAGTGCCTTTCTGGACGGTCACACTCCTGGTTCACCTCCTTACAACCCTGACCTAGCACCATGTGACTTCTTTTTTCTCGAAAATAAAAAATCTGCTCAAAGGGATACAATTTTCATCGCCGGAAAATGCGCTGTCAGCGTTTGAGCAGGCTATAAACAACGTGCTTGCAGCGAACTGGAAAAAAGTTTCAAAAATTGGTTCAGACGCATGAAACTTTTTATAGAGGCTGGTGGAGAGTACTTTGAAAAGATTTAATTTTTTGCAAAACTTACTGAGTGTCCCACGTGTGTATGTTTGCCGATAACTTGAGTAATTTTGATCGGAGCTTAATGAAATTTGGTAGGCGTGTAGATGTAGCTTATACAATTTTTAAGATCGAGCATGAGCCAAATATGTGAAGGGATTGCCGAAATATGGGGTTCATGATCGTGAGTTTACAATTCGAAGCAAACTACTCTAGTAAAGTTAGCCCGTATTTTATAATGGCTGTTAAAGATTTGACAAAAAATAAGGACAAACATTCAACGAATGATCAAAGCATTTTTTGTCCTCAAATAATGGCTTCATTTTAACGATGAGTAATGTCGTCAATTATAATACTCCGTGTCTAGTTTTTGCGCCGAACTTACAGTAAAAAATGTAACAAGTTTCTAATGAAAAAAAATCAAATGGTGCGAAATTACAAAAAGTTATTTGGAAACGTTGAGGTACCGCTTTGTTTAAACAATGAAATTGGTAACATTATTTTGTCATGAGTAGGTATATATTTTAATATGTACCTGTTTGACACAGGAAGTGGACTTTGTTTTAATTATGTTCTCGTATTTACCTTTAATGTCTTTGTTTTCAAGTTTAGCAAAAATACTCAAACGTTTGAATCACGAAAACGTATTTAAGAATATGAGATCGTCATTTCATAAATAATCCACTTCTAAATCCGTTACATACAGTTTCGGTATTTTAATTAAAATAGGTTTAACGAAAGTTTGTTATCTTAAGACGAAGTTGAAATTGTAGTTTAGGTATTCTTATTACATTTCATAGAAATTCTATTGAGTTTCATTCCTACTAATATGATAACATAGAAATTCTATTATTTTCATTCCTACTAATATAATCCCCGTATCGTGTTACCTGATCGGTTATCACTTATCACAAACGTGCATACGGAGTCATTACGAACATGCATTTATGACGAGTAAAGTAAAAAAAAGTAACAGCTAATTAGCAATTTATTACTTATTTATTTCATTTCTGCACGCGGTTTCACCCGCGCCGCTCTTGTATCATCTAAAACTCGGCTCATTTTAGTGATGTGATGTACAAGACTTGCTCATCCTCGACCTTCAATGGAGTCTCGGCCAAATAGATGGGATTTGGTATGCAATAGGGTATAGAATCCATTTTTTTTAATTGTCTCAATAGAATTCTATAGTGCTAATAAACCACGAAAAAAAAAACATAATTTTAATTCAGTCAATAAAAAACAAATATAATTGCCATAAAAATGCATACTTACTTTGAAAAGGCCAAACGATTTTTTTTACAAATATATTAAGAAAATTTTTGGAAAAAATATATATTGAAAAAAAATAGCCTAGACCATATTTTTACGGCAAGCCTATTAGTTCCTGTATTATTCATTGCTTAGAAACATATATAATTCTAATATATATATATAATTAGAAACATATATAACTGTTTATTGCTTAGAAACATATATAATTTAATTTAAAAAAAAATATTAATCCGGTTGGTAGATGGGTAAAAGTCAACCTCTCTTTGATTTTATATTTATTTATTACTAGATATGCCCCGCGGTAATACCCGCGTAAAAAGTACTTTTTGTGTTAATCCAGGTTGTCAGCTTGCTGCATACCAAATTTTATCAAAATTGGTCCAATCGTTTGCGCGTGAAGAAATAACAAACACACACACACACACACACACACACACACACACAAACTTTCGCCTTTATAATACTAGTGTGATTTCATTTCTTTTTTTATTTATTTATTTCATTACAAAATAATTGTGTCGAAAATTACAGAGCTATTGTAATTATAAAATAAATGGTGATTTATAAAATTAATACTAATTTTGCAGCTCTATGCGAATTATTGTAACCACGCATGTGTATTTTTTTTTGTTTTGTATATTTTGACCGAACTGGTGTATATATTTCAACTTATAAAAGCAAATAAATATAGTGTGCAACGTCAACAGAGCCGATCAATCAATTACCTACTTTATTAACTTTTATTTCTACTGCATTGAATAATAAAGTGAAATGTATGACGACAATTTTTAAACCCCTTTGGATAAAACAAACAAAAGTTTTGATGGATCACTATAGTGCGTTTGTTTAGGTATTTAAAAGAATATACAATCTAAACATGTCTTTTTATTAAAATATACACTTTATAAAACAATACCTTCGCAAATTACAAATTATTTATTTCATAAATTATTTATTACATAATTTATTTGTAATTTGCAAAGGTAATGATTTATAAAGTGTATTTTTCAATAAAAAAACATATCAAGATTGTTTACATTCTTTTAAATACCTAAACAAATGGACTATAGATTTCATTTTGGTATACACAGGGTCTAACAAAATGTACTGAAATTATTTAAGGGCGAATCAAGTCCATGTTACTGAACCACTTTCCCCAAGGAACATTTATCGAAATATGAAAAATAATATTTGGCTTTTCATACAAACTCGGATCAGCTGGTTCAACTTGTACGGGAGGCAAAAAAATATTTTTCTTATTTCGATGGACGACGGATACAACGTGGAAGGGACATACCGTAATTAATCAAACCACGGGCTTTACTAGACCATAGTATAATGACATTAAAGTAACAGTCAAAAAAAACAATTAACGTTCACAAAGAAATTGCCCCAGCGGCTGCACACTTCTGTACGGAAATGCAATTATGTTTTTTGCTTTTCGACGGTTATTTTAATTTCATTATACTATAGTGATCTAGTGCCCGTGGTTGGATTTATTGCGGGTACCTTTTTTCCACCTTGTATATATTCCTTGGGGAAAATTGTTTGTTTGGTAACGTACGAGGGGGGGTCAAAAAGTTCGCGGAATGGAGGGGATAGCGGGGGGTGGGGGACCTGCCGCAGGTAGTAACTAATGAGCAACTCTTTGTGAGTATATATGCCAAGTTTGAACCTGATTGTGTCAATAACCTTTGACCTGTCGTCGATCAAACAAGTGAATCCGGAAGAAAAACTTGAACATGGAAAAAATCGAGTTTCGTGCCGTCATAAAGTTCCTCACTAAGCAAGGAAAACCACCTCAGAAAATTTTGGAAGAAATGTTATCAGTATACGGGGACTCTTGCCCTGGGAAAACCATGGTGTACAAGTGGAATAGCCTTTTCAAGCAAGGCAGAGAGTCTCTTGAAGACGACCCTCGCTCAGGACGGCCGATTGAGGCCACCACCTCAAACATCGTTGAAAAAGTGGAGAATCTTATACTGGAGGATACTCGTTTGAAGAAGAAACAACTTGCAGAAATGGTTGGAGTATCACCTACAACCATTTTAAATATTCTACACGACAATCTTGGGATGTCAAAAGTCAGCGCAAGATGGGTGCCAAGAATGCTCACACCACCACAGAAACAGCTGCGCGTCGAGTATTCAAAGGAGTTTTTAGACCTCTGTAGCGCCGACAAGGAAGGAATTTTTGCAAGACTTGTTACTGCAGATGAAACTTGGGTTCATCATTATGAGCCTGAGTCGAAGCAAGAGTCTATGCAGTGGCATAAAAAGGGTCAGCCCCCCCCTAAGAAATACAGGGTGTCACAATCGGCTGGAAAAATCATGGCAACTGTTTTTTGGGATACAGAGGGTATTTTATTAATAGATTATAAAGATAAGGGTGTTTCTATAACGGGAGAATACTACGCTAATCTACTAAGACAATTAAAAGAAGCAATCAAGGAGAAAAGGCGGGGAAAGTTGACAAAGGGTGTGCTGCTTTTGCATGACAACGCACCGGTACACAAGAGCCGCGTTGCGATGGCTGCCCTTCATCACTGTGGCTTCGAAATGTTAAACCATCCTCCCTATAGTCCAGACTTAGCCCCCTGTGATTATTTTTTATTTCCCAAATTAAAAAAAGAGCTTCGGGGGAAGAAATTTTCCGATGATGAAGAAGTCAAGTCGGCGATTTCGGCCTATTTTGAGGACAAAGACAAATCATTTTTTTTCGACGGTATTAATAAGTTAATAGAGAGATCTGAAAAATGTATTCGACTTAAGGGGGAATATATTGAAAAAGAAAAATAGTACAGTATTTTATTTCACCCCCCTTCCCCTCCGTTCCGCGAACTTTTTGACCCCCCCTCGTACCTACTAAATTCAGGCTTAAAGTAGTTTCAGTATTAAATAAATATATAGGGACAAATAACACTGAGCTAGCCCCAAAGTAAGTTCGAGACTTGTGTTATGGGATACTAACTCAACGATACTTTATTTTATAACCAATGCATATATAGATAAACATCCAAGACTCAGGACAATTTGAAAAAATTCAAATGCTTCGCTTTCGGCCGATTCAAAAATGTTTGAAACGCTCCCGCAAACCATTTAACCATACAAGTGATTTCAAAAATGCGTCCCAGTCTTATGACGACTTTTACACAGCCAAATATAAATTCAGGGATAACGTTGATAATCCAAGCTTGTCCCAAATTATGATTTACAGAACCGGGTTGTTACAAAAGGTCAACAAAATGTTGTTTATGACTAAATAAAAAAGTCTCGAGCTCCTCCGTGCTTCGGGAGGTACGTTAAACCGTTTGTCCAGATTGTCATCATTGTGTGGCAGTCGTCAAGCTGTGTCAGTCTTTAGGCAGCTTGAAAATCTGACACGGGACACCATCACTAACTTACACACACTAATACCAAACAAGTACTTAGTAGCCCTGATAAAGACCTCCGGATGAGGTCGGAACATGTCGGCCAGCAGCTGACTCTTTACGTGAGTAACCAGTGTAATTCATGTTAATACAGTATCCAAATTAAAACATGTGATGAAGAATTTCGTCACGAGTGGGATTCGACCCCGCGTCCCTCACATTAAGACGAGGTGAGTGCACACACTAGCGCCTCACTTAAAATAATTCTTTTAATCGTAAATGAGGTAAAAATTAAAAATTGTAATAGATAAGTTCCCTCGATATACCTTCTTGCTATTTTATGAATAACCTTCTAAAGTATAATTTGTAGTCTTTTTTATGCTAGGGTTTTTATTCCTAAATGTGGCCACTTTTAGCAATAACAACTCTTACATAAAAAAGGACTTACTTTCGTACTTTCAAAGGTATTCATAAAATAGCAAGAAGGTATATCGAGGGTACTTATCTATTACAATTTTTAATTTTTACTCCATTTACGTATAAAAGAATTATTTCAAGTGGGGGCTAGTGTGTGCACCCATCGCGCCTTAACGCTGTGCTTTAATTTCGCCACGAGTGGGATTCGATCCCGCGTCACTCACGTTAAGGCCGTGAGTGTACTACCAATTGTGTTACTGTGACTTCGAATCACCGTGACGAATTTTCTCATCACATAGTACGCAAGCTTTTGAAGCATGCGTTATTCTTCACTACTACCTACAATTGAGAAGTGTGGTATATTCGTCAAGGTGATTCGAAGTCATGGTAGCACAATTCTTAGTGCACTCACGGCCTTAACGAGTGACGCGGGATCGGACCCCACTCGTGGCGAAATTTTTTATCACATGTTTAACACGCATTTCAATGGTCTCGTCACTCAAGGATGCCATAGACCGTGCAAATCGAGAAGAAAAGCCGGAACAGTTTAAAATGATTTGTTTCGCTATTTGTTGCCACTTCTGTACTTGCAACAAACTTAGCTGTAAGTAATTGATCTGACATTAATAACTATTGACGACCTCCGTGGCGTAGTGGCCACCATGCTAGTCCGCTACCCAGAGGTTTGATCCCCGGTCATGGCACGTTGGAAAATGGCCTGTTTCAAATTGTCCTGGGTCTTGGATGTTTATCTATTTATGTAATTGTTATAAAATATGGTATCGTTGAGTTAGTATCCCATAACACAAGTCTCGAACTTACTTTGGGCTAGCTCAATCAGTGTTATTTGTCCCTATATATTTATTTATTATTATTATACAGGTAAATACATATATTATAAATTATATAAATATTATACAAGGCCTTCCCCTTCCTCTATACAGGTCTAATTTCAAGTCGGCCATTTTTTATGCAGGTGGTCGGTATCCCTTCTCATTACGTAGCCTTTCCATTGGGACGAATGACATTACAGTGCTACGGGCGGTGATTGGTAGAACACAAAAATATCTACATACATACTAACATACAAAGATTGCTAAAATCAATACCCTCCCCTTTAAGCTTTAAAGCAGTCAGGTTAAACGTATTACCTAACCTTCCTTTCGGCTTTACCGTCATCATCATCATCCCAGCCCTTCTTCCGCCCACTGCTTAACATAACCCTTTTTTCTCTTGGCGTAATCGGGTAAAAAATATATAACATTGTTATTCATCAATATCGTGAGGAATGTTGAGAACACCACAGGCTTGGCACCGAGCGTCAATAGTCAACAAAGAGTAATTAAACTTTTCCAATACCACTCGTTCAGATAAAGTCGTTTGAGCTTTCGTGAAATTAAGTTTCACAAAAGCTCAATGGACATTATTGAACTGAAAAACACTGCTACAATTTGTCCTTAAATTAACTCATTTTATGTTATGTAGGTATGTGTTACATACATTTTATTATACATTTATCCGTAGTGATAAACCTATGTTTATCCCTACGGATAAATACGTAATATAATGTATGTACTGTTATTTTAATTTCATTATACTATAGTGACCTAGGATAGCCCGTGGTTCGATTTATTACGGGTATTCCGGGTACCTCCGTGGCGTAACGGTCACCATGCTTGTCCGCCACCCAGAGGTCCCGGGTTCAATCCCCGGTCAGGTAAAATATAGTATCGTTGAGTTAGTATCGCATAACACAAGTCTCGAACTTACTTTGGGGCTAGGTGAATCAGTGTAATTTGTCCCTATATATTTATTTATTATTATTTATGTCCCTTCCACGTTGTATAATACAAGTTTGTTTAAAAACAGTCAAGTGCGAGTCGGACTCGATAATTATATAGAAAGTTAGGGAAACATTTTTCTACAAATGAGTCACATTTTTTAATAATCTTCAAAAATGTTTGATTGTGCGAGCGAGACAGTCAACCAAAGGTGTAAAGCCTCTTAATGGTTTTAGTATATTCTGTAAGACCTTATATAATAACACTATTTTGTACGTAATGTCTGTGACGCACTAAACGATTTCATGGTGTCCGGTAGCCTCACCTTTCGGCCAGAAATCCTATTTACTAAAGGTCAGCTGTACGGTTGGAACTCGCACCACATATGAATTGAAAATTCACGTTGTGACGCGATTCCATCTTTATGACTCTGAAGGTGAATTTGCTCTTAATTCTCATATAATTCACCATATCTTCACTTTTCATAGAATAATAAATAAATATATAGGAACAAATAACACTGATCTAGCTAGCCCCAAAGTTCGAGGCTATATATTCGAGGTGTATATATATATATGTACCCAGGACAATTTGAAAAAGGCAATTTTTCCATCTTGCCCTGACCGGGGATCGAACCCGGGACCCCTGGGTGGCGGACTAGCATTGTGACCACTACGCCACGGAGGTCGTCGGAGGCCTATTAATGAAGACGGGACCCTTAGGACGTATCTATCTGTAGCCACTTTAACACCAAAAATTCTAAGCGCAGAATAAGATAAATATTAAAGTTGAGCTGTCATAAAACAAAGGGGATTTTGAATAGATAAACGGAACCCTTGGCCGGTTATTTTAATTAAAATAGAATAGAATTTCAAGAAGAAAGTACATCGAACAATAAGATAACGAAGAAATGTCTCCTTCATCTCATACATTTTGTGCAGCATTGTCAAAGCGTGGTGTGGTTTTTTGTCAAAAAGACCCATTCAGCATATGCCGCAGTCACGACACAACACGGTATTTGTTGTTATAGTGGCCACAGTATTTATTTAATCTTTATTGTACAACATATAAACAATTTGTATTGTACAGTAATACAAAACGCGGTGAAAATTTCAAGAGTCGAGCTATTACGGATCATGAGATAGAGCTCTGTGACAGACGGACAGACAAACAGACAATGTTGTCTCAATATTATTTTATGCAATAAAGTCCCGTTGACGTACTTTGGGTACGGAACCCTAAAAAACATGGATAGAGCTGACACTTATTGTGTCGACTTTCGACGTTTACAAAAGCGTGTACTGATGGCTTCTTGCATTCAGGCATTAATACCTATTTCTTTCTGAGTACATATTTCCGAGAAAACTTTCTGCTGTTCACTTACGAAAGAAGCCATCATCCCGTATAAAAGACACTCTGTATAAGTGTCGCTTTTAGTTAAGTAACCGGCTAAGTGCGAGTCGGTCTCACAAACGAAGGGTTCCGCACCATTATCTATAAAAAATACTTTTGTTTTATTTCAGCCCAACTTAAATATTTATTTTATTCTGTTTTTCGTATTTGTTGTTATAGCGGTACCTAACAGAAATACATCATCTATGTAATTTTTAATGACTAACTATCACGGTTTAGGATACCGTTTTATCCTTTAGGTACGAAACCCTTAAACTGCGGAGGGACTCCCAAAAATTGCATGAGGCCTTTCATCTATCCAAAACTCATAAGTAAGTGCTAAATCCCTTCACACTAAATGAAAATTGGAAAAGTTTGAACTAACTTTATCAATTCAACTGAAATTCGGTTTAACAACTACTTAAAAGTATAATAACATAGAGATGAAGCTATGAGGATTTCTGTTCTTTACAAATTTTAATTTTAATTTTATTTCATCTCAGCCCGAAAAGCCGCGCTCCAATGAAATGCTTTCGTCATATTCAAGCTTTAATCTTATATAGATCTTGTATCGTAAACTAGGGTTGATTTGATTTACGGGGTAACTTTATTAAAATCTTCGTCTCATTTTTTAACTTTGATAGGAAGGCGCCTAAGCGTTCACCGCTTATAATTTATGAACCGCTGAAATTTAACGATTTTCGATTCAATCGATGTTAGTAGCCGAAGGTCAACAAGGCTTGGAACTAGTACAAAATTACAGATTCTTTGCCGGTATTTAGAGATTCTTTTCATTTCGGTACCTGGGTATATGTTATAGACTAGTTTTCGCCCGCGGCTTCGCTCGCGTAGGGGTGTAATTTATCAAAATCCTTTCTTAAGGGATGCCTACGTCATAGTAGCTTTATGCATGCTAAGTTTCAGCCCGATTGGTTTAAAATTGACGAAGTTTCATACAAACTTTCATCCCCTATTTTATCCCTTTGGGGATAGAATTGATCAAAATCCTTTCTTAGCGGATGCCTACGTCATAACATCTACCTGCATGCCAAATTTCAACCCGATCCGTCCAGTGGTTTGGGCTGTGCGTTGATAGATCACTATGTCAGTCAGTCAGTCACCTTTGAGTTATATATATTTAGATGGGTACCGGTACTCCTCCAAGTACAGGTACTAGATCGACTCGGATACCTAAGTGTGCGTTCACCTTTAAGAACTACCGCAAGACCGCATTGAAATCGGTCCATCTTTTCAAGCGCTTCGACGCGACCCACACAGACATACTTATAACTCTCTTCTTTTTGTAACCCTAACATTAAGATTAATAATTTATTTATTTTTATTTACAAAATTCATGTACACAAAATGCAAACAAAGTAAGAACATTGAGTGCATAGGTACTGCTTATTTCATAAGAAATCTCTTCCAGCAGACCCAAGGGAGGAAAAGAGAAGAAAACAGACAGTAGTAGGCGAGTACAAAATAGACTTAAGTTAAATACAAATACTTATAGATACCTATCTAAAAATTTAAGCGTAAAAATGCATACTTTTTAAAACATAATGTATATATATACATTATGTTTTAAAAAGTATGCATTGCATACTTTATGCATAAACTTATTTACCAATAAACTAGTATACTAGCGTCTTGTAAATATGGTTATCACTTCACTCATTATAATATAGTTGATTTCAATCAAACTGCCAGTCTATATATATAAAAGAAGAATTTGACTGGCTGACATAGTCAGATAGAGACTGATCAATCAACACACAGCCCAAACCGCTGGGTCTAGACTCTAGACCCAGAAACCCGCGGGCCTTATAACATCGATGTAATAATATTTCATCGATGCTTATAAGAAACCTACCCAGAAACCTTATAAGAAACTTACGTGCCAAATTTGGAGTCTCTAGACTCTATAGAGTCTAAATTTGGCACGTAGGTTTCCAGGTTAGGTTTCTAGGTTATAATGTTTAGGGGTGCACTAAGAATGGATTTTTCAAAACTCAACTGCCTAAGGGGATAAAAGGGGGTCCAAAGTTTGTATGGAGAAACAAGATAAGTTAGACCATTTTATTCGAAACTTCGCAGGTGTACTCCGGGCGGAAAATGAGTAAGTAAATCTTTTAGGATTTTTCGAAATTCAACCCCTAAGGAGGTGAACGGGGGCCAAAAGTTTGTATGGAGAAACAAGATTAGTAAGACCATTTTGAAGCGTTCCGTCGCTCTCTATCGATCTTTCTCGAGGGAGAAAGAGAGGGAGAGTTGCCGGGAGTACTCGTAACGTAAAAAGTCAATAAAAAATCCTATAAGAACCATTTTCGACTTCTACGCGAACGAAGTCGCGGGTTAAAGCTAGTCTATAATAAATGAATAAAATATTCCTTTCTGATCATTTACCTACTTACATCTCATTATATCATAATAGGTAGGTTTGGTCTTACTGCCTCCGTGGTCCAGTGGTCAAAGCGTTCGCCTTGTGACCAGGTCATGGGTTCGATTCCCACTGGGAAGCATACTTTGTGAAAAGTTGTTTCCAGTCTGGATAGGATATTGCAGGCTTGAATCACCTGATTATCCGAAAAAAGAAAGATGATTCCGTGTTTCGGAAGGCACGTAAAACTGTGGGTCCCGAACGCCACGTAGCGTTTGATCATCAAACTATCCAAGGATTGGTTCCTGGTTTGCCCTTTGGGTTGTGAAGGTCAGACGGCAGTCGCTCTGTGTAAAAACCAGCAACCTCGTCAAATCTCCTTTGTTAGGTAGCGGACCCCGGGCTCTGAAGCGTTACTGCTGAGGATGCAACCGGGAATACGCTCGGATGATGATGAGGTAGGTTTGGTCTTGGGCGTAATATCACTAATTTTAAATTAAATAACTTGCCAAGTGAGATTCGAACTCGCGAACAAAGGGTTCCGTACCATTGTCTATAAAACATCACGTTTGTTGTATGGAAGCCCCACTTATACAACGTAGAAGGGACATACTCATTATAAATCAAACCACGGGCTGCAATAGATCACTTTAATATGATGAAATTAATATAAAATTAAAAAAGCAAAAAATCGACATTTCCATACGAATTGCTCGAGCGGCTCCACACTTTTGTATGGAAATGATATTTTTTTGTTGCTGTTTGACTGTTATTTTAATTTCATTATACTATAGTGATCTAGTCTATCCCGTGGTTCGATTTATTACGGGTATGTCCCTTCCACGTTATGTATGTATGTTATTCTGCTTTTAGTATTTTTATTAAAGCGGCAACAGAAATACATCATCTGTGAAATTTTAAACTGTCTAGCTATCACGGTTCATGAGATACAGCCTGGTGACAGATAGACAGACGGACGTAAGGAGGACCGACGGATGGAAAGCGGAGTCTTAGTAATACGCTCCCGTTTTTACCCTTTGGGTACGGAACCTTAAAAATAATGTTGTTCGTGGGCGTTGATGGCCTTGTTTATGCAAAACAATCAACTGATTGTGAAAAACGCATCGGATGCGCCCGCGCAGCCTTGGTGCTTGGCAAGGTGAACAACGCTTAGAATGTCATACGCACTTGATGAGAACATAATCAATCTCCTGAGTATAAATTTATTAAGAGGGAAGTATTGGCACACACTTGTTTGTAAAACAAGTCATTATTTAAAAAAAAAACTGCTTTTTTATGAACTCAGTGTCAATCTCAGAATTAAGACTTATGACTTATGAGAGATGAGAGATGAAAGATAGTATCATTAAGATACTATCTTTCATCTCTCATCTCTCAAGCTTAAAATCTATCGAGCCGTTCAGGCTGCAGAGAGTGCCAAACATTAGAATTTGGCGCCAAAAATCCGCCATTTTGTTTTTTTATTTTGAGATACCCAGTGTCTCTCTTACAGTTAATACAAATCTAACGACACCTCTCAAGCTAAAATCTACCGAGCCGTTCAGGCTGCAGAGCGTGCCTAACATTAGAATTTGGCGCCTAAAATCCACTATTTTGTTTTTTTTTTTATTTATTTTGATATACCCTGTGTCACTCTTATGCTTCGGCCGCACTTGTGCCTATCGTCCCGAAGCAATTCGCGGCGAATCTTTATACGTTTAGTACACTAAAAAGTTATCGCGATAAAGCGCTGGTCACACTAGCGGCTTCGTTATTTTTCACGAAATATATGGCAATAATTCAAGATGTAGTCATCTACGTGTTTTAAATATGGACGACGAATTTCTTTTCTTTAAAATGTGTGCTAACAATTACATAATGCATTTATTGAAACCTAAAAGGAAACCTAGAAAGAAACAGCTAAATATTTTAACACTATTTTATCGTTCCACTCTATTTTTACGCATTTACAACAGTTAAAAACAAACGTCAAAATAAACAACGCAAGTGCGACCACGCAGAGCTAATGGTTAGCGTGCTTAAGTCCTTTGATGTATCGCCACCCGCGCGATAACCAACACGAAGTCCGAATATTCGGGACGATACCCGATAACGGCCGGTCACATTTGCGTGTATCGTGTAATAGCACGAAGCTTCGTGACGATAGGCGCAGGTCCGGTCCAAGCATTACGTAAATACAATTCTAACCATACCTCTCAAGCTAAAATACATCGAGCCGTTCAGGCTGCAGAGCGTGCCAAACAATTATACATACATACTCTCGAAAAACATAACAATCTTTCTGGCGCAGTCGCGTACAAAGAAAAAATGTTTTTCTACACCTAAATGTTATCCGAACTCAATGTATTTTTTTGCATGTTATTTATACAGCACATAGAAAAAAATAAAAGTACCTATATAGAATAAAAAAAGACAAATCTTTTTTGTGTTTATTACATATAAACAAAATTGTTGACCACAGACAGACATACAGATAGACAGACATTATAGTGTCAAACTTAACACCATTGATCAGATTTAGGAGAGGAAAAAATATTCTTCATCTGCTTTTTTGTATGGATGGGGGAAGGAATGTTCTTCCTCTTTAAGTACAATGCGACACAAATAATTTGAACAAAAATGGCGGACTTCTAAGCATTTTTGTACAAATTCCCGACATGTAAATTGAACCTAAATAGCGGTCGTCGGCGCATTATTTCTACCAGCGCCGATAACCACCATTTTGGTTCAACCTAAGTGCCGGGAATGTATACAAAAATTTATAAATTCAAGTACAAGGCACGAGGTAGAATGAAGTGGATAAGACTGAAAATTGCCTATGCCGAAGGGCAATCAGACTGGCAGAAAAAGAGGAAAAGTGACAATATAGGAGTCAGAACAAAATTATTCGCTAGGCAAACTACCGATTGTCAAGAACGCCATCTAGTGATTAGTAGCGGAACTACATATTGTAATTGATATTCGTAGCGCCATCTATTATTTGCTAGAGAAAACTGACTTTGAAGCGTTAACCCCAATAAATTATAAACGGCTGAAACGATTATTTCAAACATAGTTAAAAACCACCTCAAGAGAACTTGGTTTTACGTTAAAAACCGCATAGAAATCGGTCCATCCGTCCGAGAGCTACGATGCTACATTGATAGATATTAGCGTCAAACTTATAAAACCCGCTTTTTTTGTCGGGGATTTAAAAAGATGAAAACTGGCTTACAAACTTGAATTTTTCGGGGTCCAGTGCTGCCCCCATTATTTTAGCCGCATAACGTCCACAGGTCTCTCCCAAGGATTTCCAAAATGACCGATCAAGAGCGGCCTGCATTCAGTTTTAGCTAATGGGCGTAGAAAAGCTTCACGTTCTCACTTTAAACTTATTCATGGCTTGGTCAAGACAAAATTTTTAATGATATCTCCGTTTTCTTTCAAGTAATTTATTTCACAGATTTTTACTTTAATTCAAGTATCATCTTAAGACGAAGTGGTAGCTAAAGTGGCGCCCTCATTTGAAATAAATTGTTTAAAACGAAATATGGTTATAATTAAAAAAATGATTTGTATCACTGTCTAGAAAGACCTTTTAACTATTTTATGAATAACCTTTTAAAATTATTACTAATAGTCCGTCTAGTTTTAAAACGGGTTTTCGCCAAAAGCGGCAACTTTTGGCAAAAACCCGTTTTAAAACTAGACGGACTACCAATATTACTTTCAAAGGTTATTCATAAAATAGTTAAAAGGTCTTTCTAGACAGTGATACAAATCAAATTTCTAATTATTACCATATTTAGTTTTAAACAATTTATTTCAAATGAGGGCGCCACTTTAGCTACCTCTTCGTCTTAATAGAATAACGTAAATAGGAGTCTGAATAATTTTTCAAAATTAAAATCCGACTTCACCCCCAAACTACACAACCGATTTTAATAAAACTACTATGGGACCACCTCAACAGTATACCCATTTAAACAAAAAAATAATTTTCCAAATTGGTCCACGCGTCTTCGAGTAATCGGTGAACATACATAAAAAAAAAACGCGACGAATTGATAACCTCCTCCTTTTTTTGAAGTCGGTTAAAAATAAGGCTGGATAAAAGAAAAAGGAGTTTTCAAATAAGATTTACTTAAATATTACATTATTTACCTAACGTACGTGAATAAAACATGGAATGTTACTCGTATCAAAACGGGTAAGGGTGATCAGACGAGCGTCAACATATAAAGTGTAACAAAATATACTAAAATTATTTTCAGGGCGAATTCAGTCCATTATACTGAACAACTTTCCCCAAGGAACATATAACGTAATATGAAAAATAGTAGTTGGCCTCCCATACAAGTTCCAGTTCCAGAAAATTATTCTTTTTATTTCTATATACGCTCCTTGGGCAACTTGTTGCAGCTAGCAACCCATCACTAATTTGATTTATTTTTCTATCGCTAAAAGTGACCCAAATCGCTTTGTCTGCCCTATTAGCCTTTCAACCTTTTAACACATATTTTTGACAGGAATCTTACCTAAAATACGTGAAAGGCGGCATATCAAACAAAATACAGTTTTGATACGGAACCTATAACACAGCTGATGATATATAGCGTTCCGTCGCATTCTCTCGCTCTGGCAAATGCCGGTTCAGAGCGACGAAAAAGGATAGCGGCATAGAAAAGTTCTGCTCTGTGCTGACAAATGAGATCCAAGCTTAAATTTTTTTTTTGCTCTTTAAAACATTGTTGTTTTACAATTGGAGGTTTTTGGCGGGAAGTCAAGGGGTTCAGTTGGAGTTTGCTTTAAATTATTTTGCAAATTGATTCTAGTGGACTTTAAAATATAAAATCGGTGTAGTTTAGTGTTATAAATGCTCATGCTCATGGACAATAAGTAAAATGGTTAAAGTGAACACTCATAGTGCGGCTGTAGTGATATTTATTTGCGGACTGTGGTGGGCGTCTTTAGACGCCGTCCGCCACCCATTCGGCTATGAAAACCAGTGGACTCGTATAGATTTGTTGCCAGAAGCTCCCTTGAAGCAATCAAAGGACCTACACCAACCTTTGATTGTATAGTTAGGGTTAGGGTTAGGAATAAAGAAGTGATAAAATAAAGATAGGCTCTAAAGGACTAGTATCCAGAGCCGTAAAATAATTATTAAAAAAAAAATGTTTTATAATTCGACTAAGATGGGAAATTATCGCTCGTTCGCGCGTAAATTGCTGGTGAGAAACCAGCAATTTATTTCGAGTGCTACTCGAGGCCTGTTCATGGATGTAAAGTAATTATCACGAAAAGGTATTGCGCTTCCTCTTTCCTGTGAAAGTGTCATACCTTGTTATTTATCAGCCTGATGGGATTTCGTATATTGTGTATACAATGTCCTTTTTAATTAAGTACAAATATTTTAAGGGGCGATTCAGTCCATCATTTTGAACAACTTTTCCCAATAAATGTATACAGAAATACGAAAAAAAAATTTTAGGTTCTCATACAAATCGAAGTAGTCACGTGATATAGTTAGTATGAAAATTGCTAAAAAAAATTGCGTATTCCGATAAACAGTTATTGGGAAAAGTTGTCCACAATGATGGACTAAATCACCCCTTAAAATATTTGTACTTAATTAAAAAGGACATTGTATATTTAAAGGAGTTAATGTACCGATTTATTCGTTTGCAATTTTTTTTTTTTGTAATACCATTATCACTATCAGAGGTACAAGTCGCGCTAAGTTGTAACGATGTTACAATAAACCTCATCCTTCATGCTCCCGTTTATCTCCTTTTCCATTTTCTAAAAAAATAATTTCAATTTCAAATTCAATTTTTAATCTTTAGATTCCTTCTTCATCATTCCACATTCATTCCACTACCATCTCTCGAGCTGATTACATCTATATCAATATTGTTTTATATATATCAGTATTGTAAAGTTATAATAAATAAATAATAAATAAATAGGGACAAATAACACTGATTGAGCTAGCCCCAAAGTAAGTTCGAGACTTGTGTTATGGGACACTAACTCAACGATACTATATTTTATAACAAATACATATATAGATAAACATCCAATAAATAAATAACTGTTTGTTATTTCTCTCAAGCTCTCCACTAATTACCTTACCTACCTCTTAATGTAGGAGCTCCAACTGCCCCAGTTAGTCCGCAGCGAGTGCTCCCTACTAGGAGCTGTTGCAATGCCCTATCAGGGTTCATGTTGTACCTACTAACTTAAGAAGTGACTATGTACAAAGTGTAATATATGTACAATGTGAGAGCAATAAATAAATTGAAATTAAATTAAATTAAAATAGCTCCTACAAAGTGAGAATCGAACTAAGTGCCAGACGAACCCACAGCCACCACCGCTTCTAGGTGACCGGGCGATATTGTGGGTCAATCAGTCAGTTATATAAGATACAGTTACTGACTGTTTACAATGCCGAAGTAATAAAATAGGCTAATCTATAAGAACACAAAGCACGTACCCGGACCCGGACATACAGTACGGATAACATCGCTACTATGCGCAAGCGCAGGCGTTTATTCTAAACAGTAGAATCATTACGAACGTACGCTTCGTCAGTCACTACTCACTGGTCAGCAGTGACGTGCACTGCTATTTTATAGGGAAGGCCATGTGATCAGTACCTTTCGTATATGCTAGCATTACATGTTATAATGTATCAACATATTAAAATTATTTATTATAAAAAAAAGACATAGCCCTTCTGGCGAGTATTGTGAAAATGAGTTTCTTTCGGCGTTTTTTCTCAGCAGTGGCCGTTACGAAGCGCTGGTATCGATAGCTTTTCTTTAAAATAAATTAACCTACACGTAATGTAAATTATACTTATTGACGTGTAAAAGTGCCTGTAAAGGTCTAATTACTAAATATTTGAATTTTGAATTTTATAAAATATGAAGCCGGTCCTGTAAATTAGGTAGGATTGCTTAAATTACAAGAACGGCTCCATATTGAAGAAAATAGGAACATTTCTCACTTTGCCGTCATTATTAGGGTGGCTCAGGGCCTCAGGGTAGACTTTCTATTTGTCGGTATGGAGTGCACGTCACTGCTAGTCAGTAAAGTCACTACACTATTTGAGGAGCTCGGTGGACCTGCGGGAGTGCGCATTACTAGCGCTTTCGCAAGTAAATCGACACCGGGCGTGGTCTTCACTTGGATGAGTGGCCACAAGTGGCATAAAAATTTCTTGAGCTTCTCCTTACTTTGGAAGGCACGTATAAGCCGTTGGTCCCGGCTGTCATCATTGTATGGCAGTCGTCAAGCTATGTCAGATGCCTTCAGGCAGCTTGAAATATCTGACACCAGTTGGCCGCTTACACGTACGAAAAACAAAGTATTTTTTTTTTAAATTTACTACTACACAGCCGCTCTGAAGCTATTTATTTATTTTTATTTTTATTTAATAATTACATTGCATTGCATATGATCTATTCTATACAAAAAACATCACATGCACCTTGTCAGGCATTGCAATGGAACGAGAGGGAGGTAGACATTCGCTATTTTATTTTATCTTATTCCTGCAGGTATTCGGCGACTGAATAATATGATTTTTTTGTCAGAAAGGATTTTTATAATTTTAAAAATGTTTTATAATTCTCTTTGTCTTTTATGTTCTTGGGCAAGTGATTATATAATTTAACAGACATATTGTAATGTCCAGATTTATGTAGTTCTAACTTTGATGATATTTGTATTATGTCATTTGGTGTGCGCGATTCAAATCGACGCGAAACGTCAGTGAACTTTTTATAAAGATTAAATTTTTTTCTCACAAATTTACACAACTCTAATATATAAATACTTGGTAAGGTAAGTATCCTGAGATTTGTGAATTGCTTCCTACAACTGTCACGACACTTTAGGTTGGTGAGTATTCAGACACATTTCTTCCTAGCTTGCTTCATACATTCTGAGCAAAATTGTAACTATAGACCTAGATTTTTTTTACAAGTATGTAAAAAGAACACCATAGCCGAGTGCGTGCCTTACAAGAGCGAAAGAGATAGCGATCAAATTGACAATGTGACAGGTTTTGGTACAAGATCATTACAGGAAAAACAGACTTTTCAAATTTATAAGTTATCTAACCTCGGAAAGATGGTATCGTGCTGTTTTACCGAATATTTGCTTAGTACGTAGGTAGGTTGTAAGGTCACACATAAATATTTAAATTCTGGTCACAATTTCTTTATTTCGGGAAAGGTATAGAATCTAGCCGCAGGATATTTATTATATGAGGGTAGGGGGGAGGTGGGGGGGTAGGGGGGAGGTAGGGGGTAGGGGGCAGGATCCCCCCCGCACCGCTCCCCCCGCGCGGAGACGCGTAGTTTTTTTTTTAATGAGTTTTTGAAAATAAATAATAACTATGATGTCATCCACATTTATGTAGAAATTAATAATTTATTCAATTTTATACACATATTATAGCTTTAACTTTCGTGGCAAATTTCCTCTATGCATATTTCGAAACGTGACATCTCCGGCGCTGCGGGAAGTGCAGCCCCTCTGCCCTTGCGTAAGAAAACGCAGGCACCATGCGGGCCGTAGCGGCTGAGGCTGGACCAGCAAGCCGAAGCTGCGATGGCGAGCAAAAGGTTACAGCTGCCCTCCCTCCGCGCCTCCGGCGATAAAAAAACACTCGAGTATAGCAAACAAGACTACGTGAATTCGGGGTTGGCCAGTTCGGATTTGCCCATAACTTTAATGTGAATAAAATTGGTTTTATTAGGGCTAATGAGCCCTCCCCCCATTTTCATTTCCCTTCCATTTTACAGATAAGGAAAAAAACTCTTACATTAGTAAGGTTTATTGGCAATTTCCCTATGGTTTTTATAATTTTCAAAAATTCATTAAAAAAAACTACGCGTCTCCGCGCGGGGGGATGTTTATAAGGGGGTTTCTCCTCTCCCCCCCCCCTACCCCCTAATACCACCCCCATGTTAAAAATCCTGCGGCTAGATTCTATACCCAACCCGAATCGATCGTTATGCCTAGTAGTTTGAAATTATTTACTTCTGTGATTTCTTGATTTTCAAAAGACAATTTTAAAGAGAGCGCTTTTTTTGCCATTGGTAAAATTGAATTATTTTCGTTTTTCTCATGTTTATTTCAATTTTTTTTTTGTAAAGCCAGTATTTTAATTTCTTAATGCTATCTAATAGGTCGCGTTAGCCTCAGTTGATGTGTCACATTGGAACAGTAGTGAAATGTCATCGGCGAACATGACACACAAGTTATTGGGAAATAATTTGGGCAGTTCGTTAATGTACACCAAGAAGAGGATGCACCCGAGCACGCTTCCCTGGGGGATTGAACAATTGGTAGTTCGAGTGTCAGATCTTACTGCTTGCGTTTCGTGCGAGTCCTTATTGAGATATGTCACTTCCACGTAGTGTTTACGGTCCGTCAAATATGATTTTAGCCATTTGTAGGCTTGTCCACGAATACCCGAGTCATATAAAGCTTTTAATAGTGATTTATGACAGACTTTATCGTAAGCTTTTGTCATGTCAAGTAGTAGTCCCACAGCGTACTTTTTGTCATTTATAGTTGTAAGTATTTGTTGTACATATTTGTACACGGCTAGGGTCGTAGATCGCTTTTTACGAAATCCGTATTGGTTCTCGTCAAAAAAAAAAAATATTTTTCAAGAAATTTATAAAGTCTATTGCCATAGCTTTTTCGAAGATCTTGGATATTATTGATAATAGTGCAATGGGTCGAAAATTTGATTAATCTGTACAGTTACCTCCTTTTTTAGAAATTGGTTTAATTTAGCTATTTTTAATTTTTCCGAAAGGCAACCTTCGTCAAATGATTTATTAATTAGTTTGGTCAAAGATACATGTAAACAATAGCCTTTATTCAGAAAAGCAATACAGATTGTTACAATTATCTTTATGTTCCTACATCTCTCGTTAGAGTGAATGGCTACCCTCGAAAATCGATTTACATACAATTAATTTTATACCCAATCCTCTCGAATTAATCACTTTATGAACTCGGTTGCCCTTCTGGGAAATGCGAAATAGATTTTCCGGACCTTCGACACCATTCAAATATTTACTGCCTATGTTATGCTTAGGAAGTCAAAGTGTGCTTATACGGAGTGGAATGTGCTCAGCGATTCAAACTATCTTATTTAAAGCATATATCAGCGGATGCAGCCGTATCGGAGGGAGCATGCATCAGCTGTTGGTGGCGGATGCACACGGGCTGTTGGTGGCAGGTATGCTGGGACTAACAGTAGTGGGTGGGCGCCGGCCGGCAATAGTTTGCATGAACTAACTGGTGGCGGAATTGCACAAAGTAATTCAAATCATGTAGTATGTAACTTTGACTTCCGCAAAGTAACACCTGAATCTATTAACTAACTTATTTAAAGTGGTTTGTTATTCTGTGTTGTACTAAACTCAGTTCTTTTAGCAAAAAAAAAACCTTAAAAAAATATACCAAATTGAGTAAAATTCTAATTATTTCGTCTTGTTATGTCAAAATAGGCACCAATATACGGAGCACGAACGACTAGTTTTTAACCACCGTCAAAAATCGAGTAGCTAAGGTGTGGAATGAACTGCCTGCGTCTATATTCCCAGAGAAGTACAGTTCCGGGACATTCAAAAGTAGATTGAATGGGTATCTTTTGGATAGGCATGCTTCATCCTAGTCTTCATCGTCGCTTACCATCAGGTGAGATTGAGGACAAATGCCTAAACAAATATTGTAAAAAAAAAAATATAAGTTTAATGTCTTGCCTTGCGGTGGTTCATAGCTATGTTTGACGTAAATCGGTTCAACCGTTTATAAGTTATTGGGGCTTAACTCTTGGGAGTCAGAGCTTTCCCTAAAAAATAATAGATGGCGTTACGGTTCCAAGTCACATCCGTAGTTCCGCTATTAATCACTAGATAGTGTTCTTGACAATCGGGTTCTTTTTAAAATTTAAACAAATAAACTTGTGATATAATAAATAAATATGTAGATATACCCAAAAGGCGAGAACAATGCGACACAAATAAATTGAACAAAAATGGCTAACTTACGAAGCATTTTTGTAAAAATTCCCGACACGTAAACTGAACCAAAATGGCTGTCGTCATCGAATTATTTATACCTGCGCCTCATAACCGTCATTTGGGTTCAACCTACGTGCCGGGAATTTGTACAAAAATGCTTTGAAGTCCGCCATTTTTGTTCAACTTATTTACTTTTGTGCAAAACAGATACCTTAAAGTAAAGGCAATTTTGAAACATGATAACTGAAGCTAAATAAAGAATAAAATATATCTCCTGGCCTCGAAAGGAAGGTAAAGGTGAATTGAATAGGCCATGATATTAGTTCATCGGTGACTCAATGCCCAATAAATTGGATGGGCGTTTCCTCAATTTTTACATTTACATTTCCTCTTTTGTGTCGTATTGTGTGAATTGTTATTAAAACATTGAATGTGATGGAAGAATTTTGCATTTATTTTAGGGCCTGGGCTGAAAAAAAATGCGTACGTTTGATCGAAAATTTTTTTCAGCGGCTCTCAATTATAAGAAGGAGGAATAAGGTTTTTGACATAATTTTGAGATACATAAGTGGTTTGTATTATGTATTCATTGACAAACATATTTATTTAAGTTACACAGTCTTGTTTGCCGCTTGTTTTTTCCATTTCTTTTATATTTTCAACAGACTCCCAAAAAAGAAGAGGTTTTCAATTCGTAACAATCTTTTGTTTTTTTTTATGTATGTTCACTGATTATTCGAAGACGCCTAGACCAATATTAAAAATTCTTTTTTTGTTTGAAAGGGTATACTTTCCAGATGGTACTATAAAATTTTTATCAAAATGGGTTGTGTAGTTTGGGGGTTTTTAAATTTGTAAAATTATATTCAACACAGCATTGATTAATTACATTTGAATTAAACTTTAATTTCGGTATATTACTTCGGTATATACAGTGGATTTATGATTTATGATCAAAATCTATTGATCCACCTTTACTTTTACCAATGAACAGTTCTTGAATCGGCAATTTACTAATAAACTCAAACATATAGAAGATATACTCGTACATAATGCTACTACTTTAACCAGCGTGGTGTCCGATCAGCATCCCATTCACTTTCAACTTTAATTCATTGTAATAGGGCTGATATTTGTACGTTACAGGTACCAGCTGCCGTGCTAAATACCGATAGCAGAGGTTAACCTTCGTTGCAAAACGTTTTGTGCATTGAGCCGTGCGATTGCGCTTCTACGGGTATCGAGAAACTGTTTGAATTATCATCTCCTTTGCTTTTGGCGTATTTTTTGGTGTTCTTGCATATGAATTTTTTCACAATTAAATATATCTTCACTATCGTAGGATATTTATAATATCTCTGAATATAATAACAGTCACTTTATTTTGTTTAGCACAACTGTTGGCATCAAATCATAACGCACATTAGAGCTGCTAGTTTGGTAACTGCGCAAGTGCTGAAGAAGCGGCAACAAACTGCACTCCAACATTTACTCCAAGGACGTCAACTTACCGCAAGTGCAGACAAAGCGGTAACAAACTGCACTGCAGCATTTTCTCCACGGACGTCAACTTACAATTGTATTGAACTTAGAGTCTTAGCAGTCATTAGCCCCTCTGTAGTATGGGACATAGATAAAGTTTATATCGCGCGTAGGACTACTGCTATCCCGCTCGTTATAGTAACGTAGAGCAAGATAAGTGATAAATAATAGCGCTCGATAAACGCTGTCGCCGGTGGTGCTCAAGGAAGGCTGAGAAAGATCATTTTCCAGCTTGACCTCGTGTCGATGGGATCAAAAACGAGACCCCGAGGTTCAAATGCAGGAACGTTACCAAGTTACCACTACACCACTGATACCGCCAAGTAATTGCATTGTTTCAATCTGACACGTGTCCCGAAAACCAAACAGCTTTTCCTTCCGGGAGTTGTCGCATAATTTCCTATTTATGACGCACTTTTGTTTATTTTACGTTTATAAATGCGTCATTCTCACAAAGACGAGGTGAAGCGAAGTCATTCGTTTGAACAAGTTGATTATTATAAAGCAATAAACCAGACTGCGCGAATTTTTTTCCGAAATCCGCCATTTTTTTTTTTTAATTGTAATATACCCAGTGTCACTCTGGGAATGAATCCAAACGTTGTTTGAAATCTTGTTACGCGTGTTTTGGGCTAGAGTTTAACCCCCTTATTCATAAAAATTAACGACCGTTTGCTAAACCTATTTTAAACATGATTTGTCCCTTTCCTTTTTTTAAATATTTGACATTGAAAGAACGAGACAAAACATATTTTAACGGAAATAGGTTTAGCAAAGTTTGTATTTTTTTATGAATATGGGGGTAGGTCTCTAAACGTTACTTGTATGCAATTATATCGTTTATTTATCGCTAACATGTTGCATAAGGTGACAAAATATTGGTGCAGTAAGACATATTTGGGTGTGACGATGCAAACATCGAATAAAATTAACAATAGTAAATTAAACTTAAATAAAATAAACATGTTAACGTTAAATAAGTTATATTTTTTAATTTAACGAGATTATAATATACTTAGTTTAAAAGTTTAATAAAATTGTCAATAAAAAAGGTGAAAGTATGTCAAGTCTGTCATACAGGTGAAAAGAAGTAAGAAAGCAAGCTTAGTCAGAATTCTAAAATTCTAAAACGTCCAAGGTATTCAAACAAACAATATAAAGGTCTATTGTTGTATCTAGAATATAGGAACACTCCAAGTCTTCCCGTGGATGTAGAAGGCAACTTAGGGTCATTTGAGAGCAAGAGGAGCGCAGCTTAAAAGACTTTTTTATGACACTTGAAAATAACCTTTAACTTATTGGCATAAAGTGCGAGACGCAAGCGAGCTTGGGTATGCTCGCATAGCCTCAAGACCGTGCAAAAATTTTGTCGTGTTCAAAGTAAGCACTTTATAGCAATAGCTCCTCTCTTCTTCTTAGAATTCACCGCCAGATTGTTTGAAATAAGTTTTTCAAAGTAACATAACATCGCAGCATCAAAAAGTTGACAGAAAAAGCCTTCGGAGGATGATATATTTGCAGTAAAATCTTTCGTACTAGGTTTTCAAACCAACAAAATATCGCCATAAGAATGCATCGATTTAACAAGACGTCGCAACTCGCAGTATAGAGGTATCGTTGAAAGGTTTTCGAAGAAATAAAACTCGATGTTACCGTTTCCGCATTCAAGTAGGTATCCAGTCTGAACTGACCCTAACTTGTATTTTCTAAGGGTCATTTCAGACCGAGAGAAGCGCTGCGGAGAGGATTTTTTTATGACAACCGAAAAAAACTTTAAACTATTGTCATAAAGTGGAAGACGCGAGCAGCTTTTTGTCATGTTTAACGTTTATAAACTTTACTTAAAGCTTTAGTAATTCGGTCTTATTTTAAATTGAGTTAATAAATTGCTCGAGCATTTTCCCTCTATGTCTAAACTGACCATCAAAAAGTTTTGATGGTACGAGTATGGAACGAGTAAATACTCGTATTAACATCAATGACACTTCTCCTACCCGTTTCCAGCTGTATCCAGGCCAAATCCTCTGGTTGCTTTAGTACAGCTGCTAGTACAGCTTTAATAGAACAGAGATAGTCATGTTCCTGCACAAAAGACTGAAAAAAAACCTGATGGTAGAATTACATGTGAGCTACACGACGTTATCAAACGATCCGTAATGATTTTAATTATATAATTGTTAGGTATAGGCATACATTCAGAGACGTATGAATGCAGTTGACCAGATGGTCGTGGCGATAAACGGAATGTATTGCATTATTGTTCTTGTAACCGTGGGAAAATGCAGCTAATACTGCAGTTTGCGCTTGATGCAATATCCGTACCTGTGATTAGTTAGCATAAAGCCATAAACATGATACGAGTACATCATTAGTGTGTAGAAATACACAGTTATACAACGTGGAAGAGACATATCCGTAATAAATCGAACCACGGGCTATACTAAGTCACTTTAAATAAATAAATAAATATATAGGGACAAATAACATTGATTGAGCTAGCCCAAAAGTAAGTTCAAGACTTGTGTTATGGGATACTAACTCAACGATACAATATATTAATAACAAATACATATATAGATAAACATCCAAGATCCACGACAATTTGGCATTTTTCCGACTTGCCCTGACGGGGGATCGAACCCGGGACCTCTGGGTGGCGAACTAGCATGGTGACCACTACGCCACGGAGGTCGTCGACTTTAATATAATGAAGTTAAAATAACAGCCAAAACACAAAAAAAAGACAGCTTTTCATACAAAAGTGTGCGGCCGCCCGGACAATTAGATGGGATTGTCGAATTTATTTTTGGTTGTTTTTCGTCAATGCGTCTTCGAGTAATCGGAATCGGTGAACATAACGGTATATTAAAAAAATATATATATAAAACATTCGGACGTATTCATAACCTCTTCCTTTTTTAGTTAGTAAAAATCTTTATTGCACCAAAACAATGTTACATAAAAATTGATGTAATAAAACAGATGTTAAAAGGCGGCCTTATCGTAAATGCGATCTCATCCAGGCAACCGAGGTACTTGGAGATGTTTGACGAAAACATAGAATTATAAATCCATAGAAAACAGGTGAGGTGCAAAGTTACAGGCAACCAAGAAAAAATTAAGCGTATCGGTTTTAAAAAGTTCCTGACCTTTTAGTTCCGTATCAGACAACTTTTATGACGTAATTATTTCTTTGTTCACCGCGTAAGGAATAAAGATGTGATTTGTATTTAGCTCCTAATGTTAGGAGAAAAGAAATAAAACCGGCCAAGTGCGTGTTAGGCCTCGCTCAGTGTAGGGTTCTGTAGTTGCGAATGCCGACTCTGAGTTCAGGGAACTAAAATGGTCTAAAAAACGTATCAACTCAGGAAGTCTACTGCAGGACATAGGCCTCCCCCAAGGATTTCCAAAACGACCGATCGGAAGCGGCCTGCATCCAGCGCCTTCCTGCAACCTTATTCAGGTCTTCTGTCCACCTAGTAAGCTCAGCTTCGCTTTTTTGACTACTTAATATTTTTTATTACGCAATTTATGTTTGTTTACTTGTTCGCAAGCATTACATGTTATATTGTGTCAACATTGTATTATAAGTATTTATTAATTAAAAGACAATAATAATAATATGACAAATGACAAAGCCCTTCTTAGTAGGCGACCAATACTGTGAAAATGAGTTTTTTTCTGCGTTTCTTCTCAGCAGTGGTCGTTACGAAGCACTGGTATCGGTAGCTTTTCTTTAAAAATAAATTAAATTTTAATATACTTTACACGTAAAATAAATTATACTTATTGACGTGTAAAAGTGCCTGTAAAGGTCTAATTAATGAATAAACATTTGAATCTTTGAATCTTTGAATCTTGTGTCCTACGCTGCGCCTGCCGGTAGGTGAATGTGTATGAAATTTTACTTTTCCGAGTACCTTTATTTTACGAGTTGGTCGCCTATAACTCTTTAATTGATAAACCCTACTTAGTTTGATATTTTTCCTTTAAACTTCGTTATATACAACGTGGAAAGGAAATACTTACCTGTAATAAATCAAACCATGGGCTATGCTAGATCACCATAGTATAATGGTAACAAAATAGCAGTCAAAAACACAAAAAAATCGACATTCCCATACAAATTGACTGGGCGGCTGAACACTTTCGTATGGAACTGCCGGATTTTTTTATTTTTACTTTTGCTGTTATTTTAATTTCATTATATCTAGTACTAGCTTTTGCCTACGGCTTCGCTCGCGTAGGGGTGTAATTTATCAAAATCCTTTCTTAGGGGATGCCTACGTCATAGTAGCTTTATGTATGCAAAGTCTCAGCCCGATCGGTTTAAAATTGACAAAGTTTCATAAAACTTTCATCCCATATTTTATCCACTTGGGATGTAGAATTGATCAAAATCCTTTCTTAGCGGATGCCCACGTCATAACATCTACCTGCATGCCAAATTTCAGCCCGATCCGTCCAGTGGTTTGGGCTGTCAGTCACCTTTGAGTTATATATATTTAGATAGCCCGTGGTTTGATTTATTACGGGTATGTCCTATGGTAAGTATGTCCTTTCCATGTACCCGTAATAAATCGAACCACGTGGCACGGGCTATACTAGAACATCATTGTATAGATAATAAAATAACACTTAAAAAAACAAAAAGAATAGTTCGGCATTTTCAACGTAATTTTTTTGTGTTGTATTTGTACTGTTATTTTAATTTTATTCAATTCAATTCAATTTATTCATAAACAATAATTCATTGCATTCGAATATTACAATAATACAAAAAAAAAAAAATTACAAAATTAAAATTCATTTTAAATGCATGCATATGTCCTATATTACTTAATTAATAATATAATAAAATTAATAATAAAATAACAAATAATATAATATCAGTTCCAAATTGCAATTTAATAACTAATGCTTTATTATGCAATAGTTATCTTGTATAGCTCGTGGTTCAATTTATTACTGGTATGTCCCTTCTATGCTGTATATACTATTGCCGTGAATTTTTCACGTGTCCATACAACTTTTTAGTAGAATGAGGGGGGAGGACACACTTGACTTCTGAAACTGATCCCAAAATCGACAAATCACTTTCTATGAGGAGTTCGGTGGCCCGTTAAGCGACACCGTGCAAGTTAAGCGACACCGTGGTCCGCACTTGGATGGGTGACCACAAGTGGCAGAAAAATTTCTCGAGCTCCTCCGTGCTTCGGAAGGCACGTATAAGCCGTTGGTCCCGGTTGTCATCATTGTATGGCAGTCGTCAAGCTGTCTTTAGCAGCCTGAAGAATCTGAAACCAGTGTTGGCCACTTACATACACGAAAAACAAACAATTACCTATTTTGATTCCCTTTTTGACGACCTCCGTGGCGTAGTGGTCACCATGCTAGTCCGCTACCCAGAGGTCGCGGGTTCGATCCCCGGTCAGGACAAGTTGGAAAATGGTCTTTTTCAAATTGTCCTAGGTCTTGGATGTTTATCTATATATGTATATGTTATAAAATAAAGATTGTTGAGTTAGTATCCTATAACACAGGTCTCGAACTTACTTTGGGGCTAGCTCAATCAGTGTTATTTGTCCCTATATATTTATTTATTTATTTTGCCTCCATCACGCTTAAGTGGCCTTAGGGCCTTGCGGCTTCGTCTGCCCCGTCAGAGATACACAACAAACAAACATAAAAAGAGGCACAGTAAATTGGTACGAGATAACGGTCCATCAAAGATCTATCAGTCTATTGTATCCAACATTATTGCCGTACGGCATAATTGACATTGCAAAATTAATAATGTCAATAACGGCATAGACGTGTACAATAGATCATTTAGATCATTTGGTTAATGTCATTGACATCACAAAAGTCATCGATGACTAAGGCGAAGTTTACTAAGAATTTTATGCAAAAAATAGATCGGCAGTTGAAGTTACTATTATTATGCTAATTGGATTGAAGACTTGTTTATTTCGATTTGCACCATGCTATGTCAATGCGCGACTGCGTCAAAAGGAGCGTTAAATTTCAAGTGTATTTAAGTATATTTATTTGAGGGTTCTGTACCCAAACGGTAAAAACGGGACCCTATTACTAAGACATGCCATCAAATGTGCGGTTTATGCGGTTACGCACAAATTTTAAAAATCAGATCAAGCGTACCCTTTTTGACCTTTTTTTATGGTAAATTGTACATAAATATGGATCAATTTCTATTATCATAATTCTAAACAATTTAAGTAACACCAATTGTTAAATACTGTAACGTATATAATGTAACTTTTTAATAAGCTGTCAATTTAAGTCAGTATCTTGAGCTCAACAATTTTTACATTGCCTGTAATGCTGTGTGTACACGTTTGGGTCTCAGTCTAGAGTAAAGTGTCTGTGAATTCTTAGATTTAATCAAAAGTGATTGTGACCTGTTGTGTGTGCCATAATAAAAAATAAACAAAGACAAAACTTGTAAAAATACCAGTCTCACAACACAGTTCTTCTACCGTAAAAGTTGTGAGATCCATGTAATATCAAGTCGGTAAATTTATTCAGTTTCTTCTTAAGGGACCTTCTGTCTTAAGTTATTAAGTAATTAGCTAACCTAACAACATCTTATAGTGAACTTATTGTCCCATGTCCCCTTGGGTGGGGCAGAGGACCGCTACAGTACTTCTCCATCTCGTTCTGTCTTGAGCAACGCGCTTTACTTCAGGCCAAGATAGCCCGATTGTCTTCATTTCCGCTGTTCCCGACCGTCGCCAGGTCTGCTTTGGTCGACCACGCTTCCTCTTGCCCTGAGGAGTCCATTCTAGTGCCTGCCTTGGAATGTGAGTGGGATCGCTCCTAAGCGTGTGGCCGATCCATGTCCATTTGCGACGAGCTATTTGGTAATCGATAAGTGTTTCATCACAGAGTTATCCTCACACACCACATCTTATAGTGAGCATGGCTATATTAAAATCTTTTATGTATCAAAAATATGTTTTGACCATTTTTGCCAGATTTTTGGCCAATCTCGAAACTGACGCGCTTCGCTCGCTTCGTTCGCTCAGTCAATAGCTTTGCACAGTACCACAGATTATAGAATACCAAAGTAACCTACCGACTTCGTAAGTTTTACGCCAAATGCCGTCGTTTGTTCCGCTCGAGTACCCCGTCATTCACGATTCAGGGGAACCTTGGAAAAGGGAAAAGCAATGTTTTGGGTTTCCTTTTAATAAATCCAACGGCATATTCCAAAGGTTGTTAACACCTCTGAATGTTTAATATCTCAGTGTAACAATTATGTGATAATAAGGGGTGAAGTCACAGTCAGAAAAGTATTATTCTAATTTGTCCGTCTTTCAGATTATCTAAAAATAATGTACCCATATTTTTCAGTTTCTTAAAAAGTAAAAAATCACAAAGTTCCAGATGGGCTTGCGACTTCACTACTTTGTACAATTCGTACCTAACCGTGACGTCATGACTGTTTCTTTTCTTAGAGGATTATCAAATAATGACGAAGACACAGCGCTTTTCACTAAACATGACGTAAATCTCCCCCAATCCGAAACTTCGATGAGCTGTGTCTTTGTAATTTTTTTAACTAATTTGCTAAATGAAAAGTATGGTTCCGTTATCTTTGGATAATCTAATTATCGGACTTATACCGGATTATCCGAGGACTCCGTAATTGACGGACTAATTAAAATAATATTTTTAAGACCCGGTCGAAATCCCTATAATATTTGAGTAATTTTCTATACGTAATATGCGGTCGGATTGTAGCAACTACACTTTTTTTTACTTAAAAAAAAACCACTGACTTCATTTTTAACCGACTTCCAAAAAAGGAGGAGGTTATCAATTCGTTGCGATCCTTTATTTTTTTTATGTATGTTCACCGATTATTCAAAGACGCCTGGACCGATTTAAAAATTCTTTTTTTGTTTCAAAGTTTTACTTTCCAGGTGGTACCATGGATATTTTATCAAAATCGGTTGTGTAGTTTGGGGGAAGAGTCGGTTTTTAGTTTTGAAAAATTATCTTTCAACAGTCTCTTCTATATCTCAAAAGTTCTTTATTACATTTTTACCGAATAAATATGGGACCAAATAGATACTAAGGCTTTCAAATAAAAAAGTCATCTAAATCGGTTTACACTTGGCAAAGATATCGCGTAACAATACATAAAAAACATACGGGCAAAATCGATAACCTTCTTTTTTTAAATTCGATTAAAGATATAATAAAATAATAACGTTTTTGGGGTAATTGTAGCATATTTAGTGAGCAATTGACCGGCAGTTTTTAATTTATGCAGGTAATTTTGGCGTAGGTATTATGGTGAGTCATTCTAAGCTATCAAGCAATTGTGTCATTGCAAGCAAGACACATTAAGTAATATCCAAGTCAGTGCCATCGAAAGTGAAACAAGAGCAAAGAAAATTCTTCTTTATGCTAAATTACTTAAAGTTCATTTTCTAACGAAAATGTCTTCTACGCCTCGGATATTTGTGCGTTTGAACTTTTGACGATTATGCAAATTAAGACAAGCTCGTTATTACAAAATATACACAGTCTTATATTGTTTGAAGTATATTTTGTTTACATTTTTTAGCATGCTGGAAAATCACAGTTACTTTGTTGGTTTCTTAAAGTTAACAAAAAAGCTAATTGAGTAACAAAAATTAATTATAATACCTTATTATCTTTTAATTAGTTTAATCCGGATTTTTATTGTTTATGTAGGTGTTTATTGTTTTCTTGTGTTAACCAAAATCATTTTCACATCATGATCACAAAGATTAATTATTTAAAGTTACCTGCTCAATTTCAAGGCGTTTAAAGACTTAAGGGAATTACAAAATTAAAAAAAAATGTAAAAAAATATATTATTTTCTTTTTTTACGAAAATGCCTATTGAGAATTTTGTAAAAAGTAAATAAGTAACCTCTTTAGCTCGCTATAATGACACCAAGAAAAATGTAAGCCTTCTTCGCTTCTACAAAATATATTCCTATCCTGATCCATAAAATATTTTTCTTTAGCCGGAAAATATATATCAAGCAGCAAGTAGGACACAGAACTCATTAGTATCAAACCTTTTATGTTGCAAAACCACGTTAAACCACATTCGAGAGTGAGAAGTTGGGAACTCATCATCATAATTTTAGCCGCAGGAAACCTGCAGCTGTTTCGGCATTCAAAATTTTGAACACTCGATTGAGCGCTTTCTCAAGTTAAGCTACCCTGGACGTGGTCCGCACTTGGATGGGTGACCACAAGTGACACAAAATTTTCTCAAGCTCATCCGTGCTTCGGAAGGCACTTTCAGCAGTTATTCCCGGTACACTAAAAGGTGACAGTCTAACTACTTCAGATGACTTAAGGCAGCTTTAAAATCTGTCACCAGTATAGGCCACTTGATCACAAATACACTTCACAAAGCAACTCCCGTAACATTGTAAACTAGAATTTTTACTGCAATATATGTGCAGTTGACGCAACAATTTATTTCTCTTGTAATTAAGATAAATTGAACGATGATCCAGAACCATTCTACTCCAACTCGCTTTGGCAAAATATTACAGAATCCAAATGCAAAAATAAAAGCTTGTAAAAAAAAACGATTTATTTAACGGGTCTATGCTATGAGTAACGCTCGTGACTTCCTAGTATGAATCATCAGGTAAATTGTACTACATCTCATCTGAACGTTACATGGTAACACACCGCCAAGTGTCGCAAGGTAAATTTATATAACAAGTCTTTTTGCTTCCTAAGTTCTTAACTCCCGACGAAAACGAGGTGTTATAACTATAAGTTTGACATGTCTGTGGCATCGTAGTGCCTACACGATTGGGCCGACTTTGATGCGGTCATTTTTGCTTAAAAGTTGACTTGATCGAGATGGTTTTTAGCTATGTTTGGTGAAAATTGGTTAAGCGGATTAAAAGTTATGGGGGGTTGAACATTTGTCGGGTTTTTTAATTTGCCTGGCAAATTAACTGGTTGCCTCATACATTAGTTTTTGTCGTTTCAAAAAAATACTAATCCTTTCCTAAAGAATACCATTGTCGTAAGACTGCAACGCAGTCTTTTCCATCGCTTTGAGATCACAATCTATATGGAAAATCAAGTGAGTTTGTTGCTTCATCATCAGTAAACGTTAAGGAAAATATATGAAAACTTATTATTTTTGTATTATGTGATTGTGGGCGGACTAGACTTGGCGGGAACACTGCTGTACAAACTTTTGATTTAAAATTACATACTAACATTGAAATGAGTTGATCTAGGGGGAAACTCGTTAGGTCTAATAAAAAATACACAGAATTTGCTTGTGTCCGACGATCTCACAAGAAAATACGGTTACTTTAAGTTTTGCCAAAAGTGGTTTTCCAAAAGTGGCTTTACCAGAGATACAGGTCAAACATCGCACGAAGTGGAGAAGAAGTATTAAGGGTTGGATCTCACTTGTCAGTACGGCACAGCACTTTTCTATGCTGCTATCTTTTTCTGTCACTCAGAACCGTCACTTGCCAGAGCGAGAGAGAGCGATGGAACGCTATAGTACCTATAGCACGGCCGGTGCTAAAGGCAGCAGCATAAAAAAGTACTGTTCCGTGCTGACAAGTGAAATCAAACCCTAAAACGATTAGGCGGTGATTTTACAATATTGCGAAAGCATTTGCGAGAAAATTTACAACCAATTATGTAAAAGTTACAACAAAAAAAAATTCTTAAGATTAAAGTATGCTTTTTATGTTTCAAGACTTTTGACGGTGACCAGAGAGAGTCGTAAAGTGCAGCTTTATACTGCGATTAAATATATTTTTTATATCGAGAGATAAGATTTATAGCATTTTAGTGCATGTTAAATAGTTATAGCTTGAACTGAAAAAGTAATAAATCTTTATATTTACTGTAATTTCAGTTTTTTATACAGACATTAAGCAACACAAAGTCCTCTAAAATGTGTAACGTCTAATAGCACGGCCGTGGATAGCGTTCCGTCTCTCTCTCTCGCTCTGAAAATGACGGTTCTGAGCAACAGAAAAGGATAGCAGCATAGAAAAGTGCCGTTCCGTGCTGACAAGTGAGATCCAACCCTAACAAATGTTTAAAGGTAATTTTTTAAATTAAAATTAAGTCCATGATACTCAACTGATCAACTTCATCAAGGAACATAATTATTGCGAAAATTAAAAAAGGTTTTAGTTTTTGGTCGGAGAAAGGAAAAGCATAGAATGTTCCAGTTGCTTCTTTTCCCAGGCAGATCAAAAAAGCCGATCGAGGAAATGAACAGACCAGAACAGAAGTATGAATGTATTTATCTCTACGCAAGATTGTTACATATTACTTACTTACTACTTACTATCCTGGCTCAGCGACCCAAAGTGAGTCTTGGCCTCCAGCACAAGAGCACACCAGCGCTTTAGGTCCTGTGCTAGCTCTTGCCAGTTATCGCCAACTTGAAGCTCGCGCAGGTCCAACATCACTACGTTGCTCCAGCGATACCTGGGACGGCCCACCGGCCTGCGACCAATCGGCTGGCCCTGGTATGCTCTGTTCACCCCCGATCCTCACTAAATATGAGTATCAATGACTGATGGGTCATTGACAGTAGGTAGTTAGTGATGCAGTAAGTATATGAAGTGTCATAATTGTAATAAAAACCCTGTCCAATCCTTGTAGGAGCAACTCAGACCGTCAATAGGAACAACTTTTTCTAGGGGACCAATGCTTGAAACTCGAAAAAAAATCGACATTTTTAAACAAAAGTGTTCGGCCGGCCCAGCATTTTGTATGAAAATGTCGATTTTTTCTTCGGGTTTCAAGCATTAGTCCCATAGGAAAAGTTGTTCATATTGAAGGTCCGAGTTGCTCCTACAAGGATCGGACAGGGTTTTTGTTACATATTGTATACTTACATACATACATCACGTCTTTTTCTCTAACGGATAATTATTTATCGTATATAAATAAATAAATATATATGGACAAATTACACTGATTGTGCTATCCCAAAGTAAGTTCGAGACTTGTGTTATGGGATACTAACTCAACAATACTACATTTTATACCAAATACATATACAATGTCCTTTTTAATTAAGTACAAATATTTTAAGAGGTGATTCAGTCCATCATTTTGAACAACTTTTCCCAATAAATATATATCGAAATACGAAAAATTTTTTTGCATTTTTCATAGTAACGATATCACGTGACTATTTCTTACTACTATTTTTTTTTCGTATTTCGATATATATTTATTGGGCAAAGTTGTTCAAAATGATGGACTGAATAACCCCTTAAAATATTTGTACTTAATTAAAAAAGGACATTGTATAGATAAACATCCAAGACCCAGGACAATTTGAAAAAGGCCATTTTCCAACTTGCCCTGACCGGGGATCGAACCCGGAACCTCTGGGTGGTGGACTAGCATGGTGACCACTACGCCACTTTTATGAAGTGTCATAGTAAATAAGATAAGTATCCCCTATATGGCGAGGTCTACAAACTTAGTCGTCGACCTCTACTCAAGTACGTAAGTAGGTATACGCACAAGCATGAAGGACATGCCCAAACAAAAAGTCTTAAATGTCAAGTACCCATACCAAACCGGTTGTCTTTTCGAAGAATCCCAATTTGTGAAAAACATTGCGAAGCCATTACGCTCCAATTTTGGGATCCGGTTACGGTGTTGCAACTGTTGCAAGCGACTGCACAATTTAGTTGATCAACAATATGCTTTGATTTATTTCTTTATAAGTATACTTTATAAGCGTAGGAGAAGGTGCAATCTAGATATAAAAGAGAACAAGAAATGACGTCACGATCTCGTACTATTTTCACTTGGCGATGACGTTATCAAACTTCATCAATCAGACACTTCATTGCGCTGTGTCTTTATGACTTTTTACTTTAAAAAACCGAAAAATATCGAATGACTTTCAAAATTTGCAGCTTTATTTCAATAGTTATGACTCCATCCTATTTACATATGTGCATTTCTGATATGTCGAATTTTTGATTGCTCTAGACAAAGCGGTCCCTATTTTGGAATCTGGTAGCAGCGTTTTGCAATGTAAGTGACTGCACTGCAATATTGTTGACCAACCGTTTGATTTATTAGTGGTTTGTGACAAAAGAAAGTTTTATCCGCTATAATCTTGAACGCATATAAGTGTCTACTTTTGTTGTATTGCATTTAGTTTTCTTTTAATAACGTGGCAGAAGCCATAATTAATGAAAAACTATGTTATAGCCAGAGTGTGTGAAATGATGATCCGTTATTACAGGCCTCGCTGAAGCCGTCTCAATACTCAATACTCAATCGTTGATTGCATCTCATGTGTTTACATAGTTTGTACATATGGTGTAAGGAGCACATTAAGTTCCAACATGAACCCTGTTAGGGTACAGCAAAATAAAATAATGTAAAATAATAAAATAATAATCTTACATATTAAATATAATCTAAAATAATACGAAAATTCAATGTCAAGTTTGATAAATTAAATTAAATTTATTTTCATGCATGTCCCTGATTGGCAGGATTAATTGTTTTAAAATTAAACAGAATTTGATCTCAAAACGTTTGCAGAAGTTATTCTAGCATATCCGTGGCATGTTGTATCTGGCATAACTGGTATATTCTAATTATTTCTTAATTTTTTTGTAGTATTCAATGCACTTACTAATTAGTTAGTTTATTCAATGTGTATAAAGTAGGTACATTTTGAACAAATAAAACAACTATGTATAAACATGCTGTAAACACATAGTTTTGGAGTATAGTTTAGAACAAATATGTAGAAAATAGTTAATATTTCTAAGGCGGGTTGACTTTAGGAAGGATAATGTTTCATGTATAAAAATAGGAAAATGGACCATTATTTTAAACCAATTTCGACCTAAACAAGGAAAACGGAACTCCCATTAAAACAGAAACGCGGGTTCGTTTCACATTATAAGCAGCATCATAATAGTGGCAGTGAGTGGTCCAGACCGCTTGTTGCGAATGCTTAGACAACAGCGATTCAAAAATGTGATATTTTGAGTACACACTAAGTCGATGTATGACTCCGCGTTTCAAAAATCCAGCCCCATACCGATAGACCAAAGTTTGAGTTAATTATATCGACACATAGACCTAGATAAGAGTTATTGATAGAAGGTAGTTAGTGACACAGTAGGTATATAAAGTATCATATATACATACAATACCCGGCACGTAAATTGAACAAAAATGGCGACCGTCGGCGCATGTTCAATTGGAGATAAAAGTGTTAAAAGACATTTTTGGTTTTTCTTCAAAGCTGAAATCATTTCTATCTAAAGTTCGGATAGAAATGTTATAGAGATGCGATTCTAAACGGACAAACAATGTACAACAACGACCGTTATTTTTGTTCAACTTACGTGCCGGGTATTGTACATACATACTATCACGTATTTATCCCTAATGGATAATTTTTAGTTATTTATCATATACTTGTATAAAGTGTCATAGTCAATTCAGTAAGTTTCCTCTATATGGTAAGGTCTAAACACTTACCCTCTTATTCAATAAAAAATTACAAACGTTTGCTAAACCTATTTTAGTTAAAATATGTTTTGTCCCTTTCACTCCTTTCAATATTTGACTTTGCAAGAGCGAGACAAAACATATTTTAACTAAAACAAGTTTTGCAACCGTTTGTATTCGTTTGTAGTCGTCGACCTTTTACACAGCACGGACGTGCTCCAGCCCTAAATTGATGGACCAATATTTAAGCTAATTATATCGACACTTCGACCTAGATTATTTATTGTATTGTGTAGTATACGTACATAATAATAAAGTAATAGTGCTATAGATTAAGCAAGAGGCTTTGATTTGAGACCTACTTTCTACAGTTAGAACATCATTTGTAATTGCGGATTTTTTTATTACTTTGTGTGATTGTGGTGGACTTTTTTTTAATTCGGTAGTTATATATAGTGTTACGGAATATGTGCACTTTCTATTAAATATCACATACAATTTATGAAACAAACTAAGACGTATATATTAAAAAATATATTAAAATACTGTGAAAATTGAGAGAAAAGCTTTTGGCGTTTCTTCTCAGAAGTGGTCGTTGCGAAGAGCTGGTATAGGTCGTTTTTCTTTAAAAATAAATTAAATTTCAAATACACAATACACATAATTTATATTTATTGACGAGTACGTGTGTGTAAAGGTCTTTTTACTGAATATACATTTTACTTTTGAAGTTTAACATACATATTTCAGGTCTGTTTCCCACAGGAGTGGGCAGAGACTATGGACCTCCACTTGCTACGAACCTGACAAACCTCTTCCGCTTCATCTACACTCATCAGTCTCTTGATACATACCCTCCGGTTACATAACAAAATAGTGATGGGTTGCTGGCCGCAAGCCACATCTCTTGTTGTCAAGATCCAGATAGATGCTCTGCCATTCCCACGGTTAACTTTTACTATTAGAAAACAAGCAACTAGTACATCTAATTTTTTTTCTTGGCAAACCAGCAAATAAGAACAAAAATATAAACCTCACAAAAAACCGATTAATAATTGACGTCATGTCAAGAATATTTAAACAAACAAGATCAATCGATACGACCAGGAAGTAAGTAAGTACTATAGTTGTTTTTATACTTCACAAAAAAAAAACTGTATACCTACCCACATATATGACATACGTCAGTGATGACTGACGTAGAAAAAAAATTGGTTAACTTAACTAGAAAAAACTTTATACTTATTCAATTTTAAAGAATGGTTATTCAAATGTTGCGATTATGTTCTGAACGTATGGATTAACATTTTAATAAAAAATTTGCGATCGGCTAACTGATATTAGATTTTGTTTAGAAAAAATACAATTATATTTTTATAACTATGCTAAAAATATAATATAAATATCTAACTTTGCTTCATTAATTTCGCAAAAATTACTAAAAAGAAAAACTAAATTGTTCGAAAAATATAGACCATTTTAAATTTCCAAATATCGTAAATTTATGCCAAAAAATCTAACTTCATACATCATCTGCCAACTTTTACAAACGATTTGTTTTATAACAAAAAATAAATAAACTCACAGAAATCGTTGCGGTCCCTTCACTACACTAGCACATCACTTGTCAATCACTCGCGCTGTAAGTCCACTGCGCACGCGCAACTGTTTTGACGGTTTGCGCGGTACTGTTGCCCACGCACCTTTGATGGCTTAACGAGTTTGATGGGCACGTGTGTGGCGATTGTTTTGATCTGATTGTTGGTGAAAATGTGGCTGACTTCTAGATACACGCACAGAGCATTGAAAAATAAAAACCATGTCAACTCCCACTTTTTAGTTTTTCCTCGATACTCACTATTTTATGAAATTATCTTTCCTTATCTGTATTTCCTGTTAATAATTTTACTAACTGCCTTTTTAAATTAAATTTCTTTATCATTGAAAGACACTTATGCCTTTCTACTTATTTAAATGTTTCATTAATAATTTGTTTACTTTTCAACAACTCAAACCAGATGCTTTTTTTTCAACGACAATTGAAAATCCGTTTTTCGCAAATGTGCGTAGAAAAGCTTCTCTTCTTACTTTAACAGTAGTTCATAAAATAGTTTGATTGAAAAAAAAACCCCTTATAATTCAGGTAGCGCCTAAATCCCCCGACATAGTGCCCCGGGCGCGTAAATCTGTCTCTCCACAGACCCAAAAGTTTCTTACTGATAAACTCACAAACTCTTTTGCGATTTTTAAGCGGTTTTCAGCGACATATAAAGCATATTACTTCCAAATAAAGGCTCACAAATCCGGGTATGGCGTTAAAAATTACCTTTTTTTCTCTTGACGAACGAGCAAATGTTTATTCAGTAATTAGCCTTTTCAGGCACTTTTACACGTCAATAAGTTTAGTACACATTACGTGTAATGTTTATTTATAAATAATCTTTTGCATGTCCGCGCTTATTAACGTTACTTTACCCCCGACGCCAAGCGTAGTCAAACTAGTACAATTTAGACAACTTTAGTCATCAATGATGTGTTATCACGCGACCGTTTTGCAACTTTAGTGGCCGCAACTACCTACCTTCATATATATGTTTTATTTTAAATATTCAATTTAAAAAAAAAACAAACACTTCAAATCATATAGTGGCATCCCATAGTGGCAACGCACTAAAGTAGGTTTTTCAAGCAGGGGGTGTTTTAGCCGGTAAGAGTCCGGCACTATCTGGGTTACTCCACAAATGATTGTAAAAAAAAAAACTTAAGTTAAAAGAAAACCTATCGATAATTGAATATTATGTTGTATTGCTCTAAAGCTATGTCTAAGCTGCATTTCTTGGGTCTAACACGTCTGCCGGGGTCCGATGGAGGCGGCATGGTTAAGCTTTTGTTTTCCATGTAACTCGCCGGTTTCTAGGCGGTGCATGGCTAAACATTTGTTTCACACGTAACTTACTCGTTTCTAGATAGCATGGCTAAACATTTGTTTCCACGTAACTTGCCGGTTTCTAGACGGCATGGCTAAACATTTGATTTACACGCAACTCGCTGGTTTCTAGACGGCGTGGCTAAACATCTGTTTCCACGTAACTTGCCGGTTTCTAGGCGGCATGGCTAAACATTTGTTTCCACGTAACTTGCCGGTTTCTAGTCGGCATGGCTAAACATTTGATTTACATGCAACTCGCTGGTTTCTAGACGGCATGGCTAAACATTTGTTTCCACGTAACTTGCCGGTTTCTAGGCAGCATGGCTAAAGATTTGATTTACACGCAACTCGCTAGTTTATAGACGGTATGGTCAAACATTTGATTAACACGCAACTCACTGGTTTCTAGACGGCATGGCTAAACATTTGTTTCCACGTAACTTGCCAGTTTCTAGACGGCATGGCTAAACATTTGATTTACACGCAACTCACTGGTTTCTAGACGAAATGGCTAAACATTTGTTTCCATGTAACTTGCCGGTTTCTAGACGGCATGGCTAAACATTTGTTTCCACGTAACTTGCCGGTTTCTAGACGGCATGGCTAAACATTTGATTTACACGCAACTCGCTGGTTTCTAGACGGCATGGCTAAACATTTGTTTCCATGTAACTTGTAGGTTTCTAAACGGCATGGCTAAATATTTGTTTTCCACGTAACTCGCCGGTTTTTAGACGGCATGGCTAAACATTTGTTTACCGCGTAATTAACCGGTTTCCGCAGGATATGAGCGTACCAGCGTAGGCGACTAAGCGGGCAATTGAAGTTTGTCTGCTATGCGACTTAAGGTTGTTACCAGAAACGGGGCCTCCGTAGAAGCCGATTCCCATTGAGTTCTCTTAGGAGTTTCTAATATATTACGTTCATCGGCGCACCGCGCTTCTAATGCTCATTTACTTTTTTCATAAGCCGCAAACAAGCAGCGTGACTGTATTACACACACCCACATATTCAAAATACGAAACTTTTCGCTGGTTATTCAAATACATTCACAATGACACATTTTGTATAAACGCGCTCAGAGACAAATTACTCACACTAAATAAATATATATAGGGACAAATCACACAGATTGAGCTAGCCCCAAAGTAAGTTCGAGACTTGTGTTATGGGGTACTAACTCAACGATACTATATTTTATAACATATACATATAGATAAACATCCAAGATCCAGGACTATTTGAAAAAGACCATTTTCCAACTTGCCCTGACCGGGGATCGAACCCGGGACCTCTGGGTGGCGGACTAGCATGATGACCACTACGCCACGGAGGTCGTCAAACATTAAGTCAATAAAAATAAAAATATGCGAACTATAAGCCGGACATTTTTCACCTCTATAGAACCTAATTAGATAGGTATCTAATAATCTAAAGAATGGTGGAAATTTGGGCTAATACAGGTGTAGGTACTAGCCCAAATTCTCACCTAACGTCACATGGTTACTCACGTGTTCTCTCCGCGAGATTCTGTAATGAACATCCAGCGCAACAGTTGCATCTTCGTGACACGCAGTTCCTGCATGTGCCGCTCAAGCACAGGCACTGTCTTTATGTGTATGTCTGTATTTTTGACGATAACTCGAGCAACAAGACCATTAGAATTTAGGTTTGAGTTGAGGGTTGGCAAGGCGGGTTACGAGTTCAGTTCTGTGTCATCATCATCATCCGAGCGTATTCCCGGTTGCTTCCTCAGCAGTAACGCTTTAGAGCCCGGGGTCCGCTACCTAACCAAGGAGACTTGACGAGGTTGCTGGTTTTTACACAGAGCGACTGCCGTCTGACCTCCACAACCCAAAGGGCAAACCAGGAACCAATCCTTGGATAGTTTGGTGATCAAACGCTAGGTGGCGTTCGGGACCCACAGTTTTACGTGCCTTCCGAAACACGGAATCATCTTTCTTTTCGGATAATCAGGTGATTCAAGCCTGTAATATCCTATCCAGACTGGAAACAACTTTTCACAAAGTATGCTTCCCAGTGGGAATCGAACCCATGACCTCCGGGTCACAAGGCGAACGCCTTGACCACTGGACCACGGAGGCAGTCAGTTCAGTTCTGTGTGAACTTCATGTTATTAATTCGAAAAATGGCAATGCAGTATTATATATATGGCATTTTATCTGATATTTTTTTTTAATTTTTCGCTAAAAGTATCTATTGCAATACGACGCTTAAATAATGCTATCACCTTTGGGCTAAAGACTATATTATGGGCGATTTATTAAATTGTAATTTTTTGACTAAGCATGTTGTTGGATTTTTTTTTACATTTTTTACCCCCGACAAAAAAAGGGGTGTTACAAGTTTGACGCCAATGTATGTCTGTCTGTGGCATCGTAGCTCTGGAATGAATGGACCGATTTCGATGCGGTTTTTTTACGTGAAAGCAAGTTTTCTTGTAGAGTTCTTTAGATGTTTGATAGAAATCGGTTTACGGTTCTAAGTTGCCGAGGGCAATCGCTTGAAAGTCGGAGTTCTCTTTTAATTTGCCTGAAAAATAGTTTGACTGAGTTTGTTGTTGAAAGTTTTTGTGTTTTCGACAAACATTGTTGTTGATGAATCTTTGTAACCTTTTTTCGATGCCTGTTGCGGATAAATCCTTGTATAGTTTGCAGTCAGAGCGAATAAATGTGTTTCTTATCCTCAAATCGATGACCGTGATCAACCAAACGTCACTGCACTTGCCGAGGTCAAAAAACTTACTGCATTTTGTGGTATTTTAAATATTTCCAGTTCCTTAAAAAAGTATACGTATATTGACACTTACATAGTATTGATATGCGTATTATTATATGATGACAATGAAGTAATATTTTATTTTACTTCACTGTTTCATCTGTTTATGTATTTATTACATACATACAAAATATCTCGCCTGTTTCCCACAGGGGTAGTTTATTTCCCCTTTGTAGGCACTTTTACACGTCAATAAGTTTAGTACACATCACGTGTGATGTTCATTTATATATAATCTTTTGCATGTCAGCGCTTATTTACGTTACTTTACCCGGGGGTAAAGTAACGTAAACGGGCTTGGCGTCGGGACGCCAAGCCTAGTCTACATACATACACATACATATTATCTCGCCTGTTTCCCACAGAGGTAGGCAGAGACAATGGACCTCCACTTGCTACGATCCTGACAAACCTCTTTTGCTTCATCTACACTCATCAATCTCTTCATACATGCCCTTCGGTTACGAGTACTCTTACCTCGGATTTTTTTAGAACGTTTACAGTCTGGTCGCAGAATGCTCGCCAGGGCCTATGCTTTTCTGTTTTTCTTTTTACGTTTGTCTTAAAATCTCTTTTCATCCATCCTTTCTACAAGCCCTAACCATCTTATCTATTTCACCATTCATTCCGCCTCTAATGTTCAAAGTAGCCAAGCGGCTGTCCAAAGACCGCTTTTCGCACCTGCGGAAAACGTATCTTTTTATTTAGTCAGTATTAGCTCAAGCCTGCGACTTCGTTCGCATGGACTTTATGACTCCGGCGTATTAATATAAATACGAACTTATGAAGATACATAAGAAAATACTTGTAGCAGTGTTATATGTTTTTAATAAAGTTCTTATTAATTTCACAATATCTTGGTTCTACATCGGGTGTTCCAGATCTTCGATTTTAATAGATACTTTAACTAAATAATGCTCACATGCGTGGTTAAAGGGTATAAGATAAGATATGGTATAATTGATACTCCCACGCTAATATCACTTTTTTCCGGGATAAAAGGTCGTTTGTGTTAATCCAGGAAATAAACTATAATGAAAGCGAAACATACATACATACATACTATCACGTCTTATGAGGCAGACAGAGCATTTTGTATTCTGCAGCTCAAAGCAGTCCTAGCCCTACTACTTTCACTTCCAAAGGTAAAACTTAGGATAATGGTAGGCTTACTAACACGGCACTGTACTCTAAACAAACATCCATTCACTATAGGTATCACCGACAGCCCCCTATGCAGAAGCTGTATGGGGACAGAAGAAACAGCGAAGCACGTCATACTAAAATGCCCGTGCGTCGCAACAACAAGAGAGGAGTACCTGGGATCTCCAAGTACACTAGCGGAAGCCTGCAGTACACCCTCTGCACTACTCCGCTACCTCGACGAGCTAGGCTGGCTCGAATGAAAACATCGTCTCCAGTCCACAAAAAAGGAGAGACACAGAAGAATGTCGCTGCCTCCCTCACGTGCAAGGGGCTTAAAAGAAAAACCTACGCGCAGAAAATTGCCCACGGCACCAGGTGAACCTGGCAGTCAGAGCCCAGGGCCACCAGACTCAAAATCCACTTTTAGCGTGATGGTGGGCGATGGGTTTCTAGCCACAAACATCCACACACTTTGTTTTTTTTTCGTGTATGTAAGTGGCCAATATTGGTGTTAGATTTTTCAGGCTGCCTATATAGACATCTGATCTAGCTTGACGACTGTCCTACAATGATGACAGCCTGGACCAACGGCATATACGTGCCTTCCGTAGTACAGAGGAGGATGAAGCTACACATGCCCTTAAAAACGACGTATGTAGCTACACCACAGTATACCTGTCGGTGACGCACAGACAGGTATTTGGTCCTAATAGTTAGCCAAAATATATTTTGTTTAATTTTAGTTCTTATCTATTTAAGCCAATACTTCTAAAAACTAGAATACCTGCTCCATACAATAACAAAAAACACAAAGCTCTAGCACCATTCAACATGCCGTGGGCTCTGTCTAAAGTTAAGACGTCAGCGACGGTCGCGCGGCCGTCGGCGACAATCTGCGACAGGTGTCCCGAGAATTTTCTCGTGACACCTGTCGCAGATTGTGACTGTGATTGGACAGGTGTCGCAACTCGACAACGCGACAACACGATTCACTCATTTGTAAGAGCCCTGACTGCCTGCCCGACATGTAGCTAAAATAGCGTAGAGCGAGCGTAGGTTCCATAATTACTATTGATATAATCATCATTAAAAAGCTATAAGAAATTTATATAATAGGTGTAGCTGTTAGCATACATAAAGGCCATAATATGCTATTATAGGTACAAATCTCTAACGATGCATGATTAAGATATGTATTTGGATGATTGAAAGAACTTAGCCAAGGTATAATACCAATAAGTTTATTTAATTGTAAACGATTTTTTCCGAAGTTTGCCTTCTTTAAGTATACGTTTAATGTCGCGAAGTACAAATTAATATCTTTACACATTACAAATAAGTTATGTAATTTATACTTTGTAAAATAATTGATTTGTAAATGAGGTGCCTATTTGTAGTAATTTTATTTTCTCGACACCCATTGTGTATTGTTGCACTTGTCTTCCAAAAATTTAGTGAGTTTGGAATCAATATTTTTCGATTTAGTGATCCGTTACGAAATGTTTGGTTTTATAGTGCAAATTTTTGTAAGAGAAAAGTGGCTCTCTATCTGCTGAACAGTTCTATATGGACACGTAAAAAATTCACGGCAGCAGTACAGGCAGCTTGAAAAATCTGACAACAGTGTTGGCCACTTATATACATGAAAAACAAACAAACAGAGTACAAAACTGGAGTATTATTTAGTAAGTACCTATAAGAGAATGCTATTAGCATTAAGTCCGCCTTTTGTACTATCTTGTTTTGGTAAATAAAGTTTAAATAAAATAAAATAAATAAAAGATAATAAACACCACAGGTATCGCACTCCATATAAGCGGAGTATCATTTATGCCCACACTACTACAAACGAAACTATACATCCGTGCACACGTAAATGTGTGTGTTTTCGCTCGCAGCCACCCGGTCAACAGCCTCGACAAGGCGAGAAAAGGGAAGAGATGCGAGGACGGGAAACGGGGACGCATATTTCGCGGGATCTTAGGAGATTCCCTTCTGTGTGTAATACTTATTATATATTAATTGTGTGGTAATACTAAAAGAACTCAAATGACTTGACGTAGATACTTACACGTGGTAAGTACCTACCTATACAACGTGGAAGGAACATACCTGTAATAAATTGAACCACGGGCTAATACTTGACTACTATTGTTTAATGTAATTAAAATAACAGACAAAGGAATAAAAAAAATTGACATTTTTATACAAAGCCCGGGTGGCTGCACACTTTTGTATGGAAAGCTGATGTTTAGGTTTGGGTTGGTTGATTTTTAGGTTTGGTTTTAAGTTCCGTAGTAAACAAGGAACCCTTATAGTTTCGCCATGTCTGTCTGTCCGTCCGCGGTTTTACTCAGCGACTATTAGTACTAGAAAGCTGTGACTTGGCAAAGGTATGTATATTAATTTAGGGATAGAAAGAAATATAAAGTAAAAATCTTTGTTTGAGTCGAGTGGTTCCCCCCCCCCGTATCTGCTAAACGGTTATATATTAACATGTAAAAAAAATCACAACTATAGTACTTAACGAAATTTAAAGAAAACTGTCAGAGCTAAGTTGGGTTTACAACTTAAAAAGTTATATGCCTTTAACTTTTTAAGTTGTAAACTTATAAATTGTACACACAAAATGAAAATTTCACACAAATTCAACAGAAAATATGTATTTAGACGTTTTTAGTGGCATGAACTCAAAGTGGGCATTCGTAACTACGGAACCCTACACGGCGCGTGGCTGACATGCACTTGGCCAATTTTTATTTTTTATATTTTGACTGTTATTTTAATTTCATTATAGTAAAGAGATTTATTATAGCCTGTGGTTCGATTCATTACGGGTGAATATACATTACCCTTCTACGTTTTTAAATAATAAGTAACTTAGCAACCACTGGTTCATTTGTCTTTAGAAACGTTTATTCATATCACTAATCGTGGCTATCAGGTACAGCCCTGACCTACATCAACTCTCCATAGCCAGTTTAGTTTTCCTTAAGCAATATGTAATGAAGATAATGTTCTCCGTAAACGACCACTTAGTATATTTTTAGCCGTATTTCTTTACATGTGAAACAAGTTATTATTAAACAAGATAAACGTTTAAAACCCGACTAAGGGAGTCATATACGACAAAAATGTATATATTTTTTAAATGTACTTTATCAAGACCTTTTGTTTGATACTCCACTCTATACAATGTCCTTTTTAATTAAGAACAAATATTTTAAGAGGTGATTCAGTCCATCATTTTGAACAACTTTTCCCAATAAATATATATCAAAATACGAAAAATTTTTTTGCATTTTTCATAGTAACGATATCACGTGACTACTTCGATTTGTATGAGAACCTAAATATTTTTTTTCGTATTTCGATATACATTTATTGGGCAAAGTTGTTCAAAATGATGGACTGAATAACCCCTTAAAATATTTTTACTTAATTAAAAAGGACAAGGAGTGTATAGAAGCCAAAGTTTTTTTTTTCACTTTTTGTTTATTAAAGTTCGTTAAATAGATAAATTGCATACGAATTTTAGCCTATGTCACCCGGACAATAATTACGAATCGATTAATATAATTTGTGAAAAAAAGACAAGCGGTTTGGATGCTACGGTGGAACACACATACTAACCCACAAACTTACATAGATATACATAGACTGCTAAAATAATTACCCTCTCTCTTGGCTTTGCCGTAGTTAGGTAAAAAAGTACTTAGGAAAGGATGAGCGAGATAATTTATGTTTCTTAGCCCCCATCGAAAAAGAGGGGTGTTATAAGTTTGACATGTCTATGTGTGTGTGTCTGTCTGTGGAATCGTAGCGCCTAAACGAATGCACCGATTTTGGTGCGGATTTTTGTTTAAAAGCTGACTTGATAGAGATAGGTCTTAGCTATGTTTGATTAAAATCAGTTTAGTGGTTTAAAATTTAGGGGTGGTGGGTGAACCTTTGAGAGCCCGGGTAAATTTTTTAAATTTGCCTGGCAATTTAACTTGTTAGCATTTCTCATTCCAAATTACATTTAAATATAATACATTGTGTTTTTTGTAATTCGTCAAAGTAAATAAGTTTGGAAAGTCCAAAAGTACATGCCTCATAAAGCTCATTAAAAAAAACCTGGTTTAGATAATAATTTTTAATAGGAAATAATCCTAAATGAAACAATGCAAAAAGAATGGTACTAATACATTTACTTATGTCTGACAAATAAATGATTATGATCAAGTATTTCAACATACGAGTAGGTACTTGTTCCTCCATTCAAACATCCAGACATGCAAGAACAGTTTTTCAAAATTTAATTTTTATACATAGATGACAACTAATTCTTAAACACTTGCAGGAAAATTGTGTGCTGAGCGGATCCGCGGGCAAAACCGCGGGAATAACCCCTCATTCATGTGACTTGAGTAGACGTGGCTGCAAAACTGTGGCCGTCTAAACTAGGCCTTAAAATTCTATGCAAGTACTTCGGAACGAGAGGGAAATTACGCAAGTTATCGAGCCTTTCAAGGCAACAAATGCTGCGGGGATAAAAATACAGGTTATTAACTATGTATCTAAGGAAAACCAAGAAAGATGTTCATGGGTGACGTAAAAAGAAAGGCAAAAGTCGTGTCGTGTCGTAAGTAAGCATTTGGCTATAGTTGGCATTTGGCCGATAATTCTCAAATCATTTTGGTGGAATATATTTTGAGACTTTTGAACAAGCTCACTTTGACAGTCGCCAAGTTGTAATCGCGTCACAGCACAACGTGAATCTTAATTCATACTTACGTGGTGCTGGTTTTAATTATTATGAACAGCTGAAAATCTTCACTAAAGAAGATTTCCTCTGCATTCGGAAGAAGAGAAGATTTTGAAAATGAATGAGTAAATATTTTTAACAAAAAAAAACCGCATCGGTCTTCATTTTCTTTCAGGACCTTCTTACATATCCCCAAAGTTCTTCATAATATCTTCACCAAATAAATATGGAAACAACTTGGAACCGACTAAAGGTTTTCCAATAAAAAAAATCATCGAAATCAATTCACAAGTGGTGATTAGTGGTGAAGATACGCGAAACATACATAAAAATAAATATCATACGGTTTGAAACCTACCTTCTTTGAAGTCGCCTAAAAACCAGTTAAAATACGTTTAGGTTTTAATAAAAGAGAGTTCCTCGCCGTGAAGACGATAAGACCTTTGGGCAGCATTTGACTATAATTGAATGTATATGAGAGGTGGATTGAAATGCCTTTACCTCTGTACTCGCATCATTTTACGCTGGAGTCACGTCTAATGAGTTACGATACGATACATTCCACAGGGACCTGATGACGTGACTTTACGAGCTTCGAAAACACGTTCTTTCGGAACTTTGCGATTCAAGTCTGAATTAGTAATGTAGCCTGGCTTAATATAGCTTCTGTGTTTTAACTTTAGACTTTTTTAACACACTGTACTTTTCGAAAAATTATAGTATATTTTTTAAATCATTGCAAGCCATGGTTAGCCTTGGTTAGCTGATGTTAATAATACAATTTTATTTTTTTGACTGATTGAGCAAAGAGTCTCAGTTACGAGATTGGCCAAAAATGCATTTGTCCGGCTGTCAGTGTGTCTGGCTGGCAATTGGCTTGTCAACTAAATAATATAAAGTTTTGTAGATGGTTTTAATCGAAAATATAGACAATTTAAAAAAGGTAATTTAAGTAAAAAAATTACAAGTGTTGTCAGGATTTTTTTAAATAATTTTAAACTTTACACCGGAAGTGACGACACACAGCAAATTTCACATTATTCCTATGCCTGCACAAAAAAAAAAAACTATGACAACGGTCATCTGTCAATGTCACTTGTTTAAATTAGGTACTTTTGTTATGATGTTGTAGGGAGATGACAGTTACAGTACAGTACTGAAAGCGGAAATTGCCAATCTTCATCGTGACTTAATTTTCTCAAATAGCTTGACCTTGGTTGAAAATGAAAGTCATTTGGATTTTTGCAAATATCTAAAAAAATAAGACCTTATTTTAAAATTTGATTTGAGAAAGCTTCTCCTAGAGGCTATTCCTCGAAAAGGTATGCGAATTAGATTTTTACTAATTTACTAGCTGACCCGGCAAACGTTGTTTTGCCAAAATTGAGGATTGTATGTATTTTTGAATGTTGTATCATAAAAAAATAGAAATTAAAAATTTAGTCTAAAAAAAAAAAAAAAAAATTTAGGGATGTACTACCCCTAACATTTAGGGGGATGAAAAATAAATGTTGGTCGATTCTCATAGATACCGGATAAGCACAAAAAATTTCATCAAAATCGGTCAAGCCGTTTCGGAGGAGTATGGCAACGAAAACTGTGACACGAGAATTTTATATATTAGATTGACAAGCGAATTGTCGCCTACAGGTCGCATCTCTCAAGCGATTCTCGTAAAATTTTGTGAGGCTGAAATATAGGGATTGAAAACTAAAAAATATCATGTTTCAGTCATTTCAAAAATTTTATTATTATTTTTGTTACCTTCATTAAAACGCAACTTTTTTGTCTTATCAACTTTTTTATCGGAAACTTTAACAGGCCGGAGTTTAGAGCTACTGTTTATAAGCCTAATAATTAATAAATTAATATATAGGGACAAATTACACTAATTGAGCTAGCCCCAAAGTAAGTTCAAGACTTGTGTTATGGGATACTAACTCAACGATACTATATTATATAATAAATACTTATCTATAAACATCCAAGACCCAGGACAATTTGAAAAAGGCCATTTTCCAACTTGCCCTGACCGGGGACCCCTGGGTGGCGGGCTAGCATGGTGACCAAGCCGAATTCAGTAGTAATTCAGTACAGCTGAACAAAGTCGTTCGCATTCTGCTTCCTGTCAAGGCCAACAGTATGCCACTCGATCTTTTACGCTTTTAGCGGCTACCTGGTATCTACCTAGTTGCCATCCTGGCCCACCTATCTTCTCACTCACTTGACTTATAATATCTACAAAAAATTTACTTCATATAAAATTAAGTCTATGGGACAACTTTCATGAGTATATCGAAAATTGATTCGAGATCCATTCATTAAAAATATTTAAATCTCAACTTTAGTCAATAATACTTAAAGAACGTTTCTAAATAATAATAAAATACGATAAATAATGTTTTTATATTAATCGTACTATATGCAATTGTTTTTCCAAAAAAAGTGGACAACGTTTGTTTCATTTGTTAAGGTTCCGTACCCAAAGGATAAAAACGGGCCCCTATTACTAAAACTAGACTGTATTTCATAAACCATGATAGCTAGACAGTTGAAATGTTCACAGATGATGTATTTCTGTTGCCGCTATAACAAAAAAATTAACAAGTAATTATTACAAAAACAAAAAACCCGACTGGCTTTTTTTCTTTGTTATTTTATTTTGTATTTTCTTATTTTGATATACCCAGTGTCACTCTCACAGTAAGTACAAATCTAACGACACCTCTCAAGCTAAAATCCATCGAGCCGTTCAGGCTGCAGAGCGTGCCAAACAATTATACATACATACAAACAAACATACATACTCTCTAAAAACATAACCCTCCTTCTGGCGCAGTCGGGTAAAAACAGAATAAAAAAAATATTTAAGTGGGGCTCCCCATTGAAAAACGTGATTTTTTATATATTAGATAATGTACACGGAGGGAACCCTTCGTGCGCAAATCTGATTTGCACTTGGCCGTTTTTTTTTTCATATAATAAATCTACTTACTTATAATACTTTTCTTTCTGCGGTGAGTGCAGTGACCTGGTTAAAGGTAAATTAGCTACTTGTGGACGTACAGAATTTAAATGACAATAATAATATTACACAGGTACCCACGAGTAAACTAGAATTAAAATTCAGACTCCGTATTTAAGTTTATTCAGGGTTTACCTAATGAGAATAATTTAAAGCACATACATTTTTATTTCTAATAAAAACGATTGGCTTATTTTATTTTAAAAGCGACTCCAAATCGCGACTTGAATGTAGGCTTTTAAGGGTGATGGTGGGCGGGAAAATGGAAAAAGGAATTATAAAATAATGATGGGCTGCTAGCCGCATCGCTTGTTAATATTTTTCGCAATTTCGCCCGTTATTGATCAGCCTGTAACAAGAGTTTTGACGACTTTCTTATTCAATGTATTTCATGCATCAAAGTAAGAAATAAATAAAATAAAATATGTTTATATTTACGGGTAGACCGAGGACCAGATGGTGGGACGACCTTGATAAATTAATGTACGATTGGCAGAAGATCGCTGAATATAGGGACGTGTGAAAGGATAAGGGACCCAGCACTGGGACACTATACCTACAGGCTAGTAAAAAAAAAGTTTATATATTATATGGTATGGGATCTTCTGGGAAGAGCGTCACAGATAAGAAGTAGAAGAAACAAATATTTGAAAAAATAAAAAGTATTTATTACACAGGGCAACAAGGTTTTTGATGCAATAAAACTAAAAGCTGTGTATTACTGAACCCAGTACTAGAATATGCCTAACAGCTCTCAATTTTGTGACACTTGATGTAACTTAAAAAAAAATTTAAAAAAAAAATGTTTATATCCCCGTTTCATAAATACGCGTGTGATATAGTAAAAGTCTTGCTACAGCGTTTCAATCGTTAGTAAATTTATAGTCAGTACGGAGATAAAAAAAATTTGCTGAAGACTGAATTTCCTCATACTATTTGTATTTTAATTTTTGTATTGAAAATGGCATGGCAAATTCAACTTCACATATCTTTGAAAAAGAAAAAGGTAGGAACATGAATCACATTTTGTTTTATAGACAAAAATAGAACTTAATTTTGCAATATAAAAGTGACTATTTAATTATTCTTTTTTTAATAAATAGCACTCCTTCAAAATATATATAAAATAACTGAATTTCAAGTTTTAAAAAAGAATATTTCCACAAATTTGAGCTAACTAGAAGAAAACAAAACTAGGTGGATAAACATCATACAAAAGTCTACTGGAAATACCGATTTGACTTCATGCAACATAAAATATATTAATTTTTGTTGCCTTGTGTTATGTAGAGCTACACAAGAAAATAAACAAGGTAAACAAAAGATGCACGAGTTAAAAGTCAGTAAGTAAGTGGGAGAAGCCCACATACATGAGTAATATAAAAAAAGGAACAATGACGTCATATCAATATAGTTGCTCTTATATAACTTTTTAGATATTGCTAGTTTTGCTTTTATACAACATGTAACAAAAACCCTGAACAACTTTTCCTATGGGACCAATGCTTGAAACTCGAAGAAACAAATCGTCAATTTCATACATATTGCCGGCCCGCCAAACACTTTTGTATAAAAATGTCGATTTTATTCGAGTTTCAAGTTCAAAAGTTGTTTAGAATGACGGTCTGAGTTGCTCCTACAAGGATTGGATAGGGCTTTTATTACATATTGTATATGATTCATATGCTTTTGGTAGAAAAAAATTTCAAAGTAAAAAATATTCAAACTACGAGTACATAGTATAGAGGTACCTATGTATGTAATGATCTTGCGAAGTCTTGAAGTGAAGGGCCTTACCGGTTGAACCAGTTGAAGGTTTTATAGTCCGAATGACCTTTCGTGAGTACTTTGAAATTGATTATACCTTCATCTTAGTTCCTGGTTACATCCTTATCTGTGCTGCTTCGGCGCCAGGACCAAAGTCAAAGTCAAAGTCAAAAAAAATAAATCATGTCTTCATCTTGTGACCCGGAGGTCATGGGTTTGATTCCCACTGGGAAACATACTTTGTGCAAAGTTGTTTCCAGTCTGGATAGGATATTGCAGGCTAGAATCACCTGATTATCCGAAAAGAAAGATGATTCCGTGTTTCGGAAGGCACGTAAAACTGTGGGTCCCCAATGCCACCTAGCGTTTGATCATCAAACTATCCAAGGATTGGTTCCTGGTTTGCCCTTTGGGTTGTGGAGGTCAGACGGCAGTCGCTCTGTGTAAAAACCAGTAACCTCGTCAAATCTCCTTGGTTAGGTAGCGGACCCCCGGCTCTGAAGCGTTAATGCTGAGGATGCAACCGGGAATACGTGAGGGTGATATATATTTGGATCACTTGATAATTGTAGGCCATGTACTCTGGCTGCTCTGGCTAAGTATGGCTCTGGTAGTACAGAGAGGGTCGTGTTGCTGCAGTGGAGACAAAAAGACCTGATGATGATAATTTGGTATTTTCCTGGGCCAAACGTAAATTATTTTGAACTGATAGGAAAATAAAATGTCACAATATAATGACATTTGACGACCTCTGTGGCGTAGTGGTCACCATGCCAGTCCGCCACCCAGAGGTCCCGGGTTCGATTCCCGGTCAGGGCAAGTTAGAAAATGGCCTTTTTCAAATTGTCCTTGGTCTTGGGTGTTTATCTATATATGTATTTGTTATAAAATATAGTATCGTTGAGTTATCCCATAACACAAGTCTCGAACTTACTTTGGGGCTAGCTCAATCAGTGTAATTTGTCCCTATATATTTATTTGTTTGTCTTTGACGTGATTTAAGATTTATTATTGCAGAAAAAAAGAGAATAAGAGCATTATTTGACTCCAAGAAACTATGACGTCATCTGCCTGTATTTCATACAGATCCGATAAAAAATATTTGTTTTGACGTTTAGAAGAAGGATTTGATTTGACTTGTTGAAAAAAAGCGGATTGTCGAGTTTTCTTTCGATTTCATAATAGGTAGTTGTTGACGTCAGATCATTTCCTTACAACTACAGTTTACTGCCGCTTCCAAAGCGCAGTACAGAAGAAGCGGTAACAAACTGTACTGCAGCATTTTCTCCAAAAAACTTCAACTTACAATTATACCTGATGTCAAAATTAGTTATGTGGACTGAGAAAACATTGTTATGTCATAATTATTAAAATTGATTCCATGCTAGTCCGCCACCCAGCGGTTCTGGGTTCGATCAGGGCAAGTTTGAAAATGGTCTTTCCGAAATTTCGTGGGTCTTGGGTGTTTATCTATATATGTATTTGTTATAAAATATAGTATCACTTAGTTAGTATCCCGTAACACAAGTCTCGAACTTACTTTGGGGTAACTTAATCAGTGTATTTTGTCCCTCTATATTTATTTATTCTCTATTTCGCCATTGACTTGCATATTCATATGTAGAGAAGAAAAAACAGGGAAGCCTTTTCCTGGCTCCAAAACAACATAGGATGCAACCGGGAACACGCTTAGTTGAATAAAACTCAGTAGAAAATAATGAAAGTGAAGCCCAAGTGTCACCTCTTATCACCTCCAGTTGGTCATACTCAGCACAAAATATGGAAAGAACAGATAGTATAGTAATGTGGTCAGATGATGGAATGAACGACGAGATAGATAATTTTAACTAGGGCGGAAAAAAAACGTGGAAGACCGGATTATTGATGAGTAAAAGATGGTATCCAAATTGAAATATATGATGAAAAATTTCGCCACGCCTAACGCATGCTTCAAATGCGTATGTATATGGTGATTCGAAGTCACGGTGGCACAATTGGTAATGCACTCGGCGTTAACGTGAGGGACGCGGAATCGAATCCTACTCTAGGCGAAATTTTTCATCACACATTTTATTCTGGGTAGTAAATCGAGCATTGTAATGCTGTTAAAACCAATAATTTCATAAAGGATAGGCTTTTGGGCAATCATCATCATCATCATCTTTTCAGCCGCATAACGTCCCCTGCTGGACATAGGCCTCTTTCAAGGATTTCCAAAATGACCGATCTAGACCAGCCTGCAATCATTTATGGCCAATACTGAAACACAATATGCTATTTACAATAAAAAGATCGGAAATGTGGAGGCTCTTAAGCCTTTCTCCACATTTTCCCATCTATTTCTAGTGTCTAGGGCTAACCCTAAACACTAGAAATAGAACTTTACCTTTTAATTAATTTAAAAGAGGTAGATTGTTTTCATAGTCCGTTTAAATTACATTGGCAAAGAAAGAAGAATCAAAGCCATCGTCTTTAATTTCTTATATTTTCTCAAAATTCTCATCGTTAGCTTTTCTGGAACCTTTTTTTCATCCTTACGCACATTAAGACCTTATATTAGTCGTACTCAAGGCTTCCTTTAAAAATAATGCCATCTATGGTAAAGTACTACAAAATTTTCGTAAAGTTACACATATTGCCAAACATTGTAAGTAATTCCTTAACCGTTGCAAAATCAATCTTATTAATGAGGCCTAAAGGCCATTATTGAAGTAAATAATAATTGGCCAAATGCGTGTCGGACTACGCGCAGTGTAGGGTTCCGTAGTTACGAATGCCAAATTTGAGTTAATGTTTCTTTTCGGAGTACATTTTATAAGTTGATCGCCTATAACTTTTTAATTTGTAAACCCTACATAGCATTGATACTTTTCCTTCAAATTTCGTTATATTTATTATAGCTGTGAATTTTTTCACGTGTCCATATATAACCGGTTAGCAGATAGAGGGGGGGGGACACACACACACACACTTGACTATAACAAAATGTTGAAAGACCTATTTAACGATACCCCACATGATTGGTTAGTCGAAAAAATAAAATTGACTTTTGACTTTACTTGTATGCGAGCTACCCTAAACAAAATTGTTTTCAATATTTTATTTTAGCACTTTTTCCGCATAATTAATATACATACCTTTACCAAATTACAACTTTCTAATACTTATAATCGCTGAGTAAAACCGCGGACGGACAGACAGACAGACAGACATGGCAAAACTATAAGGTTTCCTTGTTTACTACGGAACCCTAAAAACGACCTATTAAACGGATTGTTAACATGTACTGCAAACGTGATTAGTGGTTTATTTGTGTGAATTTAGACAACGGTTCCCATAAAAGTTTTCTCTAATAGCACTTCCACTGGTTTTTCTCTTCCGTGGGTGTTATTTTACGCCAAAAACTACACGCACCAAAATCAAGTTATATCTGTAATCGTTTTACTTTAACACCTAAATTAGTCATAGTTAGACCAGACTTTTACTTTCCGCCGTGTTAATGCACTGTTTGGTGACCAATTTGCTATAACTGTTATAGATTTGGCATGCTTTTTATCGATTCTTAAGCAACATCTAGACCGTGTAATTTTCTTGCCTGTTATATGTCGTGGAAATGACATACTCGTATTAAATCGAACCACTAGCTATACTAGATCACTATTGTATAATGAAATTAAAATAAGAGTCGAAAAGCAAAAATGGGTATGTACCTTCCACGTTGTATATATTTTCAATTGACTTTAAAATAGGAGACGATTATCAATTCGTTGCAATGTTTTTTGTTTTTTTAGCTATTGCATAGCTTTTATCGCGGGCTTTGAGCGCGTCGACCGAATCAAGAAATTCCGTAACGAAAATAAAACCTAACACCCCTCGTCTAACGTCGTTTCAGTTCGGCAGACTTCGGCACGGTTTTTGTGTGCGTGCCACTAGACGTATGCGTGTAGACTAGCTGCTAACTGCTCATAATAAAAATTCCTGAATAACCTACATGTATTGTAAGATAATAAAAATATTTTAAACGATATTAACTTCTCATTTATTCAATAAAAGAAAAAAATATTGTTTTCTTATCGGTCACTACGCTCAAAAAGTGTAACTTGAATTAATATCAAAGAAATAACTTGCATTAATATCATAGAAAAAAAAACGGCATAAATAAACAATAAATAAATAATTATTATTGCATGAGTTGATAAAAAATGCTATGCAATAGCTTTACCACACGTTTTTTTTTATGTATGATCACTTATTAGACCATGTAAGTCATATTGTTTCATTAAAATAGTAATGTAACAGGTAAGAAACTTGTACCGTCTAAATGGACCTTAATAGTGAACGGTGGACAAACGATTGAGGTGTTTTAGTTTAGCAAAATGAAACAAATGAATATGAAAGTAATTGATAAAAAAATATTTAGATAAATGTCGGACAGAAGGCGTGTAGGTTTGAGAAGAAATTTGAAAATAACAAGAGTAGGTAATAACCAGAGATCGGAATCACGGGGGCTATTGCTATCAAAAGTATGGATATGACAAAAAGTTCCAGGATTTCTCGAGAATCTAATTGGGTACTAAGTAAATAAAACAATCATAATTATGTGATTTCAGGATAAATATATTTTTTTCGATAAAAATATATCCTGAAATCACATAATTATGATTGTTTTATTTATAGATTATATAGTCATATCCATACTTTTGATAGGAATAGCACCAGTGATTTCGATTTCTGGAAATAACTAAATATTTTAACACAGTTTCCGACTACCGTACTCACGTATGGTAGTCGAAAAAGCCGACTAGATTAGTTGTGTCATCCCACGTTAGTTTTAATAAAGTTAGAGTAGCTTATCTTTGATTTAAAAGAATTAGGGTTAATAATATATCATCAATAATTATACTATAGTTTATTAGGGTTTATGATAAAATTAATTCTTTTCATCTCAATATTTTTGTGAGGAAAAGAGGTCACTTTATCTAGCTGTATTCCTTTTTACCTGGTGATTTAATTTGATCTACTTTATTTAAACTTCAAAATTGTATACATATTTCTAACGTACATAATTATAGTCCACTGCTGCTTTGGGATGCTGGTTTGGGAGACAGTAAAAAAAATTACAATCTATCAACTGCTTCCGTTTACGCGCATAGTGAAACCATATTCCTTCAGTCGATTTTTACTATCTGTGTGTGAAGAAAAGCAGCTGGTACATTCTTACTAAGTAATAATTTTCTCTCAAACCAGCGTGAAATACAAAATTAATTTCCAGGAAAAAGGCCGTCTCATAATCTTTAGTATTAATTATTTTTTTTTTTTTTTCTCTGAGAAACAAAAAATTACTAAAATACAGCGCATTGAAATTTCGTATGACGTCACGGCGAGGTAAGTACGATTTTTAAACTTAGTTTTAAGTAAATAATCTGACGTCAACAATTAACTATTAAGAAATCGAAAGAAAAAAGAAATGACAATTATCAAGTGATATAAATTTCCGAAGATTAATAAATTATTTTTGACTTTTTACTTTTTTTGACCTGTCATCACCCCCATTAGCTTCTAAGGGTCCTTAAACTTAGCTAATTCGATACAGAAGCCCTAGTATTTGAACAGTTTATTAAATGTATTTTTAAGAAGGAATGAACGTGACTCGTTTAACTACGTGACAAAGACCACAAAATGCTTTAAAACAGAATATCTAGTGAAGGCGTGTCACTGTGATAGATAAGTGGTTTCCAGTGATAACGATAGTTTTAGTTGAAAACGTGATTTTGTTACAGTTAAGGCGCACTGTAAAAACTAATTTAGATTTATGAATTCGCTTGCATTCAAATTGGAAACACGTTTTATCTCATCGTTTGTAGATAAAATACGAGCTAATGTCTCTTAAATACCGTTTAAGGCTGGGAATCACTAATACTGAATTTATTCTTTGTATACATTGCCTTTTTTTGCAAAGTACGGTCAAATTGTATCGTTACTAAACCAGCAATGTATTAAAAATCAGCATGTGAATTTCAGCAAATAGATTTCTACCATTGTACCATGGCAATACTGCGACCGTCGAAGTTGTATAAGTTCTATTTTATCTATTGATGAAACTAAGGCGAATAGAACAAAATTTGAGCCACAAAGTGCATTTTTTTGGAAAATAGGAAAGACGACCTCCGTGGCGTAGTGGTCACCATGCTCGTCCGCCACCCAGAGGTCCCGGGTTCGATCCCCGGTCAGGGCAAGTTGGAAAATGGCCTTTTTCAAATTGTCCTGAGGCTTGGATGTTTATCTATATATGTATTTGTCATAAATTATGGTATCGTTGAGTTAGTATCCCGTAACACAAGTCTCGGGGGCTAGCTCAATTAGTGTTATTTGTCCGTATAAAAAAAAATGTCACTGACTCTACAAGTTTTTTTATTAAATTAATGACATATTAGGTTAAATAAAAAAATGTTAACGGGAGTTTGCATTACTAGTGCTTTTGCAAGTAAAGTGACACCAGGCGTGGTCCGCACTTGGATGGATGATCAAAAGTGGTATAAAAATGTCTTGAGCTTCTCCGTGCTTCTGAAGGCACGTACAAACCGTTGGTCCCGGCTATCATAATAGTATGTCAGTCGACATGCTATGTCAGATGTCTTTAGGCAGCCTGAATAATTTGACACCAGTGATGGCAGCCTACACACACGAAAAACAAAACAGATCGGCAGAATTCGAATTTATTTCTTAATGCAAATTAAAATAATACTTCCTCCTCCTCCGGACGATCTTCGTGGCGTAATGGTCAACACGCTAGACCGCCAATCATGAGGTTCTGGGTTCGATCCCCAGCCAGGGCTAGTTGGAAAATAGCCTTTTTCAAATTGTTCTGGGTCTTGGGTGTTTATCTATACATGTATTTATCATAGAATATAGTATCGTTGGATTAGTATCTCATAATACAAGCTTAAGCTTACTTTGGGGCTAGCTCAATCTGTGTGATTTGTCCATATATGTTTATTAATTTATTTATATTTACTAATAATTGTATATTAATGTATCTAAATTGCTACGCCTATGATGGCAGAATATATTTGCCCTTGTTATATTCTGTAAACACCTTAATATGTTAACCACCATATTCGAAGGTAGAAATGACTATTCTATAATGTAGCACACAGATAAACATCCATTTATAACTACATAGACACACATAAAAATCTTCAAACTAGTCATTATAATTTATAGATTACTAGCTTTTGCCCGCGGCTTCGCTCACGTAGGGGTGTAATTTATCAAAATCCTTTCTTAGGGGATGCCTACGTCATAGTAGCTTTATGCATGCAAAGTCTCAGCCCGATCGGTTTAAAATTGGAAAAGTTTCATACAAACTTTCATCCCCTATTTATCCCCTTGGGGGTAGAATTGATCAAAATCCTTTCTTAGCGGATGCTTACGTCATGACATCTACCTGCATGCCAAATTTCAACCCGATCCGTTCAGTGGTTTGGGCTGTGCGTTGATAGATCACTATGTCAGTCAGTCAGTCACCTTTGAGTTATATATATTTAGAAGAAAGAAGATAGAAGATAGACTATAGCCAATTGATATGCATCATGGGTTTAAACGACCCCATGCACATACATAGACGACTTCCGTGGCGTAATGGTCAACACGCTAGTCCGCCAATCCGGAGACTCTGGGTTTGATCCGGCTCAGGGCAAGTTGGAAAATGGCATTTTTCAAATTTTCCTGGTTCTTGGGTATTTATCTAAGTATATAGTATCACACTAATATTATAAAGTCGAAAGTTTGTGAGTGTGTGTGTGAGAGTATGTTGTTATATCTTCACGCGTAAACGGCTGGACCAATTTTGATAAAATTTGGTATGCAGGAAGCCGACATCCTGGATTAACACTAGGCTACTTTTCTGCGGGTAACACCGTGGGCCGCAGCTAGTTTATCATAAAATATAATATCGTTGAGTTAGTATCCCAAAACACAAGCTTAAGCTTACTGTGGGGCTGCTCAATTTGTGTGATTTAAAAAGAATAAAAAAATATGTATAATAAAAATAATGAAAAAGGCATAACGCTTTCAGTTCAAAGTGCATAAAAAGCGAATGCTTGTAGAAAATACTACATTTAAAGTTTTTTCCAAGACATCTTTAAAATTATGAGGTTTACGTTAGACCTCGCAGACATTGGAAACAGCTGAAGGGCTTTTTGCACCCTCGATTTAACTCTGATGATCAGATGCGCGATACATTTTGATTAGGCAGCCCTGCAGTCAGTTTTTCAAATGATGTTTTTACGTATTTCTTTTGGTAAAAAGATGAGTTTTCCAAAGGAAAAACGCGACTCTAAATACACGATTCTTTTCATAGTTTATGTATGTGTCAAACTTTTTAGGGTTCCGTAGTAAACTAGGAACCTTTATAGTTTCGCCATGTCTGTCTGTCCATCCGCGATTTTACTCAGAGACTATAAGTACTAGAAAGCTAACTTAACTTAACTAGAAGCTAACTACTAGAACACTAACCTTCCCCTTTGTCGTTGAAATACCTAAGTCTCGAACTAAACGCTTTGACAGTTCCTTTTTGGTTCGAGTAGCTAAGGTGTGGAATGAACTGCCTGCGTCTATATTCCCAGAGAAGTACAGCCCCGGGACATTCAAAAGTAGATTGAATGGGTATCTTTTGGATAGGCATGCTTCATCCTAGTCTTCATCGTCGCTTTCCATCAGGTGAGATTGAGGACAAATGCTGATTAAAAAAAAAGCTGATATTTTTGATAAAATTCACAACAGTACCTAGTATATATAACGAAGTTTAAAGGAAAATGTTTAAGTAGGGTTTACAAATTAAAAAGTTATAGGTGTAAGAAAAGGAAACTCGTGAACGGGTGCTGCCGGGAGGGACTGGTCAGCTCGGCTTCGCTTTTTTTGACTGCTCAATATTTTTTATTACGCAATTTATGTTTGTTTACTTGTTCGCAAGCATTACGTGTTATAATGTGTCAACATTGTATTATATTATAAGTATTTATTAATTCAAAGACAATTATAATAATATGACAAAGGCCTTCTGGCGAGTAGGCGACCAATACTGTGAAAATGAGTTTCTTTCGGCGTTTCTTCTCAGCAGTGGTCGTTACGAAGCGCTTGTATCGGTAGCTTTTCTTTAAAAATAAATTAAATTTTAATATACTTTACACGTAACATAAATTATACTTATTGACGTGTAAAAGTGCCTGTAAAGGTCTAATTACTGAATAAACATTTGAATCTTTGAATCTTTGAAAATTTCATACAAATTTGATAGAAAATTAGTTTTTAGACGTTTTTAGTGGCGTGAACTCAAAGTTGGCATTCGTAACTACGGAACCTTACACTGCACGTGGCCCGACACGCACTTGGTCAATTATTTTATTACACAATTTCTTCAAAATTCGTAGACAGATATGAATGTATGTTTATTATACGTATTTATATACATGTAAGTTTATAATTTGCATTTATTACTTAATTTTTAAATATTTATATTAAAATAGTGTTATATTTAAATATTTTTATTTATATTATGTACCGTTTATGTAATTAAATACATCTGAATTCATTCTTTTCGATATACTTATTAAATTTTCACCCCATTTACCATTTTTTCTGCTGCGTCCTAAAGGTGAACTGGTAGACAATGCTTAGTATAGCTAAGCATTGTTACTTTTATTTTTATAAATTTAATAGTCGTATTGAAGTTGTATTATTTTTTTTAAATTGACTAATAAAATATTTTTCTCAAACCTTTATATAAGTACATAATATGTAAAAAACCAAGTAATTTCTTAACAATTTCAAATTTGGTCGAACCAAATAAAACCACAAAATTGTCATTTTTTTTTTTGGGTTAAATAATTTAAGTATCCGACTAACCTGAATCGGTTTTTTTTTTCTAGCCTTAAGACTTAGTTTCTCAACGCTGGGCAATCAAAGAACACTTTTCAGTAGGTATCCACATAGATCCCGGGATATCGTTCCTAAGAGGTACGTTCGTAATGTAGAGGTGTTACTCAAAAGCAAATTTATACTAAGATGATGGTGGTCAGCAGCTTACTTTCAATGTCAAATCATATTTACCTTTATTTCTATCTACGAAATGCGTACGAAACGATAGAAAGTCTTTGCCGCTTATACACGCGCGGTGACGGTTACTCGAGCTACCGCGCATCTTTTTAACCGACTCTAAAAAAGAGAAGGTTATCAATAAGAATGAAATGTAGATATTTTTTAAGTAAAAACTTCTTGAGACGCTTTGGGTATTTTTTGAGATGGGCAAAAACCATTGAACTCGCAACACTGCACTCCCGGAGTGCCACTGTTTTTTATGTATGTTTTCCTATTACTTGAAAAAGCCTGGACTAATTTGGAAAATTCTTACATACTTCTTACATCGGGTGGTCCCATAGAAAATTCATCAATATCGCTTGTGTAGTTCAGTAATAGAGTCGGTTTTTTGTATATGTTAAATTCTGTGTTTCGTATTTAAAATTAAAACGAACCTATGCATTTCGTTGATAGAAATAAAGGTGCATAATGCATTTGGTTTGACAGTGGAAGTGCCAGCCACTTGCCATTTCAGTATGAATCGGCGCCAGAGTTGGGAAAAAATTATTCGAATAACGAATAAATTTCTGATTTTGAATAATTCTCACGAACAAGTTACGGGTATATTAATAATTCGTTATAAGAACACTTGTACACTTCAAAATGTAACTCTCTTTCCGACGCAATCAGTTAAAAAGAGAAGGGCAAGTTCAAAAAAAAAAACATTATTCAGTATAATGAATAAAATCGTGATATTTTATTCGTGGCAAATTATTCGCGTATAATTTTCCACGAATAAATTTTTATTCGAAAAATTATCTAGATTTTTCTTTTTTCGAATAATGCCCAACTCTAATCGGCGCTCAATCATTGTTTGGTAAGGCAATGGTTCCAGTAGAGAAGCGTGTCAAGGCTGTGGCAGACAATGTGTTCTCACTTCATGCTCGGTGACGCCGGAGATGAGACGAAATCGTTACAATTGTCCCTAAATTAATGGATTGTGACATTTCTGCTATAAAGGGCTGCGCACTTGGATTTTGATAGTTTTTGTAGACTTTAAGGGCAGATCAGCAGATCAAACTGACTGAGCTGCAAAAAACGCTAGATTTCAAGATTCAAGCGCTTTAAAAAAAGCGCTAGATTTCGTGCTAAATATTTTACTAATAATCTGCAGTTTTTTTCTAGAATTAAATAAAAACTACAAACAAAAATCAAGCAAAACATCTGCATTAAATAATTTAAATTAAAAAAGCTAAACTACGTCCAGTTTCATTAGCATGTTTTTTTTACAAATATTATTTGGATGTTCTTATCTATGTCAGAAGTTTGCAACACTAGATATCGGCTGGTGGCTGATATTTAGAACAATTGCTGTCATAACGACCTATATATCGATAATATAAATTCAGTGGATTATATAAAGCGCTAGATTATCCACTAGGCGCAAAATATTTTAAATGGGCGCTAAATACACTAAAAAAGCGCATGATCTAGCGCCCAAAGCTCCAAAATGGCAGCACTGGACTTGAGCAAGCCCCAAAGTCAGATTTAACAAGTATTATGGAATTGTGGGATAAGTACTAACTCAAAGTTACTAAGTATAAATAAATAAATATAAATAAATATATAGGGACAAATAACACTGATTGAGCTAGCCCCAAAGTAAGTTCGAGACTTGTGTTATGAGATACTAACTCAACGATACTATATTTTATAACAAATACATATATAGATAAACATCCAAGACCCAGGACAATTTGAAAAAGGCCATTTTCCAACTTGCCCTGACCGGGGATCGAACCTGGGACCTCTGGGTGGCGGACAGCATGGTGACCACTACGCCACGGAGGTCGTCAGTAGTAGTATATATTACAGACATACTTACTTATACATATAGATTCACACTGACCCTTTGAAGATCCTTGAAGAGACGCCACGGAGTTCGTTAATTTAAATAAGAGGACGATTAAATTAAATATAAGGACAAACAAGATAAGTACAGTTTTAACAACTAAAACTAGTGATGTTCAAGACTCAAGTCCTCGAGTTCTTATTTTGAAGACTCGAGTCGGTTTGCAGGGCTCTGTGAGCTCAATAGGCTCGGAGTTCCGAGGCTAGGCGAGCGCGAGTTCTGTGAGCAACGACTCGAGCAATTAAAAGAGCTCGAGTCTTAAAATGAACGTAAGTTGTTTTTGACTGCTTGCAAGGACTCGAGGCATGATTTTAAATCGGATGCGGAAAGAGATTCGAGCTCTAATCTCACGCTTCGAGGCTCACATAAGCTCGCAGTCGTCGAGCCTTCCATTAAAAGTGTCAAGCCCTGTAAACGATTTCGAGTCCTAAGTAATGGGACTTGGAGGACTTGAGTCTTGTGCATCACTACCTAAAACAAATCGTTTATTCAGTGAATGAAAGCATAGCAGGGAGAAACAGTTAGTACAATGCGACACAAATACAAATTGAACAAAAATGGTGGACTTCAAAGCATTTTTGTACAAATTCACGGCAAGAAGGTTGAACAGAAATGGCGGTTATTGGCGCATATATACAAATAATGCACCGACAACCGCCATTTTGGTTCAATTTACGTGTCGGGAAAAATTTGTACAAAAATGCTTTGAAGTCCGCCATTTTTGTTCAACTTATTTGTGTTGCATTGTAATGTATTTTGAAATGTGCTGATTGAGTCCTTTCATTTGATTCCAATACGGTATGATTAGATTTATTTTCTTTACTTTCTGGCCTATAGAGAGCTCTATATTGAATTATTTGTGTCATCACATGCAGCGTATAACAAGCGTACATCCAAGACGCTTCCACCGATACCTCATTTATTAAGTTAAAAGATATAAATAGAAGATACGAGGGGAGAGACGAACACAGATACATAGTGACATACATACTACAGGATGACTTTTAACCAGCAGCCAAAGTCCTAGTGCAAGTTCTGTCCATGATTCATAGAACTACTTTCCATAAAAGCAATTAACGAAAATCCAAATATATTCGGCTTCCCGGTATATTTGATTTGGCCAAGCAAATTTTGTATGGATCAACATTTTTTCATCGATTTTGAATAACTTTTTTATAGAGAGTAGTTCAGTTTCATAGACTGAAATCGCAAAAAAATCTGCACCGCCATACATTTAGGCACGGTAGGTATTTAATTTAGTATGGGAGCTAAAGATTTTTTTGCGATTTCAGGGATGCTCCCATAGTAAAAGTTGTTCACATTGACTAGTATGTTTACTTTCTTTCAGGTTAATACCCCCTCATTGTAACACGTTATAAAGGATCATGACATACCATTTCAATGGTGGTATATACATACATAGCGGTGAAACATAACCTCCTTTATGGCTTAGCCGTAGTCGGGTAAAAATAAACTTACCTAAGCTTTAGCTAGCCCCAATTGCTACCTATATAAGTTTTCATGGACTTAAGTTAGTAGGTTCTCGGTTTAAACCATTTTCCACCCAAACGGAGTTGACACTGATGGATGAGAGTAGTGCAATGCGACACAAATAAATTGAACAAAAATGGCGGACTTCAAAGCATTTTCGTACAAATTCTCGACTCGTAAATTGAACCAGAATGGCAGTCGTCCCATTTTCCACCCAAATGGGGTTGACACTGATGGATGAGAGAGTGCAATTCGACACAAATAAGTTGAACAAAAATGGCGGACTTCAAAGCACAAATTCTCGACTCGTAAATTGAACCAGAATGGCAGTCGTCGGCGCATTGCTTGTACCTGCGCTGATAACCGCCATTTTGGTTCAACCTACGTGTCGGGAATTTGTACAAAAATTGCTTTGAAGTCCGCCATTTTTGTTGAACTTATGTGTGTCGCATTGTTCTTATAGATGTCAACTTATTTAAGGTGTTTAAATTAAACCTTGTGATAAATTAAGTACTTATTTTGAAACGACGACTTTTCGAACAGTACGGAATGGACTTGGCAAATGGGGGCTAGGCGAAAAACGTGTAAGATTTTTCCGTCACGACTTTTTTAAAACTTCAACTCGTTTAAACAGCGTGTTCCACGGTATTATCGATTTTTTTTATATTTATAACCAACTTAAAAAAAGGAGCAGGTTATCAATTCGGGTCGAGTATGTCTTCGCCACTTGTTAACCGACTTGATTAGATATTTTTTTTATTTAAACCCTTTACTACCAAGTTCTAGGTCCCATTTTAATTTGGCGAAGAACTTTGGAGATATGAAAAAAAATCCTGAAAGAAAAGAAAGTGAAGTTATTTTGTTAAAAAAATCATTGTAATAAGACGCTTTTAGTCAGACAGTGCAATAATAAAACGCCTGTGCATATTGAAAAAGCAATCACACATGCCGATGCCGCACTGTATATTCTCACTAAAAAAGGGATAGAAATAAAATAACGTTCTTCGATCTTGTCAAATCTGAGTTTTATTGCATTTTTTAACAAATCTCTACTAGATACTTAAAGCCAGTAAACAAATAGGCATTCAATGAATTTCCATGCGCATGTAAATATAAAATTATGGCTGAAATTTAACTTCACCCTATGTTAGGCATGATGGAATTTTTACAATGAAATAAAGTTTTCCATAAGCTCGTTGAACTTCTTTCTATACATATAATTGTTTGTAAAAAATTGATTGTACGTAATGAAAAAATTGATATTAATTTGGGCTGCTTGATAATAATTTGTGTAACTTATAATATGTCATTTTTTTATTTATTATCGTTGCTTAAAAGTATAATATGTAAGAATACAACCTGGAAGGATCAAACCCGTAATAAATCAAACCACGGGCTATACTAGATCACTATAGTATAATTAAATAAAAAAATTGGTTGCCTGTAAAGTCGGTATACGGGCGAAAGTTTTACGTGACAACGACTTTGAATGCCCGAGTGGAAGGGACGCGTGCCTCTCACTCGCTCTCATTGTGAGCGCATAACGTGAGCGGAGCGTAACGCAGTTTCTTGAAGTGTCACCCGGCAAACCAATTTATAAGACGTTGTCACGTCAAAATAAAATTCATTAAAAAAAAAAGAAAATTCGACATCCCCAAACAAATTGCCCGGGCGGCTGCAAACTTAAAGCTGCACACTTAAGTATAGTATTTATTTACAAGTATTAATTTTAAATAGTTTGTAGTGTAGTAAATAGTTAAGTGTAATTGAATTCTGTTTTCTATTGTGTGTCTTCTGTATATTGTACCCGCTCTCTACCCTGTGTTGTAAATTGTCCTCATATTTCAAGGTTGACTGGAAGAGATCCCTATCTGGGATAAGTCCGCCTTTGTACTGTTCTCTCGTTTAAACCTGTATTTTGTCATGTGTTTATGTACAATAAAGATTTTACAAACAAACAAAAACAAACTTTTGTATGGAAATGGCGAATTTTTTTGTGTTTTGGTTTTTATTTTGATTTTATTATACTATAGTGATCTAGTATAGCCTGTGGTTCGATTAATTACGGGTATTTCCCTTCCACGTTGTATATTTTCTTTAACAGACTAGGTGTTTATGGGTGTTCGTTGAACCCACAATCCTTCAAACCAGTGCCCTGGCTCTTGGCATGTTCTTCTTAATTTATATATTCTTTTTTATTTTATCAGTAATGTATAATATCATTAAAATCATTTGTTCATATCGGCTGATAAAGTTACAGCCTGCTGATTGAACGGACACAAAACTGAGACTTATTTATATGGTTCATTGTCACCATTTGAGTATAAAACCCAAAAACTATAATATAAATTCGTTGAAAATGTTATTCAGTATCATAGACAGGCATTAAAATATTTATATATCTAAGTTTATTTATTCCATGTCTAATAATATGTATACATATCCGCAGGGAAGCTTGTGGCGAGCTGTTGGTGAGTAACGACACCACGAACCCGAGTGCTCTAGAGGGCCGGTTAGAGCCCTTGTCCCCAACGTGACTTCGTCGGTCAGGGTGGAGACCCAAGAGGACCCTCAGGGCTCTTAGCTCTTCATTGCCTTAATTGGCCGTGCAGAGAAGAGTCGTTAAAGCTGTTGCGCCAGGGATGGAAGTGTTAAAGGGCATAACGCCGCGAGTAACTTCGGAGAAAGCGCAGCACACCTCTCGACACCCCTGAGTCACACCGGTGTTGCTCCTTTGCCGGCAACTATTGTCGGCGCGTTTGAGGGGCCCATCTAGTGGGCGATAAGCCACCACCTGCCTACAATAGTTAGTAATCACGATTATGGCAGATGACGTTCCTATTGCAATATTCTAGCATTAGTCCATCCCAATCTCATTCCATAACCCATAGACCTTTCCCTTTTTCTTGCAATAGATCTTTCTCCAGTCGAAACCTATTCGAAGGTACCCCTTTCATAGGTATTCAGGAATGAGTTTTGGCGGGAGTGCCACACAACATCAACTGCTCCAAAGGGCCTCTACGTGTTGGATCTGTATCCCCACGCAAGCCTCTCAAACGACCGGGGTGAAAAGACCCGTGAACTAAAGGAGATACATAAATAAACATCAATATAATACGGACACCAAAAGAAATGTGTGATATATTTTCAGGACGAAAATATTGTAATTTTCGTGATGTCCGTGGCGTAACATTTATTATTTGAATTTTCCTTATCCAAATAGGAGTATATATTCTTGGTACAAATTATAACGACAGTGACAAAAATTAGATATGTGGGTGATATGAGAAGGTATAAACAAGATATGTAAGTAAATATGTAACATACTTTCTTGATCCGTAAGATCTAAGTACCTTATCACTACATAAACTTATTTTTAATATAATTAAAAATTAAAATGTTTAACTAAAACAATTTGTAAGGCGAAATGCCAAGTAACAAAATTTATATTATCTGGCTTACCATAAAAAATACCTAGGTATCTACATATCTGCTAGTTTTAGGTTCTAGGGCCTAGTAAGCAAAATAAATAGGTACCGTTTGATCATAAAACTTAGACTGCCTTTGTCACTACTTGTTAGTAATTTATGAGTTAGTTTAAACAATTATATCTGTTGTCCGTTGAGATATTGGCATAAATAATGTTCATTTATTCATAATGCATTACACGTTAATTTGTTTCAAGTATATATATTATACAAAAAATGTGATACATATATTCATGTACGTTAGAATAAAAAATTACAAATGCAAGTGAGTCAGTAATTACAAAAGACAGTTTACAGTGTCAGTAGTCAGTACTGCATAAGAAGTTTGCGAAATCAATAAACTTGACGAAATAAAGAAAATTATATAAATTATTTCACTACTTAATTAAATTAATTCAATGTCCATAAATTCCTCGACTACAAAATGCTTTTTTCTGCAAGCCTAAAGCAGTGGCTTGCAGAAAAAGTATTCTATACAGTCGAGAGCATTTTACTAGATGTAATCTTGTTTAGGGTGGACAACGGTTTAAACCACTTTATTAGTCATCTGTGACTATATAGGTTTAAACTAGTATCCGTTCAAATCAAGTTAATGTTGACGGATGAGATAGTGGCATTTTACTAGATTTCAACTTGTTTAGAGTGGATAATGGTTTAAACCACTTAGTAGTCATCTGGGACTATATAGGTTTAAACTATTATCCGTTCAAATAAAGTTAATGTTGACCGATGAGATAGTGGAATTTTACTAGATGTCAACTTGTTTAGAGTGGACGATGGTTTAACCAAATATTAGTCATCTGTGCCTGTATAGGTTTAAACTAGTATCCGTCTAGATGTCAACTTGTTTTGGGCTGAGAATGGTTTAAACCACTTATTAGTAATCTGTGACTAGGTTTAAACTATTATCCGTTCAAATCAAGTTGACGTTAACCGATGAGGTATTGGCATTTTACTAAATGTCAACTTGTTTTGGGTAGATAGTGGTTTAAACCAAATAATAAAGTTAGTCCATGTTTTATAATAAGACGGTTAATATTTCATTCAGAGGTATTCCACTCTCGTATTCCGTTAAGAAATTCCTCGACAAAAAAGTTGTTCGCTTCTATTAATTAGTTTTAAATTTAATTTTCCTTTATAAGTATTTTAATATCTCTCTTATGTACATACAAACATATTTAACAAGTTTTTTATTTAATTTGCTAAATATACTATATTTAAGGTTTTAACTATCACAATGATTTAAAGCTGATGGATGGTCATGAATCATGATATATGATATTTTAAGCACCCTTAACAACATCTATTTCTACAGGCTTGTGTATTTTAAATACACATGTCGGTATAACATATTGTTTTTTGGCGAAAGAAAAACTATGTTAATTGTTTTTCTTTTAGATACGGATACATTTGCACGTCCTGATCCCTGACGGGGTAGCAGAGCCCACGGTAGTGCCCGAAGGATACGCTTAGCATGACGATGGGCGTTAAGTTGGGGAAAGGAATAAACTAGTGATGGTTTGCTAGCTGCATCGTCTACTTGAATGTTTATCCAGTGCTGCCCCCCCCCCCCCCATTTAAAATAAATTATTTGAAAGGTAACGGAGATATCGCTTAAAATTTAGCCGTTTTTCGCAAATGTGCGTAAACGGCTTGGTCAAGACCAAATTTAAATGATATCTTCGTTTCCTTTCAAATAATTTATTTCAAATGGACCGCGAAAAATTCATGTATCCCCTTAACATGATTCAAATTTCGCCCATTCCCTCGATCGGTTTTGACGATCTGCACTGAAAAAGAAGCAGCTAGTACATTCTAAGTTTTTTATTTCCTCACAGACTAGCATGCTATTAAGTATAGAATCAAGTATTTAATAAGTGAGAAACTAAGAAGAATATTTCATTGATACAAACTGTTATTTTGGCAAAAACAACCAATGGTTGTTTTCTTTTCTGATTTGAAGCTGTGTTCTTTTTTATGTACAATAAAGCTTTATAAACAAACAAACAAACAAACTAACAAACAATGGTTTTATTTTTAACTGTTCCGGCTCCGACTGTCTTCATAGTGTGAGCTCGTCTTCAGCATGCTTGGGTGATCATTGACATGCTGAAGCTCATTGTATTTAAAGAAGAAAAAGCAATTAAACCGCACCTTCAAAGCGGCGTATTAGTGATATTAATATGTTGCTATAGATGCAAGCGGGATTGCGCCAAGTTGAAGGAATCTGTTATGATAGTGCTATTAATATGTTATTATGGATGCAATTGTAAATGCGCTTAGTTGAAGGGATTTGTTATTATAGTGCTATTAATATGTTGCTATGGATGCAAACGGGAATGCGCTAAGCTGAAGGAATCTGTTATTATAGTCTTATTAATATGTTATTATGGATGCAATTGTAAATGCGCTTAGTTGAAGGGATTTGTTATTATAGTGCTATTAATATGTTGCTATGGATGCAAACGGGAATGCGCTAAGCTGAAGGAATCTGTTATTATAGTCTTATTAATATGTTATTATGGATGCAATTGTAAATGCGCTTAGTTGAAGGGATTTGTTATTATAGTGCTATTAATATGTTGCTATGGATGCAAACGGGAATGCGCTAAGCTAAAGGAATCTGTTATTATAGTCTTATTAATATGTTATTATGGATGCAATTGTAAATGCGCTTAGTTGAAGGGATTTGTTATTATAGTGCTATTAATATGTTGCTATGGATGCAAGCGGGACTGCGCTAAGTTGAAGGAATCTGATATTATAGTTTTATTTATATGTTGCTATGGATGCAAAAGGAAATGCGCTAAGCTGAAGGAATCTGTTATTATAGTCTTATTAATATGTTATTATGGATGCAATTGGAAATACGCTTAGTTGAAGGAATTTGTTATTATAGTGTTATTAATATAAAGCTATGGATGCAATCGGGAATGCGCTAAGTTAAAGGAATTTGTTATTAAAGTGCTATTAATATGTTGCTATGGATGCTATCGGAAATGCGCTAAGTTGAAGGAATCTGTTATTATAGTATTATTATTAATAGGTTGCTATTCTGTGGTTGCTATGCTGCTGTCAAGGATGGCCTAAGCAGCACCGTAAGAGTTTTTCTTTTACCCTTTTGGTAATGAACCCAAAATATGTTATGAGCAGCGAAATATAATACTATGTAAGCATATCCAAGCTCGACAAATGACTCCATAAAATATATCAAGTAGGCGGTAGTTATAACATTTCTTTTTTCTAAATTAACTATAAAAATCCTAAACAAATGTTTGTGTCATGAGTGCGCTTCCGATTGTGCTATCGTGACTTCGAATCACCCTGTAGAAACTCTGCATCACATAATATGTTGTGTTATTAAATTTATTGCACTTAAAGTCTTAAGATTATAGTACAAAAGGTTGTCTACTAGTTCACCTTTGGGACGTAGCAGAAAAAAATGGTAGATGGGGTGCAAATTTAATTAGATAAGTATATCGAAAGGAATGAATTAAGATTTTAAGCAATTAATATTCACGCATTTGAAGCAGGCGAATGTAAGCGAATGTAGTCGTCAATAAATAGAAATTAAAACAGATTTGAAAAATTATTTTCTTATTTAAAAGAGCATATTTGTTGGGTGGAAATTTTCGTATAAATTTTATCAAAATCCGTTGTTTAGTTTGGGGGTGAAGTCGGTTTGAAAAAATTTGCTCTATGATATTTATTGTTAGAAATTTCTTTTCCATGTTTGTTCGCTGGTTATTCTAAGTCACAACACATATGTAAATTTCAATATATATGTCATGTATATTTAAAATACAAATGCCTGTAACTAACTTCATTTCACTCTCACTATCATCTATTCTAACAGCACCTCAATTTACCGCTTAGCCAAAGAAAGATTCATTAGTTAAAGCTAAATGAAATTATTCTTAAAAATATTATTGCCTATACTAGATTGTCAAACAATTTGTGCATGCTTTGTACAGTACCATCATCTTTGAGACAATATCACTTCATTTTGTTATTTTTGTATATATTTTCCACTTATTCATAAAAAAATGCAGTTTTCTAAACATATTTTAGTCAAAATATGTTTTGTCTTGTTTTTGTAAAGTCCAATATTTAAAAGAGTAAAAACAATATTTTAACTAAAGTAAGCTTAGGTATAACGGGATAAATATTTGTTTGTATATGTAAACCAGAAAAAAGTAAACTAAATATTTGTTGCAATATTATCATTTACTTAGTTCTAATATATTAATAATATGCCTAAAGTAATCATCCCAAACATAGAAAAATAATTTTATAGATAGAAGCCATTTGCTAAAAAAAAACAAATACGATCTAATGAGACAATACAATAATAACAAACTTTAGTTATATCACATCATTTTACATTAAGTTTTTTACTAATACTAAAAGCATTATTTTTAAGTCCGTATCTACAAATGCCATCACCAGTGAAACATTTTAAATAATTTGACTGTAATGTATATCTATTTATCGAAATAATGAAATAGGTAAATATAAGGTGTTTGGACCATGGAAGGTCATGCTCCTTCGAATGTCAATTTTTAAAATTTTGTAGTTATTGCCATGTGATGACAAATTCCTTCTATTTACACAAACACCCATCGAACTGGAAATCACAGACGCGGAGGCGAATCTCTCACGCTACTATTTTTGCAGTACGGTCCCTCGCTTCTTCGATATCGGGAATCGACGACGTAAAAATAAGGTGGGTGTACCATGAAAGGTCACTCTAGCAAATAAACAGTTATTATTCGTTTATTTACTGGATAAATAAAACTATCAAATATTTAAGTAATACTTTGTTTACCACTTCTTTTTATTTTTATTGTAGATTTAATCGCTATTCAATAACTTTTAGTGTTAAATGATTGATTTATTATGATGGCCTTCTAAGGAGCCTTGTTCCTAGCAAGATTTGGAATAGTTCAATGAAACTTAAGTTCAATCAATATTGATTAAATCTACAATAAAAAGAAGTGGTTTTTATGTCACGTAATAAAAAAAAAGTATTACTTAAATGTTTGTTAGTATATATATAGTAATATATGTTAGTTTCATGTATTCAGTAAATAAATGAATAATAACTGTTTATTTGTTAGAGTGGCCTTCCATGGTACACCCACCTTACATATTTTTAAATTTCTTTAGCGAACTAAAAATACTATAATAAGTCTAGTATTTTAAACAAAAGCTTATAGCCTCGGATTATTAAAAGAACTTGCTGGATTTTTGTTTAACCCCTTATTTTGGTATTTTTAATATTATCTCGAAAGTCACATAGGGTCAAGTGATAACGTCCGTAGATATTTAAGGTCATAGCTGTCACAAATAAGTTTTCTGAATATATATCTCTTCTTTTACCTCAAATCCTATTTAAACAAAAAAGTTGTAGAATTTAAAGTTCTCATTAATTATTATTGTTGAAAAGACGACAAAATACTATATATTTAGTAGTTAATATAACATGTCAGTCAAGGTGTTGAAAATGTTCTCAGGTTTCCCAGAAGCGAAAGGTAAACTTTGTTCCAACAAGCTTTACCCAAAAACTTTAGCCACAAGTTGGTTGTTTGTGAAGTTCTCAGTACTTCTTAGAAATTACTTAGACAATCTGGCGAGCGTGTTTTGTACGTTTTATTCTGTGATACATTGTTAGAACTTCGTAGGCAAGACGACAAAACAAAAAGGTTTAATTTTTTTTAAACAAAAATCTAGACCGCTTGTGAATTTTTCTAATTTTAAAAATTAACTGAATAGATATAACCATATTGCTTATTTAAGTGCACATCCTAGTAAGCCATGCTGAGGAATACCAGAAACACGCTCGGATGAACGAGGTTAAATGTTTTTTTTTTTTGGCATTTTTCAAAATATATCTTAGCGCTGGCTGAAGTCCACGGCCTAGCCCGTCTGGTAAATTTTTTGACAATCCTCCCATTTTCCCGCTTTCTAGCCGTTTTTAAGCTGAATTTCATGCAAACATTTAACTCCTATTTTACCCTGCTTCAAAATTGACTAAGTATATATATATATATATATATATATATATATATATATATATATATATATTATATACGAAACTTTCAACCATCATTTTAGCCTTTATCAAATTTCCAAAAAAATCCCTTACGTCATTTAAGGAAGGTTTGTGCAAAATTTCACGCTTCTCGACCCAGCGATTTCAGCTGTGCGTTAATCGCTTAGTCAGTCGGCTAGTCCGTTTCTTCTTTTATATTTGTACATATGAGTTCGTTGTATATTTGAGGCTTAGAATTAAAAAAAAAATCATACATTCCAAAATACCCCCAGTTTGGATTTATTTTAAACTTTGATATAGCCAGTGAAGCATCTATCCTCAAACAACTAGAAATAAAGACCAAATTCTCTACAATATGTCTACGCAGAATAATTGAGTTCTCCGACATATTTCCAGGAAATGTGGAGACATGCTGAAAAACTTCTGTTGACAGGCAAAATAGATAGAAAATGAGGACGAAGTTGGTCCGACCAGATTCGCTCAACACTCGAGACCAAAGTCAGCGACGCCCTCCGAGCTGCAGAGGACAGAATTAAATGGCGGGACATAGTACACAAGAAGGTGTTCCATAGAGATCACAACCCTCAGCAATGAGGGTTACGACGCAAGGAGGAGGGGGTGACACTTTGATGAAGAATCTAATGACACCTTTCAACTTAAAATCCATTAAGGCATTTAGGCTGCAGCGCATGTCAAAATATACTTACATACTCAAAAAACATAACAACCCTTCTGACGCAATCAGATAAAATTATTCATTAACCGTTTCACTTCACACTAGTGATGGCAATCTACCACATGTAATCGTTATGATGACGTCTTAGTCTTGAGGAGAAGCACGGGCCAGTACATCGTGACGAAGAGAAGGAACAAAGCAGGGAAAACCACGCGCGAAAGCTTGTCGATCTCCCTCCATAGCACTCGCTCTTGACCAGTGTCGGCGTCTAACCAGGCTACCTGAAAAAAAATAATAGATTAATAAATTATTTGGGGACAAAGAGATCGATTGAATGAAAAATAACCAGCCATGTGCGTGTCGGGCCATGCGCAGTATGGTTCCGTAGTTGCGAATGCCAATTTTGAGTTTGTAATTATGTTTGTGACAATAAACCTCGTCCTTCATGTTCCCGTTTACCTTCTTTTCCGTTTGCTATTAATAATTTCATCTTCAAATTCGATTTTTAAATTTAATATTCCTTCCTGTTCATTCTGACTCATTCCACTACCATCTCTCGAGCTGATTACATCTATATCAGTATTTTAAAGTTATAATAAATAAAAGAACTCTTTGCTATTTCTCTCAAGCTCTCCACTACGTACCTTACCTACCTCTTCATGTAGGAGCTCCAACTGCCCCAGCTAGTGCGCGGCTATACCTACCTGCTAGGAGCTCTACAACTTCATGCCACTAAAAACGTCTAAAAACGAATTGAACTTGTAAGTAAGTTGGTCGCCTATAACTCTTTAATTTGTAAACGCCACTTAGCTCTGATATTTTTCATTTGAACTTTCTTAAATACGCGTACTACTGCCGTGAATTTTTCACATGTCCATATACAACCGTTAAGTCGATAGAAGGGGGGGGGGGGGGAGCCTCCTCTAACAAAAATTTGCACCATAAAACCACAAAAAAGCCCTAAACCGAAAAATGGTGTACACAAGCTCACAATATTTTTATTCAATGATATAGTACACGATGGGTGGCTCCCACTTTACATGCACGGAAGCTACTCTAAAAAAAGGAGTTGTTTAATTTTATGGTCTTATTTTACCCCTTTGTCTACATGATTAATGTACATACCATGCCAAATTACACCTTTCTAGTACTTATAGTCTCTGAGAACCGTGGACAAACCGACAGACAGACATTGCGAAGCTATTAGGATTCCTTATTTACGACGGAACACTAAAAATGGAATAGATTTTCATAACCCCGAAGAAATCAATGGTCGATGCGGCCATCTAACAGTATTTTGATTCCCATTTTTACCTACGTGCTCACCATCACGATGAAAGTAGACTTTAGGGGTTATGGCCCTGGGCGCAGTCTACTGAGTACACGAAAAAAATTATAGAGTATATACAAAAAGGATACAAGTACATTTTACAAGTGATTAGGAAATTTAACTGTGTGACACAAGTCACGATGACTCAATCATGACTTCTGAGATAGTAGATTGTGCTACAAGGGGCTAAGGTAATATGTTGAAGGCGAGGGCGCTACTTTGAATCCAGAGCAAAACGAAGGATTCCACAGTTGAATCACGAGTGGAGCGAGTGATTCTACGGTGGAATCCTGAGTGTAGCGAGGGATTCATGTATATCGCCCGAGATAAAATATTACCGTACCTGAGTAGCACACTCTACTTTTCATCTCCATCTATGAGAAAAACTAGCACATAAAAAAAAAGAATATAAAGAACAGTAGAACACCTACAATACCTAACAGACTTCAACCGACAATTTAATAATAACCTTTGTTTGGTTTCGTTTTCATACAATAAATACTAAGAAATATTTGTTCGAAGACCACCAACTTAAGGAAAAATGTTCACTCATAACTTTGTTTGCGTGGTCCTTCATATCTTTTTATTTTTATACGTAAACATGACAACTATTCACTATTGGCTTAAACTCACAAAAGAGTATTCACATTTACATAAATAATTACATTTCAATACAAATAACCTAAAACTTCTGTAATTACTGAATCAAAGGGAAAAATTGCGCTTTTTAATTATACTTATTTCTTTTTCCGAAGCAAAGAACATTAAAATTTAACCTACATTCATCCATGTTGAAGACGATATGTATGCCAAATTTAAAAAATCACGAAGTCTGTGCCTTTTATTTTTTATTTTAAAACAAAATTCTTCTTTTTTTTCTGGACTGCCAACATTATGTTTGATTTTACATATATTAAACTCGTGTTCTGTTTTCAAATTGGTTTAAATCCCTAGAGATCTTCTTTTTCACGTTTTAGTCCCGAGAGAATAACCAGTAACTTTAGCTCCAAATGTTTTGGAATGAAAACATCGTTTTTGAGTAGATGAGATGAAAAAATACTTTTGGCCCATTTGTTAGATTATTAAAAAAAAAACGTATTTTTTTTCTTTTCTCTGAGTAACGAAAAATTACAAAGATACAGCCCATTTAAATTTCTCATGACGTCACGCCTAAGCACAATTTTTACATACGAGTAGGGTTGACGTCATCGCCTCGCAAGTCCTCCAGTCCAGTATCTTTGAGCATTTTTTTTATTTTGATAAACTGAAAAATATGGTCCTTTATTTTTGGATAATTTAAAAGACGGACTAATTAGAGTAAAACTTTTCTGACCCCTATTAGTTGAGCTCATGGTAAAGTCGTAAGAGGCGGTGGGTTCGAATCCCACCCGTGCTAAATGCTGTAAGAAGAGTACGGATAGCCTAAACTATGAAACAATCACGTCTTGCATTCATTACACACAATTACATTCATTAACGTTTATTGAATGAATACGTTAATGAATGAAAATAAACTTGTACTAAAACAAAGAAAATAATATTAAACGGTCGGACCCAAAACCTTAAATAAATATTCGGGACCAAATTACAATATTAGAACCCTTTAGAAATTTCCAATAACAATGAGACGGCGCGGCGCGGCGGAATCGAGTTCTTGGAAATATGCTCGTTAAATAACACGAGACAATTTGTATTGCAAAGATTTTTCACAGCAAAGTGTTGTAAATTTTTCTGTGAATAACTAATTCAGATTTTATAATAAAATTATTTCCGAAGAACTACACTTACATAACATTAAAGGAACCTATTGGTGAAAAAAGCGATGTAATTTTTTGGGTTTTACCAAACGCTGTCTGTTTGTCCGTCTTTTACAGGGCTCTATTTCGTGAACGTAAAAGCTAGACACCTAAAATTTTCACTGATTATTTATTTATTTATTAAACTTTATTGTTCCAAAGTACAAAAATACTTTTAACAAATGGCAGACTTAATGTTTAAAGTATTTTCTGTCAGTCAACCATAGGGATAAACAGAGAACATTATACGGCAAAAAAAGCTAGTATTTGAAAGGAGGTTAGCAATTCTACCCGTATGTTTTTTTTTTTTTTGTTTGTATGTATGTTACGCGATATCTTCGCCATTTGTAAAATGATTTTGATGATTCTTTTTTTCTTTGAATTAATATTGCCTCTAATACCTAGTTGGTTGCATATTTGTTTAGTGAAGATATGATGAAGAACTTCGGAGATACGGTAGAAATTCCTGAAAGAAATAGTTTTTTTTTTTTTTTTGTTAAATATTTAATTATCACCGACATTGTTTTACTCTGGCAATTATAAAATACTTAAAAATATTTAAAACATTGTACGGAGGTACGAACCCTTCATGTAGGAGTCCGACACGCACTTGACCTTTTGACTTCTTGAATAGTTTGAATGGGCTTATTTTTCTGCGCTTTATTATGCTTCCATTATATTATTAATATTTCGCTGGCATTAGCATTAGCAGCCTTTAACCATCGGAAATCACAGAAACTTGATTTGTTTCAATTGCTATTTCAAGGAATTGTTTGCTCTAAATTAAACAGCGATTTGATTGATGAATTCTGTGATTCGGAACAACATTCATGAATTCTGTTTATTCGGAACATCATTATTTGATTTCTTGGAAAACTTTGCTGTATCATCCGTTCTATCATAGAAATTAGTGATTACAATACCTAGATTGGCCTAAGGTTTTTTTAACACAAAAACATCAAAATCACTGGTTGGGAATGCTGAGAAAAAAATAACAGCCCAAAAACTTCGTCAAAGTGGATTTTTCTGAAATAAGTTTCGAATGTCGTCAATCTCTTAATTGTCAACTTGTTGTTAAAGACATACGGGGTGAAAACGAATTGTTTAGGCCACATCTAAACACCTCGCAACGGATGTTGGTCGACTTACTAGTAATCCTGTAGATTTCGGATAAAATAATTTACCGTAGGTAATTCAGATTAATTTAATTGTTCTTATGAATTTTAGGTTAAATAATTATTGCGCGCTCTCCGCTCTTTATATCGGAAACGGTTGAGCACGGAAGAAATTATTAGACATAAATTGTTGCAAATTTTACGCTCTTCCACTTAATTTTTATTTTTTGTTTATTGATGAACCAACAACAATCCAGTTTCTTGTAGTTACAGAATATACGATATACTGAAAAGGGCCAAAAAAGGTTTACACAGGATTTTATCAATATAAATGAATTTAATGTTGATTGCAATAACAAAACAAGGTTACATATCTTGTGTATACTAAGTATTAACATTATTTGAACAATAGAAACAGAGATAATCACGAACAAACATTTTTGTGACCTGTGACCTTCAATAGCTTACGACACAGACACGAGATTTTATGAGACTTGAGACAACTTTAAGAACTCCAAAAGGAAGGTTTGTTCTAGTTTTCAGCTTATTTTCTCTCAGTCCGAGGTTGACCTATATTTTTTGCTAAAGTGAGTATACTTCCAATATGGTAGTATCCAGTCGAAATAAATTATTTTGTACTGATAAGAGAATAAAACGTCACAAAATAATGTCACTTGTCATTGATCATTTCAACGAGATTTTAAGATTTATTATTGCAGAAAAACCGATAGTAGGAGCGCTATTTGACTTCAAGAAACTATGACGTCACGCCGAGCTATTTCATTCGTACAAATATTTTTTTTTGCTCTTTGTTTCTTACAAATCCCATAGACGATGTTTGTTTTGACGTTTAGAAAAAGTTTCTGATTTGAGTTGGTGAAAAGTAGCAGATTCAGATTCAGAGTTTTATTGCAAGTCACAGTTTTTAAGGTGTTACATAAATTAAATAGGTACAAGTGACGCCCTGCTAGGGCACTGCAAACAATAAGGGCAGCTAGATGCCATTTTACTTAAATATATTAAATTAAATTTCATCATAAACATTTATATTTTTCAATCAAATTATAATGTCATCAAACGTACACTTACATATATAGGCATGCAGACTGAGAGTAAGCTACAATTTGTCATTGAGGATTGTGCTACCTTGACTTTTAATTAACCCGGCAATTTTTTTTTATAATATTATGTATAAATAACTATTCACGTATTTGAAATATGAGTTTTTTCACTACTTTACTAATTAGTAACTTAGTGTTCAATTTAAATAATATATTATATTAGACAAATTGAAATTCGAATAAATGATTCCATCGCTTCAATCGACTTTCAGAAGATTTTTCGATTTGTACGGGAAGTAAATCAGCTGTTTTATTTTTTCGTGCACCAGCACGTAAGACTAAATAAACTAAGAGTAACAATACCGTCTCCGTGTACTTACTAATTAGTGGTTCTAGCAACCAAGTGTAAACTTGTTAACGTGTGTTTGTTGGCAAATACTGTTAAATTTAGTTCTAGTCTTGCCAACATAGTAAATAAACATATACGAACAAATCACATCGATTGAGCTAGCCTGAAAGTAAGTTCGAGACTTGTTTTATGGGAAACTAACGCAACGATACTATATTTTGTAAGAAATACATGTATACATACACATCCAAAACCCAGGTCAATCTGAAAAAGATTATTTTTCATCTGGACATGACCGGGGATTGAACCCAGGACGGACAGGATGATGACCATGAGGCCGCAGAGGGCGTAGAAGCACAGAATAAGTACTCACGTACAGAAGTCTTACTTAGAAAAGAAATTCAAAGAAATATGGCCTCAATGTGGCTAGCGCTATGGTTTCATTTATTTCGCGTCAGAAGTCCTCACCTCTTTGTTTAGATACCTAGACATCCATTGCAGTTTCATTCTTATCACTCTGGACAAACTATTCATGTAACTGAATTTTGCACTTCAAAGTGGTCGCCGTGAAAAACAACATTACGCTACCGAGTAGCTCGATTGTTTCGTCTTGAAGAGCACTTTAAACATTGAGTTCATTGTTTTAGATAAAATCTTGTTGGAAAAAAAGTATTACTTGTTTGTTATCTGTCTTTCCCACTTAACGAAAAACATACAGTCCCAACACAGGTTCTTTTAAAAGTACATAATATAAATAATAAAAAGTAAAAAAACTAAAACCCAACTACGACAAAAAACGACGCTGAAAAAGGATAAAACAAGATTTTCAGAATACTGAACTGAACAAAGTTGCTAATGTAGTTGCAAGTAAATGGACACAGTAGACTCTACCAAGATGCCTTCGTTGTAAATTGACAATAATGTCATACAATACTACTCTGAAGTATGCAATATTCACTATGTAGAGATAAATTTTCATGTTTGGAAAGGCGTAGTCACACGTTACATATACCTACCTACCGTAGCACTTTGACAACGTGTGACTACGCCTTTCCATTTGTTACCATTACATACATAGCCTGTCAAAATCATAACCCTCCTTTTGCTTTGCCGTAGTCGGGTAAAAAATTAATATCAAAACGGGAAAAACGGCAGATGTAAATTGTCATGATTCTATCCCGCCAATTCGATATTTTTACCTAAGTTGAGTTGTGTTTTTGTGTTTTCTGGTGAATTTTCACTACTGATATAGTTATCAATATACTTTACACGTAACATAAATTATACTTATTGACGTGTAAAAGTGCCTGTGAAGGTCTAATTACTGAATAAACATTTGAATCTTTGAATCTTTGAATCATCATTATCATTTCAGTCAGCCGCATAAGGTCCACTGCAGGGCATAGGCCTCTCCCAAGGATTTCCAAAATAACCGATCTAGTGCGGCCTGCATCCAGCGCTTTCCAGCGACTTTTGTTCTCCTACGGATTTCCTCACAGTAAGGGACCACGTTTTAGAGCCGTGAGTCATCACTGATAACACACATTGATTAAACACTTTTGTCTTGAGGCACTGAGGTATTTTGGATGAAAAGACACTGCGTAGCTTCCCGAACACTACTCAGCCGAGTCAGATTCGTCGAAAGACCTCTTCCTCGAAGCTGAAACTTCCTGTCTGGATCAATCGACCCAGATAGATATACTGGTCTACAACTTCGAGGTCGGAGCTCCCAACACACAGGTAGGGGCGCAACATAAACCATTCAACATTACTTTCGTTTTGTTCATGTTTATTTTAAGGCCCACTAGTTGGGAAACTCGATTTAGGTCTCCGAGCATAGTACTAAAGTCTCCCATCGATTCTGCCATGACAGTCTTCTTTCAGTGCAACGGTTAATAGTTTCGGAGATATAACGTCTCCCTATCATACACCTCTTTGCAGTGGAATAACCTTCGTGCACTGCTCCTGTACTTGAACTGACATAGTGGCATTACTGTACACGTAATAAGCACTTCAACACTTCGATATACCGATAATCAATACGGCATCGCTGGAGAGATTGAAGCACGGCCCATGTTTTGATCGAATCGAAGGCTTTTTCATGGTCCACGAACCCCAAGCATAACGGCCGGTTATACTCCCTCGTCTTTTCTATAACCTACTGCAACGTGTGACTGTGATCCGTGGTGCTAAAGACTTTACGGAAACCGGCTCGTTCGGGAGGCTGGAAGGCGTCAAACCTGTTTGCGAGGCGATTCGTGATGACCCTTGAAAACAACTTATATACCTAACTCAGAAGCGTGATAGGCCTATAGTTCTTCAATAGGGTGTAATCTCCCTTTTTGACGAACAGGACCACCATGCCCCTGTTCCACGCTTCTGGCGTTACGCCCTCGAGCAGAACGGAATTAAAGAGCCTCTGAAGGACTTTCAATACCGGCATTCCGCCCGCTTTTAGAAGCTCTGCTGTAATTCCATCCTCGTCCGGCACCTTGTTGTTTTTAAGCTGTTTGAGGGCCATCCTAATCTCGTACAGGCTGATGTCCGGGATATCTTCGGTATAGTGTCGAGTCAGCTTGGCTCTTGGGTATTTAGCTATTTGTTCGCTGGGTTGAGAAACTGAGGTATATAGCTGTCCATAAAACCTCTCGATCTTCGCTAGAACCCCTTCCTCACGCAACCGTCCTCCTACTAATATAGTACTTACTTGTTTTGCAAGTTTTTAATTATCAACACAGTATTTGTATTATTTTTAACCTACTTCCAAAAAGGAGAAGGTTATCAATTCGTCGCGATCTTGGTCATATTTCCAACAAATTCATATTATTTATATGGGACCAAGTTGGTAATAAAGGCTTTCAAATAGAGAAAGAATCATCAAATTTGGAAAATATCGAGTAACGTACATCAAAAAAGAATCCATAACCTCCTCTTTTATGAAGTCGATTAAAAAGTACTCCAAAGAAGTGAAGTCCATTCAACAAATTACAGACAGATCGTTAATTCACCGTGGATGCCAATAGACTCACAAGTGCTTAACTTCAGAAAACTTCTTCCTTTTGTTTACAAAGGACTCTCCCGTCATGTTTATGCCAAGTTTTTTCATAGCGTCCTACTGGATGCGGTTAGGAAACTTCGTGAATTCGTGGAACTTCTTCAAATCGTGCTTTTGATTTCCTTTGTCGCAAAGTATTTCGAAAAAGGAAATAAAAATTAAGGTTGATTTAACTTCATGTTTTTTTTTTTCTACTTATCCGTGCTTCAACTTGTGAACGGGTGCTGCCGGGAGGGACTGGTCAACTCGGCTTCGCTTTTTTGACTACTTAATATTTTTTATTACGTAATTTATGTTGGTTTACTTGTTCGCAAGCATTACATGTTATAATGTGTCAACATTGTATTTTATTATAAGTATTTATTATTTTAAAGACAATAATAAGAATATGATATAGCCCTTCTGGCGAGTAGGCGACCAATACTGTGAAAATGAGTTTCTTTCGGCGTTTCTTCTCAGCAGTGGTCATTACGAAGCGCTGGTATCGTAAGCTTCTCTTTTTAAAAACAAATTATATTTTAATATACTTTACACTTAACGTAAATTATACTTATTGACGTGTAAAATTCCCTGTAAAGGTCTAATTACTGAATAAATATTCAAATTTTTGAATCTTTGAACCTTATCTAGAACTGAGTTTTGTTGGGTGCGATCCGAAAGTGGAAGTTTGAGAAGGCAAAAGAGGGCATTAAGAAATTAATGTATGTTACGAGTACATTGTGAAAAAGAAACATAGCCTTTTTTCACTGCTTGGCCGAAGGTTTCTCCTAATAAGGCTGACTATTCACTAAAGCGGAGAGGAGAAAAGAGGAGCGGAGCTGTGCCAAAATAACCAATCAAATTGCATAAAGTATCCGCTCCGCTTCAGTGGTCCCAAAAATTTATTCAAACAGAGCGGGCCCGCGGAGATGAAAAGCGGGGAAGCGTATGGAAAAACTTATTACGCTATACCGTCCCGCTATTCAGAGGCTACCTGAGTTTTCCGGGATCCAATTAATCATTTGTAGTTCATAAATAGTTTTTACAGTTTAACGTAAGAACGTAAAGCTTTTCTACGCACATACGCCAAAAGTGGCCGTTATTTGCATTTGTACTACTGTAAACAGTAGTTCATTAAATAATCAATAAAAGGGTTTTCTTGTGCCTGGTCAAGACAAAATCTTTAAAGGTGTCTCCGTTTCCTATGTGTCTTCGTTTTAGTTCAAATGGTGGCCCCCTAACTCTACTAACGTTTAATTATACAATATGTAACAAAAACCCTGTGCAAACCTTGTAGGAGCAACTCAGACCGTCAATATGAACAACTTTTCCTATGGGACCAATGCGTGAAATTCGAAAAAAAATTGACATTTGTATACAAATTGCCGGGCCGGCCGAACATTTTTGTCTAAAAATGACGATATTTTTTCGAGTTTTAAGCATTGGTCCCATAGGAAAAGTTGTTTATATTGACGGTCTGATTTGCGCCTACAAGGACAGGGTTTTTGTTACATATTGTATAATAAAAAGTTGCAAAATAATGTCACTTGTCTTTGAACATATCAATTTTAATGTGATTTTAGATTTATTAAAGCAGTAAAACTGATAATTAGAGCGTTATTTGACTTCAAGAAACTATGACGTCATCTGAACAACTCCCATAGAAAGTGTTTATTATTTATTTACCAATTTATGTACACGGAAAATTTATACAGAGAATACATCAAATAAAAGTAGTAAAAAGGCGCTACTTATCTCAAAAGAGATCGTTTCCAGTAGGCCTGTGAGAGGAGATGTTTATGTAAGAGAGGCATACAGGTGTTTTGACGTTTTAGAAAAAAGTATTGATTTGACTGTTGGAAAATAGCGGCATCTGTTTTTTTATCTGATCCGTGCGTCAACTCGTGAACGGGTGCTGCCGGGAGGGCCTGGTCAGCTCGGCTTCGCTTTTTTGACTACTTAATATTTTTTATTATGCAATTTATGTTTGTTTACTTGTTCGCAAGCATTACATGTTATAATGTGTCAACATTGTATTATATTATAAGTATTTATTAATTAAAAGACAATTATAATAATATGACAAAGCCTTTCTGGCGAGTGGGCGACCAATACTGTGAAAATGAGTTTCTTTCGGCGTTTCTTCGCAGCAGTGGTCGTTACGAAGCGCTGGCATCGGTAGCTTTTCTTTAAAAATAAATTAAATTTTAATATACTTTACACGTAACATAAATTATACTTTTTGACGTGTAAAAGTGCCTGTAAAGGTCTAATTACTGAATAAACATTTGAATCTTTGAATCTTTCCAATCTGTGAGTTTATCTAGTAATAATAATATCACACCTGTAATATGCTCTGCCTTCGTTCGACGCCAACCAGATGCGGCGTGTGCGGTGCCGACGGCGCGGGGTGAACTGCGGGGGTGGCAGCCGGGGGTGAGGTCGGGGAGGTGAGGTCCACCTTCCGGCATCGAACCCCGCTACTGTCCCACGCAGCTACCGTGCCACAGGAACCTTTCTCGCCGTTGAGACGCTACAAATTAAATGCTTCAGTTATTAAGACGTAAGATATTACCTAGTTAATAAACAAATTACCAGCCAAGTGCGAGTCGGATTTTCGCACGAAGGGTTCCGTACCATTATCTATAAAAAATCATGATTGTTGTATGAGAGCCCCCTTTAGATATTTATTTCATTTTAATTTCAATATTTATTTTTAAAGTGAATATACAACTAAATATTCTGTGAAAATTTCAAGCGTTTAACTATTTCCTTTATTTATATCGAGCAAAAAATGGCAAAAAATCACGTTTGTTGTATGGGAGACCCCTTAAATATTGTTTTTATTCTGCTTTAAGTATTTTTTTATAGCGGCAACAGAAATACATCATTTGTGAAAATTTCAACTGTCTAGCTATTACGGTCCATGAGATACAGCCTGGTGACAGACAGACGGATCCAGGACGGACGTACAGCGGAGTTTTAGTAATAGGGTCCCGTTTTTACCCTCCGGCTACGGAACCCTTAAAAGTGACTTCATTTTCTGGTCTTCTTCATCTTTCTCTTATGTCTTGCGAAAACCGGTAAGTTACCTAGGAAACTATGTATAGCTATGCTTCGCCGCGCCCCGGCAGACGTGTTAGACCCAAGAAATGGACTCCGCTATCAAATTTCGAAGTATCAAATTCCGCAGTTTGCGAGATTGTAAGTGTATACTTATAATCTCGAATATATACTTTCGAACTCACGTACATCGTAATCGTATGATTACGATGTACGTAAGTTCGAAAGTACACTATCACGAAGTACGTTTCGCAGTTAGCGAGATCGAAACTATACGATTACGATGTACGTCAGTTCGGAAGTTTACTGTCACAAGGTATGAAATTCCGCAGTTTGCGGGATCGAAAGTATACGATTACGATGTACAGTCAGGCTTTAAAAGTGGAGTCATAATTTCCCATACTAGTTGTATGAGGAATTATGACTCCATTTTTGAAGCGTACCGTACTTCAGTTCCAAAGTTCACTGTTACGAGGTATGAAATTCCGCAGTTTGCGGGATTCAAAGAATTCGAAATTCGGTAGCGGACTCGATATTATGCGTGCCGATAGTCATACAACCAATGATGCATAAAATAGTGCAAAGTGGAGAAGTAAAACCCGGAAAGCAGAATCCAAGCTTTACAGCATTAGAGCTGCGGTTGCTTAGGACGAGCTCGGTGGCCCAGCGAGTGCACATTACTAGCGCTTTCGCAAATAAAGCGACACCGGGCGTATTCCGCAACTAGATGGGTGACCGCAAGTTGCATAAAATAATTCTCGAGCTCCTCCGTGCTCCGGAAGGCACGTATAAGCCGTTGGTCCGTCCGTCCGTTGGACATTGATATATTTTGACTCTCCCTTCGCAATTCATCTACGCGAACATTATGTACGTGCGTCAGAATATACATTCATATAGGAAAATTATGATACTTATTCATAGTAAATATTTTAACACTAGGAATAAAAATAAACTAGCTGTCTCGGCTTTTCTGTTAGAAAAAACAAAAATCTTTTGTGGGTCTCACCTTGCGTCTCTATAATAAAATTGCAGATAATATAGTAGCGTTACTATTATCTCAGTTTAAGACTGCCGTTAAAAATCATTTATAATAAAATGCATATAATCATGTAAATGATTATTTTATGATCAAAATTCTTGGAAATAGCTAACTGCAAATTTGAATTGTATTATTTAGATGTATAATATAATGTATACTGGGCTTAAGTGTAAATCTGTATTGTGACTGAAACATAGCCCATCAGGCTGGGTAGGGACCAATACTGAACTGGGTTTCTTCCGGCGTAATCTTCACGGCAGTGGTCGTTCCAAAACGCTTGTAGTTTTTCGCTATTTTTTATTTTACATTTTTCGCACCTTCGCACCAAAATAATATTTTAAAAAAATGACCTTCAATAAGAGATAAATTTATCCTACATTTTTTTTTGTCTTTTCCTTTAAACAGCCTGAATATCTGACACCAGTGTAGGCCACTGACACAAATGAAAAAAATTAAGATGCAACTGGAAATATGCTGAGTTGAGAGAAGGTCTGTCCAAGGCAGGCAAGGTCATCTGAAACTTAGTCTACGAGTTTCTTATTACCTAACACGCACATTAAACAACTTTGAGGGTGTTAGATTCATTCACACTGTGTGGACCGGGATACACTATTTTCCAGGCCACTGAGTGATATCTAATGTGGGTAGATTAACTACACAGTATTTCATCGTTAGGCATACAAGAGGCATTTCCAGTGCGTGAATTCAGTAAGATCAAAACGTGACACTGATCTTCTTGAATAAAAGGCGAAATGTCAACAAAATGATTTGCTTTTTCTACTTTTAAAATGCATATCGCGATGTACGCAAAACGAGTTTTTATTTCGCTGACGTTCCAGTCGGATTGATGGTGTTGTATAAATTGCTCTTTTTTGCGCCGCACTAATTTTCTCCATTTTGATTGGTGATTTTGGGAGAAAACATTTGTGAAACAAACAGTTTTTTTTACTTTGGAACAATAAAGTTATATCAAATAAATTTGGAACAAACTTTGGAACAACTAACTTCATAAAGTTTTACAAAATAAAAATAAATCATGTAGTTTTAAGTAATGAGTTATATTTTAACGTGCTCTTTGGCCTAAACTACTTTGTGTGCTTTTCTTAGATGTTTGTCTATATAATTTGTTATAAAATGAAGTATCGTTAAGTTAGTATCCCATAAGTCTCGAACTTCATTTGGGGCTAGCTTACTGATATGGATGGGCTTGCTCAATGTATGTGATTTGTATATAGGTATATATATTTAATAGATACCTAAGATGCAAATTTGTCAGTATTATCTCGCCCGTGGAGGCAATGCCCTCGTGAAAGCAAAGAAGACGGTAATGACAAATAGCAGAGCAGTATCTTAGACGTGGCGCAATTGTGTTTCTTACAGTTTTAAATTACGTATTTTCTCCATGCTGTGTGTGACAGGTCGATTCGAGCTCGCGGTGAGAATACTGATTTCCAACAGATTCAAGTAAAAATACTCCTTTGTTTTCATGAAATGTATTTATTTTTAGACTTTGTCTACAAAAACGAAATGATGCACGTGCTCAAATTTACAACACACGAATAATGTTTTTATCTGTGTACAGGCCAGACCGACTGCTGTCGTCTAGTAATTTGAGAGCTTGCACTTGTCAGTCGAGTTATAAGGTAGAGATACAATACGATACAAATACTCTTTATTGCTTAAATAAAAGGAAATATAAAAACAGAATAATTGGCCAAGTGCGTGTCGAGCCACGCGCAGTGTAGGGTTCCGTAGTTACGAATGCCCACTTTGAGTTCATGCCTCTAAAAACGTCTAAAAATTATTTTTTTATTGAATTTGCGTGAAATTTTCATTTTGCGAGTACATTTTATAATTGATCGCCATTAACTTTTTAATTTGTAAATCCTACTTGGCTCTGATAGTTTTCTTTTAAATTTCGTTATATATACTATAGCTGTTTTTTTTACGTGTTTATATATAACCGTTTAGCAGATAGGGGGGGGGGGACACTTGACTCAAACAATAATTTTCACTTCTAAACCACATATTTCAGAAACTGATACCTAAATTGAAAAACGGTGTTCACAACCTCATAATATTTTTGAAAGACCTATTCAAAGATACCCAACATGACTGGTTAGTCGAGAAAAGAAAATTGCCTTTTCACTTTACTTGAAAGGGCTTTACTTTTACCACTTTTTCCGCCTAATTAATTTACATATACATATATATATATATGCCAAATCACAGCTTTCTAGTACTAATAGTCGCTAAGTAAAACTACGGACGGACAGACAGACAGACAGACATGGCGAAACTATAATGGCGAATATGTCATCATCATCATCATATCAGCCACAGAAAGTCCACTGCTGGACATAGGCCTCCCCCAAGGATTTCCAAAACGACCGATCAGAAGCGGCCTGCATCCAGCGCTTTCCTGCAACCTTGCTCAGGTCACCTGACCATCTAGCAGGTGGGTGTCCGACGCTGCACTTGTCGGTACGTGGCCGCCATTCGAGAACCTTTCTGCCCCATCGGCCATCGGTTCTTCGCGCTATGTGCCCCGTTTCTGCCTCTTCAATGAGCTAATCCGCTGAGCTATGTCAGTGACCTTCGTTCTTCTACGAATCTCCACATATCTGATTTGATCGCGAAGAGAAACACCGAGCATATTTCTCTCAGTTTAGTGACCTTGAGCCTTCTTATGAGCCGAGTCAGATTCGTCGAAAGACTACTTCTTCGAGGCCGGAACTTCCTGCCTGGATCAATTGACCTAGGTAGAAATACTGGTCAACAACTTCGAGTGTGGAGCTCCCAACAGAAACAGGTAAAGGCGTAACGTGCATGTTTGACATGACCTTCGTCTTGTCAATATTTAGTTTAAGCCCGACCTGTTTGGAGACTCGATTTAAGTCTAAGTATTGTACTTAAGTCCTCCATCGATTCTGCCATGACAAGGATATCGTCGGCAAATCGAAGGTAAGTGATATTCTCGCCATTAATGTTAATGCCTAGTCATTCACATTCCAGGAGCTTGAAGGCATCTCTAGAGCGGCGGTGAAAAGTTTTGGAGATATGACATCTCCTTGTCTCACGCCTCTATACATTGAATATCCTTCGTACTGTGCTCCTGTACGCGGACCAACATAGTGGCTTTGCCGTATAAACACTTAACAACCTTGATATACCGACATTCAATACGGCACCACTGGAGAGACTGAAGGCCCATGTTTCAATCGAATCAATAAGCACAGCGGCCGATTATACTTCCTCGTCTTCTCTATAACCTGCCGCAAAATATGGATGTGGTACTCGGGAGGTTGGAAGGAAGATTCGTGATGACCCTCGTAAACACGTGATAGGCCTGTAGTTCTTCAATAAGGCCCTCGAGCAGAACGGAATTAAAGAGCCTTTGAAGGACTTTCAGTTTTGGCGTTCCGCCCGCTTTCAGAAGCTCTGCTGTGATTCCATCCTCGCCCGGCACCTTTTTGAGCTGTTAGAGGGCCATCCCAATCTCGTACAGATTGATGTCCGGGATATCTTCGGTATAGTATCGGGTTAAGTGGCTCCTGGATCTGTAGCCATATTCACGCGAGGTTTTGCAACTGATGTATATAGCTGCCCATAAAACCTCTCGATCTCTGCCAGAACCCCACCCTTTATCGAAACCATGTTACCGCCCTCCGTGTTTAGCTTAGTCAGTCGGCTTTGCCCTGTAGATAGTCCTTGCAAACACTTTTGAACCTTTGTTTCGTTCTATCGTCTCCTCAATAGATACATTTAGTATTAAAGTTTTAGTTAAGTGCGATACGAGTATTTTATATCAAAAATATTCGACGCTCGCGGAATGATCGTCAGATAAATCCAACGTTTGCTGTGAAAGGGTTAATCACGCTGGTTGAGGCCTTTCGCTAGGCTCTGTAATTCTGTATGGGATTGAGTGAAGTATATATGAAATTAATCTCAAATAGAGAGGACGCTTTGTTGCGAAACAAACGGAATGTTCATTAATTTTGAAACTGTGACTATTTTCGCAATGTTGCGTCGAGTCAATGTCAACATTGAATTTTGTATATGCGTCCGTAGCTGCAATATGAAAACCTGACTGAGTTTAATATTGTTTAAATTATAAACGGATTATTTATTATTCCTGATTAAAGTCAAAGACAAAAGTCAAAATATTTTATTATTTTATTTAATAAAGGATATCTCTTTTTAGGGTTCCGTAGTAAACAAGGAACCCTTATAGTTTCGCCATGTCTGTCTGTCTGTCCGTCCGCGGTTTAACTCAGCGACTATTATATTAGAAAGCTGTGATTTGGCATGGATATGTATATAAGTTAGGCGGAAAAAGTTGTAAAATAAATTTACTTGTATGGGAGCTAAAAATTATATATTATATATTGTATGGGAGGATTTTTTTAGGATAGCTCGCATACAAGTAAAGTAAAAAGGCAATTTTGTTTTCTCGTTTAACCAGTCATGTTGTGTATTATTGAATAAGGCTATTAAAAATATTATGAGGTTGTGAACACCGTTTCTCGATTTAGGGATCCGTTTCTGAAATATTTGGTTTAAAGTGAAAATTTTGTTTGAGTCACGTGTCCATCCCCCCTCTCTATCTGCAAAATGGTTATATATAGTATATATAACGAAATTTAAAGGAAAACTATCAGAGCTATGTAAGGTTTACAATTTAAAAAGTTATAGGCTATCAACTTATAAAATTTACTCGCAAAATGAAAATTTCGTACACAAATTCTATAGAAAATTAGTTTTTAGACGTTTTTAGTGACATGAACTCTCTTCACTCGTGGGCATTCGTAACTACGGAACCCTACACTGCGTGTGGCCCGACACGCACTTGGCCAATTTTTTAAACACATGTTTATTTCTACCCGGTAGGTACGGTTAAAAATTATTAACAACCAATTTAGAGCTAATAATGAGAAATATATAATCATTTTGATTTTTTTAAACACTTATTTGAGGATACTTGGGTATTTGAGACAAAGAGTGTAGCAGTATAAACACGGGTCAGATGCCCCTGGGGAATAAATCCCCCTCATGAATAAATATATTTTTAAATAATCAAATAATTTTAAAATATATTGATTTTTGTCCAACAGTGATGAAGATTAACTATTATTATATTATTAAAAATTACATTTGAAAAATCAAAGCAGAATTACTTGCTCAGATGCTCAAATATTCATATCAGAATAGTAATAATATTTTTAAGACTGTTCTAACCTGGATAAAATTTTGAAAAAAATATATGTTGTAGAGCATAGTAAGGGCTATTTATAAAAAAAATCGTAATAGTGTCTCTTAAAATACGTGAAATTTTGAATTTTACAATTTTGAATTGGTGATATTCTGATATATAAATCACTGCAGAGACTTCGAAAATGCCTTATTCAATGCTTCTTTGGTGTATCTAATGTATGTAAGAAAAATCACAAATAAATATTAAGTTGTAAGAAAAAAAAAATTTTTTTACAAAATATGGAATTTTTTTTTGGAAACCTGACGCATTCTGAGGTGTGATAGCTTAGGAAAATATTTCTCTTAAGACGGTGATTTCATTATCAATATTTTTAACATAAATTTTCCCAGGGGCATCTGACCCGTGCTTATACTGCTACACTCTTTGCAAGCCATCCAGCCATTCGGAAGACACGAGGTAAGTTATATAAAGAAAAATTACAAACATACAAAGAAACAAGTCATTCTTTAAAAAAAACCTGCCTTTTTATATACCCAGTGCCACTCTCGTAATTAAGACGAATCTGTATATGATAAATGACACCTCTCAAGCTAAGATCCATTGAGACGTTCAGGCTGCAGAGCGTGGCAAACAATTATACATACATACTTTTGAAAAACATAACCCTCCTTCTGGCGCAGTCGGGTAAATATTACAAAATACGCGCGAAAAATATAACCTTTCCTCGGCAATGGGATAAAAAGAAAATCAACTCACCACAGGTATGATTCTGGGCATGGCTTCCTGTGCCTTGCTTTTGTTCATCTGGTACTGCTTGTCCAGGACCTTGACCACCACGAACTCGCCGAGGGCGGCGAACACGAACATCATGCAACCTGCCATCCACAAATCCAGTGCCTGAAAAGAAGTTCTTGTTACGATAAGAACCGTAAAGCAAAGAGTTAAAGACGCTATACACTAGCCTCCACACCGCAGAGATTATATCTAACATCTAGCCTGAATTCCTAGCTATAAGCCATAGTGACACGCAACGCAGCGTATGGTGCGCGACGCATTCGTAGAATTCTATATCCACCGTTTACACCACGCGCAAGATACGAATAGGTAATATTTTTTCATGGATCGGTGTGTTTACTACACTTACTGCCAATTATGCATTTATTGCCAATAGTACAACATGAGTACGCAATTCTTAATTCGAGTAGCCGCCTCAAAAGTGCAGACCGTAATGATGATTGTCGACCTGTTGAAGATGGCACTGGAAGAAGAAACGCCAAATATGCCAAAAGTGGCCGTTTTTCGCAATTGTGCGTAGAAAAGCTTCACGTTCTCACTTTAAACAATAAACAGTAGTTCATAAAATAGTTTAAAGGGTTATCTAGGGTCTGATCAAGACAAAATTTTAAATGATATCGCCGTTTCTTTTCAACTGATTTATTTTAAATGGGGGCAGCACTGGACCCCGGAAAATTCAGGTAGCCCCTTAAGGACTGCTCCATCATTAGCGGAGATTTAGTCATTTATTGTTCAAGAAGTGATATGAAACATTTGGGTCCGTTCCATCTTCCAAAACCAGTTTGGAGCCTGTTTAAGGACTTTTAGACTGCAGAGGACTATTAAATCTAGCATGTGCTCTAAGCTGGGACAACTTACGATCAAGTAAGGAGCTCGGTGACCCCGTGGAAGTGCGCATATACTCGTAACAAGCGCTTTCGCAAGTTAAGCGACTACGGGCGTGGTCGGCACTTAGACTGGTGACAACAAGTGGCGTATAAATATTTCTCGAGTTCCTTCGTGCTCCAGAAGGCCGTTGGTCCCAGCGTCATCATTGCATGGTAATCGTCAAGCTAGGTTAGATGCCTTCAGGCATCCTGAAAAATCTGACACTAGTGTTGGCCACTTACACACACTAAAAAAAACAACAACCACAGTAAAGAACCATATGTTTTACCAAGGCCTACTAGACTAGCCTGAAACCTGTTTAAGTATCTATAGACTGCAGAAGACTATAAAATCTAGCATCCAGCCTGAACTCTAACCCAAAGCACCGGTATGGCACTTTATAGAAGCTGAGTATCATTTATGCCTACTACTACAGACAAAACTACATCCGTGCACGCGTCAAAGTCTGAAGCCTATGTAAGTATATCTAGTCTGAGCTTTTAACTAGAACAATATAACGATCAACTACTTACCTTCACATATGCCACTGGTGGAATATCAGCCCTCAGTCCCGTGAACATAGTGACCAACGTCAACATGCAGGTGACCAGCAGGGTGACCCTGCCAGGTATAGCGTCCAGGTCTAGCCAGAAGCTGAACCAGGACAACATGACGACCAGGGACGAGGGGGCGAACGTCTGGATCAAGTGATGGCCGATCTGGCGCTCGAACCTGAAGTACACTACCAGTCTTGAGTAGTTTCCTGGAAATAAGAATGCAGTACTTTCCAACGACTGAAATCAAATACTTCTTTCTAAACGTCAATACAAACATTTTTATTATGACTATAAGAATAATGACGTCATACTTTCTTGGAGTCAAAAAACTATCAGTTTTTCTGCAATAATAAATCTAAAACACGTTGAAAATAGATATGATCATGACAAGTGACATTATTTTGAGATGTTTTATTTTCTTAATGTACCGAATAGTTTACTTTCGACCCAGGAAAGAACCCAAAAATTATTTTTTTCGTACTAGCTTTTATGATAAGGGATAAGTTCATAACAAGACAAATGCAATAAGCCCAAACTCGATGGAGATGTGTCGTTTTCTTACAGGGTCCTTATGGCCACCTTCCGGCACCATTGTCAGATTAGTTTCTTGTCACAATAATATTGTAATGTCCTCCAACTTACAAAATCTCAGCTCAATCAGTTGAAGATAACTGGTTAAAAATTGAGTAGCAAGATTTGACCCAAAAAAACATGGATACAAGATACCTACTTGAAATTTAAATAAAAATTGTAAAAAAATCAAATCAAACGAGTCCTACTCAGTAGCGGCGTTAGGGTAGGGCGCGGTTGGGCGACCGCCCAGGGCGCCGGGTATAAAGGGGCGCCGCAGCTCTCGCTCTTTGTTCGAGGCCCACTTATTGGTAAATCCCCTAAACAAACGTTTTGCTAACCTTAAGCTGACAAAAACTATTTTTATCCCACAGGAACCATGCATTTTTCCGGAATAAAAAGCCTTTGTGCTATTTCAGATTAAAATCTCTCTCTTTGCCAAATTCTCGAACAAGATTGACTAACTTGGCAACTTTGTCAATCCATAATGAAATTACTTAAAACATCGTAATAACTTATAGTAATAACTTATAAATAAATAGAAAACCTAGTTAAGTACAATTTTAAGAGAACCTACTCAATAAATAGTTATTTCATTAAAGCATTTGTCATTTCTTTTTATGCATTTAAATTGCAGTTAGGGGACGCCGTAAAAATCTCGCCTAGGGCGCTGGCAGTGCTAAAACCGGCACTGGTCCTACTCTATGATGTTTTATAACTGAGTTTCGCCGAACATCTCCCAGCTCCATCATCATCCGAAAATATTATGTTGTCATCTATCTGCCTTACACAAGTATGCAAAATTTCAGCTCAATCGGTTGAGGGAAATTGGTTGAAAATTAAGTTTTAAGATTTGACCTAAGCAAACATATCTACAAGATAAGTACATTGCAAGTTAAATTTATAAGCATGAAAGTTAAGAATAACAATTACTATGTATCATCTATAAGTCTTGAACTTATTTCCAGCAAATACAACTAAGAAGTTACCTTTCAAACAAAAATTACTTAGTTATATCAAAATCACGTCACCGTTTGGAAGTTATAGTGACGAAAAATTACTTAACAGCCACCTTTTAACTCTGTTTGATTAAGGGATTAAAATAAAGCATCAGAAAAAAGTGGGGTGGTAAACTTCAACATTTAAAAATACACAAACAAGAATAAACATTTAAAAAATTCTGGAATGATCTAAAATCCTACCTTATTTCAAAATGCTACTACACTGTCTATGTTTATAAAATAATATCACCATAGGATTCTCTTAAAAAATATAGCTACTTTTGTTACGAGGCCAATCCTGTAAACGCAATATTTAACATAGCAACCGAACATATGTGCTTTCATCATGCCTTCAAATGCGACATAAGTGACGTCACTCCTGTCTAGTCTTTCTAAGGTGCTCCGAGACGCCGTCCAAAGATGGACGTGACTTTGTAACGTTTATATCTTAAAGAGATTTTGGGTTAGCAAGACGTTTTTTCTTGGACCAGCCTATTTTTAGAAACTTTCAATAGCACAACGGTAAAAAAATATGCATCTTCCCTATTGCGTTACTTTATTAATTTAATTCATTAACATCTACCCATTATATTACTCCTTGAGTTGCTATGATTAGAACATCAATATACCTAAGACCTGTATGTATTATAAATTATTGTTAGCAAATAAATGTTATAATTTTTGAATCAAAGATTTATACAAAATTATTACCGTCGTTTAAAAGTTAATTAAAAACATTTGTTACTCCAAAACAGAGTTTCCTGGCGATACTCGTTTAATTAGACATTGCTCAGAAGGGATTCATCTTCCATCCTAATAACTCCTTAAACAAATTAGTTAAATGTACAAAAAGCCTTTATAATATTACGATCTAAGCCAATTAACTGTTTACTCGTGATTTTGTATTAAAGATTGTTTTATTATGGAGCACTGATTTATTTTAAAATTATCTTTATGACGTCATCACCAATTTTTACGGAGTTTGTGGAGGATTTATTCATTTGTTTGTTACAAGTCGTTGCAATGAGCCGTTCTTGGAAATTTCGAGAAATTTCCGAAATGTCGAGAAATTTCCGAAACGTCGAGAAATTTCCGAAATGTCGGGAAAAATTCCGAGAAATTTCTCGCAGCTAAATTTCTTCAGGAATTTTTATAACGTATTCTCGTCTCGAGAAATGTTGAATATTTCCGGATATTTATAAGGAAAGAAATTTCCAAGAACAGGGAATTTCTCGGCAGCACATCACTAGTTACAAGCTTTTATTTAGTGTCACCTGTCCCGTTGTCTGTCTGTCTGTAATCAAATCTTGCAAGTTAAATTTTACCCACTTCCCGGTTTCCGATTGAGCTAAAATTTTGCACACATACGTAGGTATATCGCGTGACAATGCAACATAATTACATGGAGCTGATCTGATCAGGTCTCGATTGATTCGTCTTGAGTAGCACTTTAATCTTTTTAAGGCATTGTTATAAATAATAATTTAAATAAAAGTAATTAATATTATTACTTTTTTAAAGTTAATTACTTTTTTATTGCATATATTTTGTAATTACTGAATTAATTTAATTTTGATTGGATTCACGTGACCCGTGATTACAGGTTATTCGGAAACCTAGCATGGGCACCAGTCCTCCAAAAACATTTAATTTAGTACCTATGTTTATATTAGTTGAATAAGTTTTTATTTCTTGTTTATTTTGTATTAAACTGTAATGTATTGGAGAAAAATAAATACATAATACTAAAAAAAAATATGTGCCTTGGAGAAAATTGTTTCAGTGTCAAGGACTGAATTTTCCCCTAAAATAGTTTCAGTACATTTTGTTAGACGTTAAAGCAAACAGGAAGTTGTTTGCCCAGGGACTTGCGAAGGTTCTATAATTACTTTATTGTGAAGCAATCAAATTTCATAGAATTACGCAGGTGTCTAAGGGGATTTGTTTACATTGGACCCTTATTAATACAGCTTTATCTCGGTATATAATAGGATTACACTAAAATTCGAACTAAGTTTTGTTCGGGATGTCACATGATCACTTTGTCTCAATATTAATACATTTATAAGTTTTTGGATTTTTTTTGTACAAGCTTCTATTGTAAGACCTAAGTAGTTTTATGTCAGTCCAAACTCGATGGGGTTGCGTCGTTAACTTAGGGTTCCTATGGGCACCTACCGGCACCATCGTCAGATCAGCTTCTTGTTATAATCACATTGCATAATCATTCGACTTACACAAGAATGCGAAATTTCAGCTCTATCAGTTGACGAAAACTGGTTTTAAATTGAGTTGCAGGAATTGACCCATGTAGTTTACTACCTGTTCGCAATCCAAAGCTAAATTCAAAGCTATGGTTAAAATCCGCCAATTCGTTTTTTTTTATTTTTTTATTTTGATATACACAGTGTCACTCTCAAAGTAAATACGAATCTAACGACACTTCTCAAATCCATCAAACTGTTCAGGCTGCAGAACGTGCCAAAGAATTATCTATATGTATATATAAAAGAAGAAACTGACTGACTGACTGACTGACATATCAACGCACAACCCAAACAGCTGGATCTAAAGAATCCAAATTTGACACCCCTAGACCTCATAAGGAATGAGAACGGCGAACGGCGAACGGCGAATGACGAACGACGAACAGCGAATAGCGAACAGGAAAAGGGAACAGGGAACAGGGAGAGGGAGAGCCCTATAAGAACCATTTTCGACCTAGACATAGACATATTAGACATGGTTGACAAAGATAGAGAATGATTGATCCAAATTTGGCACATAGGTTTTTTGTGAGGTCTAGGAGTATACACTAAGAAAGGATTTTTCAAAACTCACCCCCAAAGAGGGTCAAACGGCGGTCCAAAGTTTGTATGGAATGACAAGATTAGTAAGACTATTTTATTAAAAGTCAAAAAAAAGTCAAAAGTCATTTATTTATCTTTGGATATTTATATCACTTGATAATTGTCATTTCTTTTTTCTTTCGATTTCTTAACAGTTAGTTGTTGACGTCAGATCATTTACTTACAACTAAGTTTACTGCCGCCTCCAAAGCGCAAGTACAGAAGAAGCGGTAACAAACTGTACTGCAGCATTTTCTCCAAAAACGTCAACCTTACAATTATACTGATATTAAAATTAGATGTGTGGACTGAGAATACATTGCTATGTCATAATTATTAATTAAAAATGAATTGAAATTAATGTCAGTTTGTATAAAATTCATGTACTGATTGTACTTAAATTATGTCATTTGTGAGTGTAAAAATATAAACCTTTAAAAGGGACCCGCGCCAAACTCAAGCCAGACGTTTTTGTCTTTTAGATAATCATCGGTTCCGTAATAAGCCTTCTCACAGAGTAGGTACTTTCTTTACATAAGCTTTAAACTTTAACTTTTTTTTTTTGAAACTTCGCAGGAGTACTCCTGACGGCAAATGAGTAAGTATGCATTTTAGGATTTTTCTAAATTCAACCTCTAAGGGGGTGAAATGGGGGTCCGAAGTTTGTATGGAGAAACAAGATTAGTTTAACCATTTTGAAGCGTTCCGTCGCTCTCTCTCGGTCTAGCAAATGACGGGAACGGGAACGGGAAGGAAACGAAAGAGGGCGCGAGGAAGGGAGGTTCGCCGGGTCTGCTAGGCCTTTAAGTCCCTATGTTATAATAAAAAAATGTTATATTTTATAAGTATTCAAACATTTTAACATAATAATTTATATGTTATCACAACATTATTAATAACGTAAAAAACCAATTAAAAATCCTGTTAGAACCATTTTCGACTTCTACGCGGACGAAGTCGCGGGTTAAAGCTAGTAAATACATATGTACATATATACTCTCGAAAAACATAACCCTCCTTCTGGCGCAGTCGGGTAAAAATAGCTGCTCTGCAATAAAAATGATTACCGAATGCGTGATTTTTCTCCAAGACATTATTAGTCTTTGAAGTCCTTGGATGTACAAATGTACAACATTTGTCTTGCATATCGTCTTTGCATCGGTGGTGGTCGGCGACCTTCAGAGACCGCTGGTGACCGTCGGTGACTGTCGGTGATCGTCGGTGATCGTCGATGATCGTTGGTGACCGTCACGCAACAGTTTGCAACCGTAAGCGATGGCTGCCGACAGTCAGCGACAGTTTGGGACCGTCGCTAATCAAAGTTCAAGTTGTCGCCAACACACTGGAGGATGCACACCCACGGAGATGGCATAGCCAGACAATTGCTTATACATACGACCCATTTTAAACTTACCGCGGTATTAAATATGTCTAGACGGTAAGTAAGGAAGACTGTAATAATTGTCGCCGCAAAAGCCTAAAATCATGAAGACTTGAAGACTTTGGTAAGTTACTGAATAATATCAGTAAAATATTAGAACCTCTACTTAGCGTTTTTGCATCTATTAACTCCAGGCCTGGCCTTTAATAGGGATGATGCACCGATTTGAATTATTTTTTTGTTTGAAAGGGTGTACTTCTCAGGTGGTCCCATAGAAATTAAATCAAAATTGGTTGTGTAGTTTAGGGATGAAGTTGGTTTTTAGTTATGAAAAATTATGTTATTCCAACTAGTTTGTCTTTTAGATTTTTTGAAAATAATGGACCTATATTTTTCAGTTTATAAAAAATGTAAAAATCTCAAGAATACGGAGCATCAAAGCTCCAAAATGCCGGCAGGCGACGTCACTGCTACATATTTAAAAAAGTAAGCCTTACCGTCCTTGTCGATCATGTATCCGTTGGTTTCTTCCAGCCGCAAAGGTTGTCCGATATGGTACTGTAATAATTTCAGTTCAGGGTTTATGGTCACCCCGGCTTCACTCCATCGGAACCGCACCTTCTGGTTGCTGTACGAAACTGCGAACAAGAACGTTAGTTAAAATCATAGATTATTTTTTTGACGTGATGACGTCTTATCTATGAACGCCGGCTGCACGCACGAAAAACTGTCACGTTCCGCCTGAGCCGAGCGTGCAAGCGAGAGCGCGGAATGAGCGATAGAGAAGCACGAGATGTGCCGAGCGCTACCGAAATTTCCCACTACCGGTAAATTCCCAATTTTGCCAATACTGCCGGCAACGGCACATCTCTAACTTTATGATAGATGCCTCACTGACGCATCTTTCATAACGTTATCACGTAAAATTATCGTCCCTAAAATGATTTTGACAACTATATTTTTTACTGAAACTACCTAGAGCCAAGTGTGACAAATAATATGATAACTTTCACCCTCACAAGTCTAGTAATTTTTTCCACTTGTTTTGTACAAGACGTGTCAGGCCTTTTATTTCTGCTCACATTTTTGGAACGAAGTTCCTTACGGCAGGCTTGGAGGAGATAGGGATTTTGCTGCGCGACCGAACTGAAAAAAATGTGATAGTAAAACCGTAAGGATGACCTCGTTAAATAAAACCGTTAAATGAGACGTGCGCAAGCGCGACACTCGTATCCACAAGCGAGTAGAAGGAACTTCGTTCCTACCTGGTGTCCCACGACACCACATTTCTTTTTTATTTTATGTTTTCATATTTCATTTATTCATTAACAAAATACATTGTGTCTGAAATTAATTTACAATCGAAATAGTAATTGTTACATAAAAAAATAAATTCAGCAATAAACAGGTAAGTACATGCGTTTTAAAATTAACAATTCCAAAAAAATTACATTGCGTTATATCTCTCTTGTTCATTCAGATCACTGGTTAAATTACTACGGCTTTGTTACCAGGGTTACGGAATTATATAAGTATTAAGTACATATAGAACGGAAAATCCTGGGGTCCCGCGCAATATGCGTCCCCGTTCCCAATCCTCATTCTCGGCTTATCGCGTGTGTTGGAGCACAGGTAAATCCGTGCACAGGTCAATGTGTGTGTTTGCCACACACATTGACGTGTGCACGGATGTATAGTTTCGTTGTAGGCATAAATGATACATTGCTTCTATGAAGTGCCATACCTGTGCCAAGGGATAAGGGATGGAGGGCTAGACGTAAGCTTACAAATAGAAATTAAAATTGTTACCAGTAATAGGGGTGACGACAGGGTTAGAAAAGTATAATTGTCATTAGTCCGTCTTTTAGATTATCCAAAAAGAATGGACCCATATTTCCAGTTTGCCAAAAAAGTTAAAATTCAAAAAGATGCAAAGCGTCAAAGTTCCTGAATGGGGGTTTGCGACGTCACCTCTTTGTAAAAATCGTACTTAGCCGTGACGTCATGCGAAATTTTAATGCGCTGTATCTTTGTCATTTTTTGTTTCTTAGAGAAAATAATAAATACTTGTACAATATTTTTTAATAATCTGACCAATATATTATTTCATTCGTCATGCCTATTGTGAGTTTGAAGCACGATGTCGTTTCCATTTTTGGCTGGAAGCGGTAATTAACTTAATTTCATCATCGTAAATGACATTTAAATATTTCACTGCCAGTGATTTTAGACTCTATAGTAAAACAATCATTTTGTATTAAAAAGACTAGCTTTATGGACCCGATTTTTTGTGCAGCTGTTGAAAAGTACAACATTTCGGGCACTCTACCGCAGGGCAATGATCTGCACAACGTTTTTGATTTGTAATTTTTTATTTAGTCAAAAAAATAATAAATAAGTCTTTCATCCAAAAAAAATAATTGTAAAAAAATAAAGGATTATTTGTGAGGTCTGATTTATTCCAGCTAACCAACTAAGCCAACATTTGTGTATCTAAATGTACTAACATAGACTAATAAACGAATTGGCGGAGTTTCAGTTGGCGCAGTTTAAGTATTACATGTTAAACTGGAAAACAAGGCTAAATAACCTAAAAATAAAAGAAAAATGAATATAAACATAGATAAACTATAACATTCTGCGGTATGAACTAAAGTAAATCAAAAGTTTTTGAAAAAAAAAAGATTTTAAATGTCATGCCTTTTAAGAAAAAAATGTATGAATGGCTTGTTGACAAAAACGTTTACACCCTCAGACAATTGTTGGTCTACTAATATTTGCATGCTATTACTACAGTTACTAGCAAAACATGTTTGTTCTTTAATATTTATTGTTAGATCTATATTACCATGTTTTTAGCAAATAAAGCTATGATTATGAAAAAACGAATTTTTTTTGTACAAATTTTTTATTGTCAGGTCAAAGTTCTTTTTAAGACTGAGTTTCACGAATCAACTTTCATCTCCGTGATCAGACCTTCGACATCGTCTACATTTTATGCTTATCAAGACAAATCGAACGAATCCTACTCAGGAATTCATGTTGATCTCTATCTGAGTTCTGCCGAATATCTCTCAGCTCTATCATAAGAACTGCTCTTTTGACTCTATAATAGGTATTATATTGTCATTTAATTATAAGCAAAATTTCATCTCAATCGGTTAAGGATATAGCTAATTGAAAATTGAGGTGGCAGATTTTATTTAAACAAACATTATAAGCTTGTGAAATTATTTGAAAATAGACAATGAAAAAAAAACCGGGAACATTTTAAAGCTTATCTTTCAAAACATTGTAATTAATACTAAACAAAGTATATTATCTACACATGAGTTAACCAATGAGGGTTTAAGCTTTTGAATAAGAAATTGCGCCGTTTCGCCGAAAGCTTTTTAGAGTTAAACGAACATCGCCCTTTGAAATAAGTGAAATCGTTTCTGAAGATTTTCCAAAGGAATTCACGAGATTATTATGTTTATCATAATGTTACTTAAAACAATATGTTAGGTTTGTATATTGTTTTTGATGACATCCATGTCATAGTGGTCACCATGGTAGTCCGACACACAGAGGTTCTGTGTTCGATCCCCGGTCAGGGCAAGTTGGAAAATGACTTTTTTCAAATTGTTTTGGGTCTTGGATGTTTATTCATATATGTATTTGTTATAAAATATAGTATCGTTGAGTTAGTATCCCAAAACACAAGTCTCGAACTTACTTTGGGGCTAACTCAAGTTTTCAGTGTAATGTGTTTTGTATTGAAAGGGTAGAAGCCTAGGAGTCCCCGGTCCAAAAGATTCAAAAGATTCAAAAGATTCAAATGTTTATTCAGTAATTAGACCTTTACAGGCACTTTTACACGTCAATAAGTATAATTTATGTTACGTGTAAAGTATATTAAAATTTAATTTATTTTTTAAAGAAAAGCTACCGATACCAGCGCTTCGTAACGACCACTGCTGAGAAGAAACGCCGAAAGAAACTCATTTTCACAGTATTGGTCGCCTACTCGCCAGAAGGGCTTTGTCATATTATTATAATTGTCTTTTAATTAATAAATACTTATAATATAATACAATGTTGACACATTATAACATGTTATGCTTGCGAACAAGTAAACTAACATAAATTGCGTAATAAAAAATATTAAGTAGTCAAAAAAAGCGAAGCCGAGCTGACCAGTCCCTCCCGGCAGCACCCGTTCACGAGTTGACGCACGGATCAGCCATCGTTAAACTCAACCATATTAGAGGGAATCCAACGACCCGACCAACGACGCCACCACCGGATTGGACATTTTAGTGAGCATGAAAAACCCGAACTCGCAGACCTTGTCAAGAGAAAATATTAATTATATGTTGGTCACTTATTGATCGCAGAGCATTTACATGTTTTTACAGTAAGCTTATTATGGTAACAGAAAATGCAGCTATTTATGTTTATAGGTCCGATAGAAAGTAGCTCACAATAGGAACCTTACATAGTTAACGGTTAACAATTTATATATAAGATAGTGGTAGTTTAGTTCTTTCTTAGTGGTAGGTATTTCAAGTGGATTCTTCCATGCTAGTCTGGGCAGAAAAGAAAGAAATTGGGTGGGGCTGTGTCGGAACATACGGCACTTTGAGATGCTTCCAAAATCAGCTCGCTTGCTTGGAGACGAATATTGGGGTAGCCACATGTACCTTCTCCCCCTCTATGGTCTAACCCCCTCTTTCCAATGATAGCCATGATTTGTATTTTTATGGATCTTGCACAGTCTAAGGTAGACATATTGAACTTTTGTTTATATTTTTTTACAAATTTTATTTATTTTCAACAGCAAAAAGACAGAATGAAATTCCAAAAAAAAAATTACGTCAAGCAGGCAGGTGGCCATAAAACTGCAGTATAGCCAAATCATTTAAACTGTTTCGCCTTTTACTTTTCTACTTAGCAAGGTCTTTAGCATCCTTGAATGACTACTAACATTATTTAACAAGCTTTCTGAAACGGTTGTAAACCCATGTCAAAATTTAAAATACATGTTAAAAAAGTTTTATTGAATAATTCGTACTATACTATCAACGATTATTTAAGAGATAAAAACGCGTGGATACTGTCTATAAATTTTCCATTGCACTCCACACGTAAAACATAAGAACTGTATTCTCTGTAACAATAATTAACTTACTGTGAAACATGTTAATGCTCTTCATTAACTAATATTTCCTTTTGACGAGGTCTGCGATATTGGGCTTTTCATGCTCACTAAAATGTCCAATCTGGTGGTAGCGTCGCTGGTCGGGTCGTTAGATTCCCTTTAATATGGTTGAGTTTAACGATGGCTGATCCGTGCGTCAACTCGTGATCGGGTGCTGCCGGGAGGGACTGGTCAGCTCGGAGTCGATTTTTTGACTACTTAGTATTTCTTCTTATTACGTATTTTATGTTTGTTAACTCGTTCGCAAGCATTACATGTTATAATGTATCAACATTGTATTATATTTAAAGTATTTTAAGCTATTGTATAGCTTTTATCGCGGGCCTTGACGCGGCGACCAAATGTAGAAATTCCGTAACGGAAATAATACCTAACACTCGTCTAACGTCGTTTCAGTTCGTCAGACTTCGGCACGGTGTTTGTGTGCGTGCGACTGACAGTGTAGACACAGAGTACTATATATACTAGCCATTTGCACAGTACAGATCTATACAGTATTGTATCTTCGTACAAACGGTCGGAACGCAAGTCATACCTACGCGCCTCCTAGGTCAGCATACACTTGTTCCGTGACTCGGCGTACAAACAGTCGCCGTTGGGCCACAGTGGCGAACGGTGTGTTGTAAGCAGTGAGCGTGCAATGTGGGAATACATTTATTATATATTATCTTATTCGTGGAATAAAATGGCAAAACATAGACAAAATTGTGCTGTTTTTGGTTGCTTAAATACGTCATTAAAGCACCCAGAGATAATTTTTTTTAGGTTACCTCAAAACACCGAAAGGTAAGACAAAAAATAGTTTTTATATATGTACCTACTAGGACGTAATTTGTTATATTTTTATTCTGTAAAGTATTTCGTTTTTTCCACAAATTCAAATACCTGGATTTAAAAATAAATTAGTGGGTAAGGTGGAAGCAGTCACTTGTGTCAGTGACGTATCTCACCTAACTACGCCCTAAGCCCGCGATAAAAAAAAAACTAGTAGGTAGGTCGTCGTTTTCTAGGCTACATATCTTACTAATGTGGTACTTAGCTACTTACGTATATAAGTATTGAAGTAGAATATCATTAAAAGTTATTATAATGTTACCTACCTTTCTGGTAAGATTAACGTTAAGTAGGTACCTACCTATAATTTATTTTAAGTAAGATTTTGTATTAGGATTTTGATATCTGTAGGTAGCACATGCGATGATATGGTTGATGTTAAGTAACAACCGCAGTGTTTGGATATCGGATGGGTCACGATTATTACGATTTTCTCCGTGATGTATAAAGTAGGGATTGCAATCCGGCTTCATTTTCAATCTGACCGGATTGAACAAGCTGGAATAACTAAATTTTAATTTTTAACTGACATCAGAAAAGGATTTTTTTATGTATGTTCACTGATTATCAGAATGCGGATAATAATAAAGCCTTTCGTACTTCTCAGTCGAAGCGCAAATATTTTTCCGTCGCAAATTTATAAATAAGCATGTGTGTGATTTTTTTATTTAATCTACTAAAACTCAAAATAAAATAACACTTATTTTAATTTAACGCTTCCTTTTTCATTCACATTACAATCACGAAATTGTAGGCGGGCAGCCCTAGCGCACGCGTGGCGTAGGAATATTTTTCAAGGACAGCGCCGAGTGCGAATACTGTATGTCTCTATTCTGTGCCATTTAGTACCCGGCTAAAGTACACAGCGCCAGCACTAACAAGAGGAACTAATTGTCAGCTGGTTTAAAGTTGTGTGTCTTTTACAAGTTCTACAAGAGATGGCGCATTCATCACTGTGCCTCGTGCGTATATGTTATTTATTACTGACTTGTAATAGATGGCGATATTAATAATCAATCATGTTAAGGTCATGGAGTCAATGCACCAGCAGCGAGCTTTTTATTCCTTTCAAACACCTACTTATCGGTCGGATCCGGACGAGAGTACTAACTCACGCGGTTACGTAACGTCAAAAACACCAGTCGGTTGGATCCGGCGGCGTTACCCCGTGCCGTCCCCGGGGGACATCACATAATTTTTTCTTTCAAAAAATTATGTATATATGTTAATCATAACAAATAATTGTACTTCAACCATGTTTCTAAACTAAAATAAGGCAAAATCTGACCCAACGATTTCGTTTGGTTTCTATACAGCCGCATAACGTTATGCGGCTGAAATTCTTTCATTTTCTTCCATTTTCTTGAAGTTCTTTCATTTGATAGTAACTATAATATCAATATTATTTTTTATGGTTCCGTACAAAAAAGAAAAAACGGAACCCTTATAGTATCACTCGTGCGTCTGTCTGTCCATCCGTCTGTCACAGCCGATTTACTCCAAATCTACTGGACCAAATCAGGTAAAATTTGGTAGGATAGTATTATCCTATGGCTCAAACACATATGTGTAAAGTAAATAAATATTTTTATTAAAATAAGGGTCATTTTCGAGGGACAAATTAGGAATTTAAAAAATCTCCGAAACTACTGAGCCTAAAATTTTGAAAAAAGTACAAAATGTTGTTCATTCCTTGTAGATTACAAGAAACATAATAAAAAAATTCTATAAATTAAAAATAAAGTGGTAAACTCAATATAATTCGTTCACTTACGGAAAATCTTCGGCATTGTACGGAACCCTCTCCCGCGGGTTAAACTCGCACTTGGCTGGTTTTTTTTTAAATAAATAGTGTGACTTGGCAATTGTACAAGGCAAAAGAATGTACATCAAACAAAATCTATCTATTCCTACGCTCTGTGCTTTTATTTGTTTGAAGGTTATTTATTATACGTTAGACTATTTTAATTACTTAGTAGATTATGTTGGAGAAGAGTATGTATGAAGGAGCTCGGTGGCCCGCTGGGAGTGTGCTCTCGCAAGTAAAGCTGACACTAGTGAAAATGCTGACACTAGTTTTGGACACTTACACATACGAAAAGCAAGAAGCAAGCTGAAGATTATGTTGCTGCGTGCGATTATCAAGTCACTCTATTAATTAAAAATAATTGTAATATTGATATTATATCAACTATAAAATATTGGCTAACTAACAAGGTATCACTTTATGACAAATTGATTCGATAGCTGCTCCCACAGGGTAGGTTACCTATCCTAGGTTTGGTTCACATTCGATTAAAACTTTTTACGGCAAAAGAACAGCGTTATGTAATGTTTTTGTTGGGATCATGTTTACAAAAGTATCGATAGTCAATATCAAATAATTATTGCCAATCACTGGAACAAATTCTTAGAAAGAAAAAATAAAAAAGGATGAGCGCCATCTGTCTTGAGTAGAGAGTACTATGGGACGACGTGATTACTAGAAGTTCCGATTGAATATGACCGAATTTTGTTGCAAAATTTCGAGAGATAGCGCTTTTCATTTGGAACAAACAAAAATCTGATTTAAACCTAAGAATAAAACCAAAAAGTTGGAACTTATTTTGAAATGAGGTAAGTAGTGCCATTTGTTAACATTTTTATGTAACTAAAAGTAAAATGTATGAGACTGACAAGTCATGGTGTAGACCAGCTGCTCATAATAAAAAATCCTGAATAACCTACATGTATTGTAAGATAATAAAAATATTTTAAACGATATTAACTTCTCATTTATTAATTAAAAGAAAAAAAAATACTGCATAAAAAAAAAAAAATTATAATTGCATAAGTTGATAAAAAATGCTATGCAATAGCTTTACCGCGGCAGTCCCCGAGTGCCACACGTCTTTTTTATTATTAAAAAAAAAAATAACAATAATATGAGCAAGCCCTTCTGGCGAGTAGGCGACTAGTACTGTGAAAATGAGTTTCTTTTGGCGTTTCTTCTTAGCAGTGGTCGTTACAAAGCGCTGGTATCGGTAGCTTTTCTTTAAAATAAATTAAATTTCAATATAAACTAAGGTAATTACAATATATAATATGTAAAAGTCTAATTACTGAATAAACATTTGAATTTTGAATTTTACTTTGTCTCTTGAATGACTGTAAGTCCGGGATTCAAGTCACAGGATAGCATGTGAATAAATAAAATAAATAAAAAAACTTGAGAGGTGTCAAGGGACACCCGGATGGAACGAAGTAAAATATAAATAGGTCTAAATTACATTCAAACTCTTTTGTGCGTTTTAAGTTTTTATTAACTTCACAAATTTGAATAAAAAAAGAGTGTCGTTACAACTTTTGGCCTTAATTTTTTCCGTCTAGCTCCCTTTCGCAACGCGCGATAAGAAACTTCGTTCCAATACATATATAGGGACAACTAACACTGATTTAGCTTGTCCCAAAGTAAGTTCGATCTTTAATTTTTATTTCTTTTTAGTAATCTACCATTATCTTTTATTACAGGAAGTTGATTCATATATCATCATATGCTATCATTCTTTAATAAAAATACCAAATAATATTTTTCATATTTTTCACTCAATTTTACTCTCTCTCCCACTTCACATTAACATAAAAGAATTTTCGGCCAGTCTAATATTTGAGTGAGGCTCCCGTACAACAAACGTAATTTTTTATACAATGTAGAAAGGACATAACCATAATAAATTGAACCACGAGCTACACTAGATAACTATAGTATAATGAGATTAAAATAACAGACAAAAAGCAAATTTTTGTTTGTTTTTCGTGTGTCAGATTTTTCAGGCTGCCTAAAGGCATCTGTCATAGCTTGACGACTGGCATACAATGATGACAGCCGGGACCAACGGCTTATACGTGCCTTCCGAAGCACGGAGGAGATCGAGAAATTTTTGTATCACTTGTGGTCACCCATCCAAGTGCGGACTGCGCCCGGTGTCGCTTAACATGCGAAAGCGCTAGTCATGCGCACTCCCGCCGGGCCACCGAGCTCCTCTAGCAAAAAGCAAATAAGAATTCGACTTTCCCATACAAATTGCCCGGGCGGCTGTATTAAGGGAATTCCAAATTTTTGTTTCGTTTTCGCTCTCCTTCGTGCACGAGTCCGTCTCGAACTTGGCCGGTAATATTTTTTATCTTCTCACATCACTTGCAGCTTCGGTTCTTCAAAAATTAAATCAATTACTATGGCTCCATCAATAAATGAATTAAACGGAATACCTCCAAAAAACATCCTTAGCACCTTGCATCGATTTAGTGGCTGCGAAGTAAAACAGAAATATTTCTTACTCGTCATCTTCAGCCAAGGGAGGTCGCCGAAATCCGGATTCCGTCTTCTTCAAAATGGACTTCTTTTCTAGTTTGGTTCAGCTGCATCGGTCGCCATGCAATAACAAATGATGTTTGGTCACGCAGTGGGTTGATGTCGGTGTCCATTAGGTAGCGTTGTGGTTAGGAGTGGTGATGGAAACACGAGAGCCGTTGATTATATTTATTCCATCTATTTAAACCTACTCCTTACATAGTGACGACTCTCACTCTATTGACTACATCTAAAGCTTATATACTATTATGAGTCTGTTATCTTAAGGCTTCCAACGTTTACCTGAAGGCAACTAGCACGTATTACATATTTTCACGTTACTATGATAAGCAACTATTTTGCATATCATCACGTTACCACAACGTGATAAACGTGGCCTTTGAGTCTTGCGGCCCTGGGCTCTGTCAAAGCCACAAGAGCCAAAATGCTCTGCCTGCCTCATTAATAATAAACTAGTTTAGAGCCTTTATCTGATACATTTGCCTCGAGCTTCAGATGATAGTTATATACGCTACTAACTTCAAAGCCAATTCTCTAGATTAAACCTTTGTTAGACAGTTTAAGCTGAATTTGTCCTAAACCTTCCAAATGGAAGCTGTCTCAATTTTAGGTCTGGTTATTTTAAAAAATAGGTACCTACACAACTAATGAAATGAAAGAAGGGCATTCTGTCTAGTGAATAATGGAGGATTTGAAATTGAACAATTGTGAACTCGCGAACCCCACACCTCAGTAACTCTATCAATTTGCATAATGTCCGAATTTATAATTTACTAGCTGCGCCCGCGGTCCTACCCATGCCTAAAGTAGCCTATGTATGAATCTAGGGTGTCAGCTTCCTGCATTCCAAATTTTATCAAGATTGGTCCAGCCGTTTGCGCTTGAAGAACAAAACTCACAAAACTTTCCCCTTTATAATATTAGTGCGATATTGGCCATATGTACACGCCTACCAAATTTCATGAAGCTCCGATCAAAGATACTCAAGTTATCTTCGAACAAACCTACATACATACGATGTTCAAGACAACTTGCAGAACTTCGCTCGGTTGTTTAGATATTTCTCTTTTATATTATACTAGATGATTCCAGGTTACGAGCCCATCTCTTAACTCCTTTAGCATAGATTTATGGGCAGCTCAGTGGGAAAAGCATTACTAGCATCATCATCATCATCAGAGCATATTCGAAATGAGGCGCATTACGAGTATTAGCAATTATTGCGCAAATTAAGCAACCCGAGCGTCGTCCGCATTTTAATGGGTCTCACGAAACATTGTCCAGCAACACAAGTACACAAAAATTATCTAGCTCCTATGTGCTCGTCATCTTTGTATGGCAATCTTTAAGCTTCATTTCAGATGCCTTTAGGCAGTTTGAAAAATCTTAATGAAAGACAGTACTGTCATATAAAAAACCAAAAAAATTGACTACTTTGGTACATATAAAATTACACGTAAGGAAAACAAAACAGTGTGACTACTTCGATAATTTGAGCAGTCCCAAAAGTTCCACCTAGTTTGTTCTGCCAATAGGACTACTGGGATTCGTTTCCCATAGACCTATCAGTAGAACTACTGGAAAAATCAGGCCCAGCAATTCTTCTAGTAGTATTATTCATGTAACAGATTCAACTATTTCTGGTGCATCATTGTGAGTTGTTGGGCAAACTGAAAAAAAAGACTACTTACAGCTTTCAATGTAGATAGGACAGGACTGTATGTCCATGGGATAGAGTTGAAATTCCATCTGGCAGGCGATGATGGCGTGCATCCTCGCCGCGTAGCGCACCGTCTGGTTCCTGTACAATGTCACTGAAGAAAATTTGTGCGTCAACTCTGCGATCTCTGTGAACATAACAATATTCCTACTGATATACGGGGTGGGAGATATCAATATCATATTTATTTATTTATCTTTGGATGTTTGAATCACTTGATAATTCAATTGTGTCTTTCCATTTTATAATAGTTGATGACGTCAGATAATTTATTTACTGTACAGATAAGTTTAGTGCCTCTTCTTAAGCATGTGCTGGAGAAGCGACAACAAACTCTCCTGCAGGATTTTCTTCGAACACGTCAGAAATTTCAAAATGTGGACCAAGAACAAAACATTGCTATGACATAATTATGAATTAACATGATGTCATATCAGTAAAATTGAAGTGTGAAATGAAGGGTTCAGGCCACGTGTCGTAAAACCTATTGTTCTGGTGCATTGGAATACTGATTTTCATTTCTTTTTTTTTTGTTAACAAAAACTTCAGACTCGGCACCAATGATGTTTGACTAATATTATTAATACAAAAGTAAGATTTGTTCATTATCAATATTTCACAAGGTCTTCCAATGATTCTTAATGTTTTGCACTGGACTTAGTCTAACCAAATCGGTGAACGTTATCTTTTTGTGATCAAAAGCTTGCTTTACTTACTTTGATGGTCATTGGAAGATGTTTAGAAAGTGGGATAAACTTCAACGTAGCTTATTCCTTTATTCATAATTATACTTAAGGGGATACTTAAGTTTTTTGGGGTCCAGCAAATGCAAATTATTTATTTAAAATAAATCATTTGCAAGGAAACAGAGATATCATTTGCGAAAACCGGCCAATTTAGGCTAATGAGCGTTCTTACTTTAAAATGTAAACAGTTCTTAAAACAGTTTGTAGGGTTATAAGCTAGGTCAAGATAAAGTTTTAAATACTATCTCGCGTATCCTTTCAAATAATTTATTTCAAAAAGGGGCAGCACTGGACCCCGAATAATTCAAGTATCCCTTTAATACGTCATTCAATATTCCATTCCTTCGTAATTTAAAAGACACGTAATACTTATACGTATAGATAAACTAACGATATATTTTCTTTTATCCATTTGATTTTATTTATAATTTAAGTATTTGTTTTTTTTACCAATTTAAAGTCTCCTTTCTACACTAGACCTCTGTACATTATGTAAAGTGTTAAGGTTGAAATCCATCATCATAATTTCAATCAGGTTTTTTTGAGTCTCATGACGCTGACGCATGACGCCAAAAAGCATGACGCTGTTTGTACTACCAGAGTCATTCGTGAATTTTGATCAAAGCAGCCACAGGATTTGGACTATCCTCTCGCTGGCCGGACGGGTTGGAGAGGTCACACTGATGTTTATAAGCTTTGTTTAGCTTGTATTTCTTTAGTCTCCTTTTGCAATATCATTTGATTACCTACTCCAATCACTTGTACAGTTCAACCGTCAGACCGGTCGAAACGCTCTGAGGTTTCGAGTGCGAATTTTACCCAAAAGCCTGTGTCTGCTTCCTGGTCGAAATCAACAGACTTTTTGAATACCGGGTCACCTTCTACAACATCCACGGGTAGACTTGGAGTAGTCCACCTAATTTTAATGTCCTTTTAATGCTTCACCTACTTTGAATGCCCTTTTCGTAGAACCTCATACAGTTATGCCCAGAAAAGTTACTCAGGTACGGTATTGCTGATCATACTCAGAATAATCATGATTTTTTGTTCAAAGATCATCTTCGTCAAGCATGCGAAATATACAATAAACTTATATCCAATTAATTATTAAGTGCCAGATAAATCCAGTGATCGTGGTTAAAATCTTGTGGTTTCCAATCTCTAAATGTACAAAATTTGGACCTACATGTACAAACGTGAGTGGCTCAGCTGGGCATGATGTGCAAGGAGTTTATAAATAATGGAAATTAAAAATATTGACGGCCAGATATGAATGATCTTAAATGGTAATGCTTAATTTAATTACTTCTAGTGCAACGAGTTTATACAACAGAAATCCAAACTAATAAGAGTTGTTATCATCATTTCAGCCGCATAACGTCCACTGCAGGACATAGGCCTCTCCCAAGGATTTCCAAAATGACCGATCTAGAGCGGCCTGCATCCAGCGCTTTCCAGCGACCTTATTCAGTCGTCAGACCACCTTGTGGGTAAGTGTCCTACGCTTCGCTTGCCAGTACGTGGTCGCCATTTGACAACCTTTTTGCTCCATCGGCCATCGGGTCGTCGCCCTTGGTGTCCCGCCAACTTCCACTTCATCGAACTAATCCGCTGGGCTATGTCAGTGGCTTTTGTTCTCCTATGAATTTCCTCATTTCTGATTCAATGTTGTAGGGAAACACCGAGCATAGCCCTCTCCATAGCGCGTTGAGTGACCTTAAGCCTCCAAGAGTTGTTTTGATTGAATTTATTTGCAGTGCCTTTGGATAGATGAGCCTTTTCACCACGGTACTTTGAGAGGCTTGCGTGGTGATACAGATCCAACACATAGAGGTCCTTTGGAGAAGTTAATGTTATGTGTAGTTCCCACCAATACTCATTCATGGATATACCAATGAAAAATACACCCTTGAACAGATTTCGACATGAGAATGATCTATTAGAAGAAAAATAATAAGTTTATGGAATGGTGATGGGAAGAAATGATGCTGGGCTATTGCAATATAAACTATGTCACCTGCCATTATCACTATAACTGATTATTGTAGAAGGTGGTGCCTTGGCACCCACCCACAAGATGTGCCCTCAAAGTAATCGACGATAAAAATTGCCGGCTAAATACATTTTCTTTTTATTAATATTCTTCGATTCATCTATCTGTGACATTATCTAATAAACACGTAAACTGAATCAAATTATTGAACTAGCAATGTTAATAGGCCAGATTAATGATTTATTTGTTTGACAAAAGAAAATATGATGATTATGATGATGAATGATGATGATGTGTTAAGATCACATTTCTCGGCGTCAATCAAATGTTTTGTAAATCTCCATAGTGTATAAGCTCCTTGGTGCAAGCGTGGTTTCACCTTGCTGTGCCCTGTGAGTGAACTATAAAGTTAGACTCCTACCGGTCGATGGTTGGCGGTAGTGTAACGCTCCTCCTAAAATTAAATATAATTTTAGTTATATTTTCTTGCTTCAGTTTAATATATTAGGTAAAAATAAATAAGGCCAAAAGTAAAAAAAAAAGTAAAAAATCATCTTTGGACATCACTTGATAATTGTCAATTTTTTTCTTCTTTCGGTTTCTTAATAGGTAGTTGTTGACGTCAGATCATTTACTTACAACTAAGTTTACTGCCGCCTCCAAAGCGCAAGTACAGAAGAAGTGGTAACAAACTGTACTGCAGCGTTTTCTCCAAAAAACGTCAACTTCCAATTATACTGATATTAAAATTAGACACGTGGACTGAGAATACATCTTTATGTCATAATTATTAATAAGGAATGATGTCAAATTTGAAATTAATGTCAATTTTTAAATAAAGTACATGTACCGATTGTATTGTAATTATGACATTAGTGAGTGTACAAATACAAACCTTTAAGAGGGATGCGCCAAGTTCAAGCTAGACTTTTGGCGTTAAGATAATCATCGGTTCCGTATTAAGCCTTCTCACAATTACGTACATTAAAAAAAAATAGTTATAATTCGTTTGTATGCCTTGATTTAGCGGCACATCACGATCTGCCCAGGCAGATCTCAATCCACCCATTCTACGTACTTAAGTAAACAACCTGAGGCTATCTCTTCATAATTTAAATTAGTAGCAAGTCTTTAATAAAACTTTTCTAATACTTCAAAAGTTGAATATTAAAATAATATACTTAAGACTTTGACTGCGTGCTTTAAGAATTCTATTTATTTTTTTCGACAAAATATTAAAATTATTTTTTAACAAGTCTGTATTTTTCTTGTAAGTTTTAATTATAGTTGCTATGTTGAAGTTTCAAAATATTTTAAAAACACACAATTATAATGAAGTATTTAAGTATATAAGTAAGTTATAATGATATAATTGTAGCATTATGTTAACATTATTGTGAATCAACATAATTTCACTTTTCGTGTTTTGCCATTGCCTAAAGTCCGGGGAACAAGTTTATAAAGATTTTAATCTGCTTAATCTTAAATCGAAAAATTCGAATTATAATCTTTAAAACGATTTTCTATTCTACTAGTTTTTACCCGCAACTTCGTCTGCGTAAATTTAGTACTATGTAATAAACACTATTTTTATATAGCAAAATAGGCTTCTCCGTACAAAAGTTCCATACCCTTTTCATTCCCTTAATGGATCATTCTGGAGATAAAATCCATGTCCCTGGGTCTCAAAAAATATCCAATCCATACCAAATTTCATCAAAATCGGTTCCTTGGTGAAGGGTGATGAGGTAACAGATAAGACAGCGATACTTTTACATTTGCGTCGCCTTACTTAAAACTCGTATAACTCCACTATACCAGCCTTTTAAAAGATATTTAAATAAAAGTTACATGAAAAAAGAACATGGCAACAGTGTTCAAGAAAACTCTCTTTTTTAGCAAATTTTGTACTAAACCATTTATTAAAAAAAAAAAATATTTAGATTGGATTACCCTTCATTCGACATGATGGAATACAATTTATCTATCTTTCTAAATATTCAATTAAGATTTTGCTGAATTTCGTCGACGCGACGTCGTCTGTCGGCCATTTTGAACAAACGCAATTCGCTGATTGGCTCATTGATAGTTTTTTGATGTTGATTTTGACAGTTTATTTCCCAAGAACTATGCAGATTTATACACAATTGATATTATACAAAATTATACACAATTGAAAAAAATGTTTCATTACTATTTTTGATACCAAAATCTAAAAATTTCTAAGAGTTGTATTTATCTGAGTTTGGAGTTAAGCGGCACATATATAATATAAGAATGGATAACAAAAGTAGTCACTTCATTGGCAACGTATTTAATGCACCAGGCCACTCAGAAAGTATTGCGAAAGAAAGTTTTTATGTGTGTGAGGCTGGCCAGCTATTTTGATAATATAATTATTTATAAGTAAAATTTTAAATTAGTCCGCAAAAAATTTGAAGGGACATTTTAAAATTGGAATGAAACTAACATTCCAATTTTAAAATTTCCCTTCAATTTTTTTGCGGGCTAATTCAAATTATCGTGTCTCATTGAAAGATTTTTACGATTTCGAGTGTCATCTGAAACCGGATGAATTGTACGATAGGCCTCAAATGACATTTATGGGTGAAAACCCTTTCAAGGCAACCGTGTATCGTTGGTATAACGAATTCAATCGCGGTCGACTAACTTTGGGGCTCAACCCCCAAAGTTAGCATATATCGCACGCATAGCGAGCTTTTTCAATTTGACTGTCTACTTAGTTTCAATTCCTTTAGGGAATCAAAGAAGCATCAACGCTGAATGGTATACTACCAAATGCTTGCCAGAAGTTTTCCCTGTTGTGAGCAACAAGCGACCAAACACAGGGTTCCGCGGGCTACTGCATCACCACGAAAACGCGCCCGCCCACACCGCGCTCAAAACGATCCCACGTTTTGAGCGCGGTGTGGGCAGCTTGCTGGACAGCACGCCGGTCAAACTCCTGAGTCACCCTCTTGACAGCCCTGACCTAGCATCATGTGACTTCATTTTATTCCCGAAAATAAAAAAATCTGCTTAAAGGGATACAATTTTCGTCGCCGGAAAATGCGCTGTCAGCGTTTGAGCAGGCTATAAACGAGGTGCCCGCAGCGGACTGGAAAAAGTGTTTCAAAAATTCGTTCAGACGCATGATACTTTGTATAGAAGCTGGTGGAAAGTACTTTGAAAAGATTAAATATAAAAAAACACCATTAAAACGCTATTTTTTATTTTCGCAAAACTTTCTGAGTGTCCCAAAATTAAAATGGTACCTTCAAAATCCATAATAATATGACAAAGCTCTTCTGGCGAGTAGGCGACCAATACTGTGAAAATGAGTTTCTTTCGGCGTTTCTTCTCAGCAGTGGTCGTTACGAAGAGCTGGTATCGGTAGCTTTTCTTTAAAAATAAATTATATTTTAATATACTTTACACGTAACGTAAATTATACTTATTGACGTGTAAAAGTGCCTATAAAGATCTAATTACTAAATTAAAATGGTACCTTCAAAATCCATAATAATATGACAAAGCTCTTCTGGCGAGTAGGCGACCAATACTGTGAAAATGAGTTTCTTTCGGCGTTTCTTCTCAGCAGTGGTCGTTACGAAGAGCTGGTATCGGTAGCTTTTCTTTAAAAATAAATTATATTTTAATATACTTTACACGTAACGTAAATTATACTTATTGACGTGTAAAAGTGCCTATAAAGATCTAATTACTGAATAAACATTTGAATCTTTGAATCAGCCAGGCCAAGTAAGAAAATAAAAAAAGAACGTGAGATTACCCTTCGGGTACGGAACTCTTAAAATGAACGTGGGTATCGTGGAATACTCGAACCTTTTGGAACGGAGTTACTTTTGTAGTAGACTATTAATTCGTGACGGAAAAATCTTACACTTTTTTATTAATAATAATAAATAAAAAAAAAAATTGCGTGTGCAGGTTTTGAACCGGGAACATCGACCATCTAAAGTCTACGCTCTCCAAACTGAGCTATTGACGAGATTTTTTCGTGACAGACGTATCTTGCAAAATTACCTTTCAATTTATTTCGTGACGGAAAAATCTTAAACTTTTTTTCGCCTAGTCCACCATCCGCCAAGTCCGTACCGTCCGAAAAGGAACTTCATTCCGATAATGTTAAACTTTTAACATTCGCATTCTCCAAGTTACTATACAACGTGGAAGGGACAGACAAAACACAAAAAAAAAAACGGCCTTCCCATACCGTATGCAGCCGCCCGGGCAATTTGTATGGGAATGTCGAATTTTTTTTGGTTATTTGGTTGTTATTTTAATTTCATTATACTATAGTGATCTCGTATAGCCCGTGGTTTAACTTATTAAGGGTATGTCAATTCTACGTTGTATAGTATCGTAAGTATAGCTTATTACAGGTTTGAAGCTTACGTAAAGGCTAATTTAATCTGTGTAATTTTCCCTAATAAAAAAATACAAATAAATAATTCATTCCATTTATTTATTTCAAGCTATTATGTGTCCCCTAATTGTTCGTTCCATTACAATGGACAAACCTTTCTAGATTTTATCTCTATGTAATTCACAACAATTTCTTTTTTAATTTTTTTGGATAGGAACTATTCAACGAAGGTAAATTTGTACCTGGCATGTTATAATGTTTGAAAAGTGTTCGATATAAAACACTGGTTTTGTTATGACAACTTCGTATATGCCATCTGAAAAAAGAAACGTCTAATCCCGTTCAGGATATTTTGGATTTCCTCGATTCCACAGCAACCTACGCTTCGCAACACTGGTTATGGGCTAAATGCGTATCCAGATAATACGCCTACAATAAAAGAGGAAATAAAATATCACGCAAGTACGACAAAAAAGTACAAGTTATTTTGATTGCCCATACCGCCGTTTTGAGGAATGTCTACGGTAAGGATCGAAAACATCGGTAGAGAAAATTATGATTCCTGGCGTATAAAGGTACATGCAATTTTAATAAAAAAAGAACTATGGGATTACGTAGATGGAACAATACCAAGGCCAGCAGACGTCGCAAAGGTAGCGATATGGCAGTCGTAAGATACGAAAGCGAGGGAAGCCAGGAATTCATCCTTGTTCAAGCAGCTCACCTTATGTAAAATGAACGAAGGTGATGATGTACACGTGCTTTTATCAAATTTTTTCGATGCGAAAAATAAACTCCATTATATGGATATTGATATTCATGACAATTTAGCGTCGATTATGTTATTGTACAGTTTACCATCGAGTTTTAAGAGTTTTCGTTGTGCGATAGAGTCGAGAGATAATTTTCCGGATACTGAAATTTTAAAAATTAAAATTACCAAAGAAAATAATGCAAGGCATAAGGCTGGAACTGATAATTAAGTCTTTATAGCAAAAAGCAAGGGTCTAAATAACAAAGGAAAGTAAAAAGTCGACGCAAAAGAATTTGAATTGCATTGATTTATGATGAAATGTTTTAAATGTCATAAACTGGCCACAAACCTTCGGAATGCAAACTCAAGAAAGAGAAGCAAGATAGTGTAAAGAATGTACCTTCTTATGGAAAATTTAACTTAGCTACAAATCAGAGTGCTCCCGTACAAGGTACAAGTACAATAAGATTATTTGTATGTAATGATGACTCTAAGCGTGTAGTTGAATTACCAAATACGTTGTTTGTTCCTGATTTGAGATCTTATTTAAATCTCGGATGCTAAGATCACTGATAAATGTTTCAATGTAACATTTAGGAACGACAGTGCTGTAGTAACTGATTCCAATGGGAATGTTTAGCTAGTTGCAAATATATGTACACTGTGAGCTGAAGACCTCACAAGTCATCCCGAACCATTAAAGTTTATCGGATAAAAAAGTTGTTCAGACAAAAAGATACTTTATAATAAAGACAACAAAAACTGTTTATGAAAATTTTAAATATTTTTTTTTATTGTCTGATATATGTTTTTATTTTTAAATTTTTCAACTCCCATATTTCCGCCATTTCGAAAAACGGAATCTACAGAAATCTTATAATCTTCTAACCTTCTCACAAACCTGTAGGCTACAGCCGGACAGACGAACAACCGCCGCACAAAAGCATTTCTGGTTAATCTCGAAACCAAGACGCTTCGCTCGCTCGTTTGAAAGTATATCCTCCTAAATGGCTATATTGACTTTAATATCGGCGCGGGCAGGCCTGTGTCACTCCACGTTTAGGTATTGAAAATATACCTACATTATTACTTATTGCGCAGCGACCACTTTGAACAGGAAACTTCAGTTACATGAATCGTTTGTCCAGAGTAATAAAAATGAAATTGGCTAGCAATTGATGTGAGCAAAGCTACCTAAATTAAACCCTAGCGCTAACCACATTGAGTAGATATTTCTTTGAATTTATGGTAAGACTTCTGTACGTAGTACTAGTGTTTATTCTGTGGCGTGGTCGTCCCTCCAAGCTCTCATGCCGGAGTTTTTGGCGGGAAGTCAAGAGGTTCAGTTGGAGTTTGCTTTTAATTGTTTTGCAAATTGATTCTAATGGACTTTATAATATGAAATTAATGTTATAAATGCTCATGCTCGTTTACAATATGTAAAATGTTTAAAATGGACACTCATAGTGCGGCTGTAGTGTTATTTATTTGCGGAATGTGGTGAGCGTCTTTAGGCGCCGTCCGCCATTCAATCAGCTATGAAACCAGTGGGCTCGAATAAATTTGTCGCCAGAAGCTCCTATGAAGCAATCAAAAGGACCTGCACCAACCTTTGATTGTATAGTTTGGGTTAGGGTAGGTAGGGGAATAAAGAAGCGAATAAATAAAGATGGGCTCTAAAGGACTAGTATCCAGAGCCGTAAAATAAATAAATTTAAAAAACAAAGTTTCATGCCGCCGCCCGCCACTAGCCCGGTAGCGGGCATAGGAATGGAAATTTTTTTGTATGCATTTGTAGGCTTCGGATTTTAGGGTCTTTGACATTTTTTTGTTTCTCGGTGAAAAGAAACAATACGTGTACAGTATTTTTTAATAATCTAACCGATGGGCTAAAAACTTTTTCAATTCGTCATGCCTATTCATATTAATTAATATAATTAGAGCATTATTTTTTAATTCACATTTTTTCACATAATTCACTAAAAAGTACCTACCTATGATTAAAGTAAACAAAAATAAAGCTAAACTTATATCTTTTATTACACATAAATAAAAAAGCCCTGGCAAATCTCTGCCCCATGGTAACGTGCCCAGAAGGCTGGTAGCATTGCCACGTTGCTTGGAAATACTTATCTTTTAAACCAAAGCTTTATCTACAGATGAAGGCCAACCATCTGGTCTCGCGTGACTTCAGTCAAATTTCGGGCGACGGGGTTATATATTTTATGCGCCCACAGACAAAATTAAAAACCGACTTCACCACCAAACTATACAATCGATTTAGATAAAAATTTTATGGGACCACTTGAGACTTGGGAATGCCCTTTCAAACAAAAAGAATTTTCCAAATCAGTCCGGGCGTCTTATTTGGTGAACATACATAAAAAAGAATCAAAAGATTCCGAAACCTTGTCCTTTTTTGAAGCCGGCTAGAAGCATGTTTATGGTGAACGTACATTTATCTAAGCCGAACGCGTCGATTCCATCGAAGTTTTAAGGCCTCGCATATCTATCCGCACCGAAAGAATTCTTTACTCCCGTCGCATTGTAATTACATGTGAATTGTGATGAATCTTGACGAGATTTTTATTGTCAGTGCTTTATTAATCAATTTTGTTAAAATCACTCATTTTTGTAACATTTAAAATATATCGAAGTAGTTACTTGATCGCATAACTCTCGTTGCTCTTACGCACACACATGTCATTTTCGAAATGCAGGCATTTCGATCGATTCGATCGCATCACCCGCGCCGAATTTGATGACTTTATCTGAATTCGTCTAGGATATCTGTGTTGCTTCCAGATTCGGACGATTCCACGCGGTTAGGTGTGCGAGGTTTCATAGGATTTCATATAAAGGATTCTAAAATTCGTTTCGTCTGGCTCGTTCGACGCGTTCGGCTCGGATAAGTGTGCGTTCACCTTTACACGTTAGAAAACACCTAAATATATGTAGTTAAGTAAAATATAAACGTTGCATATATTCTCACAAAGTTTGTTTAGAAATAAAATTAAAGGAGATTCGGGCGGTATTGTTGTAACGCAATATCAAATTAATTTAATTCAAAGTAACACTATATAAACTTTTAGATGTTTTGACTTAACTTCTAAGAACCAGTCACATTGAAATAGATTAAATTACTTATTCTTAGTTCCAAGAATTTCGAATCTAAGAAAATATCAATCATCGTAAAATATATTTGGGTATCGAATATAATATAATGAATAGATTTAACGATCATAAGCGACATATGTATTGTTAAATTTAGAAGTTTTCTAATCTTAAAGATAATAATAATAATTCCGCAGGGCAGCTTGTGGCGAGCTGTCGGTGAGTAACGACACCACGGACCCGAGTGCTCCAGAGAGCCGGTCAGAGCCCTCGTCCCCGACGCGTCTCCGTCGGTCGGAGTGGAGACCCAAGAGGGCTCGCAGGGCTCTCAGCTCTGCATTGCCTTAATTGGCCGTACAGAGAGGTTTCGTTAGAGCTGTTGCTCCAAGGGTGGAAGTCTTAAAGGGCATAACGTTGCAAGTAACTTCGGAGAAAGCGCAGCACACCTCTCGAAACCCCTGAGTCGCTTGCACTGGTGTTGCTCCTTTGCCGGCAATTATTGTGGGCACGTTTGAGGGGCCCATCTAGTGGGCGGCTAGCCACCACCTGCCTGCAGATTATGGCATGTCCTATTGCAACATCCCAGCATCAGTCCATCCCAATCTTATTCCATAACCCAAGCAACCCCCCCCCCCACCCTTTTTATTGCAATAGATCTTTTTCCAGCCGAAACCTATTCAAGGGTACACATTGAATAGGTATATTCAGGAATGGGTTTAGTGGGAGTGCCATATAATAACAACTTCCCCGAAGAGCCTCTGCGTGTTGGATCTGTATCCCATGCAAGCCACTTAAAGGACCGGGGTGAAAAGACCCGTGAATCTTAAGGAGATACATAATAAAGATAATAAAACGTAAAAAAATAGTACTATAATAACCTCCTAAAATCACGACCGATTTCAATGATAAAAGAACCTAAAGTTTTTTTTTTTACAATAATATACTTAAATCTATGTAGGCATTATCATTAAAATTTTTCATTATGTGTAAGTTGCTGACCGTGGCTTAACCGTGCCTCCTGAATTGCGGAGAAGATCGAGATATTTTTGCTAGATAAAGAATTAATTTTTACTCGCGTTATGTAATCGGAAAGGTGCTGCCACCATTTGGTAGAAAATTGAGTTTGAAGATTTGACATCCATACAACCGAAACTATTTTTTTAAGAGAACACATAAAGTGCAGCCCCCAATTGAAATAAATAATTTGCAAAGAAAAAGAGAATTTAAAATGTTGTCTTGACCAATAATTAGATAACCCTCCAAACTAATTTATGAACTACTGTTTATAGTTAAAAGTTTTCTTCGCAAAAAGTGGACGTTTTTCGATAGTTCATGATCCCAGTAAAAACAAGTTTCGGCATTGTGTTTGTCTATTACTTATACATAAGTACATTAATTGTAATCGTAAAGGTGATCCCACAATGCCGTCATAAAACATTTTTCATCTCATCTACTCAAAAAACAATGTTTTCATCCCAAAACATTTGGAGCTAAAGTTACTGGTTATTCTCTCGGGACTAAAAAGTGAAAAATAAGATCTCTAGGGATTAAAACCAATTTGGAAACTGAACACGAGTGTAATCTATGTAGAATCAAAAATAATGTTGGCAGTCCAGCTAAAACAAAGAAGAATTTTGTTTTAAAATAAAAAATAATTGGCAGAGAAGTCATGATTTTTAAAATCTAGAATTCATATCGTCGTCCACATGGATGAAAGTAGGTAAAAAATTTTATGTTCTTCGCTTCGGAAAAAGAAAAAGGATAAAAAAGCGCAATTTTTCTTTTTGATTCAAGTAATTAACGACCTCCGTGGCGTAGTGGTCACCATGCTAGTCCGCAACCCAGAGGTCCCGGGTTCGATCCCCGGTCAGGGCAAGTTGGAAAACGGCCTTTTTCAAATTGTCTTGGGTCTTGGGTGTTTATATATATATGTATTTGTTATAAAATATAGTATCGTTGAGTTAGTATCCCATAACACAACACAAGTTTCGAACTTACTTTGGGGCTAGCTCAATCAGTGTTATTTGTCCCTATTTATTTATATTTATTTATTTATATTTAATTACAAAAGTTTTTGGTTATCTGTATTGAAATTTATTTATCTTTGTGAATGTGAATACTTTTTCGTGAGTTTAAGCCAATATTGAATAGTTATCAATTTAACTTATAAAAATAAAAAGATATAAAGGACCACGCAAACAAAGTTATGAGTGAACATGTTTTCTTAAGTTGGTGGTCTTCGAAAAAATAATTCTTAGTATTTATTGTATAAAAACGACACCAAACAAAGGTTATTATTTAATTGTCAGTTAAAGTCTGGTATTGTAGGTGTTCTACTGTTCTTTATATTCTGTTTTGTATGTGCTAGTTTTTCTCATAGATGGGGATGAAAAATAGAGTGTGCTACTCGGGTACGGTAATATTTTTATCTCGGGCGATATACATGAATCCCTCGCTACACTCAGGATCTCCACCGTAGAATCACTCGCTCCGCTCGTAATTCAACTGTGGAATCCTTCGTTAGGCTCTGGATTCAAAGTAGCGCCCTCGCCGTCAAAATATTACCTTATCCCCTTGTAGCACTATCTACTGTTTACATATCGATGAAACCAACTTAATATAACATTTCAAAGTTACTTAGTACATCAGTATATCAGATACTAAAGTCAAACATTGTTAGTGAAGTACAATAACTATACAGGAGAACAAAAGGCATATCGTTTTATAAATTGGATTGTTTCGCTGAAAAAGTAATTTAAAAATCTAGATTCATTTTTTGATATTTCTGTATTGTCAGATCATTGTTTGTGTCTTTTTAGATAGAAAATATAAAGTTTTTCTCGTTTAGACAAGCATTTTTTTCAGATATCTAAAAAAATATCTTTTATATGTACCTATTATTCTCTGCCTACCCCTGTGGGAAACAGGCTTGATATATCATGTATGTATGTGCATATTATGTGTGATATACGGTAGGCACAGTCTCTCCCTGTTTTTACCCGACTGCGCCAGAAGGCGGGTTATGTTTGTCGAGAGTATGTATGTATAATTGTTTGGCACGCTCTGCAGCCTGAACGACTCGATGGATTTTAGCTTCAGAGGTGTCGTTAGATTTGTATTTACTGTGGAAGTGACACTGGGTAAATCAAAATAATAAAAAACAAAATGGCGGGTTTTGGCGCCAAATTATAATGTTTGGCACGCTGTGCAGCCTGAACAGCTCAAAAGATTTTAGCTTGAGAGGTGTCGTTATATTCGTATTTACTGTAAAAAATAAAACTAAAAAAAAAAGGTAGTCGGGTTTTGTTTTTGTAATAATTACATGTTAAGAAAAGGGTAGTGTACTACTATCTATCAAAATGTAACTAATTGGAATAATCACTTAGAAATAACTCTATCTTATGTAGCTATTGAGTTATCAGTAAGTTTATTTGATATTTAATACTATGTATAGTATATGTGTTATATATTATTTGTCTATGTATATTACCTATTTATGTAAGTATAGTTTATATTTTTATGTATTTATAAAGGTTTGTTATTGTGTAAGTTTATGTTAGATTTGTTAAGTTTATAGTTGCTTTAGATATAGTTTTACTTCTTACTTAGTCAGTTGCTAAGTAAGAAAAAATATATCTAAAGCAACCATCCTTTGGTTGTCTGGAAGAGATCGCTTTAAGCGATAAGACCGCCCATTGTGCTCATTTAATTAAAAATTATTTCTTTGTGTTACATTTCTCTTTTTGGTGTACAATAAAGAGTTATCTATCTGTTTATCTATGTATGTATTGTAGAAAACACCGCAGAATATAATACTTATATGACAGTGATTTAAAATTATAAAACATAATATTTATATATAAACAACGTGGAAGGAACAATAGTATATTATGCAATTAGTGAATAAAGGACGGATTTACTTCGAGGGCCATAGATGAATCACGAGCAGGTGAAGGATTCTAACGACTGAATCACGACCGTAGGGAGTGATTCATGATAATTGAATCACGAGTGAAGCGAGTGATTCAAGTGTTAGAATCCTGAGCAATGCGAGTGATTCATGGCCCTCGATGTAAATCCGCTTTATTCAAGAATTGCATACTATACTTTATACAATGACTACGAAAATAATTTCTCAAAACTAAAAATCGACTTCACCACCAAACTACACAACCGGTTATAATAAAAAAAAAATATATGGGACCACCTGACAGGTATTCCCTTCGTCTTCGAATAAATCGATCAACATATATAAAACATAAGATTCCGACGAATTGATAATCTACTCTTTTGGAAATCGGTTAAAAAGGAAAAAATTAAGCGTAAATAGACATTTAATGAAGAAAAAAGAAGGTTAAATTAATTTTAATGGACATTAAAATTGGAATAATGACTAAAATTAAGAGTAAATTGTTCTAAATTCAAACATCAAAATAGTGAGAAAAGTGCATTTTATTCACTGTTTTCAGTGAATAAAATAAACTTTTGAGAGGGGGAATGGTATAAACTCCATAATAAATCGAACCACGGGCTACACTACATTACTATTGTATAATGAAATTAAAAGTAACAGCCAAAATACAAAAAAAAAGTCGGCATTTCTAGACAAAAGTGTGCAGATGCAATTTGTATGGAAACGTCAAATTTTTCTTCCACGTTGCATATATCTTTGATAAATTACCCGACAAAAAAGTTATTGCATCAGTTTTAATTTTAAAATAATGAAATAAAAAGTAAGATTGGCTTAGCATGAGAACTGATTACAGTGCCAGCAATATATACCTATTCATCTTAGCATTACTTTACATTATGTTTTGTTGGGATGCATTTCAAATTGACAAAAATTTTACTTTCTGGTAAATAGGGTTGCTGGCTTTCCAGCATTTTATTTTTTCCACGGTGTATTTTTACGCACTCCGTAAGATTGGAGTGTATTGTTTACACTACCTCCTTCTTTAAATTCTTTTTTCTGTGTCAAGTTATAAAGATGATGATAGGGTCAGAAAAATTATATTGTTTTACCTAATCTGTCAGTGAGATTATCACTTTGACACTTATTTTTCGATTTATTACTAAAAATAGGTTTACAGACATCACCGCCTTATAAAAACAGTACGAAAGCGTGGCTTCATAAGAAATTCCAATGAGCTGCATCTTTATATTTTTTTAGTAGTGGGAGAACTTTCAAGCATAAACTAGTCGACATGTGTATCCTGCCCGTTCTGACTTACGGATCACAGACTTGGTCATTGAGCTTATCTCAAAAGTCCAAACTCGGGGTTTGCCAACGAGCCATGGAACGAAGTATACTAGGGATTAAACTAACAGATCATGTTCGTAACACCAGCAATCGCTCCAAAACTAAGATAGAAGACGTTGGGAAAAAAGCAGCCAAACTCAAATGGGACTATTCTGGGCATGTGTGTAGGATGAACCCAGATAGGTGGGCCAAGATTGCTACATAATGGGTGCCGGTAGGCTGGCGTCGCAAGAGAGGTTGCCCAAGAGCAAGGTGGTGTAATGATCTGGCGCTTATTGACAAGACTTGGAAATCCATCGCGCAAGATAGAGATCAGTGGCGTACCAGAGGGGAGGCCTTTGCCTAGCAGTGGGAAAGTATAGGATAATAAAAATAATAAAAAGGGAGAAAAATATATGTTGACAGTATTTATTAATAATCTACCTAATGGGTTAAAATATTTTTTTAATCTTAAGGACTAATAAAATAAAACGAGCAATAGTCATGATACATTCGATAGTCATTTTGGCTCTACATCTAACGACAATTTTTTTAATTTTTAGGGTTGCGTAGCCAAAGTGTAAAAACGGAAATTTCATTCTCATGAAATTTTCACACATTATGTATTTCTGTTGTCGCTGTAACAATAAATACTAAAAACTTTTACTACTATTACTAAATTATTATAGTGATTCAAAAAGATTCAAAGATTCAAATGTATATTCAGTAATTAGACCTTCACATGCACTTTTACACGTCAATAAGTATAATTTATGTTACGTGTAAAGTATATTAAAATTTAATTTATTTTTAAAGAAAAGCTGTGGGTCTCTCATACAACAAACATGATATTTTGTAGATGGTACGAAACCCTTCCTGCGCGAGTCTGGCTCTCACTTGGCCGGGTATTTATAGCACACAACACGTTAACCAATTTAATTCTCAAAATAGTACATAAGGTAAAACAAGTAAGCCAAGTACTCATATAAACTACGACATTCGCCAGAAATAAGCAGTCTATCTATTCTCAAGAGAACAGCAAATTACAACTGTACAACTTGTCAGAAATATTTACGTAGTAATATATGAGCACCTCGAGGTGAACTATATTTTAGTGCTCTTCGCGGTTGAGACAATGGGTCCGAGGGGCCCAGAAGCAAGAACCCTGGTGACTGAGATTTCAGCGCGCCTCCGGGAGGTTACAGGTGATCCAAGGGCTGGCAGTTATTTCGCCCAAAGAATTTCTATTGCAGTGCAGAGAGGCAATGCTGCTAGCTTACTGGGCACCCTGCCTCGCGGCGACGCGTTGGAATCTCTTTTTTGATTTGTAAATTTAGTAAATTTTTTATTAATAATTGTATTTGAAATGTATTTTTATAATGAAATAAAAATTACATAATACGTAGTAAAAAAAATTAAGTCTATGTTTACGGGTCTCGCTGCAAGGCGGTTCCGTACAAACAAGGTTAGCAGATATTTCCGACGAGTAGTATTAATTAGCTCGTTGCATTGTCGTGTGTCAGAATAAGTCTGCACTAAAGTTTAGCAATATTCAAAACGTAATTGACTCGAGAGATCCTCAGTATTTCAGTTTTTGAAGCATTGTTCGGTCGCAAGTTTCCAGTTACATTTCGAAATATGCAACGTCACATTCCAGTCAATTTAAAAGTTACCTGTATTTGACTCAACAAACAGTTCCCTCCAAATGCTTTTTATGACTAATTTAATTTAGAATATTTGTTCACATTTGTATTTGCTTTTGCATGTTTCATAAGCGTATCGTTGAGGCTAATAGTCAATAAAAACATCGCGCTAATAAAATAAAATAAGTACAGTAGAGGTATGAAGAACGTCCCTGAATATTTGATTCTTGTAGAATTGTTATGCTTGATTTATTTGTATATAAAAAAAATATTAAAAAAGATTGTTTGTGGGTGTCCGGATGTCTGTATGGACGTATGTGCCCACGATCACACTCGAAATACTTAATGTATTTCTTTAATTTTCAGGGTGCCGTAAAAAAATTAAACCCTTATAGGATCACTCGTTCGTCTGTCTATTCGTCTGTTACAGCCAATTTACTCCGAATCTACTGGACCAAATCAGGTGAAAATTTGTAGGAAAGAAGACTAAAATTAACTATTTCCCCCGCCCCTGATCTTCAAAACTTATAAGGCAAAAATTTTGAAAAAAGTACGAAGTATATTTCTCGTAGATTACAGGAAAAGCTATAAGAATTCTATCATTTGAAAATTAAGTGGTAAACTCTATAAAATACGGTCACTTACTGAAAATAGTTCACTAAAACACCACTAGATAGCGCTAGACTAAGTTAACTCGCGTCTTACTATGACGATTTCAAATGTAATCTTTTTTAAATTTAGGCATTGTACGAAACCCTCTCCACGCGAGATCAAGTCGCACTTTGCCGATGTTTTTTAATAGCGCCAACATGTCACACGGAATTGTATCTTTTTAAAAAATAGTTTCTGATTCAGTGTGGTTTAATTATAATTAATGAAATATTCAAATTACCTTTTGCAAACAACAAAAACATACGAGACCATATAATTACATTCCATCTTTTTTTTACGGCTCTGAATACAAGCTCGTCCTTTCAGCCAATTTTATCATCAGATTGCCCGTAAGCCCCACTACATTTTTTTTATTTAAGTGTGTTATCAGGCACCTTTGGATTTTCCAAAGTTATCACTGTTAATATATGTTTTTTGGTATTTGTTTAATATAGTTACAACATTTGAGATTGTACTTGACACACGTGCATGCGTTGGGTGACTGGTGTCGAACCACAATTAACGCAAGATGCGCGTGCGATGCGACTTGCGTCGCGTTACGCGCCTACATGGCCACAGAATAAATACTCGTACTCACGTATAGAGTCTAACTTGCTGAGTTAGACTTCTGTATGTGAAATTCAATGAAATATCCACTCAGTGTCGAAATTGACGACCTCCGTGGCGTAGTGGTCACCATGCCAGTCCGCCACCCAGAGGTCCCGGGTTCGATCCCCGGTCAGGGCAAGTTGGAAAATGGCCTTTTTCAAATTGTCCTGGGTCTTGGATGTTTATCTATATATATATATTTGTTATAAAATATAGTATCGTTGAGTTAGTATCCCATAACACAAGTCTCGAACTTACTTTGGGGCTAGCTCAATCAGTGTTATTTGTCCCCGTATATTTATTTATTTATTTATTTAATGTGGTTAGCGATATGGTTTCATTTAGCTCGCGTCAGAATTCAGCACCTTTTCGTTTAGATACCCATTCTATTCTTATTACCCTAAACGAACGATTCATAGTACCATAGGTAGTGTATGGTCTATTGCTAAACCACACACCTTTAGTTGATAGAAAAAATTTGACAATTTTTTAAACGATTTATTGATAGATTTGATAGTAATAAGTAATTAATGTGAGTACACGCGATAAATGATAATGTGGTACTTAGTAGGTCGCGGCGCTGTGCGCGTAAGATGCTGACACAAGCAAAATGTACGCTGTATGCATCGTACAGATAGGTACCTACACAAACTGATTCAGTGAGCGGTGGATTCTGTACTGAAATTTCTATTCCGCAGTAGTCTCCGCGCGTAGGTATATTTTCTATATTATACCTAAGCGGGGATATAACACAGGCCTGACATGGCGTTTCGTACAATTTTTATCCAACTTTCCCAACACGCGGAAGGTGTGCGGGTACAAATTGTATGGACGCCGCAAGTTGCGTCGCGTATCTTGCGCTGCGCTTTGTGTGGCTCGACTCTAAGTGTACGGAGTAATTGTAGCCAATAAAGAGGAATGACTGATCCACGCTTCAACTCGTCAATGGAAGGCGCAAGGATGTGTCAGCTCGGCTCCAATTTTGGCTTCTTAAGACTACTCAGTATAACTCACTCTATAATTAGAAAGCAAATTTTGAACTTAAACATGTTTTCACCTGTGACTTTTGAGTTCAAGAAGTACGGGTCCGGATGCCACAGGTTATCAAAAAACTCTGGTGGTAGGGTCACGTGGTCGTCTCCCTCCTCGAAGATGTCTTCTGGCAGCTGCAGCCGACTTTCATGCCACGTCTGTCTGATGAACATGTCCACTCTGAAATGTAATGTTTCAATTATTAAAATTAAAAAAAAATCCTTTGAAGAGTATTTTTCATATCTCCAAAGTTATTCATCATATCTGGAGGTTCTGGGTTCGATCCCCAGCCAGGGCAAGTTGGAAAATGGCCTTCTCTAAATTGTCCTGGGTCTTGGGTGTTTATCTATATATGTATTTATCATAAAATATAGTATCGTTAGGTTAGTATCCCATATCACAAGCTTAAGCTTACTTTGGGGCTAGCTCAATCTGTGTGATTTGTCCGTATATATTTATTATTTATTTTACCAAATTAAAAAGGGACCGACTAGGTAAGTAACGATTACCTCTTCCTGCAACGTTAGGATTATTCCTTTTTAACCCCCGCCAAAAAAAGAGGGGTTATAAGTTTGACGGTAATATTTGTCTGTCGGTCTGCCTGTCTGTCAGTCTGTCTGTTTGTGGCATTGTAGCTCTAAGCAATGTTTGATGAAAAAAGGTTCAGCCGTTCAAAAGCTATTGGGGGTTATCGCTTGAAAGTCAAAAGGTTTTTAATTTGCCCGGCAAAAAAACTTATTAAATCTTAATAAGTTTTTCCTAAGTCGCCTTATACGGTTTATAGGAACGCTTGGACTGGCACTATTCTACTCTGCCCGTAAAAGGGTGAAGAGCTTTAAAAGGATTCAAATAAGCATGCTATGTGATTTGAATTACTTTGTGCAATTCCGCCACCAGTTAGTTCATACAAACTTGCCGGCCGGCGCCCACCCATTACTGTTACCCAGCATACCTGCCACCAACAGCCCGTACGGACCCCAGCATACCTGTGTGCACTAGTGTTGGAAGCAATAGTATAAAATTTCGATAGTCCATCGATACTATCGTGACCTCGAAAAACAGTAACAATACCGATAGGACTATCGATAGTATCAATACTATCGATAGTATCGATAGTATCAATACTAGTGATAGTATCGATAGTATCAATAGAATCGATAGTATCAATACTAGTGATAGTATCGATAGTATCAATACTATCGACAGTATCGATAGTTTTTAATTTATACAATCAATAGTATCTAAATTCAATAGTATCAATACCAATAGTTTTACCTTTCATCAATAGTATTGAAAACTATTGACAATCGATACTATCGATACTATCGATAGTCCTATGGATATTGTGACAGTTTTTCGAGGTCAACTATCGATAGACAAACTATCGATTGTTATGCAACGCTAGAGTTCACCCGCCACCAACAGCTAATGCATGCTCCCATCCCATGCTGCTGCATCCGCTGCTGCTGCAGCAACATCGGACACCGCATATGCGACACGTGTTTCGCCTCTCCACGAGGCATCCTCAGGCACCAAACAAGTTGTTGATCCTTCGGGAGTCAAACTTCGAATCGTTTTGTAAGTCGAGTTGAAACTTTGACTTCCGCAAAGTAACGCTTGAATCTATTAAAAATCCCTTTACACTAGACTTTTCCATACAAACGAAGTCTAGCTTTTATTTTAAAATGACATGTGAGATTTCGGCATAATTTTGTTATTTTAAAGAAATTTCATATATCTAGGCATATAACTAGTTTTCGACAGTCAAATATGGACTTGAAAGAAAATATGAGTGTGTAGAGGTTTTCCATACTGAAGGTCAATTATGATATAACCGACTATACCTATTCTCTTTTAAGTTCATACTTTGACTGTGAAAACTAGTTATATACTTTAGTATAAGCAATTTCTTTGAAATTAAATAATTTCGCCAATTGCTGACATGCCGTTTCAAAATAAAAGCTAGACTACGTTGGCTTAGCTATGGCACAGTCCTATGGGGAAGCGGAACCGACTGGGATAGAGCTTTTACGCTGCAAAAAAGACTGATACGAATAATGGCCAACTTAAAACAAAGAGAAAGTTGCAAACCACATTTCATTAAACACAAAATACTTACATTACCGTGCATTTATATTTTGGAAATGTGTAAATTCGTACGCAAATACCCACACTTCTTCGCAAAAAGAAAGGACATTGTCACTAAATATACACTCCGACATCAAAATAGGTTACAAGTACCTAAAACGCCTAAAACTTCATTCGTTTGGTCCTCTAGCTATGTCTATAAAACTATATAATAAACTACCGAAAGCCATTACAGACATTGAAAACTATAAAACATTTCTAAAACATGTTAAAGAATTTCTGTCTAACAAATGTTACTATTCCGTAAATGAATATTTAGAAGACAAAGAGAAATTTATTCAAAAATTGTAAAGAGTACTATTAATTCATGACAAAATAAATATTAAAATCAATACCAATACATAAGATGACTAAATTACCTACCAATAAAGACATATTATAATAATATTTATTTATATTAAATAACTACATTTTAAATTTATCAATATTTATCAAAATTTAATGAATAATAAACTGGACAAAATTAAGAAATGGCTAAAACATAATTACACCTACAAATAACTAATACATATACATAGGCACAGAACGCACGTGCATACACAGTAATGTAAAACTTTAAAATTAAAATAGCCCTTCTCCTATTGCAGCGCCCGCCAGGGCCCTTAATTGATCCTTATTTTATTGTAACACCTATATTGTACATTAAGGAAGCAATAAATATTGAGTATTGAGTATTGAGTATGGGAAAGTGTGATTCTGTCTGGGGTAAGGGGATTCTTAACGATTTAAGATGCTACCTGAAATCCATATCCTCCACGTTGATAGAGTTGACGTCGACCACGTATATGCTGAACTCCACCACTACAGGCTGGCCCTTCCGAGCCGGAGGACGCATCTCTGTAAACAAAATAAATAAATAAATATATAATACGGACAAATCACACTGATTGAGCTAGCCCCAAAGTAAGTTCGACACTTGTGTTATGGGATACTAACTCAACGATACTATATTTTATAATAAATACTTAAATAGATAAACATCCAAGACCCAGGACAATTTGAAAAAGGCCATTTTCCAACTTGCCCTGACCGGGGATCGAACCCGGGACCTCTGGGTGGCAGACTAGCATGGTGACCACTACGAAACAGAAGAAAGAAAAGAAAGAAACAGAAGAACGCAATGTAACACTTAATGCCGCAGTTTTTTTTAAATCCTAAGATACCAAGAGTGGATTTTCTCGAGCGTCGTGGACCTATTGGATTCTAAAGGTGGTAATAAACTAGCAAAATGCAAATCGAGCTTGCCAGTTGAGGGTTCCGTTACATATGTGCCGTTTTTTTGCGAAATGGTTATTTTAATACCAAAGTGCTAGTCAAAACGAATCATATGAGCTCAAATATGATAGGTTTTTCATGTCTCATTACTGTGTTCCTATGGCTTTCTTTTGGCTCCATCGTCAGACTAACTTTATGACATCGTTATATTGCACTGTCAAGCCTTGCAAGACATCCAGAACTTTACACAATTACATAAGACTGTTTTCATGTCCTGGCCTAAAGGCGATCATTCTCGGGGGTCCATATGCGGTAAATAAGTGGAGTTGTCTAGGCTTGAATCAGTTTCGTACTCGTAGTGTTATTTTTTTACACTCCTAGTAGGAACTAAGTCTCTTGGCTCCAGGCTTGAAAAAATTATTTATTTAATAATAATATTTTATCTTACCTTTAACATAACTTTCAGGTAGCACCACCCTGGGTTTTAAGGTAAGGTTCCGTTTTGACACAACGTTATTGCACAGCCTGTAAAAAGAAAAACATCACTGGAGTTATACGAAATTAACTAAAAATATCTATCGAAAATTATAGTGGCCAATAAAAAGTCTAAAAGATTCAATTTTCAAATAAAAGCAAACCCATTATTTCACACAATGTATTAAAATGCGGCCAGCTTTCTTAAGTCGGTCGTCTCTGTCGTCAACGCGAGCATAGTTTGAAAAGCTTGTTATTTCATCTAGGGCAATGCTAGAAAAAAAAGCAAAGCGAAAAGGGAGAGATGGCGCCTTAGGGCTCGATTTACAATCTATTAAATCAAATTATTAACTATCCATTGAACGAATATTCACCTTTCATTGGGTGTGGAAATTTCATAAAACTTGTTCCAGGTGATACGTGTTTTTTTTCAGTTATCCTTACAAGTGTGTGAAACAAATTTTTTTTATTTAAAATTTTCATTACATTTGCAAGGTTTCTATCAAAATGTTTTTTTTTTTTTACCTTCACAATTTATGAGTACTTCATAAAGGGTCAAAATTCAAGTAAAATTTGTGCAAAAAAGCAGATTTCTGGTAGCTTATACTGAATTTTTTTCTCCAAAATTTATTTTTTTATCTAAATCTAAATATATTATAACTCAAAGGTGACTGACTGACTGACATAGTGATCTATCAACGCACAGCCCATACCACTGGACGGATCGGGCTGAAATTTGGCATGCAGGTAGATGTTATGACGAAGGCATCCGCTAAGAAAGGATTTTGATCAACTCTACCCCCAAGACGATAAAATAGGGGATGAAACTTTGCCAATTTAAAACCGATCGGGCTGAGACTTTGCATGCATAAAGCTACTATGACGTAGGCATCCCTTAAGAAAGGATTTTGATAAATTACACCCCTACGCGAGCGAAGCCGCAGGCAAAACCTAGTTTCGATATAATCCTGGAAATAGCGCACAATATACCTGTTAATTAAAAAAAATTCAAGAATCATCATTTACAACGCCATAATCGCTTACGAGCGTTTGTATGAAAATTAAGACGGGAAGGCCGCTCTTAACACTACAAATTTGTAGTAGGTATTAAAGATTCCTTCACAACATGCAAGTTATCTGATTCCTCTTATTTAAATAAAATAAAATATTTGTAGACTTTTAAAAATAAAAATAAGCAAACTGCAAAGCCCAGTTCACTACTATTTAGAGGAACATATTCAGTTTAAAATGTGGAAACAAGTTTGAATCGATTGATGGTTTAGGTCATTTGATTGCATAAAAGTTTTGAGTGGCAGATCTATACAAATCCATTGAAATTGACTAGGATTTGTACAGATTTGTCCGCTGTTCAATCGGCTATGTTAACAGAGCAGATTGATTCGCGGATGTCTATCACAGATCTGCTTGATCCTTACTGAGCCAACAGGTTATACATAGACATAAGTTGTTTGTTGAAAAAATTAACGCTTGAAATAGAAGGATTCGGACCGTTGCTTTGCAGACGTAAGTTTTGACTCATTAGCGCACGCTTGTCTAAAGCTAGGATTCAACTATGCTGAATTTAAGACGCTATACACAATGTCTGTTTTGCAAATATATATCAAAATTGTATCATTACAAAGCCAGCAATGTATACAAAATCAGCTTCTGTATTTCTAATAGGACAATTTGACGACCTCCGTGGCGTAATGGTCAACACGCTAGTCCGCCAATCCGGAGGTTCTGGGTTCGATCCCCAGGCAGGGCAAGTTTGAAAATGGCCTTTTTTAAATTATCCTGGGTCTTGAGTGTTTATCTACATATGTATTTATCATAAAATATAGTATCGTTGGGTAAGTATCCCATAACACAAGCTTAAACTTACTTTGGGGCTAGTTTAATCTGTGTGATTTGTCCCTATATATTTATTTATATTTATATTAAATAAGTCAAAAGTCATATATCTTAATTAAAACCAAAGTGCGTCGTGTAAACTAAATAGGACTTTAATACGCAGTTACTGGGTTTAATTTAGAAAAATCCTGCCCAAGAGATATTCTTCTGTACTTCAGTACTATTACGCATTCTGTGATACTTGTCACTAATTGATGAATGTTACTTCTTCTACTTATTATGTCCTTACCGCAAATAACATAAATAAAATTAATTTTCGGCAACAAGCGAGTTGCAAGGCATATGGTCCAACGTTCCTAAAACAACATCCATTTTTTGTTTTTATGTCTTGAGACTTGCTCATATTATATACTCTGTTTGCTTAGAACCGAAGCCGAAGCTATAACCCAAAATGGTCTGCTTCATTAGGAATAAAGACGGTATCTTCTTATTTTTATGTTATAGGGCGGAAAACGAACAAGCGGGTCACCTGATGGTAAGTAATCACCGCTGCCCATAGACAATTGCAACACCAGGGGTGTAACAGAAGCGTTGCCGGCCTTTCAGGAAGATATAGACTCGTTTTTTGAAGGTTTCAATGTCGTATCGGTCCGGGAACACTGCTGCAGGAAGTTGATTCCACAGTTCAGTTATCGTGTCGATGGCTCAAATTTCAAATTTTGTTCTTCGGATACGTTGCCACTTGCACGCCTTCCTCCGAGGCAGAGTATAGGTCAAGTATGGTACAACTAGTAAAGGGCATGAGAGGTCTGGTCGTCGTGACCGCTCTGGCACTGTGCTTGATCAATGTAGCACCAGCGCGCCAGATTGTGCCTACATCGACCTACCTCAGTTCGGAGGCGATTCAAGCTTCTTCTTGTAGGCAGTTTATGACCTGGTGGTAGCTCCGCTGAAGGTTAGATATAATCGAGGGGTGGAGCATACTAATAGAGGTAAGCATAAAGTATATTTGAACAGGCGGATAAAAAGGATGTTTTTTTTTAGGATATGGAGCATCTAATTACCAGTGTGAGGGGCTTGCGACCTCACCGGTATGTAAAATTGTGCTTAGGTGTGACGTCATGCGAAATTTGGCGCTCTATCTTCGTTATTTTTCGGTTCTCAGAGAAAAAAAATACGTGTACAGTATTTTTAATATTCTATCCGATGGGCCAAATCGTTATTCCAGTCCTCATGCCTGATTGGTCAAGGGTTTGCCGAGATAGTTATAATAATTAGGTTGAAATTAATACAGTTATTATTTCCAAAGTACGCTTCCTCTGCCTTTTTTATTGGTAATATTTATATTACACCAATTTTCTACAAAATAAGGCAGAATACATAATAAATTTCTTATACAACTCTTTACGAAAGAAATGTTATATTGTAATGTAATTTGTAAACACTTTATCTCATAAAATTCGAAGAACTTCCTGTAATTGAGTTCTCTCAATAAAATTTCTGATTCAAATCTGTTCTAATATTAGCTGATACATATACGAAATGATTGATGAGTTGATAAGGAGTTAGAAATGAGACTGCTTGATGTTGTATAAAATTGATCATCATCATCCGAGCGTATTCCCGGTTGCATCCTCAGCAGTAACGCTTCAGAGGCCGGGGTCCGCTATCTAACCAAGGAGATTTGACTAGGTTACTGGTTTTTACACAGAGCGACTGCCGTCTGACCTCCACAACCCAAAGGGCAAACCAGGAACCAATCCTTGGATAGTTTGATGATCAAACGCTAGGTGGCGTTCGGGACCCACAGTTTTACGTGCCTTCCGAAACACGGAGTCATCTTTCTTTTCGGATAATCAGGTGATTCAAGCCTGCAATATCCTATCCAGACTGGAAACAACTTTTCACAAAGTATGCTTCCCAGTGGGAATCGAACCCATGATCTCCGGGTCACAAGGCGAACGTCTTGACCACTGGACCACGGAGGCAGTCATGTTGTATAAAATTGATATTTGTCTCAAAAATGTTAACTAATAAATTATTATGATTCGTCCATTGCGACCGTGAGCACGCGTAGCTTGTTGCTAGCCGTATACTGACAATGCAAAATGTACGGTGTTGCACCGTACATGCTCGCGACCGCATATTGAGGATGCTGGATGAACCTCTAGGTGATCAAAGATGCTGTTTTGGTGAGTTACAAGGTGAAATTACAATTTATAAATATTAATTGATCGTGTCCCTACTTGAAACTGGCCTTTTAGGGTTCCGTAGTAAACAAGGGACCCTTATAGTTTCGCCATGTCTGTCTGTCTGTCTGTCCGTCCGCGGTTTTACTCAGCGACTATAAGTACTAGAAAGCTGTAATTTGGTATAGGTATATATATTAATTATGCAGCAAAAGTGGTAAAGTAAAATATTGAAAAAAAAAAAAATATTTTAAGGTTGCTCCTATACAAGTGAAGTCAAAAGTAAATTTTATTTTGTCGAATAACCAATCATGTGGGGTATCGTTAAATAAGTCTTTCAAAAATATTAGAGCTTATGAACACCGTTTTTCGATTTAGGGATCCGTTTTTGAAATATTTGGTTTTAAAGTGAAAATTTTTGTTAGAGTCAAGTGTCCCCCCCTTTTATCTGCTAAACGGTTATATATGGACACGTGAAAAAATTTACATCTATAGCAAATATAACTTATTTTAAAGGAAAACTATCACAGCTAAGTAGGGTTTACAAATTAAAAAGTTATAGGCGATCATTTTATAAAATGTACGCGGAAAATTAAAATTTCATACAAATTGAATAGAAATTTATTTTTAGCCGTTTATAGTAGCATGAACTCAAAGTTGGCATTTGTAACTACGGAACCCTACACTGCGCGTGGCCCGACACGCACTTGCCTAATTATTAATTATAGACGTTGTACAATTGTCCACTTTATGCACTGCCACGATTTCACTTCACTCATTTACACACTGAGCTACATTTACGCAGTGTTCACTGCTATTGCCTCGACCGTCGCTTGAGACTGAGCATGACGACGAGGGAGGGTGTACATCTCGATGTCCTTTTCCTCTGCTGCTGTACCAGTACTAGCACTCGCACCTGACAGGCCGTACCTGAAAATCAGTGAGCTACTCTCTGAGCAGCACCAAGCACTGAGCTATGACCTTTTTGTATTGCTATGGCACACAGATGCAAGGACATTGATATATGTTTTCAGTGCGATGTTTTATCATGTGTTTTTTTTATTTATAATTTTGTATATAATATATTTCTTCTGTATATGTGTGACTGTAGCAACAAATAATCATCTTATATATCTATCTCCTAGATTCTCCCTGAGTGTAATCTGGAGTTTACCGCGAAACTTCTGGTCGTCTGACCACCTTGAGGTCCACTTCTAATTTAGTCATAATATATATTTTTTGCATTTGTTCACGTATCTAAATTGTAAATAAATACGTTAATAATATTACGATCTAGCTAAAACTCAGACTTATGAGTAACTTTACATTGACCTAGTTATATAAAATTCTTATTTTATAAAACTGTGACCATCGGCACATTTCTTACTGTCTCTTTTGAGGCGAAGGCACTTTGTTCGTATGTATTTTATTTTCAGTGTCACTATTTTTCACTATTATATAATGTGCATGTTTTATACTTGATCAAACGAAGTGTGATATTAGACAAAATATTATCGAAAAGAAAATGGGAAAAAAATCGTTATGCTAGTCATTTAAAACTCCAGGCACTTTAATTTTTTCATTAATTATTTTTAACTAATTTCCTGTTTTTTTTTTAAATAAATATATAGGGACAAATAACACTTATTGAACTAGCCTCAAAGTAACTTCGAGACTTGTGTTATGGGATACTAACTCAATACGACACTACTCAAAACGATACTATATTTTATAACATATACTTATATAGATAAACATCCAAGACCCAGGACAATTTGAAAAAGGCCATTTTCCACTTGCCACGGAGGTCGTCAAAATGTTTAGTATTGTTAATTATTTTTTACTTTCTTAGCTTCTTAAACTTAATAGCTTTCAAATGAGACCACTTTAAAAAGAATACGCCGTCTACTCAAAGTGAAAAAAAAATAAAAATCGAAACACGACCTTTACATAAAAAATAAAAACAAAGTGTTAATAACGATTTTTTTTTCGGTTTTGTTATTGATAATATTTCGTCTAATATCTGCACATTTCGTTTGGTCAAGTATAAAAAATACACATTGTATACATATGTCACTGCTACACTAGTTCGAACGGTTAGTTCTTTTAAGTCTTCGCACAATGTCTGTGTTGTTCAGGAGCTGGATCGCCTCAACGTTCACGCAGTGAAGCAACCTATACTCGTGTGCTTCGGGGTACTTTTTATAAATTTTTCAACGAACTAACTGTATATTAAGGTCCCGATGCAGGTCGTCGGTTTTTACATACCACGAAGCGTTAAGGGGCTACCTGAATTTTTCGGGGTCCAGTGCTGCCCCCATTTGAATTAAATCATTTAAAAGGAAACGGAGATATAATTAAAAATTTTGTCTTGACCAGGCTCTAGATAACCCTTTAAACTATTTTATGAACTACTGTTTACAATTTAAAGTGAGAACGTGAAGCTTTTCTACGCACATACGCCAAAAGTGGCCGTTTTTCGCAATTGTGCACAGAAAAGCTTCACGTTCTCACTTTAAACCGTAAACAGTAGTTCATAAAATAGTTTAAAGGGTTATCTAGGGTCTGATCAAGGCCAAATTTTAAATGATGTCTCTGTTTCCTATCAAATGATTTATTTCAAATGGGGGCAGCACTGGACCCCGGAAAAATCATGTAGCCCCTTAACAATAACCCGCGGCACTTTATTTTGGAATCGTTGTATGATATCATCATACATATATAGTCATAATATTGTTACGAAACTGGGGTACGAGATTTGGAGAAAAACTCCAAACTTCGTATGAGGGTCTTTATTCACTATGGAACCCTAAGTTGACACGTGCAGAAAGTCTTCTTGATGTCCAAGTTCGAGTCGCGTAGCAGCTGAGGTCCAGGTATCTCGCCGAGGTTGTCACTGTTGGTGCGCACTCGTTCGCCTTTTTATATATGCACCGATACACAGGTCTACATTATTCTCGAATATTCGCCACACTTGACGAATGTATTTCGATGTCGCTGAAATGTCGAGGCGACGGTATGGGTGTTTGTGAGTGGAACTTGCCAAACAATTCTAGACTTTATATTATAAGGACATAAGGTCTAGTTTCGCTTGCATTATACCGACGTATTGCTACGCGGTTCTTGCTCGCTAACATTCTGCGTCTATCTCGTTCGCGACAAATAATAGCCATAGGTTCGTAGGAACGAATCTCCTCGTATTAACTGCAATGGGCAAATGATCTTTCAAGCTTATTTGCTGGGCAAATTAAAAATCCCCTGGCTTTCAAGCAAGTCATCTAGTGAAGTGATGAGCAGCGGAACTATATATTACGATTGATATCCGCAGCGTCATCTATTATTTACGAGGCAAACTAAAAAACCACGACTTTCAACCCCCAATAACTTTTAAACAAGTGAACCGATTTTCATTAAACTTAGCTAGCAATAAGAACCACCGCAAGACAATTCGAAAAATTCAAAAGTTTATTCAGTAATTAGACCTCTACAGGCACTTTTACACGTCAATAAGTATAATTTACATTACGTGTAGTTAATATTGAAATTTAATTTATTTTAAAGAAAAGCTATCACCAGCGCTTTGTAACGACCACTGCTGAGAAGAAACGCCGAAAGAAACTCATTTTCACAGTATTGCTTTTAAGGAAAAAGCCGCATCGAAATCGGTCCTTATTTCGACAGCTATAATACCACAGACAGAAAGAAATTAGCGTCAAACTTCTAACACCCCTCTTTTTTGTGGGGGGTTAAAATTATTCCTTAAAGATCTAACTAGGTATTTTTCTTATATGAGAAAATATTAATATTGCCCTAAGGCACTTAACGCAATACCACCACCTGGGTACGAACAAATAGGCCAGTAATAAAATGAACACTCCCCTGTTTTCATATGAATTTCGACTCTATACCTAGAAACACAAAGTCCTTATAAAAATATAATACAAAAGCATTGACGTCAATGTTTTTTTTTTTTATTTCAACATAACGTGGGCATTTAAATTTAGCACAGGTTAGCGTGCCACTAATCTATTTTCAGTACAGCTAAAACTGAAAGTTCTTACAACTCCAAAGCCTGAAATGAAAATGGGTGTAGCATGCAATTATTTTTATTTTAGATGCATAGTATAATGGAAACGTATTTTTAAATGAATAAGTCTAATTCTCACGGTTCTAGCCTCACTAAGCAAAGAAATTCAAAGAAATATCTACTCAATGTGGTTAGCGATATGGTTGATTTTAGCTCGCGTCAGAACTCAGCACCTTCGCTTAGATACCTAGAAATCCATTGCAAGGCAATTTCATTCTTATTACTTTGGAAAAATGATTCATATAACTGAATTACCCACTCTGGAGTGGTCTCCGCGCGCATAGTAATAATGTAGTATATATTCGATACCTAAACGGGGAGTGACACAGGCCTGACTGTTATTAGTGAAATATTAGGATTGACTGGGATTGATACAAGTAAATTGAATTTAATTGAAACATGTTTTTAACCAATCCTGCCTCGGAACGCTTTTGATTCGTAATGGTTCATTTTACACATTTTGAAACAATAAATAGAATAAATAAATGACGCACTTAAATGACAGACCATATCATTGAATTATATTTCACTATCTTTAACCTGCGACTTCGTTTGCGTAGAAGTCTTAAATGGTACTAATGGGATTTCGTCTGTCGGTATTGAGTGGTAGACTCGGTAGAATCAGTAGAAAGGCGTTGGCAACAAAATTTAATCAGCGATATTGCTCAAATGTCTGAAATTATCAACAGTTTATCTATTATACCACGTTTGGATTTAGATTTAGATTAACTCATGAATTAATAGTTGAATAATTTTTACATATTTATTATGCAGAGTGTGAGAAAGAAGCGAAATAATCATGTTGAGATAAATAAATATACAGTTACCTACTACGCACATTTGCGAAAAACGGCCAGTTTTGGCTAATGTGCGAAGAAAAGCATCATGTTCTCACTTTAAACTGTAAACAATATTTCATAAATTAATTTGAAGAGTTACCTAGGCTTGGTCAAGACCAAATTATAAATCTCCGTTTCCTTTCTAATGATTTATTTCAAATGGGGGCAGCACTGGTCCCCGATGTTATATTAATGAAGTCGAAAAAAATGACAATTTAGTATGCACCGAATGTATCAGTATCAGCATTTATTGCAAATCACTGTTTTACAAGGTGTAATATTGTTATACGTGTTACATGTAAATAACTCATTATAATAGGGGTAGGTCTTTATTGAAACTCTTGTAAGTAATGTTTTATCAAGGCGTAAGTAATTTGTATGTTTACCCGTCTGTGCCAGAAGGAGGGTTATGTTTTTCGAGAGTATGTATGTATAATTGTTTGGTATACTCTGCAGCCTGAACGGTTCGATGGATTTAGCTTGAGAGGTGTCGTTAGATTTGTATTTACTGTGAGAGCGACACTGGGTATATGGAAATAAAAATAAAAAAACAAAATGGCGGATTTTTGGCGCCAAATTCAAATTATTGACCAGCAGCCTGAACGGCTCGATGGATTATAGATTGAGAGGTGACGTTAGATTCGTATTTACTGTGAGAGTGATACAGGGTATATAAAAAGGTAGTAAGGTTTTTTTTTTTAATAATGTCTTTGGGGAGGACAATTGACTTTAAAAAATAAATAAATATATACGGACAAATCACACACTGGCCCAAAGTAAGCTTAAGACGAAGTGGTACCTAAAGTGGTACCTAAACTGTTTTTCGCCAAAAGTGGCTTTTTTGGCGAAAAACAGTTTTAAAACTAGACGGACTATTAGTAATAATTTCAAAGGTTATTCATAAAATAGTTCAAAGGTCTTTCTATACATTCATACAAATCAAAATTTTTAATTATCACCATATTTAGTTTTAAACAATTTATTTCAAATGAGGGCGCCACTTTAGCTACCACTTCGTCTTAAATGCTTGTGTTATGAGATACTAACACAACGATACGTTTTTTATGATAAATACACATATTTATAAACACCCAAGACCCAGGACAATTTAAAAAAGGCCATTTTTCAACTTGTCCTGGTTGAGGATCTAACCTAGAACCTCCAGATTGGCGGTCTAACGTTTTGACCATTACGCCACGGAGGTCGTCATATTATATTAAAAAAATGCAGAAACGAATCTGTAAATAAAAAAATGGTATTTTTAAGCTAACAATATTTTTGAAAGACGATTCAACGATATCTCAAAACGATGGGTTACTCGAGATAAAGAATTGACTCCCAGTTTACATGTATGGGAGTTAAACCAAAAAAAACCTTTTTTAAAGACTAAAACACATACCCATGCAAATTACAGCTTTTAGTACTAATAGTCTACGAGTGGAACCCCAGAATAAGTACTTGTACTCAGGTAAATAAGTCTAACTCTAAAAAAAATCAAAGAAATATCTACTCAGTGTAGTACGAGAGATATGGTATACTTAATTTGGCTTGCGTCAGAACTCAACACCTTCTCGTTTAGATATCTAGAGTTTCAGTTACAAGCAAATTTCATTCTTATTACTATAGGAAAACGATTCATAATAGGTAGGTAACTTACACAAAACCGAAACTCCGCGTGTAGGTATCGAAAATATACCTACGGATTGCGACCGCTTGGAAGGGGGAAATTCAACAAGGACGACTCGCAGCAGTGAGCAGTACCAGTGACAGACTTAGTCGTCATGGAAAAAAAAGCACAAAAAAACTGTGCATTGTTTACTTGCTTAAGGACTGCGAACCAAATTTAATTTTTTTAAGCTTTCTCGGGACGCTTATAGGTAAGGTCTACTTTAATAGTAAATTGTGCTACAAGGGACAAAGGTAATATTTTGAAGGTGAGGGCGTTTTTTTTAATCCAGAGCGAACCGAAGGATGTGATTCTACGGTAGAATCCTCAATTAAACGAGGGATTCATGTACATCGCTTCAGATAAAAATAACCGTACAAGTAAAAAGAAAATCTCTAGGGATTAAAAACGATTCGAAAACTGAACACGAGTGTAATCTATGTAAAATCAAAAATAATGTTGGCAGTCAATAAATTATAGGCATGGACGTCGATTTTTTTTTAATTTGGAATAAGTACATGTCGTCGTCAACATAGATGAATATAGGTAAATATTTTTATGTTCATCGCTTCGAATAAAAATACAAGTATCATTAAAAAAGCGCAATTTTTGTGTTTAATAAAATTCAAAGTCATTACTCATTACAGAAATTTAAATTTATATTGTATTGAAATGTATAATTATTTAAAATTAAATACTTTTTCGTAAGTTAAAGCTGATAATGAATATTAAGTTTATTTATAAAAATAAAAAGATATGAAGGACTATGCAAACAAAGTTATGAGTGAACATTTTATAAGAAGTTGGTGCTCTTCGAAAAATTTTCTGTGTATAAGTATTTATAGAATGAAAACGACACCAAGTAAAGATTAGTATCAATCGTTTGGACTCCAATTATGTCAATTCAATTCAATTCAAATATATCTTTATTATCATAGGATATTTATAATAATATTTCTTAATAATCGTCACTTTGTTTTATTGCACAATAATTGTTGACGTCAAAAAGTTACTTAGAGCTAAGTTTACTGCCGCCTCCAAAGCGCTAGTGCAGAAGAAGCGGTAACAAACTGCACTGCAGCATTTTCTCCAAGAACGTCAACTCACAATGAAATTAATATTTATAGTTGATATGTGGACAGAGTATACATTGTTTGTTGTCATAATTTAAATTAATTTTTTTAATGTCGAAATTTGGAAATAATGTCAAATCAAGTTGTAAATTCAGTATGTACTTAATGTAATGTATTGTAGGTGTTTTACTTTTCCTTTTATCTTTTTTCGTATTTGATAGTTTTTCTTATAGATGGAGATGAAAAGTAGAGTGTGCTATTCGGGTACGGTAATTTTTATCTCAGGCGATATACATCAATCCCTTGCTTAATTTAGGATTCTACTGTAGAAGCACTCGCTACGCTCGTGATTCAACTGTGAAATCCTTCGTTTTGCTCTGGATTCAAAGTAGCGTCCTCGACTTCAAAATATTACCTTTGTCCCTTGTAGCACAATCTACTATTTTGCGCGTTTTCTTTTTCCTTCCGTGACGATTCCGCGCGTGCGTCACTGCTCGTTAGCGAGTCGTCCCTACTGAATTTGTCCCTTCGAAGCGGTCGCAGTGCGTAGGTATATTTTCGATATCACACAGGGAATGAGACAGGCCTGGTGGAACCGCGAATAGACAGACATGGTGACACTATGAACCCTAAAACTCCCAGACCACCACGAAAGAACTACGGATGTACTCGTAAGTATCAAATATAACTAAATGTCATTCTTTCCTCTGGTTTTGGGTTGACTGGAAGAGATCCCTTAAAGGGATAAGTCCGCCTTTGTAATGTTTTCTTTTGTATTTGTGTTGTGGCCTTTTTGTACAATAAAGAATTTACATAACATATCATAAATACTCGAGACATGACAAAGTTAATAATTAGTTTGTTTAACAACTATCATTGTTTTAGTTGAAGTACTTCTAAATCAAACTAATTTAGAACTAAACATGAAAACAACTCTCACATAAACGCACGAATCACGAAACAAACCTATGTGAAGTTAAAAGTAATAAACTAATTTGCAAACACTGAGTTGATATACGATACTCTGTAGGTGCTAGTTTTATACGTACCAATAGTGCGTTTGTTTAGGTATTTAAAAGAATGTAAAACAATCTTGACATGTCTTTATATTAAAATATACACTTTATAAATCAACTAGCTTTTGCCCGCGGCTTCGCTTGCGTAGGGGTGGAATTTATCAAAATCCTTTCTTAGGGGATGCCTACGTCATAGTAGCTTTATGCATGCAAAGTCTCAGCCCGATCCGTTTAAAATGGACAAAGTTTCATTCAAACTTTCATCCCCTATTTTATCCCCTTGGGGGTAGAATTGATCAAAATCCTTTCTTAGCGGATGCCTACGTCATAACATCTACCTGCATGCCAAATTTCAGCCTGATCCGTCCAGTGGTTTGGGCTGTGCGTTCACTATGTCAGTCAGTCAGTCACCTTTGAGTTATATATATTTAGATACCTTCGCAAATTACAAATTATTTATTTTATAAATTATAAATTACATAATTTTTTGACATTTGCAAAGGTACTGATTTATATAGTGTATATTTCAATAAAAAATACAGGTCAAGATTGTTTACATTCTTTTAAATACCTAAACAGATCGACCATAAGTATCCCGAAAGGTAAACGAAGTAAGACAACTTCGTATTAGTCTAAAAGTACTCGTATTCTATTCTAAAAAGTTTTATTTCGATATAGCCGCTTCCCTTCGTGCATATAGGGTCAAAGGGTGCCTTTGATGAAAACAGCATCACATTTTAGGATGTTAGTAATCATGTTATTCTGACTAATGGTGAACGCACATTTATCTGAGCCGAACGCGTCGAAGTTTTTAAGGCCTCGCATATCTATCAGCACAGAAAGAAACGAACGCGCCGAAAGACTCGAGCGCGCCGAATGAAATGTTTACATTTCCTTTACACCTGGTCGCACTGTAATAACATATGAATTGTGATGAATCTTGACGAGATTTTTATTGTCAGTGCTTTATTAATCAATTATGTTATAGAATCACTCATTTTTGTAATAAATCGAAGTAGTTACTCGATTGCATAACTCTCGTTGCCCTTACGCAGACACTTGTTATTGTCGAAATGCAGGCGATTCCATCGATTCGATCGCATCACCCGCGCCGAATCTGATGACGTCATCCGAATTCGTCTAGGATTTCTGTGTCCAGATTCGGACGATTCGACGCGGTTAGGTGTGCGAGGTTTTATCGAGTTTCAAATATAAAGTATTCGAAAATTCGTTTCGTTCGACGCGTTTGGCTCGGATAAGTATGCGTTCACCTTAAAAAAACTATCGAAAGGCAGTTTCTTACGTAACGACGGTTAAGGCGCTGTGCATCAGAAAAATACCGTAAAACGTCTATTTTATCGTCGCGCAGTTAGCCTTATTTTTCATGGAATACTAGGATGAAAAAAATATGAAGTACAGTTCAAAGATAAAAATAAATGATTACATCAAAATATTTTTAAACAAATATTTAAAACCTAGCCAAGTAAAATAGCAAAAAGCTATATCCAGAAAAAGTTTCGTCGCGAATTACTTGATATTTTCAGCGACAACTACCAACGTTTTTACGTCTATAAAAAGCTTAACTTAATAAGCAAGTGGGATACCTAAAAAAAATCAATATTTGGTTATAATTATTGAAATGTTAAATTAAAACTGAAAAATAATAACCGAAATGGCAGATTCGGGTTTGAACTGAGACTGGTGACAGGCCAACCGGTATCTCCACTTTCAACCTTATTTCATTAGGAGTACGTACTATATCGCGCGATTTTCAGGTTGAGGGACTCAGCGCCTTAAGTCACGGCGGCTACAATTTTGTATTTAAAAACGGATTTGAGAGTATAAAATCTTTGAATTGAATTTTAATATTTATATGGGTATCTTATGAAAGTTTTTAGCCTAAGTTATCACAAGCATATATTTTTAGATTTTTTCTCATATGGACTAAAGTACCATTTTGACGGAATTTATTATCTGAGTTACAAAGAAAGTTACTTTTCATCTCAGGAAAATTAACAAACATTTTACCGTATGGTAATCGGCTGGTAAGAAATATTATTAACAATGACTAATTGTACAATAGGAAAGAGATGAAAAATTTGAAAACACCAGGCAAAAGTAATGGCGTCGACTTGTTGTAACGGGATTCATTCTATGTGATGTAAATTAAACATTTCTGCACAAAAATCTATTATTTTTTATGAAAAACGTATTTTATTTCTCACAACAGAAAAATATTCAAGCGTTTTCAAAATTTTAATCACTTCTTTATTGTTTATTCCTTACGCATTTGTTGGTTTATATTATTTTATTTGCAAAAATCAATCTTTATTTTTGTACTATGGCTGGCAATAATTTTGGTGCTTGCAACCCCAGTTATGTCATATTCTTCGCTCGCCTTTGTGCTAGGTGTCAGACGTATATACTTCCAAGTAAAAGTGAAAATAATGTGATTTCATACTTCACTAGATAAATAGTATTTTAATTTAGCCCATACCGAACAGATATTCCAACAGCATTTCTATGGAACTGAAAACGTTTTGCCAGTAAACCTCTCTAAATATAGACATGGCGTGCAGTACGGGCAATCGATGCTGTCGCCTTGGCCCCTCGGACTAATTCCCACGACATATTCATATTTACAATATACGCGGTAAACTTATTACGCATTATTGTTTTAATTTTTTTAATCATTTTGAGGAGCTTAATTCATTATGTACTATAGATTTTTGTTATGAATACAGTAAATACCACTGAAATTGAATAATGACGTAAGTATCATATGAAATAGATAGGAAGGAAAATTACAGAAACTTTTAAGGCGAGGGTTTTCTAAACTCTAGGGGTATGAGGGGCGGGGTACTCCGCCTGATACCCCGTAGGTTGCTGTTGATGACCACCTATTAAAAGAAACTGGGGAACAGGAAGCGCAGAATAAATGCAAAATAACGCGGAACCTCGTAGATTCCATCGGTTTTTTGAATTAATCTTAAATTTAAATTATTATAGAACTTAATGATTTAGCACATTCACTAAAGGTGGTCCTGACCATAATCATTGTAAAGCAGTCGTCAAGCTATGTCAGATGCCTTTAGGCAGTTTAAAAATCTAATACTAGTATTGGCCACATACACACACGAAAAGCTAGCACATTCACTCTAGTACTTCATAGGTAATATCTATACATATAAAAAATCCCTTCTCCTGACTCCTGAATGGCTAATTGACGGATCAACGCACAGCCTAATAAAAAGATAATTGAAAAAACCTGAAACTTGGAGGGTTTATTCTTTGTATGTCTTAGGCATTTGATAAGAGAAGATTCTTCGAAATTTTATCCCTAAGGGGGTAAAAAAGGGGGGCAGAATTTGTATGGGACAACGTGATTCGATTTCAAATTTTGCATAAACATTCTTTAATAGATTTGAAGGAAGACTTGTTTCGTATTTTATTGAAATTCATCACTTAAAGGGGTAAAAAAGAAGTTGATAGTTATTTTGGGGTGATTTTGATTACATTTTATTTTGACACTTGCCAGCTTTTCGTTTAACTATTTTAGCATTTAATATAATTATAATACAATAAAAAAAACTCATTGTGTAACACAATATCACATTCATAAGACAATAGATTTGGGTATATCATGTATTTTTTTCTCCTCTTCCTTTCGTATGTCCCCTGTCTGGGCAAAGGGCAACACAACACGTCGCCAATTCGATCGGTCAACCTTCTGCCTACCCTGTGGATTCCAATCAAAAGTTCTACGAGGAATATGGTCGTGAGGCCGACGCAATGTATGACCGATCCAGCTCCACCTGCGTCTACGGATTTGTACGTCAATTGGATCTTCCTCGCATAGTTTCCACAAACCTCGTTTAAGATAACTGTGTCCGGCCAAATCATGCCCATTATGTACCGCAGGCATCGATTAACGAAGACCTAAAGTTGATGAGTGTCTTTCAGCACCTTCTAAGTCTCACCCCCATATAGCAGCACCGATTTCACGTTGGCATTAAAGATTCTTAATTTCACTCTTTTGGAGAGGTTTTTGGACCGCCACGGGGCGAAGGCTTGCAAAAGCATATTTTGCCTTTTTTATCCGCGATGCGACGTCTATATCGGTGCTTTCGGTAGTTGATACAACACTTCCAAGGTATGTGAACTCTGGGACTCTCTGCACCTCCGTTGAAAAATAAAGGGGAATTGTCACAAGTGCCATTCCGCATATCTTTGGTCTCGCTTACATTGATTTTAAATTGCTTATTGAGGAGCTCGGTGGCCCGGCGCATTACTAACGCTTTCGCAAGTGAAGCGACACAGGGCGTGGTCCGCACTTGGATGGGTGACCACAAGTAGCATAAAAAAAATCTTTAGCTCCTCCGTGTTTCGAAAGGCACGTATAAGCCGTTGGTCCCGGCTATCATCATTGTTTGGCAGTCGTCAAGCTATGTCAGATGCCTTAGGCAGCTTGAACAATCTGACACCAGTGTTGGCCACTTATACACACGAAAAACGAACGAAACGAATTGCTTACATGTATTTTTTTACTGTTTATTAACCGTCAATATAAAAACATCATCTAGCAAAACAGTTTTTCTGAATATCACAGCCAGCCGGTACCTCGCTTTAATTTCAAACATAATTCAAATGTTTATTCAGTAATTAGAACCTTTACAGGCACATTTACACGTCAAAAGGTCTAATTGAAGTAACGTGTAAAGTACATATATTAACATTCAATTTATTTTTAAAGGAAAGCTACCGATACCCGCGCTTCGTATCGACCACTGCTGAGAGGAAACGCCGAAAGAAACTCATTTTCACAGTTTTAGTCGCCTACTCGCCAGAAGGGCTTTGTAATATTCTTATTATTGTCTTTTAATTATTAATACTTATAAAATAATACAATGTTGACACATTATGACATGTAATGCTTGTGAATAAGTTAACAAACATAAATTGCGTGATAAAAAATTTAATTTATTATGTAGTCAAAAAAAGGGAAGCCGTATATAAATTCGTACTTATAAATTTCCAACTTTCATCTCATAATATTCCAGTAAATACTTAGCACTGAAATTCCGAAATACGTCATCGCAAAAGACGTTTATTTCTGTTTGGACCCGGATACGAAAATCGGTTCCAAAACCTTTGTAACTAAAAACCATTATTATATTTTATCGAGTGTTAATTTTGTTTCGTAATCTTTTGAAAGCTTTTTCTATTCTTTATAATAATAATAATATTTTAAAGAATATTTTAAGTTTTATGAAAATCGGAAAATTGAAGCAAGCGAAAAGTTTATATGTACGTGTATAAGGCCGGGTTTGACCAAGCTAGTTCAAATTTATTCCGAAAAAAAAAGGCAAAGTACTCTAGAATAACTCGACTTTGCTTTTTACCAATTACTAATCCAAAAATAAGAATGTCTATTCCAGAGTAAGCTGTTTAAACCGCTATTCAAATCAAACAAATCATTTGTGAAAATTGCACATGTGATTCGGATGCTACGGTAGAACAGACGTATACAATATGTAACAAAAACCCTGTCCGATCCTTGTAGGAGCAACTCAGACCGTCAATATGAACAACTTTTGCTATGGGACCAATGCTTAAAACTCTAATAAAAATCGACATTTTCATACAAATTGCCGGACCGGCCGAACAGTTTTGTATGAAAATGTGGATTTTTTTTCGAGTTTCAATGACAGGGATTTTGTTAGATATTGTATACCCATATAAATACATACATACACATAGAAATTCATTTCGTAAAAAAATCGTATGAAGCAAATAAATATTTTTAATATTTCGTTCCTTAGGGAAAGTTGTATAATCGACTGAATATACCTACCCTTAAAAAAGTTTCAGGTCATTTTGAAGTAATTCAATATTTTTAGTGCATTATCTTAAAATACATGCACAATGATGAAAAATGCATATATCCACTGCCATAAATTTTATCCCCACACCATTAATATTAGATAGGTACATTAGCAGTTAGCAGTGCATCAGAATCAGATAGCGCCTCAGTCCATTAATTCTTGGCGGATGACAAGGTCGTTGTTTTGGCATTTGTCCAAGGTAGTAAATGTGCTGTTATTACTCTGGCAACAATTCAATACTTTCTGTAAGCAGTCAGTATTGAATATAAGTAATAATAGTTCCAAGTCTACTAAAGTAACTTCGGAGAAAGCGCAGCACACCTCTCGACACCCCTGGGTCGCCTGCACCGGTGTTGCTCCTTTGCCGGCAATTATTGTCGGCGCGTTTGAGGGGCCCATCAAATGGGCGGCAAGCTACCACCTGCCTACAATAGTCAGTAATCATGATAACGGCAGGTGACGTTCTAATTGCAATATCCCAGCATCATTCCATCCCAAACTCACTCCATAACCCATAGACCTTTCTCCGTTTCTTGCAATAGATCTTTCTCCTGCTGAAACCTATTCAAGGGTACACCTTTCATAGGTATATTCAGGAATGGGTTCTGGCGGGAGCAGCATATTACATCAACTTCTCCAAAGGGCCTCTAGATGTTGGAAAAGTATTCCCACGTAAGCCTCTCAAAGGACCGGGGTGAAAAGACCCGTGAATCTAAAGGAGTTCCAATAAATTTAACTAAGTTTTTAATGCAGTGTGTACAGCCACATATCTCAGTATACCTACACTATAATGAATAAGTTGATTTGCAGGCAAATTATAAACCCCCGATGATACCATCTAGTGGTAAGGGGAAACGAAGACATCATTTAAATTTTATGAACTACTGTTTACAGTTTAAAGTGAGAACTTGAAGCTTTTCTACGCACAATTGCGAAAAACGGCCACTTTTGGCGTATGTGCGTAGAAAAGCTTTACGTTCTCACTTTAAACTATAAACAGTAGTTCATAAAATAGTTTAAAGGGTTATCTAGGGTCTGATCAAAACCAAATTTTAAATGATATCTCCGTTTCCTTTTAAATGATTTATTTCAAATGGGGGCAGCACTGGACACCGGAAAATTCTTTCACTTAAAAAGTCTTTCACAAAAAAAAAAGGGAAATTGCTTTCACTTAAAAAGACCCGCATTGAAATCGGTCTATCCATTCGAGCGCTACAATGCCATAGACAGACAGATAGTCAAACAGACCGACAGACAGACAGACAGAGACGTTAGCATCAAACTTGCAGCAGTCTTTATTGTGGGGGGGTTAAAAATGCAGTCTTCCACTGTGATTATTTTAGTCCTCGCATTAGGAGAAAGTGGGGAAAACGCGAACGCGGGGTAATCCCGAATCCAATGATTCTAATGTGTTAGAAAGAGATAGACATATTTTACTTACCGCGATTTTGATGTGATTTTTTGTTAAATTCAAGTTGATATTACTTTGTTTCTATCTACAACAGTAAATTAACTTTTACGTAGTGAAATAATCACATATTAATCAGCTGAATAAGGATTACGCTATGGGCAAAAGGAGTACATCAAATTTTTTTTTTCCATTTTATTGTGTTCGATCTAGTGGGGCAAAAGCGAACACTCCATATCGGGCAATCTCGAACGCTCGGCATTACCCCGTCCTTTTTTTCGTTCCTCGTTAATTTCTTCTTTATTATTTTTTTAGATGCCTCGTAATTACAAAAGAAAAACCGAAACGAAGTATAGTCTTGAAGATCTTAAAAAGGCTATAGATGATGTTAAAACCAAAAACTCATCATTGACAAAGCAGCAGAATCATACAATGTTCCCAAAACAACCATACTTGACACCTAACTATTATGTTTTAAAACATCCAAGGTCTGCAGGAATATATCCATTCCGCCCCATTGAGTTTGATATTATTGAGCCATATATATCTCAGAATACTACAGCAACAATAAATCAAACACAAAACTTTCATAAGAATATCCAACCTTCAGATAACCAAGCAACCGACATGCAGCAAGGTTCTGATGGTCCCAATGATGCTGATATAATTGCCGTAGCCCAAGTTGGAGATCTTGATGTTCCCGCTTCCGATACAGGTCCTGATAATTTACAAAGCGAAAATACAAGCACGCATACAGTTTTCCTATCCAAGATCGTTGACTTGCCCATTATTTCTCCAAAAATATCAAAACGCAATATTCAGAAAAAAAGATCAACTATTCTTACGAGCACACCTAAGAACAGGAAGAAGAAAAGGAAAACAAAAAAAGAGCTAAAGCAGAAGACATCAAGAAAAATCCTGAAAATATGCTACAAAAAGGACCTCAAATAAAAAGACTGAAATGTAGTGATAAGAAACCCTTAAACAAAAAGACTAAAAGAATATTTAAGAATTTCAAGAATATTGTAGACTTTAAGGACCCTATTTAAAATACGAAAGAAAAAGAAAAGGCGAAAAGACTACTTTTGTGTCTTTTGTAAAGAAAAATATATAGATCCCCGTTATGTGCTACGAGTGTAAAAACTGGGCACTGGGTTATAAATGTGATCACTGTCGTTATTAATGTTAGTTCCTAACTACCCCACTTGGTGTTCGGCTTTACCCGACGTTATTTTGTTTTTTTTTTTCATATTGTTACATTTTATTATAAAAATTTAACAGTTGATTACTGAATTCGTTAGACAGATAAGTAGACTTCCTGTTTAAACAATAAAAGAAACTCTGTAATTATATTCCACTTTATTTATTTAAGTTTTCCCTTAGGTGTTCGTCTTGTATATTTTGTATAAATTTGTAATGTAATGAAGGAAAATAAATACATTTTATTATAAATAATTATTATTACAAATAAAAATACATTTTATTATTATTTATTATAAACTTTCCTCTAGCAGTGTCAAGGATAGGTATGCCGAGATTTTGAGTTTTAAAACCATCAGAAATACATAAGAAAGAGTGTTTATAAATCTGAAAAAAAGACATTTCTTAGTTAATGATCTAGTCTAGTCAAAGACAAAAGATAAAAAAATATCCCAAAGAAACCCTTTTTTGTAAATTTTTTTCTAGACTATGACTAAACTACTGATATTTTACAGTTAATTTTTATGCTCAAATTAAAGCCACAAAATGTATATAGACAGAGTTCCCTATTATGCTTAAAAAATTAAAAACTCATAAAACCTACATGCCGCGTCCGCCGTTCATTCCCGCCTCCCGTTCCCCAGTCAGTCGAAATATGTAGAAGTCTGCGGGGTACCTCGCAGATCGCCCCGCACCTCATCCATGAACACAGGGCCGTTGAAATACAGGGCCTTAGAGGTTCATTATCATTGCATCAGATAGCTCCACCGCAGTACATCAATTCATGGTGAAACGACAAGGTCGCTGTTTTGGCCTCTACCCAAGGTAACGAAGCGCTTATGTAGAAGCATAAATTACTTACGATAGGGGATTTTTTTGTGATGTTACACAATATAGTTCTAGTGCTGGGTTGCCGATTTAGTGGAGTAAGCTTCTCTATAGTCTGATCAAAGTAGAATGAAGTTTTAGAACCAAGTTCCTTTTCGGTTCGTACAGACGGCGGATAGGCGAAAAAAAAGTGTAAGATCTTTCCGACACCTTTTCCTTCACGTATTAAAAGTGAAACGTAAATTCACAAACATGACCATCAACCCACTCCTGGACATATCTATGAAATTCAAGGGTACCCCCTTGGAATAGGTTTCGGCAGGAAAAGGATCTATTGCATGAAAAAGGAAAGGTTTATGGGATATGTAATGAGGTTGGGATGGACTAATGCTGGGATATTGAAATAGAAACGTCATCTGCCGTAATCATGTTTACTGACTATTGTAGGCAGGTGGTGGCTTGCCACCCTCTGGATGGGCCCCACAAACGCGCCGACAATAGTTGCCGGCAAAGGAGCAACACCGGTGCAGGTGACTCAGGGGTGTTGACAGGTGTGCTGCGCTTTCTCTGAAGTTACTCGCGGCGCTATGTCTCTAACTATGCCTAACAGCACGGCTAATTAAGGCATTGCAGAGCTCTGCGAGCCCTCTTGGGTTTCCATCCCGACCGATGAGGACGCGTCGGGGACGAGGGCTCTGACCGGCTTTCTGGAGCACTCGTGTACGTGGTGTCGTTACTCACCAACAGCTCGCCACAAGTTGCCCTGCGGGCTTATTATTATTATTAATAAAAAAGCGTAAGATTTATTTGTCACAAATTTTCGTCTGTACTACTCGTAAGTAATTTCGTTCCAAACGAGTGCTCCACACGATATCTTGATAAAATTTTTATGGGACTAATTAACAAATATACTCGAATCTTTCAAATAAAAAAAGAACTTTCCTAATCAGTCTAGGCGTTTTCGAATAATCTGTGAACATATATAAGAAATGGACATCGTGTTTATCATTGCTCTATGCCGAGTGGTGTGGTGCCATTTCGGTGTAAAACTAATAATTTCAGTTATTTGTAGGCCCAACGCAAACGACAGACTAATTCGTGCCGCACTTTTTAGTCTGTGAAAATAGATCCCATGGAATCACATGCAGTAACGCACGACGCGCAAAAAGTCCGGCGTGGGTCGTGTGCGTTACTGCATAAGATTCCATGGGTTCTATTTTCACAGACTATCACAGACTAAAAAGTGCATCACGGATAATCTGTCGTCTGCGTTGGGCCGTAATGCAACTGATGTTTTGCACTGAATAAAATATTTTTATTTCTTTCTTAAAAAACATCGCGACGAATTGATAACCCCCTCCTTTTTGAAAGTCGATTTTAACAACCTTTAAGATGAATTCTGTATCTAGTAATCTATTAAGTAAAATATCTGCGTTGCTAACTAAATTTTACTTACACTCAATTTCACTTAACAGAAACGTGCTTTAAGCCTTGTCAAAAGGATTGAGCACGTTTCCATCAGTAGATTTGCATATATTTATTTAAGGTACTCAGACTGACTGCCTCCGTGGTCCAGTGGTCAAGGCGTTCGCCTTGTGACCCGGAGGTCATGGGTTCGATTCCCACTGGGAAGCATACTTTGTGAAAAAGTTGTTTCCAGTCTGGATAAGATATTGCAGGCTTGAATCACCTGATTATCCGAAAAGAAAGATGATTCCGTGTTTCGGACGACACGTAAAACTGTGGGTCCCAAACGCCACCTAGCGTTTGATCATCAACCTATCCAAGGATTGGTTCCTGGTTTGCCCTTTGGGTTGTGGAGGTCAGACGGCAGTCGCTCTGTGTAAAAACCAGTAACCTCGTCAAATCTCCTTGGTTAGGTAGCGGACCCCGGGCTCTGAAGCGTTACTGCTGAGGATGCAACCGGGAATACGCTCGGATGATGATGATTTAAGGTACTCAGAATAAATGGGATATGGCTCATTACCCTACTGCACGAGAAGGAGGGTTGTGTTTCTCGAACATTACCCCTTATGTATGTATGTATAATTGTTTGGCACGCTCTGCAGCATGAACGGTTCAATGGATTTTAGCTTAAGAGGTTTCGTTAGATTTGTATTTACTGTGAGAGTGACACTGGGTGTATCAAAATAAAATAAAAACAAAATGGCGGATTTTGGCGCCAAATTCAAATGTTTGGCACGCTCTGCAGCCTAAACGGCTGTATTGATTTTAGCTTGAGAGGTGTCGTTAAATTTATATTTACTGTAAGAGTAACACTGGGTATATCAAAAAAAAAAAAAACAACAGAAGCAGTCGGGTTTTTGTTTTTGTAATAATTTACTTGTTTTCATTGCCACGCTAAAGAGGTGTAAGACAGGAAGACGTTATATCTCCGAAACTGTTCACCGTTGCACTGGAAGATGCCTTCAAGCTTCTGGACTGGGAAGGATTTGGCATCAACATCAATGGCGAGTATATCACTCACCTTCGATTTGCCGACGATATTTTTGTCATGGCAGAATCGACGGAAGACTTAAGTACTATGCTCGGAGACCTAAATCGAGTTTCCCAACAAGTTGGCCTTAAAATGAACATGGACAAAACGAAAATAATGTTGAATGCTCATGTCGCGCCACTACCTGTTTGTGTTGGGAGCTCCACCCTCGAAGTTGTAGACCAGTACATCTACCTGGGTCAGTTGATCCAGGCCGGAAGTTCCAGCTTCGAGGAAGAGGTCTTTTGACGAATCCGACTCGGCTGGGCAGCGTTCGGGAAGCTACGCAGTATCTTCTCGTCCAAAATACCTCAGTGCCTCAAGACGAAAGTGCTTTATCAATGTGCGTTACCAGTTATGACTTATGGATCTGAAACGTGGTCCCTTACTATGGGTCTCATAAGAAGGCTCAAGGTCGCTCAGCGCGCGTATGGAGAGGGCAATGCTTGGTGTTTGTCTACGTGATCGAATCAGAAATGAAGAAATTCGTAAAAGAACAAAAGTCACTGACATAGCCCAGCGGATCAGTTTGTTGAAGTGGCAGTGGGCGGGAAACATAGCGCGAAGAACCGATGGCCGATGGGGCAAAAAGGTTCTGGGATGGCGACCGCGTACTGGCAAGCGAAGCGTAGGACACCCACCTACAAGGTGGTCAGACGATCTGACCAAGGACGCAGGCGCTGGACGCAGGCCGCTCTTGATCGGTCATTTTGGAAATCCTTGAGAGAGGCCTATGTCCAGCTGTGGACGTTATGCGGCTGAAATGATAACTTGTTTTCATTGAGCGTTCTGTCCCATATTTGGGGCGTGTGATCTTTCTTAAAGGCATAGCATAGGGCTTGCATGTAACCTAAGGGTGTCCTGAAAGAAAGTAAAACGGTTTGTTTTGTTAAAAATTAATTATCTTTATAACAGTGTTCTCTTATATTGTTTAACTAGTTTGTAACAATAGAAACTTTAAGTTGATGTCTAGACACAAAGGCTGGTTGCATGTCGGGAGCGACTGAAACCAGATACCACGAACAACGGGGAACGACCCCGGTGACTCACACTGGTTACAGATTAGTTAGTCATAATATATAGTTGATAGGGCGGACTAAACTGACAGAGTGATTAATATTCTGTAAAAAGACAATATTAAAACATAGCAAAATATTTAAACCCTTACATCAGACACTATAGCAATAAATTTTATGAATAGTCCATTGTCTTTTTAGGGTTTCGTACCTAGGGATGCAAGATGAAAAAAAAAACAAATTTATCTTTTTTTACAATGTTGAAAAAAAAACATGAGAAAATACTGAGTTTTTTTTTCTGAAATAACATCTTTAGGATATTGAATAATTTATTGATGTATGCAATGAAAGCTCATTACTTTATTATTTCTGACATTTTACTAAATTACATATCGAATTACTTAATTTAGATTTTTTGATTTACTAAGACTGAATTTTTGTTTAATTAGTTCATTACTAATGAATGTCCCTGTCTCCCGGACCGGGAAATCCCCATTCAGTTTATGTTTGTACCAAGTTGTACCGGGAATCCCGATGCGCAATTTGAATGTTGTTAAAATATTCATGTAAACTTGGTACTATTCCACCGCAAAAGTATGGTAGGTTCATAAATAAAAAAAAAAACTCTAATTATAAACTGTGAAGTATTAATTTTTTACGGAAACTGCGTTATCAATTTTGAATTATGTTTTCTTGAAAAAAAAAAAACATGCTCTAGAAACAAAAGTTTTTTTTTGTTTTTTTTTTTTCAAGTTTCTTTTTCATGTTAGAAAAAAAACTGTTTTCTTGCAACACTGTTCGTATCTAGTAAAAACGGGACCCTATTACTAAGACTCCGCTGTTCGTCCGTCTGTCACTAGGCTGTATCTCATGAACCGTGATAACTACACAGTTGAAGTTTTCACAGGCAATGTATTTCTGTTTCCGCTATAACAACAAATACTAAAAACAGAATAGAATAAATATTTAAGGGGGCTCCGATACAACAAACGTGATGTTTTATACAACTTGAAAGGGACGTACGATTCATGCCACGGGCTATATTAGATCACTATAGTACTAGTAGTTCTGTGAGAACTTACAACCACGAAATAACCGTAAAAAATTCTCTATATAGCCGACGTCACAGTTCCCACCATTTGCGTACTTGTCATCCCATAGATTTGCATTAATGACATCATACTAAATGCACTATTACAAAATATACCGAAAATCGATTATTAAACAACTTGCCGACTATAACACGTTCAAGTTTCTAAATATATATAACTCAAAGGTGACTGACTGACTGACATAGTGATCTATCAACGCACAGCCCAAACCAATGGACAGATCGGGGTAAAATTTGGCATGCAGGTAGATGTTATGACGTAGGCATCCGCTAAGAAAGGATTTCTACCAAGGGGATAAAATAGGGGATGAAAGTTTGTATGAAACTTTGTCAATTTTAAACCGATCGGGCTGAGACTTTGCATGCATAAAGCTACTACGAGTATAACGTAGGAGTCCCCTAAGAAAGGATTTTGATAAATTACATCCCTACGCGGACGAAGCCGCGGGCAAAAGCTAGTATCGTATAAAAAAGTTGTTCAGACAAAATAGTTGCGTCTTAATAAGAATAACAAAAAAGTCTAACGACATTTTTGTTTTTTTTTTTTTTAAGAACTGAGATATGGTATTTATTAAGTAACGAATCACCATATATCCGCCATTTTTTAAATTTAGAAAAACTGTCTCGACTGAAAAATTATAGAATATTACCGAATCTGCTCACAAAATTTCATGAGAATCGGTTAAGGAATGCGACCTATAGGCGAAAACAGACAGACAGACGGACAAAAGAATTTTCGGCTAGTCAAAACTAAGACGCTTCCGCTCGGTCAGTAATTAAATTAAAATCACAGACAAAAACAAAAGAAACGAGATTTCCATACAAAAGCGTCCAGCCGCCCGGGCAATTAGTATGGGAACGTCAATTTTTTTTTTTGTTTTTTGATTGTTATTTTAATTTTATTATATTATAGTGAATTAGTATAGCTCGTGGTTTGATTTTAGACACGTTTGGAACCCTTCGAGCGGGAATCCTACTTGCACTTGGCCAGTTATATTGATTCTATACACCCAAAGGTCTTTAATTTCTTGGTCTATAAAATTAACCAGGTCTGATTTAAACTTCTAGAGCTTTGTCTAGACGTCTGGTTAATTCCCACAATGCACTTACAGTTAGAAGTTCGATGGAAATTTTGTTAATTTAACTTACAAGAACACAAGCTTGGAAAAATATATAAAATATAGTTTTAAGAACTAAAAATTACGTTTATCTAGTGAATGCAAGCACAGCAGGGAGAAACAGCTAGTAATGTATATATTTTTAAAACGTGCTAATTAAGCTACCAAATACGGTATGTTTAGATTAATTAAATTTTTAGTAAGTACTTACTTTTTGGTATATAGAGGGCGCTAGATTATAATTTATTTTACATAATAATTTTATTCACGCTTATAGAACAAAACGTTTAGCTATTAATTACTTAACTAATTCACAGCACATTAACAACCTAGTTAGTTCACAGCAAATCCCAAATAGCCTGAAGGCTAAGTATTTCATCTCAAATTATTCTGCTCAAAATGAAGCCTCTATTACGAATAATATCCCGAAATACCTAAATTTCGAGAACACTTAATCCTTCAATTATCTTTCCGCTTTAGCCTTCTAGACCAATAAACTGTGATATCTAGAAAGATGTGTTTTTGCTTTCTTATAATTATTTATTGAGATTTCTACGAATAGGTAGAGAAGATACATAATGAGTAGATTTAGATAAATGTCTCTGATTTTGTAAGCATTTACTTAAAAAGGTCTATAAGCACACTTAATGTTTTTTTTAATCATTATGTTAAATTTGATTTTTAGTTGATTACAAAAGTCAGTTTTAGAAGTAATAAAAAGTTTAAAAATAATATTATCATAGGATTTTCTTGAAATATTATAGCTACTTTTGTTATGAGGCCAATCCTGTAAACGCAATATATGACATTGCACCCGAATAAATGATCTTACATCACGCCTACAAATGCGACATAAGTGACGTCACTCCTGTCCGGTTTTTCTAAGGCGCTCCGAGACGTCTGCCGACGTCCAGACGTGACTTTGCAACTTTTATATCTTCAAGAGATTTTGGGTTAGCAAGGTAGTTTTTTCTTGGACGGCTATTTTAAGAAACTCTTTTCATAACACAACGAAAAAAGGTGCATCTTCCCTATTATCCCCTTTTGTTTATTTTGCTATTATACTTACTTGATGAATTTCTTAAAGAATTAAAAATACGATAAATGACTATTCAGAGAGGAAACGCAGCCAAAGTTCTGGGCACCGTGCCGCATGGTCAAAATCTTTAAGACTAGGTTTTATTATATGGTTAAGATTTTAGTTTAGTTTCATTTCAATTGTACATACATTTGTCTCTATTCCCAGGTTTTTCAAAATTAAAAAACATGTACTCCCGAAATTGGTAGCGTGGGTTCTTCTACATGACTAATTTAGAAAGGCAGTTTTTAGGGTTCCGTACCCAAAAGATAAAAACGGGACCCGATTACTAAGACTTCACTTTCGGTCCGTCCGTCCGTCTGTCTGTCACCATGCTGTATCTCATGAACCATGATAGCTGGACAGTTGAAATTTTCACAGATGATGTATTTCTGTTGCCATTTGTAAAATGAATATTTAAGTGGGACTCCCATGCAAAAAACGTGATTTTTTATGGACAATGATAAGGAACCCTTTGTACGCGAGTCCGTATCGCACTTGGCCTCGTTTATTTCATAAGGAGTGAGCAAAGGGATAAAACAATTTCTGCGAACCTACAGATCTAATTTTTTACAGAGCATTTGTATAACAAAGTCTCTCCTGCCTGTCTCGAGTCACCTCAGAAAATGGCTATAATAATTTTCAACCGTTTTTAAGAGCCTAACGCCTTGTCACTTTTAAGACCTCCCTCTCTTCCTTTCATTTCACTGTTAAAAGATTATCTTGTCGTCGAACAAGGTGGTTTTTGTTACATCGCAAAATAAATTGAAGACATTAAATTTAGGAATTCAAAATAACAATTTTACCCCAAGTTCGAAAACAACGTACAAAATTGAGTGAATCAGGAAAATTTCGATATTGATAGATTGAGCTAATGACGAAATTCATCAATCTTTGGTTTTAAGGGGGATTGTGATGGAACCCTTACTTATGTATATAATATACATAGAAATACACCCGCGGCTTACTGCAGGAGTTCCAAATCACGTGAGCTATGATCGTCTTATTTAAAAATCTTGAGTACGTTATCAGATACCCCAAGCTGTTCACTCTACTCTGAATTTATTTTAAAGGTCTAAAATGAGTATATCGATACTAGATATTATTTATTACGTATTTTAATCCCTTATTGAAATAGTCGTATTACAGAATTGTTCTTTGTAGCTGTTATGGTTTATATCATTCAAATAATTGACTTCATAAAGCGAAGGAATATACGCCATTCCTGAAAAATCAGGCGGATCGATCCATATTTGTAATCAGTTAGGTCATAGGTTTACTATAGCTTAATTATATGCGGTAATGTCGTACAAAGTACGATAAATGGGCGTTGAGAGTCTTGGATATTTGGTTAACCAATGTAATTTTATAAATTCGCTTACGCGAAACAGGTATGTAGATGTTGGTCGCGATAAAATCGCGAAGAGCTCTTATAATAATAGTATTTTCACAAGACTCTAATTATTTCGAGTAAACTCGATACATCTTGGCGATACAAAGTCAATATATCTGGTTTGCTGTGTTGCGAGGAATGAGATATTATATCGTCATGGACAGCAGGTTTCCTCTTTAGGAGAAAGATGTCACGGTTTGACACCTTTGCACTAACATGCATAAGAAAAATATATGGTTTTGGTTAATAAGTCCACTTCCAGCGAAAGTATGTCTGTTTGGCCTCTCGGTCACTCAGGCATAATTTTGCCAACCCTTAATAGCCTCGGAAAAACCAAATTTCCCGATGAAATTTGATAATTCTTACCACTTATTAACCTTTTCGCGACTCTAATATTACTATGTAGGAAGGCAATCAAGATCTAAATGATCTTGAGCCAAACAAAACAAAACAATCCTACCCGGCTATCCTAACAAAGAGTCCTAATCCTATCTGCTCTGTAATTACCAGAGCTTCCACGTAAATTCTATTCTTTTACTTATTTTCTAGTTTAACATGCTCGCAACGGTTGGCGTGTCAAGATCCTGAGAGCAAATATATTTGAGACGTTAATTTAGATCATAAGTTCTATACCTAACTTCTAACCTTCTAACCTTTCTCTGGTGAATAGATGTTTGATATACTAGTTACCATAGATCTCTATAATCTCAATAAACACATAACTATCAAATATCATAATCTGATAACCTTTAGATATTCACTATCATACATAGGACTAAATTGATCGGATCCTATATCTTTCAATTATGTAGATCTAAGGTAACAAATGAAACATATGTGTCTCTCAATTAACAGCAACAATGATAATACTACATTTAACCCAACTATAGAAATTCAAGTAATCTTCGTTATATATATTATCTGTTCGATCTATCGTATCTATCTTTAGCAGATTTATTAATTTAACCGTACGCAAAACCTCACTATATTCCGATAACGAACCTAATCACGAACCTACGTCTAAACTGACCTAAAAGCAGCCGCAACCGCTTGCCTAACCTAACTCTAGTCTATTGTAAGACCTAGTGTGAACCTAGGGTCTGTTATTAGCCACCACGCTCATAACAGTTGTGTGAGAAGTTAAACGTGTGTGTGTGTAAAGCGACTTGTGTAGGATATGCAAATAAGAACTACTCTAGGGATACATTAGGATAAGGTCAACCCTCTGTAAACCTACAGGTTGACCTAGGATACCTAGGTGAAAGGAAAATGGAAGACCTGAAGCGCCCGAATGCCAGTCTCAGCACCCAGTATAAATTACCTATTCAGTACTTATCTAACGCTCCAGCGGAATTTTGGGGTTTGTGAGAAAGGTATAGATAAAAATATTTAGGAAGTCTAGAATTCTAGACCCGTCACTTCACAGTAATTTACCCGAACACAAAGCAACGAGCTCAAATCGGTGAATGAAATTTATAACACAAAATCACACACACTCGATTTTAAACTCGAAACTTGTATGTCAGGCAAAGGACGCGAAAGGACTGATCCCTCTTCTTGCCTCGCGTTTGGTTTTATTAGCCCTGTCTGAACCTCGAATCCTGACACGTCACCAAGCATGCAACAAAAAATATTGCATCCCCATTTTGCCTTTACATGCATGCAATAGCGTCTCTATCTAAGATAACTTAATATATTTACATTCACATAGAGATCTTCCGCAATCGTCATTCTATCGAATAATATGACATATTTATAATTTATTTAATTGATGAATGTAACACGATATATGAATCAACTGTATCTTGTGATTCCATGTGTACCTATAGTATATGAGTAAATAGACACAACCTCACCCTTGTATATATTTGAATGTACAATTATAAATATGTCTATGTATAGAATTCGATTTTTCAGGAAGTATCTAAGCATTAGTACTACCCGACCTCTGTCCGTGTAATCAGCGAAAATTTAGACCAGATAAGCCGATCTAAAGATATGACAGAGTATAAACTCGCATTTACACAACACGGCGTAAATATAAACCATGTAATATTGCATAATTACATTTATTTATCACGCAAAATTTCACCAAGTCCAAACAGCTGTGCAGCTCCGCAAACATTCCAAACTTTTTTTTGTTACAAACCCTCATAACGCCCTCGTCTTTGCAAAAAAAATCTTAGGTACACAACAAACCATCCTTATGATCGTGTGATTGTTTCTACATGTCTTATATGACCACTACAGACCCCCCCCAGACTTGTGACCATGTTTGTTTTTCAAGCATGAAGCAAGTCTCAGTTTTTAAAAAATAATCGCCAATTAACTTTATGTTTCCATTTCGAATTAATTACATTCAGTGATTACTACTTTTCAGTCAGCCTATTATTTAGTTGGTTCAGAATAATTATCCATTGCCTAACTCACTCGCTTAAGTCTATCTTATTCATTTATAATTAATTTATTTTTATTACTTTTTTTTTTCTCTAATAATGTGAACCGTACCTATTAATGCTGTTATTTGATAACTACATAAATCAACTAATTAAAGTCAATCACATCTAACCTATTTCTACAACCTATAAATCTCTTTATCTAAACTTCCAAGTATACTAACCAATCGTTAACTCATTACATAAGTTACATTAAACTTACAAGATCATATTTAGTTTTTTATCTACACATGTTGCACCAGCTCAATTCATCGCTCCTATCTTCTGACCAGGTCCCATATAATATCTAGCTATATTTACAGTGTTATAATTTCCTAATACCCTATTTGTAATCGGATCCATAAGCGTATAACAATTGGGATACGGTATTTTTGTAATCATAAAGGGTCCTTTGTATAATAACGAAAATTTTCGTGAAACTTTATGTTTCCCATCAGAACGAACAAACGTTTTAACTTTAACGTAATCTCCAATTCGATACACTTCTAATTTACATCTTTTTTTATCAGTCTGTTTTATGCGTCGCTCGCTCGCTATTTTACTATTTGAAATGGCCCTAGCTTGCATCTCTCTTGTGTCTTGTTCTCTCAACTTGTCTACCCACAACGGTTCTAATATTTTATCTGTCGACAATGGTTCACGTTTTCCGAATGCTAATTCATTCGGCGCAAAACCTGTTGAACTATGATTGACATTGTTATAACATGATTCTATCTCTGATAAAATATCCACCCATCCTTTATTATTCTGATTACAATATGTCCTTATCAATCTTCCAAGCTCACGATTAACCCTTTCTACAGAATTGGAATTCGGACAATAAACAGAAGTATGTGTGACTCGAATACCAAGTTCTTTCAATCCATTTTCCCAAACTCTAGATGTGAACTGAGGTCCGTTATCCGTAATGATAGTTTTAATAGGTATTTCGTTATGAAATTTTCTTGTGCACGCGAATACCGCCCGACCAGTGGCTTTACGCATCGGATATAACCTAATAACTTTACTGTACACATCCTGCATTACATATATATATTGACAACCAAATTTCCCTACTGGTAAAGGTCCGTACAAATCGGCAAACACTTTTTCACCTAAATTTTCCGCCAAAACTGAATTACAAGGACCAACAGTGTTTATACTACAAGGTTTAACCTTCTGACAGAAGTCACAACTCTTTACCACTGTGTTAACTATCTTACTCATATTCGGAAAGTAATACCTATCTTTCATTAATGCTAATATTTTATATCTACCATAATGTCCAATCTCTTCATGTATATGCGAAATCAATTCTTTCTGGAGTCGTAATGGAATGACTAATAAATTGATATCACGTTTCGTAACCGAGAAATATAATGTATCATTAATTAATTTGTAATTACAAAACCCTCGTATATTGGGTTCTATAACCCCGCCTTTAATACAATCTATAATCTTACTTAATAACTCGTCTTCGTTTTGCAATTTCGAAATATCCCGCAAACTTGAAATTATATTATCGTGATTTGTCGCTCTAAACCAATAAATAGCTGGCTGTTTTGCTCTCATAGTATTTTCTCCCTCACATCCAGCTATATGTCTGCTCAATGTATCTGCAATTTTGTTATCTATGGCCGGGACGTATTGTATAGTGTAATCAAATCGTTCCAAGAACATAATCCACCTTGTTACGCGAGCTCCCAATAGAGTCCACGATTTGATGAACGTTAAGCTCTTATGATCTGTTTTGATAATTACCTTAGCACCCTGTAAATATATTTCGAACTTCTTTAGCGCGTAAATAATTGCATACATTTCTTGTTCAGATACCGACCATCTTAATTGAGGTCCCTTAAAAGCTTGTAAACAAAATCCTATAATGTCCTCATGACCCGACTTATTTTTTTGATAAACATATGCCCCGATCCCAACTGCACTTGCGTCTGTTTGCACAAAAAATGGCGACGTGAAATCTGGCTGTACTAAAACAACATTTGATACAAAAGCTTCCTTTATCTCTTCAAAAGTGGTTTGTGCCAATAAATTCCATTTAAATTTGACATTGGCACGCAATAAATTGTACAACGGCTGAACAAGTGTCCCATAATTTTTTATAAACCTCCTAAAATAATTTACAAATCCCAAGAAGGCCCTTAAGTGTTTAACGTTTTTTGGAATAGGATATTCTCGAACTGATTTCATCTTGTCGGGGTCCATCTCAACGCCACAAGTTGACAACACATGTCCCAAGAGCTTGACCTTTTTTTCAGCGAAACTACTTTTTTTAGCGATACCGTGAAACCCGCCGTTCGTAATTTATTTAAAACCGTATTTATTTGTCGAATATGTTCGTCAAAATCTCCGCCTGTTAATATGGCTAAGTCATCTAAGAAATTTAAACAATATGACCTAACTTCTGGACCTAGGATTCTATCCATAGCTCTAGAAAACGAACCTACGCTGGTTTTTAGGCCTTGCGGTAAAACGTTATAAACGTAACTCTTACCTTGAAACACAAAACCTGTATACTTTCGCGACTCTTCTGATAAAGGTATTGTAAAATATGCGTCCTTAATGTCTATTACAGCGATATAATTTATTTTGATACCTGATTGTAATATATCGCTCATTACGGGTGCTGATTCCGTTTCTCCAATCATTCCTTTATTTAATTGTCGCGCATCAAGCAATATTCGTATCTCTCCAGACTTCTTTAACGTACACGTTAGAGGACTACTAAAATCAGTTGCCTCCCTGCTAATAATTCCTGCCTTCTCCATTTCATCGATACGTTTCCCGACCTTCTGTCTATGGACAAACGGTATAGGATAACTCCGCTTTACGAATGGTATCTCGTCTCGCATTTTAATGACATGTATATATTTGTCCGTTCGTCCTATTTTATCTTTAAATAACTCGGTATGCTTATGCAAAACCGCTGATAATTTCTCCTTTTGTTCAATCGGGATGGCCAAGCTATCTATATATTCGGTTATAGTGTTATCGGTTGAAGTTACTTCCATGACACAACAACAAACCGATCGATTTTCATTTATGCCTAATTGAACCGTACTTGTTGTATCACCATTATTAACGGTCAATATCCTGCCATCCTCACATGAGAGCTTGGCCTTGGCTAACTGAATAAAATCGAATCCTAAAATTAGGTCTTTAGGTAACTTGTTAAGCACTAAAGTTGGGGTGTATATTATACATTCCCCAATCTTAAATGGCAAAGAAATTAATTTATCTAACTTTTCTTTGCTTGCGCCAAAAGCGCCCGTCACTCTAACGCTAGGAATAGGGATTTCAGCTTGCTTTCCTAACAACCTACATACTTCATCATAAACTGACCTTCTTATAGCTGTAATTTCACTCCCTGAATCCACTAACCCTTTTACATATATATTACCTATATACACCTCTATCTCTGGCAATGACATGGTTTTACACATTTCACTGTTACATGTGTCTGTATCGTCCGTGTCTCTAAATATGGTATTAATTCGTGATCTATGTCGGCTTGACTGATTCACTTGTAACTCATTGCTGAAACATACGGAATATCCGTTTGTTTTGTGAGTCAATAATTGAACAAACTCATTTACTCCCACTTCAGCATTTACATTACATAAATCATATAACTTATGATTTCTTTGTGATTCACTAGCCGCCCATCCACACTTTGATAAGTAATTTAGCGCGAAATCCCGGTCGCGCTTGCCTGCAAGTTTTTTTGAAATAATCTCATTATTTCCTTGCTGTGAAGATGTTGTATCTTCCGACGCTGGCTGAAACGCTATAGCCTTAAAACCTGGCAGTTGCGTTCTCGCATATCCACGAAAAGAACCACGACCTCGGTTATAATATCCGCGAGAAATTCCTCGGAATGGTTGACTATTACGTTTCGTTGAGTTATCATACCGTATGGTATTTACTCTCAACGTTCTGTTCTGAGTTCTCATATATTGTCCTCTACTATCGTTCGAGTTATGTGTAACACTGCTAAACCCGGGTTTGGCCTCTTTTACAAGCGGCCTTTCAACATTCCTTTCTAACTGACGTAGGAACTCCATAGCACTTCGTATAGTCATGGTCTCACTTTTCGTAAAGTAAGCGATTTGTATTTCTGTAGGCATCTGCCTGAATATAGTGTTCACCCGTTCACCTTCCGTAAATGGTATAGACAACCCATAAATACTATTCAGCTGTGCAGCAAAATATTCTTCTAAGCTTTGACCCTTCTTAGAATCGTACTTCGCCGTTATAAACCTCTGCTTTATCATTTCCTGCTCACTACTCCCCCAAAATACCTGAATGAAATCATTCTCAAAATCTGTAAACGTACGCCAGCTTTCTCGGTAAATGTTCATTCTACTTTTAGCGTTACCCGTTAAGCTATCGATAGCCCACGCAAGTGCTCTGCTGCTATCACCCGATCCCTTAATATAATTCTTTAAATCTCGTAAGAATTCCATCGGATTAACAGAACTTCGGCCATCGAAAGTTGGTAACTTTTGTGTTAACTTTACTATACAAGTAGAACGTTCATTGGTTTCTATTCTCTCTAAAGCCTGCGAAGGTCCCGCTATCTCGCTTGAAGATGTACTGGCTTTCTCAATATTGTCCAATCTACGCATAATCGTAGTTAATAATTCAGTTATTTGTCCCGGTGTTTCACTTCCTATATTTCCAATATTTGATTCTTCCGCCTGTGTCCTACGAGTCGAAATACGATTCGAATGCCTACCACGAACCATAGTTAAAACTTAATTAATTAAATTATTTAAGAAACTAATTATCCTATACGTAATCGCCTACGACTTTCACTACGAAACTCTACGAAACGCTACAAAGGTCTACGCACCTGACTACCTGCGCAACGACCCTATCTATTGTTCAATTGCCCGAACTGCTAACAATGCTTTTGTAAACAATGCAATTTTCTTTCAATGCTGCTGTTTTCTTTAAGTAAATGGATAATTATTCTGAGACTCAATAATTTGTTTTATATTTCTACGTTGTGTATTTAAATTATATAACCCAATAAGCCTGAGTTCTTTTGAATAGTTCCGTTGTATATAAAATATACAAACAAGATACTATCCACGGTCTACGGCACCAATTCTGTGATGGAACCCTTACTTATGTATATAATATACATAGAAATACACCCGCGGCTTACTGCAGGAGTTCCAAATCACGTGAGCTATGATCGTCTTATTTAAAAATCTTGAGTACGTTATCAGATACCCCAAGCTGTTCACTCTACTCTGAATTTATTTTAAAGGTCTAAAATGAGTATATCGATACTAGATATTATTTATTACGTATTTTAATCCCTTATTGAAATAGTCGTATTACAGAATTGTTCTTTGTAGCTGTTATGGTTTATATCATTCAAATAATTGACTTCATAAAGCGAAGGAATATACGCCATTCCTGAAAAATCAGGCGGATCGATCCATATTTGTAATCAGTTAGGTCATAGGTTTACTATAGCTTAATTATATGCGGTAATGTCGTACAAAGTACGATAAATGGGCGTTGAGAGTCTTGGATATTTGGTTAACCAATGTAATTTTATAAATTCGCTTACGCGAAACAGGTATGTAGATGTTGGTCGCGATAAAATCGCGAAGAGCTCTTATAATAATAGTATTTTCACAAGACTCTAATTATTTCGAGTAAACTCGATACATCTTGGCGATACAAAGTCAATATATCTGGTTTGCTGTGTTGCGAGGAATGAGATATTATATCGTCATGGACAGCAGGTTTCCTCTTTAGGAGAAAGATGTCACGGTTTGACACCTTTGCACTAACATGCATAAGAAAAATATATGGTTTTGGTTAATAAGTCCACTTCCAGCGAAAGTATGTCTGTTTGGCCTCTCGGTCACTCAGGCATAATTTTGCCAACCCTTAATAGCCTCGGAAAAACCAAATTTCCCGATGAAATTTGATAATTCTTACCACTTATTAACCTTTTCGCGACTCTAATATTACTATGTAGGAAGGCAATCAAGATCTAAATGATCTTGAGCCAAACAAAACAAAACAATCCTACCCGGCTATCCTAACAAAGAGTCCTAATCCTATCTGCTCTGTAATTACCAGAGCTTCCACGTAAATTCTATTCTTTTACTTATTTTCTAGTTTAACATGCTCGCAACGGTTGGCGTGTCAAGATCCTGAGAGCAAATATATTTGAGACGTTAATTTAGATCATAAGTTCTATACCTAACTTCTAACCTTCTAACCTTTCTCTGGTGAATAGATGTTTGATATACTAGTTACCATAGATCTCTATAATCTCAATAAACACATAACTATCAAATATCATAATCTGATAACCTTTAGATATTCACTATCATACATAGGACTAAATTGATCGGATCCTATATCTTTCAATTATGTAGATCTAAGGTAACAAATGAAACATATGTGTCTCTCAATTAACAGCAACAATGATAATACTACATTTAACCCAACTATAGAAATTCAAGTAATCTTCGTTATATATATTATCTGTTCGATCTATCGTATCTATCTTTAGCAGATTTATTAATTTAACCGTACGCAAAACCTCACTATATTCCGATAACGAACCTAATCACGAACCTACGTCTAAACTGACCTAAAAGCAGCCGCAACCGCTTGCCTAACCTAACTCTAGTCTATTGTAAGACCTAGTGTGAACCTAGGGTCTGTTATTAGCCACCACGCTCATAACAGTTGTGTGAGAAGTTAAACGTGTGTGTGTGTAAAGCGACTTGTGTAGGATATGCAAATAAGAACTACTCTAGGGATACATTAGGATAAGGTCAACCCTCTGTAAACCTACAGGTTGACCTAGGATACCTAGGTGAAAGGAAAATGGAAGACCTGAAGCGCCCGAATGCCAGTCTCAGCACCCAGTATAAATTACCTATTCAGTACTTATCTAACGCTCCAGCGGAATTTTGGGGTTTGTGAGAAAGGTATAGATAAAAATATTTAGGAAGTCTAGAATTCTAGACCCGTCACTTCACAGTAATTTACCCGAACACAAAGCAACGAGCTCAAATCGGTGAATGAAATTTATAACACAAAATCACACACACTCGATTTTAAACTCGAAACTTGTATGTCAGGCAAAGAACGCGCAAGGACTGATCCCTCTTCTTGCCTCGCGTTTGGTTTTATTAGCCCTGTCTGAACCTCGAATCCTGACACGTCACCAAGCATGCAACAAAAAATATTGCATCCCCATTTTGCCTTTACATGCATGCAATAGCGTCTCTATCTAAGATAACTTAATATATTTACATTCACATAGAGATCTTCCGCAATCGTCATTCTATCGAATAATATGACATATTTATAATTTATTTAATTGATGAATGTAACACGATATATGAATCAACTGTATCTTGTGATTCCATGTGTACCTATAGTATATGAGTAAATAGACACAACCTCACCCTTGTATATATTTGAATGTACAATTATAAATATGTCTATGTATAGAATTCGATTTTTCAGGAAGTATCTAAGCATTAGTACTACCCGACCTCTGTCCGTGTAATCAGCGAAAATTTAGACCAGATAAGCCGATCTAAAGATATGACAGAGTATAAACTCGCATTTACACAACACGGCGTAAATATAAACCATGTAATATTGCATAATTACATTTATTTATCACGCAAAATTTCACCAAGTCCAAACAGCTGTGCAGCTCCGCAAACATTCCAAACTTTTTTTTGTTACAAACCCTCATAACGCCCTCGTCTTTGCAAAAAAAATCTTAGGTACACAACAAACCATCCTTATGATCGTGTGATTGTTTCTACATGTCTTATATGACCACTACAGGATTCTACATTAACGAAAGTTGTGCCCTAGTTTGAAATAAATTATTATCTCGAATGAAAGATTCTCTAAATTACCTCTCGCTTACCTACGTTGCTACAAACGCAAAGTCTAAGAGATTTCAGTTATTTTAAATTTATGTTTTAGACACGATTTTCTTTCCGACAGCATAATCAATTAGCAGAATTCATCGCTTCTTACTATTCTCCATATAATTTAATATATATAAATACGTACATATACATATATATGGAGATATAGTAGCAGTATGTAAGTATACAACGTGGAAGGGACATTGTAATAAATCGAAGCACAGGCTATCATTACAGTATTTACCCGAAGCGGCCGTTAAGAGGCTACATGAATTTTCCGGGGTCCAGTGCTGCCCCCATTTGAAATAAATCATTTGTTAGGAAACGGAGACATCATTTAAAATTTGGCCTTGATCAGACCTTAGATAACCCTTTAAACTATTTTATGAACTACTGTTTACAGTTTAAAGTGAGAACGTGAAGCTTTTCTACGCACAATTGCGAAAAACGGCCACTTTTGGCGTATGTGCGTAGAAAAGCTAATGATATCTCCGTTTCCTTTCAAACGATTTATTTAAAATGGGGGCAGCACTGGACCCCAGAAAATTCAGATAGCCCCTTAACTTACCAAAGGCAAAATTTAAAATACATGTTAAAAAAGTTTAATTGAACAATGAGTACTATACTATCAATTATTTAAGAGATATAAACGCGTGGATACTTCCTAAAAAATTCCATTACACTTCACACATGCAACATAAGATAGCTGTATTTTCTGTTAGCATAATAAGCTTACTGTAAAAACATGTAAATGCTCTGCGATCAATAAGTGACCAACATATAACTAATATTTTCTCTTGACAAGGTCTGCGAGATCGAGTTTTTCATGCTCACTAAAATGTCCAATCCGGTGGTGGCATCGCTGGTCGGGTCGTTGGATTCCCTCTAATATGGTTGAGTTTAACGATGGCTGATCCGTGCGTCAACTCGTGAACGGGTGCCGCCGGGAAGGACTGGTCAGCTCGGCTTCGCTTTTTTGACTACTTAATATTTTTTATTACGCAATTTGTTTGTTTACTTGTTCGCAAGCATTATATGTTATAAATTGTCAACATTGTATTATATTATAAGTATTTATTAATTAAAAGACAATTATAATAATATGACAAAGCCCTTCTGGCGAGTAGGCGATCAATACTGTGAAAATGAGTTTCTTTTGGCGTTTCTTCTCAGCAGTGGTCGTTACGAAGAGCTGGTATCGTCAGCTTTTCTTTAAAAATAAATTGAATTTTAATATACTTTGCACGTTAGGTCACTTATACTTAATGACGTGTAAAAGTACATGTAAAGGTCTAATTACTAAAAAACATTTTAATCTTTGAATTTGTGTAATGAAATTATAATAACAGCCATTAGAATCAAACATAAATATACAATTATATACGCACAAATAACGCTGATGATATCCCTCTAATTTTTAGGGGTTAAAACCGATCGTCATTGGTCAACTTGACCCTCAAATTCAGACCATTAAATCGCGTGTGTCTTCTGGTATACAGGGATAGGTACTTCGGCAACATACGTGTAGTGTTTGGGTAAATAAGCTCTCGTTATGGATGATTAAGCTTTGTTGAACCGGCAACACGGAATTAAACGGATTTTTTTCGTTCATTTGCAATGAGTCAGTTTTCCTGCTGTTAGGAAAATCATTAAGTAATACTTTATTTTACAAAAAAAATAACAATAATTTTACATTCCTCTTAGGCCAGGAGGAGGGTTATGTTTTTCGAGAGTATGTATGTATTTACCTATGTACCTTTTACAATATAATTAAATACAATACAGAACCATTTATTGCATAAAATAAAATAAATAAAAACATAATTATCTTAATATATAGGAAATGCGCAAAAGGCGGCCATATCGCTAAGCAATTTGTACCAGGCAACCTCGCTATATAGAAAAATAGTAATGGGAAATTAGGTAGTACGGGGCGGTCAATATAATACAATAATAACAATAAACATACATATACATCTTACATAAATCGGAACAAGGTGATGCCGTGTGTGTGGTGGGATTGAAAGGGCATTATTCATTATGAGCTGTTACCACCAGGCAGGACCATCGATTCAGAACTCTACTGCGAACAACTGATAAGATTAAAGCAAGAAGTTGAGAGAAAGCGGCCGGAATTAATCAACAGAAGGGGTGTGGTTTTCATCATGATAATGCTAGACCTCACACATCTTTAACCACTCAGCAAAAATTAAGAGAGTTTGGCTGGGAGGTGTTAATGCATCCGCCGTATAGTCCAGACCTGGCACCTTCAGATTTCCACCTGTTTCGGTCTCTTCAGAATTCTTTAGGCAGTGTCAGGTTAACATCACGAGTGGACTGCCAAAACTACTTGACGCAGTTTTTTGATCAGAAGCCCCAAAATTTCTATAGCAATGGAATCATGTCCCTACCTATAAGATGGCAAAAAGTTATCTAACAAAATAGTACCTACATACTTTAGTTAAATGTAAATAAACTATATTAAAAAATGTTTTGAATTTTCATATAAAATGCGAAAAGACTTTTTCCCCAACCTAATACATACAACTTACACTGAAAAAAAATATTATATTAACAGAACGAGATGAAGAGAAATGGAAACAAGCGAAGGATATTTATTTACCTTTCATAAGGATAGAAAATGAGATTTAACTTGGGATTTGAAGCTGGCTAGCGTTTATATTTTTTTTATATGTATTTCTTTTAGTTTTCTCCACCCAAAGGTTGGCTGGAAGAAATCACTTTAGCAATAAACCCGCCTTGGTACCTACTAGATTTTAAATGTATTATTGATAACTGTTATACTTAGTACAATAAAGAAATTTTATCTTATGTTATCTTATGTATGTATAATTTTGGCACGCTCTGCAGCCTGAACAGCTGTTATTTATACGTTTTTCTTTTCTTCCAGACCAGCATAGAAGAAAGACTCGGAGAACTTCGTTTGCCTGTTTAATCCTGATGACCCGGATATGATCCTGACGAATTTTCAAACTTAAAACCCGACTTCAACTCCAAACAACTCAAGCGGTTTTGATAAAATTACTCTGGGCTAAATATTCTTTATTTATAACCTGACAAATGTAGTAAAAATATTCAAATCCGTCCTGGCGTATTCGATTAATCGTGGAACATACGTAAAATAACTGGCCAAGAGTGAGTAGGACTCGCGCATGAAGGGTTTCGTATCTTATGATCTATAAAAATTACGTTTGTTGTATAGTAGCCCCAATTAATTATTTTCTTTATTTTGTTTATAGCGGCAACCGAAATATATCATCTGTGAAAATTTCAACTGTCTAGCTATCACGATTCATGAGATACAGCCTGGTGACAGACAGAAGGACGGACAGATGAACAGCGAAGTAATAGGGTTCCGTTTTTACCCTTTGGGAACGGAACCCTAAAAATATACATACATTAAAATTGCTAACCTCCTCCTTTTTTAAAGTCGGTTATAAAGGAAGGTAAAGATGGCCACTTACAAAAATAAAACAAAGCCGGTATTAATTGAAAACCTTGTCCGCTTACAAAAACTTGATGAATAACAGCGGGAGGGTTAAAGTGGCGATTACTCACTGTCGTGCTTCGAAGGCCTAGGTCAATGTCAGCCGGCCACGGGTTAACTTTAAGTTATTCTTCTGAACTTGAAAAGTAAGTAACGTAATAAATGATTCTTTCATGCCAGTTCGAGAGAAAAGAAATGATACGCCAAGTGAGTCTTTTTTTTTTCTTCTATAAATATATAGGGACAAATGACACTAATTGAGCTAGCCCCAAAGTAAGTTCGAGACTTGTGTTATGCGATACTAATTCAACGATACTCTATTTTTAACCGACTTCAAAAAAAGGAGGAGGTTATCAATTCGTCGCGATCCTTTATTTTTATTTTTATGTATGTTCACTGATTACTCAAAGACGCGTAGACCGATTTGGAAAATTATTTTTTTGTTTGAATGGGTATACCGTTTAGGTGGTCCCATAGTAATTTTATCAAAAACGGTTGTGTAGTTTGGGGGTGAAGTCGGTTTTTAGTTTTGAAAAATTATATAATAAATACTTAAATAGATAAACATCCAAAGGACAATTTGAAAAAGGCCATTTTCTAACTTGCCCTGACCGGGGATCGAACCTCTGGGTGGCGGACTAACATGGTGACCACTACGCCACGGAGGTCGTCAAAGTCTCGCGCACGAAGGGTACTTTTAAAATTACGAATTGTATGGGAACCCCACTTAAATATTTATTTAATTCTGTTTTTAGTATTTGTTATTATAGCGGCAACAATAATACATCATCTGTGAAAATTTCAGGTTCATGAGATACAACCTGGTGCCAGACAGACGTTGACGATGATCTCCGTAGCGTAGTAGTCTCCATGCTAGTCCCGCCACCCAAAGGTCCCGGGTTCTATCCCCGGTCCGGGCAAGTTAGAAAATTTCCTTTTTTCAAATTGTCCTTGGTCTTGCATGTTTATCTATATATGTATTTATTATAAAATATAGTATCGTTGAGTTAGTATTCCATAACACAAGTCTCGGACTTACTTTGGGGCTAGCTCAATCTGTATGATTTGTTCGTATATATAAATATATATTTTTATATTTTTTATCTATAAATATCATAATCATACTAGTACGGTTCATGAGATACAGCCTCGTGATAGACAGTTGGATGGACGGATAGCGGAGTCTTTAGTAATAGGGTCCCATTTAAACCGTTTGGGTACGAAACCCTAAAAACGCAAATAGTATTTTTATACTTGCCTACTTGTATAAAAGTTGTTAGTTTGATGGACAAAGATATCACACAGTGCTACTTGCCTTGACCGCCAATGTATCAGTGGCAGGGTCGCCCTAGGTCTTATCTTAACTACAACCTTCGCTGATAACGGCGGAAATAGAGCCTCCGCCGCACGCTAGACTAGACATTGCTTATCTACCCAAGGGCTAGGTTTTGTTTATTGAAACACTGCGCTATAATAAACTACACTTAGAGTCAAGGAAAACACTTATGAAATTTAAAGGTAATGCTTACGTTTGCTTTTTAGTTGAAGTTTCTTAATCGTTGGAATTTTTATGAAGTAATTTCAAAATACAATTCTTTTGTGCAGGTTTTAATTTTCTGTTTAATTTATTTAAGGCGGCCCTTCCCGGCCGCTCTGTTTACAAAGCGAGCATAGTTTGAAAAGCTTGGTGTTTCATCCAGGGCAATGCTAGAAAAAGAGGCAAACCAAAAAGAGAGAGATAGCGCCTTAGGGCACGGTTTGCACTGTACTGAATGAAACTAGTATTATTATTAACTATCCATTAAACGAATATTAACTATTCATAGGGTACAGAAATTTCATAAAACTTGTTCCAGGAGATACGTTTTTGTCAGAAAGCCTTACAAGTTCAGGAAATAAATGTTTTGTATTCAAAATTTTCATTACATTTGCGAGGTTTGCATCGAAATATTTTCTTCACCTTTACAATTTATGAGTACTTTATGAACGGTCGAAGTTCAGCTAAAATTTGTGCAAAAAAGCAGATTTTTGGAGGCTTATACTAACTTTGTTTTTTACAATTTTATTTTTTTATTTCAATAGAAACTTAGAAATAGCGCACAAAATACCTGTAAGTTCATAAATTTTCAAGAAAGATCAGACACAACGTCATAATCACGTACGAGCGTTTGTATGAAAAGTAAGATGGGAAGGCCGCTCTTAAATAAAAAGTTCCTATTAAAACATTAAATAAAAAAGATAGATATCATTGTTTTACTACAATGGAGAAATAACGTTATACAAATTTGATCAGTAAGATTGACTAGCCGAAATAATAACTTTTAGCCCGTAAAAGAACGAAACATGTTTATATGACGACCTCCGTGGCGTAGTGGTCAACCATGCTAGTCCGCCACCCAGAGGTCCCGGGTTCGATCCCCGGTCAGGGCAAGTTGGAAAATAGCCTTTTTCAAATTGTCCTGGGTTTTGGATGTTTATGTATATATGTATTTGTGATAAAATATAGTATCGTTGAGTTAGTATCCCATAACACAAGTCTCGAACTTACTTTGGGGCTAGCTCAATCAGTGTTATTTGTCCCTATATATTTATTTATTTATATAGGTATCTGAGGGGGATACTTGAATTTTTCAGGTACCATTACTGCCTCCATTTAAAATAAATTATTTGTGAGAACGGAGATATCATTTAAAATTTTGTTTTGACCATGCCCTTCAAAGTATTGAATATATGAATATATAAAAGCTTTACGTTCTCACTTTAAACTGTAAACAGTAGTTCATAAAATAGTTGGAAATTTTTATTCTCCGTTTACTTTCAAACGTATTTTCCTTTCAAATTTATTTCAAATGGGGGCAGCACTGGACCCCTAAAAATACATGTATCCCCTTAATCAAAATAATAAAATAATACATCTTTTATAAATTCCATGGACAAATAAATTTGCTGGAATTGTCTCTGATCGGAAATATCATTGAAAACTAATTTGTTTTTCCGTGATATTTCTTGTTTTATAACAATTTTACAATATACTTTAAAACAAAAACCAAACAGCACGTTTCGTTCCATTAAAAATATTGAAATTTCAACAAAGTTTAGTCTAAATCAATTTGATTCCAACATCCCGGGGCAATAAATGAAAGTTTAATGGATCTCAATTTATTTAAAATACATTTTGATCTTGTATTAAATTACACTCGAGATCGGCAAGATAATTTAGGTATCCATTTTGATATCAAAAGACAGCTAATCTTGCAATAAAGCTTTAGAAACCCTAATTATTTTTCTTAATGAGATTCTTATTTTTTAAATAAGCTTTGATAAAATGTATCTCTTATTTATTCAATTATTTTGTTCATAAAAAAAAGATATGCTTTATTATTGGTTACATTAAATATATAGGTAACTTTCAAACTAAAAACTAAATTAAATCTAAATTAAAAACTAAACTAAAAACTAAATAAATAAAAATAAAAAACTTACAAATAAAACATGTCGTGCAGATCATTGTCCTGCGGTAAAGTGCCCAAAAGGCTGGCAGCATTACCACGCTGGATGGCAATGCTTATTCGTTGGCGAAGTAATTGCCAGCCTTTTGGTCACCTGCACCTCGACCAACTTCCGATTAAAAAATTTTAAAAAGTTAAGTATGGGTTTAAGCTTTGATTGGATTTCTTTATTATCTAATATATTAATAATCATATATGTATAATCACAACAATTGAGCAAACTCCAAAGGAAGTTTAAACTTGTGTTATTGGATACTACTCGTAAATCAACGAGATAACGCCCAATACACAGGTTCAGCTGATATATATCAACATAACCTGTGTCTTGGGTGTTATCTATACACATAAATTTATATATAAATACAAATTTTATAATATGTATCGTATCTATCTATCTTCTGGCCTCTTTCCTATACAGGGTCAGCCCTCCTGAGAGTTATTTTATAATATCTCTATCTAAATATATATAACTCAAAAGTGACTGACTGACTGACATAGTGATCTATCAACGCACAGCCCAAACAACTAGACGGATCGGGCTGAAATTTGGCATGCAGGTAGATGTTATGACGTAGGCATCCGCTAAGAAAAGATTTTGATCAATTCTACCCCCAAAGTGATAAAATAGGGGATGAAAATTTGTATGAAACTTTGTCAATTTTAAAACGATCGGGCTGAGACTTTGCATCCATAAAGCTACTATGACGTAGGCATTCCCTAAGAAAGGATTTTGATAAATTACATTCCTACGCGAGCGAAGCCGCGGGCAAAAGCTAGTGTATATATAAGTATATACATATAATACATAACATATAATAATTACGAGATTGTCTAGTCTACAAGTCGCATTCGTGAGCATTTTCGATGATTTTTATAGAATTTGAACAATTCCCATTCAGTTTTTGGAAACTTTTTAAAATGGCGGAGCTATGGGGGTTTTAGTTTTCGGGGTAAAAATTCATTCAGTTTAAAACTAAGCAAATACAGACTCGTGAGGTTTACAGTTCATGGAACCACGTCACGACCACACACCATGTGTGTTTTGCAAAAACAACGAAAAACATATGGTAATCGAAAAAAAACATTAATCGAAATTCGATAATAATAGGGATGTAGACTGTGTAAAAATATATTATTTTATGTATGGATAAAGGACCCATAATTTTTGTGCGGTGAGTAGGGGTATTTTATGTAACCTTTGGTTAAAAATCGTAGCTGACCGTGACGTCACGCGAAATTTAAAAGCACTGTATCTTCGTTATTATTTCTATGTAAGAGAAAATAAAAAATACGTATGCCATACTTTAAAATAATCAATTTAATGACCCAAAAAAATGTTTTGTGAAATATTGTTTTATGAAAAATTAAAACAAAGCAAGCAAGCGTAGATGGAGCAAAGTGAGCAAAGTTCTCCGAGTCTACTTGAACAATCCGGCGTTTGTATATCAAGGTCAATTTTTTTATTCAAGGTATTCAAGGTATTGAAGGTAAATTTTTTAAATATTATTTTAGTGCAAAAGCTAAAAACTACTAGCGTTTCGGAACGACCACTGCTGGGAAGAATACGCCGAAAGAAAGCCAGTTCAGTATTGGTCCCAGCACTATGGGCTATGCTTCAGTTACAATACAGATTTACACTTAAGCTCACTTTTCATTATATTATACATCTAAATAATACAGTAAAAAATTGCACTCAACGGCTATGTTTCAGTTACAATACAGATTTACACTTAAGCTCACTTTTCATTATATTATACATCTAAATAATACAGTAAAAAATTGCACTCAACTACTTCCAAGAATTTTGATCAGATACATAGTCATTTACATGATAATAAGCATTTTTAATTTTTAATATTTTTTAAATGATTTTCAACGGCAGTTTTAAATTAAGTTAATGGTAACACTACTATATTATCTGGAATTTTATTAAAGAGACGCAAGCTGAGACCCACAAAAGATTTTTGGTTTTTTCTAAACGAAAAGCTAATTTATTTTGATTTCAAGTGTTAAAACTATGAATATCATAAGTTTTCTTATATGAATGTAAATTCTGGCGTACGTACATAATGTTCGCATAGATGAATTGCGAAGGGAAAGTCAAAATATTCATTTCTTTAAAAAGTTCCCTTAGAGACTCTCTAGCACCTAGTTTATATATAGTCCTAACAGCACGTTTTTGTAAAACAAATATGGTATTTATTTCTGCAGCATTACCCTATAACAATATTCCATAGGACGTAACGCTATGGAGGTAACTAAAATATACCAAACGCGCTGTACCAACGTCCGTCATCTGCCTAATTCTTCTTACCGCGTAGGCTACAGTTGCATTAAACAATTACAAATAAAGTTTATTAAAATCTTCGATAATTAAGCCGTGTAGGTATGGATTTGTTTGAGAGATTTTACAGTTCTTTTATTACTTATTTACCCCGAAAATTGCGTAAAAATAAACGAATCTTTGATGGCTCATAATTTTTTTGTGGTTTTTTATGTAACTATTCTGTATCTGTACAGACAAAATTTATAGTAAAACAAAACGTTATCATGTTAAACTTTGCATGCGCAATCTCAAACAGTGGAAGAAATCTCCTCCGAAATTTGTATAGAAAAAGTAAAATCTTAAACCTTTATTTATAAATAAATATAAATATATAGGGACAAATAACACTGATTGAGCTAGCCCCAAGTAAGTTCCAGACTTGTGTTATGGGATACTTACTCAACGATACTATATTTTATAACAAATACATATATATAGATAAACATCCAAGACCCAGGACAATTTGAAAAAGGCCATTTTCCAACTTGCCCTGACCGGGGATCGTACCCGGGAACTCTGGGTGGCGGACTAGCATGGTGACCACCGCCACGGAGGTCGTCAATATTATGTCTTTCTAACATAGCTTTACAATTCAATGTACATAGTATGGAGGAATCTGAGAATCAATTTATTATTTAAGTAATATTAGTGTGAAAATAAAAAGGAAGCCCATAATCGGAAGCACGGTCACTGTCTCCATGACCCCCAAAGGATCTTCTCGATCAGGCAAGAAGCGTTATTACATATGACGCGCTGCCGCCCGCTTTCACTTAACTATTTTCCGGTGTTTCGGCTCGCGAACGGTAACCGACGTTTCCTATCACGGACTAGACTAGTGTCTATCAGAGTTGGGCGTAGTTAACTTCTATTATGTAGTTTGATTACAAATTACAATTACATGTAGTTAACTACAAGTAGTTGAAATTACATTAAATTTAACTACAGCAATTGCAACTACTGTAGTTGTAATTGTAATTAAGTAGTTATAACTACAAATTACAAGAAGAATTTATTACCGCGGGCGTGTGTTAAGGGTGTTATATTTCGAAATTGTAAGTGTAAAAAGTTGTACGCAAGAAACGAAAATTTATAAGTAAGTAAATCTTTATAAAATATGTAATTTCATAAAGTAGTTTGTAATTGTGATTACAACTACTTTTTGTAGTTTTTAGTTCAACTACTTTTTCAATTACTTTTTGTAATTATGTAGTTGCGATTACTAACTACAAAATGTAATTGTAGTTAGTAATTAGTAGTTTAATTACATTTTGCCCAACTCTGGTGTCTATAATAATATTTTTAAGGATCCGTACAAATTTTGAGAAAATGGAACCCTTATAGGATCACTCGTGCGCCTGTCTGTCCGTCCGTCTGTCACAACCAATTTGCTCCGAATCTAGTGGATCAAATTTGGCCAAATTTGGTAGGATGGTGTTATATTATGACCCAAACATATATGAACAAAGTTAATAAAGGGAAATTTACGGGGGACAAAATAAAAAAATAAAAAAGTAAAAGTTATTATTGTAAAATAAATAGTTAATAAAATATACATTTTATCCATGAAAGAAGACGAACATTGAAAATGTCGTCTCCGAAACTACTGAGCCTAAAACTATAAAAAAAAATGTTCATTGCTTGTAAATTACAGGAAAACCTATAAGAATTGTATCAATTGAAAAAAAAGTGATAAACTCAATACAATACGTTCACTTACGGGAAGTAGTTCACTAAAACATCACCGGATAGCGCTAGTAGCATAGTTACTCGCGTCTTACTGTGAGGATTTCAAATGTGATCATCATCATCATCCGAGCGTATTCCCGGTTGCATCCTCAGCAGTAACGCTTCAGAGCCCGGGGTCTGCTACCTAACCAAGGAGATTTGACGAGGTTACTGGTTTTTACACAGAGCGACTGCCGTCTGACCTCCGCAACCCAAAGGGCAAACCAGAAACCAATCCTTGGATAGTTTGATGATCAAACGCTAGGTGGCGTTCGGGACCCACAGTTTTACGTGCCTTCCGAAACACGGAATCATCTTTCTTTTCGGATAATCAGGTGATTCAAGCCTGCAATATCCTATCGAGACTGGAAACAACTTTTAACAAAGTATGCTTCCCAGTGGGAATCAAACCCATGACCTCCGGGTCACAAGGCGAACGCCTTGACCACTGGACCACGGAGGCAGTCAGGATTTCAAATGTGATATTTTGTATTAATTTAAAACTTTGGAATTGTACTGAACCCTCTCCACGTGAGTTCAATTCGCACTTGACCGTTAATATACACTACTAGTAGGCAAGTCTTGGCAACCCATCGAGCGACTTGGCTCATGACGGAACTGTTAAAAATTCAATTGATTCCATCTATACGCCTAATTTACTTCATGAAGCTCCGATAAAAATTACTTGAGTTATCGTCAAACAAACATACATATGTACATACATAAAAACGCCGGGTTGTCCGAATAGATCGAAGAACTTCACTCGCTACATCTTTATCCCCAAGGGCTCTTACAGACGAGCGACAGTATGCCCGCGACACCGTCACGCGACAGTTTATTACAGAAGTGACAGGGGACGGTTGCCGACAATGCTAACCGTAGGACGGTTGTGCGACAGTTAATGAAAGGAGTGGCAGAAGTGACAGGCGACGATGGTTGCCGACCGTCGGACCGTCGCGCGACAGTTAATGACAAGAGTGACAGAAGTGATAGGCGGCGGTTGCCGACCGTACCGTCGCGCGACAGTTAATGACAGGAGTGACAGGCGACGATTGCGGATCGTACCGTTGCGCGACAAATAATGGCAGGAGTGACAGAAGTAACAGGGGACGGTTGCCGATCGTACCGTCACGCGTATTAACTGTCGGCCTACGGTACGGTCGGCCGGTTAATGACAGGAGTGACATAAGTGACAAGCGACTGTTGCCGACCGTCGTATACTGTCGCTCATCTGTAATAGCCCTAATGGGGCAGACAGAGCGCTGAGTCTTGCGGCTCTAAGCAGACAGAGCCCAGGGACGCAAGACTCAAAAGCAATTTTTAACGACAAGAGAGGTGTTTTTGCACAATAATGTCTGTCGGTCTGTCTGTCTGTGGCATCGTAGCGCTCGAATGGATGGACCGATTTCTAGCCTAGGACTAAAGCCAGATTCCCCGGATCGAAATTTCTGATAGTGTGCTGAGTGAAACAAGTGGCCGTCCGAATTTTTCTAACAGAAAATTTCCTATAATGTGCGCCCGGAATTCAAATCAGAAAAAAAAACTGACGTCCGATGGATTGTATCTGGTGCTATCAGATTCGGACGTCAGACACGTCCGAAATCATACAGTATGCAGGGTCTAGAACAAAATGTATGAACAGAGTGCCTACCGACAGAAAAGTTCTGATAATATGCGGCTGCCTTTAGTCATAGAATCATAACCCATTTTCCGTGAGTAAAAATGAATATTTTGGTACATTGAACTGACTGAACAAAAAAAATCTGATATTTTTCATTTGTATGGTAAAAAGAAATGTTATTTATAACAGCAGGAAAATATTCAATCGATGTTGAAATTTGCTTCCCTTTCCTACGAGTATTTCGCCGTTTTCACGCCTACATCCGCAACCTGCGTGTTTGCCATAACTTACCATATTAAAAAGAATAGCGTGGTCGGCCAGGTACAGGGCGTCATCTTCAAGACCTGCCGCTGGAGTCACTACGCCGTTGGAGGTCATTCCAACGTCCCCGGTTTCTCTAGAATGAAAACAAAACTTTTAGATTCTAAGTACTTTTTAAAATATTGTTCGCGACGAATTTGTGTATAAAAGTAATATGATCCTCGTAGTTTGAGACTAAAACCAAGTGGAATTTAATGATCCTCGTGGTTCGAGGGGCGAACCAAGAGGAATTTTTGAAATCTTCGTGGTTCGCGGTACGTAACAAGTGGAATTTTAAATCTCCTCTCGGTCCGATGGTCGAACTAAGTGGAATAAAAAAATCCTGATAGTCCGACATGTCGGACAGAAAGGAATCAAAATTTCTCGTCGTCCGATATGTCGGACAACGTTGTCGAACCACGTGGCCGCAGGGAATTGCCCATCAACCTTGTTAAAGTGAAAAAAGGCATTTTTTGAGATGGGAGAAAACCATTAAACTCGTGACACTGTTACCGTTACTGTAACCGACAACATCTTTTCACTTCTGTCGGAACTCCCGAGTGTCATTTTTATTTATTTATTTGCTGACGTCCTTATTGGGTTGGTGCAATCCGACCGGTACGGCAACAAAAATAATAATAATTTTTTGGAAAAATTACTTTTTTGTACAAGTTTCTATTGTCATTATATTGGCCAAAGTACTTATTGAGACATGAAATTAGCCTAAATTCGATGAAGTTACGTTGTTTAATTACTTAGTTCGACCGAACACCTTCCATCTCCGTGGTCAGACACTTGACATCGTCTACCATTCCAAAGTGCTAGTCCAGAAAAATCAAACGAGAACTCAATGAGGCTATGTAGTTATGTAACTGAGTTCTGTCTAATGTCTTTCGGTTTCTTCATCAGAAAAGCTCATTGACTCCATAAAATTGTATTGTCATCCGATTTACTTTTAAGTATGCAAAATTTCATCTATATCTGTTGAGCCTAACTGGTTAAAAAATTCTCTTCCTTGTCACTAGATGGCGCTTAAGCTTTTTATTAGAAAATTAAAATCTTTATTACTATTAATAAAGTAGTACTCTAATTATTTAAATATTACTTTTATACTTTAAACATGGAATGTAATAAATATTTCAAAAGGATATTTAACAATTTCTTAGTCACTTTTTTGCAAGTCGTGGGTGCTGCCATCTCTGTATTGCCTACTTGCAACTCCAGTTTTGCCTACTTTTGGATCCTCTAATAGTTTGTATGGCGTTGGGTATCTGTTACGTTAGTAATTATATAATCTTTGCCTAAACAAACACACACGATGCACATAGGTAGAAGATACATTGCAAGTTATATAAAAGCTTGTAAAAAAGATTGATTCCCGTGTCATCAAAATTTGGTCTTTTTAGTCTCCACTGCAGGAAAACGACCCTCTATGTACTACTAGAAGCCACACTTGGTCAGAGCAGCCAGAGGATTTGGCTCCACGTCAGCCAGACGGGTTGAAGAGGACCCATTCACGTGTAAAAGTACCTGTAAAGGTCTAATTACTGAATAAACATTTGAATCTTTGAACCTTTTGAATCTTAGAATCTTTGAACCTTTGAACCTTTGAACCTTTGAACCTTTAAACCTTTGAACCTTTGAACCTTTGAACCCTTGAACCTTTGAACCTTTGAACATTTGAACCTTTGAACCTTTGAACCTTTGAACCTTTGAACCTTTGAACCTTTGAACCTTTGAACCTTTGAACCTTTGAACCTTTGAACCTTTGAACCTTTGAACCTTTGAACCTTTGAACCTTTGAACCTTTGAACCTTTGAACCTTTGAACCTTTGAACCTTTGAACCTTTGAACCTTTGAACCTTTGAACCTTTGAACCTTTGAACCTTTGAACCTTTGAACCTTTGAACCTTTGAACCTTTGAACCTTTGAACCTTTGAACCTTTGAACCTTTGAACTTTGAACCTTTGAACCTTTGAACCTTTGAACCTTTGAACCTTTGAACCTTTGAACCTTTGAACCTTTGAACCTTTGAACCTTTGAACCTTTGAACCTTTGAACCTTTGAACCTTTGAACCTTTGAATCTTTGATTCTTTGAGTGTTTGTAAGCTTTTTAGGGTTCCGTAAAAAATAAGGAACCCTTACAGTTTCACCATGTCTGTCTGTCTGTCTGTCTGTCCGTCCGTAGGTTTTCTCAGCGACTATTAGTACTAGAAAACTGTGATTTAGCATGGATATGTATATTAATTAGGCGTAAACGGTGGTAAAATAAAATATTGAAAAAAAAAAATATATTTTTAGGGTAGCTCCCATACAAATAAAGTGAAAAGGCATTTTTTTTCTCGTCTAACCAGTCATGTTGGGTATCGTTGAATAGGCCTTTAAAAAATTATGAGATTGTAAACACCGATTTTCGATTTAGGGATCTGTTTCTGAAATATTTGGTTTGAAACTGAAAATTTTTGTTTGAGTCAAGTGTACCCCCCCCCCCCCCCCTCTATCTGCTAAATGGTTGTATATAAACACGTAAAGAAAATCACAGCTATAGTCTATGTAACGAAATTTAAAGGAAAACTATCAGAGCTAAGTAGGGTTTACTAATTAAAAAGTTACAGGCGACCAACTTATAAAAAGTACTCACAAAATGAAAATTTCACACAAATTCAATAGAATTACTTTTTAGACGTTTTTAGTGGCATGAACTCAAAGTGGGCATTTGTAACTACGGAACCCTACACTGCGCGTGGCCCGACACGCACTCGGCCAATTATTTCGGTGTGGATTTCCCAAGTTTCCTGCGTCATTAACGGGAAGACTTGGTCTATATTACGCCGCGGCGAGACCATTTTTTAACCCCCTACAAAAAAGAGGGGTGTTATAAGTTTGACGCTAATGTGTATCGGTCTGTCTGTCTGTGGCATCATAGCGCTCGAACGGATGGACCGATTTCAATGCAGTTTTTTTACGTGAAAGCAACTTCTCTTGCGGTGTTTCTAAGTCATGTTTGATGAACTAAAAGTTATTGAGTGATAACGCTTTATTTTCGGAGTTTGTAATTTACCTGACAAATCACAGATGGCGCTATTTAGTAATTCCACAGAATATTATGTATAATTCTGCCGCTTATCGACTTATATTAAACAAACCACAAGCTATGCTAGATCACTATAATATAGTAAAATTAAGATCAGTCAAAACACAAAAAAAATTGGCATTTCCTTACAAATTGCCCCGGCATAATTTAGTATGGAAATGACCAATTTTTTTTGTATTTTGACTGTTATTTTAATTTCATTATAGGTACTATAGTGATCTAGTATAGCCCGTGGTTCGATTTATTACGGGTATGTCCCTTGCACGTGTTATACTCGGTGATTTTTCATTGGTTTTGGAGCCGTAGGCAACTTCATAAGGATTGTTAGTAAAACATAATTAGCTAGTCAAAATAAAAATTCAGGAAAAAAATATGTTAACAAAAACTCGAAAGTAAAATCGTGAGATCAACTAGTAGTACCGCCAGCCAGCTAGATTTCGAGTTCATTGGGGTCACGCGTCAGTTATTAACGGGCGTAACTACGTGGTCTCGATCGAAAATCATTTTCGTAACTTTTTTGTGTTATGTCGTACACAAATTTGGATTACGTATGTGGATAGAGGAATTTATTTAACCAATGAAACGTCAGCATGTATTCGTATGTCCAACCAATGTGGAAAATAATGATTCATAGTTTCAAACTTTTATTTGCTAACTATGTGTAGTACATACAAATCTTAGGTATATTGAAGTTCTAATCATAGCAACTCTAAGTATTGCAAATACATATGGGATTCAAATGGATATAAAACTCAATTTTAAATAATAATAAGAAATGACAAGTGTAAGATCTAACGATTAAAGGTTTACGAAAATACCGCTTTAAACTATTTTCAATTTATTTAAATATTCAGTGGGAGTTTTACTGAGAAGAACTAAAAATATGACAACACGAAAAACGTAAGCATCCAATAAAATTATATTTCATTAGTATTCTGTGAGAAAACTTTAAAATGAGTACCCTGCATTATCGAATAAATAGAGTGGGAATTTTTGTTTCTAACAGTGTCACCTTTTGTTACTTTAGCCGTAAAACGTTGGCTTCTTTTAAAAATACAAAGCAATTTCAAGAATTTGGCTATTCTAATTTTTCATTTTATTGTGTTACGTTTACACAAAAGCTCCGCTTAGTTCTCGAAATAGCTAAGGACATTTTTTGTGATAAGGAATTTATTTTGTAAAGAATCTAAACGATTTTTTAATAAGAGTTAATCACATAGCCATTCAAATAATTTTTTTAACTCGTATTAGACTATATTTGAGAGCAGACAAAACTCACAGTTATGTATGGAAGAAGTATGGAAGACGAACCGATGGCCGATGGGGCAGAAAGGTTCTCTAATGGCGACCGCGTACTGGCAAGCGAAGCGTAGGACACCCACCCACAAGGTGGTCTGATGACCTGACGAAGGTCGCTGGAAAGCGCTGGATGCGGGCCGCTCTAGATCGGTCATTTTGGAAATCTTTGGGAGAGGCCTATGTCCAGCAGTGGACGTTATGCGGGTGAAATGATGATGATGATGAATGATGATCTATGGAAGTCATACTATTTAGACAGTTATACTATTTAGACAATTGTTATGAAAATAATGTAAATTTTCTGTTAGTAAGGTTTCCTTGAATAAAAATATGTTCTATTTCGAGACCTGAGAAAGTGTGTGACCTATAGACAGTTAGGCAAAAGTATGGCACTTGGTATCATTTATGACTACTAATACCGGGCCTGTGTCACTCCCCGTTTAGGTATCGAAAATATACCTACATTATTATATGCGCGCGGTGACCACTCCGAAGGAGAAAATTCAGTTACATGAATCGTGTGTCCAGAGTATAATTAGAATGGAATTGGCTTGCAATGGATGTCTAGGTATCTAAACGAAGGAGTGAGGAGTTCTGACGCGAGCTAAATGAAACCTTAACACTAAACTGCATTAATTAGATGTCTTTTGAATTTCTTTTCTGAGTAAGACTTCTGTACACACGAAACCACAGAATAAGTACTAGTACTCACGTATCTATGGGGTTAGCGCTATGGTTTAATTTAGCTCGCGGCAGACGTCCTCACCTCTTCGTTTAGATACCTAGACATCCATTGCAAGCCAATTCCATTCTAATTATACTCTGGACACACGATTCATGTAACTGAATGTCTCCTTCGAAGTGGTCGCCGCGCGCATATAATAATGTAGGTATATTTTCGATACCTTAACGGGGAGTGACACAGGCCTGGTATTAGTAGTCATAAATGATACCAAGTGCCATACTTTTGCCTAACTGTCTATAGGTCACACACTTTCTCAGGTCTCAGGCGAGGAAGGTGGACGAGGACGCATATTGCACGGTATCATAGAAGATTCAGTTTTAAGGGGTCCGTAGTAAATAAGGAACCCTTATAGTTTCGCCATGTTTGTCTGTCTGTTCGTCCGCGGTTTTACTCAGTGACTATAAATACTAGAAAGCTGTGATTTGGCCTGGGCATGTATATTAATTATGCAGAAAAAGTGGTAGAATAAAATATTGCAAAAAATTTTTTTACTGTAGCTCCTATACAAAAGGGAAAAGTTATTTTTTTATGGGTATGGTTGAATAGGTCTCAAAAATATTATGAGCTTTTCAAAACTGCTTTTCGATTTAGGGATCCGTTTCTGAAATATTTGGTTTCAATTTTTCTTAGAGCAAGTGTCCCCCCCCCCTCTATCTGATAAACGGTTATGTATTGACACGTGAAAAAATCACAGATATAGTATATATAACGAAATTTAAAGGATAACTATCATAGCTACATAGGGTTTACGAATTAAAACAGTTATAGGCGATCAACTTATAAAATGTACTCGGAAATGAAAAATTTCATGTAAATTCAATATAAAATTAGTTTTTAGACGTTTTTAGTGGCATCAACTCAAATTTGGCATTTGTAACTACGGAACCCTATACTGCGCCTGGCCCGACACGCACTTGGCCAATTATTTATGTAATACATATATTAATTCTGTGCTATAGACACGTGTCTTTGGAGGGTACAAAGCTGAAAAGCCGAAAAGAGACAGCACGCTTTAACAGGGTAAATTATTCAACCCCGGGAACGCGTTATAATGTTGCTTGTTTGTTTTGTGGCCAACACTGGTGTCAAAGTTTACAAGCAGCCTAAAGGCAGCTGACATAGCGAAACGACTGCCATTCAATGATAAAAGTCGGGACCAACTTCTTATACGTGTCTTCCGGAGGAACTCAAGAAAGTATTGAATGCCACTTTTGGTTACACATCCAAGTGCGGACCACGCCCTGTGTCGCTTAACTTACGTAAGCGCTCTCCTGCCGGGCCAGCGAGGTCCCCAACGTATGTAATGTATACTAAACTTAAACTTTACAATAGAGAGAAAAAGAGATTTAGAGTGTTGTTAATGAAATGGTTTTTTTAAGTAAATAAGTAAGTATTGTAGTATAGGTATGATGTAGGTATGTATAGTTTAACGTGAGGATGCCTCCGTGGTCCAGTTATCCTGAGGTCAAGGGTTCGAATCTCACTGGAAAGCATACTTTGTGATTTTTTTTTCCAGTTTGGTTAACATATTGCAGGCTTTGAATCATCTGATTAACCGAAAAGGAAGATGATTCCGTGCATCGGAAGGCACGTATAAACTGTGGGTCTCGAACGCCATCTAGGTTCAATCATCCAATGATTGGTTCTGCTCTACCCTTTAGATTGCGGAGGTCAGACGGTAGTCGCTCTGTGTAAAAACCAGGAACCTCGTCAAATCACATAGGTTACGTAGCGAACTCCGGGCTCTGAAGCGTCACCGCTGAGGATGCAACCGGGAATACGTGAGGATGAAGACGATGATAAAAACGGTATTAAATATACATTCCTTTTCTTTTGTTCATCGAATTGTGTGGAAACAATCTCGAAAATGATAGACAATACAACACACACAAATGCTCCATAAACAAAAGGAAACAAAATATACGAAAGAAAATACGGATTTATTTTTTACAACGGTGGACTTATCCCATAAAGGAATACCTTTCAGCCAACCTTTGGGTAGAGAGAGAAATGATTAGTGCGAAGATGATTTCCACACTAGTGTTGTTAGGTTGTTGGTGTTATTTATTTTATATTATATCGGCTCTCTGAACTGTAGACCTCGTAAGTCACTCCAAACTCGTAGAAGCTAAGTGGATAAAAAAGTTGTAGGTACCGACGAAAATTTTGCGTCTTTTTAAGGGTACTTAGAGTTTCTGATTTTAAGCTATTACATAGCTTTTATCGCAGGCCTTGAGGCTGCGACCGAATCCAGAAATTCCGTAACGAAAATTAAACCTAAGTACCCTTAAGCGACTAGACGTATGCGTGTAGGGATGTATTCGAATAAAAAATTATCTAGATAAATATTCGAATAAAAATTTATTCGTGGAAAATTATTCACGAATAATTCATTCGCGAATAACTTATGATTTTATTCGTTATTCTAAACAACGAATATATTTTTTTAAACTTACACTTCTCTTTTTAACCGCGTGCGTCGGGAAGAGTTACATTTTGGAGTGTACGAGTGTTTTCTTTTTAACCGTTGCATCGAAAAAATCGGTCGCCATTTTGAATTTTTTCTATAACTGGACCGATTGCCTTCAAAATCGATATCTGTACGGCCCTGTGGTTCCTCATATTGATTCTATGCTCAAAATGTAAAAAACTGGCCGCCATTTTTAACTCTTTTGTTTCTGGACCGATTGCCTTCAAAATCGATATCTGGGGGTCCTTTTGTTCTCTTATAATAAATCTGTGCTCGAATTTGAAAAAGATAGCCGCCACTTATCCATTCACGTATTATCCATTCACACATTTAAAAAGCAAGCACGAATGTTGCTGTTTGAAACTCAAAAAAAAAATAATCCAACAAGTCACCGGTAACGGATGCTGCCACCAATCTACCAAACTATCAAACAAAGTATGATCTATCGACTGTCTACATATTTACATATTTAATCTATTATTTTGCGAGATTATAGCTTTACTGTATCTTCTATAACCTTCTATGATATGATATGTATAAAAGGTTTAGTTTATCTCTCTTCTTACTTTATATTTATTTTATCTTTTGTTTTTCTTTAACACTAATTTAATATATATTTCTTATTTCCAGGCCATTGCTGAAAATCAGTGCATTGTTTTCGAGACAATATTGTCACTGAGCTTTGACCTATTTGTCTTGCTGCAGCACACACATGTAATAACTGTTTTGTTGTGTTAGTATTTTAAGCTAAGTATAACTAATTTATGTATAGTTTAATTTGTGTGTGTGTGTGTGTCGGTTGTGACAAATAAACAATTTATCTATCAATCTGTTTTGAACTTTTTGTTTCTAGACCGATTGACTTCAAAATCGATATCTGGGGGTCCCTGTGGTCTTTTATAATAAATCTATGCTCGAATTTGAAAAAGGTAGCCACCATTTTGGACTCTTTTGTTTCTGGACCGATTGCCTTCAAAATCGATATCTGGGGGTCCCTGTGGTCTCTTATAAAGAATCTATGCTCGAAATTGAAAAAAAAATGGCCAATTTTGCCCAACTCTGAGACTAGCTGCTAACTGCTCATAATAAAAATTCCTGAATAACCTACATGTATTGTAAGATAATAACAATATTTTAAACGATATCAATTTCTCATTTATTCAACAAAAGACAAAAAAATGATTTCTTATCGGTCACCACGCTCAAAAAGAGTAACTTGAATTAATATCAAAGAAATAACTTGAATTAATGTTAAAGAAAAAAATACTGCTTAAATAAAAAATTATAATTGCATAAGTTGATAAAAAATGCTATGCAATAGCTTTACCGCGGCAGTCCCCGAGTGCCACACGTCTTTTTTTTAATTTCTTTCGAGAGAGAGCGACGGAACCCTTCAGCATGGCTGGTGCTGAAGCATTCCTTATAATTTTATATGTATTTATTATAATAGTAGATTGTGCTACAAGGGACAAAAGTTATACTTTGAAGGCGATGGCGCTACTTTAAATCCAGAGCGACACGAAGGATTTTACCGTTAAATCACGAGCTCAGCGAGTGATTCTATGATGGAATCCTAAGTGAAGCGAAGGATTCAGGTATATCGCCCGAGATAAAAATTTTACCTTACCCAATCGGGTAAGTAGAGTATGGTAATCACTACACTCTACTTTTCATCTTCATCTATGTGAAAAACTAGCAAATACATAACAAAATATAAAAAAAGTAGAACATCTACAATACATAATCAGAGTTTAACCGACAGATACTTTTTTTTTGGTGTCGTTTTCATTCAATAAACTCTTAGAAATAATTTTTGGAAGAGCAGCAACTTCTGATAAAATGTTCACCAACTTTGTTTGCGTGGTCTTTCATATCTTTTTATTTTTATTAGTAAACATCTGTAAAATTTGTTGTTATCCATCAAAAATTTCCCATCAGCTGTATTATAAACTACCATAAATTGAGTCAGTTTGACCCAGTTCAAGACGGTATTGTCTGTAAAACTCCAGTAATTCAGTTATGGCGTGTCTCCGAATGGTTGCTTTTGTTTTCTGTACTGGAGTATAATCATTTGTCATAAGTTTATCGTAGGAGTTGTGGGTAGAATGAAAATATTTTATTTTTTGAAAAAAAAAAAGAATTTTTTTACTCCTGTGTTTATTAAATTAATATTTTTTTTACTACTATTATTTGTCTTTTAAATAATAACGAACACTTATATAAGAACATTGATTAATTATTTATGATTTCTGGAAAGTCTATTGTCTTTTCCTTGCCTTTCCCCCATAGCAAAGTGACGCTATTTCGCCAAAAAGATACTCCTAGCCATAGACCTAGAACTTTTTTCTTTAGATGTCATGTGGAGTCAGTGAACGAACGTTTTTTTTATGTAAAAACATTCGTTTAGGTGACTCTATTTTTAAAAATGGCACTTCTGTTCACTAGGCAGGTCAATTAAAAAAATGGAGTCTACCATAGATACCTAGTACCTACCAAACATATGGTAGTATTTCATACTTTGTTTATTTTTGTATTTAATTTAGTAAATGTAGTTGTAGAAAAAGTTTTGATATGCAACGTTGTATAAGTACGTCAAAAATGCTCGATGGCATATCCTTACGATGCTAGCTAAAGCTCGCATCGTAACCTACGCTATTCGCATTTTTTTAACCTTCTTAAACAACTGTTTTTTAAAACACTATTGTACACGCTTTTATTGTAAGGGCAAAGTACTTATATAGACAAATGAGATAAGCTCATACTTGATAGAGTTCCGTCGTTAATCGTCAATCGGTTGAAGATAAATGGTGGCAAGATGTGTCCTAAACAAACATACATACACACACAGCAAGACACATGAACGTTTATAAGCTTGTTAAAAAGAAGACTTTAAAAAGCTTGAACAACTTTCGAGTACCTCTGTAGCGTAATGGTTAACATACTAATCCGCCACTCTGGAGGTTTGGGTTCGATTCCTAGCCAGGGTATGTTCATCCCTGCTGTCATCATTGTATGGAAGTCGTCAAACTATGCTGGATGTCTTAAAGCAGCTTGAAAAATCTGTCAATAGTATTGGCCAGTTACATACAAGAAAAACAAAGAAACATGGTGAAAATGCTAAATAAAATTCTAAAGAGCAATGTTCTAAAGCCTTGCAGTCAAGCTACGATAGTTTGATAAAGAATAGTAATAGAAGAAGTAGTGCCTTTGATATATTCTCTGTACAAATCATCATCATCCGAGCGTATTCCCGGTTGCATCCTCAGCAGCAACGCTTCAGAGCCCGGGGTCCGCTACCTAACCAAGGAGATTTGACGAGGTTACTGGTTTTTACACAGAGCGACTGCCGTCTGACCTCCACAACCCAAAGGGTAAACCAGGAACCAATCCTTGGGTAGTTTGATGATCAAACGCTAGGTGGCGTTCGGGACCCACAGTTTTACGTGCCTTCCGAAACACGGAATCATCTTTCTTTTTCGGATAATCAGGTGATTCAAGCCTGCAATATCCTATCCAGACTGGAAACAACTTTTCACAAAGTATGCTTCCCAGTGGGAATCGAACCCTTGACCTCCGGGTCACAAAGATAACTCCTTGACCACTGGACTACGGAGGCAGTCATATTCTCTGTACAAATGTTCCGTGTAAATAAATTGGTAAATAAATTAATAGTGTTCTACTTTAATCTGTGCTATATTAGTTAAATGTTTCCAAATTCCAACTTGATTAAAGATTTCCAAAGGAGAGAATTGACTGTGCAAAGAGGAGACGCAAGAGCTGTTGCTCTATGGGTGGAAGTGTTAAAGGACATAACGCCGCGAGTAACTTCGGAGATAGCGCAGCACACCTCTCAATATCCCTGAGTTGCCTGCACCAGTATTCCTCCTTTGCCGGAATTATTGTCGGCTCGTTTGAGGGGCTTATCTGGTGGGCGGCAAGCCACCACCTACCCACAGTAGTCAGTAAACATGATTATGACACGTAACGTTTCTATTGCAATATCCCAGCATCAGTCCATCCCAATCTTATTCCATAACCCGTAGACCGTTCCCTTTTTCTTGTAATAGATTTTTCTTTTGCCGAAATCTGTTCAAGAGTATACCTTTCATAGGTATATCCACAAATGGTTATTGGCGGGGGTACAAAATAACATCAACTTCTTCAAAAGGGTCTGGATCTGAATCAGGCCGGACTGGGGTGAAAAAACCCGTGTTTCCAAAAGGAGATACAAATAAACATACATACATATTATTACGCCTGATTCCCACAGGAGTAGGCAGAGATAATAATAATAGTATAAAAAAATTTTGTAATAAAGGCTGGTGGATGTATCAGGTGACCAGAGGGCTGGGAATCACTTCGCACAAAGAATAAGCATTACCATACAACTTGGACATGCTGCCAGCCTTCTGGGAACTCTTCCACAGGGGAAGAATTTAAGGAATGTTTTTATTTATAATAGTATATGTATATAATTAAAATTTTATTTTAGATAGTATATATAGGTAATATTCACTACAAGAGAGAAGATGCCCTAATGAGTAGATTTTGATAAACGTCTCTGATTTTGTATGCATTTACGTAAAAAAGGCCTTTAAGCACAATTATATTTTTTATCGATTCATTAACTTTGGTTGTTAGTTGATTGAAAAGTCAATTTTAGAAGTAATAAAAACTTTAAAAAATGATATTACCATAAGATTTTCTTATAAAAATTATAGCTAATTTAGTTATGAAGCCAATCCTGTAAACGCGATATTTGACATAGCACCCAAACAAATGTTCTTACATCACGCCTGCGAATGCGACATAAGTGACGTCACTCCTGTCTTGGCTTTCGAAGGCGCTCCGACTTGCTCCGAGACTCCGTCCTAAGGCGCACGTGACTTTGTAACCTTTATATCTTAAAGAGATATTTATTTGGGTAAGCAATGTACTTTTATCTTAGACGTGCATATTTCAATAGCACAACGAAAAAAAAATTATGCATCTTCCCTATTTCATTATTTCACAAAAGGAAATTCACATCGACACGGTTATTCCGAATACTTTGGTTAAATTAAGCTAAACCTAATAGTTTTTCGTCAGGCACATAGTTCATTCATCGCTGCCCTGTAACTTTCGTTCCTTTTTGTTATTTGAGCAGGAAGTTTATATTTATTGCTCATTAGGAAAGTTAGAGGTTGTGAAACAGTAGTTAACGATACATTGGTAATTGAGTTAGAGACGAGTTGATACACTAAACTAGAGGAGATATACAATAAGTTTACTTACACGTGTCAAACTATCGAAAGGCCTATAGATAGTATCGATACCTTTTTTTGTGGAATGCTATTGCTAATCGATACTACTGATTGTATCGATAGTTCGTCATCAGGATCGATACTATTACGATCGATATTATTTGACGACCTCCGTAGCGTAGTGGTCACCATGCTAGTCCACCACCCAGAGGTCCCGGGTTCGATCCCCGGTCAGGGCAAGTTGGAAAATGGCCTTTTTCAAATTGTCCTGGGTCTTGGATGTTTATCTATATATGTATTTGTTATAAAATATAGTATCGTTGAGTTAGTATCCCATAACACAAGTCTATAACTTACTTTGGGGCTAGCTCAATCAGTGTTAATTGTCCCTATAAATTTATTTATTTAAGTACTATCAGTTTTACTTTAAATACCGATAGACTATCGATAGTGGACTAACACTGGTATATATCATAAAAAAGCGGCCAAGTGCGAGTCGGACTCGCCCATGAAGGGTTCCGTAGCAGCAAGTAACATAATATAAAAGTTCTTGTAGTTCGTTGTAACTTTGATTGATGTTTTAATACAAGTATTAAAAAAAACTACCTGATCTCGTTTAAACCAATTTTCGGTGGAAGTTTGCATGGTAATGTACATCATATATATATTTTTAGTTCTATCATTTTCTTATTTTAGAAGTTACAGGGGGCACATATTTTACCACTTTGGAAGTGTCTCTCGCGCAAACTATTCAGTTTAGAAAAAAAATATGTTAGAAACCTCAATATCATTTTTGAAGAACTACTCATAGATACCCAACACGTACGGGATAGAAGAAAAAAATTTTTTTTGAGTATTATTTCTAAGTATGGAGAACTCCCAAAGTTTATTGTTTTTTTTTTTATTTTTGTGTAAAAATCTTAATGCGGTTCACAGAATACATCTAACCAAGTTTCAACAGTATAGTACTTATAGTTTCGGAAAAAAGTAGCTGTAACATACGGACGGACAGACGGACAGAGAGACATGACCATAAGGGTTCCGGTTTTTGCCATTTGGCTACTGAACCCTAAAAATATATAAAAAACCCATTACAGCATGGCATCTATGATAAACCCAGATAAAGTTTATATACTACCCCATCAATTAGAGCGAAATTGTAATAGATGATAGCCGTAAGGGCTTCTTTTGGAATTGATTATGCAAAAGATTACCTATTTTGATTATTTTAAAAACTTGATGAAATTGCACTTATAAATCAGATATTAAAAAAAAACTAATTAAATTAATAAAAAAATATCGTTTATCAGAAACGTTGAATCCCGAGCGGAGCGAATGATTCTACGGTGGAATCCTGAGTGTAGCGAGGGACTCATGTATATCGCCCGAGATAAAAATATTACCGTACCCGAGTAGCACACTCTACTTTTCATCTCCATCTATGAGAAAAACTAGTACATACAAAATAGAATATAATGAACAGTAGAACACCTACAATACCTAACAGACTTCTACCGACAATTTAATACTAACCTTTGTTTGGTGTCGTTTTCATATAATAAATACTAAGAAATATTTTCTCGAAGACCACTGACTCAAGATAAAATGTTCACTCATAACTTTGTTTGCGTGGTCCTGCATATATTTTTATTTTATAAGTAAATTTGATAACTTTTCACTATTGGCTTAAACTCACGAAAAAGTATTCACATTTACATAAATAATTACATTTCAATACAAATAACCCAAAACTTCTGTAATTACTTGAATCAAAGAAAAAAATTGCGTTTTTTTATTATACTTATTTCTTTTTCCGAAGAAAGGAATATAAAAATGTTAACCTACATTCATACATGTTAAAGACGATATGTATTCCAAATTTAAAAAATCGCGAAGTCTGTGCCAATTACATTTTATTTTAAAACAAAATTCTTTTTTTTTTTGCTGGACTGCTTTCAAATTGTCACTCGTATTCTGTTTTCAAATTGGTTTTAATACCTAGAGATCTTCTTTTTCACGTTTTAGTCCCGAGAGAATAACCAGCAACTTCAGCTCCAAATGTTTTGGGATGAAAACATCGTTTTTCGAGTAGATGAGATGAAAAATATGTATTTGCAGTTATTGCGGGTGTTTTGTATACTATAAAGAAATCTTTTACATTTATAAGTATAGAACTTTACTAATTTTGTTCCAAAAATTACCAATGATTTCAAAGAAAAACAACATAACTTATGTAGCTTAAGGTTGATACTATAACTAGTCGATTCTTTTTCTGTACAATTTTCGGAGGGGATTTCCTCCACTGTTCGTCATTGTACATGAAAAGTTTCACATGATAATTATAATTTTGACTCACTAGAAATTTTGTCTGTACGGATTCAGAAAAGTAAAATAAGAAGCCATCAAAAAGTTATGAGCCATCAAAGATTCGTTTTTTTTTTGTATTTTTTTACGCAATTTTCGGCGTAAATAAATATTAAAAGAAGTATAAAATCTCCATAACAAAGTCCGCACTCACACGGCTTAGTTATCGAAGATTTTAATAAACTTTATTTGTCATTGATTAATGCAGTACTTTTTGCATAAACTTCCCAAAGGACTTTACATATTTTATACGCGCTCGGATTAATATGAATTTATCATGCATTTCACTTCACTGCTTCGGCCGAACACATGTCAGGTAAGACAGCATGCTTTCAGGCCGCGCCCACGTGTGCGTTTTAGCCCGCGACTAGTTCAACCAAGTGTAAATTCATGTCACGCGGCATTCTTTGTTAAGGCATTAATGTTTAGTCTGCTTCCCTTTACATGTCTGTGGGCTGGTCTGGTTATTGTATATAAGCAAGTTGCGTCGCGTAACAGCTAGAGATGGGCAGTGGATAGTACTCAATCTATCCATTTGAGTATTTACTCACTAGATTTAATAAATAGAGTAAATAGAGCGTGATATATTGACATTGCATTTTATGTCTTTTTATTTATTTTAACATCAAATTACGTCTTTGCACACCTGCCAGCAATAAATGATAATTAGTCAAAGAAGCCTACTTTCAGTGTATGATTAGTATGGTATTTTCATATATTTTAACGTTTACTGACATTTTAAGCATGACATATGCACACATTCTGACAAGAATTGCAAGTGTATACTAGATTTAAGTTTCAAAATTGTCATGAAAACATGAAATAATGAATATGAATATAAATATGAGTCGCAACTCATATAAATCAGTCTACGCACCAAATGGATAAATTAAGATGTTTATAGGGTATTTACTCAACCTTTTGAGTAAATATTCAAATGGGTTGATTGAGTACATATTTATGCAACTCCCATCACTAGCTGTTACGCGGCGCAACTTGCGCCCCGTCTGTAATGCCCTTAAATCTATGGCAAATGATCTATGGTTCTTCATTAATTACCTTTCAGTAAAATACTTTAAAAATAATTAAAAAAGGTGTTGAAGGCCAAACTTGTAATAACTGATCCCCCTTTTCGCCCGGCAGATATAAGGATCTCGTTAAGTTTAATTAAAACAAAGCCCATTTTAATTAGTAATCGTCTCAAAAGCCTACTTTTACAATTTCCTCGAGGTAAGTCAGTTTCATTCAATTATAAAGGAATTTAACCGTAATAATAACAATGTAGAGACTTTTATTACAAAAATCTGTTGAAATATACTAATAAAGAAAGTCGACACGTTTAGCTGTGCTTAGTTTTGACTTCGTTATTACTACACTACAAAGTCATATTAGCTTATACAATATACAACAAAAACTCTGTCCGATCCTTGTAGGAGCAACTCAGACTGTCAATATGAACAACTTTTCCTATGGAACCAATGCTTAAAACTCGAAAAAAAAACGACATTTTCATACAAAAGTGTTCGGCCGGCCCGGCAATTCGTATGAAAATGCCGATTTTTTCCTCGAGTTTCAAGCAGGGTTTTTGTTACATATTGTATAACAAAATCTTATAAACAGATACAGATAAATTTTCATGTCTTTATCCCGAGTCATTGGGCGTTTCGGACCTCGGTCCGAATCGCCCAAGTACTGTTTCTGAAGGGGGTCATTCAGACCGCAGGGGTTGAAGCGGTCCGAATGGCCCAAGGTATCTTTTGAAATGATTCGATTGGGACCACTACCCAATGCTCTTTTCGTAGGTCCGATTTGGACCGATAATTTGTTTGTAGAGTTGAGTAGAAAATTGGTAAAAATATAAAAAATGTAATATCAATACACAATTATCATATGTATTTAAAAATAAATATACAATTTAAACTTGATATAATCACAGCTTGAGTACAAACTAACCGTTTTACAACAAAAAAGATATCGTTATTGGATGTGTAATAATACTTCATAATGTTCTCTGACCTAATTCAGTCCACATTATTATTGTTTTCCACCGTGGTCTGAATAGACCTATTACAGAATAGATTTTTGGCGATTCGGACCGCGGTCCGAATGACCCCCTACTTGGGCGATTCGCACCGCGTATTAAAACGCCCAACAACCCTTCATCCCTGTCGGGGTAGATAGAGCCCAGAGTCGTTAGATCCAAAGATTACGCTAAGCGTTAAAAACAACTTTGTTCTCAAAGTATAATCAAGACTTATTTTTATGCGATACTAACTCAACAATACTATAGCTTATAACAAATACATTTATAAACACCCAAGACCCAGGACAATTTGGAAAAGTCATTTTGCTACTTGCCCTGACCGGGGATCGAACGCGGAACTTCTGGGTAGCGGACTAGCATGGTGACCACTACGCCACAGAGGTCGACGGTGGGCTTATATTAATCTTATCTAAATTAGTGTGGGAATAAGATGTATCCGGATGTATGAGAGATTTGAATGAATAAGTTTGCTGTGTGTATCTGAACGCCGAGAGTGAGAGGACGGATGTTAGAGCGAGAAAGGGGCAGATTTTGATCTACGACAAGTCGAGTGTACACGGTGTCCGCTAAGTTAAAGATTTAAATTGTGTTACGTGAATATTTTTGAAAAAAATCTTCTATTAAGGTGATTTGTGCCTTTTGCTGCTCCCCCCCTACATCACATTAGCTTAATTTGTTAATTGAAACTAGACTTTTTATTATATTTTTATTGAATTTTTAATCGAGTTCGAGAGTTGTTTTTAGTATTTGCTTTTATATCGGCAACAGAAATACATCATCTGTGAAAATTTCAACTTTCTAGCTATCACGGTTCATGAGATACAGCTTAGTGACAGACGGACGGACAGCGGAGTCTTAGTAACATGTAATGCTTGCGAACAAGTAAACAAACATAAAAAAATTTACGTCGTACGTAAAGTTTAAACGTCTAATCGTCCAATCAAGAAAAGCCTTTGCACCATTGAGTTCCGATTTTTCGCTTTATTTATTCAAGTTAACTGGAACCGAACGTACAATTGTCTCGCTTGCAACGGTTAGTAGGTCATCGTCATCATCATCATCCGAGCGTATTCCCGGTTGCATCCTCAGCAATAACGTTTCAGAGCCCGGGGTCCGCTACCTAACCAAGGAGATTTGACGAGGTTACTGGTTTTTACACAGAGCGACTGCCGTCTGACCTCCACAACCCAAAGGGCAAACCAGGAACCAATCCTTGGATAGTTTGATGATCAAACGCTAGGTGGCGTTCGGGACCCACAGTTTTACGTGCCTCCCGAAACACGGAATCATCTTTCTTTTCGGATAATCAGGTGATTCAAGCCTACAATATCCTATCCAGACTAGAAAAAACTTTTCACAAAGTATGCTTCCCAGTGGGAATCGAATCCATGACCTCCGGGTCACAAGGCGAACGACTTGACCACTGGACTACGGAGGCAGTCGGTTCGAAAGTTTAAACGTCTAATACTTTCAATCAAAAAAAGCCTTTGAAAATTGAGTACTGATTTTTCGTTTATTTATTCAGGTTTACTGGAACCGAGCGTACAATTGTCTCGCCTGCAACGGTCAGTAGGTCATCGATCTGTATCGATTGTGTGAAATCGATGTAATTTATAAATTATTGATTCGCCACCGAGGGCTCCATTCGGGTTGATTTATTAATTACGTTAGTTCTGTTGACGATTACACAAACAGTTGAACAACCGTTCTCAATGCTGGTCTATAAATACTAGTAGCTCTGCGACCCGTTGAAGTATTTCGAATAAAAAAGTTGTTTAGACAAAAAAATTGCATCTTGAAGGTTACAAAAAAGTTATATGAAAAATTTTCTTTTGAATAGTCATATGAATTATGATATTTTTAATGTTTTCAATCCTTATATTTCCGCCGTTTTGAAAAACTGAATTGAAAAAAAAAGGTAAATTGAGAAATGAGACCTATGGGCGAGAACAGCCGAATAGACAGACAGCCGGGCAAAAGCATATTTGCTTGGCCAATGTCGAAATTGAGACGCTTCGCTCGCTTCGCTTGCACGGTCAAGAAAGTGTAATACTCGTAAGATGTAATAAGAAATTTTATGACATTTTTATATCCCCTCAGATGTAAATTCCTTGGTCAAGGTTACGACAGGGCTGGCATGTCTGTTAAGTTAAAAGCCGTTAAAAATAGAAGAGAAAAAAGATGTAATATAACCTTTACACCCTTTATAACGTTAAAAGTGGCCTTTGGGTGGTACGATTCAAGACTCTGTCTTCCCGATTAGGAGTAAAGATGTCATAGTGTACTGGACTACGGAAGCAGTAGAAAATAAAAACAACATCCGTGGCGTAGTGGTCACCATGCTAGTCCGCCAGCCAGAGGTCCCGGGTTCGATCCCCGGTCAGAGCAAGTTGGAAAATGGCCTTTTACAAATTGACCTGGGTCTTGGATGTTTATCTATATATGTATTTGTTATAAAATATAGTATCGTTGAGTTAGTATCCCATAACACAAGTCTCGAACTTACTTTGGGGCTAGCTCAATCAGTGTGATTTGTCCCTATATATTTATATATTTATTATTATGTAAAAATACAACGTCCACGAACTACGGGCTATACAAGATCACCATAGTATAATGAAATTAAAATAAACGCCATTCCCATACTAATAGCCCGCGCGCCTGCACACTTTTGTATGGAAACGCCGTTTTTTTTGTTTTTTGACTGTTACTTTAAGCTGTTTTTAACGCGAGCATAGTTTGAAAAGCTTGGTGTTTCATTCAGGGCAATACTAGAAAAAGAGGCAAACCAAAAAGAGAGAGATAGCGCCTAAGGGCATGGTTTGCATTCCATTAAATAAAATTAGTATTATTATTAACTATCCATTGAACGAAAATTAACTATTCATAGGGTGCGGAAATTTCATAAAACTTGTTCCAGGAGATACGTGTTTATCAGTAAGCCTTACAAGTATGTGAAATAAATGATTTGTATTCAAAATTTTCATTACATTTGCAAGGTTTGTATCGAAATATTTTCTTTACTTTTCTAATTTATGAGTACTTTACAAACGGTCCAAATTCAGAAAAAATTGTGCAAAAAAGCAGATTTTTGGAAGCTTATACTGACTTTGTTTTTCTAAATTTAAATTTTTTATTTCGATAGAAACCTAGAAATAGCGCTCAAAATAGGTACCTGTGACTTCAAAAGTTTTCAAGACAGATCAGATACAACGTCATAATCACGTACGAGCGTTTGTATGAAAAATAAGACGGGAAGGCCGCTCTTAATTTCATTTTATTATAGTAATCTAGTATAGCCCGTGGTTCGATTTATTACGGGTTTATCCCTTGCACGTTGTATAAAAAACTTTATCATCACTATCATCATCCAAGCCCTTCTTACGCCCACTGCAGAGCGAGCTTATGTCTCTCTTGGTCGACGTCAAATACGCAAAAAAACCAAATACTGTTAGGTACCACGGTTTATTGTGGCCAGTAGCCTAAATTAGTATCCATTGCTCTTTAGAATTTTACATAAAAAAAACTTACAGAAACCAATTTATTGGTCTCTTTTGAAGATTAAACCCTCATTTCCGTTCTCTCGAGGCACTAATTCTTGCTTTTTTAAAGCCTATATTAGGCTAATGCTGGACCAAAAGCCTAATTAATACAGGATTGATGATAGGGTCGGAAAAGTATTTTAGATTATCGCAAAATAATGGAAGCATATTTTTCAATTTATCAAAGTAAAAATTCGCAAAGATACGGAGAATCTAAGCTCCAAAGTGGGGCGTTGACGTCATCGTTATGTAAAACTGTACGAAGCCGAATTTTAAAGCGCTTTATCTTTTGTCATGTTTGGTTTCTAGAAAAAAAAAATTGTACAATTTTTTTTTCATAATCTAACCGATGGGCCATTTTTTTTTCATCCTTCATCATGCCTCGTTTTATGTTACATTAACCTTCCTTAGTGGCCTCATGTGACACTCGAGGAAGAACTGCTGATGACAAATTATGTTTGACTCTGTTACCTGCTTCATTATAATAAAAAAACAATTCAGATGACCTTGGTCCATAATTGTGTTAGGGTGAAATTGGTCCAAAATAATGGAGTAGTTTTCCATTGACTTCTCCATTTCATCATCATTATCATTTCAGCCGCATAACGTCCACTGCTGGACATAGGCCTCTCCCAAACATTTCCAAAACGACCGATCAAGAGCGGCCTGCATCCAGCGCTTTCCAGCGACCTTGGTCAAGTCGTCTGACCACCTTGTCCTACGCTTTGCTTGCCAGTACGTGGTCGCCATTCGAGAACCTTTTTGCCCCATTGACCATCGGTTCTTCGCGCTACGTGTCCCGCCCACTGCCACTTCAACGAACTAATCCGCTGGGCTATGTCAGTGACTTTGGTTCTCCTACGAATTTCCTCGCCCTCTTAGATTGTAGAGCACGTAGCAGAACACATTTTGTTAGATGGTCTTGGTAAACCATAATAAATTTAAAATTTCCATCTGGGTGTATCTGAAAATCAATCAGATCTACGTGGCACCTACTATTCATTTCCAAATGAAGAATGCGCTTAGAGACTAATACTCTTTTCTTGTTTTTTTTTTTTTTTTGATGACAGACTTTACAGACAAAATTTGAGAACTCCCGCATGTACAAGTCCTGATATGTTTGCTCAATTACTTTCGACTCTGCTAAAGTAATGTAAAGACTAGGCCATACTAGTTTATCCTAGAGTGTGCGTATTTATATTAGGACAAATTAGTTTGGACTAGCCTAAATTGGTTTAACCTATTGGTTTTAGGACAAATAAGTTTGAACTAGGCTATACTAGTTAATCCTATCGTGTATAGGAAGAACTACTTTAGCCTAGGTAAAACTAGTTTCTCCTGAAATCGGGTTTGGCCGGTAACATATATATAGATAGATGACTGACAAAATAAGACAGTCTGGTAAAATGCTAAAATATATGGGGTATATTTATTTTTTTACTTTTTGGTAAATGAGTCGATCTACGATAGCTCTACGTTTCACTCAGATACGGACGCGTGTGTGCGAATATTGTATTTAGGGATGTTAAACAATTTTACTCAAAAACCGTCACACATCACAGCTGTGCCTTTCAAAACATGAGGGGTTTGCATCAAGTACATACAATACATTTCAATACTTAATTTTGACTAGTAAGTTTAGTTCCAACGAGCCTAGTGAAAAGTTCATTTCTTTGTGTAAAAATGTTAAAAGACTTTTTGAACCGTGTCAACATTTAATAAAAAAGTAATTGCTTACATCTTTAAATATACATAAAGAAAGGTTTCTTTTCCTGTTAATTTTGGTAATACATCCGTTGAACTCTTAGATCTCCTTAATTTCATTAATAAAAAATCCTTTCAAAGGCAATTTTAGCAAATTGATTAATGTAACAAGTTGAGCAAAATAAATACAGGTTGTTTTTTTTTTTTAGAGTTCCGTACAAAAAATTAAAAAACGGAACTCTTATAGGATCACTCGTGCATCTGTCTGTCCGTCAGTCTGTCACAGCAAATTTGCTTCGAATCTACTGGATCAAATTAGTTGAAATTAGATAGAATGTGGTAATCCTATAACCCCAAAACAGATGTGCAAAGTAAATAAATATATTTTTTGAAATAAGTGTTATTTTCGAGAAACAAAATTAGAATATAAATTATTTTTTTTTTTTTTTTGATGACAGACTTTACAGACAAAATTTGAGAACTCCCGCATGTACAAGTCCTGATATGTTTGCTCAATTACTTTCGACTCTGCTAAAGTAATGTAAAGACTAGGCCATACTAGTTTATCCTAGAGTGTGCGTATTTATATTAGGACAAATTAGTTTGGACTAGCCTAAATTGGTTTAACCTATTGGTTTTAGGACAAATAAGTTTGAACTAGGCTATACTAGTTAATCCTATCGTGTATAGGAAGAACTACTTTAGCCTAGGTAAAACTAGTTTCTCCTGAAATCGGGTTTGGCCGGTAACATATATATAGATAGATGACTGACAAAATAAGACAGTCTGGTAAAATGCTAAAATATATGGGGTATATTTATTTTTTTACTTTTTGGTAAATGAGTCGATCTACGATAGCTCTACGTTTCACTCAGATACGGACGCGTGTGTGCGAATATTGTATTTAGGGATGTTAAACAATTTTACTCAAAAACCGTCACACATCACAGCTGTGCCTTTCAAAACATGAGGGGTTTGCATCAAGTACATACAATACATTTCAATACTTAATTTTGACTAGTAAGTTTAGTTCCAACGAGCCTAGTGAAAAGTTCATTTCTTTGTGTAAAAATGTTAAAAGACTTTTTGAACCGTGTCAACATTTAATAAAAAAGTAATTGCTTACATCTTTAAATATACATAAAGAAAGGTTTCTTTTCCTGTTAATTTTGGTAATACATCCGTTGAACTCTTAGATCTCCTTAATTTCATTAATAAAAAATCCTTTCAAAGGCAATTTTAGCAAATTGATTAATGTAACAAGTTGAGCAAAATAAATACAGGTTGTTTTTTTTTTTAGAGTTCCGTACAAAAAATTAAAAAACGGAACTCTTATAGGATCACTCGTGCATCTGTCTGTCCGTCAGTCTGTCACAGCAAATTTGCTTCGAATCTACTGGATCAAATTAGTTGAAATTAGATAGAATGTGGTAATCCTATAACCCCAAAACAGATGTGCAAAGTAAATAAATATATTTTTTGAAATAAGTGTTATTTTCGAGAAACAAAATTAGAATATAAAAAAAAAAGGTTTGCAAACCTTACTGTGTCTTATATCAAATAAAAGGGCTCGATAAGAGGATTTCAAATATATTTTTATATTTATTGTAAAATAAATAGTTTTAATTTTATTCATGAAAGAAGACAAAAATTGACCATGACCAGCCCCTAAGATCTCCAAAAGTACTAAGCCTCAAATTTTGAAAAAAATAAATGTATACTTAGTTCTTTGTTTTTAGATAAAAATTTGTAAGAATTCTATCAATTAAAAACAAAGTGGTAAACTCAATATAATACGGTCACCAACGGAAAAAAAATGTTCACTAATACACCACTAGATAGCGCTATTATTAGTTAACTCTTGTTTTACTATGACGATTTAAAATGTGAAATTTTAACCCCGATGCAAAAAGAGGGGTATTATAAGTTTAACGCTAACGTCTGTCTGTCCTCCGAAACCACAAAGCCTAAAATTTTGAAAAAAATATACAAAATTTGGTTCTATGCTTGTAGATTACAGGAAAACCTATAAGAATTCTATCTGTGTGGTAAACTCAATATCTTTGGCAATGTACGGAACCCTCTCCACGCGAGTTCAACTCGCACTTGGCCGAATTTTTTAAAGATAATTATTTAGTCTTTCTTATGAGTACCCAACATGATAACGACTAATTATCCTTAAAACTACGATGCGCATAAGACGACCTTATCGCAAATCTCCTAAAAAAAAATTTTATCGGGGTCCAATGCTGCCCTGATTTGAAATTTTCCTCGCACATTTGCGAAAAGCAATTTGGGTAATGTGCGAAGAAAAGCTTCACGTTCTTCAACTTTAAACTATAAACCGTACTTCCTTTTAAATGATTTATTTCTAATGGGCCCCGAAAAAATTGTGTACCTGAATTTTCCGGGGTCACTTTAAACTGTAAACACTTGTTCATAAAATAGTTTAAAGGGTTATCCAGATAGTTTGTAGGATTATCCAGTGCCTGGTCAAGACAAAATTTTAAATGATGTTTCCGTTTCCTATCAAATGATTTATTTCACATGGGGGCATCACTGAACCCCGAAATTTTATGTATCCCCTTAAATGACATATTGTATATTTTAAAATTATAACAATCTTCGTATCTATTGTGTACCTGCTCTGTGTATTGGCAGCTGAAAATTCGGAAATTGAAGATAATCGCATGTTACAGAAAAGGCCTGATGTTCCCAGTTATTAGAAATATTTATTTACATGGAAGATGGATAATTTATCGAGAAAAATTTAATTGAGGCAAGAAACAGCTACGGTAAGAACAGTTTTTCTTATTTATTTAACTTTATTACATGAAATTGTAATAGGGAATATGCACGTATTTTTTTATTTGCTTAATAAAATCCTTATTATCCACAGTAAACAAATATGAAAGAATTTATGAAATATCTTAATCAGCGACGAACATGTGATACTTCAAAGTTTCAATTAGAAAGAGAAGTCCGATATGGACTGGTGACGTCAAAGTCCACATCATCTATACATTAGCCATAGAAAATAGCGTTTTTGCGAGTGAGATAGACATATTTTCGTAAAATTGTTATATCTCGTTCGTTTTTTAACCAAATCTTATTCTGTTTTCACTGTAAGTAATTTATTTTTGAATATTTAAGGATAAACTGGTTAGATAACATATATTTTTTTCATGCGTATTCCCTATGGTCCTGATATACGTAAATTTCGGAAACATGGTGCAAACACTCTAAAATTTAAACTGAGAGGACTTATATTTTACCTACGTGCATATCTATCTTATTAAATTTTTGTTTCAAAGCCAAAGAATACGAATAGAAAAATTTGTTTTTGTATAGATTGTCACTCAGCTTTCCTATGACTGGAACTGGTGTTAAAGCCAGATGTTTGTTTTGAAAACTGTTTTTCTGTTTGTGTATTCTTTCTGGTGTAAATCACCAGAACTTTTCATCGTTGCCGTCATCAATAAAACCTTGTAGCTGTAGACCTCGCTAGTCAGCCCGAACTTTTATATTTGAACAAAATAGTTTTGAGACAAAAAAGTTGCGCCTTAATAAGAATAACGAAAAAGATTTCTGTAATGTTTGTTTTTTTTTCCAAAAATCTAAACCATATATTTTCGAAGTTTTCAGCCCCCATATTTCGGTTATTTAATTTTTTTTTCGAAATACTGAGTCGTCAGATATTCTTTATTATTTTCGAACTTACTCACAAAAATTCACGAGAATCTAAAATAAGAAATGCAACCTGTAGGCGAGCAACCTGAGAACAGCCAGACAGCCAGACAAAAGCATTTTTGACCTTTGTCGAGACTGAGACTCTTCGCTCGCTCGGTCAATAAAATAATTAAACTTAATCAAAATAAATCTGAATTTTGTTTTAAAATGATTTGATTTGATTTGCAGCCGCTATCAACACCTTTTATTTTGAAGTCAAGGAACTTTTATTCGCTCCCGCTTATAAAACCGCTATCGCTTGCTAGTTAACATGTAGCTTTACTTCAAGAATTCTCTAGAGAAGTGTCTCTTTCAGGCCAGGAATTTTCCTCCGCTTAATTGAAAGATAAATCCCTGCCACAGTGGCTCAACATTTTTCAAGCATCGAACATACGACCTGTAAAGTATTTTTCATCTCATCTACTCAAAAAACGATGTTTTCATCCCAAAACATTTGGAGCTAAAGTTACTGATTACTCTCACGGGACTAAAACGTGAAAAAGAAAATCTCTAGGAATCAAAACCAATTTAAAAACTGAACACGAGTGTAATGTATGTAGAATTAAAAGCAGTTGGCAGTCCAACAAAAAAAAAGAAGAATTTTGTTTTAAAATTAAAATAAATGGCACATACGTCGTGATTTTTTAAATTTGGAGTACATATCGTCGTCAACATGGATGAATGTAGGTAAACATTTTTATGTTCCTCGCTTTGGAAAAAAAAAAGAAGTATGATTAAAAAAGCGCAATTTTTCTCTCTGATTCAAGTAATTACAGAAGTTCTAGGTTGTTTGTATTGATATGTAATTATTTGTGTAAATGTGAATACTTTTTCTTAAGTTTAAGCCGATAGTGAATAAGTATCAAGTTTGCTTATAAAAACAAAAAATATATCAAGGACCACGCAAACAAAGTTATGACTGTACATTTTATCGTAAGTTGGTAGTCTTCGAAACATTATTTCTTAGTATTTATTGTACGAAAACGACACCAAACACATGTTAGTATTAAGGGGCTACATGAATTTTCCAGGGTCCAGTGCCCCATTTAAAATAAATCATTTGAAAGAAAACGGAGATATTATTTAAAATTTTGTCTTGATCAGGCCCTAGACAACCCTTCAAACTATTTTATGAACTACTGTTTACAGTTCAAAGTAAGAATATGAAGCTTTTCCGAGGCCGTTTTTCGCAATTGTGCGTAGAAAAGCTTCACGTTCTCACTTTAAACTGTAAACAATAGTTCATAAAATAATTTGATCGGTTATCTAGGGTCTGTTCAAGACGAAATTTTAAATAAAATCTCCGTTTTCTTTCAAATGATTTACCTTAAATGGGGACAGCACCGGACCCCGGAAAATTCATCTAGCCCCTTAAATTGTCGGATTAACTCTGATTAAGTATTGTTGGTATTCTACTTTTCTTTATATTCTGTTTTGTATTTGCTAGTTTTTCTCATATAATAGATGAAGATGAAAAGTAGAGTATGCTTCTCTACTACTACTACCTAAACGGGAATCCTAAAATGTTACATAAAATTAAAACACACGATACTTAAAAAAATACCTAGATATGGGAAAATACTAAAATAATGTAAATATATATATATATACTTACTTGTTTTTACTTTATATATTTTTCGCTTTATTTAGTTTGATCCTTGACGGAGCAACTCAGACCATCAATATGAACAACTTTTCCTATGGGACCAATACTTGAAACTCGAAAAAAAATCGATATTTTCATACAAAACTGTTCGGCCAGTCCGGCAATTTTTATGAAAATTTCGACTTTTTCTTCGAGTTTCAAGCATTGGTCCCATAGAAAAAGTTGTTCATATTGACGGTCTGAGTTGCTCCGTCAAGGATCGGACAGGGTTTTTATTACATAGTATATATATCGTAAACACAAAGTAAAAACGAGTTAGTCACGATGTCATTAAACATTGTATATATTTGACTTAACTTGCTGTTATAATGTTAACACTAGTTATCTCTTTTAAGACTAGAAAATTGTCTACAATCCGCCAGTTGTCAACAAGTCAAATCAGATTCTTTTTCACCAACTTCGAAAAAGGAGGAGGTATCAATTCGTTGGAATGGCGCCAATTTTTAATTTATAAAACTCGTTTGGAAATCTCTTTTTTGTGACGGGTTTAATGAAATTTGGCATATTACGTAGCTTAGTACCTGGATAACACATAGGACGATGTGACTCTCGTCGGCCGTCTCGATCCCCTGGCTCTACGTAGGGATGTTGCATCCTTGTGCATTTTTATCGCATTTATCATGGAGAATAAATCCTTGTGCATTTTTATCGCATTTATCTAAAGAATTGTCCGACTTAATACCTGCGGAAAATTTCACCACGACACTACCCGCCTGAAACGCCCACCCACGTACGACCTAATATAATTATATTGTGGATAAAATATCCACAATATAATTATATTGGACTAGTTTTTGCCCGCGGCTTCGCTCGCGTAGGGGTGTAATTTATCAAAATCCTTTCTCCCCTAAGAAAGGATTTTGATAAATTACACCCCTACGCGCCTACGTCATAGTAGCTTTATGCATGCAAATTCTCAGCCCGATCGGTTTAAAATTGACAAAGTTTCATACAAACTTTCATCCCCTATTTTATCCTCTTAGGGGTAGAATTGATCAAAATCCTTTCTCAGCTTATGCCTACGTCATAACATCTACCTGCATGCCAAATTTCAGCCCGATCCGTCCAGTGGTATGGGCTGTGCGTTGATAGACGACTATGTCAGTCAGTTTGAGTTATATATATTTAGATGTTAATGAAACACTTTTTTACAAATGAGACACCTTTTTTAATAATCTTTAAAAATGTTTGATCGTGCGAGCGAGACAGCAAACCAAATGTGAAATGCCTCTTAACACTTTTTTATTTCTTTTCAAAATTTTTGGGCCGCCATGTAAGGCAAACTTTAAAATTCCACTCAACATGCATCAAAGGGCTCATTATAAAGGCTATTTAACATCAAATGGCTAAAGATTATAAAAACATTTCAAAAAATTACATGCAAATGCGATGTGTATTTGAAAGAGTTTAATTTATTTTAACACAAACGTGTGTTTTCAATTTTTATTATTTGACAGACATGTTTTTAGAGACGTATGGAGTAGATATGTTTATAATGTTTAAGTTTTCGTGGAAATAATGTAGCTAAGGCTCATTTGTAGATAAGACTCGCTCATGAAGGGTTCCGCAGCAGCAAGTAACATAATATAAAAGTTCTTGTAGTTCGTTGTAACTTTGATCGATGTTTTAATAAACGTATTAAAAATAAAATACTTACTAGATCTCGTTCAAACCAATTTTCGGTGGAAGTTTGCATGGTAATGTACATCATATATATTTTTGAGTTTTATCATTCTCTTATTTTAGAAGTTACAGGGGTGAAGGGGGTCATGTGTGTCACATTTTACCACTTTGGAAGTGGCTCTCGCGCAAACTATTCAGCTTAGAAAAAATTTTTATTAAAAACCTCAGTATCATTTTTGAAGACCTATCCATAGATACAACATAAGTAAGGGTTTGATGAAAAAAAAATTGAGTTTCAGTTCTAAGTATGGGGAATCCCCAAAATTAATTGTTTTTTTTTTTGTGTTAAAATCTTAATCCGGTTCACAAAATACATCTACTTACGACGACATCCGTGGCGTAGTGGTCACCATGCTAGTCCGCCACCCAGAGGTCCCGGGTTCGATCCCCGGTCAGGGCAAGTTGGAAAATGGCCTTTTTCAACTTGTCCTGGGTCTTGGATGTTTATCTATATATATATTTGTTATAAAATATAGTATCATTGAGTTAGTATCCCATAACACAAGTCTCGAACTTACTTTGGGGCTAGCTCAATCAGTGTGATTTGTCCCTATATATTTATTTATTACTTACCATTTAAACAGTATAGTTCTTATAGTTTCGGAAAAAAGTGGCTGTGACATACGGACGGACAGACAGTCGTGACGAATCCAAAGGGGTTCAGTTCTTTGTAAATTGGCTACGGAACCCTAAAATTAGAGTGATATAATATAAATGATAAATTGCTAGTATAAAATCTAGCAAAATATACTGAAACCATTTTAAGGATGAATTTAATTTATTAAGGAAAGACGTTTAGTAACAGCTTTCACCAAGTAACATAATAAATCGAAATATGAAGAATAATTTTTGGCTTTTCATACAAAGTTGGACCAGCTGATCGGTCAATTTAACTTTAAGCAGCTAGAAAAATCTGACTCTAGTGTTACCGCTTACATATACGAAAAACAAATAAATTTATGAAATGCCCATTTTAAATTTTTTAAAAGGGATATAAGAGCAATTGAAATCATTGGCACTAATTTAACTTGTTGACATACTTACATGTTTTGTACGGCAACAATCACAGATAATAATATTTTAATTTATACAGTAATTAAAAAGCATCAAAAAGAAAGAAAATCAAACTATAAAAATGTCATTAGCCGCGCGTGCGTAGAGTGCTATGACCCTGGCGGTGGTAGGCACACTCACAGCTAGCGTTGCCAGGCGTCCCGATTTGAGCGGGACGTCCCGATTTCAAGGGGTATAAGGACACGTCCCGATTACACCTTGATCGGGACGCCAAATGTCCCGATTTTTTGGCTGGTCGCAGAAATTTATAACAAGGTTATTAAAGTTAAAGTTACAAGATTGTTATTTTTAACGTTTTTTTAACGTTGGGCAACTCCAATTATAGTTTTCACTGAGTTATTCGTTCCTTAATTCATTCAGACTTATCTTGCCGCGACATTAGTTTTAGGGTTCCGTTCCCAAAGGGTAAAAACAGAACCCTATTATAGTCGGTCACCATTACCATGGTGACTGCCTCCGTAGTCCAGTGGTCAAGGAGTTATCCTTGTGACCCGGAGGTCATGGGTTCGATTCCCACTGGGAAGCATACTTTGTGAAAAGTTGTTTCCAGTCTGGATAGGATATTGCAGGCTTGAATCACCTGATTATTCGAAAAGAAAGATGATTCCGTGTTTCGGAAGGCACGTAAAACTGTGGGTCCCGAACGCCACCTAGCGTTTGATCATCAAACTACCCAAGGATTGGTTCCTGGTTTACCCTTTGGGTTGTGGAGGTCAGACGGCAGTCGCTCTGTGTAAAAAACAGTAACCTCGTCAAATCTCCTTGGTTAGGTAGCGGACCCCGGGCTCTGAAGCGTTGCTGCTGAGGATGCAACCGGGAATACGCTCGGATGATGATGACCATTACCATGGTGATGGTGACAGACAGCTATTGATGTTTTTATATAAAGATTTTTAAGCTCCTTAATTGTTTTTGTTGTATCTCGATTTGGAAGCCATGGTAACGATTTTTTAGGTCCTGTTCCGATTTTCAGCTATCTACATCTGGCAACGCTACTCACAGCTGTGGCGTGGGCGGCCTGCCTTCAAAAGTAGACTTTAAGAAGCCTAAACACAAGGGCAATGCCACGCAACCGCTTGAGGATAGGAAGGTAATTCAAGCTGTTGTTTAAAGTGGAACAAATGTTAGGTACAAGGAAATCTACGACGACGCGATGAAATTGATACTATTATAATTTATTTATACTTCTTGACTTTTATGATGTTTTTTTTAAATAATAATTGCAGACATTGTGTCTATCAAAGAGTTTGACGCATGTTTAGAGGTTTTCTTTAATATGAAAATGACGACTTTTGATTGAAGTGAATCATATTATGGGTTGGATATTTAAACAATGTCAACTATTTTGCATCCTCTATGTAGATACTCAAATACTTCGTATAAAGTCGTTGTTTTTCAATAAAAACAACAAGACATAGCAAACGTGCGCCACTAACGATTTCCTAGATCAGTCAAGATCTTCGTTCAAGGATCATTTAATAATCCGTCGTATCCGTATGTCGTATTCGAAGAATACATTTTTTCTATGATTTATGATCAGAATCACCCAAAGAAAAAGTTAAACATTCAGCAAAACGAGAAAATATTCAGACCTAGTTTAAAAAAATAAATTTGAATGTCGCAGTGTGTGTGATAAATACAAAAGTAGATTGTGCTACAAGGGACAAAGGTAAATTTTGAAGGTGAGGGCGCTACTTTGTATCCAAAGCGAAACGAAGAATTTTACAGTTGAATCACGGGCGTAGCGAGTGATTCTAAGGTGGAATCCTGAGTGAAGTGAGGGATTCATGTATATTGCCCGAGATAAAAATATTACCGTACCCGAGTAGCACACTCTACTTTTCATCTCCATCTATGAGAAAAACTAGCAAGTACAAACAAAATATAAAGAAAAGTGGAACACCTACAATACATAATCAGAGTTCAACCGACAGATACTAACCTTTATTTGGTGTCGTTTTCATTTAATGAATACCTACTTATAGATAAGTTTTTGAAGAGCACAAACTTCTGATAAAATATTTACATAACTTTGTTTGCGTGGTACTTCATAAATTTTATTTTTAGAAGAAAACTTGATATTTACTATCGGCATGAAACTTACGAAAAAGTATTCAAATTTAAAAATTATATGTCAATCCAATATAACCTAAAAGTTTTGTAATTAAGTACTTTGAATTAAAGACAAAGAACATAGAAATGTTTACCTACATTCATCCATGTTGACGACGATAATTAAGTATTCCAAACTTGAAAAATTACGACGTCTGCCAATAATTTATTGTTTTAAAAGTAAATTCCTTTTTTTGCTGGACTGCCAACATTATTTTTGATTTTACATAGATTACATTCGTGTTCAGTTTTCAAATTGTTTTTAACCTCTAAAGACGCGAATGTAAATATAAAAAAATACACGTCCATTGTTTTACTATTGTCTGGTATTGGCGGTTTTGAACAACGGCCTTAGTATGATTATGAAAATATTGCAACCAAAGAGTATTTAAAATTATTAAAATGAAATGTTATAAAAATGAATGTTCAACGGAACGTTTCAATTCATGTCGTACAACCAACATAAAGAAAAATACCACCGCCATTCAGAATTCATCAAAAGATGGCGCTATAGTTTTGTAATTAAATATTTTTTTAAGTTTGTAAACTTCAATAATACATTGTTTAAGATGTCTGCCTACATTTAAATATGTAAATATACATTTAATATAAGTTCAATGGAATAACTGTTTAAAATACGATAAAAATGGTTCAATTGATTCTTATGAAGGTCTAGCAAATCGACGGCAAATTTACATGATTTCACGTTGCCAACCGTCGATGTCTACTTTGACCTGTCAAAACCATGCTCGCACGGGAGTTAGGCATGAGATAAAATACGTTTTATGAATGAAAGTTATTTTGTCCCTCAATTTTGTCTATGTTTGTTGCGGTAAATTACGCGAAATGCGACAAATTTGAAGGATAAAATTTGTCGCCCTAATCATACTTGCCTCGCAGGTTAATACATCAGAAATCTTCATTGAAATGGCAACCGTCATAATTCAGCAAATTTATCGCCAAGCCGAATGTTTGTGATTCCCGAACACTCATCATTAGACCCCGTTATCTTGTATTCTTAAGGCGGCCCTTCCCGGCCGCTCTATTTTCAACGCGAGCATAGTTTGCAAAGCATGGTTTTTCATCCAGGGCAATGCTAGAAAAAGAGGCAAACCAAAAAGAGAGAGATAGCGCCTAAGGGCATGGTTGGCATTCTATTAAATGAAATTGGTGTTATTATTAACTATCCATTGAACGAATATTAACTATTCATAGGGTGCGGAAATTTCATAAAACTCGTTCCAGGTGATACGTGTTTATCAGTAAGCCTTACAAGTATGTGAAATAAATGTTTTGTATTCAAAATTTTCATTACATTTGCGAGGTTTGTATCGAAACATTTTCTTTACTTTTATAATTTATGAGTACTTTATGAACGGTCGAAGTTCAGCAAAAATTTGTGCAAAAAAGCAGATTTTTGGAGGCTTATACTGACTTTGTTTTTCTAAATTTCAATGTTTTATTTCGATAGAAACCTAGAAATAGTGCCCAAGATACCTGTGAGTTCAAAAGTTTTCAAGAAAGATCAGATACAACGCCATAATCACGTAAGAGCGTTTGTATGAAAAGTAAGACGGTAAGGCCGCTCTTAAAGAACAGACAGACATGACATTTTTGTAGGTATGGAAAATTTTTATCAGCTTATTGATATCGACCTCATTAACTCACCAAAACTCTTATACGTTCTTTAGTTACACGGACGATGTGGTCTTGTATACAGTTTTTTTGAATGTTTGTGGGAAGTCATATCTGAGAAACCCGTGGTTTTTATTTATCTCATTTTTTTCAGTTATCTCCTTACCTGTCACTGGGAGAAATTCCTCCCACGTCAATTGTTTATCTGTTGTTTTATTATTTGCAACAAATGAAGAGTTAAGTAGTAGTGATTTTCTTTGGCTCATTGTGAGTGACGTATAACTCAAGAACAATTAAATAACATCGATATATTGTGGATAAATTAAAAGGATTATATAATCCCTACAAAAAGTAATATCAATGTGACAAGATAACGGGGTTTACTCATTATATATATTCGATTTTACCGGTCGGCTGTGCTGGTTAGTGCCGACCCGAATAAGTGTGTAGCAACCCTTATCTAACACGTGAAATATGATCCAAATTTGAGCAATATTTGTAGCAAGCTTTCTTAGGATGGACACTGACAGATGGTTACGCCGTCCTTTAATATGGCCTATTCTTATTCTGGATTTTTTGGGCTTTTCCTACATAACCTTGATTTGTAGAGCAACTTCAGTTTGTGGAAATAAAATAAAATAAACTTAGGTAAGCGTATCTAGCGAGAGTTTTTTTTTAACTTCCGTAGGGTTGTTACAAGTTTGACGTGTCTGTGTGTCTATGTGTCTGGCTGTGACATCGTACTGTCTAATGGGTCGACTTTGATGATTTTTTTTTGTTTGAAAGCTTATTTGTTTCCTTTGTAACAACAACGTCAAGATGGTTTTTAGCCATGTTTGATAAAAATCGGTTCAATTATTCGAAAGTTTGGGGGCGAAGCCCTTAGAAGTTCTTTTTAATGTCTCGCAAAAATCTTGTTTACTAGTCTGTCAGAATAAGCATAAATGTGTAACATTTTTTTTTCATTTCCTTCGTTTATTAATCGCTAACATGTTGCCTAAGTTAACAAAATATTGATTCAGTATTACATGTAAATGAATTCTATTATAATATTCTTGGGTGTGGCTATGCAAATATCGAATAAAGTTAACAATATCAGTAAATTTCAACTTAAAGTAAATACACATTAATATGTATAAGTTACCGTTTAATAAGTTACTAATTTTTAAATTTTACGACATTATAATATACTTAGTTTAAACGTATAATAAAATCGTCCGTAAAAAAAAAGAATATTAAATTATAAATAGAAAGTTAATAAAAAAATGTGGATATTTTTTACATGCTCACACTTTCAAGTCTTTAGCCCTTTGGGTCTTGCGGTTCTAAGCAGACAGAGACCAGGCCACAAAACTCAAAGGCCACTATTATCTATGGTGGACCAGAAGGTGGAAAAAGGATAAAAATATTGATTGCTGCATCACCTTTTTACATGGTTCTCATTTTCGTCCTTAAGCCAGTCGCTTTTTGATGTGCACGGGAAGTGAAGCAGTTGGTATATTTTAAGTTTTTTCTTTTCTCCTAGACCAGCATGAAATAATTCTTTACTTATACAAAAACAAAATATACCGCATAACACGGCAACCCCTTGACTAATTTCTGCTTATGTTCTGAAATTCTATTGGCTATATCTACTACAATGCTCGGTGTTTCTCTACTTGATCGAATCGGAACTGAGGAAATTTGTAGAAGAACAAAAGTCACTGACATAGCTTAGCGGATTAGTTCGTTGAAGTGGCAGTGGGCGGGACACACAGCGCGAAGAACCGATGGCCAATGGGGAAAAAAGGTTCTCGAATGGCGACCGCGTACTGGCAAGCGAAGCGTTGGAAACCCAACCACAAGGTGGTCAGACGATCTGACCAAGGTCGCTGGAAAGCGCTGGATGCCGGCCGCTCTTGATCATTCATTTTGGAAATCCTTGGGAGAAGCTTATGTCCAGCAGTGGACGTTATGCGGCTGAAATGATGATGATGATGATATCTACTACAAAATCGGCACGAAAAAGACATAAACAGCCGCATCGAAAATGCTTGGAGGAGCTGCTGGTCCCTGAAAGAGTTCATGAAGGGCGATCTTCCGATGACAACGCAAACTCATTGACATGTGCATCTTGCCCGTTCTAACTAACAGTGCTCAGACGTGGTCACTGACTGAGAATCAGACGTCCAAGCTCAACGTTTATCCCTCTTGTTATGCGTTATGCCACTTTGCCGGCCTGCGTTCTTTAATTCATTTGTCGTTCAAACTGTATGGCTTTGGAACGCCTTACCAGTCAGAATCCAGAAAGCAGAATCTCGTCTTACGTTTAAGATAGCAGTGACAAACTGTCAGCAGCTATATAGCTTATATTAGTAGTATTAATGGTTTATTTTTGAACAATTATTTATGTATATTTTTGTGTAGGTTTATCTTCGATATATATGACTATATGTATGTACCTACTTAATAATAACAAGCTCACTCCTTTTTTGTTGTTTTTGATTAGTTATGTTGTACTTACCCCAAAAAATTACTTTCTCAGCGTCACCTCTTGGTTGACTGGTAGAAAAGACCCCTGGCCTTATGTCCTCCATTTACATGTATTGTAATGCAGTTAAATAAATAAATGAAACGTTTGCCAAAGAGCGATGTAACGAAGCGCACTAGGTTTCAAAAGATTGGATAAAGTTCCGAATACTACGCTTCGTTCCCTGACAGGCATCGCTGATGTGGGGCAAAAATCTGCAAAGCCTAAGTGGGATTGGGCGGGTCATGTTAGTAGAATGCAATCTGAGAAATGGGCGAATAAACTAAGGCTATGGATACATAACCAAGGATGATCGACGTCGCAGGGGAAGGCTGAGAAAGAGATGGAGCGATGACTTCGACGCTTTCCAACGTGAGTGGTCAGCGAAGGCAGGAGATAGATACACATGGAAGAAAAAGGGAGAAACCTTTGCCCAGCAGTGGGACGATATAGGTTAGTTAAAAAAAAATTACTCCAATTCTTCACAAAGCTCCGATCAAAATACTCAAGTTATGTTGATTGTTCAAGTAAACTCGGAGAACTTCGCTAGTTCATTCCGGTATTTGGCCTTACAAAGCAGATTCCTAGAACACTAGGTGATACTGGTTATTGCTCTACAACTTTACAGAATTATCTGGTTTCCACGGTCATGCGCTGACGTCACAATGTAATTTTCTCATAAACTGCAACACACATGCAGCAGCGTGCACTTCACACAGACACCTCAAATTTGTCTACCCTGTGCCATCTTCATATTATATCGGCTAATAGCAACAATGCATTTAGCTCGATCAGGCCTGTGTCACTCCCCGTTTAGGTATCAAAAATATACCCTATTACTGCGGCGACTACTTCGAAAGGGAAAATTCAGTTACATGAATCGTTTGTCCAGAGTAATAAGAATGAAATTGGCTTGCAATGGATGTCTAGGTATCTAAACGAAGAGGTGATGAGTTCTGACGCGAGTTAAATTAAACCATGGGGCTAACCATATAAAGTAGATATATCTTTAAATTTCTGTCCTGAGTAGACTTCTGTACGTGAGTAATAGTAGTTATTCTGTGGCTCGTAGGTAGGATTAGTGCCTACCCGGTCAAAAATATTTGTGCACGTCATGCTACGTTCATCTTCAGTTTTATTATAATAGACTGAAGTTTTGTTTGTCTTTTAGGGTTGGATTTATTTATTTAACATCATACACAAATACAAGTGTAATGGCGGACTTAAAGCCTAAGGCCTTATCTACCAGTCAACCAAACGGGTGATGTAGAGAATGACAGGGGTAGTGCAAAACTTGAAAAGGTATGTGGCGAGAAAAAAAAGGCCATATGTCAAAACAATAAACTACATACAAAAAAATACACACTATTAAGTATATACCTACTATGATAAACAATACCTACATATATTACAGTAATTATTTATAAGTAAAAGAACAAAAGAAGCTTGTACGAGTAAACAAGACCGCAAGAATGTCGTGACTTTTAATTGGTCAAAAATAGTTTCCTAGAAAAATATTGATCCAGTGATTATAATCTAATCGAAGTAGTTTGCTCAGAATTCTGTGGTCGAAACACAACAAAGAATGGTTTTTAGGGTCTGAGTAGTTGGTTTACCTTTAAATTACGTAATACTTTCTAACGACCTCGGTCGCCTAGTAGTCATTTATTTTATTTTATTTATTACATTTTAAGAAGACTTACAGCTATAAATCCAGATTATATAGAAAAAAAATAAGTAATTGAAAGCCATTTAAAAGTCTCCACAATTAGAAGTAACATAGAAAAAAGAAGATCAAGAAATATTGAGAAGCAAGAACCCAGTAGCCAGTGAAATACAGTCATGCCAGGCAATCACACTGGTGGTCTCGGGTTTGATCCCCGATTAGGTAAATATGGAAAATGTTTTTCTTTTTCAGATTGACCTAGTTAAATATAGTATCGTTGAGTTAGTATCTCATACCACAAGTCTCGAACTTAGTTTGGGCAGGCCTGTGTAACTCCCCGTTTAGGTATCGAAAATATACCTACATTATAACTAAGCGCGGCAACCACTTCGAAGGGGGAAATTCGGTTACATAAATGGTTTGTCCAGTGTAATAAGAATGAAATTGGCTTGCAATGGATGTCTAGGTATCTAAACGAAGAGGTGAGGAGTTCTGACGCGAGCTAAATTAAACCAAGCGCTACCACATTAAGAAGACATTGCTTTGATTTTTTTTCTGAGTAAGACTTCTACACGTAAGTACTAGTAAGTTAGTTATACGTTAGTACTAGTAAAGCACAGATGCTTTATGGCTAGCTTCATATGTGTGATGTCTGCATATATTTATTTATTATTCTAGTATTAGAGGTTCTGTTAGAACATTAGATCTCGCAAGCCCTTCTTCCCACCGTTTCCATTCTATAAACAGTATGGAAAATTTCCCAGAAATTTTGTCAGGATATTTTTCAACTAAAATTCTTGAAAAATGTTGAAATATTCCGAAATTTCCGAAAAAATTATTTGAAAGAAATTTCTGAGATAAAAATAATTCTCAGCGGCACATCACTAGTCTGAACCCTTGATCATGTCTTCATCGTTTTACTGCGAAAAATAAAAAGCTCAAAAAGAAAAGCCAGTAAAAGTTCTAATCCAACTAAGCTTGCTTGCGTGACGATCATCGCATAGTACTTTTGGCAAAACACCGCAATTTGCATGTGTTTACTTCCGGATATTGTGGACCTAGCTTATACTTCCGGTTGCGATTTTATCAGAGATTTAGGGTACGGTTGCTTGAATCGCCTCCAGACTGAGGTAGGTCGATGAGGGCTAGGCGCCCTCCACAGTTTGGGCAAAGAGAATATGAACTGACGTAACAGATACCCAATGCCATAGAAACTATTGGAGGTCAGTAGGCAAAACTAGAGTTGCGGGTAGGCACACAGAGATGGCAGCACACACGGCTGGCAAAAAGTGACAAAGAATGTGTTCAATATGCTTTAAAATGTCAAAGTCAAAGTCAAAAATCGTTTATTTATCTTTGGATATTTATATCACTTGATAATTGGCCTTTCTTTTTTCTTTCGATTTCTTAATACGAGTAGTTAGTTGTTGACGTCAGATCATTTACTTACAACTAAGTTTACTGCTGTCTCCAAAGCGCAAGTACAGAAGAAGCGGTAACAAACTGTACTGCAGCATTTTCTCCAAAAACGTCAACCTTACAATTATACTGATATTAAAATTAGATGTGTGGACTGAGAATACATTGCTATGTCATAATTACTCGTATTAATTGAGAATGATGTCAAATTTGAAAGTAATGTCAATTTGTAAATAAAGTACAAGTACCGATTGTACTAAAATTATGTCATTTGTGAGTGTACAAATATAAACCTTTAAGAAGGACCCGCGCCAAGCTCAAGCCAGACGTTCTTGTCTTTAAGATAATCATTGGTTCCGTAATAAGCCTTCTCACAAAGTACTTTCTTTACATAAGCTTTAAATTTTTTATCTGGCATATCAAGGACCGATTCTGGCAATTTATTATAAAACTTTATACAGTTTTCTTTAAACGATTTACTGACTTTTTTCAGCCTATAATACGGGGTAACTAAAACATTTATGTTACGAAAGTTTCTACCCGTAATATCACCTGTTATATTAAATAAGGCAATATTTTCCTCGCATACATTATATTTTCAAATATGTACTGGGATGGTACAGTGAGTATATAAATTTTCTTTAAAAAATCTCTTAGGGAGTCTCTCGATCCTAAATCATAAATAAGACGAATTGCCCTTTTCTGTAAAATACAAATTGTCTGTATATCAGGAGCACTCCCCTAGAGAAGAATCCCGTAGGACATCAGATTATGAAAGTAACTAAAGTAAACTAGTCTAGCAGTTGCTACATCTGTCAATTGTCTGATTCTTCTAATAGCGTAAGCCGCTGAGCTAAGTCTATTAGCGAGTTTAGAAATATGGACATCCCACTGAAGTTTTGAATCTACTGTGATTCCCAAGAAAGTAGTATTATCAACGAGATCTAAGTTTTGACCGTCTAGTAGCACATCAACATTGGCCTGCCTCACGTTAGGAAGACTAAATCTAATGCATTGGGTCTTGTTTGCATTCAACAGAAAGTTATTGGCAGAGAACCAATTAGAAATGGCCGATAATGTGTCATTCACCGCAGTATCATCTTCGCTATTACGGTCTATTTAAAAAATAAGAGACGTGTCATCGGCAAACAACACAATATCAGCCTGTTTTTTGCACTTCATATAAGTCATATTTCATTAATCAGAGTACAATTTTTTTTTAATAATTGTAAAAAAGATTTTAATGTTTGAATAAATACCTGTAGCGCCATCTAGTGACAAAGAATAAATTATGTTTATGAGGCGATGCGTAGGCATGAAGCTAGTCCGCCTTGCTACCTACAAACGCGGCTTATCTCGAAATTACATTGTTGAAAAATGTATCGCTCGAGATAAAGGGAAACGGACTGCCGACTTTGGCTCGTTCGGTGCACACTATACTAGGATTATAAATTGAAACTCGAAAGTAATTTGCGTGACTTGCAAACTAATTAAGACTTTTGTTCGCCGTAAATGGGTTTAATTTAGCAAGTTTTCTATATTTCCGGATACGAAATGATGTAATACGTGAAAGGTGTGGGGTGAAAGAGAATATAGTGACAAAAATTGAGAAAGGAATGTTAAGGTGGTTTAGACATGTTGAGAGGATGGATGAAAGAAGACTAACTAAAAATATTTATCGTGTGGATGTGGATGTGAAAACTGGACCGGGTCGACCTCGAAGAACGTTCTGCGACCAAATTGCAGACGTTGTCAAGTAAGGAGTACTTATAATCGGAGAGCATGTATGAAAAGGGTAATGAGTGTTGACGAAGCAAAAGAGGTTTGCAAGGATCGTAGCAAGTGGAAATCTATAGTCTCTGCCTACCCCCATGGGAAACAGGCGTGAAAATATGTATGTATGTATGTATGTGTAAGTTTTCTTTCCAAGGGTGGTCTTTCTGTACTTCAGTACTACTATATTCTGTGGTAGATTTAGCACAATCTGGCGCGCTGGCTCTATATTGACCAAAGTGGTACATGTTTTTCACTTTCTCATCCATAAATTTAATTATAATACTGTACATTTTTGTGCAACTTGCAATATATAACTATGTAATAGCTACAGAATATTTAACAATAACCCTGTCCGATCCTTGTAAGAGCAACTGAGACTGTCAATATGAACAATTTTTCCTATGGAACCAATGCTGGAAACTAAGAAAAAAACGATTTCATACAAATTGCCGGGCCGGCCGGACACTTGTATGAATATTTCGATATTTTTTTCGAGTTTCAAGCATTGGTCCCATAAGAAAAGTTGTTCATATTGACGGTCTGAGTTTCTCCTACAAGGATCGGACAGGTTTTTTTGTCACGTATTGTATAGTGCTTTAGTAAAGCCTGTGGTTTAACTTAATACGGGAACGTCCCTTTAACTTAATATGAAAATGTACGTTTCACAATTTTTTAATAAAGATATTCTATTATCATTATCTCTAAAAATGGCCTTCGATGTCGCAGCTTTGGGTTCTATCAGCTCTGCTGGCGTCTCTGACCCTTAGAAATAAAGATATGGTTTCATATAACCGTAAAATCCGTGATCGAATCGGGGATCCCGTCGATCGAAGTAATGAATAACCACTGCGCCACCGGGGCAGGTTATACGCATTGCGTCTTTTCAACTCATTACTTTAATATGGTTGTTACCGCTGTAAGCACATTGTAACATACCCACGATATACGTCACATGAGTCACTTCCACCACCGTCCCCTACGGAGGGTTAAGTTGTGCGTTCACCACTCTCAAGAGACTTGTTACGGTTAACTAATGTTTTTGACCCGACTGCGCCAGGAGGGTTATGTTTTTTGAGAGTATGTATGTATGTTTGTATCTATGTATGTATTTATAAACATACGTCTGAACGGCTCAATGGTTTCAAGCTTGAGAGGTGTCGTTAGATTCGTATTTAGAGTGACACTATAAATAATAAATAAATAAATAAATATATTGGGACAAATTACACTGATTGAGCTAGCCTCAAAGTAAGTTCGAGACTTGTGTTATGGGATAACTCAACGATACTATATTTTATAATATATACATATATAGATAAACATCCAAGACACAGGACAATTTGAAAAAGACCATTTTTCAAACTTGCCCTGACCGGGGATCGAACCCGGGACCTCTGGGTGACGAACTAGCATGGTGACCACTACGCCACGGAGGTCGTCACTGGGTATATCAAAATATAAAAAATAAAAATAAACAACGGCAGTCGGGTTTTTTGTTTTCGTAATAATTATTACTTGTCTTCATTACTATTTAGCGTAGCATGAAGTTAACAATTTTTGGTACTACTTACACGTCATAATCAATAGTCGACGAACTGTTTTCACTTGTTAAATCCTTTTTTAAGCCTTCTTGTCCAAAACAAGGTGCCTTTTTAACTACCAGTCAAAGTTTGGGAGCAAATTCAGTCCAAGTTATAGAAAGTATAAGATGCAAATTTTGATAATAGATTAAAAAGAAGTAATAGTGTATACATAAAGGGATGCATCTACTTGTAGGGTTAAAAACGCCGATGCGCAGTGCAAAATGGGACGTCTACATACCCAAGGGAGCCGTTTCTTCCCCGACCGATTGGTGTAGTGCTGCTGCTGGTACTAGTGATCCCGGGGACTATAGGCTTTTAGCCTTTTTTAAAGCCCAGACTCTGAATTAAAGCTTTTAGTCCTTTAAGCTAGGCCTGTTGAATAGGCCAAGCCTTAAATACTAACCCTCAAATTCATAAAAAATAACAACCGTTCCAAATCCATCCAATCCCTTTTCCTATTTTGAATATTTGACATTGAAAGAACGAGACAAAACATATTTTAACTAAAATAGATTTAGAAAACGTTTGTATTTTTTTATGAATAAGGGGGGTAAGTCTTTATAGGCTTTTGGTTCGATGTGGTTTTCACGATATTTAAGTAAAATATACATTGCTTTATTTTTTTAAATAATTAAGTATAAAATAAATCCTGTGTTCGTACAGAACCTGTACTTTTAGTACCGGTTCCAAGCCTTGGTTGCGCCTAGTAAGAATCGAACTCTTGTGCCGCTTGTGCGTAGAAGTTCTATAAATATGGTAATTTTTACAGTAAAACTATTACTATACTTGGGTACCATAGCGTGAAGTAATGGGTACCAAGCTATTGTGGCACGAGTTTGTTCCTCACTTGGCGGGACTAGCACTGAATACTCAAGTGCGGTCTACTGAGTAGTTGGACTAGTCTATAATTTCCTGCGGATGTCGTTATTGGCAACAGACTATACGCATACCAATTCGTGCAAGAACTGCATTCCTAAGGATAAATCGATGACCTCCGTGGCGTAGTGGTCACCATGCTAGTCCGCCACCCAGAGGTCCCGGGTTCGATCCCAGGTCAGGACAACTTGGAAAACGGCCTTTTTCAAATTGTCCTGGGTCTTGGGTGTTTATCTATATATGTATTTATTATAAAATATAGTATCGTTGAGTTAGTATCCCATAACACAAGTCTCGAACTTACTTTGGGGCTAGCTCAATCAGTGTTATTTGTCCCTATATATTTATTAAATGTATGTCGGGCAGCGTCTACTTGTAAAACTTGCAAACGAATGCGTACTTTAGACGGATTGACTTCAGGCAAGCAGCCGGTCGTAAAACAAAGACTCCAAGTTTGTCTACCTGTCAACGTTTTTATTAATTCGAAGGTAGACATGTAATATGCTGATACATCATATAATCATGCATATGTGGCCTTTAGGTCTTACATCCAGGCCAGGTCCCAGAATAAGTACTAGTACTCACGTACAGCAAAGAAATACAAAGAAGTATCTACTCAATCTGGTTAGCGGTATGATTCAATTTAGCTCGCGTCAGAACCCAGCACCTTTCCGTTCAGATACCTAGAAATCCATTGCAAGCCAATTTCATTCTTATTACTCTCAAAAAACGATTCATATAACTGAATTTCCCACTCCGAAGTGGTCGCGCGCCAAGTAATAATGTAGGTATTTTTTAAAATAGTTAAGCAGGGAGTGAGATTGGCGTGGCCAGGTGCACAACACAGGTTAGGTATCAAGCTAAGTGGCCCCTCTAAAGTAGTTTATTAATAGACAAAAAGTTGAAATGAAAAAAAAATACGCTAGATATTGTTTTTTTTATTGACATACATAGGTTGCCACGCACGGCATTTCCTACTTCATCGGACAAGGTTTGAGGAGCGAGCCAGAGGCCCGACTTCCTATGTTTATAAACTACTCTAGAGATTGTCTCGAGATAAAGGGATATTGGACCGTCGCTTCGCAGATTACGTCTGCGAAGTTTAGTCAGAATGCACGTAAGGTAAATTTTGGCTCGTTCGGCGCACGCTAGGCTAATAATTGGAAAGTCATATGCGCAGCGTGCAAACTACATAGGACTTTAATACGCTGTAACTGCGTTTAATTTGGCAAATTTCCTATCCAAAAGTGATTCTTCTGTGCTTGAGCAATATTACGCGTACTTTGTACCCTGGCCTTTGTCTACCCCATCAGCGATAAAGAAATGATACTGCATCGGTGTCTTCACATACATTTTATATTTGTACTTCTTAGTACGTATCGACGTCGTAATAATTTATTTACAAGAGAAAAGAATATTGTAACAATAAAGTTATCTTTATATGACATCAACTTTGTCAACGATACTCTATTCTATTTGAAGGTTTATGACTACTTTATCTAAAAATATATTCTTTATTTATTATTTTATTTTTTTCTTGAAATATGTGAATGTAAAATCCAAAATTACGGTAACGATGTTATTTTTAGGTAAACTTGGGTATCTTACGTAACTCCGGTAAAGCAATTTGTTGATTTTCGTATGTGTAAGTGGCCAACACTGGACTCAGGATCAGACTTTTAGAGCTACCTAAAGGCATCTGACATAGCTTCATGACGTCAAGTTATTGAAAGTAACAAAAGTAAAGTCGACGAGTAAAAAAACAATAAAAAAGTATCCTTGCTTGCGGATGATTTAAAACACGTGCTAAAGTTAATTCATGTTTTATAATTTGACGACACGAATGTATTTTTTGTTTTTAAATTTTTAACTTGTATTTTGCAATTTTATTGAAAATAACATTTTTTTTATGAAAAAAAAAATTAAAGAGAAAAAAAATTACATACCAGCAAAAAAATATCATGTCCACAAAAAATCCAAATGGGTCACTTCACTTCACTGTCACTCGCGCTCGGGCCGTGCCCGCGGTGGTTTGACTGGAAGCATGGGTTGCGTGTCGTACGGTGGTAGACACCCACGGCTCGACTTGGGCAGCGGTCGCCAACTTTTGGGTTCGCTTCTTGGAATGATGCAAAATTCGATCCATCTTTCCAGTTCCTTCGAAACATCATCATTCTTTCATGCTTGTCTTCCCATGCCCTCAATATATCAAAGGTTGACTGGAAGAGATCCCTATAAATCCGCCATTAAATATTTGTTTTCCGAATTTTTGTTTTTTGATACAAAAAACTAACAAAGAAGCAGATCTTAAGCCCACCGAGAGAATGGGCAAAAATTCGAATCATGTCAATAGGTGACGCTGCTAGCAACCCATTACTATTTTGTTTCCTTTTTCGCGAGATAAAAATACGTAATAGGTGGATGTCTTTCAAGTTAATTCACTCAAAAACAATACATAATTACCTGCTATGGAAAGCCTGTCTTGCAGAATTGCAGCTCAGTTTTTTCCATCGTAAAAAGTCGTGAGATCACAAGACCCCAAACTAGCGTTGCATAACTATCGATAGTTGACCTCGAAAAACAGTCACAATATCGATAGTATCGATTCTATCGATACTATCGGTTGATAGTATCGATACTATTGAATTTAGATACTATCGATAGTATCGATAGTATTACTGTAACCACTTTTTGTAGGAAAAGCTATCGATTAGCTAAATTACTATCGACAGTATTTTAATATAGATATTTGTCACGATTTTTAATAAAAATAGCACCTTTACTATCGATATTATCGATACTATCGATACTATCGATGGCCCTATTGATATTTTTACTGTTTTTCAAGGTCACGATAGTATAGAGAGACTATCATATTTTATACTATTGCTTACAATACTACCCAAGCCAATTAAAAAATACGTGTCTGTGTATACGTCTATTTGCGTGTTCGTTAGCATCGTAAGTCCCGAACAAATACAATATTGATTATTACGTATAATTTTTGTGTGATCTTAGCTAGGTTTAGTTGAAATTGTTTCAGCCATATGGATTCAAGGATAAGAACGTAAAAGAATAAGGTTTAAAATTGTTCATTTATATTAGTTTGCTTTAAAAACTCATTATTAAAATTAACCAAACATGAAATTAACGTTTCGAAAACATTATCAATTTTATATTTTGTGTTGTTTGTTTGTTTTGATGTTGGTATCATAGCGACGCCTCCACTACTGTTTGAGTTCTGTAGTGCCATTTCTGAAACGGAGAGTCACATAAACGATTTTTTTTCCATACAAAAAACCGCTCGTTTGGTCGTAACTCCTCATTTGAAAAATGGCACCACTGGGGACGCATTTTTGAAATCCCATGTCACATTACGAATGGTTTGAGCGAGCGTTTTTAAACGGGCGCATTTTTGAATCGATCTAATGCGAAGATCTAAGCGATTTACAACGTGTGGTCTAGACCACTCGTAATTTTAACTTTGTAGGGTAGTTATATCAAAGAAACCATTCATGGAGAATCCCTTACGATTCACACTGTTGTTTGATTCATAGTGCAATAAAAAAAAACATTGACAACTTCCGAAGGTTTCTGCGTAAAACAATATTGTTTCTCACTGACACAACGGTTTCAGAAATACGACCAAATGCTATTTTATGCAAAAGGTGAGTTGGAAAACTACACGTTTCGTGTTTCAGTGAGTCCCTCAATTAAAAATAGCACTCCTGTCTGCATTACGGGGTTTATTCACTTGCTTCAAAATTAACTAAACTAATGCATGCTTAGTGGTAAAAAGTTTCCTTCCAAGCTGGTCTGGGAGAAAAGTAAAACATGTTTTATGAAATTAGCTGCTTCTCTTTCCGCGCAGAAATTAGGAGCCAATCGAGGAATAGTTGCGGCTATCATCAACCCGTCGCAATTTTGATTCTTTTTTTCAGCTTCTTTCATCATCATACTAAAAGTAACCTTTACCTTGCAGCCCTAGGCTCGGTCTTCTTGGAGCCGCAAGACACAAAATTCTCTGTCTGCCAAAAATAATGAAGACTGGATAAAAATGGATAGTATGCATATGTTATATCACTTCTATAACACAATGATAAGTCCCGATTATATGAGAACTAACTGCACCCTGCTACCCGCACTTAAAGTAGCCTATTTGCTAATGCAGGGTGTCAGCTTCCTGCATATCAAATTTTATTAAAATTGGTTCAGCCGTTTGTGCGTAAAGAAGTAACAAACATACACAAACACTTACAAACTTTCGCCTATAAAATATTAGTGTGATAACAAAAATCTTTACGTGTTTTTTGAAACTTATTAAAAAAAATTTTAAGTATTAAAATATGGCCAAAAGTTATGTACTTCTGCGTTAACTAACGTCGGTTAGTAATATGACATTCGACTGCGGCACTCGCGATGACGTTGAGCCGATTACGTGAAAAGACCGGGCAATGCTAACATTGACCAGGATATGACCTTGAGTAATATCCTAGTATAGTAATAAGGTATAACGTTCGAAATGTAGCTAGTTGTTCGCGATGTTGTTATGGTTTTTTGTGTGTGTAAGTGGCCAACGCTGGTGTCAGATTTATCAAACTGCCTAAAGACATCTGACATAGCTTGACGACTGCCATACTATGATGACAGCCGGGACCATCGGCTTATGTGTGCCTTTCGAAGCACTGAGGAGCTCGAACATGTTTTATGCCAAATGTGGTCACCAATCCAAGTTTATCAGGACAAATATATGAATATATATATAAATAAATAAATCGATATGCACTAATTAAACATAATAATGTGTCTCAAAGTAAGCTTTTTATACTTGTGGTATGGGATAATAACTCAACGATATTATATTCTATTATACATAAACTCCCAAGACCCAGGTCGATTTGGAAAAAAACTAATATTCCAATTTGACCTGAATAGAACTTGATAGAACCTCTGGAGCAGAAAAATATATAAAAATATGCATGAAATATCCTTAAGGCGGCTCTTCCCGGCCGCTCTATCATCAACGCGAGCATAGTTTGAAAAGCTTGTTGTTTCATCCAGGCCAATGCTAGAAAAAGAGGCAAAGAAAAATCAGAGAGATAGCGTCTGAGGGCTCGGTTTGCATTCTATTGAATATTATATTAAATTTTTTTATTATTTTTTTAATTATTGTTAGATTTTTTTTTCTCGATTGTTAAATATGTACAATGTGCAGGCCGGATTTGAAACATCTCCTTTCACTTATTTGGTCCAGTAGATTTGAAGCAAATTGGTTGTGACAAACAGATGGACAGACAGACGCACGAGTGATTCTATTAGGGTTCAGTTTTTTTTTTTTTTTAGTACGGTACCCTAAAAAGGTGTAAAGAACATCAATCAAAAAGGTTATTTTTTATTCAAGTTAGGTTATGTATGTATTCAATAACAAATTTAAATTATTAAAAAAGTCATATTTATTCATATGTTTGAATACTTCCAAGAACTAACAATATAAGCAAGCCTTATATTAAACGTTTTTAAAATTTCCAAAACAGATAAAAGTGCAATAACCTCACGAAGCACCGCCAATTCAGTGGAAAGCGAATAATGAAAACAATTTAACAAAGTAGGCACTAAGTTCCCAAGGCCGGCTTTCAAGCAATCAAATATTTTATTTTTATGTTATGGCTGGAACTGTTAGCTGATTTGAGTAGGTGAGAAATATATTAAAATAATACAAGGTTTTGCTCGCGAGTTCATTTGCGTGAATCTCTGAAGCACCTTTTTTAACGACTTCCAAAAAGATGAAGTTATCAATTCGACGAAACTTTTTAGGTTTTTGTACCGTAAAGGTAAAAAGAGGATTCAGTCTATCTGTCTGTTTGTTACCAGGCTGTATCACATGAACCGTGATATCAAAACAGTTGAAATTTTCCCTTTGTTCTATTAATAAATTCTATATAAAAAAAAAATACAAAAAAAAGAATAAAATTAATATTTAATTGGGGCTCCCGTACAACAAATGCGATTTTTTTTATAAATAATGGTACGGAACTCTTCGTGCGCAAGTCGAAGACGCCTAGACCAATTAGGAAAAATCTTGTTTAAGGCGGCCCTTCCCGACCGCTCAGTCGTCAACGCGAGCATAGTTTGAAAAGCTTGTTGTTTCATCCAGGGCAATGCTAGAAAAAGAGGCAAACCAAAATGAGAGAGATAGCGCCTTCGGGCACGCTTTGCATTCTATTGAATGATATTGACTATCCATTTACTATCCATTGAACGATTATTAACTATTCATAGAGTGCGGAAATTTCATAATACTTGTTCCAGGTGATACGTGTTTATCAGTAAGCCTTGCAAGTGTGTGAAATAAATGTTTTATATTCAAAATTTTCATTACATTTGTGAGGTTTGTATCGAAATATTTCCTTTATCTTTACAATTTATGAGTACTTTATGAACGGTCGAAATTCAGCTTAAATTTGTGCAAAAAAGCAGATTTTTGGAGGCTTATACTGACTTTGTTTTTCTAAATTTTAATTTTTCATTTCGGTAGAAACCTAGAAATAGCGCACAAGATACCTGTGAGTTCAAAAGTTTTCAAGAAAGATCAGATACAACGCCATAATCACGTACGAGCGATTGTATGAAAAGTAAGACGGGAAGGCCGCTCTTAAAAGGGTATATTTGACATTTGTCTCATGGTTTCATAGAAATTTTATCAAAATCGGTTGTGTACTTAGTTGTCAAAATCAGTTTTTAGTTTTGAAAAATTATCACTCAAACAAATAACCAGTTTTACTTTTCATACATACGCTCGCATACGTGATTATGGCGTTGTAACAGATATTTTTAAACTTTTGTACTGACAGGTATCTTGTGCGCTATTTCTAGGTTTTTATTTGTAATAACAATTTCAATATAAGCCTCCAAATATCTGCACAAATTTTACCTGAACTTTGACCGTTCATAAAGTACTCATAAATTGTAAAGTTAAAAAACAATAATTATTTTTTGTTAATAAAAACATTTATTTCACCCACTTGTAAGGCTTACTGATAAACTCGTAAGACCTGGAACAAGTTTTATGAAATTTTTGCACCCTATGAATAGTTAATATTTGTTCAATGGATAGTTAATAATAATATTTTTTAGCAAGGGCCTTTCAATTAAAAAAAAGTCGGTTCATTCGTTCGAGCGCTATGATGCCAAAGACAGACAGACAGACCTACAGACATTAGCGTCAAACGGTATAACACCCCTCTTTTTGGCGGGGGTTACAAAGTAAAATACTATGTGAATTAAGTTTACCAGTGATGACTTAGGTAGCTAGATAAATCGTATATTTGTGAAAACTGCACACACACTAACACACAAGGAAATACACGAATGACTTTTGTGTATATTAAACACAGGTTTTTAGCGATGTGATGTGTGTATGTATGCTGCAGCAGCAGCGAAAATATTGCTCAGAGCAATGCGCTGATTTTCAGCTAAAACCTTAGGTAGATGCAAGTGCGATCAGTTGTGAAGATTATTAAGTTACGTGTTAAAGACTAAATAGAATAGAATAGAATAGAATATGGTTTATTAGCGAAATATGTACAGTTACAATTTTACAAATTTTACAAATTAAATAAAGGACAAGAATAAACTGCAGGACATATAGACTTCTATTGCCAATTTTCCTTTCCATAACAAAGTGCATAGGAATTTGACTTTAATATTTACGGTAAACAATCATTGCTTGATCAAATCGAAGGTAAAACCTTCCATTTTTATTTGAACCATCAATCATGTCTTATGAATACATGAACAGTAAGGTAGCTGGTATTTTTCAAGAAAGTTTTTGTTCACGAGCGTGTAAAAATATCTTTTGTGATATGAAGGTTTATTTGCAGCGTAAAACATACTTATAAGAATATACTTGAGGAGTTCGGTGGTCTGGCGGGATTGCGCATTGGTAGCGCTTTCGCTAGTAAAGAGACACCGGGCGTGGTCCGCACTTGGAAGGGTAACCTCAAGTGGCATAAAAAAATGTCGAGCTCCTTCGTGCTTCGGAAGACACGTATAACCCGTAGGTCCCGGCTGTCATCATTTTTTGGCAGTTGTTAAGCTATGTCAGATGCCTTTAGGCAGCCTGAAAAATCTGTCACTAGTGTTGGCTCTTAAGAGCGGCCTTCCCGCCTTACTTTTCATACAAGCGCTCGTACGCGATTATGGCGTTATAAGTGATCTTTCTTGAAAACTTTTGAACTAACAGATATCTTGTGCACAAGTTTTAGGTTTCTATCTAAAAAATTAATATTTGGAATAACAAGTTCAGTATACGCCTCCGAAAATCTGCTTTTTTGCACAAATTTTACCTGAACTTCAACCATTCATAAATTACTCATAAATTGTAAAAATAAAAAAACATTTCAATAGAAACCTCGCAAATGTAATGAACATTATAAATAAAAAACATTTATTTCACAAACTTGTAAGGCTTACTGACAAATACGTATATCCTGGATTATGAAATTTCCGCACCCTATGTGTCTCTCTCTTTTTGGTTTTCTTTTTTTTTCTAGCTTTGTCCTGGATGAAAAAACAAGCTTTTTGAACTATGCTCGCGTTGACGACAGAGCCGCCGGGAAGGGCCGCCTTAACACGTTTACTAAGATTTTGCCTGTTCACAAATTCACAATGTTTTAAAAATTTTAGGTTTTACCAAGGTTAATAATGTTCGACATAAGTTTTATGCTGCGTAAGTTTTGCTTTGAATGCGTTAAATGGGTTAAACTTTGTAATAAACTACAATGCAACACAAATAAATTGAACAGAAATTCTCGCACCTGTGCCGATAACTGCCATTTTGGTTTAACCTACGTGCCAGAAATTTGTACAAAAATGCTTTAAAGTCCGCCATTTTCAACTTATTTGTGTTGCATTGTAGTTTATTAAAAAGTTGTGTGCCTTCGAAGGTGATTGATTCTTTTCGTAGTTTGTTCTTGAAGTCTGTTGGAGTTGAAAACTTTCATAGATCTATTTTCATACATTTGATTGAGTAGTAGAATCCGCGTGTCTATACATATAATAGCCAAGAAATTAGTGTGGGTTATGATAAGTAAAGAGTAACAGAAAACAAAAAAAGATATTTGTATCTTTTTTTATCTGTCTTATTGTACATCTACCGAAAAGTCCTGGAAGCCCTACAGATTAATAAATTAAGGGGCTACATGAATTTTCCGGGATCCAGTGCTGCCGCCATTTGAAATAAGTCATTTGATAGGAAACGAAGACATTTAAAATTTGACCTTGATCAGACCCTAGATAACCCTTTAAACTATTTTATGAACTACTGTTTACAGTTTAAAGTGAGAACGTGAAGCTTTTCTACGCACAATTGCGAAAAACGGCCACTTTTGGCGTATGTGCGTAGAAAAGCGTCACGTTCTCACTTTGAACTGTAAACAGTAGTTCATAAAATAGTTTAAAGGGTTATCTAGGGTCTGATCTAGGTCAAATTTTAAATGATGTCTTCGTTTCCTATCCATTAATTTATTTAAAATGGGGGCAGCACTGGACCCCGGAAAATTCATGTAGCCCCTTAAAGAACTTATGAAGGGCGAGTTACAACTGAAATCAAAAGAAAACTCATGGACGTGTGCATCCTCCCCATCTTCACGTATGTCGCGCAGACTTGATCTTTGACTGTTAACCAAAGGTTAACGGGGTTTGTCAATGAGCCATTTAGCGTAGTATCTTGGGAGTCAAAGTTTCGGACCGCTTTTTTTCGTCTTACGCTCCAAAACACGGATCGTGGACATTGGACAAAAAGCTGCAACCCTAAAGTGGAACTGGGCAGGACATATTATATTATTTGCCGTATACCCGCTAAATTAGTGATACAATATATTCCTTAAAAACGGAATGCGCAAGCCCTATAGGCCGGGAAAGAGATGAAGGAACAAGCTTGACTTTAAAGCAGGGGTTGGGCCACAAAGGCCCTCGACCGATAAAGTTGGAGTACTGAATAGAAGACCTTTGCCCTGGAGAGAAGTATAGGCTGAAATTAGAAAAAGAAATAAAATTTTATTATCTTTGTGGTTAGTCCTTTAGTCACCGCTTACGACATCCACAGGAAGACACGGACTGTTTCTTTTCTAGAGCAGAAGCCACACGTCATTTGGTTTTGATATCAGCAGACATTATCTTTATTCAATAAGTTCCTTTCCGAAGTCATACCTAACCTTGCCAACATTAAAACTGACTACAAAGTACCATATTTTCCGAGCTGCTTAACAGTTGACATAAAACGAAAGTTAAATGATTGTGACTCAACCCTAAGCTGCCGTGTTCAAGATATCGTGCTTGGATCGATCTCGCCAAGGTCACTGGTACCAAGGACGTCATTTAGGTATAGAAACGACAGTAAAATTAGGCTTTTCAGATGCTTTAAGTACTGATGTATAGGGTTCTATACAGGAGGGGTTGTTTGCACTATGAACGTCTGACTTATATACCAATTCCATATTTGACTCGAATTTTCTTCTTATTCATATCATAAAGTAATATGATACGAAACCGAAAACATAAATAGTAATTTTACTCCGCTCAAAAGCAAGTTATAAGCCTTTCAAATCCAGTGGAAGGGAAACTGTCAAATAACAGAAAAAGGATGCACATACACCCGCGTGACGTCACTGTCATTAGGTGTCACGCTTACGAAACAGATAGCGAGATGGCCCCACCACGCTCCCACACTTATATTTAAAATTATATTTGCTGCCTCGTTTAATAACCAATTTACTTTCTATTATCGGAAAACGGCTTGTTGTTAGTGTTTTTTATTATTCATATAAAATATTGTCCAAAAAAAACTAAGTCAAATAGCCTACGTAGCCGATTTCGCCGACAAAAGTATTGAAATCTTAATATGTGACAAGTTATATAGAGAATCCTGAAGTTTCGTCATAAGAACCTCAATATTTGACCTGCCTTAATGTAAATATATTACGACACGAGTGATCCCAAAAAATATATAAAATTATTGTACGTTCCTTAAGAGAAGTCAGAAGTATCCGTCACCGGCAAGCATGCATGGCAAGATGATGAGATGAGAATGTAGATGAAGCGAAAGAGTCTGTCAGGATCGTATCAAGAGAATTTCTATAGCCTCTGCCTACGCCTGTAGGAAACAGGCGTGTTAATAATCACACTAATATTACAAAGGCGAAAGTTTGTGAGTATGTGTGTGTGTAGGTATGTTTGTAACTTTATCACGCGTAAACGGCTGGACCAATTTTGATAAAATTTGGTATGCACGAAGCTGACAGCCTGGATTAACACATATTCTACTTTTCCGCGGGTAACACTATGGGGCGCAGCTAGTTATGTTTATATATGTATGTACGTTCTTGTATTAATAATTCAATGCGAACCACTGATAATCCAAAGGTCAAAGAAACAACTTACATATTACGTGCCCCATAACCGCTTTCCGACTGCATTTCGCGGCTATTTACGAGGATTTCATGTATTTTGACAGTCTGTTCGGGTTAACGGAATATTGGGCCAATTCCATACTACTAATCAATTACGATTTCGAGGTCTCCGTACCCGAAGGGTAAAAACGGGATCCTATTACGAAGACTTCGCTGTCTGTCTGTTTGTCCGTCTATCTGTCACCAGGCTGTATCTCAAGAATCACGATAGCTAGACAGTTAACAAATCACTTCGTGCGCGAATCCGACGCAAGGGCTCTTACATCTGAATTCATTGGCCTTTTGAATCTTCTGCTGAAGTGGTTTAGCATGTAGAATGCAGATGGAAAAGTTACTATTTTGATTCCTTCACGGGTCTCTCACGTTGCACCGTCAGACATGTTGACTGGGTAAAAAATATATTATTTTATTTAATCCGTCAACTAGTTTATCAAAAAATAAATGACCTTTGTTTTTTCGTTTAGCAAATAAGTTAAAATGGACAAAGATATAGCGAAATAGCGCGAAATTTAAATGTTTTGTATCTTCGTCTTTATTTACTTATCAGAAAAAAAGAAAAACGTAGACCATACTTTTTAATAATCTAAATAAACAGCCTAAAAATTTTCTTTAGTCCACTACTATTGGTTTTTGCGATCTATTAGGATTATTAAACACGGATTTTTTATGTTCTTAAAATTGACAGATATAGAGAAACATGTAACGTAGACTTGTCCTGTACATTGCGAAGAAAATTTAACCATAAATAAAAAATGATGAATTTTGAACGGTAAAAAAGACACTCTAGATACGATTTCTTCGTAGCTTCCTCACTAGTGATGTGCCGCCGAGAAATTATATGTTCTCGAAAATTGTTTTTCCTTGAACATTTCCAAATATTTCGGAAATTTTCAACATTTCCCGAGATTGGTTTAGAAATTTTCCAGACCGTTTCGAAATTTTCAAGAACGGCACAACACTGTTCCTGACTAAACGTGTCTAGTCTAAAGCATTACTAACTTTGCCCTCCGAAGATAGATTAGAACCTTGAAACTACCTTACACATGCGTTTATGATAATATCACATAACCTTGACTGAAATTCCGTTCTGAGACCCTAACCATTACATTAGCATAACGCCTCGGGAAATTCACACCCCGTAATATATTATAATTAATTCGGAGAAAGAATTACAGCTACTATCATCACTGTCACAGACATATAGAGAGAAGCAGCTTGAGGAGCTCGGTGGCCCGGCGGGAGTTCGCATTACTAGCGCTTTCGCAAGTTAAGCGACACCGGGCGTGGTCCACTCTTGGACCACTAGTGGCACAAAAGTTTCTTGAGCTCCTCCGGTCTTTGGAAGGCACGTATAAGCCGTTGGTCCCAGCGTCATCATTGTATGGCAGTCGTCAAGCTATGTCAGATGCCTTTAGGCAGCCTAAAAAATCTGTCACCAGTGTTGGCCACTTGGCCGACGTACTTGTATGTAAGTACACACACGAACAAACAAACAAAGAGAAAAGAAACAAACAAAGAGAAGAAGACTAAACATTATTAATTATTATATTATACATAGAATGCCGCGTGGCATGAATAACTAACACTAAAGCTACACAAGTTTTGTTGATTTTCTTTGACATAATTGGTAATATTAAAACAATAGTAGTAAATTTCTATTCTTATAGATGTAATAGACTACTTAGTATACAGACACCCGCAATAACTGTTTTTAAAAATATATCATATAGGTAATTCAAAAATAAGCTACGAGTGAAAATTTGCCACGCGTTCTAAGTATGTAATGTTTGGTCACCTTCTCTTTGTATGTCTGTGATTACTGTAACCTATTTACCACAGCAAAAGCAAGTTAATACTAGTAGAATTACGGTACGGACTTTACGGTACGATTGAAGTTTGAATTTCAGAAACTAAATTAAATGTTGCTAGAATATGGAGTTATAAAAGCGAACTACTATAAACATATATTTAAGTATTTAACATTTAGTTTAGAACTATTTTCCCTCTAGTCGTAAGATTCCGTAGATGCGCACTCGCACCTGACAGGCCGTAGCTGAAAATCAGTGAGCTACTCTCTGAGCAGCACCAAGCACTGAGCTATGAACTTTTTGTATTGCTGTGGCACACAGATGCAGGGATATTGATATATGTTCTCAGTGCGATGTTTTATCATGTGTTATTTTGGAATTTTGTATATATTTCTTCTGTATGTGTGTGACTATAGCAACAAATAAACATCTTATCTATCAATCTAGTTACTACATTTACCAACACAGTACTCCAATCTCAATTAACACACAGCCCCAGGAAATTTCCCCCCACGAATGTGCGTGATAACGTCGATTATTTCTCGTAATTGTTAGTTAATAGTAATAACCTACCGACGACATATCCTTATTGTGGCGGCGCTAGCGTAATCGTCCACTATGGTCCGCCATTGCCTCATAGAGTATAGCGAATATGCGAATATGTGCAGAAGAGAACGTTGCCTACGTTTTCTCGGTAGCAAAATATTTAAGTCTAAGTTAAAGAGTTTTAGCTAGCCCTAAATAAAGTTAAAGATAACGTTATGGGAGCCTAAAATACTTTTTAAAAACATTTATAAATTTTCCCTCAAGAATGTGCGTTATAACGTCGATTATTTCTCGTAATTATTAGTTAATAGTAACAACCTGCCGACGACATATTACCGAAATTATTCTGCCATATGTCTTATTCTGCCGGCGTGGCGCTAGCATAATGGTCCACTTTGGTCCGCCATTGCTTCATATGGTAAAGCGAAAAAGCGGAGAAAAAAAAATGATTTTCGTTTACAAAATTATCGACGTAGGCATTTAGTGTTCTTTGTCCTTTCTACAATTGCCTCTTTATCTTTGTCCAATGTCGCACAGGTACCACGTTTGCCTTTTGAGCGCTAACCGGCGACAATCTAGCGCTTCCCGTCCGATGTGCAGCCGACTCACAAGTTCAAGGACATGCATTGTTCAGTTGTTCAGCGATTGGACAATGCGTTTTGTTCTGCCAATGCATTTTGTTCTTATAATTGGCATGTTTTCTAAATTCATTCATACTTCCTTGTTATCTTCTTTCTCGCCTTCTCCCTATCCGTGGTCCACCGTTTTCTATCATTTGCCAAATCAGTACATGCACATGAAGGAGCCTTCATGTTCCATTTTACACATTTCCCTCATGTCTTTCTAGGACATCTTTTATGTTGTCATCTACCTTTAAGTTAACCATTTTATTATCCAGATATTTGTCTCATAAATTAGTTCATTCATACTTCCTTGCTCATTATTAAATTCCTCGACGTATTTCCATCTATCTGTACTCATAACCCCTTTCTAATCTCTCAATGGAGCTTTCACTAACATTTAGATCAACTTTTAGGGAAGCTTTGAGAAAAAAAATTGAAGGTGTATATAATACTTATTCGTGCGATGCTTGGGTAGCCGCATAGCGGCAATGAATTGTGAATTTCTATAGAACGTAAATTACGCAAATCACAGCTCGATAAATTATAATACGTTTGTTTGACTAGCCTCTTAATCAACGTTTTCCGGTAAAATAATTTATTGCATCGTAAGATTGGATTATAGGATTTAACCAAACGCAGTGGAATATTATTTTATCATGTTTATTACTTTTTAGGGTTCCGTAGTAAATAAGGAACCTTTATAGTTTCGTCATGTCTGTCTGTCTGTCCACGGTTCTACTCAGAGACTATAAGTACTAGAAAGCTGCAATTTGGCTTGCGTATGTACAAGTATATTAGACCACCAGTTTTAGATTTAGGGATCGTTTGTGAAATATTTCCTAATTTTTGTTAGAGTCAAGAGTCTCTCCCCCCACCTCCTATCTACTAAGTGGTTGAATATGGACACACAAAAATTACTGCAGTAGTATAAACATATGAATTATTATTAGTCGCGTGAACTCAAATCATTCAAAGGCATTCGCAACTACGGAACTCTACAATGTGCGTGGCCGGCACATACTTTGCCGGTTTTTAAAGTATTCCGTTGCATGCGTCATATTACTAAATTAAACATAATTTATTTTATTTATTTGTGCTAACGTCTAAATAGTTATAAGGAACGCACTGAAGTCATTTATGTCGCAGTGGTAGGTAAAAGTGGGGTAGGTTGAACATATGAGCACAAGAGAGTCGCCGCGATGGCCGTTGGGAGCACAAAATTGCAGAATAAAGACCTCAGTCTGGCCTGAGTAAAGATGAGAAACCACAAATGCGCTAGGCCGATGACATCTACAAAATTTTGGCCAAGCCTTGGATGCGGACTACAGAAGATCGGGTCAAATGGAAACACCATGAACAGGCCTATACTCAACAATGGGTAAATAAGAGATCCTGAAAAGAGTACTAGAGAATAGCTGTTTGAACATATTAAAGAACTAGCTTTTGCCCGCGGCTTCGCTCGTGTAGGAGTGTAATTTATCAAAATCCTTTCTTAGGGGATGCCTACGTCATAGTAGCTTTATGCATGCAAAGTCTCAGCCCGATCGGTTTAAAATTGACAAAGTTTCATCCAAACTTTCATCCCCTATTTTATCCCTTTGGGGGTAGAATTGATCAAAATCCTTTCTTACATACGTCATAACATCTACCTGCATGTCAAATTTCAACCCGATCCGTCCAGTGGTTTGGGCTGTGCGTTGATAGATCACTATGTCAGTCAGTCAGTCAGTCACCTTTGAGTTATATATATTTAGATACACGATGAAACAAGTCAAGTTGATTCGACTCGAAGTTTTCATAAAAAATATCATTGAAGATAAGGAAGATAGAAGGGAAAAGAGGAACAGAAAGACCGAGTTATCTCTACATGATATAGATAAAGTAGAAGGTGAACTTCGTGACGTACAGATAAGTAAAAAAACTGGCTGACTAGAGAGACAAATGGAAGATTCAAACTTCACCGAAAAGAACACAGCTCTTAAATATATAGATGATAAGATGGGTGAATAAATCGAATAACCACTTGACCGCTTGTCTACCTCTCTGGACTGAAGTTTGATACCTTTTTCCTGGAATCGTCGCGGACGTCACACTGAATCTCAATTTGAGACGGCGTTCCTTCCCATCCTGTTATTTATCTTAATATCCAGCGACCTTGATCTGCTTTCCATGTCTCATCTAGTTCTTAGACTTCCTTTTGACTTTGAATGTTACTACATTTAAGAATCTAAGTATATTGCATAGATATAAAGGCACAATATTAAACATTAGCCTAATGAATAATTTTTCAAAACTGAATTACGAATTCAAAACTAAAATAAAGATATGATTATGATTCAACACCAAACTAGACAACCGATTTTGATAAAATTTTTGTGGGATCACCTCGAGTATGCCCTTTCATTCAAAGAATTTTCTAAATCGGTCCATGCGTCTTCGAGTAATCCATGAACGTACATAAATAAAAGATTCCAACGAATTGATAACTTCTTCCTTTTTTACCCGTCTGCGCCAGAAAGAGGGTTATGTTTTTCGAGAGTATGTAAGTATGTATGTATGTATGTATGTATGCATGTATGTATGTATGTATGTATGTATGTATGTATGTATGTATGTATGTATGTATGTATGTATGTATGGATGTATGTATGTATGTATGTATGTATGTATGTATGTATGGATGTATGTATGTATGTATAATTGTTTGACACGCTCTGCAGCCTGAACGGCTCGATGGATTTTAGCTTGAGAGGTGTCATTAGATTTGTATTTATTGTGAGATTGACACTGGGTCGTTATTTCTGCGTTTTTATTTAGTTTTTTTTTTGATATGTTATCAGAAAAAACGAAATAAAAACGCAATCGTTTTTTTTTTGTTTTTGTAATAATTACTTGTTTGAAGTCAAAAATGGGACCAGAAAATGTTTTTGTGTGACTGTAAATGTACCTACTTTTTACACGAACAATTGGTATTGCAGTGCGTTACCCTGTCTTTAATTAAGGCCCTGGACACCCAGAAAAGACGTAAGACGTGGACGGGTTGCAGACACATGTCTGTACCGCGTCCGTTTCATACAAAATGTGTAGAAGCATCGCAAAGCAGAACACACAGAGAAACGGGGCACCGACAGGGCGCAGACATGACGCTTACACGTCTGTGTCCTATAGTAGAACGTACAGAACGGACGGGCGCACAAGCACGAGCGGGCGAATCGGGGTTGTGGGGACTCGCGCGTCGCGGTGTTGCCATAGATGCGGATTTATTTCTATCTGTCACTTCTGTGCCAGATAGAAAATCTGTTTTTAAAAGGCGCGACGGCACCCCGTCTGTGCCCTGTCCGTGCCCCTTCTACGTCTTTTCTATGTGTCCAGCGCTTAAGACGAAGTGGTAGCTCAAGTGGCGCCCTCATTTGAAATAAATTGTTTAAAACTAAATAAGGTGATTAAAAATTTCATTTGTATAAATGTCTAGAAAGACCTTTAAACTATTTTATGAGTAACCTTTGAAATTATTACGAATAGTCCGTCTAGTTTTAAAACTGTTTTTCGTCAAAAGTGGCCACTTTTGGCGAAAAACAGTTTTAAAACTAGACGGACTACCAATATTAGTTTATACAAATCAAATTTTTAATTATCACCTTATTTAGTTTTAAACAATTTATTTCAAATGAGGGCGCCACTTGAGCTACCACTTCTTCTTAACACAGTTTACAAATTGAAAAATCTAATTTTTGTGTGACGGTGTTCGTTAAGACCTGCTCTGCTGTATGGGGCGGAATGTTGGGCGACCAAAAAGAAAGAGGAGCATAGGATGCACGTGGCAGAGATAAGAATGTTAAGGTGGATGTGCGGTGTAACGAAAAGAGATAAGATCAGAAACGAATATATAAGAGGAAGTTTAAAAGTTGCTCCAATAGTAGACAAGTTAAAAAGCCATCGCCTTACGTGGTATGGCCACGTCATGAGGAGGGATGCCGAACACCTGGCCAAGAGGATGGTCCATTTGGAAGTAGAGGGCTGCAGAGGTATAGGGAGACCGAGAAAGACGTGGAAAGATATTTTTGAAGTGAAAACTTCTTTAGCGGCGTTGTACACTGTTCTTGGTATGGGTAAAAAATGTTAAACTCGCGTCAGGGCGTCAGGGCGTCAGGGCACGTGACCTGATCGAAAATTCGTAAGACGCGCGGCGCGGCGTAGGAGAGGAAGTATCCCCCTCTCTTTCTACGGCGCGGCGAAAATGTATGCAGGCGCCTGCTGTTTCGTTTAGGCGGCGCAGGGCGTTTGCGCTTCGTGTGTGTTTATGTTACAGCTTGCCACGCGCATCCATGGAAATTATTCAAGTTTTTACTTCTGCCGGCACTCCCGGAGTGCAAACCATCTTTTTTTTTCTTTCTTTTGGCACAAACTGTCATTACAGATAATATCTTACTAACTAAAGTTGATGCATGCAGACATTGAGTGTCGAAACTTAACTATTCAACAAAATACAATTTTATTGATTTAGCTTCAAATAGGTTTAAGTGGATCGCTAATAATATCACAATAAAGAATGATATTTTAAGATAATACTGTGATATATTAGTAAATAGACATATGAATTACTCACATAACAATATTAAAAAATTAAAATCTACTAATTATACATCATCGCTTTTAAACAATTTTAGGAACAATGCTTTCTTAAAACCTGTTGGGTTTTGGTAGGAGGAACTAAACAGATCAAGTTCAGATAATTCTTTATTATAAAAGTTGAGTGAACGAGTGAAAAAAGTATTATTGGTATAATTTTTTGTAAAGTGAGGAGGTGCAAAAAAGGCTCACTAGGTCGTGAAAGGCGAAACGGTCTTCGTTTTGATGCATTTAAGCACAGTGATGATAATAGTGATGATGAATGAGAATGTGTAAGGACAGATATAGAGGAACGAGGGGCTAGTGCAACTATGGTGAATGACAGAAAGAAGTGGAAACAGTTGACATACAGAGCCGACCCCAAACAGGGAAGTGGCGAGAAAAGTGATGATGGTGTTCGTGCCCAGCAGACAATGGAAGACACGTGTTGTAACAAGTCTCATCGCATGTTCCTTTTGATCGCTCCCTATTTTACTCTTGTAAGGGTTACCGTTACCTTTAAAATTATTTGTTGCATCCAGCTATGGTGGACCTATTACTCAGTAAAAAAAAAATACAATTTGTAACAAAAGCCTTGTCCGATCCTTGTAGGAGCAATTCAGACCGTCATTATGAACAAATTTTTATATGGGATCAATGCTTGAAACTCAAAAAAAAACGACCTTTTCGTACAAAAAAGTTCAGCCGGCCCGGCATTTTGTATGAAAATGTCGATTTTTTCTTCGAGTTTCAAGCATTGGTCCCATAGGAAAAGCTGTTCATATTGATTGTCTGAGTTGCTCTTACAAGGATCGGACAGGGGTTTTGTTACATATTGTGTATTGAACTGCAACTGAAATGAATATTAATGCCGAATATGAAGCAAATTTTTTTTAGCAAGCATATAAATCATAAAGCAGTTATATTGATTCGAATAAATCCGGCCAAGTGCGAGTCCGACTCGCTTACGAAAGGTTCCGTACTTATAATCTATAAAAAATCATACTTGTTGCATGGGAGCCCCAATAATTTTTTTTTTGGTAATTGTTGTAAAAGCGGTAACAGGAATACATAATCTGTGAAAATTTCAACTGTCTAGCTATCACTGTCATAGACACAGCCTGGTGACGGACAAACAGACGGACAGTGGAGTCTCAGTCATAAGGTTCCGTCTTTATCCCTTGGGTACGGAACCCTAGTAAAATGTTTTTATTCAGATTTTTGAATTAGCAGTTTGAATTTTTCTTATGCGTGTTTGTAATTTATGAGTCCTTGTAAAGTAATTATTATTGGAGGGTTTAATATAAGCACTTGCTTCCAGCATCCACGCAATTTATATAAGAGCCCGTTTATCCTCGAGAATCGTGGAGCAATATATTTTGATACAAAAAGCGTTAACGGTTTTTTCTTGTAAACCTGCTCCGATTTTGATGATTATTGTTAACTAGGTTTTGCCTGCGGCTTCGCTCGCGTAGGGGTGTAATTTATCAAAATCCTTTCTTAGGGGATGCCTACGTTATAGTAGCTTTATGCATGCAAAGTCTCAGCCCGATCGGTTTAAAATTGACAAAGTTTGATACAAACTTTCAACCCCTATTTTATCTCCGTAGGGGTAGAATTGATCAAAATCCTTTCTTAGCGGATGCCTACGTCATAACATCTACCTGCATGCCAAATTTCAGCCCGATCCGTCCAGTGGTTTGGGCTGTGCGTTGATAGATCACTATGTCAGTGAGTCAGTCACCTTTGAGTTATATATATTTAGATGTTGTAGAAATTATGAAAAACTAGGGCCGCACGTTGTCATTTTTTCAACGAAGTTCCTTTTCGGACGGTGTGACTTTGGTGGATGGAGACTAGGCGAAAAAAAGTGTAAGATTTTTCCAACACTTTTTTCCGTCACTAAGAACAAAGTGAAAAGCAATTTCACGAGGCCGACTATGTCGTCGATGGCTCAGTTGGGTTGGGTGGGCGTATGCCTTAGAAGGTCGATGTTCCCGGTTCAATCCCAGCACACACAAGGTATGATGACCTCCGTGGCGTAGTGGTCACCATGCTAGTCCGTCACCCAGAGGTCCCGGGTTCGATCCCCGGTCAGGGCAAGTTTGGAAAATGGCCTTTTTTAAATTGTCCTGGGTCTTGGATGTTTATCTATATATATACTTGTTATAAAATATAGTATCGTTGAGTAAGTATCCCATAACACAAGTCTCGAACTTACTGTGGGGCTAGCTCAATCAGTGTTATTTGTCAAAAAAAAAATTAGAAATTTTTCTGTTTTCAATTAGTCTTATCCGTTATTCTTATAAATAGACCAAGGCTGCACGTTTCCATGTTTTACTTGATTATAATATTAGCTAACTTGATAAAAAAGAGGTTACTAATTTAGAGGTCTATCGAATTATCGAATTTTAAATGGTTATTGTATTTATTACTATATTAATTTATAAAATTCTAACTGCGCCACCTGTTATCTTATTATATAGTTCGCATTCCTTTTCTTTTTGGTTGCCTGTAAGAGATTGCTTCGGCGATAAGGCCGCCTCTTGTACCTCATTATACTATGTTGCCCTTTGTAAGTATTTCGAATATGTAAATGTTTTTTGGTGCAATAAAGTTTTTTGTATTGTATCAATAAATAAATAAAAACTTTCCCCGCCGTCTGGCCCTCTGATCTTTCACTCTAGGCAATGAATTTTATTCTTGATTCCATCAATAAATAAATAAATATATAAGGACAAATTAACAATAGATATAATAATGATTCTAGAATAAGGTATATTTAAAACACATATCCGAGCAAAGTCTGGGCGTGCAGCTAGTTTTTTAGGCTCTGTTACAATTACATCATTTTGATTATGGCTCATTCTGATAATTGAACTATACGACTTTTAAGTGCCGCAACAGACGGGGCGCAAGTTGCGTCGCGTAACAGCTAGAGAAGGGCAGTGGATAGTACTCAATCTACCCATTTAAGTATTTACTCACTAGATTTAATAAATAGAGTAAATAGAGCGTGCTCAAGTATTGACATAGCATTTGATGTCTGTTTACTTATTTTTACGTAAAATTACGTCTATGCACACCTCCCACCAAAAAATGATAATTAGTCAAAGAAGTCTACTTTTAGTGTATGATGAGTATGGTATTTTCATATAATTTAGCATCGCATATAACGTTTACCTACAATTTAAGCATATTATGGCGTACGCACACACTTTACGATAAGAATTGCAAGTGTATACTAGATTTAAGTTTCAAAATTGTCATGATAACATTAAATAATGAATATGAATATAAATATGAGTCGCAACTCATTTTAATCAATCTACTCACCAAATGGATAAATAAGGATATTTATCGGGTATTTACTCAATCTACTAAGTAAATACTCAAATGGGTTGATTGAGTATTTATGTTTTGCCCATCACAGTTGTTACGCGGCGCAACTTGCGCCGCGTCTGTTACGGCCCTTATGCACATAAGAATTGTTCTTTCTAACAATAGTACTTTATGTCTGTTATGCATTTTGCCTCTGCTGCTAATTGACGACCTCCATGGCGTAGTGGTCACCATGCTAGTCCGCCACCCAGAGGTCCTGGGTTCGACCCCGGTCAGGGCAAGTTGGAAAATTGCCTTTTTCAAATTGTCCTGGGTCTTGGATGTTTATCTATTTATGTGTTTGTTATAAAATATAGTATCGTTGAGTTAGTATCCCATAACACAAGTCTCGAGCTTACTTTGGGGCTAGCTCAATCAGTGTAATTTGTTCCTATATATTATTATTATATATTACTCTCGTATTAATTAACATAAAGGCAATCGAACCATTTGGACGTTCAGACATGTGAACAGTTATGTACCGGAAGGAAAGTAACAGGGGGCGCTTCAAAAAGAGCGCATCGTATCTTCACTCTAACTTTCTATACCTAAACCCCTTCCTTCAGATAACGGAAAATATCACTTAGTATTTTCTGAAAAATATCATGTCGCCGTTGACGTCTGGTGGCACGTTATATTCTAGAAAATACATATTTTTCCTATCACGTTTTTGTGTTATAAAATATTCGTCAGGTTTGAATATCCGCACGTCATGTTGACGGACAAAAACTTTCCTGCAAGGGTCCGGCTAATATGGACCCTTGTGCGTCTCACTTAGCATAACGCTTCTTTTATTTGACTCGCCCATAGACATACAAAAGGAAGCAGACCATACTTAGAACGTGTACATACTTCTTCTGCACTAGCGCTTTGGAGGCGGCAGTGAACTTAGCTCTAAGTAACTTTTTGACGTCAACAATTATTGTGCAATAAAACAAAGTGACGACTATTGAGAGATATTATAAATATCCTATGTTGATAAAGATATATTTAAATTGAATTGAAGAACGCGTTGAAAATTTTCACTTGTAGCAATTTTTTTAACCGACTTCAAAATAACGAGGTAGTTATCAATTCGTCGCGATTCTTTTTTTTCTGTGTATGTTACTGATTACTCGAAGACACGTAGACTGATTTGGAAAATTATTTTTTTGTTTGAATGAGTATACTATCCAGGTGGTCCCATAGTAATTTTATTAAAATCGGTTGTGTAGTTTAAGGGTTTTTAGTTTTGAAAAATTATTAATAGCTAAAATAATATATTGAGCTTTGACCTATTTGTATTGCAGCAGCACACACACATTAAATTAATTTATTGATGTGTGTATTTGAAGCTTTTGTAAGTGTGACTAATGTATTTATAGTTTAAGTTTTGTGTGTGTCGATAGTGACAAATAGACAATTTATCCTCCTCTTCATCCTCCTCCGTGACGACCTCCGTGGCGTAGTGGTTACCATGCTAGTCCGCCACCCAGAGATCCCGGGTTCGATCCCCGGTCAGGGCAAGTTGGAAAATGGCCTTTTTCAAATTGTCCTGGGTCTTGGATGTTTATCTTTATATGTATTTGTTATAAAATATAGTATCATTGAGTTAGTATCCCATAACACAAGTCTCGAACTTACTTTGGGGCAAGCTCAATCAGTGTTATTTGTCCGTATATTTTTATTTATATTTACTTATTTATCTATCCATATTTATTTATAAATATTTATTGCGGGTTTTTAGACTGCCTCCGTGGTCCAGTGGTCAAGGCGTTCGCCTTGTGACCCGGAGGTCATGGGTTCGATTCCCACTGGAAAGCATGCTTTGTGAAAAGTTGTTCCCAGTCTGGATAGGATATTGCAGGCTTGGATCACCTGATTATCCGAAATAAAAGATGATTCCGTGTTTCGGAAGGCACGTAAAACTGTGGGTCCCGAACGCCACCTAGCGTTTTATCATCAAACTATCCAAGGATTGGTTCCTGGTTTGCCCTTTGGGTTGTGGAGGTCAGACGGCAATCGCTCTGTGTAAAAACCAGCAAGCTCGTCAAATCTCCTTGGTAAGATAGCGGACCCCGGGCTCTGAAGCGTTACCTGAGGAAGCAACCGCGCTCTGAAGCGTTACCTGAGGAAGCGCTCGGATGATGATGATTTATTGCGGGTTTCTGTATACTAAGTTATCTTTCACATTCATAAGTATAGTACTTTACTATTTTTGTTCCAAATATTACCAGTTATGTTAAAGAAAAACAACAAACCTTATGCAGCTTAAGTGCCAATTCATGTCACACGGCATTCTTTGTATTATACAATAATGTTTAGTCTGCTTCCCTTTATATGTCTGTGGACTCGCCATATTTATATACTGAACCTTTTTATTCCGCACACTGTCCGAGCTGAGTCTTTTCGAGTATGTGTCGAGTACATTTTCACCTAATAAATCGATCAGAAAATAACCTACATGTAAGGTTTATCAACCAAACTGCTTTGTGAGCTATAACTTCTAGCATCGGGTTTTGTTTTCGTGTGTGGCCAAAACAAGTGTCCGATTTTTCAGGCTGTCTTAAGGCACCTGACATATCTTGACGACTGCCGTACCAATGATGACAGCCGAGACTAACGGCTTATACGTGCCTTCCGAATCACGGAGGAGCTCGGGAAATGTTTATGCCACTTGTCGTCACCCATCCAAGTGCGGACCACGACTAGCAGCGCTTTACTTGCGAAAGCACTAGTAATGCGCACTCCCGCCGGGCCACCGAGCTCCGCATTGAGCGTCGGTTGTCTAACGAGCATGTATCAAATTCAAGTTACCGTAGTTCAGCCATCATAAGGGTAAGACTGCACTAAAGCGGAGACGAGACGAACGAAAGGGAGATATTTAATGCCGTATTCATTAAAAAATCTACACTCCATAAATATTAGTTATAATTTAGGATAGTGAGTTACAACTATTGGTCTTTGGAGCACTGATTTTTCTGCCAATTCGGTATTTGACTCGGTTTTTCTTCTTATTCATATCTAAAAGTTACATGATACGAAACCGAAAACATAAATTATAATTTTACTCCGCTCAAAAATAAGCAAATTATAAGCCTTTCAAATCCAATGGAAGGGGAAACTGTCAAATAACAGAAAAAGGATGCACATACACCCGCGTGACGTCACTGTCATTAGGTGTCACGCCTACGAAAGAGATAGCGAGATATCCCACCACGCTCCCACTCTTATATTTTAAATGATAATTGCTGCCTCAATTAATGACTAACTTACTTTTTTATTTTCGGAAAACGGCTTCTTGTTATTGTTATTTGTCATTGTCCAAAAACAAACTAAGTGAAATAGCCTATTGCTAAATGATTTATCGTACATTTTGATCGAAACACAGAAACATATTATCGGGTGGTGATAAAGAAAAATGATATTTTTTGAACACTTTCGGTGTTTAATCTACTTTTAATGGCAGTAGTCAAGGTATATCAGATCCATTGATACAGGAATATCTCGCTCATAAATAAAACAGCATTTATTGTAAAAAATTCACAACAGTTTCGTCAAAATTAATACATAATATGAAAGAAATCAGTCAAAAATACCACCCCGAATTGTACCCGGATCAAAGGTACCCATTATGCTTGTTGCATTACCTCTCTGAATTGCTATGGACAGCCTTTGGATCAGGTACCATCCGTAGCGGTGGTCATATCATATCCATGGAATTTTAACCGCCGACCTATCTCACTAACAAAGTGCTTCGCTTCCGAACACCATGGTCCAGCTGTTTATACGGCAACCGGAACGCAATCGTACTGGTTAGATAAAACCGAATATTTTATAATTTTTATGTCCAGCGGCCACCTTTGCTGCCGCACCAGGTGATCCCATAGTGTTAGTTAGGTAGCCCGCCGCAATCTCTCATAAATTAAAATTTACATGCGAATAAACCTTCATGATTTATTTAATAAAATACACGGAATGGTACCTGGCAGAAGATTCAGAATACGAAAATACGAGAAAGATTTTATTAAGCGTAAGGACCCTTGCTAGATGAATTATGTAATCCCTGGGGATTATATCCTTGACTGATATACCTACTTATGAATCCAGAGATATGTCTTGACTTGAGTACTTTGGGGGACTTAGGCTGGTGTATTTATTTTCCTAAAATAACTTCCATTACGTATTCTGCAAGTTTAATTATCTTGTAAGAAAAAAGTAACTCGCGGGTGCGCTTAGCGCGCTTGCCTTTAAGAGATAAGTCTATAAAGAAGAAACATTTTTCCACGTCTAAATGTTATTTGATCTGATCCGTGCGTCAACTCGTGAACGGGTGCTGCCGGGAGGGACTGGTCAGCTCGGCTTCGCTTTTTTTGACTACTTAATATTTTTATTACGCAATTTATGTTTGTTCGCAAGCATTTCATGTTAAATGTGTCAACATTGTATTATATTATAAGTCTATAATAATAAAAGACAATAATAATAATATGACAAAGCCCTTCTGGCGAGTAAGCGACCAATACTGTGAAAATGAGTTTCATTCGGCGTTTCTTCTCAGCAGTGGTTGTTACGAAGCGCTGGTATCGGTAGCTTTTCTTTAAAAATAAATTATATTTTAATATACTTTACACGTAACGTAAATTATACTTATTGACATGTATAAGTGCCTGTAAAGGTCTTAATACTGAATAAACATTTGAATCTTTTAATCTGATCTCTATGTTTTTAGTATGAAATTGACACAATAAAAGGCTAAGTTTATAGGTTTGCCTTTTTTAATTTGCTGTAATCAAAAAATTTATATATTTACAAATATTGAAAAAAGGAAACCCATAAACCTAGTTTTTTATTGTATGTTTTTATTATTCCTCATCAAAAGCCTTTAGAAAGCTTAAAAATCTGACACTAGTGTTAACCAATTTACACACACGAAAGACAAACAATTATTCCTTTGCTGAAATTTGAAATTTTTTTTTTAGAGCCATCTATTATTTGCTAGAGAAAGTCAATAAGTTTAGAACGGTTTAACCGATTTCATCAAACATGATAAGAACCACCGCAAGGGAATTTGCTTTCACGTGAAAAAAAACCTCATCGAAATAAGTGCATCCGTTCGAACGCTATACGATGCCACAGACAGACAGACATGAGCGTAAACTTATAACACCTTTTTTTTTGTCGGGGATTAATAACGCCATATCGCCTATTTTACATAATCTGACTTTACAGCAGATGTTTCCAGGAGTACCATTAATTGTTGTAACTAATGAAGAAATAGCGCTGGCTGCCGCGTGGCCTAGATCCTAATGGATTATGCATACAGACCAGCTGCTATATTCTACATTGGCTCCGGTTCTATTTTTAACCGCCTACAAAAAAAAGGGTGTTATAAGTTTGACGGGGTGTGTTTTTCTCTCTTCCATTGTAGGTTTCGAACGGATGGAACGTTTCTGATGTGGTTTTGACGTACGTAAAACCAATCTTAGCTATCATCCTCATCATAATCATAATCTCAGCCCTTTCTAAGCCCACTGCTGAGTATAGGCCTCCCTTCGTCGACGCCACCCGGAAACCTTTTGTCAGGGTAAGAAAATGATATGGTTAACAAATCATTAGGGTTTACGAAAACCAGTCGATCAAAAATCCGTACCTTTTAAAGGGTCCGAAGGAAAACCCTTTAAAAGGTAAGTGGTTCCGGTGTCTGGCAGTAACACGCATTAGGCTTACGTCACTTGACACTCACGCGGTACTTTTTCATCATTTCTTATTTTATTATTTGGTTTTTGTACTTAAGGGGCTACCTGAATTTTTCGGGGCACAGTGCTGCCCCCATTTGAATTAAATCATTTAAAAGGAAACGGAGACATAATTTAAAATTTTATCTTGACCAAGCTCTAGATAACCCTTTAAACTATTTTATGAAATACTGTTTAATTTCAAAGTGAGAACGTGAAGCTTTTCTACGCACATACGCCAAAAGTGGCCGTTTTTCGTAATTGTGCGTAGAAAAGCTTCACGTTCTCACTTAAAACTGTAAACAGTAGTTTATAAAATAGTGTGAAGGGTTAGCTAGAGCATGGTCAAGACAAAATTTTAAATGATGTCTTCATTTCCTATCAAATGATTTAATTCAGATGGGGGCAGCACTGGACTCCGAAAAAATTAGGTAACCCCTTAAGTATTGCATCTTAAATGCCTTTAAACCCTATAAAAATTATTTCACATGTATAGTAGTCATATGAAACGCTAGCCAGCTTCAAATCCAAAGTTAAATCTTACTTTCTGTCCTTATGAAAGGTATATAAATATCCCAATACTCCCTTGTTTCCACTTCCCTTCATCTCGTACTGTTAATATTTTTTTTCTGTGTAAGTTGTATGTATTCATGTAAGATGTATATGTATGTTTGCGCATTTCCTAGTTTTAAAGATAATTATGTCCTGTATTTATATATTTTGTGCAATAATGTATTGTACTGTACTATTTTTATTACAAAAACCAATGTTAAAAGGCAAGCTATCACTATTTTGATTCCCGTTTTCTATTGGTCACGCGAAATATAGCTTTTTGGCCTTAGGGCCCTAGGCCCTGTCTTCCCCGTAAGGGATGATAAAAGAGCCTTCCAAAGCACAGATTAAGGTAATAGCACAGACTTTAAAATAATATCTTCTCTCACGTTATCGACAGCATCATTTCATCTGTATGACCTATACTTCTGGACGTAGGCCTCTCCCAAGGATTTACAAAATGACCGATCTAGAGCGGCCTGCATCCATTGCTTTTTAGTAACCTTGGTTAGGTCGTGTGACCTTGTATGTTTGTCCTATGCTTCGCTTTCCAGCTTTTTTTTTGTTATTTCGTGTGATTCTTTTGCCAACACATGTGTCAGTTTTTTCAAGCTGCCTAAAGGCATGATGACGCTGGGACCAACGGCTTATACGTGCCTTTCAAAGACCGGAGGAGCTCGAGAAGCTTTTGTGCCACTTGTGGTCACCCATCCAAGTGTGGACCACGCCCGGTGTCGCTTTACTTGCGAAAGCGCTTGTTATGCGCACTCCCGCCGGCCCACCGAGTTTCTTTTCGCTTTCCAGTGCGTATTTCTAACGTAAAGTCTAATAAGCTTACTATTAAGCCTCTTCAATTTAGGTTACAAACCTATCTCTAAATCTTAACACCCCGCTTAACGCACCGTTCCATTATGAATTTTAAGCCTACGCATCTGTTCGCAGACTCGTTGTAATTTAATTAGGATAGCGTAAAACGGAACGGAAGCCCGTCCAGTGCTTCAGTTTCAGACGAGGTTCGCAATGGTGGACGGTGAGTTACTTTTTATTTTATTGTTATAGCTTAGAGGAAATTGGTTACAAGCGAGTGCAATTGCGGATTGGTCCCAATAATTACGTGGCAGGGTTTAAATTTTCTGGAACGAAGTTTTTTTTTCGGACGGTACGGATTGGCGGTTGGGGCTAGGCGAAAAGAAGTGTAATATTTATCCGTCACGAACTAAAGTGAAAGGTAATTTCACAAGTTTGACTATCCCATCGATAGTTCAGTTGGGAGAGCGTATGCCTGTGATAGTAGACGTTCCCGGTTCAAACCCAGCACACGCCAATATTTTTACTTAATTTTATTGTTAAATTTATTATTATTAATTAAAAAGTGTAACATTTACAACAACCTAAAATAAAAAGTGTAACAAACAACCAACTTTTACGATAAGTCCTTTACGGTCCAAGCAGTGCGCCTGTGGCATGAACTGCCAGTTTTAATACGGCAGGCGCAGCCTCTCCCCGTTTTTAAGAAAATTGTAGTAAACTACTACCTATTAAGAAGTAATTGATTGGAATTATCACATTTTAAATAACTGTATTTTATGTAGCTATCAAGTTATCAGTAGTTAATTGACCGAGCGAGCGAAGCGAGAGAGGTCTCCGTTTCAACTTGACCAAAAATGCTTTAGTATGTTTGTGTGTTCTCCTCTAGGGGTCGTATTTCTCAACCGATTCCCGTGAAATCTTGGGAGCAGGTTCGATAAACATATGAAAATCGACAGTCGAGCCATTTTTTGGAAATTTTTGAAACTGACGGAGTTGGCACAATGGGCCTAAGCGCCTTTGAATTTTATGGCTCTTACGACCATTTTGTTTGTGAGTGTGAGTGACAACGAAATAACAAAGGAATTTTATTTTCTATTATGACATACATATTTATATTTTCACCAGCATTATCAAAAGATGAATAGTCCGTTTTATTTATAAAGAGATCTGATTGAGACTTATCCGTCTAGAGTTCGAATCTTACCGGAAGGTGTTCTCTTTTTAGTTAGATGTATTTATTTTTATTTTGCGACCGGTATTTGAAGTTTATTTTTAAAGTTTTTTAAAAGTATGAGTTTATTTATTTGTTTTCTTGGGAATTATCTAATTACAGAAAACATTCGTTTACTAGTCTACTTTACCAAAATCACCAGTTTACCAAAATTTTATAAGACTTAATTTTCATAACTAAATCTGCAATCTCTACGAGCTCGCGAGGTCTACAGCTCACAGAGCCACTAGTAATATTTATTGTATAAACGTTATAAATTATTTTACTTATACCTATTTGTGTAAGAATAGTTAATGGTTTGTAATTGTGTATAATATGTGTAAATGTTTGTTAAATTTGTTAAGTTTATTTTCTTCTTAGTCAGTTGCACCACCGTCTTTGTCTTTCTCACATTCCTCTCCATCCACTGGTTGTCTGAAAGAGATCGCTTTTAGCGATAAGACCGCCCATTGTACTCATTTAATTATTTATTTGTATTGCATTTTTCTTTTGGTGTACAATAAAGAGTTGTCTATTTATCTATCTACATGCGAAATTTCATTCCAGTCCGTTCAACCGGTTCGGCATGAAAGCGAAATAACATCTACACATCCATTTATCTACTTATTAAGTAGGATAATGTGGACTGGATAAAATTACTTTTTAGTTATTTCTTCGACTAGACTTTCCAAAAATAAACGACCCATATTTTTTCGTTCAGTAAAAAATTCACACAGATACAGCGTTTCGGAGTAGGGGTGATTTACGTCACCTTTAGTCAAAAATTGTAGCTGATCGTGACGACACGCGAAATTTAAAATGCGCCGTCTCTTCGTCATTATTTTATAATCAGATAAGCGAAAAAAATATCTCTATCTAATGAGCCAAAAAAATTTTTTGTCTACTCCCCTTTTCCTTTATACCTAAGTGCGTGGTAAGTAACATTACGTAATTTTTACTCACCTCGATTCCTTGTTATTTCACTTCTTTGTCATATTTTTCTTCGAGTTATATTTGATAGCAGCTTTAGCAAGATTAATAGCAAGAATAAATGGAAATGGACAAATTATAGGGAAAGGCATTTTTCCAACGATTAAAGAGACATTTTGAGAGAGAAAAAAGGCGAGATTTATGATTTTACAAACCAGGAGCCATCCTTGCTGCTGATAAATGATGTTAAGTTTTTTGTTGGATCTCTATTTATTCTCATACTCGCTGATGCCCGCGATTTCGTTCGCGTGGACTTTATAACTCCGGCGTATTAATATAAGAACAAACTAAGTAGATAATTATGTTAAAAGTAATTTTTTTCGTATTGTATACATAGTTTGAAAATTTTCTTTGTATAATTATTTCGGGAGTCTTTATGACAAAAAGTAAGAACTGAAACGTTACTAACTCTGGAGAAAGCCACATAAAGTTGACCATGCGAAAAATCAGTCCTTAGTTCGACACCAGCGGCTTTAAGGGTCTGTTTGTTCCCACGTAACTTGTCGGTTCTCGCAAGTCATGACGGTATCAGCCTAGGCAACCCTCCTGCACTTTGTCTGCTATATCACATCACATAAAGGCTGTCCCGAGAGCAGGTACTCCTCACGTGCATTTTTACTATCAAAAACTTTTTAGAAAATGATGCTTTTTTTTTACAAACCCAGTTGTAGACCCAGGCGTGGTGAAAACCGGCGCTTACAAATACGAAGATGGGACGCGTTACGTAGGGGAGTGGAATTCCAAGGGGCAGAAGCATGGTATGGGACACCTGGTGTTTCCTGACGGCACCAGGTATGATGGATCCATGATTGGCGGGCTGTGCTCCGGACTGGGGGTCATGGCGTTTCCTGATGGAGCCAAGTAAGTATACGTAGGTACACTAAATCTATCTTCTATCTAAATATATATAACTCAAAGGTGACTGACTGACTGACATAGTGATCTATCAACGCACAGCCTAAACCACTGGACGGATCGGGCTGAAATTTGGCATGCAGGTAGATGTTATGACGTAGGCATCCGCTAAGAAAGGATTTTGATCAATTCTACCCCCAAGGGGATAAAATAGGGGATGAAAATTTGTATGAAACTTTGTCAATATTAAACCGATCGGGCTGAGACTTTTAAAGCTACTATGACGTAGGCATCCCCTAAGAAAGGATTTTGATAAATTACACCCCTACGCGAGCGAAGCCGCGGGCAAAAGCTAGTCAATAATATATATCTACAAATTCCACAGGTAGAGCCAGACCCAAAGTAAGTTCGAGACTTGTGTTATATGTACTAACTCAACAATACTATATTTTACAAATACATATAAATCGTGGAAGGGACATACCCGTAATAAATCAAACTAGATCACTATAGTATAATGTTTGTTTGTTTTTCGTGTATGTAAGTGGCCAACACTGGTGTTAGATTCTTCAGGCTGCCTAAAGGCATCTGACATAGCTTGACGACTGCCATACAATGATGCCAGCCGGGACCAACGGCTTATACGTGCTTTCCGAAGCACGGAGGAGCTCGAGAAATTTTTGTGCCGCTTGTGGTCACTCATCCAAGTTCGGACCACGCCCGGTCTGGCTTAACTTGCGAAAGCACTAGTAATGCGCACTCCCGCACTCCCGCCGGGCCACCGAGCTCCTCAATAGTATAGTAATAAGCTAGTTATATGGCTTAATATATGCAATTTCTTGAATATTACATAATTTCGCCAATATCTATCTGATATGCCGTTTCAAAATAAGACTGCCTCCGTGGTCCAGTGGTCAAGGCGTTCGCCTTGTGACCCGGAGGTCATGGGTTCGATTCCCACTGGGAAGCATACTTTGTGAAAAGTAGTTTCCAGTCTGGATAGGATATTGCAGGCTTGAATCACCTGATTATCCGAAAAGAAAGATGATTCCGTGTTTCGGAAGACACGTAAAACTGTGGGTCCCGAACGCCACCTAGCGTTTGATCATCAAACTATCCAAGGATTGGTTCCTGGTTTGCCCTTTGGGTTGTGGAGGTCAGACGGCAGTCGCTCTGTGTAAAAACCAGTAACCTCGTCAAATCTCCTTGGTTAGGTAGCGGACCCCGGGCTCTGAAGCGTTACTGCTGAGGATGCAACCGGGAATACGCTCGGATGATGATGTTTCAAAATAAAAGCTAGACTACGTTTGTATGAGAAAGTCTGATTCTGTCTAGGGTGAGGGGACTCTTACAAGCTGCAAAAGTTACTTACACAAACTTGTATGTTTACTTTTACTCAAAAGGCCTTGTGAATATTCTCTTAATTAAACTTTGTTAACTCGCATTAACAATTCAGTGTTTGTTAATTAAAAAATGTGTTCGACGTCACGAGTTATCAGTTATTTTCATAGGTTTTCTGTCCATCGGAAATTGGGGACTTGCATGTAATATTAATCCGGTTTATATTTATATTATAATGTGGATTATTTTACATTATCATGCCTACGCCTTAAGGTTGAACTAGTCAATACTTTTTCTATACAAATTTCGAAGAGGATTTTCTCCACTGTTTGACATTGCACATCCAAAGTTTAACATGATGTCGCTTTGCCTCATTATATATTTTATCAATACGGATACAGAATAGTAAAATAAAAATGTATTAAAAAGTTATAAGCCATCAAATATTCATTTTCGGTCGGATCGGATTTTTGCTTATTTTTACGTAACTTTCGGCGTAAATAAGTAATAAAAGAACTGTAAAATCTCCAAAACAAAGTCCACAGATTTTAATTTGTAATCGATTAAAATAATCGCATTAAACCCCTTTTCAAAGGTCTTTACGTATTTTTACGCGCCCGGTTTAGTATTAATTTATTGTGCATTTCACCGCACTACTTCGCCCGAACACAACGTTAGGTGAGACAGCATGCTTTTAGGCTCCGCCCACCTGTGAGTTCGGGCCCGCCGCTAGTTCAGCCTTAAACACCATAAATGTCAAAGTCAAAAAGTCAAAGTCAAAAATAATTTATTTAGCTTTGGATATTTATATCACTTGCTAACTTCATTTCTTTTTTCTTTCGATTTCTTAATAGCTAGTTGTTGACGTCAGATCATTTACTTACAACTTAGTTTACTGCCGCCTCCTAAGCGCAGGTACACAAGAAGGGTAACAAACTGTACTGCAGCATTTTCTCCAAAAACGTCAACCTTACAATTATACTGATATTAAAGTTAGATATGTGGACAGGGAATACGTTGCTATGTCATAATTATGAATTAAGAATGATGTCAAATTTCAAATTAATGTCAATTTGTAAATAAAGTACATGTACCGATTGTACTCAAATTATGACATTTGTGAGTGTAAAAATACAAATCTTTAAGAGGGACGTTCAGACGTTCTTGTCTTTAAGATAATCATCGGTTCCGTAATAAGCCTTCATACAAAGTACTTTCTTTACATAAACTTTAAATTGTCTATCTGGCATTTCAAGGACCGGTTCTGGCAATTTACTATAAAACTTTATACAGTTTCCTTAAACGATTTACTGACTGTTCGCCCTATAATACGTGGTGTCGAGCTTATTATTCGATTACTCGAACACCTACAAATTTAGAAATTTTTAATTCTCATTACTGTTTGTTTGTGATCTCTTTATTGCATAAATACTTAAAAATTGTTAGAATTTTTACAAAGAAGGAATTATCGCAGAAAGGGATCTCTTCCAGCCAACCAAGCATCAACAAGGAGCAGTCAGGTAAATAATGTTCTTAAAATCAATATGTAAATAACTGGCCAAGTGCGAGTCGGATTCGCGCACGAAGGGTTCCGTACCATTATCTATAAAAAAATCGCGTTTATTGTATGGTAGCCCCACTTTTATATTTATTCTATTCTGTTTTTAGAATGTGTCGTTAGAACGGCAATAAAAATAAATTCTCTGTGAAAATTTCAACGGTATAGCTATCACGGTTCATTAGATACAGCCTGGTGACAGACAGATAGACGGACGGACGGAAAGCGGAGTCTTAGTAATAGGGCTCTGTTTTTACCCTTTCGGCGTCTCCACTGCCAGCCTGTGGCGCATAGGCGCTTATCAAATGAGTCATAACCCCTTCGACAAGCACCACCACGACCATTAGCCGGCTGCTGAAACGTTTTACCTCCAAGACGCTATCCTGAAGCGCCTCTGACAGCACTACGGCCACCCCATCCTCGCCACCAGGTGCACCGGTGTAGATCAGCTTGTAACCATTCCCAATGGACCGGGATCTGCAACCTTTCCACCGAGTCTCCTGCAGGAACGCCACGGCCACTTTTCGCCTGGAAAGTACGTCGGCCAGCTCCCTCGCGCATTCAGTTAGCGTGCCAATGTTCCACGTTGCAAAGCGGAGTTTCTGGGTTGGGGCTCGCGTCTTTGGCCGTGTCCACCCCAGACACGGTAGCCCTGGCCCACTTGTCACAGGAGTCGGGCAGGGCTCCTGCGCGCCATTTTGCGGTGGCGCCCTATCCCTATGCCTGACTCTTTCTTTTCTTTTCATTTTTGATTTGGCTTTATTTTACGACCGGCCGCCTGCCTGACGTCAACCCTCCTTGGGAATGCTATTGTAGCACGAGCTATTAGTGCTATTATTATTTTTTTCCTTTAGTCGCCTCTTACAACATCCACAGGGATAGATGGAGTGGTCCTATTCTAACCCTGAACCACGCGGGTAATTGTATACATTTTGACGTGTAATAATAATTATGAATAAATGAGTATCTGAGTAAAATAGAACGTACGTACCCACAAAAGAAAAATAAAATGATGGACTGCTATTTTTGTCTCTGCCTATTACCTAAACTAAAATACTTTTTGTTCTTTGACCTATACCTATTACCTAAACTAAAAAACTTTTTGTTCTTTGACCTATACAAATTATTTTCTTGCTTCGAGCCAAATAAAATAAATCAAAAAAACTTCGTTTTTACAATTTTCTTCCCCGCCGCCAATACTCATTTCATGATTCAGAAAGTTTTTTAACAATAAATAATTTAATAGAACATTTTATAGGACACTAGCTGACCCGGCAAACGTTGTTTTGCCATATAAATAAAAAAAAATTTAGGGGTGGACTACCCCTAACATTTAGGGGGATGAAAAATAGATGTTGGCCGATTCTCATAGATACTGGATAAGCACAAAAAATTTCATCAAAATCGGTCAAGCCGTTTCGGAGGAGTATGGCAACTAAAACTGTGACACGAGAATTTTATATATTAGATTGAAAACAGATGAAAACACTTTGTCCTATTTGGTAGGCGGTACGAAAAATAATATAAATTTTAACAAAAAAAAAAAAAAAACACCCGCCTTCATTTTCTTACAGGAATTTCTTCCATATCTCCAAAGTTCTTCATCATATCTTCACCAAATCAATATGGGACTAACTTTGTAGTAAAGGTTTTCAAATAAAAAAAGAATCATCAAAAACGGTCCACGGTTGACCAAGATATCGCGTAACATACATACAAAATAAAAACAAACAGTCGAATTGATAACCTCCTCTTTTTTTGAAGTCGGTTAATAATGATTAATCTCCGCATCTACGTATAAGCAGGCCTGTGTCCCTGGCCTGAGGTTGTCAATTCGAAATTTTGTCGTACCAAATTTGTCCCATATCAATTTTGTGAAGATATGATGAAGAATTATGGAGATATGGAAGAAACTCATGAAAAAAAATTGGTTATTTTTTTTTGTTAAAATTTTGATTGTTACAAAACATCATTGCATAAAATTTTAAGTTACAGTGTTCATAATGCTTTCGATTTTGCAGTAAGGAACTTTGTTCTCACCAGGTGTACCACAACACTCACCTTTTTTACTCGGACATATCCCAGCAACTGCTGAAAAGAGTCGAATTCATCGTGTCATCTCTTTTTCGGCCTTCAGCTGCGACAGCGACCTCTCTCTCTCTCTCATCTCAGTGTTCTCTCAGTTGCGTCCTCAGCTGCAATGCTGAGAAGCCCGGGGTCCGCTTTCTGACTTTTTCTTCTCGACTTTGCACGGTCTTGAGCATCCTTGGTTGTAAAACGATTAGCACGCATATCATCCTTGATGACGTCAAGCCAGCATTTCTTGGGTCTACCCCGCCTGCCGGGGCACGGGGGCGGCATGGCTATACGTTTATTTCCCACGTAACGTGCCGGCTTCCGTAAGACGTGACCGTACCAGCGTAGGCAACTTTCTTGCAGTTTGTCTGCTATGTCACGGACATGAAGGCTGCCGCAGATGCGGGTATTTCTCACACGATCAATCTCTCTGACGAAACCTCTGCGACGGCGACCATCCACGTCATATGTTTATTCGGCCATTTTAGGGTAGCATTCTATTAAAACGAAATTAGTATTAAATTCCGTAGTACGCTGAAATATTTTATAAAAGGCAAGTATTTCCGAAATATTTCAATGATTAAATTTTTCGACATTTATCTTATTCCAACCATCTTTTTTCCTGGATGAAAATCTTAATTATTTAGATCAGAATTTATAAAACACGAACAAATTGAAACAGCATAATAAAATTCGTTTTAGGGAGTAAATAGAAATTACCTATTCAGTGAAAATTTGAATTTCGCCAAGGTAAAATGATACCTTCTTTATAATACCAAGGTGTTCTTAAATATTTATTGAGGACAAAATAACGAGTAAGAGGGGTAGAACTATTTCTTGATCGTTTGCTTTCAATACGTATAGGTTTGTTATTTTGTTGTATTGTGACTGCCGTACAAAGATGACGGTAGGGAGCAACGGCTGAACGTGCCTTCCGAAGCACGGAGAGGCTCAAACTTTCACCCATCCAAATGCAAACCAGGATTTTTGCGGATCCAGCAATTCCCTTATGCTGACCAACGGATGTAACATCAGCGGATGTGAATTATTAGAGGTTCACATCCCCGAATACAGATGCGGATATCAAGATTATTTACATATTTCAATAAGTACCTTACTTAAGTAAATGAAAATCGATTAATTTAAACAAGCAAGCGAAGCGAGCGAAGTTCTCCGAATCTACTTGAACAATTCAGAGCGTTTGTATATATGTATGTATATATGTTTGTTCGACTATAACTTGAACATCTTTGTTTGGAGCCTTATGAAATTTGGTAGGTGCGTGTAGAATTAGCCAACATAATTTTTGATTCCGAAAATAAGCCAGCGAGTTTACAGTTTTAATTGTACGAAGTTCTCCGAGTCTACTTGAACAATCCGGCGGCGTTTGTATGTATGGAAGTATGGATGTATGTTTGTTCGACAATAACTCGATTCGTTTTGATAGGTGCTTTGTGAAATATGGAAGGTATGTCCACTTGCAACGAAAGGTGTAGAAGCAGCTAATAAAGTTCATAAGTTTGAACATGAGCCGAATCTGTCAAGTAGTTGCCGAGACATGAGGTTCACGAGTTCACAGATCGGGGCGAACTACTAATTAACTTTCCACCTATTAACCCTTTCACCGCGAACGTCGGATTTATCCGACAAACATTGTCATTCCGCGAGAGCCGAACGGATATGTCAGACAAAAAAATGCCCGTTTAGCACATAACTGAAGTATCCACATCCCTTTTTGGTTGTAGGTATTTATTTTAGATTTACTACCCCTCGCGCTGGGGCACGGCAACTGATATAAAGTCTCGCGGTGAAAGGGTTAAGTGGATTTTCATTAAAATCCAGGTAATGTTCCGCATATGCAGATGCAGATGCGAAAAAAACTTCTGAATTGGCTTAGGGCTGGCGGTATCGCAAGTTAAGCGACACAAGTGATGCCGCACTAGGGTTGTTGCAAAACCCTGGTGCCGTGCAGCACCACTCCGTGTGTCGCATAACTTGCGAAAATTCGTCTGAAAACATATGTTAAGTTTTATATAAAGTAAAGTATAAAATAAAATACAAAATCTAAATTCTGAACTTGCTCCAAAAATTTTGCTGGTGCGTAAAAAGTCACCTGTATGTATATGTCGTGGCCATATCGTAGATTTGATCACTTACCTCTACAAATAAATTATGTAATTTATACTCTATAAAATAAATAATTTGTAATTTGCGAAGGTATTGATTAATAAAGTGTTTATTTCAATAAAAAGACATGTCAAGATTGTTTACATTCTTTTAAATACCTAAACAAACGCACTACAGGACTGATGAAAAATTTCGTCAAAGCAATGAAGAAAAATGGAGCTGCTTTTCAATATCTTCGTCAGAAATTTTAAAGATTAAGTGACGCTAAGGTCAGGGAAGGTATATTCGTAGGTCCTCAAATAACAAATTTATTTAAAGATAATAACTTTGTCTCGGTTCTAGAGAAAACAGACAAACAGAGGTACAGAAAAAAAATCTGGGATGATTTTCGCCATGTTGCAAAAAAGATTGGAAATAAGAGTATTGACAACTATGCTGATGTTGTCTTCATTCCGAAAAACTGAATTGCAACATGTCCTTGAATATCCAATTTTTACATTTTCATTTGGAATTCTTTCCGGATAATTGTGTGGCTTTTAGCGATGAACATGGGGAGCGCTTCCTCCGTGGTCCAGTGGTCAAGACGTTCGCCTTGTGACCCGGAGGTCATGGTTTCGATTCCCACTGGGAAGCATACTTTGTGAAAAGTTGTTTCCAGTCTGAATAGGATATTGCAGGCTTGAATCACCTGATTATCTGAAAAGTAAGATGACTCCGTGTTTCGGAAGGCACGTAAAACTGTGGGTCCCGAATGCCACCTAGCGTTTGATCATCAAACTATCCAAGGATTGGTTCCTGGTTTGCCCTTTGGGTTGTGGAGGTCAGACGGCAGTCGCTCTGTGTAAAAACCAGTAACCTCGTCAAATCTCCTTGGTTAGGTAGCGGACCCCGGGCTCTGAAACGTTACTGCTGAGGATGCAACCGGGAATACGCTCGGATGATGATGATGGGGAGATGATGGGGGGAGCGCTTCCATCAGGACATCGCAAACATGACAAAACGATTTCAAGACCATTGGAATGTTTCAATGTTGGCGGATTATTCCTGGACTGTTTGTCGAGATATTACAGACGCAGAATATAAGAGAGCAGCGAAAAAGCCACGTCAAAATTCCACTTATGAAAGAAAATCTGTATAATTTCTGTAAGTTTTTTCGAAAATCGTTTATTACAAATGCATTGGAGTGCCCTTCGGAGGACCCTTAACAATTATTCTCAACAATTTGTAATACATATTGATTGTAAGATTTATTTATTTATGTTTATTCTAATTATCTCTTAATGTTTATGTAGTATTTAATGCACTTATTAATTAGTTAGTTAATTTAATGTTTATATAAATTAGGTACATTTAAAACAATTTAAAAAACAACTATGTATAAACATGGAGTTAACACATAGTTTTGGAGTACAGTCTAGAACAGATATGTAGAAATTAGGTACCTTGGTCTTGATATGATTGTATTCTGTTTGTGTTTCTAATAAAGTAAAATAAACAAAAAAATTAAAAAAAATTCTGCTGAAGGGAAACTAATTTTAATATTTATTAATTATGTTTGTATTCAGAACGTGAAAATCAATCAAAAATTCTACTTTACATGAAGAATACTTTTTTGAAGTCGAAATTTATAGACCAACTAGCTTTTGCCCGCGTCTTCGCTCGCGTAGGGGTGTAATTTATCAAAATCCTTTCTTAGGGGATGCCTACGTCTTAGTAGCTTTATGCATGCAAAGTCTCAGTCTCAGTTTAAAATTGACAAAGTTTCATACAAACTTTCATCCCCTATTTTATCCCCTTGGGGGTAGAATTGATCAAAATCCTTTCTTAGCGGATGCCTACGTCATAACATCTACCTGCATGCCAAATTTCAGCCCGATCCGTCAGGTGGTTTGGGCTGTGCGTTGATAGATCACTATGTCAGTCAGTCAGTCACCTTTGAGTTATATATATTTAGATAGATGTATTTAGACGATCATCATTACGGTGAGTGTTAGGAGCGGCGACCCGACGGTTTTGCAGCTTTGCAGTATCTGGACTCGTGCATGATTTTCTAAATAGATCGAAAGCTGGATTTTTTGATTATAATTACGTGAGTAAACCATATTAAAATATTCTTAATTAATTTTTATCATGTTAGTTTTAATAAATAATTGGCCAAGAGCGAGTCGGATTCGTTTACAAGGGGTTCCATGCGACTATCTATAAATAAAATACGCTTGTTGTATGCGCTACTTAAATATTTATTTTATTCTGTTTTTAATTGTTGTTATATAGCAGCAACAGAAATACATTGCTTGTGAAAATTTCAACTGTCTTACTATCACGGTCCATGAGATACAGCCTGGTGACAAACAGACAGGGACAGACGAACAGTGAAGTCTTAGTAATAGGGTCCCGTTTTTGCCCTTTGCGTACGGAACCAAAAAAATGATTATTTTCTTCACATTATCCCACTCTACGTAGGGTCGAGACAGCACATATACTGTACCTTTCCCTGTATGTACCTCTCCCTTTACCCTATTTATTTATTTAACTTTATCATAGATGTAATATAGGCTTTATCTACCAGTCAATCAGTAAAAAATCAGTAAAAAAGTTAAGATGATGCCGAAGACGTCTTTTTAAGGAGAGCCCTATGTCATTTCACTTGTTATATTTTTCAATCCATATAATTTTTCTATTTTCATTACCCGTCTGGCTTTGCACGGTCATGTTTCTCACATGCAAACCTTTCCGATAAAAGGCAGTAAACTTAGCTCTAAGTAACTTTTTGACACCAACAATTGTGCAACAAAACAAAGGACTATTATTAATTAAGAGTTAATAAAAATATCTTATGATATTAAAGATCGCTCCGTGTCGTTTCTTGCTCAGGGGATTTCTATCTCTATACAACGTGGAAATGCTGCTAGTATTATGGGAACCTTTGAGACAGATTAGGAGCGGTTTAATAGATTGATTATTTTGACGAAGCATGTTGCGGATACTTATTTGTATTTAGGTAAATACAAATTTTGACGAAGCATGTTGTGGATACTTATTTGTAAAAAAATTTGTAGCTGATAAATCTTTGCAACATTGAAAATAAATGAATTTACTATAAAGATATATTTGAATTCAATTGAATTGAATTAAATTGTATTGTCCTAAATGTTAGTTAAAACCACATTAAAATAGGCCCAGTATTTTGTGAGTTTATCGCGTATAGACTGACACTTAAAAATCCCCATACCCTGGACAGAATCAGACATTCCCATACAAACGTAGTCTACGTTTTATTTTGAAACGACATGTCAGATATGGGAAAAATTGTGTAATTTTAAAGAAATTGCAATTATCTAGGGTTAAAATTGGTTTCCGACGGTAAATTTATGAACTTAAAAGAGAATATTAATAGTGTATTATATCATATTTGAACATCAATATGGAAAACTTTTACACCCTTATATTTTCTTTCCAGTTCATTATTTTATAGGATAGAAAACCAATTATAACCCTGGATAATTGCATTTTCTTTAAAATAACAAATATTAACCGAAATCAGACATGTCGTTTTAAAATAAAACGTAGACTACGTATGTATGGAAAAGTCTAGGGTAAGGGGATTCTTAACGTCGGTTGGAATAGTTCAATATCAATCCACTTAAGGGGCTACATGAATTTTCCGGGGTCCAGTGCTGCCCCCATTTGAAATAAATTATTTGATAGGAAACGGAGAGATCGTTTCAAATTTGGTTTTGATCAGACCCTAGATAACCCTTTAAACTATTTTATGAACTACTGTTAACAGTTTAAAGTGAGAACGTGAAGCTTTTCTACGCACAATTGCGAAAAACGGCCACTTTTGGCCTATATTGGGTCTGGTCAAAACAAAATTTTAAATTACGTCTCCGTTTCCTTTTAAATGATTTAATTCAAATGGGGGCAGCACTGGACCCCGGAAAATTCAGGTAGCCCCTTAACATCGCTTGGAATATGTAATTGCGCTACTCGTAACTAAATGGTGTTGTTGAGGATTTTTAATTTGCCTGGGAAATAAACTTGTGAATAAGTAGGATGTGCTAGGCAACAGCCTTCGCTTGTATTAAATGTAACTGTCTTTCCAATGTCACTTTAGGGATGAATGATCTCAATAATTGAATAAATTTTTCCAGGATCAATTACAATAGGGTTGTAGACTGGGTTAAAATATATTTTTGACGATACCGTAGTGTAATTGTCAACTCGCTAGTCCGCCAATCCGGAGGTTCTGGGTACGATCCCCAGCCAGGGCAAGTAGGAAAATGGCCCTTTTCAAATTGTCCTAGTTCTTGGCTGTTTATCTATACATGTACTATATCATAAAATATTTATCGTGCGGATGTGGATGTGAAAACTGGACCGGGTCGACCTCGACGAAAGTTTTGCGAACAAATTGCAGACGTTCTGAAAAAAGGTGAAGTAAGGAGTACCTATAACCGGAGAGCATGTATGAAAAGAGTAATGAGTGTTAACGAAGCAAAAGAGGTTTGCAAGGATCGTAGCAAGTGGAAATCTATAGTCTCTTCCCTTCCCCTGCCTTATCATAAAATATAGTATCGTTGGGTTAGTATCCCATAACACAAGCTTAAGCTTACTTTGGGGCTAGCCCAATCTGTGTGATTTGTCCCTATATATTATAATATTATATATTATTTTATTTAATCCGTTAACAACATTATTAATAAATTATGGATCCATATTTTTCCATTAGCAAAGTAGTAAAATTCACAATATACAGCGCATCGAAATTTCAAAGTGAGGGATTTACGTCACCATCCGGTTACATCGTACGTGATCGTGACGTCACCCGAGATTCATCTATAAACGTGCTGTATCTTCGTCATAAAATGCTAATCAGAAAAAATACGTATATTACGTAAAAAGAAAATACCAGTAATAAATCGAACCACAAGCTATTCTAGATCAATATAGTATAATGAAATTAAAATAACAGCCAAAATACAAAAAAAAACAACACTTTCATACAAATTGTTCAGGCGCTCTGCACACTTTTGTATGGAAATGCCGAAAAATACCATAGTGATCTAGTTTTATACCTCGTGGTTTGATTTATTACGGGTATGTCCCTTCCGCGTTATACAAAAGTGTTCGGAATTTGTATGAAAATGACGATTTTTTCTTCGAGTTTCAAGCATTGGTCCCATAGAAAGCTGTTCATATTGACGGTCTGAGTTGCTCCTACAAGGATCGGACAGGGTTTTTGTTACATATTGTGTAAGATACCTAAAGAGTTAAAAAAAAACTTTTTTGTTTACATCCGTATTATATATATAAAGGAAAATGTTTAATTTCCTTTTGACTCTTAAAGAAATAGGATCATTTCGTCTGTATTTTTAAGAAGACGCTTATTATATAAGTTGATTGAACTCGTGACATCACATCAAATGCTTTCCTTTCTCCCACGCAAGTAGGCAAGTAATTTATTTGTTAAAAAACATTTCTTAGTTTTGTATATCAAGGAGACACTGTAACGTATATTTAATCGTAATTTAAAATAAACTATATAATTACAATTGATAGTAATAACATAACATAACACCCTATTAAAAAATAATACAACAACACACAACAACAAACTAACACACATAGAAACGTACCATAAATTGGTAACGTCAATAATGGCTGGCTTTCATTCTTACTGCGACATACATCGGTCTTTTGTCTCCGTTGCTAGGTACTTATGCGTGGACATTACGAACGGCGGCTGATCATCACCAGCGACTCAGCGTTCGCGACTCCTCTGGCGTGAATACGCTTCGCTTAGCGCGCGCTCATCTCAGCGCATAATCTAATTTTAAAACTATTTTTGACAGGATTATATTTTTTTTAATTTAAAGTACATTTAAAAAATACTTCTACATTTAAAGATAAAGTACTTCGTAATTTCTAGTCCAAGTGTTAGCAATACCCGTGAATCGGTAAGTGACGAACTCAATTTTTATTTTAATAGGGATATACATAGGGCGCACTATAAGTTTCCGGAACTGGCCACTTACATAAACAATATTTAAAAATTTATTGCAACATTTGAAAATAGAACTCTTTGGCTGTAGAATGCAGTTTGTTTCATCTGACTGTCTTTTGTTTTTACCTTGTGGCGCCATTTAAAAAATTGTGTGTCTGCATCAACATGGATTTAACTCAGGAAAATTTTCGTAGTATGATTTTCTACGATTTTAAGTGTAATTTGACAGCTCAACAGAGCATCGCTCGGCTTGAAACAGCTTTTGGCAATGAAGCACCATGCAAGACAACTGTTTATAACTGGTTTGCAGAATTCAAGCGTGGTCGTATCAATCTTAGTGACGAATCTCGCGATGGTCGGCCGTCCACCGCTGTGACCAACAAAAACATCGATGCTGTGCGCCGTATGATTGAAACAGACAGGCATGTGACCTACCATGAAATTCGCGCATCCTTAGAAATAGGCATGAGTCAAATACAATTAATCCTACACAAACATTTGGGTGTGAGAAAGCTGTGCTCGCGGTGGATCCCACACAACTTGACCGAGGCTCAAAAAACGGACCGCGTCACTTGGTGCAGTGCCATGCTTACCAGATTCAACGAAGGTGCGTCAAATTTGGTGTGGGACATAGTAACAGATGACGAAACATGGATTTATTGCTACGATCCCAAAACAAAGCAGCAATCGAGCGTATGGGTCTTTCAAGATGAGCCGAAACCAACATAAAATAAAACTGGCCGTTAGTTGTAAGATGCAATAGGCATCTGGTATTGCATCAGCCAATTTTTAAAAATCTACCGTCTTGTTTTACTATCTAATCTGTTGCTTTATTCATCTTATTTCATTATTCAAAATTTTGTGTCACTTCTTCAATGTAACTCTGTTCTTTTTGACCATCAGCCACATTCATGCCTACTTAGTAAAATTAGGTAGGTACTTAGTCCCTTCGTCGTATTACTGGGCGTGGCTGGCTGGTCAAGGACATTCAAAGGACATCCAATTAATGCTGGACATCATATATTCCAGGGTCCCAAGCTTGGGCTTTTAATAGAAGACGTTTTACCGCCTTGCGCCATACCAGGGAGCTCCTCTTCTGCTGCTGAGTGCTGGTCCACCAACACCGATCGACCCCAGCTGACCACCTTCACGGAGCACGGGACGACAATAAGGGCGGTACCTCCATGCGAAAGTAGAAAACGGCATAGGGCTTTTGTATCCCACACCCTATTATTAACTTTTTAAATAAAGTCTTGATTGATGTTGACTTAGGTTGTGTTTTTTTATATAACGCCGCCTAAACGTCGCAACACCGCTGATTTAGAGCACCTTTAACTTTGGTAATATATCGTGCTCTTTGTCGAAGTAACTTGAGATTTTGGTTAACGGTCCAATTCCCAAAAGAGGCATTTTTATAATTTCTTTACTGTTGCAATAAATTTTCTATTCGCAAACAAAAAGGATTCGAAAGTTATCGAGTAAATGAACATTATTTCAAAGAAATCATTTTTGTACACCTAAACGGCTTCAATTGTGAGCTAGCAGCCTACCCCGGTTTCGCATCAAAATCGGTCTTGCAGTTTCTGGCTTTATGTAGTACAGACAGACAGATAGACGTAGCCTCGCCTCTCGTATGTAGCTACGTGCCCCCGTTCCAGTGTCATGAAATATCATAGACCGAGATTTCTTTCGGTTCCGTAGTAAACAAGGAACCTTATAGTCTCACCATGTCTGTCTGTCTGTCCGTGGTTTCTTCTCAGAGACTATAAGTACTGGAAAACTTTAATTTGGCATGAATATGTATAATGATCATGCCGACAAAGTGGTTAAACAAAAGCACAATTTTTTTTTTTTCGGTAACTCCCATACGTGTAAAGTCAAGTCATATCTTTTTCTCGATTAACCTATCGAATAACCCCCCCCCCCCCTCTCGGTCTTTCATCAAAAGTATTTTGAGCTCGCGATCACAAAAATTCGATTTAGAGATCTGTTTCTGAAATATTTGGTGAGAGCAAATTTTTCTTAGAGTCAAGTGTCACCTCCCTCTATCTACTAAGGAGCTCCACTCTCGAAGTTGTTGACCAGTACAATGAAACCAGGCATCAACTTCCACCTTGGAGGAGCAGGAGGAGGACGTCTATCGACAAATCCGGCTGGGTAGCGTTCGGGTGCCTTCTCGTTCAAAATACCTCAGTGCCTCAAGATAAAAGTGTTTAATCAATATGTGTTACCAGATGACTTATGGCTCTGAAACGTGGTCCTTTACTATGGGTCTCATAAGAAGGCTCAAGGTCGCTCAACGCGTTATGGATGCTCGATGTTTCTCTACGTGATCGAATCAGAAATGAGGAAATTCGTAGTAGAACAAAAGTCACTGACATAGCTTAGCAGATTAGCTCGTTGAAGTGGCAGTGGGCGGGACACATAGTGCGAAGAACCGATGGCGACCGCGTACTGAAAAGCGAAGCGTAGGACACCTTTAGTAGTACAGAGACCGTTCGCTCCTGCAGTGAAGACAACCTGTTGATGATAGAATACTTATAATTAGACCCCGTTATCTTGACGCACAGACGTCACATTTTTGAAGGGATTTAAACATTTAATTTATTGACTTCTTAGAGTCACCAAAAGCCTTATACATATTTTAGTTACGCGGACGATGTAGAATTGTATACAATTTTTTGTAATTACTATGGGTAACTTACGGCCAGTCATCTATCGAACACCTTTTTCTTTGATGTGTCATAAAACTCAATGATTATAAAAAACAATGGGTTAGCCCATTTTTTTTTATAATAAGGCTTTTTTTAATAAAAAGGCAAAAAAGGTATGCCTTTTTTAGCCCATTATTTTTTTATCACGTTTTTATCAGTCAGTGTTTTATCTTTGACTTGTTGTCAGTGACATAATGTATTATTCAAGTACAATTTAATACTTTGCCAGCCTTCTGGGCACGTTCACCATCATCATCCGAGCGTATTCCCGGTTGCATTCTCAGCAGTGACGCTTCAGAGCCCGGGGTCCGCTACCTAACCAAGGAGATTTGACGACGTTACTGGTTTTTACACAGAGCGACTGTCGTCTGACCTCCACAACCCAAAGGGAAAACCATGAACCAATCCTTGGATAGTTTTGATGATCAAACGCTAGGTGGCGTTCGGGACCCACAGTTTTACGTGTCTTCCGAAACACGGAATCATCTTTCTTTTCGGATAATCAGGTAATTCAATCCTGCAATATCCTATCCAGACTGGAAACAACTTTTCACAAAGTATGCTTCCCAGCGGGAATCGAACCCATGACCTCCGGGTCACAAGGCGAACGCCTTGACCACTGGACCACGGAGGCAGTCAACTGGGCTCTGGGCACGTTGCCGCAGGGTAAAGAATTACCGGGCCTTTCTTGTTTGTAAATATTAGTGTGTAATGTGTTTAATTTATATTCTTAATTTAATTTTAAAAAATTATAAAAAAAAAAACAAATACGTTTAAAAAAATATTTAATACTATCGATATTTTGATAGTCGATAAATTAAAAATTTCAATTCTTACAAGAAGGTTTTTTTTTTTCATCAACATCATCATCATTACAGCCGCACAACGTCCACTGCAGGACATAGGCCTCTCCCAAGGATTTCCAAAATGACCGATCTAGAACGGCCTGCATCCAGCGCTTTCCAGCGACCTTCGTTAGGTCATACCACCTTGTCGGTGGGTGTCCTACGCTTCGCTTGCCAGTGCGTGGCTTTTCTTAAAACATAAAAATTTCATTATGCCTTTCCTATCCGGTGGTGCTATTTTTCAAATACGGAGTCACTAAACGTGCGGTTTTTGGATGGAAAAAGCAATCGTTTAGGCGACTTCGCATTTCAAAAATGCCACTTCTGTTCTAAAGCTATCAAATCATCTGTTCATCTCTTTTATCTCTAATCTCATCTTCATTTAGTTTTTGAAAATTTTAAGGACAAATCTTATACAGTTAACGCTTTTACCTTCGAGAGAATGTCTGCATGCTCTCTGCTCATACTGTCGCACATTTACCCTATTGCTATTATGAAAAATTTAGGCGCTATATAATACATACATACCCTATCACGGCGTTTTATCCCTAATGGGCTATTGTCAATTTGGTTAGGTATATAAATAAATAATAAAAAATATATAGGGACAAATAACACTGATTGAGCTAGCCCCAAAGTAAGTTCGAGGCTTGTATTATGGGATACTAACTCAACGATACTATATTTTATAACAAATACGTATATAGATAAACATCCAAGACCCAGGACAAATTGAAATAGGTCATTTTCCAACTTGCCTTGACTGGGGATCGAACCCGGGACCTCTGGGTGGCGGACTAGCATGGTGACCATTACGCCACGGAGGTCGTCAATAGTCAACAGGAGTATAAAGAAAAATATAAACAATCTTCATATGTCTTTTTATTGAAATGCACTTTATAAATCCATACCTTTGAAAATTACAAATAAACGATGTAATATATGAAATAATTTATTTGTAATTGCAAAGGTATTAATTAATAAAAGACATATCAAGATTGTTTACATTTTTTAAAATACCTAACCAAATGGACTATAGACAGAGTTGGGTCTTGCGGCTCTCAGCAGAACGAGCCCAAGGCCGCTCAAAGGCCAATTCGTGGAAGGTGATTAAGCAATCAAAATAGTGATGGGTGGCACGCCGTATTGCCTATTAACCTGATACTCATTTGTACCTATTCTCCCGATCGGCTTTTAAGATCTACGCGGAATGAAAAGCGTGGTACTTACATATAATACTAAGCTTATTATTTTCTCTCAGACCAGCATGGAAGAGATAAGGCTTCTTTGATAATGTTAATTAAGAGCAGCCTTCCCGTCTCACTTTTCATACATACGCTTGTACGTAATTATGGCATTGTAACTGATATTTCTTGAAATTTTTTGAGCTAACAGTTATCTTGTGCACTATTTCTAGGTTTCTATAAAATATGAATATTTGGAGAAACAAGTTCAGTCTACGCCTTCAAAAATCTGCTTTTTTGCACAAATTTTACCTGAACTTCGACCGTTCATAAAGTACTCATAAATTGAAAAATAAAAAAAAATATTTCTATAGAAACCTTTCAAATGTAATGAAAATTTTAAATAAAAGACATTTATTTCACAAACTTGTAAGGCTTTCTGACAAAAACGTATATCCTGGAACAAGTTTTATGAAATTTCCGCACCCTATGAATAGTTAATATTCGTGGACAGTTTATAATAATACTAATTTCATTAAATACAGTGTAAACTGTGCCCTAAGGCACTATCTCTCTCTTTTTGGTTTACTTTTTTGTCTAGCGTTGCCCTGGATGAAAAAACAAGCTTTTCAAACTATGCTCGCGTTGACGACAGAGCCGTCGGGAAGGGCTGCCTTAAGTTGGAAAATGGCCTTTTTCAATTTGTCCTGGGTCTTGGGTATTTATTTATATATATGTATTGGTTATAAAACTTATAAAATATAGTATCGTTGAATTAGTATCCCTTAACACAAGTCTCAAACTTACTTTGGGGCTAGCTCAATCAGTGTAATTTGTCCCTGTATATTTATTTATTTATTTGTTTATCATACAGAACCAAGTACAGAGTAGGCAAAGATGAATATGGTCTTAGATACTTGATGGCAATCTATGTATGGGTAGTAGATATCAGCCGCAGGTCCACTGCTGGACATATGCCTCCCACAGGGTTGTCCAAAACGATGATTGGAAGCGGCTTGCATCCAGCAGTCCATTTGCTGTTGGTGGGTGTCCTACGCTTCGCTTGCCGGTATGTGGCCGCTATTTGAGAACCCTTCTGCCCGATCAGCCATCGGTTCTTCGTGCTATGCTCCGCCCATTACCACTTCAATGAGCTACTCCGCTGGGCTGTTTCGGTGGCCTTGGTTCCTTGATTCGGTCACGTAAGAAACACTGAGCATAGCCCTCTTTATAGCGGGTAGTGCACTAATCATTTATATTTCTCCAAGACAAGCGTGAAAGAATAGGCATGACGAATGATAAAATAGTCTTTATACCATTCCCCCTCTCAAAAGTTTATTTTAATCACTGAAAACAGTGAATAAAATGCACTTTTACTCACTATTTTGATGTTTGAATTTAGAACAATTTACTCTTAATTTTAGTAATTGTTCCAATTTTAATGTCCATTTTAATTAATTTAACCTGCTTTTTTCTTCATTAAATGTCTATTTTCGCTAATTTTTTTCTTTTTGACCGACTTCCAAAAGAGGAGGTTATCAATTCGTCGGAATCTTATGTTTTATATAATGTTGATCGATTTATTCGAAGACGTTTGTACCGATCTAGAATATTCTTTTTTTTTAAAGGCAACACCTGTCATGTGGTCCCAATTTTTTTTATTAATACCGGTTGTGTAGTTTGACGGTGAAGTCGGTTTTTAGTTTTGAAAAATTATTCTCGTAGTCATGGTATAAAGTATAGTATGCAATTCTTGAATAAAGCGGATTTAAATCGAGGGCCATGAATCACTCGCATTGCTCAGGATTCTAACACTTGAATCACTCGCTACGCTCGTGATTCAATCATCATGAATCACTCCCTACGGTCGTGATTCAGTCGTTAGAATCCTTCACCTGCTCGTGATTCATCTATGGCCCTCGAAGTAAATCCGTCCTTTATTCACTAATTGCATAAATCATAATATACTATAGCCCATCGGTTAGAGTATTAAAAAAAATTGTACACATATTTTTTCTTTTCTCTGAGAAACAAAAATTGACAAAGATACAGCGCATTGAAAATTCGCATGACGTTACGGCTACAAACGATTTTTACATAGAGGTGAAGTCGTAAGCGGCCCACTCCGAAACTTTGATGCTTCGTACCTTTGTGAATTTTTACTTTTGTGGCAATTTAAAAAATTTCCGTTATTTAAGGATAATTTAAAAAACGAACTAACATTTATTCTTTTCTAAGCCTGTCGTTACCCCTATAATATTTGTTTCAGATATGAAGGAGAATTCATGCAGGGATGGTTCCATGGTCACGGCGTGTTCTGGCGAGCTGACGGCATGAAGTTTGAGGGGGAGTTCCGTGGGGGAAGGGTGTGGGGACTCGGTCAGTATTCAAAGTCAATTTCAATTTATTTATTGCTTTTTACGTTGTACCTATTGCACTTTACTACATAGTCACTTTTTAAATTAGTAGATTCAACATGAACTCTAGGTACAAGGGTATTGCAACAAAAAATATGGAACGGCATACGGATAGTAATTTTTAGCATGAATAAATAAATTTAGTATTTATTCATGCTAAAATTATTATTCATGCTAATACTTACGATTTAGGATCGAGAGACTGCCTAAGAGATTTTTTCAAGAAAATTGATATACTCACTGTACCATCCCAGAACATTTTTGAAAATATCATGTATTATTGCCTTATTTAGTAGACAGTTAAAAATTTTCTTATGGGACCAATGCTTGAAACTCAAAGAAAAAATCGTCATTTTCATACAAATCGCTGGGCCGGCCGAAGACTTGTGTATGAAAATTTCGATTTTTTTTCGAGTTTCAAGCATTGTTCCCATAGGAAAAGTTGTTCATATTGACGGTTTGAATTACTCCTTCAAGGATCGGACAGGGTATTTGTTACATATTGTATACAAAGACTGCTAAAATCATTATCCTCTCTTTTGACTTTGCCGAACATCCCACCAAAAACATACCTGTTAAAAAGGGGGCCAAGTTCCTATCGGCTAATTGTTCGGCTAAAAAGAGTTGAAATCCAATCCAATGCCAAGTTTAGATGCACTTTAAAATCTATCATACACATCTTCATCAACAGCCTGATCCACTGGTAAACATTTGCCATTCCCAAGACTTGAACTTGGCAGGTTTTCGTGCTCTTAATTGATTAATTGTATGATTAAATTTATTATTTATATAATTAAATTAATCTATTTAATAAAACCTGCCAAGTTCAAGTCTTGGGAATGGCAAATGTTTACCAGTGGATCAGGCTGTTGATGAAGATAATTACGATCGATTTTAAAGTGCATCTGCATATGCATTACGTATAAATGACAATATTTTATACCTCTTCCCCTCTCCTCTTCCACCCTCCTCATCGTATTCTCATTGTATCACTGGTTCATAAATATTTTTATTAAAAATTCGATATTTGATTGAGCCAACTAAGGCTTGACCGATTTCTTAAGTTTCTTAATTTTTTGTTAATCTACATATAAAACACGACCTGCGTTCCAAATTTCATAACGTTAGGACAATTGGAAGTGGCCTAGAGGTTTTGATTACCGGTCAGTGAGTCAGTCAGTCAGTCAGTTAGTGCCAAAATTAGCTATTTTCACAGGGTCATATTTCAGGATCTATAAAATTTGGCATACTGCTCTAGTACTAGTATATGATTGCGTTGGTACAATTTTATCTCTGTACTTGCAATAGGCACTGAGCTACAGGGGGGTCTAAAGTGGGTCGAAACGGTTCGTGTAAATAGTGCACGGCATGCGCGCGGCCTGTTGTTGGAACTTGGCCTGCGCACTACCGTGCGCTTAGATAAACTCAATGAACCCCAACAAAACGTCCCTTCGCTAATAAACCCAGTCCTTTGATTACTTGCTAACTTGCATTATCGTTCATTTTGATGAAGCCATTCAATCGAAATAAATCCGTCTTGATTGCATTTAGATGAACATTTCATTTGGCGATGAATTGAAATTGACACTTTTTAGAATTTTATCGAGTTCTGACTTACGAATGAATCTTTTGAGCGTAATTGTTTTTTGCACTTGATTTTTATCTTACTTTATTTTTAAATTTTAAAACTATAATTTTTCACATATGTTTTATATCTGTATTCTCTGATTATTTATTTTTTGCTTTGAAGGTGACTTAATTTTTTAAATCTACGTTTTTCGAACAGTCTTGTATAATCAGGCGTTTGTATATTGGTTCGCTTATCACTTTAATATTGTTGATCTGAGTTTTGTGAAGGGAGTAGATACCTATAAACAAATATATGTTTAAACATATCGGTTGAGACATGAAGAGCCAAAAGAATGCTCATGAAACAAAAGTGGTGAAGAACATGATTGTCCTCTTTGCCTATGGAAAGAGGAAGACCAAGGAAAAGATGGAAAGAATGCATAAGAAATGGTATAAAAGTCATGAGACTAGATGATGATATGACTCACAACAGATTAAATTGTTAAAAAAAGAAAGCTTGCGCCAAAGAATCGACTGGTTGAAGAGATATTCGAGAGTTTATAGTAAAAGACAAAACTATTCGTTAGTACAATGTCCTTCTAGTGTAGTAGTTTAAAAATTATAAATAAAGTAAAATTTTTAATTAAAACTTAATGTTTAAGTTAGAATAAGAATTCAAATCAAAACAAAATTACAAGGTTATAAGGTTTCAAATCGCATTACAACATCGATTAATAAAGCCACACACAAAAGGTTACTAAACGCGTCGAATATTAAATCCCCTCGGTAATTAATTAATTAACAGCCTTCACCCGCAGTTTTGCTGAAATGAACTACATAAGGAAACTTGAATTTTATTGAAAAATGCTACATAATATGATACTAGTGGTGTATGCAATGTGTAATTAGTCCTTTCCCGAAGAAGACACCCGATCGGGGCACCTCATATCCCTTGGGGTAAAGTAATATCTATGCGTGATAAATGAGGATATGTCATTACTTATTTTGATTTATCACCCATAGATATAATTTACAAATACTTTACATATGTAAGATATATTATATCTTACATATGTAAAGTATTTGTAAATTTTCAACCTATATTTATTTGTGTGCCGTGTGGTTTCCGGCAGAATAGAGTAGGACCACTCCAAATCTTTCCGTGGATGTCGTAGAAGGTGACTTAGGAAATACAAGCTAAACAAAGCTTATGAACATCAATGAGACCTCTCCAACCCCTCTGTCCAGCAAGGAGAGTGTAGGCCAAGTCCTCTAGCTGCTCTGGCCAAGTATGGCTCCGGTAGTACAGAGAGGGTCATGCTTCTGCAGTGGAGACAAAAAAGACCTGATGACGATGATGATGAACCTATATTTGCCAGTTCACATCATTTTTTATCCTTTGACAAAGAGCTTCGTACTAAAGAGATCGATCGACGGATACAATTGGGATGGGTGGCTTTTTGTAAGTTCACAGATGTTTTTAGAAACCGAAAAATATAACAGTGCCTAAAGACACGCCTCTTCAACCAGTGTGTACCTACAATAAATTATGGTGCTGAGACATGATCTCTTACAAAAGGTACCATGTATAAAGTTGCGGTTGCGCAGAGAGCCATGGAACGAGTCATATTCGGCATAAAATTGCAAGACCGAGTTCGCAACGTGGAGATCCGACGTCGAACGAAAGTTTATGACGTGCTCTCCAGGGTTGCGATTCTAAAGTGGAACTGGGCAGGACACCGGGCTCGAAGAAACGATGGTAGGTGGAGTAAGGCCGTCACCGAATGGTATCATAGAAGTGGTAAACGTAATGTGGGACGTCCGGCGGCTAGGGGGTTGATGACATCAGGCAAGTTGCTGGAAATAACTGGATTACGATGGCCAAGAACAGAGCACGGTGGCGCAGACAAAAGGAGGCTTATGCCCAGCAGTACCTTTCGTTTACGTTTTTCGTGTGTTTAAGTGGCCAACACTGGTGTCTGATTTTTCAGGCTGCTTAAAGGCATCTGACATAGCTTGACGACTGCCAAACAATGATGACAGCCGGGACCAACGGCTTATACGTGCCTTCCGAAGTACGGAGGAGCTCGGGATTTTTTTTTGCCACTTGTAGTCCCATCCAAGTGCGGACCACGCCCGGTGTCGCTATACTTGCGAAAGCGCTACCAATGCACTTCCCGCCGGGCCACCGAGCTCCTCGTCCAGTGGGTCCTGAGAACTGATGATGATGATGATGATGACACTTTATGTGTATGTTATGGGCCAAGTGACAAATTAGGACCCTTTGACTGTAACGGATTTTTGGAAATTCATCCCCATTCGTTGAAACGAGGGTTGAAAGTTTCATACAAACTTGGTCAATTTAGAAGTTCGGAATGTAAGAAATTACTTATTTAGTTACTATATCACTATTTTCAAAAATTCAGCCATATTTAACTGGAGGCTGGAATGTTTTAACAATTTATTATATCTAGACATTCATACACACAATTCTGCATATTTATTAGACTCGAATTTGAAACTTTTTTTTAGGTGAATAGAGGTGTAAAACAAATATTTGAAGACTTGAAACAGTTACTTTTGGACATCCTAGTAAGCTACGAGAATGACAGCACTGAAAACACAAATGATGAGCTCAAAATAAATACATGCTCAGATTTTTTTCGAAGTAAACAGCAATAATAAAAAAACACTGTTTTACATCAGAACATTGCGGAATTGATAAATAAATCGGATTTGTTATCTGTACATTTGGAAGAATTAACTGACGAAAAACTTGAGGTTGATGTTTTCTGTGTATCAGAACATTTTATAAAATCTGGTGAAGAAGAAGGATTAATCATCCCCAATTATTTTACTGCAGCAATTTTCTCAAGCAAAGACAAAAAACATGGTGGAACGTGTATACTACTAAAGAACTGTATGCAGTATAATGAGTTGCAGTATATATCAAACCATTCTGTTTCGGATATTGTGGAGTGCTGCGCAGTAGAGCTAACTCAATACCAAATAATGATTTTATGTGAATATAGACCATCAACTTTTAAAGATTTTGATACATTTTATTACAAATTAGATACAATACTAAAGTCATTATGTAACAATTCTAGTAAAAAAAAATAATGTGTGGTGATTTCAACGTTGATATACTGGAAAAAAATAAGTTGTCTCAAGATTTTGAACATTTTCTTATGAGTTACCAAGAGAGACCAAGTTCTGGAACTTGTCTAGATAATATTGCACATAATCTAAAGCTCAAATGTAAAAATCGAGTGATAGATTTTGCATTATCAGACCATTCGGCTCAAATAATGCAGATACCAGTCAACAAAATAAATAAGTTATTGGAGTGTTAAAAAAAGGGATTTATATGATGAAAATTTAAACATATTTAAAAAATATATAAAACAATTTTCCTTTACTGGTATTTATAATACAGAGGACCCAAACATTGTCTTTGATTATTTTTTTGACAATTTTCTAATGATTTATAATCTATGTTTTCCTTTCAAATTTAAAATATTTAAAAATATTAAAAACGTTAAGTGGATCTCAAAGGAAATCAAAGTTAGTTGTAGGAAGAAAAAAATGTTACTATGGCAACACTTTCTATCACCATTAAGACAAACAAAAAATATTTTGACTAATTATTCTAAGAAATTAAAGAAAATACACTTGACACAAAAGGCTCAAAATTCATATTACATTAATAACGCACCAAATAAAACAAAAGCTACGTTGCGAATAATAAATGACAAATATAAACCTAAAAACCATATTTCAGAAATTGAATATGAAGGAAAAATACTCGTAATATCAGATCCCAAATTAATAGCTGATGCATTGAACTCTACTTTTATTGATACAATAACAAATTCTTCTAAGTAGATCTTACTATTCAGTCACAATCAATGTTTTTGTTGCCAATTATTATTGAAGAAGTTATTAAGATTACTATGTCAATAAAAAATACTAATAGTACTGGATATGACGACATTTCTACAAGAGTTGTAAAGTTTGTATGTGAAGATATTGCTCCACATTTATGTCACCTAATAAATATGTGTATATCTGCTGGTATCTATCCTGAGAGATTGAAACCTACAATCGTTAAGCCTCTTCATAAGAAAGGAGACAAACGAATTATTTCGAATTATAGACAAGCAGGTCTAGGATCATTATTTACAAAAATTTTCTAAAATTACTAATTTGACTCTATTTATATATACTAGACGAAATATAAACTTTTATGTGACGAACAAATGGGATTTAGAAGAAATAAAACTATCAATATGGCAATTTATGATTTACTTAATACTTAAACCTGTCTGTGTAATGTATACTGACATGACGCAAGCATTTTATTATGTTTATCGGAAAAAAATAATAAATAAACTAAATGCATGTGGAATAAGAGGAAATGTGCTTAATTTAATAGAATCATATTTGAATAACAGTAGCCAGTATGTTGAAATTTCTAGCCTGTGTGCCGAAAAAAGACAAGAGTTAAGTTACAAGTCAGAATATAGAATAAATAATTCTGATGTTCCTCAGGGAAGTGTATTAGGACCTTTGCTATTTTTAATTTATATTAATGATTTGCCTTAAAATGTTAGACAAAAATGGTTCTGTTTGCTGATGATAGTACAGCCATAATTACATGTGACGACCCAAGTGGATATGAATTTGACATAAATAATACATTGAGTGACATTATAGAATGGTTGAATAAAAATGATCTGAAAATTAATCTAAAGAAAACTAAACTTATGCATTTTTTTAAGAAAAAACTTCCTCCTTAACTTCAAATAACTTATAATAATCAGACAATTGAAGAAGTCCAGTCAACAAAATTCCTTGACAGCAATTTAACATGGACTTATCATGTAGAGGAAGTTTGTACAAAACTAAGCAAATCGGCTTATGCTTTCTTTAGGTTAACTAAAAAAGTTAAACTAGAAGTTGCTTTGGTAGCTTACCATGGCTTGGTTTCACCTCATTTGAGCTATGGTGTAATATTTTGGGGTAACTCACAGGAGAATGATAAAGTTTTCAAAGCCCAAAAAAATGTCTTATGTCAATGTGAGGTTTAAATTCTAGAGACAGCTGTGTAGCTTTTTTCAAATCTCTAAATCTATTGACTTTACCCAGTATATACATCATGGAGTTGTGTCTATTTGTAAAAGCAAATCCACACTTATTTCCCAAATTCACGGAATCAAGAATGAGGTCAAATAATGTTAGAAGTCAATACTCGTACAGACAAAAGTTGATAACGGGACATAAAACTGCCACGATGAATAAAAATGTAATAGGTATGGCTCCTACTATTTACAATAAATTGCCAGATAATTTGAAAAAATTAGACATGTTGACATTTAAAAAGAAATTGAAATTGCTCCTGATTGAAAAATGTTATTATAATGTTAAAGATTGTTTCAACGATATGTTAATCATATCATTTATTGCATGTTATAATATAATTTAATGACTAGTTTTAATTTAATGTGACTTTTATAATTATTTAATTTTCTGAACAATGTAAATATAACCATTATATTATTGTATATCCATAAGGATAGGTCACCATGATACTTAAATACTTATAAGAACTTTGTAAACCTGTGTTCCACAATAAAGATATTTGATATTTGCTATTGAGGTAATCTAGGGGGTGAGAGTTTGTATGAAACTCAGCTATAAGCGGCTAAACAGCAGGAAAATGTGATGATTGAAAAAAAATACCACGCGGGTAAGGCCGTGGGCTTTAAGTAGCAATAAATAATATAAACACCAAAAATAACAATGCTCATTTACAAAGGATTATTTGGGAATTCATTACAAATATTAAAAACTTCCTGTTTTGTGCCAAGAGATTAATTTGATTAATTTTACATTATTTTTCAGGATTTTGCTTTGTTTGCTTTAGGGATTTTGCAGACGAGCGACAGTATGCCCGCGACGCCTGTCAGCGCGTCAGTTTGTGATGGGTTGACATGTGTCGCGTCGCGCGACCATTTGCGACAGTCAGCGACCGTCGCGCGACAGTTTGTGACAGATTGACATGTGTCGCGCGACCGTTTGCAACAGTTGGCGAACGTTGCGCGACAGTTTATGTGTGACAGATTGGCATGTGTCACGCGACTGTTTGCGACGGTCAGCGATCGTTGCGCGACAGTTTGTGTTAGATTGACATGTGCCGCGCGACCGTTTGCGACAGTCGGCGACCGTCGCGCGACAGTTTGTGACAGATTGATATGTGTCGCACTACCGTTTGTGACAGTCAGCGACCATTGCGCGACAGTTTGTGACAGATTGACATCCCGCGCACGTTTGCGACAGTGGGCGAAGACTTCGCGCGACACAGGTCGCCAACAGTTATCAGGGGTATAATTTATTTTTATTTTATTTCAACATAGCTTAAATGTATCATCAATTAAATTTATCATATTGTCGCTCGATTGTAAGAGCCCTTAGTCTCGGAGGCAAAACATTTACTTTACACAGAATAAATACTCGATTTTAGGATACCGTACCCAAAGGGCAAAAACGGGACCCTATCACTAAGATCCTGGTGACAGACAGACGGAAGGACAGCGGATGTCTGTCCGTCTGTCTGTCACCAGGCTGTATCTCATCAACTGTGACAGCTAGACAGTTGAAATGTTTACAGGTGATGCATTTCTGTTGCCGCTATAACAACTAAATAACGAATTAAATAACTATTTAATACATCGATACGAGGCTTCCATACAATCAACGTGATTTTTAATAGCTAATGTCTCGTGAATCTCGAAAAATCCCAGAACTTTTATTCATATCCATACTTTTAATAGCAATAGCACCCGTGGTTCTGGTCTCTGGTTATTAAAGTAACTTCAGTCATTTTCGTGGAACCCTGGAAAACCGCTTCATATTCTGTGAAAGTTTATTTACTCGGTAGGAATAGCTACGTGCTTCATTATTTGATTTTCACGTACGGGACTCAAATTTGTTATTTTAACTACAAAAGCTCCTCTATTTTCTTTTGTTTTCTAGTTAATAGAGAATTCAATGTATTTGAGAAACTCTTATTTTTCGTGTAGGTAGCTGTAAGGTCCAAACTTAATACGGCAATCAAAATGTTGACTAAAATATTTTTTGGCTCAATAGTTAGATTCCCTCTAATATGGTTGAGTTTAACGATGGCTGATCCGTGCGTCAACTCGTGAACGGGTGCTGCCGGGAGGGACTGGTCAGCTCGGAGTTGATTTTTGACTACTTAGTATTTCTTCTTATTACGTAATTTATGTTTGTTAACTCCTTCGCAAGCATTACATGTTATAATGTATCGACATTGTATTATATTAAAAGTAATTATTATAAAAAAAGACAATAATAATATGACAAAGCCCTTCTGGCGAGTAGGCGACCAATACTGTGAAAATGAGATTCTTTCGGCGTTTTTCTCAGTAGTCGTTACGAAGCGCTAGTATCGGTAGCTTTTCTTTAAAATAAATTAAATTTCAATATAAACTAATTGTAATGTAAATTATACTTATTGACGTGTAAAAGTGCCTGTCTAGGTCTAATTATTGACTAAACATTTGAATTTTTAATTTTGATTATTAAAAAGTGTGACATACTTATTTTTAAAATTTTATTTAGTTTTTCCTGTCCCGTTGTTGGTCTTCCTTTTGAATTTGACCAACTTCCCGGTTTCCGTTTGTGCTGAAATTTTGCACGCGAACGAATATCGCGTGACAATGCAATATAATGATGACATGGAGATGATCTGATGATGGAGCTGGAAGGTGGCCGTAGGAACTTTGTAAAAAGACACAAATCCATTGAGTTTTGCTCGTTTGATTCGTCTTGGTTCATTGTTTAAGATAAAGCTTGTTTTAAAAAATACATATTTTTCAATAATTACTTGTTTATTTTCTCTGATCAGCGAATAATGACTAAGATACAGAGAATTTAAATTTCGCGTGACGTCACGATCTCCTGCGATTTTTAACCAAAGGAGACGTAAATCACCCCTTATTTCGGAACTTCGAAGCGATATGCGGTTTTTTACTACGTTGCTAAACTAAAAAATATGGGTTCTTTGTTTTTGGATAATCTAGTTGATGAAATAAATAAAATAATATATATGTTTTTTTAATTCTACATCTCTATTGGTAATGAGCGTAGGTGTTGTGTTTTGGCTATTTTCTTGGGTCAAAAATAAATTAGTTTGTACTGTTATGGAAATAAAACGTCGCAAAATAATGTAACTTGTCATTGAACATATCCATTTTAACGTGATTTTAGATTTATTATTGCAGAAAAACTGATAATAAGAGCGCTATTTGACTCGAAGAAACTATGACGTCATCTGCCTGTATTTCATACTCATCCCATATAGAATGTTTGTTTTGACGTTTACAAAAAAGTTACTGATTTGACGGGTTTTTGGCGGAAGGTCAAGGGGTTCAGTTGGAGTTTGCAAATTTATTCTAGTGGATTTTATAATATAAAATCGGTGTAGTTAAGTTGTATAAATGCTCATGCTCATGGACAAATGTAAAATGGTTAAAGTGGACACTCATAGTGCGGCTGTAGTGATATTTATTTGCGGACTGTGGTGGGCGTCTTTAGGCGCCGTCCGCCACTCATTCGGCTATGTAAACCAGTGGACTCGTATAGATTTGTTGCCAGAAGCTCCCTTGAAGCAATCAAAGGATCTACACCAACCTTTGATTGTATAGTTAGGGTTAGGGTTAGAACTTAGAAATAAAGATGGGCTCTAAAGGACTAGTATCCAGAGCCGTAAAATAATTATTAAAAAAAAAAACTGATTTGACTTGTTCGAAAATAGCGGATTCTATTGAAACGAAAATCTGAGAATTCTAAATTGATTTCAGTCAGTATGTATGTTTCAGTGAGTATGAACCTACTTGTTTAAAGTCACTCATATGTTTCAGGTCTCGTGACGTTCAGTGACGGGAGTAACGGTTTCCCCAGGAACGAAGGTTTCTTCCAAGACTGCCGGCTGGTCCGCCGCAAGCGGTGCCCAGAAGTGGTCCAGAGAGCCCAGAAAGTGGCTTACATGGCGAGAGCCCAGTGCCAACAGATATAAAAATAAAGCTGAGTTATCTATCATCTTTTTTTTGTCGTTACTCTATCTTGTTCGCTATCTAGCGTTTGCTTAAACCTAACTAAGGATTGGTTCTGGTCTACCCTTTGGGTTGTGAAGGTCAGAGAGCAATCGTTCTATGTAAAAACCAGTAACCTCGTCTAATCACCTAGGTTAGGGAGCGGAACCCGGGCTCTGAAGTGTTACCACTGAAGGTGCTTTTGGAAATACGACAGGAAGATGATCATGATCTTGTTTGCGACAGCTACTTTTTGGATGCCTGGTCTGGGTTCGATCTGAATTTGAAAAAGGCTGTTTTCCAACTTACCCTGGCTGAGGGGTAAGTTGGAAAAAGCCTTTCCCAAATTGATATAGAAATTCAATGTGAAAGGGATATACCCGTAGTCCTGTAATAAATTAAACCACGGGCTATACTAAATCAATAAAGTGATGATAAAATAACAGTAACATGGGAAGCGGTGATCACTTACCATCAGGTTACCCGCTTGTTCGTTTGCCGCCCTATGACATAAAAAAAAATTTGGCCGGAGTAGCCACAGAATTTTACCTCCACGCTGGCCAAACGGTTTGGAGGTCTTATTGTTGTTTATAAATTTTGTTTATATTTTATTTACTAAGTCGTATTTTTCGACATCCGCGGGAAGACTTGGAATGGTTCTATTCTAATTTGCCGGAAACCACACTGCTAATATACAGTATACACAAATATAAAGTGTACGTACACGGCGAAAATAAAGCAACTGAAAGTTTGTAATTAAAAAAGAAATGTGGTGTCGTGGGACACCAGGTAGAAACGAAGTTCCTTCGGCTAATGTAGAATCGACACAATTTGCAAAAGAAAAATCGTGCTCAAAGGTATTATACACTACTCGCTTGTGTATACGACTGTCGCGCCTGCGCACGTCTCATTTAACGGTTTTATTTAACGAGGTCATCCTTACGGTTTTACTATCACATTTTTTTCAGTTCGGTCGCGCAGCAAAATCCCTATCTCCTCCAAGCCTGCCGTAAGGAACTTCGTTCCAAAAAAAAAAACGAGATTTCCACACACTTATGTATGGAAATGTCGATTTTTATTTAAATTGTTTACTGTTATTTTAATTTCATTATACTAAAGTGATCTAGTATAGCCCGTGGTTCGATTTATTACGGGTGTGTCCCTTTCACGTATATGTACTAACTTCTAATCATAATTTACTGTGATAGGTCCTTGCTTCGTCTTCTGTGGTCAGTGCTGGATGTAGACCGTTTTGCTGGAGGGGCAAATTCTAAATATGGAGCCCCAGCATCTAAATAGGATACTATTAAATATGCCGCCCCAAGTCCAATCATTCTCAAGTCCAACAGGAGGGGCAATACGGAATATGCACATATTTTTTTTTATTTGATTAATAAAATCCTTATTAACCACAATAAACAAATGTGAAAGAATTTATAAAATATCTTAATCAAAGACGAAGATGTGATACTTGAAAGTTTCAATTAGAAAGAGAATTCCGATATGGACTGGTGACGTCAAAGTCCATATCATGTATACATTTGCCATATAAAATAGCGTTTCTGCGAGTGAGATAGACATATTTTCATAAAATCGTTATATCTCGTTTGTTTTTCAACCAATTTTTATTCTGTTTTCACTGTTAGTACTTTATTTTTGTATATTTATGGATAAACTGGTTAAGTGACACATATTTTTTTTATGCATATTCCCTGCCGCTGAAACTGGTGCCCCGGTTTGCCCCCTTCTAGATCCGGGCCTGTCTGTGTTCAAATAAATAAACCGATCTGGGTGTTGGATGTTTATCTACGAAGACTAAGCCCACTACCGCTTCAAAAATAAATATTCAGAAACGGAGTTTCCCAAACATATCATTTATTTAGTACAAAAATATTTTAGAGAGCGCAAATATACATTCCTTACAAGCTAGTGGACGAATAAATAAATTAACTAACAAAACTAATGATCTTTTAGTTTCCTCTTGGCGATAGTCGCTTCGTCGTCCAGGCACTGGCCGTATCTCACTTCCATACAACCGCTTCCCTGTAATTAAGAAAAAAAAATACATAGGTATATTAAAAACTTGAGCTCAGAAACAGTATTAAAAAAAAGGCGACTTTCGTCTTCTAAAAACGAAATCGTCAGGCACGGAAATTGACAACTTGAATTTGAGGAGCTGAGTGGCCCGGCGGGAGTGCGCATTACTAGCGCTTTCGCAAGTAAAGCGACATCGGGCGTGGCCCGCACTTGGATGGGTGACCACAAGTGACATAAAAATTTCTCGAGCTCCTCTGTGCTTCTGAAGGCGCGTTTAAGCCGTTGGTCCCTGCTGTCATCATTGTATGGCAGTCGTCAAGCTATGTCAGATGCCTTTAGGCAACTTGAAAAGTTTGACACCAGTGTTTGCCGCTTAAACACACGAAAAACTAACAATTGACAATCTAACGAGTATTTAAGGATTGCAGTTTACATTGTTATATATGTCGCAAAATTCCGCCTAACCTCTAAGCTGAAGTTAGCCGCCATTCCTTATTAAATATTTATTTATTATATTTATTTATTCCTAGTAGCAGTAGGGTATTTTAGTGGGCAAAAAGGGTACACACCATATTGTTTAAGATACATATGTCCTATAAACTTGTTTATCAAACCATTATATATCCGATTCCATGGCATATCTATTAGAGTAGATTAAAAAATTGCTGCTTTTATATATTTATAACTATATTAGTAAATTATGCCATGTTTAAGTTTATTTATTATCGTTTTTTTTATCTTGCAACCCACAATTAAACTATCCGTACAACCCAAAAATTGACGGGTGTACAATAGGGTAGTCCTTATGTGGTCCCAAAGTGGAAAATATCATCGGGGCACCCTCTTATTATGTTATCTGTGCTGTAATATAAATATAGATTTTTTATTTAATTTCTTAAATGACGTTTCAAATTTAAAAAAGAACTTTAAACCAGACATACGATCAAGAAAGAATTTACAAAATGTTATGTTTTTTAATTGCTTATATGAGTCATAAATGAGCCTTAATTCGCCAAGTGATTCCTCACACCCCTCTCTTGCCTCATATTCTCAAAGGCACGCCCCGCAACTCACTTAAATTAGTCCCGTTCACAGGTCCCATTTATGCCGTAACCGTTTTATAGATAATGGTACGGAACCCTTCGTGCTCGAGTTTGACCCGCCCTTGTCCGGTTATAACACCTTGCCCACCATCACGCTAAAAGTAACCAGCCAGCCAGTAGCAAGTAACTTGGAGCCGTAAAACCAAAAATGTTCTGCCTGCACTATTCGTTCTAAAGACGTGAGAGTATGTATATTAGATAATTATTCAAAACCAAAAACCGACTTCATCCCCAAACTACACAACCGATTATGATAATTTCTATGGGACCACCTGGAAAGTATATGCTTTCAAACAAAAAAAAACATATCCAAATCGGTCCAGGCGTCTTCGAATAATCGGTGAAATTACATAAAAAAAAATATATATAAAAGATCGAGACGAATTTTATTGATAACCTCCTCTTTTTTTGGAAGTCGGTTAAAAAAGCTTCCGATTTCCTAATTTGATTTTTTTTGCGACCGCCGATAATACTGATTGAAAATATCTATCAAGTTTGTGGCTAGTTTTTTTCAAATCATCTTAACAAGTAAGGTGAGGTTTATAAATAGAAATCTATTACACAACATTTACGGTAATTACAACGGCCAAGAAGAGTGCTCTCAGTACCTTTGTCCGCGACACTTGAGCGAATTTTATGAAAGTAACAACGTAAAACGGAACTGGCCACACCTTGCATAACCACTTTCACTGAATCATTGCGCAATACGGAACGCAAGAGCTGTCCCGTTTGATTAACATAGCAATTGTGCTCATATTTCTCCCTTTTATTGAAATTCCGATGATTTATTATGTAAATATTGCGTTGACTAGGCTTGTACTCTGCTGTCCGTGTTTATGCGAATAGTTATACATATATTAGCAGATATTAGCATTGTGCTTACATAATGTGAAATGTTGTCTTATGTTAAAATTTCGATGATTTATTAATTTTACGTAATTTATATGGGGAACTAATTTTTTGAGCCGTTATTTAAATATTTGAGATGTTATTATGATCAGTTGAAAAACATATTGAGCAGATATTTAATTTAATGGCGGTTGATTAATTATTGCGACAGAAAAACATGGACAGTAATAAAAAATCAATAAGTCGGTTATTTTATCATACAATGTCAATTCTAAAATTAATTGAACAGTCCAATAACTGAATGAGCGGTAAAAATGATGGAATGAGCGGTTCGATAAATAGTTCGGCAGATCATAGCGAGCGGTGACATCCGTACTCAAATTCCGTATGTTTCGAATTACTAATAAAAGTTCCTATTATCATTATACAACTTGTTTTGTTTAATTCATTCAGTCAAAGCATAAGTAATTTAATTTTTCATTACTATTTAAGTACTGTTTTATTTTATTATATTTATTTTATTTTACCACCTCATTGTTTATAGAATTGCTTAGAATAAGATTTCTTACCGGCAAATTCCGATTTATTACTGCCCACACGTAACCGGTCGTTCGATAATTTTTACCGCCCATTTAATTATGTTCCTGCTCAAATATATATTCACTGATCCATTTCATTATTTTTATTACTCATATTTTGTTTATTTTACTGCTTAGTTTTTACTGCTGAATTAGTTATTAAACGTGCCATTTATAATTTTTAACTTACCAAAACTGCTATTTACAACTGCCTCTTTAAATCAGTGCCATTTATATGTGTGAACTTGACTTCGGCACTGTCGTGCGTTTGCATTATGCAAATGTGTGCCGTAGTACATATTTATGCTAATAGCAAAATAGTTTTTAAGCATAGCGCTTCCATTACATAACATATAGACTGTTTAAGTACAAGCCAAAATAATTGACCGAGGGAGCGAAGCGGGCGAGGGCCACAATTCAATTTAATAAACGTTGTACTAGACAAATTTAAGGCGAAGACAGGAAGTGTCGGTTAAATAGTAAATGCACTGATAATTTAAATTTTGCAAATTTTTAGGCGTTAGAAAGGCCTTTAAATTATTTTATGTATATCTTTTGAAAGTATAATTGGTAGTCTGTCTAGATTTAAAACGCGTTTCTGCTAAAAGTGGCCACTTTTGGTGAAAACAGGTTTTAAAACTAGACGCGCTTTAAGATTGTTTATCGGGGTCAAAGATTGTTTATAAAATAATCTTAATGTTTTTCTTATGCAACCATATTTAATACCCATTTTTTTTTTACTCAGCTGATACCCGCGACTTCTTCACGTGGATTTTGTGACTCCGGCGTATCCGCATCAAGTGTTCCAGATATTCGGTTTATTACCTCAACAAAAGTGCTTAACATTCTGAACAACTTTAACATTCTTATAGTTTATGAGTCCCATTTTCCAAAATCAATCATATTGTATATGTTGCCCAGGCTTAAAAGCTATATAAATAAAAAGAGTTTTATTCGAACCCGTCTAGTATTTCCGGAGATTAGCAAACAAATATACGGACATTTCTAAATTCTTATCCCCTTATTCATAAAAAATTACAAACGTTTGCTAAACCTATTTTAATTAAAATATGTTTCGTCTCGTTCTTTCAATGTCAAATATTAAAAAAAGCGAACGGGACAAAACATGTTTTAGCTAAAATGGATTAAGCAAACGCTTGTTATTTTTTATGAATTTGAGGGTTACTCCATAACTATGTATCCATCGCCACAATTTTTTAAAAATATATTCATATATGTTATGAATATGTTCAGACACATTTTCTTTGCTGTTATATTATATGTATTGAAGAGGTGGCCTTCTGCCTTGCCTTGCCTAAAATCTAAATGCGTGTAGTTTACCTCAAAAACGTATGGGTTGTGGAATAGTGAAAGAGAGAAAGTCAATTCGTTTGTTTGGTAGACATTAACCCTCATATTCATAAAAATTAACATACGTTTGTTAAACTCATTTTAGCTAAAACATGTTTTGTCCCTTCCACTCTTTTCAATATTTGACATTGAAAAAAACGAGACAAAACATATTTTAACAAAAATAGGTTTAGCAAAGTTGATATTTTTTTTAATAAGGGTGTAAGACTAGTAAATTTAGTAACCTCGTCAAATCATTTCGAGCTCTGAAGCGTTACCGCTGAGGATGCAACAGGGAATACGGGAGAATGATGATGATATGATCACTTCCCTCGCTTTTATAACATGTAGTAAATCGGATTCACAAACTATCGAAAAAATTAACATTTATCATTTTACGACACAAAAAAAAATGTTTCTCATTCATTTCTGTTACATAAATGACAAAACAACATTTTGATAAACAGCCTAATAGGCTGTTTCCTGTTTGACTGAGTTTCTCTCTTCTGCCCACGCATTCGTGGGTGGGTCAGAAAACTTATACAACGTAAAAGGGACATATCCGTTATAAACAGAGTGCGGAATCACGGGTGCGATTGCTATCAAAAGGATATGAGTAAAAGTTCCGAGATTTCTCGAAAATCTAATTGGATACTAAGTAAATAAAACAATCGTAATTAGGTGATTTCAGGATAAGTCTTTTTTTACGATTAAAATATATCCTGAAATCACATAATTATGATTGTTTTATTTATAGATATACAAAAAACTCTTACGATGCTGCTTAGGCCATCCTTCACAGCAGCATAGCAACCACAGAATAGCAACCTATTAATAACACTATAATAACAGATTCCTTCAACTTAGCGCATTCCCGATTGCATCCATAGCAACATATTAATGGCACTTTAATAACAAATTCCTTTAACTTAGCGCATTCCCGATTGCATCCATAGCTTCATATCAATAACACTATAATAACAGATTCCTTCAACTAAGCGCATTTCCAATTGCACCCATAACAACATATTAATAAGACTATAATTACAGATTCCTTCAACTTAGCGCATTCCCGTTCGCATCCATAGCAACATATTAATAGCACTATAATAACAGATTCCTTCAACTTAGCGCATTCCCGATTGCATCCATAGCAACATATTAATAGCACTATAATAACAGATTCCTTCAACTTAGCGCATTCCCGATTGCATCCATAGCAACATATTAATAGCACTATAATAACAGATTCCTTCAACTTAGCGCATTCCCGATTGCATCCATAGCAACATATTAATAGCACTATAATAACAGATTCCTTCAACTTAGCGCATTCCCGATTGCATCCATAGCAACATATTAATAGCACTATAATAACAGATTCCTTCAACTTAGCGCATTCCCGATTGCATCCATAGCAACATATTAATAGCACTATAATAACAGATTCCTTCAACTTAGCGCATTCCCGATTGCATCCATAGCAACATATTAATAGCACTATAATAACAGATTCCTTCAACTTAGCGCATTCCCGATTGCATCCATAGCAACATATTAATAGCACTATAATAACAGATTTTTTCAACTTAGCGCATTCCCGATTGCATCCATAGCAACATATTAATAGCACTAAAATAACAGATTCCTTCAACTTAGCGCATTCCCGATTGCATCCATAGCAACATATTAATAGCACTATAATAACAGATTCCTTCAACTTAGCGCATTCCCGATTGCATCCATAGCAACATATTAATAGCACTATAATAACAGATTCCTTCAACTTAGCGCATTCCCGATTGCATCCATAGCAACATATTAATAGCACTATAATAACAGATTCCTTCAACTTAGCGCATTCCCGATTGCATCCATAGCAACATATTAATAGCACTATAATAACAGATTCCTTCAACTTAGCGCATTCCCGATTGCATCCATAGCAACATATTAATAGCACTATAATAATAGATTCCTTCAACTTAGCGCAATCCCGCTTGCATCCATAGCAACATATTAATAGCACTATAATAACAGATTCCTTCAACTTAGCGCATTCCCGATTGCATCCATAGCAACATAATAATAGCACTATAATAACAGATTCCTTCAACTTAGCGCATTCCCGATTGCATCCATAGCAACATATTAATAGCACTATAATAACAGATTCCTTCAACTTAGCGCATTCCCGATTGCATCCATAGCAACATATTAATAGCACTATAATAACAGATTCCTTCAACTTAGCGCAATCCCGCTTGCATCCATAGCAACATATTAATATCACTAATACGCCGCTTTGAAGGTGCGGTTTAATTGCTTTTTCTTCTTTAAATACAATGAGCTTGAGCATGTCAATGGTCACCCAAGCATGCTGAAGACGAGCTCACACCATGAAGACATAGTCGGAGCCGGAACTGATTATATAATCATATCCACACTTTTGATAGCAATAGCAATCGTCATTCCTATCTATGGTAATAAATCGAACCACAGGCTATACTAGATCACTATTGTATAATGATAAGAAAACAACAGTCAAAAAACAAAAAAAAGTCGACATTCCCGTACAAATTGCCGGCTGAACAATTTTGTATTGAAATAACGATTTTTTTTTCAATAGCCCGTGGTACTATTTATAACGGGTATGTTTGTATTGTTTTTGTTTTTGTTGTTTTATGGTGAAGCTCGGTGGCCCGGCTGGAGTGCGCATTATTAGCGCTTTCGCAAGTTAAGCGACACCGGGCGTGGTCTGCACTTGGATGGGTGACCATAAGTGGCATTAAAAAATCTCGAGCTTCTCTGTTCGTGGAGGCACGTATAAGCCGTTGGTCCCGGCTGTCATCATTGTGTGGTAGTCGTCAATCTATGTCAGATGCCTTTAGGTGAAAAATCTGATATTAGTGGTGGTCACTTACACACGAAAAACAAACGAAGGTTAGTGTGTAGTTTTGTTTTCCGTCGCAAATGTTTTGAAAAACATTTGACACACGTACTTCAATATTATTCCGAATCCCTAGGGGATTTTTTTTGTTTTGTATCAACACACGGCTCAGTTTTCTAGGTGCCTAAGGGAATTTGGCATGGTTTGATGAATGATGACAACCGGGACCAAAGGTTTTAGGAAGCCCTCATCCATAATAGTCCAGTTATGTTGTTTTAGCCTTTTAGTTTGACAAGTGCGACTGCGGTGCTGTCCAGTCAATGACACATCTACTGTCCCGTCCCATATGCCCTACATCCTACACAATGCAGGACCTCAATGAGGCAAATGATCGGGCAGTTGCCGTAGCCAAGCACTGGTCAAATTTGTTATGAAAATATTTTGATTTTGTATAGCCATTCGACTCGAAAAAAGAAGAAGCCTCGGAGTATAAAAGAATAAGCTAGATTTTTGTACCCGATTTTATTTTGGTACTCCTTATGTTGTCTCAAAAGTCTCATAGGGTTTTGTGCTTGCGTCCGTAGATATTCGAGGTCATAGGTATTCACACTCACAATATTTTTAACAGACCTATTCAACGATACCCAATATGATTGGTTTGGCTTTTCGAGGTGTTCGGCATGGCAACAGGCACATTGCAGGCTGCAATGCGGAGTACCTCAAAACAAATATGGTATATATAAGAATGTTTATTAATTCTGGGAATAATTATCATATTTAGTATATTTTATATTTTATTTATTTATTTATTTCAATTATATATATAAAAAAATAGTCCCTGATAATGTCAGGGGGTAGGATAAAATAAAATAAAAAAACATGATTGGTTAGTCAAGAAAAAAAATTGACTTTACTATTTACTTGTATGGGAGCTACTGTATTTTTTTTTATTCTATATTTTATTTTACCGTTTTATCCGCCTAATTGATATACATATTTATGCCAAATAAAATCTTTTTAGCATTTATAGTCGCTGAGTAAAACCGCGGACGGACAGACAGACAGACCCATAAAACATCTGTTTTAGGGGTTCCGTACACAAAAATGAAAAAATGGAACCCTTACAGGATCACACGTGCGTCTGTCTGTTCGTGTCCGTCTGTCACAGCCTGCAATTTGCTCTAAATCTACTGGACCAAATTATGTGAAATTTGGTCGGATGGTGTAATCCGGTGGGTAGACCAGTCACTAGGTGGACCGACGATCTGGTCAAGGTTGCCGGAAGGACATGGATGAGGAAAGCTAAAGATCGAAAGAACTGGCGTGCATTGCTAGAGGCCTACACTCAGCATTGGGTGATAATGGGCTGAAGAAGAAGGTGTAATCCTATGATCCAAACACAGATTTGCAAATATTTTTTTATAAAATAAAGGTAATTTTTGAAAGACAAATTAGGAAATTTAAAAAAGGTTTGTAAACCTTACTTTGTCATACATCAAATAAAAGGGCTCGTTATGAGGCCGAATCATACATTTGTATTATTGTAAAATAAATTATTGTAGTTTTGATTTATTTATGAAAGAAGACGAAAATTGACCATTTCCCCCCACCCCCTAATCACCGAAACAATTGAGCCTAAAATTTTGAAAAAAATACAAAATATAGTTCATTGCTTGTAGATTACAGGAAAACCTGTAAGAATTTTTTTATTTATTTAACTTTATGACAAATGTAATAGGCGGACTGAAAGCCATAGGCTTTATCTACCAGTCAACCTACTGGTGATGCCGAGATTGAGAAGTCTTTTGAAGGACGAATATAATACGTTCACTCACGAAATCCTCTACCCGCGACTTTAACTTGCACTTTGCCGTTTATTTGTTATTTCGGTCTTCTTTTATCTTTAATTGTATTTTCATGTATTAGAAAGTTGTAGAGAATAATTCTCTACAAATGTGTGTCTGAAATATTTTTTTTTCCGACCGACTCCAAAAAAATAGGACGTTTTTTTTTTTGTTAATGTATTTTCACCGATTACCCGAAAACGCCTAGGCCAATTAGGACATTTCTCCCTTTGTTTAAAAGGGCAATCTTGTCAAGTGATCTCATAGAAATATTATCAAAATCGGTACTTTACATTGGTGTTAAGACGAAGTGGTAGCTAAAGTGGCCCCTCATTTGAAATAAATTCTTTAAATCTAAATATGGTGATAATTAAAAATTTGATTTGTATCACTGTCTAGAAAGACCTTTAAGCTATTTTATGAATAACCTTTGAAATTATTACTAATAGTCCGTCTAGTTTTAAAACTGTTTTTCGCCAAAAGTGGCCACTTTTACCTTTGAAATTATTACTAATAGTCCGTCTAGTTTTAAAACTGTTTTTCGCCAAAAGTGGTCACTTTTGGCGAAAAACAGTTTTAAAACTAGACGGACTACCAATATTACTTTCAAAGGTTATTCATAAAATAGTTTAAAGGTATTTCTAGACATTGATCCAAATCAAATTTTTAATTATCACCACATTTAGTTATAAACAATTTATTTAAAATGAGGGCGCCACTTTAGCTACCACTTCGTCTTACAGTCGATTTTGGTACAATCGCTTTTTCCGACTTCCTAAAAGGAGACGGTTATCAATTTGTCGCGATCTTTTATGTTTTTTTAATGCATGTTTACCTTTTATTCGAATAGAGGTGGACCGGGTTCGAACCCGAGACTTCCGGCCACAGAGCGCTCTAGTGATACGCTCACCCGCCGGAACAACGATCTCTTTGATAAAGTAAAAAAAAAGAATAAAGAAGGTTACCTTCGCAATGTAAGCCTTCATGTAGAAGTTTCCGAAGAGGACGATAAAGGAGATCATGTACAGGATGAGGACGTAGTGCATCCACAGGGGGAACTCGCAGCCAGTGCGGATTCCGTTGATGCCGAGGACCAGGGCGCACGTGAACTGGATCTGAAAATGACATTATCATACTTATTAAGACGCTTTTGGGGTTTCGTGGACTGTCCGTACATGGCCGATTGGACAAAAAGGTTCTCGAATGGCGACTCCGTACTGGCAAGCGAAGCTTAAGACCCAAGTCAAGCTCCTAAGGCCAAGGTCGCTCGAAAGCGCTGGATGCAGGCTGCTCAAAGATTGGTAATTTTGGAAATATTTGGGAGAGGCCTATGTCCAGCATTGGACGTTATGTAGCTGAAATGATGATGATGATAGGCTTCCGTACCCTAAGGGAAAATACGAGACCCTATTACTAAGACTTCACTGTCCGTCTGTCACCAGGTTTTATCTTATGAACCGTGATAGCTAGACAGATGAAATTTTGACAGATGTTGTACTCCTGTTGCCGCTACAACAAAAAAACAAAAAACAGAATAAAATAAATATTTAGGTGGGGCTATACAACAAACGTGATTTTTTTATAGATTTATGGTACGGGACCCTTAGTCCGCGAGCCCGACTGACACTTGGCCGATTTTGACTTACATACCTACATTGCTAATTTTGTAATTCTATCATTGTAAGAATAAGGAAGGAACCCATTTGCTTTGTTCATGTTGATTGGAACCATGGTATTTTACTTCAAGCGCTTCTTAAAGGATTTCCCGTAGGGTCATGCAAAGTGTTTGTGGGAAAGCAATTTTCCTTAGGCCTTACCAGCTGCATGATGGTGAGGTACTTCTTCCACCATAGGTATTTGCTGACGGTGGGCCCGAACACCGACAGCCCGTAGTACGTGTACATCAGTACGTGGATACCGCTGTTCACCATCGCGGGTAGGAACGCTGAAAAAAAAATGTTGGTTACAAACATCGTTTTTAGGGTTCCGTAGTAAATAAGGATCCCTTATAGTTTCGCCATGTCTGTCTGTCTGTCTGTCCGTCCGCGGTTTTACTCAGCGACTATAAGTACTAGAAAGCTGTAATTTTGCATGAATATGTATATTAGTTATGCGAAAAAAGTGGTAAAATAAAATACTAAAAAAATTTTTTTTAGGGTTGCTCCCATACAAGTAAAGTGAAAAGTCCACTTGTTTTTCTCGACTAACCAAGCATGTGGGGTATCGTTGTATAGGTCTTTTAAAAATATTTTGAGCTTGTTAACACCGTTTTTCAATTTAGCGATCCGTTCTTGAAATATTTGGTTTTGAAGTGAACGTTTTTGTTAGAGTCAAGTGTGCCCCCCATCTATCTGCTAAACGATTATATATGGACCCATGAAAAAATTCACAACAATAGTCCATATAACGAACTTTAAAGTAAAACTATCAGAGCCAAGTAGGGTTTACAAATTAAAAAGTTATAGGTGATCAACTTATAAAATGTACTCGGAAAAGGAAAATTTCGTACAAATTCACAAAATTCGTTTTTAGGCGTTTTCAGTGGCATAAACCCAAAGTTGGCATTCGTTACTACGGAACCCTACACTGCGCGTGGCCCGACACGCACTTGGCCAATTATTTTTTTGAGCTTATCTAAAAGACTTGTCAAGTTAGTCGTACCGATATGTAGTACTGCCGATAGCCCATCGGTATTTTAAATAAAAGCCCGATAAAATCGATAGACTATCGATTCTACTGATACTGTCGTCAGGATTTATACTATCGATAGTATTGATCCTAACGACGAACAAACTCGATATTTTGACGTAATGTAATATATTGTTCACCAAAAAAAGAAATAACAATAACTAGATGAACATTTTTGATAATCCCTCGGGAACCTCACATTTTCCGGGGATAAAAGTGTCCTATGTGTTAATCCAGGTAATAAGCTATCTAAATATCAAATTTCATTCCAATCCGTACAGCCGTTTTTACGTGAAAGAGTAACAAACATTCATCCACACATACAAACTTTCTCATTTATAATATAAGTAAGATAAAAAAAAAACACACACACACAGAAAAGACATTTTAATCTACAACGGGTGGGCTTATTGCTAAAAGCGTCCAGACAAACGATGGATAGAGAGAATGAAGTGAAACGTTAGCAGACGACTATACACGACTAAAATATAACAAAACTTAAATATAATACCAAGTATATTGATACTATCGATTATATTGCTTTGAAACAGCCATGTTTGTTCATCAAAGTAAGAAGATAATAGTGTAGTTTATCAAATGTATTATTCTAGAACAGCTATCAATAGCCAATCGAAAGTTTGGCATTATTCAATCGAAACTATCGATTTTTCGAGAACACTACCAATATGTTTATCGGGAATTTTCGTTCCTATCAATACGAATATTTTATCATGCTTTTATTTAACTTGTATGTAAGTAAGTTTCCGGTCTCAAAGTTTGCAACCTTTTTTGAAACAACTTGCTGGTGATTCAAAAAACAATACGATATAAAAAAGTAGGTCAGGTTAGGTTAGGGTTAGGTAGGGTGAAAGTAGGTTTAGATACCATTAATCGAAAATAATACATAGACATGTATAGACCCCGTTATCTTATCCCACTGACGACAATTTTTTGTAGGGAATTAAATTTTTAATTTATCGACTACCGAAATTTCGATATTATTGTACTTGTCACTTAATGACATATGAGCAGTAGCGTGCATTTCATACAAACACGTAGACCTTGTCTACCCTGTCCACCCTAAGATAATTTCGGATACTAACGAGAAATGTATTGTGTTCGATATGGATTCGTTCTCCTAATTTAGGTAACATGAATGCCTACCCTATAAAAAATTGTTGTGCACGTCACTACATATGAGTTATATGACACTGAAAAAACAATGTGATAAATAAAAGCCATACAGGTGTTCGTCAGTCATCATCAGAGGTCAGAATTAGGTAGATTTATTTATGTACTTGCATCGAAATGATATTAATATGGATCTTCCCGGGATTTCTAATCATAAAAACCTCAGAGATAGATAAGACAAAAAAACAAAGATAATAAACATACAAATATCATTAGTATTTACGTTAGTATTTTTATTAGTTTTTACATTGTATATTGGCAAACGTCGCGTTTGCAGTGGGTTAAATTGTGTAGAGTTTAATAACTTTTTATCCAAGAAATCACGGGATTTTTTGCTCTTTAAAATAAATCTCACGATTTAAGGCATATCCACTTTATTCTTTCGCTGTATGAAATCAGTGTAAGTATATAAATATCTCTACCTAATTCCGACCTTTGGTCATCGACACTCATCTTAACTGACGAATGCCCGTGACTTTTATTCATTTCATTATTTTTTATCATATTTTATTCGCTAGTAGTGAATGTCTTTGACTCATTGTCAGCCATAACTTTATTATAGTTTTTCCACAGTATTAACAAAAAACTGTACTTACTAACCATTCTACATCGCCCTTGTAGCTAAAATGCATAAGGGTTTGATGATCACAAAATCGTATTGTTTCACAATATAAACTAAATAGTAACATCGATAAAGAGACAGTCGATAAACTAAAATTTTGAATCCCTACAAACATCAGTGCGACCAGATAAAGGGGTCTAGACAAGTATTATCATAATATATGACATCAGTGCGACAAAATAACTTTAGACTTATATTTGTGTTTGGACCCGTGTTCTCTAAAGAAAATATAGGGTATATTTTCTTTAGAGAACACGGGTCAAGTAAGTAAGAACCCTCCATAACACGGATACCGATTGTCAAACAATTTGCCTAGAAAGAAAACAAATTTAATTTGTATCCGATTCACGAACACTTTATTGCACTGCTATTGGATGTTAAAAAAACATAAAAAGGACAGACAAAGTAAAAGAAAAGACATTTTTGCTTTATTAGCGAATGCCCAATTCATTTTACGACGGGTATTAAAAAGAAAAATCAGGACTATTCGATAAATCAGATTAGATTAGATTATATATCAAAGAAAGTTAAATAGCCAAGAATTTAATTTATTCAGCCGATTATAATAGAAAATCTAACGTTTTCACGAGAAATTGAACATTAATTAAAATGGATTGAAATATTTTACTAGGCAAAAATTTATGTAACGATTTGTTCGCTTTGTTGTCCCTTTTTTGCCCTACTTCGAAAAAGCAGGACGTTATCAATTCTAATGTATATGTTACCGGCAATGTGTGAAATTCAGACAATGTAAACATTGCCTGATAATATACTGGTAGCCCGCTCCGGCTTCACACGGCTAATTAAATTAAATTTTATTTTAATGTAAAACACAATTGAGAAGGACCTACACCGATGTACACATGTTTCCTCTTTATAATATTAGTTTTGATTACGCTCATCATGTATGTTCCCCGATAATGCAATAATGCCCCTCAATAATGCCAGGACAATTTGATTTTTTTTAAGTTAAAAAGAGCTTAATTCTCAGCTGGTTTCATATAAATTTCATCAAAATCGGTTGTGTTGTAAAGTTAAGTTTTTAGGGTTGATTTTGGAAAAATTATATTGTAAGTCGTTCATGGATTTGGATAAATTGTTAAAAAAAAGTATGGATACGTTTTTTTTTTCGTTGATTAGCAAACAATACCGAAAATACAGCGCATTTAATTTTTGATGTCACGATACGTGACGTAAAGCAAACCCCGAAACGTTAAAGAGCTGTTTATCTTTGTGAATTTTCTTTCGTTAAACGCATAAATATCTTTATTATTGAAAAATCTAGTTGAAGGACTAAATAAAATATACAATTTTTTTTTTACCAGGCGACGTCCCTATTCCCAATTATATAATTCCTTCGTGGCAAAGGTTAAATGAGGCAAATTAAGACTCAGACTAATGTAACTTAGTATAAGCGGATTTTTGGGTCTAAATCCTAATCGTCGTGAATGCCCTAAGGAAACAAATGCGGACGATTTATTTAGATCCTTACAAATTTAAAGCAACTAAATAATGAAGAGATAAAGTAAGGTCGAGCTCACAATGCATAGATACTATTTGTCATAAGTTTTTGTTAGTTGTTTTATTTACTTAAGTGGCATTTCACATTTGGTTAACTGTCTCACTCGGACATTCAAACATTTTTAAAGATTATTAAAAAATGTGTCTCATTTGTAGAAAAGTGTTTCATTAACATTCAATATAATTAAATGTTATATATTTTAGACATGTTTTTTTATCGTTTATGTGTGTGTATCGAGAAATAAACTTTTTATGTTTTGATGACCTAATTCTCGATGTAGTCGATGTCTACACAATATACAAACATGTCTAAAATATCACATGAAACACGTTTTTTTAATAATTTTTATAAATGTTTGATTGTGCGAGCGAGACAGCCAACCAAATGTGAAATGCCTTTTAATGTGAAATAATCTAGAGGTGGTATACATTTTAAGGGGTGAAGTGGTTCGAAGGGAATTTTTAAGGGTCCAGTGCTGCCCCCATTTGGAATAAATCATTTGAAAGGACACGGATATATCATTTCATATTTTTGGTCTTATCATGCCCAGTGACCTTGGTCAGGTCGTCTGACCACCTTGTCAGACAACCTGACCAAGGTCACTGGAAAGCGCTTGATGCAGGCCGCCCTTGATCGGTCATTTCGAGAGAGGCCTATGTCCAGCATTGGACATTGTGCGGCTGAAATGATGATGATGATGGCCTAGATAACCCTTCAAACTATTTTATGAACTGCAGTTTTTAGTTTCAAGTAAAACTGCAGTTCATAAATCGGGCGTTTTTCGCAAATATGTGAAGGAAAGCTTCACGTTCTGTACTTTAAAAAATAGTTTGAAGGGTTATCTAAGGCATACTGAAAACGAAATTTTAAATTATATGTCCGTTTCCTTTAAAATAATTTATAACAAATGAACTTTGGCCCCGAAAAATTCATGTATTAGTAATGTATTAACCTCCAAAGCAAAAAGAGGGGCGTTATAAGTTTGCCGCCAATGTCTGTCTGTGTTTCTGTGGCATCGTAGCTCTTGGAATAATGGACCGATTTAGATGCGGTTTTTACGTGAAGGCAAGTTTCCTTTTGGTGGTGCTTAGCTTTGTTTTATGAAAATCGGTTAAGCCGTTTCAAAGTTATTTGGGGTGAACACTTTAAAGTCGGGGATTTTTTAATTTCCCTGGCAAATAAACTTGTAATATTATATTAATACTGAGAGATATTTCGAGCTGCCTAAAGTCATCTCTCATAGCTTGACGACTGGCATACAGTGATGACAACCGGGACCAACGGCTTTACATGTGAGCTCAAGAAAATCTGTTTGTATGCCACTTGTGGTCACCCATCCAAGTGCAGACTGCGCCCGGTGATGCTTAACTTCCGAAAGCGCTAGAAATGTGTAAACCCACCAGGCCAATGCTCTGCTCTAGAGATGACGTAAATTATTAAATTACACACCTCAGGCAGAAATAAAAATAGTTAAAAACTTTATAATTACGTACCAAAGAAAAATTGCGGTACGTACAGATAATTTCTCTACACTGCCTTCTGTGTTATTATTTAGTCTACTGTTTGTTACAAATTTTGACTTTGAATGAGTTAAAACTTTTCAGACATCGTCTTTACTCGTATGCTTGATTTTCTTTATAAGTTACGCAAATTAAAATCAAGTTAAGAGTTGGCTTGTGCGCAAAACTTCACCTTACCAGTGAAGTGAAGTTCTTGCAAATTTATCTGCTACTTCATTAAAAATAACAAAACGCTTTATTCAAGATACAAGCACACAACCAGAAGGCTCGCCTTTATCATTGTAAGAAAATGAGCATTGCCATACAACGTGACAATGCTGCCAGCCTTCTGGACACGTTGCCGCAGGGTAAAGAATTACCGGGCCTTTTTTATTTGTAAATATTAGTGTGTAATGAGTATAATTCTAAATTTAGTTTCAAATAAAGTAAATATGAATTAATAAAAGAAAAACACACAACATACATGTTTAAAACATAAATAAGAAATTACGAATTTGTGGTAAGTATACCTCAAAAATACAATAACTGTACAACTGAAGGGTAGGGTCTACAAAACTGCGGTAAAGCCTGCTATGCTGTATGGGTCTCAGCACTCGCTGGGCTGTCTTACAGAAGCATGAACAGAAAATGAACACAAAGAGATGAAGATGTTTCGGTTGTCAGATGTAGTCACAAGACTTGACAAAGTCAGAATTGAGTAGGTACATAAGGGGCTAGTCCAAATTGGCACCCATAACATAATAGATGACAGAGAGTCAGAGAGAGAGAGAGCCAAGAGAGTCGGATGAGGTTGTTTAGACATGTGATGTTACGAGAAAAAGCCGTCTGTCTGTCACCAAGCTGTATTTGATGATAGCTAGATATGGCAGCATCCTTATAGTCGTACGTGATGTGAACTAGTATATATATTTTAATAAAAACAATTAATTTATTTTGTTAATTTAGCACAATACGTACTAACTGGACTCGTACTACTGTACAATGTTTTTGTATAAATACTCTTCATAACTCTTCACACTCCTGGCCTATATACGGTGATGGATCGAAGCAGATCCAATGGGTTTCATTAGTACCTTCGTGGTCGCTATACTAGACAGAAATTTTCACAGATTATGTATTTCTGTTGCCGCTTTATCAACAAATATTAAAAACCGAAAAAAAAATTAAAGTGCTCCCATACAACAAACTGTTTTTTTTACAGATAATGATACAGAACTCTTCATGTGCGAATCCGACTTGCACTTGGCTGGTTATTTTCAAAACTAGGCACAGAGAACCGTAACAATATCATCCGAGCGTATTCCTGGTTGCGTCCTCAGCAGTAAAGCTTCAGAGCGAGGGGTCCGCTTACCTAACCAAGGTGATTTGACGGGGTTACTGGTTTTTACATAGAGCGACTGTCATCTGACGTAGACCAAAACCAATCCTTGGATAGGTTTGATAAGGAAACGTTAGATAGCTTTCGGGACCCACAGTTTATACGTGCCTTCCGAAACATGGAATCGTCTTATTTTCGGATAAACAGAGAACCGTAACAAGTGTACAATTAAACTTACTTGACCCACTCGGCACCCACTTGATGCCGATCCACCAGAACGAGAACATCGTGGAGTGGTGGTACACGTGGAGGAAGGTCAGCTGTTCGTCCTTCTTCCTCAGAATGAAGAAGAAGGTGTCACAGAACTCCAGCAACTTCGAGAAATAGTACCACCAGACGGCGTCTGCTATCTGGAAACAAAATAAAAACTTAATGACTTCAATGTTATTCATGTATTATATTATTTCTTTATTCAATTTCAAACATAAGTTAACTAGTTTTTTTATAATTTAAGTATTTATAAAAAAAAATATTACAAAATATAAACATTTTACAAAAAATTTAACCTAGCTGCCGACTGACAGCGGGGAAATGCCCAAGCTACAGGCGGATAGGGCCGCAAGGAGAGAAACCTCCTGAGTCCTGACAATGCTTGCCGTGTCCACGAGTACTGTCTTATGTATCTGACATTTGACTCAGCTATCTAGCGAGAGAGTCTTAAGGTTTTGGTCAAAACTCTTCGCTTTAAAAGCGTTCGCCAATACAACTATTGCTTTCCTCCAGTCTCTCGTTACGGATGCGGCTCGGGATCTACAAGGCGTACGTCAGATCCCGCCTCACATACGCGGCTCCTGCGTGGTACGCACATTGCTCGGAGACCAACAAGCGACGTCTTCGTGCCCGAGAAAACCTGTGACTCCGCGCGGCCGCCGGGACCCCACGTTACGTGAGGAACGCCGTCGTCCACCGAGACTTGAAATGGGAAGGCCTGGACACCTTTATCTCCCGTTTGGCGAGAGTCTTGTACGATAAGGCGGACCGCTCGGCACACTCCCACCTCAGGGGGATCGCGTCCCTGCACGCTCGCCTGCCGAACCGGAAGTACAAGCCATCGCCCCGCGACGCCATCATCCCGTTGCCAACAGAGCTAGGCACCGCACCAGCAGCGATGCCTGAACTGAACCCCCGGACTAAAGAAACCTGACGTGGCCGCCACGGCCATCACCTTGTGACCTGCCTGTCGTTGCAGGCGGCGGCAGCAATCCGCTGAAGAGGGCCACAGCCCTGAGCAGCAACCCCACCTACGCCAAAAGGCGAAATGTGAAAAGAACTACGAACTGTTGGCACAATGATCATAGAATCCACATCCCATATAGCGGTCATCTCGTGGGCCAAGTCAAGGTCTTACTAAGCTTACTAAGCTTGTCCTTCTCGGCTTTCACGAGGTTTTCGTCATGAGGGACGGTGATTTCGACGAGCACTGCCTGGCGCATCAATTGATCTGTCAGCACGATATCAGGCTTACTGGTGACAATAGTCTTATCCGTGATGAGAGGTCGATCCCAGTAGAGCGTAGCACGACCATCTTTGAGAACCGGCATCGGTGAGTACGGTACCTCAGATTCTACAAGTCCCGATCGAAGAGTATAATTTTGGCTACAAGGATATGTCTATGTGTATTATTATAATGTTAGTACGCTTTTCAGCATCGAGGACCCGGTCGTTCATGGGGCCAAAGCGAACATGAAGAAGCCTTTTACTACTTTTTATCTAAAAAGTGGGATGGCTACATCTATGGACGTATCATTGAGATGCACTAACGGACAGTCCTCCTTATCTGCCGAACTGTTGCCAGGGAGGGATTTCCTGGTTTGGACTATTCGTATGTGATATTAGTGGACTAAATAACTGGATTATTATCATCATGACAACTTGATAAATGAAGTAGTGTTGTAGGAAGCGTCTTGACCGATCACTGTAAGGGTACAATATAAACACAGCGTAATAACACGATACCATAATCAGTTCTTAGTCAGTTGCACACCGTCTTTGTCTTTCTCACATTCCTCTCCATCCACTGGTTGTCTGAATGTTCCGGGGTCTAGTGCTGCCCCCATTTGAAATAAATCACTTGATAGGATACGGAGATATCATTTAAAATTTTGTCTTGACCACGCACTAGATAACCTTTTAAACTATTTTACGAACTACTGTTTACAGTTTAAAGTAAGAATGTGAAGCTTTTCCACACACATTTGCGAAAAACGGCCACTTTTGGCTTATGTGCGTATGTGCGTGCTTTAAACTATGAACTGTAGTTCATAATAGTATTTTATGCAACAGTTGTATAAGAAGGTTCATGAAATGCGAGTGGCGCAGGTTACGATGCGAGCCTTGGCAAGCATCGTAAGGAGACGCCATCGAGCATTTTTTGACATACTTATACAACGTTGCATACAATACTTTTTCTACGACTACATTTACTAAAATAAACCCAAAAATAAACAAAGAAAAGTATGAAATACTACCATATGTTTGCTAGATACTAGGTATCTATGGAAGACTTAATTTTTTTTATTGACGTCTTCCTAGTAACCAAAAGTGCCATTATTAAAACTCAAACGAATGTTTTTTCATACAAAATACCGTTAGTTCAGTGACTCCACGTTTGAAAAATGGCACCATATGTTAAAATAACGATTTTATTATGTTGGCAGTATGGTAGATCTAAAGAAAAAAAGTTATATGTCTATGGCTAGGAGTATCGTTTTGGCGAAATAACGACAGATGTGCTATTATATTAGAAATAGACTATAGACTTTTCTGAAATCATATAATCTATGTTGTTATATTAGTGTTCGGGACCATTTAAAAGACAGATAACAGTACAGGAGTAGAAAAATAGTTAAAAAGGTTATCTAGGGCCTGGTCAAGACAAAATTTTAAATGATATCTCCGTTTCCTATCAAGTGATTTATTTCAAATGGGGGCAGCACTGGACAGTTTAAAGTGAGAACGTGAATATAATAAGAAATAATTATTAGTCAAAAAAGCGAAGCCGAGTTGATCAGTACCTCCCGGCATCACCCGTTCACGAGATGACGCACGGGTTAGCCATCGTTAAACTCAACCATAGTAATTAAGTATTATAGGATCTTATTATAGGACCGATGACTATCTTAATAACAGCAAAGTCAGGCTTGAGCTCCGCGCGGGTCCATCTTTAAGGTTTGTATTCTCACAAATGTTATAATTTGGTACATTTGGTACATACGGAATCTACATACTTAATATTATTATAAATTTCGACATTTAAAACAATTAAATTTAAATTTATCACATTCACATAACAAACAATGTATACTCGTATCTATTTGACGTTAAGAATTGTGCATCAAAACAAAGTGACAATTATCAAGAGATATTATAAATATCCTATAATTATAAAGATATATTTGAATATGAATATGTTCTAAAACCACAAATAAATTTTTTATTCAAAAAATTCAGTTATCAATGTGCTCACGGACTTGTAAACCTCAAGTGGCGATTCAAATGTCGCCAGAAAGTCAACTCGAACAATTTAAACTTTACGCATCAACTCGTCAAAAGTTTTCCTCGGCCAACAAAAGTATTGGCATTTCTAAAGCATTTGGGTTATCGTGGCGAAACATTTAATGGAATTTATGGTTGTTATTATAACAAATTAGGTTTGAACGGACGTTACGTACTTTTGAACTTTCGAGGGTTTCAAACCTTGAAAAGTTTTTTGTGATTCATGCTGTTAATAATTTTATTTAAATAAGGGTGCTTTCAATAGGCATGACGAATGGAAAAAATTTTTAGCCTATCGGTTTGATTAATAAAAAATATTGTACCCATATTTCTTCTTTTCTCTGTGAAACAAAAAATAACAAAGATACAGCGCATTGAAATTTTGCACGACGTCACGGTTATACGTAAGATTTTTACATAGAAGTGACCGGGGATCGAACCTAGTACCTTCGCACAGCCTGGCATGTAAGTTAAGTAAGTAATAACACTTTATTGCACCAAAACACATGAAATTACATTTGAATACAGTAAATCAGATGTACAATAGGCGGCCTTATCGCCAAGGCAATCTCTTACAGGCTACCTTTGAGTGACAGGATTGGCAAGTAAAAATAATAATAAATAAGTGGTGCGATAGTGAAAATAATACTAACTTAAATTGTACTGTGATATCAAACAACAAAAAATATATAAAGGATAATAAAGTAAGATAAACTTATTTAGGTAATATATAAATAAAAATAATAAATAAACATTGATTCTAAATACATAATATATATAAATATATATATATATATACATATACATACATACAAACATCAATACATATCTACATAAAACTACTAACAATAAGGAATACATGTCATACACAACACACAACGGAAATAAGAATGAGGTTAGTGAAGATATTATTTAAGTTATTTTATAGTTGAAAGAAAATGCAACTTTACCTGGTTCTTGAAACTTCCTAATGTTTGAGCATAGCGGATGTGGGTCGGAAGGGCATTCAAAACATGGACAGAATGAATAGTGAAGGATTTACAGTACATTACAGTGAGGTGAGGAGGAATTTCAAGCCGAAGATTTTCAGAACTGCTTAAATTGCGTTCATGAGCGTCTTTAAGGAAAACGAAGCGTTCATTAAGATAGCTAGGATAAGAAGGATTAAAGAGAATTGAGTAAAGAAGAGAGAGAATATGCCACTCTCGGCGGAGTTGAATAGGAAGCCACTTGAGTTGCGTGCAAATTGAGAGATATGATCATACTTCCGCAAACCGAAGATGAATCTAGTACAAAGGTTTTGAAGACGCTCAAGCTTGTTTGATTGTTCCTGCGTAATATCTAGGTAACAAGAATCGGCATAATCCAAAATAGGGAGTATTAAACTACGTGAAAGCGCAATTTTGGTATCCATCGGCAGAAAGTTACGAAGTCTTCGTAGGGACGCAGAAACGGTTAACAATTTTTTGCTAACCTCAGAAACTTGAACAGACCAGGAGAGAGTTCGATCCATGTAAACACCAAGATTTTTAACGCAATCACTATATTCTATGATTATTCCATCGAAAATTACACTAGGAAGATCAGAAATTTTAATTCTGGAGATATAATATGAGCTACCAATAATGATGGTTTGCGTTTTATTTGGATTTGCAATGAGACCATGAGACTTACTCCAGGCAGATATGCGTTGCAAATCATCATTAATTGTTTGAATGGCTTACGGGAGGTCATCAATGGTCGACTGCGAGTAAATTTAAAGATCATCTGCATAAAGGTGATAGGAAGAGTGAAGTGAAAGAGTTATGGAGTTAATAAAAAGTGCAAATAAAATGCATGATGATTACTAGGCCACAGATGTCATCAACCTTTCGAGAAGAAAAATACTCACCACAAGGCTAATCCTATTTGAGAGGATAAATTCCACAACCGCTACTTGATAAGTAAATTTTCTTACCTGTAATTCATCTGGGTCGTATTTCTGTCTGCAAGGCTCACATATATAACTATATCTCAATCTAAATGACGCCGTCAGGAGCCTCACAGCTATATATGCATTTAGCACTGCCATAGCTAGATTGTAAGGGACTAGAAGCCATGTAAGCTTAAAGGGCTCTCTGTTTTTCATTAGTTTAGGGCCTATCCACACGATGAAGAGGTACAATAGTGTGTACACGACGGTAGGGAGAGGCGAGTCGACCAGCGGCCAGCCCTTTGTTCTGCTATCTGAAACCAAATAAACTTTATTAAAATAAACTGCTGGTATGCACTTTATAGAATAATAAATAATAATAGATATATAATAATACAAATAACACTGATTGAGCTAGCCCCAAAGTAAGTTCGAGACTTGTGTTATGGGAGGTCGTCAAAGGAGAATATCATTAATGCTTACTAATACTACAAACGAAACTACATCCGTACACACGTCAATGTGTGTGTTCCACGCGACACAAGAAAATTCATTTGCAATAAAATAATATTTTAACTTGTAATATTTTCTAATCTTATATTGTAAAAAAATAACGTAAATATGTTATAATTTTAATATGAATAAAATTGAATGCTTTTTTAATGATTTAAAATATCATACAAAGGATCGTGAACAAATTCCTAAAATGAATATAGAGTATAATTTAGTTTATCGTTAGTTGATTGAGACGCGAACTGATATTAATTAACTAAATTAAATGAAATTACAAACAGAAATAAATAAATAGGTACCTAATATAACGGTAAAAGCTATTTTTTTATATTTGCTGAATTCGAAATGCATGTCTACAAAGAATCCATCTTATATATTTTGGCCTCTCCTTGCGTATCCATTTAAGTATTTAATACTTTCCTGAGCCCAAAAGCTACAATAGATAACTTACTGCTATATCTCCCTGTCAATTTTAAGGAAAATTAGATAGCAAAGGCGGCGTCTAAATATCAGATAAAAAGTTTATAGATACCTACCTCTATCTTTCGCACATTATTTTTTACTATGCAATTATTACAAACTTGGCAAATAACTTATTCAGCAGATGATAATCAATCTCCAACTTTCACAATTGACCGTATACTGCCCTAAATGTAAACATTAGTCATAAGAATCTTCTTAGAGATGGAAAGTTGACGATAAAGTACTTCATTCACGAGTTTTATCGTTAATTTTGTGTCATATTTGCTTTGATGATTATTTAAACACTATTGTTTAGAGTCTGGAGATAAGAAAAGATTTATTAAGAAAACAACGAATATTCGTTTAATGAATGACACAAAATTATACAAATACCTAGGGCTTAAAAAGCCAAAATGTGTCATATTGTAAAATTCATGTGCTAGATCTTCATATGTACTGTTAAAAGTAACCGCTTCAAGTTCATTTCACGTGCTACCTTGAGTCAAAAGTGGCATTTTGAAAGTTTTAATTCCGATTTTGCCTAGTAAAGCGTTTAATGTAATTTTTGCTACTGTATGAAGGTAATAAAGCTTCCTCTACTCACCTCCATGTTCCTTTCATAAAAAAGGATAACGCTTTACACAGTAATAAATCTAGGTTGAATTGTTTAGTTACATGTTAGGTTGCGGCTATAAAATAATATGTAAGCTCCAAAGCATTATAATACTGACAAAGTTACACCTTTTATTGCTTCCTTGAATTTTAATTATATATTTATTCTTCTTGTCGAGTCAAAATGGTTCCAGTTTAGTTTCTAATTCAAATGACATTTGACAAGTATGTGGTCAGTATATTTATTTACCTCATCCTATTTAGCTTGCTATCTTTAGTCTACTTCGTGTCAACATACCTCGCGTATCCCTCGGGATACCTTCTTAAACGATCAATCACTACGATCGGCAATCTTACTTTCTGGCTTTAGGAAAAGGTATTGTGTGGATTTGAGCGCAAATCTTTGGTGAATGAAATGAAATGGGCTGTTCATGCTTGAATATCAAATTGCTTGCTTCAATGGCTACTGAGATTCAACAACATGGAATATGATTGAAATATCTTAATAGGAAATGCCATTGCCTGGTATTTCTTTTTTATGAATTTATATTGCATTCTAATGAAATATAATATTCATAGACGAAATAAATTTATATATATTAGGGTGCTTCTTATTACGATGAAAAAATGTTTTTTCGATTATTCCACGGATCACCCCGTCATTTGATTCTATACCTTAAGAAACTATTTCAGTATTATTTTAAAACTTTTAAAGTTACATTTAAGGGTCGCTACCAATATTCAAATATTAGTCAAAAGCTCAAAATTCCTGCAGAGCTTAGATTAATTTTTTCATGACACAGGGCAATTAAATACGAAATAAGTGATATTATTTCAAAGAAATATTTATTACTAATACCCTGAAATCATTTATTGAAAGATACAAGGGATGGTCTGTATTAATTTAGGGTATTAATTTTCAAATAGGCTCAGTAATCAGCAAGAGCAATCTTGCTTTTACTCTTTAAAAAATTGTAAATATCAGAAATATACTAAATGATTATATTCCTGTTTTTGCAAAACTGAGGTTTGTGACATCGCGCGGGCTCCAGCACTCCTCCGCCCCTCTTCGGCGCAGCGGGGGGGGCCCATGCCCATATATAAGGCGCGGCGGCCGGCGCTCGTTCTCCTTTTCTTCGGCTGCATCTCCAGCTAAGTAGTCCTTCTACCTAGAAGGGCTACTCAACGGATCTAGTGCCTATAACTCACGACCCTTACTACCTAATCTGTACCTAGTGTTCTTGTGAATTTTTGTAACTAATGTAATGTTCATTATACCTATCTCATTTGCCAATATCTAGTCTTTCCTTTATCTCATCTATCCCCCTAGATCCTAAATCTAGGTTTTACTAACCTAAACGGTACAGGTTCACCAGTCGAAAAGAATAAAAGTACCTATAAAATACATCATTGTTTCAAGTTTGTGTTGTGCAAAAATGTTGATGAGTAACCCAGAATATAAGAAAAATATAACTATTTGCTAGTAAAAAAGTCTGCAGTGTTTTATCTTAGATATGTTTGATAATAATACTAATTTGTATTCTAGCCTATGATTGGTAAATAAAATTTAAAAAAAAAACTACTGAAATTTCATTGTTAAAATAAATAAAATAAGCCTTTATTGCTGCTATTCAAGTTTTTTTGACAATAAATATTTAAAGAAATAAAATATAGATAGGTAATAAAGTAATTAACGTAAACTAAGTGTATAATGTTCTCGGCATTCGGTTGATCTTCCCTCTTAGCAGCTTGTCTTTCGACAAAGGCCTTCAATTTGTCTCTGTCCTTGGCTATTCGTAACCATTCAGGACCAGATATTATCTTAAAATCTCTCTACTCCTCTTGCCTTCTCTAGGGTACCATTCAGTTATTGATTTAGTCCATTTATCTTTCTTTTCTCTCATCATGTGTCCCGCCCAGCACCATTTTAATTCCCTGCATACTGTTTGAACTTTTTTGAACTTAGTCTTATCCTTTATTATTTTTAACTGAATTCTATCTCTTCTCCTTACGCCCAATACGCTTCTCTCTATTCCATTCTGGCATATGTTGATTTTATTTTGTTGTTGATTAGTTAGGGCCGGCAGAATACAAGTATTGAAAACTTTTCGTTTCTCTGACATTGGCATCTCTTTATTTTTCATTATTTCGCTTAGCGACCAAAATCTTTTCCAAGTAGCTACTCTTCTTTCCACTTCTTTCTGCATGTTCTCTGTCGGTGAAACCAATTGCCCTAAATAGATATACTCATCGACGTATTTCAATTGATGATTATTAATTTTGAGAGCCTCTTTTTGAGTAGAATTGGTCATTATTTTTGTTTTCAATAGATTCATAGAGAGACCTGCTTTTTCACTTTCGTCTGATAATTGTTGTAACATTTTTTCCAAGGTCTTCGGGCATTCGGAAAAAAGGATAAGGTCATCAGCAAATCTCAAGTGACTCAATTTCTCTCCGTTCACGTTAAGTCCGTAATCATTCCAATCCATTTTCATAAAGATCATCTCCAAAACAGCTGAAAACACCTTAGGTGAAATAGGGTTACCTTAGCGGACCCTTTCAATTCGGAATTCATCACCCGTTGTTTCCAATTTAATTTGTGCTGTGCTTTTCTCGTAGATGCTCTTTAAAATGCGTATTTACTTTGGATGGATCCCTTGTCGCTCTAATGCTTCCCATATATAGTGTAGTTCTAAATAATCAAGCGCTTTATTGTAATCTACAATACTTATATTATACTTTATTGTATTCTCAATATTTCTGAAGTATTTGTCGTAGCACGTGAATATGGTCTATGGTCGAAAAGTTGCTTGTTAAGTCCTAAATCCAGCTTGTTCCTTTGGCTGATTTTCATCAAAGGTGTAGGTAAGTCTAAATAGTAATCTATTTGAAAAAATCTTATATATGTTAGACATTAGGCTTATTGGTCTAAAATTGCTAATGTCTGTTTTTTCTCCTTTTTTATGTAACAGACCTTTCAATGATTTGGTCCAATCTTCAGGAATATTTTCTGTTTCTAGTATTTCGTTGTATAAATAGTTTAGTTTGGGGACAATCACTGACAAAATACAACAATACAAAGAAACAAAAACACCTAAAACAGGAAAACCACACCCTCCCCCAAGCCGACTGGTCATCGTGGGGGAAAATGACCAACACCCTCTAAGGAAAGAAAATCAAAAAGTAAAAAACAATTGTGACATACATATAGCGTCGTTTAACACGCGAACATTAAGAGCCCCAGAGAAACTTATTGAACTAGAAACAGCAATCAACAAAATTAAATGGGATATTATTGGAATAAGCGAAATGAGAAGATTAGGCGAAGGAATAGAAGATCATGGGGAGTATATTCTACATTATAAAGGAGAAACACCAGGGCTTTATGGTGTCGGATTTTTAATAAAACGGAAATATACTGACCGAATAGAAGAGTTGAAAGGAATATCCGAAAGAATAGCAATTCTCAACATTACACTTCCCATACAAAATAGCAAAGACGAATCTTGATCAATAATTCAGGCTTATTCACCTACCAAATCAGAAAAAAGAAGATATAGTTAAAATAGAAAAATTCTACCAAAAATTACAAAAAACTATTGATACGGCTCACAAGAATATAATAGTAATGGGGGATTTTAATGCAGTGGGTGAAGAGTATACTATAGGAAGATTCGGATATGGCAAACGAAGCAAAATCAATGGAGTAAGATTGGTAAACTTCGCTTTAGAAAACAAACTGAGTATCATGAACAGATTTTATAAAAAGAAAAAGAATTAGAAATGGACATGGTCTTCCCCAAATGGACTTAATAAAAATGAAATCGACTTTGTTATGACCAATAAACCGAGAGTCTTTAAAGATCTGTCAATTTTGCATCATTTAAATTACAACTCAGACCATTAAATTATTCGTGCGACGTTACGAGGAACAAATATCAAGAAAAACCGTAAGTTGCAAACTAAATCGGTACCCTATGTAAACATTAAAAATAAAGATAATAATTAATAACTTATTAGGGATTATGGACAAAAGAGAAGAAAATTATTGCAATAAAACGACTCAGGAGAAATACTCTGATTTCGTAAATATTTTAAAAACTAAAGCTAGCAAAGCATATACAAATAAAAAATCTATACTATCCACGAAAACTACTCAACTACTCAAGGAGAGAAAATAACTGCTACAGTTTATGAATAGTAAAGAGAAACGAAAAGAGATTGCAGAGATAAGTAAACAGATTAACAAACAAATAAGGAAAGACAGAAAGCAAAATAGGGCAAACACTTTCAAATATCATATTAAAAAATTTGGTAGAATAAAAAAAGCGTTCAAAGAATTAGAATCGAAGAAAGATTGGATGCCATATGTAAAGGATAAACAGGGAAAACGCACTAGCAAAAGATTTCAGATACTAAATACTGCTACGGAATACTATAAAGACATATATAAAAGCAAAAATGACAAATCGCTAATAACTGTGCTTGACGACATACAAGAATTGGACCCTGTACCACCTATTTTAAAAGAAGAAACAGAAAGAGCTATCACTACGCAGAAGCTAGGAAGAGCGCCTGGTCCTAATCAAATCACCAATGAATTGCTAGATGAATACACTAGCTATTAATTTAAGCAATTAGTAGCCGGATTTAGTTAGTTTTTTTTAAAGGTTGCATAACTTAAGGTCATTTACTGGTGGTTACTATCAAGTAGAAGCTTGTAACCAATATTTTTACCATAATATCATCACGTCGAAAATATATATTTCTATCACAGATATCTTTTTCGGTTTTATCGATTCAAATTAGATTTCTGCTGTGTATATACATCAGGGTAGTCCAGCAGATCACCAGCAACTCGTTATTCAGTAACTCTATTCATGTCATTTTTGTCCCGCAAGAGTAATCTTGTCTGTGGCCTCTTGTACACTCATTGGTCACTCAGCATTGTCAACTAAGGATTCCAACTTCAATTTTGTTTTGTTTTCACTATTGTACACAAATATCTTTACCGGTTTTTACAGCAGTGGTGTCGAAAGGCTGAAATTCCATGAAGTTAGTGTACTCGTGTTGCAGACATTTGACATACTCCAGGTGAAGAACGGAAAAGGAAGGAGACCTTTGTGCACATTTCGCTATATGCACAAAGGTGTTGGTTATTACAGGTCCTTTCTCGATCGCCGCTCGATAGCGTGTCAATTGTTATTTTATGATTTAAAACATAAAGTAAAAACAGCTGACACACGACCTACATAATATGTGGCCGCGTGCCGCCGAAATGTGCGGGCTTGGCTTGTACATGCTCCCAAGCCCAAATATATATAATTAAATTAGTGTTTAGATATACGAGTATATGTGTGCCTACTTATTAACAAGTTCAAACAATTCCTTTTCTTGACACACCTGTCCAAAACAAATAAGTTATAAACAAAGCATTGTTTTTAGGCGCTGTTTTGATCTAGTCTATTTTGTTTGCAAACCAATATTTGTGTAAATATATTTTAGTCCTGAGCATTACAGCTGAGGATGCAACTGAGATAGAGAGAGAGAGAGAGAGAGAGAGAGAGAAAGCCCCATAAATGGTAAACGCACATTTATCTGAATCGAACGCGTCGAATCGATCGAAGTTTTTAAGGCCTCGCATATCTATCTGCACCGAAAGAATCGAGCGAGCCGAAAGAATTATTTCCATTTACTTTACACCTGTCGAACTCTCTCTTACGGACACACATTGTCGAAATGCAGACGATTCGATGACTCGTCATCACCCGCACCGAATTTTATGACGTCATCCGAATTCGTCTAGGATATCTGTGTTTCTTCCAGATTCGGACGATTCGACGCGGTCAGGTGTGCGAGGTTTCATAGGATTTCATATAACGAATTTGAAAATTCGTTTCGTTCGGCTCGTTCGGCGCGTTCGGCTCGGATAAGTGTGCGTTCACCTTAAGACGGTGCAAATTTCTTGCCTGTTGCAAACGTAGTCCAGTGCTGCCCCATTAAAAAGAAATTATTTGAAATAAATAAATAACTATATTTGGACCAATTACACTGGTTGAGCTGGCCCCAAGGTAAGTTCGAGACTTGTGTTATGGGATACTAACTCAACGATATTATATTTATATAAAATATACATATAGGTATAGATAAACACTCAAGACCCAGGACCATTTGAAAAAGGCCATTTTCGTATTTGCTCTGACTGGGGATCAAATCCGTAATCTCTGGATGGCGGACTAGCATGATGACCACAACGCCACGGAGGTCTTCAGATTTGAAAGGAAACGGAGATATGATTTAGATAACTGATTGATATATCCGTAGGGTATTGAGCAGACCATAGATAAACCTTCAATCTATAAAGTTTGAAGGGTTATCTAGTCCGATATCTCCGTTTCCTTTTAAATAATTTATTTCAAATGGGGGCAGCACTCGACCTCGGAAAGTTCAGGTAGCCCCTTAACGTTATTGTGTATTTAGAATATACGGAACGAATGAAAACTTTGAAAACGCTTTAATATTTTTCCGTTGTTAGAAATGAAATTTACCTTTACAATACAAAAATATCACATTTTTCCGTTCAGTCAATTCGATGCAAAAAATATTCAGTTTGAATCGCGTAAATGGACTCCATTCATCATATCGTCGCCATTGCTGTGTGGAGTCCATTTAACGTGATCTAAAAGAAATATCTTTTTACATTGGATGACTGAATATAATAATCTGATATGTTTAGGGATCCGTACAAAAATGTATAAACGGAACCCATATAGGATCACTCGTGTCGTACGTCTGTCAGTCCGTCCGTCTATCACAGCCAATTTGCTCCGAATCTACTGGACCAAATCGGGTGAAATTTTGCAGGATGGTCCTATGACCCAAACACAGATGTGAAAAGTAAATAATTTTTCTATTAAAATAAGGGTCATTTCCGGGCGACAAATAAAAAAAAAAGTTTTGCAAACCTTACTGCCGTACCGCATTTAGCCGTTTTTTTATGGTAAAGAAGATTGTTATTTTTTTAATTTGTATCCTTTCCTATTATATTTATCAAAATAAAGCAGGCAAAGTAAACAAATCGGAATAATCTTATATAATTTACTGCAAATAATATGTTGAATTATGCACATAAAAAATAAGGTCAAAAATTTTTTGCACCATTATGGACGTAAACTTTCTTTTTTTCGTGTCGATGGTACCTCGCAGGTTTTTTACTCCAGTATGTGGCCACTTCTTAAAAACTTAAACTAATTTTTTTGTTTATACACATTAACTAATTATTTTTATGTATTTATTTACCAATTTATGTACACGGAATGTATACAGAGAATACATAAAATAAAATTTGTACAAAAGCACTACTTATCTCAAAAGAGATCTCTTCCTGAAAGAGGAATGTTTATGTAAAAGAGGCATACAGGCGTCTTCATAAATACGATAAAGGAAGAACAAAATTAAAATTACATATAACTGCACAAACTACAAATAAAAATACGTATATTGCACATATACTAAAATAAATACATGTGTTTATCTAGAAAGAAATATAATACTTATATAATTAATATTAACAATATAAATTAAATTAAGATGAGTACATTACATAATGATCATGTACTCGTCTTTTAAGCTATTGCATAGCTTTTATCGCGGGCCTCTGGCGCGGCAACCGAATCAAGGAATTTCGTAACGAAAATTATAACTAACACTCGTATAATGTCGTTTCAGTTCGGAAGACTTCGGCACTGTGCTTGTGTGCGTGCGACTAGTCGTATTTATTTTATTGTAGATACATTAGGGATAAAGACGTATCAGAGTATGTATGTATGTATTTTTGTATGAGAGACAGAGTCATTATCAAACATACCTGAGAGTGATAAAGTCCACAAATAATAGTCGTAGGTGTCTTTAAGCACACTTTGCGTGGAGTTAACAATTAACGTCGCCATTTTGCTTGATTTTGTTTATCTGAAACAAACAAAGAAAAAATTAGGTAAATCATATTAATAACTACCTTTAAATTTAAAAACTATTGTAACTAGTTTCCAATAAGTGAGTAATGTTTATTTATGAACACACAAACAATTACATACAATAAAAATAAACAAAAAAACTACATTAAATTCTAAGGGTATAATAGAAATCTAAATTAATTTCTAAAAAAGTTGTTTTAACCTATTGCATAGCTTTTATCGCGGGCTTTGAGCGCGGCGACCGAATCAAGAAATTCCATAACGAAAATAAAACCAAACACCCCCCCACTCCGCCTACCATGTAAATTCATCACAAATCACAGCGGCGTGGCGTTGAAAGTCGTGCATCTTCTAACGCCGTTTCAGTTCAGCAGACTTCGGCACGGTGTTTGTGTGCGTGCGACTAGACGTATGCGTGTAGACTAGCTGCTAACTGTTCATAATAAAAAATCCTGAATAACCTACATGTATTGTAATATAATAAAAATATTTTAAACGATATTAACTTCTCATTTATTCCATAAAAGAAAAAATCGGTCACCACGCTCAAAAAGTATAACTTGAATAAATATCAAAGAAAAAACGTTATTTAAAAAAATACTGCATAAATAAAAATAAATAAATAATTATTATTGCATAAGTTGATAAAAATGCTATGCTTACACCGCTTTAATAGCTTTACCGCGGCAGTCCCTGAGTGCCACACTTTTCAATAAAATTTATTGAATAGCGGATTGATTTAGTGTAATTTGTCCTTCCATTTGTCTATACTCTATTTCACATAGCTTTGTGCATAAGACGTCAATCATCTCAGTAAATTTTGTAGACTGTGGCGACCTCTACGGCCACTACGAGTAACTACAATCAAGAGACAACCGACAATATAGTCCACAAGAAGCATATGAGATAGCGCCAGCAGAGTATCCTACATCTCGATCTCAGAGTTCGCCCGATTCGCTGCATATATACAACTTCCGACGATACACCGTAGGAGCCGCGGTTCCCCAGGCGCAACAACATGCCTGGCGGGAAGATCTTCCCTTTGTGGCGGTCGAGCATATCACCTCGCTCCCGCTACAGTGGTGACCCCTGACGTGATTGGAAGCAACCTTCTCCATCATCAGCAGCTAAGCAACCTTCTTCAGCATCATCGAACTCTGTCATCATTGCTCCTCTCTCTCACTCAATATTGGTCAGCAGCAGTCTCACAGCAAGCCAGCGCAACGGGTCAATCTTCAGGTCCATCGCAGCCGACTCACCGAGCTTCCTGGTCCTGACACCAAGCACCCACAACTTACTCGACAACTTCAGCGACCGGCGCATCCCCCGCAGCATAGCACCCTGGATCTGAGGCATCTACTCTCCAGCGTGGCACTCCGGCAGTGGACATCATTCCGGTGCCAACAAGTCGAAAAAAAAAAAAAAACGCTCTACACAGTCTCGACTCACCGCAGACTATGAGCACGCTCAGCACGGTCTCGACTCACCGACTCACCGCAGGCCACGAGCAAGCAATTCACTTCCGACTCACTGGAAGGCTCCCGACTCACTGGGACAGAATCATCTGGCACTTGCAAGCTACGACATGAAGCACAGACTGCACTTGAAAAAGCTATCAGACCTTCAGTCTTGGGAGGGAGTCCTGTGGCGACCTCTACGGCCACTACGAGTAACTACAATCAAGAGACAACCGACAATATAGTCCACAAGAAGCATATGAGATAGCGCCAGCAGAGTATCCTACATCTCGATCTCAGAGTTCGCCCGATTCGCTGCATATATACAACTTCCGATACACCGTAGGAGCCGCGGTTCCCCAGGCGCAACAACATGCCTGGCGGGAAGATCTTCCCTTTGTGGCGGTCGAGCATATCACCTCGCTCCCGCTACAAGACTAAAATCATCCTAAAATCGACAAAATAACAGAGGTCCCACGCACAAAGCTATGTAAAATAGAACATAAATAACCAGCCAAGTGTGATTCGGACACGCGTACGAAGGGTTCCATACCATTATCTTCAAAATATCACGTTTGTTGTATGGAAGCCCCACTTGAATATTTTTTATACTCTAGTTTTAGTACTTATTTGTTGATAGCGGCAAAATAAATACATCATCTGTGGAAATTTCAGCTGTCTAGCTATCACGTTTCATGAGATACAACCTGGTGGCACAGACAGACAGAAAGACTGAAGGACAACGGATTCTTCATTAAGAACCCTATCATTATAGGGTCCCGTTTTTCCACTTTGGGTACGGATCCCTAAAAATCGACCCCGTATGTGTCGATCGTTCATTTACATTCAGTATTATAGACTATTAAATTTTTGACAGATGTTCCACTCCTAAAGCTATGTGAAATGGACGATAAAAAAAACGGCCACCTGCGAGGTGAACTCGCGTGGAGACGGTTCCGTACGATGCCAAGTTTTTAAATAAATACAAAATATCACATTTGAAATCCTCACAGTAAGACGCGAGTTAACTAGTGAGCGTTAGCGTTACTAGCGCTTTCTAGTGGAGAAGTTTACTATTTTTCGTAAGTGAACGTATTATTATATTGAGTTTACCACTTCAATTTCAATTGATAGAATTCTAATGGGTTTTTCTGTAATCTACAAGCAATGAACCATATTTTGTATTTTTTTTTCAAAATTTTAGGCTTTGTAGTTTCGGAGGTCAGATCAATTTTCAGGGAATGGTTAATTTTCGTCTTTTTCATTTATAAAATCTTGACTGTTATTTATATTTATTTTATTTACTACAGTTATTTATGAAGTTTATACAATTTAAATTAAATTTAAACTATGAATAGTTAAATTTAAATTAAAACTAAACAAGTATTAAACTAAATAATATAAAATTGCAAAAAATTTAAAAAAAAATACAAATTATGTAGTCCCACTAAAATATCACCCTTCGGCAGCGTGCCCAAAAGGCTGGCAGCATTGCCACGTTGTATGGCAATTTATTTATTCTTTGAGCCAGGTAGTTACTAGCCTTTTGGTCACGGGATGCCTCAAACAAACATTTTGATATAAATTTCAATATATTATGGGCTGAAGGACCCCACGGACCAAGTTTCTACCCCAAAAAGCTTAAATATGTAGTTTCTCAAATCAAATCAAAATCAAATCAAATCATCTTTATTGTGAAAACAGGTAACAAGAGATCTTAAAATAAATATACAAGTACCACTGTGACCTGTCCTTGATGGACGTTCTCCAATATAATAACAGAGGTCCCACGCACAAAGCTATGTAAAATAGAATATCTACATACTTGCGCCTTTTGAGGCTCTGCTGCAGCTGCTGCTGCGCCAGCCTTTGACTTGGTGACTTGAAGATGGAACGATACGAGGGTATCCACACAAGTAGCATCCCACACTAAGGGCCGTCCCAATCTTCAAGGCACCAAGGTCATCCCGTCCGGCCGCTTGCCATCATCTCTAGCCAGACCATTGGGTTCTAGAGCCGCGGGGATATTAATGGTGGCGAGAGAACGGTGGACAATATTATTGATAGTATTATTACTGTTATTTTAATTTCATTATACTGTAGTGATCTAGTATAGCCCGTGGTTTGTTTCATTACGGGTATGTGCTTTCCACGTTGTATTTTTTTTGTCTATACATTCAATTTGGCCACAATCAAGAATGCAATTTAACATAGGCTCTAAATAAAATCAGATATTTGTATCGCTTGTTGTGGCAAACGAAACATTTCATTTCGTTTGTATTTCGGTTGTAAATTTGTAAATGAATTTTCTAGGTGACGGGTTGAATAGATCTGGCTAGCCCAAATTGAACTGACAAGCGTTATTTTATGCATCGTCTCACATGATGCTGCAGAGACGGATTTTTTATCTTATTTATAAATAAATAATAATACGACGTGGGGAAATGTACGTAATAAATCGAACCACGTATCATACTAGATCTAGAAATGAAATTAAAATTCAATTAGTCTATTTACTAGGTGTAGTGTACACACATACCTAGTAAAAATATAAATATAATCAATAAATAATTAGATATTATTCTGTCGTCTTGGGCAATACCAACGCGGGCCGATAGATGGCAACACGGTGCCGAGCAGTTTGAATGGCGGCCGCATGGCGACAAGACGTTGAGTGTTAGCTGGCAAGATGATAACTAAACGATTAAATACTGCGTGTGTCCTCACGTACAACAGGACACTTCACCAGGCAAATTAAAAAATACCCGCACGACGCCATCTAGTGACGATTAGTGGAACTACATACTCAAACCGACGGTGGTTAGGTGGAATCGATATCCATGGAGCCATCTATTATTTGCCATGTTAATAAAAAAACCCGACTTTCAAGCGTTAACCTCCAATAAATTTTAAACGGCTGAATCGATTTTCATCAAACGTAGCTAAGAACTACCAGAATAGAACAGAACAGAACAGAAGAGAACAGAAAGGTACACACAAACGCCGTGAGTTTACCCTGAAGACGACGGTGACACGATGGTTCCCTTTTCTACAAGAGTATCACCAATTACGGACACACCACCATTAGTCATCGTTTCCAATAGAGCAGCGCGGGCGGCGGCGCGGGAGGCGACACGCGAGGCTACGCTCAGTGTGTTGAGGACAGCGAAACCGTCAGGTCGCCGTCCCTCCTAACAATTGCCCTAATGATGATCGTCTAAACCGATCGAAACTAGTCGGCTTTTCCGACTACACTACGTGAGTAAAACCTTTTTTATATACACGGTGATTTTTCATAGGTTTTAGAGCCGAAGGCCACTTCATATGGATCGTTAGTAAGACTTAATTAGCTCTTCAAAATAAAAATTTCTAAAACAAAAAATGTTGACTAAAACTCGAAATCGTAAGATAAATTAGTAGCACCGGCGCCTAGCAGAGGCAGGCTGTATTTCAAGTTCATCGGGGTTACGTGGCAGTTTTGGACGGGCGTAACTACGTGGTCTCGATCGAAAATCATTTTCGCTACTTTTTTATCTTATGTCATCCACAAATTTGGATTACGTATATGGATAGAGAAATTTATTTACTAAACAATATTTTTTTCCTAAACCAATGAAAAGTCAGCATGTATTTAGTTGATAGGTACACTGAGTTACATGATTAACTTGTACCAGTATACTGGTGGCTCTGTGAGCCGTACACCTCACGAGTTACTCCCAACCCGTTAAAATTTATCGAATAAAAATAATGTTAGGTACATACAATATAAAGTACTATTTGTATTATACGTCTGGGTTTCCCTACAAATTAATGCACGGCAACGTACACTGATTGCAATGGCAAGAAAGTTTCTGTCTGTAACTTGATTTCATGGGGTTCAATACAAAACACAATTATATATATTATATGAATAGCGGTTTCAAACAAACAAAGGCATGGATTAATTGACCTGAGTGTTTAGTCTGGCATTCACATAGTGACATAGTAATTAATTGCCCGTGAATGATACACTGACTTTTAGCAAACAACTTAGAGTGGTTAATAACGCTTAATCTTAAGATTCAAACGTTTATTCAGTAATTAGACCTTTACAAGTACTTTTACAGGTCAATAGGAATAATTTACGTTACGTATAAAGTATGTTAAATTTCATTTATTTTTAAAAGCTACCTGTACCAGAGCTGCGTATACTTATAATATAATACAATGTTGACACATTATAACATGTAATGCCTGCGAACAAGTAAACAAACATAAATTACGTAATAAAAATACTAAGTGGTCAAAAAAACGAAGCCGAGCTGACCAGTTCCTCCCGGCAGCACCCGTTCACGTGTTGACGCATGGATCAGCAATCGTTAAACACAACCATATTAGAGGGAATCCAACGATCTTAAACTAAGCGTGACCTATATACGCTGTAAACTGAACACTTTTACCGTAATGGTGAGCAAGAAAGAGAAAAAAGAATCAAAATAGTGATGGATTGCTAACTGCACCACCTTTTAACATGTTTCGAATTTTCGCCCATTTTTGTGTAAGCTTTTATTGTGCTGCCAAAGTACTTGTTTAGAAAATTGAAGTAAGCCCAAACTCGATGGAGTGGCGTCGTTTTATAACTAACTTCCATCGACCACTTTACGTCTCCATGATTAAGTGCTCGTCAAGACAGATCAAACGAGTCCTACTCTATGAAGTTTTGTTGTTTTATAACTGTCGACCGTGGCGTAGTGGTCACCATGCTAGTTCGCCACCCAGAGGTCCCGAGTTCGATCCCCGGTCAGGGCAAGTTGGAAAATGGCCTTTTTCAAATTGTCCTGGGTCTTGGATGTTTATCTATTTAAATATTTATAATAAAATATGGTATCGTTGAGTTAGTATCCCATAACACAAGTGTCGAACTTACTTTGGGGCTAGCTCAATCAGTGTGATTTGTCCGTATATATAAAAAAAAAAATCTGTTGGCTTCTTAATCGAACCAGTGCATTCACTTCATAATATTGTATTGTCATCCGATTTACTCTGGAAATTGAGTTGCAAGATTTGACCTAAACAAACGTGCATAGAAAATACATTGCAAGTTAAATAAAAGCTTGTTTATTGCGACACAAATAATTTGAACAAAAAATGGCGGACTTCATAGCATTTTTGCACAAATTCCCAGCACGTAGGTTGAACCAAAATGGTGGTTATCGGCGCAGGTACCAGTAATGCACCGACGACTGCCGTGTATACACGTGTCGGGAATTTGTACAAAAATGCTTTGAAGTCCGCCATTTTTGTTCAACTTATTTGTGTCGCATTGTAAGAATTACTGTTGTCACTAGATGACATCGAGCTATCTCAGATATCTTGAAGCTTCTCAAAAAAAATACCAGTTTAAGCTTAACTCGATAAAAGTATTCAATTATTCACCATATGTTGATATTCCAGACAATAATTTGTATATGCAAATAAAGAATCTTACATAAATCAAAAAGCAATTTGTATCTGGGTGATTCATGCACTGTCAAACATTGTTTTTTATAAGAATAATCAATGAAGACGTCGAGATCGAGAATGCAGACTTATTGTTATTTAGATTTCAATCTAGATTCTATCTCGATTGGAGTCTAGGATTTAATTTATTATGTTGTAATCTGTACGCGAAATGAGAGAGGGCGTTATTTGAAATAAATTTAATCATAAATGTAGTGATAATCAAAATTTTGCAGATTGTTAGACCTTTCAATTAATGTATTTACAAACAGAGATTCTTATTAAGTTAATCCATCTAGTTTAAAAACTTATTTGCAAAAGTGGCCGCTTTAAGATAGACTACCTACCAATGATAGTTTCAAAGGTTCTTCATTAAATAATTTAAAAAATGTTTATTGCAAAATGGTCACTCGCAACTTTACAACAAATCAAATAGATAATTTTTCTAAGTGTCAAAAGAAACAATTTCAATAGGTATACATATAACAAAAATAGTCTTATGGCGTATAATAAATCTAAAATCACGTTGGAAATGAATTGATCAACGACAAGTGTCATTATTTTGTGACGTTTTGTTTCGTTAATAGTACTAGCTAATTTATATTTGACTTAGAAATTACTTATTTCAAATGAGAGCGCCAATTCTGCCCTTTCTTCGCTTGAATAGAAATCTGAATTTCTAATAATATGTTGCTACGGCGGCGACATTATTTGAGCTAAATTATTACCTAGATGAACAAAGGACAAGCGAAGCTGTAATGCTGTAGGTTCTGTGTTGTGATATTATTAAATTTCTAGTTACTGAGGATTAGGTAAGTAATAATCCTATTAGTGATCAATTTAATTCATAAGCCTAAGTCTACCCATATTGGAGCAATACACTAAAATCGAATATAATTACACTAAAATCTAAAGTTAAAAACCTAATTTAATTTAAATCTAAATTGAACTAAATTATAAACTTAGTAAGAACTTACCTAGAAAAAAAAAAAAAACTTTTAAACAAAAAACGTCGTGCAGATCATTTCATTTTATTCAAATTTAGAATTTAAATTTAGTTTTTAGTTACATTGACTTATATTATTGTTTTGTTTTGCCAGTTATAATAAAGGAAATATTCAAATAAAAGTAGTAAAGTAGAAAAATACATTTTATTTCCCATTTATTATTTAATTACAATAAAAATATTGTAATAAAATAATAAATGGGACTGTAAGTTGACTCCACTAAGTTTGCTCGTGGCGAACGCTAAGGCTAAGCGTCGCTGAATTCTGCACATAGCCAATAGCCCACTACGTTCATAATTGAGTACTTTCCTGAGTCAAAAATAAATTATTTGCTTGCTAAGAAAATAAAGAGTCACAAAATAATGTCACTTGTCATGTTCATATTAATTTTAAACATGATTATAGATTTATTATTGCAAAAAAACGATTATATGACTTGAGAATACCTTACATATTAATTACGAGCCAGTATACATAATAATAAAGTAAAGATAATGAATTTTTCTGCATACAAATTAGTGACTGCTTGTAAAATTTTTAACGAATAGAAATAGAATTTTCCACAATTTTACTTGTTATCAGAAACTAGTGTTCCATGTTTATAGGACTAGTCAGACCTTTTACCCAGCTAACAGGTCAGCTTTTAAAATTTTCTAATTTCTAAAATGATGCAGTGGTTTTCATTCTGTCCATAGTGTCGGCGTAAAATCTATTTTTAATAGTCGATAGTTTCAATAAAAAAATGCTCAACTTCCGATAGGCCTATCGATAGTATCGATAGCTGTTTTAGAGCAATACTATTGATAACCAACAAAACTATCGATAGTATCGATAGAATCGACTAGGTCTCTGTTTATCCTTACGGTTGGCTGGGAGAGAACGCTTTTAGCGTTAAGTCCGCCAATTGTTAACAATGTTTATTGTGGATCAATAAAGTTTTATAAAAAATAAATAAATAAAATTAATCCTGACGACGAACAAACTATCGATACTATCGATAGTATTGCGTTCCATAAACTATCGATACTATCGATTGACAGTTTATGTATTTTAAAAAGCAATACTATCGATAGTGTCGATAATTTATGTATTACTAGCTGCGCCCCGTGGTGTTACCCGCGGAAAAATAGCCTATGTGTTAATCCAGGGAGTCAACTTCCTGCATGCCAAATTTTATCAAAATTGGTCCAGTCGATTACGCGTGAAGAAGTAACAAACATACAAACACACATAAACTTTCATCTTTATAATATTAGTGTGATGAAAAGCAATAATATCGATAGTTTGTTCGTCGTCAGGATCATACTATCGATAGTATCAGCTACCAAAAGTAGCGTACATTTCATACAGACACATAAACTTTGTCTACCCTGTGCCACCCTAATATAACATCGGATATTAGCTAAAAATGTATTATGCTTGATATGCAGCTGTTCTCGTATCTTGCACTAAAATTGGTGTCCTGTCACAAATATTTGTGCAAGTCACTGGTTACCAACCAATAGTAATAGTATCGGCTATATTTAAACACTGATACTCTATCGATATCGATAGTGGACCATCGAGCGGCAACTCTATCTGTCCCTAGTCTAGACATCGTAAATAAATGATTCAGCAAGACTGTCTATATCTCTGAGAAAGCTACCTCAGGAACATTTGTAAAGCCCTTTCTATTTTGTTTGATACGGGCTAGGCTTTTTGACTTTGACTATGATCCATGCTGATCTGGGAATAAAGAAAGTATCCATCCAGTTGAGTATCCAGGTAATTTTTCCTTCAAGTTTCTGGGATTTTGTTAATGGTCCTTCGAGCCGGATAGTAACCTTTTTACCATCTATACACTAGCCTCCCTCCCTTTCCTGTCCCACTGTACTGATTCCTTTCTCGTCTTTTAAGTTGGCTTTAATAGAAAACACTGTTCAGTTCGATAATATTTTTTTAATACTAAAAATATACTTCTACATCAAACTTTACAGTCGATTTCGATAAAAAATCTATGTGACCACCCAATAAGTATGCCTTTTAAAAACAAAAAAAAAATCTTATTCATACACCTGGACCGTTTTCGATTAATAGGGCAAATTAATTTTTTCTCCTTCTTTTCAAGGTAGCTCAAACAAAAACTGACAGTTTAAGATAATTATGGTATATACTCATTAAAAAGTTTTAAGTAAGTTTTGACGACCTCTGTAGTCTAGCGGTCATCATAACGGTGGTCTCGGGTTCAATCCCCGGTTAGGGCAAGATGTAAATGATCTTTTTCAGTTTGACCTGGGTCCTGGATGTTAACCGCAGGGAGGGAATCTAAGTATATATATGTATTTGTAATATATTGTTTGTTTTTCGTGTTTGTAAAATATAATATCGTTGAGTTAGTATTCCATGACACAAGTTTTGAACTAACTTTGGGTCTAGCTCAATATAAAAATAAAAATATTTTATTGTCTTTAGATCTATAATTATTAGTAGAGTATCAAGATTTACAGAAGGCGTATGATGTTCATGTGGATGAAGTCTCAGTATCCGCTAGTCTTTTAATGTGCGGCCGGGCGTATATTTAAAAGTAGGACATTGACAATTACTTTCTCACCTCATACCTACATAACATAAAATGTTAAGCCCCATCACAATTGACTACTAAAAGTACGCCTACTATAAAGTCACTGAATGCTTCTAGTTTAGTAGCCTTTGTTTTCGACACTCTACTATAATATTGGTAATAACATTTTGATCTTGACCTATTTTCTCCGAAACTCAAGAGTACTGTACTCTTGAGTTTCTTGTATTCTATTATTACATAACATAAAATTAAACCGGCCAAGTGGGAGTGGGACTCGCGCACGAAGGGTTCCGTATCTAAAAAAAGTCACGTTTGTTGTATGGGAGCTTCTTTTAATATTTGATTCTGTTTTTAATATTTGTTGCTGGTGGGATCCTCTTATATCTATATCCATAAGTAATTATAATATGGTTTGTCATAAGAACTTTGTGAAAACTTTTTTATCATAATAATTGTTTCACATAATGTGATTTGTAATAATGGTTCTGTAGCCATAATCATAGTATTGTTTTTTTTACATATTGTATTGTTTTTTCATAAAATGGTTTCTAAAAATGGTTTTGTTATAACTCTTCTGGTCATAATCATAGTTTATCATAATGTCTTTTGTTCATAATCACGCTTACCTATGTGGCAGAACAGCCGCCAACAGCAGACTCGTTATTGCAGAGAGTCATGTTGACCACCCAGATTATGTAGGCTATGGTGCGGCGAGATATATAATTGGAGGCAGTATATCCGCGAACAGTGCTCTTGCAGAGTCATGTAGACCATACAGGTCAGGTAGCGGTGGGGGTAGCCCAATAATTAGATGATTTTGTGGCCCATTTTATAATTTCATTAACAGTTATGTTAAATTGAATTGTATATTCATTTACATAATGAGTAATTACTTTATTATAAAATTATATTAACACTATAACTACTAATGTCAATGTGTACTTATGATAAATATACTTAGTTTATGCTTAAAATTATGATAAACAAAATTATATAAAAATTCGTTGTTATTATGTATAAAAGAATTATTTCAAACTTTATATGACAAATATTTTTATGAGAATCATTAGAGACCCTTTGTTATTATAGCGGCAATAGAAATACATTATTTGTGAAAATTTTAACTGCCTTGCTACCTTGGTTCATGAATTAAAGACAGACAGCGGAGTCGTAGCAATAGGGTCCCGTTCGAAGTTCAGATCTTGATCATCTCGGAAGCATAAATATATCGGTAAATACACACAAAATACCAGACAATAAAATTACAAATTTATTGACGTCTAAAGTCATAACTCAAGTGTTCCGGAATGTGAAAATTTCAGGGCAAATGTATAGATATTATAGAGGTAATAATATATTATCTACTAAACGACCATGAGAAATAAATAAATTAAATGTTCATACACTATCACGTGATTATCTATCTTCTATCTAAATATATATATAACTCAAAGGTGACTGACTGACTGACATAGTGATCTATCAACGCACAGCCACTGGACGGATCGGGCTGAAATTTGGCATGCAGGTAGATGTTATGACGTAGGCATCCGCTAAGAAAGGATTTTGATCAATTCTACCCCCAAGGGGATAAAATAGGGGATGAAAGTTTGTATGAAACTTTGTCAATTTTAAACCGATCGGGCTGAGACTTTGCATGCATAAAGCTACTATGAAGTAGGCATCCCCTAAGAAAGGATTTTGATAAATTCTACCCCTACGCGAGCGAAGCAATTTATTCATTTCATTTCTATTTATTTATACAATATATAAATAATGAATGATGATGGTGAAAATGAAATATACACTATTTTAGAAGATGAGAGTGTACTTTTCTTTTATAAGAAAATTTAGTTAACAATGTCCTTGATGTCAACGAGGTAGTATAGCATTTTACTGTTCTCATCAGACGGAGCCCTGAGCCGCAAGATCCAAAGGCACTTTTAACGTGATAGCAGGCGAGAAGGTGGAAATATTGATGGGCTCTAGCCACCTCGCCTATCAATTTGATTTGCAGTTCATTTGATTTGTCCGTATACAAAGTGGAAGGAACATACCCTTAATAAAATCTATATAGTATCTATAGTATAATGAAATTAAGATATTAGTCAAAAATTAATTGAAAAAGTCGGCATGCCCATTAAAAAGGGTCCAGCCGAACGGCTGTTTGTATGGAAATGTCGATTTTTTTTTAATTTTTGACTCTTGTTTCATTATACTAGATGTAATGATGTTGTACAGCCTGTGGTTCGATTTTTTTCGGGTATCTCTCTTCTACGTTTTATAGTATAGTGAAATTAAAATAACAGTCAAAAAATAAAAAAATAAAATTCTAAAATTCCATATAAATATGCGGGCTATTTATATGGAATTTTAGAATTTTTGTATTGAAATGCCGATTTTTTGTTTTGTGTTTTGCCTGTTATATTAATTTTATTATACTATAGTGATTATTGACCGTGGTTCGATTTATTACAGGTATCTCCTTTCCACGATGTGTATTTACATTTATTAATTTATACAATATGTAACAAAAACCCTGTCCGATCCTTGTAGCAGCGACTCAGACCGTCAATATGAACAATTTTTTCAATGGGACCATGACCATACTTGAAACTCAACAACAAAAGAAAAAAATCAACATTTTCATACGAATTGCCAGGCCGGCCAAACACTTTTGTATGAAAATGTCGGACTTTTTTCCAAGTTTCAAGCATTGGTCCAATAGGAAAAGTTGTCCATATTGACGGTCTGACTTGCTCCTACAAGGATCGGAAAGGGTTTTTGTTACATATTGTATATATTTATATTCCGTCAATTCCTCCTATCAGTTTCTACGATCTGCGCGGAAAGCAAAGCAGCTGCTACATTCTAAGTTCCTTTCTCCCAGACCAGCGTTAAAGAGAAATAAACAAACTAACTTAAAATGTTCATAACCCTACAAAACCAAGATGGACGAACGTGCCTCACTACCGAATGAATGGGTCCGTAGAAAGTGAAACGAGCTGACGAAAAGCAAAATTGTACATTTGAATGAAAGAGAAGGGAATAAAATATGACTCACGTATCATGGTTGCCCCTCAACCATGATACGTGAGTCATATTTTACTACATGAATTTTTAGGGGGCCAGTGCTGCCTCCATTTCAAATAAATCATTTGAAAAGACACGGAGACATCATTTAAAATTTTGTCTTGACCAGGCACTAGAATGACCCTTCAAACTATTTTATTAACTACTGTTTACAGTTTAAAGTGAGAACGTAAAGCTTTTCTACGCACAATTGCGAAAAACGGCCACTTTTGGCGTATGTGCGTAGAAAAGCGAAAACTTTAAACTGTAAACAGTAGTTCATAATACAGTTTGAAGGGTTGTCAAGACAAAATTTTAGATGATGTCTCCGTTTTCTACCAATTGATTTATTTCAAATGGGGGCAGCACTGGACCCCGGAAAATTCAGGTAGCCCCTTAATAATATATCTCTGAGAATGTTTCCGTGCCTCTATGGTTCAGTGGTCAAGGCATTCGCCTTGTATTCGGCCTCAAATGCGAATCCCACTGGGAAGCATACTTTGTGAAGAGTTGCTTCCAGTCTAGTAAGGATATTGCAGGCTTTAATCACCTGAATATTCGAAAAGAAAGATGAGCGTTTGTTTTGGTCTTCCCTTTGGGTTGCGAAGGTCAGAAGGCAAACGCTCTTTGTAAAAACCAGTACCTCGTCAAAAGGGCTCTGAAGCGTTACCGCTGAGGATGCAACTTAGAAGGATTTCCGTGCATTTAAGGCTCAGTTCTCTACGGCTTTCCTTTAACTTCAACTTTAAAGTGTCAACTTGTAATTATATGTACGGTACATATAAGTACAGGTTGACCTTTTAAAGTTGAAGTAAGAACAACATGAACCCTTATAGCATTGCGATATAAAGCAATGGAACGGCATGCGGATTTTAACTAACAATGGTAAAATTAGTATATATAGTATAAAAATTTAATTGCTTTTTATTGATATCTTATAAATTATATTTGTTTGTCTTTATTTTTAAAAATATAGCAATATATCATCATCGTCAGCTCTCAACAACCCACTGCTACCAATAAGCCTGCCTTTGCCTGCACCATTGAATCCTATCCCTAGCCATGCAGATTTTACCAACAATCCGTTTGATATCATCGACCTACCTAGCTGCCGGACGCAACACTCCGTTTTCCATTCCACTCGGTGATAGCCTTACTCCCCCTTCCGACGTTCATTCTACCCAGGTGTCCTGCCCAGTTCCATTTAAGGTTCGCAACCCTAGAGAGCACGTCGTGAACTTTCGTCAGACGCCGGATCTCCACATTGCGAACTCTGTCTTGCAATTTGATACCAAGCATGTCTCTTATTTTAACAAATATATCTTTCCTCACAAATAAATAGATACACGCCTTTTCTATCATAAAAACACACTTAATATCCTTTGATGTGTTTCTTATAATAAAATATTAGGTACCTACAGTAAATATATTAATAAAATTGAAATAGTTAAGGACAAATCACACTGATTGAGCTAGCCCCAAGGCAAGTTTACTGTGTGGATAGTAACTCAACGATACCTTATTTTGTGATAGATATACAATATGTAACAAAAACCCTGACTGATCCTTGTAGAAGCAACTCAGACCGTCAATATGAACCACTTTTCCTATGGGACCAACGCTTGAAACTGGAAGAAACATACGACATTTTCATATATATTGCCGGGTCGGACGAACAGTTTTGTATGAAAATGTCGATTTTTTTCGAGTTCCAAGCATTGGTCCCATGCTTGGAACTCGAAAAATTGTTCATATTGACGGTCTGAGTTGCTTCTACCAGGATCGGACAGGGTTTTTGTTACATATTGTATAAACATTCACCTCCGTGAAATAAATAGATTGACTTTTTTTATTAAGATGTACTTACATCTTTTTTTTTCATTACATAACTATTTCGAGTTAAAATTAACATATCATTATATTCATACTCACAACATTATTATATCACTTCTACCTTTTAAAAGAGCAATCACTTCGCTTTTTGGTTACATGTTCAACTTTTGGTTTAAGTATAGTAAGTAACCTTTAGGTAACATTTACGCAACATGTTTCTTATTATGTGAACACACACCAATTATTTTTTTGGTCCGGTCGATATTTTAGCTAGCGATATGATTTTTCAATAATTTGTAAATTTACAACGTTTAACTGAAAGGGGGGTATTAATCCGAAAGGGATAAACATACTTATCAATGTGAACAACTTTTACTATGGGACCATCGATGAAATCGTAATAAAAACGACGGGTTGCACTCCGGGAGTGCCGGCAGAAGTGAAAACTTGAATATTAACGTTGTGCATTTTTGATATTTTGGAATGGTTAGGGAATAATTTTGCACGAATTGCTTTAATTATCAGTATAAAAGTACTATCATTTATGTGGTAGAATACAATATTTATTTATTTACAGCGTGCCCTGCGCCCTGCGCCGCCTAAACGAAACAGCAGGCGCAGGCATTTTCGCAACGCCGTAGAAAGAGAGGGGGATACTTCCTCTCCTACGCCACGCCGGCTATCTACTCTCCATCCGTCTTACGAATTTTCGATCAGGTCGCGTGTCCTGACGCGAGTTTAACATTTTTTACCCATTACAAAAAAAGTGTACAACGCCGCTAAAGAAGTTTTCACTTCAAAAATCTGCGCTTCCATATTGCGCACGGTAGGTATTTAATTTTGTATGTAGGAAAAAGTTTTTTTTACGATTTCTGAGATGGTCCCATAGTAAAAGTTGTTCACATTGATTAGTATGTTTACTCCCTTTCGGGTTGATACCACCTTTCGTTACACGTTGTATAAAGATAACTTGGAAATAATAATTTAGTACATATACATTTCTAAAATACCAATGACTAGGTATGTCAGTGACAAGAGGGCTGGCTCATTACGCGCAGAGGATTGCAGTAGCTATTCAGCGCGGGAATGCAGCCAGTGTTCTTGGCACCATGCCACATGAACCATATTTAGATTTTTAATTTAGTTTTTTATTTAGACTATATACAATGTGTATTTTTTATACTTGATCAAACGAAATGTGCCAATATAAGACGAAATATTATCGATTTATATCGATAATAACCGGAAAAAAAATCGTTATTAACACTAAAATATTTTTTTTGTGAATGTTGTGTTTCGATTTTTATTTTTTTCTCTTTATGTTAATAGCGTATTTTTTTAAAAAGTGGTATCATTTGTAAGCTACAAAGTTTAAAAACCTAAGAAAGTAAAAAGTAATTTACAATACCAAACAGGAAATTAGTTAAAAAATAATTAATGAAAAAATTAAAATGAAAAGATATTTTTTTCCATTTTTTTATAGATAATATTTCGTCTAATACACGCACACTTCGTTTAGTCAAGTATAAAAAATACACGTTGTATTAATTAGTTTTAGATACATTTATTTCCAGTTTAAATCAATTAAAATAAAGGTGAATTTAATAATCCTGTCGGGAAATGTTAGACATTTTCGTGGCGTAAAAACGGAGAAATTGCTTAAACAAAGTTAAAGTCAATTATTAATTAGTCTTTGGGCTAAACACGAAAAGCTTTTTCAGGGTTCCTAGGGGCTACATGAATTTTACGGGGTCCAGTGCTGCCCCCATTTCAAATAAATCATTTGAAAAGAAATGGAGACATCATTTAAAATTCTGTCTTGATCAGACCCTAGATAACCCTTCAAACTATTTTATGAAATACTGTCTACAGTTTAAAGTGAAAACGTGAAGCTTTTCTACGCACAATTGCGAAAAACGGCCACATTTGGCGTATGATTTCAAATGGGGGCAGCACTGGACCCCGGAAAATTCAGGTAGCCCCTTAATGGGTCGCTTAATTTCAGTGTTTATTTTATTTTAACAGCAGTGAAAGCCTGTTTGATCTTGTACAAGGGTTTGAATCTCACTGATGATAAAATTTATGAGTTTCTATGATAGTAGTAGATAATATAAAACTTATTGCCCGTGCTCCTGTCTTTTTCATATTGAATGTGTTATAGGTAACACTGGTATCAGATTCCTGTCTTCTAGTGACAACACGCATCCATCACACACTGGTTAACTAGTAGGAGTATGTTTTCCTTTACCGAAGCAAGTGATGATAGTTGAAAATGACCATACATGTGTACAAACTCAGAGATACACTGCCATCATAAGCAGAAGTGCGACATCTAACAAATGTATTACAGAGATAATGAGCCAAACGAATCGATTCAAAATGTAGGTATTATTAGGTATATTTACCTGTAATTTTTTTACTGGTAGCAAGTATGGTATCAAATAGATTATAATTAAATAAGCTTTGTTTTAGTTTTACTATACAATTAAAAAAAGCTGTGGGCAAATAAAGCAGATGCCGCGTTTTTGCTATGTTAAGTATGTTTGAATCGTTGGTGGAAATCCAGTTAATATGTTACATCTACACTGTAATTAAATTAGTAAAAGATAATTTTAATAAATAAAAAGACTTACTAGTATTAAACATATTGTTTATTTTTAAAAATAAGTATTTGGTAAGTTTTGATGGAGTGAAAACTATATAGAGTAATCACATGTGTGAATAAAAAAGTTAAGGAACATCATTATTTATTTCTGTCTTTGTGTCTTAGCTCTTTTATTAAGTTCTATTATTAATTTATTAGTTCAGGCAAGGCTCTCCAGAATGGTTTTCTATTTTCTGGCAAAATGTTGTTTAAGACGTGGAGTCTATTTTTTTTTGCCTTCAAAAATCCGTCAGGTCTTTGCTTAGCAATTGGAAAGGTCATCCCACGTTTTTTCATAGCAGAAGCTTTTAAAAGATTAAGAGTTTTATATTATTCGTTTTTTTTGTATGTTTTTTTTTATATTTTAGGATGTAGTCTCCTCTTTCAGCTTATATATAATATAAACAATATCTGCAAGAAGTGGACGATCTTTTTCTTTCAGCTTATTGCTAGATGTTAAATCATTCCAGTTTAGAAAATCTGTGTATGCCATTTATTTGACAACAATGTCATAGCCTTTGTCAGCACTTTGAAATGCTTAAATGAAATCATTGAAGTCATAGGCTTTTCCCTATCCTTTTTAGAGACATTTCTATCTGATGATGACTCAAAATAGTGAATTGTAATTGTCTCAATTTATGATATCTGAATTGATAATAAAAAACCTACCTAAACTTTATCCATGTCTTATTAATATTAGTTGATTTAGTGGCGTAATGGTCAACACGCTAAATAGTTTGCCCATTCGGTTCTGGGTTCGATCCCCAGCCAGGGCTAGTTGGAAAATAGCCTTTTTAAATTGTCCAGGGTCTTGGGTCTTTATCTTCATATGTATTTGTTACATATAAAATATAGTGTCGTTGAGTTGTATGCCATAAGTAAACTAGCTTTAACCCGCGACTTCGTCCGCGAAGAAGTTGAAAATGTTTCTAATAAGATGTTTTATTGGCTTTTTACCGTTTATTTCCCGTTCCCATTACCGCATTTGCTAGAGCAAAAGAGAGCAAGTCTTTTTATCTCAATTTTTTTTATCTCTTACTCAAAAAATGAAGAAGTTTCATAATAGATAATATAAATTTGCATTACCTAATGCACCATCATCATCATCCTCACGTATTCCCGGTTGCATCCTCAGCAGTAACGCTTCAGAGCCCGGGGTCCGCTACCTAACCAAGGAGATTTGACGAGGTTACTGGTTTTTACACAGAGCGACTGCCGTCTGACCTCCACAACCCAAAGGACAAACCAGGAACCAATCCTTGGATAGTTTGATGATCAAACGCTAGGTGGCGTTCGGGACCCACAGTTTTACGTGCCTTCCGAAACACGGAATCATCTTACTTTTCGGATAATCAGGTGATTCAAGCCTGCAATATCCTATCCAGACTGGAAACAACTTTTCACAAAGTATGCTTCCCAGTGGGAATCGAACCCATGACCTCCGGGTCACAAGGCGAACGTCTTGACCACTGGACCACGGAGGCAGTCAAAGATTATTGATCATTACCTAATGCACCCCCGGGGATAAATGTTTTATTTAATCCAATTTATGGATTTTTTCTATTAACCACTAATTCAAAAGTGTCACTTTAAAGTTACAAAGTTTCATACAAACTGACAACCCCTATTTCACCCCCTTAGGGATGGAATTTCCAAAAATCCATTCTTGGCGGACGTCTCCTAGGCTAAGTAGTTTATTGTCATTTAATTTTGTCATATCCTTCTATTTGTTTCTACTCTTCCGAGTCACCATCTTTTACATACTAATGCTTTCTTCTACATCTTTATTTTTTCGATCCTGTCAGTAACTTCTACGTGTTCATTTCTTTTCAATTGTTAATAAAAAAAATTATTTATATAATAATCGAAAAGAAATAGACACGTATTTTTTGTTTAACAAAATTGTAATAATTCTCAAAGATGCAGAAAATCTTAGTTGGTAACATAATTGAATATTACATCATTGACCTAAAAAAAAAATTTATAAAATGTCCTTTTTAATTAAGTACAAATATTTTAAGGGGTTATTCAGTCCATCACTTTGAACAACTTTTCCCAATAAATGTATATCGAAATACGAAAAAAAATATTTAGGTTCTCATACAGATCGAAGTAGTCACGTGATATCGTTACTATGAAAAATGCAAAAAAATTATTCGTATTTCCATATATATTTATTGGGAAAAGTTGTTCAAAATGATGGACTGAATCACCTCTTAAAATATTTGTACTTAATTAAAAAGGACATTGTATATAAAGGCTAGACGTTATGCGAAATTTCAATGCGCTGTATCTTTGTAATGTTTCTTAATCAGGGAAGAGAAACATACGTGTACAATATTTTTTTGACACTGCACCTAATGAGTGCTTACTGAACTAAGTCATAATTCTCCCGTATTCCCGGTTGCATCTTCAGCGGTAACGCTTTAGAGCTCGGGGTCCGCTACCTAGGTGCTTACTTAGGTGTTTGATGAAGTTACTATGGTTTTTACACAGAGCGACTGCCTTCTGACCTTTGCAACTCAAAGGGTGGACCAGAACCAATCCTAGGATAGATTTGCGAAACGCTAGATGGCGACCCACAGTTTTGTACATGCCTTCCGTAACATGGAAATATAATAGCAATACTCAGGTGATTTAAGCCTACAATATCTTACCCAGTCTGGAAATAATTTTCACAAAGTATGCTTCCGAGTGGGATTCGAGCCCACGACCCCCATCCGACGAGTGTTACTGAACAAAAATGTTGGCCAAAAATGTTTTTCCAGATGCCTGATTGAAGACAGCAGAAACCTTCTACTTAGTAACAAAGTACATCTTAAAATATGCACGCTACCAACATAAAAGAAAATAAACGCTAATAACTAAAAGTGATGCGTTTACGACAAACATAATCGCACAAATTGCTTTTAGCACAGCTTTTAGTACAACTGACAGTAACAATTCTATTCATAGACATCATTTATTACTTGACTGACAAGTAAGATGCGAAATCTTCAGCTAAGTAAGGTGTTGAAAGGAGAAATCACACTTATGATGACCTTCGAGGCGTAGTGGATGCCACGCTATTTATATTATATATATTTTCAATGTATACACACTGTACAGTATGGCTAAAATATAGGGGTTGAAAAACTCAAAAGTACCATGTTTATTAAAGAAAACTTAAATAACAAAAAGAAATTTAAGTTTTCAAGTAAAATAAATAATTGGCCAAGTGCGTGTCGTGCCCCGCCCAGTCTAGGGTTTCGTAGTTACGAATGTCAACTTTGAGTTCATGCCACTAAAAACGTCTTAAAACTAATTTTCTATTGAATTCGTATGAAATTTTCCTTTTCCCGAGTACATTTTATAAGTTGATCGCTTATAACTTTTTAATTTGTAAACTCTACTTAGCTCTGATAGTTTCCCTTTAAATTTCGTTATTACTACAGCTGTGAATTGGGGGGGGGGGGGGGGCTACTTGACTCAAACAAAATTTTCACATGAAAACCTAATATTTTAGAAATGGATCCCTCAATCTAAATACGGTGTTCACAAGCTCATTTTTGAAATACCTATTCAACAATCCCGCACACGGTTGGTTAGTTTAGGAAAAAAAATTGACTTTTGACTTTACTTGTATGGGAGCTACCTTAAAAAAATAGTTTAAATATTTTTTTACCACTTTTCCGTATAATTAATATACATATCTATACCAAAACTTTCTAGTACTTATAGTCGCTGAGTAAAACCGCGGAAGGACAGACAGACAGACAGACATGGCGAAACTATAAGGGTTCCTTGTTTACTACGGAACCTTAAAAACGTCGTGCAGATCATTGCCCTGCGGTAGAGTGTCACGTTGAATGGAAATGCTTATTAATTGGGCGAAGTAATAAAGAAGACCAGCTTTTGATTAAAGAATTTATTTTATGAGTTTATGGCCCCCACGGACCTAACATCCCAACCCCAAACGGCTCAACCATGAAGCCGTTCCCTAGACATTCATACTTGCGCCGTTTTAGGGTTTCCGTAGTGGCTGCAGCTGCGCCAGCCTTGGAGCTTGTACCGTAAAGAGAGGCCACCAGGGTGTCGACACACGTAGCGTCTCACACCAACGGCTTTTCCAACTTCCACGGCACAAGCGTCATACCATACAGTAATGAGCCATACCATACAGTAATAAGCCACACCACATAGTAATAAGCCCACCTTCGTATCGCTTTGCCGACCACACCCTTGGAACTGGTAGAATTATCAGCGTCGCAGCTCGACCAGCCCGTCTGTGGCATCATGCTAGGTCAGGACCTTTTCCCTATCTCGGTCACATCTCAGTACAAAAGCACTACACTACCACTATTAATAATATACTAGTTTATGTTTAATCATTATGTCCTTTACTCATGTAGCATGTATATTTTGTGGTCTTTTAGTGAAGAAAGATTTTATCTATCTAGTCCGCCGTTCATAGGTTCCGGGTTCGATCCCTGGTCGGGGCAAGTTGGAAAATGGCTGTTTGTTTATCTATACAGGGTTACTTTTTACCCACTTATCAAATATTTGGAGCAAGATCAGTCCATGATACTGAACTATTTTCTATAAAAAAAGTTATTCAAAATTGATAAAAAAATAAACGTCCTCCGATACAAAAAATACTTTCTTCATTTTTCATTGTTTTTATGGAAAGTAGTTCAGTTACAAGGACAGGACTTTCTCCAAAATTTGGCTGATTGGTGGGAAAAAAGTCATGTTTTGTGTATATTCTGTGTACCCTAGATGGCATAATTTTTGTAATTTTGTTTATAAATGCTTGAATAATAGATACAATAATTGGGTATTTTCCTTTGTCAAAAATAAATTATTTTGTACTGATAAGAAAATTATACTTCGCGAAATAATGTCACTTGTCTTTGAACCATCCATTTTAACGTGATTTTTGATTTATTATGGCAGAAAAACTGATAATAGAAGCACTATTTGACTCCGAGAAACTATGATGTCATCTGACTGTATTTCATACAAATCCCAAACATATTACTATTATTACATACACTTTACATTATTACTTTAAATGGATAACTTCATAAAGCCGTGTTTGCATTGTCTTTGAATAAATTAAATGAAGCGCCAACCTAGTAGGCTTGTTTTATTATTTACTTATTTTTATTTTTATGTTGCTTTGTACGGTATCCTCGGAAGACCAGCGTTGTGGCCCTGCCATGACACCATGCTGAGAGGCCTTTTTGATATAGCCACAAATTGTATGTGTATTTGTAACAACTGTGTCATTTTATTACCTTCAATGTGATATATCAAATAAACAATTTTTCTTTCTTTCTTTCTTTTCTTTAAAATGATTTTTTTTTAAGTTTATAAAAAAGTATCTGATTTGATTTGTTGGGAAATAGCGGATTGTTTCAACTAATTGTAAAATGCATAAAAATTAAACATTTCTCGTACGAAAGTAAAACATATACAAATTCTAAAATTGTAACTTCATTACGTATTCACTTTGCTATGAAACATTTAAAAGTTGTGCTGCATATACTCAACCTATACGTATGTGAGAAAAGGTTTAAGAATATTCATTCATATCCTTTCTACCTATTGTAGTACTGCTACCGAGCCAAGGAGCCAATTTCCGGCTTATTCTTTCCAATTTGTAAGGTTTCCTTTTCTCGAGACATTTTTTCCTTAATTACGTCTTTTCCTAGGTTCCTTCTTAAGTGAAAAACGCTAATGCGTCGTAAGACTTAAAAATAATACGCCTATTTAGAAGAATTCCAAAACTAGAACCTATTCCATTAACAGGTTTTGCCCACTAACGAATCGTTTTGACCTAATATTTATTTAGTATCCAGAAGAATATGTTTTTATATTTCCACTGTGGTTTGCCTTTAGTCTTTGTGTGTTTACTTAGGTCTTTTTCATCTACGGCCCTAGACCTTAGACGGCCTACCACAAAAAGTATAGGAATGTATTTTAACTCAATGTTTAGTCTACTTATATTAATTCTGTAATTTAGTGATGCCCTCGATAGCAAAAGTCCGTCAATGGTAATAATATCGATAGGATAAAACGTTTTCGTTTATTAAAATGCATAAAACACATAATACTTTGATTACTTGTCTACAGTGTTAAAAACACTTTAATGCTTGTTTGACAAATTTGAAAAATTAACCAAACATTTTTTAACTTTGAACTCCTCAAATATTTTTGGTCGGCAGTAATTCCCAATAATACTTACTTTATAAATAGTTATATCATTAGAAACGAGATCAATTATATCGATTGTAATAAAAAAGAAAGATTATTAAGTCTTAATACATCGGCCATATTAAAAGAGGTTACAAAATATACACATATTATAACAAATCAAACTAAATGACATGATATTATTAAAAGTAACGTGAAATAACATAACTAAATAGTCGGAAAATGCCGACTAGTTTCGATCGGTTGAGGACAGCGAAACCGTCGCTGATGATGATCGTTTAAACCGATCGAAACTAGTCGGCCTTTTCCGACTACACTACGTGAGTAATACGATTTTTAAATATTTAGTTAAATGACATGAAATTAAATTCAACTCAAAGCTATATTTTAAATTAAAACTAATACAAAAAACAAAAAGTTAATACTTTCCTAGCAAAATTATTAACATTATCTAAATCCTAAAACGTTTTTGGAATCGCTATTGAAATTTATCGAAACAATCAATAGATCAGCATCACTATGTGTTGGAGCTATATTAGAGCAGATCTTTTGCAATATTTTTTATGCAAGAAACAATTAGTTTCTGTCAAATTAATGAACACGTGTAATAGCTTGGCGATAATTTATTATTAACTGAATTTGTTGAGCCAAGACATCAGCTAGACTAACTGATTAATCATGTACTTTTTCTTGGCCTGGACGGACTGACGGTGTCCAGCTGAAATAAAATAAACTTTAATGGAAATAAATTGGCTAAATTGTCCATTAATTTCAATTAAGTCCAAATTAGAATAGAAAATTTATAATGTCTAACAAAATATACTGAAAGTATGGAATAAAAAAATATACAATAAAAAATATACAGAGATTTCTTCAGAATGATTAATAAGAGGTCAGAATTTTATGCACACGGCGGCTCCATGATTTATCATCAAACGAACTTACCTTAAGTGAAGCTTGATAGATTTAAGTTATTATTTGATTGAAGTCCCACCCACTCAAGGAGATAGTGTTATTTCCTCCCACTAAGGAAATGCCATGACTTTCATACTGTATTGTATAGGAAACCAAAATTATCTATTTTTTACTATTGTAAAAATATATCTAGTTTTCACAGTCAAAATTAAAATCAAATACAAATACGTATTACAAAATAAGTCAAACACAAAATTAATAAATAAATATATAGGGTCAAATTACACTGATTGAGCTAGCCCCAAAGTAAGTTCGAGACTTGTGTTTTGGGATACTAAGTTACTAACTCAACGATAATATATTTTACAACATATACATATATAGATAAACATCCAAGACCCAGGACAATTTGAAAAAGACCATTTTCCAACTTGCCCTGGTTGGGGATCGAACTCAGAACCTCCAGATTGGCGGTCTAGCGTGTTGACCATTACGCCACAGAGGTCGTCAAAAATAATAAAATATCAAACGTTTGCTAAACCTATTTTAGTAAAAATATTTTTTGTCTCGCTCTCACTATGTCAAATATTGAAAAGAGAGATAACGGTTAAAATATATACTTTTAACTGACTTTAAAAATAAAGGAGCAGGTTATCGATTCGCCGCGATCTTTTATTTGTTTTTTTTTTATGTATGTTCACTGATTATTTGAAAACGACAGAACTGATTCCATTTTTTTTTTATAGGGTATAGCTGTCAGTTGGTCCCATAAAAAGTCTATTAAAATCGTTTTTGTAGTTTGGGGGCGCAGTCGGTATTTGGTTCTGAAAAATAAAAATAACTTATATTGTTTTTATTGAGTTACCGTAGAGTTGACTAAGGAAAGAAATTTCGAAGCAAGATTTTTTTTTTATATTCCCTTTTCTATATTTGGTATTTGACTCAATGTTTTTCTGATTCATATCAAAAAGTAACAGCATATAAAACCGCAAATAAAAATAGTTATTTTAATCCGCTCAAAGTTAAGCAAGTTGTAAGTGCTTTAAATCCGGTGGAAGGGGAAACTGTTATGTAACAGAAAAAGGATGCACATACACCCGCGTGACGTCACTGCCATTAGGTTACGCGTGTACGAAGGAGATAGCGAAATGTCCCCACCACGCTCGCATTCTTCTTCATACTGTATAAACGTAAATTTTTCGGGGTCCAGTGCTGCCAAAAAAGCCGTTTTTAGCAAATCTGTGAAGACAAGCTTCACGTTCTCTCTTTAATTAAACTCTAAACAGTAGTTCATAAAATAGCTTTAATAACCAATTTACTTGTTTTTTTCGTTAAAATACTTTTTGTTAGTGGCATTAAATTTGTTGTTCGTTCTTATATAATTGTCGGATTTTGTTTGTCCAAAAGTAGCGAAACAAACTTAGTCGAAAAGCCTATATTGAGAAAAAGTCGATTTAGTTAATACGAATAAGTAAAAATTTAAAAATATAAGATTTTTTCAAAAAATCAATGTTAGGGTTCAGTACCAAAAAAGAAAAAAACGGAACCCTTATAGGATCACTTTGTTATCCATCCGTCCGTCTGTTTGTCTGTCAAGACTCGTTTTCTTTGGAACGTGTAGAGGTAGTAAGCTGGAATTTATACCAAATACTCAAGTCTACTATCCCTTAGAGCTGTGAAAAAATCAAACTTCTAAACTAAAGCAATCAAAAGATACAGCCGTTTATGCCGCAAATTTCCACACTCGCAAGGGAATCAAAACTTACAGGGTAATTCCCGTGTACTCAGAATCTTGAAATTTGGTACGAAGCAACGTCTTATATAGCATAGATAAAGGAACAGTAGAAAAAACCGTAAATTTTTAGTTACATCATATAATAAAAATAATTTTAATAATTTTAAACTTACTATTCCCACGGAACCACCGACTCGCACTTGGCCGGTTTTTTTCGTGTGTTCCTTAAAGTTCTCTTTATGAAACAACTTGCACAATAATATTTTTCAATTCTTGACCTCCTATTCAAAATAACCAGTCAGCTGATCAGAGTTTGTATGGGAAGCAAAAAAATATTTTTCCTTGGGTTCTTTGGGGTTGTGTTCCTTTGGGAAAACTGTTCAGTATCATAGATTGAATTCGCCCTTAAAAAAGTTCTAGAATATTTCGTCAGACGTTATATTTATAACGTTAAAAACAATAACAATGTTATAAATGAGTAAATTTCCAATAACATTTCTTTCGTTCGTGAATGACATTATATACCGCTAGGGAATCAAAAAGAAAATTTAACATTTAGCAATCATTTTATCAATTCTGTTCTAATATTACTTTTTATTACATTTTCAGTAGGTTTATTTAACAAATAATACAATGTTCTAATATTATTACATAAATGATTAAAATTATTATGTTGGTACGCTTTTCAGCCACGGGTTTATGGGGCCAACACAAACTTGAAGATGCCTTTTAGTACCTTTTTATCTGAAAAGTCAGATGGCTTAAGTTTTGTTAAATTTTTAGTTTTGTATAAATATTAATGAAAAGAAAAAATCTAAATATATATATTTTTTTGATTAATTAGATTAAAGTCTTTTTTATTAGTTTATTGCTTTACTTTTGTGTAGTTTAACAAAATATATATTGTTTTCCAATACCTACGTAACAATCACACACATTAGATAGTAACCTATACTTAATATTCCAAAAAAAAAATTGACGTCTATTTAAATTTGCTGATAAATCCATGAAAATTTAAAACAGTCAACTTACCAGTAACTTCTCACTTCCGGCACAAAGTAATCACACAACACAGTCGCACGCAACTCGTGCGCACGTCGCGGTCTAAGCTCGGCGACTGCGCAGCCGCGAGGCTCTGTACTACACGTTAGCTTACAGCTGCATGGGTGCCGTTCATGTCACACTTTGCTAGTTACACGACACTAGCTCGCACTATTTATACAATGTGTAACAAAAAGCAGTATTGCAAAAAAAAAAACTGTATGTCCATACGTTTTAGCACGGTAGGTATTTAATTTGTATGGAGCTGCTTTTTTGCGAGTTCAGGGATGGTCCCATAGCAAAAGTAGTTCACCTTGATTAGTACGTATATTCATATTCATTTATTTAATGTTTTCATGGCAAATATTGAAACTTAAATCTAGTTCACAAATGCACATGAGACCCTGTTTGGGCGTTACATTTAATAAATTATTTACTCTTAGTAAATCAGAACATTATAAGTACTTGACAATTGAAACATACTTTAAATATCTTACTGCTACATTTCTTAAAACAAGCACGTTTGCTAAAAAATATTTATATATTTATTACTTTTCCTTATCTTCGAGGTATTTATTAATCGTATAATAACCTTTTCATTACACGTTGTATAACGTCTAGCAAAATTTACTGAAACTGTTTACATAGCGAATTTAGTCTATGATACTGAACTAATTTCTTAAGGAACATTTATGTATGAGAACTAGCTTTTGCCCGCGGCTTCGCTCGCGTAGGGGTGTAATTTATCAAAATCCTTTCTTAAGGGATGCCTACGTCATAGAAGCTTTATGCGTGCAAAGTCTAAGCCCGATCAGTTTGAAATTGACAAAGTTTCATCCCCTATTTTATCCCCTTTGGGATAAAATTGATCAAAATCCTTTGTTAGCGGATGCCTACGTCATAACATCTACCCGCATGCCAAATTTCAGCCCGATCCGTCCAGTGGTTTGGGCTGTGCGTTGATAGATCACTATGTCAGTCAGTCAGTCACCTTTGAGTTATATATATTTAGATATTAAAAATATGTTTCTGCTCTTCATACAAACTTAGATTATCTGAGCAGTCAACTTGGGCCAATTTTTTTTACATATTTCGATACATGTGCCTTGGGAAAACTTGTTCAATATCATGGTCTAAATTCACTTATTAAAATAGTTTCATTAAATTTTATTACACCCTGTATATTCGTACTTACTATTTATCATGTTTTCCCAGAAAATCGAAAGTGTTTAATGAGCATTTGAGAGTTTACCGACTTTCGATTTAATCACTCCTGAACATAAACAACATAGTCTCAAAAATATTCTGCAAACTTTAAAACTGTAAAACTCACCGATTACAGCTCGTAAACTAAAAAGCATGCTCCACTCGCCCAGTCTGCAGTCCGTAATGACTGACATTACATCTCGCTGTTCCACTGGGAAGTCAGTGTTATGTAACGTGTTGATAGCCGGAGAAATTATGTTATTTTAACCAGTGTGTTGCAGTTTATAGTGATGCCATACATTTTGTAGGTTCGATGTACATACATTTAAGTTTTACAGGTTGACAGGGATTTGACAGCGTTTAAGAATTTTCGGGGCTCAGTACTAACAACATCCAGTGCTGCTATAAGTGGCCGTTTCTCGCTAATGATCGAAGAAAAGCTTCACATTCTCACTTTGAACTGTCAACAGTTATCCAAAAAATAGTTTGAAGGGTTATCTAGGGCATGATGAAGACAAACTTTTAAATGATATCTCCGTTTCCTTTCAAATAATTTATTTAAAATAGGGGGCAGAACTGGACCCCCAAAAATTCATGTCTTCCCTTAACAAAATATACAGAAACAGTTTTAAGGTTGTATTCAATCCATGATAGGAAACACATAAAGGGAACAAATATTCTTCAAGGAACATAATATGCAACGTGGAAGTAACATAGCCGTAATAAATCAAACCACGGGCTATACTAGATGACTTTAGTATAATAAAACGAAAATAACAGTAAAAAAAACAATAACAACAATTCGACATTCTCATACAAATTGCTGGGCGGCTGCACAGTTTTGTATGGAAATGCTGAATCTTGTTTTTGTTTTTGACTGTTATTTTAATTTCATTAATCATTATACTAAGTCATCTAGTATAGCCTGAGGTTTGATTTAATATAGGTTCCCTTCCACGTTGTATACCCAAATATGAATAATATTTTTAGCCGCATACAAGTTGACCCATCAGCTGATTCAAGATTTAATGAAAGTACTTACTTACTCCGTTGGCTCAACGACCCGACGTGGATCTTGGCCTGCGAGACAAAAAGCGCCACAATTTTTTGTTCTGAACGATATCTTGCCAGCTGACAACTTCCATCTCCCGCAGATCAGCTTGCACCATATCGCTCCAGCCATATCTGGGTCTTCGGCCTGATTGATACTCTTACCTTTTATGCTACTTTGACACCACGATCCTCCTTCATTCTTTCCAGATGGCCAAGCCATTGTAAGCGGAAAACTTAAGTAACACCAATTATATATCTAATATAAAACAAAAACCCTGTCCGATCCTTGAAGGAGCAACTGAGACCGTCAATATGAACAACTTTTTCTGTGGGACCAATGCTTGAAACTCAAAGAAAAAATCGACATTTTCATACAAATTGCCGCGCCGGCCGAACACTTTTGTATGAAAATGTCGCTTTTTTTTCTAGTTTTAAACATTGGTCCCATAGAAAAAGTTGTTTATACTGACGGTCTGAGTTGCTCCTACAAGGATCGGACAGGGTATTTGTTACATATTGTATTTGGCTCTTTTAGCAGCTTTTTTTTACGGCTTCCGTCAACATTTTTAGCCTGTCCGAGGATTTTCCAAAATATTTTATGAAAAGTAAAAAATATTTTTCATATTTTGATAAAGCTCTTGGGAAAATTGTTGAGTATCATGAACTGAACTCACCCCTAAAATAGTGTCGGTAAGTATATTTTGTTAGTCTTTAAATTATATTTACCAATTTTTTTTTAATTTTGTTTTGGCAACATACAGACATGTACAGTCAGGTACCAAGACACCTGACCAGGCCCTCTACTTATATCTTGAATTTTCTCTTTAACTAAAAATGATATTAACATGAAAATTTATATTCAGACAGATTTTAATTAAGTCTTTCTGAATATAAATTTTCATGTTCAAATTATTTTTAGTTTAATTGAAAATTTAAGATATAATATATAGACTGCCTCCGTAGTCCAGTGATCAAGGCGTTCGCCTTGTGACCCGGAGGTCATGGGTTCGATTCCCACTGGGAAGCATACTTTGTGAAAAGTTGTTTCCAGTCTGGATAGGATATTGCAGGCTTGAATCACCTGATTATCCGAAAAGAAAGATGATTCCGTGTTTCGGAAGGCACGTAAAACTGTGGGTCCCGAACGCCACCTAGCGTTTGATCATCAAACTATCCAAGGATTGGTTCCTGGTTTGCCCTTTGAGTTGTGGAGGTCAGACGGCAGTCGCTCTGTGTAAAAACCAGTAACCTCGTCAAATCTCCTTGGTTAGGTAGCGGACCCCGGGCTCTGAAGCGTTACTGCTGAGGATGCAACCGGGAATACGCTCGGATGGTGATGATGGAGAAAATTTAAGATATAAGAAGAGGGCCTGGTCAGGTATCTTGATTCTTGACTGTACATATGTTAATACTTAAAGTTATCTTAGATTATAGATCTTAAGTACTAATGGGTAAATTATTTTACTAAGGTAAATCAATCAGTGAGAGTGCGTATCAAAAGCGATAGCTATGGAATTGGTGAATTAGTAACTATAGTTTCCAATCATAATAAACTAATGTAGACGATACATACATTGAAAACATATTAATAACATTGAAGCTAACTATTGCATGAAGCTAACAATGGTATGAGATGTTAGTAGGTGCTAGTTATTATAATTATTTTTCCTTAGTTTAAGAATAATATTTAGTTATTATTCTCTATTATTTTCCGAGAAGAAAAAGGTTATTAAATTGTTTTTTAATTATTAATATTTATTATTGTAGCGGTTTATAGATGTGTTAGCGCTAGAAGAATGATAGCGCAAACTGCTGCAAAGGGCTCCCACAGGGTAGTAATGAACCTTGGCTTTGGGCGTCCCTTGAGATCTGCTTTGAGCCGTTGACAAAGTGACTAGTGCCTGAAGGGATTGACAAAAAACATCTTAGTACATCGGTACCTCGTGAACGCACCAGTCCTCATTTTTTTTATTTTTTACCCGTCTACGGCAAAGCAAAGATGAAGCGTAATGATTTAAGCAGTCTATGTATACAAATATATATGTATATATGTATGTAAGTATGTAGGCATTTAATATTTATGTGGATTTGTATGTGTGTTCTACCGTAGAATTCGAAAAGCTATTCTAATGTTCACAAGTATGTCAATCGTTATCATTATAGGTGACATAGAACATAGGATTTAATGCAAAATGAAATTTTGCTGTGTGCTGAGCTTAAGCTATTATTGAAAACCGCGTTGATATTTACTCAGTAGTTTCGAAGATAAGCGTGAACACACATACAGACAGATAGTGATGGGTAATGCTAATAACCCGGTTAATATCATTTGGCTAATAATCGATTAAAAGCAGTTAATAGCAGTTAATAGCCAATTATGGATGATAACCCTGCTATTAATGTTATTCTAGTATATAAATTTTCCCTTCACGGTTTTCAGGTTTAGGGACTGTCAGATTAGATTTTATTTTTATCGTCTTAGTTATAAATAAAGTAGTAAATGTATGTTCTAATCTGGCCCATTTAAAAAATTTCAATTATTTGTTTACATTGATTTTTGGTAGTTAGATTTTTATGTACTTAATTTTATTTTTTAAATTCTTTATCAGTCACAACGATTTTTAGGAATATTTTTTTTTGTTTGTTTTCGTTTTAGTTGCTTTTTTTTGATTTTTTTTGTTGAACAAAAATATTCTTCAGCCCAATTACTCTCCTAAGTTTGGTATGATAAGCCACAAAAATGTCTCAATTTCTCATACAGTTAGTATGAGAAATTGGGACTCCACTTCTGAGGTTGGATCCTGATCTTCATCCTTTGGATAATTGCTTATGGAATATTTAACGAAACTGAATTTCCTGAAAAACGTGTATTTATTTTATTTTTAAAACCCTTTAAACAAAGATAAAATAAATAAAAAAATGACCAAATAAAGAATCCTACTGCGCACGCGAACCTAGTTTTTATTGACACCCAAAGATTTTACAATAAAACAAATAAAAAGCATTTATTTCTTTACAATACATTAATAGCGGGGTTATTAGCCAGTGGAAGGCTATTAATGGCTATTTATGGATTATAATCGATAATAATCCAAACCATCCGGCTATTTACTCATCACTACAGACAGACAAAAAATTTACCTCTTGTTTTTAGTTTTCTTTAACGACAAAACAATTTTTTTTTTTGATTTTTTTGTAACGACACGCGATTTTTACTGTTTTATTACATGTTATAATATTATTGATGTAGTGATTTATTGCTTCGTATGCACTTTTGTAATGCGATTGACGGAGGACGGACCCGGTCAGGTCCAGATGTAAAAAGATCTTTTTCAAATTGACCAATTCAATTCGTATATATCTTTATTATCGCAAGTTGCGCCGCGTACAGCTAGCGATGGGCGATGCATAAATACTCAATCAACCCATTTGAGTATTTACTCAGTAGATTGAGTAAATACCCGATAAATATCCTTATTTATCCATTTGGTAAGTAGATTGGTTTATATGAGTTGCGACTCATATTTATATTCATATTTATTATTTCATGTTTTCATGACACTTTTGAAACTTAAATCTAGTATACACTTGCAATTCTTATCGGAAAGTGTGTCCGTACGCCACAATATGCTTAAAATGTAGGTAAACGTTATATGCGACGCTAAATTATATGAAAATACCATACCAATTATACACTGAAAGTAGGCTTCTTTGACTAATTATTATTTTTTGGTGGGAGGTGTGCATAGACGTAATTTTACGTAAAAATAAGTAAACAGACATCAAATGCGATGTCAATATGAGCACGCTCTATTTACTCTACTTATTAAATCTAGTGAGTAAATACTCAAATGGGTAGATTGAGTACTATCCACTGCCCATCTCTAGCTGTTACGCGATGCAACTTGCGCCCCGTCTGTTGCGGCACTTAAACTTTTTGTCGTGCATATCAAGGACCAAGAGCACCAGACACCAGATGTGTGTCACATCGATATTGGCAAACTTTCGTGTCTACTACAATAACTCAAGCATACGTCGAATTAGTCAGGGCTGTCACAACTTTGTTAAACCATTGTAGGTTTTAGAACAGGACGTCAAGGAGAAACGGCTTGAATTGAGGACATTGTTATTGCTTTGTTTGAAGAGAACGTCAACTTGTGTGACAATGTCAGGACCTTATATGTACGTATGTATCCTGAAAAAGAAACAATGTAACCAGTCATATAGAGTTGAATAGTAATTATATTAAAATAAATAGGCTACAAACCTACTTTAAAGATAAACTTCTGATGTTCGAATTTCATTTGTTCGAATCGGCAATTTTTTAAACTAAGTTCATTTTCGGATGGTATGGACTTGACGAATGGGGGCTAGCGAAAAAAAGTGTAAGATTTTTCCGTCACGAATTTTTTTGTTAAACTTCTTTACATTTTTTTTTCGCAACTCTCAAGATTATTTTATAGTATCCATATTTTCCTACAACGAAATTTCAAAATATACCGAGTTTTTATCTGTAACTTCTAAATAACAATTTCGAATAATCGAAATTCGATCGATCGAATTCGAAACTCACGATTTTGTAAAGTAAAATAAGCTAACCCTATTCAAAATTGATACCACATGATTATTGTAAAATGTCAGCCAAATGTATGCATTTATTGAATTCATTTACTGTTATCATGTTGTTGGATACTTGTATAATTTTTTCATTAACTTTAATACCTTTCATTTTTAGGGTTCCGTAGTAAACAAGGAACCCTTATAGTTTCGCCATGTCTGTATGTCTGTCCGTCCGCGGTTTTACTCAGAGACTATAGGTACTAGAAAGCTGTAAATTAATTCAGGTATGTAAATTAATCATGCCAAAAAAGTGGTAAAATAAATGGTATTTTATGCAACAGTTGTATAAGAAGGTTCATAAAATGCGAGTGGCGCGTCGTAAGGAGACGCCATCGAGCATTTTTTGACATACTTATACAACGTTGCATACAATACCTTTTCTACGACTACATTTACTAAAATAAATACAAAAATAAACAAAGAAAAGTACGAAATACTACCATATGTTTAGTAGATACTAGGTATCTATGTAAGACTTAATTTTTTTTATTGACGTCTTCCTAATGACTAAAAGTGCCATTTTTGAAACATGGAGTCACTTAAACGAATGTTTTTCATACAAAAAACCGTTTGTTCAGTGACTCCAAGTTTGAAAAATAGCACCATATGTTAAAATAACGATTTTGTTATGTTGGCAGTATGGTAGATCTAAAGAAAAAAAAGTTATAGGTCTATGGCTAGGAGTATCGTTTTGGCGAAATAACGACACATGTGCTGTTATATTAGGAATAGACTGTAGACTTTTCTGAAATCATATAATCTATGTTCTTATATTAGTGTTCGGGACCATTTAAAAGACAGATAACAGTACAGGAGTAATTTTTTTTTTATGGTAGCTTCCATACAAATGCAATAGGAGTCAATTTAATTTTTCTCGTCTTACCCATCGTGTGGGGTATCATTGAATAGGTCTATCAAAAAAATTGTGAGCTTGCGAACACAATTTTTCGATTTAGGGATCCGATTGTTATATATTTGGTTTTATATTGCAAATTATTGTTCGAGTCAAGTGTGTATTGACCCCCTCCCCCTCTATCTATTAAACAGTTATATATGGACAAAATGTACAGCAGTAGTATGTATAACGAAGTTTAAAGAAAAGCTATCAGAGCTAAGTAGGGTTTACAAATTAAAAAGTTATAAGCGACCAACTTATAAAATGTACTCCGAAAAGGAAAAGTTCATACGAATTTAATAGAAAATTAGTTTTTCGACGTTTTAGTGGCGTGAACTCAAAGTGGGCAGTTGCAATTGCGGAACCCTACACTACGCGTGGCGCGACACGCATGGTTTTCACTTATATCTGTCCCCAATGACTAAAAGATACCTATAATTGCTCGAAATCCTCAAACCACTGCTAAACTATTTTGGCCTCCTACACAAAAGAAAACAACAATAATCCGTGGAAATTGTGTTCTCCGCGTAACACCTCTCGTTTTCGTAAGTGATGTGAGAGACAGACAAACACACATTTCCGTCGGCCTTCGACACTCTCGCTGTTAATATTGACTTCCTGCGTTTCGTGTCATTTTACTCGAACTCAAAATGTTTACTCAGATTACAAATAAGTGAAAATACATTTCCTTATTTTTCGAAAAATAAAAATATACATAGCATTCAATATGATGTCTTTATGTCTAAGCTATCCCAGCTTATCGGTTAGAAAAATAAGATTTTCCACTATGTTCCAACACCTAACAAACAAATGGGACGAGAAAAAAAAGAAAACAGGAACAAAGCAAAAGTTTTTTTTTTTTCAATTTTTAAATAAAAAAATATTAAGTCCTTTAAGAGTCCCCTTACACTAAACAGAACCAGAGTTACTCATACAATCGTAGTCTACGTTTTATTTTGAAACAGCATATCAGATATGGGGAAAAAATTTAAAATTGTAAAGAAATTGCGTATATAAAGGCATATAACTAGTTTTCACAGTCAAAATATGAACTTAAAAGAGGATAAAGTATCATATCATTATTGACCATCAGTATGGAAAATTTCTACGCCCTTATATTTTCTTTCCAGTTCATAATTTTACCGTAGGAAACCAATTTAACCCTAGATAATTGCAATTTCTTTAAAATAACAATTTTTTATCGAAATCTGACTTGTCGTTTCAAAATACAACGTAGACTACGTTTGTATGGAAAAGTTTAGGGTAAGAGGATTTTTAAGTTTTAGAGATGAAATCAGGGGAGTACAAAATGTTGATTTTTGGGTCCAAACTGCAGTTGTCTCTATCGCACAAGGCGACACGTAGTTCGGGCACAGCGCTGCGGTAATAGAATTTACAAATACCTATTTTTCAATTCTCTTAACCTTAGTGTTTCCTCTTGATATGTATAGATATATAGATACACGAGGTACGCTACGACATAAACAAACAATAGGGTTCCTTCCAAGAGAATATTTGCAATTCCAGTCAAATATTTCATGCTCGACCCTTTTTCGCATATCTTCGAAATACTTCGGCCCAGCTCAACCTTCAACCTGAGCTTTTGTGCGTAAAGTATGGATATCAAACCTCCCGATAATGCGGAGTTTACGGTCGGCACATAGTTGACGTTCACCTCAACCAATTTGATTATAAAGGATGTTTCATACGAGTAAAGGCAAAATAATATTAAGACACACTCAAAAAAGTTACAAAGAAAAGAAAATTCGATTCGAAAGGTTACCATGAGCTGAACAGTGAATATTTTGAAAAATATCATATCACCTTTATGAAACAGCCTGGGTATCGACCTTTTGGAAAGGACCAATGGATAGAAGTGTTCTGCTGACGGAATTTTTTAATATCTTTTGATAATACTAGCTCGCTTGTGTAACGCAATCTACGAGTATTAAGGCCTGCGCAGACGACGGAGTTTTCTCCGCGATGGAGATAAAAAGTCCGCCGCGGATTTACCGCGAACTCAACGCACACGGTGTGCGATTATTTGTTGCCCGGAAATGTAAAGAACAAACTCGGACTAAAGTCCCCCATGTGCATTGCTTCGCCTAGTCTCACGAGTTCTATTTTTTTCGAGGACTTCTCCGTACTTTCGTCCGGTCCGCTCTCTGCATGTCCGCGGTAAAATTTTTTGTACGCGGTACTTTTAATCCCTTGTTTGCGTTACTCGATACAGTTGTAAGCGATATATTTTAGCGGACAAAAAAGTCCGCGGACATAATAGGTGGGGGAAAAAGTCTTTTCGCATTTTATATGAAAATTCAAAACATTTTTTAAATAGTTTATTTACATTTAACTAAAGTATGTAGGTTCCATTTTGTTCGATAACTTTTTGCCATCTTATAGGTAGGGACATGATCCCATTGCTATAGAAATTTTGGGGCTTCTGATCAAAAAACTGCGTCAAGTAGTTTTGGCAGTCCTCTCGTGATGTTAACCTGACACTGCCTAAAGAATTCTGAAGAGACCGAAACAGGTGGAAATCTGAAGGTGCCAGGTCAGGACTATACGGCGGATGCATTAACACCTCCCAGCCAAACTCTCTTAATTTTTGCTGAGTGGTTAAAGATGTGTGAGGTCTAGCGTTATCATGATGAAAAACCACACCCCTTCTGTTGATTAATTCCGGCCGTTTTCTCTCAACTTCTTGCTTTAATCTTATCAGTTGTTCGCAGTAGAGTTCTGAATCGATGGTCCTGCCTGGTGGTAACAGCTCATAATGAATAATGCCCTTCCAATTCCACCACACACACAGCATCACCTTGTTGCGAGTTAACCCGGGTTTCGCCACAGTCTGTGAAGCCTGACCGGCCTTTGACCATGACCTTTTTCGCACGTTCTTGACGTACGTGATCCACTTTTTATCACCAGTTATCAATTTCTTCAAAAATGGTTCGGTCTCATTACGTCGTAATAAAGAATCACAAATGAGTACACGGTTCATTAGGTTTCATTCAGAGAACTCGTGAGGTACCCAAATATCGAGCTTTTTTGTGTACCCATTTTTTTTCAAATGCGCCAAAACTGTTTTGTGGTCAATTCCCAGTTCTTCAGCTACGTCGTAACTACTGATATGCCGATCTTGCTCCACTTATTCAAAAATAGTCCATTTTATCCGTAACAGGGCGACCAGAGCGACGTGCATCTTTGACATCAAAATTTCCGGATTGAAAACGCTTAAACCAAATTTGTGCTACTCTCACAGACACTGCACTAGGTCCATAAACATCGCAGTTACGATTCGAGCCTTGGCGAGCATCGTAAGGAGACGCCATCGAGCATTTTTTGACATACTTATACAAAGTTGCATACAATACTTTTTCTACGACTACATTTACTAAAATAAATACAAAAATAAACAAAGAAAAGTACGAAATACTACCATATGTTTGGTAGATACTAGGTATCTATGGAAGACTTAATTTTTTTTTATTGACGTCTTCCTGGTGACCAAAAGTGCCATTTTATGAACATGGAGTCACTTAAACGAATGTTTTTCATACAAAAAACCGTTTGTTCAGTGACTTCACGTTTGAAAAATGGCACCATATGTTAAAATAACGATTTTATTATGTTGGCAGTACGGCAGATCTAAAGAAATAAAGTAATAGGTCTATAGCTAGGAGTATCGTTTCGGCGAAATAACGACACATGTGCTATTATATTAGGAATAGACTATAGACTTTTCTGAAATCATATAATCTATGTTCTTATATTAGTGTTCGGGACCATTTAAAAGACAGATAACAGTACAGGAGTAGAAAAAATAGTTAAAAAGATTATCTAAGGCTAGGTCGAAACAAAATTTAAATAATATCTCCGTTTCCTTTCAAATAATATATTTCAAATGAGGGCAGCAGTGGACCCCGAAACATTCTAGTATCCCCGAAAAACTCTTGTATTGCGTTACACTATCAATCTTATGAACCGTTTCCAATTTACGATATTACTATTTCAAAAGTCATAATAACTTTAGTCCAATTTGTCTCATGCACTCAAATAAATTTGAACAGGTCTTGTTAATAAAAAATAATGAATTAAGTTAACACAAGCTAGTCCAGCGATACAATATTTTTAGTCGAAAAAGGTTCTATAGTTGAATAAACTTTTGACCTAATCCTAACGGTCAAAAGTATTACTAACATGGGCTTGTCTTGCCTACGTCAAACAAAATATAATCTTTTCTTTTTCTTTCTTAGGCTGGTTTCACAGCTGTGTGGAAACTTCACCTGTGCCAGCTAGTAAACGTACTCCCACATGAATGATGTAGGTTTAAAAAATAGTCGTTCAGAGTCCTAACGTGGATGTCGTAGAAGGCGACTTAGGGAATACAAGCTAAACAAAGCTTATAAAAATCAATGAGACCTCTCCAACTCGTCTGGCCAGCGGCCAGAGTGTAGGCCATGTCCTCTGGCTGCTCTGGCCAAGTATGGCTCTGGTAGTACAGAGAGGGTCGTGCTCCTGCAGTGGAGACAAAAAGACCTGATGATGATGATGATTTAACAGTTGTAGACAAGAGCTCTAGACACGTCAAGGAAATACATTTATTTGTCAAATGAGAGGTAGTGGAGGAATGAGTCAGAATGGTGCGGATGGAATGAATGTGTATAAAAATTAAGAAATTGAATTTAAAAATAAAATTTGAGAAGGTGGCCGAAATGACTTGATGGAGAAAGAAGGTATGTAGGGACATAAAGGATAGGGTTTATGGTAACATCGTTACACCCGTATGGTTCGGCCGTAGTACGGGCGACCCGTACGGGAAGCATATTAATGTGAAACGGGAGTTCGGTACGATTGAGCGGGTGGCTTTTACGGGCAGACCTGTGTCACTCCTCGTTTACCGAAGGTATCAAAAATATACCTACATTATTACTATGCGCTCGCCGACCACTCCGGAGTGGTAAATTGTTATATGCAATCGTTTGTCCAGAGTAATAAGAATGAAATTGGCTTGCAATGGATGTCTTGGTATCTAAACGAAAAGATGCTGAGCTTTGAGTTTCTGACGCGAGCTAAATTAAACCATAGCGCTAACCGCATTGGGCAGATGTTTTTTTGATTTTATTTTCTGAGTGAGACTTCTGTTTGTGAGTATTAGTACCTATTCTGTGGTACTAGTACCTCTACCCGGAGCATGTTCCGTGAGGAACGATTATCGTCGCTTTAAACTTCGAATGAGAAAAGATGTCACAGAATAAGTACTAGTACTCACGTACAGAAGTCTTACTCAGACATGAAACTCAAAGAAATATCTACTTAAGGGGATACATAAATCTTTCGGGGTCCAGTGCTGCCGCCATTTAAAATAAATCATTTGAAATGAAACAGAGACATCATTTAAAATTTTATCTTGACCAGGCTCTAGATAACCCTTCAAACTATTTTATAAACTACTGTTTATAGTTTAAAGTGAGAACGTGAAGCTTTTCTACGCAAAATTGCGAAAAACGGCTACTTTTGGCGTATGTGCGTATAAAAGCTTTACGTTCTCACTTTTAACTGTAAACAGTAGTTGATAAAATAGTTTAACGGGTTATCTAGAGCCTGGTCAAGACAAAACTTTAAATTATATCTCCGTTTCCTTTTAAATGATTTGATTCAAATGGGGGCAGCACTGGACCCTGAAAAATTCAGGGTCCAGTGCTGCTGGTTTAATTTAGTTCGCGTCAGAACTCCTCACCTCTTCGTTTAGATACTTAGACATCCATCGCAAGCCAATTTCATTCTTATTACTCTGGACAAACGATTCATGCAACTAAATTTTCCCCTTCTTAGTGGTCGCCGCGCGCATAGTGATATTGGTATATTTTTGATATCTAGACCGGGAGTGACACAGGCCTGATAATGTTGCGTCCTAGCGCCACACATGTGTCTCTGCCGTACGGATCTCCCACATAGCTGTGAAACCAGCCTAATATTTGCAGAAGATTCTTGAGAAAATGAGATTTGTTCTAAAATGGCAAGATTAAGCCCGCTTTGTAGGGCTATATGAAACTCGAAATCTAATATAAATATTTGAAGGTTAGGATAAAAAGCACTCAACGAGATCTTGCGATTTCAAATATTGTTTGAAAATTACTTAGGCTTATGTTTTACTTAAATCATACGAAGGCAAGTTAACCCAATAAAACTAAACAATGTTTGAAGAAAAAAATAGATATCTTTTAAGAGCTTGTCAATATTATAACATTTTTTTAATTTTTATATTTTATTTTTGGCATGCGTGAGCTTATGATGAATTTCACATTCACACATTGGTTGGCTGTCTCGCTCGCACAATCAGACTTTTTAAGAGATTTTTAAAAAATGTGTCTCATTTGTAGAAAAGTGTTTCATTAACATTCACTTATAATACCACAAGAGCTTCAAAATTATCGGGTATTTCCCGATAGGTTCGTTGCAAACAAATGAAGGAGTCAAGTTTTTCAGGTAAAAAAATCACGAGCGCGAAGCGCGAGTGATTTTTCCTGAAAAACTTGACGACTTTATTTGTTTGCAGGGAACCTTGAGGGAAATGCCAGATAATTTTGAAGCTCGTGGGGTATTCGGGGGATTATTTTTCCGTCCCAAATGTCGGCCAATAGAATTGCACCATGAGATGAAATGAACAGTTAACAAATTGCCTTCTCCGTATTAATGGGAACATTTCCTTTGACTTTTTTATCGATGGTGGACAGAGAACAAACTCCAAATCGACTCATTTTCATGCAAAATCTCCAATTTTCACAATTGAATTCAACCTGTCAGTTTGACGTGTGGTTAATTTGACTGGATTATGTTTTGTTTTTTATATATAGCAACTACCAAAGAAAATAATCAAAAAATTATCAGTATAATACCATGTAGGTTGTACCACGTGACGTCGAATGGTGCAATTCTATTGGTCGATATTTGGGTCGGAAAAATAATCAGTATAATTATATGTTATTGTTACGGCCACTGGCAACACTACGGTGCGTTGCGATACGGAGCGGGCCGGAAACGACGCCATTCAACTTCTTCACTACTGCGACCATCTTGCGCGGACACGGAGCATTGTAATATATTGTAAATTCATCATAATAAAATCATACATCGTTACAGCGCCTATTTGATATACAGTCCAAACACAAACCCAGCAGCATCAGCTCAAACATCAATATAATTATATGTTATATTTTTGTGGACACGTTAGCGCCGTCGCACTTGTACTTCACTTCCAGCAGCGGCAGCGGTGGTGAGGCTGCGTTTGCTGCAGAGTTGGAGAAAATACGCAAATACACGGGTCTGGCAGCCAATCATATTTTCCTACCTTTCGCGATGGAAACGATGGGTCCTTGGGGTTGGGGCCCGGAGGCTAAAGTGTTTTTGAATGACGACACGACACTCACGACGCGTCCTGTTGAAGCAACGGGGGGAGACCCCAGAGTTGGCAGTTACTTTGCTCAGCGGATAAGTCTCGCAATTCAGCGAGAGGACACTGCAAGTATTCTGGGCACGTTGGCTCGATGCGAAGCGTTGGAATAATATTTTTATATATAATCTAATGAATTAGTGTAATTATTTTATGGGATTAAATTAATAGATCTGAGCTAAAAAAAAATATATTTTAGACATATTTTTTTATTGTAAGTGTGTATATCGAGAATTACTTTTAAAGTTTTGATGACCTAATTCTCGACGTAGTCAATGTTTACACAATATACAAACTTGTCTAAAATATCCACAATATAATTATATTGAATGTTAATGAAACACTTTTCTACAATTGAGACACATTTTTTTTTTAAATCTTTAAAAATGTTTGATTGTGCGAGCGAGACAGCCAACCAAATGTGAAATGCCTCTTAAAGAAGGTTCCCATATTTTTACATACATACATACATTACTATCCTTATATCATACCATCAACTTTTTATCCCTTATAAAGTAGACAAGGGTGCTAAGTCCAAAGGATGGGAGAGATGTGTCATGAATAATAAAGAGGTATCAATATATAAAAGCTGTAAATATTTCAAACATCAGCGACTTCGGGAAATTGCATAAATAGGGAAGATGCCTAGTTTTTTTGTTCTGCTATGGAAATAGTTTCTAAAAATAGGCACGTTCAAGAAAAAGCTACCTTGCTAACCCAAAATCTTTTTAAGATATATAGTTTAAAAAGTCACGTCCGCCTATGGACGGCGTCTCGGAGCGCCTTAGAAAGATCGGACAGGAGTGACGGCACTTGTGTCGCATTTGTAGGCGTGATGTAAGAACATTTGTTCGGGTGCTATGTCAAATATTGCGTTTACGAGATTGGCCTCATAACAAAAGTATTTTTAATTTTATAAGAAATCCTATGGTAATACTATTTTTAAGCTTTTTATTAGTTCTAAAACTTACTTTTTTAATCAACTAAAAACAAAAAATATAGAATTTGTTAAAAGGCTTTTTTTACGTAAATGCTTACAAAATCAGAGACATTTATCAAAATCTATTATGCATCTTCTCTATTGCTACTTTTTAACCACCGACGAAAAACAGGGTGTTACAAGTGTGTCTGTTTCCATCGCAGAGACTAAACGATTTTAATGTGTATTTTTTTTTGTTTGTACGCCGACTTGATCGAGATGGTTCTTAGGTTTGTTTGATGGAAATTGGTATAACGGTTTAAAACTATTATTGAAAGTTGTTTTTTTTTTTTAATTTGCCTGGCAAACAAACTTTGTGGTTACTCCAATTTATTTTATTGTCTCTGGTCATGTCAAATTTATTTAATTTGACATGACTAGAGGCCATAAACAAAGGCTTAGTAGTAACGGACTTGTTAGAAATCTATTTGAGGTACTTTTAAACAGTACCTATTCCGAGGCGCTTCATCATGTTGTTTTTTCATCATAACGTCCACTGTTGGACATAGGCCTCTCCCAAGGGTTTCCAAAATGACCGAACTAGAGCAGCCTACATCCAGCACTTTCCAGTAGTCAGTCCACCTTGTGGGTGGGTTTCCTACGCTTTGCTTGCCAGTATGAGGTCGCCATTTGAGAACCTTTTTTTCCCATCGGTAAGTCGCGTTAAGTGTCCCATGAATAATAACCCAAACCCACTGCCACTTCAACGAGCTAATCCGCGGAGCTTTCTACAAAAAAATGGGATATCGATTTTTTATTTCGTAAATAAATTTTGATGAAATGTGACAGCATTCCTTCACAGCATTACATTAAACCGATGATGCAACTAGGAATACGCTGAGAAGAGAGAGAGATGTTTTTTTATGAAAATGTATTTACTGCAATAAAGTAACAGTGCAAAATTTATTCTCAAAACAAACTGTGATGAGTAAGAATGAACAAGAATTAGATACATGTGACTGGTACAAGATCACTCTATGCTCACTTATCAGATACAAATCAGCAGAAATACCAATCAACGGACTTTGAATCCTCAGTTCTTGAGATAAGATCTACAATGGCTTATAAATGGGGCCTGGTCATGAGGTCATACGAAATGCAGGCAGTGAAAGGCAAACGGCACTTGCTTTCAAGTTACGTATTGAAACCGGTATTTAGAGAACTGTGGACGTCCCTTCGTTACTCGCGAGTTGACGAAGATCAGGGGACGCATTTTTGAAATCACTTGTCACATTACGAATGGTTTACGCGAGCGTTTCCAAATGGGCGCATTTTCAAAATGATCGAATGCGAAGGATTTGCAACGAGTGGTCTTGATCACTCGTAATTTTGACATTTGTGGCGTAGATATGTCAAAGAAACCTTTAATGGAAAATCCGTTCTGATTCATGGTGAAATTATTAGAAAACCATAGACATATTTTCGATGTTTCTGCGTAAAACAAAATTGTTTTTAGCTGACGCGATGGTTTCAAAAATACGGCCAAATGGTTTTTACGCAAGCGGTGAGTTAGAAAACTACACGTTTTGTGTTTCAGTGAGTCCTTAAATGAAAAATAGCACTTCAGGTCTGTTGTGTCACTCCTCGTATAAGTATTGAAAATATACTACATTATTACTAGGCGCGCGGCGACCACTCCGGAATGGTAAATTCAGTTATATGAACCGTTTGTCTAGAGCAGTCTTTCCCAAAGTGGGCGATAATGCCCCCTTGTGGGCGCTGGAAGCTTTAAGGGGGGCCCAGAATAAAGTTGGGGGGCGCTGATGTGATTTAAGCAATGAGTGATTTTTAACTTCATCTATTTCATATTTTAAAATTCACTGAAATCAAAATCCTCTTACTACACAACATCCATTTATTAGTTCATATTTATATCCTTTTTTATTGTACAAATATAAACTAAAAATGTAATTAATATTTATTATTTTAATGCGTTCACAACGCTATTTATATCGTTAAAGGAATCAAACACTGAAAAAAATTCGTGTTTTAAAGTTTCGTAGGTGAGGTCCCCACTTGCGATACTCTTTATTATTGTAAAATTGTATTATTATTGCTATTTTTTTATTAAAAATTAACAATGTTGATTATTGTTATTTTTTATAAAAGATACTCTAATGTACTGGTGTATGTATTATTATTGCTCTCTCTTGTAAAAAAGTCTAGTTTAGAATATAGGTTGAATTAAAATACAGGCAAGACAAATATGTGATTCAGGTTTTTATGGTGAAAAAAATGGGGGGTGCTACAAAATAACAGATTTTTTAAAGTGGGCGTTTGACAAAATAAGTTTGGTAACCTCTGGTCTAGAGTAATGAGAATGAAATTGGCTTGCAATGGATGTCTGGGTAGCTAAATGAAGAGGTGCAAAGTTCTGACGCGAGCTAAATTAAACCATAGCGCTAACCACATTGAGTAGATATTTCTTTGAATTTCTTTTCTGAGTGAGATTTCTGTACGTGAGTACTAGTACTTATTCTGTGCTGATTCGGTGTCTTCGGGCCGCAAATGACGTTTTATGCCCGCAACGCGCGTTGTAAGAGTCACATACTGTCCAGAGGTATAAATAAGCCATACTTCATAGTTTTTTTATTAAATACAGATAATTTAAGACGCGAATCAGTTCAGAATTTTGAACAACTTTTACCAATAAATAAATATTTAGTTATTATTATTATTTGATTCCAAGAGGAGCCTCTTCAATATTTATTTATTCTGATTTTAGTATAATCAGCAATAGAAATACATAATCTGTGAAAATTCCGACTGTTCTGCTATCATGGTTCATGAGATACAGCCTCGTGACAGACAGACGGACTGTGGAGAAATAGGGTCCCGTTTTTACCCTTTGGAAACCAAAAAAGGAAGGTTATATTAACTAAAATGCACATTAGAATGTCTTTCTAAACGTTAATTTATTATTTTATTTTAGACTATATGTATTTATTACATACAATAATATAAACAAAACAAAAAAGAAACTAAAACTAAACTAATTACTTAAATTACTTACTTATAAATAAAAAAGCCCTGGCAAATCGTTGCCCCGTGGTAACGTACCCAGAAGGCTGGCAGCATTGCCACGTTGTATGGTTAATTACAAACATTAGAATTGGTACAATTACTTAAATTAAGAGCAATTGTTTTAGATTTAAACACCAAACGTGACTATTTTTCCCAAATGTGCGAAGAAAAACTTCACGTTCTCACTTAAAACTTTAAAAGGTAGTTCATTTTATTTTTAAAACTAAAAACCCATTCAGCTCCAAACTACACAACCGAAACCGACCGAAAGTATACCTTTTAGACAAAAAGATTATTTTCCAAAACGGTCCACGCGTCTTCGAGTCATTCGTGTAGTGTTGCAAGTTATAGTATAAAATATCATATTAGTCTATCGATACTATCGAGGCTTTGAAAAACAGACACAATATCGATAGGACTATCGATAATATCGATAGTCAATAGTTTACAAAACTATTGATATAAGGTAAAACTATCGATAGATCGATACTATTGAAATTAGACACTATCGACAGTATTCGATACTATCGATAGTATTCGATACTATCGATAGTATTCGATACTATCCATAGTATCTGAATTTAATAGTATCGATACTGCCGATAGTTTTACCTTATATCAATGGTATTGCAAACTATTGACAATCGATACTATCGACAGTATCGGTAATTCGATACTATCGATAGTCCTATCGATATTGTGACTGTTTTTCAAGGCTAATAGTTTGACTATCAATCACTATCAATAGTTGATTGATATCAATAGTTGATTGATAGTCAAACTGTCGATAGTAATGCAATGCTACATCCGTGAATATATGTAAAAAAGATTCAGACGAATTGATAACTTCCTCCTTTTTTTGAAGTTAGTTAAAAACAATTTGAATGGTTATTAAGAGCATGATGAGATCAAAATTTCAAATGACATCTTTCAGTTAATTTATATTCAAGTAGGGGCAGCACTGGACCCCGATAAATGTAATAAACTTATTTCTCGGAATTAGAAATCTGAGAATCCAAAAAGTTATAAAGGTTTATATTATGGAAACATTAGAACATCTTGTTGGAAAAGCATATTATATGCTGTATAGAAATAACATTCAGGCAAATTATATGGTTACGTTCAATAGACAAACCATAGCGCGTTGTAAAATCTTTCAGCGTCATCTAGTGGCAAATAAACTAAGTAGAGGCCACCTCTACGCACAGACGAAGTAACGCTTTAAATTTCATAATAAGTATTTGTTGAAATTTTCGACCACCCTGACTTCGTACACATCATTATAAAATAATATTATGTATTTATTACACGTGTAAATTTAACAGAATTTTATGTAACAATTGTATAAGGACTATCAAAACATATGAAAAAGAGACGTCTTCGAGCATTTTTTGACGTACATATACATCGTTGCAAACAATACTTTTTCTACGACTATATTTTTTAGAAAAAGTTAAAATTGAAAAATTAGATCTCGTTATAATACTATTTTCTTGGGAACCACAGTATTGAAAAATATGGGTCCATTATTTTTAGATAATCTAAAAGATGGACTAATTACATTTTCTAACCCTGTTGTCACCCTTATACAAAGACAAGGGACATTACCGTAATAAATCGAACCATAGGCTAAACTAGATACAAAACCATAGACTACACTATAGTATAATGGAATTAAAATAACAGTCAAAAAACCAAAAAAAAAATCGACAGTCCCATATAAATTGCCCGAGCGGCTGCATACTTTTGTACAGAAGTGCCGATTTTTTTGTTTTTGAATGTTTTTTTAATGTCATTGTACTATAGTGGTCTTGTATAGCCTGTGGTTTGATTTATTCCCTACAACGTTGTATATAACTCTTTATTTTCTGGTGTCAATACTTCAAAAAGCTTTCTAGATGACTATAGCGGTACTACGAGAGGTGTTGAATAATTCAAACACTATAATTGTTTTGAAGTACTAGTATATAGGTTCGTATTTACAAGCAGGGACAGGAATACCGATATGTTTTTATCGATATATCGATACCCTATATCGGTATTTTTAAGATATTTTTATCGATATATCAATATATCGATACAAATTTAGATATATCGATATGTTGTATGAAATACTGGTATTATATCGATATCTTGTATAAAATACCGATATCGGGTATCGATATATCGATAAAAAATATCGGTATTCCTGTCTCTGTTTACGAGATTATGTACTAGGTTGATTGTTCAACACATCGATATAATACCAGTACTTAGTATCGATATACCCAAATTTGTATCGATATATCGATAAATAAATCAGTATTCCTGCCCCTGTTTACAAGATTATATAATTTATATACTAGGTTGATTGTTCGAAGGAAGGACTTCATGTACGTTTTTAAGCCACGGCAAAAATAGGAGCGTTATAAGTTTGACGTGTCTGTGTATTTGTCGATCTGTGGCATCATAGCACCTAAAAAGTTGTCCCGATTTTGATTCGGTTTCTTTTGCTTGAACGCCGACTAAACTTGATTGAGATAGTTCTCAGCTATAAATAAATAAATATAAATATATATGTTTATAGCTATGTCTGATGTAAATTGGTACGGGTGCGTCCAGACGACACGCGCATGCAATGCCCACGCTTAGCACACGCCTAGCGCGCTTTGAATTTGTTGTATATAATTTGAGTCCTATCACGCATGAATACAACTCAACTTGCATTTACCGAAATCCATTCGAGGCGAGCGCCCCGAGCGCGCGCGATTGGAAGGTGGAAGTAAGGCGAGTGCGTGGCGTATGCAAGGCGTGCGCGAGTGGACTTCGGTAAATGAAATTTGAGTTGTATTGATGGGTGATAGGTTTCAAATTATACAGCGTGGAAGAGACATACCCGTAATAAATCGAACCACGGTCTATACTAGATCACTATAGTATAATGAAATTAAAATAACAGACAAAACAAGAAATCCGTCATTTCCGTACAATAAACTGCAGCCGCCCGGGCAATATGTATAGGAATGTCAAGTTTTTTTTCAGTATTTTTGGTTTATATTTTAATTTCATTATAATATAATGATCTAGTATAGACCGTGGTTCAATTTATTACGGGTATGTCCCTTCCACGTTGCATACAACAAATTTCAAAGCACGCTAGGCGTGAGCTCGGCGTGCGCGTGTCGTCCGAACACGCCCTACAGTGGCTCGAAAGTTATTGGGGGAAAGAGCTTTAAAAAAGGCTTTTTTAATTTCCATGGCAAATAAACTGTTTTTAAAGAAATCTCTGTCAACTGTAACTTTTATATGAAACTAAATATTATCTTATATTCTAACGCTGTTCACGTCTTACTGTGTGACGTATTATAATATAGAAAGTGAAACGGTATTGTCAGCAGACGTTTGACCGCGGGCATTCTATTCAATTTTGGGACGGATATCTATACAAAATATTTTGCCCACACAACAGGCAGATTTCACTTGTAACTTTTTTCTTACGCAACTGTGAATTAGGGAAGATCCCGTCCTTAGTTCCGTCACGGAATTGATAAAAGTAATCTCGTTTCAAAGCACTGCGGGCGCTTCCTTTACGGATCGTCTGTATTACGGCCAAAAAGTACGTGCAAAAATAATATTTACTAATGTAACAGATACCCGATGCCATAGAAACTATTGGAGGGGCCAAAAGTAAGCAAAACTGGAGTTGCAGGTAGGCACACAGAGATGGCAGTACACACGACTAGTAAAGAAAGTGTTGAATTGGATATGCTTAAAAAATACATGTAGCATTTCATATTTCATTAATTAGAGTAATGTTTTAAATGATAGTAATAAAAGATTTAAATGTTTTATTAAATAGCTACAGCGACATCTAGTGACAAGGACGAGAAATAATTATGTTTATGAGGCGATGGGTAGGCATGGTACAGGTCTCCGATGGGTTTATGCCCAGGCATATTGGGCACATTGCATAAATGCCGAATAAATGTTCGTATATGCCGAATAAATGACTAATAAATTGACAGTGACAAACAAGCAATTGATATTATGTTTGATGACTTAGACAGAGTAGGCAAAATATCACTCTTTCGGCTGTCCAGTCGAGTTGACGAAACGCAAGCGTATATAAACTAGAATTTATTGGGAGAATCAAGATTTAACGTAACTCTGATTATTTTATGACCAATTTATTTAATAAGAGTTATGATGAATTATGATTTACAAAATCCCGATTAAGGTCCTGCTTCTTTGTACTAACATTAAATTATTTGTTTCTGCCCAGCGATCAGGCATCTATTTGGGCGTAAACTCTTTTTTGCCCAATACGACCGTTTATGCCCATTTGTGCCCAATTGTTTTTGCCTTCGACCATCTTGCCTCCACTTGTCACTTAGTTGGTTGTTATGTAAAGTTTGCGTACAGAAGGTAATATATTTTATCACTCTTACGAAAGTAAACGGTTTCTACGCATACGGTTAATGCCATCTCGAAAGATTACAATAACAATTACGAGTGCACATAATGAAGTGCTATTTTTATAAAAATCATGAAGTGTAAAGTCGTTAAATTTAATTGTTTCAAGTTTCAACGAACGGTCGAATGATCGCTTGACATCATATCTGGCTCAAAAACTTTCTATAACAATTCATAGGGGAAATGCCGCGAGCATTATGGAGACCTTGCAAACTGAACTAAATTAACTGGAAAAAGATAACTGATAAGAGGGATAAGTTACTTTTTTATATCTTTTAAGTGAAATGGTTTGGCTATATTTCCCAACAAACGTAGATTCCTCGCCGGAAAGTGCCAATGATATTTTTTCAAAAACATCTTTGGCTATATTAGCATGTCCCTATGTTTTGGTCTATTTCATAATTTTAATAATCAAGTAATAATTAAAAAAAAAGTGAACTAACTTTAATTTAAAACAATCAACTTAAAAATTTAAAGGGCTCCTCAAGACGAATCCAACGAGCCCAAACGCGATGGGGTTACGTTGTTTCATTTCAGAGTTCCTATGGCCACCTTCCGGCTCCATCATCATATCAGCTACACGTCATCATAGTATTGCATTGCAACTTAATAAACGTATGCGTACAAAGCTTCAGTTTAATTGAAAACCGGGAAGCGGGTCAAATTTAACTTGCAAGATTTGATTACAGACAGACCGACAGACAACGGGACAGATAAATAAAACCTTGTAAAAGAGATACAAACCTCCATAAGCCTAAAACAAATTGGTAAGATTTTCCACTGTGTTCCAACATCTAGCAAACAAATTTGACGAGATTATATTAGTGGATTCGCATGTGTTCCTCATATAATGACGTATCTTCCAAATTTGACATATTTAGTGCATCGGCCAATTCTATCAAAAATAATATGCTTTGAATTATGTATAGTTAATGTTTCGGTGTAGGTATATTTGTTTTACTTATACAGGTTTTGTATATTATGCATGCTGTGTTCACATCGAGAAGACGTTGCACTTTCACATGTTTCTTAATGTCTATGGTACCTATATAATGTTACTGTGTAATGTCAGTTTTGTGAACCTAATAAATAAATAAAAAAAAAGGAAAGATAGGAACAAAGCCATAGGATTTCTTAAATTTTTTATGTGCTTCTGTGATTTGGAGGTTAAATCCGGAGACTACGATACGTTGATTTTATGTACTTTTCTTAGGTATTTTCGGTCTGAGCTGCAGTTGTCTCTACCGCACATCGCGACAGGTGGTTAGGGTACAGCATGACAGCAATACATTTTACAAGTACCTATTTTTTAATTACCACCATAACGACCTCCGTGGCGTAATGGTGACCATGCTAGTCCGCCACCCAGAGGTCCCGGGTTCGATCCCCGGTCAGGGCAAGTTGGAAAATGGCCTTTTTCAGATTGTCCTGGGTCTTGGATGTTTATCTATATTATGTATTTGTTATAAAATATAGTATCGTTGAGCTAGTATCCCATAACACAAGTCTCGAACTTACTTTGGGACTAGCAAAAAACTAGACTAGCAATCAGTGTAATTTGTCCCTATGTATTTATTTATTATTTACTTATTTATATGATTTTGAAATCAGTTCTCGACCGCGCTGGTTGAAAATTTTCAGAAATCCGCCATTTTGTTTTTATCGTGTGACATTTTAAATTCTGGGATGACCCAAAACTTTGCATTTCGCAATCTCAATCTAGCTCAATCAGTGATATAAAAACAAAAAATTCTCTCGATCTGTATTTCCTCTTTAGTTATTCTGACAACTGTACGAATCTAAGGCGCTAAACACACAGAAAAGACGTAAGACGTGAACGGGGCGCAGACATATGTCTGCTCCGCGTCCGTTTCATACAAATTGTATAGAAGCATCGCAAAGCAAAACACACAGAAAAGGCCCCCACCGACATGACGCTTACACATCTGTGCCCTATGGTAGAACACACAGAACGGACAGGGGACGGGGCGAGCGGGTGAATCGGGGTTATGGGATGGGCAGGCGTGGGGGGACTCGCACGTCGCGTTGTTGCCATAGATATGGATTTGTTTGTATCTGTCACGTCCCGACCCTGTCCGTGCCCCGTCTGTTTCTTACGTCTTTTCTGTGTCTAGCGCCTAAAGTTTCCATTCAAGATGAAATCTGTGAAGCCGTAATCTATAAATATACCTACCTATAGTTCGTGCTTTTTTCAGCGTTTTTAACTCAATCATATCAGAAGGCCTTATCTCTTGAACCGCAATAGCTAAACACTTGAATAAAAAGAAATTACTAAAATTAAAATAAATTTAAAAATTAAAATTTTAAGCGTTTTTATCTCTCTCTTTGTATTAGCAATAACTAGATGCTTGAAAGTACCGAAATACATGAAGGGTTGGACGGAGGTACAGAACCCTTCATGTACGAAGTCTGGCTCGCAATTGATCGGTTTTATAATAGCCTTGCCTGCCTGGTTTCAAGCTTTGTTTGGTGGGAATCGGTTCAGCCGTTTGAAAGTGGTTGGGGCTGAACGCTTGAAAGTCGGGTTTTTTAATTTGCCAGGTAAATAAACTTGTTACTTACAACATAGTAATAAGTTTTTTTACAAGCTTTTATTTAGTTTCACCTGTCCCGTTATCTGTCTGTAATCAAATCTTGCAAGTTAAATTTGACCCACTTCCCGGTTTCCAATTGAGCTGAAATTTTGCACGCATACTTATATCGCGTGACAATACAATATTATAATGACATGGAGGTGATCTGATGATAGAGCCGAAAGGTGGCCATAGGAACTCTGTAATGAAACGACGCAACCCCGTCAAGTTTGGGCTCGTTTGATTCGTCTTGAGGAGAGCACTTTAGATACGACGTGACAACCTCCGTGGCGTAGTGGTCACCATCATGCTAGTCCGCCACCCAGAAGTCCCAGGTTCGATCCCCGGTCAGGGCAAGTTGGAAAATGGCCTTTTTCAAAGTGTCCTGAGTAGTTATATTATTGGGCAAGCTAGATCAGCATTTCTGATAAAATAGCGTCGTTTCACTCCGCTGTTTTATCAGAATATGCTGTCTAGCTTTCCCAATAATATCACAAAAACTAGTTATTCATATCGACAATAGTAAAAACTTACAATGAAATCCATGTCGTTACCATCTTCATTGCACTTAATTTCAACACATTATTTTAACATATATATGAAAGAAAAAGGAATATTCAAAAACTACTTTGTGCTCTGCATTGTTTGACTTATGGTTTAATTATGAACATACAGACCTCACCCAAAATCGATGACCTATGGGCTAGACCAGCTAGCTAGTGCTCAGCGTGATAGTATGTAACGATGCAGGAATAGCCATGTTCTAGACCAGCTAGACAAAGATTGCACGAGCGTAAAATATATAAGCTACAGGTACTTTTGCAAACATTAAATATGCTTTATAATGATCACCACGACGTCTTCCCAAGTTCCGGTACCAGCCGGACGCTGTGACAAATCACCATGGAAAGCTTCTATTCCGCTATTTATTTAACGATATAGAAATAGACGTGTCCTAGACCAGCTAGGTAAAGATAATTCTGGGCATAAAATATGTTAGCTACAAGTACATTCACAAACATAAATTATGCAGTACAATGATCACCACGACATCTTCCCAAGTTCCGGGACCAGCCGGACGCTGTGATAAACCACCATGGAAAGCTTCTGCTTCGTTCTTTGTTTAACGATACAGAAATAGAAGTGTCCTAGACCAGCTAGGTAAAGATGCTTTTGTGTATAAAATATGTAAGCTACATGTACTTTCGCAAACATTGATTACGCAGAATAATGATCACCACGACATCTTCCCAAGTTCCGGAACCAGCCGGACGCTGTGATAAACCACCATGGAAAGCTTTTGCTTCGTTATTTGTTTAACAATACAGAAATAGACGTGTCCTAGACCAGCTAGGTAAAGATAATTTTGAGCATAAAATATAAATGTAAGCCATAGGTACCTACTTTCGCGAACAATTCCACACTATCACATAATCACCAAGGCATCTTCCTGAGTCTCGACCCAGTCGAACAATATCATCACCATAGAATCATCACGGAAAGCTCCTACATCGTTAAAACAGTTACCGAACTCTATAAAGAGATAATTTCTGATAAAGATTCTTTGTTAGCTAAGCAAACATTTTATTACCTATCTAAAAATATATTTAGATATTATTTTTTATTGATTTCCTTTTACTTTCATATAAAAAAAACTCACAAATGCACATCAAAAAGAGAACCACACTTTAAAGATGGATGGAACTAGTAGTTGATACTAGGGCAGTGAAAAGATTAATCGATTATATAATCGACTGCATAACTCTATAGTAACTCGATAGAAATGAATAGATAAACATTTAAAAATATGAATAATTTGAAGGATCTGGAGATCCTGCTGAAAAAATATTATTAGTAAAAATAAATTTTTAAATAAAAGATTATCTTTAATGATCAGTACTTAATAAAAGGGTAAATAGGTTCCTAAGTTAAAACTAATTGGTTAAAAAGTAATTATAATGATAGAGATGATGAATACAAGTATTTTGATTTGTATACATGTAAGTTGGTATAATGTCAACAAATATAATTTTATAAAATATTGATATAATAACTTTCTATGGTTAGATAAATCGAGCAATCGAGTTTTTAACGAGTTAGTACTCGATCGTTCACGTTATGACATGCGCTACACTACTGTATTGCAGTTATCTGCATCAGCAAAAATGTATTCCCACGTTTGCTTCGACGCTTAGACTTCGACGTCATGAGGAATATCAAATGTCTGCTTGCAAATGAATTGCTTTGATTAACATACGAGCAGTACCGGTTTTAGCAATAGCAGCGCCGTGGGCAATATTTCCACTGCGCCCCCTAACGACAATTCAAACCCAAATGAAAATGAATAACCGGTCAAGTACGTGTCAGGTTGTGCTACAGTCAGATCAGGCAAAAAGGTATCAGACTTACGAGTTCATCATACCACATACGTATATGATTTATAGGCTATAGTTAATTTCAATTGGAAATCACCACACTTTAATAAAGAGGCGTCACAGGGCGCCGAGTCATTGGGTACCCTCTTTATATACGACGCCCTGGGCGGTCGTCCAACTGCGCCCTACCCTAACGCCGCTACTGCATACTAGTTATGATATAACTAAATCATACGACTTTGTTCACTTTATTTTTATGTAGTTAGTTAACTACCTATATAGAAAAGGGATTTATTTTTCCACATATACAATATTTTTATATGTACTGTACAAATTTTATATAAGTGAACCTAAGTAGGTAGGTACTATTTAAATGTTATCGTTAATTTAGATCACTATATCAAAAGTCGAGTCAGGTGAATGGTTAGTTAGTACATATGCTATGCTAAAAAAATCATGGGTTCGATTCCTGTACAGGATATTATTAATTTCATAGATCTTCATATGAAAGAATTCATGGATAATCTCTCGATTCCTTTGTAAGTATGTATTGGTATTTATTTACTTAATAAAATAATTTAGGATTAACGCTCTTAATAATTAAACTTTAGTTAGAATATCACCAACATGACTTTTTTGGTTAGATCTGAACAGACATTCATACAGTCTACTTTATATATAGGGTTATTTGAAAAACATCGCCAACCTTTTTGGTACAAGTTTATTCCATGATACTTTCCATAAAAACTTTCCATAAAAACAACTATCGAAAACAAAAAAAAAAACTCAGCGTCCCATACATATGGCGTTCAGTCGGTCAAATGGATTTTGTATGGGGAGTCTTTTTTTTCGGTTTTCGATAATTGTTTTTATGGAAAGTGGTTCAGTATCATAAACTGAACTTGCACCAAAAAGGTTATTGGTGTTTTACAAATAATCCTGTATACATACGAAACGAATATTATAACCTCTTTTTTATGAACTTAGTGAAATAAAAATAAAGACATTACAGAAGTAGCGAATAGTGATGTCTAACAAATTATGTACTCACTACCGTGATCCTGATCACCAAGCTATTATTTAGTTACAAAGTGTCACATTTAGAACATCGTTATTTGTTGTTTCATTTATATGAAATTGAAATATGATCATCAAACGATTTTACCGTCAAATAGTTTTACCGACAGAACATTTCTGTTCATGTTAATTGCTGACAATGCTGACTATACAATTTAAAGGTGTGTGTGTGTTTTTGTGTATTGTAAAGCAATGTGTGTGTGTGTGTGTGTGATTTAAGTAAGTATATAAATCAAAATTAAAGCGAGTAAATTCATTATTTCTTATACACGTGCTAACCTACAATAGTGCTTACGTCACTCTTCAATTGCTTTTAAATCACGAGAAGATTTAAGTGTGTAGCTATAATGTAGGTAAGTATTTTATTTTTCTTGTAACGAAATAACCTAAGTTAATTTTTGTACTTTCATATAGTTTACAAATAATTTTACTATTCACACTTCATATTGTGTACAAGAAATTGTTTATAAAAAATTTTTAAATTATACATTAATTATCATATGTGATGCTAATAGAGTTTTTTGTTTTTCAGGTCTGAATCCGACTATTATAACGAGCAGGTGTCGCAGGGGCTAAAAAAACATAAAAGGACGGCTGTCGAGGCACTATCTGATAGCGAAGAGGAAATCGCTAGGTAATAACACGTTTGTAATTAACCTGAGGCTCTGTCTCTAACCCGTAAGGTATATAGACGTGAGAATATGTGTTCCCTTTTTAAATTATTACTAATTGATATTATTGTTATTCCACAGTGCACCTAAGAAATCTGCAGTGTCGAAATCTGCAGCGGGGACGTTTAGTCGTAAACCTACGAGTAACAAAAAAAACAAGAAACTGCAGGGTGCTTCAAGGTGAGCATATTCTACTTTATTTTTTATTTTAACTGACTAGATCTATTTCATCATACTTATTTTGTTTAAATTTAGTAAGTGAATTAAGATTGGTTATTTATGAGAGAATATACATCGTTAAATATACATTAGGTACATAATAAAACGTTACAAAAATCTATAACTATTACTTACTAACTAGGTAACTTTGTGTTACTGTGTTTTGTTACAATGCTGCTAATTTTAAACCCTGACCCAAAAAGAGGGATGTTATAAGTTTGACATTGTCTGTGGCATTGTAGCTCTCGAACGGATGAACTGATTTCGATGCGGTTTTTTTTACCTTAGTTATGTTTGATGAAAATCAGATCAGTCGTTCAAAGTTATTGGGGTGAACGCTTAGTTAGGAAAGTCGAAGGTTTTTTATATGCATAGCAAATAAACTTGTTTCCCGACTGTGTTAGAAGAAAGGTTATGTTTTACGAGTATGTGTATGTATATAAATTTATATAGGACGCTCTACAGCTTAAACGGTTTGCTGAATTTAAGCACGAGAAATATCGTTAGATTGGTCTTGTTTCGAAGAGTGATACTTTAAGGTCTATCAAGGGATTGGATTAGCAGTCATTTCTAGACGTGATGTATATCTGCCTGAATATTGTAGAGGATAATGATGAGCTCACAGACTATTCCTTTTTTATAAAAAGATATTTTTCTATTCCAGCTCGGGAGCTTTGAAGCTAAATTCAGCAGAGGAAGCACGTCCACAGCAGCCACCTTTATATTCAAGTCTCTCGCGTTATCACCCAACAGGGACTGTGCGCACGTCTCAGGTCCTAGAGGGGGAGTTCTTTATAGAGTTGAGGGTCTTTGATGCGTCAGTTATTAAGGAGCTACCTTATAACAAACGTTTTGAGGAGGTGCAAGCTGTGCTGCGCCTCCAACTTTCTGCATCTGACCCTCAATGGGCTCTAGTAAAAAAATTATTCAAGGAAGGAAAAAAGAAATTTGAAAAAGAGGGTGTATTTTATGCGAAAGAAAAGAAGTAGGTAAGTAATACCTCTTTTACGAGCTTCTTTTTTCCTTTCATTTTGAATTTTGTTTTTTTTGCTGTTAACTATGAAGTTAGCGTTGGCACTTAATTATATTATACTTTTTTAATATCGATTGTATCATTTTTCAATACATAATTACATAACTTTTCCTTAGATATATGTGTGCTCTCAAGACATACATTATTTGTTTTTTCGAATCTTACAACTCAAAAGACATACCTTTTTTAATAATGCTATGAAGTTAGTGTTGGCACTTAATTATATTATACTTTTTTAATATCGATTGTATCATTTTTCAATACATAATTAAATAACTTTTCCTTAGATATATGTGTGCTCTCAAGACATACATTATTTGTTTTTTCGAATCTTACAACTTAAAAGACATACCTTTTTTAATACTAATATATGTTTTTCTTGAAGATATCTATATGTGCTCTTAAGACATACATAAAGTATTTGTTTTTTTTTTAATCATATAACTCAGACATATTTGTTAACGTATTATTTTGCAATACTCTATGAAATAAAATTTCCTAAGATAAAGATAAAGACATAATATATATATTTGACAGCCTTGATTAATTTTAATATGGAGAAAAATACTATTTATTGTTCTGTTTGCAATAAATCAGTTCCTAGTAGATCATTTTCAGGGCACTTACGTACTATTTTACACAAAAATAATACTTCTATACATTTAGATAATAATATTGAAGAAATAAATAGTGCCTTTGGAAAACGCATTATTTCGTATCGTATTAAATGTAATCGAAATGAAGACAGTAACAACGCTTGCATCACTTCAAGTTCGAAGTATTTGACTAGGGCAGCACCACATCTGCAAAAACTAATAGAGTTTGCTCTGCATAAGCATATAAATTTAAAAGTGAACTTTGAATTATTTACTAAAGTAATGTTACCTAAGGACGATACTGTTGAAATAAAGTCTTTTGCTACTCAGAACATGGTACTACATCAGTCGTACAGTTTTCACGATCTGCTGCAAAACCTTACTGAAATATTTTCTAATAAAATGGAGGAATTTCAGGAAAGAGGTAGTGGATGGTCTTTATTAGATATTATTTACTTAGAAATTAACATAAATAAGTATTGTCCATTAAGAGCCTCTAGTTACATAAAATTACCTGTCCCTATAAAATTCTATGACAGCGATAAATTAAATTTTGATAATGCAGAATATTGTTATCTGTGTGCAAACTTATTGATTGATGACAAAGTACGCGACCATTGTCATTTTACAGGTAAATATAGAGGTGCTGCACATTCTTCATGTAATATTAATTTTCAAGTGCCTAAGTTTGTACCGGTATTCTTTCATAACCTTTCTGGTTACGACTGTCATTTATTTATACGCGAACTGAGTTCATCTCCCGGTATGATTAAAGTAATTCCAAAAACTAAAGAAAATTATATTTCTTTTACAAAATTTATACCAATAGAACAAAACAAATTTGCGGTTGTACGTTTTGTAGATTCCTTCAAATTTTTAAGTACTAGTTTAGATCACTTAGTAAAAAACCTAAATGTAGAAGATTTTATTCACTTAAAAAACAATTGTGAAAATGAAAAGCAGTTTACTCTGTTACGTAGGAAGGGAGTGTATCCATATGATCATATGATTAGTTGGTCTTCATACAAAGAATATAATTTACCTTCACAGAATAGTTTTTATAATAAGCTTACAAAGGAATCAATAACACAATCTGATTATGATCATGCTGTAGAAGTTTGGAATTATTTTAAAATTAGCAATATGGGTGAATACACAGACTTGTACATGAAATCTGATGTACTATTGCTGGCTGATATTTTTGAGAACTTTCGAAAAACTTGTATGCTTAATTATAACTTAGACCCTGCATTTTACTTAACTGCTCCAAGTCTTAGCTTTGACGCTATGCTTTTATCTACAAAAGTGAAATTAGAACTTTTAACCGACTTAGAAATGATTCGCATGATACAAAAAGGTATTCGTGGTGGTATTTGCTTATGTTCCTTAAGATATGCTAAATCCAACAATAAATATCAAACTGACTTTAATCCATCTCAGGACAGTAATTTTTTAGTATATATAGATTGTAACAATTTGTACGGATTTGCAATGTGCAGTTATTTACCCCATTCTGATTTTCGTTGGTTAAAAAATGATGAAATAATGCAACTAAACATATTGAATATTCCAGATACTGGAAAATATGGTTATATTTTAGAAGTAGACCTTGAATATCCTGTGAAATTACATGATTTGCATAACGATTTACCATTTTGTGCTGAGAATTTTTCTCCTTCAGGTTCTAAGTGCAAAAAATTAATTCCAAATTTATACGATAAATATTACTATGTAATTCATTATATACACTTAAAAACTTGTCTTAAAAATGGTCTCATTGTAAAAAAAATTCATAGAGTAATAAAATTTAAACAAAGTCCATATCTAAAATCTTATATTGATTTAAATACTAAATTAAGGCAAACGGCAAAGTCAGTATTTGAGCAAGATTTCTTTAAAATGTTAAACAACAGTTTGTTCGGAAAGACGCTTGAGGATACTGAGCGGCGACTAGATGTAAAATTAGTAAATTTATGGAATGATAAGCGAAATACAACAAAAAAATATTATAGTGCTAACCAGCTCATAGCACGACCTAATTTTCATAGTGCAACTATTTTTAACGAAAATTTAGTAGCAATACAATTAAACAAGGAAAAAGTTATTCTAGATAAACCGATTTACATAGGGTTTTCAGTTTTAGAATTATCCAAATGTCACATGTATGACTTTCATTACAGAGTTATGAAAAATCATTACAATGATAAAATATCATTATGTTATACTGACACTGAAAGTTTATTGTATTCAATAAAAACCAATGATTTTTATGCTGATTTAAATACTCATTTCATTCAATATTTCGACACTAGCAATTATCCATTACATAACGACTACAATATAAAACAGTTAAATAATAAAATTCCAGGTCTGTTTAAGGACGAACTCTGTGGAAAAATTTTAACGGAATTTGTTGGTTTGAGATCAAAATTATACTGTATTAAAACCTCTATGTTTGAGACTAAAAAAGCAAAAGGGATAAAAAAATCAGTAGCCAAAAAAATTAAATTTTCTGACTATACCGATGTTTTGAATACTGGGAGAAAAATACGAAAAATTAACCTACTATTTAAATCCGTAAAACATGAAATTTTTACTCAAGAGCAGAATAAAGTAGCGCTCTCCCGTAATGATGACAAGCGATTTATTCTAAAGGATAACATCACTACAAAATCTTTGGGTCATTATTCGATAACTGTATGAACAGATTGGAAAAGGTAACAAATATGTCTGTGTTAATGTTTCGTTATTACAATATTTGTATTTTGTTATTTGTATCTAGTACACTAAGACCTTAAATTTATAAACTAATTTGTAATGTTAGTTTAGTTACTTAAGTATTAATAAAATATTCTTATAAAAACACGGTTTTTTATTCATCACTTACAACTTCATATATATATATAGACCTATATTATAAAATTTTATCTAATTCTGTGCTCATGCACAAAGCAAAAACATGTCTTAACACGATTGAACTGAGGAAATAGTTTACGTAATTGTATTATATTTCTTATTTCTATTAGACAATGGAATTTAAAATCTAAACTAAGTGAAATAGAGATCATAATCCTATATTGTGCAAAAATAAATCATAACACGATTTTTACTGATGAAGCAGTTTGCGTAATTGTATCATATTTACTATATTAGATAGTGGAATTTAAATCAAATACTAAGTGAAATAAAGAATAGAATCCTATATTGTCTTATACATAAACGTAATGACGCACTTGAACACTTTAATTTCATTCTCATTATCGCATTGATATCCGTTGAGTATAAACATCTTCCTAGTTAGAGAATCCTTTTTTCACGTTGCTACACTTCTTCTTAATTAAACGTAAGTTACTGTCATTATTTTATTTCTGTTCCATATTTTTAATTTAGTAGGTAAATGTTACTAATAGTTTTATTCTTTTACAGATCATGTCGGACTCTCAGGATACCCGTATAGTATTTTCGCAATATGCACAAGATCCTCCGTACGACTTCAGTGACATTTTATCAACAAGTCGTCCGAAAAAACGAGATGATAGAAGAAAACATGAAGTCTCGTCATCATCTTATGTGATTTCGAAACGGAGAGGAAAGGCACGCAGATTAATAAAAATTAAAGTGTATGATTTGGAAGACGATCAAACGACATGCTCTGACGAGAATGTGACCTTAACCTCCGCACAGTACATAGTTCAAGAACAAACGGATGAAATCTTGGACTTAACGGAACATGTCATCAATAGAATTGCAAGAAAACTTGTTGTTGGTTATTGGTAAAATAGTTGTTAAATGTTAAATCTTAAGAGTTCAATTGTTAATTAGTGTATATTGTTCTTTGTTAGTCATTTAAGTAAAGCAATATCGATTGTTTTTAAATTTAGATATATATATATATAAAATTATAATGTGTATGAAATTTGATGTACGAAATAAACATGTAAATAAAATAAATGTCTTTATATTAAAACTTATTATGTTATGTTGGGGTTAATATAACAAAAGATATGAATAAATAAAAACAAACATATTGATTTGATTTTATAATATTTATTTTACTAAATATTTTCTAAGTACCATTTCTTGATACAAAAAACATTTTTTAGTGCACAATGGTTCTTATGACTAAAACAATTGAAGTCATATTCATTTTTGCAATAAGTATTATATAAAGTCTTAAAATTAGGACATCCTCTATCTTCTACATCTATCAAAACACAATTTTCGCACAGCTCCTTTAGCCATTTTTGTTTCTCACGCCCTTTAATGACAAGAATTCTATGTTCAATTATTGGTTTAATAATTCTAATGAATTCTCTGGGATCAATATGTCCCTGGCTCCAATAAATTTTTCTCTGTCGCTCAAGGTACCGAACAGTCTTCTTTTCTTCCGTAGATAATGTAGTAAATGCATATGGAGGTTTAATTAAAAAAACTTGAGTGATCTCCTTAGTAGATAACGCGAATTCTTTGATTATAAATTTATTATGGCGATCCTTAAATCCCTGAATATCAGCAAAAATAATCGAATTCATGATACCTTACGAACAATGTTGCTCAGAGGTCTATATTCGACTACACAGTCGTTTAAAATTAAGCAATAAGCTGATGTCTGATCAGGTATTTCTTTATCACTCTCTAACTCCAAGCGAATATTAATTACCGGTCCCGATTTTATGTTATCGTTCTGTCTAGAACAATCGATCACGTACAAAGGAGCTATATTTTTAAACTCTTGAGCGCTTAACAAGGAGTTGCATGGACGGTTATAATAGGACTGTTGAAAATTTACGTATTGCTCGTATATTAATGCATAGTTATGGTTTGAAAAGTTGGTATTATAACTTTCATATGGATAGTATGTAGAGTTTAAAAAAACTTTAACATCTCGAATATTGCAGTGATCAAACTGAGACATATCTTTATTTCCATTATTTTTTCTATTTGTTTGCAAACCTAAAATAACGTATCGAGGTTTTTCAATTTGTGAAGATGTCTTAATTGACCAAGTATGTTTTGTGGTCTTTGGAAGCAAAGGGTACTCATAAAGATCCCAGTTTCTAAACACTAATTGAATAGGTTTGTCTTTTTCGAGTATTTTGAGCAAATTTATTCTTTCTCTATCCGATACTTTAACATGAGGCATGCGCCATACAATCTTTTTGATATCGATACTTTCAACCTCCTCACCAGTGTTTAGTTTTAGTGCGTTCAGGTTAGTATTACTTCGTAACAAAACAAGCTCATGTTTGCAATTGACAATAATTTTTTTATAATCTTCTGCAAATCCTAGTATGTTGCTGAGTGGTACTGAAGCAGCAAAATGACCTCCAATTTCATTTTTGATTCCGTGTATGTCCCATCCCCAAACTTTCGATATCTTTGACTCAGCCTCGTTCATTGATATCAATGCTTTCATAGTAGTCGTAATTCCTGCATTTTTAACTTTGTCTATTTCAACTCCATTCAATTCATATCGTATATCTTGAAAAAGGTATAGAAGTGGATTGTTTGTAAAGTGTATAACCTCAACAGGTTCTTTCTTATCACTTTTGATTACATTGACTACAGCTTCAACATACAAGGTACTTGCACTCGGAAGTACATATAAATCTTGTTGATTTATGGGTATCCGAATTTCATCATTTCTATTAAAAGTAGTTATATATGGCTTGTACGAATGAGTTTCTATACCGTCAATGGAGTTGTCATAAACTGGTGGATTAGTTATGTTTAAAAAATTCATTTTAGAAGTCCAATCGATTTGAGAAAATATTTATTAGCAGCTGTTAATTTCTTTTTACTTACACGAGTATGTGCTATCTTCTTGATTGCCTGATTTGTACTAAACTTTTGATATGATGAACTTGTGTATTTATTGTAGTCAATCATATTTTTTTCAAATGTAAGTACAATTGCACTTCTTCTCCGCGAAAATTTATTAAATTGTTTCTTATGTCCAATATTCTAATATTTATACTATTGACAGTGCTTCTATTCACCGGAAAGTATATATTATTTTTTGGGATTTCTATAATTCTATAACCAGGAGGCACATTTAAAGCAAATTCGTGAATGATATGACTTGATTTTCCATTAATATAAGAGCCTCCGGTAATGTCACATTCAACCCGCAGCACGGTTGTAGACAAAATGTTAACTGGCAGTGGAGACTTGTGCCATATATCTTTTATTAGATTTTTTTTACCGTAACCTAGCAAAGGTCCAATAGAATTTGGTTTTTCAAAATAAATATCCTTTGAACAGAATATCGAGAGGCTCAGGGTGTTATTGTTGCAGATTAACTTGAAAACACAATTATTTACTTTTGATTGTAAGAATTCGCAAAGGTCTTGGAGTTCATAAGCTCCTTCAGGAATCTCAACCACTTCGTCAATGCCATAATAAAATTTATTATTAGTTTTAGTAATATTTGGTATAGAGTTAAAAGTAGAGAAGTGCAACAGGGATAACTCGTATTCACCATTGAGTTCCAACGGGGGTGAATAGTTTGTAGATAGTACTGAGCTGTTTCCAGTTATTGACAGAGTGAAAGACATTATTGGAATGATGTTTTATTCAAACATAATAATTATTATATAGCATTTTTACACCAAAAGTCCTGCAGAAATTCTAGACATAAATGGCCACAATTTACAGTATCAAAGTTCTGGAGTCTAGAGTAATTATATTGTAAATCACTTACATTTAAATATTTTACCAATTCTTTGGGCGGTTTCAGGTCACCAAAACTATCAAAATATTCGCAGTAGTCGTTTATTTTTGCGAAGGCTACCCAGTGAGTTCCGTTATTATTATGACTATCTAAATTAATTATGCCACACTCTATGGGTTTCGGTCTACGCGGCAATCTATCTCTCATATAGACACCACGGAAGTATGGAATAGTTTTTGAATTTTTAATAATATCGATGTTTGTAAGAGCGCGCTTGGGTAGCCTGCTTATTAGTTTTTTGTAGATTTCAAAAATAAGCCATTTCCTTTTTTATATGGTCTAAGATAAAAACCTTTTCCAATCGCAATAGCCTCCATGGTTTTGTTATGACGTTCAGATTCATGTAAATTCTTTTGTGCAATTTTAAAATCGCTTATTGTTTTCGCTATACCAGCAGCACCTCCTGCTAAAGCGCCTAGAGCTGATAGACCCGCAAAAATTGGTATTAAAGGCAAAATTCCTCCTGTCTTAGGAATCGGTATTACTCTTGGTAAACGAACATGACGTATTTTAGGAAACAATTTTTTTGCTGCTTTGTAAGCATATTTAATAGCAGTTCTATTATCTTTTGATTTTTTATTTTTTACTTGTGATCGTATTTTTGACACGAAGGTTTTAAATTGTTTAATTCCTGCACCAGATTTTAATTTTGCCTTCATGACCTTGCCAACTATCCATGATGCTATCTTTTCACCTTTGCTAGCGTCTTTAGAATGTAAGCGTTTCTTTGCCATTTTCATCAGTTGTAAATCTGCTTTGTGACGTTCAGACAGGTTAGGATTGGTGTATGCAATGTCGTGATACTTACAAGCTTCGTCTAATTTATTAACGCCCTGATCACCCCTTAATAATCTTTCTTGTAATCTCGTGCCAGGCCCGCAATAGTTGTAACCGGGTAAGTGAAGCTCAAACGGGATGTTGTTTATTAAATTGTTAACAAGTCCACCTCCTTTCATTGCTTGTTATATAATGAGCAGAATGTAAAATATTAACACTTATATTATGATACAATTGAAATTTTATCTACCCAACTGTTTTCTTCGTTAGGAAGTCCTAACCATTTGACAAACAATTTGTTTCCTTTTTTTCTTATAATTTTTTCAATTAAATATATATTTGGATATTTCGTTTTTTGTAACTCTTCTTGATAAAATGAACCCAGTATATCTTGTTTTTTTTGATCTTGTATATGATAAGTAATCGGGCTTGTATTATTAACCGTCTTAATAGTAAAAATTTCAGTAGACCAGTTAGGTGTGTAACCTTTCGCAAAACAACTTTTATATTTACTTATTCGAACCGGGTCACCTATTACAAATTTATTTTTAGATATTTTTGTTCGAATCTTTTGGAATTTTTTAATGTTGTTTTTTACTAGGGTTTCATTTTCAGTATTTACGTCTACAGGTTTAAATTTAATTACGCTATGTTTATGATTATTGTATGAAAATACGACATTATTTAAATTTTTCCCAATCCATTTATAATTACCGTGATAACTAAACATTTTATATAATTTCATTTTTAAAGTTTTGATAAACCTTTCTACAATTGAAGCTTTTTTAGTTGAGTACGACGAATAGTGATTAATTTTCATTAATTGCATATATCTTTTAAATATGTCATTATGAAATTCTGTCCCTCTATCAGTTTGTAGGTTTTTAGGGCTTCGTCCGCTTTTTTTTACAATTTGAGTAAATGCGACAAGAACTTCTTTTTTTGATTTAGTTTTTAAAGGAACTGTCCATGCGTATTTTGAAAAACCATCAATAATTGTTAAAATGTAAGCGAATCCACTATTATATTTCTTTAATGATTGAAAATCGATCAGGTCCGCTTGCCATAGGTCGTCTATTCCTTTTAATATTACGCAACGACGATTAAAATTTCTGCGTGCTGATTTATGAATTTCATTTACCACCTCTAGCTTGCTCATTTTTTAGTTCCTTAATTATTTTATCAATGTGCTCACGAGTGTAAATCTTTTTTTCCAACTGATGAATGCTTTTTAGAACATCAGCTTTTATTGAATTTGTGAGAGCAAGAAATTCATCGGCTATCTTTTTATCTACATATTTTTTATTCACTGCATCATCATGAGCCACAGGTTCTTGAACTCCTCTCAGTCGAGAAGAATGTAAATCAAAATCTCCAATTTCCGTTCTAATTAAGTGATTACTTGAACAATCTAGTATTTGTGACACACGTAGTCTTTTATGGACATGGTGTCCGAATTTGTCTACATTCATTTTGGATCGAATTCGGTCACCGAGGAGTAACTAACTAATGATTTGAACTCTATGTAGTGTTGTTAATTTATAGTTCCGCTTTCTCGTAGTTCTTCTATAATTGAAATTATTTCGTTATCAAGACCAGTGTTGCCTGCATCTTTAGATGCTATTAATAATTTTAGTCTTTCAACTAATTCATTAGGATCGTCCCAGTAAATGTAATCAGTATTTCTTCTAAATTTCTTTTTTAAAATCATGCCTTCTCCATCAACGATATCTTCAGCATTACTGACAGAAGACGTAGAAGGCTTACGTAATTTAAAAAGTGGTTTAATAATGTATAAATACTTTCGTCCTTTGTTAGATTTTATTGGTTTACTAGGATCAAAATCTCGTCGATGTGCGTTTGTAGCAATTAACATTGCTTTGTATTCTTGACTATCATGATCCGTCACTAGTTCTAAATTAGGTACTTTTTTGAACAACAACTCTTTTATTCCTGGCGTTATTTTATAATCACGATTTGCTATATTTATATTTTGATCATTTATATCTACACGCGATGTACCCATTATTAGTTTACCCCGTTCTCTTCTAACTCCAAAAGGAACATCATCAAATATTTCTGAGGAAAGTGACCAAGATGAAGTGTTTTTACTAGGACTCTGCATTGAGTCAATAGTTTTAAACGATGTATCACTGTTATTATTATTTTTGGAGTCTCCTGAAATATCAAAATCAATATCTTCGTCAGGATCGTTTTCAGAATAATCTTCTTGGGAAATATTGTTTGAAAGGTTCATCTTAAGAGTTTTGTTGAAATTTGATTCGGATGATAGAGTTCGTTTTTTTATAAAAGGTTTAGTCAAGATGTCATTTTCTTTTGAAAGAATTTTATTGTTTTTATCTTTTATCAACTCATGTAATGGATCAGCTACAGGTTTAAGAATTGTGTTTAAAACATTATCGTTGTAAGATTCCATAGTTCTCATATTTTTAATTTTCTTTTTAACAGCTTCTGCTACTTTAACTATCCGAGCCTTTAACTCTTTTTCCATTTTGAATAAGTATGTGCACGTTATACGCCTGATACGGTAATAGATGGACTGAATTCGTTTTTCAATGAAACCTTATCTTATATGTTTTCATCAAATAATACGAAAGTATCAAAATTCTTTCGGTAACAGCCTTCGTTCTTTACACAATCCTTATTTATTACTAAAAAGTTATATGGTTCGCTCCATATTTTCGAACACATTTCTCGAAATTGAGACCATGACATATCAGTATTTACATGTTCGTCATATATATGACGGAGATTCACATCATCCTGTTTAAATAACATCAAAAGATTTGCGTTGTCTCTTATTAGTTGTTTCGGAATCTTACTGTACGTTTGGTTTAAGTAATAACAATCGATAAATTTATGTCTTCCCATTGCGAAGTAATCCCTTATATTGGATTGATTCTCACATGCAACATCGTCAAAAATAATAATGGAGTTCGGTTTTGCATCATGAGGGCTTAGAATAAGTTCATTGTCTTGATATTTAGCAAATGATACATCTGGCACTAAATTAAGAATATTTTCTAAATACACATATTTGGGTTGGTATAATGTTTTTGAATAAAGATAAATATTTTTAAAACGTAATCCATTATCATGTAAAAGAAGACCTATCATCACATTCGTTTTCCCGCAATTCGAAGGACCGCAAATAATACATCAGATAGTATTAGGTAGCAGGTCTCCGTGTCGCGAAACAACTACCTCTTCATTTGGACATGCACTGCTCAACTGTAAAGTTTGAGATTGTTTAACGAATTTCATTGTTTAACTACGAAGGCTGTTTACGAATGAATGTTATTCATTTGTAAAGTTGTGATTTATATACATTCGAAATATGCAAGTTTGTAATACATATCTACAATATTGGGAGTGATTTATGGTAATTTTAGTTATATTTGTTATTAATTTGTAAAGTAACGATTTATAAATATTCAAAACGAACTGACCATGTGAATGCTTTACTTGAGATGGTATAAGTAAGTGATTCAGTTACAATTTTCATCAGATATTGTAAAGCAGTTTGGAAACGGGGTTCTTATCTGCTGTTATTAAATTATATTCCTGTTCACCGGATCAATTGACATGTCTTTGAATATCGGAGATTTTGTAGATATAGTAATTATTTCTAAAAGAATATGTGGCTTTCACATGGTGACAATACTCAACATCGGATCAATTGACATGTCTTTAAATATTGGAGATTACATGGATATAATAATTACTTCTGAGAGACTATGTGGTCTTCACATAGCTAAAATTATAAATTATGAGCAATATGATGCTATTCTAATACCTTCACAAAAATGGAGTAAATTACGATCTAAAATTCGATTACAAGTCACCAGAATAGATAGAAATAAAATATCCCTGACTGAAGTGGAAGATACGTTTCCAAAAATGCCATACATCGATATAAAATGTGAGTGGAAGGCCAAGTTGATGTAAATCTAGTAGTCTTGACTCAAGTGTAAATACTTGAACTACGTTTCGAACCCACGATATTCCATATTGGCAACGACATCGATTTCATTGTAAGTTTTTACTATTGTCGATATGAATAACTAGTTTTAGTGATATTATTGGGAAAGCTAGACAGCATATTCTGATAAAACAGCGGAGTGAAACGACGCTATTTTATCAGAAATGCTGATCTAGCTTGCCCAATAATATAACTACTGTCCTGGGTCTTGGATGTTTATCTATATATATGTATTTGTTATAAAATATAGTATCGTTGAGTTAGTATCCCATAACACAAGTCTCGGACTTACTTTGGGGCTAGCTTAATCAGAGTTATTTGTCTCTATATATTTATTTATTTATTTAAAAGCTTGTTTAAAAATATATTTAAAATAATTACTTGTTTTTTAAATAAAATTTTTCGTACATAAGCTTTTATTGTGAGGCCAAATTAATTACTTAGACAAATTGAATAAGCCCCAATTCGATTGATTTGTATCTTTACTGAGTTCCATCGAACACCTATCGTCTACCATAAAGTGCTCGTCTAGACAAATCTAGACATCATCCACCATAAAGTGCTCGTCTAGACAAGTTAAACGAGTCCTACTCAATGAGGTTATGTTGTTAGGGTTCCATAGTAAACAAGGAACCCTTATAGTTTAGCCTTTTCTGCCTGTCTGTCTGTCCGTCCGCGGTTTAACTCAGCGACTATAAGTACTAGAAAGCTGTAATTTAACATGGATATGTATATTAATCATGCGAAAAAAATGGTAAAATAAAATATTGAAAAATATTTTTTTAGGCTAGCTCCCATACAAGTAAAGTGAAAAGTCAATTTTTTTTCTCGACTAACCTATCATGTGGGTTAACGTTGAGCAGGTCTTTCAAAAATATTATGAGCTTGTGAACACTGTTTTTTGATTTAGGGATTCGTTTTGGAAATATATAGTTTTAAAGTGAACATGTTTGTTACAGTCAAGTGTCCCCCCCCTCTATCTGCTAAACGGTTATATATGGACCCGTAAAAAAATTCACAGCTATAGTATATGTAACAAACTTTAAAGGAAAACTATCAGAGCTAAGTAGGGTTTATGTATTAAAAAGTTATAGGCGATTAACTTATAAAACGTACTCGGAAAAGGAAAATTTCGTGCAAATTCAAAAGAAAATCAGTTTTTAGATGTTTTCAGTGGTATGAACTCAAAGTTGGCATTCGTAACTACGGAACCCTACACTGCGCGTGGCCCGACACGCACTTGGCCAATTATTTTATGACTGCGTTATGTCAAATATCTCCAGGCTCCATCATCAGAACAGCTCATTAGCTGCACAATATTTTATTTTCATCTGACTTACATAATAATACAATATGGTATACCGGGTTCAATAAAAGAATGCATTCAGGACGCTGTTGCGGCTTTTCCCCGTTTCTGTAGCGCGTTAGGGATGTTCACTGAGTTGAGTGCTTCTATACAACAATGCGTAAGAGAGTGGCATCCACTGCTTACAGCATGATGGACAGTCGCAATGGTCCCCTTGCAGTCATCGCGGAGCGGACGACGGCACGTTCTTGAGACACTGGATGCAAGTACATGCGCCAGTGTCTCAAGAACGCGTTCGGCAATTTTAAGGAACTTTTTTTTATTAGCTCTCTATGTCCCACTGCTGGGCAAAAACCTCCCCTCTATGTTTCCGGACAGTTCTGTTGTTCACTTAAAGGATTACTTAATTTTATTATTGCATTTACTGCAATTCAATTTATTTTTTATTAAATATGTAATGTTAAAATTGTATGGACCAATGGTCTGATAATAAAACATTTATTTTTATTATATTATTATAAGTATGCAAAATTTCAGTTCAATCGGTTAGGGATAACTGGTTGAAAATTGAGTTGCAATTGACCTAAACAATTTCAATTTCTGCAATTTATTTATTGCTTTTCACATTGTAAGTACATATTACACCTTACAACATAGTCACTTCTTAAATTAGAAGGTACAACTGAACCCTGATAGAGTATTGCAATATAATAGAACAGCATGCGGATTTTTAGTAAGTATTTATAAATGCTAGCTTATTCAGGAAAAATATACGAACGTTTGCTAAATCTGTTTTAGTAAAAATATGTTTTGTCCTGTTCTTGCATTGTCAAATATTGAAAGAAACGAAAGGGACAAAACATATTTTTGGAACGAAGTTCCTTACGGCAGGCTTGGAGGAGATAGGGATTTTGCTGCGCGACCGAACTGAAAAAAATGTGATAGTAAAACCGTAAGGATGACCTCGTTAAATAAAACCGTTAAATGAGACGTGCGCAGGCGCGACAGTCGTATACACAAGCGAGTAGTGTATAATACCTTTGAGCACGATTTTTCTTTTGCAAATTGTGTCGATTCTACATAAGCCGAAGGAACTTCGTTCCTACCTGGTGTCCCACGACACCACATTTCTTTTTTTTAACTTAAATAGGTTTAGCAATCGTCTGTGTTTTTTATGAATAAGGGGGTAAAATTATAATGAAAGAGATTCCACTATGGGATAAGGCCGCCGTTGTCAATTTACTCTTTATGTTGTTATTTTAATTATGTGAATGTGAAGCATACTTTGTGAAAAGTTGTTTCCAGTCTGGATAGGATATTGCAGGCTTGAATCACCTGATTATCCGAAAAGAAAGATGATTCCGTGTTTCGGAAGGCACGTAAAACTGTGGGTCCCGAACGCCACCTAGCGTTTGATCATCAAACTATCCAAGGATTGGTTTCTGGTTTGCCCTTTGGGTTGCGGAGGTCAGACGGCAGTCGCTCTGTGTAAAAACCAGTAACCTCGTCAAATCTCCTTGGTTAGGTAGCGGACCCCGGGCTCTGAAGCGTTACTGCTGAGGATGCAACCGGGAATACGCTCGGATGATGATGTTGTTATTTTAATTATGAGTTTTCATAGTAAAATAAAGTTACAACAAACAAACATGTAAATAACTAAATAAAGATCAATTTGTCCGGTGACAAACATCCAACATACATACAAGATACATTTCGAATTAGGACGAAGTGGTAGCTAAAGTTGCGCCCTCATTTGAAATAAATTGTTTAAAACTAAATATGGTGATAATTAAAAATTTGATTTGTATAAATCTCTAGAAAGACCTTTAAACTATTTTATGAATAACCTTTAAAAGTAAAATTGGTAGTCCGTCTAGCTTTAAAACTGTGTTTCGCCAAAAGTGGCCACTTTTGGCTAAAACAGTTTTAAAACTAGACGGACTATTAGTAATAATTTCAAAGGTTATTCATAAAATAGTTTAAAGGTCTTTCGAGACATTTATACAAATCAAATTTTTAATTATCTCCATAATTAAGTTTTAAACAATTTATTTCAAATGAAGGCGCCACTTTAGCTACCACTTCGTCTTAAAACAAAAGTTTTCAAAAATCATTCTACTTCCATGCCTACTGTGCTGTCTATGACATATTTTAGCGCTGCAGTAAAACAACAATAAAAACCTTAACATTTACGTTAAACGATAGAGGTGAAAGTATCGACACAGATAGAGCACATTGGCACTTTTGAAAAAGCTATGCGAATAACCAAATTATAGGTCATCTTTATCAATAAATTTAAAAACTAGGTTCTTTTCGGTCAATGTCTATGGAAAATTTTTTTTTTTAAACATCTTTTTTTCGAGTCACTTAAACGAATGTTTGCATACAACAAACCGTTTGTTCAGTGACTCCACGTTTGAAAAATGGCACCATATGTTAAAATAACGATTTTATTATGTTGGCAGTACGGTAGTTCTAAAGAAAAAAAGTTATAGGTCTATGGCTAGGAGTATCGTTTTGACGAAATAACGACACATGTGCTATTATATTAGGAATAGACTATAGACTTTTCTGAAATCATATCATCTATGTTCTTATATTAGTGTTCGGGACCATTTAAAAGACAGATAACAGTACAGGAGTAGAAACAATTATTTATGAAATTGTCATGTCGCATAAGATGACCAAACATATGTTTCCTCATCTTTTCTTTATTGCAAGCATTAACGTTCTATTCTCATAGTAAATTTCCAGCACTTCCTTGTTGGTTTTTCTCTGTAGCTAGCTCATCTTTTCCATGCGCCTCCAACACCACATTTTAAAAGATTTCTGACGTTCGCGATCCATTTGGTTCATTGTCCATGTCTAGGTTTGCCAGGACACCAAATCTAATAGCCGGATAGACCAGCCAATTTGGCCGGACATTTGGATAAAATGGCCGGACATCCTACATTATTGAGGATTTTGTGTGTCAGTATTAATAGGTTCGTACTACAAAAAATTGTATGACAAATCAAGCTATTTGATTATCACCATAAATCATGTTAAATTCTAATGAAATATTAATGAATTCGAATGCTAAATCAGTCTAATAGCTTTATTATTAATCAGTCATAGATTCATCAGTCAAAATTAAATTCTTGATAAACATTAATCAACATTTTTAAATTATCCTCAAATTTTTATGAAATTAATTTATGAAAATTTTAGAGCGACCGATAGTTAACTCATCGCCTTCGCTTGGACTCAGCGCTCGCCCGTTTACAAATTGTAAAAAACCTAACAAAATCCGGACAAGCCGGACACCGTTTATTTTGGCCGGACACGCAATCAAAAGGCCTTACTATGTCCGGCTTTATCCGGACGCCTGGCAACGCTATCGACGATTATTGCGCGCTAACGAATTTTTTTTTTTTACCCGGTAAACGTCAAGGAGTCGGGTTGACTCGCGAGCGCTACAGCTCACAGAGCCACTTAGTCAATAGTATTATAATATAGATTGCTGAGGCAGACACAAATACATGCTATTTAACCTAGACTTCTTATTTATTTTATTTTTATTTAATCTTTATTGTTCATCAAATACAAATTGTACAGAACAATAGGCGAACTTAACGCTAAAAGCGTTGTCTACCAGTCAACCTTTGGGTTATACAGATAGTCTAAACGTGGGTTGCAAGACTTGCAAGACAATTTAAAGCATTAAAAAAAAAACAATGTAAATAAAAGTATATACAGATAAATACAATAATATAATATTTTATATATAATAGACACATACATATATACTATTCTTTGTATGTTTTCTCCACCAGCGTGCCACAGTAACGCCTAAATCCATTAACTATTTTAGATACAAACTTTCTCTACAACAAGTTATAATTAATAAGTCTGTCTAATTTGGTAGCTACGCTATTACGGCATATTTTTAGTCTATATTAACTTTTGGTTACATCACAATTATGTAACAAGATTTTTAAAACCGGCCTAGTGCGTATCGGCCCGCGCACAGTTGAGGGTTCCGCACTGCCAACTTTGAGTTCACGCTGCACAGTTTAACGACGAATTTTAATAAATTAGTATAGATTTTTTTTTTGTTTGACTAAACCCTTTAGTTTGTTAACCCTACTTAGCTAGATAGTTTTCCTTTTAACTTCGTTATTATTATATACTTTTCATTTGTCCATATACAACCGTTTAGCTGATGGAGTGGAACACTGGACTCTAACAAAAAAAAAACACTTTGAAACCAAATATTTCACAAACGGATCCCAAAATTTAAAAATAAGTCTTTTTTATTTCACAGTTTTTTAAAGACCTATTCTACGAAAGCCCAAACGATGTTTTAGTCGAGAAAAAAAAATGATTCCCACATTACATGTATGTACACATAACCCTAACAATATCTTGTTTTTTTTTTTTTAATGTCAAATAGCAGCTTTTTAGTACAATTAGTTTCTGAGTAAAACCACTGACAGACAAACAGACATGGCGAAACTATAAGGGTTCCTTGGTTAAACGAAACACTTAAAACTAAAACCCGACTCTTCCGATCGACTAATTCAGGCAACGCAAGCACAGCAAGGAGCATCAGCTAATAATAATGTGTATATTTTGAAATGAGGTTTGTAAGCCCTTTCATTGGATTTATGGCCTACTAGCTTTGACCCGCGACTTCGTCCGCGTAGAAGTCGGAAAAGTTTCTGATAGGATAGTTGCCAGACATACGCCCCCGCTCCCGCTCCCGCATCATCATCATCATCATGTCAGCCCTTCTTCCGCCCACTGCTGAGCATAGGCCTCCCTTCGTCTTCGCCACCCATCTCGGTCCTGTGCTGCTCTCATCAAGGTACAACCCACGACCTTGACTATATCGTCAACCCATCTCATTACAGGACGTCCGACGCTTCTTTTACCCGTCCTAGGCCACCATTCTGTTATTGCCTTACTCCACCGGCCATCACTCCGGCGTGCCAGGTGTCCTGCCCAGTTCCATTTAAGGTTCATAACCGTTTTTCCGATATCCCGTACTTTGGTACGTTGTCGGATCACGGTGTTAGGAATGCGGTCCTGCAATCTGATGCCAAGCATTGCGCGCTCCATGGCTCTCTGTGCGACCCTCAATTTGTGTACAGTCTTTTTAGTGAGCGTCCAAGTCTCGGCACCATAGGTCATGGTGGGCAGGACACACTGATTGAATAAGCGAGTTTTCAGGCTCTGTGGAGTATGGGTTGACTTAAGTACATCGTCTAACCTGTTAAATGCCGCCCACCCAAGTTGTATTCTCCTGTCTATCTCTTTGTTTTTAGAACTTTTCCTTTTCGTCTTTTTCCGCATCATATTAATATAAATTTGCAACCCCTAATGCACCCCCGGGGATGCAATTTTTTAAAATCCATTTAATTGATTATTACTTTTTACTAACCACTAATTCAAAAATGTTATGTGTCTCGCTACAAAAATGACGAAGATTCATATAAATTTGCCACCCCTATTTCACCCCTATAGGGATTTAATTTTAAAAATCTAATAAATGCATTATTAGTTTCTACTAACTATTAAAATTAATTTAAAAAATTCATAAGTCTCACTTTAAAAATTACGAAGTTTCATACAAACTGGCAACCCCTATTTCACCCCCTTAGAGATGGAATTTCCAAAAATCCTTCTTCTTCTTAGCGGACGTCTCCTAGTCACAACCTACCTTTCTGCCAAATTGTTCTGGGTCTTGGATGTTTATCTATATACGAGCATATATTTGTTATAAAAAATAGTATCGTTAAGTTAATATCCCATAACACAAGTCTCGGCCTTACTTTGGGGCTAGCTCAATCATTGTTATTTGTCCCTATATATTTATTTATTTATATTTATTTTTGAAGCAAGTTTAGATCATGTTATCGATTGCCTCAATAAAACTCAAAAATTCAAGATTATAATATTCATTCGGTGATAAGACTTTAACAGGCACTTTTACATGTCAATACGTAAGTATAATTAACATTACGTGTAGTGCACTTTAAAAATTAATTTATTAAAAGAAGTGTCAGAATCAAGCTTAATCATAATGTTACCAGTTATCACGGAAAAAATATTTTTACCCACGCTTCACAACGACCACAGCTGAGAAGAAACGTAGGAAGAAACTCAAAATGGTACGAAACAGGGATAGCGAGCGACGGGACGCTTCAGCACGGCCGGTGCAGAAGAGTCCTCTCGCACTCTCTCGCTCTAGCTAATGACGGTTGTGAGCGACAAAAATGGATAGCAGCATAGAAAAATGCTGATCCGTGCTGACAAATGTAGACCAATGCTTAAAGTAATCGACAACTGGAAATAAATTTTCGTTTCTAAAAATAAATTTAAAGATTTATTAAAAACATAGAATGATATTGTTTATAAGCATGTTAATTTATAATTTGATTTATAATATTTTTCTCAAAGGCATAAAGTACATAATAGTGTGGCCCATAAACTTTCTCTACGACAGGTAATAAATTACTGATTATCTAATTAGTTTGCTACGCAATCATATTTATCTTGGGTTGCCAGTGTGGCTAGCATGGTTGTATATCTGAGAGATATGTACATATCCCTCTATATCTAAATATTTAAAATAAATATTTTTTTAAGTTTGTAATCTTAAATTAAAATAAATGAAAAAAAAATCTCGAGCTCCTCCGTGCTTCGTAAGGCAAGTATAAGCCGTTTGGCAGTCGTCAAGCTATGTCAGATGCGTTTAGGCAGCCTAAAAAAATCTGAATGTTGGCTACTTACAAGCACGAAAAACAAACAAACAAATCTACATGTAAATATGTAAAATACATTTAATTTAATTCAATGCAACAACAGTTTAAAATATGATTGAAAATGGTATAATTGAATCTTATGTAGGTCTGAAAATCGGCGACACATTTACAGGATTTCACGCAGTCAACCGTCGAAATGTTTTCTTTGACCTGTCAATACCATGCTCGCACAGGAGTTAGGCATGAGATAAACTAAGTTTTATGAATAAAAGTTATTTCGTCGCTCAATTTTGCCTATGTTTGTTGCGGTAAATAAAGCGAAATACGACAAATTACAAGAAAAAAAATGTCGTTGTCACCATGCTAGCCACGCAGCTGCTAAACTATTAAGATGGAGACAGGGCCGGATTAAGACAGTTCGGTGCTCATGAGATCAAATCAAATCAAAACATCTTTTTGTTAAGACAGGTTCGACAGTGGATCCGTTTGGTAGATCAGACCGGAAAACTCGATTCAAAAGATAACAAATAAAGAGTTATTTTGGTTTGATTTACCAAACGAATCTACTGTCAAATTTATAATTACTTTTGTCCGGTCGGATCCACTATAAAATTGATTAGTCCGGTCTGTTCCCTTACCTTTGTTTCATGGGTAAGATAGTGATGTCTGATAAGAAAAACATATAGGTTTTTTTTTTAATAATTATTTTACGGCTCTGGATACTAGTCCTTTAAAGCCTATCTTTATATTATCACTTCTTTATTCCTAACCCTAACCCTAACTATACAATCAAAGGTTGGTGTAGGTCCTTTGATTGCTTCAAAGGAGATTTTGGCAACAAATCTATACGAGGCCACTGGTTTTCATACCCGAATGAGTGGCGGACGGCGTCTAAAGACGCCCACCACAGTCCGCAAATAAATATCACTACAGCCGCACTATGAGTGTCCACTTTAACCATTTTACATATTGTCCATGAGCATGAGCATTTATAACACTAAACTACACCGATTTTATATAATAAAGATCCACTAGAATTAATTTGCAAAATAATTTAAAGCAAACTCCAACTGAACCCCTTGACTTCCCGCCAAAAACTCCAAAGATATAGGTCGAATTGATTACCTATTCCATTAATTTTTTTATTTTTTTTTTTATTTAAAAACTTTATTGAGCCAAAAGCTACAATAGGTGGACTTATTACTAAAGCATTCTCTCCCTGTCAACCTTTAGGAAAAGATAAACAGATAAGAAAGTTGGCGTCTAAACCTAGATACTTAAAAGTTATAAAGCCAGATATCTTAATTACTTTAATTATCATAAATACAATAAATACATATTTAAAACATAATATATAAATAAATAACTAAAATATAATATATACGTACATACATACATATACTTGGTCAAACTTGTATACAATACCAGGGTTGCTGGGTTCAAATCCCGCTCACGTGGTATTTTTTCCCTATTTCTTATTTCATTATTTAATAAATATATGATATATATTTTTTAGGTACCAAAATAATGTTCTATCAGATATCCTCGATGGTTCTCTAATACATATATGGATAATAGTAAGTTTAATGTGGTGTAGCGCGTTAAAGGAGGAGGTAAAAAACTGTAATGTGGTGTAGCGCGGAAAGGACGCGAAGAAGCAGAGACGCAGCCCTAAGTTTAACTTACAGAACCAAAACTCCTAAGGTCCCTTGCAATATGCGTGCCCGTCCCCTGTCTTCTTACCTCTCCCCCGTTCGCGCCATGAAGAGGGTTTTGAGCGGGCGGCTGCTCTGCCGTCCTATCATTAAAAGACGGTTAAGTCATAAAACTAAGTTTTGAGTTATGGACAAAAAAGCGGGAAACTGACGTTTCTAGAGTTTTTGTCAACATAGCTCTATATTTTCTATTGCTAAAAAATAAACATAATTTGTACTTTAATTGTACGTAAAAAATATTTGGAAAACTTATTTAAATATTTATTTATGCCTATTTTTGTGTTTTAGCAGAGTAATTAAATTATGAAGTCTAGTAATTACACCACACTTGAAGACGGCTAGCTTATGCTTAGCTGTGTTTTAAACGTGTAAATTATGATAACTGTAGATCTGTAGCCTAATTTGCAATAGTTAAGTGAAATAACGATACTAAAAAACAGCTAAACTAGTTAACCGTTTTATTAAATTGGAGCTAGCAGAATTTAATAGAGGACTTACTTGAAAATAAAGCGTTAACACACTTAAACTGCTTTTCTCATTTTACGTTCAATTTAAAATACCATACTGTTACTACACTAAAAAAGAGTTTTTGAAGAAATATTAAATGTAACCGTTTTTTAGTGTGTCAAAATAACGATCAAATGTAAGAGAATTTTGTCAAATAGACCATTAAGCCAAAACTTGGCAAATCACAATATGTTATCAAAAATAATATTTAGGGCAAGTAAAATACATTGTTACAAAAATTATGTATTTATTCAGCAATATAAAAGTTACAAATACTCATAAGATATAATAACGACACATAATCATTTTTTCTATTCGCTAAACAAAATTTATATCAATTAAAGAGATCAGTAACAAACAGTACTTAATTAAACTTTAACAGATTACTTCAAAATACACGAAAAGTGTTTTGAAATTGTAAATCAACAAATTGTAAGCAACAAAACATAAAATTGTCTTCTGAAAAAACTAATACTATCTTATATTTGAGATCAATTAAACACAGTAATTTTAAAAATCAGTCTACAAAAAGTTACCTAGAATACTTATTAGCTATTCAAATGATAATGTTATTTATTCAGCAATATAAAAGTTACAAAGACTCATACGATATAATAACGACACATAATAATTTTTTTCTAATCGCAAAACAATTTTTTTATCAATTAAAGAAGTCAATAGAAGTCAATAACAATACTTAATTAAACTTTAACAGATTCCTTCAAAATTAACGAAAAGTGTTTTGAAATTGTAAATTAAGAAAAAAGTAATATATATATAAACGAAACATAAAATTGTCTTCTGAAAAAACAAATACTATCTTATGATTGAGATCAAATAAACAAAGTAACTTTAAAAATCAGTCAACAAAAAGTTACCTTAGTATGTATTAGCTATTCAAATGATACTGTTAATAATTAAAATGCTGTTTTTGGCATTATGCATCATTTACAGGTATATCATTCCAAAATTGCATTTTATGTGGTGGAGCTATATTATTTAAAATTTTAATAATGGACTCTTAGCATTACATAGGTTCTGGACGCATAGCATCTTTCTTTTTCAAAAACTTATCTTTCAAAAAACGCAACGTCTTAAATTCTTCTTCAAGTTCGTTTTTATTTTGTAATTCATATACCGGTGGCAGAAGATGTCCTGGAGATTGATTTTCTTTTTCTGATTCTTGCGTTAAGGGAGAGTTGATTACAAACTCCGAACGTGTCTGCTCGTAGCAATTATCAAGCATTTTCTGAATTCTTGAATTTCTAAACCTAAAACAATAATAAAAAGGTATGTGAAGCTCGTATATTAGTAGCTGCCAGAAGGATTCATACAAATATCGAATGTATGGCTATCCTTAATTGATTTAACATATATTAATAATCTTAACTATTATTCGTATTTTATACTAGCGTTCCGCCATTCATACATAGCTTTTGGGACTCAGGAATAACATAGCTATACAAAAGTAAAATATTTTTTTTAAATCGGTTCAGTAGATCCTGACGTAGTTGCTTCAAGTGAACAAACAAACTCTTAAGCTTTATAATATTAATAATAATATGTAGTATAGATTTATAACTATTTATATTATACATAAAAATCATCTTGTAACACATACACATTGTAATTCAGTAAATTGTTAAAAATAATACCTCTTATTCGAATCCATTTTGGCGGGACGCTGACCCGGCGGCCGCTGATAACACGTCCTTCCTGTATTTCGACGTTTAGGCGACTGCGCGGGGTGCGGGTCGGCGCAGGAGCGGTTGCATTTAGTCGTTTTTTAGTTGGGTAATGTCACCTAACCGTTTTATTGCGTTGTTTCATTTAAAAATATTTTTTGTCGTATTTTAACAAAGACGCGGTGACCGTTTTATAGAATAGGATAGGTCTGATAATTTTAAATAATTTACAACCACATTACGATTATAATACTTTAACTGTTTTTATTAAACGTATTCTCAATATAACTGTTTTTTAGGCAAAGTAGCCAATGAAAAATCTCACAGAAATTGCCTTACTTGAAAAGCGTTAAAATCCACTAACTGTCTAATGATAAAGTAGGTGGACAAAACTGTGTTTTAAAATGGCACAAAAGTAGTTTTTGAACTTGCTCTCCTCCAGTTACATTACTTTAAACGTCTTATAGTGTTGTATTATCAGTTTGCCGTTTTTAAGGGATGGAAATGCAGGAAAAGGGGTTACTTAACGGTGTACGTAGTCGCTGTATCTCCGAAACTATTACAGATAGAAAAATGTGGCAAAGACCAGTCGATAGAGAATTTTTTTCTCTATCTGGCTGTATATAAATGTCAAAATCGCTCAAATGTCATTTAACGGCCTTTTAGTAATAGGACGGCAGTGCTGGCGCCTGCAATTGCTTCGACAAGGCGACAACGGGGGAGACATTTGAAGACGGGAAACGGGGACGCATAATGCGTGGGACCTTAGGAGATTCCGTTCTGTATAAAATAGTTTTACAATATGTAACAAAAACCCTGTCCGATCCTTGTAGGAGCAACTCAGACCGTCAATATGAACAACTTTTCCTATGGCACCAATTCTTGAAACTCGGAAAAAAAATCGACATTTTCATACAAGAGCGTTCGGCCGGCCCGGCAATTTGTATGAAAATGACGATTTTTTCTGCATCATATCTGCATCTGTATTTCTACAGGGTTTTTGTTACATATTGTATGTTTAGATCAAATCTTGCAACTCAATTTTCAATGAGTTTTTCTCAACCGATTGAGCTGAAATTTTGCGTACTTGTGTAAGTCGGATGACTATCGAGTTTGAGCTTATTTCCTTTGTCTTAATACTTTTACCTCAGAATAAAAGCTTCTGTTCTGTTTCTGTCCTGTTCTGAGTCCACCCAGCCAGCAGTTACGCTGTTTATGAATGAGGTCTACCTTGGAAAGTGCATCATCACGCTTGCAGACCAAAGCAGGTATGTGTACCGTCTTCAGTTCGTCGAGCTTGGCGATGCCAAACCTCGTTATACCACTCTCATAGCTCGAGGAACCAGTTGGACTCGTAGATACGGATAGGGAGTGTAAGAGGTATTCGCAGTCAGGAAGTAGGAGAGAGAGGGAGTTGTAAGAACCGACCGAATACTTGTATCAAATCAGTATGGGGAGGACAGATATAATACTTGGTGTGTAATATATACTTGGAAGGATAATAGACTGCTTTGTTGTTATGCGTCCGTCGGGGTGCTCTTCGGTTCTTCTTTGTAAGATGTATAGTTTATCGATTACTGTCATGGTGAAGCTGCATTTGTCCAGGACGCTTCTGGCTCGTAGCTTTTGAGTTCCGATTTCCTGATTCCCACTTCCGATTTAAGTATTCCCTCTTATGCTGATACTTTAGTCCTAATATTGGATTTTTTATCTCAGAATAAAAGCTTGTGGAAAAATAAAATTTTTGATTTCAAGAACTCATTTAAGAATTCACTGATTGTTGGCCGTGAATACAAGTAATTTCGAGCCTATTTATAGGTCTGAACTAATCCTATTTCCTAATTACATAAATTCCTAAATTCCTAACAAAATCAATAAAAAGCTTGTGTAGATTTTGTGATTTTTTAACTACGCGAGGCGTTTTTAAGGATTTTTCGTGAAAATTACGGGATATTTATCAAGATCCGTCTCCCCCAGGTGAGTTTTGGTGAGACTTCGGTGGACCCCCTCCGCCCCTGATCACCTCACGTAACTAATGGACGCCCAAGTGATGAATTGTTAAAATTGTGGCAGCAGCTCACGGGCGTATTGATTTTGGAAATAAAAACCGGTTTTGAAAGACTATCGCTTTGGCATTCCTCACTTTTTTCAAACTGCCTTCGGCCATAATAAAATATTCAATGCTTGGACTTGCTCGTATGATAATAAATAAATGACATTGACAATGACAAAAATTAAATTAAATAAATTTAAAAAATGTAAGTAATTGGATGTATCTTTAGGCAGCTTGAAAAATCTGACACCAGTGTTGGCCACTTACACACAAGAAAAACAAATAAAATTTTAAGTGCTCATATTTTATTTCATAGATATTTTTTTAAATGTCTATTCTCAGCTGCCGTAGAATTAATAAAGAGAATACATATTAATATATACTACTTCTGTATTAGGTATTATAAAGAAGTGTAGGATTGCTTTTAAATTAACACTTATGTTTTAAATGGCATCAATATAGAGGTCACATCATAATGTATGAAGGAAAATCTGCAGATGTGTAACTTTGCTATTCCTGCCGAACAGGCGGTAAGCCCCTTTGATTTAACTTAGCAGCTTTATATTCAATAAATATTGTTGATATCTACCTATTTATTTGAAAGGTTCCTTTAAACAAATGGGTAGATATCAACATGGGCGCCGGCAGGGGGGTGCCAGGGGGTGCTATTGCACCCCTTGGGAATCTCGAGGAATTATTAAAATAAAAAGCCGTCTGGAAATCATTTTTATATTCCCAATAATTAGTAGGCGTAATTACACAATTCTCATTTAAAAAGCAACTGCAGCCGGCGGGGTTTTTTACTGAACTTATTAATGACGTTTTCTATAAAGTTATCTTTATTGTCCTTGGTTATCTTGCCTAGGTGGACACTTAACAAGCATAAGTTGTGGACCTATTCCAAGTTAGACTAAGGCCAATCTTGATCGCTTCTGCTACCGAAGGAAAGAAATCTTTTGCCTCGTCGATGTAGTCTATAAGATGTTTTTCATAACGATCAACTCCACTGATGTTATTTGCCGCTGGCTGTGGCTATTTCCACATTTCAAACCAAGTTGTGATTTCTGAAATAAAATTAGGTAAAAGATCACCGATTTTTGGGTGTAGTTGTAACAGAAAAAATGTTTTTTTATGTGTTTCAGAAAATCTGTCTTTTAAAGAAGAAATGATCGAATCAAGGTAAGGGATGTATAAAGCTCTTCTGTAAAATTCTTCAACGTTTTCGGATGGGTGGTTGGATCGATGAGCCTGTCGTTTCGTAACTCGTTGGCATTTAATCTCAATATTAAGGTCTTCGCAACTTTGTTTAGCTTCTCCAAATATAGCAGTAAATTCCTGCGATGAGTTTTGTCTGTGACCTCTATTATTTTAATGAGTTTGCAAATGTGGTCATTCACTGAATTAATGTCTAAATCCACTTGTTGAAGCTGGTTGCAGACAGGCTCAAGCTTTGGCGAGTAAGTAGCAATAATATGCAATGCCAAAAAAACAAGATTTAATATGAGACTAGCACAGTGGAAATACTTTGCTTTGGGATATTTATCATTAATTATTTTCTGAACTCCACCAACATGTCCAGCAATCGTGGAGCAACCACCCTTGCCCAACCATTTTGTTGAGATCTAAACCACATGATGTCAAAAAAGGCAGTATAACTTCAGAAATCGATGTAGTATCTAATTTTTGAAGTGGTCTGTACCTCAAAAATTTTTCAAGTATTACGTAACTGTGTTTCGTTTAGTCAAACTTGACGTATCTTATGCCCATTGAAAGCTGTTCAGTCCCGCTTATATCCGCTGTTTCGTCAGCCAAGATTGAAAAGTATGCCGCTTCTTTTGCTTCATCAGTAATGGTTTCACGAAGAACATCAGCACAGGTTTCAATAATTTCGTTTTGTACTTGATGGGATACATAGAGGGCATTTTTCGAACCAGTTGCTAAGTGGTCTTTTAAAACCGTATCTTCTGTCTCAAATCGGAAATGTAGTAGGTCTTTGAAAACTGACCCAACTGCGTAGCACAAAATAAGACAGAAGATATAATGGGTTGAAGTTTTTTTCTGTTTTCTGAAATTTCCCTGTTATATTCAGTATCAATCTGTTCATAAACGTAATTTTTTTTTCTTTGCATGATTTCCAGAATTTTTTTAGAACGTATAACCGATTCACGATGCCACTGGCTATTTGCATGAGATCTCGCACACTCATGAAATTTTTGACATTTTTTGCATGGCCGAACGATAAATGGCCTGAGTACTGCCTCGATGAATTTGTGCGGGAAATAATACACATGTACGGCAAAGTGGTCATTTAACCTGAGCAGAATAGGCTAACCAAGGGTATGCTGTGAGCCACTCGTGACGAAATGCACGTTGTTGTGTTTCGTTTTTATGATCGATGTGTGCTTGAAATCATAATCTTGCGGAGGTTTCCACGGTATTTCGAGCACTTTAAACCGTATTTCATCATTAATAGGTATGTTAGAATCCAGATATAAACTCACATCATAAATATAAACTGAAGTTTGTTGTGTTGTTAATTCAGTTTTACTAGTACTTTGCTGTGCCGAAGTACTTGGACAATCTTTAGCATTAAACTGTTCATTTTCAATCTTTTTTCTCTTGCACAAAAATCGCCTTATGTCACTCATATTTTATGCTTTATATATTGCTTGCAGTGATTAATTAATAACGGCGCGCACTGACACTAATCTATAGAAGCGAATATGGCGGGAAGTATTAATTTTTCAAACGGACGCACTGTGCACTCACTGAAGGTAAAAGATAACTATTAGTCACTAACGATTTGTTCACTCGGAACGAACTGTTCGAACTTTAATTGAAAACTGACTGACTCGGAACTCGACCTAGCCCCCTTTATATATTAAAATGTAAGGAAGGTTCCAGTTCCAGATTCCCGAACGTTCTCGAACGTAGCTATGTCCCTGTCATCTATAATCTATGTCTCTTTCACATTTATGAACTTTCTAGTTCATTCGCGATTGACTTTGACAAGAGTCGGTCTTTTTCGCACTGCTTAAAAACTGTATTGCGCTTTCTCTATTAAGTTCATCCCATTTATGCTGGTGTTATCTGGTGTGGAGTAGCGGTACTTTAAAGGGTGCGTTCAGAGAAGTAATGTAAATCGATTAATATTTACCAACTTAGAATTTTTAACCCAATTTCGATTGTCGCGAACAAATAGGTGTGAGCCGTGACGACTGGGTACATATAAAATAAATTCATAATATAATGAATGGTCAGAAATTTGTAAATGTCTCGAACATAAAATAAACCGGGCTACAGATGTTTGCTTCCAAATAAAATTTCAATTTTTATTAACAATCATATACAGCGAAGATTGTAAGAAAACTAAAATCAGCACCACCTGGAAATTATTTCTGCCGGCGCCCATGGATATGCCCAACTCTCGGATTTTAATATATTACGAGCCTGACATGACGGAAGACAGCTTAAAAAAAATTCTTGGTGGAATATCTAAACAGCGGTTGGCTAAATATCATTTTTCAAAATGAAAAACCGAGTTCAACACCAAGCTGCACAACTAATTTTGATAAAATTTCAAAGGCATGATTCAGAGATTTAAATGTTAATTCAGTAATTAGACCTTTACATGCACTTTTACACGTCAATAAGTACTTATAATTTACGTTACGTGTAAAATACATTATAATTTAATTTATTTTTATAGAAAAGCTACCGATACCGCGCTTCGTAACGGCCACTGCTGAGAAGAAACGCCGAAAGAAACTTATTTTCACAGTATTGGTCGCCTACTCGCCAGAAGGGCTTTGTCATATTATTATTATTATTATTGTCTTTTAATTAATAAATTCTTATAATATAATACAATGTTGACACATTATAACATGTAATGCTTGAAAAGTATGCCGTTTCAAGCAAAAAAAAATCTAATTTGTCTAGGCGTCTTCCAGTCATCGGGGAGCATACATAAAAACATATATTCGAAAGAATACCTCCTCCTTTCTTGAAGTTGGTTAAAAATTGAATCTCTAGCCGCATCGCCCACTAATATAGGTAATTCCTTAAAATTTTACTTTAACCTTAATGGGTTAACTATCTAAGTAAATTATACTTATTGACGTGAAAAGTGCCTGTAAAGGTCTAATTACTGAATAAACATTTGAATTTTGAATTTTTTGATTATGATCCTCACTATTTTTTTCTATCCGAATTTCATTTGTTCGGAAACGGTATGACGAAGTATTAAAACCCAAATAGCTTATTTTACATATTTTGTGTTTCAAGAAACTTAATTTACACATGTTTCGTTTTGTCGAAAACTGTTGTCCGATTATTTAAGCATGTAATTATATTTTGACAGATGTTTTACTGACAATCATTTTGCTGCGGTTAAACGTTAGGTTAGAATTCGAAACATTCGAAAAAAAATACAATCGAAAATTGAAATTTTAGCAAATGTCATTTTCGGTCAAATGAAAATACAGAAAATAAAATAAATAAGAAACATTTTTACATTGAGCTTTGTCCAAAACCTATTCTCCTTTATGATAGGTAACACCTTGATCAGGTATGCGTATGACAAACTTCCCGGGAAGACAAGCAGCTAGGTTTTCTTATTTTTTAGATCAGCATGGAAGATATAATATATTCAGTGTCGAAGGCGTTGTCACTGTTAAGTAAATTCGACAGGGGTCGGAAAATCCCGTGAAATCCTGCTAAATCCAATATCGCATATAATTTGAATATTGTAAATCCCATGATCAAATTAGAATTCACGTCCAGTTCGTAATAAAAAGGCTTTACAATCTTTTATTTTTATAGCTTAATGTACTGCGATTTGTAAACAAGTACTTAAAACAGCGTAAAGCGAAGCGCTGGTATCGGTAGCTTTTATTTAAAAATAAATTAAATTTTAATTTACTTTACACGTAATGTAAATTATACTTATTGACGTGTAAAAGTGCCTGTCAGGGTCTAATTACTGAATAAACATTTGAATCTTTGAATCTTAAGGCTGAACTAGTCGATACTTTTTCTATACAAATTTCAGAGGGGATTTCCTCCACCGTCTGACATTATACATGCAAAGGTTAACAAATTTGTATGTACGGATACAGAATAGTAAAACAAGAAGCCATTAAAAAGTTATGAGCCATCAAAGATTTGTTTCGTTTGTTTTTTCTTCGGTTATTTTTACGCAACTTTCGGCGTAAATACGAGTAAGTAATAAAAGAGCAGTGAAATCTCCAAAACAAAGTGCACACCCATACGGCTTAATTAACAAAGATTTTAATAAACTTTACTTGTAATTGATTAATGCAGTAGTTTTTGCATAAAACCCCTTTTCCCAGAGTACTTTATGTAAGTTTTTACGCGCTCGGTTTACTATGAATTATCGTGCAATTCACCTCACTGCTTCGCCCGAACACAATGTAAGGCGAGACAGCATGCTTTTAGGCCGCGCCCACGTGTGAGTTCTAGCCCGCGACTAGTTCAACCTTAAAGAAAGAGTTAAATATAAATTCAGTCATTTTATCAAATACATACAATTTTGAAGATTGGTGTAAATTCTGACAAATGGATTTTGTCACCAGGTGGGTGTAACTCCATAAAAAATACGATAGTCATCCGATAGTGACGTCCTATTTCTGTGTCAAACTAAGTTAGACTTTATCATCATACATTAATGTTCAATGTTTCTTGGCACTGAAACTCGGATACGCAGTAACGTCCTACGGTCCCGCGCAATATGCGCGACTTGTAGAGGGTGGTACGTGGGCGGCTGCAGGTGCCTGTAGCCACCTCTACAAGGCGAGAACGGGGGAAAGGTGCGGGGACGGGGATCGGGGACGCATATTGCGCGGGACCCTAGGAAATTCCGTTCTGTATGTTTTTACTTATTACTTATATTATTTCAGTGCCCCCAGTATTTTGAACATTTTGATACTTGTGTTATCTGACTACTCAAACAATATGGCATATGTTGGCAGTTTGTATTCGGAGTGATTCAAAACGTTACCGAAACTACATAAATTGAGAAATAACATGAAAAACCTAGAATTTGCCTTGCGAGCGGGGACCGGAATACCGATACTTTTTATCGATATATGGCTACCCGATATCGGTGTTTTATCGTTTTTTTTTCGATATATCTATCTATTTGTATGAAAATGCGATTTATTTTTCGAGTTTCAAGCATTGGTCCAATAGGAAAAGTTTTTCATATTGAAGGCCTGAGTTTCACCTACAAGGATCGGACAGGGATTTTATTACATATTATATAGACACAAATTTCGATAAAATACCGGTATTTCATACAAAACATCGATATGATACCAGTACCTTTCAATTTCAATTTATTTATTGCTCCCACATTGTACATATATTACACTTTCTACATAGTCACTTCTTAAATTAGTAGGTACAACATGAACCCTGATAGGGCATTGCAACTGAAAAAAATGGAACGGCATGCGGATTTTTTGTTAGTATTTATCAATGCTAATAAAAGTAATTAATAAAATAAAGATCAATTTGTATGGTAGTTTATTAGATAAGTAAAATCACCTAGTATCGATATATCGAAATTTGTATCGATATATTGATATATCGATAAAATACCGATATCGGTTATCGATATATCGATAAAAAAATATTAGTACCTATTCCTGTCCCTGCTTGCGAGTCTTAAATGTCAGAAAACCCTGAATGCAGGCCGTTTTTGATCGCTCATTTTGGAAAGTCTTGTTTATTTATGTCCAGCATTGGACATCACGTGGCTTAAAATAATGATTATAAATTTATCTGTAAATTTTCCTTCACTTATGTTGTTTGCACACATTCATCTCTACATTAATTCATCTTGAATTTATACAATTTTATTTAAGGGAATACCCGAATTTTCCGGCGTCCAGTGCTGCCCCCATAAATAAATCATTTGATAGGAAACGGAGACATCATCATTCATTCATCATCATTTAAAAATTTTCTTGACCACTTTGACCAGGCTTTTGATATCAATAAAATAATTATCTATCTATCTATCTATCTATCTAACTATTTTATGAACTACTGTTTACAGTTAAAATTGAGAACGTGAAGCTTTTCTAGTTTTCTACGCATATAAGCCAAAAGTTTTTCGCAATTGTGCGTAGAAAAGCTCACGTTCTCAACTATTTTATTTATTTATTTATTTAAACTTTATTGCACAAAAAAAAAAGTGTACAAATGGCGGACTTAACGCCAAATGGCGTTCTCTGCCAATCAACCATTGGACCAAGTGGAAAATAATTTAACTACTCACTTTAAACTATAAAGTAGTTCATAAAATAGTTTGAAGGGTTATCTAGTGCCTGGTCAAGACAAAACTTTAAATGATATCTCCATTTCCTAGCAAATGATTTATTTCAAATGGGGGCAGCACTGGACCCGGAAAATTCAGGTATCCCTTTAAGGATAAACATAAATTTTTCGGGGTCCTGTGCTGCCCCCATTTGAAATAAATTATTTGAAAGGAAACTGACATATCATTTTAAATGTTGTCTAGAGAACGCCCTAGATGATCCTTCAAACTATTTATAACCGACCCTCAAAAGGGAAGAGGTTATCAATTCGTCACGATCTTTTTTTATGTATGTTACCCGATTATTCCAAGAAGCCGGAAAATTCTTTTTTTGGTTGGAAAGGGTATAAATTTCAGGTTCCATAGAAATTTTATCAAAATCGGTTGAGTAGTTTGGGGGTGAAATCGGTTTATAGTTTAGAAAATTATATGAAAAATAGTTATCGTTTTAAAGTGAGAACGTTAAACTTTTCTTTGCATATTAGCGAAAAATGGATACTTTTGGTAAATTTACGAAGAAAAACTTCACGTTCACATGTATCTCCTTAAGGGGATATCAGAATTTTCCGGGGTCCAGTGCTGCCCCCATTTGAAATAAATCATTTAATAGGAAACGGAGACATCATTTAAAACTTTGTCTTGATCAGACCTTGGATAACCCTTCAAACTATTTTATGAACTACTGTTTACAGTTTAGAGTGAGAACGTAAAGTTTTTTTCGCACATACGCCAAAAGTGGCCGTTTTTTGCAATTATGCGTTTGTTAAATGAAATATCAGTTTCCTTTCAATAGATTTATTTCAAATAGGGGCAGCACTGGACCCCGGAAAATTCAAGTAGCCCCTTAAGTATTCGTCTCAGATCGTATAGATTTTCTGTTGCTAATACGATTTTATCCGATAAACTGAGTGAATAATCCTCAACCTTCGAGAACCTGCCTACTTACAATCTGACATAAAGATTTGTATCGATAAGATGTTATTATAATCAGTAACATGAACTAAATAGAGCTTGTTGTGTTTTCATTCATATCATCGAGATAACATTACTGCCTGCGTGGTCCAGTGGTCAAGGCGTTCGCCTTGTGACCCGGAGGTCATGGGTTCTATTCCCACTGGGAAGCATACTTTGTTAAAAGTTGTTTCCAGTCTGGATAGGATGTTGCAGGCTTGAATCACCTGATTATACGAAAAGAAAGATGATTCCGTGTTTCGGAAGGCACGTAAAACTGTGGGTTCCGAACGCCACTTAGCGTTTGATCATCAAACTATCCAAGGATTGGTTCCTGGTTTGCCCTTTGGGTTGCGGAGGTCAGATGGCAGTCGCTCTGTGTAAAAACCAGTAATCTCTACAAATCTCCTTATTCCAATTCAAATTGCCCGAGCGTCTGCACACTTTTGTATGGAAATGCGATTTTTTTTTTTGCTTTATGGCTGTTATTTTAATTTCATAATACTAAAGTGATCTAGTATAGCCCGTGGTTCGATTTATTACGGGTATGTCCCTTCCACGTTCCACTCTCCTTCTAGCGTAGGTAGTCGGGTGAAAAAATTTCTTCAGGTATGGAAAAGTTCCTTGTATTTCAGGCGTACCTTCATTGCAGTTACTACGCGTACCATCAAATGAGCAGTAACATATGGCTGTGTCTCAGCTCTACTTAAACCCATATGCCTCTCACCTCTAAAACTATCGCAGGTTGACTGGAAGAGATCCCTATATGGGATAAGTCCGCCATTGTATATTTGCTCTTTCGAATTTTTTGTACTTTATTTTGTTCTTTGGTACAATAAAGTTATTACAAATAAAGAAACAAAACATTGCTGACATTTCATGTTTTAGATCTCACGGAACTAGATGGATTCAATGCAATGACCGTAAAACATTCCTGATCGCCTTAAAATTGCATAAAAAATCTTTTAAGGTATTCTTTTGTAATCTTCGTAACCCTATGACCCACAATGAAATGGTGTGTTAGAAAGGTTCGATAAAGTTACCTCATTTTCAACCTCGGGTTCGTGTCGTACATTTTGTATCTTGAATATCTAATCGAAAATGGGATACGGAACGTGGCAACTTTGAGAAATAGGCGATCATTTAGGAGATTTATTTGAGGCTGGCACTCCCTTGAAGATGTAAGGCTTAACACAGACAATTAGGGTTAGCCGTTCTACTAATTACCTACATACAAAGCGAGAAAACCTTTAGTAGGGTTTATTTTTCGTAAGAGAATGTTTATTCTAGGTACTAGGTACTTATACACAAAAAAAGATCGCCGCAAAAGTATGTTTCTAAGCATAGAGGTCGTATTTACTCAAAGATACTCAGACAGAAAAAGCGATTGTTGCTGAGAACTTGAAGCATTCATTAATGAAGCTATTTTCTATGCTTTTTTTCTCGCTGTGAAAAATCCCTTCAAGCCAATACCTTACAGGTCACGGGAAACCGGTAAGGTTATGTGGTGTTACCACTAAAAAAATCTCCTTGGAGTAGATGTGTCCACTAATATCGCTCAATTCAGCCTTGTATCTACTTTTGATTGAAGGTTCGGGCCCTTTAAGTGAGCTGCTCGATTATTCCCTTGCTAGCTCGTCTGCCTTCTCGTTTCCCTCAATGCCGACATGACCTGGTACCCAGACCAGCTCAATTTGTTGTGCCTACCCAGCTGATTCAGGGCACGCACACCATCCAAGACTAGTCCGGGATAAATCCTGCTAGAACTGAGAGCTGCGAGAGAATTGGCTGTGAGTCAAAATATTTTGTATATTTTGACTCACAGCCAATGAACTCTCGCAGCTCTCAGTTGGAAGTTGTGAAGAAGTGGAAGGACCCGTAATAAATCAAACCACGAGCGATACTAGATCACTATTAGTATACTGAAATTAAAATAACAGTTGAAAAACAAAATAATTGGCATATCCATATAAATTACCCGGGCGGCAGCGCACTTTAGTATGGAAATGCCTTTTTTTTTTGTTTCTTGACTGTTATTTTTGCTTCATTATGCTATAGTGATGTAGTATAGTCCGTGGTTTAATTAATTATGGGTATGTCCCTTCCACGTGGTAGATTTGTCAGTTTTAATCTAAATCTAAATATATATAATAATAAAAGGTGACTGACTGACTAACATAGTGATCTATCAACGCACAGCCCAAACCACTGGACGGATCGGGCTGAAACTTGGCATGCATGTTCAAGATTCAAAGATTCAAAGATTCAAAGATTCAAAGATTCAAAGATTCAAAGATTCAAAGATTCAAATGTTTATTCAGTAATTAGACCTTTACAGGCACTTTTACACGTCAATAAGTATAATTTATGTTACGTGTAAAGTATATTAAAATTTAATTTTTTTTTAAAGAAAAGCTACCGATACCAGCGCTTCGTAACGACCACTGCTGAGAAGAAACGCCGAAAGAAACTCATTTTCACAGTATTGGTCGCCTACTCGCCAGAAGGGCTTTGTCATATTATTATAATTGTCTTTTAATTAATAAATACTTATAATATAATACAATGTTGACACATTATAACATGTTATGCTTGCGAACAAGTAAACTAACATAAATTGCGTAATAAAAAATATTAAGTAGTCAAAAAAAGCGAAGCCGAGCTGACCAGTCCCTCCCGGCAGCACCCGTTCACGAGTTGACGCACGGATCAGCCATCGTTAAACTCAACCATATTAGAGGGAATCCAACGACCCGACCAGCGACGCCACCACCGGATTGGACATTTTAGTGAGCATGAAAAACCCGAACTCGCAGACCTTGTCAAGAGAAAATATTAATTATATGTTGGTCACTTATTGATCGCAGAGCATTTACATGTTTTTACAGTAAGCTTATTATGGTAACAGAAAATGCAGCTATTTATGTTTCATGTGTGGAGTGTAATGGAAAATGTTTAGGAAGTATCCACGCGTTTTTATCTCTTAAATAATCATTGATAGTATAGTATGCATTGTTCAATAAAACTTTTTTAACATGTGTTTTAAATTTTGCCATTGGTAGGTTAACGATCGCTTCGGGAAGTTTATTAAATAATGTTATACCTAGACCTAAGAGTGACTTTCTAGTTTTAGCAAGTCGAAATTTAGGCGTATGAAGCTGATTTTTGTTGCGAGTATTATAACTGTGATCATCACTATTTTTCTTGAAATTATTTAACCTAGATTTAACAAATAGAAGATTTTCGTAAATAAATTGAGATGTCACAGTAAGAATATTTATAGATTTAAATAACTCTCTTAAGGAATCGCGTGATTTTAGTCCGTAGATCGACCGAATTGCTCTCTTTTGTAGCACAGAGATAGCATGTATGTTAGCCGCTTTACCCCATAAGAGCAAGCCATATGACATTATGCTGTGAAAATAACTAAAGTATACTAGCCTAGCAGTTTCAACGTTAGTACACCGTCTGACCCTCCTCACAGCATATGCTGCCGAACTAAGTTTCTTGGCAGTGGCCTCAATATGTTTATCCCATTTTAAGTTCCAGTCTACAGTTATGCCTAAAAATTTGGTGTTGGGTACCCATTCTAGAACTTGACCATTAAGACTCAAAGGTATGTGAGTATTAGGTTTATTCAATAGTGAAAAATTAAGGCACTTAGTCTTTTGTGTGTTTAAGGCCAGATTATTAGTCGTAAACCAACTAAGTACTTGTGACATAGTATTGCTTACATCGTCATAGTTTGTGCATTTTCTGTCAACCTTAAAAAGTAAAGATGTATCATCAGCAAACAATACTACTTCACACAACTTTTCTGCAAGACAGGGGAGGTCATTAATATAAATCAAAAACAAAAATGGACCAATTATTGAACCCTGAGGCACACCCATGCTCACAGGTGCACTATCTGAGGATACTCTGTTGATTTCAACTCTTTGAGTTCTATTATCAAGATAAGATGAAATAACAGAGAGTGCAGTATCAGTAACGCCATAAAATTTTAGTTTATTTTTTAATATTATGTGATCGACACAATCGAATGCCTTCGACAGATCGCAAAAGATACCTATAACGTCTTGTCGATTCTCCCAGGCTTCGTAAATAATTTTAACTAAGGTCGCTGCTGCATCAGTGGTAGAGCGCCCTTTTGTAAATCCATATTGGCGACAGTGAAGTAATTTATTAATATTAAAATACGATACTAGCTGGTCTAATATAATTTTTTCAAATATTTTACTTAAAGCCGGTAGTATTGAAATTGGTCTATAATTGTTCGGATCATCTTTGGACCCCTGTTTAAACAGTGGTATAACTTTACTTGCTTTCATTAAGTCAGGGAAAACACCTTCTGAAATACATTAATAAAATGTAGATGTTATGACGTAAGCATCCACTAAGAAAGGATTTTGATTAATTCTACCCCCAAAGGGATAAAATAGGGGATGAAAGTTTGTATGAAACTTTGTCAATTTTAAACCGATCGGGCTGAGACTTTGCATGCATAAAGCTACTATGACGTAGGCATCCTCTAAGGATTTTGATACATTACACCCCTAGAGCGAAGCCGCGGGCAAAAGCTAGTAAAATATAAAAAAAACCAACCCTGAAATGTATCGTTATAATCTCTTATCATGGAACACTACCATCACGTGTATGGTTTCCCACGTGATTACACACAAGAAAGAGATAAATATTTCTGTAGTAAATTATTATTTTCCATACGTTTTCCTCATAAAAACTGTAAATTATTACCGTTTTCAAAGATAAACATAAATCCTTTTAAATGTACTAGGTATACCTACCTCTTACTACTATGTACACGGTAAGAATGTTAAAATACCACTTTTGCTGGATATAAAGAGAATTAATAAAATAAAATCATTAAATACTAGAAATCCTCCGTGGCGTCGGGTCACCATGCTAGTCCGCCACCTAGAGGTCCCGGGTTCGATCCCCGGTCAGGGCAAGTTGGAAAATGGCCTTTTTCAAATTGTCCTGGGTCCTGGATGTTTATCTATGTATGCATTTGTCATAAAATATAGTATCGTTGAGTTAGTTAGTATCCCATAACACAAGTCTATAACTTACTTTGGGGCTAGCTCAATCAGTGTTATTTGTCCCTATATATTTATTTATTTAAATAAAAACAAACTGGCAGAGTGCCAGTCGGACTCACGCATGCATGGTTCCGTACCATTATCTATAAAAAATTACGTTTATTGTATGGGATTTATCCTTTAATATTTGTTTCATTTTAATTATTTATTTTTTAAGGTTGATATACAATTAAATATTCTATGAATATTTCAAGCTTCTACCTGTTGCCGTTATTTAATATCGTGCAAAAACCGGCAAAAAAAAATATGTTTCTGTAGTAGTACTTTTTGTTATAGCGGCAACAGAAATACATCATCTCTGAAAATTTCAACTGTCATAGCTATCACGGTTCACGAGAAACAGCCTGGTGACAGAGAGTCAGACAGACAGACGGACATTCGGAGTCTTAGTGATAGCTAGTAATTATATTATCTTTGGTAAAAGTACCTTTGGGTACGGAAGCCTAAAAACTGAATTGTCTTCCAGTCAAATCGTAAAGTCTATCAGCAGTAAATCTGAAGTTTTTTTTCTAAATAGGCAATGAACCTGTCATAATTTCTATAAAACTCTACCTCTTTTGTCACACAATTAATATAAATATTATGTACAGAACAGAATCTGCTAGGGTCCCGTGCAATATGCGTCCCCGTTCCCAGTCCCGGCACTCTTTACCCCACTATCGCCTTATAGAGGCGGCTATAGACGCCTGCAGCCGCCCGCTCAACACCCGCTACAAGGCAAGAACGGGGGAGAGATACAGGGACGGGGACGCATATTGCGCGGGACCTTAGGAGTATTCGTTCGAGTTGGGTGGGGGCGACCCGCCATGCTCCTTACTTCGGGGTCCCGCTGTACGGGTCCGTCCCACCCTTCGGTGTAGTTACGTCACTGTTTCTGACTTTTGTTGTGTACGTTTTCAGCTTTTCTTGATACAGGGAGAAAAGGCCTCAGCTGACGAGACGGGGCTCCGTTTAATGATGTGTCGTCTGTATACATGGTTGCTGGTAACTAACGCAAAACTTCTTAACATAATAATCTTAATCAGATCTTAATCTAAATCTAAATTAATAATCTTAATCTTAATCTTAATCAGACTCCCCAACACATTATAGATCTGCAAGAAAAAAGTCGAAAATTGCAGAAAAAATGGGCCCCCCATACAAATTCACTGATCGCCTGGTCAAGTTTCTATGGAGAGTCCAATTTTTATCTTTGATTTTTTTGGAGCTCTATATAATGTTAGGATTTAGATTCCGATGTGAAAATTTTGTGTTTGTGTAAACCTTCCTTTCTGCGAACTAAATCTACATGCTGACTTTTCATTGGTTTTGGAAAAAAGAATGGTATGTAGTAAATATATCCTTTATCCATATAAGTAATCCAAACTTGTGTATGACATAAGATAAAAAAGCGGAAATGATTTTCGATCGAGACCACGTAGTTACGCCCGTTCATAACTGACGCGTTACCCCGATGAACTCGAAATTTAGCCGGCCGACGGGCAGTACTACTAGTTGATCTCACGATTCTACTTTCGAGATTTAGTCAACATATTTTGTTCCTGAATTTTTATTTTGAATAGCTAATTAGGTCTTACTAAAGATCCGCATGAAGTGGCCTTCGACTCCAAAACCAATGAAAAATCACCGTGTATACAGTGGCGCGTAATTATCTAAATTAATCTCGGCGTAATGACATGGTGTCGCCGTAACTTCATGTCGTTAACCCGTCTCAGATTCCACCAAAGTGAGGATTACAGTGTTGCCGAACAATCGATAGTCTTACAATCGAAAGCTTTAATCGAAAAATGCCGAACTATCGATAGGTAGGCTCTTTTAGTGCAATACTATCGCTAACCAAACAATACTTTCGATATTATCGTATATGTTACTATCGATAGACTCGATAATTTATGTTTTATGAAAAGCATCGATACTTTGTTCGTCATCAGGATCGATACTATCGGTTTTGGTTAAAATACCAATAGTGTATCGATAGGCTATCAATAGCAGGGACAGGAATACCGATGTTTTTATCGATATATCAATATATCGATACAAATTTCGGTAAAATACCTTTGTTTTATACGAAATATCGATATAATACTAGTATTTTATACAATATATCGATATGATACCAGTACTTAGTATCGATTTATCGAAATTTGTATCGATATATTGATATATCGATAAGAAATATTGTTTAAAAACCGATATCGGGTCTCGATATATAAATTAAAAATTTTCGGTATTCTTGTCCCTGATCAATAGTGGACTATCAAGCAGCAATTTTAGGGATTAGGTATGCTCTGAAGATACGAGATGTTTAGTTATATTCCGTGCAAATGCTATACACATAGATAAAAACTACACAAATGTGAAACTGATTGATGTATTGTACATTTTATTATTTTCCTATTAATACATTGTCTATCATAAACAGAGGTCGGAATTAGGTAGAGTTATTTATGTACTCACACTGATTATTTATGTACATACAGCGAAAGAAGAAAGTGGATATGCCTCAAATCCCGGGATTAATTTTAAAAGCAGAAAAATCCTGTGATTTCTTTAAAAAAAAAGTTATTTATACTTCTACACAATTTAAACCATTAAACGCGCGACGTTGACAATATGTTAAAACTAATAAAAATACTAATTTAAATACTTATAAAATTGTATGTAATTATCTTTGTTTTATTTGTCTTATTTATCTCTGACGTTTTTATGATTATTTATTTGTAATATTGTTGGCAACATTGGATTGTCCGAAATCCCGGGAAGATCCATATTAATATCAACATTTCGATGCAAGTACATAAATAACTATCTAATTCCGACCTGTGATTATAAACAAGTCATGATATTACTTACAATACTTAATATATAATTATATTTCTTTGTTCTGTTCCTACCTGTGTTTCATCAATAACAACATTTTATATTCGTGTGTACAGGTGGATAATACTAAGTAGGTACAAAAATTCATAAACCTGTTGATCAGAACAGTGAGACAGGTGAAACTATAAATCTAAATATTTTAAAATCGCGACTTGTGGTTTTGCTTTGTCAAAGATAATATAATTACTAACGTACGAGTAACAGATACCCGACGCCACAGAAACGATTGGAGGTCCAATAATTGTACGGACGCCACGCCACGCGCAGTGTAGGGTTCCTTAGTTACGAATACCAACTTTGAGTTCATGCCACTAAAAACGTCTTAAAATCATTTTTCTATTGAAGTATTAAATGTATTAAATTTTCCTTTTACGAGTACATTTTTTAAGTTGATCGCCTATAACTTTTTAATTTGTAAACCCTACTTATCTTTGATAGTTTTCCTTTAAATTTCGTTATATATACTACAGCTGTGAATTTTTTCACGTGTCCATATATTACCGTTTAGCAGATAGAGGGGGAAGACACTTGATTCTAACAATTTTTTTTCCTCTAAAACCAAATATTTCAATAACGGATCCCTCAATATAAAAACGGTGTTTAAAAGCTCATAATATTTTTGAAAGACCTATTCAACGATACCCCACATGATTGATTAGTCTAGAAAATAAAATTGACTTTTGACTTTAATTGTATGGGAGTTACCATAATTTTTTTTTATATTTAAATATTCCGCTTTTTCCGCATAATAAATATATATACCTAAACCAAATAACAGCTTTCTAGTACTTATAGTCGCTGAGTAAAACCGCGGACATTGCAGACAGGCAGACAGACAGACATGGCAAAATCTGACAATGGCCATCTAGTGACAAGGAAAAGAAATAATTATGTTTATAAGACGTAGGTATGGCTTTGTGTAACAATACGCTTGACGAATGCCATCTCGATTATCATTGTCGTAGTTAACAGATTAGTTGCAAAATGCAAAGGTTTGGCTCATTTGACGACCTCTGTGGCGTAGTGGTCACCATGCTAGTCCGCCACCCAAAGGTCCCGGATTCAATCCCTGGTCAAGGCAAGTTGGAAAATGGCCTTTTTCAAATGTCCTGGGTCTTGGACGTTAATCTATTCATGTATTTGTTACAAAATTTAGTATCGTTAAATTAAAATAGTATCCCATAACACAAGTTTCGAATTTACTTCGGGGCTAGCTCAATCAGTGTTATTTGTCTCTATATATTTATTTATTTAATATTATTATTTATCCCAAAATTTAAAATGTTACAGCTCACACGATAAAAACAAAATGGCGGATTTCTGAAAATTTTCCTCCAGCGCAGTCAGGAACTGAATTCAAAATCATAAACCTACAAACTCCGATTTTTTTACAATTTAGTACTTGTTGATTAGATGAATTCTAAATACATATCTTGACAATAATCCTTTTTTTTTATTGTAAATGTAGTCCCTTCTTGATTACATTTTATAGTGTAGCCGATGAAAGCTGCCCTTTGTAAAAATATACATTCATTATAACGGCTTAAAAGCTAAAGTCCCTAACAAAGTTATTAACAGGTAAGTATTTAAGTGACAAGTTCACAAAACGAAACTTATCCTCAAACTTTCACAAAGTGAAGTGAAACGCAAATTAGGGTAGCTGTAATCTTTCGAGTGGGTTTTTCATTTTCTGAAGCAAAAAGAGTTGTTTGACGTATAATTGTGCAGCTGTGTGTTTTTCTAAGCCTGTTTTTTAACCCCCGATAAAAAAGAGGGGTGTTATAAGTTTTACCCTAATGTCTGTCTGTTGCCTTAGGTCTTGATCAGATGGATCGATTTATATGCGTTTTTTATGTAAAAGCAAGTACTCTTGCTTGGTTCTTAGCTAATAAATAAATAAATATATACGGAAAAATCACACAGATTGAGCTAGCCCCAAATTAAGCTTAAGCTTGTATTATGAGACTAGCTTTTGCTCGCGGCTTCGCTCACGTAGGGGTGAATTTATCAAAATCCTTTTTTAAGGGATGTCTACGTCATAGTAGCTTTATGCGTGCAAGGTCTCAGCCCGATCGGTTTAAAATTGACAAACTTTTTATCCCCCTACTATTTTATCCCCTTGGGGGTAGAATTTATCAAAATCCTTTCTTGGCAGATGCCTACGTCATAACATCTACCTGCATGCCAAATTTCAGCCCGATCCGTCCAGTGGTTTGGACTGTGCGTTGATAGATCACTATGTCAGTCAGTCAGTCACCTTTGAGTTATATATATTTATATAGATATAGATACTAACCCCAACGATACTACATTTTTATGATAAATACACATATAGATAAATACCCAAGACCCAGGAAAATTTGAAACAGGCCATTTTCCAATTTGCCCTGGCTGGAGATCGAACCCAGAAATTCCAGATTGGCGTGTGCCAAGGAGGTCGTTTGATGAAATTGGTTCAGCCGTTTAAAAGTTATTTTGGGTTACGCTTGAAATTCAGGATTTTTTTGGTTGTCTAATGCAAGCAAATAAAAGATGGCGCTACGGATATCATTTCCACTAAACGTGATTGGAATATTGAGTTTCGCCACTCATCAATAGATGGCGTCAACGGGGGTTTTTTCAATTTGCCTGGAAAATAAACTTCTCTTTCTTTATCAGCCTTTAACTGTCCACCGTTGGACTAAAGGCCTTACTAATCTTTGATTTCTTTTGCTTTTCGTGTGTGTAAGTGGCCAACACTAGTGTCAGATTTTCAAGGTGCCTAAAGGCATCTGACATAGCTTGACGACTGCCATACAATGATGACAGCCGGGACCAACGGCTTATACGTGCCTTCCGAAGCATGCAGGAGCCCGAGAAATTTACTTTTAGGCCTTCCTCTGAGGCAGAGTTTAGGTCAAGAATGGTGCAGCTGGTAGGGCACAAAGGGCATGAGAGGAGGTGCTGCATAGTCTGGTCGTCGTGACCTCACTGGTACTGTGCTGCTGCTTGGTCAATGTAGCGCCAATATAATATCGGAATCAATGATTATGCCTAAAAGTTTAAAGTTTTGCACCTCTTCTATTATTTCATTTTTGGCAGTCAAGGTTAGATGTATGGCTCTAAATTGTATTATTTTGGTCTTTACCAAATAAATTTCTAAATTTTGTTTTTGCAACCAACAGTCAAGTTCATTTAAAGTAGTCAATAGAGTATAATTAGCCATGGCGAAACTATAAGGATTCCTTGTTTTCGGAAATAATTTATTGATATGGAGGAAAATAAAATTCAATAAAAAAATATATTTGGCAACGGAAGGACTCGTATAATCTGATCGAGCTTCCACGAAAAGCAAAATATATATTATTAGGTCTTTACCTATAAAATTGCCGTTTTGTATGAAAAAAAATTAAAGAATTTTTTTCATCTATCTGCTAAAAGGTTATATATGGACACGTGAAATAATTCTCAGCTATAGGATATATAACGAAATTTAAAGGAAAACTATCAGAACTAAGCAGGGTTTACAAATTAAAAAAGTTATAGGCGATTATAACTTATAAAATGTAATCGGAAAAGGAAAATTTCATACAAATTCGATAGAAAATTAGTTTTTAGACGTTTTTAGTGGCATGAACTCAAAGTTGGCGTTCGTAATTAAAGAACCCTATTACGCGTGGCCCGACATGCACTTGGCCAATTAATTTCAGCAGTGGTCGATGCAAAACGTCTGTAACATTTCTTAAAAATGTGTTGAATTCTGAATTACTTTAACGAAGGTAAGTATTCTTTGATTGGAACTTTTCTTATTTACTGAACGACAGGTCTCACGTCTGGATTAGGAATTCTGAGAGTTACTTAGTAAAGTTTTTTCCTTTATTCCAAGATTTCGGAGTTTTGTAGACAGAGCTCAAGGTGGCGCAGTCATGTTGAATTAATTTTAGCATGTTGAGCCAATTTGCTCCTATCCGCGTAAAAATTTTTTTAATTAAATTTTTTAAAACTATTTTATGTCCTTCCCCGGGTCTCAAATTATATCCATACAAAATTTCATCTAAATTGGTTCAGTGCTTTAAGCATAAAGAGGTAAAAGACAGACATACAGTTACTTTCACATTTATTAATTAGTAAGTTTTTATTTCACTATTTAAGTTGTTGATACAGTGTTGGAGAACCCTTTTAGGCGTGAGCGTAAGTAAGGAAGGATGTAAGGAAGTAAGGGAGTAAGGAATAAAGAAAGTAAGGAAGTAAAGAGTGAGGAGTAAGGATGAAAGGATAATAAGCAAGAAAGGATGTAAGGATTTATTTACTCACGTACCTATTTATCACGTAAACGTAAGAAAGCAGAAAGCACTTAACACTCGCCCTGATTATGATCGTCTAACTCAGAGGTTCCCAAACTTATTTTGTCAAACGCCCACTTTAAAAAATCTGTTATTTTGTAGCGCCCCCCATTTTTTTCACCATAAAAACCTGAATCACATATTTGTCTTGCCTGTAGTTTAATTCAACCTATATTCTAAACTAGACTTTTTACAAGAGAGAGCAATAATAATACAAACACCAGTACATTAGAGTATCTTTTATAAAAAATAACAATAATCAACATTGTTAATTTTTAATAAAAAAATAGCAATAATAATACAATTTTACAATAATAAAGAGTATCGGAAGTGGGGACTTCACCTGCGAAACTTTAAAACACGAAATTTTTTCAGTGTTTGATTCCTTTAACGATATAAATAGCGTTGTGAACGCATTAAAATAATAAATATTAATTACATTTTTAGTTTATATTTGTACAATAAAAAAGGATATAAATATGAACTAATAAATGGATGTTGTGTAGTAAGAGGATTTTAATTTCATTGAAATTTAAAATATGAAATAGCTGAAGTTATAAATCACTCATTGCTTAAATCACATCAGCGCCCCCCAACTTTATTCTGGGCCCGTTACCGCCCCCCTTAAAGCCTCAAGCGCCCACAAGGGGGCGTTATCGCCCACTTTGGGAAAGACTGGTCTAACTCGATCGAAACCTGATCGACTTTTTCCGCTTATATAATCACACTAAAATAATAAAGGCGAAAGTTTGTGAGCGTGTATGTTGGTTTCTTCTTCGCCCGAAATCGGCTCGACCAATTTTGATAAAATTTGGTATGCAGGAAGCTGACACCTTAGATTAACACATAGCCTACTTTTTCCGCGGGTAACACCGCGGGGCGCAGCTAGTAATTTATAATTTACATAATATTCATTTTTATTTTATTATGTTTTTTTATAAAATAAAGATCCGTTATGAATTGATTTCTTTAACTTTAGGCCACCTGCTATTTTATATTTTGCTGTTAGATTCCATTTTATTTATACTTATTTGTTTGTTTTGTTGGTTTTTCGTGTATGTAAGTGGCCAACACTGGTGCCAGACTGTCAGGCTGCCTTTAGGCATCTGACAAAAATATTACCTTTCCTTAATAAGAAATGTAACAGACGTTTTATTTTGGAATGTAAATTTGGTTTATTTCTGAAGATTAAATAGAACGAGACGTTTACGTCTGTTAAGGATCTTGTAATAAAAAAAAAATCTTGATAAAAATTACATTGACCTAGATTGTTTTTAGAACTACGAAACTACGAAAACACACTTAAAGCATTTAGCATTAATCCTTCATTCCAGAGTAATCCGGACTACGCGCCGGGAGGCTCGAGCTAGACAGCTGGCTTTTACCTGGACTAAAACCATTCACTAAAGATTAAGGATAATTTATTTTCATGGTACCGTAAAATACATTAATGAAAGTTACTGTCCTAGGAGGGAGGATATGTAAATTTCTTGAAAGAATCTCAATCGTAACTTCTCAATTAATATTTTAAATGCGAAAGAAAGGTTGTATATTTGTTTGTTACTTCTACACGCTTCAACCACTGAACCTTTATTTACACTGTTAAAAATTTTGTAACTTTACATGTAAAAAATTACATAAAATTATGAAATTCCCAAAAATTTTAATTTTACATTGGTTTTCGTTAATTTTCAGAAAATTTATGTAAAATTACATATTTTCCGTAAATTTCCTAGTAATTTGTTGCATGTTGCCGTGTGGTTTCCGGCCTAGAATAGAACCACTTCATTTACTCCTGTGGATGTCGTAAAGTGCGACTTAAGGATAATTTCGTCACTGAAGATGGAACAGACTTTCGATGGGCAGCAGCGTCGGAAGTAGAATAGTGTCTCCCACTGCGCTCGCCAACCCGCCTGCCAAGCATGGCGAGTATGGCAATATCCCCTCATGGATAAAAACAAAATTACATAATATTTAAGTAAAATTACATAATATTTAACAGTGTGGAAGAAATTAGCTATGGTTATAGTTTGAGACCCAGGGAAGGACAAAGGTTTATTTTTTATTCCCAAATTACCACAGGGAGCGAAGCCGTCGTGCACAGCTACTTGGGTTTATGTGGGCCTACTAATAGCCCATTTAACTTATGGCATGTTTCTTGCTTGTTGCGTACAATTTAATTCAAGCAATAAATAAATGATTGACATTTGAGACCATGAGTTTTATTGAGTTTCAATTTAAAAACATATGTAAGTCACCATCTCAGGTATCACCATTTAAACTATTTGATGAATTTTTATTTATTTGAAACTAAATTAAGAATAAAACTTTTACTCATTACACACTAATATTTATAAATAAAAAGGCCCGTAATTCTTTGCCCTGCGACAACGTGCCCAGAAGGCTGGCAGCATTGCCACGTTGTATGGCAATGCTTATTTTCTGACCAAGATATAGGCCAGCCTTCTGGTCACGGGAAACTTCAATAAGTTTCCTTGAGATAGCGTCGAATAATTTGTGAACTGATGGCCCCCACGGTCCCAAAGTTTCGACCCCAAATATGTAGTAATTCTCGATATCTTCATATTTGCGCAGTTTTCAGCTGATGCAATTAATTAAATTTAATTGTATTCATCAATCATCATCATCCGAGCGTATTCCCGGTTGTATCTTCAGCAGTAACGCTACAGAGCCCGGGGTCCGCTACCTAACATAGGTGACGTGACGAGGTTACTGGTTTTTACACAGAGCGACTGCCGTCTGACCTCCTCAACCCAAGGGGTAGACCAGAACCAATCCTTGGATAGGTTTGAGCAAACACCAGATTGCGTTCGGGACCCACAGTTTACTATACGTGCCGTCCAAATCACAGAATGATCTTTCTTTTCGCATACGAGTAATCAGGTGATTCAAGCCTGCAATATCCTAATCAAACTAGAAATTTTATAATGTATGCTTTCCAGTGGGATTCGAACCCACGACTTCCGGATCACAAGGCGAACGCCTTGACTACTGGACCACGTATGCAGTCGATTTAATTTAATTGTTTGCAAAAAATGTGCAGTATGTAAATGGGCCTAAAGTTGACAAGCCAATCAACTACAAAGATACATATACTAACCTACACGAATCATGAGTCTACTTCTACATAATTACTACCGACGGAGTCATGGCAGGCGGAGCAAGGCACTGACCGAATCAACCCTGTGTCTCTTGCCGTTTAAATATCGAAAATATACCTACGCTTGGTGACCGCTCCGGAGTGTGAAATTCATTACTAAATCGGCCACTATAGAGACAAATCACACAGATTGAGCTAGCCCCAAAGTAAGCTTAAGCTTGTGTTATGGGATACTAACCCAACGATACTATATTTTATGATAAATACATATATAGATAAACACCCAAGACCCTATTTTGACTGTGAAAACTAGTTACATTCCCTAATATATGCAGTTTCTTTAAAATTACATAATTCCGCCAATATCTGTCATGCTGTTTCGAAATAAAAGCTAGCCTACGTTTGTATGGGAAAGTCGGATTCTGTCAAGGGTAAGGGGCTCTTAAAGCGTGACAATAACAACGTGGAAGGGACATCCTGGTAATAAATCAAACCACGGGCTATACTAGATCATTTTAGTATAATAAAATAAAATAACAACAAAAAAAAATTACATTCCCATTGCAATAGCATACGTCCGATCCGCTGCACACTTTTGTATGGAAATACAGGAACTTTTTTTTATGTCTTGGCTGTTATTTTAATTTCGTTATGATAAAGTGATGTAGTATAGCCCGTGTTTCGATTTATTACGGGTATGTCACTTCCTCGTTGTATATGTCGCAGCCATTTGGTTAAATCAGTCAGCTAACTGAACGCCTAGCCCGTTCTGTAAAAGCCGGCAACCTTTTAAATGACTGAAGGACAACTCCAGATCATTGAACAGCAACGTTAAACAAGAACGTAGTACTTAAGTATAAACATTTAGTCAAATTGAATATTAATGAATTTGTGATATGTGTTAGGGTTCACAAATTTGTGACACTAATTTTTTTTTGTAATTTGCAAAATGTATATTTCAATGAAAAGAGATACCAAGATTGTTTACATTTTTTTAATACCTAAACAAATGGACTATAGTAATAGAGAAACGTTAAAAACATGAGTTTTGATGAGATGTGTAAACGAAAAATAATATTCACAGCTGTTTACGCAGTTGACGCCATATTTTATTTGTTTTACTGACTAATTGTGTAGACTAATAAATGACTTATATTATTATTTTACTGTATGCTTATATTCTTCTACACTGTCATACTCTAACTGCGTCAATTCCCCCACATCTTTTATATAATCTTCTTTAGGTTGGCTGGCAGAAATCGCTTTTGTACCTACTATATTTTAAATGTACTTTTGAATTGTCATACTTAGTTGGTGCAATAAATAAATTTTTCTCAAACATGCTCTGCAATGTAGGCATTATTGTAGTAAAAAGTAGACACGAAGTTTGTAATTCTTGGCTCGTGCATTACTTTGCTGGACAAGGCCAGGAAATTAGTATGAAAAATTCATTCCTGGCCGCTGCACAAAAAAAAAGACGAATAAAGTGTATTCAGAATGACAAAAAAAGTGACATTGACGTTTCAGATGACAATTCTGTTTTTACATTTAGCAAAGACATTAATCGTTTAATTCCATAACTTGTCATAGAGCCAATTGCTACCACATAATAAAAAATGCACTCTTCGAGCATTATTTCTTGTTATTTATATCTCGTAATGACCACAATTTTATTAAAATAATGTTGTAATAAAATCACACGAAAATATGCTTAATTTTCGTTGCGAAAGAAAAAAAATCTACGTTATTACATTTTTTGCGTAAAATATGACCGGGCCGTATGGGTTATATTTCCTTTGCACTAAAAAACGCGGGAAAGCAGTTTCTTTTCTTTCAAAGTACGAAGATACTCTTTGCAGTAAACATTTATTGTTTTCCGTAAATATTTGCATATTTCTGGTTATTTCTTTAATGATTTCCTCAAATTTATTGAGAAAAGCACTATACATGCCTCGCCGGGAATGGCATTGCCGGACTCGTAATTATTGTCTACTCGTCTACTACTACTCGTCCGTCAACGCCATATTTCCCGGCCTCTGCAGTAATGCACTATTATTTAAGCTGATGCCTGATCTTAGCGGTTTGTTATCTTCAAACTGACTAACTTTCAACACGCCGAGTTGTTACACGTTGAGTGATTTTAGTTTAATGAACAATCGGCACAGAATAAGTACTAGTACTCACGTACAAATTCTTACTCCGAAAAAAAAAAATCTACTTAATATGGTTTAATTTAACTCGCGTCAGAACTCATCACCTCTTCGTTTAGATACCTAGACATCCATTGCAAGCCAATTTCATTCTTATAACTTTGGACAAACGATTCATGTAACTGAATTTTCCCTTTCAAAGTGGTCGCCGCGCCCATAGTAATAATGTAGGTATATTTTTGATACCTAAACGGGGAGTGACACATGCCTGCTATCGGGCTAGGCATCCAATTGGATGCCGGCTTTCAACGGCCTAGGCATCTATCATCAGAGTTTATATCCATAATGGGCAGCCAAAAAGCATTTTTGGTCATATGGCTATAAACAGACAGAGCTCAGGGGCGCAAAATCCAAAGGCCACTTTTAGCGTGATTGTGGGCGTGAAAATTGAAATAGTATTTTATGCGAAAGTTGTATATGGAGGGTCAAATCATGTGAGCGACGCAGCTTACGATGCGAACCTTGGCGAGCATCGTGAGGAGGCGCCATCGAGCACTTTTTGATGTACTTATACAACGTTGCATACAATACTTTTTCTACGACTATATTTACTAAATAAAATACAAAAATAAACAAAGAAAAGTACGAAATACTACCATATGTTTGGTAGATACTAGATATCTATGGAAGACTTAATTTTTTTTTATTGACGTGTTCCTAGTGACAAAAGTGCCATTTTTGAAACATGGAGTCACTTAAACGAATGTTTTTCATACAAAAAAACCGTTTGTTCGGTGACGCCACGTTTGAAAATAACAATTTTGGCACTATATGTTAAAATAACAATTTTATTATGTTGGCAGTATGGTAGATCTAAAAAAAAAACTTAAAGGTCTATGGCTAGGAGTATCGCTTTGGCGAAATAACGACACATGTGCTATTATATTAGGAATAGACTATAGACTTTTCTGAAACCACATAATCTATGTTCTTATATTAGTGTTCAGGACCATTTAAAAGACAGATAACAGTACAGGAGTAGAAAAAAGGAATTAAAAATTATGAAAAGAAAAAAAAAACGTTTTTTTTTTATCTAGGTAGACAATGGCAGTAATAACAAGGTTATTTAATAAGAACGCCATCTAGTGATGAGTAAGGGAGCTACCGATACGACTTGATATCCGTAGTTCCATCTGTTTTTTGCAACGGAAAGCCCCGACTTTCAAGCGTTAACCCCCAATTACTTTTTAAGGGCTGAACCGATCTGTCTCCGTGGTCCAGTGGTGAATGTGATGTGACAATTATTTTCCTTTGAAGTCCTTGTCGCGACATTTTGCGAAAGAGATCTTCTGCGACAGGGACCTTCTGCGAAAAAGATTCAAAGATTCAAATGTTTATTCAGTAATTAGACCTTTACAGGCACTTTTACACGTCAATAAGTATAATTTATGTTACGTGTAAAGTTTATTAAAATTTAATTTTTTTTTAAAGAAAAGCTACCGATACCAGCGCTTTGTAACGACCACTGCTGAGAAGAAACGCCGAAAGAAACTCATTTTCACAGTATTAGTCGCCTACTCGCCAGAAGAGCTTTCTCATATTATCATAATTGTCTTTTAATTAATAAATACTTATAATATAATACAATGTTGACACATTATAACATGTAATGCTTGCGAACAAGTAAACAAACATAAATTGCGTAATAAAAAATATTAAGTAGTCAAAAAAAGCGAAGCCGAGCTGACCAGTCCCTCCCAGCAGCACCCGTTCACGAGTTGACGCACGGATCAGCCATCGTTAAACTCAACCATATTAGAGGGAATCCAACGACCCGACCAGCGACGCCACCACCGGATTGGACATTTGAGTGAGTATGAAAAACCCGAACTCGCAGACCTTGTCAAGAGAAAATATTAATTATATGTTGGTCACTTATTGATCGCAGAGCATTTACATGTTTTTACAGTAAGCTTATTATGGTAACAGAAAATGCAGCTATTTATGTTTCATGTGTGGAGTGTAATGGAAAATGTTTAGGAAGTATCCACGCGTTTTTATCTCTTAAATAATCATTGATAGTATACATAGGGCGCACTATAAGTTTCCGGAACTGGCCACTTACATAAACAATATTTAAAAATTTATTGCAACATTTGAAAATAGAACTCTTTGGCTGTAGAATGCAGTTTGTTTCATCTGACTGTCCTTTGTTTTAACCTTGTGGCGCCATTTAAAAAATTGTGTGTCTGCATCAACATGGATTTAACTAGGGAAAATTTTCGTAGTATGATTTTCTACGATTTAAAGTGTAATTTGATAGCTCAACAGAGCATCGCTCGGCTTGAAACAGCTTTTGGCAATGAAGCACCATGCAAGACAACTGTTTATAGCTGGTTTGCAGAATTCAAGCGTGGTCGTATCAATCTCAGTGACGAATCTCGCGATGGTCGGCCGTCCACCGCTGTGACCAACAAAAACATCGATGCTGTGCGCCGTATGATTGAAACAGACAGGCATGTGACCTACCATGAAATTCGCGCATCCTTAGAAATAGACATGAGTCAAATACAATTAATCCTACACAAACATTTGGGTGTGAGAAAGCTGTGCTCGCGGTGGATCCCACACAACTTGACCGAGGCTCAAAAAACGGACCGCGTCACTTGGTGCAGTGCCATGCTTACCAGATTCAACGAAGGTGCGTCAAATTTGGTGTGGGACATAGTAACAGGTGACGAAATATGGATTTATTGCTACGATCCCAAAACAAAGCAGCAATCGAGCGTATGGGTCTTTCAAGATGAGCCGAAACCAACCAAAGTGGCGCGCGTGAAAAGTGCATCTAAGCGGATGATTGCTTCTTTTTTTAATAAAACTGGACACGTGGCTACTGTTGCTTTAGAGAATCGTCGTACAGTGAATAGTGACTGGTACACGACCATTTGTTTGCCGGAAGTTATTGACGAACTCCGTAAAAATAACCGTAAACGCCGTATCATCCTGCACCACGACAATGCTAGTTCTCACACGGCCAGACAGACAAACGACTTTTTGAAGGCGAAAAATGTAGAACTCATGAGTCATCCTGCATACAGTCCCGACCTGGCACCTTGTGACTTTTTTCTGTTCCCAAAAATTAAGAACCAATTACGCGGTCAACGATTTTCATCACCAGAAGAGGCTGTCGAGGAGTATGAAAAACACGTTTCAGAGGTCACCACAGAGGAGTGGCACAAAAGTTTTCAAAACTGGTTTCATCGAATGAAAAAGTGCATAGACGCCAAGGGAGATTATTTTGAAAAACAATAAATTAATTTTGTACCTTTAATAGTATTTTTTCATATTCATTCCGGAAACTTATCGTAGTACGCATTGTTCAATAAAACTTTTTTAACATGTGTTTTAAATTTTAAATTTTGCCGTTGGTAGGTTAACGATCGCTTCAGGAGACATTATGCGAAAGAAACCTTCTGCGAAAGAGACATTCTGCGAAAGAGACCTTCTGCGAAAGAGACATTCTGCGAAAGAGACCTTCTGCGAAAGAGACCTCCTGCGAAAGATACCTTCTGCGAAAGAGACCCTGCGAAAGAGACATTCAGCAAAAGAAACTTTCTGCGAAAGATTCATTATACTCGTAAGAAAGAGACGTTTTACGACTAGGGTACATTTTGCGAAAGAGACGTTTTGCGTATGAGCCGCCACAGACGGACAGACATTAGCGTATAATTAAAGCACCCCTCTTTTTTGTCTGGGGTTAAAATCTTTAACATAGCAGGTCCTTCTTACAACCTTACCTAGACTTTTCTATACTTCGAGGACACACTCTTTTATTTGGAAACGACACATTCCGACAAAAAGTTGTAATTTTATTTTTTATTTGATTTTAAATATTGAACTGGTAAATATCAATCATAATAAAATAAAGAATCGCGAATCAAATAGTGATGAGTGACTAGCCGCATCCCCAGACCAACTTTGTTACTGGGTTTAAACCATTATTCGCCCAAAATGAAGTTGACATTGTCAGGTGATAGTGTGATATTACTAGATGTCAACTTGATTTGGCCGGATAATGGTTTAAACCTACAAACAAAGTTAGTCTGGGTTTTATAATAAGACGGATCGAATTTTAGCGTATAATTTGCGTTTTCATCCATTCTGTCGATCGGCTTTTACGATTCTCATTTTCTCCCATACCAGCATTGAATATACCTTGAATGTCAATGACTTATTTACGACTCCTGCATAAAGAACCAAGTTAATTTACCTAACTAAAGGTTTAATTTCCTCGCAAGCCTTAACGCTTTGTAAAACGACCTTGACAGATAATGCACCGTTAAACAAAAATAGTTTGTATTGTGTTTGAGATAAGGCTCGGAATCGATGTACTGTCGATTTATAATTTGTCACAACATGCAATTGATCAAGTCGAGAGCATGTCGGTCATTCAGTTCGTTTCCAAATGTCTTGCAAACACCATTGATGTAATATTTTTTTTTAGTTTCTTTTTTTTTCGTAATAAGTTTAGTGAATAATTGTGCTGTTGCGGATAGTAATATAAAAGGTTTGTGTATTTTTAACATAATATTTTTTTTACAAAAAACAAAATGTGGTAATTTTTTACAATTAAATAAATATTCCAGTGCGCCCCCATTTAAAAGGAAACAGAGATATCATTTCAAATTTCGTCTTGATCAGACTTTTCATAACCCTTCAAACTATTTTATGAACTACTGTTTACAGTTTAAAGTAAGAACGTGAAGTTTTTCTTAGCACATTAGCCAATGGTGGCCGCTTTACGCAAATGTGCGTAGACAAAATTTTAAATGATAATAAATATCCATTTTCTTTCAAATAATCTACTTCAAAACAAAAAAACTCAGGTAGTCCCTTAAGACACCCGTTAGAGAGAAACAAATTCGATCCTACTCTGCCGTCACCATATAAAGAACCAAGTGACCGATAGTGATCATTCATCATCAAGTGAGAAAAAGTAATCGTTTGTCAGGACTAAGTAATAAACCCAGCACACAGAATGAAACGATGCCATTAATTCATCAGCTGAGTCCAAACTGATTTTACATTGTAATCGAGACAGGTCTACCTAAATGTTTCGTTTTCTGTGATTTCGATGGTCTTAATTACAATTTGATAAATTAAGAATCCCCTTACCCTAGACTTTTCCATACAAACGTAGTCTACATTTTATTTTGAAACGTAATGTAAGACTTCGCTAAAAATTTGTAATTGTAAAGAAATTGCTATTATTTAGGGTTATAATTAGTTTCCTACAGTAAATTTATGAACTGGAAAGAAAATATAAGGTTGAAGAAGTTTTCCATACTGATGGACAAATATGATATAATACGCTATATTCTCTTTTATGTTTATAATTTTAGTGTCAAAAACTAATTATTACCCTAGATAATTGCAATTTCTTTCAAATTACACAATTTCTCCCATATCCGACATGTCGTTTCAAAAAAAATACGCAGACTACGTTTGTATGGGAAAGTCTGTTTCCATCCAGGGTAAGGGGACTCTTAAGTAAGTGTAAAAAAAAATAATAATAATAACAAACTATACTGGGACCGTACAGTCATAACCGACAAAACCATCCACTACAACAGACCAGACATAACGTTACATGATAAAATAAATAAAAAAGCTTATGTGATTGACATAGCAATCCCCAACTCACACAACCTGCAGTCAACCATATCTGAAAAGTTAAGTAAATATCAAAATCTTGCCATCGAAATAAAAACGCAATGGAGAGTAGATACTGTTCACATAGTTCCCATACTTATCTTCAACCGGCGTTGTGCCGAAATCTCTCAAAGAAAGCTTAGATACTTTAGATATACCAGTTCATATACTTACCCTGATCCAGAAAGCCGTCATCCTGAACACGTGCCGCATCACCCGCCAGTTTCTAAGTTCGTCTTCTCTAACCGCTACGTACTCAATATAATTAACCCTTATGCGCTTTGGCTTTGGCCCGCGTATAAGGCGTAAACCCTCTAGGTATCAGAGGAGAAAAAAAATTACAACATAATAATAATAATAAATGTTTATTTTCTCATTTACAAAGGTAAGCTTTAAATTATAAATATGGGTTCTTAAAACAAGAAATACATTTTGGTTTAAAGACTTGTTCCCTTTATCTGGAGACTATGTTTAAATAGTTCACAATCGACATCCATTAATTCTGTGTTCTGGGTTTACTAAGTCCTGACAAATTGATCACTTTTGTCACTTGGTGATATATGCTAGTCCGCCACCCAGAGGTTTCGAGTTCGATTCCCGGTCAGGGCAAGTTGGAAAATGGCCTTTTTCAAATTGTCCTGGGTCTAGGGTGTTTATCTATATATGTATTTGTTATAAAATATAGTATCGTTGAGTTAGTATTCCATAATACCAGTCTCGAACTTACTTTGGGGCTAGCTCGAAGAGTGTAATTTGTTTTTATATATTATTTTATATTATGATCATTTTAAAATATTGTTAATGTTTTAAAATGTTCAAGTAATATTAAAATTTGGGACACCAATTGTTGTACAATAAATACAGTATTATTTATTTATTTTATCAAACTTTATTGTTCCAAAGTAAAAATATACTTTTAATAAATGACAAACTTAATGCTTAGAGCATTTTCTCCTAGTCAACCATAGGGATACACAGAGTAAATTATGCGGCACAGAAAGCTTATGTATCCCTAATGAGGCAGACACCAGCTCTAAGCTGATAGAGCGCAAGATCGCAAGGCTCGAAACGGCGTGAAGATGGAAACAGAGCAAAATAGTGATAGATTGCTAGCCGCATCGTCTATTAATATGGTTTAGTCTCTCGCCTACCTTCCTAGGTCAGCATCTGCGATCTGCCAGGAAAGAGAAGCAGCTAGTAGTAATCCTAATTTATTTTCTGTCCTTCTAGTCTATCTAGCACCAAAGAGTTATTTTAAAGAAGTTAATTTCAAAAGTATTAAAATTTCGGTCAAAAATTTTCTCTGTATTTATTAAATTTTACAAAATTATTTGTGACGAAACACTTGTGTAAATAACAATGTGGCAATTTGGCGGCAGTTTTCATGTACGAGTACATAATATTATTAGCAGACGAGCTGCGAGAAACTTGCCTACCTGACCCGTCTTACAGAAACCAGCAAATCATAAAGGAACAAATAATAAAAATAAATTAAAACAAGCGTTTATCTTAAATGAAATTAAATGTTTAAAGTGCTCCTCATGACGAATCGAACGAACTAAAATTCGATGGGGGTGCGGCGTTTGACAAACAGACAACGAGACAAGTGAAACTTAATAAAAGCTTAATAAAACAAGTAGTCATTATTAAAAAAGAAACCAAAAAACCCGACTGCCTTTTTTGTAAACCCGGGTAATCCTCTCAGTCTATAAATACATCGAGCAGTTCAGGCTGCAGAGCGTGTCAAACATTTGGATTTGGCGCCAAAAATCATCCATTTTGTTTTTGAAGTGAAAACTTTTTTATCGGCCTTGTATACTTTTTTTGTATTGCATAAAAATGTTAAACTCGCGTCAAGAATCTTGCGTCAGGACACGTGACGCTGATCGAAAATTCGTAAGGCGTAGACAGCTGGCGCGGCGTAGGAGAGGAAGTATCCCCCTCTCTCTACGGCGCGGCAAAAATGTATGCATGCGTCTGCTGTTTCGTTTAGGTGGCTCAGGGCGCTTGCGCGTGGCACGCTGTAAATAAATAAATATTGTATTGTACCACATAAATTATAGTACTTTTGTGCTAATAATTTAAAGCAATTCGAGCAAAATTATTCCCTAACCATTCCCAAATATCAAAAATGCACAACGTTAATATTCAAGTTTTCACTTCTGCCGGCACTCCCGGAGTGCAACCCATCGTTTTTTTATTATTTGGTATACCCAGTGTCACTTTCACGGAAAATAGAAATCTAAAGACACCCCTCAAGCTAAAATCCATCGAACCAATCAGGCTACAGAGCGTGCCAAGAAATTATACATATATATATATATATATATATATATATATATATATATATATATATATATATATATATATATATATACATACTCTCGAAAAACGTAACCCTCCTTTTTAAGTTCACTGAAAAATAGACTACTGCTAAAGATGCCATATATATATATATATATATATTCATGCTTAAATTAAACTATACAAAATATTGATAGAAATATAGATTCCAGATTTATTTCGATTTTACACTGTGTTTCAAAAACTTCCATTGTAAACTGAGTTATTAAGTACGTAGCTAAATCAAGCTAATCTAGTAATCTTTTATACTTATTTTATATGATTATGACATAGCAATGTATTCTCAGTCCACACATCTAATTTTAATATCAGTATAATTGTAAGGTTGACGTTTTTGGAGAAAATGCTGCAGTACAGTTTGTTACCGCTTCTTCTGTACTTGCGCTTTGAAGGCGGCAGTAAACTTAGTTGTAAGTAAATGATCTGACGTCAACAACTAACTATTAAGAAATCGAAAGAAAAAAGAAATGACAATTATCAAGTGATATAAATATCCAAAGATAAATAAATGATTTTTGACTTTTTTATAAAAACTATAAGTAAAAGCCCATTTTGGCAGTGCGAGTTTCTTGCATGTTCCATAGTTTTTAATTGCGCAATAGATAACTTAAGGTTGTACTAGTCGATACTTTTTCATTTTACATTTACGGTTTTACATTGTACATTCAAATTTGTAATATCGTTTTATCTTATTATAAATTTTGTGTATACGGATACAGAATAGAAAAATAGAAATTCATTAACAAGTTATAAGACATCAAAGATTCGTTTGCTTATTTTTACGCAACTTACTACGGCGTAAATAAGTAATTAAACAAGTGTAAAATCTCCAAAACAAAGTCCATACCGACACAGCTTAATTATCGAAAATTTAATAAACTTTATTTATAATTGATTAATACAGTAGTTTTTCCATGAAGTTCCTTATCCCAAAGGCATTTACGTATGTTTTTACGTGCTCGGTTTATTACGAATTATCGTGCATTTCACCTAATTGCTTCGCCCGAACCAAATGTTAGATGAGACAGCATGCATTTAGGCCACGCCCACTTGTAAGTTCGACGACTAGTTCAACCTTAAAAGGTCTAAACAAAACGCTTTATCAATCATTTATTGCTTCAATAAAATGTTATACAACAGGCAAGAAACTTGCACCGCCAAAATGGGCCTTTAATTTGTTCTATTAAAGGAGAGGCTCTATTTTGTAGGTTTTGGTTACATCATGCTGCGATTTCTATCAAAAGGATAATTCATTTATATATGGGGTTTTAATTCATTTACACATAATCACATAATGCAAACGCTCGTCATTGAGTGTATGCTATGGATAGGGCTCTTACAGACGAGCGACAGTAAGTCCGCGACACCTGTCGGCGACCGTTGCCAACCTAGCTGTGTCGTGCGATATCGCGCGACGGTCGCCGACTGTCGCAAACGGTTGCATGACACGTGTTATCGACGATGGATGAAGACGATTGTGCGACAGTTTTAGTTAGTTTGTGACAGATTGACATGTGTCACGCACGTGACCATCATAAGAAGGCTCAAGGTCGATCAACGCGCTATGGAGAGGGCTATGCTCGGTGTTTCTCTACGAGATCAAATCAGAAATTGGGAAATTCGTAGGAGAACAAAAGCCACTAACATAGCCGAGCGCATTATCTTGTTGAAGTGGCAGTAGGCGGGACACATAGAGAGACGAACCGATAGGGCAAAAGGGTTCTCGAATGGCGACTGCGACAAACATCCGCAAGGTGGTGAGACGACCTGATCAGAGTCGTTGGAAAGCGCTGGGTGCAGGCCGTTCTTAATCGGTCATTTTGGAAATCCTTGGGAGAGAGAGATGCCTTTGTCCAGCAGTGGACGTTGTGCGGCTGAAATGACGATGATGATGATTATGACGCTACCATTTGCGATAGTCGCCGACCGTCGCCGACAAGTGTCGCCAGCATATTGTCGCTCGTTTGTAAGAGCGCTTAGTGTGATTATGATATGCAAGTAGTGTGTGTGATATGTACAGTGGGCCGCACAGAAAAGTATACCAACTCTATACTATTGGTACTAAGTAATTGTTTCAATGGTGGTATACTTTTTTACGTGGCCCACTGTACATATGTCAGAGTAATATTATAAAGCAAAATAAAAATGAAAAACCCTTTGCTTACGAAAATATACAAAACAGTTTCTAGTTGAGTCGAGTGCTGAATGCTAATAGCGCCCTTTCCCGGACCCTTTATGTTAAAAAGATATCCTCAATCAGATTTTATTCATCCACTTGTAAGGTTCTAAACAAGAAGTTTGTCTTCTTCTTGTGTTTTTCAACCTTTTACAGGATTTATTCTAGTGTTGTGCCGAGTACTGCGTTACTCGAGTCTTACTTAATTCCTACTGTGAACTCGCTGATTCGAATTCCCCTTTTATTAGACGCGAGTCTTTAATATGTTATTTTTCTCTTTATTTATTATGAAACATTATATTGTTGCACTATTGCTTAAATCACGGCGGGATAACATTGAGGGTTTCTTGAGTGGATAGCTGCAGATTTCTCGGGATAGAGATAGATGGAGAGGAGAGGGGGAGACCGTTGTCCAGCAGGGGGTACAACATGTGGCATATAAAAAAAAATATGTAAACGTTTAAAATTAATTCTTCATAACAACGTCGTTCAAATTGAAGTAGGATCACTCATAATCTAATTACCTAGGTGGACAAAGATTAACGCAATAGATGGTAGGCTTTGCACAGAGGACGCTATCATCACTGTAAGGCAGTCGTGCTATGTCAGATGCTTTTAGGCAGCCTGAAAATCTGACACCAGTGTTGACACACACACGAAAAACAGACAAACAAACAGAGGACGTTGCGGCTCTTAAGACTGGTATACATATTGACAAGCGCAAGTGAGAAGTGGCAAGTAAACACAAACAAGTCACAAAAAGGCGTTCACACGTCAGGCAATTAGATATGCAGCAAGCTCTTATACACGTATTTTCGTGCATGTAGTCTTCGCTTCGTCGGCTTCGCTTTTTTTAACTGCTTAATATTTTTATCACGCAATTTATGTTTGTTAACTCGTTCACAAGCATTACATGTTAAATGTGTCAACATTGTATTATATTATAACACCCTTATTCATAAAAAAATGCAAACGGTTGCTAAATCTGTTTTAGTGAAAATATGTTTTGTCTCGCTCTTCGAAGTCAAATATTGAAAGGAGTGAAAGGGACAAAACATATTTTAATTAAAATAGGTTTAGCAAACGTTTGTATTTTTTTATGAATAAGAGCGTAAGTTTTTAATTATTAAAAGACAATAATAATATGAAAAAGCCCTTCTGGCGAGTAGGCGACCAATACTGTGAAAATCAGTTTCTTTCGGCGTTTCTTCTCAGCAGTGGTCGTTACGAAGCGCTGGTATCGGTAGCTTTTCTTTAAAAATAAATTATATTTTAATATACTTTACACGTAACGTAAATTATACTTATTGACGTGTAAAAGTGCTTGTAAAGGTCAAATTACTGAATAAACATTTGAATCTTGGCTACAGCTGCAGATGAGGCGGTGGGTGAATGCGGGAAAAGTGACGTAGTGCGAGAGAGAGCTACTTGTCAGAGAATAGAACGGGTTGCTTTTCACTTGTCACTCGCACTTATCACTTGCCACTTGTCTCTTGACACGTATCACTCGCCCTGGTCACTTGTCAAAATGTAAACCAGACTTTATTTTGTCACCTTTAATTAGACGCCTCTTACTACACCTGGAGAGGTAATTTGTAATTCTATTCTGACGTCACTACACTGTTACTTGATAAATAAATAAATATATAGGGACAAATAACAATGACTGAGCTAGCCCCAACGTAAGTTCGAGACTTGTGTTATGGGATACTAACTCAATACGACACTACTCAAAACGATACTATATTTTATAACTTATCCGGCGGTACTTCAGCCCAGAACGGCTACTTAATCTTTATACAGCCCAGGTTCGCTCCTGCATGGAGTACTGCAGTCACTTGTGGAATGGCTCCGCTAAATACCAACTTGAGGCACTAGACTCTGTTGACCGAAGAGCCCGCAGGCTTATAAACAGCGATGAGCTTTCGAATAGAAAATTGCAGTCCCTAGAGCATCGTCGCAAAGTAGCCTGCTTATCGGTTTTTTATAGGATACATTTTGGAGAGTGTTCGAAGGCTCTTTTTGATCTCGTGCAACTCTCACTATTTCTCTATCGGACTACGAGGCGCGGACAGGGGTTTTACCCCTTTGTCGTTGAAATACCTAAGTCTCGAACTAAACGCTTCGACAATTCCTTTTTGGTTCAAGTAGCTAAGGTGTGGAATGAACTGCCTGCGTCTATATTCCCAGAGAAGTACAGTCCCGGGACATTCAAAAGTAGATTGAATGGGTTTCTTTTGGATAGGCATGCTTCATTCTAGTCTTCATCTTCGCTTACCATCAGGTGAGATTGAGGATAAATGCCTAAATCAATATATTGTAAAAAAAAATAACTTATACATATAAAGATAAACATCCAAGACCCAGAAAATTTTGAAAAAGGCCATTTTCCAACTTGGTCTGAATGAGGATCGAACCCGGGACCCCTGGGTGGGGACATAGCATGGTGACCACTACGCCACGGAGGTCGTCAAGATACATACTCATCGCTTGTGGTGTAAAAATCGACTATATTACAAAAGGATGGAGTATAATTTCGAACAAACGCGCTTCATAACAGCAACCATTCATAAAATAATAGTCAATATAGCAGTCTGTTTATGGACTGCTCACGTCACAATAAACTTCCTTAAGAGAGACTATTGTAAAACATTAATATGGTAACAAAACGATTTCGTGACCTTATATAACACTAATGGTTTTTTTAATCCTATTGTAGGAGTATATCCTGAAGTAAAAAATGTTATTTACTTTTAACGGATTTAGTGAAAAGCAACTGTCTATCATTTGAAATAAAGCTGATTTTGCAATGTTCTATGATGACTTACTGGCTTTTGGGTTCCGTACCCAAAGGGTAAAATCAAGGCCCTATTACTAAGACTTTACTGTTCGTATGCCGTCTGTCTTTCTGTCACCAGGCTGTATCTCATGAACCCTGATAGCAAGACAGTTGAAATGTTCAAAGTTGATGTATTTCTGTTGCCGCTTTAACAACTAAATACTAAAAACAGAATATCCCCTGCTTATTGGAGCCACCAGGCCTCAGTAGATCTGATGGGAAGCGACCGGATGGCCTGACTTTGGTACCGTGGAAGCACGGGAAGTGCGTAGTCTGGGACGCCACTTGTGTTAGCACAGACTCAGTGGCTACCAGCCACCTAAGTCGCACTGTCTGCGCGGCAGCGGCGGCTGCAGAGGATGCTGCAGAGCGAAAGAGAGCAAAGTACGCGGCTATGGAGCCACATTACTCTTTTGTGCCCATAGCTGTGGAAACTATGGGCTGCTGGGGCGTAGACGCCAAGCGTTTAATTAGCGAGTTAGGGCACCGCATAGTTGAAAAGAACGGGGACTCCCGCTCCCACACGTTTTTGGTGCAAAGGATGGCTATTGCAATACAGCGCGGCAATGCCGCTAGTGTACTGGGCACCTTTGCGCCGGAAACGTTAAGGCGGGTTTTAAATGACGTATTTTTATTGTTTTATATTAATTAATTTGTAATTTTGGAACTAACATATTTATTCCCTATGTAAATTAAACTTATTATCTAAAACAGAATAAAATAAATATTTAAGTTGGGCTCCCATACAACAAACATGCGAGTCCGATTAGTACTTGGCTGGTTATTTTTATTATGATTACTTATTTTTACTTGTTTTATAAACAGAGGTCGGAATTAGGTAGAGTTATTACTTACACTGATTTCATACAGCGAAAGAAAAAAGTGGATATGCCTCAAATCCCGGGATTAATTTTAAAGAGCAAAAAAGTCCCGTCATTTCCTAAAAAAAAAGTTATTAACTTCTACACAATTTAAACCACTGCATGCGCGAGGTTCCAATAGTTAAAACTAATAATACTACTAATTTACATTCTAATAAAAATTGTATGAAAAATATCTTTGTTTTATTTGTCTTATCTGTCTCTGAGGGTTTTATGATTATTTATTTGTAATATTGTTGGCAACATGGGATTGTCTATTAGAAATCCCGGGAAGATCCATATTAATATCAACATTTCGATGCAAGTACATAAATAACTCTACATAATTGCGACCTCTGTTTATAAGTCGTTTCTTGTAGGCTGATCTGATAGAAAACACAAGCATGTGTGAAATGATAGGCAAGATGAGGTAAAAAGAGCTCGTTGACCTATGGGAGAACGCGTTGCTAACGCTTCCGTAAGTTAAGCATCTGTGAAAATTTCAACTGTCTAGCTATCTCGGTTCATGAGATACAGCCTAATGACAGACAGACAAACACACAGACGGACGGACAGGCGGACAGCGGAGTTTTAGTGATAGGGTTTGTCTCTTTGGGTACAGATCTCTAAAAAACAAAAAAACCCGACTGCATAATGCAACTGGGATCACACTTGGATAAGCAAGTCTTGTGTTCGTTTTTTGTATTTCTCGTTCCAGATTTAATTTAAATAAATATTAAATATATAGGTACAAATTACACTGATTGAGCTAGCCTCAAAGTAAGTTTGAGACTTGTGTTATGGGATACTAACTCAACGATACTATATTTTATAGGGTTGCATCGATACGCCTTTTCGCCGATACGATACCGATACCGATACTCTTATACAAATATCGGCGATACCGATACCGATACCGATACGTTTATTGCATCAAACATGAAGAAAAAAAATAAATCACCAGTCGGATTATTTTTTTATTAATATGAAAAGTAATTACATAGGTCGATATTAGATAATTATTATAAATTTTAGTAATTAACATTAATAACATTTTTATTTAAAAAACAAAGTAATCTTAAGTTTTGCGGAGAAAGGCGATTTAAAAAAAACAAGTATCGTTGAATCGGTCATAAAAATATCGTCGATACCGATATATCGGCTAACCCGAAGTATCGCCGATATATCGGTATCGGTATCGGTATCGGATGCATCGCTACATATTAACTAATACATATATAGATAAACACCCTAGACCCAGGACAATTTGAAAAAGGCCATTTTCCAACTTGCCCTGACCAGGGATCGAACCCAGGACCTCTGGGTGGCGGACTAGCATGGTGACCACTACGCCACGGAGGTCGTCGAATAAATAATTACATTTAAACATGTAGATAGATAAGTTATACATCATTTTATAATCTTTCATGAAATCCATTATTAACCGACTTCCAAAAAAGGAGGAGGTTATGAATTCGTTGCGATCCTTTATTTTATTTTTTTGTCCGATTGTTCAAAGACGCCTGGAAAGATTTTAAAAATTCTTTTTTGTTTTGTTTAAAAGGGTATACTTTCCAGGTGGTACCATGGAAATTTTATCAAAATCGGTTGTGTAGTTTGGGGGTGAAGTCGGTTTTTAGTTTTGAAATAATTATTTTAATACCCCACTCAATGGATTTTTTTAAATATATAGGTACAAATTACACTGATTGAGCTAGCGTCAAAGTAAGTTCGAGACTTGCGTTCTGGGATACTATATAATAAACACAAATATAGATAAACATCCAAGACCCAGGACAATTTGAAAAAGGCCATTTTCCAACTTGCCCTGACCGGGGATCGAACCCGGAACCTCTGGGTGGCGGACTAGCATGATGACCACTACGCCATGGAGGTCGTCGGTTTTGAATAAGAAAATTTGAAGACACATAATTGGCGCCAAAAATCCGCATTTTTTATTATTATTATACCCAGGACTATTTCACAATTAAGACAAATCTAACAATACCTTTTAAGCCAAAATCCTTTAAGTATTTTAAACTGCAGAGCATGCCAAAGAAATATAAAATATAAAATGATCCATTTCAAAAGAATTTCCAAAGTTGGTCCATCACGTGCTTTTCGAACTTTTTTGGAATATTACTGAAGGAGAACATTTCACAAGAGCCATCAATACTTCCACAACTATCAAATGAGCTCCTAACGCCGCTGTGATTCCAAACTTTTGACATTTGCCTCTCAAGGTGCCATCCCTTTTATAGAATAGATATCATTATGCTAATGAAAAAATTTACATTATTTTTGAAGTTCGAAAATGGAATTGAAAACCAATAAAAGTAAGATCTGAGGACATTTGTCTTTTAAGAACTTAATTATTTACTGCGCTGGCTCAGCGACCCGAAGTGGGTCTTGGCCGCCGTCATCAGAAGACGCCTCTGTTCCCTAGCCTACTCCATCTGCATATCTCCTTAGAGGGCGTCGTCGTCTTAGCAGGCTTCGTATCTCCGGTACCTAGGGCAACCCACAGACCTTTTACCGTTAGGCCTCATCATGTACGCTCTTTTGACGGCACGACCTTCCTTCATCCTCTCCACGTTACCCAGCCATCAAAATCTTGCCGCTTTGGTCTCTCCTAGTGTATCCGGTATGGCCACTATTTCTTTTTAAGAAACTTTTATACATTTAGTAAATTCTATCCATAAATCTATGTCTATAATAATTCTATCCATAAATGGGAAGTTTGGATCATAACCCAATGGTCCAATGCCTGTTGGGAGGTGTTAGTAAGTTGTAGAGCCTCGTTCGTTGGCTAGCAGGGTTCCGGCGAGGTTGACTTTGGCTCCTAATGGTAAAATAGAGGGTGAAAACCCTTACCACTAAATGCATCTTGATAGGTGGGCCGTTTTGGTGACAAAGTGGACTGCTGAAGATAGTTAAGGGTTGAGAAGTAGGCCCCAAAAGCGTCGATGTGACTACTTGAGACGTGGGAGCTTTATTGCCCTTATGGGACCATAAAGATTATTTATAAAGAAATGTAAAGTTGGAAATTTTTAAAACGCTCAAATTCTTCGCGTGTTTATGATGTTCTTCTAAGCTGCCTCAGACCAGCCGTGTAAATAATTGTCAGAAGAATTGCTTGTAAGGTCTATGTTCTGGTAACATGTTTTACCTTCTTCTTCTTATATTCGAGAGCTGGACTCTTGCCGGTGGAGTGCTTCCCATGTCTCTCTTTCTTCCGCTAAGTTTATAACCTCTTTATATGTTTTCACGTTATTTTAAGCTATTGCATAGCTTTTATCGCGGGCTGTGGCGCGGCGATCGAATCAAGAAATTTCGTAACAGAAATTAAACCTAACACTCGTCTAAAGTCATTTCAGTTTGGCAGACTTCGGCACGGTGTTTGTGTTCGTGCGACTTGTATAGTCGAGTATGCGTGTAGACACAGAGTACTATATATATATACTAGGTATATACTAGCTGTTAACTGCTCATGATAAAAATTCCTGAAATGTAAGATAATAAAAATATTTTAAACGATATTAACTTCTCATTTATTCAATAAAAGAAAAACAATGTTTTCTTATCGGTCGCCACGCTCAAAAAGTGTAACTTAAATTAATATCAAAGAAAAAACTTGAACTTTTCTTCTTTAATTGAACGAAACGAATAGAAGGAAAAGGAGGAGTTTTTCCTACTCCGATTTTTCCTTGTATTTATTTTCGTATGATTTATTAGGTTGACCTAAATCCAAAATTCTTAAATTAAAATTGGCTCGCTGAGCCTTGATATGAATTGTACCTGTAGGCAACCATTTTCCTTCCTTTATTATCAAGATGTAATGTTTGTCAACCGGCAATATCCTCATCGTTGCCCTTCTCAAAGTTATTGCTTGAATTTTAATTATAAGGAAGAGGTTTTATCAAGATTAAACATAGTTTACTAATGTATGTATTTATTATAAAATATACACAATGTGGAAGGGAAATACCCGTAATAATTGAACCACAGGCTATACATACTAGAGCACTATAGTATAATGGCATTAAAATAACAGCCAAAACACAAAAAGTAAAAATTCAACATTTCAATTAAACATTTCCCTTCGTCGTTGAAATACCTAAGTCTCGAACTAAACGCTTCGACAATTCCTTTTTGGTTCGAGTAGCTAAGGTGTGGAATGAACTGCCTGCGTCTATATTCCCAGAGAAGTACAGCCCCGGGACATTCAAAAGTAGATTGAATGGGTATCTTTTGGATAGGCATGCTTCATCCTAGTCTTCATCGTCGCTTTCCATCAGGTGAGATTGAGGACAAATGCCTAAACCAATATATTGTAAAAAAAAAGTTTAATATGTTTGGAAATGTCGATATTTTTTCGGGTTTTTGGTTGTTATTTTAATTTTATTATACTGTAGTGATCTAGTATAGCTCGTGGTTCGATTTATTACGGGTATGTCCATTCCGCGTTGTATTGTGTATAAAGTATCGTTGAGTTAGTTTCCCATAATACAAGTTTCAACTTAGTTTGGGGCTATCTCTATCAGTGTGATCTATCCATATCACAGAATTAATATAAGTATTAAATACGGAACAATATCTCCTAAGGTCCTGCGCAATATTCGTCCCCGTTCCCCGTCCTCGCACCTTTGTGAGCGGGCGGCTGCGGGCGAACACACACATTGCCGTGTGCACGGATGTATAGCTTCGTTTGTATTAGTGTAGGAAAAAAATTAAATGATATTCCGATTCTATAAAGTGAAGTACTATACCTGTGCTTATATTTATTTATGTTACGATAACGATCTTTTATACGGTCAATCAAATGAGCAAAAATGCAAATTATGATAGGAAATGCAGCTAGCACCCCATTACTGTTTTGATTTCTTTTTCCAAATTCACGCCCTCTATCACATCTAAAGCGGCCCTGTCTATCTGCTTAGAACCGCCGCCAAATGCCCTGTCCGCCCCGTTAGTCATAACGACGTGAACGCTCAATCATTCAATAATCCTTAAAAGTCCCCTTACCCTGGACAGAAACAGACTTTCCCATACAAACGTAGTCTATGTTTTATTTTGAAACGACATGTCGTTTATGGGCAAACAAAATATTGAACTTTTCAGAATCCTAAGTTTCTCCGAGCTACCAAATTACTTAATATTTTTTTTGGTTTATATTTTAAATATTTGATATGTATATATATATATATATATATATTAGGTATATTAGTATGTATATTTATGTATACTTACTTATATGTAAGTTTAATCTTAGTTGTATTCATGTAGTTTACATCTATATATTATTTTTACAGTATCATTGTGTAATTTTATATTGTACTGTTCCATTTCTGCCCCAAACGCATAATAAGTCAACATTCCTCTCAATTACTGGCCGGTTGACTGGAAGAGATCCCTATAAGGGATAAGTCCGCCGTTGTATGTTTACTTTTCTGATTTGTAACTGTGTTCTTTCTTATGTACAATAAAGCTTTATAAACAAACAAAACAAACAATATTTAGTAATTTTAAAGAAACTGCAATTATCTAGGTTAAATTGGTTTCCGACACTAAAATTATGAACTTAAAAGAGAATATAGTTTATTATAACATATTTGACCATCAGCATGGAAAACTTCTACACCCTTATATTTTCTTTTCAGTTTATAATTTTTCTGTAGGAGATCAATTATAACCCTAGATAATTGCAATTTCTTTAAAATTACAAATTTTTAACGAAAACTGACATGTCGTTTCGAAATAAAACGTAGACTACGTTTGTATGGAAAAGTTTAGGGTAAAGGGATTCTTAAGTGCAGCTAATTAGTGCAGCCTTTGAAGTGACTGGCATTAATTAGCTTTGAGACTAATTAAGACCATTACAAGGACATATTGAAATAACAACCTTATTAACTGTGCATTACAAGTGTAATTTCGCCGAAGTCACACAATTAATACAAGTATTACATACAGAGTGGAAACTCGTTTCCCGTCCCCGCACCTCTCCCCCGTTCTCGCCATGTCGCGTGTATTTAATTTAAGGGCAAACACACTCACACATTGATATGTTCACTAGGTACCGCCCGGCGGTACCTGGACGATTTGCGTCCTAAGTAGGTCCTTCTGGCACCGTAGCTTCGGCCCTTCCGGCAAAACATGGGTGTTGCAGCACCCCAAAATTTGCCATAATCCCTAGCGCGCCCAAAGCCGAGGTTTCCCCCTTGGGAGCCCTTTGCACTGCTGCTAGTAGTATATAAATATAGGAAGCCGGGCCGCTGGCTCGCTCCTCAAACCTTGTCCGGGTGAAGTAGGAAATGCCGTCCGAGGGAAACTATGTCTGTCATTTCAAAAAAAAAAAACACATTGATATGTGCACGGATGAATAGTTATGTTTGTAGTAGTAGTAGGTATAAATGATAATCCGCTTCTATGAAATGTCATACCTTTGCAGAAGTACATAGTAAGTTTTGCAATAAAACAAAGTAGTTTCATCTTCAAACCTTATCGCAATAAAGCGCTGTTGAGTCACAGAACTCCTGTCCTGTTTTATCATTTCTATATAATATTTCTGAGATTTCTGTGAAATCTATGCCATCTATGCCAAGGTTCCAGTAGCGATCTGAAGATAAAATGTCAAAACATTTATCAGTCAAGCATTCAACACTATCTCGATAACCATTGATAAAATATCAATGTTGATGTCATTTTTTCCATCTTTGAGGACTTATATCTTAGATACGACCAAACTAGTTTAAAATTTATTCCGAAAGTAAATAGCAAAAGACTCTAGAATAACTTGATTTTGCCAAAAATAAGATTTCTATTCCAGAGTGAGCTATTATACCGCCAATTTTTTAAGAAAAGTAAAGTTGTCTGGGAGTACTTTAATGGCGGACTGTTAACAGCTGATGAGAGGACATCTGTGACAATATGATTTATGTGATGACATCATCCTTCAATTGCAATACTTGACATTTACATATATCATGCAAAATTTTAAATGTCTTTGCCATCCAAGTTAATTTCTACAAAGAGTATTAGTTATACGGGTTTTTGTCAGGTTTTAAATTCACCAAGTAATACTTACTCCAGAAATAGAAAAGATAAACCACTTCATTTTTGACGAGATAAATCTTTAGACTCAAAGATTTGTTTAGACCACTTCTTAAGGCTTTAATTTTTAAAACCGTCTGAGAGTTAAAAAATTGTGTTTTAAAATTTAAAAAAAAAAGATATGTCTTAGTTAAGAATCTAGTCCAGCAAAATTCGCATTTAGTTACATGATCTAATAAACTGCACTCGATAAAAAAAATCCTGAAGTAGCCCCCGTTTTTGTAATATTTTTTCAAAACTACGACTAGACTACTGATATTTTACATTTTATTTTTGTGCTCACTTAAGAGCCGCAACAGACGGGATGCAAGTTGCGTCGCGTAACAGCTAGAGATGGGCAGTGGATAGTACTCAATCTACCCATTTGATTATTTACTCACTAGATTTAATAAATAGAGTAAATAGAGCGTGCTCTTATATTGACATCTCATTTGATGTCTGTGTGCAAAGACATCAAATGAGATGTCAATATATGAGCACGCTCTATTGCGAGTTGCGACTTAAATTTATATTCATATTCATTATTTCATGCTTTCATGACAAATGCAAATTTGCAAATTAAATCTAGTATACACTTGCAGTTCTTGCCGGACAGTGTATGCATACGCCATAATATGCTTAAAATGTAGGCAAACGTTATATGCGATGCTAAAATATATGAAAATACCATACTAATCATACACTGAAAGTAGGCTTCTTTGACTAATTATTATTTTTTAGTGGGAGGTGTGCAAAGACGTAATTTTATTTCAAAATAAGTAAACAGACATCAAATGCGATGTCAATATATGAGCACGCTCTATTTACTTTATTTATTAAATCTAGTGAGTAAATACTCAAATGGGTAGATTGAGTACTATCCACTGCCCATCTCTAGCTGTTACGCGACGCAACTTGCGTTGCGGCACTAAAGCCACTAAATATGTTTAGACAAATTCGCAGAGTTCCCTTTTATACCCCATATCCCTGTATTAAAAAAAATGATAACATCTACATTCCGCGTCCTTTTACGTTAATTCCCCGCCTCCCGTTCCTCAGTAAGACGAGATATGTAGAAGTCTGCAGGGTGCCTCGCAGATCGCCCCGCACCTCATCCGAGTGGGCCGTTGGAATACAGGGCCTTAAAATGACGACATGTGATTTAGATATTGAGCGAAGAGTTGCTACAAAGACTACTTGAGCTTCGATACTTATTAATTATGCTATTTTCTTTACAGATAATTAAGAAGCATGGAGAAGGACGACAAAATACAGAAAGAGAACTTCAATTCAACGTAAGTGCTCTTATATTTCTTCTGATTTAATTTTACCAAATAAGATTTATTCCAGATTGACTATTCTCGGAATAAATTTATTCCTAGAGTTTACTATGGGATAACTTCTTTTAAGTTTCACCATAGACTTTACTTGAATACGGTAATTCTCGAGCAAATCACTAGGTACTCCGCCGATTTCCAAGGAGTATTGAGCTTTAATCATGGATAAGATTTTAATATGGCATCCGACTAATACAGCTGATTCTGTCAAAATCTTATAATATAACCTTGAAATAACTGCCGTAATGTACTAGAATAAAACCTATTCTTCTTTGGTGAAATCGACACGTATGTTAACTGGCCAGGCTAGAGAACTCTTGAAGAACTTTATATACGTCAAAAAACGGTGTAAATCAATATTGTTTTTAGCTGACACGACGGTTTCAAAACTACGGCCAAATGGTTTTTTACGCGAGCGGTGAGTTGAAAAACTACACGTTTCGTGTTTCGATGAGTCCTTAAATGAAAAATAGCACTCCAGAGCCGCAAGTCCGAAAGGCCAATTTTAGCGTGGGGCGAGAAAGTGATAAAAGCAATTAAAATAACGTTGGAACTCTAGTAGCGTATCGCTTATTCAACCGAGCAGCTTCTATAATCTGATAGATAGATAACTCTATATTGTAAACCTAAAGAAGAAAAATCTGCGTGGGAATAGAAGCGGTACATTCTTAGTTTTTAAGGTTCCGTACAAAAAATGAAAAAAACCCTTATAAGATAACTCGTGCGTCTGTATGTCCGCCCGTCTGTCACAGCCGATTTGCTTCGAATGTACTGAAACAAATCAGACGAAATTTGGTAGGATGGTGTAATGTTATGACCCAAACACAGATGTGTAAAGAAAATATGTTTTTTTTAAATAAGCGTCATTTTCGGGGCACAAATTAGGAAAATAAGTTTTGCAAATCTTTCTGTGGAATAATACAAAAATAGATAAGGAGACGAAAATAGAAAATCCCTCCCAACGCTTATCTCCGAAACCATTAAGCATAAATTTTGAAAATATAAAGTTAATTGCTAATAGATTACAGATAAACCTTTAAGAATTATTATATCAATTAAAATAAAGTGGTAAACTTAATATACTACGTTTACTTACGAAAAATAGTTCACTAAAACACCACTAAATAGTATAGCGCTAGTAGTACTTAGTAGTTAGTAACTCGCGTCTTACTGTAAGGATTTCAAATGTGATATTTTGGTATCAAAAACTTTTTAAGAATTATTCTATCAATTAAAAATAAAGTGGTAAACTTAATATACTACGATCACTTATGGAAAATAGTTCACTAAAACACCACTAAATAGTATAGCGCTAGTAGTACTTAGTAGTTAGCAACTCGCGTCTTACTGTAAGGATTTCAAATGTGATATTTTGGTACCAAAAACTTTGGCATTGTACGAAACCCTCTCCGTGCGAGTTCAACTTGCACTTAATCGGTTTTTTCTTTTCTCCCAGCCGGACCAGCGTTGAATAAATATATGTCATGTTTCAATGAAAACACCCTTTTTTCCACCCTCGATAAAAGCTCATAGATTTCGCCATTTTATTACACATACATTCGCGGAAAATGTAGTACAATAAATGACGGTGCTACACGAGCGTGAATTTTCGGCATTTGACACATGATTTACCGGACTTGGCTTTCTTTTATTGCTTTTGGAGCACTTTCATTGATGTTCATGTCAGGCTCTTTATCAGACACGGTTAATATGGGTATGAGGAAATACCGTCTATTAGCAGTAGTTCGGGTTTCATTCATAAATATTACAAAAAAGTTGACAGACTGAAGATCTCTCTCATCTCATCGTACTACCAGTTACATCCTCGGATGTAATGCTATGTATCCTGGAGCCCGTCTCCCGGCTTTTTTTCACTTCGCACTTTTTTGAGCCTCCTTGGCTAAAGACCATTGGCACAGAATTAATAAACATACAGAACGGAATCTTCTAAGATCCCGCGCATTATGCGTACTGGACCCTCGTCCTCACACCTCTCTCGATCGCGCCGTGTGGAGGGATATATTGAGGGACAACCTCCGTGGCGTAGTGGTCACCATGCTAGTCCGCACCCAGAGGTCAGGGTTCGATCCCCGGTCAGGTCAAGTTGGAAAATTGCCTTTTCCAAATTGTCCTGGGTCTTGGATGTTTATCTATATATGTATTTGTTATAAAATATAGTATCGTTGAGTTAGTATCCCATAACACAAGTCTCAAACTTACTTTGGGGCTTGCTCAATCAGTGCTATTTGTCCCTATATATTTATTTATTATTTATTTATTTGAGCGGGCGGCTGCAAGCGCCTGCAGCTGCCTCGACAAGGTGAGAACGGGAGAAACGTGTAAGGGCGGGGAACGCGGATGCATATTGCGCGGTGCCTTATGAGAATACAAATTAATTCTATACGCATATCATCTTAGACGACGGTATTACATTTTTTGTATATTTTGAGGTATAGCGGTAAATCTAAGGGTATAGCGGCAACAGAAATACATCATCTGTGAAAATTTCTAGCTATCACGGTTCATGAGTTACAGCCGGGTGACAGCTAGACAGACGGACAGCGAAATGAGAAATAAGGTCCCGTTTTTACCCATTGAGTACGGAACCCTAAAAAAGTCACATAAGTAGGTACATACTTAATATTCTTTTTCGCATTCATCTCGCATTTTATTGACGTCGAACGGTATTGAGCAGTCGTTCAGGCGTGAACAACTCAACAATAGAAATTACTACAATTAACTTTGTCACAGCGTTTCGCTCGGGCTGACACTATCGCATCGACTACAACGGATCAAGGGCGTACGGAGAGAAAAAGGTCACGTAGGTACTCGCAGAACAAAAAAGTTTTTGCCTAAATTATTTTGTTTTTGTTTTATTGGACGCAAGTTGATTTTTTGTTTATAGTCATAAGTGCCGCAACAGACGGGGCGCAAGTTGCGTCGCGTAACAGCTAGAGATGGGCAGTGGATAGTACTCAATCTACCCATTTGAGTATTTACTTACTAGATTTAATAAATAGAGTAAATAGAGCGTACTCGTGTATTGACATCGCATTTGATGTCAGTTTACTTATTTTTACGTAAAATTACGTCTATGCACACCTCCAACCAAAAAATGATAATTAGTCAAAGAAGTCTACTTTCAGTGTATGATTAGTATGGTATTTTCATATAATTCAATCTACTGAGTAAATACTCAAATGGGTTGATTGAGTATTTATGCATCGCCCATCACTACCAGTTACGCGGCGCAACTTGCGCCGCGTCTGTAACGGCCCTAAAACGACGACCTCTGTGGCCTAATGGCACAGATTAAGTACTAGTACTCACGTACAGAATTATAACTCAGAAAATAAATTCAAAGAAAAATCTACTTAACGTGGTTAGCGCTACGGTTTAATTGGAATGAAGTTCTTTATCGCACGTTGCGAAAGGGAGCTAGACGGAAAAAATTAAGACCAAAAGTTGTAACGACACTTTTTGGTCATTCAAATTTATGAAGATAATAAAAACTTGATTTTAGAACGCAGAAAAGAGTTTGAATGTAATTTACACCTATTTATATTTTATTTCGTTCCATCCATCCATCATTCTTATTACTCTAGACAAACGATTCATGTAACTGAATTTTCCCCTCCGGAGTGGTCGCCGCGCGCATAGTAATAATGTAGGTATATTTTCGATATCTAAACGGAGAGTGACACAGGCCTGCTAGTGGTCATCATGCCTGGTTGTCACATTGGAGGTCCCGCGATCAAGATGGAACATGATGTTTTTTAGATTGACCTGTGTCTTGGATGTTTATCTATATATTTATTTGCGCGGCGGTACAATGAGTAGAAGTCGTTTTAAAATACGGTATCGTTGAGTAAGTATCCTATAACACAAGTCTCTAACTTACCTTGTGACGACCTCCGTGGCGTAATGGTCACAATGTTAGTCCGCCACCCAGAGGTTCCGGGTTCGATCCCCGGTCAGGGCAAATTGGAAAATGGCCTTTTTCAAATTGTCCTGGGTCTTATATCTATAAAATATAGTATCGTTGAGTTAGTATCCCATAACACAAGTCTCGAACTCACTTTGGGGCTAGCTCAATCAGGGTTATTTGTCCCTATATATTTATTTATTTATATTTACCTACTTTGGGGCTAGCTCAATCTGTCTAAATATTTACTTATTAAAATCATTACTGTTCAAATGTTGCATTTTACTTTGTAACGTAATTTTTTATTTTTATAATATTGATTAACCCCCATATTCATAAAAATTAACAAACGTTTGCTAAACCTCTTTTAGTTAAAATATGTTTTGTCTCATGCTTACTTTGTCAAATATTGAGAAGAGAAAATGGGACAAAACATGTTTTAGCAAACGGTTGTATTTTTTTTATGAATATGAGGGTTACTCTATAAAGTCATTTAAAATGTCATGAGGGTCACGTGGACGTCTATCGTTTCTGCAATGCTGTTAGACAAGGTATTTATTATACATACATTTTTAATTATTTAGTACGTACACCCATACATCATAATTTCTTTCAAATAATCCTATATTACTTGTACAAACTTAACTTTCAGTTACCATAGAAAAAAATCAGCTTAGAAGTGTCTAAGGCCACACCAGACCTGCTGCATTTTAGGCGACATATTAGGTCTATCATATCACGTGTTAGAACTTTTTGAACTCAAATTTGGTCAATAATATTTAGGATATGAAGATTATGACTAATGAAACATTATGACAAACAATACTATGGATTGAAGAATAAGCACAACCATAAGAATCCCTCGCAGGACTTACGCCCGCTATGAGCACTCCTGACCAGCAGGGTTGCCAGATGGCCAGGAATTCTGGGATTGTACCGGAATTTTGCCTATGGTCCCGTGTTCCGTAATTACACCTCCGGAAATTCATGAATACTATATTTTTATTTATTTTTTTCGCCTTGTAATGGCGATGCAACAAGATAATATTGCCGCGGCCTATAGGTATGTGTCTTCGGTCATGACACAGAACATACAGAACCTGTGTGAGTGTCTGAGAGTGAGTGCGTGAGGTATGAGGGAAGGTAAACGCCCGGCAGGCCAACCGACCAACAGCCAACATGTTTAGTTGGATTTCGACTCAAACCGTCTTATTATAAAAACAGGACTAACTTTGTTACTAGGTTTAAACCATTGTCCGCCCAAAATGAAGTTGACATTGACAGGTGAGATAGTGTCATATTACTAGATGTCAACTTGATTTGGTCGGATAATGGTTTAAACTTAGTAACAAAGTTAGTCTGGGTTTTATAATAAGACGATAAAACTCTATCGCCCGGACACTCGGCCGGTACGCTTTTTTTTGTAATGGTAAAAGATAAGCTCGTATAGATCTGGCATCCCTGCTGACCGGTGATCTGTTTTGGCCGTAAAATTTATGATGTCTCAGACCGAATGAACCTCTTCATTTTTCCTTTTTAGGTTCAGATTAACCATTCGAGCTGAAAAGAGGACGATAAAAAATATCGCATCAAAATGTCGTCTATTTTTATCAGGTTATATAAAAAATTATAAAACGTAATTTCGACAAAATCAAAGACGTTTAAACTTACAAAATCGAAGAGTACAAGTGGCAACTTCTACTATAAATAGAACAATACTTGCTTTCAGCCTAATACGTATTTATAGGGAGAGAGATCAAACACTAATTGCTAATTAGCTGCCTACGCGCTTTACAGTGAATGAGCAATAAGAGCTTAGACGAATGGCACACTGCTCCGCATCCAAAAACGATTAAACGAAGCGCGTAGACGCAGTGATAGTGTGTTGTCCTATGCGTGTTTTCTATACAAATTGAGATACTTGCATACAGTCCGGCTCGCGCTATGCAGCGGGGTGAGAAGCAGTGTGCTAATCGCTTTATTGATTGTTATTAAATATGGCATCATTCTATCATTTCGAAACTGAATATAGAATCCACCATATTTAGAAAACCTTTTAAATTTCAAAAGGAGCCAACGCTCACAAGAATGTCGATCGATACACTTCTCCGCACAGTTACATGCCTCATCGCACAACATTGTATTTGACCGAGCGAGCGAAGCGAGCGTAGCGTCTCTGTTTCAATTTCGGCAAAATTCCTCCGTGTGTCCGAATTCCGGAGATCCAGATTTGATGTGAAATTTTGTGAACAGGTTCGATGTAAATAAATATTAATATACATATAAGGACATCGAACCACACAGATTGAGTTAGCCCCAAAGTAATCGAGACTTGTGTTATGAGATCAAAACAACGATAATATATTTTAAAACAAATACATAACAAATATTTACAGGTTATGACTTACATAGATTATTTCTCGATTCAATTTTTCGAAGTTTTCAAAATGGAGGAAATATGGGTGTTGAAAACTCTAATAAATCATGGGGCAAACCTTGTTTGCAGGGTTGAACATACCTACGTTGATTAATAATTCCTATTAAAAACCACCTAACTGCAGGTTTATTTGTAGGACAAATTTAAAAAACCCCGACTGTCAAGAACGTCATCTAGTGATGAGGAGCGGAACAACCGATACGCCTTGAAAGAAAGGCCTGGCATTTAAGCGTTAACCCAAATTAACTTATAAACCGCTGAACCGATTTGCATCAAACAAAGCTAAGAACCACCGCAAGAGAACTTGCTTTCACGTAAAAAATACCGCATCGAAATCGGTCCATCTGTTCGAGTGCTACAGACAGACAGACCGACATGTCTGTAGGTCTGTCAGTCTGTGTCTTATCTTAGCGTCAAACTTCAGACGTCAAAGTTCATACTAAGTCCCGTTTAGCATCAAACCCATGACCCTAGATTTTTTTACTAATATAAAAATAAAATAAATATATATGGAGAAATAAAACTGATTGAGCTAGCCCCAAAGTAAGTTCGAGACTTATGTTATGGGGTACTAACTCAACGATACTACATCTATAACAAATACATAAATAGATAAACATCCAAGACCCTGGACAATTTGAAAAAGGCCATTTTCCGCCTTGCCCTGACTGGGTATCGAACCTGGGACCTCTGGTGGACGGAGGTCGTCAAGCTATGATCAAACAACTTTATCTGTTTTTTTTTTGTATTATCTATGGTCTTGCTGGTGAGCGGTCCGCATGAAGTTATGGTCTTCATGGCGTATGTCTTAAAATGTCACTCAAAATTAATCAAAATGGGCAACATGAACGCCTTCATATACATACCTTGTATTAAAAAATCTTTACAATTAAAATAAACAGTTATGGAGCTCATATTTACTCGTCTAATCTTTTTAAAAATAATACAATTATGGTGAAAAGTAAAACAACTCATGTACGATGACCTCTTGGAAATTTAAAAACACAACTCACCATCATCAAACTTTAGAAACTCATTGGTACCTAAATGTCGTCAATAGCTCAGCAGCTCTGTGATGAAATAGTGGATCCCGAACTAGGATCAAGGATTGAAATTGTGGAAACCAGATCAAAAATATCCACCAACCGTTCTTTATCATCAAGTCGGAGCAAGCCTTCCAAAGCCAGCATTAGCAAGCCTTCAATAGCTAGTAGGGGAGGTAGGGGAGCATTGGGCAGTCGGGAGGTTTGGGCACCCCCTCATTTCTCCAAAACTTTCGTAGATATTTTTTGTTTTCTACCACAGCACTATACTTTATTCACTAGCAACACCGCTTATCTAAAGTGTCAGCTGTCATTTCACTTGGTTGTCAAGTTACATGCGCGTAACGGTTTGCTGCGTACAGAAGTAAATATTTTATTTGTGATTTGATGTAACTTATCAAAGAAATCTGCAAGAAAGTGTAAGTATCTGTGTTATCTTTTTCTTTTGTGTTTAATAAATATTATATTTGCCTGTCAATTAGGTTTCTACATTTGATAAAAATAATCTTATTCTAATCTATTTGAAAAGTGAGGTTATGGGGAGCATTGGGCACGCAGGTAGGAGGGAGGTTTGGGCATGCCCAATGCTCCCTCTGTTTTTAGTGTATTTTGGTGTCAAACTTTTGTGCCTTTTTGCTATGCCTATTGGATTGAGTGGTTAATCATTTCTTTTTAGGACAATGCCGTTTTCATTTAAAAAGAAAAATAAGCGACGTGAAATCCCTAAAGATATTATTTTGCGCGCATTGGAAGAAGTTTCCAAAGGTGCTAAAATTAAAAGTACTGCGAATAAATATGACATACCGAGATCTAACCTTCAAAGGTATATCAAGCAGGGTGGTGTCGTAAAAGATAATTCTTGTAAATTTATATCGTCTCAAATATTCACAAAAGATGAAGAAGAGAAAATTTCAGAATATCTTGTAACATCGTTTAAACTAAACCATGGACTATCAAAACTGAAAACACGCGAATTGGTTTATGAATACGCCACTGCCATTAAAAAAAAAATACCAGATAACTGGACAGAGAAGAAACTTGCATCCAAAGACTGGATAAGGGGATTTTTTAAAAGACAGCCTCAACTTTCGATACGGACACCAGAGGCTACCAGTCTGTCACGGGCCACAAGCTTCAATAAGAAAAATGTCGGAGATTTTTTTGAAAATCTTAAAACTGTGTATGAACGGCATCGCTTCGGCCCTGAGTCTATTTACAATATAGACGAAACTGGATTATCAACGGTGCAACGAACCCAGAAAGTGATTGCTCTCAGAGGCACTAAGCAAGTTGGGCAAGTAACGTCAGCTGAAAGAGGGACGCTTGTAACGGTTTGCTGCGGTATTAATGCATTGGGTAACTCAATACCACCATTTTTCATATTCCCACGGGTTAATTTCAAAACATATATGCTAAATGATGCCCCTGTTGGTTCAGATGGAGCAGCACATCCTTCAGGGTGGATGACATCACCAAATTTTTTAAAATATATTCACCATTTCGCCAAACACGCAAAACCAACGCCTTCATCGCCAGTTCTTTTGCTGCTGGACAATCATGAGAGCCATATTTCAGTACCAGTTCTCGATTTTTGCAAACAATCAGGCATTATTTTAATGACTTTCCCACCGCACTGCAGCCATAAACTGCAACCTCTAGACCTGACTGTCTATGGACCACTCAAAACTTATTATAACACTGCTGTAACAGATTGGATGGTAAGCAATCCGGCCAAAACAGTAACAATTTATGAAATACCAAAATTAGCAGCAAAAGCCATTCCACTAGCATTCAAGTTGCAGAATATTCAAAGTGGATTTGAAAAATCAGGCATATGGCCATTGAATTCAAATATTTTCTCCGATGAAGATTTCGCTTGTTCTTCTATAACTGATCGCTGCTTGTCGGAAGAGGGTAATGTTCCTTCAGAACAATCTATTTCAGACCAAACTGTCACTGAACAGCCTTCAACAGGGGAAAATCAGAGTCTAGAGGATCGTACAAGTTCAAATGTGGAAGTCATTGGGCCATCTCAACTGGAATCTCCCTCTAGAAGTCAGATTAGTGGCACTGTCAATGTAACACCTGATGTAGTAAGACCGTATCCGAAGGCCGGCCCCAGGAAATTGCAGGGTATGAAACGGAAGAAGGGAAAAACTAGAATATTGACGGACACACCCGAGAAAAGACTTATAGAAATGGAAGAAGAAGAAAGACAAAGAAAAAATAAGATCAAAGAGCTCAACAAAAATAGAAAATGCTTCAAAAATACAGGACAGAAAACAATTCCGAAACTTGCTGATGAATTTACTTCCAAACCAGAGAAAAACAGGAAATTTAGCAGCGATGATGAAATAGAAAATGTTTCGGTTTCTGACGAAACCGTTGTTGAATCGGAAGAAGATTTTGATGAAGACGACGTGATCGTTCTGGATAGAAATTTCCAGATCAATAACTTTGTATTAGTGAAATTTGACACCAAAAAAACTGTCTACCATTATGTTGGAATAATCGAAGATGTTAATCAGACGATGGCAACTGTAAAATTTATGAGAGTGAGTAAGTTAAGAAATACTTTTATATTTCCTGACATCGAGGACGTAGCCAGCGTCCTCCTGGAGGATATAAAGACAAAATTGCCTACACCAACGACATGGATGAAACGTGGCAGCTTAAAATATAAATTTGACAAGCCTCTCTGGATCATACCAAATATAAGATAAGTTTAATTAAGTCTAACATCGTGCAGTACTGATTCTAAGTCACATTGTTTAATTTTTCTAAAATCTATGATAAGAAAAAATGTTTGTATTACAATTTTTTATAGTAATGTTATATAATACTTAAGCCTAGTAGTATAGTAAAGCGATTTCGTGCATATTAAATACAGTGCCCAAACCTCCCTACATGGGTGCCCAAACCTCCCGACCGCCGGGAGGTTTGGGCACTTTGGACATGTGTTCGAAGATCTCTTGTAACTTTGAGACTAATTACAATATTGAAACTTTTCTTAATAATAATTACTGCCAAATATGTGTGCTCCATATATTAGGAATAAAATTTTGATTATGATAAAAAATAACAGTTTTATTAACATTTATGTAAAAAAGTGCCCAATGCTCCCCTACCTCCCCTACCCATAAAAAAATCAAGAAGCCAACTCGTTCCATCATCATCAAAAAAGAAAAGGAAATCAACAAAATCATACCAGAGGGATCCAAAAAAACTGTCATAAATGAATTCAAATCGAAGGAGACACTACTGAAGAAAGATTTCAATGATGTTGGCTCTAACACAGTGGCAAGAGGGCCCTTTAGACGCGACAATGATTGTGTGACGGCAGTCCGAAAGCGTATCTGTTATGACAACGATGGGAAAGATATTTGCAAATGTTCGCGAAAAAGAACAATTCCGAAAAGAATTATTGATACAAAGCAGGTACAGACTGATTGGAAGCAATCTTTTAAGCTCAACACTCAAATAGACAAAGCATGCGCGCATTGCGTCGAGACTACAAGTTTTGGTATGGTTACACCTTCCTCGTCACGATACATTGAGAGCACCACACCTCGCTCTTCTTGCTATAGAAATACCCAGGATATCCAATGTCCGAAAACAAGAAGAAATATCAGTAGTCCTGTCAGAGGGTGCAAGCTGTCGTTTGAGGATTGTTGTCATCATTTGAATCAACCACGAAGGTTCTTTCCTACAAAACTTATCTCCGAAGAGCCCCAAAAAATATCTAGACAATATACACTGGTTTCCAAAGCATCTCAGAGCAGCGCGTCAGACTTTAAAGGTTTTTTTACAAAAAGGAATAGTGACATAGCCTCTTACAATAGAACCTGCTGCAAGCGATGGGCTTTATCTCAAACTCCAATGCGAGGACCGGACTTTTAAACATTACTTGTGTAAGGATATTTACTTAAATAATATCAAAACAAGGAAGAATACAATAAAAATTTGATCTTAAAATTGTTGTCTATGATATTTTATGTAGAAATTCTGCTTTCTTGGTCCAGTGGTCTAGGCGTTCGCCTTGTGATTTGGAGGTCGTGGGTTCGGATCCTACTGGGAAGCATTCTTTGTGAGAACTGGTTTCCAGTCTGGGTAGGATAGAATGATTATCAGAAAATAAAAGATGATTCCATATTTCGGAAGGAACGTATAAAGTGTAGGTCCCGAACGCCATCTAGCGTTTGCTCAAACCTATTCAGGGATTGGTTCTGGTCTACCTTTTGGGTTGCAAAAGTTAGACGGCAGTCGCTCTGTGTAAAGCCTCAGGTAAGGTACCGGAGTCCGGGCTCTGAAGCGTTACCGCTGAGGATGTAACCGGGTTTACGATAGGATGATGATTATGTTTTATATATAAATTGTAGCGTTTGGTTTCCAAACTACCTAGAATATTATTAAACAACTGTCTATCTCTTGCTGTTGATACTAAAAGAGAAAAACTCACTATTTTTCTTACACTACTATGTTTTTATATCTAATGGGCAGAAATGCGGCTCAAATCAGACAGAGCTCAGGGCCGCAAGAATCAAAAGGCACTCTTAGTGTGATAATGGGCGTGAAAATGCGAAAAGGAATCAAAATAGTGATGGGTTGCTTACCAACGCCCCCCTCGAAACCGAAGAACTAAACTATAATTTTACGTAAAATACACGTTTGTGTCCGGAAGGCACAAACTAAATATGAAACAAAAATATATATTGACCAAAATTTAGAATTTACAAAGATTTAAAACATATTATAAAGTTAACGAACGACTACCTATTTTTAACAATAAGAATATTACTTTCTTTTTAATTCCTGATAAAAAAGTGGGGTTTTATTAATTTGAAGCTAATATCCGCCCGTTTGTCGGTATGTCACCAGGCTGTATTTCATGAACTGTAATAGCTAAACAGTTGAAATTTTCACAAATGATGTATTTCTGTTGCCGCTGTAACAGCAAATACTAAAAACAGAATAAACTTCAAAACAACAAACGTGATTTTTGTAGATAATGGTACGGAACACTCCGTGCGCTAGTCCGACTCGCACTTGGCCAGTTTTATTTATCGTTTGAAATATAAATATCAACATGAAGATTAGCATTATGAAAGTATATCAGCCGTTGCGAAACGTTTATCAGATATTTAACTAGTTCATTTAACTAGTGTAAGTTATTACAAAATAATACTTAGGTAATATCTACTTGGGTCAATTCTAGGCAAGAAATCCCAGCATCGAAAAAGAGGTCTTTCGACGAATCCAACTCGGCTGGGCAGCGTTCGGGAAGCTACGTAGAGCTCTTCTCGTCCAAAATACTTCAATGCTTCAAGACTAAAGTCTACAACCAATTTGTGCTACCAGTGATGAGCGATGACTTATGGCTCTGAAACGTTGTCCCTTACTATGAGTCTCATAAGAAAGATCAAGGTCGCTCTACGCGTTATGTAGAGGGATTTGCTCGGTTGTTTTTCTACGTAAGCGAATCAGAAATGAGGAAATTCGTAGGAGAACAAAAGTCACTGACTTAACCAACGGATTAGCTCAGTGGCAGTTGGCGGGACACATAGCGCGACGAACCGTTTGCTTATGAGAAAAAAAGGTTCTCGAATGGCGACAACGTACTAACAAGCGATGCGTAGGACACCCACCCACAAGGTCAGACGACCTGACCAAGGTCGATGGAAAGCACTGGACGCAGGCCGCGCTTGATCGGTTATTTTGAAAATCTTTGGGAGAGGCCCATGTCCAGCAGTGGACGTTATGCGGCTGAAATGATGATATACTACACTCTATCACGTCTTTATAACGAATAGGAGAGATTCATCTTTTTGGATCTCGCGGCTCTAAGTAGAAATCTAAAAGCCTCTTTTAGGGTATGTTGGACAAGAAGATGAAATAAGGAATCCAGATAGTGATTTTATTGGTGATAGATTGTGGCGACCTCTATGGCCCTATGGCCACTAAGAGGAACTACAACTACAAACCAATCAAAAGACAGCCGACAACATAGCTCACAAGAAGCATATGAGATGGCGCCAGCAGTTTCCTACATCTCGATCTTAGAATTCGCCCGATTCGCTGCATATATACAACTTCCGACGATACACCGTAAGAGCCGCGGTTCCCCAGGTGCAATACCTGATCTTCTCTTTGTGGCGGTCGAGCATACCACCTCGCTCCCGCTACAGCACGCATATTGTGACATGACAATGCGATATTATGAAGACTTGGAGTTAGTTGATCTGATGATGGATCTGGCTGATGGTGGCATCTCTGTAAAAAAAAGACATAAACCTACTAAGTTTGAGCTCGATTGATTCGTCTTGAAGAGCACTTTTAACTTTTTTGATCATTGCTGTACATAAGCTTGTAGATTTTTTATTATTACTTGTTGTGTACCTTTTATTTAGTGTCATATTCTGTCCTAATGTTTGACTATAATCAAAACTTACAAGTTACTTAAAATTCACCTCCCATTCTACTTCACAATAGTACATATATAAGTTGGGTGGCAATGCAATATTATGGAACCAATGACCTGATGTCATGATGAAGCCGGAAGGTAACCATGGTATCTCTGAGATAAAACAACAAAAACTTAGAGATCAGGCTCTATTGATTTTTCTTGAAAAATAAAAAAGTTTAAAGTGCTCCACTTTAAATTATTTAATGCATTGTTTTAGATAAAAGCTTGTTTATTTAATATTTTTTTGTTTTGTTTCAGAGCTGAATTGACAAGCAATCCGGGGTTCCAGTCATCCCTCAGCATCGCATCCAAGGGTGATGAAAAGCGATACAATCCTTTCGAACACCGCGTTGTTTCGCATCCAAACTCGTAAGTAAAATAAAGAGCTCGGTGGCGGTGGTGGTAAAGCGACACCGGGCGTGGTCCGCTCTTGGATGGGTGGACCACAAGTGGCATAAAAATTTCTCAAGCTACTCCGTGCTTCGGAAGGCACGTACAAGCCATTGGTCCCGGCTGTCATCAAGCTGTTGTAGATGCCTTTAGGCAGCCTAAACTTACACCAGTGTTGGTCACTAACACATACGAAAAACAAACATTCAAACAGTTCAATAACATCTGTATTCCTGTCTCACAGTCACAATAAATTTTTTTATAAAAATGTAGTTTTTGTAGCTAATTATAATTTCGCACATTTTCATGTAACGTCTTATAAATATATTGAAACTATTAAATGGGAAAGTTCATTTACATTATCGAAATCTTTAAAAAAAATCATACAATCTCGGATCAGCTCATCGGTCAACTTGTATAGGAGGCCAATACTTCTTTTTTTTATTTTTTTTAATATAGGTGTGTTCCACGATCAACCATGCCTGCGTATGCAACCAAACCGCCATGCTCGTTCATTAGGATTTTAAGGAGGGACTGGTCAGCTCGGCTTCGCTTGTTTTGACTACTTAATATTTTTTATTACGCAATTTATGTTTGTTTACTTGTTCGCAAGCATTACATGTTATAATGTGTCAACATTGTATTATATTATAAGTATTTATTAATTAAAAGACAATAATAATAATATGACAAAGCCCTTCTGGCGAGTAGGCGACCAATACTGTGAAAATGAGTTTCTTTCGGAGTTTCTTCTCAGCAGTGGTCGTTACGAAGCGGCGGTATCGGTAGCTTTTGTTTAAAAATAAATAAAATTTTAATATACTTTACACGTAACATAAATTATACTTATTTACGTGTAAAAGTGTCTGTAAAGGTCTAATTACTGAATAAACATTTGAATCTTTGAATCTTAAGCACTCTAGGACCTTCAACTGACGTACTAGCCCGAAGGTCATTTATACGCAAAGTTTACCCAAAACACTATTGCAAAATCTTTGCCTAAGATTGATAGATGTTGCTTTTCATCCAAAGAATGCAATTAAAGAAAAATCTTTTAAAAATTGCGCATTTTTTATCTTTTACTTGATATATGATGTCATGCATTTAAAATACATAGTTGTTTATCGTAGTAGAACCAATGGAGCGAATAGGTACTTGTTGGTTTGTAGAAACGTGATTATTTCTTGAAACGTAGCACGTTTTTTCCTTAACACTTGTGGGAAAAGTCATTACGAGAATTATACTCAATATTTATGGTTTTACGCTATCCGTACCCTTAGCTTATATTTGAGTCAAAACCTTCCTCAACGTTTTTTAATGCAAAAATGGGCAGAGCCTCTTCGTACATGTTTTTTTTTTAAACTAAAATCCTACTTTAAATCCAAACTACACAATCGATTTCGATAAAATTTCTAAAGTGCAAATTGGCAGGAATGCTGTTTCAAAAAAAAAATTGGCCAAGCGCGTGTCGGGCCACGCGCAGTGTAGGGTTCCGTAGTTACGAATGCCAACTTTGAGTTCATGCCACTAAAAACGTCTAAAAACTAATTTTCTATTGAATTTATATGAAATTTTCCTTTGGCGAGTACATTTTATAAGTTGATCGCCTATAACTTTTTAATTTGTAAACCCTACTTAGCTCTGATAGTTTTCCTTTAAATTTCATTATATTAACTATAGCTGTGATTTTTTTCACGTGTCCATATATAACTGTTTAGCAGATAGAGGGGGGGGGGACACTTGACTCTAACAAAAATTTTCACATTAAAACCAAATAATTCAGAAACGGATCCCTAAATCGAAAAACGGTGTTGAAAAGCTCATAATATTTTTGAAAGACCTATTCAACGATACCCTAAATGATTGGTTAGTCGAGAAAATAAAATTGACTTTTGACTTTATTTGTAAGGGAGCTATACTAAAAAAAAATTTTTTCCATATTTCTTTTTACCATTTTTTCCGCATAATTAATATACATACATATACCAAATTACAGCTTTCTAGTACTAATAGTCGCTGAGTAAAACCGCGGACGGACAGACAGACACACATAGCGAAACTATAAGGGTTCCTTGTTTACTACGGAACCCTAAAAAGAAATCGGTCCAGGCGTGTTCGAATAATCGGTGAATATACATAGAAAAAAAAAGATTTCGACCAATTTTTTACCTCCTCCATTTTTGAATTCGGTTAAAAAAAAACTTTCGTGTTGCACACTAAACATAGACGAAGGCCATATAAAGACTCACGTACTAAGACTAATGTATATTTATTGAATGGTATATTGTACCGATAATAATGTAATGATTATTTATTAGTGAAGAAAAAACCTTGTCAGTATATTTTTTGGCACTTCCTTAAATTTTAAACTACTTATTTCCTGTGTAAATTAACGGCGTTTGACGGACACATTTGCATAAAATAGATGATCCTCCTTTACCTTTAACCTCCAAAAGTACAGTAATGTCTTGTTGTTTCTAGGACTATCGGGTCTATCCTGCATCTTCTAAAAGCATGTCTGGGCACTGGACTCTTGGCTATGCCGGCTGCTTTCAAGAACTGCGGTCTCCTAACTGGTGCAATAGGCACCCTCATTGCTGGAGTTTTGTGTACGCATACTGTACACTTATTGGTAAGTTCTTTTAAAACTACTTGGGCAACCTTGCTTCGTTGCAAGAAGCTCGATGAAAAAAGGGCGAGAAAAAGAGATTTTCTTTAGAAAATTCGTTCTAACTTAGACGTTCTCGAAACATAAGCTCAGCTTTGCATCTGTGTTAGTGCACTCAGATAGTGTAGGTGAGACATCGGCTTGAGACATGGCACGGCCCGCACCGGTTTATACTGGTTTTCGAAACTCGGCCTGAGCCGCGGCACGATCCTCGCGCGTAATTTTTCTGACGTGCACTTTCCTCAGGGCTGGGCTACAGGCTACGAAGAGAGGTTGAAGTTATATCTTTCCTATAGTACATGGATAATCTTAAGCTATTTATACAAAAACGAGCTGACTTGGTGAAACTACTAAAAATTACAGACTTTTTTAAGTCCTATCAAGATGGAGTTTGGTGTAGATAAGTGTGCGGTTATACTACACAGCGAGGGAAGGTTGTAAATTCAACAAATTTGTAACTTTCTGAGACAATAACTATCAAGAATCTTTCGGAGTCTGAAACCTACAAAAATCCTTGGTATGTCATAAAACAGGTGGTGAAAGAGCGCTTCTTTAGCCGACTGACAAAAGTACTTAAAAGTCTTTTGGCGGGAGGAAATAAGACGCGTGCCTTCAACGCCTGGGTGATGCCCCTACTCATATACTCCTTTGGCATACTAAGGTGGACTCAGACTGAGCTAGATGCTCGGGATAGGAGTGAACTCACAACTTACCGTATGTTTCATCCACGCTCATCTGTTATGAGACTGAACATCCCGCGGAAGCGAAGAAAGCTTTCGAGGCATTTTACATGCCCAGAATCTCCACAACCGCGAGGTGTGCAGCCTTATCAAATATTTCCTTTACAATAAGTGTGGGTTACATCATGCTGTTGCTGTAGTAGACAAGGGCTTCACGCCGCTCTTCTTGGCTAAATGAGAACTGGCGCAAACCAACGGTGCTTTTTGAAGTGAAAACTTCTTTAGCGGCGTTGTACACTTTTTTTGTAATGGGTGAAAAATGTTAAACTCGCGTCAGGGCATCAGAGCGTCAGGACACGTGACCTGATCAAAAATTCGTAAGACGGATGGAGTAGACAGCCGGCGCGGCGCAGTGTAGGAGAGGAAGTATCCCCCTCTCTTTCCACGGCGCGGCGAAAATGTATGCCTGCAGTTGTGTTTAGGCAGCGCAGGGCGCTTGCACAAATGTTCGTGTGTGTTTATGTTACAGCGCATCCATGGAAATGCACAACGTTAATATTCAAGTTTTCACTTCTGCCGGCACTCCCGGAGTGCAACCCGTCGTTTTATTTTTCTTTTTGAGCTCCACTGGTGTTTCTATCGGACCTAAACAGGGCTCGATGTGTATCAGCTCGCATAGGTGAACTGGCTGCGTTTTGGTTACCTCTTGGATACACCGAATTTTTGCCTGTGCAATTGCAGAAGGAGTGATGATAACAAACAACTATCGGAGATATATCCTGAGAGACGGTACGGTTGACGTATGTCAAGCATGCCGACATCCCGGCAAATCTATCAGGCACATAATCTCCGGTTGATCTCAAATTAAAACTCAATGACACTTAATTAAATAGTTATTTTTAATAGGAAACAATCCCGTTATGCGATGAAGCTAAAAAAAAGAAATTCGAATCGTGGCACATACATGAAAACAGCATACACGAAAAAAAAAATTAATCATTATTTTTGAGGTATATTTTATGCTTGAAAAATATTTTTTTACAAATATTAAAAGTATTTATAAAAGGGTTGTTCGTCATATCTCCGTACTTATATTATTGAATTAGTGGAATATGAATATAACAGAGACATTTAAGGCCAGTATGCATAATATTGATAATTATTCTCTCCGGCAAAATCCTGACGTAAAGTATTCTGGTGGGACAAAATATTCCCTAAACTCTTGACATTTATTCCAGGTGAAAGTGTCCCAGGAGGTGTGTGTTGACGCCAAAACGCCGTCCATGAGCTTCGCCGAAACTTGCGGCGCAGCCTTCACGTACGGCCCCAAAAAGCTCCAGCCATGGGGAGGATTTGTCAAGTGAGTTTTTAACCTACTTCCAGAAAGGAGGAGGTTATCGATTTGAATGAATATAATGTTTTTTTGAGATAGGAAAAAGCAATTGAACTCGCTCATTGTTACCGTTACCGTAACCGACACCAAGTTTTCACTTCTGTCGGCATTTCCGGAGTGCCACTGTTTTTTTAGTGTGTTCCTCGATTACTCGAAGACTTACTTCGCTGGCTCAGCGACCCGAAGTGGATCTTGGTCTCCGACATTAAAATGCGCCATTCTTCCCTATTCTGTGCCAAACCTGACCAGTCGGTCACTTCCAGCTCTTTCAGGTCTTTGGCGACTTCATCCTTCCATCGATATCTTGGACGCCCCACCGGGCGGCGCCCGTAGAAAGAGAGGGGGATACTTCCTCTCCTACGCCGCACCGGCTGTCTACTCTCCATCCGTCACGCGCCCTGACACAAGTTTAACATTTTTAAAAAATTATTACTCATTGTTCCAGAAACTTGGTAGACTACTCAACGACATTGACTTATATTAGCGTGCTGTGTGTTTACATTGTCTTCATTGGATCGTCGTTAGAAGAGGTAAGTGATTTGTTTTCTTGATGTCATACATAGTTGCTTAGTTATTTGAGGAGCTCAGTGGCCCAGCGGGAGTAAACATTACTAGCGCTTTCGCAAGTTAAGCGACACCGGGAGTGGACCGCATTTGGATGGGTGTGGCACAAACAATTCTCGAGCTCTATTCTCCTTCGAGCTCCTCGGCCCTATTGAGAGGCGGCAAACTCCCACGCAGTCCACCGCCTGTAGACCCATGGGAGCCATATAAACCGGCTCCCAGCGGCGGAGAAGATGAAGGCTCCGCCGCTTACCTCTCGCCGCAAACGCGGTGCGGCACCGCTCGGTCGCGGAGGATAGGGAGAGCGGCAACGTAACACCGACACTCCTCCTCCTCCGCGACCGATCTCCAACCACAGCCACGGCGGTGTGGCCCCGCCTGAAGCGCCGGGAGGGCAATGAAACATTCCCCTCCCGGCGGCCCCACCCCGGGTGGGGGGAGAACTTCCCACTCCCCCGCCGCCCCATTGGGCGCATCCCTACAGGCTCAAGGCCGAAGCCGAGCCCGCGGGAGCGCCCCTCCTCGGGTCGGGGGAGAACTTCCCACTCCCCCGCCGCCCCAATGTGGGCGCTCCTTGCTGGTGGACGACAGCTTCCCCGTGGCTCCGGCTACCACGGGTACTGAGCCCCCCCGGTACGACAAACCGGGAACCCATTGGGGGGGCTTTATTCCTAACCCTAACCTAACTATACAATCAAAGGTAGGTCCTTTGATTGCTTCAAGGGAGCTTCTGGCAACAAATCTATACGAATCCACTGGTTTTCATAGCCGAATGAGTGGCGGACGGCGTCTAAAGACGCCCACCACAGTCCGCAAATAAATATCACTACAGCCGCACTATGAGTGTCCACTTTAACCATTTTACATATTGTCCATGAGCATGAGCATTTATAACACTAAAGTACACCGATTTTATATTATAAATTCCACTAGAATCAATTTGCAAAATAATTTAAAGCAAACTCCAACTGAAACCCTTGACTTCCCGCCAAAAACTCTAGTTTAATCTAGGGCTCCAACAGGCGAGTGTGCGCGACAATAGGGATGTGGACAGAGTAAAATATTATTTCATTCAGTCGGTCAACTAGATAATCCATAGTTTTTCGTTTTGAAAAGTAGTAAAAAATCACAAAGATGCAACGCTTCGAAGTTTTGGAGTGACGGTGGCTTAATTCCTTACGTCTTCTACATTTGGTTAAAAATCGTAGCTGATCGTGACGTCACGTGAAATATGATTAAATGCGCTGTATCTTCGTCACTAGGCTTATCAGAGAAAAGAAAAAATACGTACCTTTACCATACTTTTTAAAAATCTGTCTAGTAAGCCAAGAAATTTTTAGTCCATTTCGGCCTATATTCCTTGCAGAAAGGTTAAAGATTTACACCGTGTCTACTTTTTATTAATGTTTTATAGCCTTCTGGCAAATTTAACTCTTCAACAACCGCAATTTTGCAAACCCATTGTTATCAATTGTTATCTCGGTCGGATCCGACCGTCTAGAAGCTGATGGATTAAATTTATTTACAATATAATTACCTATCTAATTGAATATAATAATTACCTATCTATTGAATTCTCCTATCTTCTTATTCGCCGGCTGACTGAAAAAGATTCCCTTATGGGATATGTCCGCCGTTGTCAATGCCTTTAAAATGCCGGCTAAATGCGAGTAAGACTCGCGCATGAAGGGTTATGTTTCATTATCTATACAAAATCATGTTTTTTGTATGGGAGCCTCACAATTTTTTTTTTCTGTTATTATATTTAGAAAATTTTTAACTGTTTGTTGTGTAGTATCACAGTTTATGAGTGTTTCCAAGTGACTGACAGACCAACGGACAGTGGAGTCTCGATAATAGGGTCCCGTTTATCCCTTTGGGTACGGAACCCTTAAAAACTACAGTTGTTTACTGTGTAGACACAGTGTAGTATTACGTTTATTCGAATCATTTATCAAATCGACGCTGTCAAAACAATCTGTTTTTCGTTTCTCTGAGCCAAGGGTCAAAACACTGTGATTTATGCGCTTAACGGGGCTATCTGAATTTTCCAGGGTCCAGTACTGCCCCCATTTAAAATAATTCATTTGAAAGGAAACGGAGATATCATTTAAATTTTGTCTTGATCAGACCTAGTGATATGTCGCCGAGAAATTTTCTCGGAAATTCTTTTCTTGAAAATTTCCGGAAATTTCGAAAATTTGCTTCACATTCTTACTTTAAACTGTAAACAGTAGTTCATAAAATAGTTTGAAGGGTTATGTAGGGCTTACTCAAGGCAACATTTTAAATTATATCTTCGTTTCTTTTCAAATAATTTTATTTCAAATTGGGGCAGCACTGAAACCCAAAAACATCGTATATTAAGGAGTTGGCTTTTAATTCTATAAAGATAAATAATCTGGTACTTTCCTGGATCAAAATAAATTATTTGGTACTGTTAAGAAAATACATCGCGCATCATGATGCGCGACACGAGGGGTAAATGGAGCAAAGCAGTGACGGAATAGTATCCAAGAGATGGAAAAAAAAATTGAGGTGAACCAATCACAAGATGGAAAGACGACCTCAGGCAAACTGCTGGTCCTAACTGAGGAAGAGTAACTAGAGATGGAGCTCAGTGGAATTGATTACAGGAGGCCCATGCCATGAGGCACACTGAAATTAGAGGCATATTATAAGAGAAAAACGCTTAATCACAAATCAGAATTTCAGAAGAAAGGGCTTAATTATTATTATTAAGAAAATACGTCACAAAATAATGTCATTTGTTATTTGACCAAGACCATATCCATTTTCAACGTGATTCCAAGAAAGTATCTCGACATTAGCCTGTATTTCTCACAAAACCCATGGAAAAAGTTTGTATCGACGCTTAGAAAAAAGTTTCTAATTTGAGTTGTTGACATGTAGGGAATACAATACAAATACAAATCAACTTAATTGCACCGTAATAGACACACAAAAATTACAAAACAACGAGAAACAATATAGGCACAAAGGCGGACTTATCGCTATAAATGCAATCTGTTCCAGCCAACCTTTGGGTGGCGGGAAAATTTATTTGAAACAAGGTGGGCCTATGTATACGTGGCAAGAATCACCCAAGGATGCCCATATATTGGTACAGGAACACTATAACGTGTTTATTCCAAACGGGGGAGATTCGTCTGCCTCAGAGGCTTAAAACCCAAAGCCACAAAACAAGAGACACAGAGCGTTTAATTTCCGGAGGGAGTTGTGACGTCACTTCTAAAGTGAAATTTGTATACCAAAGCGAGACGTAGATCGAACTACAAATGCGTTATCTTCGTATTTTTTTGTTAATCAGAGAATAGAAACAAATTTATTTTTAAGCAAATTAAAAAAAGAACCACTGGCTTTCAAGACTTTCATCTAGTGTCGAGTAGCGGAACTATTTCCAATTGCTACCGGTAGCGCCATCTATTATTTGCTAGGGAAAATTCTGACTTTCAAGAGTTAACTCCCAAAAACTTTTAAATGGCTAAACCGATTTTTATCAAACTTAGCTAAGAACCATCACAAAGGAAATGCTTTCACGAACAAAAACCCACATCGAAGTCGGTCCATTCGTTCGATGCCGCACCCCTCTTTTCTTTTGGAGGTTAATACGTGTACAATATTTTTTTTATAATCCATCACATTTTCATCATCGTCTGATCACAATTCTTGGAAATAGATGACTGCAAATTTTAATTGTATTGTTTAAATATATAGTGTAACTAGCTTTTGCCCGCGGCTTCGCTCGCGCAGGGGTGTAATTTATCAAAATCCTTTCTTAGGGGATGCCTACGTCATAGTAGCTTTATGCATGCAAAGTCTCAGTCTCAGTTTAAAATTGACAAAGTTTTATACAAACTTTCATCCCCTATTTTATCCCCTTGGGGGTAGAATTGATCAAAATCCTTTCTTAGCGGATGCCTACGTCAAAACATCTACCTGCATGCCAAATTTCAGCCCGATCCGTCCAGTGGTTTGGGCTGTGCGTTGATAGATCACTATGTCAGTCAGTCACCTTTGAGTTATATATATTTTGAGTTATATAGATGTTTACCTAGCTAAAGTGTAAATCTGTATTGTAACTGTAACATAGCCCATCAGGCTGGGTAGGGATCAGCAATACTGAACTGAGTTTCTTTCGGCGAAAATTCATTTTTCATTCATTCATTCATGGGCGAAATTTCAATAAGAGATAAATTTATCCTACATTGAATAAATAAATGGACTTTTGACACTTTTTGACATTTTTCTAATTAAAAATTTTCAGGAATCATGCCTATTGATGATATGGTACAATTCAAAGTTTGGATTACTAGAGATTTGCGTATTCCGCGCATTCCGCGTCGCGTATTACCAAAATATAATTAATTCCCAATGTATATAGACAATGTCTCTATGTATCGCGTATGTTAATATAATATCGTTGACATAATGAAGCACCTACTCTCAAATTACACATTACAACAAGGGACTTTGACTACTAATTATTTTGATAATAGGTTCGCGTTATTCTTATAGTTAATTGCAATGTTATGAATGATATAATAATATACTTGAGTGTGCAATTTACTGTCCATACAAAGCTTATTTACTTCCTGATTGAATAACTGAGAAATGGTTTTGAATACAAAATATACTGAAGGTATTTTAAGGGTGAATTTAGTCTATGATACTGACAGCTCCGTGGCGTAGTGGTCACCATGCTCGTCCGCCACCCAGGGGTCCCGGGTTCGATCCCCGGTCAGGGCAAGTTGGAAAATGGCCTTTTTCAAATTGTCCTGGGTCTTGGATGTTTATCTATATATGTATTTGTTATAAAATATAGTATCGTTGAGTTAGTATCCCATACATACACAAGTCTCGAACTTACTTTGGGGCTTGCTCAATCAGTGTTATTTGTCCCCTATATATTTATTTATTTATTTATTAACTTTTCCAAGGAACATATGTCGAAATAGGAAATAAGAAAGAATAATTGACCAAGTGCGTGTCGGGCCACGCGCAGTGTAGTGTAGTAATGCCAACTTTGAGTTCATGCCACTGAAAACGTCTAAAAACTAATTTTCTATTGAATTTGTATGAAATTTTCTTCTTCCGAGTACATTTTTTAAGTTGAACGCCTATAACTTTTTAATTTGTAAACCCTTCTTAGCTCTCATAGTTTTCCTTTAAAGTTCGTTATATATACTCGTACTATAGCGGAGAATTTTTTCACGTGTCCATACATAAGCGTTTGGAGCATATAGAGGGGGTACACTTGATTCTAACAAAAATGTTTACTTTAAAACCAAATATTTTAGTTTATTTTTGAAAGACCTATTCAACAGTACTCCACATGATTGGTTAATCGAGAAAAAAAATAACTTTCACTTTACTTGTATGGGAGCTACGGTAAATTTATTTTTTATTTATTTTTTATTTTATTACTTTTTCCGCACACAGCTTTCTAGTACTTATAGTCGGTGAGTAAAACCGCGGACGGACAGACAGACAGACAGACATGGCGTAACTATAAGGGTTCCTTGTTTACTACGGAACCCTAAAAACGGGAAAAAAATTCGCCTAGCCAAACAAATCAGCGCTCAGGCAAACGAATTTAGAAAGATACGAATAATACTAACTTGAAATCAGGATGGAGAATTTTTGTGGACCTGGACGCCTTCTTTTTTACATGGGGAAATGGCCAACCCATACCTCTCACTCACAGGGATGCGGGATGTTAGTTTGAGGCTCGAACTCCCTAACTTCATGAGGCCTTTATTCGTCTATGCCCGGTTCGATGGTCGATAGGTAAACCCAACTTTCTTCCGACCCTCAAGCATCTGTGAAAGACCTCTGCCAGTTTACTTAGGTAGGACTTAATCAAACTACTTTAAGATGTACATTTTTTTCCAGGTTTTCAGCTTCTACTATCCTCAATACGAAATATCCATCCAGACATACTGTGCTCTGACGCTCGTGCCCCTAGTGTTGATCTGCCAAGTACGGAACCTTAAGTATTTGGTGCCCTTCTCCTTGGCCGCCAACGTTATGATACTGGTCGTGTTGGGAATCACGCTGTACTACGTTTTCACGGATTTGCCTCCAGTGAGCGAGAGGGAGATGGTGGTGGACGTAACAAAATGGCCCTTATTCTTTAGGTAAGTTAGGTATTTTTGGTTTTATAAACTAGTGATTTCTAAAGCTGTAAAGCAGACGACCTTTACAAGGCTAAAGGCAAGGGAAAAGACTAAATGCAGGTCGCTTCCAAACGTTTTCAAAATCTTTGAGACAAGCCTGTATCCAACAGAGCACTCTCTGTGGCTGGTATGATTAAACCGGTAATAGTTGACATGAGCAGAGAGCATTCAAAAAATTCTTAAACTAATGTTTTTTTTTGAAGGGGGGGGGAATGTGGTAACATTCTCCAATAGATAAAGAATAAAAAAAAGGATAATCGTTGCAAGTGAAAGCCAATAGTCTATATTGTGGTCTATAACAATGTCTATATTTTCTCCGTTTCTATATTTCTACTTTTCTATATTTCTCTATTTAAAAATTGCTAAAAAATGTTTTATAATTTTTCAGCACCATAGTTTTCGCCATTGAAGGCATTGGTGTGGTCATGCCTGTGGAGAACGAGATGGCACACCCTCAGAAGTTCCTGGGCTGCCCTGGGGTCCTCAACACATCCATGAGTGTTGTCATCGCTCTGTACGCAGTGGTTGGCTTCTTCGGATACCTCCAGTTTGGTGACGATGCAAAGGGCAGCGTCACTTTGAATCTACCTCAGGAGGATTTGTGAGTGACATCTTTTTTCATCCTTATCTTTCCCGGTCTAATCCTTAGCTACACTGATTCAGAGCCCAATGTGTTGCGAATCCAGTGGCCGACCTGACAGTGTTGCTGCCAACACTAGCAAGTTACGTCAGTCAAACATTGGTCAGACAAAGTTGATATCGAGCAATAGTAGTGCCAAACAAAGCTAAGTTTATCGCCGCTTCCTAAACGCAAGTGCAAAAGAAGCTGCAACAAACTCCACTGTAACATTTCTCCAAATATGTCAACTTACAATAAGGATAGCTTAGGATATACATATGATCAATGTTGGTTGCTTTTTCAGAATGGCCCAAATCGCGAAGCTATTAATGGCGCTGGTAATCTTCTTCTCCTATGCTTTACAATTCTACGTCCCCATGGAGATGATTACTAGGCTTCTCCGGCAGAGGACTTCTAACAAGTACGAGAACATCATCCAGATCAGCATTAGAACTTTCATTGTCATTGGCTCGGGTAAGATCATCGTCAATAATCTTTATAGTCTCGTAAGATAAAGATGTCTTTATTATGAAGTAAACGAGTTGTGCGTGCGCCTCGACGCCACATTGCTTGCGCGTCCTTATGACACAGTCGCCCTGATGAAGACGTCCGGATGAGATCAAAACATATCGGTCAGTAGCTGACTCACTTCGAGTAATCCGTGTACTTTATGCTAATAAAATCTTTATGGTCTTAGGGAATATATTGCTAGACCGAACCGATGCCGTGTAAATCATAAGAAGCGACGTGTTGACGTTGTCGGTGATCAGTTGTAAAACTTTCTGCCTAAACTCATTCTCTATTCATTCCTTAATGAGTGCTACGCTTTGGAGTCAATCTTATTCTTTGATAAGAACATTATAATCAATAATCATCATCATCATCATTTCAGCCGCATAACGTCCACTGCAGGACAAAGGCCTCTCCCAACGATTTCCAAAATGACCAATCTAGAGCGCCTACATCCAGCGCTTTCCAGCGACCTTATTCAGGTCGTCAGACCACCTTGTGGGTGGGTGTCCTACGCTTCGCTTGCCATTGCCATAAGAACATTATAAGATCTATTGAAACTCAAAAGTTATCCTGGTTAGGTTTTTCAAGTAAATGAAATATTTAGAAGAAAATAACCTTACAATGTAAAGATGATAAATTAATGAGAAATTTTAAAAATAATCAAGAATAGTGTTTTTTATTATTCTATCTTTCTTATTTAAATAAACTGACCACATTTTTAGAAACAATAATTAACAATTTGTAACGTTCCATGTGTACGTAAGTATAAAACTTATTGGATGTTTTTTTTTTCACAGTGGCCATAGCTGCAGCGTTTCCCAACTTAGAACTGGTCATCAGCTTTGTTGGTGCCATTTTCTTCTCCACTCTGGGCCTCCTAATCCCAGCAGTGGTCCACACCGTCTACATGTGGGAAAGAGACCTAGGGAAGTGCAACTACATCCTATACAAGAACATTCTTATAGGATGTGCTTCTATTTTCGCTCTTGTGTCAGGGTCTTATGTTTCTGCTATAAGGATGTCTGAAGAAATGTTTGGGCATGGAGAGTCGGATGCAACGAATGAAACGTTGACTCGTAATTTTTAGGTTATATAGGAACACGTGTTGGTTAAAACTAACGTGGGCGAAAATTATGTAAAATAGTTAATTATGCAACTGTAGTGTAATAAGGGGTATTAAAACACGAATGTGGGTTGGTATCACATGAGTGTTTTAATACCTTATTATTACAGTTTATAAAACTTTATCTACACCCATGATATAAATCCTCTATAAAAAGTTCTAATTGATAGGGTGTCGTAAGTGTTGTAAGAATTCTATGTAAATTCCTGGTAAGTTTATTGCTGAGTATCTAATACAAACTAACGATGTATGTATAGGTAATAATTAAATTATTTATTGTAATAATAATTTAAATTTTGGATCATATAATTATTGGAATGCAAATTATTTTCGTTCGTTAAATATCGAACGAAAATGGCGGGATACGACGTGAATTCGAATAACCATTATGTTCCTTTTTTAAATTACGGAGCTGTGGTAGTGAACCGCGCGTACATGACAATGTTCTTTTTTCAAATTCATAAATGTGGCTGTTTGATGAGTAAGGAAGGGGTCGAGTTTGCGTTGCATAATGAATTTTTGTAAAACATTATAATATAACACTCGTTTGGGTGATATAATGGTTACTATGACACTGGGTGTTTTAATGTTGGCAATAAGCTAACTGCTTCAGAAACTTTTATAGAGGATTTATACCATGGGTGTAGATAAAAGAATTTAAAGGGGCCAGTGCAAGTTTAAACATCACTGCGTTTAGAATATTCACTCAGAAGAATAAGTAGTGCCGCTTGACAGTCGACTATCGATAGGCTATCTAGACTATTGGTATTTTAAGTATTTTTCGTCAAACCCATACGATTAATTTATTAAGTTTTATTCCATTAATTTCCAACTCAAATAATATATTATCATCAGAAGCGAAGCTTCTTTAAAATATTTCCTTTTCAATTGCTTCAATTAATTTTAGAAATCGGTAGACTATCAATAGTACCGATACCATCGATTGTATCGTTTGGGAACCGATAGTATGGATCCTGAAGACGAACAAACTATTGATACTATCGAATCTGTAGTTTATGTACAGTCGGCGGCAGATAAAAGTTACCCCTACCATACGGCCTTTAAAGTCAGGAAGGTCATGTCTATCTGCCTCGGACTGCACTTTCGATAGTTGGTTCTTCCTCATCGATCGATACTATCGATATTATCAATACTATTGATAGGCCTATCGACAGTTTGGCATATTTCGATTGAAACTATTGATTGTAAAACTATCGATTTTTCAGCAACACAACTCAAAAGCGGCACAACATACGAGTATATTTAACGTCTAACGAAATATACGGAAACTATTTTAAGGGTGAAAGTTGTTCAGTCCATGACACTGAACAACTTTCCCCGGGGAACTTATGTCAAAATATGAAAAATGTTTTTTTTTTGCTTTCTATACAAATCAACTTGTATGAGAAGCCAAAATTATTTTTCAAATTTTAATATATGTTCCTTGGGGAAAGTTGTTCTGTATCTTTAGACTGAATTTACGCTCAAAATAGTTCCAGTACATTTTTTTATTAAAACTAACATGAGACACAGAGATTATATGCGTGAATCAAATTAACGACGCACCACTAATATCAGTGTGTCGCGAGACGTATTTGTGTACGGGTGTCCTCTAGTCACATTTGCCCTGATGAAGACCCCCGGATGAGGTCGAAACATGTCAGCCAGGAGCCGACTCTCTACGTTAGTAACCCGTTAACTCATGCTTATAGTTTCAGTATATTTTGTCCGTGGCGTAGTGGTCACCATGCTAGTCCGCCACCCAGAGGTTCTGGGTTCGATCCCCGGTCAGGGCAAGTTGGAAAATGGCCTTTTTCATATTGTCCTGGGTCTTGGATGGTCATCTTTATATGTATTTGTTATAAAATATAGTATCGTTGAGTTAGTATCCCTTAACACAAGTCTCAAACTTACTTTGGGGCTAGCTCAATCAGTGTAATTTGTCCTATATATTTATTTATTACCTCCGACGATGTGGTTGTCAAACCTCAGAAAAGATATGAAACAGCTCGCCTGAACAAAGTGCCTGAAATCGTAGCAAATTGCACCGCATGATTTATAAAGCCGACCCCTATTTTTAACTGACTTCAAACAAAGGAGAAGGTTATCAATGCGTCGCGATCCTTTATTTTTTTTTTATGTATGTTCACTGATTACTCGAAGACGCGTCGACCGATTTGTAAAATTATTTTTTTGTTTGAATTGTTATACTGTCCAGGTGGTCCCATAGTAATTTTATCAAAATCAGTTGTGTAGTTTGGGGGCGAAGTCGGTTTTTAGTTTTGAAAAATTATCTTACTATTTTCTGTAAAAAATATTTTAAATATAGATAAAAAAATTCGCCTTCTCATAAACATCCATTTGGCTGAGCATTGAAATGTATGGATGGCAGATTGTTTTTATTGTTTCTCGAAGTTCAGTATCATGGACTGAAATTGCACCAAAAAGGTTAAAAAGAAATGTGGTGTCGTGGGACACCAGGTAGGAACGAAGTTCCTTCGACTAATGTAGAATCGACACAATTTGCAAAAGAAAAATCGTGCTCAAAGGTATTATACACTACTCGCTTGTGTATACGACTGTCGCGCCTGCGCACGTCTCATTTAACGGTTTTATTTAACGAGGTCATCCTTACGGTTTTACTATTACATTTTTTTCAGTTCGGTCGCGCAGCAAAATCCCTATCTCCTCCAAGCCTGCCGTAAGGAACTTCGTTCCAAAAATTAACCCTGTATATTTACAGAAAAACTTTCCTTATAGCACTTTCATAACAAATTCATTTGGTGATTGGAAAATCTCTTTTCATGCATGACACCTACAGGAGCTTGGCTCTTGGTAGATTGATATTGATAACATTTCTCAAAATATGTTTTCTCGTCCTTTCTTGGAACATTGGGCAAAACAGGAAATGAAATCAACTACCCACTTATTACCGGAAATTTTTTTCTTTTTTTGGCATATATGTATTTCTTGGAAAATTTGATCGATTATGGCTTTGTTCCATGAAAAGCCTTTGTATTGTTCAATATGTAACAAAAACCCTGTCCGATCCTTGTAGGAGCAACTCAGACCGTCAATATGAACAACTTTTCTTAAAGGACCAATGCTTGAAACTCGAAAAAAATCGACATTTTCATACAAAGTGCCGGGCTGGCCGAACACTTTTGTATGAAAATGACGATTTTTTTTCGAGTTTTTAGCTTTGTTCCCATAGCAAAAGTTGTTCATATTGTCGGTCTGAAGTGCTCCTACAAGGATCGGACAGGGTTTTTGTTACATATTGAATACGTGGCAGCCATCTGGTTAAATCACCCAGTTAACTGGACGCCTAGCCCTTTCTGTAAAAGACAGCATCCAATAATGAAGCTTCCTGGATTAAAAGTAAATTCCGTACGTTAAACAAAACAAAACAACGCAAAATAATTTGACTTATCTTTTAATAAAAAGATAAAATATCAAAATATCCAATCAGACATAAAAACAGGCTACAGATACCATTCTCACGTCTCCAACTCCACGAATCCAGTCCACTTGCCATGTCCGTAAAAATTTACAATAAACTCCCTGAAGACATTAAAAATATAGAAAATGACAAAAAAAAACTGCAGCTCATTAAGGAAGTACTGATTAATAAATGTTATTATACTCTTACAGAATATATAGATGATAAACTTTTTACTAAATAAAATATATACATAATCAATGAATAAATCAATAATCAAATAAAATAGAAACACCTATCTTGAACTTGACTATTAAAATACACCTGACAATATAATTAAAATATTATAATAAAATTAATCATATCCATTAGCATCCAAAATATAATTTATTTGCATGATTTAATATATAACAATTTTAAGATAAAATAGCCCCTCTCCTATTGCAGCGCCCGTCAGGGTCCTTAATTGGTTCTCATTTTATATTAAACACCACATGTATGTACAACATTAAAGAAGCAATAAAGGATTGAATTGAATTGAATTGAATATATCTATTTAAACGTAATTTTAGATTTATTACTGTAGAAAAACTGATATTAAGAGCACCATTGTACTTCAAGAAGCTATGACGTCATAAGTCTTTAACAAATGGCGGACTTAATGCTAAAAGCATTTCTCCCAATCAACCATAGGAATAAACAGACAAAATTGTGCGGCACAAAAAGCAATACAATATACTTACTTACATTATAAAATATTACTAGATATATAGTCTACAATTACATTATATACCTATTATATACTATAATTCATTTGGTTAGGTATGTATAAGAATGTGAACAATCTTGACAAGTCTTTTTATCTGGTATCGGTAGCTTTTCTTTAAAAATAAATTATATTTTAATATACTTTACACGTAACGTAAATTATACTTATTGACGTGTAAAAGTGCCTGTAAAGGTCCAATTACTGAATAACATTTGAATCTTTTGAATCTTTGAATTTTTGAATATTTGAATCTTGAATCTATTGAAATATACACTTTACAGATCAATATCTTTGCAAATCGCAAATTAATTATGAAATTTATAAAATAAATGAATTTGCAATTTGCAATGGTAATGATTTATATTGTGTATATTTCAATAAAAGATATGTCAAGATTGTTTACATTCTTTTAAATACCTAACCAAATGGATTATAGTGGCTCGAGCTGAACTCGCGACTCACCCATGAGTCGTGGGTCACGACCCGTTGTAGAATATCAGATAAAAATGTAGTTCCAAAAAAGTTGCGTCTAACTAATGAGGGTAAGATTTCCGCCATTTTTTAAATATAGACTAAAGAATTCTATTAAATTTTCGAACCTCCTCACAAACTTCACAAGAATCAGTTGAGCAATACGACCTGTAGGCGAAAACAGAGAGACAGCCGGACAAAAGTATTTCTACCAATCTCAAATCGAAACTGGGACGCTTCGCTCGCTCGGTCAATACATAACAATGAATATCTCTTATTTTCGACGCCGCTCGAAAAATCACGCGATAGGATAGACCTAGAATTTTATAATCACATTACGAAAGGTAGAACACTTGACAAGTAGAAAAAATAAGTGTAAATATTTAAAAAGTGTAAATACGTAACATATTAAGTAAATTATTTAGTATATTTCTATTTTCGTATGTTCAATTCGAGAGAAATGTCGATGTGATTGGTTTGAAAGTACAAAGGAGAGTTATTCACGTGTCAATAAATGATTTCGGCAAATTAATTGATTCCTAAAAATAGCTAGTTATTAACGTCGCTTAGTTTTTCTAATATAAAAGGAATGTGAAATAATTATTGAGATGAATCATATATATTTATTTTATTAACTCATTTATTCCAGAATAAATTATACACAGCACAATACATAAAGAAAATAATTAAACTAAAAACAAAATAACCTACCTATAAATTAAAATATATCTTATTAAAAATAAAACATTATATTATATAAAAAATAGACCCCAGGTCGCTACGGTCGCAAGGCAGGGTGCCTAAGAGACTGGCATCATTGCCTCGTTGTATGGCCAGACTTAATCTCTGGCCAAAATGCGCACCAGCTCTTAGGTCCCTAGAAACGTCGATAAGGCGTGTGGAGATTTCTTTAAAAATTTGACGCGCCTCCACACCCCAAAGCCCTAAAGTCTCCACGGCGAAAGGCGCAAATGTATAAGGCTCACCTAGAGCTGAATATTTGCGCCTCTTGATGGCTTCCGCCGCAGCTGCAGCCGCGCCCGCTCGACGGGCAGTCGCTCGCAAATGTGATGGAGCGACGGTGTCCACACACGTCGCATCCCATAGAAGCGACCGCCCGTTCTTCCAAGGAATGAGGGTCATTCCGTTTTTTTGTATTTTCATGATAGTTCAACTGAAATCATCTTCTTTTAGGGTTAGTTTGGACAGAGGAGAGCGCAGCGGAGAGTGAGTTTTGGTTACCAGAGCCCGTGCGCGCAAGCGCATACTTGCGTTTTGCAGCAAGCGTTTTGTCATGTTTAATGGTTTTTACACTTTAGGCTATATGCGGTCTTATTTTCAATTGAGTTAGTGCATTTTTTTCACTCTGTCCGAACTGACCCTTACTCATCATCTCATAAACAATCAGCAAACGTTGATTTGATCGGATCGCCGATCCAAGAATTGCAAATATTTTTGCAATTCTTGGATCTCTGGATCCCTGGATTCTGGATCTATTCATTTACATAGATAAATATTCCAAGAGCGCCATTAATTGACTTTAGTCAGTTCATTAGTTCACACATTTATTATCACGAAAATTTTATGACGACTATGATGACGTGAAAATATTTTGTTTTTCTTGTACAACGCGATACAAATAAGTTGAACAAAAATGGCGGACCTCAAAGCATTTTTGTACAAATTCCCAGCACGCAGGTTGAACCAAAATGGCGGTTATCGGTGCAGGTACAAATAATGCGCCGACGACCGCCATTTTGGTTCAATTCACGTGTCGAGAATTAGTACAAAAATGCTTTGAAGTCCACCATTTTTTATTTCAACTTATTTGTGTCACATTGTAAGGTCCTTTGATTGTAGGTATACCAATAAAAAGCCATTTTTGAAACGCGGAGTCGGTTAAACGCTTGCTTTCCCCAAAAACCATTGGTTTGACGACTCCGTATTTGAAAAATGGCACCATGTGTGTTGTTCGCTTGAGATACTCAATTGCACACAACATTCATATTCGTGACTCTACTCGGCGATGATAGCCGACCGTTGTCGCAAATTGTCGCGCGACCGTGTCGCCGACCGACAAGGGACATTTCGTAACAGCGAAAGTCGGCGACCAGGGTCGCGAAGCAGTTTCATGGCAAATTTTATAGGTTGTAAGTAAAATATGAGATAGATACTGTAACAGGGAAAAATACTAACCCTCATATTCATAAAAAAATATTAACTGTTTGCTAAACATATTTTAGTTAAATCATGTTTTGTCCCTCTTTTCAATATTTGACATTGAAAAAACGAGACAAACATATTTCATCTAAAACAGGTATAGCAAACTAAAGTAATTTTTTTATTAATAATGGGGGTAGGTATTTAAAATCTATTTTTATATATAACATTTTTTACTTGTACTTACATCCCTGGCGAAGTGTTTATTACATGTAATTAAGTTTTTAGTATAAGAATGGAAGATAATAAAATTACATAAAAATGAAAAAAATCTTTTATTTTCAATGTTTTAACCTTTCAAGCACCAATCGGCCGGATCCGACGGCGTTCCCCCGTCTCACTTTTTTATAATTTTGCAATTCAGAGGCAACTTTTGTATGAACAAGTTTAACCATAGAGAAACTTTACTAAATTTGCTACATAATGAAATGCAATTGTATTACGTCAGCGGTGTTTTTAATCAATTTTTCTGTATCACAAGTGTCAACATTTAATTTTAGCAATTCCTTAGGTGACAGTTCATGAAATTTTTACATATAATTCATGGTGGCTGAAGGATTAAATAGAGTATAAATTTTAAAAGAAATACTCATACAAGATAAAGTAGGTATATAAATTATGAGATCTTATCACAAAACTCGCAAACTCGGGTTTTGCCAGCGAAGCCACAGATTACTAAAAATTTTTTACGTAACAGATCTATCACTTTCCTACAAAATAAAAATACATTTATTTAAATAAACTTGTACGAAACGAGGAGAAATAAACTTTGAAGCTATGACTCAGAGCTTGTTCGGCCGGCGGAACGGCTAAGGGTCAATTCAGACGGAGAGGAAAAATGTTCGAGCAATTTACTTAAAAATAATACCTTATTAACATTGCCTAAAGGCGACTGCCTCCGTGGTCCAGTGGTCAAGGCGTCCGCCTTGTCAGACGGAGGTCATGGGTTCGATTCCCACTGGGAAGCATACTTTGTGAAAAGTTGTTTCCAGTCTGGATAGGATATTGCAGGTTTGAATCACCTGATTATCCGAAAAGAAAGATGATTCCGTGTTTCGGAAGGCACGTAAAACTGTGGGTCCCAAACGCCACCTAGCGTTTGAACATCAAACTATCCAAGGATTTGTTTCTGGTTTGCCCTTTGGGTTGTGGAGGTCAGACGGCAGTCGCTCTGTGTAAAAACCAGTAACCTCGTCAAATCTCCTTGGTTAGGTAGCGGACCCCGGGCTCTGAAGCGTTACTGCTGAGGATGCAACCGGGAATACGTGAGGATGATGATGAACATTGCCTAAAGTTTTTAAAGAACTTTTAAACATGACAAAATGCTTGGGCGGGCACGAAACCACGCTTTACAGTTTATGCTAATAGTTTATTTTCGAATGTCATAAAATAATCCTCTCCGCTGCGCTCCTCTCTGTCTGATCTGACCCTAAAAGTACTTAAAGTACTTTTCGCGGCCCAGCCAGCGCGTTACGGAGGCCTGGTGGAGCGAAGAACACGACTGTTCACTTCAAGACCAAAAATAGGATGTGGGGAAAAAAAAAGGTCCTACGACAAAAACAGTACATGAATTTTATACAAATTGACATTAATTTCAAATTTGACATTTTTAATTACTAATTATGACATAGCAATGTATTCTCAGTACACACATCTAATTTTAATATCAGTATAATTGTAAGGTTGACGTTTTTTGGAGAAAATGCTGCAGTGCAGTTTGTTACCGCTTCTTCTGTACTTGCGCTTTGGAGGCGGCAGTAAACTTAGTTGTAAGTAAATGATCTGACGTCAACAACTAACTATTAAGAAATCGAAAGAAAAAAGAAATGACAATTATCAAGTGATATAAATATCCAAAGATAAATAAATGATTTTTGACTTAAAAAAAAAGGGACGCCATCGAACGCGATGGGCAGACGATCTTAGAGCTCTCGAACTAACAGACCATTGCCACGAATAAGAATTTTATGGAAGACAGAAGGAGACGCTTTTGTCCAACAAATAATAAATATATACGGACAAATCACATAGATTGAGCTAGCCCCAAAGTAATTTCGAGACCAGTGTTATGGAACACTAACTCAACGATACTATATTTTATAATAAATATATATATAAACATCCATGCCCCAGGACAATTTGAAAAAGGCCATTTTATAATTTGCCCTGATCGGGGATCGAACCCGGGACCTCTGGGTGGCGGACTAGCATGACTAGCGTGGTTACCACTACGCTACAGAGGTCGTCATGTCCAGCAGTGGACGTTATGTGGCTCAAAGGATGAAGATGACATATATTTTAATTAACATCTAAGACCCAGGTAAATTTGAAAAAGACCATCTTGATTTGACCGAGAATCGAACCCGGGACACAAATCCGTTTGTCTTTGATTGGTTCAACAAATAATACTTGATCGTTGACCGTAAATACCATTTGTTATTTTTTTCCTATGTGTAGGTGGCCAACACTAGTGTCAGATTTTTCAGGCTGTTTAAAGGTATCTGACAAAGCTATTATGATGACAGCCGGGATCAATGGTTTATACGTGCCTCCCGAACCAAGGAGGAGCTCGAGAAATTTTTTAAGTAACTTTTGGTCACCTATTCAAGTGCGGACCACGCCCTGTACCGCTTAACTTGCAAAAGCGCTAGTAATGCGTCCTACCGCCAGGCCACCGAGCTCCTCCGTAAACATAGTTTTCTTGTGTTATGGGAGATATTCTAACTTCAAAAATAGCGACGGGTTTGCTAGCCATATCTCCTTCTACGATTTTCGGAGAAGCGGGTAGGTTTTTCTTTTCTTCCAGACGAATATTGTAATAATCGACGGCCTCAAGAGAACCAAGGGCTGGTGTGCATTTTGCCAAAGGCTGAGCTTAGCCATTCAACGCAGAAACGCCGCTCACCTCTTGGACACCCTACCGAGCGCAGCAATTAAGGCCTCAGTTTTTCATATAATTTGATGTTATTTATAGGGTACGACCTCCGTGACGTAGTGGTCACTATTCTAGTCCGCCACCCAGAGGTTCCGGGTTCAATCCTCGGTTAGGGCAAGTTTGAAAATGACCTTTTTCAAATTTTCCTGGGTCCTAGATGTTTATCTACATATGTATTTGTTATAAAATATTGTATCTTTGAGATAGTATCCCATAATACAAGTCTCGAACTTACTTTGAGACTAGCTCAATCAGTGAAATTGGTCCGTATATATTTATTTATTTATTTACTTATATTAAATTAATATATTTTTATATAAATAGTTATTTTTAGTTTAATCATAGTATAGTTTATTTATGTTATTTAAGTTTATAAAGATTTTCAGTACATGTTAAAAAAATACTTTATTTCAGATTTCTCCATTTGTTTAAAATTTTGTATGTATTATTGATATTAGTTTTTAAAACGTATATCTTATGTAAAAAATATGTGTTATCTAACCAGATTATCCATTAATATTCAAAAGTAAAGTACTAACAGTTAAAACAGAATAAAAATTGGTTGAAATACGAACGAGATATAAGGATTTAACGATAACGTCTATCTCACTCGCAAAAACGTTACTTTCTATGGCAAATGTATAGATGATGAAGATTTTGACGTCACCAGTCCATATCGGACTTCTCTTCTAATTGAAACTTTAAAGTATCACATGTTCGTCGCTAATTAAGATATTTTATAAAATCTTTCATATTTGTTTTTTGTGGTCAATAAAGATTTTAATAAGCAAAGAAATGAAATACGTGCATATTCTCAGACAATTCGTGGAAACAAACTACTCAACGAAGAAAAGTATTTATATGTTGCTCATGAGCTTTCCTGGAAATTTTGTTTCACCCACGGAGAACATGTTTTCACTTCCGTGTTCGTCTGTTAGAAAATGGTAAAAAGGTTTTTCCTCATTGAAAGTAGCTTTTATTGAAGGATAACATGTTTAAGAAGTGAATTATTGGAATCCAATGCAGCCCAAATTTGAAAAAATAATTTGAAAGGATACGAAGATGAAATTTAAAAGTTTTACTTGATCTGACCCTAGATAAATTGTGTGAAACCCTCACCATTTCTCTATCGGACTACGAGGCGCGGACAGGGGTTTCACCCCTTTGTCGTTGAAATACCTAAGTCTCGAACTAAACGCTTCGACAATTCCTTTTTGGTTCGAGCTAAGCTAAGGTGTGGAATGAACTGCCTGCGTCTATATTCCTAATAGAGATTGAGGACAAATGCCTAAACCAATATATTGTAAAAAAAAAAACCTTTCAAACTATTTTATGAACTACTGTTTACAGTTTAAAGTGAGAACGTGAAGCTTTTTTACGCACATTTGGCAAGTTTATCGCAAATTTGTGTAGAAAAGCTTCACGTTCCCACTTTAAACTGTAAACAGTAGTTCATCAAATAGTTTGAAAGAATATCTAGGTTTGATCACAACAAAATTTAAAATGATATCTCCGTTTCCTTTCAAATAATTTATTTCCAATGGAGGTAGCACCGATCCCGAAAAATTCAGGAATCCCGGATGATACATGGATTAAACATTTGTATGTAGACAACTATATATGTATTTGTTATAAAATATAGTGTCGTTGAGTTAGTATTCCATAACACAATCTTGAACTTACTTTGGGGCTAGCTCAATGTGTGTGATTTGTCCGTATATACAATGTCCTTTTTAATTAAGTACAAATATTTTAAGAGGTGATTCAGTCCATCATTTTGAACAACTTTTCCCAATAAATATATATTGAAATACGAAAAAATTTTTTGCATTTTTCATAGTAACGATATCACGTGACTACTTCGATCTGTATGACAACCTAAATATTTTTTTTCGTATTTCGATATACATTTATTGGGAAAAGTTTTTCAAAATGATGGACTGAATAACCCCTTAAAATATTTGTACTTAATTAAAAAGGACACTGTATATATTTATTTTGTACTATTCATAAAAAAACAGTGATAACTTTGTTAGTTTCATTTAATAATAATTAGGTAAGTTCTTTTAATCTATATATCTATCTAAATATCTAAATATATATAACTCAAAGGTGACTGACTGACTGACATAGTGATCTATCAACGCACAGCCCAAACCATTGGACGGATCGGGCTGAAATTTGGCATGCATGCATGTTATGACGTAGACATCCGCTAAGAAAGCGGGTGATTTTGATCAATTCTACCCGCAAGGGGATAAAATAGGGGATGACAGTTTGTATAAAACTTTGCCAATTTTAAACCGATCGGGCGGAGACTTTGCATGCATAAAGCTACTATGACGTAGGCATCCCCTAAGAAAGGATTTTGATCAATTACACCCCTACGCGAGCGAAGCCGCGGGCAAAAGCTAGTGTCCTTATAAATAGGAAGGCCCAATTGGGAAGATGCATAATTTTTCCCCTTGTGCTTAGTAAAGATTTCCTAAAAAAACAGCTAAGAAAAACTACCTTGCTAACGCAAAATCTCTTTAAGATACAAAGTCACGTCCACCATTGGACGGCGTCTCGAAACGCGTTAAAAAGACCGGGCAGGAGTGACGTCATTTATGTCGGCGTTGTAGGCGTGATGTAAGAACATTTGTTTGGGTGCTATGTCAAATATTGCTTTTACAGAATTGGCTTGATAACAAAAGTAGCTACATTTTTTAAGAAAATCCTATTGTTATATAATTTTTTCAATTTTTTATTACTTCTTAAATTGACTTTTTCAGCCAACCAAAAACCAAAGTTAAAAATATATTTATGCTTACAGGCCCTTTTTACTTAAATGCTCACAAAATCAGAGACATTTATCAAAATCTACTCATTATGCATCTTCTCTGTTGTAATATTTTTATGCAGCAAATAAAATTTTTTTTTTTCTCTACTCGCTCACTCTAGGGTTAACAATACTTACATACGTACATACTATCACGTCTTTATCGCTAATGGAGCAGACAGAGCACTTTTGGTCATGTGGCACCAAGCAGACAGAGCCCAGGGCCGCAAGACTCAAATGCCACTTTTAACGTGATGGTGCACGAGAAGGTGGAGAAAATAATCAAAATAGTGAAACTAGCCGCATCGCAAATTAAGGGGATACATGAATTTTTCGGGGTCAGTGCTGCTCCCGTTTAAAATAAATTATTTGAAAGGACACGGAGATATCGTTTAAACTTTTGTTTTGAGTATGCCCTTGATAACTCTATATGCGATCTATTATGTTTTTTTTTATGTTTATATTCACCGATTATTCGAAGACGCAAAGTCGATTTGAAAAATTAATATTTTGGTTTAAAAGGGTAGACTTGTCAGGTAGTTTCATATAATTTTAATCAAAATCGGTTGTGTAGTTAGGGGGTGAAGTCGGTTTTCTGTCTTGACAAATTTATATGAACATACAATTTATATGAAATTTATATGAATTTACAAATTAAAGTGAGAACTCGAAGATTTTCTTCCACATTTGCGAAAAACAGCCTTTTTTGGCTAATGTGTGAAGCAAAGCTTCACGACTTGTGCTACACAATTCATGTATCCTCTTAAACTCCTTCCTTCGATCGGCATCTACGATCTGCGCGAGAAGAGAAGCTACTATTACATTCTGAGCTTCTTCTTTTCTTCCAGACCAGCAAAGGAGATAATACAATACAAAGGTTTTAAAATACAAAACAAGAAGAAAAAATACAACACGCCTGAAATTAAAATCATTATTCTTCTGAGATTACATCAATGTGTTCATTGCTATGTTTGTACTATGCACTGTCATCATTATCTTCGTTATAACCTCGGGAAGCTATGCATTCTCATTGCTATGTAATTACTTTCGTACTAAAATAACTTCAAAAAGAATTAACTAAATGGCAAATAAATTATCTTTATCTTACATAAAATAAAATAAAAAGTCAATCATAAAGACCGCCTCTTATCGTTTCCCGTGCAAATGTGCTCAAAACGCTAGCAGCATTGCCACGCTGAATCGCCATGTCCATCTTTTGCACAAGAAACGAACCTGAGCGGGAGTCAACGGTCCTCTCTGAGATTCTGTGCCCTATCTCGCCAATAAGGCGCTTAGCATCAGCGCCCCAGTAATCCATTGTTTCTACCTATTTTAATGAGCCTTTTCACCGCGAACGTCGGATTTATCCGACAAACAGTGTCGTGCCCATCCCGCAAGTGTCGGATATTTCCGACAAAAAAAAAATGCTCTTATTGCACATAACTTAAGTATCCACATACCCTTTTTGGTTGTAGGTATTTATTTTAGATTTACTACCCCTCGCGCTGGGGGCACGGCAACTGATATAAAGTCTCGCGGTGAAAGGGTTAAACTAAATTATAAATAAAATAAACATTAGAGATTTCCACAAAAAGCCATTTCATTCGTTATCTACGTTATTTATTTATTTTCTTGTTTTCATTTTTCTAATTATCTCATTTACTTATAAGATACTTCAAACCAAATAACCGACTTTAAACTACACAACCGATTTTGATAAAGTTATCTTAGGGGCGACCTCAAAGTTTGCTCTTTCAAACAAAAATATTTTTTGTCCAGGCGCTTTCAAGTAATAGGGGTAAAAAAAAATAAGAAAACAAATTGATAACTTTCTCCTTTTTTGAAATCGGGATAACCTCCCCCTTTAAGTCTGATAAAAGTTGCCCCCAGTCTGGACCATAGAAAAAAAATAACATCTTCATGTTGAAATAAATACATAGGGTTATTATTATAATAAATATTTAAGCGAGGTTCCCATATAACGAACGTTTTACAAGCTTTTATTTAGTTTTACAAATAAATACATGGTGTTATTATTATAAAAAATATTCAAGCGAGGTTCCCATATAACGAACGTTTTACAAGCTTTTATTTAGTTTTACAAATAAATACATGGGGTTATTATTATAATAAATATTTCAGTGAGGTTCTCATATAACAATCGTCTTACAAGCTTTTATTTAGTTTTACCTGTCCCGTTGTCTGTCGGTCTGTCTGTCTGTAATCAAATGAACAAGTTAAATTTGACCCACTTCCCGGTTTTAGATTGAGCTGAAATTTTTCACGCGTACGTATATCGCGTGACAATGCAATATTATGATGACATGGAGCTAACCTGCCATAGGAACTCTGTAATGAAATGATGCAACCCCATCGAGTATGGGCTTGTTTGATTCGGTCGGTTTTATTTCCTCTGGAAGTGTAGGAACCCTAAAAAAATAAAGCTGACAGCTTTTAAATACATTTTGAACTGCCTCGTCATCTGAATAAAATATATTCATAATTTAAATGGCCATCATTTAAGAGCCAGCCTGAGTAAATAAGACAAGAGTTGCTGTATTAAGTAATATTTAATTTGTTTAAAAAAGCAGTACAATTTTTGAGTAAAGATTGAATTAACAAGTAACATTTAATTTGTTTTAAAAAAGCAGTACATTTTCAAGTAACGATGGAATAAGTCGGCAAATTAATATTTTCAGTTACTGATATAAGGATTATGTACAGTTTTTTTCATAGCTGCCACAGTGAATTCATCAACTTCAGAGTCATCAGCTAGTCGCACGTTTACTTTACCTTCTGGAAAGAATCTGCTCGAGAAAGTAACTTCACCACGACCACAGAATATTTCGATCGAACTGGCATCGACGAATATTCTCATGCGAAGTTTTCCTTCAGGCTTCCACTCGGTTTGTCTGACACCATCCTCACCTCCTCGATCAAGAGTGATCAGACCTTGTTCGTGATCATAGCTCACCTTTACTGTAGCCGACGAATTCTTTGATTCAATATACAAGTTTAGATCACGTGATGATTTTGCTTTTATTCTTATTTCTCCAGTTTTATCATTCAACTCGACAGGTTTGCTTCCGCGAGTTTTCTTGCCAGAAAACAGTAACCTCCCACGAGCATTCCTGACTTCAGAAGTAGGTTTTTGTATAAGTTTATTATGTTCACTCAAAATAAGTTCTCTCAATATAGTCATCTGGCCAGTCCAACCGTCGTTTCTTTCTGGATAATTTTGCTCCCACATATCCATCCAAGCAACGAGTAACCTCCTGTTGTAAGGATCCAAAATAGTCTGAGTGGCATAGAAATCATGTCCATGGTCCAGCTCAACAAATTCGGTAGTAGGTGTAAACTTGTATGTGTCATAATCAAAATCTCCAACAATGTATCCCGTTTGATATAAATTCTTGTATTTATTACCTTCAGGAATAACGCCTTGTGGAGAAAAGAGAAGAACAAATTTGCCGTTGACTTCAAAAAAGTCGGGACACTCCCACATATATCCGAGGAATCCATCTGATTCATCTAGAATGGAAACTTGCTGCCAAGAAATGAGATCTTTTGAGCTATATAACAACGCACGACCTAATGTGCCGTTATTAAAAGAGTTACCAAGAACCATGTAATATGTATCTCCATGCTTCCATACTTTGGGATCACGAATATTTGGTTGATGTTCTGGTGAGTCAATTACTGGATTTCCTGGATATTTCGTCACATTTACTCCATCGGTACTGTAAGCTAGAGCTTGATGTTGTTCATGATCCGGATCTTCATTAGGGTGGTTGAGATTTCCTGTGTACAACAAGTACATTGTGTCATTTTCAACGATAGCACTACCAGAGAAAACGCCTGTTTTGTCGTACCACTGATCTGGATACATGGCTATCGGGAGATGTTCCCAGTGGTACAAATCTTCACTCTTAGCATGTCCCCAATGCGCGATGCCTGGTTCTTGACTGCTTTCTGGATTATACTGATAAAAGAGATGATATTCGTTGTTGAAGAAGCAGAATCCATTGGGATCGTTCATCCATCCAGCTGGTGGAGCGAGATGGTATCGCGGATAAAATTCATCGCTGACCTCAGACTTGCAAAAACACACTAGGAGCGTTAGTATGAGATATTTAAACATCATTATTACAAGACAATTTTAGATAAACGCGCGTTGAAGATACCGACATGCCAATAGCTAGCTTCCGTTTGACGATGGCTTTTATATAGGTAGCTGAATCGTGACACACACACAAATACCTATTTAACAACACTGTAATAGCTCAATTGTGCATATATTCAGGTGAATATTTCATGGCAATTCGTGCATATTATAATAATAATAATGTATCACTTTACAATTGGATTCTGGAAATTTATAATAATATTCGAATGTATTTTAAGTATGTAATGGGTTATTCTGGTTAATAATCAACTCCAACCAGGTTTTTTTTTTCTTGTGTGTAACTAGCCAATAATGATTTCTTAATTGACAACCTGACAATAGATAATATGCATAAAAAATATCCATGAATATTCAAAAGTAAAGTACTAACAGTGAAAATAGAATAAAAATTGGTTGAAAAACGAACGAGACATAACGATTTTACGAAAATATATCGACCTCACTCGCAAAGATGCTATTTTTTATGGCAAATGTATAGATGATTATGGACTTTGACGTCACCAGTCCATATCGACTTCTCTATCTAATTTAAAACTTTAGAGTATCACCTGCTCGTCGCTGATTAAAATATTTTACAAATTCTTTTATATTTGTTTACTTTGGATATTAAGAATTTTGTGAAAAAATACGTGAATATTCCTTATTTGAAATTAAAATCCTCAAAAAACATACATACATACTATCAAGTCTTTATCCCTAATAATAGAAAATATTTATTTTCGTCCAATAGATTACAGTTTTGTTTATTTATTTAATTTTTATTGACCAAAAAGGTACGAAAGGTGGACTTAACGGTAATGCATTCTCTACAAGTCATCTTTTAAAAAAAACAGAAATAAGTTTCTGAGTTTATACAAAACACACGAGAAATAAAAACTTATTCAACTAATATATATACATGGGTAAGTACTTTAATGTTTTTGGAGGACTGATGCCCATGCTAGGTTTCCATTTCAGGTCGGGAGTATGCACGGAAAAAAATAAACTTTGACTATACTACCAGAATGTTATAGATGATTCAATTTTATTGATATTACAATAATTATGTTAATACCACAGATTTATTCGTTCCGTAAACGATTTGTTTTTTATTTATTTTTTTATTTTATAGGGCGGCAAACGAACAAGCGGGTCACCTGATGGTAAGTGATCACCGCTGCTAATGGACAACTGCAACAGTGTAACAGCAGCGTTGCCGGGCATTCAGGAAGATATAGATTCGTTTTTTTAAGGCTTCAATGGATTTGTAGTCTGTACGGCGATATTTTAGTTGACGTAATAATATATTATGTAGTGCTAACAATAATGTTTAGGTTACAATTTGTTAAATATATTTGAACTGTACGGTTTGTAGAGTAAACTATATGAACTGTTGCCTATACAGTGGTAACAGTACTAAAAACTTAATAACTTTTTCCAGGAACTCATGATTTGTTAAACTTTATTCTACTGAACTACTATATTTGTGTAACGAATAATTAATAGTCAATAGGTTGTATTTAGTATAAACCGTAATTTGTTAAATATAATTGTACCTTCTAAACGGTTTGTAATAAGCAATAATGAAATGTTGCCTCAGATGCCTCAATTCACAACAGTGCCGATAGATGGTGTTGTGCATTTTCGTGAGATTTTTAAACTCGCTGTGGAGATTTTTTTATCTTAGATATAGGCCTCCTGGATTTTTGTATCAGTAATGCAAACCAGGCTTCACGGGAAGAGTCAGAGATACGAGTAGAGAGTTACACAATGAGACCATCGTCAGCCTTTTTATTTTTGCAAGTTCACTTTTAAGTGAACTTTTGTACCTGTTAATTTATAATTTATGCAGTCTGATTAATGAAATCGGTGAAGAATTTAATTGGCTATGGACTGTTTATCATTGAAATATCATTGAAATAAATTACCTCCTTTGCATAGTTATATAAATAAAAAACTACGTTTTTTAAAAAAATTACGATAGACGGCTTTTCCCGCCAAAGTAGGGCCAAACCATCTAGTGTAAACGAAAAGTAGAGCGTGCGAGTACGAAAATAAACGCACACAATAACGATTTTTAGCAGAGATTTTGTTTGGATAAATTGGAGTGGTGTCATTGCCTTCAATATTTCACACAATAAAAAAATAAATATATTATAGGGACAAATCACACGGATTTAGCTAGCCCCGAAATAAGCTTAAGCTTTTATTGTGGGATACTAACACAACGATACTAAATTTTATGATAAACACTCAAGATCCTGGATAATGTGAAAAAGGCCATTTTCCAACTTGCCCTGTCTGGGGATCGAACCCAGAACCTCCGTATTCGTGGACTAGCGTGTTGACCATTACACCACGGAGGTCGTCAAAAATACTAGTAAACTTTAAGGGTTGGATCTCACTTGTCAGCATGGAACAGTACTTTTTAATGCTGCTATCCTGTAGCTCAGAACCGTCTTTGCCAGAGCGAAAGAGAGCGAGCAAAACGCTATAGCATGGCCGGTGCGATAAAATTCTGTCGCTCTCTCTCGCTCTGGCAAAGACGGTTCTGAGCAACAGAAAAGGATAGCAACATTGAAAAGTGCTGCTCCTTTGTGAGATCCAACCCTTATAGTCAATTAGTCTGCATGTAGCTGAAAATTTCTGAAATATCTGTATTAGCGCATACTCAAAGGGACAAGTCATGCCCAGGGAAGATCGAACTCGTGACTCGCAGGCGCACTGACAGTCTATACCATACTGCTTGGCTATCAACATAAAATAACCGGCAAAGTGCTAATAGGACTCGAGCCTGTAGGGTTCCGTACCATTATCTATAAAAAACATATTTGTTATATGGCAGCCCCCCTTATATATTTATTTTATTCTCTTTTTAGTATTTATTGCTATAGCGGCAACAGAAATACATGATCTGTGAAATTTCAACCGTGTAGCTATCACGGTTCATGTAGCTTGGTGACAGACAGACGGACGAACGGATGGACGGGCAGCTGAGCTTCAGGCTGATCTGAGATATCTGGGGAGCTTAAGAGTTCCTTTACCCTAGACGGAAACAGACTTTCCCATACAAACGTAGTCTACTTTTTATTTTGAAACGACATGTTTGGATATGGGCAAAATGTAATAATTGCAATTATCTAAGGTTTTAATTGGTTTCCGACAGTAAAATTGTGAAATTAAAAGAGAATTTAGTGTATTATATCATATTTGACCATCAGTATGGAAAACTTCTTCACCCTTATATTATCTTTCCAGTTCATAATTTTACAATCGGAAACCAATTATAACCCTAGTTATCTGCAGTTTCTTCAAAATTACAAATTTTTACCGAAATCTAACATGTCGTTTCAAAATAAAACGTAGACTACGTAACAAGTAATGACATAAATTTTCTACAAATTTTTTTAAAGAAAGTAAATTACAAATGGTTGTTATCTGTAATGACAATTATTTGTTAAATATGTATCTAAGTAGGTAAAGACTTTATTTGTATGCATTTAACTTTATCTACTCTACATTATTCACCTTTTCACCAGTTTCTTGGTGAATGTAGAATAAATACATTTAATAATAGTAGGTAACCGGAAAGCGTTGTCTGGGGGAAAACAATTAGAACCGTGTTTTGAATATCTTGTGTTTAATATTAAGGCCTTACACTTAAACTAATGGCGCTCCGTTCAAATCAAATTATTTTCTTGAAAACGAAAATGATACAAAAAGTAATTTTTCAAAACTAATAACTGACTTTAACTCCTAATTATACAACCAATTCAATTTAATATATTTATTTGTGTACATGATTTTTTCGGGGTCCAGTGCTGCCCCCATTTTAAAGGAAACGGCGATGTTTGTAAGACTTTATTGTACACACATAAATAGAAAATACAATTTAAGAGATTCTATAACTTATCTTGATTGTTTATTAGGTCATCATCTTCATCATTTCAGCCGCATAACGTCCACTGCTGGACATAGGCCTCTCCTAAGGATTTCCAAAATGACCGATCAAGAGCGGCCTGCATCCAGCCCTTCCCTGCGACCTTGGTCAGATCGTCAGGAGCAGGGCTGTCGGGTACTGGGGGCGTGGTCGTTTGATTTCTATCCATGAGGAGATATGAATATAAAAAATAAATATATAGGGACAAATAACACTGATTGAGCTAGCCCCAAAGTAAGTTCGAGACTTGTGTTATGGGATACTAACTCAACGATACTATATTTTATAACAAATACATATATAGATAAACATCCAAGACCCAGGACAATTTGAAAAAGGCCATTTTCCAACTTGCCCTGACCGGGGATCGAACCCGGGACCTCTGGGTGGCGGACTAGCATGGTGACCACTACGCCACGGAGGTCGTCAAAGGATATTGCCATACTCGCCACGCTTGGCAGGCGGGTTGGCGAGCGCAGTGGGAGTCACTATCGTACTTCCGACGCTGCTGCCCATCGAAAGTCTGTTCATCTTCAGTGACGGAAATATCCTTTAGTCGCCTTTTACGACATCCACAACAGGAAATGGAGTTGTTCTATTCTAGGCCGGAAACCACACGGCAAGGTTTATTAGGTAATTAATGCCTTCCATGAATGCCAGTCATGGTCTTTCTTTTAAGGGGCTACCTGAATTTTCAGGGGTCCAGTGCTGCCCCCATTTGAAATATCATTAGATTGGAAACGGAGACATCATTTAAAATTTTGTCTTGATCAGACCTTAGATAACCCTCCAAACTATTTTATGAACTATTGTTTACAGTTCAAAGTGAGAAAGTGAAGCTTTTCTACGCACAATTGCGAAAAACGGCCACTTTTGGCGTATGTGCGCAGAAAAACTTTATGTTCTCACTTTAAACAGTAAACAGTAGTTCATAAAATAGTTTGAAGGGTTATCCAGGGTTTAATCAAGACGAAATTTGAAATGATGTCTCCGTTTCCTTGTAAATGATTTATTTCAAATGGGGGCAGCACTAAACCCTGGAAAATTCAGGTATCCCCTTAATTAACAATATTTCAAATTTTGTGTACTTTATATGGATATATATAATAGTCATATGTAATTTTTAACTTCCCATTACAAGGGAAGTTATAATAGTAACTTTTAGAATAATCTAGCGCTAAGAAGAGCGGAGGCCGTTACAAACATATTTTTTGCTTAAAAGGAGACTCCAGCAACTAAGGTAATTGGTAAAATATTGTTACCTAATAAAATATTTTATTTTATTTTTTATTAACTATTTTATGAACTACTGTTTACAATTTAATGTGGGTACCTGAAGCTTTTCTTCGCACTTAAGTCAAAAGTGGCCGCTTTTCGCTAATGTGCGAAGAAAAGTTAACTGTTTCCGCTATCATAGTTCTCGATTTTGCAAGATCTACTGTTTTTAACACTCTCACTACCACGATTCCAGACATATAGTCAGCGGACATGGCGGTGAAAGTGTTAAAAAATGTAACCCTTTCTGCCTAAAAAGCAAATGACTTTTCAATCTAGCGAGATTTAAAACACAACAACACTGGAAAGTCACTACTAGCGGTAGGGAGGTGACGAGTTCAGAGATAATTTATTTAATATGAGGGGGGGAAATTCCGCACGGTGAATATTCGCCTTAATATAAGATCTAGTTTAAATTCAAACTCGTGTCTAGTATGAAAGCAATTGTCCACAACGTACGGTTTCCTCAAAGGAACATGTGTGTTATCGTAATCAGACACACACACACACACACACACCATCATACAAATAATAAAAGTAAAAAAAAAAAACAAATTATGGGGGTCGTTATACCAAGAAACGTGTTTTAATAATAGGGTACTGTTGGCAACCTTTGGGTACGGAACCCTTAAAAATACATAAAGACCTACTCGTTCTGGTATTGAAAACGAGCAAAATTTTGAAAATGTAATCACTGGAAATAGTATTTTATGCAACAGTTGTATAAGACGAATCAACAAATGCGAGCGCCATCGAGCATTTTTGGACGTACTTATACAAAGTTGCATACAATACTTTTTCTACGACTATATTTACTAAATAAAATACAAAAATAAACAAAGAGTAATATGAAAATGTTTGACATTATGTTAGGCAGACACTAGTTTCCTATGGTTAACTATTTTTTTAATTGACGTTTACTTCCTATAGTGACTATATTAAAAAAAGTTATTCTTATTTTGACGGTAAAAAAAAATTCGGAAAGTTTATTTTTAATACGAACTTTATGAATTCAGTTGTTTTTTCAGTTGGTAGGGTACTTCATTTCTTATCCTAAAATTTTATATCCGAATGTCAAAATCCATAACTAGTTTTCTATAATCTTCAGAATCCGTAATGTTCAAATATCCGTAATTTTGATTTACCTAATAATCTTGAATCATAACACTTTTGTGCTATAAAGTTAATTTCTATAATAATTGAATTTTCTAATTTTGGATGCTATAAAGTCACATGTCCTAGGTATTGTATTCTTTATTGTATGTTAGTCCGAATGGTAATTTTAATAAGATTATTATCTTAAAACACTAGGTTAAAATAAGGTTTTAGTTACAGAAAGGAGTTGCTTTAAAACCGACTCCTCGTAGTCTTGTCTGCCCTACCCTTAAAGTATAAATTCTACCCGCGTAGGCGCGGAGGGGCAAGGCGGCCGGCGGGCTGAGGAGCAGGTGGCGATTCAAAGCCATCTGCGACGATTAGCACGCCTGGAACCCCGCAACGCCAGCCATGACAGAAAGGATGCTTGTTGCATGCTGCATGCTTGCTTGTATGCTGTATGCTTCCTGGCATGCTTGCTTGCATGCTGCATGATACTTGCTCGTGAGCATTGTATCAATAGAATTTTGGTTAAATAATAAAACAATTGCAATTATAATTATTATTTACTAACGAATTTTTTTGCTGCTTGAAATTAGAATACCTGATAATTATGGGGAAAAAGAATAGACATTTTGAATATGACGTTGTATTTCGGGATCACAACTATCGGGTGCCTGATATTATGCGTTATTTTATTAGGGCTATGCATCATTCGGACATATAATTATCATTGAAAAAAATATTATGAAATCTTAAATTATGGATAAAAAATTTATTAGACAAAACAGAGAACCAGTTGGTAGTTGTGCTTTTTCTTTGTTAAGTTAGTGTTTATCGAGTAAAACCTTAACCTAATAAGGGCTTCTACATAGGCACAATCGTGCATAGATCTAAAGAAAAAAAAAGTCTAGGCCTATGGCTAGGAGTATTTTTTTGGCAAAAATAACGACACATCTGCTATTTATATTAGGAATGGGTGTTTAATATATGTAATAACAACAAATCCTCTAATGATCATACAACCTAATGTTATTCAATATACTTTTGTTTAATATCAAGATCAATTGATATACCGTATTATTTATATAATTTCATAGGACCTAATTTTATGTGGTATAATGAACATTATATATAATGCACATTTACATTAATATTTACTTACTATAACATTATTTTGCTCTTATAATTATAATCTATACGTAACATATGTCATAACTAGCTTTTGCCCGCGGCTTCACTCACGTAGGGGTGGAATTTATCAAAATCCTTTCTTAGGGGATGCCTACGTCATAGCAGCTTTATGCATGCAAAGTCTCAGCCCGATCGGTTTAAATTTGACAAAGTTTCATACAAACTTTCATCCCCTATTTTACCCCCTTGGGGGTAGAATTGATCAAAATCCTTTCTTAGCGGATGCCTACGTTATAACATCTACCTGCATGTCAAATTTTAGCCCGATCCGTCCAGTGGTTTGGGCTGTGCGTTGATAGATCACTATGTCAGTCAGTCAGTCACCTTTGAGTTTTATGACACTGGGTGTTTTAATGTTGGCAATAAGCTAACTGTTTCATAAACTTTTATAGAGGATTTATAGCATAGGTGTAGATAAAAAACTAATTTTCTATTAAAATTGTATGAACTTCTTCGTTTTCCGCGTACATTTTATAAGTTGGTCGCTTATAACTTTTAATTTGTAAACCTTGCTTAGCTCTGACAGTTTTCCTTTAAACTTCATTATATATACGACTGCTGTTTTTCACATGCTCTTATGTAACCGTTTAATACATACAGCAATATAATACCAAATATTTCAGAAGCGGATCCCTAAATTGAAAACTGATGTTCACAAGTTCACAATATGTATGAAAGACCTATTTAACGATACCCCACACGATTGGTTAGGCGAGAAGAACAATTGACTCTTACTTTACTTGTATAAGAACTACTCTATTTTTTTTTTCAATGATGTATTTTACCTCTTTTTTGGCATGATTAATAAACATAACTATACCAAATTACAGATTTCTAGTACTTATAATCTCTGAGTAAAACTAAAAGTTTGCGTGGTCCTTCATATATTTTTATAAGTAAAATTGATACCTATTCACTATCGGCTTATTTAAAGAAAAAGTATTTAAATTTACAAAAACAATTACATGTCAATACAAATAACCTAAAACTTCGGTAATTACTTGAATCAAATAGAAAAATTGCGCTTTTTTAATTATACTTATTTTTTTCCGAAGCCAAGAACATAAAAATGTTTAACTACATTCATCCATGTTGACGACAATATGTTTTCCAAATTTAAAAAAAATCACGACCTCTGTGCTCATTATTTCAAAACGAAATCCTTCTTTTTTTTGCTGGACTAACAACATTATTTTTGACTCTACACAGATTAGGTACACTCGTGTTCAGTTTTCAAATTGGTTTCAATCCCTAGAGATTTTCTTTTTCACTTTTTAGTCCTGAGAGAATAAGCAGTAACTATAACTCCAAATGTATTGGGAGATGAAAAGTCCATATTTCACCGAAATTAAGGGAATAATCGAACTTTTCTAGGTCCAGTGCTGCCAGTAGCCCTTCAAAATACTGTCTACAGTTTAAAGTAAGAACATGAAGCTTTTCTACGCATATAGCCAAAAGTGCTGTTATTCGCAAATGTGCGTAAAAAAGCTTTACGTCCTCACTGAAAACTATAAGCAGGTGTTCATAAAATAGTTTGAAGGGTTATGGGCTAGGGCTGGTCGATAAAATTTTGAACGATACCTCCGTTTCCTTTCAAATTATTTCAAGTGTGGGCAGCACCGGACCCTGGAACATTCAAAAATCCCCATACGCGAATCTTTGCTTTGTTTTCATGACTTATAAATTTCTTTGGTACTTGACAGATATACTATGTCTATCTCTTTCGATGTGTAAATATAGAAATATGATTTTAGAATAATTTTTGCACAAAAAAAAAAGATTCAAACGAATTGATAACCTCCTACTTTTTGGAAATCGGTTAAAAAGAGTTTTCATTTATAAATTCAATGAAGTATGAAGAAAAACCTGTTTTATTTTCGAATCTGTTATAAGAACAAGTTCTCGCATACAAAGATTTAGGAAACTCGGTAACTCCCGTAATCACTGAGACAATCACACTACGGGGTCCTCCGTGCGAAACTCAAGCATGCGCGGTCCAACCCTCTGGCTCCGAAAGGCCAGTCGTTTCAGGGACTCAATGCCACACGGGGGACTGCACGTCTCTATGTTTCGAAAGCTCGCATAACTTTATATTGAAAAAAAAAAGTGTATAATAAACATGTAAATAAAAAATAAATATCTACGTAATTATTCTTTAAGGGATGATTTCACAGTTTCCTTAAAATGTTCAAAGTGTTATAAAACTTTTAAAATACAAAAGTTTATAAGTGTTCATAAAAGTATCAAATAGAATACGAATAAATTACAAAGTGTTATAGATAGTTTAAAAAAAACTAAGTAGTGTTCCTGATCTTTAAAAGTGTATTTTCGTGTTGTTACTTATAGTCCTCGTAAGAATAAGAATTAAAAATATTGATGTTCGACAAAATAAATCTGTGTAAAAAAATCTAGTGTAAATTTTTTTAAAGTAAAAAATTCGTGTGAAAAAGTTTTAGTGCAAAACCTTTTTATAGAAAAGCTATTATCTTTTCTATAAATATTGTAATAATTGTACTCTGTGGTAAAAATTTTGGAGTTTAAAAACTAAGTGTTGAGTGATAATGACGTGATTGAAGGATATCTTACGTGAATATTTTACAAAAACGTAAGTTTTTTTATGTGAATTTTTAAAAACGTAAGTTTTTTTAATTTTTTAATGTGTTTTTTTTAGTTTTTTTGGGGGCACAGCAGTGCTCCCACCAAGTTGAGCAAAAACAAAACAAAGGCGCATACGTAGCATAATTTTAAGCAACTAAGGCACTTTTGAGAATATGATTTACCTAGCTATAGCTATATGAGGAGCTCAGTGGCCCAGTTATGGGCTTAATACTTTCGCAAGTTAAGCAGCCAGTTCGCACTGGGGTTGATTACCTCAAGTGGCACAAGAATTGATCGAACTACCCCGTGTTTGTTATTATATAGCAGTCAACTTAAGTTAGATGCTTTGAGGCAGCTTAAAAATTTTTGTCCACTTACACACGAAAACAAAAACAAAATTACCTATATTTCAAAATAAATACACATTCTTCGTTTTGCTTACCTTTTATCTGGGAACAATGCCAGCAAATTTAGAATTTAGTTAGTATTTAGCTTCTGGAGAAGAATTTTAGACTTTTTACTAAGGTAGAGTCAAAGTAAAAAATCATTTATTTATCTTAGGATACGAGTATTTGTATCACTTCATAATTGTCAATTTTTCTCTCGATTTCATAATAAGGTAGTCGCTGACGTCAGATCATTTACTTACAGCTAAGTTTACTTCCGCTTCCTAAGCGCGAGTACAGAAGAAGCGGTAACAAAAAGTACAATTATACTGATATTAACAATGTATTACAGTCCATATATCTAAATATGTGGAACGTGAATACATTGTTATGTCATAATTATTAATTAAGATGATGTCAAATTTAACATTACTGTCAATTTGTAAATAAATTACTTAAACATGTACCAATTGTACTAAAATTAATCCTATATATTTTATATTTTAGTACAATTTATTAATCCTAGATATACTTGTATACGTGTAGAACAGCTTATTGCAAGAAAAAACCATTCACGAATTCAGGAAAAAACTTACTAATTACATAAACTTCTCCTCTCACAGGCTTACTGGAAGAGATCTCTTTTGAGATAAGTAGTGCCTTTGTACTCGTACAATTTTTATTAATTGATGTATTCTCTGTAAACGTTTTCCGTGTGCATAAATTGGTAAATAAATTTGGGTGCACAACTTAATAATTCGATTTCATATAGTTGTTGCGGTCAAAGGTTGACTTAAAGAGATTGCTATGCATGCTGTGTTCTTTTTAGGGTTCCGTAGTAAACAAGGAATCCTTATAGTTTCGCCATGTCTGTCTGTGTATCTGTCCGTCCGCGGTTTTACTCAGCGACTATAAGTACTAGAAAGCTGTAATTTGGTATAGGTATGTATATTAAATATGCGGAAAAAGTGGTAAAATAAAATACTAAAAATTTTTTTTTTAGTGTAGCTCCCATACAAGTAAAGTCAAAAGTCAATTTTATTTTGTCGACTAACCAATTATGTGGGGTATCGTTGAATAGATCTTTCAATAATAATCTGAGTTTGTGAACATCGTTTTTTGATTTAGGGATCCGTTTCTGAATTATTTTAGTTTTAAAGTGAAAATTTTTGTTAGAGTCAAGTGTCCCCCCCCTCTATCTGCTAAACGGTTATATATGGACACGTGAAAAAAATCACAGCTATAGTTAATATAACGAAATTTAAAGGAAAATTATCTGAGCTAAGTAGGGTTCACAAATTAAAAAGTTATTGGCGATCAACTTATAAAATGTACTCGCCAAAGGAAAATTTCATATAAATTCAAGAGAAAATTAGTTTTAAGACGTTTTAAGTGGCATGAACTTAAAGTTGGCATATGGCCCGACACGCACTTGGCCAATTATTTCTGTTTTATGTTTTCTTTTTATTTATGGTGCTATAAATAGTATTTGTATTGTATTTTTGGACATCATTTTCTTACAGAATTGTTACGTACTGTAACTGTGTTTACTGTTCATCTACAAAAAGAAATGAGTTTGCCTCAAAATAAAAAACTCAAATACTTAAATGGTTTGTAAGATATTCAAACTGTTATTATCTGTTATTTTAAAACGTAGCATTTCGTTAGCAATGTTACCAAAGTAACAAAAGTTTTGAACTGTGTAGGTACGAAGGTCTGTTGTGTGAACAAATATTAGATTTTTGAGTAAATTGAATTCGGGCTAGTTATTTTAAATGGATTTCAGGTTTTTTAAGCTGCGGAAAGGCATTGACTTAGCTCGATGGCAGACAATTATGACAGCCGGGACCAACGCTTTTACGTGCCTTCCGTAGCACAGAGGAGCTTAAGAACTTTTTGTGCCACTTGGCGTTACCCCTCCAAGTGCGGACCACGGTCAGGGTCGCTTGACTTGCCAAAGCGCTAGCCATGCGTACTAACCGGGTGAAAAAAGTCTATTAGCCTTCTTTATTTACTACGGGCGGACCACCCGAAAATTCGCATATGGGAAAGGCATGACATTACTTCAAAGATAAATTCTGACAGGCCTGCATTTATTTCAGGTAATTTAGGATGGTTCGTATTTCGAGGTTGATTGAATTTATTTGCCCTGACTTTGTTTGAGAAAGCGTATTCTTGTCAGTTCTATCATTGCTTTTTAGGGTTCCGTACCCAAAGTGTAAAAACGGGACCCTATTACTAAGAATCCGCTTGTCCGTCTGTCTGTCCGTCCGTGTGTCTGTCACCAGGCTGTATTTCATGAACCGTGATAGCTAGACAGTTGTTTTTACAGATGATGTATTTTGTTACTGCTATAACAACAAATACTAAAAACAGAATAAAATGAATATTTCCGTGGGGCTCCCATACAACAAACGTGACTTTTTATAGATAATGGCAAGGAACCCTGTGTACTACGTCTGCTACGTCCCAAAGGTGAACTGGTAGACAATGTTAAGTATTAAGAGCGGCCTTCCCGTCTTACTTTTCATACAAGCGCTCGTACGTGATTAGGGCGTTGTAACTAATCTTTCTTGAAAACTTTGAACTCACAGGTATCTTAGACGCTATTTCTAGGTTTCTATCCAAATAAAAAATTGAAATTTAGAAAAACAAAGTCAGTATAAGCCACCAAAAATCTGCTTTTTTGCACAAATTTTAGCTGAACTTCGACCGTTCATAAAGTACTCATAAATTGTAAAAGTAAAGAAAATAATTCGATAAAAACCTTGTAAATGTAATAAAAATTTTGAATATAAAACATTTATTTCACATACTTATAAGGCTTTCTGATAAACACGTATCTCCTGGAACAAGTTTTATGAAATTTACGCACCCTATGAAAAGTTAATATTCGTTCAATGTATAGTTAATAATAATACTAATTTCATTTAGTAGAATGCAAATCATGCCCTTAGGCGCTATCTCTCTCTTTTTGGTTCGCCTCTTTTTCTAGCATTGTCCTGGATGAAACACCAAGCTTTTCAAACTATGCTCGCGTTGAAAACAGAGCGGCCGGGAAGGGCCGCCTTAAGTTGTACCTTTTGTACTATAATCTTAAGATTTTAAGAGTAATAAATTCAACAAATAAATAAATAAATACATAATGACAAATTACCCTGATTGAGCTTGCTCCAAAGTAAGTTCGAGACTTGTGTTATGGGATACTAACTCAACGATACAATATTTTATAACAAATACATATATAGATAAACATCCAAGACCCAGGACAATCTGAAAAAGGCCATTTTCCAACTTGCCCTGACCGGGGATCGAACCCGGAACCTCTGGGTGGCGGACTAGCATGGTGACCACTACACCACGGAGATCGTCAAGTATCAAAATAAAACCCTTCGTGCACGACTCCGACTCGCACTTGGCTGGTTAGTAATTTACTATACAACCTCCAAAATACGTGAGCGTATATGTTTTTGTAAAACAGCGGGTATGTTAAGGGCTACCTGAATTTTTCGGGTCCAGTGCTGCCCCCATTTCAATTAAATCATTTGAAAGGAAACAGAGATATCATTTAAAATTTTATCTTGATCAGACGCTAGATTACCCTTTAAACTATTTTATGAACTAATGTTTACAGATTAAAGTGAGAACTTGAAACTTTTCTACGCACATCCGCCAAAGGTGGCCGTTTTTCGCAATTGTGCGTAGAAAAGCTTAACGTTCTCATTTTAAACTGTAAACATTAGTTCATAAAATAGTTTGAAGGGTTCTCTAGGGCCTGGTCAAGACAAAATTTTAAATGATGTCTGTTTCCTTTTACATGATTTATTTCAAATGGGGGCAACACTGGACCCCGAAAAATTTAGGTAGCCCCTTAAACAGCTAATTATGCAATCCACCTTTAGAACATTGCCTGCGTTGGAGTTGATCGATGACTATCTGAATTTGAGACCGGTTGAAGTAAAAACTTTACTGTCTCATGAGTTTCTTACTGTGCTTTTTCTCAGCACGTAAATTCAATTCAATTCAAAAATATCTTTATTATCATATGACATTTATAATATCTATTAATAATCGTCACTTTGTTTTGTTGCATAATTGTTTACGTCAAAAAGTTACTTAGAGCTAAGTTTATTGCCGCTTACAAAGCGCTGGTGCAGAAGAAGCGGTAACAAGGCAGAATTTTCTCTGAGGACGTCAAGTGACAATTTTCTTTAGGGTAGCTCCCATACAAGTAAAGTGAAAAGTAATTTTTTTTCTAGACTAACCAAACACGTGGGGTATTGTTGAATAGGTCTTTTAAAAATAGTATGAGCTTGTAAACGCGGTTTTTCGATTTAGGGATCCGTTTCTAAAATATTTGGTTTTAAAGTGAAAATTTTAGTTAGAGTCAAGTATCCCCCCCCCCCCTCCTCTCTCTATCTGCTAAACGGTTATATACGGACACGTGAAGAAATTTAAAGGAAAACTATCAGAGCTAAGTAGGGTTTATAAATTAAAAAGTTATAGGCGATCAACTTATAAAATGTCCTCAGCAAATGAAAAATTAGTTACAAAAATAAGTTTTTAGACGTTTTCAGTGGCATGAATTCAAAGTTGGCATTTATAACTACGGAACCCTAAACTGTGCGTGGCCCGACACGCACTTGGCCAATTCTTTTAAATCGAGTATAAATCTGGATGAAGGATGAACCTAAATGAATCAAGCTATGTTAGAAGTCTCTAGGTAACCTAAAATCTAACACTAGTGTTGGCCACTTAGAATAAAAACAAATAAACATAATCTGAATGAAAACATCTAGTGCCTTTTCAGCCTCGGAAAAGGTTGTGGTTGAAATTTTTATTCACATCTGGCTTATGCTGCCGAGTATAATAAGAAATGTCTTGACTGCTATTTTGAAACTTTGACTCCAACAAACCGTAAAAGTGTGATATCACAAGTTTATTAAGGTTTGTGGGCATATCCATAGTTCCCACAAAGGTGGATCCGCGTTTGTCTGCCAACATTTTAATCTTACTATTCCATCCTATAGATCTACTTCGACCGTCAAAGTTTCTGTCCCTTTTCATCTATTGATAGAACAATTGCGATTCGTATTGTTTATTAATTGTTTCTCTTGTTTATAGTATTAAATGTGGATATGAGACTGTAAGTAGTTCAATTAGTCTTTATTTTTTTTCATAAAAATATCAGTCATAATATAACTTGACATAATGTTTTTAAATACAATCGTCATAATGACTCATAATATTAATTTGTCATAAGTTATTATGATAAAGCTTTTATGAGTAACCTTGCGACTATCGCAGAATGGTCCAAAAACTTCGGGCTAATGGTCAATGCAGCTAAGTCTCAAGCGATTGTTATAGGATACTTCATTTCTAGGTTTAAGTCCATGGATTTCCCAAATGTTGTACTTGAAATTGCCCTCATATTTCAAGGTTGACTGGAAGAGATCCCTTTCTAGGATAAGTCCGCCTTTGTACTGTTCTCTAGTTCAAACCTGTATTTTTGTCCTGCGTTTATGTACAATAAAGATTTTACAAAACAATACAATACAAAAAACCATGTAAAAATAAATAAAATATAAGAATTAATGATTATGTGTTCAGAAACATTATGTGAAACTATACTTATGATGAAAACATTATAACAAAGTCGTTATGAGAAACTATTTTATGATTTAAATAGTTAGGAGATAAAAGCGGATCCCGATCCATTAAGGTTATGATTCTGGAATGTTTTGGTGGTCAATTTAACGTTGCATTCTGCACTTTACTTCTCTTTTACAACTTGATTTATCTACTTCGCTCGTACGCTTTCTGTTTTTTTTTGATAATCCATTTCCTTGTACTACAGATTTCTCATACATTTGTTTTTCCACTTCCTATTTACTCTCTAACACATGTTCTCTCCGGATCGCTCCGCCCAGGAGCTCCCATACCTCCGGGGCTATTTCTGCTCCATAAATTAAGATAATAAATAAGTTTGGAAAATCCATAAGTGCACACAAAAACGTGAAAAACGGCCTTATTTTAAACTACAAATAGTAGTTCATAAAATAGTTTGAAGGTTTATCTAGGGCCTGATCAAGAGAAAATTTAAAATGAAATCTCCGTTTACTTTCAGATAATTTATTTCAAATGGAGGCAGCACTGGATTCGAAAAAATCATGTATCCCCTTATTACGCGTTGCAGCTAGCGACCCATTTTATTATTTTCTTTTTCCACTACCAAAGCCTTTGGCTCTGATGGCCCTAGGCTCTGTCTAATAAAGACATTAGTATTTTTAAAATTTAAGTGTAAATGTTTTTTTTTTTTTTTATTTATTCAGAAGATTAACAGCAACAAGAAAAATTTATATAACAACGTAAATATCTATAAGCCGATAACAAATATTCATAAATATAAAACTAAATACACATTTTTAATTTTAAAACTATAGACGTGATTTATATAATACATAGATATCTTAAAAAATAAGTATAAAGAAAAACAAAAGGTATATAAGTACAAGAAACCAAGTAGAAACAACATAAGCTTTTATAATTAATTCTTTGACCGACTACTGACAGATTTGAATTCCTGTTAGGAGTTTCTTCCGTATCTCCAAAGTTCTCATATCTTCACCAAATTAATATGGAACCAAAAAAAAAAGAAAAAGAAAAAAAAATTTTTAGTGTCGGTTCACAAGTGGCGAAGATATGGCAGGAACAAAAAGGAAATATACGGGTTGAATTGATAACCTCAAAGTGTAAAAGAAGTAATTATTTTAAACAAGGAAGCTTCACCAGTAAGTTCGCCTAGGATGCAATCGAGAGAACACGCTTTGATGAGCGAGATTATATGACATTTTAGGGTTCCGTACCCAAAGGGTAAAAACGCGACCCCATTACTAAGACTCCATCTGCCCGTCTCTCTGTCTGACATTCAGTCACGAGGCTGTATCTCGTGAACCGTGATAGCTAGACAGTTGAATTTTCACAGATGATGTATTTTTGTTGCCGCTATAACAAGAAATACTAAAAACAGAATAAAATAAATATTTAAGTGGGGCTCCAATACAACCAACTTGATTTTTTATAGAAATGGTACGGAACACTTCGTGCGCAAGTCCGTCTCGCACTTGGCTGGTTTTATTTAGCATTTATGTTCCATTTCTCAGTCGTATTTTTTTTTGTTATCCTATACTATTAGAAAGTATATCGAGTGGGCTTAATATAAACTATAATACTTCATTTTAAACCAATTCGATATGTTATGAATAAAAAAAGAAAGTGTTAGCGCCTTTCTGGCGCTGACACTTGCAACACCGTGTAGCGGCTGGCAATATCGTAATGCAGCGGACAACCCTATCAGATGGATAGCGGTACGATATTGCGCATGCGCGGTCAACGGTCTTCTGGATTCAAAGCTTGCCACGTAAAGTTGTGTCAATCCATATATTATAACTTATTGAAGTAATTGTAGATATTTCATAAAGTTCTAGTGATCAATGTAACGGTTTACCTAGCAAAATAAATATGTATAACGTATAAGTGTCTAGTATTTATTTTGCTCACATAAGAAATATAATTTGGAGCTTAAAATACGCCATTGTGGATTTTTTAATTTAAATATAACCATAGCCAATGTAAATCTCAGAATAAAGACAAATCTAAGGGTACCAGTATTGTATGTTTACTTTTCTGATTTGTAACTGTGTTCTTTCTTATATACAATAAAGCTTTATAAACAAACAACAAACCTCTCAAGCCAAAATCCATCAACCCGATTAGGCTGTGGTAAAAAGCTTTTGTTATTAGCACTTAGTTGAGTTTTGGTACTAGCCATGGCCGTATTTAAGGGGTTTAGGGTGTCTAGACTCCCCTTTAGCATATGTCAAATATACTCGTAAGTAGACTTGCTAAAACTAGCTAGGTCAAATGTTAAGATTCTTATATAAAATTCAATATTCTCTAAAGAACTTGGCGGCCATTTAGATCTGAATTCTTTTGTTGGATTTAGAATTTGGCTCCCATTTTCACATTTATGTTTTTGGTGGGATTTGTTTTCACCGAAACAAACGCCTTTTATTGTCCTGATTTCATTTGATATTAGTTATATGTTCGTAACCTTTAATCGCAGAGTATTTACACGTTTTTACAGTAAGCTTATTATGGTAACAGAAAATACAGCTATCTTATGTTTCATGTGTGGAGTGTGATGGAAAATTTTTAGGAAGTATCCATGCGTTTATATGTCTTAAATAATCATTGATAGTATAGTACGCATTATTAACCGATTTCCAAAAAAGGAGGAGGTTATCAATTCGTCGCGATCCATTATTATTTTTTTATGTATGTTCACCGAATATTCAAAGACTCCTGGACCGATTTAAAAAATTCTTTTTTTGTTTGAAAGGGTATACTTTCCAGGTGGTACCATGGAAATTTTATCAAAATCGGTTATGCAGTTTGGCGGTGAAGTCGGTTTTTAGTTTTGAAAATTTATTCAATAAAACTTTTTAACGTGTATTTAAAATTTGCCATTGGTATGTTTTCGACCGCTTCGGGAAGTTTATTAAATAATGTTATACTAGATGATAGACATTGAGTTACGTCAGATGCCATAAGGCAGCTTGACAAATTTTATAATTAGGTTAATTTTATGTTAGCTACTATCACTATCACACACCAAAGGTAAAAAATCTTGTCAGCAGATACGAGTTGTGTGTGAGTTATATGCAAATGAAGAGGTTATTTCAATGGTACTAGATTATCTATGGTATTTTTATGAAACACAGGCAGCATATCGAAGATATTTTATGCCTTTCCATGCGGAATAAATGTCATAGCGAAATCGCATGTATGATCGCGTCAGTGAAACATTCTGCAGCTGGAAAGACCTGTCGTCGAAAATAACAAAGATAAAAGGTTCTGTCGGCCAAATGTCCAAAGGGGAAAGAGTCTGTTGGGGAAACGGAAATAAGTAAATTGTCCTGTCGATGAACAGTCCAGTGGCCAACGGGTCGTAGGAGAACGGTTGCGGAATCCAAGGGTAGACGGCGAGAAGCGTACTTTGTATCGCTTTAATCACGGATTTTAATGCCAAATCAAAGATTCAAATGTTCATTCAATAATTAGACCTTTACAGGTACTTTTACACGTCAATAGGTATAATTTACTTTACGTGTAAAGTGTATTAAAATTTAATTTATTTTTCAAGTAAACCAACCAGTCAAATCAGATAAATACTTTTTTCTTAACGTCAAAGCAAACGTTTTCTGTGGGATTTATATGAAATACAGGCAGATGACGTCGTAGCTTCTTGGAGTCAAATAGCGCTCTTATTATCAGTTTCTCTGCGATAATACTCGTAAATCCAAAATCACGTTATAAAAGATATATTCAAATACAAGTGACAATATGTTGCGATATTTTATTTTCCTATTAGTACAAAATAATTTATTTTTGACCCAGGGAAATACCAAACTAAATTTAAAACCTTTATCTTTTCATACTAAATGTAATCCGCTATTTTCCAGCAAGTCAAATTAGATCCTTTTTTCTAAACGTCAAAACAAATATTTTTCTTGTGTCTTATAATCAATGTTTTTGCAATAATAAATCTAAAATCACGTCAAAATTGGAATGTCGACGACTAATTTATGACGACCTCCGTGGCGCAGTGGTCAACATGCTAGTCCGCCACCCAGAGGTCCCGGGTTCGATCCCCGGTCAGGGCAAGTTGGAAAATGACCTTTTTCAAATTGTCCTGGGTCTTGGATGTTTATCTATATATGTATTTGTTATAAAATATAGTATCGTTGATTTAGTATCCCATAACACAAGTCTCGAACTTAAGTCATAAGTCATTTATTCGCAACATGTAAGCAAAAAGTTAACATTATATTATGCAGATCAACATGTACCCAGTGCGGTTGGGCGCAGCAAAAACACGTTATTCAAATATTTTATACCTACTTAATTTACTTTTTCCGTGGACGTGGGATTGAGGTAACACACGCTACAAGCTAATTTATTTACTAAACTTGTCGTTTAAGAATTCATCTCCTTTGAGATCAGTAATAATTTTAAGCGTGATCTGAATATTGTGTCTTTTTGTTCTACTTTTATGCTTTCAGGAATTATATTATATATCTTAATTGACAACGTACGGACTATTTTGAAACATTTGCATATTTGATATCGGTAGATTTAATTTATTTTTGTGGCGCGTTTTTCTGTCATGTATATCTTTAATTTGGATAAATAGATGTTTATGTTTTCTTACAAACAAGGCTGTTTCCAATATGTATAACGACGGGAGCTTCAGTATATTTTTTTCAATAAAGAATGGCTTGCAGCTATTTGGGACCCGAATATTCGTAAGTATGCGCACGCACTTTTTCTGCATCACAAACAAATCATGGGCATCTACACTATTTCCCCACAAAATAATCCCGTAACGTAGCCACGAATGAGCGTACGCGTAATATGCCGATAATGCAGTGTCATAGTTAGTGTTTACTTTTAATATACCCAGTGCATAAACGAATCTGGTTAGTTTTGTTTTTATTTTAGAGATATGATTTTTCCAGTTTATATGCGAGTCAATAGTTATTCCTAGGAGGTCAAATTGATTTACTTCGTCTATGGTTATATCATCGATTTGTAGATTTCGAGTTAATGCATTTTTTGTGGTGGTCTAAATTGAATAATTTTAAGGACTAAAAAATAATTTGTTCGACCTAGGAAAATACCATTATACGGACACATATATAGGAACAAATCACACTGATTGAGCTAGCCCCAAAGTAAGTTCGAGACTTGTGTTATGGGATACTAACTCAACGATTATATATTTTATAACAAATACATATATAGATAAACATCCAAGACCCAGGGCAATTTGAAAAATTGGCATTTTCCGACTTGCCCTGAAAGGGGATCGAACCCGGAACCTCTGGGTGCCGGACCAGCATGGTGATCACTACGCCACGGAGGTCGTCAATAATACGCACTGCTTTTATATATAAGTAACTGGCAGCCATATTTCCACCAACAAAAAACTGATTTAGCCCTACAAGACAAAATATCGCCAAATAAATTAAGATGAACCCAAAAATTCAGTTGCCGATTGTTAAATTGAATTTTCATCGTGAAATAAAGATTTTATTTTGCGCAACGAATCGCGAGCAAAGATTCAAATGTTTATTCAGTAATTAGACCTTTACAGGCACTTTTACACGTCAATAAGTATAATTTATGTTACGTGTAAAGTATATTAAAATTTAATTTATTTTTAAAGAAAAGCTACCGATACCAGCGCTTCGTAACGACCACTGCTGAGAAGAAACGCCGAAAGAAACTCATTTTCACAGTATTGGTCGCCTACTCGCCAGAATATTTTATTGATTATTTTTCCGACCCAAATATCGACCAATAGAATTGCACCATTCGACGTCACGTGGTACAACCTACATGGTATTATACTGATAATTTTTCGATTATTTTCTCTGGTAGTTGCTATATATAAAAAACAAAACATAATCCAGTCAAATTAACCACACGTCAAACTGACAGGTTGAATTCAATTGTGAAAATTGGAGATTTTGCATGAAAATGAGTCGATTTGGAGTTTGTTCTCTGTCCACCATCGATAAAAAAGTCAAAGGAAATGTTCCCATTAATACGGAGAAGGCAATTTGTTAACTGTTCATTTCATCTCATGGTGCAATTCTATTGGCCGACATTTGGGACGGAAAAATAATCCCCCGAATACCCCACGAGCTTCAAAATTATCTGGCATTTCCCTCAAGGTTCCCTGCAAACAAATAAAGTCGTCAAGTTTTTCAGGAAAAATCACTCGCGCTTCGCGCTCGTGATTTTTTAACCTGAAAAACTTGACTCCTTCATTTGTTTGCAACGAACCTAAGGGAAATACCCGATAATTTTGAAGCTCTTGTGGTATTATAAGTGACAATTTATCACACTTAATATTATAAAGGCGAAAGTTTGTGGGTGAGTGCGTGTGTATGTTTGATACTCTTTCTTTCCTACGCCTATGATGGCAGAATATATTTGTTCTTCATATATTCTGTAAACACCTTATGTTACCACCATATTCAAAGGAATAAATGACTATTCTATTAAATTCTCGTGCAAACGGCTGGATCAATTTCGATAAAATTTGGTATATAGGAAGCTAACACCCTGGATTAACACATAGGCTACTTTAGACGCGGGTAACACCGGGGGCGCAGCTAGTTTTTCATAAAGAGAGATACACAACTATACTTTTGCATTTTGAACAAGCGAGCGAAGTTCTCCGAGGTTACTTGAGCAATCCGGCGTTAATTTGTATGTATGTATGTTTGTTTGAGGATAACTCGAGTAGTTTTTTAATAATGAATATGCATTTAGAAGTAGATAAAAGAATTTTTAAGTTCGAACATTAGCTAAATTGGTCATGGAGTTGTCGCGATATGGGGTTGCGGGTTTATAGTTCGGGGTGAACTAAGTTATTTTGTTTTTAGGGTTCTGTATCCAAAGGGCAAAAACGGGACCCTATAACTAAGACTCCGCTGTCTGTCTGTCTGTCAGTCACCAGGCTGTATCTCATGAGCCGTGATAAATATATAAACAAATATATAGGGACAAATAACACTGATTGAGCTAGCCCCAAAGTAAGTTCGAGACTTGTGTTATGGGATACTAACTCAACGATACTATATTTTATAACAAATACATATATAGATAAACATCCAAGACCCAGGACAATTTGAAAAAGGCCATTTTTCCAAATTGCCCTGACCGGGGATCGAACCCGGGACCTCTGGGTGGCGGACTAGCATGGTGACCACTACGCCACGGAGGTCGTGATAGCTAGACAGTTGAAATTTTCACAGATGTATTTCTTTTACCAATACAACACCAAACACTAAAAATAAAATTAATATCAAGCGAGAGCTCCCATACAACAAACGTGAGTTTTTTGTAGTTTTTTTTTCTCGATATTAATAACGACAACCAGTGGACGCTTGAAACATTCACAGAATATTAGGTTGCATTATCACTAAGTTGTATTATAAAAATAAATAATTAAATAAAAGTAAATATTTAAGGGGGGCTCCCAAACACCTTCCTACGGAACCCTTCGTGCGCGAGTCCGACTAACACTTGGCCGGTTTTCATAGTTATGTGTTAAAAAGACAAAAAATCAAGCTCAACATCTCTAATTCGGCCGAGATGCGACACTGCATATTTCAAACATCTTTTTCTGCATAAGAAGCGCTTAAATAAGTAAAATTTGTATATGAACAAGAATAATCACTCCAGACATCAAATCCCCCATTCGGGATATTAATTTAAATAATTCTCAGAAACTAGCCAACAGATTTTTTTATTTTTTTATATACAGCGACGAAAATTTTCAATGAAATGGAATGCTTTTCTGCTCACATTAGCGCATAACGGCCACCATTGGCTAATGTGCGCGAAGAAAATCTTCACGTTCTCACTTTAAACTGTAAACAGTAATTCACACAATAGTTTGAAGGGATCTAGGGCCTGATCAAGACAAAATTTTAAATATTTCCATTTTCTTTCAAATGGGGGCAGCACTGGAGCCGCGACACTTGTCGGCGACCGTCGTTGACTTGTGTCACCGATAATCGGCGACAGTCGCCGACTGTCACAAACTCAAAAGCTGCCACGCGACCGTCAACAACAGATGCTCAAAATCGCCGATTATCGGCGACTGTCGCCAATAGTTGATTATAATAATAATTGGCCAAGTGCGTGTCAGGCAGGCCAGCGCAGTGTAGGGTTCCGTAGTTATGAACGCCAACTTTGAGTTCATGCCACTAAAAACGTCTAAAAACGAATTTTCTATTGAATTTGTACAAAATTTTCCTTTTCCGAGTTCATTTTATAAGTTGATCGCCTATAACTTTTTAATTTGTAAACCCTACTTAGCTCTGATAGTTTTTCTTTAAAGTTCGTTATATATACTATAGCTGTGATTTTTTCACGTGTCCATATATAACCGTTGAGCAGATAGAGGGGGTTACTTGACATTAACAAAAATGTTCACTTTAAAACCAAATATGGTGGCGTCGCTGGTCGGGTCGTTGGATTCCCTCTAATATGGTTGAGTTTAACGATGGCTGATCCGTGCGTCAACTCGTGAACGGGTGCTGCCGGGAGGGACTGGTCAGCTCGGCTTCGCTTTTTTTGACTACTTAATATTTTTTATTACGCAATTTATGTTAGTTTACTTGTTCGCAAGCATAACATGTTATAATGTGTCAACATTGTATTATATTATAAGTATTTATTAATTAAAAGACAATTATAATAATATGACAAAGCCCTTCTGGCGAGTAGGCGACCAATACTGTGAAAATGAGTTTCTTTCGGCGTTTCTTCTCAGCAGTGGTCGTTACGAAGCGCTGGTATCGGTAGCTTTTCTTTAAAAAATAAATTAAATTTTAATATACTTTACACGTAACATAAATTATACTTATTGACGTGTAAAAGTGCCTGTAAAGGTCTAATTACTGAATAAACATTTGAATCTTTGAATCTTTGAATATCCCTAAATCAAAAAAATGGTGTAAACAAGCTCAAAGTTTTTTTTTAAAAGACCTATTTAACGATACCCCACATTATTTGTTAGTCCGGAAAAAATGACTTTTCACTTTACTTGTATAGGAGCTACTTTAATTGTTTTTTTTTAGTATTTTATTTTACCACTTTTTTCGCATAATTAAAAAATAAATAATCTAATATATAAAATTCTCGTGTCACAGTTTTCGTTCCCATACTCCTCCGAAACGGCTTGACCGATTTTGATGAAATTTTTTGTGCTTATCCGGTATCTATGAGAATCGGCCAACATCTATTTTTCATCCCCCTAAATGTTAGGGATAGTCCAACCCTTAATTTTTTATTTTATTTTTTAGACAAAATTTTTAATTTCTATTTTTTTATGATACGACAAACAAAAATACATACAATCCTCAATTTTGGCAAAACAACGTTTGCCGGGTCAGCTAGTTAATATATAGGTATACCCATGCCAAATCACAGCTTTCTAGTACTTATAGTCGTTAAGTAATTTCGCGGACGGACAGACACAACTATAAGGGTTCCTTGTTTACTTCGGAACCCTAAAAATCGCCCTTATTTGTTGCAGGACTGACTACAACACATACAAGCTTTTACTGTGTGTAAAGTTTTGTTTATTGTTTTTCAGTGACGTGCACAAATGTTTTTGGGGTGCTTCACAAATTAGGTAAGATCAGCGCCTACCCAGTAGTAGGCGCTGATCTTACCTAATTTACGAGGACGGTTTCGCAAGTATCCGATATTATGAAAGGATGGCAGGGGGTAGACAAATTCTATGTGTCTGTATGAAATGCACGCCACTGTTTTTTTGGAAGTAAATATTATTTCAACATCGACGTTTTCCGTGATGTGGAAAACAGTCACAATGAGTATGCCCGCGACACCTGTCGGTGACGGTCGGCGATCGTTGGCAACCATCGCCGATAGTCGGCGACGGTCGCCGACTATCGGAAATGGCGCGTGACACATGTCAATCTGTCAAAAACTACCGCGCGGCGACTATCGACGGTTGTCGTCGATAAATCGGCGATAAAAGCTCGTACGTGTTGTTGTCATTATGTCCTGCAACAAATGAAGGTGAATTTTGAAATCAACACAAACAAAGTAACAAATCAACGACTCAACTAAGCCCCTCGCTGCTTCTTCTCAGCGAGTCGGAATGGATTTATATATACACGCTGACTTTTTATTGGTTTTAGAAAAAAGAATGTCATGTAGTAGATAAATACCTGTGTTCCTATACGTAATCCAAATTTGTGTAAGACATAAGATAAAAAATATTAGCTATTGAAGATACGACTTAAATTATAATACGATTTAACGAGAGGTAGGAGTTACGAAATTTGTTTCTCAGGGAAAATTATATATATATTCATAAAATAGTTTAAAGGTCTTTCTAGACATTTATACAAATCAAATTTTGAATTATCACCATATTTAGTTTTAAACAATTTATTTCAAATGAGGGCGCCACTTTAGCTACCACTTCGTCTTAAGTCATTCTGAATAAAAAATTTTATGTTAATATTATTTTAAGTTTAAGAGAAAATTCAAGATATAGATAGAGGGCCTGGCGGGTATCTCTTTGGCTGACTGTACCTATAAAAAGCTAAGATCTGTTAAAAATAAGTAAATTACGAGAAAATCCGATTTTTTCTTGAAATCGCGTGCGGAGAGAGAGTTAAGTAATTTATTAAATGAACGGCTATAAAAGGAAATGGTTGGTGATTTATTTTTTACTCGTCTGCGCCAGAAGGAGGATTATGCTTTTCGAGAGTATGTATGTATGTACTCGTATAATTTATTTAAGCGATTTAAGCGTCATTCATTAGATTCGTCCTTATTTTGAGATTAAAAAGCAGTCAGGGTTTTTTTTTTATTTATTTTTATTAATGACTTGTTGCATGATTTATTACACGTTTCAAAGGTTAAGCCCCAAAGTAAGTTCGAGACTTGTTTTATGGGATACTAACTCAATTATACTATATTTTATAATAAATACTTAAATAGATAAACATCCAAGACCCAGGACAATTTAAAAAAAGGCCATTTTTCAACTTGCCCTGACCGGGGATCGAACCCGGGACCTCTGGGTGGCGGACTAGCATGGTATGATGGTGGCGGCGCGACGGGGGTTATAAGTAAAACACTTGCTTGGTGAGTGCTGGTTTCCCAACGACAGTGAACTCCTTTATTGTAGAATTTCCATAGCTTATATACTAGTTTCCCTGGAGCCGCTATACGTAGCGTATACGGAACATAACCTTGGTCTTTAAGATAAGAAAATAGAAATTAATTATTTATCGAGGTTGCGTGACGTAGGGCTTTGTCATAGGTTACGTAGAGAGATTAGGGCTATTACATACTGAAGCGTATTAGTGCTGGTATACACCACAATGGTGACCACTAAGCCACGGAGGTCGTCAAACTCATAAAGCCATTTGATACCGCACATGACATGATATGTTTTTATAAAAAACATTTCTTTTCTCTGTATCGCCGACGTCACTGATACTACCCGCCAGTTTCGTATACTTGTCATTCCATAGATTTGTATATAAGACATCATACTAAATGCAATAATGCACTAATACAAAATATACAGAAAATCGATTTCTAGACAACTTTTGAGCGAATTCCGACTATAAACACGTTCAAGATCATCGCATAAAAAGTTGCTCAGAAAAAAACGATACGTCTTAATAAGAATAACAAAAAGTATAATTACATTTCTGTCTTTTTTTTTAAATAGCTGAGATATGAGGTTTTTCATGTTCCGAATCCCCATATTTCCGCCTTTTTTAAATTTCAAAAAACTGGCTTAACAAATGAATTCTATATGATTACCGAACCTGCTCTCAAAATTTCATAAGAATCGGTTAAGAAATGCGACCTGTAGGCGAGAACAGACAAACAGACGGACAAAAGAATTTTCGGCCAGTCGAAACTGAGACGCTTCGCTCGCTCGGTCAAGAAATCACATTTGTTGTACGAAAGCCCCCACATTCTGTATTTAGTTTTTGTTGTTATAGCGGCAACAAAAATACATCATCTGCGAACATTTCAACTGTCGAGAAAAACCGATAAAATTACGTGAAAAACCGATTTGCTCTTGAGATCGCGTGCGGAGAAAGGGTTAAATAATTTATAAAATGAACTTTGGGCATGGCAGGAAATGGCTATAGATTTATTTTTTGCTTGATTTATTACGCATTTCAAGGGTTAAGCTGTTCTTATCGGTCGGCAGTATCCACGCGTAAGGGAAAATCACTCGGCCATATTGCCAGTCAAACGTAGTCCCTTGATTCCTCGTCGGAAAGTGCCAGAAGAGAAATGATTGAAAAAATATTTCTTTGGATATATTAGCATGTTTTTTTCATTATTTTATTATTAAAGGAGATACGAACCTCCATAAAACTGAAAAATTGATAAAATTTTTCACTATCATCCAACATCTAGAAAACATAATTATGACGAGATTATTATAAATAAGGAAAACATTCTTATGTTCCTTTTTTTTAAATGTAATCCCTGTGTTTCTACACAGCCAAATATTTTCTTAAATTTTTAAAGAAAAACCAAAATTAAATCGGAACTACGAAACGTTGATTTTCAGATTTTTCGTAGGTATTTTGGGTCCAGACTGCTGATGTTCTATCGCACAGCGCTACGCGAGAGCAATAGATTTCACAAAGCCCTATTTTTAATTCTCTCGACCGTAGTATTTCCACGCGCAGCGCAGGATGCACGACATAAGGGCCGTAACAGACGCGGCGCAAGTTGCGCCGCGTAACAGCTGGTGATGGGCGATGCATAAATACTCAATCAAACCATTTGAGTGTTTACTCAGTAGATTGAGTAAATACCTGATAAATATCCTTATTTATCCATTTGGTGAGTAAATTGATTTATATGAGTTGCGACACATATTTATGTTCATATTCATTATTTCATGTTTTCGTGACAATTTTGAAACTTAAATCTAGTATACACTTGCAATTCTTGTCAGAAAGTGTGTGCATACGCCATAATATGCTTAAAATGTAGGTAAACTTTATATGTGACGCTAAATTAAATGAAAATACCATACTAATCATACACTGAAAGTAGGCTTCTTTGACTAATTATCATTTTTTGGTGCGAGGTGTGCATAGACGTAATTTTTTGTTAAAAAAGTAAACAGACATCAAATGCGATGTCAATATATGAGCACGCTCTATTTACTCTATTTATTAAAGTGAATACTCAAATGGGTAGATTGAGTACTATCCACTGACCATCTCTAGCTGTTACGCGACGCAACTTGCGCCCCGTCTGTTGCGGCACTAACTTGCGTCGTTCATACGACTTCAAAATCGTTTAATAGTGTAAATCTATACAAACTATGATTCGCCTACTATCCGCGCAAAATGCGCAATACTTAAAACGATATTTTAGCCATTGTTGTGAAGCACAATACTTTTTGTTACCCCTATGAAAAAAATGTCATAAAATTTTTTGTTCCCTTTTTAAAGACGCAACTTTTTGGAACGAAGTTCCTTACGGCAGGCTTGGAGGAGATAGGGATTTTGCTGCGCGACCGAACTGAAAAAAATGTGATAGTAAAACCGTAAGGATGACCTCGTTAAATAAAACCGTTAAATGAGACGTGCGCAGGCGCGACAGTCGTATACAGCGAGTAGTGCATAATACCTTTGAGCACGATTTTTCTTTTGCAAATTGTGTCGATTCTACATTAGTCGAAGGAACTTCGTTCCTACCTGGTGTCCCACGACACCACATTTCTTTTTTGTCTGATTAACTTTTTATCCTATAAATTTTAAGTACCTGACTTCAGTGATGCAAAGACAGACTCGCGAGATATACAGCTTACAGAGCTACTAGTACTTATTTAATTAAATCAAAGAAAATTACCTATTAGCATTATAATACAAAACAAACATTGCTAGAGAGAGAGCATGAATAATCTGAAATTGGGGGCTTATTTTTTTTGGAACGAAGTTCCTTACGGCAGGCTTGGAGGAGATAGGGATTTTGCTGCGCGACCGAACTGAAAAAAATGTGATAGTAAAACCGTAAGGATGACCTCGTTAAATAAAACCGTTAAATGAGACGTGCGCAGGCGCGAATTGAGCACGATTTTTCTTTTGCAAATTGTGTCGATTCTACATTAGCTGAAGGAACTTCGTTCCTACCTGGTGTCCCACGACACCACATTTCTTTTTTTTTTTATCATGAAACATTTATCGTACAAGACAGTTTACTGAGCCAGTAATGATTATTGAATTGAATAAAAGCAAAAACCCTACTCTTAAAAGCATTCAATATGTAACAAAAACCCTGTCTGATCCTTAAAGGAACAACTTAGATCGTCAAAATGAACAACTTTTCCTCTGGGACCAATGCTTGAAACTCGAAAAAAAATCGACATTTTCTTACAAAAGTGTTCGGCCGGCACGGCAATTTTTATGAAAATGTCAATTTTTTTTCGAGTTTCGAGCATTAGTCCCTAGGAAAAATTGTTCGTATTGACGATCTGAGTTGCTCTTACAAGGATTGGACAAGGCTTTTGTTACATATTGTATAATAGAAACACAAATATTCTAGTCCCTCGTATGGCCCGGCCTCTTATTGGCTATAGAGAGCATGAATAAGAAATTCGGGGCTTATTTGTTTACCATGAAACATTTGTACAAGACACACCGAGCTACTATAGTGCTTATTGAATTGAATTAAGGGGCTACCTGAATTTATCGGGGTCCATTTGAATTAAATCATTTAAAAGGAAACGGAGATATCATTTAAAATGTTGTAATGACCAGGCTCTAGATAACCCTTTAAAATATTTCATGAACTACTGTTTACAGTTTAAAGTGAGAACGTAAAGCTTTTCTACGCACATACGCCAAAAGTGGCCGTTTTTGCAATTGTGCGTAAAAATGCTTCAGGTTCTCACTTTAAACTATAAACAGCAGTTTATAAAATAGTTTGAAGGGTTATCTAGAGCTTGATCAAGACAAAACTTTAAGTGATGTCTCTGTTTTCTTTCTTCTTGTCAAGTCAAAATGGTTCCAGTTTAGTTTCTAATTCAAATGACATTTGACCAGTATGTGGCCACGGTGATCCCTCTGTCGTTCCTCATTTAAATCCTTGATGTTACACGACGTAGGACAATTCGGACACGATAGAAGGTGGTCCATCGACTGAATGACACCGCAGTCGCATAGGACGTTATCAGCGTGACACCACCTAATTCGGTTTTCTCGACATCTTCCAACACCAGCCTGAAGTCTATTGAGAGACTTCCACACTGACCAGGGGAGGTATCTACCAGTTGGGAGATGCTCTGCAGGTGGTAGATTTGGCCCGGACGGTAGATATTTGTTTATCTATTGCGCAACTCTAGCATCAGAAGCTTCTGAGACTGGTATGTTTGACTGCCTCAGAAAACTGTCACGACTCTTGAGGCGTGCAGGTGCTGGAGTCTGTCCGTAGAGAGGTCTGTTTTCTTTCAAATGATTTATCTCAAATGGCGGCAGCACTGGACCCTGAAAAATTCATGTAGCCCCTTAAGCGAATATACTCGTATAGGCATAAATTACAGATACAAACATACAAAGATCATGAATAGGCTGAAATTAGGGGATTATTCGATTATCATGAAACATTTATTGAACAAGACTAATAGCATGGAGCTGTGGAATTCCGATGTGTTCAGAATATGTTCGGAGCAAAGGAAGGAAAGGAGGTGAACGATTAATGAATATAAATTATGTTGAAATGGGTGCTGAATTTCACGCAAGCGTTGCGAACGAATTATCAGATCAATAGAATCAATGAACCGCGACGTAGGCTTTGACACATTTTGAACGACATTCAAAAAGACATTATGATTAAGATTATGAAAGACCAGTGATCGTAGTTAGTAGATTGATCATCATGAACTGTCATAGAATATCCATGTTGTGATTTAATCACAACATTGATACGCCTCTTCAGTGCGGGATTTCATTTCGGCTTCCCTTCTCCCAATTTCCTTGGAGTCGGCGCAGTTTGTCCATCTCTTGCATCATTTTCTGTGTCTCTTGCTACGTTTTTTTCTCTTAAGCATGCCAAAGTTTTATTTCTTTTAAAAATCCAGTTACTTATAAAGTTGAACTGATGTTGAATTTGTGAAAAAAATATTGCTCATTATGGTATATTCTTCATCCTACCCTACATGTAACAATTCAGATAACCGGGAAAAAAACTTTTTAATTTTTAAATCCAGAAATCTCGAAGGCATGTCTATATTAATATATACGTTTCAGTTTATTTGTTTATTTTGACGACCGTTGTGGCGTAGTGGTCTCCATGCTAGTCCGCCACACAGAGGTTCCGGGTTCGATCGCCGGTCAGGGCAAGTTGAAAAATGGCCTTTTTCAAATTGTCCTGGGTCTTGGATGTATATCTATTTATGTATTTGTTTTAAAATATGTTATCGTTAAATTAGTATCCCATAACACAAGACTCGAACTTACTTTGGGCATATCTCAATCAGTGTAATTTGTCCCTATATATTTATATATTTATTTTAAAACAGATTGCTTTCGGGTAGAAAACAAACCTACTCCAATCACTGTTTATTATTCTTAGGCAAATAAAACATGTTATTTTTCATTAATTGTTGTCCTGCGTCCTCGTCTGCGTGGACTTTAGAAACACCGTCATTTTGGAAATTGGTATTATCAATAATTTTTCAAAACTAAAAACCCGCATCACTCCCGAATTACACAACCGATTTTGATAAAATGTCTATGGGACCACCTGACAAATACCCTTTCAGACAAAAAAGAATTTTCTAAATCGAATAATCGGTGAACATATATAAAATAATTGTCCAAGAGCGTGTCGAGCCACGTGCAGTGTAGGGTTCCGTAGTTACGAATGCCAACTTTGAGTCCATGCCAATAAAACTTCTAAAAACTAATTTTCTATTGAATTTGTGTGAAATTTTCCTTTTCCGAGTACATTTTATTACATTTTAATTTGTAAACCTTACTTAGTTTTGATGGTTTTCCTTTAAATGTCGTTATATTTACTATAGCTATATATATACCTATTGAGCAGAGGGGGGGGGCACTTGACTATAACAAAAATTTTCACTTTAAAACCATATATTTCATAAACGGATCCTTTAATCGAAAAATGGTGTTCACAAGCTCATAATATTTTCCTAAAGACCTATTCAACGATACCCCACATGATTGGTTAGTAGACAAAATTAAATTAACTTTTGACTTTAATTGTATCGGAATTATCCTAAAATATATTTTTTTTTTACCTATATCATACCTATACCAAATTACAGCTTTGTAGTACTCATACTCGCTAAGTAAAACCGCGGACGGACAGAGTACAGACAGACAGACAGACATGGCGAAACTATAAGGGTTCCTTATAGTTATAACGATAAACCTCCTCCTTCTTGAAAGTTGGTCAAAAGGTGTCAAACAAAGTAAGTACCTACTCTGCTACTTGACATAAATCGCACAAAGGTTCTCTTTGTGTAGAAGTTGATCGGAACTTAGTAAAGATAGTTCTGTAGTCAATCGGAAATAAGGTGATCAGTGTATTTTTCCTAACCAAATAGAATATGGTCACTTAACCAAGTATATTATAACTAAATAACTGGCCAAGTGCGAGTCGAACGTGCGCATATAGGGTTCCGTACCATTATCTATAAAAAATCGCGTTAGTTGTATGGGAGGCCCCCCTTAAGTATTTATTTTATTTTATTCCGTTCCGTTTTTATCCTTTGGGTACGGAACCCTAAAAATATAAACCAAACTTTACGAAAGCAAATGTGACTTTAGTTAATTAGTACTTCGCCTCGAACTATGAACTTCCATGAATAATAAATAAATAAATATATAGGGACAAATTACACTGATTGAGCTAGCCCCAAAGTTCTAAACTTGTGTTATGGGATACTAACTCAACATAGCAAATACATGTTATAAATAAACATCCAAGACCTAGGACAATTTGAAAAAGGCGTTTATCCAACTTGCCCTGACCGGGGACTGAACCCGGAACCTCAAGGTGGCGGACTAGTATGGTGACCACAAATAACAAGGCAACCCCTTGATCGTTTGGCTCATTGTCGAACTTAAAAATTCTATTAGTCATATCTACACGCCCACCAAATTTCATGAAGATCCGAGTAAAGATACTCGAGTTATCGTCACAATACAAATACATACAACTTTTACACAAAAATTACAACAACAAGAGATGGAGTGACGATGGAATAGGCCATTCTCGTTGGTCAAAATTAAATTAGTAAATAATATAATTTAAACAGTCTTCACTTTAGGAAACATGAAAACAGTGTTATTTTTTAAAAACTTACGTTTGATTTTTAATTCCATAAAACAGAATCGTACTTTTATTATCTGTATGTCACGTGATCAAAAACGTCGACCGCCATTTTGTTTTCATAAGTTACGTAAGACTAGCAAATACAAGCTGTAGGTAAACAGTGATTAATTGATATTTCTTTATTTGTAACTTCAGATGATATTTTTTAGATTTTAAAGAGGCATTGCACACGATTTAATCTAACTGTCCGATTTTTTTTTAAGTGGAAAGTGAAAATCGACACGGTAATTGTAGCAAAGTTCTATGCTTTTATTACTAATTTATCATTTGCTAAATGCAGAAATATTTAACAGAAATAAGAACCTTTATTCTATTTCATTTTAAAGATAGCTATTAAAAAATACACTTAATATTGTGCATTATCGATGAAAAGTTTACAACCTAGCATTTGTTATTGCTATTATGACGTCACCATGATGGTGGCTGTCGTTTCGGTGCGAGTATGTTTTGCGTAATTTTTAATAATTTAGCGTCATTATTGTAAGAAAAAAATACCAGTTTACTTAAAGTCAGTTTAAGAACATATTAAAATAGGTTTTAAAAAATCATAAAATTGCCTATTAGGACATATAAACGCCGGATTATTCAAGTACACTCTGAGGATTTCGCTTACTCGTTCAACAAAAATGTTGCTCGTTTTAAATGTTGTCTTGTTGTCAAACCCTAGATAACCCTTCAAATTATTTTATGAACTACTGTTTACATTTTAAAGTTAGAACGTAAATCTTTTCTTCGCACATTAGCGAAAACGGCCACGGTTGGCAAATGTGTGGAGAACAGCTTCACGTTCTCACTTTAAGGGGATACCTGAATTTTCCGGCGCATCGTCGCAAAATATCCCCTAGTCATCAAAAAATGTCCCTTTCGCAAAATGTCCTTTTCACAAAATGTCCTCTTGTAGTAAAATGTACCCTAGTAGCAAAATGTCCCCTTGTGGCAAAATATCCCTTTTACAACGCAAAAAATAAAATTTCATTTTATTTTTACAACGTGGAAGAGACATATCCGTAATAAATTAAACCGCAGGCTATACTAGATCACTATAGTGATATAGTGTATAATGAAACAAAAGTAAAAAAAAATCGGCAAATGTGTGCAGCTGCCCGGGCAACAGGTATGGGAAAGTCGTTTTTTTTTTGTTTTCTTTTTTACCGTTATTTTTATTTTGTTATATAATAGTTATCTAGATCTGAATCGTGGTTCGATTTATTACGGGTGTGTCCCTTCCACGTTGTAAAAAGAATATAAAATGTTGTGTAATCGAAAAGTTATGGTCTAATATATAAACAAGTTTATTTGCTAGGTAAATTAAAAAATACCGACTGAAAGCGTTAACACCTGATGACTTTTAAATGACTGAACCGATTTTCATCAAACATATTTAACCGGCGCAAGGGAAGTTGCTTTCACATAAAATAAGTTACTGTTTAGGGGTCGATATTAATGCAAGCAGAGCCGCAAAATATAGTTTCGTGATAATTGATTCAATAGTTACGGCGTGGAGGTGTAACAAACAAATAAACAACAAACAAACTCACTTTATAGTAATTTCATAGAAATAATGAAACTTTGGAAAAGGGACATTTTGCTACCAGGGGACATTTTGTGAAAGGGACGTTTTGCGCAAGGGACATTTTGCGAAAGAGACATTTTGCGAAAGGGACATTTTGCGACGATACCAGCTTTACTGTTTAAAGTGAGAAAGTAAATCTTTTCTTCACACATTAGCGAAAAAAGCCACTTTTGGCAAATGAGTTAAGAAAGCTTCACGTTCTCACTTTAAACTGTAAATAATAGTTTATAAAATAGTTCAAAGAGTTATCTAGTTCTTGGGCAAGACCAAATCTTAAATAATATCTCCGTTTCCTTATAATATGATTTATTTCAAATGGGGGCAGGACTAGACCTCAAAAAAATCAAGTACCTCATTAAAATTTTACAGTTACTTGCGTTTTATTTTCATCATTACAAAAACAATTCAACCTAACAATAAAATAGAACGCCACGCGACTTATGCGACAAATCTATAAATAATTTATTTCAAATGGGGGCAGCACTGGTCCCCAAAAATTCATGTAGTTGTATCTCTTTAAAAGTTTACAGTTACTTGAGTTTTATTTTCATCATTACAAAAACAATACAACCTAACAATAAAATAGAACGCCACGCGACTAACGCGACAAATCAAACTATAAACCCAAATCGTTTTCAACAAAATAAACAACAGATCGCGTTGTAATGTCTACTAAACAACGCAAATTGAGGCTATCAAAATCAAATTTGGACCCATTTTACGGCATTCATGGACAGCAAACACCTTAAATTCGAAATAACAACGCGATAAAAGAAATTTGTTCTGATAAAGATCTTGTTTTGATTGCATATTTACGATTTATACTTACTTACCTTAGGTTATTTATGCGTAAAAATAATACTACGGGTTGTTAATACGACTCTTCTTTTTTTGTTGCTGCTCTGGGTAAAAAGAAAAAACATAGAATGTAACAGCTACTTTTCTTAAAATCGTGATTAATTTCAATTTAATCGTAATTATTTTGATTACGATTATTTCAATCGTAATTAGTTGTAATCGTGATTATTTTTAATCATGATTAAAGCTAATTAATTGAATAAAATTTAAATTGATTAGTGCCAACACTAGCAAGTTTTTTTTTTACTGTTAACACTCTTCTGAAAGGAGGAGGCTATCGATTCGTCGCATATTTTATGTATGTTCGTTCACCTATTATTCTAAGACGCCTAGACCGATTTGAAAAATTCTTATTTTTTTTTCTTTGAAACGGTATAAATGTTTGGGGGTGAAGTCGGTTTTTAGTTTTGAAAAAGTATTTTATTAGCAGCTGTACCATGCTTGACCTATACTAAGTTTATACTTAGTATAGGTCAAGCATCTTCCTCCAAGGCATAGGCCTTGGAGGAAGGCATAAAAGTAGCAACGTATAGGAAGAACTAAATTCGATATTTGAGTCAACGAAATTATAAGAAGACTATTTTGATTCTTTTTTTTTTCTACCTTCTCGCCCGCAGCATCAGCCTTTATACCTAATGTTATCAATATGTCCTTTGGGTCTTGCGGCTCTGAGTTCAGTCTGCCCCATTAGGGCACTTACTAGATCTCGTTCAAACCAATTTTCGGTGGAATAACATAATATGCTGATGAAGTAACGTATATAGTTTTATATTAAACTAGCAGCCAGCCCCGGCTTCGCACGGGTCTTTAACAAAAATTTCCAAAATTGACTCGCCTCGAGTACCCCAGTCACAGAAGTAATATAAGTATTATATACAGAATGGAAACTCTTAGGGTCAACGCAGTATGCGTCCCCATTCCCGTCTCCGCACCTCTCCCCCGCTCGCCTTGTTGCATGTGTTGGGGGGCGAACACACACACTGTAGTGTGCACGGATGTATAGTTTCGTTTTTAGTAGAAGCAGGCATAAATGACACTCCGCTTCTATAAATTGCCATACCTTTGCCCCAGTGGCGCCTACATCGCATCGCATATCACGGTGCTGCCTAGCTAGCCGAGCGGGGTGAGCGACGACCACGTGACTTCTTTACTTACATTTTTAATTACTTTTTACTTACATTATCGTGATATATTTCGAATGGAATACCCGTATAAAAAGATAAAAAAAATTATATAAAGGTATTAAAGCAGTCTTGGATATAAAGTTATTTATTTGGAAAAGAATCAATCAATCAAGGTACAAATAAAGAGACTTTTATAGCGGCGACATATCAATGAAATTTTTTAAATAAAATAGCACTTATTGTGACATAACCATAATAGTAAAACATATGCTATCGGGGCACTTTTTGTAGATAATGATGTGTTCTACAAAGTTTTGTACATTATTTTGTTCTATCATCAATATTCAACTCTTAAGTCATTTTTTATACGTTGGACTACATTATTGGAGTTTAAGTAAAGATCTCTAATTTTTGAAAATACTATATAACCTATGTCACTCGGGGATAGTGTAGCTCTCCAATGGTGAAAGAATTTTTAAAATTGGTCCAGTATTTTCGGAGCCTATTCGATGCAAACAAACAATCAAATCTTTCCTCTTAATATTAGTACTAATAATATTCGTTTAGATAATTTTCAAAGTATAATCTATAATCATCTATCCCAAAAAAAATACATACACAAGAAATGTGTTGTTTATTCAGGTTAATCAAATTCTTTGTTTCTTTTCAGGTGGAGAAATGGAGGAGCTGAACCTCACGGCCGTGGTCAACAGCTCGCTCCTCCGCATGCGTGACGTCACAACGACGGACGCCACCGTAGTTGCCGTCCGCAACGCAACCGTAACCAACAACGCGTACGAGTGGCGTTTCATCCTGCCTCCGTACATCCTGATATTCCTGCTATCGATATCGGGAAACTGCCTCGTGATCGCAACACTAACCAGCAACAGACGCATGCGCACAGTCACTAATGTTTATTTGTTGAATTTGGTGAGTCGTTTTTCGGTTTATTTTTACGTAAGCATAGTGTAAAAAGCGGCCAAGTGCGAGTCGGACACGCCCATGAAGGGTTCCGTAGCAGCAAGTAACATAATATAAAAGTTCTTGTAGTTCGTTGTAACTTTGATCGATGTTTTAATAAACGTATGAAAACAACTACTTACTAGATCTCGTTCAAACCAATTTTCGGTGGAAGTATGCATATATCATTCTCTTATTTTAGAAGTTACAGGTGGCGGAGACACAAAAAATGATGTTAGGAACTTTAATATCATTTTTAAAGACCTATCCAAAGATACCCCACAAGTATGGGTTTGACGAAAAAAATAAATTGAGTTTCAGTTCCAAGTATGAGAAGGTATATTGGATAACCCCCAACATTTATTGTTTTTTTTTTTTCTATTTCTGTGTAAAAATCTTAATGCGGTTCACAGAATACATCTACTTACCAAGTTTCAATAGCATAGTTCTTATAGTTTCGGGAAAAAGTGGCTGTGACATACGGACGGACACACAGACAGACAGACATGACGAATCCATAACGATTCCGTTTTTTTACCATTTGGCTACGGAACCCTAAAAACGGGCCCCTATTACTAAGATTCCGCCATGTTAGCTAGACAGTTGAAATTTTCACAGATAATGTATTTCTGTTGCCGCTATAACAACAAATACTAAAAAAAGAATAAAATAAATATTTAAGTGCCACCCATACAACAAACGTGATTTTTAAAAGATTATGCTGCGGACAGAGTTGGGCGTAGTTAACTACTATTGTGTTGTTTGATTACAAATTACAATTACATGTAGTTAACTACAAGTAGTTGAAATTACATTAAATTTAACTACAACAATTGCAACTACTGTAGTTGTAATTTGTAATTGTAATTAAGTAGTTATAACTACAAATTACAATAAGAATTTATTACCGCGGGCGTGTATTAAAGGTGTTATATTTCGAAATTGTAAGTGTAAAAAGTTGTAAGCAAGAAACGAAAATTTATAAGTAAGTAAATCTTTGTAAAATATGTAGTTTCAAAAAGTAGTTTGTAATTGTGATTACAACTACTTTTTGTAGTTTATTGTTCAACTACTTTTTCAATTACTTTTTGTAATTATGTAGTTGCGATTACTAACTACAAAATGTAATTGTAGTTAGTAATTAGTAGTTTAATTACATTTTACCCAACTCTGGGTACGGAGCCCTTGGTGCTCCTCCAAAAACTCAAGTGTTAGATTTAAAAATCGTGACATTAAACAAAAACTATGCCGGCTATTAGCTTTGTTAATAAGAGTTACGAGATAAAATAAAAATGCATGCTACTTAAATGTTAAATTACATGTTTAAAGAGTCATCCGTGGTTCAACATATTTCATGATATACTTACTGTTAAAATAAAAGATTCGCATAGATTCCATGACAAGTGTTTTAAGTTACAACCTTTTACCAAAGACATTTTTTTTTACCTTCATCATTCGTTCAGAATGCATTCACAATAACCGGTCACTTAGTGTTGCCAATAAAATATCTGTCGGTCCGTAAGAACTTGCCACTGATAACCAACCGTACAAACGTACCCACCGTACCATTAGACATACCACTTATTTTTTATTAATTTGGCACCACTAATGACAACTGACGGACAGCAAATAAGAATCACGGTTTGTAAACTACTGTTTACAAACCGTGATTCCCAACAGATTTAAAGAGTTTCAAATAGGAGTAAATGCATTGCATTAAAAGTAATACCTAATATTACGTATTTGTTATGCACAAGCTTTAAATGAAATTGCTTTATTTGTTAAATAAATTAATTTTGTCCGTAATTATTCAAGAATAAAATAAATATGGGTAAAATACCTGTACTTATTTCATCAATATTTATTTAATAATGCAGTAAAAAAATTCTCGGTCTATGATTTAAGACGAAATGGTAGCTAAAGTGGCGCCCTCATTTGAAATAAATTCCTTAAAACTAAATATGGTGATAATTAAAAATTTGATTTGTATCACTGTCTAGAAAGACCTTAAAACTATTTTATGAATAACCTTTTAAATTATTACTAAATAGTCCGTCTAGTTTTAAAACGGGTTTTCGCCAAAAGTGGCCACTTTTGGCAAAAACCCGTTTTAAAACTAGACGGACTACCAATATTATTTTCAAAGGTTATTCATAAAATAGTTTAAAGGTCTTTCTAGACAGTGATACAAATCAAATTTTTAATTATCACCATATTTAGTTTTAAACAATTTATTTCAAATGAGGGCGCCGCTTTAGCTACCACTTCGTCTTAATGACATTATGAATGTTATTCGTAAAACCTGTTATTTTTCCGGCTAATGTTTATACTGTTAGCATTGGACTTGTTTACATATTTAGTAAAATACGCTACAAATTGCTTCCGCTTGGACTGCTGCGGAAGGATATATTTTTTTTAACAAATCACAATGATTATGCTAGCTCCAAACTAAGTAGAAACTTGGATTCATCGTCAGCTCTCAACGACCCAATGCTGTACATAACCCTCCCTTTGTCTGCGCCTTTGAATTATGGGAAATTAATTCCATTTTTACATATTATGTGTTTATTCTAAATATAGGGACATGCCTGTAATAAATCGAACCACAGGCTATACTAGATCACTATACTCGTAGTATAATGAAATTAAAATAAAAGCCGAAACACAAAAAAAAGGGCATTTTCCATACAAAAATGTGCAGCCGCCCGGGCAATTTTTATGGGAATGTCGCAATTTTTTTGGTCGTTTGGTTGTTATTTTAATTTAATTATGCTATAGTGATCTAGTATAGCCCGTATTTCGATTTTACGTTATATAATAAACTCATCATATGTAAAAATAAGTTAAAAATTTACGAACAAACTTTTACATTTTTTAAGTTTTGTTTTGTATTTTTGTGTCTTTTTTAAACTATTATTGTAAGGCATAACTACTTATCGAGGCACACAATAAACCCAAACTCGATGGTATTCCGTCGTTTTATTACTGAGTTCCATCAACCATCAACCATCTTCCATCTCCGTGAACCCTAGACATCGTGTACAATAAAGTGCTTGTCAAGACGAATCAAACAAGTCCTGCTCAATGAGGTTATGTTGTTTTATAACTGAGTTCTGACAAATATCTTCCGGCTCCATCATTAGAACAGCTCATTGACTCCATAATATTGTATTGACATCTGACTTACACAAGTATGCAAAATTTCAGCTCAATCGGCTGAAGATAACTGGTTGAAAATTGAGTTGCAAGATTTGACCTAAACATACATTCATAGTAACATACAAGATACATTGCAAGTTAAACAAAAGCTTGTACAAACTTTGTCTGATCCAACGGATCAGACAAAGTTTGTACAAGCTTTTGTGTGCCTTTAGCCAATTCAAATGTTGGGATCCCTATAAATAAATTTCAGGATGCTCTACAGAACTTAACAGCCATTTAGATCTCAATCCTTTTGTTAGATATTAAACTTGGCTTCCATTTTCACATTTGTGGTTTTTGTGGGATATAAAATACTTTGAAGAATAATTATTGTGAGTGCGTTAGAGTCGTTTTTAGATGTTGATGTTTACCTGTTACAGGTAAAATAGCTAAAGCAATATTCTTTCATTAACAAAAATTCAGAGAATATCTTACGCCATGATGCACGTTTCATCTCGGTACGGGCGGGGATTTACAAAACAGTGAAAGCTCAGATGTTAGCTCGTGTGGATTTGCGGCCTCCATAGTAAAAGTAAGCTTAGGGCGTAAGAAAACCTACTTTTTCCACGAGAGAATCGCAAGGAGTAGACATAAATCAAAACATCAACTCGCCAAGATGATATCGCCGTGTGGAGATTGGTTCATAGAGTTAGTATAAATTAAGGAGTGACGGAAATATCGCCGCAATTTCATAGCACACATATCAAATCAACTCGTGAACGACTCGGCACCGTATCGCCTTTCGCCTCGCTGTCAACCAGGTGTCCGCATCCCTAACGTAAACACGTTATCTGTAGATCAAGCACGTTGGCTCGCCGACCGCTTATTGATGCCTAAGCGACGCCGCGCTTAAGGCTCGCTGACCGCTTGTTGATACCTAAGTGTCATCGACCACTCGCGTGCTCATTAAAGCCTAGGCGAGGTCCCGCTTACTGTCGCCTAGGTAACTCCGTGCTTACAGTTCGCCGACCGCTGATAAAAGCCTATGCGAGGTCCCGTTTATGGCTCGCCGACCGCTTTTTGATGCCTAAGCGACGCCGCGCTTAAGGCTCGCTGACCGCTTGTTGATACCTAAGTGTCACCGACCACTCGCGTGCTCATTAAAGCCTAGGCGAGGTCCCGCTTACTGTCGCCTAGGTAACTCCGTGCTTACAGCTCGCCGACCGCTCATAAAAGCCTATGCGAGGTCCCGTTTATGGCTCGCCGACCGCTTTTTGATGCCTAAGCGACGCCGCGCTTAAGGCTCGCTGACCGCTTGTTGATACCTAAGTGTCACCGACCACTCGCGTGCTCATTAAAGCCTAGGCGAGGTCCCGCTTACTGTCGCCTAGGTAACTCCGTGCTTACAGCTCGCCGACCGCTCATAAAAGCCTATGCGAGGTCCCGTTTATGGCTCACCGACCGCTTTTTGACGCCTAGGGGACGCCGCGCTTACGGCTTGCCGACCGCTCGTTGACCCCAAGCATTTTGACGAACAAGCGCGACAACAACAAAACTGCATCGCGGTTCGGGATGTTGTTATTCGCTACTTTCCAATAACTCAAATCAGATACTTTTTTCTAAACGAGAACTTTTTTTAACTAAGATTTATTTGTAACTAGCTGATGCCCGCGACTTCGTTCGCGTGGACTTTATGACTCCGGCGTATTAATATAAATAACAACTAATGAGAGAGAAAGAGAGAGAAAGATAGAGAGAGATAAGAAAGCACTTGTAACAGTGGTAGGAGTTAAAAGTCAATATTATTTTAATTCTTTCCTTCGGGAGCCAATATGAAAAGAGCCGAAGTGTTACTAACCCTGGAGAAAGCCACATTAAGTTGGCTATGCGAAAAACCAGTCCTTAGATCGACATCAGCAGCTTTAAGCCTCTAAAACTGTGACTTATTTTCATAGCAAAGCAAGTAAACACATGGAACTGTGTATTTTCAAAAGGAAAATTGTTGGGGATGAGTGGCATACGCGGAATAAATACAGTTTCACTGGCACCACTCACAGTAAACTTGAAGTGTCTCAGCAGACTATGCCGAAGTTTAGCGGCTAAAGTTCAGTGTCTAAAGTTCGGTGGGGATGACACACTAAATAAGCTGAAGTTCAGCCGCTGAAGTTCGGTGGAAACGCCGGACAGTAGTGATGTGCCAATGTGAGAATTTAATCTTCCGTCTTTGGCGCGTCTGCAGCGAACGGAAACGGGAGCGGAAGAGGGAACGAAAGTGGAAGAGGGAACGGGAGCGGAAGCGGGAGCGTAAGCGGGAGCGGGAGCGGAAGCGGCAACGGCGGCGGCAGCGGCGGCGGCGGCGTCGGCGGAAGCGGCGGCGACAGTGGCGGCGGCGGCGGCAGCGGCGGTGGCAGCGGCGGCGGGAGCGGCGGCGGGAGCGGCGGCGGGAGCGGCGGCGGGAGCGGCGGCGGGAGCGGCGGCGGCGGCGGCGGCAGCGGCGGCGGCGGGAGCGGCGGCGGCAGTGGCGGCGGCGGCGGCATCGGCGGTGGCGGCGGAAGCGGCGGCGACAGTTGGGGCGGCGGCGTCAGTGGCGGTGGCAGCGGCGGCGGGAGCGGCGGCGGCAGTGGCGGCGGCGGCGGCAGCGGCGGTGGCGGCGGCGGCAGCAGCGGCGGTGGTGGTGGCGGCGGAAGCGGCGGTGGCGGCGGCGGCGGCGGCGGCGGCGGCGGCGGTGAAAGTGGCGGCGGCGTCGGCGGAAGCGGCGACGACAGTGGTGGCGGCGGCGGCAGTGGCGGCGGCGGCAGCAGCGGCGGCGGCGGCGGTGGCGGCGGAGGCGAAAGCGGCGGCGGCGGCGTCGGCGGAAGCGGCGGCGACAGTGGCGGCGGCGGCGGTGGCGTCGGCGGAAGCGGCGGCGGCAGTGGCGGCGGCGGCAGCGGCGGCGGCGGCAGCGGCAGCAGCGGCGGTGGGAGCGGCGGCGGCGGAGGCGTCGGCGGAAGCGGCGGCGGCGGCGTCGGCGGAAGCGGCGGCGGCAGTGGCGGCGGCGGTGGCGGCGGGTACGGGTACGGGTACGGGTACGGGTACGGGTACGGGTACGGGTACGGGTACGGGTACGGGTACGGGTACGGGTACGGGTACGGGTACGGGCACAGGCACGGGCACGGGCACGGGCACGGGCACGGGCACGGGCACGGGCACGGGCACGGGTACGGGTACGGGTACGGGTACGGGTACGGGTACGGGTACGGGTACGGGTACGGGTACGGGTACGGGTACGGGTACGGGTACGGGTAAGGGTACGGGTATGGGTACGGGTACGGGTCCGATTCAGGCAAAAGCATCGGAAGTTCGGCATTATGTGTTGCTAGATGCATATAACATTGCAGGCATGCATTGGCTGAAATTCAGCCGCTGAACTTCGGCATACAGTGCTGAGACACTAAGTTGGGTTCCGTTACACAGTTTCGGCGGAGTCAAATTTCGCATCAGCATTATTGGCCCTCCGACATTAAGACTTATTTTGTGAGCCGAGAGTCCATTTGCTGCAAGTGAATTAAGAAACTCAACTGGATAATTGGTGGCGTCGTCAGAAATTAACAATAATTTGCGTCATAAGTTCTTTATTAATTGATTTGTAGTGTAAATTTTTTGGTGTCAATATGGCGCGTTCACATAACCAAGAATTTTTCTGGTGTGTTATGCTCTGAAGGTCCGCAAATACTAAACTTATAAGTTCTTCTTCGGACGAAACAACTTTTTTTTTTAAATTTAATATACACACACATTTTTTTTACTCTTTTATTATAGTATACATTTAGTATGTTTTTGTTCAGCGGCAACAAAAAAACATCATCTATAAAAATTTCAACTGTCTAGCTATAATGGTTCACTGCCTGGTGACAGACAGACAGACAGACAAACAGTCGGACGGTCTAAGTAATAGGGTCCCGTTTCTACCCATTTTGGTAAGGAACCCTAAAAATCGATTAAAATAAGTATTTATGGGGGGCTCCCATATTACAAACGTGATTTTTCATAGATTATGGTACTGAACCCTTCGCGCGCGTCCGACTCGCGCTTGGCCAGTTGTATTATAACTCAACAAAAAGTTCTCATCAGACTTAACAACTTTTGTTAAGGCGGCATTTTAATATTTCTTATAGTTTAGCTGGACCATTATAGTTCTGCATCATGTGTTCCATTTTCCAAAATCAATTATAGCCTATATGTTGCCCAGGCTTCACAGCTATATAACAAAAAAAGTTTCATTCGAATCCGTCCAGTATTTCCGGAGATTAGCGTGTACAAACAGACAAACAGACAAACAGACAAACAGACAGACATTTTTTTTATTTTCTTACTCTATTACTATATCTCCATCGCACCAAATATTTTTTTTTGAAAATTTTTTGAATGTACAGGCACATTTTTTTTACTCTTTTATTATAGTATAGATATAGACTGGGCAGGACACCTGGCTCGAAGGAACGATGGCAGGTGGAGTAAGGCCGTCACCGAGTGGTATCCCAGAAATGGGAAACGTAGCGTAGGACGTCCGGCAGCTAAGTGGGTCGACGATATCAGGCAGATTGCTGGAAGAAACTGGTTTGCGATGGCAAGGGATAGAATAATATGTCGCCGATGGAAGGAGGCTTATGCCCAGCAGTGGGTCCCTGAAAGCTGAAGATGATGATGATGATAGATTAATGACGACATAGTTTCTTGGAGTCAAATCACGCTCTTAATATCAGTTTTTCTGCAATTATAAATCTGAAATCACGCTGAAAATGGATATGATCAGTGACAAATGACATTATTTTGTGCCGTTTTATTTTCTTAACAGTACCAAATAATTTATTTTTGATGCAGAAAAGTACACAATTGTTAATGCAGAGCCAACTGGGAATGCAGTTTGTAGAACGAGATGTTTGTGCTTAGATTTTAGCCGCCTCTTACGACATCCACAGGAAGAGTTTGAGGTGGTTCTATTCTAGGCTAGAAGCCATAAGGCCATAGGCATGTTACTTTATTGTTACATAATGCAAAGCTCTATTTCTGTACTCACACAATTTTATACAAGAATTCGACATGGTGAGGCCTTCCATCATATTTTTTTAACGATGCCATATTTTCCTTCACAGGCGATATCGGATTTCTTGCTTGGGGTGTTCTGCCTCCCATTCACGCTTGTGGGCCAGATATACAGGCGCTTTCTGTTTGGAGGGCTACTCTGCAAGCTCATACCATTCCTACAAGGTAAGTTTTTTGTTTGTAATAACTTCTACGAAAACACTTAGGTGATTAATGAATGAAAATCTCTTTATAACATCAATACAATGAAAAACATAAAAAGAAAGTTTTTCATTTGAAAATTTTGAAAATACATACCTGTTACTGATGAAATAACTAAAAGAATATAAAAAACGAGCTAGTCTAATTTGAGCCCGTTGCTAGACCAAAATTATAACAGGTTTTTTGCCTAGCAACGGGGTTGCCAGATCTGTCGCCAACATCCTACCCCCCTGGTAGAGCCAGAAAACCTCATTCTACGGCGACAAATCCAGCTTCACCAATTTACGCGCAGGACGGCGAAGCACCTCTGCGCCCGTGCGCACGTCCGCTACCCGCACAACGCCATCCCTTCCTGGGAATACCCTCACGACCCTGCCGCGCGGCCAGACCGTACGAGGCATGTTACTATCGACGATCATCACGAAATCGCCTGGCTGTAGATTTTTATGTTCGAATGAACCGGGGCCTCTTGGCAAAAGGTCGGGAAGGTACTCCTTTACCCAGCGGGCCCAAAAATGATCGGCCAGTCGAAGCGCCTTCTTATAATTCTGCCGGCTGATAAGGTCCGTGTCCGTAGCTTCTGGTGAAGGTAAAGTAGAGCTCGACCCCAAAATAAAATGGTTCGGCGTCAGGGCGGGCTCATCATCGTGCGCTACAGGCACGTTTGTAAGGGGCCTGGAATTTATTATCAACTCGGCCTCAGCCAAGAGCGTGCTCAGCACTTCTTCTTTTGGTACTCTTTCCTTGAGAGTGACTGAGAGGGCACGCTTGACACTCCGGACCAGGCGTTCCCATGCGCCTCCCATGAATGGCAATGCAGGCGGAATGAAGTGCCAATCTATTTCGTGGGAAGCGGCAAAATCTTGAATTTGTGTATGATCAATAATTGCCAATGCCTCTCTCAATAGCCTACTCGCGCCGACAAAGGCCGTGCCATTGTCAGAGAATATCTTTTTGGGGCATCCGCGGCGTGCTATAAGGCGACGTAGAGCCATAATGGCGCTGTCTGCGGTGAGATTCCCAACTATCTCCAAGTGAACACCTCTGGTCACCTGTGAAGAGAGCCACATATCTCTTTTCACGAGTCCTCTTCACTGTTACTTCTAACGGGCCGAAGTAATCTAATCCGAAAGAAAATGGACGATTATGGTGTCGGAGCCTCTCTTCTGATAAGTCGCCCATGGATGGAATCATAGTTTTTGTCCTCCTGATGCGACGAGCCTGGCACCTTGCAGCGATCTTGCGTACGGTTGGTCTGAGGTGCAGTATTACATATTTTTGGCGAAGCGTGTTCACAACCGTCTCATTATTGCCGTGCATGGCCCAAGAATGGTAATGAGCGATCATAAGTTGTATAGTAGAGTGTCGGCCATCGAGAATGACTGGTTCTATGCTCTCTGGTGTCACCTCTGGGGCCGAGCTTATTCTGCCTTGTGCTTTTATTAGACCGTCGTTACTAATCCTTGGGGACAGCTTGAACAGACGGCTCTTCTTCGTTAGAGCTTTGTTCTGACCGAGACATGCAAGTTCTTCTGGAAAGCTTTGCTGCTGAGACTTCTTGAGCAAATAGGTAGTGGCATCTTTGATGTCGCGTGTGAGTAACGGACGGATACGGAGAGCGCGCCGTGCTATCGCGTAGCAAGTGAACGTATTGCAAACAGCGTGCGGTTACACGTAGTAGCCGCCGCCAGTCGGAAAACCGATCTGCAGACAATGAGATAAGGTGAATATATGCCAAATGGCCTTCATGACGCTTAAGCTCTAAGTCATTCTTGATAACTACAAAGCCAGGTGAAGCAGAAGGCGGCTTCATCTCACTTAAACCCAATGAGGTATTATTACCTGATGGTTCAGTGGGCCATTGAGAAAGAGGTTCTATCAGAAAAGAAGGTCCAGAGAACCATCTTGAGGACATATCAAAGGAATTATTAAAGCGCGTGGCGTCGTCAGCAATATTTAGTTTCGTAAATACGTAACGCCAGTCTTCGGCACTAGTTAATTCCCGATGGGCTACAAACGTTTTAAGCAAACGAACGTTTGTACGTAACCATTTCAACACGGTGATGCTATCTGTCCAAAGAAAAAGCTTTGAATGCTTGCGTGTGTGGGCCTCAGTGATATATGCAGCAAAGCGTGATGCCATGAGAGCGGCCTGCAACTCGAGTCTAGGAATAGAGACCGGTTTCATGGGTGCAAGCCGGGCTTTGCCACCTATAAGACTGAGCAACACGCCGCCGTCAGAGCAACAAAAACGCCAGTAGGCAACGCAAGCGTATGCTGTCTCGCTTGCATCGCCAAAAACATGGAGCTCAACTGACTCGACATGATGACCACGCAAATAGTGGCGAGGAATAGAGACTTCTTTAACTTTTGAAAGCTCTACGAACCAAATGTTCCATTCTGCTATTATTGAAGGAGGCAACTCTTGATCCCAATTGATACCCAACTTCCAGGATTTTTGGAAAATTGCCCTGCCTTTAACGACTATTGGCGTCAAGAGCCCTAATGGATCATAAATTTTCATCAAATAAGCAAGAGTGGAACGTTTCGTTAGCTTTGACGGTAAGTCTCCCAGAGATGAGCGTGCAAAGGAGAGCGTGTCAGCGGTGACGTCCCAAGTTACGCCTAAAATACGGACGTTTGTTGAGGCAGCGTTGGACGCGCGCAGATCTGGAAGTATGCTAGACAGAGCTTCGGGTCGGTTTGACACCCAAGATCTCATTTCCAAACATGCTTTGGAATGGATTTCAACAATGTCTGAAGCTATTTGAGCAGCTTCTGCGACCGTGTCAAAACTGCCTAAATAATCGTCCATGTAATGGTCCTTCATGATGGCATCCGCGGCGGCAGGTGAAAGCGCCCTGTGTTCCTCAGCATTCCGATTCTTTAAGTAGTTGGCGGTAGTTGGACTAGAAGTAGCACCGAAAATCATTGACTTCATCCGGTATTCCTGGACGGGGCGTGATGAATCGTCTCGCCAAAAAAACCTTTGAGCGTCACGATCTTCGAGCCTTATTTAGTCTGAGGGAACATTTCGCGTATGTCACCATTGAGTGCCACTGCTCTTTCTCTGAATCGCATTAAAATCGCTAAAAGAGGCTGTAGCAGATCTGGGCCTGGTAACAAAAGCGAATTTAGGCTTACCCCTGATGATGCTGCCGCTGCATCGAAAACCACACGAAGCTTACTCTTCTGGGGGTGTATGACTCCGAAATGGGGCAGGTACCAAACTATGCTGTTGCTATTTGGTAGTCTCGTGCAAAGCTCCGCGTAACCTTTTTGGATAGTTGAACAAATGTTCTCCCTATAAGCATCAGCATAAGTTTTGTCCTTACTCATTTTTCTCTCTAGGCAAAAATGTTACTGATGAAATAACTTTATTGAATTAAGTAAGTAATTGAGAAATATAAAAAACGAGCTAGTCTAATTTGAGCCCGTTGCTAAACCAAAATTATAACAGGTTTTTTGCCTAGCAACGGGGTTGCCAGATCTGTCGCCAACATCACCCTTAGTATACGTACAATGGGCAGTCTTACCGCTTAGAGCGATCTCTTCCAGACAACCAGTGGATGGGGAGGAATGTAGGTACGACAGGATTAACGTCAGGAATAATTAGATACAACTACTACATTCTATACTTTAAACGAGCAATTGTTGTAAATGAAGATCTTGGAAACGGCTCCAACGATTTTGATGAAACTCAGTATTCAAGGAGTAACGAGGCTAAAACATGATTTTCATAAAAAAGTAACCGAGCAAAGCTCGTTCGCCCAGCTAGTATTAGTAAATTGACAAGGGCGGACGTATCCCATGATGTAATTATATTCCAGTCAACCGACGAATAATGAGACAGAACAATTTACAAGTAGGGACTTTAATAACAGGTTTTCATTACACCCACAGTTGACCCAGAGTTTATATGTGCCTTCCGAAACACGGAATCATCTTTCATTTCGGATAATCCACGATCTCCGTATCACAAAGCAAACGTCAATGGAAATCTCATGGATTTTTCTCCTCTGTGGTTAAATAGACAGACCTACTTAAATTATAATATTATACCTTCCTACTTTGTTGCTAGGTGACTTTAATGTATTGTCAATCTTGTCGAAGGAACACACGCGCCTGTGTCGCCGCCAACATATCATGTTGTGACTATGTTATATTAAATGCTTATTTGAAGTACCTACTTCAAAATTTCTAATTCATTGCTAATGTGACGTAGGATGCTTAGAGCTGTACCTACCTAGGTCGTCACATTAGCAATGAATAACAGGCGAAGTGCGAGTGCAGACTCGTGCACGAAGAAAGAAATCACTTTTAGCGATAAGACCGCACGTTGTACATTTAAGGCTGAACTAGTCGCGGGCTCGAACTCAAAGGTGGGCGCGGCCTAAAAGCATGCTGTCTCACCTAACATTGTGTTCGGGCGAAGCAGTGAGGTGAAATGCACGATAATTCATGCTAAAGCCATGCCAGCGCGTAAGAATATACCTTAAGTCCTTTGGGAAAAGGGGTTTTATGCAAAAACTACTGCATTCATCAATTACAAATTAAGTTTATTAAAATAAAGCTGTGTCGGTATGGACTTTGTTTTACGCTGAAAGTTGCAAAAAAAAAACGAATCTTTCAGTTCTTATAACTTTAAATGGATTTTCATTTTACTATATTGTCCTCCCAGCCCAACTAAATCTTTATTTTTAGTATTTGTTGCTATAGCAGCAACAGAAACACATCATTGAAAAAAATTTAACTGTCTAACTATCTCGGTTCATGAGGTTAAGCCTGGTGACAGACAGACAGACATCTGTCTGTCGGCTTCGGCTTCAACTTTGAGCCTCGGCTTCGACTTTGACTTTAGCTTTGATATGATCACTGCACTACACAACCAACCTTCCGTGACTAATTCAGAATAAGAAATTTATGACAAACATACCATTTCATGCATTGCCTAACAATTATTCAAGCATTGTATACATTGGCTAGAAAATGTACACATTGCCTAGGCATTGTATAAAATGCTTTAATTCAGCACATTGCCGGTAACATAAATTAATACACGACCTGCTTGTTTAAGTTATATAGGACACATGTATAATGCAGATGCAACCTCCTGAATGTACTCCTAGCCTGGCGATGCATATGCCACTAAGCTAACAGCTCTGACTCTAAGCAAACGCTGTGGCAAACAGTACTAAACTAACATAAGGGTATTTACGCCAAAGTAACATGTTAAGGTGGTTTGGGCATGTAGAAAGGATGGATGAAAACATGTTAACAAAAAATATTTATAAGGCAAATGTGAAAGGAACAGTAGGGAAGGGTCGGCCTCGGCGAACATTCTGCGACCAGATTGCAGACGTTCTGAAAAAAGGAGAGGTAAAAAGTACCCGTAACCGAAGGGCATGTATGAAGAGATTGATGAGTATAGATGAAGCGAAAGAGGTTTGTCAGGATCGTAGCAAGTGGAGGTCCATAGTCTCTGCCTACCCCTGTGGGAAATAGGCGTGATATTATGTATGTACGCCAAAGTAACCCCTTCAAAGCGTACGTTTTTTATACAAGCATTTTAATATTATGCTGCATCGCAGGCGTGTTCTATGCTGGTCTGTAATGAAAAGTACCAAGTTTTCTCCTAGCGCAGGTCGTAAAAGCTGATCTAGGGAATGGCTAAGAATAAGAATCACATCAATAGGCCAACGGTTAGCAAACCATCACTATTTTGATTCCATTATTAGGGTTCCTTACAAAATCGTAAAAAATGGGACCTCATTACTAAGACTCCACTGTCCGTCCGTCCGTCTGTCAGTCACCAGGCTGCATCTCATGAACCGTGACAGCAAAACAATTGAAACTTTTACAAAAAATACTAAAAACAGAATAAAATAAGTATGTTCATCTCATCTACATACTCGACATACGATGTTTTCATCCCAAAACATTTGGAGCTGACGTTACTGTTGATTCTCTCGGGACTAAAAAGTGAAAAAGAAAATCTCTTGAGATTAAAAACAATTTGAAAACTGAACACGAGTTTAATCTATGTCATATCAAATAATATAATGTTGGCAGTCCAGCTAAAAAAGAAGAATTTAGCTTAAGACAATCATTATCATTGGCACAGGCGTCGTAGTTTTTTTTAAATTTGTAATATATAATACTTTCGTTAACATGGATGAATGTAGGTTAACATTTTTATGTTCTTCGCTTCGGAAAAAACACAAGTATAATTGAAAAAGCGCAATTTTTGTCTTTAAATTAAAGTAATTACAGAAGTTTTAGGTTGTATTGCAGTGACATTATGACAATTTTGATACTTTTTCGTAAGTTCAAGCCGATAGTGAATATCCAGTTTACTTATAAAAATAAATAAGGGCCACGCAAATAAGTTATAAGTGAACATTTTATCAGAAGTTGGTGGCGTTGGTGCTCTTCAAAAAATATCTATAAGTTGTTATTGAATGAAAACGACACCAAATAAAGGTTGTTATCTGTCGGTTGAACTCTAATTTATGTTTTATGGTAATTTTGTAGGTTCTACTTTTACTTTATATCAAATTTTACTGAAAAGTAGAGTGTGCTACTCGGGTACGGTAATAATTTATCTCTTATTAGAATCACCCGCTACGCTCGTGATTCATCTGTGAAATCCTTCGTTTCTAACTGGATTCAAAGTTGCACCCTTGACTTCAGAATATCAGCCTTTGTCCCTTGTAGCACAATCTACTATAAACTAGGGCTGCCATAAAAAAAACGTGTTTTTTATAGATAATGGTACGGAACCCTTCGTACGCGAGTCTCGAACTTGTCCGGTTATTTCATCATCACGTCTACCCTTACAGTGTTTTTGGGGCTCTGCCTTTCCGTTAGGAATAGAGAAGTGTAAGTGTATCCTAGGGTGGATCGTTGTTCTTGGGTTGGTGGCCACAAGGAGCATAAAATATATCAGGCTTCTTCTAGCCTTCGAATGTCATCTTTATCATCTTTAGAAGAATGGAATAGCTCGGTGGCCCGATCGGAGTACGCATTGCAAGCGCTTGCCCAAGTTAAGCAACCTTGGGCGTGGTCCGCACTTGGATAGGTGACCACAAGTGGCATAAACTATTCTCGAGCATCTCCATGTAACGAAAAGGGGGTATCAATTCGAAAGGGAGTAAACGTTCTAATCAATGTGAACAACTTTTACTATAGGACCATCCCTGAAATCGCTGAATGAAAATCTCCAGCGCCATACAAAATTAACGTGCCAAAATGTATGGAGTCACAGATTTTTTAAATAATAATGTAACAAAATAGCATTTCTTATAGATATAGCCGTACCAAATACCCACAATATTCAATCCACCATATCACAGAAACTAACAAAATACCAGGAACTAGCAATAGAGTTAAAGCATCAATGGCATGTAGAAACTGTCCACATTATCCCAATAGTAATTTCTTCTACTGGTGTGATACCCAAAAGTATACATCAATGCCTTAACATTCTAGAAATCCCCAATAACATATAACATACCTTACAAAAAGCTGTTATTCTGAATACATGCCGCCTAACTCGTAAATTTCTTACTACTTCATCGGTCTCCTCATCTTTTAATACCTTAACTTAAACCATATTTATGCTTTGGCTACGGCCCGTATAAATAGGAAAAATCCCCTTTTTAAAAAAAAAGGAGAAATAATTAATACATAATAATAATAATAATAATAATAATATAAGCCCCTTATGGTTTTGTCTCGCTCTTAACCCGCTATCAAATTTACTAAATGATCAGAATGCCGGATACTGCCTTAAGTATGAAAACTCACAAACCTTAATTTCTCACCTAATTTACATGGACGACCTAAAAATTTATGGAAGAACAGATAAAGAGATGCAAAAATTAGTAAAAACTACAGCAGAATTTAGTCAAGATATTCGAATGGAGTTTGGACTTGAAAAATGCAAAACCCTTCATATTATTAAAGGAAAAATACAAGCTGGAGACTACACTGTAAACGACAATGAAATCATATCTGCCTTGGAGCCTAACGAGTTATACAAATATCTAGGATATCATCAACAAAAAGGGTTAGACCATACTGATATTAAACAAAGGTTAACTAAAGAATTTAAACGTAGAACTACTAACATTTGTAATACACAACTCACAAGCAAAAAACTAATAAAAGCGGTTAACACATATGCTGTACCGATTCTAACCTACTCTTTTGGTATTATTAAATGGACCAAGACCGATATGATTAACATTGAGCGAAACGTTAGGTCTATTTTCACAAGACATAATTACTTGCATCCCAAATCCGCCATAGAGAGGTTTACTATTTCAAGACCGAATGGTGGTAGAGGGATGATTAATATACAGTCGCTATGGCAAAAACAAATTAATGACTTAAAACAATTCTTTTACAGGAAAGCCCAAAATAGTAGTATACATAAAGCAATAGCCCAAAATGACAACAATTGCACACCACTCAATTTAGCGGATCCATTTAACCCACCAAATTATAACTATAATGAACAAGAAAAAAATAAAATAGAAGACTGGAAAAAGAAAGTCCTACACGGCCGACACCCGCACGATTTGGAACAACCTCATATTGATGCCGAAGCTTCAAATAAGTGGCTGAAAATAGGACCTCTTTTCCCAGAAACCGAAGGTTTTATGATCGCAATCCAGGATCAGGTTATCAACACAAGAAACTACAGAAAACACATATTAAAAGATCCATCTATCACCAATGATAAATGCCGCAAATGCCATACACAATCCGAAACTATACAACACATAACTGGTGCTTGTTCCACACTCACACAAACAGACTATACTTACAGACACAATCAGATAGCTAATATAATACACCAGGCTCTTGCAATCAAATACTCACTCATACAAGATTCTAACACTCCATACTATAAATACACACCGACTACCATTTTAGAAAACCAAACCCATAAAATCTATTACGACCGTGCTATACTAACCGACCGGACAATACACTACAATAGACCGGATATCACTGTACAGGACAAACACAACAAAATAACATACCTAATAGACATTGCCGTTCCTAATAGTCATAATATTACTAAAACTATCACAGAGAAAATAAGTAAATATACAGAGCTACAGGACGAAATTCAGAGAATATGGAAACAAAATAAAGTTTACATTGTGCCAATTGTGCTATCGACCACAGGAATAATACCTAAACACCTTCACCATAGCTTAAAACTATTAGATCTGAACCCAAATATTTACATTAATCTTCAGAAAGCCGCCATCCTCAACACTTGCCGTACAGTAAGAAAGTTCATGCAGATAGAAGAGACCAACCTTCCACCCCAAACTGATTCTTCAAGCAACCAAGCTTTACCTTAAAATAATATTTTAATATTTACTTGGTCCCAACCCGTAAATATTAAAAAGTATACCGGCAAAAAGCTGAGAAAAAAGAAACATACGAAAATAATAATAATAATAACCGCAGGGCAGCTTGTGGCGAGCTGTTGGTGAGTAACGACACCACGGACCCGAGTGCTCCAGGGAGCCGGTCAGGGCCCTCGTCCCCGACGTGTCTTCATCGGTCGGGGTGGAGACCCAAGAGGGCTCGCAGGGCTCTCAGCTCTGCATTGCCTTAATTGGCCGTACAGAGAGGAGTCGTTAGAGCTGTTGCTCCAGGGGTGGAAGTGTTAAAGGGCATAACGCCGCGAGTAACTTCGGAGAAAGCGCAGCACACCTCTCGACACCCCTGAGTCGCCTGCATCGGTGTTGCTTCTTTGCTGGCAACTATTGTCGGCGCGTTTGAGGGGCCCATCTAGTAGGCGGCAAGCCACCACCTGCCTACAATAGTCAGTAATCATGATTATGGCAGGTGACGTTCCTATTGCAATATCCTAGCATTAGTCCATCCCAATCTCATTCCATAATCCATAGACCTTTCCCTTTTTCTTACAATAGATCTTTCTCCTGCCGAAACCTATTCAAGGGTTCACCTTTCATAGGTATATTCAGGAATGGGTTTTGGCGGGAGCGCCACATTACATCAACTTCTCCAAAGGGCCTCTACGTGTTGGATCTGTATCCCCACGCAAGCCTCTCAAAGGACCGGGGTGAAAAGACCCGTGAATCTAAAGGAGATACATCATAATAAATGTATTTATTTCCTCCAAAAAAATAGTAAAAATTTTATATAACAAATATATACGAAAAAAACTTAATCAATCAATAAATGTGTTTGCGGAGGACTGATGCTAGGTTTCCAAAGAACCTGTAATTACGGGTCACCAGGACTCGCTACATATCTGCATAACCTGTATTTAATTCTCCTTATACTACAAATCTACGTACAAAAATAAATAAAAGATTAACCTTAATATAAGTCAAAGTGTTTGCGGAGGACTAGTGCCCATGCTAGGTTTCCGAGGAACCTGTAATTACGGGTCACCAGGACTCGCTACATATCTGCATAACCTGTATTTAATTCTTCTTATACTACAAACCTACGTACAAAATTAATAAAAGATTACCCTTAATATAAGTCTACTTAAAGTGTTTGCAGAGGACTAGTGCCCATGCTAGGTTTCCGAGGAACCTGTAATTACGGGTCACCAGGACTCGGTATCTACATATTAATAGTTATTGCTAAAAATATTTTTTTGCGGTTTCAGGGATTGTTCTATAGTAAAAGTTGTTCACATTGATTAGTATGTTATTTCGGGTTGATACCTTCTTTTCGTAACGCGTTGTGTGGTAGTCGTCTGGTCATAACAAAGCCTTTTGGTAAAAAATCTGACAATAGTGTTGGCCACTACATCATTATCATCATCACCAGGTCTTTATTTTCCACTGAAGGAGCACGACCCTCTCTAGTTTACTAGAGCCATTTAAGCTGCCAGACTACTACACTCTCCACGCTGGCGCGTTATAAGCTGGTGGCCACTTACAATAAAAACCAATAAACCGATGGCAGTCGCCAAGTTAATTTGGTTTAAGATCTTTATTTATTCTCATAAAGAAATACTACATTTCACTTACTGAGAATAACAATTCTTATACAATAAAGTACTTACAAAATTTTGAAAATGAAATGATCCTCTGTGAGCATACACGACATTAATTAACATTGTTAAAATACACTACGCACTTAACACAAACACTTGCAAAATTTTGGTTATAAATGTTTTGTTTGTTAACATTGTCTAAATAGGATACGCACAAACATAAAAAGATTATTAATTATCATTCGGGTATTTTAACAATTCTCGTCTTTCGACAGAGCGACTTAGTTAATCACGGTGATTTTCTACTAGTTTTAGAGCCGAAGGCCACTTCATAGGGATCGTTAGTAATACCTAATTAGCTAGTCAAAATAGAAATTAGAAAACAAAAACATGTTGACTGAAACTAGAAAGTAAAATTGTGAGATCAATTAGTAACACCGGCGCCTAGCAGCTTTGGACGGGCGTAACTACGTGGTCTCGATCGAAAATCATTTTCGCAACTTTTTTATCTTATGTCATACACAAATTTGGATTACGTATATGGATAGAGGAATTTATTTATCATACGACATTTTTTTTTCCAAAACCAATGAAAAGTCAGCGTGTATGTCAGATGCCAAATAAACGACAAGTTTTTTTCTAGGCAAATTATAAAACCGCCAACTTTCAAAAACGCCATCTAGTGATGAGTAGCGGAACTACTCCAATTGATATCCGTAGCGGCATCTATTATTTGCTAATTTAAACGCTTGAAAGTCAGGGAAAACCCTGGCTTTCAAGCGTTAACCCCGAATCGCTTTTAAACAGCTGAACTGATTTTAATTAAACATAACTCAAAATACATAAACAAGTCTTGAGCTTACTTTGAGGCTAGCTTAATCTGTGTGATTTGTCCGTATATATTTATTTATTATTTATAATAAGCCAAAACCACCGCAATGGAACTTGCTTTCACGTAAAAAAACCGCATCGAAGTCGATCCTTCCGTTTGAGAGCTACGATGCACAGACAGACACACAGACAAGCAGACAGACATTAGTGGTAAACTTATTTATTGGTTATAAAAGAAAATGAGAAACAACATTTATAAATACCTATTAATAGAGACTACACTATGGATTCTTTGTAAAGAATTCTAAGTAGGTAAGAATTCTTTTTATAGAATTCCTAGTAAAGTGAAAAATAGAAAAGGAAAACGTGTAGCGAATACGATCAAACAGGAAATGATAAAATTGTACCTTCTGACGAGAATTCAAGTGCGACAAGGACTCAATTAACTCGAGAGGGTTTGAATATCACAATTACCTTTATACAGGAGCTCCATTGGAAATGGTTTTTTTTTTCTTTTTATCTTCAGAATTATACGACGTAGTACGGAAAGGGGGTATTAACCCGAAAGAGAGTAAACATAAAAGTGAACAACTTTTACTATATTTACTATTATATTCCAGGGGACAATATTATTATACAGTACGAAGGATTTTTAATGAAAAAAATAATAATTTATTCCGAGACAAATAAAAAGGTGTAATTGGACCAATGAGGGGATAAACGGGTTTTTAAATACATTTATGGATATTTTTACGCAATGCTTCAAAAAGAAAAAAATAAGGTATACTATACAAAAATAAATAAAATGTCATGCACTACAAAAGGAATAAAAGTTGGAAGTAAAACAAAGCGATTTTTGTGTAATTTTATGATTGCTATGAGTCTGTTCAAAGATATAAATTAAAATATATAAGAATCTACTGAAGAGTAATTAAAATGGCTAAAAAAATGCAGTTAATTTAGAAATAGAAAGGGGGAAAAATCTGAACAAGGGCATATGGAAAATAGCAAATAGATATAGACAGAAAGCAAGCAAAAATAGACATAATAAAATAACTCTTAAAATCAACAATAAAAATGTTAATAATCAACAGGAAGTATCAGATGCGTTATGTAGTCATTTAACTTAGAAAATATGATCAGATCAACTTAACTTGCAGTAAAGAGAGGAGTCCCTCAAGGATCTATTTTAGGACCTATTCTTTTTCTTATATTCACAAATGACCTGGTATCATATATTAAAAATCTCCACCTTGATACAAAACTAGTCTTATTTGCGAACGACACAAATGCGGTAATATCTGATGATAATATCATTAATCTAAATTTTAAAATCAGTAAATTTCTTAGTGCATTCAATGAGTGGTTAAGTGCCAATAATTTAAAATTGAATTATAAAAAAAAAAAAGTTATTCTTTTCAAATCGACATCACGAAATTCTGAAACACTTGACATCAAATTAAATGGAAATAAGGTTGACATAGTAAATAATACAAAATTTTTAGGTATTTTTAGGTGGAAGAAAGAGCTAGAAGCATTGGACGATTCTATTTCGTCGGCTTGTTATGCTATAAGAAGTCTCCGAAATGAAATTTCTACAAACAATTTAAACAAAGTATATCACGCTTTAGTAGAATCCAAATTACGGTATAGCATCAAACTGTAGGGAAAAAGTTACCTTTATAATTTATAATCAAAGTAAAGTTGACCATCTTGGGCTTTTAGGCATCAGCGTTACGGCCAAACTCAACTTCGGCCAACAGATAGAGTCGATGGCACTGACTGCTTCCAGGAAGTTGGGCGTCATTTCTAGGGTCTGGCGGTACTTCAGCCCTGAACGACTACTTAATCTTTATACAGCCTAGGTTCGCTCCTGCATGGAGTACTGCAGTCACTTGTGGAATGGCTCCGCTAAATACCAACTTGAGGCACTAGACTCTGTTGACCGAAGAGCCCGCAGGCTTATAAACAGCGATGAGCTTTCGAATAGAAAATTGCAGTCCCTAGAGCATCGTCGCAAAGTAGCCTGCTTATTTGTTTTCTATAGGATACATTTTGGAGAGTGTTCGAAGGCTCTTTTTGATCTCGTGAAACCCTCACCATTTCTCTATCGGACTACGAGGCGCGGACAGGGGTTTCACCCCTTTGTCGTTGAAATACCTAAGTCTCGAACTAAACGCTTCGACAATTTCTTTTTGGTTCGAGTAGCTAAGGTGTGGAATGAACTTCCTGCGTCTATATTTCCAGAGAAGTACAGCCCCGGGACATTCAAAAGTAGATTGAATGGGTATCTTTTGGATAGGCATGCTTCATCCTAGTCTTCATCGTCGCTTACCATCAGGTGAGATTGAGGACAAATGCCTAAACCAATATATTGTAAAAAAAAAAAGAACCTTCGCTATTCAAAAAAGATCTATACGCGCTATGGTAGATATTCCGCCTTGGGAATCGTGTGAAGAGCACTACGTTAAATTAGGTATTTTAACTGTTTCGTGTTTGTACCTGTTTGTCCTACTGACTGATTTCAAGAAACAATTGCCTACGATAGAGACAAATAAAGAGAAACAGTCACGCGAAGAAACTCGGAGAATGGATCTCAAGCATGATACCATTCCGTAGTTGGAAATAATGAAACACAGTGCTCAGTACCAAGCGTATAGGGCTTACAACAAATTGCCTTAAGCCTTTTAAAAAGAAACTTAAAACATATCTGTTGGACAAAGCCTGTTACTCCCTTGACGAATTTTTTAAGTGACGCTTTAAAATTTTACGCCTCTAAATATAACTACCAAATAGAAGTCTTAAAAATTACAGGAAAAATTCAAACTAAAAACGAAATTAAATCTAAATTAAAACTAAAGTATAAACTTAACTAAAAACTAAATTAAATTATAATTTTATTTTATATGTTGACCATGTTAAGTTAACCATTTTTCGTTTTTCGTTTTTTTTTTTTTCTTTTTTCTTTTTTCTTTCTTCTTTCTTTTTTTTTGACATTGCTTAAAGTATATAGTTAAGATTATTAAATTAAACATAGACAAAGTAGATGTAATTAATGAGTATTATAATAATTTTAGTTTTAAGTAATTCCAACACAGTGTTAAATGGAAATAAATGAAAATGACTATGGGACCATACTTGAAATCGCAATAAAATCTTCAGTTCCATTTTGACAAGGTAGGTATTTTATTTTGTACTAGCTTATGCCTTTTCATACAAACTTTCATCCCCTATTTTATCCCCTTGGGGGTAGAATTGATCAAAATCCTTTCTTAGCGGATGCTTACGTCATAACATCTACCCGCATGCCAAATTTCAGCCCGATCCGTCCAGTGGTTTGGGCTGTGCGTTGATAGATCACTATGTCAGTCAGTCAGTCACCTTTGAATTATATATATTTAGAAGATAGAAGATAGAAGATGGAGCTTGATTTTCAGGAATGGTCCCGTACTAAAAGTTGCTCACATTGATTAATACATTAAGGGTTGGATCTCACTTGTCAACTCGGAGCAGCAATTTTCTATACTGTCTACACACACACTTTCTATACTGACTACAGCACTTTACTATCCTTTTTAACCGACTTCCAAAAAAGGAGGAGGGTGTCTATTCGTCGCGATCCTTTATTTTTTTTAATGTAGTTCCCCGATTATTCAAAGAAGCCTGGACCGATTTAAAAAATTCTTTTTTTTGTTTGAAAGGGTGTACTTTCCAGGTGGTACCATGGAAATTTTATCAAAATCGGTTGTGTAGTTTGGAGATGAAGTCGATTTTTAGTTTTGAAAAAATATCTATCACTAGCAAGCACGGCCGGTGCTTTAGCAGCAAAGTGCTGATCCGTGACAAGCGAGACCCAACCCTTAACAGCCGATGAGTTGACATCTGTGACGTTATGACATGTGTGATGACATCTGTGATGACATCATCCTTTAAGTGCAATATTTGATATTTATCTCATGTGCCCAGCGCCTTCCCGTATATTATCTCATTCTTTCGTGAGAACACGAATCGAAGTGTGCGTAGCACAGTCTCCTTTAAACTCTCAATTCCTGTTCATAGTACTCATTTCTATTCTAATTCTTTCTCAGTTCAGGCAGTAAAACTTTGGAATGCTTTGCCACTGGATATTCGTAAAGTGCAATCATTGAAAAAATTCAAAGATTTGGTGACGTCTCATTACCTTTCTCTAGCTCTAACTAATATCTCTTTACTTCTTTTCTTTTTACTGGCTACTTTCATTTACTTTTTTTTTAAATGTTCGTACAAATTGAATGGTTTATGTATTTCTATTACTTTATTGTTCATTTATTTGTTATAGTATGTACTCCTATTATTTATTGATATACTTATATTCTTCTACACTGTAATACTCTAACTGCGCCAACTCCCCCACATCTTTTATAGTTTTCTTTACCCAAAGGTTGGCTGGAAGAAATCGCTTTAGTGATAAGCCCGCCTTTGTACCTACTAGATTTTAAATGTACTTTTTATTATTGTCATACTTAGTTGGTGTAATAAAGAAATTTTATCTTATCTTATCTTATATAAATCGGCCAAACGGATTTTGTATGGTGGATGATTTTTTTTATCAAATTTTAACACATATTTTACACTCTGTTGTATAATTGCATATTCTCGTAGTAATACCTACTCGTATAGTTATATGCATGTTTGTTTAGGTCAAATTTTGTAACTCAATTTGGAACCGGTTAGCATCACCCGATTGAGCTAAAATTTTAAAACAACATAACCCCACTGAAGAGGGTTTGATTTGTCTTGACGAGCACTTTATGTCTAGGTGTCGATGTCTAGGTGTCAGGTCAGGGAGACGGAAGGTGGTCGATGGAACTCAGTAATAAATAAATAATATATATATATATATATATATATATATATATATATATGGGGACAAATAACACTGATTGAGCTAGCCCCAAAGTAAGTTCAAGACTTGTGTTATGGGATACTAACGATACTATATTTTATGACCAATACATACATAGATAAACATCCAGGACCCAGGACAATTTGAGAAAGGCCATTTTCCAACTTGCCCTGGCCGGGGATCGAACCCGGGACCTCTGGGTGGCGGACAAACATGGTGACCAATACGCCACGGAGGTCGTCAATAAATGACGCAATACCATCGAGTTTGAGCTTATTACTTTTATGTTAATCAGTACTTTGGCCTCACAATACTTAATAACAACTTTCTAATAATTTGACGACCTCTGTGACGTAGTAGTCACTATGCTAGTCTGCCACCCAGAGGTTCCGGGTTCGATCCCCGTTCAGGACAAGTTGTAAAATGGCCTGTAACTATTCCTTGAAAATTGGCGGTAATAGCTTACTCTAGAACCGACCTCTTATTCTTGGATAAGTAATAGGTAAACCGCAAAAACGAGTATGTTGCCATTTATTATTTTATTAAATTTTAAAATAGTTTGCTCGAATCTTCCCTAAGAAATCTTTTCACATAACAACCTTTATTTTTGTTCGCAGCGGTGTCCGTATCAGTGGACGTCTGGACGCTGGTGGCTATATCTCTGGAGAGGTACTTCGCGATCTGCCGGCCACTGAAATCTAGGAAGTGGCAGACGCAGTGCCACGCGTACAAGATGATAGCAGTGGTGTGGGTGCTGTCCGTCGCTCTGAACTGGCCCATCTTGATCGTCTCCAAACTTCAGCCTATGAGGGGAGACGGTAAATTATGAAGCTTATTTCGTTGTCGATCTACAAATTTTAACAACAATAACAGATCATTATTAAAACATAAAAACTTTATTGCACCTAATAATAAACATAAATTACACATAATTTTAAACACAGTGGAACAAATGTTGGACTTATCCCAGAAGGGACCTCTGCCAGTCGACCAGGAGCACAAAGGACAGTAATATATATTACTAGCTTTTGCCCACGGCTTTGCTCGCGTAGGGGTGTAATTTATCAAAATCCTTTCTTAGGGGATGCCTACGTCATAGTAGCTTTATGCATGCAAAGTCTCAGCCCGATCGGTTTAAAATTGGCAATGTTTAATACAAACTTTCATCCCTTATTTTATCCCCTTAGGGGTAGAATTGATCAAAATCCTTTCTTAGCGGATGCCTACGTCATAACATCCACCTGCATGGCAAATTTCAGCCCGATCCGTCCAGTGGTTTGGGCTGTGCGTTTATAGATTCAGTCTCTCAGTCACTATGTCAGTCAGTCAGTCACCTTTGAGTTATATATATTTAGATTAGGAAAGCAGAACTATGTACAGAAGTACGAAATACAAAAGGTAAAAATCAAGGGGGTACCTAAAAAATTGATGTTATTTATGTGACTGTATCGTCTAATGTTGATAATGAAAAATTCTGAATTAAATATATATTTTAATTGATTATATACCCGAACACCTGGTCAAGTTCAAAACATATTAGCTTATAATTTTGTAGATAGAAAATAAATCCAAAGTTCCCTCTCCTTTTTCTTTATGTGACTAGGGCACATAAATGACGCATGTTTGACCATCGAATATTCGTTTAAAACAACGGCCACTGGTTTTTCTAAAGCCCTATCAAAATAATTTAGCTGCGGCGGAAGCCATCAAGAGGCGCAAATATTCAGCTCTAGGTGAGCCTTATATATTTGCGCCTTTCGCCGTGGAGACTTTAGGGCCTTGGGGTGTGGAGGCGCGTCAAATTTTTAAAGAAATCTCCACACGCCTGATCGACGTTTCTGAGGACCTAAGAGCTGGTGCGCATTTTGGCCAGAGATTAAGTCTGGCCATACAACGAGGCAATGCTGCCAGTCTCTTAGGCACCCTGCCTTGCGACCGTAGCGACCTGGGGTCTATTTTTTATATAATATAATGTTTTATTTTTAATTAAATACATTTTAATTTATAGGTAGGTTATTTTGTTTTTAGTTTAATTATTTATTTTATGTAGGTATTGTGCTGTGTATAATTTATTCTGGAATAAATGAGTTGTTTTTAATAAATATATTTATAATTTATTCATATTCGGCCTCTAATGATAAAATGCCATTATTAACCCAACCCACGGAATAATTTTGCCCAAGCTCACTAATATCTCCCTACCTCTGTCTTTACTGTGCGAAACCCATAAACTGGTGTATTTCGAAAGCATCGCCCTGTCGGTCATTCAATGTTGACGAGTTTGGACGTGTGTTCGATTTTGTCAGTGGCGAATTACGATTTTTACGAAAGATTTCCATAGGCACAATGCTATCTTTAATTTCGCCGATTACGAATTAGCAATATTAGCGCCGCGGTCTGTTTTGTTATGGCAACTGAGTGCATCCGTGCGGCCCCAGGATCGAATCCCAACATATAGTCCTTCAATTTTATATTTTTTTGTTATGTAGGTATCTATTATTATTATGTGAATTTACACAATAATAGTTTTCTATACGATAGCTATATACTAAGTAAGATAGGTATATTTTTACACTACAGTTCATACTACATAACGAATACACATATAAATATCCATCATTACCATCCGAGTGTTTTCCCTGTTACGTCCTCAGCGGTAACGCTTCAGAACCCAGGGTCCGATTATTAAGGTGATTTGACGGGGTTACTGGTTTTTAAACAGAGCGACTGCCGACTGACCTCCGCAGCCCATAGAGTAGACCAGAACCAATCCTTGGAAAGATCTGAGCAGTTTAGTTAAGTTACACCTTTACGTGCCTTCGAAAACACGGAATCATCTTTCTTTTCGAATCATCAGGTGATTCAAGCCTACGATATCCTAAGACTGAAAAGAACTTTTTCAAAGTGTGCTTCACAATGGGATTTGAACCCACGACCTTCGGATCACAAGGCAATCGCCTCGACCACTAGACCATGGAGGCAGTCCTAGATAAATTAACAAGATATAAGTTTTTTATTGATCTAAGTAACAAAGAATAGAGTGCATTGTTGTTCGATATTGATCAAGTTTAAACCTTAGCTCAGGGAGAGCTGTTAATCAGTTCACGAAGAAGTTTTTATTGGAAATTAATGGGTTTTCTCTATACGAAGCTACTGAACCCCAAAGGCTTTTGTTCAAACTTTTCCGTTTGGTAAGTTCAACTCGGCTCCAAAACGTTCTAGGTCAAATGTAAACTATTTAATAAACCATCCGTCAAAGTCGTGTAGCTTTTGGCTTAGGGCGTGTTCGGACGACATGCGCACGCCAAACCCATACCTAGCGCTCTTTGAAATTTGTTGCGTATAATTTGAGTCCTATCACACATTAATACAACTCAAATTGCTGACTGAAGTCAATACGCGCACGCCTCGCCTGCGCCACGCGCTCGCCTTGCTTCTGCCTAGCGTCCGCATGGCGCTCGCCCCGATTAGACTTCGGTAAACGCAATTTACTCAAACACATATTCTCTTTGTCCCCATCGTTGGTGTCCATTAATAGGGAGGGGACAGCGAGAAATCAATAAAATAATTAAAATTACTTCGCGTTGTCTCCATACGTCCACGTTATATTGAAACAACACAAATTTAATAAAATTATTAAAATTACTGCTCGTTATCCCCATTGCGGTAAAATTTTAAGTGAGATTAACTTAAAAATTTATACTATTATGAATCATTATAATGATTTCATGTCCTGATAAGTGATAACTATGTACTGTAGTTAAAATCTGTTAGATACAACATATCTTTCCTTTTGTCTTAGTCCAGCTGCGCTATATTACCCCTGTGTAAAAAAAATAGACAACGATAGGTGAAATTTTAACTTTCATTATTGATTGTCCCCATTGTCTTAATGTACCATTTTACAGAAATTTTATGATGTACGCGTTTTCCCCATGATAGGGACAACGAGAATATACACGGACTCAAATTATATGCAACAAATTCAAACCACGCTTGTGTTGCGCTAGGCATGGGCTGGCATGCGCGTGTCGTCAGGACTACTCCATCTCTTCCTTTGGATGTCGTGGTATAATAATTACATACTCGAGCTAAATAAAATCTTGCATCTCACAAATGGACAAACATTACAGAATTAATGTTTCACTAGCTGGACGACCGGTTACTTTTTATATGAAAATCATTTGTTTAACCTTGTCACTTCCTAGATACATCATCATCTACTATGAAGTGCTCGTCATAAGCAAATCAAACCAGTTCAAACTCGTGTTATGTTGTTATTATACTGAGTTTCGTCGAATATCTCCCGGTTCCATCATCAGAACAGCATTTTAACTTTACAATATTGTAATGTCATCTGACTTACTTCGTTTCAGCCGCATAACGTCTACTGCTGGACATAGGCCTCTCCCAAGGATTTCCAAAATAACCAATCAAAAGCGGTCTGTATCCAGTGCTTTCCAGCGACCTTGGTCAGGTCATCTGACCACCTTGTGGGTAGTGTCCTACGCTTCCCTTGCCAGTACGCGGTCGCTATTCGGGAACCTTTTCGCCCCATCGGCCATCGGTTCGTCGCCCAATGTGTCCCGCCCACTGCCACTTCAACGAGCTAATCCGCTGGGCTGTGTCAATGACTTTAGTTCTTCTATGAATTTCTTCATTTCTAATTTGAGAGAGAAATACCAAGCATAGCCTTCGCCACGCAAGTTAAATAAAAGCTTGTAATAAAATAAATTAAAATAATTGGCCATGTGCGTGTCGGGCCACGCGCAGTGTAGGATTCCGTAGTTACGAATGTCAACTTTGAGTTCATGCCACTAAAAACGTCTAAAAACTAATTTTCTATTGAATTTGTATGAAATTTTCCTTTTCCGAGTACATTTTATTAGTTGATCGCCTATAACTTTTTAATATGTAAACCTTACTTAGCACTGATAGTTTTCCTTTAAATTTCGTTATATTTACTATAGCTGTTAATTTTTTTCACGTGTCCATATCTAACCGTTTAGCAGATAGAGCACTAAATTACAAATTCTAACATAAATTTTCAGTCTAAAACCAAATATTTTAGTAACGGATCCCTAAATCGATAAACGGTGTTTGCAAGCTCATAATATTTTTAAAAGACCTATTCAATGATATACCACATGATTGGTTAGTCGACAAAATAAAATTGACTTTTGACTTTACTTGTATGGGAGCTACCATAAAAATTTTTTTTTCTATATTTTGCTTTACCACTTTTTTCGCATAATTAATATACATATCTATACCAAATTACAGCTTTCTAGTACTTATAGTTGCTGAGTGAAACCGCGGACGGACAGACAGACAAACAGACAAACATGGCGAAACTATAAGGGTTTACTACGGAACCTTAAAAATTGCCTCAAAGCCTCGGCATTATTGTGTTCTGATTCCTGTTCGAGAGACTATTTTCCTTTCAAGTTGTGAAAGCTTTTAACAATGTCTAAGTTGTATTAAATCAATATAAGGGAGTCGCCGTGGCCAAACATTGGTCACGTTTATTCTCGGGGTAGCCTTTCAACTCGAGAATAAGAACTATTAAGTCTTTCAAGAAACCAGTCTTTGTTATTGACTTTGAAAAAACTCAGTAGTCCCAAAAAATCCAATCTAAATTTATGTTTATTTCAACGGCTTGTAAATAAATTTTAATTATTTTTCAAAAGTTGTAAATTGATATGTGTTATAAAAAGCTGTCCCGTTTTACTTTTCATACAAACGCTCGTACGCGATATCTAGGTTTCTATCAACAAATTCAGTATAACAAATTCAGTAGAAGCCTCCAAACATCTGCTTTTTTGCACAAATTTTAGCTGAAATTTGACCGTTCATAAAGTACTAATAAATTTTAAAAGTGAAGAAAATGTTTCGATACAAACCTCGCAAATGTAATAAAAAATTTAAATAAAAAACGTGTATTCCACACACTTGTAAGGTTTACTGATAAACACGTATCACCTGGAACTTCGGCACCCTATGAATAGTTAATTAAATTTTACAATTTGTCACAAAATAAATATAGGTTGGGTATTTTGTTTTAAATATTCTATTTTAAAGCGTAAAAACGGCCCCGTGTTTAAGTTTCATTTTTTGCGTATACGTCCGTCTTTGGCTGTGACAGACGGACAGGCAGACATGCAAGCGATCCTTTATGGGTTCTGCTTTTTTTGTTTTGAGATACATACGGAACACTAAAAAATATACCTAACGCTTATTTTTTTTTTATTTAACTTTATTACATGAAATTGTAATTAGCGGACTTAAGGCCGTTGGCCTTTTCTGCCAGTCAACCTACAGGTGATGCTGACTAGCGTAAATTTTGGAAATATGGTGCAAAAACTCTAAAATATAAACTTGAGAGAAATTATATTTTAACAAAATACTTACTAACCTACGTATGTATCTACGTTACCACAGAATAATAAATAATATAATACGTACCAATACAAACTGAATGAAAATAAAAATAAATATATACTTATTATAAATACTTTTACTACATTCTACATATCCTACATAAATACAAATACCAAATATACATAACTACATATATTATATCTAAATTATACAAATCTACATTAAAACTATATTCTATCCGTCTGACAGTTTGTGCAGATAATGGTCACGCACGGCTTTTTTGAACGCGAGGCGACTACAAGATTTGCGGATATCTACAGGGAGGGCATCCCAAAGCTGTACAGCTGTAGCAGTGAAAGAATGTCGGAAAAACCCACTCCGATAATTTGGTACAGCTAGGAGAAGATTATTGGACGAGCGAAGCTCTCTGTCATGGGTGTTACCCAGAAAAGTAAATCTTGATTTCAAATAGATTTGAGTTTTTGGGTCGAAGAGAATTGAGTAAAGGGTACACAGAATTATGTAAATTTCAACGTTGGCATTTTTTAATTTAAATTTAAAAACAAATTCACTACAAGATGTTCTCAGGCTTCAAGGTTCAAAGATAAGGATAAAGATGATTTTTTTAGGGTTCCGTACCCAAAGTATAGTAAATCACGTACGACAAGAACGTGCGAAAAAGGTCATAGTCAAAGGCTGGTCAGGCTTCACAGACTGTGGCGAAACCTGGGTTAACTCGCAACAAGGTGATGCTGTGTGTGTGGTGGGATTGGAAGGGCATTATTCATTATGAGCTGTTACCACTAGGCAGGACCATCGATTCAGAAATCTACTGCGAACAATTGATAAGATTAAAGCAAGAAGTTGAGAGAAAGCGGCCGGAATTAATCAACAGAAAGGGTGTGGTTTTTCAGTGAACGGAACCCTTTTACTAAGACTCCCTGTCCGTCTGTCCGTCTGTAACCAAGCTGTATCTCATGAACTGTAAAATTTTCACAGATGATGTATTTCTTTTGCCACGCGCTATAACAACAAATACAGGGTAAAATATGTGCGGCTCCCATACAACAAACGTAATTTTTTATAGACAATGGTACGGAACCCTTCATGCGTGAGTCGAAATTGTACTTGGACGGTTATTTATTTTTTATTGTGCCTTGATTCTATATATTACCTCTGAATTTATATTCATTTACGGACATTTTGTAACAATTTTTACTCCAATTTTCTTCTTGGGTGTGGCACATCAACTTGTTTAGCATGGTCTTTGATTCGTCAAGGTTTGAGTAACTAATTGTCTACCCCATTGTTTGATTAGATTAATTATGGATTAGCATCCATAATTACTTTATGCTATAAAATAACAAAAATGACTGCCTCCGTGGTCCAGTGGTCAAGGCGTTCGCCTTGTGACCCGGAGGTCATGGGTTCGATTCCCACTTTCCAGTCTGGATAGGATATTGCAGGCTTGAATCACCTGATTATCCGAAAAGAAAGATGATTCCGTGTTTCGGAAGGCACGTAAAACTGTGGGTCCCGAACGCCACCTAGCGTTTGATCATCAAACTATCCAAGGATTGGTTCCTGGTTTGCCCTTTGGGTTGTGGAGGTCAGACGGCAGTCGCTCTGTGTAAAAACCAGCAACCTCGTCAAATCTCCTTGGTTAGGAAGCGGACCCCGGGCTCTGAAGCGTTACTGCTGAGGATGCAACCGGGAATACGCTCGGATGATGATGATAAAATAACAAAAATATTTCTTTTTATATACATACCGCAGTAGTTATATTTACAATACCTAGACCATAAGTCTATTCTGAAGTTAATTATAAGGGTTGTCCGTCGCTCCCTCTAGCAAATGACGGTTCTGAGTGACAGACAAGGATAGCAGCATAGGAAATACCTGTTCCGTGCTGAAGGATTAGTCCCAACCCCAACTAGTGAAGTGCCGCCAAGAAATTGTCTGTTCTTGAAATTTCTTTCCTTGAACGTTTCTGGAAGTTTCTTAAATTTTCAACATTTCTCGAGAATTTTAGTTGAGAAATTTCCTTATGAAATTCTTTGCGAGAAATTTATCGGAAATTTTCCAAACCGTTTCGGAAATTCCTCGAAATTTTAAAGAACGGCACATCACTAGTGCCAACCCCAAGCACAGAATAAGTACTAGTACTCACGTACGGAAGTTTCAATCAGAAATGAAGTTCAAAGAAATATCTACTCAATGTGGTCAGCGATATGGTTTGATTTAGCTCGCGTCAGAACTAAGCACCTTTACGTTTAGATACCTAGAAATCCAATGCCAGCCAATTTAATTTGAATTAATCTCGATAAACGTTTCATATAACTGAATTTACTAATAATGTATTTACTAAAAATAACTTCCCAACAGACTTATGTAAGACTTGAGCATTAATTAAAGGTAGATCACGTATTAATTTCAAAATTGAACAAGATTAGAAGTTTCCGCAATAACAGTACCGTAATTTAGAGGCCAAAATTTAACTTTCAAGAACCTCTTGTTCCCCTGAGAGTTCGCCGCATACTAATTGAGTTTCTTAAGAGCTTTATAGTCTCAAATTATTATACATCAAGTGCCAAAAGTTGTAGAAGGAAAACGAGGAAATGTAGACACGCAGGAGACTGTCAAGCCAAGTTCAAGCCATTAAAAAGCGAAGCCCGGGTGTAAGGATATCACTTGTCAGCACGGAACAGCACTTTTCTTTACTGCTATCCTAGCTAGTATTCCCGAGCACTATAGCCTTTTAGCCCTAAGTTTAAGTCTGTCGGCTCTTTTTTAGGGCTGTGTCATTTTTAAAAGCCTATGAGCCAAAAGCCCTTTTTGATGACCGTAGGTTTTTTTAGAGTAATAGGCTTATGTTTAGGCTAAAGCCATTCTTAGTATCAGCCTGAGTAATCCATCACATTTATGAATAAAGGATTTATTTTCTACGTAACATAAATTATACTTATTGACGTGTAAAAGTGCCTGTAAAGGTCTAATTACTGAATAAACATTTGAATCATTGAATCGTTGAATCTTTCACATTTTACATAATGTTACACTTTATTAAATAGTAACTTTTTAAATGAGTAGGTCCAACATGATAGGGCATTGCAACAGAAAACAATGGAACGGCGTGCGGATTTTTAGTTAGTATTTATTAACGCTAAAATTATGATGTAATTAACTAAATTAAGATCAATTTGTCTGTTAGTTTTTTAGGTAATGTCAATTTGTCAATTTGTTTTCGGGTGTATCAAACGTTTTTGGAGAAAATGCTGCAGTACAGTTTGTTACCGCTTCTTCTGTACTTGCGCTTTGGAGGAGGCAGTAAACTTAGTTGTAAGTAAATGATCTGACGTCAACAACTATTAAGAAATCGAAAGAAAGAAAAAAGAAATGATAATTATCAAGTGATATAAATATCCAAAGATAAATAAATGATTTTTGACTTTTTGACTTTTAATGATTTATTTCAAATGGGGACAGCACTGGACCCCGGAAAATTCAGGTGGCCCCTTAACACCCCTCTTCTTTGTCGAGGGTTGATGGATCTCCACTTGCTACGATCCTTCTATACCTCTTTTGCTTCGTCAACACTCATAACTCTTTTCATGCATACTCTCCGGTTACCGGCACTCCTTACATCACCTTTCTTCGTAATAAATACCGTCTTATTGCCAACAGCATACAAATGCCGCGAAGTGTGGACCAGTCTGGAGCTGGAGAGAACCTTCAACCTTGGGCTGGACGTGGCGCTCCTTCTGGTGCCTTTCTTCATCATGTCCTTTGCGTACTCCCTCATCGTCACCAAGCTGTGGAGGGGGATGAGACATGAGATACAACACAGTTTCAACTGGCAGAGACATTGTAAGTACAATAAGGAAGATGCATATGTTTTTTTTTTTTTTGTTGTGTTATGCAAAGAGTTCCTAAAAATAGGCACGTCCAAGAAAAAACTACCTTGCTAACCCAAAATCTCTTTTAGATATAAAGGTTACAAAGTCACGTCCGCCTTTGGACGGCGTCTACGAGCGCCTTAGAAAGACCGGACAGTAGTGACGTCACTTATGTTATGTCGCATTTGTAGGCGTGATGTAAGAACATTTGTCCGGATGCTATATCAAAGATTGCGTTTACAGGTTTGTTATTATAATAAAAGTAGCTATAATTTTTTAAGATAATCCTATGGTGATATTATTTTTCAAACTTTTTTTTTTTACTTCATTAATTACTTTTACATTTATAATTGAAAAACAAAAAAAAAAGAAAAACCCAAAGTTAATGAATTGAAAAAGCAAATATATAATTCTGCTTAAAGGCCTTTTTTTACGTCAATCCTAACAAAATTAGAGACATTTGTCAAATACACTCATAATGCATCTTCATTCTTCTCTATTTAATACATTTGTGCCATGTGCCGATGACGCCTATACAATTATATTGGGCAAGACCTGGATGCCGACTGCAGACGACCGATCTTTCTGACGTCATCAGTTGGGAGTAATGCCAGTGTTACCAGTGTGTAATTTAATTCCCAAGCAAAATGATTCTTTTTTTTAACTTAACAATACAATTATATACTAACCCTCTTATTCATAAAGAAATACAAACGTTTGCTAAACCTATTAAACTTAAAATATATTTTGTCACTTTCACTCCTTTCAATATTTGACTTTGCAAGAGCGAGACAGAACATATTTTAACTAAAACAGGTTTAGCAAACGTTTGTAATTTTTTATGAATAATGGGGTAATAATTTAATAAGTACTTATATTTACATTTATTAAAAATTAATAAAACCGGCCAAGTGCGAGTTAGACTCGGGGACGAAGGGTTCCGTACCATTATCGATAAAAATCTGGTTTTTTGTATGTGAGCCCCGTTAAATATTTTTTTTTAGTATTTGTTGTTATGGCGCCAGTAGAAATACATCATCTGTGAAAATGAAAATTTCATCTGTCTAGCTGTCACGGTACATGAGATACAGCCTGATAATAGACAGACAGACGGACAGACAACAGATGTGGCGAAATTCTAGGCCAATACAATAGGTATGACGAATGGAAAAATACTTTTAGTCCATCAGGTAGATTATTAAAAATATTCTACTTTTTTTTTCTTTTCTCTGAGAAACCAAAAATGTGGCGTATTGAAATTTCGCATGACGTCACGGCTACTTACTATTTTTACGTAGAGATTACGTCGCAAGCCCCCTCTCCGGAACTTTGTGGCTTCGTATCTTTGTGAATTTTTACTTTTTTGGCAAACTGAAAAATATGGGTCCATTATTTTTGGATAATCTAAAAGACAAACTAATTACAATTATACTTCTCTAACCCTGTCGTCACCCTAATTTAAACAACAATCGAGACACGCGGCAGCGTGTCAGAGCCAAGTTCAAAAAAAAAGGAACTGGCGACGCAACAGCCGTGTGTATATTTACACGAACCATTTCGAGCTACTTTTGACCCCTTCACAATTCTTAACCTATTTAACCTATACACATGCACTATGTTAAGATTCTTATAAATAAAATTCGATATTCTCTAAAGAACTTGGCGACCACTTACATATCAAGTCTTTTGTCGGAGTTTGAACTTGCCTCCCTTTTTCACATTTATGTTTTGGTGGGATTATTGCTACTGACAAGATAAGAGTCATATCTGACACACGCCTTGTTAGATCTTACACGACTGAGACTTTCTTTTTTCCATCTTCAATCTAAAGAATGCGGTAAACGGTGGCCTTTAAGTTTAACCACTCTTGGCTTCATCTACTCCGTTAGAAATAAATATATGATATTTGAATATGTATATAAATAATAAAAAAATAAATATATAGGGAAATTACACTGAATGAGCTAGCCTCAAAGTAAGTTCGCGACTTGTGTTTTGGGATACTATCTCAACGATACTATATTTTATAACAAATACAAAAATTTTTGACAATTATTAAGTACAATTTAAATACATTATTTTTTATTTTTATTTACTAACGTGTGGGACGCTACGTATGTCGACACTCTGGCGGCCTCCCATCTTCACGGTACCAGCTCCAAGGCTGGCGCAGCTGCAGCCACTGCAGAAACCCTAAAACGGCGCAAGTATGAATGCCTAGGGAACGGCTTCATATTTGAGCCGTTTGGGGTTGAGACCTTAGGTCCGTGGGGGCCATCAACCCATAAACTGTTCAAATTTTTTAATCAAAAGTTGGTCGAGGTGTCAGGTGACCAAAGGCAATTACTTCGCCCAACGAATAAGCATTGCCATCCAGCGTGACAATGCTGCCAGCCTTTTGGGCACTTTACCGCAGGGCAATGATCTGCACGACATTTTTTATTTGTAAGTTTTTTATTTTTATTTATTTAGTTTTTAGTTTAGTTTGTACTTTAGTTTTAATTTAGATTTAATTTCGTTTTTAGTTTAAATTTTTCCTGCATACATAACTTACTTAATTAATTAAATAAAATTTTGACTCTATGAAAATTTGAGATACAAACAGTGTTACAGAAAGGATAAGTAGAAGAATAAGAAATATTATTATTAAGTAATAAATGTACTTTACTAACATATTACAGAATAAATATAAAATAACATTACACAACATTTCTATAAACCACTGAGGTTTGTAGTGAAATGCTTAAAAGTTATTCTACGTACAATATACAGGTCTTTAAACGATCATACAAATAGAAACTCATTAAAACAAATACTCAACTCTACAAATACATACCTACCCAACTTAACAAGTTATGATAAGACAGTAATTTTATAGTTAGCTGGGCAACCACATCAAAAGTCCAAATTTAATTTGTCCATATTTTCTAAAAAGTAACGTTTTAATTTGAATTACTTTGAACATAATTAATTTGAACATAAAATTAACATTTAGAACTTGTGAAAGCACTGGAGGCACCAAACTATGCCGAAGCCTGTATCTTGGGTCTCCAGGTCAATATCAATATCACATATAAATATGTATAATTAATTGTAAGTAGTTGCATGCGTAGGGAACTTGTACTAATACACCACATAAGCACAGCACCGCCACATACATTCCGTACTATTCCTACTACTCCAGATCATCACCTATAGGTACTGATGTGGAACAGCACCACTGCACATGCAATGACAAATACATTATATAGATAAACATCCAAGACCTAGGACAATTCAAAAAAGGCCATTTCCCAACTTACCCTGACCGGGGATTGAACTCGGACATTCTGGGTGGATTAAATTTATTCGAATAACGAATAAAATTCCGATTTTTATTCGTTATTCACGAATAATTCATTCACGAATAAATTAACCACGAATAAATATCATGATTTTATTCGTTATAATAACGTATTTTATTGAAAACTCATCTCACACATTTTAACCTATTGCGTCGGAAAGAGGGTTACATTTTCAAGTGTAAGACTGTATTTGAGGTTGATTTCGATCAAGTCACACCTTCTCTCTTACATAGAAATTAAAAAATACTAATACACACTTGTAGAAATAAGCAGCACCTATTTAAATATAATTTCTATTTTGTTTTTCTATTGTTTCTAAAATAAAAAATAAATAAATACATACATATTATTATCAGTTGTCAGTGGTTGTTTTGGGTTTGTTCATATGGTTGTATGTAATGTGTATTTGTTGCTTATTAGTATTTGAGGTTGTGGTTGAATTTTGGTGGTTTTTGGTGATTGTCGGTGGTTGTTGGTAGTTTTGGTGGTTGCTGAAAGTTACTACAAGTTTTTTGTAGTTTTTTAGGTTTTGGTGGTTGTTGGTGGTTGGCGGTGGATTTTGGTAATAGTTGATAGATGCTTCATATTGTTGGTAGATAAGAATTTTGGTGGTTGCTTGAACTTTTTGGTTTTGGACTGATTGCCTTAAAAATCAATATCTAGGGATCCCTGTGATCTCTTATAATGCAGCTAAGATCAAATAAAAAAAAGGCCGCCATTTTGAACCTTTTTTGTTTCTAGACCGACTGCCTTTAAAATCAATATCTGGGGGTCAATGTCATAGAATCATAACCCGACTCTGGTCAATGTAGTCTCTTATATTATAATTAATCTAGGATCGAAATTAAAAAAACTGGTCGCCATTTTGTTTTTTTTTTTCCTTCAATATCGATATCTGGACGTCGTTGTGGTCCCTCATATTGAATCAATGCTCAAAATTTAAAAAAAAGTCTCTCCATAGAGACTTTTTTTTAAATTCCTCATATTGAATCTGCTCAAATGTAATAAAACTGGCCGCAATTTTTTACTTTTTTGTTACTGCGCCGATTGCCTTCAAAATCGATATCTGGGGGTGGTCTTTTTTAATGAATCTATGCTCAAATTTGAAAAATATAGCCGCCATTTTGAACTTTTTTGTTTCTGGTTATATTCAATATGAGGGAGGGACCACAGGGCCATCCAGATATCAATTTTGAAGGCAATCGGTCCAGTGAAAAAAAAATTCAAAATGACGACAAATTTTTTCGATGCAATCGGTCAAAAAGAGAACACTCGTACACTCCAAAATGTTACTCTTACCGACGCAATCGGTTAAAAAGAGAAGGGTAAGTTCAAAAAAATATTCGTTATTTAGAATTACGAATAAATCATGATACTTTATTCGTGACAAAATTATTCGCGAATAAGTTATTCGGGAATAAATTATTCGTGAATAATTTTCCACGAAAAAATTATTATTCGAATAATTATCTAGATAAATTTTTATTCGAATAATGCCCAACTCTGATGGTGACCACTAAGCCACGGAAGTCGTCAAAAGATGTAATATTTGAATCTGTATATAAAACAACTAGCTTTTAGTGTAATTTATCAAAATCCTTTCTTAGGGGATGCCTACGTCATAGAAGCTTTATGCATGCAAAGTCTCAGCCCGATCGGTTTAAAATTGACAAAGTTTCATACAAACTTTCATCCCCTATTTTATCCCCTTGGGGGTAGAATTGATCAAAATCCTTTCTTAGCGGATGCCTACGTCATAACATCTATCTGCATACTAAATTCAGCCCGATCCGTCCAGTGGTTTGGGCTGTGCGTTGATAGATCACTATGTCAGTCAGTCAGTCACCTTTGAGTTATATATATTTAGATATTCAATTAAGCGAACTATTTACTGAAAACTGTCATAACCACTAGTTTGATTGCATCATATACCAAGCAACCAAAATTAAATACACTATCTACTATTTGTGAAACTTACCTTTGATAATGAATAGAGTGAAAAATAATTAAATCGAATTCAACTGGAATATTTAGCCCAACAAAATTAATAAAATCAGAGGAAATAATTCGTGTAGTTTTGAAAATTGCCACAGTTATACCTTGCGGTGTTCAGATGAACATACTAAAAGTCCTCAAGGTAAAGGGTGTACTGAGGTTGTAGAGGAACGGGGGTTTAAAGTACCGTTTTTCTTAATTTTGCTCATATCGAGAATGTCTTTAGGAATAGCCTTATGATTACTTCTAACATTTTTCATTAAAATTTCCTATAAATTTTGTCATATTCATTTTTACTTTACAATCAATACTTTAAGAGCTATCGGGTGTTAAAATCATTCCAGGTTTTAACACTAAACTTCACAACCGATTTTGATACAATTTGCATGGGGCCACCTCACAACAAGCCCTTTGAAATAAAAAAAGAATTTTCCAAATTGGTCCAGGCGTCTTAGAGTAATCGGATTCATACATATAAATTTTCAAAACAAATTCAGCACGAAACCTCACAACTGATTTTTGATTAAACTATGGAACTACCTCACATCACAAGTACGCTCTTTCAAACAAACAAAATAATTTTGAAATTGGTGTAGGCGTCTTTGAGTAATCAGGGAACATACATTGCCAATTTACGGCTTAATTTGACTAGGCTATATTGTTCGACACCCGTCGGTTTTAATCACGTATGCAGTATTATTATGTTGATACGCTTTTCAGCCACGGGCCTATGGGGATCCGGTCCTTTGAAGCGTTCATGGGGCCAAAGCCAACATAAAGAGGTCTTTAGTACCTTTTTATCTAAAAAGTGAGATAATCTGCATCTATGGAGGTCTATCCCTTAATGGGACCGTGTTTTGCAATAACGTTTCAAACCACATCCGAATCATTTCAAGATATTTGAATATTAAGGTAAATCTGATATATCTCCGAAATGGCTGGTCTAAGCATAAGTTTATTTTTCGGACAATATTTTAATATTGAGTTTTAAACATGAAGTTTATAATATGTCCATAGTCTAACGGTATAATGGATATTCGACAAAAAAACGCGGGGATCATTTTTGCAAAATTGTAATTTTAATGGCAACGGTAAAAAAAGAAAAGACGCAAAAAACGATCCAATCAAAAAAAAAAGATTTCATTGTAATAAAAACCAAATAAAAAGCTTTTTCAATTCGTTTTATTGCACTAATCAATAATCATAAATAATACAAATGAAAATATCAAAATTCTTCATATGTAATCATTTTCATCTTTTATTTCCAAACCAGTATCCACAAAACCATATGCATCACAGAATTCAATCTTAAATTTTTTATCATAAATCACTTCGGGCTGCCTGCATGACACCGAAACCAATCCTCCTTGTGTATTCATCATTTTTTATTTTTTAATAATTAACTAAAACTTAAATCAGTATTTAACTATTACTAACTATTCGTCTTCATTTCAAAATAAAATATTTTTTTTCTAATTATTCATCTTCTATTTTGAAAATCTTCATCATTTTTTAGCTTTTAATAGTAAATTAAAACTCAAATCAGTATTTTAACTTTTACTAATTATTCACCTTCATTTCGAACAAAATCATTTTTTTCTTATTGTTCATCTTCTATTTCAAAGTCAGGTTCCCCAAATCCTTCAACATCATCAGTTATCGCATTTGTACCCTTTAAAGATTTATAATATTCAATACAATCTTCGGGAATCAAATGGTATATAGATTTTAAACCATTCAATTTGTTTTGATTTATTTCTTTGCCAGTTGGCCATAATACATTCAAGTCCTTTTCGGATATTTGTACTATGTTTCCTTTAATTTTTTTCTGTATATATAGCTCCTTATGAGGTTCTTCAAATGAAGTTCTCATATAGATACGACGTCCGATGGCATTTTTCTCAGAACGAGGAGTTGAGGTGAAGTAGGGAGCGTTCTGCTTCCTTTCAGATTCATAGTGTACTTGAACGCAAGTTTTTCCATACTCTATAGAGCGATCGTCCACAGTGATGAAATTCAGATTCTGAAGTTTATGAAAGCACATTATTTTATAAATAAATGCTTGTTTTTTAAAAGTTAGTTATTCACAAAATTATATCATAATATAAATAAAGTAAATTTAGATACTTTATTATTAAAAAATCAGGAAAGAAATAATATTCCTTATATAATATCCTCTGTTACATAAACATCTCTCGTAGAGATCTATTGGAAGGGAGCCTGATGGTATGCTATACTATATAATATGAATGATGCTATGCGAATGGTATTCGAAAAATATATGATACTAGCTGCACCTCGCGGTGTTACCCGCAATATATAAAAAAGTAGCCTATGTTTTTCCATGTTGCCAGCTTCCTGCATACCAAATTAAAATTGTTCCAGCCTTTTGCGCGTGAAGAAGTAACAAACATACACACACGCACACTCACAAACATTCGCCTTTATAATATTAATGTGAGAAGTGTGCTTGACATATATATGATATTGACAATGTTAGCCTGTTCAATTAACAGGATGAATTTAACTTATTTTACTAGGTATTCATGTTTTTAAATAAAAATAACAATCCGATGAGTATACATTTTTATTCATTTAGGACGCGTATGCGATGAGTGTACATTTTTATATATTTACGCGACCGAGATATACTCGGCTGCGTGAAACATAGCAAAATTCTTATTCTGAATGTAAAAACTGGGATTTTGGTCGTTCAAATATGAATATTCCTATACGTGGACGATCGCCCTATTGGTCTCAGCGGGGGAGGGCGGAAAGGTGCCCCCCGCGTGCTGTACCTGCATTACACTACTCCGCGAACTTTATACCTGCATTTTAATATCATGGCGTACATTATGGAATTTACGATCGTTAAAAAAATTTATGATATAGCAAGTCGATTCTATTGGATCATTATAGAAAATTTTATTTTATATATTTGTTAATCACATAAAACGATTCAAAACACGTGGATCATTTCAAACACACCATCTCAACCATTTAAAACACTGCAATAAAGATTCAAGATACGTGAATCATTTCAAGTAGTCCTTTTTAACTATTACAAATATTGCAATAATGATCCAGATGCCTTTGAATCGTTTAACAAAGTGTCTTGTGATAAATCTTACTATAGCAATAATGATCCAAGCAACATGAATCGTTTTTTTGAAATCAGTTATGGTCAATTTATTATAAAAAAAACTAACGATCATAACAGTTTGAATCATTATTGCAATAAAAGTAAACTATAATATGACGAAAAAAAGATTAATGTAGTTTGGATCGTTTTTACAATAAATAAAAATATACTTTCCTTACTTAGGTGTGAATGATCCACATCTTTGACAGCATATTATCTTTAGTGATTGTTGTTGAATTTTGATATGTCATAGGGAGGATATAGAGTTGCTTTTCCTAAGCTTCATAACATATTCAACTCAAAAATGATCATATTGTGGGTTGAAACGTTTTTGCAAAACACGGTCTATTATGTATCATTGAGATGCACTAACGGACAGTCCTCCACAGCTGCAGAATTGTGGAGGGAGTGCCAGGGAGGGATTAACTTGGTTTGGGCTATGTGGATGGCCACTCTACTTAAGCCATCGATGTCCCAGTATTGGACAAAGGCCTCTGTCTCACTTTTCCATAACTCTCGATTTTGTGCTATTGATTTCCAGTTTTTATTATATTTATTAAGGTCATCACACCAACGTGTCCGAGAGCGGCCTCGTTAGCGCCCGCCATTTGGGATCCAATTGGTAACCCTTTTTGCCCATTGGTCTTGTTACATGCCCAGCCCAGTCTCATTTTAAATTAGTCACTTTTTCTGCAACATTTATTATTTTGGTTTTTGAGCGCAGCGTGTTGTTTCGTAAGCGGTAGGAGAGTTTAACGCCGAGAAAACTACGCGCCGTGCTTCGCTGGCAAACCTTAAGCATATACTTTTGGATGTCAATCAAAACCCAAGTTTGTGCTTCATATGTGAGGATGGAAAGAAAGCACATGTCCATGAGCTTTCTTTTTAAGGTGTAGTGGAAATTGGCCTTTCATTTGATGTTTGATAAACCAAAAGCTTTTCCAGGCATTTTCGACTTGGTTTTTGATCTCGTCATCTTGTCAGAACTGAAATGAAGATAAAAGCATAGGGTAGACAAATCAACGAAAAAATAAATACTGTTTTTCTTAATTTAAGAGGTAAAGTTTTGACCAAAAATGGGACATTTTTAATTTTTATTCATTGAACTTTATTAAAAACGTAACGGGCGGACTGAAAGCCAAGGCTTTATTCTCCAGTCAACCCACTGGTGATTCCGAGAAAAGAAGATTCAATAAGGAGGTGCAAATAAACGAGCAATTATTGTCCATATAAACGGCAAACGGTAAAAGGAAACGGCTCCGACGATTTTGATGAAACTCGGTATGTAGAGCGTGACGGGCAAAAAAATTATTTTCTTACAAAAGTAACCGCCCTGCTAGTATCAATAAACAATAAACATATCAACCAACATTATGGGAGGTAAAAAAATACTAATGAAATCTTTAGCACAAATTCGTTCCCAAGAACGTTATGCAGTGATCGTAAAACAGAGGAGACAATAGATTATATGTGTACAGAGCAAGTGAAAAAGCAATGAAGTGAGAATTTGTGTTACACAGTTGCTCGGCTAAGATTATTTCGGTCTAATGTTGTGAGCTCATATGTAGGAGGTGTAGGTGGGAGTAGTCAAAGGCAAATACTAGATTTATATATTATGTTATTATTAGAATTGTGCTTGTACACATTTATTTCCTTGACCTATTAGAATGATTAGAGTCGCAGAGCCGGGAGTTCCGTCGCTTAAGATTTGAAATGATATCTAATCCAAATTTAGGGATAATTTTTTTTGAAGTTAATTATGACGTCAGAGATATCGTTTTCGGGAATGCTAAATATTATAAATAAAGGCCGGTTTATACTATTTTTCAAGTCTTGGAAGATTTAAAACTTTAATATATATTCGTAGATGGGATGTAATTTCCGGAGATATTTCGGGCTAGGATGACGGAAACAACCTTAACAAAAACTTGCTATGCCATTTAAAGGCAGAAGAAGATTTGGAAGAAAGTTGCTGTGAAAAAATAAAGCAGTAACTAAAAGTTACTTATTTATTCAAACGTAAAAGTATGAGAAAAGTATCTTGCCATATTATACAGGAAAATGCGGCTGCAATCAGTATTTGTGCCTCTGTGGTCTAGTTCGGCTTCCAGCCCACTTTTCCGCGCTTCCACCCGCATGCTGATCATACGGATTAGTGGGATGATCAGTTGCACAATTGGATCGGCCCCACACATTACCTGCCTGATAAGCCGCTCGCAAATATTCATAGTATAAATACTTTAAATAAAAATAAATTAGCAATCTCAGCTTTTCGGTTAGAAATAACAAAAAAATCTTTTGTGAGTCTCAGCTTGCGCCACTATAATAAAATTCCAGATAATGTAGTAGCGTTCGTTACCATTATCTAAGTTTAAGACTGCCGTTAAAAATCATTTATTAAGAAATGCTTCTTATCATATATCTGAACAAAATTCTTGTAAATAGTAAACTGCAAATTTTAATTGTATTATTTAGATTTATAATATACTAAGCTTAAGTGTAAATCTGTATCCCACCAATCCGTATGATCAGCATGCGGTATAATTGCCAAGTTCAAATTTAGAAGTATAATAATTTTAGATATTTTTAAAGTGCGTCTAAACTTGGCATTGGATTGGATTTCAACCCTTTTTTAGGCGAACAATTAGCCGATAGGAACTTGGCCCTCTTTTTAAAAGGTATGTTTTTTGGTGGGATTTTAATACTTTTTTTTCAAGAAATTGAACCTATTTTTTCTTTTTGATAAGACATCAAAACGTCGTAAGTATAGAAAGAAATACCCATCGATTTCTTATCAACTTTTCATATTTACTGCAGACGAAAAACACAATATCGCGTTTCAATTATACCGCAAGCGCCATCTATCGAAAGTAATTTATAACAATAGAAGCCTTATTTTTTAGGTAAGCAGTATTTAATAATAAGCTATACAGTGTGCATTATGAATACATGACAATATTTTATGCCCCCTCCCCCTCTCCTCCTCCCCCTCCTCATCGTATTCTCATTGTATCACAGATTCCAAAGGTAACTCATGCTTGACTGATTTCTTAATTTTTTGTTAATCTACATATAAAACACGACCTGCGTGCCAAATTTCATAATGCTAGGACAGTTGCTAGTCAGTTAGTGCCAAAAATAGCTATTTTCGCATGGTCATATTTCAAGATCTACTGAAGCTATATCAATGAAATTTGACATACTGCTTTAGTAATAGTATATCATTACGTAGTTTTAACTTTATCTCTGTACTTGCAGTAGGCACTAAGATACAGTGGGGTCAAAAGTGGGTCGAAACGGTTCGTGTAAATAGTGAACGGCATACGCGCGGCCTGTTATGGAACTTGGCCTGCGCACTACCGTGCGCTTAGATTGTAAATGAAGCATCAGGCTGGGTAGGGACCAAGATACTGAATTGAGTTTCTTTCGGCGTAATCTTCCAAGCAGTGGTCGTTCCGAAACGCTAGTAGTGTTTAGCTTTTGCACTAAAATAATATTTAAAAAATCACCTTCAATAAGAGATAAATTTATCCTACATTAATAAAAAAAATGTACTTTGACTTTGATTTTGAATTTGACTTTGACTTTGCAAAGCATGCTGCCGTAATAAAGAGGACGTAAGAGGAAGGAACTGCACTAAACTAAAACAAATCTTTTCGCACGTTAGTAGTGCATTTTTCTTGTGTTTTAGGATCATACAACACCGCAGTAAATTCTTCCGAACTTTTTAATTTTCTCCCAAATTGGTATATCTGCGGAAGAGAGTTCAAGGAAAGCTGGTGTTACGTACGTTTGGGCGTTTTTTCCGGGCATAAAATGCCGTCTTTTAACTTATACAATTTAAAAATGATATTGTGTCACAGCCTGTGTAATAATGGAAGCCGCGTAGGGCTTGTGACTTTTCTTCTTCAAGTGCTAATGCATTCAAGTGAGTTGCAATGTATGGACGCTTTGCACCAGCACCTGACAACATTGAATGTTCTTGCAGTCCGAATGCGTTCAGAAAAAAGAAAAGCGAACATCATAACATCGGTAAGAGCAAGTCAAGAACATCAGTATCTGAAGACTGGACGAGGATATTGGCTCCATGTTCTACTATGTCTTTAGGATGTAAAATAATTCGCCCGTCTGCCCGTTCTTCTTTTATCTGATCGGTTGACAGCCACATCGCCACTATTGTCGTAATTCATATTCTCTACTTTCCCCCAATATTATTTTCAGGTCTGCGAGGAAAGAGGAACAGCTGTTGATTCACCTCTATGTTAATATTTTCTCTCAAAACAGAAAATTCCGAAAGCTAGGTCACACTACACATGTATTCATTCTAAGTGCATTTAGTATTGACTCTATTGACTAGCTAGGGTATTTAAGCCGACGTTAACTGATATTACAAAGGAATGTTCACCAATTAATTTTACCAATTATCTGGTGTTCATCAATTACTAACGCCAATAATATTTGATGTTACAAATTCGGTGCCAACGACCTAGCATTACAATCAAACTCGAAAAGTATTGTGTAACATAAACAAAGGGCTGGCAATCGCTCCGGATCTAGAGGTGGAGGGTCAAGCAGTCAAACTGAAACAAAGCAAAGGGGGGAAAACTGCAAGAGTGAAAATTCGGTTCTACTGGCAATTCCAAAGAATCGAGAAATCCATATACATATTACCATAGTAATATTGTAAATAAGAAAGTAATTTTATCTGTTTGCTCTCTATACAATATGTGACAAAAACCCTGTCCGATCCTTGTAGGAGCAACTCAGACTATCATTATGAACAACATGAAACTCAAAAAAAATCGTCATTTTCATGATAAAGTGTTCGGCCGGTCCTGCAATTTGTATGAAAATGTCGATATTTTCTTCGAGTTTCAAGCATAGATTCCAAAGGAAAAGTTGTTCATATTGACGGGTTGAGTTGCTCCTACAAGGATCGGACAGGGTTTTTATTACATATTATATGCCTTTCTGGCTATCTGTCTGTCTGTTATTTTTTCACGCTTCACCCACCACTTCATCACGATTAATAAACCGAAACCATAAACTACATCTAGACGCTTTCTAGCTCTTATGCTCCTATAATACATACTTTCGACAGGAAAACATGAATGTACTTTCTTGTATGTAGATTGTCCAAAAATAATGGACTCATATTCATATTTTCGGTTAGTAAGTTATTAAAATTTACAATGATACAGCGCATCGAAGTTTCGAAGTGAAGATGATTTACGTCACTCTCTGGTGAAAGTCATAGCTGATGGTGATGGCACCCGAAATTTAAATGCTCTGTATCTTCGTTATTAATTGCTAATCTTCTTCTTATCGAGTCGAAATGGTTCAAATTAATCATTGTTAAACTAGAATCTAGCCACGGCGACCACATTCAGATCTGTCTTAGAGTCGGGCAGTTGGGACATGAGTGAGTGATCACAGTCACACAAACTGTTGTCAGAGCCAGAGATTTGGCTCTGCTCTCTCGGCATCTCCCTGTACCAGATCGAAGTCTGTTTAAAGATTTTCAAACAGCCCAGGGGAGATCCTTACTCAGGGGCAGCTTCTCAATAGGTGGAATCTCAGATTGTGTTTGTGTTTGCTCGCAGAATTCAGAACGGAATCTCCTAAGGTCCCGCTCAATATGCGTCCCCGTTTCCCGTCCTTGCAGCTCTCCTCCGTTCGCGCCTTATGGAGGGTGTTGAGTGGGCGGCTGCAAGAGACTGCAGCCGCCTCGACAAGGCGAGAACAGGGGAAAGGTAACAGAAGATAAACGATAGGTACGGGGACGCATATTGCGCGGGACTTTAGGAGATTCCGTTCTGGATTCTGCGACCAAACACATACTGACATTCCACCTATTGAGAAGCTGCCCCTGGGTAAGGATCTCCTCTGAGCTGTTTGGACTTTGGGAGTTTCCGTTCTGTACGTAAAACTTATATTAATTCTGTGGTTTAGTCTTCGAGACTTCTTTAGCTGGTAAGCTGCGCTGTTTCAAAAAGCTATTGCAGCTTTTAAGACGAGGTAGATTCTTGCCCATAAAGAAATTGTTTGCTGTCATGTGTCTGTTTGTGTGTTTTGGCAAAGCAAAAAGAGAGAAATAAAGCCTGAGGTCTCAGTTTGCAAAAACTTGTTCCAGGTAATACGTGTTTTTCAGTAAGCCTTACAAGTGTGTGATACAAATGTTTTTTATTTAAAATTATCGTAACATTTGCGAGGGTTATATCGAAATATATTCTTTACCTTTACAATTTATGAGTACTTTATGAACGGTCGATGCTCAGGTAAAATTTGTGCGGATTTTTTGAGGCTTATACTGAATATGTTTTTCCAAATTAACATTTTTTATTTCAATAGCAACCTAGAAATAGCGCACAAGATACATTCAAGAAAGATTGGTTACAATGCCATAATCACGTACGAGCGTTTGTACGAAAAGTAAGACGGGTTGGCCGCTCTTAAAAACGGATGATAAATTTTCTTTTTTAACGTCAATTTTTTATAACGTAATGTTTTTTTAACAGTAGCCGGTCAGGCCTCTGTCAAGAACAGTCATCTGCTGACTTCCACGCCGGTCCTGCAGGGCAACTCTTCGGACATTTGCTGCAAAAATTGGACCATTTCTAAAAAGGTGAGCTTTTTATATGGAGACCTCCGTGGCGTAGTGGTCATCATGCTAGTTCGCCACCCAGAGGTCCCGGGTTCAATCAAGGCAAGTTGGAAAATGGCCTTTTTCCAATTATCCTGGGACTTTAAGGTTTATCTATATATGTATTTGTTATAATACAGTATTGTTGCGTTAGTATCCCATAAAAAATATCTCGAACTTACTTTGGGGCTAGCTCAATCAGTGTTATTTGTCCATATTTATTTATTTTTATTTTATTTTATTTATTAAGGTACAATCACAGACTTCATTATGTGCACTTAATCTATAATCAATATAATTCCGACATCCTACAACAGATTGCACTCGACATTACAGAGAATATACATGCAAGCAAACAATTCAAACAAACAATAATATAGAATCAAAAAGGTCTAAGATAATATGTACGAAGGATATTCCATTGAATAGAGGCGTGAGACAGGGAGATGTCATATCTCCAAAACTGTTCACCGCCGCTCTGGAAGATGCCTCCAAGCTCCTGGAATGGGAAGGACTGGGCATTAACATTAATGGCGAGTATATCACTCACCTTCAATTTGCTGATGATATCGTTGTCATGGCAGAATCGATGGAGGACTTAAGTACGATGCTTGAAGACCTAAATCGAGTCTCCCAACAGGTCGGCCTAAAAATGAATATTGACAAGACGAAGGTCATGTCAAATATGCACGTTGCGCCTTTACCTGTTTCTGTTGGGAGCTCCACCCTCGAAGTTGTAGACCAGTTAGGGAAATTCTTGTAATTGACCACCTGGGTCAATTACAAGAATTTTCCGCTCCGAGAAAGAAGTCTTTCGGTGAATCCGACTCGGCTGGGCAGCGTTCGGGAAATTACGCAGTGTTTTATCGTCTAAAATACCTCAGTGCCTCAAGCCGAAAGTGTTTAATCGATGTGTGTTACTAGTAATGACTTATGGCTCTGAAACGTGGTCCCTTACCATGGGTCTCATAAGAAGGCTCAAGGTCGCTCAACGGGCTATGGAGAGGACTATGCTCGGTGTTTCTCTACGCGATCGAATCAGAAATGAGGAGATTCGTAGGATAACGAAGGTCCCGACATAGCCAAGCGGATTAGCTCATTGAAGTGGCAGTGGGCGGGACACATAGCGCCAAGAACCGATGGCCGATGGGGCAGAAAGGTTCTCGAATAGCGGCCACGTACCGGCAAGCGCAGCGTAAGACACCCACCTGCTAGATGGTCAGATGACCTGAGCAAGGTTGCAGGGAGGCGCTGGATGCAGGCCGCTTCCGATCGGTCGTTTTGGAAATCCTTGGGGGAGGCCTATGTCCAACAGTGGACATCCTGTGGCTGATATGATGAAAATGTACTATACTATACTACTTACTAGTTATGTTGATAAACAGAGTTTTTAAATTTTGATAATCAATCAATCAATCTTCAATCTTCAATCTAAATATATATAACTCTAAGGTGACTGACATAGTGATCTATCAACGCACAGCCCAAACCACTGGACAGATCGGGCTGAAATTTGGCATGCAGGTAAATGTTATGACGTAGGCATCCGCTACAAAAGGATTTTGATCAATTCTAAGGAATAAAATAGGGGATGAAAGTTTGTGTGAAACTTTCATCAATTGTGTGAAACTTTGTCAGGTTTAAACCGATCGGGCTGAGACTTTGCATGCATAAAGCTACTATCGCGTAGGTATCCCCTAAGAAAGGATTTTGATAAACTACACCCCTACGCGAGCGAAGCCGCGGGCAAAAGCTAGTCAGCAAATAAATCTTTTTGGACATTAGTGCCAATTTTATTATATAATTCACAAATTCTTATCATAGGATAATTATGACCGACATAGTTCCTGGCAGAAGGCATGCTAAAGAGCTCTAAAACTCTGGCTACATGGTCATCATCATCATCAAGTTTAGGGTTTTCCAAAACACGCGATCGAAAGCGGCCTGCATCCAGCGCTTTTGTTGCAACCTTGCTTAAGTCATCTGATCATCTAGCAGGTGAGTGTTTTACGCTATGCTTGCCGATACGTGGCCGCCATTCGAGAACCTTTCTGCCCCATTGACCCATCGGTTCTTCGCGCTGTGTGTCTCGACTCTCACCCTCTGCCACTTCAACGAGCTAATCCGCTGGGCTATGTCAGTGACTTTTGTTCTACGAATTTCCTCATTTCTGATTCGATCACGTAGCCTATTAATATGATTCAAATCTCGCCCTTTGAATGACTGAATGATGATCTTAAATCCCAACTGTTTTGTAATTGGGAACCCATTTACCCGGAGGTAGGATTGCCAGATCACCAAACCTTATAGCCGGACAGACCAGCCAATTTGGCCGGACATTTGGGAAAATTGGCCGGACACAAGTATTGAGAATTTTGTGTGTCAACACGACAAAAATATTGTATGAAAAATCAAGCTTATATTGATTTATTACCATAAATCTCGTTAAATTCTAATGAAATATAAATAAAATCGAATGCCAAATCAGTCTAATTGCTTTATCAGTCAAATAAATTTATTGGTCAAAATTAAATTCTAGATAAACATTTATCAACATTTTTAAATTATTCTTATTTGTGAAATGAATTCTCAACATTTTTGAATTCTTCCTCATTCTGCGGGTGCGACCGACAGTCGACCACTCACCTGCGCTGTGCTCGGCCACGCTCGGCGCTTACTTCGTTTGCAAAATGTAAAATGCCTAACAAAACCGGACAAGCCGGACACCGTTTATTTTGGCCGGACACGCAATCAAAAAGCCTATGTCCGGCTTTATCCGGGATGCCTGGCAACGCTACCCGGAGGCTTCTCTGTATAAATTGGTTAAATCCGGTTTAAAGAGATGCCATTCAAGGCTTTTTAAACCAAATCTTTGAAGTCAATCTTCATATTCAGGTATTTAACGTCTTTAACCGGATCTACTGCAAAGAATTCTCAGAAAGCATTTGTTTGCTTTCCGTGTGTAAGTGGCCAACACTGGTGTCAGATTTTTCAAGCTGCCAAAGCCATCTGACATAGCTTGACGCCTGCCATATGACAGAATATTTATGCCACTGGTGGTCACCTATCCAAGTGCGGACCACGCCCAGTGTCACTTAACTTGTGAAAGCGCTGTAACACAAACTCTCAGAGGTGCGTAAAGTCGTTATTAAAGTTATATTTTTAACCGACTTCCAATAAAGAAGGAGGTTATCAATTCGTCGCGATCCTTTATTTGTTTTTTTATGTATGTTCACCGATTATTCGAAGACGTCTGTACCGATTTGGAAAATTCTTTTTTTGTTTGAAAAAGTCTACTTGTCAGGTGGTCCCATAGAAATTTGATCAAAATAGGTTGTGTAGTTTGGGGGTGAAGTCCGTTTTTAGTTTTGAAAAATTATTATTTCTCTGACATAAGGTCAGAAAAACAAAAACATAATAAATAACATCATCAATCAATCACTAATAGACGAAATATAATTGAAAATAGAGTAGGGTAGCTAAAGGAAACTCAATTAACTACATTTCCAACCTAAAAACGTATTTAGAAGCGAGATCAACAACAACATTTTTAACCGACTTCAAAAGAGAAGGAGTTTATTTTTTCGAATATACAATGTTCTTCTTAATAAAGTACAAATATTTCAAGGGGTCATTCGGTTCATCATATTGAACAACTTTTCCCAATAAATGTACAGTTCAGAAACCGTACGCATCCGCAGCTAATTTTTATAAATCTTATTTATGAACACGTAGTTACTCTACAAAACAACATCAAAAATAACGTCTAACAAATTATACTGAAACTATTTTAAGTGTGAATTCAGTCCATGAAACTGAACAACTTTCCCCAAGGAACATATATCGAAATATGAAAAATAATTTTGGACTTTCCATACAAACTCGGATCAGCTGATCGGTCAACTTGTATGGAAAGCCAAAAAATATTTTTCATATTTCGATATATGTTCCTTGGAAAAGGTAAATAAATATCCTTCCATTGTTTCCAATTAGTTTATTCATTTTGTCCTTTTAATATCATTTCTTTGTATTGTATGTATTTAAGTAAGATGTATATGTATGTTAATTATATTGACCACCGCGCACTACCGAATTTCCCATCGCTTTTTAACCAACTTCCAAAAAAGGAGGAGGTTATTAATTCGTCGCGATCTCTTATTTTTTTTTATGTATGCTCACCCATTATTCAAAGACGCCTGGACCGATTTAAAAAATTCTTTTTTTGTTAGAAAGGGTATACTTTCCAGGTGGTACCATGGAAATTTTATCAAAATTGATTGTGTAGTTTGGGAGTGAAGTCGGTTTTTAGTTTTGAAAAATTATTTCTATATAGAGAAGTTGCCTGGAAGAAATTTCTTAGCGATAAGGCCGCCTTTTGCGCATTTCCTAGTTTTTAAGAAAATTATGTCCTGTATTTATTTATTTTGAGCAGTAAAGGGTATTGTATTGTATAATCTTAGTGGACGGGATAAAGCAAATAATGATGGTTTACCCAGCCCGTATCCCTATGATTCACACTGTTGTATAATATTCAAAACTGGTTTGTTAATAGGACAACGAGGCTGACGGAGAAGACTTGAAGCAGCCACCATCTTTTTGCATGCACACCGTCGACCTGGAGTTCAGGCACGTCGTCCGCTCCACGCACATCGACAAGAGCATCGAAGCCAAGAGAAAAGTGAGTTTTGAATATATTCTTCACATCACATCACACTAATATTATAAAAGCGAAAGTTTGTGTGTATGTTTGTTACTTATATAGTAATTTACCAGACAAATTGAAAGACCTCGGTGAAAAACAATTTTAAAAATAAACTAAAAGCAATATTATTAGAAAAGTGCTATTACAGCATTGATGAATATTTATCGGATAAAATTAATTGTTAATAATGTAATTTGATTATTTACCCATATCACATTGTATCTTCAAATGAAGTTACTCAATGTTATCAATCTTAACTTTATATTGAATTAATTAATTATATAAATTTGTGAATAATTTTAATTTTGCACACCTTTCAAGGGTAAAATGTATTGGTACTATAATATTTGTAAACATCACATGTATTTTTACCTACATTTATGCAAATAAATAATTTGATTTGATTTGATTCTTCACGCGCAAACGGCTAGATCAATTTGATCAAAATTTGGTATGAAGCTGACACCCTGGATTAACACATAGGCTTTTTCTGCGGGTAACACCACAGGACGCACCTAGTTTTTCATAACATTAGAAATCTAATATAAGTTTTCTATTTAGAGTTCTTACAAACAAGCGACATTATGCCCCTGACACTGTTCGGTGAATGTCGTTGTGGCGAAATGTCGTGCGTTTGTTACGTCATAATTCATTATAAAGACATTCGGAAAGAATAATAAACCAAATGTTCAGCGTATAACTCAATCAAAAAGGAAATGATGAATCGTGCTGCTCAAAATTTAAATAGACTTGGATTAAATAAGAAATTCAGTCGGGTCGAGTGGTTTAAATATGACAAGTGCCTACAACATGTACAGCCATGGATTCTGATGAAAATTTGAAAGGAAATGTGAATTTGCATTTAAAATTTCATTATAATATTTCAATCTTCTGTATTTCAAGTCTCTTATATGCTTCTGTAAGAAAGTAAAAAAACGTTGAATACTAGCTGCTTGTCTATGTCTAGCAATCCTAGCAAATAAACGTTTTATTAAATAAATGTTTTGCATTTATTTAATAAAACGTTCATTTGCAGGCAAACTACAAAAACTCCCTACGACACCATCTTGTGATAAGTGGCAGAACTACATAATATTCAAACTCATGTTAAGTGAATTTTATATATAGCGCCATCTACTATTTTTTAGGTAAATTACTAAGCTCCTTCTTTGAAGCGTTATCACCGAATAACTTTTAAATAACACAACCGATTTTCATCAAAAAAGGTAATAAACACCGTTCGAGCGCTACGATGCCACAGACAGACAAACCGACAGACATTATCATCAAACATATAACACCCCTCTCTTTTGTCGGGGGTTAAAAAATCACTTTTTAATTAAAATAATATAATTTATGATTATAGTTTATTGATATATGTGTGATGTGGGCAAATAAACGGATACAATCGGAAATCAATTCCGTTAACGCGTAAACTGAATGCAACGAATCGTATTTAAAATCACGCATTACAGAGCGCATTTAAAATCATTAGCGCAATAATTAAACTTGGTATCATACATACATACATATTTTTTTTTTATTTCAACGTAGCTTCAGAGTTCCCTTACCCTGGACAAAATCAGACTTTCCCATACAAACGTAGTCTACGTTTTATTTGGAAACGACATATCGGAAATGGCATATATATAATATGAACAAAATTACGTAATTTTAAAGAAATTGTAATTATCTAGGGTTATAATTGGTTTTCCACAGTAAAATTATGAACTTAAAAGAGAATATAGTGTATTATATCATATTTGACCATCAGTATGAAAAACTTCTACACCCTTATAATTTCTTTCCAGTTCATAATTTTATGGTAAAAAACAGGCAATTATAACCCTAGATAATTGCAATTTCTTTAAAATTACAAATTTTTACCGAAATCTGACATGCTTCGGTTACGGGTACTTTTTACACCTCCTTTTTTCAGAACGTCTGCAATCTGGTCGCAGAATGTTCGCCCTTTCATACATGTTATACCAATTACTAATCCAAAAATAAGATTTATATTTCAGAGTACGCTATTTATACGGCATGCCGACAATTTTCTAGGAATAGTAAAGTTATCTAGAAGTATTTTTATGGCGTGTAACAGCTGATAAGATGGCATCTGTGACGTATGTTCTATTTTTTTGTATTCGACAATCTCATGCTAAATTAAATGGTCTCCGCAATCCAGGTCAATCTATGGAAAGAGTATTTACGGATTTTTGTAGGGTAACCTTTAGGTAGGTAGGTAGGTAACCTTTAGGGTTCCTAATAGAAGCTTCAGCATCATTATCATCATCATCATTTCAGCCGCATAACGTCCACTGCCTCTCCCAAGAATTTCCAAAATGACCAATCTAGAGCGGCCTGCATCCAGCGCTTTCCAGCGAACAAAGTCAGGTCGTCAGACTGAATACCTTGTGGGTGGGTATCCTACACTTCACTTGCCAGTAGCTTGTTGCCATTTGAGAACCTTTTTGCCCCATCGGCCATCGGTTCGTCGTTAAGCATAGAAGCTTACAATATACGTAACAACAAACATTTTTCCGACGTCAATTTCAATTTAGTTGAAATTGACGTCGGAAAATAATGTTCTAAATTAAAGCTATATGAAATATAAGACACATAGCAATACCAAATATTACTTACTCCTGGAATAGAATGGAAAAATGTCAACGAAGTTATTCGAGATTCAATTCAAAGAAATTATTCCAAGAATAGTCATACTGGTGTAACCACAGACATACAAAGGGAAGCAGACTAAACATTATAGCATAATACAAATAATGATATTAAGTGATAAAGGTAATATGTAAAACAAAAATAACAAAGTAATATTCTTTATGAATGTGAAAGAGTACTTACATAGAATACATATACCCGCAATATCTGTTTATGAATATATTATTTAGGCAATTAAAAAATAAGCTACGAGTGAAAAATTGCTACGAGTGAAAAATTGCCACGTGTAGTCTAAGTATTGTAATGTTTTGTCTGCTTCCCTTTGTAAGTCTGTGGGTGTAACTTAATGCTTTGTCAAATCCGCCATAATAGAAATAAAAATCCCTTCCTTAGCGTAGGATAATTCCAACCTACATGTAGTACCGAGTTCTGGTAATAATTATACCTTTTTTACAGGTGATCAGGATGCTGTTCGTCATCATTTTGGAGTTCTTTGTGTGCTGGACACCCCTGCACGTGATAAACACGGTAATACCGACAACCTATCTTACTTTCGAAAATACTGCGTGAGTTTCGATTGTTCAAAAACTTTATGTAGACGTTTCAAATTGTAATACCAATTCGATATCTTTACATAATTTTGAGAGTCATCAAGTAATTTATCATATTATTGGTTTTAAAAGCATTACAATGCTCTGATTATTATCCAAATGAAAACATTTAAAACATATGATGAAAAATTCCGCCACGAGTGGTATTCGAACCCACGTCCCTCACGTTAACGCCGTGAGTCCACTACCAATTGTGATACCATGACTTTGAATCACCTTGATGAATTTTCTCGTATGTTTTATTTTCAAGAAAAATTGTTTTAATTTATCATATGTTTTATTTTCCAGAAAAACTAACCAGTTTTCTAAAGATAATTTTAATTTCTAGAAGATCTAAATGCAAAGACTCCTGAATTAAGCATAGATGGTAGGTTAGTTGTACAGTGACCGTCAGAAGAGCTGGGGGGTTACTCCATAAAATAATACGTTAATCATTCGACAGTGACGTTTTATTTTTTTGTCAAACCAAATAAGACTTTTATCATCAAACGTTAATGCTCAATGTTGCTTGACAGTAAAATGCGCATACGCAGTAACGTCCGTCTTGCGTACCGCTTTTGCAGTAATCCCCCTGGTATCGGTCGCTTTTCTAAATAATTTAAATTTTGAATAAACATTGCACAAAATGTAAACTACACTTATTGAAATCAAACTTAATTTTTTTTCAATGGATAGAGGTTTCTCTTAATAAAAAACATTTCTTTTTAAATATTATTATGTTAGTGCAAAAGCTTAAAACTACTAGCGTTTCGGAACGACCACTGCTGGGCTGATTACGCCGAAAGAAATCCAGTGCAGTAGGTCCCTACTCAGCTTGATTGGCTATGTTACAACTTACAATTACAATAAAGATTTTCATTATATTAAATCTTTACTCTCGTAATCATAAAAAAAAATATTATAATATTAACCGTTTGCTAAGCCTATTTTGGTTAAATATGTTTTGTCTCGTTCTTACTATGTTAAATATTGAAAAGAGAGACAAGGACAAAACATACTTTAACTAAAATAAGTTTAGCATACAATTGATATTTTTTATGAATAAGGGGTTTTTTTCTCTTTATTGTGGTAAACAAACAAAAACACAATAAATACAGTTATTCAATATTAGTGAGTTGTAAAATAATTGTGTTTTCAACACCGTTTACCACAGATAAGGTACTCTAAAAAATACAATTTCAAACAAACATTTGTGAATGCTGCATACAATTTTAGATTAAGAGTTCGCGAATTTTTCTTTTGAAAGTGAAACCAGATGTTATTGTAATATTTATGCTATTAAAGTGCTCATTAAATGACTGAGTAAGCCGATAAAGCGGAGAGCGTTTACCGGAGTTGGTGCGACATCTTGAAAGTGCAAACATTGGACATTTGTTATTATTACGGCGGTGTTTTCTACGTGGAACTTTGTAGTTTAATTTGTCTATCAATTGGCAACAGTCGTATCTGTTGTGAAATAGATAAAAAATACAATAATATTTATTAGTTGTTAAAAAATACAAATAAATATTATTGACGTGTAAAAGTGCCTGTTAAATTCAAACTAGGTACTGAATAAGCTTTTGAATTTTGAGCAAGCGTCGAACATAAGCTCTGAAGTCTCGATTATCTGAAAATCGAACCCAAAAAATTTCAATTGTCCTCAGATCTACCTGTTCTACCCGGAGGAGCTGTACCAATACATAGGCTCGAAGGGCATCGTGTGCCTGCAGCTGCTCGCGTACTGTGCCTCGTGCTGCAACCCCATCACCTACTGCTTCATGAACCGCAAGTTCCGGCAGGCTTTCATCACCCTGCTTAAATCCTGCAGACTTTTCAGGTGGGATTTCAGGTGACAGGGAGAAAGCTGAGCCTTCAGGGATTATTTTACACTTTGACATTTCAAAACTCCTTATAGGGATGTCAGTAAAGTTATTAATTTAGTTACCTACGCGTATTCTCAGAACGTGAGATAAATTATTTTTTACTCTTTTGTGTACAAAATCCGTCTTAAAGCGAATCTGTCTTAAACAGAATCTGTCGTAAACCTAATCTGTCCTAAACAGAATCTGTCCTTAGCCGAACAAGTGATATTTTTTATTCAACATAAAGGAACATATCAGGTGAGATTTCAGACTATATGAGATGGCTGAATCCTTCAGACATTATTTTAGGCATTTCATAACTCCCAAAAAAGATATGAACACGGTTAAAAAAATTATACCAATTAGTCCGTCAGTTGGATTTATGCATAAGGGACCCATATTTTTCAGTTTATCAAATTAGTCATAGATTCAGGATGCACCCGGATAGGTGGGCCAAAATAGGGCCATTCTAGGGCGACCTACTCTAGAATGCTATGGTATGACGATCACTCAGGATTTGATAAAAAAGGGCAAACTACCGCTACGGATAGAGACAAATATAATTCCAGAGGGAAAGGATTTAGGGATACCATAAGCTAAATATTACATAGATACAGCGCAATAAAGTTCCGCATTATGGGAACTTGTAACATCAGCGTCATGTACAAATCGTGCTAGACCAACTATCCTTTGTTTTTTATCTACTATTTATTTATCTATTCAGATACGATTTATCATTACCCATAACTCTGATATGTGGTATTGAAAAAGTCTCACATGCTGTCCCGACCCGTATAGTGGGGTAAACTGAGGAAGAAGACGAAGTAATCTGGACGATAACGATGTTTGAGCCGCCGCAAGTCCTCAATATCTTGCTAACGTTACACTATATTCTCCAGCCATTGTTTATCCGTGTGTATATTTTATCGTTTTGGTGTAATCAGAGCACACGGCGTATTTTTAACGCGCCATTAGGGTTCCGTACCCAAAGGGTAAAACGGGATCCTAATTTAGTAATAAGATTGACTCAGCTGTCTGTCTGTCTGTCATCACGTTGTATCTCATGAACCGCGCGTGATAGGTAGATACTTGAAATTTTCACATATGATTTCTTTTGCCGCTATACTAACAAACAGAAGGCTTCCATACAACAAACGTGATTTTGATAGATAATGGTACGGAACCCTTCGTGCGCGAGTCCGACCCGCATTTGGCCGTTTATTTTTCTAATTCCTCTCTGTGCTATGCCTACGGTCAAAAGTATAACTTACTCACTCTTGTTCAGGAACTGTTTCCCGGAAAAGCTGGAATGCAAACAGGCCACGCCACCACCTTCCAGCCAAGACGTGACAGCTTGCATCGTGAGGGGCAGCCACACTGGACGCACTGGTAAGTGGTCTTTCAAATTTTAATTTAAAATTCTGTTGTTTATTCAATAATTAGACCTTTTAGGTAAAGGCAATTTTACACGTCAATTAGTACTGTTTTCAATACTTACTGTTATTTCTTACTAATTAATAACTTCACGCGGTACATAACACAGCGTTGTACAACCACCAACCTGATAAAAACGAATATCAATCTCTCTTAATGCAACTTTGCTTTTATGGTTATAAACTTTGGAAGTAGCCCAATTGAAAGTACGTAAGCAGTATTCAATTAAAATATTAAAATTTAGTCGCAATGACTTCTTAAAAATGTAAAAGTGGAAAACATTTTTAAAAGTCAGCATAGGTATCAACGTACAACTAGATAGTACTAGATACTATAGATAAACCATGACTGCCTCCATGGTCCAGTGGTCAAGGCGTTCGCCTTGTGACCCGAAGGTCATGGGTTCGATTCCCACTGGGAAGCATACTTTGTGAAAAGTTGTTTCCAGTTTGGATAGGATATTGCAGGCTTGAATCCGAACCTGATTATCCGAAAAGAAAGATGTTTCCGTGTTTCGGAAGACACGTATAACTGTGGGTCCCAAACGCCACCTAGCGTTTGATCATCAACCTATCCAATGATTGGTTCCTGGTTTGCCCTTTGGGTTGTGGAGGTCATACGGCAGTCGCTCTGTGTAAAAACCAGTAACCGCGTCAAATCTCCTTGGTTAGGTAGCGGACCCCGGGCTCTGAAGCGTTACTGCTGAGGATGCAACCGGGAATATGCTCGGATGATGATGACTATAGATAAACCATAACAGCAAAGTCGCATTAAGAGAAATTGACATTTATTTTTATCAGGTTGGTGGTTGTACAACGCTACGTTATGTGCCATGTGCCGCGTGAATTTTAGGCAAATAAGCGCCCGATTATCCTATCACTAATAATTAAGTACCTAGATAGTTATACTCGGGGGCTGCACCAGCTGTACTCTTGACCCGGGCGATCACGATGTGGAGATGTAGCACTCGAAGTTGGCTGGGCAAAGATGCCTCTGCGCTGTCTTCTAGCTGCTCTAAGCTCGTTAGATGACTGGATTGAAATAATTTTCAGATCGTGTGGACTGAAGGGAGTCTTAGTAATTTATTGAAATGAAAAACTAACTTTGGTTAAGATAATAATAATAGTAATTCCATCCCAATCTCATTCCATAACCCATAGACCTTTCCCTTTTTCTTGCAATAGATATTTCTCCAGCCGAAACCTATTCAAGGGTACACCTTTCATAGGTATATTCAAGAATGAGTTTTGGCAGGAGCGCCACATAACATCAACTGCTCCAAAGGGTCTCTACGTGTTGGATCTGTATCCCCACGCAAGCCGTTCAAAAGACCGGGGTGAAAAGACCCGTGAAACAAAAGGAGATACAAAATAATAATAATAAATGTTTTTTCCTCCACAATTTATCTTAAAATAAGCATAAAGCATAAAAAGGTAAAAAAACATACATTAAAATGTAAAGACGTGTGTTAAAAGATGTTTATGGGTGGAGCCTCTTGATAATCTGGTCTGCTACTTTGTGACAGTACAACTTTGTATCAAGTACTTGGAGACATATAATGTGGCTAATATCAATGTTGATACATAACCAGGTAAGTAAGAAGTGTGTATACTCTTCAAATAAAATATTTTAACAAGAGAGATGGCAGTTTATGAATATATGTATTTGTTATAAAATATAGTATCGTTGAATTAGTGTCCCATAACACAAGTCTCGAACTTACTTTGGGGCTAGCTCAATCTGTGTAATTGGTCAGTATATATTTATTTATTATTCATGTATCTTTAGCTGTAATTCTGAAGCCTGGCGTCCAACCAAGTCTCGCACAACAATGAAGAAAAAAGAACTGACAGAAAAACATGAGAGAGCATAAACTGAATAGGTAGTGCTTTGTTGCACAGTGCTATGTCAGTAGCAATTTCTTAACATAAAAGCTTGCTTTCATTGCCAAGAGCCGCAATCGCCAATGAATAAATGAAATAGTCTAAGATCCGGAAAGAGGTAAACCTTCAACTATCTGCTTGCCGGAGTATAGCTATAAGGGGTCGTTTTTACTACCTTATGAAGAAATTGCGTGGGTCTCGAATTTCCCGGGAGTCCCGCGACTGGGTTGGAAAAGTCCGAGACTGGTCAAGGACTGAAAACTTCCCGAGACCGAAATCCCTAGTCGCTAATAGGATTTATCAATTTGAATTTTGAAATGCAGTTACGCTACGTTCCAACGCTAATTGTTGAGGATATTATTATTAATTCTGTGATTGGGGACTTACGGGATACGTAAGGTTGCCAGTTTAGGAAATTATTATTTGTGGCCCGGAATACAAGTCCTATAGAGTTCCTGGGTCCTATAGAGTGGGGTGCCCCCCTGCATGCATATAGCCGTAGTCGAGAAGATAGTAGAAAGTATTGTCACAGTGGATTCAAAGTAAAATTAGCCTTAAAAATATTACTTTAACGCCTTGTAGCATAATCTACTTTTTTTTCAGATTAATTTTATTGGGAACAGTTCATAATGCGTCGGTCGGGAGTCATGGCTCCCGAAGCTTTGTGAAACCAATAGATTTTATCTAAATCCCTTTAATCACATTCACGTGGCAAATTCTATCCCCAACATGTACGTTTGATAGGGAATTTTCTACTAACTAACTAACTTTCCATTTATAAGGATTAAAATTCGGAATTGACAACCGCCCCGGAATTATTATGTCCACAAAGTGTAACTGAACAACCTTTTTTAAAAAGAAACCATCTTGTGAAAAAAATCGACATGACGATTTTAATTTTTTTTATTCTTCTTATATTGAATAGCTGGGCTGGCGGAGTGCTTTCCACGTCCCATCTTTCCTTCAAGTTCTTAACCTCCTATATAATGTTTTCATTCACATATAATTTTTCTATTCACCGTGGTTCGAAACGCCTAATATTTTTTGTAATAGGTCGATTTGGACCGCAGTGGGGAACATAAGTGCTCTTTTTTGATTGAATTTGGACAGATCTTATAACCCTTCTTTTCGAAAAGAGCATTGGACACAGATTAAGTACTAGTACTCACGTACAGAAGTCCACTCAGCAAAGAAATTTTAAGAAATATCAACTTAATAAGGTTAGCGATATAGTTTAATTAAGCTTGCGTCAGAACTCAGCACCTTTTCGTAAATTATTTTTATTTATCTAATAAAGTTAAATAGCCAGAAATCCACTGCAAGGCAATTTTATTCTTATTACTCTCGACAAACGATATAACTGAATGTTCCACTCCGGAGTGGTCGCCGCGCGCATAGTAATATACAAGTAATAATGTAGGTATATTTTTGATACCTAAACGAGGAGTGTTACAGGCCTGCATTGGTTCGTTTCGACTAGTGGTCCAAATCGTTCAGTTCCAAAAGATACCTTGGTTCATTTGCACCGATCTAACCTCTGCGGTGCGAATGTTCCTATACAGAAATAATATATACGGTTCGCTTCAGAAATGGAGTCCCAATGTCTCATATTTTGTATGAGAAATTGAGACTAAATTTTTGAGGCGAACCGTACTTGGGCGATTCGCACCGCGGTCCGAAGTCCAAACCGCTCGCGGTGTGAAACGCCTAATGACCCCTGGCATGTGACACCCTAGTGTCCCCTAGTGTTAATATGATTTTATTTTATCTATTTATTTACCTTTATTGTGCAAAACACAATTTGTTTAGGACAATAGGCGGACTTGATGCTAAAAGCATTATCAAACAGCCAAAGTTTGGGTTTAAGTGTAGGCGCGCACTGGTGACTTTTGTCGCCATGACAGTATATCTCTCTTTATCTCATTTCGAAAGCGCAAAAGAGACAGAAATACCTGTGGAAATACTGTCGCGCCTAGCCTAAGAGTTTCTTGGACATTTATCATACGGGACTTAGCCCGTATAATAATGTGACTTACCTTCCGTGTAACTGCACTTAAGAATCCCCTTACCCTAGACTTTTCCATACAAACGTAGTCTAGCTTTTATATTGAAATGACATGTGAGATTTCGGCAGTATTTTGTATTTTAAAGAAATTGCATATATCTAGACATATAATAAGTTTTCGACAATCAAACTTGCAATCGAAAGAAAATATGAGAGTGTAGAAGTTTTTCATACTAAAGGTAAAATGATCAACTATATTCTCTTTTAAGTTCATATTTTGACTATGAAAACTAGTTAAATGCCGTAATATATGCAACTTCTTTGAAATTACATAATTTCACCAATATCTGACATATCGTCTCAAAATAAAACCTAGACTTCTTTGGGATGGGAAAGTCTGATTTCGTCCAGGGCAAGGGGCTCTTAAATCATGATAAACATAATTTGCCGATAAAGTATCTAGTGGTATGTTAGGCAAAATGCGATAAACATGAATAAAATCTAGAAAATATTTTTACGAACTTGCCTATCTTAACTTATTCATGATGTATAGGCACTATACTACCCTTTCCAGACAATCTTACCATTATTAATGAGTACCATTTCAGATTGGGTAGTACATAGCTACTATGAGACGCATAAACCTAACATAGCAAGCCCATTAACCTTGGCATTTAGATGTCTTATCTTCTATCTTCTATCTATCTATCTATATACAGGGTTACTGGTAACTAATGCAAAACCTCTTAACATCAGAATCAAACTCCCCAACACATTATAGATCTGCAAGAAAAAAGGCAAAAATTGCAGAAAATAAAATGGGCCTCCCATACAAGTTCACTGATCACCTGGTCGAGTTTCTATGGGGATTCCAATTTTTTTTCTTAGATTTTTTTATTTTTTTCTTGCAAATCTGTATTATGTTAGGATTTTGAATCCGATGTTAAAAGGTTTTGCATTAGTTACCAGTAACCCTGTATATAAAAGCGAAAATCACTCACTCACTCATCACGAAATCACGAAAACTACTTAGCCAATGAAGATGAAATTTGGCAGAAAGGTAGATTGTGAGTAGGAGACGTCCACTAAGAAATGAGTTTTGGAAATTCCATCCCTAAGGGGGAAAAATACCAGCGATTACCAGTTTGTATGAAAATACGTAATTTTTAAAGAGAGATAGACACATGAAATTTTTAATTTATTTTAATAGTTAGTAGAAAATAATAATGCATTTATTAGATTTTAAAAATTACATCCCTAAAGGTAAAATAGGGGTTGCAAGTTTGTATGAATCTTCGTCATTTTTGAAGCGAGACACATGATATTTTTGAATTAGTGGTTAGTAAAAAATAACAATCCATTAATTGGTTTTAAAATAATGTATTCGTCCCTCTCTTTTCCTCTAGCAAATGAAGGTAATGGGAACGGAAACGGAAACGCGAACATTTTAAAGTTTTAACATAATAATTCATATGTTTCAACAAAGTTAATGACGTAAAAAATCAATTAAATATCAAACATACAACAAACATTTTTGCGTTCTTCGCGGGTTAAAGCTAGTCTAATATAAACCTTTGTTTAGTACAAAAACTTAGAATATATCAGCTGCTTCTCTTCCCGTACAGATCTTCAAAGCCGATTAAGGGAATGGGCGAGATGATTCATGTTAATAGAAATTGAAATATTCTAGAAAGAAATATATACTGATCATTAACCAGCCACTTCTTTTTCCGGGCAGATCAGGGGCTAATTTACATCATGTGTATTTCACATGTGGGATATGGGAACCCGCCAATATTTCGATTTCCTTTTTCCAGAATTTTCTCACTAAAACGTTTTAATAGATTTTTGCGTCAACTTTGAAAACTATAAAACTAAACAAGGTTGTGGTCAAGCGGCACAATAATAAGACAATCGGTTGGAAATTACTAGGTTCTTAAAGGTGTAAGATGCTTCAGAGTTGACCAAATTATCTAATAAATTTAAGAAAAGTGGACTTTCGCGCTGCACGAAGTTAGGTAGGTATACAGAATGCGTAGCGAGCGCGCGGTTCCCAAACATTCCAAGACAGCACACTAAACGTAGTTCTATCGTATGTCTACTGTTTCCATCCATCATAGAGAAGATGCATAATGAGTAGATTGATAAATGTCTCTGATTTTTAAGCATTTACGTAAAAAAGGCCTTTAAGCACAATTATATTTTTTATCGATTTATTAACTTTGGTTTTAAGTTGATTGAAAAAGACAATTTTAGAAGTAATAAAAAGTTAAAAAAATATTATTAGAATAAGATTTTCTTAACAAAATATAGCTACTTTTGCTATGATACCAATCCTGTAAATGCAATATTTAACATAGCACCCAAACAAATATTCCTACAAATGCAACATAAGTGACGTCACTCATGTCCGGTCTTTCTAAGGCGCCCCGAAACGCAGTCCACAGGCAGACGTGACTTTGTAACCTTTATATCTTAAAGAGATTTTGGGTTAGCAAGATAGTTTTTTCTTGGACGTGCTTATTTCTAGGAACTCTTTCTAGAGCACAACGAAAAAAAAATGATGCATCTTCTCTATTATATTGTCATCCGACTTACACAATTATGCAAAATTTCAGCTCTATTTAGGATAACTGGTTGCCAGCATTATCCTTTAAATGTAATTATTTGTTATGCGAACTACTGCAACTTTATAGTGTCAATAGTTCGGTGATTTTGATCAACCGAACTATTGCTACCCAAAAGTTGCCTAAGGGTACTCACCCAAACGAGCGTAATTTTTTGAGTTGTAAGTCGCAGAAAATGAGTAGCGCAACTTATTTTTTATAGACATTAACAACGCATTTTTGATCGCCGTGTAACAAAACAAGGCTTTTGTATAAAACCGAACGCAGCAAATTCTGCAACAAATTTTTTGCGAGTCAAATTACGCCCGTCTGACCTAACCCTTAGTTCGGTCAACCGAACTAACAACCAAATTACTGCTAATAGACGTTAAAATCGACTTGAAAATTTTGACCTAAACAAACATACATACATATAAAGATAAAAGTTACATTGCAGATTAAATAAAAACTTGTAAAACCGGCCAAGTGCGAATTAAACTCGCGCACGAAGGGTTCCGTTATTCCGTACCATTATCCATAAAAAAATACGTTTGTTGTATTTCCCCCTTAAATATTTTTTTTAATTATTTATATTTAAAGTGATTACACAACGAAATATATGTGAATATTTCAAGCGTTTACCTGTTGCCGTTATTAATATCGAGCAAAAAACGGCAAGAAAAATCACGTTTGTAGTATGGGAGCCCCCTTAAATATTAATTTTATTCCGTTTTTAGTAATTACTGTTATAGTGGCAACAGATAATACATCATCTGTCAAAATTTCAACTGTCTAGCTGTCACAGTTCATGAGATACAGCCTGGTGACAGACAGACAGACAGACCGACAGCGGAGTCTTAGTAAAAGGGGTCTTGTTTATACCTTTTGGGTACGGAACCCTAAAAACCAAAGGAGAATGGTACACGCACACCACACAATCGAATGAGCGTTTTGCCACAGAATTGATACAGGATTTTTTCTCTCTAATGCTTGCCAATGCAATGATTGATGACGGCTCATCCATCATTGAAATTGAGTGAAAACTTTGTCTGCCGTTATAAATATATTTTTCACCATTAACCAACTGCCAAGGTTTGAGTTTGTTTATTTGTGTGTAAGTGGCTAATGAGGTTACTGTCTTTATTAAGGGGATACCTGAATTTTCCGGGGGATACCTATTTTTTCTACGCACAATTGCGAAAAACGTATATAACTTTTGGCGTATGTGCGTAGAAAAGCTTTACGTTCTCACTTTAAACTGCAAACAGTATTTCAAAAAATAGTTTGAAGGGTTATCTAGTGCCTGGTCAAAATAAAATTTTAAATGTTTCCTATCAAATGATTTATTTCAAATGGGGGCAGCACTGGACCCCGGAAAATTCATGTAGCCCCTTAGTCCCTGTGTTCCAACTGCCCTGTCGGATGAGGTGCGGGCAGCGACATGAATACCGATATTTTTAATCGATATATCGATACCCGATATCGGTATTTTTTATCGATATATCAATATATTGATACAAATTTTTAGACACGGTGATTTTTCATTGGTTTTGGAGCCGAAGGCCACTTCATAAGGATCGTTAGTAAGACATAATTAGCTAGTCAAAATAAAAATTCAGGAACAAAATATGTTGACTAAAACTCGAAAGTAAAATCGTGAGATCAAGTAGTAGTACCGCCGGCCGGCTAGATTTCGAGTTCATCGGGGTCACGCGTCAGTTATGAACGGGCGTAACTACGTGGTCTCGATCGAAAATCATTTTCGCAACTTTTTATCTCATGTCATACACAAATTTGGATTACGTATATGGATAAAGGAATTTATTTACTACATGTCATTCTTTTTTCCAAAACCAATGAAAATTCAGCGTGTATATCAATACTAAGTATTCGTATTATATCGATATTTTGTATAAAATACCGATAATTTATCGAAATTTGTATCGATATGTTGATAAAAAATATTTATAAAATACCGATATCGGGTATCGATATATCGATAAAAAATATCGGTATTCCTGTCCCTGGGTGCGGGGCGATCAGTGAGGCACCCCGCAGACTACGACAAATCTTTTTTTACTAGTGAAGCCTCCCGGACGGAGAATGAACGCGGAATGATGCGGAATGTATATGTTTTTATAAGGGAACTCTGCGAATTTGTCAATAAATATTTAGTGGCTTCAATTGGGTTCAAGTATAAAATGTTAAAAACCAGTAATTTAGTCGAACTCTTGAAAAAAATATTACAAAAGGGGTTACATTATGGGGTTAGATCATGTTAATAAATGCAGATTTGACTATAAACATCCTAAATTAAAACATATCTTTTTCAGATTTTAAAACACTACTTTTTATGTACAGAGATCGGAACCACGGGTGCTATTGCTTTCAAAAGTATGGATATGACTAAAAGTTCCGGGATTTCTCGAGAATCTAATTGGGTACTAAGTAAATAAAACAATCATAATTATGTGATTTCAGGATAAGTCTATTTTTTTCTATTAAAATATATCCTGAAATCACACAATTATGATTGTTTTATTTAAGACGAAGTGGTAGCTAAAGTGGCGCCCTCATTTGAAATAAATTGTTTAAAACTAAATATGGTGATAATTAAAAAATTGATTTGTATCACTGTCTAGAAAGACCTTTAAACTATTTTATGAATAACCTTTAAAAGTAATATTGGTAGTCCATCTAGTTTTAAAACTAGACGGACTATTAGTAATAATTTCAAAGGTTATTCATAAAATAGTTTGAAGGTCTTTCTAGACATTTATACAAATCAAATTTTTAATTATCACTATTTTTAGTTTTAAACAATTTATTTCAAATGAGGGCGCCACTTTAGCTACCACTTCGTCTTAAAGATTATATAGTCATATCCATACTTTTGATAGCAATAGCACTCGTGATATCAGATGGTTTTAATAACTCAAAAACTCGGCCTACAAAAACTAAGCCTATTAAAAGGGTTAACTTACGTCATATAATAGTCTGCTAAGCTAATAGCATCACCTTATATATAATATAATAACTTGCATAATATTATAACTTGTAAAAATCTCGTAACACTTTTCTGACACTCCTAGTCTTCCCATCACTTTCTTTCTTATCTCAGATTTACTAAAACCAATGTGGGTAAACAAAGTAAATTGGATTATCAGCAAACTCTGCCAAGGGTTCCCGATTCGCGTGACGTAGATGCGTCGAAGTCACGTAAAGGTTTTATTTATTTGTACTAATGGAATCCCTAAAAACTAATACATGCGTATACTTATTACCACTTCCATATCCGTAATCTATTCGAATCAAATGCAATCTGATGAGTTAATTTTGGTACAGCTCCACATTGCTTTTCTCCTCTTAGGCGCTGGATATATAAAAAAGACGTAAGACACAGACGGGGCACGGACACGGCATAGACGGGGCGCTATCGCCTAGATAGAAAAGATGAGGCACGGACGTCACAGATACAAAAAATCCGTATCTATGGCAACACCGCGACGCGCGAGAGTGCAACCACACCCGCCCACAACCCCAATTCGCCCGCTCGTGCATGTGCCCCGACCGTTTTGTATGTTCTACCATAGGACACAGTCGCGTAAGCGTCATGTCTGCGGCCAGTCGGTGCCCCGTCTTTTCTGTGTGTTCTGCTTTGCGACGCTTCTATACATTTTGTATGAAACGGACGCGAAGCAGACATTTTATTGTATGTCTGCGCCCCGTCCACGTCTTACGTCTTTTCCATGTGTCCAGCGCCTTAGTGAATAGGCCAGCTTTACGTCCGCGTATGCAGATGCAGATAAATAAATGAAAATCGATTTTTTACATACATACATACATAATATCACACCTTTATCTGTAATGGGGCAGCTATAGCATATTGGGTGTTGCGGCTCCAAAGAGTCCAATATCGCAAGACTCAAATACCACTTTGAAGATGGAATAAGGTATTAAAATAGTGATTGGTTGCTAGCCATCCGACACTTTTTCTTAAATTTAGTCAATATGGTTTTGATGAAAATTCTATTAAATTAATAGAATCTTATTTAACAGATAGGCTTCAGACTGTTGATTTAAACGGCATAAAATCGCACGGATCTAATGTTAAAATCGGCGTACCACAAGGTTCTATTCTAGGACCTTTCCTTTTCTTAGTTTATGTAAATGACTTGCCTTACATGGTTGAGAAACAGGCATGCACTCGGACGGCATTTCCTACTTCACCCGGACAAGGTTTGAGGAGCGTCCAGAGGCCCGGCTTCCTATATTTATATACTACTAGCAGCAGCGCAAAGGGCTCCCAAGGGGGAAACCTCGGCTTTGGGCGCGCTAGGGATTATGGCAAATTTTGGGGTGCTGCAACCCATGTTTTGCCGGAAGGGCCGAAGCTACTTATTGTTTATTGTTTATTGTGATAAAAACGATATGAACCAATTACATTTATCACACATTACAATTATTAGATATACATACACGCAGAATAGACTATTATTATTATCTAAGAAAAAATCTATATAAAATAAATATATGTCAAAAAAATAATTAAATACGTCAAATAAAAAAAAAAAAAACATAAAAAACACGTCCGTCCATCCGTACTTAATGTCACTTATTCATCGTCCTCACTATCACCACTATTGGTGTTATACCATTGGTCACACAAACTTTCAGTTCACAATAAATAAATACAGCCTTTACAATGGATGACCAGTTGTCAAAACTAAAATCAAATTCAGTGTTGGCGCGACGGAGTGCATTGAGATTGTCCAGTGACCGTACTAATGGCGACATTGCGCGAGATTGTGTGTGGCCACTGTCCACATAGAAGATGTCATGTGGCCGACTGCGACCGCGTCTGTCCACCAGGATCTCCAGTTCGTTAGGCACCGACAGCGCGCACAGAAGATTGTGTAAAAGAAGACAGTCGACCGAACCTCTTAGAACCTTTAGGCAGGTGGTGATTAGTTGTACCATTCTCCGCAACTCCCATGAGTTATATCCTAGCTGACCAAGCAAGAACTTAGTTGGGTACAAGTATGGGTAGTAGCCATATGATTTCAAGTATGGGTAGTAGCCAGAAGGGCCTACTTAGGACGCAAATCGTCCAGGTACCGCCGGGCGGTACCTAGTGAACGAGCTCTGCCGTGGTGCGCACTCGTTCGCCTTTATACATAGGGCGCACTATAAGTTTCCGGAACTGGCCACTTACATAAACAATATTTAAAAATTTATTGCAACATTTGAAAATAGACCTCTTTGGCTGTAGAATGCAGTTTGTTTCATCTGACTGTCTTTTGTTTTTACCTTGTGGCGCCATTTAAAAAATTGTGTGTCTGCATCAACATGGATTTAACTCGGAAAAATTTTCGTAGTATGATTTTCTACGATTTTTAGTGTAATTTGACAGCTCAACAGAGCATCGCTCGGCTTGAAACAGCTTTTGGCAATGAAGCACCATGCAAGACAACTGTTTATAGCTGGTTTGCAGAATTCAAGCGTGGTCGTATCAATCTCAGTGACGAATCTCGCGATGGTCGGCCGTCCACCGCTGTGACCAACAAAAACATCGATGCTGTGCGCCGTATGATTGAAACAGACAGGCATGTGACCTGCCATGAAATTCGCGCATCCTTAGAAATAGGCATGAGTCAAATACAATTAATCCTACACAAACATTTGGGTGTGAGAAAGCTGTGCTCGCGGTGGATCCCACTTAACTTGACCGAGGCTCAAAAAACGGACCGCGTCACTTGGTGCAGTGCCATGCTTACCAGATTCAACGAAGGTGCGTCAAATTTGGTGTGGGACATAGTAACAGGTGACGAAACATGGATTTATTGCTACGATCCCAAAACAAAGCAGCAATCGAGCGTATGGGTCTTTCAAGATGAGCCGAAACCAACCAAAGTGGCGCGCGTGAAAAGTGCATCTAAGCGGATGATTGCTTCTTTTTTTAATAAAACTGGACACGTGGCTACTGTTGCTTTAGAGAATCGTCGTACAGTGAATAGTGACTGGTACACGACCATTTGTTTGCCGGAAGTTATTGACGAACTCCGTAAAAATAACCGTAAACGCCGTATCATCCTGCACCACGACAATGCTAGTTCTCACACGGCCAGACAGACAAACGACTTTTTGAAGGCGAAAAATGTAGAACTCATGAGTCATCCTGCATACAGTCCCGACCTGGCACCTTGTGACTCTTTTCTGTTCCCAAAAATTAAGAACCAATTACGCGGTCAACGATTTTCATCACCAGAAGAGGCTGTCGAGGAGTATGAAAAACACGTTTCAGAGGTCACCACAGAGGAGTGGCACAAAAGTTTTCAAAACTGGTTTCATCGAATGAAAAAGTGCATAGACGCCAAGGGAGATAATTTTGAAAAACAATAAATTAATTTTGTACCTTTAATAGTATTTTTTCATATTCATTCCGGAAACTTATAGTATATGCGCCGATATACAGGTCTACATTATTCTCGACTATTCCCCACACTTGACGAATGTATTTCGATATCGCCGAAACATCGAGGCGTCGGTATGTGTGTGTATGGAACTTGCCGAACAACTCTGGACTTTATGATAAATGACATAAGGCATGGTTTCGCTTGGATTATACCGACGTATTTCTACGCGGTTCTTGCTCGCGTACATTATGCGTCTATCTCGTTCGCGAAACACTAACTACTTAAAGGTATATTTAGTATAAAAACTTAGAATATGCCAGCAGCTTCTCTTCCCGTACAGATCTTAAAAGTCGATTGAGGGAATGGTCGAGATTTGAATCATGTTAATAGGCAACGTAATAGAATCAGAAATGAGGAAATTCGTAGTAGAACAAAAGTCACTGACGTGACATTTCATAAGCCTGTTAATTTCGGTCAGGAACAACACAAGCTTTTGTTTTTAAAATTCGCACTCCAAACCCCAGAGCGTTTCGGCCGGTTTCCCTATAGGCAATTTTAGTAAGTATTATCATTATCAATCAAGTGAGATTACAAATGCATGTTGATTTCGGCCAGCAAGCACACTTTTGTAGTTGAAACACACATTCCAAAGCCCAGAGCGTTTCAGCCTGGCCGAGCCCCACAGGTTGTTGGAGTAGGAAATAGCGTTAATGCCACTACAAATCCCCGAGTAGCTCATCCAGTTCAAACAGGACTTGCATCCATGGAGCATTTTCAGCCCACTGTGCGACACCGATACTGACACTAACATCGACACCGTCAATTCTGAATTTTAATCCTTATAAATGGAAAGTTATGTGCAAATTCCCTATCATACGTACATATTGGTGACAGAATTTGCCACGTGAACGTGATTAAAGGGATTTAGCAAAAATTTGCTAGAAATAGGTTTCACAAAGCTTCGGGAGCCATGACTCCCAACGCATTGTGAATTGTTCCCAATAAACTTAATATAAAATAGTAGAGTGTGTTACAAGGCGTTAGTGCCAGACCAGACGGGGCGCAAGTTGCGTCGCGTAACAGCTAGAGATGGGCAGTGGATGGTACTCAATCTACCCATTTGAGTATTTACTCACTTGATTTAATAAATAGAGTAAATAGAACGTGCTCATATAATGACATTGCATTTGGTGTCTTTTTACTTATTTTAACATCAAATTACGTCTTTGCACACCTGCCAGCAAAAAAGAAGTCTACTTTCAGTGTATGATTAGTATGGTATTTTCATATATTTTAGCGCCACATTTAACGTTTACCGACATTTTAAGCATATCATGGCGTATGCACACTTTTTCCGACAAGAATTGCAAGTGTATACTAGATTTAAGTTTCAAAATTGTCATGAAAACATGAAATAATGAATATAAATATAAATATGAGCCGCAACTCATATAAATCAATCTACTCACCAAACGTAGGCGTAGTCACACGTTACATATACCTACCTACCGTAGCACTTTGACAACGTGTGACTACGCCTTTCCAAACATGAAAATTTATCTCTACATAGTGAATATTGCATACTTCAGAATAGTATTGTATGACATTATTGTCAATTTACAACGAAGGCATCTTGGTAGAGTCTACTGTGTCCATTTACTTGCAACTACATTAGCAACTTTGTTCAGTTCAGTATTCTAAAAATCTTGTTTTATACTTTTTCAGCGTCGTTTTTTGTCGTAGTTGGGTTTTAGTTTTTTTACTTTTTATTATTTGTACTATTTTAGTGTTAAAGTGTATTTGTGGCGAATAATATTAACAAAAGTTAAATTGATGAACTAAAAACTAGGTAGTTGACATACGACATCTCTTTTGACTTATATATCGGCGTATATGCAATCAGCCCATGAATACAGGTAAAGTCACAAGCAAATGCTAGTAATATATATATATATATATATTCAAAATGTACAAGTAAAGCGCTTTCAAATGATACCAAACACGGCATATTTATCTTAACTTTATTTTTTTACTCTGTATGTTTTGTCCGCTAGAGGGCGCCACATTAGATTTTGTGAAACCCCATATAGCCTATAACCAGCGGATAATTAAGGCGCTTCTAACGATATATCATTTGTCGAATTCTGATAAATAGTTTAGAAGTTACGAGGGAACAGATGAACATACATACATACATAGCCTGTCAAAATCATAACCCTCCTTTTGCTTTGCCGTAGTCGGGTAATAAAAAATAGAAGCAATCCCAAAAACCTGCCTGCACCTTCATTTGATTGAAACTTGGTTAACTCAATAAAACTTGTATTCCGAGCCAAAAATAATAATTTCGTGAACTGGCAACCTTTGTATCCCGTAAGTCCCCAACCACAGAATTAATAATAATGTCCCCAACGCTAATTAACCGCATATAACATTTCAAAATGCAAAGTAAATCCTTGTTATAGCGACTAGGGATTTCGGTCTCGGAAGGTTTTCCGGGACCAGTCCCGGACCTTTCCAACCCAGTCCCGGGACTCCCGGGTAATTCGAGACCCACGATTCGGTTGTGTATTTTGGTGTTGAAGTCTGTTTTTAGTTTTGAAACATCATTTATGTACTTACAAGGATCTAAAAAAGGCCCAAGGATATACGGAATAAAAGTAGGTTTATTTGGTGCATAATATACTTACAACTCGTTTGATGTTTGTTTGTGTGTAAGTGGCCAACACCGATGAGAAGCTTATTGGTCTGGTGGATGTACGCGTTATTACCGCTTTCGTATGTTAAGCAACCTTGGGCGTGACCGCCAATTGGATGGTTGACAATAAGTCACATTAAGTATCTCAACGGCCCCCGTACTTCAGAATACATGTAAAGCCCGGCTTTCACAATAATCAGTTGACAGTCGTCAAGCTATGTGAGATGCCTCGACAGCTTCGACATGACCGAGAGCTAGGCTAGTGCACGTGTTTGCCTTGCACTTAGCCGGCTATTTCTTGACATTTGTATATTATTCTTTGTCATTTTATATAATAAATTTGAATAGGATCTATCAAAATCAAAATCGTTTATTTACCTTCAGATAGATATTTTTATCACCATAGAAAAGATTTATATTGTTAATCTCTAACCTTGAAGAATAATTAAAATTATAATTTCCGGTCCGGTATGGCATCCTTCCGTGGTTTTATTATTCGGAATATCCGAGCCCAGGCCTAATCGACAGTCGTGTCTACAATTTCACGTCACAAAATAAAGGCTCGCATAGAAGGAAACTCAAACGAAATATTTATTTTATTTATTTATTTATTTAACCTTTATTGCACAAAATACATTTTGTAAAGCACAAAAGGCATACTTAATGCTAAAAGCATTATCTAACAGCCAACCTTTATGTTGTAAGAGAAACTAAGGTGGGTCGAATTAAAATAATAGAATAGGTAAAAAGGACAATGATTGGGTACAATAAAATTAGATAAATATTTACAATTACTTCATAATATTACCTTAAATACCTTATTAGGTACTAGTAAACAAGGAATCCTTATAGTTTCGCCATGTCTGTTTGTCTGTCTTTGTCTAAGATAAAATTTCTTTGTTGCACCAACTATACATATGACATAATAAATAATAGGAATACATACTATAACAAATAAATGAACATTAAATTTGAAAAATTTGTACGAACATTAAGAAAAGTAAATGAAAGTAGCCAGTGAAAAAAAAAGAAGTAAAGAGATATTCTACAGTTTTACTCAGAGACTATAAGTACTAGAAAGCTGTAATTTGGCATGGGTATGTATATAAATCAATTCAAAATGATAAAATAATGTCTTGAAACAAAATAGAGAATAATATAAACGATAATAAATACTTACTTCAAATTAGCTGGACACAAAAAATCAGCAATAAGAAGAGGCTCAAACGTGATGCAATGCAGCAGAAGTTACTGCAAACCATCAAAGAGCGCGAGGTTGAATATTTGGGCCATGTTCTGCAACATGATGGAAATCAGCTGCATCAACTCTTTATGTTTGTTTGTTTGTAGTAACTTCATTGTACTATGAAAACAAACAATTACATAGGTACAATAACAACCCAAAGAGTACATTGACAACGGCGGACTTATCTCATATTGGAATCGCTTCCAGCCAACCGGCGAATAAAAAGATAGGACAATTACTCACAAGAAAGTATAGAAGTTCGTACTTACATAGAATAAATAAAAAAAGAAATGTGGTGTCGTGGGACACCAGGTAGGAACGAAGTTCCTTCGGCTAATGTAGAAATAAACGTGGCTACTCACGAGTAAAATGTATCTATAATGTGAGTATTCGCCACGTGCTTGTCCATGAATTCATGAGTATATACTATGCATTGGAGGGGTGGAGTGGTAATAGAGAGAGAAGAGATGAGAGAACGAAAAGAAAGAGGGAGGAAGAGAAAGGTATTATACACTACTCGCTTGTGTATACGACTGTCGCGCCTGCGCACGTCTCATTTAACGGTTTTATTTAACGAGGTCATCCTTACGGTTTTACTATCACATTTTTTTCAGTTCGGTCGCGCAGCAAAATCCCTATCTCCTTCAAGCCTGCCGTAAGGAACTTCGTTCCAACAAATAATATAAATAAATAAAATAACTACATACTCATACATACATTAGGATGGGCAATACGTGGCACATTAGAAACTTGGCGGGAATCAACAAAGACAATTAATTGTATGTAATCCGGTGCTACATCTGTATTGTCGTTCTTTATGATTATACGTCAATAATCTATTCTCAGTGACCTTTCCCGGGTTTTCATAACGATTGGGCATAACTTCGATACCACAGAGCTGATTCTATTTTATACTAGTTTTGGTTCAATTGGAATATCATGATATGGGTATTGCCTTTTTTAACCGACGTTAAAAAAGGAGGTTTCTCAATTCGACCGTATATTTTATTTATATCTGTTCGCGGATAACTTCATCGTTTATGAACCAATTTTGATAATTATTTTTTTGTCAGAAAGTTTGTCAAAGTCGAAATTTTATCAAAATCGGTTGTGAAGTTTGGGCGAGAAGTCGGATTTAGTTTTGAAAAATCATTAGGTAAGATTAGAGTTTGTTATGAATTTAAACTAAGTCACTGTATTAATATAAGTATTACATAAAGAACGGAATCTCCTAAGGTCCCGCGCAATATGCGTCCCCGTTCCCCATCCCCGCACCTCTCCCCCGTTCTCGCCTTGTGGAGGTGCTGAGCGGGCGGCTGCGGGCGCCTGTAGCTGCCTAAACAGCACCAAAACTAGCCTGATTAAATGGAGATTCTGAAATTTCGGGATTCACTAAAGAACTTGGCAGCGTTGTTGTTTTGGAAGAACAACTATTTAGATCTCAATTCTTTTGTCAGATATTGAACTTGGCTCCCATTATGTCAATTTGTTTTTGGTGGGCTATAAAATAAAAATATACAATTATTTAACAAAAACCCTGTCCGATCTTTGAAGGAACAACTCAGACCTTCAATGTAAACAACTTTTCCTATGGGATCAATGCTTGAAACTAGAAAAAAAAACGTCATTATCATACAAAAGTGTTCAGCCGACCCGGCAATTCGTATGAAATAGTCGTTTTTTTTTCGAGTTTCAAGCATTGGTCCCATAGGAAAAGTTGTTCATATTGACGGTCTGAGTTGCTCCTACAAGGATCGGACAGGGTTTTTGTTACGTATTGTATACCATTTGATTTTAGTTTGGGTTCAATGGAATATCATTGCCCATATGAGTCTTGTTTATTGCCTTTCTCAGGCTCCGCCCTATAATGTCGTACGTCCGCCCTATAATGTCGTACGCCAGTGTATGCTTCGCACACGCTGCCAAAACGCACATAAAATCCCTCCAAGTCATACAAAACAGGTTCCTCAGGAAGGCCACCCAGGCGGAATGGGGCACCCGCACTGTGGACCTGCATCGCGAATTGGAGCTCTCCTCCATCATTCGATTCTTCAAAGAGACCGCTTCACGATCCTTTGAACGCGCCCCCACACATCCAAACCAGTTGGTAGCGAAAGCTGCCGACTACGACCCATCCAACTTCGTCAGGTGTAGGAGACCAAGCCATGTACTCCATGATCCGGACGACCCCATAAGTCGTGCGATTCCCCCTTCGACAGAGTCACCTGCGCAACGCAGGCACAGAATCACAATTAGCTCGATCGCAAATCCCACTCGCCGGCGAGTGCGGATCAGGAATAGGAGTAGGACTGGCGCGTTCACGAGGTACCGAACGGTACCCGGACGCTTTTCGCCGGTCGGCCCTTCAGGCGCTTGACACTTAGTCAAAGCCGATCTCAGTGACGCCCAAAGCCGAGGTTCGTTCCCACCCTGTGGGAGCCCTTTGCGCTGTCACTTTTTCCGGTGTGGACAACATCTTGCCATTCTGGCAAATGTTGGTCCCGCCTTTAAATTCCGTCGCGTCCGGTGAGCTGTAGAATGCTTTCAGCATACAGCGTAATCTTCGTTCGAAAAAAAAAGAAAAAAAAAAGCCTTTCTCAGGTGAGAGAGTAGGGTTGGTTATGAAATTAAGCTAAGGATCTTGTAAACTAGCCAGGTTAAATGTTGAGATTCTTAAAAGTAAATAAATTCAGGATTCTCTAATACAACTTGGCAGGCATTAAGCCAGTAAGAAGTACACAATTGAGATTCCAATTCTTCCGTTGGATATTGAACTTGGCTCCTATTTTCACAACATGTTTTTGGTAAGCATAAAATTACAACATTGCTAGATATTGCAATCTGTATACTAGTAGTTCATCCAGAACTATAAACTCGCGAACCCCATATATCGGCAACCCCTTTAGGGGCTCATGATCGAACATTAAAATTCTATTGACTATATCTACACGGGTAATAAATTTTCCTCATGCCTGATGTCAACCAAGGTGGGTTGACATCAGGCATTAGGAAGTAATGTTGAATGCCCATGTCACGCCACTACCTGTTTGTGTTGCTCCACCCTCGAAGTTGTAGACCAGTACATCTACCTGGGTCAATTGATCCAGGGAGGAAGTTCCAGCTTCGAGAAAGAGGTCTTTCCACGAATCCGACTCGGCTGGGCAGCGTTCGGGAAGCTACGCAGTGTCTTCTCGTCCAAAATACCTCAGTGCCTCAAGACGAAAGTGCTTAATCAATGTGTGTTACCAGTGATGTCTTATGGCTCAGTAGACGTTATGCAGCTGAAATGATGATGATGATGATGATTAGGAAATACGGTTGTAGCACGAGATGTTTGTACTTACTCCTTTACTCGCCTCTTACGACATCCACAGGAAAAGAAGGAGTAGTCCTATTCTAGATCGGAAGCCACACGTCACCTTTCAATTCAATTGGGATGTAGCCTAAAAAAATCTTCTTTAGCTCATTACATAGTTTATGAAAACGTATGGTATACGTATTTTTTCTTTTCTCTGATTAGCAAAAAATGAAGAAGATACAGCGCATTTAAATTTTGCGTGACGTCACGATCAGCTATGATGTTTAACCAAAGGTGGCGTAACGTGAATCACCCCCTACTAAGAAAATTCGAAGCGTTGTATCTTTGTGAGTTTTAACTACTAAACCCGGCACGTAAGTTGAACAAAACTGGAGGTAGTTGTTTGTCCGTTTAGAATCACATTTTTATCACATTTCTATCCGAACTTCAGATAGAATGGAGAATGTTTATCTATATATGTATTTGTTATAAAAAATAGTATCGTTGAGTTAGTATCCCATAACACAAGTCTCGAACTTACTTTGGGGCAAGCTCAATCTGTGTGATTTGTTCCTATATATTATTAAATGATTTCGGTTTTGAAGAAAGACCAAAAAATCTCTTATCTCCAATAAACATGCGCGACGGCCGCCATTTTTGTTCAACGTGCGGGTATTGTACTTTGCTTAATGAAAAAGTATGGGTCCATTATTTTTGGCTAATAGGTGGCGTTAACGCTTGATAGCTCGGGTTTATAATTTAACTGGAAAATAATAGATGGCGCCACGGATTCTGATATTATGTAGTTCCGCCTCTTATCACTAGATGGTGTCGTCGAGAGTTTTTTAATTTGCCTGCAAATCAACTTGTTTTTACTGATCTCACCTCTTTTGTCGCCAGATCTGGAGGGGCTGGAGGGAGAGGATTGTGTTTAGCAGCGGCTCAAGCTCCGTCGTGGCAAGCGGCGCGCACCCTGCGCTTCCGGCTCCTGTCGTTGCTCGGCCCGTCACTCAGGTGAGTAGAGACAAAGATAATATAATAAGTAACAAAAACCCTGTGGCGACCTCTACGGCCACTACGAGGAACTACAATAACAAACAAATCAAGAAACAACCGACAATAATAGTTTACAAGAAGCATATGAGATGGCGCCAGCAGTATCCTACATCTCGATCTCAAAGTTCGCCCGATTCGCTACATATATACGACTTCCGACGATACACCGCCGGAGCCGCGGTTCCCCAGGCGCAACAACATGCCTGGCGGGAAGATCTTCCCTTTGTGGCGGTCGGGTATATCACCTCGCTCCCGCTGCAACATTGTCCAATCCTTGTAGGAGCAACTCAGACCATCAAAATGAACCACTTTTCCTATGGGACCTATGTTTAAAGCTCCAAGCAAAAATCGTCATTTTCATACAAATTTTTGTATGAAAATCTCGATATTTTTTTTTTTGGTGCTTCAGGTTTTGGTCCCATAGAAAAAGTTGTTCATATTGACGGTCGGAGTTGCTCGTACGAGGATGGGACAGGGTTTTTGTTACATATTGTATAATTATTAATCACTAACGTAACAGATACCTAACGCCATAGAAACTATTGGAGGGTCCGTAATTAGGCAAAACTGGAGTTGCGGGTAGGCACACAGAGATGGCAGCACACACGACTAGCAAAAAAGTGACAAAGAAAGAGTTGAATATGCTTTATAAATATTTATTGCATTTCATACAACGTGGAAAGGACATACCCGTAATAAATCAAACCACGGGCTATACTAGATCACTATAGAATAATGAAATTAAAACAACAGTGAAAACACAAAAAAATATTCGGCATTTCCATACAAAAGCGTGCAGCCGCCCGGGCAATTTGTATGGAAATGTCGAATCTTTTTTTGGTTATTATTTTAATTTTATTATAGTATAGTGATCGAGACAGCCCAAGGTTTAATTTATTACGGGTATAAGTCATATGTAATTAATTAGAGTACTACTTTATTTTAATAGCATACGCACGCATATTACGCGGAACCTTAGGAGATTCCGTCCTTTATGTAATACATATATTAATTATGTGATCATAGTATTATATTGCGAATATTATTTGCACAACATAGTGAATTTGATTCCAAGATTTCAATATAACTAGCTACGAGGTGTTAAATAGCGTTGCATAACTACCAATAGTTTGACTATCAATAGTTGACCTTGAAAAACAGTCACAATATCGATAGGACTATCGATAGGATCGAATAACCTATCGATAGTATCGATTGTCAATAGTTTGCAATACTATAGATGGAAGGTAAAACTATCGATTCTATTGAATTTAGATACTATCGACAGTATCGAATACTGTCAATAGTATCTAAATTCAATAGTATTGATACTATAGATAATTTTACCTTATTTCAATAGTATTGCAAACTATCGATCGTGTCGATTATTCGATACTATCGATAGTCCTATTGATATTGTGCGTGCGCGACGCTGCTTTCAAACCAAATCAAATTAAATCAACGTTAATTTGCTAGAAAAGTGGCCACAAGGGTGCTTAATTAAAATATTTGTAGATATAGGCACTTTTCACCACAGTCTGGCATGCAAAATTTGTTTTAAGTGCAAATTAAATATATCTATCTAATAACTAATTTTGTTAAATAAGCAGAGGTCGGAATTAGGTAGAATTATTTATATACTGTTCATAAATATGGATTTAAATTCGATACTATTGATAGTCCTATCGATATTGTGACTGTTTTTCAAGGCCACGATAGTATCGATAGGCTATCGAAATTTTATACTATTGCTTGCAACACTAGTGTTAAATCAACTCGTATAAGTAATTCACACATGGCAAGCCATATGTGAACAACGTCACGGGATGCCGGAACATCTCAAAAAAGCTGTCACTTCACATGACACGCCACATAAATATTATGTGAGTTATTTGTCACATGTCCCGATTTTAGCGGGGCTTTCACCCTGTATCAGGCTGAGTAATCGAATTGGACCATGCCAGGAGTGCTATTTTTAAAATCGCTTGTCACTCAGATTAAGAATGGATTGCGCGAGCGTTTCCAAACGAGCGTATTTTTGAATCGAACATATGCGAAGGATTTGCACGAGTGCTCCACTCATAATTTGACATTTGTAGCGTACAAATGTCAAAGAAACCAATCATGATAAATACGTTGCAAGTAACATTTCATGCTGCTTAATTTTTTTGAAAATTACTGACATGTTTTAGAAATTTTCTGCGTAAAAATATATTACTTTTCAACACGACAGTTTCAATAATTTTTCAAAATTGTGATAAACCGATTGTGATAAAATCTCTATGGGACCACCTGGAATATATACTCTTTTAAACAAAAAAAGAATTTTCTAAATTGGTCTAGGCGTCTGCAAATAATCGATGAACAATCATAAAAAAATCGCGACGAATGGATAACCTCCTCCTTTTTGGAAGTCGGATAAAAATGGAACACGACAGCTTCAAAAATACGATCAAATAGTTAATTATGCAATTAGTGAATAAAAGACGGATTTAATTCGAGGGCTATAGATGAATCACGAGCAAGTGAAGGATTCTAACGATTGAATTACGACCGTAGGGAGTGATTCAAGTGTTAGAATCCTGAGCGACGCGTGTGATTCACGGCCCTCGATTAAATCCGTTTTATTCAAGAGTTGCATACTATACTTTATACCATGACTACGAGAAAAAGAAAGATTTAAGCGAAAATGCACATTAAATGAAGAAAAAGGAAGTTTAAATTAATTAAAATGCGTATGGAAATTGTAAAAATTACTAAAATTAAGAGTAATTGTTCTAAACTCAAACACCAAAATAGTGATCAAACGTGCTTTTTATTCACTATTTTTAGTGAATAAAATAAATAGCCAAAATAGTGAGTAAAAGTGCTTTTTATTCATTGTTTTCAGTGAATAAAATAAACTTTTTTAGAGTGGGCATGGTATAAAGGATATTTTACGCAAGCAGTGAATTGAAAAACTACACGTTTTGTGTTACACTGACTCCCCAGTTGGATAATAATAAAAGTACTCCAGCTATTTGGGTCATCGGGAGCAGAGAGAACGGGCCTCGATTTTCCATTATTGAGTTACTTACTGCGGGGATTATATTCGGAGATGTAGTTTGCTGCCTCTCTAACTAATGAGTTCGGATGGTTGGCGGCTTTATCAAAGTAGCGTACGAACGCTGCTTTATAAATCAAAGTTTATTTGCTACAAAAGTGGTGGTACTTAATTAAAATATTCGTAGATACAAGCACTTTTCACCAGAGTCTGGCATGCTAAATTTGTTTTAAGTACAAATAAAATATATCTACTGTCTAATTTTGGTTAATAAGTAGAAGTTCATAAATGTGTCAATGTAACAATAATAAAATCATTAGTTTCATATTCATGTCTACACATGCATGTCAACTTAATACTGTTAAAGAGGAAAAAAGAATTTAAAAAACTTATGTTACAAAGTGTTTACATTTTAAAGTGAGAACATGAAGCTTTTCTACGCACTATTGCGAAAAATGGCCACATTTGGCGTATGTGCATAGAAAAGCTTCACGTTCTCACTTTAAACTGTAAACAGTAGTTTAGTGTCCGACCGAAACTAGTCATTCGACCGAAACCGAAACCGAATTTCGGCAACGGTCTCTGTTTCGGCCGAAACTGAAACCGAAACCGAAACTTTCTTACAAGGATCATATTCTGAGGGAAAAATAAAGAAAACGTTATTATAACTGATAGTAAATAATAAAACGGCAACTTTCATACAAAAATGCAAGAACCTCTGACATTCATATTCCTTTAATAAAGGTTAACTATTCCGTAATTTATGGTTTTAAGTCGAAAAACAGAAATGAAATATTAATTTTAATATACGGATATCTAGGAGGTACCTTTGTAAGTTCTCTATTAATTACTTAATTTATGTGTGATAATAATTTCACAAAACAAAATTGGTAGTACGTTAGTTAGTATCTATAATACTTGCCACTTGGATACCTTGGTAATAAATACTAAAATGAACTTTGAAACTCTGAATCCATAATATTTTCACAATAAAATGCACTATAGTCATTACGAACTACCTAACTAATGGTTTTTTACGTATAGCATTAGGGAAAGAGTAAAGCAAACCAAAAAAAAATTTTAAAGATAAGAATAAACTTGATCTTACTTTTATCAGTCATATTGAATATTATTTTGATGTTTACTACCCTCTCTTATGTTATAACGACATAAAACGAGATAAAACTTACCAAACTCAAATAAATCACTCGAAAACTCGCCACCACAACAAAACAAAAAAAAACAGCAAACAAACAAGCGAGTCTCGACATGGGCTCTGATGGGATTCATTCGTTCATTCAATGCGCCGAACATGACCGATCACAGTGCGAAAACTCCCGAATGCACATTCGGGTTCGGTCGTAGTTTCGGCAAGTTTGCCGCCGAAAGCGAAACTAAACCGAAACTCGTGTTTTTGCCGAAACTCAACCGAAAACGAAACCGAACATTCGGTCGGACACTACAGTAGTTCACAAAGTAGTTTGAAGGGTTATCTAGTACCTGGTGAAGACAAAATTTGATGTGATGTCTCCGTTTCCTATCAAATGATTTCAAATGAGGGCACTGGACCCCGGAAAATTCAGGTAATTAAAATATTCATTAACGGAGTAGAAACACTGTTCCTCTAGCCACTCTCTTAATTTAATTTTGAACTTCTTCAGAGGTAATAATTTTAAATTGTTATCTAGCCTGTTATAAATGTTGACTCCCATGCAATAAGCATTTCTGCCTTCATAAAGTGCTTTATGGTTTGCTGTGTAGTGATTTATTCGAGATCGCAGTAGAGGTTGCTGTTACGAGCTAACAATGGAGCCTAAATTGGTGGCTTTGTCAGTTGGCCTTTTAAATAGTTGTACTTACTTACAATGTGACACAAATAAGTTGAACAAAATTGGCGGACTTCAAAGCATTTTTGTACAAATTCCCAGCACGTAGGTTGAACCAAAATAGTGGTTATCGTTTAGTTCAATTTACGTGTCATGCCATTTTTGTTCAACTTACTTGTGTCGTATTGTACGCGTGTATGGGTGCGTGTGCTCGTTGCCCGCTTATCATATTTTTTATTTAAACTTTATTGCACTGTAAAAAAAAATGTTTAAGAAGCGGACCTTATGCCATATGGCATTCTTCCCCGGTCAATCATTAGACCAAGAGGAAAATATCTGTGGCTGGCGTGATGACATTCATGAATATATAAACAAATGATAAATATCTACATAATTACTTATACAAGAATAAACCATTAAAATTATAAGTAACACATGTGTAGTACATGTATGTTGGTATATATTAATCAACATACGCAATCATAGTCCGTGAATTACGCCAAAAATATACACATGTACGGTAAGCCTTAAAAATGGAGTCGCAATTTCTCATACAATTGGTATGAGAAATCGGGCCTTCATACATGACTGTGACCCAGTGGCGTAGCATAGGTCACTAGCACCCGGTGCGGATTCCAAATTTGCCGCCCTCTTATTTTAGTAATCCATTATAAAAAAATTGGGCATGGTAAAAAGAGTACTTTTATTAGTTTTATTGAATGATTTATTGAATTGAAAAGTGAAATTAACATTTTTTATTGAGAAACCTTGCGCTTGCATCACCCATGCATAGAACCTGCATAGGTACCTGGGTATTTGGTAACTTAAAAAAAAAATGACGAAAAAAACACTAAAAGAAATTAACTTTTTTTTAAATTTTAATTTTTTTTTTTTCTAAATTTTAATTTTTTTTTCTAACTGCCACCTCCGCAGCGCCGCCCCCGGCAAAGTGCCGCCCGGTGCGGACCGCACTGCTGTGACCCCAAAAGGATTGAGATCAAACAACCAGCTAGATAAGTAGGTAAAATTGAAAACCGATTGTAGGCCGTGTGGTTGCCGGCAGAGTAGAATAGGGCCACGCCAAGTCCTCCTGTGGATGTCGTAGAAGGCGACTTAGGGAATACAAGCTAAACAAAGCTTATAAATATCAATGAGACCTCTCTAACCCGTCTGGCCAGCGAGGAGAGTATAGGCCAAGTCCTCTGGCTGCTCTGGCCAAGTATGGCTCTGGTAGTACGGAGAGGGTCGTGCTCCTGCAGTGTAGACAAAAAGACCTGATGATGATGATGATGATGATGATTGAAAACCGTGATATAAACTTTTGTTTTAAAAAAAATCGAAATTTAAAATACATACTAAATAACGTGGAAGGGACACACCCGTAATAAATCGAACCACAGGCTATACTAGATCACTTTAGTGAAATGAAATAAAAATAACAGTCAAAAAACCAAAAAAGAATTAAGACAGTTTCATACATATTGCCCGAGCGGCTGCACACTTTTGTATGGAAGTACCAAATATTTTTGTTTGTTTTTGACTGTTATTTTATTTTAATTAAACTACTCGTATAGTAGTCTAGTATAGCCTGTGGTTTGATTTATTACGGGTATGTCCCTTCCAATAGGGACATATAACACTGATTGAGCTAGCCCCAAAGTAAGTTCGAGACTTATGTTAGGGGATACTAACTCAACGATACCATATTTTATAACAAATACAAATATAGATAAACATCCAAGACCCAGGACAATGTGGCCATTTTCCAACTTGCCCTTGCCGGGGATTGAACCCGGAACCTCTGGGTGGCGGACTAGCATGGTGACCACTACGCCACGGAGGTCGTCAATGTCAAACCGACATGAACACGAAACTTCACAACAAACTTTGATAAAAAAATTATGAGATCATTACTAAACCGATTGGAATCAGTCGGCATTTTCAGACTGCACTACGTGAGTATAACCGTTTTTATATACAGGGTTACTGGTAACTAACGCAAAACCTTTTAACATCGAAATCAAAATCCTAACATAATATAGATCTGCAAGAAAAAAATAAAAAAATCTAAGAAAAGAAATTGGAATCCCCATAGAAACTCGACCAGGTGATCAGTGAATTTGTATGGGAGGCCCATTTTATTTTCTGTAATTTTTGCCTTTTTTCTTGCAGATCTATAATGTGTTGGGGAGTTTGATTCTGATGTTAAAAGGTTTTGCGTTAGTTACCAGTAACCCTGTATACGTCTATGATCATCTGAAAAGTATGCCCGCGAAGTGGTAGCTAAAGTGGAACCCTCATTAGAAATAAATTGTTTAAAACTAAATATGGTGGTAATTAAAAATTTGATTTGTATCACTGTCTAGAAAGACCTTTAAACAATTTTATGAATAACCTTTGAAAGTAATATTGGTAGTCTGTCTAGTTTTAAAACGGGTCGCCAAAAGTGGCGGCCACTTTTGGCGAAAACCCATATTTAGTTTTTAACAATTTATTTCTAACGAGGGCGCCACTTTAGCTACCACTTCGTCTTAAACAAAGAAAGAATTTTTCAAATTGATTCACTTTGAGTAAAAACTATGAAAAAAAAAACCAAGTTTACATTCGGATTGATAAGCTCCTCCATTTCTGAAGTCGGTTAACAATACTCCAGCTTTGAAAAGCCTGTTCATTATATAAATTGAGCAATAACATCAAAACGAAGACACAAAATAATGACGATAACATTCGACGTCCCTTTGTTAGTAGACCGACAATCCTCCTCGATTCGTCTTTACAAAAACGCCAGAGGGAAAATTAATCAAAAAGATTTTCGGGAACCGATTGTCTGTCGTAAATTATTTTTGAGCGTTAGTCCCAATTTTACCGTGAAATTAATTTTGAATCATTTTGGCGTTGTTTATTGATAAAGTCGTATTTTTATAATCTCGCAAAAAATTTAAGAAAATATTTATTTTAAACTAACTCAACGTGTGGGTGGGTTTTAAAGGCTTTGTGCTAATTTTTAATTTTACAGGTCTCTTCTTTGATATATATTTATAGTAAAGCTGTTGGGAATGCGAAGAAAATTAATAAAGTACTAAAAATAGTAGCGGAGTTCCATTTAAAAAACCTTGTCGCCAGATTCATACCCTGGTCACGCCTACCCATCGCCTTATAAACATAATTATTTCTCTTCCTTGTCACTAGATGGTGTTATAGCTATTTATTGAAACATTAAAATCTTTTATTACTACTATTCAAATAAAGTAGTACTTGAATTAATTAAATATGACTTATATGAAATGCAATAATAGTATTTTATGCAACAGTTGTATAAGAAGGTTCATAAAATGCGAGTGGCGCAAGTTACGATGCGAGCCTTGGCGAGCGATTGACATACTTATACAACGTTGCATACAATACTTTTTCTACGACTACATTTACTAAAATAAATACAAAAATAAACAAAGAAAAGTAACGAAATACTACCATATGTTTGTAGGATACTAGGTGTCTATGGAAGACTTAATTTTTTTTATTGACGTCTTCTTAGTGACCAAAAGTGCCATTTTTGAAACATGGAGTCACTTAAACGAATGTTTTTTATACAAAAAACCGTTTGTTCAGCGACTCCACGTTTGAAAAATGGCACCATATGTTAAAATAACGATTTTATTATGTTGGCAGTATGGTAGATCTAAAGAAAAAAAGTTACAGGTCTATGGCTAGGAGTATCGTTTTGGCGAAATAACGACACATTTGCTATTATATTACGAATAAACTATAGACTTTTCTGAAATCATATAATCTATGTTCTTAAATTAGTGTTCGGGACCATTTAAAAGACAGATACAGACAGGTACAGAATAGAAAAATATTTTTAAAGCATTTGCAACACTTTCTTTCTCAAGCTTTTATTTAGTTCCACCTGTCCCGTTTTCTGTCAGTCTGTCTGTCTGTTATCAAATTATATTTGACCCACTTCCTGTTTTCCGATTGAGCTTATGGTTTCCGATTGAGCTGAAATTTTGCACGCATACGTATATCGCGTGACAATGCAATATTATGATGACATGAAAGTGATCTGATGATGGAGTTTTAAGGTGGCCATAGGAACTCTGTAATGAAACGACGCAACCCCATCGAGTTCGGGCTCGTTTGATTCGTCTTGAGGAGTACTGAAGATCAAAGCTTGTCATAAAAATATTTTTGAAAATAATTACTTGTTTGCTAGTCATGTGTGCTGCCATCGCTGTATGCCTATCCGCTAGTCCTCCAATACCTCCTATGGCGTTGGGTATCTATTACCTTAGTAATTAAATTATCTTTGCCCTTGTGTCGTCGTTTTTCTTTTCAAAATGGCCAGCTTTATTTTTCTTCTCCTCTTTACGGCCTTTATGAGCAGCTGGAGTATATCGATAGGGATTCAGCCATTTTAAAAACGAAAACAGGCACTTCTGGCTGCCTGAAGGTGAGCCAGAAGTTGCTGCACACCGTTGTGCCAGAATGGTATAAAACATTTGCTGACTGAAAATAAATATCCCGTACTAGTGTTGCCGAAAAATCGATAGTTTCAATGCCAATCTATCGATAGTATCGACCCGGACGACGAACAACGCGTTTCCTAAACTATTGATACTATAGATAGTATTGCGTTTCATAAACTAACCATTTTTTATGGTGGTATCGTTATCGATAAAATCGATAGTATATTAAATATGAAACGCAATTTACAGTCTAATTTATTTAAACTCTTTTACATTTTTTTTTAAACTGTTCAATAAGAACAGTTTTAAAAAAATGTACAAGAGGCGGACCTAATGTCATATGGCATTCTCTCCCGGTCAACCAATAGAGCAATCGATATCGATAGACTATCGAGCGGCAACACTATCCCACATAACTGGAAGAAAATTCAAACTTCCACCAAAAGAGCATAGCTCTAGTCTAGCAGATAGTCTTACAGTCTTATTATAAAACCCAGACTATCTTTGTTACTAGTAGGTTTAAACCATAATCCGACCAAATCAAGTTGACATCTAGTAATATCACACACTCACCTGTCAATGTCAACTTCATTTTGGTCGGATAATGGTTTAAACCTAGTAACAAAGTTAATCTGGGTTTTATAATTAGACGGTTGAAGTTTTTGGCAGGAAGTCAAGGGATTGACGTGCACAACTTCTTTTTACAGGGTAGGCATTTATCTTACCCAAATAACGAGAACAGCTCCATATCGAACAAGATACATTTCTCGCTAGTATCCAATTTTATTATTAGGGTGGACAGGGTAGACAAATTCTGTCTGTATGAAATGTTTTGGGATGAAAACATCGTTTTACGAGTAGATGAGGTGGAAAAATTTTATATTCTAGTCAAACTTCTGGTGATGCCGAGAAAAATAAAACTTTAAAAGGATTTTTTGTTGCAGGTCATCGAAACAGGAGAAGAAGGAAGCCAGTTCCTGTACCGCATCACGTGGCCGCGAACGGGACCTTCAAAAGGAACAGCGTCCTCACAACCACTATATGAATGAACAGTGAAAGTGAACTCTAATAACAAGCACGGGTTACTCACGTCACAGAATTCAAATAAATATAACATAACAGAACGGGATCTCCTAAGGTCTCGCGCAATATGCTTCCTCGTACCCCTCCCGTCCTCACACCTCTCCCCCGTTCGCGCCGTGTGGAAGCTGCGGCTGAAGGCGCCTGCAGCCGCCTTGTCAAGGCGAAAACGGGGAACGAGGACGAATATTGCGCGGGACCATAGGAGATTTCATTATTGACCGAGCGAGCGAAGCGAGAGAGGTCTCCGTTTCAACTTGGCCAAAAATGCTTTAGTATGTCTGAGTGTTCTCCTCTAGGGGTCGTATTTCTCAACTGATTCCCGTGAAATTTTGGGAGCAGGTTCGATAAACATATGAAAATCGACAGTCGAGCCATTTTTTGGAAATTTTTGAAACTGACGGAGTTGGCACAATGGGCCTAAGCGCCTTTGAATTTTATGGCTCTTACGACAATTTTGTTTGTGAGTGTGTGTGACAACGAAATAACAAAGGAATTTTATTTTCTATTATGACATACATATTTATATTTTCACCAGCATTGTCAAAAGATGAATAGTCCGGTTTATTTATAAAGAGATCTGATCGACTTATCCGTTTAGAGTTCGAATCTTACCGAAAGGGGTTCTCTTTTTAATTAGATGTATTTATTTTTATTTTGCGACCGATATTTGAAGTTTATTTTTAAAGTTTTTTAAAAGTACGAGTATATTTATTTGCTTTATTGGGAATTATGTAATTACAGAAAACATTCGTTTAGTCTACTTTACCAAAATCACCAGTTTACCAAAATTTTATAAGACTTCATTTTCATAACTAAATCCTCCTCGCTCCGCTGACGCTCGTCCTTGAAAACTACTCGTCCATCAACGCCACATTTCCCGGCCTCTGCAGTAATGTACTATTACTGATTTAATATCTTAGTTGAAAGATTGCTGCACATACCCCTTAATGCAACCTTGCGTACCCCTGAGGGTACGCGTACCACTCATTGGGAAACACTGCTCTAGACAAACAATTCATGTAATTGAATTTTCCTCTTCGAAGTGGTCGCCGCGTGCAGTAATAATGCAGGTATATTTTCGATATCTAAACGAGGAGTGACACAGGCCTGATGTCGGCCAGTAGCTCTCTACGTGAGTAACCTGTGCTTGCAAATAATTACTGTGTCTCACGTTAGTATTTTTCAAAAATGAACTCTATTGACTGAGTGCGAAGGTCGAAATACAACGAGCTTTAGTAGAGAAAGGTTGTGATTAGCGAGATGACATAGGTAGCAAAAAATTGTGTGTTAATTCCTAAGGTTAATTCGGATAAGAATATGACGTGTATTTGAAGAAAAGACGCGAAATACCTAATTTGTTCTTGGCGGAAATAGGCATGACCAATGGAAAAATATTTTTAGCTCTTCGGTTAGATTATTAAAAAATATTATACACGTATTGTTTCCTTTCTTCGAGAAATAAAAAATTACAAAGATACAGCGTATTGAAATTTCGCATGACGTCACGGCTAGATACGATTTTTACTCGCAAGCCCTCTCTCCGGAACTTTGATGCTCCGTATCTTCGTGAATTTACTCTTTTTGGTAACCGAAAAATATGGATCCATAACTTTTGGATAATCATACTTTTCTGACCCTGTCGTCACCCCTATTCCCCGTAAGTACATACATCTTTTAAAACTCCCGACTCGTGTCTGTGTGTCTGTCTCTGGCATCGTAGCTCCAAACGAATGGGCCGATTTCAATACGGGTTTTTTTAATCAAAGGCCTTGTCTGTCGAGTGGTTCTTAGCTATGTTTGATGGAAATCGAAGCCGTTCAAAATTTATTGGGGGTGAACGCTCGAAAGTCGGGGTTTTTTTAGTTTGCTTTAGAAATAAACTTGTTTATGGTTATAAGCTAGACTGTTTAATGCAGAATACTTACAGAAACTACAAACACCACTAAAAGTAAAATATAAGTGTATAAAAGTAAAAATGAAAGTATATATTTTAAACGAAAATATATCCATTGAAACTATTTTAGTTATTCTGTTTGGCAAAGACCTCTTCTACCAAGTTTTGAGAAAAATGCACGGATAAAAAGTATATTGTGATATGGGTGCGGGCTTTCATTCAATTTTAAGAAAACCAAACGACTGAATTGTTATCTGATGGTTAAATGGGCTATTCATCGTTATCATCCGAGCGTATTTTCCCGGTTGCATCCTCAGCAGTAAGAGCCCGGGGTCCGCTACCTAACCATAGAGATTTGACGAGGGTACTGTTTTTGAAGTGAAAACTTCTTTACCGGCGTTGTACACTTTTTTTGTAATGGGTAAAAAATGTTAAACTCGGGTTAGGACACGTGACCGCGTCAGGACACGTGACCTGATCGAAAATTCGTATTCGATGGAGGAGAGTAGACAGCCGGCGCGGCGTAGGAGAGGAAGTATCCCCCTCTCTTTCTAAGGCGCGGCGAAAATGTATGCCTGCGCCTGCTGTTTCGTTTAGGCAGCGCAGGGCGCTTGCGCGTGGCACGCTATAAATAAATGAATATTGTATTCTGCCACATAAGCGATAGTACTTTTATACTGATAATTAAAGCAATTCGTGCAAAATTATTCCCTAACCATTCCAAAATATCAAAAATGCACAACATTAATATTCAAGTTTTCACTTCTGCCGGGACTCCCGGAGTGCCACCCGTCGTTTTTTTTTTACATATAGCGAGTGTCGTCTTACCTCCGCAACCGAAAGGGTTATCCAGAACTAAAAACACATTATTTTATTCGTATAATATTTAAGCAAGCAGAATAAGTGAATTTACCGTGGTGTTCAAAAATATAAATGTATTATATATGGACATTTTCAATATGATTAAGAAGATAGATTATCGAGAACTTACGCGCTACCTGTGAAATATTACTATGCGCTACTTTGACATCCGGTGACGGTAGTTATGTCTTTTCAAGTTTTAATCAAATGTTGGTACAAAAGAAAAAAAAACTAAAGATAAGGACTCTTATTCAGGGCTGTAAAATAGTTCTTAAAAAGGTCCGACAACGTCTACGAACAAAGAAGAGTAACTAGAGGTACTTATCTCAGGCTACCATGGTATATACAAGGTCTAACAAAATATACTGAAACAATTTTAAGGCAGTATAAGGTCCATGATGCAGAACAACTTTCCCCAAGAAATATATATCGAAATATGATAAATATTTTTTGGCTTTCCATACAAGTTGACCGATCAAGCTGTCCGAGTTTGTATGGAAAGTCCAAAATTATTTTTCATATTTCGATATATGTTCCTACGGAAAAGTTGTTCAGTTTCATGGACTGAATTCACCTTTAAAATAGTTTCAGTATATTTTGTTAGACGTTATATATCCGGCCGAAACCGGTCGAAAGAACAATTAAATTCAATAGGGATGTTGACTGGGTAAAAAATACAACGTGGAAGGAACATACCCGTAATAAATCAAACCATGGGCTATACTAGATCACTACAGTAGAATAAAATTAAAATAACAGCAAAAATACAAAAAAAATCGACATTTCCATACAACTGCCCGGGCAGTTTGTATGGAAATGTCGTTTTGGTTTTTGTTTTCGGTTGCTATTTTAATTTCATTATAGGAACTTTAGTGACCTCCTATTACCCGTAGTTCGATTTATTACGGGTGGGTCCCTTGTACGTCGTATATTATTTTATTTAGTACAAACATATTATCCAAAAATTAAGCACCCATATGTTTCCGTTTAGCATAGTAGTAAAAATTCACAAAGATACAGCGCTTTTAAGTTTCGGAGTGTGAGTGATTTACGTCACTTTTGGTTAAAAATCGTAGCTTATCGTGACGTCACTCGGAATTTAAATACGCTGTATCTCCGTCATTATTTGTTATTCAGAGTAAAGAAAAAATATTTATACCGTACTTTTTAATGTATCTAATAATCTAAATATTTTTCCTGCCCACAACCCTATTTTGTCTTTACTTTTTTAAACTTCGCCTCCTATTCTCTTCCCGACGTCATCAGTTCGGAGTGTTGCCACTGTGTGTGATTGAATTCCCAAGCAAAATGCATTTCTAACTCAACAAATCAATTGTGAAGTAATAATTAAGAAGACACGAAATAATAATTAGATAATTAAAAATATTATCTCAATTTAAAAATTGAAATGGAATTTCGAATTACCCTATTACTAAGGCTCCGCTGACTGGCCATCCGTCTGACACCAGGCTGTATCTTATGAACCGTGATAGCTAGACAGATGAATTTTTTAACATTAGATATTATGTATTTGTGTTGCTGCTATAAAACAACATACTAAAAACAAATTTAAATTTGTAACTCGGGCTCCATACAGGAAACGTGAGTTTCATAGATAATGGTACGGAACCTTTTGTGTGCAAGTCTGACACGCACTTGGCGGGTTCTTTTATTTAAAAAATGTGTTACCATAGCATTATACATGGAATTTTAAAACTTTGACGACTTCAGGCCCAAGGGATTCCTTACGAGACCTCAATCGGTCTCGCCCAACAACTTATCTTAAGGCGGTGATCACACTGCATCGCACACCGTCGCGGAGCGCGGGGCCGCAGATTTTAACATTGTATGCAAGTATCTCAATTTGTATAGAAAACACGCTTAGTTTAACACACTGACAACGCGCGGAAGCGCGTCTCGCGCGCTGATTCCGCCAATTTGCGCGGGTGCGCGATGCTAGCCGAGGAGTATAACAGTAACACACTGCTCCGTAGTACCGCACGTATTTTTATGCATAGGACGTTACCAAGCGTCCCGCGCGCAGATTCCGCCAATCTGCGCGGAACCGTCGTAGATGTAGTTAGAGAAGCAGATCGAAATGCTAAAAGAAGCAGATCTGCGCCTCCGTCACCGCGCGCGGAATCTGCCGATCCGCGCACTGCGACGGGGCGCGTTGCCAGTGGAGGAATCGCCTAAATCGGATACTATTTGAAATGAAAGGTCGTAATGAACTCAGATCTTTATCTTGCAGTTCATTAGTGCCTTATTGTGTCTAGGGTCTGCCTGGACCTAATCCTAAGTTTTATATCCCCCTGTACATACAATTAAGTGAATATGTCTAAGTGTACTATTATATGAAAGAGCTGTTCATTAAATGTTTTTAAAATAAATGTCTGATTTTTTAATATAAATTTGTTTTATTTAAGTACTGTTTTTTAATATATACTCTATTCTTTTTTTTTTTTATTAAGAGTACAAATATACAACGTCGAAAGGACATACCCGTAGTAAATCAAACCACGGGCTATACTAGATCACTATTATATAATGAAATTAAAATAACATTAAAACAACAATGGACTGAAAATGAAACACTTTTCTTCCTTAGGCTTCTTTATTCCTTGGAGATCACAGTGACACTGAACTACTACAATTTCTTAGAACAGCGTTCTTATATTTATACATTTCGCACTTACAAAATCTAAATCTAGATGAGGGTAGGTGTGCCGACATATATCCCCCCCACTTTACAATATTTTCAGTTACCTTCTCACACTAACAAGGGGCGTGGCCATGGAGATCCCTAGTGTGACAAGGTTCTATATGCGAGGGAAATCCACAGTCAAAACCTTTTATTTACCTTTAGTTACCTCACGCTTAGCACTATATACCTGTGCCAAACGCTACGTACCTAGGAAAAACATACACACAGTTTAAAATCATTTACTCATGTACATAGGTATCGGAACGTTATATCTAGGCACCCTATACATCTGTCCCTACATCATATTTATTTACATATACATTTACATAGGCTAAAGCCCTAACTTATACTAAAAGAAAATAACTTTATTTATCACATCTACAAAAATATTCGATAGCTACTTCTGTCCGCAACATTACCGTTAATTTAATTTCATTATACTTTAGTGATCTAGTTTAGCCCGTGGTTTGATTTATTACGGGTATGTACCTTTCCACATTGTATAAGAAAACCAATATTACAACAGTTATTGATGGTTGATGGTAAATAGTCGTCTTGCAAGGAGTAAGTCCTCGATACTAATTAGGTAAGTACTCTCCCTAAGAGGATTCTCATTGCGAAAAACATAACCCTCCTTCTGGCGCAGTCGGGTAAAAGGAGAAAGGTAGAAACATATGGACATCACTTATTAATGTGTGCGAAATTGAACACCTGACACCGATAGGCCTATCGATACTATCGATAGCCGTTTTAGAGCAAAACTTTTGATAACCAACAACACCATCGATATTATCGATTATATCGATAGTTTATGTACTATCGACAGTTTGTTCATGGACATCGATTGAAACTACTGATAGTCTACCGATAGTATCGGTTATATTTATGACGACCTCCGTGGCGTAGTGGTCAACATGCTAGTCCGCCACCCAGAGGTCCCGGGTTCGATCCCTGGTCAGGGCAAGTTGGAAAATTGCCTTTTTCAAATTGTCTTGTGTCTTGGATGTTTATCTTTATATGTATTTGTTATAAAATATAGTATCGTTGAGTTAGTATCCCATAACACAAGTCTCGAACTTACTTTGGGGCTAGCTCAATCAGTGTTATTTGTCCCTATATACATCTCATACATCTATATACATATATTTAAAATATCGGTATTCTATCGATAGGCTATTGAAAGTGTACTATCAAGCAGCAATACTAAGCCACAAATTGCTCAAAGATCATTAAAAACTACATTGAATTAAAACCATTTCGACTTCACCAGAAGAACACCCGACAATAATTAAGTACAAATATTTATCTCATCGTTCTTCTTTACGCCCTGCGAAAACCTTTACCTATCTATATTATTGGAAGTTTCGATTGAATATCATCAATATGAAACTAAGTATAATGCAAATGACATAAATGTTTTATAAACCAAGATCTGCAAAGACGAGTTTTTATACATCTTGTTTTTGTGTTCTTAAGAAGTTAATTTCAATCTATCAAATGCCAATTTGCTTTCACTAATGTTTCGATTTCTTTTACCGCTGTACTTTGCTGTTCAAAACGTGATGATATCCAAAAAAAACATAAATGCGAAAATGTGATCCACGTTCAATACCCGACAAAATTATAGAGATCTAAATGGACGCCAAGTTCTGAAGAGAATCCTGAAATTTATTCATAAAAATCTAAACATTTGACTTGGCTAGTTTTTTTATAAGTAACTGTTTATATTTGGCTAATCACTTATCATCTTTATGTTATATGCAAGTTATTATTTTTATTACATTCTAAGGTTTCATTCTTCTAAATATGTTTCAGAATTGCTGGTAAACTAGCCAACTCAAATGTTAAGATTCTTATGAATAAATTTTAGGATTCTCTACAGAACTTGGCGGCCATTTAGATCTCAATTCTTTTGTCGGGTATTAAATTTGGCTCCCATTTTCACACTTATGTCTTTGGTGGTATTTCTTTTACCGCTATTAATGCAAAATAGGCTGCCTGTAATGGTAATACGCAAAAATATCACTTGAATTGTTCAGGAATGTGAAAAATTTGTAGCTCTATGAAGAGTCTATTAGGGTATTTATTTGTTCATTTTGATTCGCATCATGCTATACATACTCAATTCGTTAAGTTAGTCTTGAATATATTTGTTGTAGTTGTTATTCATTCCACACATTCTCAACGCAACCATTTAATTCCTAACTCAACCTTTGCTTTCTCATCCCAAATATTTAGTATTCCTGGCTCGAAATTATTAGTAAATTGATTGAGAGTATACCACTGGCGCAAACTAGTAACTATTTTCATAATTGTTAGATTTGAATAAACTACACCTGGTTGAAAACCCACCACAGCTATTGCTACAAAAAAAAACATGAGCAATATCTAGAATTAATTTGTTTACCAACGCACTTTTTGTTTTGCGATACCCGACAGGGTTCATAGTGTACCTATTATAGAAGACAGTGACTTTTAGTAGTTAGAACTGTTGTACTTTATGAAATGCAATAAATGATTTGAAATGAATTGAATTAAAGGCATACTTGTATTTTTCGGGGTTTAGTCCATTTGAAATTAATTATTTACGCATTAGCCAAAAGTAGCCGTTTATCACAAATGTGCGTAGAAAAGCTTCACGTTCTCACTTTAAACTGTAAACAGTAGTTCATTAAAAAGTTTGAAGGGTTATCTAGTGCTTGGTCAAGGCAAAATTTTAAATGATATCGCTGTTTCCTTTCAATTAATTTATTTCAAGTGGGGGCAGCACTGGACCCCGAAATCTTCTTGAATTCCTGCCCCCATTTGATATGATTGATGTAGGGGATACTTGTATCCCCTTAAGAGCGGCCTTCCCGTCTTACTTTTTATACAAACGCTCGTATGTGATTATGGCGTTGTAACTGTTCTTTCTTAAAAAGTTTTGAACTTACAGGTATCATGTGCGCTATTTCTAGGTTTCCATCGAAATAAAAAAAAAATTAGAAAGACAAATTTAGTATAAGCCTCCAAATATCTGCACTTTTTTTTTTTGCACAAATTTTTAAGAACTTCGACCGTTCGTAACTGACTTACTCATTGTCCTATGTCCCCTGGGTAGGGCAGAGGGCCGCTACAGTACTTCTCCATCTCGTTCTGTCTTGAGCAACGCGCTTTACTTCAGGCCAAGATAGCCCGATTGTCTTCATTTCCGCTGATACCGACCGTCGCCAGGTTTGCTTTGGTCGATCACGCTTCCTCTTGCTCTGAGGAGTCCATTCCAGTGCCTGCCTTGGAATGTGAGTGAATCCCTCCTAAGCGTGTGGCCGATCCATGTCCATTTGCGATGACCGTTCGAAAAGTACTCATAAATTGTAAAGATAAGAGAAAATATTTCGATACAAACCTCGCAAATGTAATAAAAATCATTTATTTCACACACTTGTAAGGCTTACTTACACGTATCACCTTGAACAAGATTTATGAAATTTCCGCAACCTATGATTAGTTAATATTCGTTCAATGGATAGTTAATAATAATACTAATTTCATTCAATAAAATGGAAACCGTGCCCTCAGGCGCTATCTCTCTCTTTTTGTTTTGCCTCTTTTCTAGCATTGCCCTGGATGAAACAACAAGCTTTTCAAACTATGCTTGCGTTAACGATAGAGCGGCCGGGAAGAGCCGCCTTAAGAAATAGTATCACGTAATATATTAGAAGTAATTAATGAACACAGTATATATGTATACATAGCACGACGTATGTATGTATATGACGGATGAGTAGTGAAACAGCTGAATTTAGTTTAATACTCGCATCGTGTCTCCGCAAGCAATTTCAAATCACGTTTGGCGGTTGATTTATATCATGCTCTGCGATTCATACCTAGATATGAACGATGTAAGCGGAAATTAGCATCGGGATTTAGAGAAATTGCTGGGAACTGAATTGCAATAACCTATCTCTACCAAGCTAAGTAGTAAACATTACAAAAAACCTCGCGTTTTACAAAAAGCAGAAACGTAGTGTTCGAGGAAATATTTTACATAAAAATACTTGTTTAGCACGCAAATAATGTGTATGCAATATTCAACTTTATCACCGATGTTTAAGAAAGAATGAAACTCGACGCCGATAGGTAATTAGTAATTCTACTTGATGGTACACATCTCGATTTGTGAAGGTGACCACACGTTTCGAAAATGCCAGTGTTGAAGTGTTAAAACCTTTTACATAATGTTTTTTATACGAAGTATATTGTGTTGTCAATAGTGACAAGTAAAAATAAGAGAAGAATAAACGTGATTTAAAACGAAATATATTTAATTTATGTTATAATACTTATAAGGCTATAAGACACAGGATATAAAATTATACAGTCCAATTTACGTCGATAAATTATACGGTTATTCAGCCAGAAACTGCGCAAAGTCAAAAGTAAAAAAAGAAAATTTGTAATCTCCATGATTCAATGCAATCTTTTAAACGTGGAAGGAACATACCCGTTAAATCGAACCACGGGCTATACTATATCACTATAGTATAATTAAATTAAAATAACAGTCAAAAGGCAAAGTATGTCCCTTCCACTTCGTGTATTAGCCTATACTCAGTAGTCGAAGAAAGACTGGGATGATATAAATAAATAAATATATAGGGACAAATAACACAGATTGAGCTAGCCCCAAAGTAAGTTCGAAACTTGTGTTATGGGATACTAACTCAACGATACTATATTTTATAATAAATACATGTATAGATAAACATCCAAGACCCAAGACAATTTGAAAAAGGCTATTTTCCAACTTGCCCTGACCGGGGATCGAACCCGGGACCTCTGGGTGATGATGATGACAATAAATTCCTTTTTGAAAATCATGTTTTAAATTAACTTCGTTAAAAAAATCTGCAAACTACTAGCGTCTTGCTCGCAACGACACTGCTGAGAAGATACGCCAAGAAAGAAACTATGCGAAATAAAAAGGAAAAGCTGTGTGGCTTTATTAGGCGCTCAGACGAGAAAGCTAGAAGCCGTGGCAACAAAAAGAAAAATTCTGTCAAAATTTTATCCAGTGTTATGAATCATAAATCATAATATTGCAACGTAACAAATTCCATAATTTTACAACCTTTGACCAATTTTTAGCTCCAGTTCCAGGTTGTTTTGAAAACATATTGGACGCTTGCAAAAATTTCGTTCAATCAAAACAGGTTATCCAAAACACGCGTAGCACGAAACCTAGAATATTTTTACAGTACGGAATTTTTAAAAGCAAATTGCAATCCGTCATGGATTGCAATTTGCATTTAAAAATTCCTGCTTCTAAAAAAATACGATATGACAACATATTTTCTCATTTCAGAATCAATAAACTTCATTTTTTTTTGTCAACTTCAATTCATGAAGTGAAGTCCTACTTACGATACTCATACTAATGTCCAGTCCTGACTGATACTGACTACACTGAATTCGCTCGCTCGAGGTCTCTTAATCGAGTCGAGGGCGAAAACACAATGTATATATGTATGTTTGTACCACGATAACTGTCGAACCGACGATCCGATTTTGATTTAAATTTGGTAGGCCTGTAGGAAATATCAATAGAATGTCCAAGTTCGTTGGGCATCAGAATCAGTTCAGTAGTTGAAATATGAATAAAAATGTCCGCGATTGTGTAGCAAACGAAACCATAGCGCCATCTAGGTGTTACTTAAGGAACTGAATTGTGTTCGAAATATCGAAATCAGACCTAAGCAAGTGGTTGTAGATAGTAATCGCGAGGTGTAAGTTCGCGGCGAACTACTAGTTTAAATAAAATTTGGTAGGCCTGTAGGAAATATCAATAGAATTTCCAAGTTCGTTGGGCATCAGAATCAGTTCAGTAGTTTTTGAAATCTTAATAAAAATGTCCGCCATTGTGTAGCAAACGAAACCATAGCGCCATCTAGGTGTTACTTAAGGAACTAAATTGTGTTCGAAATATCGAAATCAGACCTAAGCATGCGGTTGTAGATAGTAATCGCGAGGTGTAAGTTCGCGGCGAACTACTAGTTTAAATAAATGATTAACCGAATATCGGAAATGGTCAAGACACAAAGCCCTAAGCTCAGAAGCACACCAGTCGGCGCCATCTGTCGCGCGTCCTATCAAATTGATGAATATCTGCCTAAATTGGTAAATTTTAGGTCAAAGTGTAATTAAACTTTAGTTATTAGCCGGCTAGTGTATGAACCACTAGACTACGTGCGAAATGAATAAATGTGTTTATTTATGACTTAACTAATTTAACTTTTGAGGGTTCTGTACCCAAAGGGTAAAAAGGGACCCTATTACTAAGACTCCGCTGTCCGTCCGTCCGTCTGTCTGTCACCAGACTGTATCTCATAAACCGTGTTAGCTAGACAAATGAATGACAGATGATGCATTTCTGTTGCCGCTGTAACAACAAATACTGAAAACAGAATAAAATAAATATTCAAGTGAGGCTCCCATACAATAAACGTGATTTATGTGGATAGTGGTACGGAACCCTTGTACGCCAGTACGACCACTTAGCCGGTTATTTTATTCATACTGTCGAAAATCTTATCAGAGTTTGACATTACGATTAAAATAAGATGTTATCAACTATTTGCTTACTTTAATAATAAGCCTGATTGCTATTTTTGGCAAATCAAATAACAGAATGTAAGATAAACAAGCTTGCAGCAATATGAGGGTTTTAGGGTGCCGTACAAAAAATGAAAAAACGGATCCCTTATAGGAACTCTTTTGCGTCTATCTGTCTGTCCGTCCGTCTGTCTCAGCCAATTTCCTCCAAATCTACTGGACCAAATCAGGTCAAATTTGTTAGTATGGTTTAAATTATGCCCCGAACACAGATGTGCAAAGTAAATAATTATTATTATTTTAAAATAAGGGTTATTTTCAAAGGACGCATTAAGGAATTAAAAAAAAGATGTTAAGCAAACCATACTGTTTCATATATCAAATGAAAGGACTCATTAAGAGGATCTCAAATATATTTGTTTTATTATTGTAAAATAAACATTTTTTATTTTATTCATGAAAGCAGATTTATTTACCATACTCTCTGATCTCCGAGCAAAAAAAAATAAGATATGCTTGTAGGTTACAGAAAACCAAGAAGATTTCTTTGAATTGAAAATCAAGTGGTACATTCAATATAATACGTTCACTTACGGAAAATAGTTCCTGTCTAAATTCAGAATGGCACTCATTAATTTAAAATAATGGCATTAGACGGAATCTCCATGCGAGTGCAATTCTCAATTGGCGGTTTTTTTTTTAATTAGCCATTTTTCGTCCCACCGCTGGGCAAGGCCTCCTTCTTTCCATCCACAATTTTACCATCCTTGGTCTTCACTTTCCATTCTTTATCAAATGCATGGAAACCATCTATCCATCTCGTTCTCGGCCGGGCAGCCTACCTTTCTTTCTGTATTCATCAGTTGGAACCCCATTTTTGGCAATATGGGCCCATTTCTCAGAATGCATACGGCCAACGTGACCCACTCAATTCCACTTCAACCATCATTCAAGAATATAAGGATTTTAACAATAGTATACAGGGATATGACATAATATTAATAATAAAAGAGGATTAACAATATATATAATTTTATGTATTATGATTAGATTTTTTTAGGTGGAATGATTTTTGAAAAAGCAATCATTCTTTAGTCGGAAGAAATACTTTTAAGATTTTCTAACATTTATTCAAATTATAACTGTCACTGTATACACGTGTGTGTGTGTGTGTGTGTGTGTCTTTTTACATAATTTTTGATAGTGTCTCATCTAACGACACCTGCCAAGCTAAAATCCATCAAGTCAATTAGGTTGAAGAGCGTGCCAAAGAAATATAATACAAACACTCGAGAAACTTAACCTTCCTAGCGCAATCGGGCAAAAAGAAATGAAAATACTGAAGGTCGATGACTTATTTAAGCCGTAATCTTGTATCACATAGAAGTACTCATAATGGCATTATAAGTGTCGTAAATTTTCCGAGATAAAACAAACACCTTGTCACCCTACTCTTGCAAGAAACCAGTCTTATTACACTTCAAGAGATACTCAGTCGCCTTTACTTCATTTCTCATTAAGTAGTGCGAAACACGTAGAAAATGGGTGGTATAGGAAAACATGTGTTATAGCCTCGTAATTAAAGTTTAGTGGATGTGCGTCGCTATGGAGTTAAGCAGCACAAGGTAATTACAATGATACTAATTACAACATGAAAGAAAAATACCCGTAATAAATCAAACCACAGGCTATACTAGACCACTATAATCATCATCATCCGAGCGTATTCCCGGTTGCTTCCTCAGCAGTAACGCTTCAGAGCCCGGGGTCCGCTATCTAACCAAGGAGATTTGACGAGGTTGCTGGTTTTTACACAGAGCGACTGCCGTCAGACCTCCACAACCCAAAGGGCAAACCAGGAACCAATTCTTGGATAGTTTCATGATCAAACGCTAGGTGGCGTTCGGGACTTACAGTTTTACGTGCCTTCCGAAACACGGAATCATCTTTCTTTTCGGATAATCAGGTGATTCAAGCACGCAATATCCTATCCAGACTGGAAACAACTTTTCACAAAGTATGCTTCCCAGTGGGAATTGAACCCATGACCTCCGGGTCACAAGGCGAACGCCTTGAACACTGAACCACGGAGGCAGTCTAATATAATGAAATTAAAACAATAGTCAAAAAACTAAAAAATAATTTGGCAGTTCCATTAAAAAGTGTGCAGCCGCCCGGACAATTTGTATGGGAATGTCGATTTTTTCTGGTTTTTTGACTGTTATTTTTATTTCAATATACTATAGTGATCTAGTATAGCCCGTGGTTCGATTTATAACGGGTATGTCCCACATGGTATATAGTAATAATTTAGTCGGAAAAGGCAATTTTAAAAGATATACCTTATGGCTCTGAAACGTGGTCCCTTACTATGGGATAGAAAAAATGTCCCCAAAAATACATACAAGTAAGCGGTATTTAAAACCAAATCTCGAATTTCTAGGCCACTCAGTGGTTGTTGTACTGTATGACGCCACGTTATGCGCCATTCTTATTTGTTGTCATCATCACCACACGAGCTAAGACAAACTCCTGGTTGTAAATTTACGGTCGGCTCATGCTTGAAGGGGTGACGGAAAATTATAATACTTCTAAATTTGAACTTGGCAGGTTTTCGTGCTGTACGTAACACTTAAATAATTGTTTAAATAAATTTATTATTTATATAACCAAATTAACCTGCCAAATCCAAATTTAGAAGTATTATAATTTTAGATATTTTTAAAGTGCATCTAAACTTGGCATTAGATTGGATTTCAACCCTTTTTTAGGCAAATAATTAGCCGATAAGAACTTGGCCCCCTTTTTAACAGGTATGTTTTTGGTAGGATTTCAACACATTTTTCAAGAAATCGTACCTATTTTTCTTTTTGTTAAGATATCAAAACATCGTAAGTGTAGAAAGAAATACCCATCGATTTCTCATCAACTTTTCATATATACTGCAGACGAAAAACACAATATCGCGTTTCAATTATACCGCTAGCGCCATCTATCGAAAGTAATTTACAATAAAAGAAGCCTGATTTTTTTGGTAAACAGTATTTAATAATAAGCTCAGTGTGCATTATGTATACATGACAATATTTAATACCCCCACCCCCTCTCCTCCTCGCCCCTCCTCATCGTATTCTCATTGTATCACTGGTTCATAAATATTTTTATTTAAAATGTTATATTCGATTGAGTCAAATCATGCTTGACCGATTTCTTCAATTTCTTTGTTAATCTACATGTAAAACACGACTTGTGTGCCCAATTTCATAACGCTAGGACAATTGGAAGTGGCCTAGAGGTTTTGATTACCGGTCAGTGAGTCAATCAGTCAGTCAGTCAGTGCCAAAATTAGCTATTTTCACAGGGTCATATTTCAGGATCTACTTTTTCTTCTTTTCGTGTCGATGGTAACACTATATTTTGTCACTCCAGTATCGGGCCACATCGATAGTTTTATCATTTGCGGCCATCAGGTCTTCCCAAACGCAGGTATTTGGACACCTGGGACATGTGAGTACGTGCTCTATAGTTTGTGGGGAGAAACCACACTGGCAAAAGTTTTGCGAACTGTTTATAATCTTCCATCTGACCAAATTATCTTTACAACGACCCATCTTCGTTCTTAGTCTATTTAACGACTTCCAAATGGGCCAGGGCTGGTCGTAGCCAGGTGGAAGTTTCTCTCGCGGGGCGATAAAATTGAATTGGCTACAGTGTGATCTCTCTCCCAAAGCATTAGTCTGACCGTCTCGGAATCGTCGTCCAAAGCGCTTGCGCTTGATAAAAAACTATGCCGACTTTTCAGTCTTGGTGGAGCTGAGCAATAGTCAAATAGAGGGTGGCGGGGGTCCCGCTCCTGTACTTTGCGCTCGGCCGCGCAAGACATCTCTCTTCAAACCCTTGGAGGAGCAATTCCAGCAAGTGGATACAGCATTTTTGCCAAAGTTGGTTTTAGGCATCCTGTTATAATTCTATAAGTTTCATTAAGTGCTATATCCACCCGACCGGTATGAGCAGACCGACTCCAAATTGGACAAGCATACTCACCGGTCGAGAAACACAAAGCCAAGCCAGAAGTGCAGAAAAACGCGCGCTATTTTAATAAGTAAGACATCACACTTTTGTATTGCATTCAAATCCTGTAGAACATGTTTGTTTGGACGTTAAGAAAAAACATCTGGTAATCTGATTTGACTTGTAATCGCCTTTGGAGTAAATGTTGAAGTAAATGCTGTTTTTGCCGCTTTTTTGCGCTAACGCCAAGGAAGACTGCGGCACTAAACTTTGCTGTAATTAATGATTCGAAGTCAACAGTTTTGTAAAATGAAACTAAGTCACTTTTACCAGATATAAATATTTTACGAAGGTTGTTGAAGATATATTTGAGTTCGAACACGTAGATACAAGACAGGTTTAAACGGTCGTAGCTCGTAGGATGACGATATTTTTGAAGACCCCGAACTCTTAAAATAAATCGCGTTTTTCATTGAAACACGTGATTTTAATAAAGAACAACGTGTGCAGCTAGGGTTGCCATCTGAATGTTTGGATTTTTTGTGTCGTGTCCGGCCAAATATTAATGTGTCCGGCATTTTGGCAAAGATGATGATTTTTGAGGCCTTGCCATACCAAATATTTATGCGTCCGGCCCGTCATAAGGCTTTTTGACAAAACTATGTTGCACAAAACTTTCATTTGACTGTATCCGCGTCCGGCTTTTAGAGCTAAATGTCCGGCCTTATTAAGCGGAGAGTACGGCTTTTTATTTTAGGAGATGGCAACCCTACTAAAGCAGCAGTAGTGATAAGATGCTCGAGCTATATCTGTGTAAACAGTTTTACAGACTATTGTTGTGTCACTTGTCTCAAAACTATTTTATCTATCTCCTGATGTCACAGGCAATCATGTGTAGTAATTTAACACTGCAACACAAAACACAACTTGGAAGGGGCATACCAATAATAATTTAAACCACGGGCTATACTAGATCACTATAGTCTAATGTAATTAAAATAACAGCCAAAACACAAAAAAATATGTCATTTCCATACAAAAGTGTGCAGCCCGGACAATTTGTATGGAAATGTCAATTTTTTTTTTTTTTTCGGTTCTTATTTTGATTTCATTATACTATAGTGATCATATATAGACCGTGGTTCGATTAATTACGGGTATGTCCCTTCCACATTGTCTACGAGGACAGAGGAGGTCGTGGACTACGTCCGAAAGAAGTCTAACTTCACCTTGAGGGTTGAGCGGCTGCAGTCTCGCCACAAAGCGAATTTTAATTCATATGTGGTGAGAGTGCCGACGCATCATCTGCCAACCTTCATGAAGGAGGACTTCTGGCCGCAGGGTGTCGTATTTCGGAGGTTCCGAGGTCGGCTGCCCGACGACACCGTGCGTCACACGTCGCCGATACTACGTGTAAATTAGGATAGGAATTATATATTATGTATGTTAGTTATAAGGTATTTATAATATGGGCTTCTGGCATTGTACAAATTTGTAAGTACAATGCTATTGCCTGAAATAAATAAATGAATTATTATTATTATTATTATAACTACAAATTACAATAAGACTTTATACCGCGAGCGTGTGTTAAAGGTGTTGTATTTCGAAATTGTAAGTGTCAAAAGTTGTAAGCAAGAAACGAAAATTTATAAGTAAGTAAATCTTTAAAAATATGTAGTTTCAAAAAGTAGTTTGTAATTGTGATTACAACTACTTTTTGTAGTTTATAGTTAAACTACTTTTTCAATTGCTTTTTGTAATTATGTAGTTGCGATTACTAACTACAAAATGTAATTGTAGTTAGTAATTAGTAGTTTAATTACATTTTGCCCAACTCTGCCTGGCGCAGTATATTGTTGTACCATGCGCTATCACAACTATTTTATAGAGTAGACAGAGCATTTTAGAACCCAGTGCTCTAGGATCCAATAAGCGAGGTGGTAGGCGAAAAGGTGGAATGAAGAAGTGTAAGTCAGACTCGCGGACAAAGGGTTCCGTACCATTATCTAATCAAAAATCTAGCTTGTTGTATGGGAACCCCACCTTAATATTTAATTTATTCTGTTTTTAAGTATTTGTTGTTATAGCAGCAGCAGAAAATACATGATATGTCAAAATTTCAATTGACGGACAGACAGACAGATGGACAGAATGACAGCGGAGTCTTTGTAATAGGGTCCCATTTTTACCCTTTAGCTACGGAACCATAAAAAGGAATTCAATATTGTGTAGGTTGTTAGCCGCATCGCTTATTAACATGATTTGCATTTTCTTCCAACTCCTCAATCGGCTTTACGATCCACGCGGGAAGAGAAGCAGCTGGTGCATTGGTAAGATTTTTCTTTTCTCGCAGACTAGCATAAATAATAATAAATAAATAAATATATAGGGTAATATAGATAAATATATACTTTACACTGATTGAGCTAGCCCCAAAGTAAGTTCGAGACTTGTGTTATGGGGTTCTAACTCAACGATACTATATTATATAACAAATACATACATAGATAAACATCCAAGACCCGGGACAATTTGAAAAAGGCCATTTTCCAACTTGCCCTGACCGGGGATCGAACCCGGAACCTTTTGGTGGCGGACTAGCATGGTAACCACTACGCCACGGAGGTAAATAAGGACTTTAATCTATTCGTAGCGGTTTACTCTAACTTATTAGAAATCTGCAGCTCCATTTGAAATGGTAACAAAATATGGTTGTAAACCCATTCATAACGGTAACCCGGTTATATCGGTTAACCACCCTTTTTTGGTTAACCTTTTCATTCGGTTAACCCACGCAATAAGGGTAACCTGAATAAGTTAACCTAATTAACCTATTCAGATAACGGTTACTATTTCGGTAATGCCACAGAATAAGTACTAGTACTCACCTACAGAAGTCTTACTCAGAAAAGAAATTCAAAGAAATATCTACTCAATGTGGTTAGCGCTATGGTTCAATTTAGCTCGCGTCAGAAGTTCTCACCTCTTCGTTTAGATACCTAGACATCCATTGCAAGCCAATTTCATTCTTATTACTCAGGATAAACGATTCATGTAATCGGTGAACGTACTGAACATAAAAAAAAAATAATAGATTCCAACATATTCCGAAAAACAACCATTTTTTAAGTCGGTTAAAAATGCTGACCCTTTTTTGTAAATTGTATTCGCTGTAAATTAAAGTCAAAAATCATTTATTTATCTTTGGATATTTGTGTCACTTGATAATTGTATTTTTTTTTTTCGGTTTCTTAATAGCTGGTTGTTGACGTCAGATCATTTACATACTTACAGCTAAGTGTACTGCCGCCTCCTAAGCGCAAGTACAGAAGAAGCGGTAACAAACTGTACTGCAGCATTTTCTCCAAAAACGTCAACCTTACATTTATACTGATATTAACGTTAGATGTGTGGACTGAAATGCTTTATGTAGCCTATTAGTTAAATAATACTTACTTTTTTAGGGTTCCGTGCCCAAAGGGTAGAAATGGGACCATATTGATAAGACTCCACTGTCTGTCCGTCTGTCTGTCACCAGACTGTATATCATGAACCGTGATAGCTAAACAGTTGAAATTTTCACGGATGATGTATTTCTGTTGCCGCTATAACAACAAATGCTAAACTCAAAAAAAAATATTGTAGGGGGGCTCCCATACAACAAACGTATGGGAGCGTTTTTATAGATTTTGGTACGGAACCCTTCGTGCGCGAGTCCGACTCTCACTTGGCCGGGTATTATCATTTACACATAAAAAACTTTATTGGAACGAAGTTCCTTATCGCGCGTTGCGAAAGGGAGCTAGACGGAAAAAATTAAGACCAAAAGATGTAACGACACTTTTTGTTCATTCAAATTTATGAAGATAATAAAAACTTGATTTTAGAACGCAGAAAAGAGTTTGAATGTAATTTAGACCTATTTATATTTATATTTTACTTCGTTCCATCCGGGTGTCCCTTGACACCTCTCAAGTTTTTATTTTGTTTTAAATATAAACTTATGTCAATAAACTTGACTAGCCTGGCAGACAAGGACTGGTTTATAATTGCTCGCATTACACGCGAAAATGTCGCTTTCCAGGTTTTGAGCTTGCAGAATGTAAGCTATACGAATTTATTATAACTTGACAGTTGCTTACAAAATAGAATAACCGCAAGAAGGGTTCCGTACAACAAACCCTATAAAAAATCACGTTTGTTGTATGGGAGCCCTCTTAAATATTGATTTTATTTTAATATAATGATTTATTTTTAAAAGTGCATATACAACTGAATATTCTGTGAATATTTAACGGCTATCTGTTGCCGTTATTAATACTGAACAAAAGGGCAAAGAAACTCACGTTTGCTGTATGAGAACCCCCTTAAATATTTATTTTATTCTATTTTTAGAATTTATTGCTATAGCGGCAACGGAAATACATCATCTGTAAAAAAATACCTGTCTAGCTATCACTGTGCATGAGATAGCCGGGGGACAGACAGACAGACAGACAAGACGGATGGACAGCAGAATCTTAGTAACAGGGTCCCGCTTTTACCCTTTGGGTACGGAACCCTAATGATGTCAAAATCCCATGCAGTGCATGTACTTAGTATGTGTTGTTATAGCGGCAACAGAAATACATCGTCTGTGAAAATTTCATTTATCTAGCTATCACGTTTTATGAGATACAGCCCGGTGACAGACAGACGGACCGACAGACAGTGGAGTCTAAAAATGAAGAAAAATGAAGTCTAAATCCCATACAGTGCATGTAGTAAACGTCGTCATTGCTTTGATAATTTATTTAAGTTCCAAAATAAAGTAACTTCTATAAATTTAAAGAGTATCCTATACATAAAATACATAAACAGTTTTAATAAAATAACTAACTGTTCACCAGATAGGTATTTCTAAATAAAATTTGGGTAATTTGGATAATTATCCGAGCATTGTAATGCTGTTAAAAAATACCAATAATTTAAACAAAAGCCTTCTTTACTTTAATCAACTTTCAGTTCATCTAAATTGAATTAAGTTGAATATCACACTTCTAAATAGTGGGTTGTCGTAAAGAATAACGCATTCTTTAATTGCGTTTGTACTTACAATGTGATGAGAAATTTCGTCAGGAAGATTCGAAGCCACGATAGCACAATTGGTAGTGCACTCACGGCGTTAACGTGAGGGACGCGGATTCGAATTCCACTTGTAGCGAAATTTTTCATCACATATTTTAATTTAGATTGGGTATTTTTTATTAATTTAATAGGTTAAAAAAAACTAAAAGGATAAGCTGTTAAAATATATGAACAAATTTCAAAATACCGCACTAGCAACTTACAAAAGAAATTTATTTCTAAATAGTGGAAAAACGGAAGCGAATTCCCAAATTGTATCAATCAAATTTTTTTTGAGATAATCAAAATTTCGCTTACATTTAAGAGTTAATTTATTATTTAAATTAAAGAAGACCCAAGATATGAGAATCACCATATTTAATATACATAATAATGTTAAATTTCTGGACGTCCCCACTGCTGGACATAGGCCTCTCCCAAGGATTTCTAAAATGACCGATCTAGAGAGGTCTGCATCGCTTTCCAGCGACCTTGGTAAGGTCGTCTGACCACGTTCATTAAATTTTCCCAATACCTAAAGGCAAATAAAAATGAAATTAAATGTTTTTCGTTTGTTTAAAGCGGCCAACACTGGTGTCAGATATTTCAAGCTGCCTGAAGGCATCTAACATAGCTTGACGACTGCCATACAATGATGATAGCCGGGACCAACGGCTTATACGTGCCTTCCGAAGCACGGATGAGCTCGAGAAAATTTTATGCCACTTGTCATCCATCCAAGTCTGGACCACGCCCAGTGTCACTTTATTTGCGGAAGGGCTAGTAATTTACTGATGTAAATTTGCACTGAATAAAATATTTTTCTTTCTTTCTTTCTAATGCGCACTCCCTCCGGGCCACCCTGCTCCTCTCCTCCTCTGGACGGTTTAAGGATTATTAGCAGAGGTCGGAATTAGGTAGAGTTATTTATGTTCTTACACTGATTTCATACGGTGAAAGAATAACGTGGATATGCCTCAAATCCCGGGATTAATTTTAAACAGCAAAAAAATCCCGTGATTTCTTAAATAAAAAGTTATTAACTTCTTTACAATTTAAACCACTGCTCGTGTGACGTTGCCAATATGTAAAAATGAATACAAATACTAACGTACATACTAACAATATTTGTATGTAATTATCTTTGTTTTATTTGTCTTATCTATCTCTGAAGTTTTTATGATTATTGATTTGTAATAATGGAATTGTGGATTAGAAATCCCGTGAAGATCCATATAAATAACAACATTTCGATGCAAGTACATAAATAACTTTACCTAATTTCGACCTCTGAGTATTAGTAAACTTACTTAATTTTCGTTCCAATAAACCTGTAATCCAACTGGGAATTTCATTTTCAATAGCCCTAGCATCCCTACAATAGCTGCTTTAATTTCCTAAATCCTTAGAAGGCATTTTATAGTTTATAGCCTCTTTTTACGACACTTGACTTATTTTACAGCATCGATGACGTCACAGGCGCTCCCTCGCAGACTCAATCCACCATCACCCTGTACAGGGAAAACGGAGATTATAGCCCATTTACGCATCGGGACACATCGCACTCTACGTCGTGAGTAATTTTGTGTTTATTTTTAGATCAGAAGCCGTCCTCTTAAATATTAAGCTTGCATTAACCCCCTCATTCATAAAAAAATACGACCATTTGCTAAACTTATTTTAGTTAAGAGGCATTTCACATTTGGTTGGCTGTCTCGCTCGCACAATCAAACATTTTTGAAGATTATTAAAAAATATGACTCATTTGTAGAAAAGTGTTTCGTTAACTGTCAATATAATTATATGTTAGATATTGTAGACTTGTTTATTTATTGTTTATGTGTGTGTGTATCGAGAATTAGGTCATCAAAATTTTAAAACTTTGATGACCTAATTTTCGATGTAGTCAATGTCTACACAATATACAAACATGTCTAACATATCCACAATATAATTATATTGACAGATAATGAAACACTTTTCTACAAATGAGTCACATTTTTTAATAATCTTTAAAAATGTTTGATTGTGCGAGCGAGGCAGCCAACCAAATGTGAAATGCCTCTTAAAATATGTTTTGTCTCGTTCTTTCGGGTTGTTGGGCGTTTCAAACCGCGAGTGTTTCGGACCGCGGTCCGAATCGCCCAAGTGCTGTTTCTGAAGGGGGTCATTCGGACCGCGGTCCAAATCGCCCAAGAACTATTTTGTAATGGGTCGATTCGGACCACGGTGGGAAACAATACAGTTCCCCTGTGGATTGAATTAGGTCAGAGAACATTATGAAATTTTATTACACATCCAATAATGATCTCTTTTTTGTAGTAAGAGTGTTACTTTGTACTCAAGCTGTGATTATTATTATTACTCAAGATCATCGTCGCAAAGTAGCCTGCTTATCGGTTTTTTATAGGATACATTTTGGAGAGTGTTCGAGGGCTCTTTTTGATCTCGTGAAACCCTCACCATTTCTCTATCGGACTACGAGGCGCGGACAGGGGTTTCACCCCTTTGTCGTTGGAATACCTAAGTCTCGAACTAAACGCTTCGACAATTCCTTTTTGGTTCGAGTAGCTAAGGTGTGGAATGAACTGCCTGCGTCTATATTCCCAGAGAAGTACAGTCCCGGGACATTCAAAAGTAGATTGAATGGGTATCTTTTGAATAGGCATACTTCATCCTAGTCTTCATCGTCGCTTACCATCAGGTGAGATTGAGGACAAATGCCTAAACCAATAAATTGTAAAAAAAAAGATTACACCAAGTTTAATTGTATATTTATTTAAAAATTCATATGAAAATTGTGTATAATATATTATATTTTTTCATCGACCACTTTTCTACTTATGTCTACAAATTAATAATTTGCCCAAATCGGATCTACGTATCGGACCGTCTCAAAAGATTATGCAATTTCAACCTTTGGAAGTTCACCGGAGTGGATTCTTTACTTGTTTTTTTATAGTTAAAGCTGTAAAATGTGGAACGATTTACCAGTTCATGTCCGGAAAACCCACTTTTCATTTAAGGAACAGGTGAAAAGCTGTCAGAGCGATCATAGTATACAACCTGGAAAGGAAATACCCGTAATAAATTAAACCACTGGCTATACTAGATCACTATAGTATGACTAAATTAAAATAACAGCCAAATGTCAAAAAAATATATCGACATTTCCACACAAAAGTGTTGTATGAAGAATGTCATTTTCTTTGTTTTTTGACTGTTTTTAATTTCATTATACTATAGCGATCTAGTATTGCCCGTGGTTTGATTTATTAGGGGTATGCGTCCCTTCCACGATATATATAGTATATTATATATGTAGTATATTATGTAGGTATTGTTTATTTTAGTATATACTTAATAGTGTGTATTATTTGTGTGTAGTTTATTGTTTTGATTATTATTTTTACATATTGTGTCAAAAAAAATATAAATATATTTATTTATCTTTGGATATTTGTATAATTGATAATTGTCTTTTTTTTTTCGATTTCATAATAGGTAGTTTTTAACGTCAGATTATTTACTTACAGCTAAGAAGAAGCGGTAATAAACAAGCTTTTCTTCCAAAAACGTCAACTTACAATTAAATGTGTTTTTTCACCTTACACTAATGGAGAATATGCACGTATTTTTTTTTATTGGCTCAATTCAATCTTTATTTACCACAGTAATCAAATATGAAAGAATTTTTAAAATATCTTAATCAGCGACGAACATGTGATACTTTAAAGTTTCAATTAGAAAGAGAAGTCCGATATGGACTGGTGACGTCAAAGTCCATATCATCTATACATTTGCCATAGAAAGTAGCGTTTTTGCGAGTGAGATAGATATATTTTCGGGAAATTGTTATATCTCGTTAGTTTTTTAACCAATTCTTATTTTGTTTTCACTGTTAGTAATTTACTTTTGAATATTTATGGAAAAACTGGTTAGATAACAAATATTTTTTTCATGCATATACCCTATTCAAAATTTACACTACCCCTGTCATTTTCCACATCACCCGGTTGGTTGACTGTTAGAAAAGGCCCAAGGCCTTAGTAATATCATAGTATATACTTAATAGTGTGTCTTTTTTATATGTACTTTATTGTTTTGACATATAGTTTTTTTTTTTTTCGCCACATACCTATTCAAGTTTTGCACGGTCATTCTCCACATCGCCCGGTTAGTTGACTGTTAGATAAGGCCTTGGGTTTCAAGTCCGCTTACACTTGTACTTGTGTTTAAAGTTGAATAAATAAATTACTGTAACCATTTTAATTATTTTTTTCAGCATCAATGACGTCAGAGCAACTCGGCAGCAAAATCAATCCACAGACACTCTAGACAAGGACTACAACCCATTCGAGCACCGGAACCTACCTCACCCGACATCGTTAGTAGCCCCATGTTATTTATTAGCATAAAAATCAGCCTTTTTAAATCAGTCACATAGTGCGTGGAAAAGACATACCCGCAAGAAATCGAACCACGGGCTAGACTAGATCACTATAGTATAATGAAATTAAAATAACAGTCAAAAAGCAAAAAAAAAATGGCATTCTATACAAAAGTGTACAGCCGCTCGGGCAATTTTTAAGGTTATGTCGAATTTTCTTTTTAGCATGTTCAATTTTTTCAAATTTCTTTATTATCGGATAACAAGATTAATTTGTTACAAAGTTACTTATATCTAATTTTTTAATTTTTGACTGTTATTTTTATTTCATTACACTATGGTGAGCTAGTATAGCCCGTATTCCATTTATGTATAACGGTGATGTCCCTTCCACGTTGTATATGCTACCGAGTTAAGGAGTGCTCTCGTACTCTCGTTCTTTAAAAAAAAAACGTGCATCTCAAATCAGTTGCGTTATAAACTTATAATAATATAGAACTGATATATGAGCTCATATTTTTAATGAATATGACATACTTCACGTATTATTTTTAAAAGATTTTATAGATATTGCGGTCACTTCTTCGTTTTTAACCGACTTCCAAAAAAGAGGAGATTATCAATTCGTCGCAATCTTTTTTAGGTTCTGTACCCAAAGGGTACAAATGGGGCCCTATTGCTAATACTCCGCTGTCTGACTGTCACCAGGCTGTCTCATGAACCGTGATAGACAACTGAAATTTTTCAGATAATGTATTTCTTTTGCCGCTATAATAAATAGAAAGTCAACTTCTTAACATCCTTGTAGGTTGAACCATTAATTTGATCCTTTAGTTGTTTTATAAAACTATCTCCATTTCTAGCTTTAGATCTTTAAGAGCTTAGCGCTTTAATGCTTGGGCCGGACCTGCGCCTATCGTCACGAAGCTTCGTGCTATTACACGATACACGCAAATGTGACCGGCCGTTATCGGGTATCATCCCGAATATTCGGACATCGTGTTATTATCGCGCGGGTGGCGATACATCGAAGGATTTATGCACGCTAACAAGTAGTTGCGCAGTTGCACTTGCGTCATTCATTTTGACGTTTGTTTTCAACTTGTTTTGACGCGTGCTGTGCGACGGTGCCACGGTTGTTAATGCGTAAAAATGAAGTAGAACGATAAAATGGTGTTAAAATTTTTACCTTTTTTCTCTAGGTTTCTTTTTAGGTTTCAATAAATGCATTAGGAAATTGTTAGCACACATGTTATAGAAAAGAAAGTCGTCGTCCATATTTAAAACACGTAAATGACACCATCTTGGATTATTGCCAGAAAGTTCGTGAAAAATAACGAAGCCGCTAGTGTGACCAGCGCTTTATCGCGATAACTTTTTAGGTACAAAACTTACGAAGATTCGCCGCGAATTGCTTCGGGACGATAGGCACAAGTGCGGCCGAAGCATAATAATAAGAAGAAGAATAAATAGAAAAAAAAGTACCCAGGGCTCCCATACAACAAACGTGATTTTTATAGGTGCGGAACAATTCAAGCGCGAGTAGGACTGGCACTTAGCCGGTTATAAGGGGATACCTGAATTTTCCGGGGTTCAGTGCTGCCCCCATTTGAAATAAATCATTTGATAGGAAACGGAGACATCATTTAAAATTTTGTCTTGACCAGGCTTTAGATAACCCTTCCAACTATTTTATAAACTACTGTTTACAGTTTAAAGTGAGAACTTGAAACTTTTCTACGCACAATTGCGAAAAACGGTCACTTTTGGCGTATGTGCGTAGAAAAGCTTCTCAAGGCCACGATAGTATCGATACGCTATCGATATTTTATACTATTGCTTGACACGCTAGCTCAACCTTAAGACTCATCAAACATCAGTAAATGTCTGGCCGTTTGGCTCGCATGAACGGACTCAAACAATCTGTCGGTTTCACTTAAGCTACAAAATTTTGTGAAATTCTAAGATACTCGGGTTGTAGTCCAACTAACGTCCCTACTAAACTTAATTACCAAATTATCTAAGTAGACTCAAAGCACTTTACTCGCTCATTGTAAAAGTTTCAGCAGTTAACCACTCCATTAACAGCCATTATGACTTAGATAATGATATATATAATGTTCGATAATGTAAGCTAATGTAGTAAATGCTAATATTTTTGTAATTTGGAACAAAAAAGTTTAATAATAGTACATAAAGATATAAGTGCGTTATGGTGGTTATACCTAGCACACGAGGCGGAATTTCAGCCCAAGCCGAAGGCGAGGGCGTAATGGAGCCGAGTGTGTTTAACTAATATACGCACGTTTATTGTGCGAAGTTTTTCGACACAGTTGCAAGGAAAAATACCTAATATTTTTTACTTTTATTTCAAATAAACTTAACCATAAAACTGTGCTGCACATTGTTGCTTTCCCGACGTTTTACTTTTCCAAATCAGTGCGCTGCCTTCTGACTGGCGCCGCGCGGTGGCGGGCCAGTTGGAAATTCGACAAAAAAAAACAAGTTGAAGCATATAAATAGCATATAGTGAAGTTATAGAATATCTCTAACTATTTGCGTTTATAAGACACGCGTGTCTAATGAGCTACTTTATAAATCTCAAACCGGTGAATTAGATCTACTTTACGAGCAAGTGTGATTGAAAATAAATAATCAACGTTTAATACTCAAGAAAATTGTACTACCTGTTATTCCCTCTGGAGACAAAAAAAATATATGATGGATGATAATAAGACGAAGGTAAAATATAAATATTTACGGTAATTTTACAAACATTTAAAAGGTAATTTCCGTGTGAATACTCCGACCGCTGGAAACACACCGTGGTTATTTTGCGATAATTAAAACACAAACGATGTTTTCAGTAGGAGGGGGAAAATATTTTTTCACTTTCCGTATTAATTATGTGACTGCTCTAGGGAATTTGCACATTGTTTTTTTGCTTAATAAAATCCTTTTTACCACAGTAAACAAATTTGAAAGAATTTATAATCGGCGACGAATATGTAATACTTTTAAGTTTCAATTAGAAAGAGTAGTCCGATATGGACTGGTGATGTCAGTCCATATCATCTATACATTTGCCTTGGAAAATAGCGTTTTTGCGAGTGAGATAGACATGTTTTCGTAAAATCGTTTGTTTTTCAATCAATTTTCATTCTGTTTTCACTGTTAGTACTTTTCTTTTGAATATTTATGGATAAACTGGTTAGATAACACATATTTTTTTCATTCATATTCCCTAACGGAACACCAATTGTTCTGTTGTTGTTGTTTGTTCCTTTATAGTTATTATCATCTCCGGAGAACTTTGGGGGAGGCATCCGCCAAAGAGGCGACTACCTAAAAATAAAAGATTACATAATAATAGATGAATATTAAAGACTTAATTTATATGACTATAAATATTAGAAATATACCTAGCTATTCTTATATAATAAACAGAGATCGGAATTAGGTAGAGTTATTTATGTGCTTGCATCTAAATGTTGATATAAATATGGACCTTACCGAATCCCGTGTTGCCAACAATATAACAAATAAATAATAAGAAAAACCTTAAAGACATAAGATAAAACAAAGTTAATTTTTTTTTTAAATTAAAAAGTTTTTTATTCAATCATTGTACAGTTTTACAAATTAAAATATAATAAAAATTACAAATAAAAAAGAGATTCCAACGCATCACCGCGAGGCAGAGTACCCATAAAGCTGGCAGCATTGCCTCTTTGCACCGCAATAGAAATTCTTTGTGCAAAGAAACTGCCCGCCCTTAGGTCGCCTGTAACATCGCGGAGACGCGTTGAAATCTCAGTCACAAAAGCTTTTGGTTTTGGGCCCCATGGACCCATCGTCTCTACGGCGAAGGGCACAAAAATGTAATTTCCAAGAAGATCAGCATATTTTCTACGTTTTAGGACTTCCGCTGAAACAGCCGCTGCACCAGCTCGCACAGACGTTGACGCAACATGCGAGGACGCGAGAGTATCCACGCACGTTGCGTCCCAAATTAGACATTTGCCAAAGTTAATTAACATACCATTTGTTTTAGTATATACCTACATTAGTATTTTTATTTGTTTTAACATATTGGCAACGTCGCGCGTGCAGTGGTTTAAATTGTGTAAAAGTAAATAACTTTTTTATTCAATAAATCACGTGATTTTTCTGCTCTTTAAAATTAATCTCGGGATTTGAGGCATATCAACTTTATTCTCTCGCTGTATGAAATCAGTGTAAGTACATTAATAACTCTACCTAATTCCGACCTCTGATAATAAAGTGACATATTGATTGATATTGACATGCATAAGTATAAATTCGACGTTCCATCCAAAGAAAATATATTAATCAATTCATAACCTAATTTATAGCTTATGAAAAATATTTGATAACATTGAGATTGGTAACTGGTGGTAGAATAAAAAGCTATGATAGCTTTTTTTTTATTGTCGTTATATCTCTTGTAAAAACGTGTATTTAGTTGATTACATACCTAACATATTTCGAATATAATCTTCATCGTTTCACCATTAGTTACAACAAAATCTTTACGACCCCATGGGCCGTATGTGGGGCTTAACGTTACGCTCACGTTAAACCAGCTTTCTGACAAGGGTAATATGTGTAAAATTGTATACACCAAAGTCATAAAAAGGCTTAGATAACATGTACGTTGGCTTAAACGCCAAATTCGCGCTATCTACGAAGTATTTCACTGCTTTTTACGACTGTTTCTTGCTGTATTTTGTTATAAACACGAACTAATTTTAGCAAGACCGAGTTTTATTAGTAGGTACCTAGTTAAGGCACTTGTTCATTAATAACGTTTCGCCATCCGAAACCTCTGCCCATCAGGCATATATATTCGTTGCGCTATGTGAACCAAATCTTATTACTACATGTTGAGATGTGAGCAAACCGGAAAAATTAACTACCGTAGAATTTTTTCAACGGGGTGTTTCACCAAGGCTCAGTTATAGTTCACGTTGAAAAATGTTGTCTGGAAAACACCATCGTATTGATAGTATGAATATGATCAGGCCTGTGTCACTCCCCGTTTAGGTATCGAAAATGTACCTACATTATTACTATGCGCGAGACGACCACTCCGGAGAGGAAAATTTAGTTACATAAATCGTTTATCCAGTGTTATAAAAATGAAATTGTAAAATTGATGTCTAGGTATCTAAACGTAGAGGTAAAGTTCTGACGCGAGCCTAATTAAACCATGGCCCTAACCACATTCAGTAGATATTTCTTTGAATTTCTTTTCTGAGTAAGACTTCTCTACGTGAGTACTAGTACTTATACTGTGACATGACTCAGATATCACAAAGGCGTTTGATAAGGTCTAGCGTCGGAGTCCTCAACCAAAGTTGCCATCTTACAGAGCGGTTGATGGACTGAACTGCTTAAATGGTAAAATTTTTGTCCGTAGGAAGCATCAGAGCTAATAGTTGACGGCAGCCGTCCCAATAGCTTGGGCATTAACACTGGTGTTCCTCAAGGCTCCGTATTATCCGAACACTATTTTAATATTAAGTTATCCTTACAGAACCTTCGGCTCTTTCCTTCACTTGCTGAAGTCATCACTGGGCACCGGCATCCTGGCCATGCCGGCGGCGTTTAGACGGGCGGGGGTGTTGCCAGGATGTATTGGAACGCTATTAGTCGCCTTTATCGCTACACACTGCGTACATATATTTGTGAGTATTTATTTTTAATTATCTTACGGTATGCTTCAAAAATGCAGTCATAATTTCTCATACAACTAGTATGAGAAATTATAACTCCATTTTTGAAGCCTGATTGTACTTCCTTCGAGGTCGTTTTAAGGCAATTTGGCCCGTATTTACTAAACCTATTTTGTGTGGGGAATAATTTATTTCTTTATTACCACTTTATTATTCCAAAGTAAAAATATACTCTTGACAAATGGCTGACTTATTGCTAAGAGCATTGTCTTACACTCAGCCATAGTTATAAACAGAAAAAAAATGTAGGACGCAAAAAAATCTACTTATCTAAGTACTTACTTATTATATCATATCTATCGATATAAAAATACCAATACTTCATATGAGATAATTATTATGATATTATGATTACACTGATCAACAAAAAAAAACACTTTTGCAAATCCATGAAAGAAATTCAACTGATTTTAAGAGAACATTAAAAAACGTTGACCGTGGTAATAGTTGTATGCCTTAGTTAGCTCGGGTTTACTGTGGATATCAATTAAAAGATTTACAGCTCTGTTAAAAGTTTACTTATATTAATACATTTATTACTTTTAAAAGTGTAAAGTTGAACTCCTTTTTCTTCTATAATCGATATCTACAGCTTTGGACTGCCTCCGTAGTCCAGTGGTCAAGGCGTTCGCCTTGTGACCCGGAGGTCATGGGTTCGATTCCCACTGGGAAACATACTTTGTGAAAAGTTGTTTCCAGTCTGGATAGGATATTGCAGGCTTGAATCACCTGATTATCCGAAAAGAAAGATGATTCCGTGTTTCGGAAGGCACGTTAAACTGTGGGTCCCGAATGTCCCGAACACCTAGCGTTTGATCATCAAACTATCCAAGGATTGGTTCTTGGTTTGCCCTTTGGGTTGTGGAGGTCAGACGGCAGTCGCTCTGTGTAAAAACCAGTAACCTCGTCAAATCTCCTTGGTTAGGTAGCGGACCCCGGGCTCTGAAGCGTTACTGCTAAGGATGCAACCGGGAATACGCTCGGATGATGATGATGAATCGATATCTACAGCTTCTCTTCTTAACGTCTAACAATATTCTGCTAGCATAGCAGGGCTCCACTTTCCCTGATAACGCTGTTCTGATGCCTGCTATATTCTGATGGAAACTCGGTCGCTCACCGTGCTCATCACTAACGTCTTCCATACATTCAGGTAAAACATTCAAATGTGAGTCCAGAATATGTATTTTAAGGGACATTTTATAGCCAATAACGCGCAAGGTTTCGCGCAAAATTAGTAAAAACATGTACCATGGATTTCCAAGCCAGCAAGGCTTGGAACAAACCATGGATTTTCAAGCCTTGCTGGCATGAAAATTTATTCTTCTTTATTCAGTTGATCAATGATAAAACACTTAGATATAAATCGATGTAAAAAGACAAACACGCAGAACTCAATTAAAAGGTAAAAATACACTTAATACAAAATACACTATTCAAACTATTTGTTAGCTACAACAGTCTAAACGTTCAGTAGATTCAGATTGAATACTGTACACAAGTTTGTTTCTGTATATCATACTCGTTAGATATGAGCCACTGAACAAAACAAAACACGTTCGTGGATATGCGCGGGGTTAACACTCAATAATGTTATAACAAGCACACCATGAGCATAACTCAGAAAATCGAACTAAGCCAGCTGTGAAACGTCTATGATTGATGAATAGTCACCGCGTACTTCCTGATATTACACAAAAACCTTGTTAACCAGTGTTATGAATAATCTTACTTAAAAATATTTAAATTCGTAAATTTCTAAAAACGGATGGTTACTTATTCCACTTTTTAATAAAAAACGGCTGAACAAATTAGGACATTTACGAGTAATAGACGATTTTTCACAGCAACTTCAGTTCATGCTGATTAGGCTAATCATTCTATGGAAAACTAGATACATAAATGGCAAAATTAGAAAAAAATACAACCCCCCAGATTTCCTTTTGATCAATATTAATCACGCGTTAGTTCGTGATGTTAATAAAATAGCTGGCCCAATGCGAGTCAGACTCGCTCACGAAAGGTTCAGTACCATTATAAAAGATCACGTTTGTTGTATCGGAGCCCCCCCTTAAATGTTTATTTTTAATTAAATTAATAGTTATTTTTTTTAAAGTTAATATAGAACTAAATATTCTGAGTATATCAAGCCTCTACCTGTACCCGTATTAACATCGAGCAAAAAACGGCAAAAAAGTCATGTTTACTGTATGGAAGCCCCCAGCCCCCTTTAAACATTGATTGACCGAGCAAGCGAAGCGAGCGAGGTCTTTTATGAGGTCTATAGAGTCATGCGTGGTAACTGAGCGCAGTGGGTAAATGAGCGCAGTGCGTGTATCTCCAGAACGAGCAGAGGAGGTTAGGTTAGGTTAGGTTAGGTCGTTTTTTCGCCCCCCCAATGGGTTCCCGGTTTGTCGTACCGGGGGGGCTCAGTACCCGTGGTTGCCTCGAGCCACGGGGAAGCTAAGAGGAACCCGCGAGGGGGCGCTCCTGCTGTCGTCAACCAGCAGTGAGCGCCCACATTGGGGTGGCGGGGGAGTGGGAAGATCTCCCCCCACCCGGGGAGGGGCGCTCCCGCGGGCTCGGCTTCGGCCTTGAGCCTGTAGGGATGCGTCCAATGGGGCGGCGGGGGAGTGGGAAGTTCTCCCCCCACCCGTGGTGGGGCCGCCGGGAGAGGAATGTTTCATTGCTCTCCCGGCGCTTCAGGCGGGGCCACACCGCCGTGGCTGTGGTTGGAGATCGGTCGCGGAGGAGGAGGAGTGTCGGTGTTACGTTGCCGCTCTCCCTATCCTCCGCGACCGAGCGGTGCCGCACCGCGTTTGCGGCGAGAGGCAGGCGGCGGAGCCTATCATCTTCTCCGCCGCTGGGAGCCGGTTTATCTGGCTCCCATGGGTCCACAGGCGGTGGACTGCGTGGGAGTCTGCCGCCTTTCAATTGGCCCGAGGAGGTACGGCGCGTCCGTGAGTTCCGGACGCGCCGACTTGGTTAGTGGGGGGGCGCTTAGACGTCCCCGAGGAGGGGCCGCTTTGGCGGCCAGCCGCGCCGGGGTTCGCGGTTGTATTTCCGTTCCCGTGTCCCCGGCAAAAAGCGGTTGAGATGGAACTCCGGAGGTTTTTTAGTGGGTAGGCACGTCGCTCTGGCGTGGAGTCCCACATAACCCGACAGCCTCCCCCGCAGGCTGACGGGTATCCGTAACAGGGATCTTTCCTCCGAAAAAAAAAAAAAAAAAAAGGTCGTTTTTTCGGACAGAACAGAGGACCAACCAGTCGGGACAGTTTTATTTTACGCGTAGTGAGCTCTTAGGCGATTGTCACACTGCTCCGCGCCTTCGTGCGTGGCCCGGGGCCGTCATATTAAAATCACGCGCCGACGCGGTGTCAGTGTGTTGTCCTATGCGTGTTTTCTAAACAAATCGAGGTATAGTACGCGTCAAATAACTTGGCGGCTCTGAACTTCGCGCGGATCGCTGCGCAGTAGACGAATACAGGAATGGGGGGGACGGTGCGCCGGGCGCCAGCTACCCCGCTGTCACTTGCAGCTAACTTCCGAGCCGCCAAGTTATTTTGCGTGATCTGTACTTGCATACAGACCGGCTCCGCGCTACGCAGCGGGTGCGGAGCAGTGTGTGAATCGCCTTATTTACCTAAGTGCGCACACTTGACCCTTGATATAAATAAAAGTCCTATAACTTTAATGTAGTAAAAATGTAATACGTTTATGATGATTATACCTTCCTACTTAAGTATTGATGTAGTTTATTTTACTGATGTGCACTTTTATTTCTGTGCACTCATAATCGTGAAAGTATGAAAAGGATTATAGGATTATAATTTTACGGAAATAAAATTATTTTAACATTAAATTCATATCAGTAAGTCCAACATTTCGGTGTTCATTTTTTTTTTAAGAATTTCAAATGAGATTGAAGAGGTAATTTTAATGCTCATTACACGTTTAAATTATTTGAAATATGATTTTAAAATGAAATTTATCAATCATTTTGCGTGGACATATTTTCGATTAAAAATAAATTTCATTAATAATTACGTCTTTAAATATCAGATTTATTCATGAAAACTTAAACAAAAAGAGATTAAAATTATTAAACTTAAAACTTAATCAAAATATATAAGTATTAAAACTAATTTTAATTCTAATTAAATTAAAAAAAGAGAAAAGGAAGACTTAGAAATAAAAAACGTCGTGCGGTAGAGTTGGCAATTCTTATTTGTTGGGCGAAGTAATTGCCAGCCCTTTGGTCCCCTGACACCTCGGCTAACTTTCGATTTAAAAATTCAAATAGTTTATGAGTTGATGGCCTCCACGGACCTAACGTCTCAACCCCAACATCTTTATGGTTTTTAAAAGAAAGGTAAGAAAAAGCTTCCTAATTTTAAGCCAAAGGGCGATGGAGCGTAGCATTTTAGGTGTTAGTGATAGAGTTAGGAACACTACGCTACGCTTCATTACAAAAGTTACGGATGTGGGCTAGAAATCTGCTAAGCTAAAATGGGATTGGGCGGGCCACGTCGGCCGCATGCACCCAGAAAGATGGGCGCACATAGCCACAGGCTGGATTCCAACGGACGGACGAAGAAAGAGAGGTAGACCGAAGACAAGATGGGCAGACGACTTAAAGGCATTCGAACAGGATTGGAAAGTTAAGATTCTTATATTGAATGGGTATATTTTGGATAGGCATGCTTCATCCTAGTCTTCATCGTCGCTTACCATCAGGTGAGATTGAGGACAAATGCCTAAACCAATATATTGTAAAAAAAAAAGACCAAGGACAGAAAGTTATGGAAGGAAAGAGGGGAGGCCTTTGCCCAGCAGTGGGACATGAAAGGCTAGTAAAAAAAAATCTTAGTGAAACCCGTATCAAAATCGCCTCAGTATCTTATTATCTTTATTTTTAATCGACTTCCAAAAACGAAGAGGTTATCAAGTCGTCGCGATCTTTTATGTTTTTTTTTTAAATGTAGTTCACCGATTACTCGAACACGCCTGCCCGATTTTAAAAATTCGTTTTTGTTTAAACAAGTTGTCCCATAGAAAATTTATCGAAATTAGTTGTGTTTTTAGTTTTGAAAAATTATATAAAATACTAGCTGACCCGGTAAACGTTGTTTTGCCATATAAATAATTTCCTAGTAATTTTTGTCTAAAAAATAAAATAAAAATTTAGGGGTGGACTACCCCTAACATTTAGGGGGATGAAAAATAGATGTTGGCCGATTCTCATAGATACCGGATAAGCACAAAAAATTTCATCAAAATCGGTCAAGCCGTTTCGGAGGAGTATGGCAACGAAAACTGTGACACGAGAATTTTATATATTAGATTTACTTACGTACAAAATAATCTGTCTGTCTTAGTATGTATCTTCTTTGCCAAGTCAATTTTCTTGTGTCAATGAACCATCCATAATTTTGGGGGAAATAAAATTATAAACAACAATTCACTTCAGATATCTTTATTCTTCAACTACCAAATGAAGAGAGGCTCAGACTTTTGCTCATTTTACATTTATAGCCAATATCAATACAACTACTCTTTTCTGACGGAAGCTAGTTTACAGTAAATTGTATTGCCCTATTCATTATTAAATTAATTACTTTAACTGTGTACCAAATATATATTAGACAATTTAAACAACTATTTTTACAGTAAGTAATTACATACATTCATATTACTCACAATGCATGTCACAATAGAACCAAATTCCACGTAGGAATGAAATTTGTTATTACTAACCTTAAATTTTTCAATCGAATTAATACAAATTGTAAAAATCGTAAAGCTTGTTATTAGGGTCTAAATAAAAATTGCTCGTTTCAGGTATCCACCTCCCGCGAGATCTGCCGAGAGGTCCGGGCCCCCTTCCTCAGCTACACGGACACCTGTGAGAACGTATTCAAATTGGGCCCAAGGAAAACGAGGCCGTATTCCTTACACGTCAGGTGACTGAATAGCCCTTGTTTCATTACGTTGAGAAGTTTGTCACCATGCAGGGTGACAAACACCAGCAGCATTTCTGGAGCATCTTCAACGAATACTGAACAAAAATTACTAAAAATCGATAAAAAAAATCGACCTCCCATTATTATATGCATATACATACAAAATCCATTTGATCGAGCGCTGATTTGTATGGAAAGCCGATTTTTTTCGCTTTTCGATACTTTGGAAAGTAGTTAAGTAACATGAACTGAACTTGCTTCTAAAATGTTGCTAGTGTATAAAATTAACCCTGAATACGTTAGTCTATGAGTCTAATGGAATATTGTAGGAACCTAGAAAATTACAACAGGACAGGTGGACTTATACTCCAGGGAGCCGGTCAGGGCCCTCGTCCCCGAAGTGTCTTCATCGGTCGTGGTGGAGACCCAAGAGGGCTCGCAGGGCTCTCAGCTCTGCATTGCCTTAATTGGCCGTACAGAGAGGAGTCGTTAGAGCTGTTGCTCCAGGGGTGGAAGTGTTAAAGGGCATAACGCCGCGAGTAACTTCGGAGAAAGCGCAGCACACCTCTCGACACCCCTGAGTCGCCTGCACCGGTGTTGCTTCTTTGCTGGCAACTATTGTCGGCGCGTTTGAGGGGCCCATCTAGTAGGCGGCAAGCCACCACCTGCCTACAATAGTCAGTAATCATGATTATGGCAGGTGACGTTCCTATTGCAATATCCTAGCATTAGTCCATCCCAATCTCATTCCATAATCCATAGACCTTTCCCTTTTTCTTGCAATAGATCTTTCTCCTGCCGAAACCTATTCAAGGGTTCACCTTTCATAGGTATATTCAGGAAGGGGTTTTGGCGGGAGCGCCACATTACATCAACTTCTCCAAAGGGCCTCTACGTGTTGGATCTGTATCCCCACGCAAGCCTCTCAAAGGACCGGGGTGAAAAGACCCGTGAATCTAAAGGAGATATATAATAATAAATATATAAGAACAAATCACACAGATTGAGCTAGCCTCAAAGTAAGTTTGAGACGTGTGATATGAACACGCTCGGTTTGTTGACGGGTGTCCTCCCTAGTGCAGGATTCTGTTTTGAGGCGCAGAATAGACGCCTTATGCCTTGTCTCCTCAGCTAAGCTGTACAGGTAGCGGCACGAAACTCTTGCGCAGAAGTCAAAAATTAGTACCGTACCCGTGCGCAGTACCCCCTCTACATGTCGCTCAGCGCTAAACTTACGTGCCGCGATATGTAACTTAAGGTAGCGGTCGCGCTGTTGCGCCATGACAGCAGGTCCCAGGGTAGATGACAGGAAAGTGGAGATCTCGGACTGCCCGGGGCTTTTTATAAATATGGTGTTCTGCTACGAAAACAGTTGTAACGATGTTGCTATAAACCCTTAAATACCTCCTATCTCCATTATTTCATCTGTCCACCTTCTCAAATTTAATTTTTAAATTCAATTTCTAAATTTTTGACTCATTCATTCCATCCTTACCATTTGACTCATTCCTCCATTATCTCTGATACAAGCAACTTGAATTATATATCTTTATCAGTGCTGACAAATAAATGTATTAACCCTTCTTGTGTCTCTCTTGCTCTCGACTGTTTTGAACCTACATAATTCATGTGGGAGCACACCTACTAGCTGGTACAGGTAGAGTTCCCACACAGCAAATGGTTTTCATTGGCTTTTTCCGGGTAATACTGTAATACTTCCCAACGCTAACGCAAGTAACTGAAGTTGTCTTCTTCCAGGCGTTTCGTGGACTGCGCGATGGCCGGCATGTGCATAGGTGGCACCAGTGTCTACGTCATATTCATCGCCACCGCGCTTAAAGACGTAAGTGGCAACAAGAGTGAGCATCGCTAACTACGGTAGATATTTATTTGAATATCTTTTCTGAGTAAGACTTCTGTACGTGAGTACTAGTACTTATTCTGTGGTATTACACCTGACAATTCAACTGGGAATACGATGAGAGAGAGCCATTAGACCTGCTGCTATTAGCAGGTATGAAAACGTAGGCTAGATAGGCTGACTTTTTTAGTTTTGAAAACCTTCTGAGGCATAGAAAATAGTTTTTTTTTAATCTGAAAAAAGATATGTCTTAGTTAAGGATCTAGTCTAGTCCAAGTCACATTCAGTTAGATTATCTAACAAACTTCAGTCGATAAAAAATACCCAAAGAAACTCCTTTTTAACCCTCGACAAAAATAGCGGAACTCCGCTCCGTTCCGCTATTAATCACTAGATTACGTTCTTGACATTTTCGGTCGGAGGTTTTTTAATTTGATTTTTCAAATAAACTTGTTGTAAATTTTTTTCAAGACTATGACTAATCTACTGATATTTTACATTTAATTCTTGTACTCAATTAAAGCCACTAAATATTTATAAACCAATTTGCAGAGTAGAATCGAAATATGTAGAAGTCAGCGGGGTGCTTCCCAGATCGCACCTCATCCGACAGGGCCGTTGGAATACAGGGCCTTAATGATTTATCCCGAACAATTCGGATAAAGGGATTATGTCAGCGGTTGAGTAAGTCAGCTCGAGGCAAAGATAATCTAGCTTAAAAACGGGTTTCTGCTAAAAGTGGCCACTTTTGGAGTAAACATCTCTTAAACCTAGACGGACAAACAACAAATCTTATGCCTAGTGTTTATTATTACTATATTTGCGATTAAACAATTAATTTAAAAAAAAAAAAACAGCCATATGCACGTCGGGCCAAGCGCTGTGTAAGGTTCCGTAGTTGCGAAGGCAAACTTTGATTTCACGGCATTAGAAACATCTTTAAAACTTAATTTCTATTGAATTTGTATGAAAGTTTATTTTTCCGACTCTATTTTATAAGTTGCTTGCAAATAACTCTTTAATTTGTAAACTTCTTTATATAATTATACTACATCTGTGAATTTTTTCACGTGTCGATATTCAACTATATTGATATAAAACGTCTAGCTTGAGCTTTGCGCGGGTCCATCTTATAGAGGTTTGTATTTATCACTACTTGTATATTCTAAAATCTTTGGTTTTTATACACTCACAAATGTCATAATTTGAGTACAATCGGTACATGTACTTTATTTACAAATTGACATTAATTTCAATTTTGTCATCATTCTTAATTAATAATTATGACATAGCAATGTATTCTCAGTCCACATATCTAACTTCAATATCAGTATAAATTGTAAGATTGACGTTTTTGGAGAAAACGCTGTCGTACAGTTTGTTACTTGTAAGTTAATGATCTGACGTCAACAACTAACTATTAGTTGTTGACGTCAGATCATTTACTTACAACTAAGTTTACTGCCGCCTTCAAAGCGCAAGTACAGAAGAAGCGGTAACAAACTGTACTGCAGCGTTTTCTCCAAAAATGTCAACCTTACAATTATACTGATATTAACATTAGATATGTAGACTGCAATGCTTTGTATAGCCTATTAAATAAATTATACTTACTTTTTTAGGGTTCCGTGCCCAAAGGGTAAAAATGGGACCTTATTGCTAAGACGAAATCGAATATGGGAGGTACTTGACTCTAACAAAAACTTTCACTTTAAAATAAAAAAATTCAGTAACGGATCCCTATCTTGGTGTTCACTAACCTTACAATATTTTTTTAAGACCTATTTTACGATACCCCACACGGTAGGTTAGTCAAGGAAAAAAATTACTTCCACTTTACATGTAGAAAAGCTACTACAAAAAATTTTTTTCATGATTTTGTGTTACCACTTTGTCGGCATGATTAATATACGTACCCATGCCAAATTACAGCTTTCTAGTACTTTAAGTCTCTAAGTAAAACCTCGGACAGACAGACACATAGACATGGCGAAACTATAATTCCTTCTTTACTATGGAACCCTAAAAGCATCTGTATTTATTTGCAAAAGCTAGTGAATGATTCCTTTGAAACACTAGAAGGGGCGACAGGCTTTTCCTAAAAGAGGTACCAAGAACTGAATTAATACCAAAAAAATGTAAAGCACTGTGTGTAAAGGTTTGTAATAAATTGCCTACAGATATTAAAGTTCAGCCATTGTCCTTCTTTAAGAAAAAAAAAATCAGGGCTCATTGACAAAGTTTTTTATAAAATTAAAGATCATTAAGAATTATATTGTAAATTTAATTGTCTCATATACTTTTTATTTTTATAATGTATTTTTAGCTATCCTAAGGGATTTTATTAAAAAAAACACAAATACTAAAGAACATTTGAGGTTATAATCCATAAATGTAATTTGACACTAATTTAATAAACTAAACAGCCATTTTAAACAATTTACTAACAATAAAACCGAAATATTACTGACTTACAAAACAAGTAAAATACAAGATAGATTTCACCAAGGTGTTATCCGCATGGCGGTCGAGCAGCAATTGGGCCCGCCATCGACTGCACGCCCGGTTTAATAAGCTAAAAAAAAACTTTAAAAAAATAAGCGTGGCTTATAGTATATTACTGACTTATTGTTTTCACATGCTTGTTAACTATTACTACAAGCAAAATAGATTAGGGACATGTTTATTATTTATGATCTTATGTACTCTATTTTATGTGAATAAATTATATATAAAAAGGGCACAGAAACTCTATTTTTGCCCTAAAATAAGTTTAATGTAAAATTTCAATGCAGGTTATTTATTGTAGGTTTCTGGCGTATGTATATGTCTCTACTAGGTGAAGCCCGCGGCGTTGCCCGCATGGAACATTTTTGATAATGGGGAACCTCACATTTTCCCGGGATAGGTAATAAGCTATCTACATGTCAAATTTCATTCCAATCTGTACAGCAGTTTTAGCGTAAAAAAGTAACAAACATCCATCCTTACATACAAACTTTCTCGTTTTTATTGTACGACCTCCTTTGTGGCGTAGTGGTCACCATGCTAGTCCGCCACCCAGAGGTTCCGGTTTCGATCCCCGGTCAGGGCAAGTTGGAAAATAGCCTTTTTCAAATTTTTCTGGGTTTTGGGTGTTTATCTATATATGTATTTGTCATAAAATATAGTACATATCGTTGAGTTAGTATCCCATGACACAAGTCTTGAACTTACTTTGGGGCTAGCTCTATCAATGTAATTTGTCCCTATATATCTAAATATATATAACTCAAAGGTGACTGACTGACTGACATAGTGATCTATCAACGCACAGCCCAAACCACTGGACGAATCGAGCTGAAATTTGGCATGCAGGTAGATGTTATGACGTAGGCATCCGCTAAGAAAGGATTTTGATCAATTCTACCCCCAAGGGGGTAAAATAGGGGATGAAAGTTTGTATGAAACTTTGTCAATTTTAACCGATCGGGCTGAGACTTTGCATGCATAAAGCTACTATGACGTAGGCATCCCCTAAGAAAGGATTTTGATAAATTACACCAATACGCGAGCGAAGCGGCGGGCAAAAGCTAGTTTATTTATAATATTAGTTAGAAGTAAGATGTACTGTAATATGTCTTTGATACGACCTTAATATTTATTAGGCCAACGTCGGTTTCAATTAATGCGTCTGGCATTTGCACACAATTAATAGGTAAGTAATAATGATTTTATTGCCCGACGCCATTTGTACCTCAATTTTATGGTTTTTACGACTTGAGCTCGGTGGCCCGGGCGGGCCACCGGGGTTGCGCCGTTCCAGCAGGTCCCAGGGTGGACGGCGGAAAAGATGAGATCTCGGACTGCCCGGAGCTTTGCTATAATATATATTTGACGACCTCCGTGGCGTAGTTGTCACCATGCTAGTCCGCCAAATGATTTTCATTGGCTTTTTCGGGTAATACTGCAATACTTCCCACCGCTAACGCAAGTAACTGAAGTTGTCTTCTTCCAGGCGTTTCGTGGACTGCGCGATGGCCGGCATGTGCATAGGTGGCACCAGTACAAATTTAACCCTTTCGTTTGATACCCTTCTAAGACATATTTGCATTTTTTGGGTTGCCCAAACTTTACCGCTAACCCGTTTCCCATCTAACATAACTTCCATCCAAAGAATCATCTCGATCAAGTCAGCTTTTAAACAAATAACCGGCCAAGTGCGAGTTGAGCTCGCGTGGAGAGGGTTCCGTACAATATCAAAGATTTACTAAGAGAACGTATTATATTGAGTTCACCACTTTATTTTCAATTGATAGAATTCTTATTTCATTTTTCCTGTAATCTACAAGCATTGAACAATATTTTTCATTTTTTTTTTCAAAATTTTAGGCTCAGTCGTTTCGGAGATCAGGTAGGGGGAATGGTCAATTTTCGTCTTCTTTCATGACGAAAATCAAACCTTTTTATTTTACAATAATAAGAAAAATATATTGAAGATCCTCCTAACGAGCCCTGTCATTTGATATATGACACAATAATGTATGCAAAACTTTTTTTTTAAATTTCCTAATTTGTCCCTCGAAAATTACCCTTCTTTAAAAAAATATTTATGTTCTTATTTTTCCTGTAATCTACAAGCAATGAAATATTGGAACGAAGTTCCTTACGGCAGGCTTGGAGGAGATAGGGATTTTACTGCGCGACCGAACTGAAAAAAATGTGATAGTAAAACCGTAAGGATGACCTCGTTAAATGAGACGTGCGCAGGCGCGATAGTCGTATGCACAAGAACTTTTGAACTTCGTTCCTACCTGGTGTCCCACGACACCACATTTCTTTTTTTTTTTTAATTTTAGGCTCATTAGTTTCGGAGATCAGGGGGGGAATGGTCAATTTTTGTTTTCTTTCATAAATAAAATCAAAACTATTTATTTTATAATAAAAAAAAAATATATATTTGAGATCCTCATAAAGAGCCCTTTTATCTGATATATATATAACACAGTATGGTTCGCAAAACTTTTTTTTTAATTTCCTAATTTATCCCTCAAAAATGACCCTTTTTTAAAAAAAAAAGATTTATTTTACTTTGCACATCTGTGTTTGGGTCATAGGATTACACCATTCTACCAAAATTCACCTGATTTGGTCTAGTAGATTCGGAGCAAATCGGATGTAACAGACGGACGGACAGACAGATGCACGAGTGATCCTATAAGGGTTCCGTTTTTGCATTTTTTGTACGGAACCCTAAAAAATCGGCCCACTCGTTTAGGCTACGATGCCGCAGATAAACACACAGCACATAGACACACAGACAGACACATCAAAGTTATATTTTTAGTTAGGGGTTAAAAATTCTTTACTACGACTGTCCGGTATTGTTCTCCTGTAAAGGTCGCATTTCTCAAGAGATTCTCATGAAAATTATGTAGGGTTCTACTTTTTTTGCCGATTCGACTTTATAATTTTAATTATGGACTTTTTTTATAGATTTGACTTTCAAAATTTTTTCTTGATTCAGTTTGTCCAACTTTTCACAAAATAATGTCACTTGTCACGATTATGTACCTACATTTTCAACGTAATTTTAGATTTCTTATTCCGGAAAAACTAATATTAAGAACGTTATTTTTCTCCAAGAAACTATAACGTCATTAGTCAATATTTCATACAAATCCTTTAAAAAAAGGTTTTTTTTTTGACGTTTAGAAAGAGTATCTTATTTGAGTTGTCGGAAAGTGGCGAATTGGAGTTTTTGGCGGGAAGTCAAGGGGTTCAGTTGGAGTTGGCTTGAAATTGTTTTGCAAATTGATTCTAGTGGACTTTATAATATAAAATCGGTGTACTTTAGTGTTATAAATGCTCATGCTCATGGACAAAATGTGAAATCGTTAAAGTGGACACTCATAGTGCGGCTGTAGTGATATTTATTTGCGGACTGTGGTGAGCGTATTAAGGCGCCGTCCGCCACGTATTCGGCTATGAAAACCAGTGGACTCATATAGATTTGTGGCCAGAAGCTCCCTTGAAGCAATCAAAGAACCTACACCAACCTTTATTTGTATAGTTAGGGTTAGGAATAAAGAAGTGATAAAATAAAGACTGGCTCTAAAGGACAAGTATCCAGAGCCGTAAAATTATAATTAAAAAAGAAAGTGGCGAATTTCGTAGGTAGTACTAATTCTGTGTAGTACAGTATCGTTGGGTTAGTATCTCATAACACAAGCTAAAGCTTACTTTGGGGCTAGCTCAATTTGTGTAATTTGTGAAAAAAAAATGGGTATTTTCCTGGGTCAAAAATAAATTATTTTGTACTGTTAAGAAAATAAAACTTCACAAAATAATGTCACTTGTTGTGAACATATACATTTTAACGTGATTTTAGATTTGTTATTGCAGAAAAACTGGTAATAAGAGCGGTTTTTGACTGTTTGTTTTGACGTTTCGAAAAAAGTATCTGATTTGACTTGTTGGAAAAAAGCGGATTTAATGCAAATGCAAATGGAAACGTAATCCATTCTGTTTTTTTTTAAGTCGAGGCACTTTAAGCAATCCGATTGAAAACTGCCACAATGTTTCGCTTCCCAGCTTAACTGTAAAAGCAAAATAAGCGACCAAGTGCGAGTCGGACACGCCCATAATATAAAAGTTCTTGTAGTTCGTGGTAACTTTGATCGATGTTTTAATAAAGGTATAAAAAAAACAACTTACTAGATCCCGTTCAAACCAATTTTCGGTGGAAGTTTGCACGGTTATGTAAATCATATATATTTTTTAGTTTTATCATTCTCTTATTTTAAAAGTTACAGAGGGGGGGCACATTTTACCACTTTGGAAGTGTCTCTCGTACAAACTATTCAGTGTAAAAAAATGATATTAAAAACCTCAATATCATTTTTGTAGACCTATTCATAGTTACCTCACACGTATGGGTTTGATGAAAACAATTTTTTTGAGTTTTAGTTCCAAGTACGTCCCCGTACTTGGAACTAAAATTAAGGCTCTGTGTGTCAACTCTCTCTGTTTAGTTTTCCATCATTTACCATATCTGTACTAGCCCCCCTCTCCTCCATGTACTCGTACCACTTCACACATTCCCCACACGTCTGGCTAGGTAAGGTTGGGAACCCACCTTTAAGCTAACAACTTTATTTGCCAGATATTCGGCATCCGGTCTCTTATCATGACCATACCATCGCTTTACTTCTTTACTTCTGATAAAGATAAAGATAAAGATAAAGATAAAGATAAAGATAAAGATAAAGATAAAGATAAAGATAAAGATAAAGATAAAGATAAAGATAAAGATAAAGATAAAGATAAAGATAAAGATAAAGATAAAGATAAAGATAAAGATAAAGATAAAGATAAAGATAAAGATAAAGATAAAGATAAAGATAAAGATAAAGATAAAGATAAAGATAAAGATAAAGATAAAGATAAAGATAAAGATAAAGATAAAGATAAAGATAAAGATAAAGATAAAGATAAAGATAAAGATAAAGATAAAGATAAAGATAAAGATAAAGATAAAGATAAAGATAAAGATAAAGATAAAGATAAAGATAAAGATAAAGATAAAGATAAAGATAAAGATAAAGATAAAGATAAAGATAAAGATAAAGATAAAGATAAAGATAAAGATAAAGATAAAGATAAAGATAAAGATAAAGATAAAGATAAAGATAAAGATAAAGATAAAGATAAAGATAAAGATAAAGATAAAGATAAAGATAAAGATAAAGATAAAGATAAAGATAAAGATAAAGATAAAGATAAAGATAAAGATAAAGATAAAGATAAAGATAAAGATAAAGATAAAGATAAAGATAAAGATAAAGATAAAGATAAAGATAAAGATAAAGATAAAGATAAAGATAAAGATAAAGATAAAGATAAAGATAAAGATAAAGATAAAGATAAAGATAAAGATAAAGATAAAGATAAAGATAAAGATAAAGATAAAGATAAATATAAAGATAAAGATAAAGATAAAGATAATTTATTTGCCAAACATGTGTTACAAGAGTTTCGTCCAATTATGTTTACCACCACCGGTGTGCAAATTTTGTCAGAAAAGCTATCATCTATCATAATAATACTATAAAAAATATACCTACTTAATCTATAAACATTTAACGATTTACTATGAAACAAAGTCAATTTACAGTTTATCAGATAAGAAATCCTTAACACTATAATAACATTTATCTATCAAAAATAACTTAATTTTCTTCTTAAACAAAGTCAAATTTAATTCTTTATATTGTTTTGGTATTTTATTAAATATTATCGGTGCCATACCTAATACACTCTGTCCTTTGTATTTAATAACAAATGTACTTATAGATTTCAGATTTTTCCCTGCACCTACTTGTAGATAAGACGATATTACTTGCCGAATTTCATAGTCCTAGGTCAACGGAAAGTTATCCTAAATTTTGATTCCCTTGAGAGTGTCGAAATATAGGTTTTTTGCGGGCCGTATATTTTTAGATCGGCTGTAGATCTGAATATGTAGTTTTAATTTTTACTTGATACCTACCTAGGTATGTATAATATATTAATTAGGGCGTCACGTAAATGTATGAGATTTTTTTTATTGAGGTAGGCTGTCGCAACCTTTCAAAAGCGTAATTTAACACACATTACGAAAAAGTTAATACAGCTAGAATTGCGTGTCATCTTGAGACCTCTACCGCGCTTAGAATTTTTTATAATTTTATATTATTACTAAACAAAATACTTTTCAAATATAGAAAAATAAGTTTTAAAAGTAATCTTTTACCAAAATTAATGAACGAATCATAAGAAAACAAAATAATGTGTCCGTTTCGGGCGTGAACTCAAAGTGGGCTTTTGCAACTACGGAACCCTACACTGCGCGTGGGCCGACATGCACTTGGCTGGTTATTTCAATATAATAAACCAAATCCGTTAAAAATAAAATAAAAGATTGGCTAGAAGCAGTAACAAAATAGAGGATCTTTACTTTTTAAAATGCTTAAAAAATACGATCGCATACCTAATGAACTCGAACAAAACAAACATCAAATACAATTTAAAAACAGGTGTACTACTAGTAGTTGAAGTGGCAGTGGGCGGGACACATAGCGCGACGAACCGATGGCCGATGGGGGATAAAAGGTTTTCGAATGGCGACCACGTACTGTACTGGCAAGCGAAGCGTAGGACACCCACCCACAAGATGGTCTGACGACCTGACTAAAGTCGCTGGAATGCGCTGGATGCAGGCCGCTCTAGATCGGTCATTTTGGAAATCCTTCGGAGAGGCCTATGTCCTGCAGTGGACGTTATGCGGCTGAAATCATGATGATGACAATGATTATGAAGAAATATATTGAATTCGGCAAGTAATATCGACGACTCGTCACCATGCTAGTCCGCCACCCAGAGGTCCCGGGTTCGATCCCCGGTCAGGGCAAGTTGGAAAATGGTCTTTTTCAAATTGTCCTGGGTCTTGGATGTTTATTTATATATGTATTTGTCATAAAATATAGTATCGTTGAACACAAGTCTCGAACTTACTTTGGGGCTAGCTCAATCAGTGTTATTTGTCCCTATATATATTTATTTATTTATTACTGACTGCTCTCCGGAAGTAGTTTGTTAAGTAGGAAGTAGATTCGTTTCCTATACATATTTTGACATTTAAATTTCACGTACCTTTTGTGTAATTTTGTTGTACAGTGTACAAAGAAATCTCAGTCTCTGTCTCACTGCTGAAAGCTATACTTTCTTTTTTTTTCTTTGTGGTTAAATCTTATTTTTGCTGACGCTATAACTGTATATAAATATTTCCTAAAACGTAGTAAGTACATCTTAATAGTTATACAGCTTACCTCGCTGCTAAAAACTTTTCTCTTTTTGCTCATACTGCCCATGCTGACGGTACAGTATTTTCAATGTAGAATTGACATTTGAACTTGACCATGGGACTTGGAAAAGTCAAGGGGTTCAGTTGGAGTATGCTTTAAATTGTTTTGCAAATTAATTCTAGTGGACTTTATAATATGAAATTGGTGTAGTTCAGTGTTTTAAATGCTCATCCTCATGGACAATATGTAAATTGTTTAAAGTGGACACTCATAGTGCGGTTGTAGTGATATTTATTTGCGGACTGTGGTGGGCGTCTTTAGGCGCCATCCGCCACTCATTCACCTTTGTAAACCAGTGGGCTCGTGTATAGATTTTTCGCCATAAGGTCCCTTGAAGCAATTAAAGGACCTACACCAACCTTTGATTGTATAGTTAGGGTTAGGAATAAAGAAGTGAATAAATAAAGATAGGCTCTAAAGGACTAGTATCCAGAGGCGTAAAATAATTATTAATAAAAAATGAATTACGGAATTATTTGAATTTGACACTACTGACGACTTCCGGATTGACGTACACAGAGACAATTGGATATGTTTCTGGGAAATAATATTTTTTACTGTTTAAAAAATAATGACACTTGTCTATAAACATATCCATTCTAACGTGATTTTAGATTTATTATTGCAGAAAAACTGATAATAAGAGATTTGACTCCAAGAAACTATAACGTCATCTGCCTGTATATCACACAAATCCCATAGTAAATGTTTGTTTTGACGTTTAGAAAAAAGTATCTGATTTGACTTGTTGGAAAATAACGAATTTGTATTTCAAGATTAATAATACGAATTAATCAAAGAGTAAACAACAAATTTTACCTTATATCTTTGATGCAAACACTCACAATCATGACCCAGGAGCGCCAAGTATTTAGAATAGAATAGATTAGAAAAATCTTTATTCAGTAAAAAGTAAGTTTATAATACTGATAATGTACACTTAACAACTAACAAGTAAATTTTTAGTATTGCAAAATACTAAATTCAACTTGAATTCTCTTTGAGGAGCGCTCGTGAAATAAAACATCTGTACCGTCATTTGGTAAATTAACATCAAACAAGAACCAGTCAGAATATAAAACAGACTTTAACTAACGTACGAACATCTGGCACCTCATTTGTTTTAAAGTTAATGAAGGAAGCCATAACGGAGGCCTCGAAAAATTTACCCTTTTAAAAAGAACATAAATTATTTTTCCCTAACGGCGAACATTGAAATTTCCTGCACTCTCATCAATTTTTTTTTATATATTTTTAAGTGGGGCTTTTCATCATTTCGTTCTTAACAAGCTTTGGTATTTATAACTAGCTGATGCCCGCGACTTCGTTCGCGTGGACTTTATGACTCCGGCGTATTAATATAAACAACGTAAGGACCGACGTATGGTCCAACGTATGGACCATTATAGTTCTGCATCATGTGTTCCATTTTCTAAAATCAATTATAGCCTATATGTTGCCCAGGCTTCACAGCTATTTATCAAAAAAAGTTTCATTCGAATCCGTCCCGTATTTCCGGAGATTAGCGGTTTACAAACAGACTAATAGACAAACAGACAGACATTTTTTTTTATTTTCTTCCTCTATTACTATATCTTCATCGCCCCAAATATTTTTTTTTGAAAAATTTACAATGTACAGACAGACACATTTTTTTACTCTTTTATTATAGTATAGATTTATTTTTTGAGATATTTTTAGCGCAGCGTAGGACACTCATTTGCAAATTAGTCAGACGACCTAAACGAGGTTGCAGGAAGACGCTGGATGCTGGTCGCTTCCAATCAGTCGTTTTGGAAATTCTTGGGGGAGGCGAGGCCTATGTCCAGCAGTATACTTCCTGTTGCTGATATGATGAGATATTTTTTAAGTGGAAGTTTTATATACTTACTTTCTTTCGAACAAAGGTAAGGTCGATAGTAAAGGTACTATTTGTATAAAGAACTTTCGATAGTATTGTAATATTATAAATATTATAATACTATCAATAATAATTTAGGTATCGATAGTATTCATTTAAACCTATCGATAGTATCAATTCTATCTATATTAGATTGTATCGATACTATTGATAGTTTTACCTTTCGTCAATAGTATTGCAAACTATTGACAATTGATACTACCGATAGTATCGATTGTATTGTGACTGTTATTCGAGGTTAACTATCGATAGTCAAACTTTCAATCATTCTGCAACGCTATTTGACACTGTAAGACCGCGTTCAGATTTAGATGGATTGTACAAATGGTACCGATGTATCCCATAAGTACCATTCGGACCACCTGTACCATTGCACAGTAGCATTGATGGTACAAATGAGACTGATTTATCCCACTGGTACCATTGATTGTACAAATGGTACCGATGTATCCCATTAGTAACATTTTGACCACCTGTACCATTGGACAGTACCATTGATGGTACAAATAACACTGATTTATCCTACTAGTACCAGTTAAAAAAAATATAAGAGTGACACCCGGCGTCAATTGCACAATATTTCATTTCGGACAATATAACTTGCACAACATTTTATCCTTAACAATATATTAAAACCAAAACCATTTTACTCTTAACACTATACACAATCACTCACTATAACACAAGAACGCTACACGCTCGCCTCGCGCCCGCCTCGCGCTCGTCCTTTATGAGCAGAGATCGGAATCACGGGTGCTATTGCTGTCAAAAGTATGGATATGACTGTATAATCAATAAATAAATATATAAATATATAGGGATAAATAACACTGATTGAGCTAGCCCCAAATTAAGTTCGAAACTTGTGTTATGGGGTACTAACTCAACGATACCATATTTTATAACAAATACATATATAGATAAACATCCAAGACTCAGGACAATTTGAAAAAGGCAATTTTCTAACTTGCCCTGACCGGAGATCGAACCCGGGACCTCTGGGTGGCGGACTAGCATGAAATAAAACAATCATAATTATGTGATTTCAGGATATATTTTAATCGAAAAAATATACTTATCCTAAAATCACCTGATTATGATTGTTTTATTTACCTACCCCCCTTATTCATTAAAATAACAAACGTCATCTAAACCTCTTTTAGTTAAAAAATGTTTTGTCTCGTTCTCACTATGTCAAATATTAAAAAGAGGGAAAGGGACAAAACATGTTTTATCTAAAATAGGTTTAGCAAACGCTTGTTATTTTTTATGAATTTGAGGGTAAGTATTCAATTAGATTCTCGAGAAATCCCGGAACTTTTAGTCATATCTATACTTAATATTTTTTTAGCAATAGCACCCGTGATTACGATCTCTGTTTATGAGACTGAAACCTGGGGGGTTACACCATAAATTAATACGATAATAGTCGTCCGAAAGTGACGTCTTATTTCTATGTCAAACCAAATAAGACTTTATTATCATACTGTTAGTGCTCAATGTGGCTTGACACTGAAACGCGGATACGCAGTAACGTTCGTCTTGCGTACCGCTTTTGGAGTAAGCCCCCTGGTTGGCCCGAGCTGACCATAGACAAGCGTGAGTAACCTGTTTAAATATTTTTAACGTTTTTAATACATTTTTGAACAACTTCTTTATTGAACAATGTTATCGGACGAAAAGTGCATTCCGTCATCACGTATTACGTCCCCCATAAACTTTTAAGACTAGATTTACAATCTCTAATCTTACCGTTGACTTTGCTAAACTTAAGTATAACTTTACTACTAGGTATATCTAGCCTTCAACCAAGGCGGATCCAGGGGTGGGGTCACGGGGGTCATGACCCCCCCTGGTCTGGGTCCAGGACCTAGGTGGACCACTAATTAAAATTGTTTAACATAATGTTTTTAAATATTTTTTTGTAACAATATAGATTTTATGTAAGTACCTTCAATATTCAATAAATTTACTATAATATTTTGTATAAGGGCAAACGCATTATTCGGGAACAAACATATATTAATAAAATACCTACTTTTTAGGGTTCCATAGTAAACAAGGAACCCTTATAGTTTCGCCATGTCTGTCTGCCTGTCTGTCCGTCACCGGTTTTACTCAGCGACTATTAGTACTAGAAAGCATTTGGCATAGATATGTATATTAATTAGGCGGAAAAAGATGTAAAATAAAATATTGAAAATAATTTTTTTTAGTTTAGTTTCCATACAAGTAAAGTGAAAAGGCAATTTTATTTTCTCGACTAACCAGTCATGTTGGGTATCGTTGGATAGGTCTTTTAAAACCGTTTTTCAATTTAGGGATCCGTTTCTGAAATATTTGGTTTTAAAGTGAAAATTTTTGTTTGAGTTCAGTGTCCCCCCCACTCTATCTGCTAAACGGTTACATGTAAACACGTGAAAAAATTCACAGCTATGGTATATATAACGAAATTTTAAGGAAAAGCAGAGCTAAGTAGAGTTAACAATTAAAAAAAATAAAGGCAATCAACATATAAAATGTACTCGCAAATTGATAAATTTTACACAAATTTAATAGAAAATTATTTTTTTGACGTTTTAATTGGCATATACTCAAAGTGGGCATTCGTAACTACAGAACCCTACATTTCGCGTGGCCCGACACGCACTTGGCCAATTATTACTTGTATCTATGATAATAAAAAATAAATTATAACTTCTTGTGACTTGATCACGACTCTGTGACCCCCTCTGGCACCAAAGCTGGATCCGCCCTTGCCTTCAACCTCCCACTCCTGCGAAAAGAGCTCTCCCGATGAATACTGCTGTCACCATCATCTTCTAAAGGAAAAACTGCAATAGTGATGCTTTTTGAGTACATTTACTAAACTTTCAATAGTAAAATAACTTAAAATACAAAACCATAAATTCCCAAAAGGAATCCGAATTCATATGTCAGTTCGATTTCGATCTGTTTCAAACAATGTTTTTTAATAATTTGAGATTAATTGCTCATGGAGAGCATATTTAAAAACTAAAAATACGTACAACACGACACAAATAACTTGAACAAAAAACGTGGACTTTAAAGCATTTTTGTATGAATTCCCGGCAGGTAGGTTGAACCAAAATGGCGGCAATAATGCGCCGACGACCGCCATTTTGGTTCAATTTACATGTCGTGAATTTGTTCAAAAATGCTTTGAAGTCCGCCATTTTTGTTCAACTTATTTGTGTCGCAATGTGCTGAGCTCAACTTTTACATATATATTTTTTCTACAATATCAATTTCGAAAGAAAAGGGAACTTAAACCATTACTGTAAGTAGGCAGGTTGTTCGCGCGTCCTGTAGTCACATTCGCCCTGATGAAGACCCCCGGATGAGGTCGAAACATGTCGGCCAGTAGTGTCGAAACTCTCTACGTGAGTAACCAGTTTAATTCATGCTAATAATATGATTTATTTATTTATTTAACTTTATGACATAAAGGTGTAAATGAGGGGAAATGCACGATAAATTCATAGTAAACCAAGAACGAAAAAATATGACATAAAGGTGTAATGTGAGGGGAAATGCACGATAAATTCATAGTAAACCAAGAACGAAAAAATATGACATAAAGGTGTAATGTGAGGGGAAATGCACGATAAATTCATAGTAAACCGAGTGCGAAAAAAATTTAAAGTCCTCGAGGAAAAGGGGTTTTATGAAAAAACGACTGCATTAATCGATCACAAATAAAGTTTATTAAAATCTTAGATAAATAAACCGAGTCCGTGTAGACTTAGTTTTGGAGATTTTACACTTCTTTTATTACTTATTTCGCCGAAAGTTGCGTAAAAATAAGCAAAAAAAAAAAAGAAATCTTTGATTACTCATAACTTTTTAATGGCATTTTATTTTACTATTCTGTATCCGTACAGACAAAATTTATAAACAGACAAAACGATATCATGTTAAACTTTGGATGTACAATGTCAAACAGTTTGTATAGAAAAAGTATTGACTAGTTCGCTTTTAAACAAAAAAAAATACAAATCGTTTCAGGCGTCTTCGAGTAGAATCGGTGGACATACATAAAAAAACTCCTTTTTGAAAGTCTAAGTCGCGGTATCAACTGAAGCTTAAGAAAAGTTGAAAAGCTTAAAAAATATCTTACAAAGTTATAGAAACTCAGGAAACAAGACAGTTGGGAATATAGTCGTGTCATGATATTACGGAAATATAAACTTATACAATGCGACTCAAATAAGTTGAACAAAAATGGCGGATTTCAAGACATTTTTGTACAAACTCCCAACACGTAACCAATATGGGGGTCGTCGGCGCATTATTTGTACCTGCGCCGATAACCGCCATTTTGGTTCAACCTACGTGCAGGGAGTTTGTACAAAAATGCTTTTAAGTCGGCCATTTTTGTTCAACTTATTTTGTCGCATTATACCTATTCGCCGCAAAATTCCTTTCAATGCCATATCTCGGGAACTGTTTAAGGAGCGCTGTTTTTTCTTTTAATTGCTTAATACGTCTGCACTTCTTAAATTGGAAGCATACTCCCTGTATGACTGATGTAGGAGGGAACGCTTTTTATAAATATGAGGGGCAGAGTGCGGTGTTTAAAATAAAAAATGTCTCGGATCACAAAAATTATATTAATACAGATCTCAGTGAACTGACCCCGTCTTTATCACCACTCGGGCTACCTACTACCAGGCCTGTGTCACTCCCCGTTTAGGTATCGAAAATATACCTACATTATTACTATGCGCGCGGCGACCACTTCGTAGGGGAAAAATCAGTTACATGAATCGTTTGTCTAGAGTAATAAGAATGAAATTGGCTTGCAATGGACGTCACCAAGAGGCGAGGAGTTCTGACTCGAGCTAAATTAAACCATAGCGCTAACCACATTAAGTAGATATTTCCCTGAACTTCTTTTCTGCATAAAACTTCTGTACGTGAGTACTAGTACTTATTCTGTGCTACTACTCAAACCATAGAGGTATCCGCTACCGCCGTGGGTAGCAGTAATACCCGAGCGATATCCCACGGGTATTTAGTATGGCATTACCGCAACTATCGCGAAACCGGGGCCGCATACAGCAGGCTTGCTTAGTTTTTTAGAATTTCTGAATAAAAAACAAATATTTTTATACATTCATAACCTTTGTAGTTTATTCAGTCCGGTATTTTCGATCTACAATTGAATTCCCGACTTGTTATTGCTTTGGCTGTTCATTATTGATATCGGCATTTCATTTATTCGCAAAGCAATCAAAGCAGAACAAATCAAATATTTGAGTTGGATTTTCCTGCTCGATTTTCTCAAGTCCAAAAATATAAATAATGATAAATAAATATTTAGGGACAAATCACACAGATTGAGCTAGCCCCAAAGTAAGCTTAAGCTTGTGTTATGTGCAGAGATCGGGATCACGGGTGCTATTGCTATCAAAAGTATGGATATGACTAAAAGTTCCGGGATTTCTCGAGAATATAATTGGGTACTAAGTAAATAAAATTATCATAATGTGATTTCCGGATAAGTCTATTTTGTTTTTTTCGATAAAAATTATATCCTGATATCACATAATTATGATTGTTTTATTTATAGACTAGCTGACCCGGCAAACGTTGTTTTGCCGAAATTGAGGATTGTATGTATTTTTGTATGTTGTATCATAAAAAATAGAAATTAAAAATTTTGTCTAAAAAATAAAAATAAAAATTTAGGGGTGGACTACCCCTAACATTTAGGGGGATGAAAAATAGATGTTGGCCGATTCTCATAGATACCGGATAAGCACAAAAAATTTCATCAAAATCGGTCAAGCCGTTTCGGAGGAGTATGGCAACGAAAACTGTGACACGAGAATTTTATATATTAGATTTTATAGTCATATCCATACTTTTGATAGCAATAGCACCCGTCATTTCGATCTCTGGTTATGGGATACTAACTCAACATTACTATATTTTATGATAAATACATATATAGATAAACACCCAAGACAATTTGAAAAAGGCCATTTTCCAACTTGCCCTGGCTGGGGATCGAACACAGAATCTCCGGATTGGCGGACTAGCGTGTGGACCATTACGCCATTCCCCTCGACCGGCTTTTACGATCTGCGCGGGAAGAGAAGCAGCTGGTACCTAGGTTTTTTTTCCTAGATAAGAATTGAAGATATGTCTCAAAATGAAAAATATTTTATAGCCTTTATACAAGTTCATCTACGCATTTCAACGAAGAGCATAATATTTTTATTAAGTAGGTAATTTGTACAAGCTTTTATTTAACTTTCAATGTACAATGCGATGCGACACAAATAAGTTGAACAAAAATGGCGGACTTCAAAGCATTTTTGTACGAATTCGCGACACGTAAATGGAACCAAAATGGCGGTTATCGGCGCTGGTACAAATAATGCGCCGACGACCGCCATTTTGGTTCAATTTACGTGTCGGGAATTTGTACAAAACTTACAACTTTTTTGTGTCACATTGAATGTATTGTTTAGGTAAAATCTTGAAACTTAATTTTCAACCAGTTATTCTCAACCGTTTGAGCTGAAATTTTGCATACTTGTGTAAGTCGGATGACAATACAATATTATGGTCAGTCAATGAGCTGTTCTGCTGATGGAGCTGGGATATATTCAACAGAACTCAGTTTTTAGACAACATAACCTCATTGAGTAGAGCTCGTTTGTCTTAACGAGCACTTTATGGTCGACGATGTCTAGAGTCTGATCACGGAGACGGAAGGTGGTTGATGGAACTCAGTAATAAAACGACGGAACTCCATCGAGTTTGGGCTTATTTATTTTATCCTAATAAGTGCTTTGGCCTTACAATAAAAGCTTGTACAAAAAATTAAATTAAAAAAAGAACTTATTACATAGTAAGTGGGTAAGTATATATTTTGTTAGACTTTGTTCATAATCTTTCTTTATTTTCAGGTGGTGGACCACTACGCTACGGTACTGTCCCTTCAAGTGTACTGCATAATACTCATCGTGCCCCTAGTCCTAATAACCCAGATCAGATACCTCAAATTCTTGGTCCCTTTCTCGGTGTTCGCCAACCTGAGCCTGGTGGTCACGTTGAGTATAACGTACTACTTGATGTCTCGGGATGTCCCGGAGAGTCCAGAGGTGGTCTTAGTGAATGATGTTAGCGGATGGCCGCTCTTTCTGAGGTACGTTTGATTTTCTTTTAAATAAACAAATATATACGGACAAATCACACAGATTGAGCTAGCCCCAAAGGGAGTTCGAGACTTGTGTTTTGGGATACTAACTCAACAATACTGTATTTTATAACAAATACATATACAATTTGTAATAAAAACCCTGTCCGATCCTTGTAGGAGCAACTCAGACCGTCAATATGAACAACTTTTCCTATGGAACCAATGCTTGAAACTTGAAAAAAAAAGTTCATTTTCATACAAAAGTGTTCGGCCGGCCCGGCAATTGGTATGAAAATGACGATTTTTTCTTCGAGTTTTAAGCATTGGTCCCACAGGAAAAGTTGTTCATATTGACGGTCTGAATTGCTCCTACAAGGATCGGACATGGTTTTTGTTACATGTTGTATAGATGACATCCAAGACCCAGGTCAATCTAAAAAGGATGCATTTTCCATCTTGATGTAACCGGGAATCGAACCCGGGACCTCCGGATTGTGACAGTCGTCAATTTTTGTTTAAAAGAACAAGATTATTATTATTATTTTTCTACTCTCTCATGCTTTTATGCTTTATTCCTTTCATGCTGGTGTGGTAGAAAAGAAAAAACTTAGAATGCATCAGCTGCTTCCCTTACCGAGCAAATCTTATAAGCCGGTTGTAGGAACGGGCGAAAATGTGAATCATGTTATTAAGTGATGCGGCAACCCATCACTATTTTGATTCCTTTTTCCACCTTTTTGCCCACTGTCACGCTAAATGTGGCTTTTGAGTCTTACGGTTCTGGGCTCTATCTACTTAGCCGCAAGAGGTCCAAATGCTCTGTTTGCCCCATCTTCTATATATACGAGTATAAAAGCGAAAATCACTCACTCACTCATCACGAAATCTCAAAAACTACTAAGCCAATGAAAATGAAATTTGGCAAGAAGGTAGATTGCGACTAGGAGACGTCCGCTAAGAAAGGATTTTTGGAAATTCCATCCCTAAGGGGATGAAATAGGGGTTGCCAGTTTGTATGAATCTTCGTTATTTTTAAAGTGAGTCACATGAAATTTAATTTATTTTAGTAGGTAGTTAGTAGAATATAATAATGTATTTATTAGATTTTAAAAATGACATCCCTATAGGGGTGAAATAGGGGTTGCAAGTTTGTATGAATCTTCGTCATTTTTGAAGCGAGACACATGACATTTTTGAATTTGTTAGTAAAGAACAATAATCCTTTAATTGGATTTTAAAAAAATGCATACACTGGTAGTGCATTAGGGGTACAAATTTATATTATTATGAAATTACGTAAGTTTTTGAGTAATTAGAGTAATTAGAATTTTGAGCAATAAACAAATTAATTGTGATAAAAGTGCGGGAGCGGGAGCGGGGACGGTAGCAGGAGTGGGAGCGGAAGGGGGAGCGGTAGAGGGAGCGGGAGCGGGAGCAATTCAAACATTTGAAATTTTTAACATAATAATTAATATGTTTATGATTTCTACGCGGACGAAGTCGCGGGTTAAAGCTAGTTAGGGATAAATATATGTTACTATCTCTCTCTTCACAGTGTATTTTCAGGTGAAGCCTGTGGTCCACTTTCCGGATTCTTCTCGGCTTACTTAAGGCTAGGTATTCCCAATGTTACATCACTTTGGCTCAATAATAAACTAACAAGAAGTAAGTTATGAAAGTCAAAAAAATATATACACTGTAGTTTACTTTATGTACTTGTACTATTTCTGGTTCAAATACCGATATCGATAACTTACCTCAATCATAAAAAAATCGGCAGCGGAAGCTAATTCGACGATTTTTGGATGTATTATTGATTAATACAGAGTTTATGAAAACTTTACTTACAAAAAAGATGCCAAAAAAGTAAATTACACTACTATAACTATTTGTGGTCACTTTCTGGAAAATGATTATTTAAGAAAAACCGATAAAGTCTACATTCCGCGTCCTTTAACGTTTATTCTCCGCCTCCCGTTCCTCAGTGAGACGAGATATGTAAAAGTCTGCGGGGTGCCTCGCAGATCGCGCCGCACCTCATCCGAGTGGGCCGTTGGAATACGGGGCCTTAACACAGTTTTGAGCATCCTTGGTAGTAGACCATTGACACGAAAGTTAGGAGTAAGGTCATACCAGGACTTTAAAAAGATAGAGTGAAGAGAGGAGTGGAGGCATCTCTATACTTAACTCCACCGACAAGAACAAGCTAGGTAGCTCGTATGGCTAGCTCAATCTATACAGATTGAGCTCAGTCCTTATTTATTTATTTATTTCAGCACAGCAGTATTCGCGATGGAAGGCATCAATGTCGTGATGCCCGTGGAGAACGAGATGGAGAAACCCCAGCACTTCCTCAGCTGCGCAGGAGTGCTCAACGCGACCATGACAGTGGTAGCAGTGCTGTATGGCGTCACTGGCTTTTTTGGATACGTCACGTATGGAAATGATGTTTCGCCGCTGATTACAATGAACCTGCCGGACCCGAAAACACATGGGTAAGTTCTTTTTTACAAGCTATTATGTCTTTTTAGGGTTTCGTTGTAAACAAGGAACCCTTATAGTTTCGCCCTGTCTGTCTGTCTGTCTGTGCATCCGCTGTTTTACTCAGAAATATTATGAGCTTGTAAACACCGTTTTTAGATTTAGGGATCCGTTTCAGAAATATTTGTTTTTAAAGTGAAAAATTTTGTTATAGTCAAGTCCCCCCCCCCCCCTATCTGCTAAACGGTTACATATGGACACGTGAAAAAATTCAGAGCTATAGTAAATATAACGAAATTTAAAGGAAAACTATCAGAGCTATGTAGGGTTTACAAAATAAAAAGCTATAGGCGATCAACTTATAAAATGTACTCCGAAAAGGAAAATTTCATACAAATTCATAAATAGAAATTAATTTTTAGACGTTTTTAGTGGCATGAACTCAAATTTGGCATTCTTAACTACGGAACCCTACACTGCGCGTGGCCCGACACGCACTTGGCCAATTATTTACGAGATAGGATGCTTATATTGTCTCGTGATCATCATCCGTGTTAAAAATACTAAAATAAAATCCTTACATACTCGAATTATAATTATTTATTAGAACGGATTAGAACTACAAGACAGATAAAAGTAATGTGAAAAGTGTCAAGCAAAAGCAACTTCTTTTTAAAATATTCATCTATAGGTTTATGTAGCTAAACCAAGAAGTGCCGATATCTCAACTATAAAATCACAATATTTAATACACTTCCTTGATTTTATAGTTATAAACTTAAACAGAAACATAAAGCTCAAACAAAAGTTAACAACAACAACAACCTTATAAAAACAGTCCTATCAAATCACTGTATTTGACACAAATCAACTGTCTTAGTTTTTGAAAACGAACTTACTTTGTAAAAATGTCAGCTAAGTGATCTTCAGTATTTATTTTTGAAACATTTATAACTCCTTGCTTTTCATAGTCATACACAAAATGATAACTAACGTCAATGTTCTTTGAATTTTAAGAAAACTTACCATTTTTAGAAAAAGCAATAGCTCCCGTATTATCTTCATAGATTTTAATAGGTTTATCAATTTTAATTCCTAAATCCCCTAATATGCCTCTAATTGGTAACAACTCCTCAACACAATCTGCCAATGCATAGTATTCAGAATAAGTAGATATATAATATACAAATATATAAATGTATATGGACAAATTACACTGATTGATGACTTGTGTTATGGGATACTAACTCAACGATTCTATATTTTATTATAAATTGGTACATAATATAGATAAACATCCAAGACCCAGGACAATTTGAAAAAGGCCATTTTCCAACTTGCCCTGACCGGGGATCGAACCCGGGACCTCTGGGTGGCGGACTAGCATGGTGACCACTACGCCACTACGATACAATCTTTTGTTTTTGAGATTTCCAATATAAAGGATTATTAAATAATCTAATAATTATACCCGCTGTACTTTTCTTATCTGTGTCAAAATCAGCATCAACATATGCATCAATAAATTCATCAAAAAATTCATCATATTTTAACTTCATCTCTTTTGTTCGATACAAATATTTTAGCACTCTTAATGCATATTTATAATGAGTAGTTCTATAACTGTATTGAAAACGACTTAAATAGTCGACACTATATGCTATATCAGGTCGCGTTCCACTAGCGACATAAGATAAAATTTCTTTATGGCACCAACTAAGTATGACAATTATCAAAAGTACATTTAAAATCTAGTAGGTATAAAGGCGGGCTTATCACTAAAGCGATTTCTTCCAGCCAACCTTTGGGTAGAGAAAACTATAAAAGATGTGGGGGAGTTGGCGCAGTTAGAGTATTACAGTGTAGAAGAATATAAGTATACCAATAAATAATAGGAGTACATACTATAACAAATAAATGAACAATAAAGTAATAGAAATACATAAACCATAAAATTTGTACGAACATTAAAAATAAAAAGTAAATGAAAGTAGCCAGTAAAAAGAAAAGAAGTAAAGAGATATTAGTTTGAGCTAGAGGAAAGGTAATGAGACGTCACCAAATCTTTGAATTTTTTCAATGATTGCACTTTACGAATATCCAGTGGCAAAGCATTCCAAAGTTTTACTGCCTGAACTGAGAAAGAATTAGAATAGAAATGAGTACTATGAACAGGAATTGAGAGTTTAAAGGAGACTGTGCTACGCACACTTCGATTCTTGTTCTCACGAAAGTTAAGTTATGTTGTGTCATGTCATGTTAATATTATGTTAGTTGTATATCATGTTGGAGGTAGTTTGATCCGGACTAATACAATTTTGATGGTCAGTTTTATATCAATTTTATTTTAAGATATACCTAAAAATGATATCAATCTGATTTATGTTCATGTGAAGAAATTAATACACAAAATTTTAGTAGTTTTAGTAGTGTTTTTAATTATTCTATAAATATGATAAATTTTCTTACCAACATGCGCCTACGCGTCGTGACCTCAAGCGACGCGGACGGTAAAATGAATGAGTCAAAACTTGGTCGGCAGATCGTGCGCAATCTATTTTTTTCACTCTAATGCATAATATGTAACCGTAACAATTGTATCAACCTGGGCCCATCTTGGTTATTCAAATAGTTTAATCAAAAAATCACTTCAAGTTACCGTCACCATTGTGTTTGGCTATTGAAGATGTAAACCTTTGAAGTTTACTTTCAAGGTTTTCTTTTGTCTCACAAGTTTTACTAGAAATGCCAATAGTTCTTAGAAAGTATATATTTGACCCGCCTAGTAATCTACAAGAACACTTACCTACCTAAGAAAATCAACAAACCTAATCAATGTAACAAACTGCTACAACTTATAAATGAAAGTTGGGAAAACAAATTAATGAATGACAAAGGAAACAAATGAATCTGGTCTTCGGATGAATATACAAGGGCTGCTTAGTACAGTCAGCAAACGAGATACCTGACCAGACCCTTTACCTACATCTTGAATTTTCTCTCGAACTGAACATTATATTAAAATGAAAAGGTAATATGAAAATTAATATATACAGAAATCACACAGATTGAGCTAGCCCCAAAGTAAGTTCGAGACTTTTGTGTTATGGGATACCAACTCAACGATACTATATTTTATAACACATACATAAACATCCAAGACCCAGGACAATTTGAAAAAGGCTATTTTCCAACTTGCCCTGACCGGGGATCGAACCCGGGACCTCTAGGTAGCGTACTAGCATGGTGACCACTATACGCCACGGAGGTCGTCAAAAGAAGAATTTAGAAAGATTTTAATGAAGTCTTTTTGAATATACATTTTCATGTTGATGGTATTTTCAGTTTAAGAGAAAATTCAAGATATAGATCTAGGGCCTGACCAGGTATCTCTTTGGTTGACTGTACTACAAACTCATGAACGGGTGCTGCCAGGAGGGACTGGTCAGCTCGGATTCGCTTTTTTGACTACATAGTATTTCATATTACGTAATTTGTTAACTCGTTTGCAAGCATTACATGTTATAATGTGTTAACATTATTTATTAAATAAAATGCATAATAATAAATTTGACAAAGCTATTCCGGCAGGCAAGCGACTTATTTTATTCTCAGCAGTGGTCGTTACGAAGCGCTGGTATCGATAGCTTCCTTTTAAAAATAAATTAAATTTTAAATATACACTACAAGTAATATAAATCATTTATATTGACATAAAAAGTGCCTGTAAAAGTCTAAGTACATAAATTTGAACAAAGCTCTTTTTCTCCGCATTTATTTCTTGTCTTCCTGTTTTATTTTGTAGGCAAAAAAATAGTATTAATTTCTTTCCTTCCTTATTAACTACTGTAATAAAAGAGAAAAACTAATGAATCTAAAATATGAGTAAAAAGCCACGTCACGCGGCGGGAACATTAATTAAGAGGTTTTCATGAGCGCTAAAATGAAAATGGAAGAGAAAATCCCTTGACGTATTTTCAAGTTGTCAGCTAAAATTCTAGCTTCTTACGACACAACTGTGGACCAAACCACTTCTGAGTATTTCACAGTTATCATACTTAAGTTTATTTGTCTGGGAAATTAAAAAAATCCCCGACTTTGAAGCTTTCATCCCATAACATGTCATCCCATTTTACGACATCCGTGGCGTAGTGGTCACCATGCTAGTCCGCCACCCAGAGGTCCCGGGTCCGGTCAGGGCAAGTTGAAAAAGGCCATTTTTAAATTGTCCTGGGTCTTTGATGTTTATCTACGTATGTGTCGTAAAATGTAGTATCGTTGAGTTAGTATCCCATAACACAAGTCTCGAACTTACTTTGGGCTAGCTCAATCAGTGTTATTTGTCCCTATATATTTATTTATTTAACTTTTAAACTGCTAAACCGATTTCCATCAAACATAGCTAAGAACTACCGCAAGGAACTACCGCCTTCATGTTAAAGAATCGAAATCGGTACATCCGTTCAAGAGCTAGGATGCCACACACAAACACAGACATTGGCGTCAAACTTTCACACCCCTCTTTTTGTCGAGGATCAAAAAAAAAATTTATTTCAATTGAAGAATCCGCTATTTACCAACAAGTCAAATCAGATATTTTTTTTTTAAACGTCAAAACAATAATTTTCCATGGGGTTTGTATGAAATAAAGGCAGATGATGTCATAGTTTCTTGGTGTTAAGGGGCTACCTGAATTTTTCGGGGTCCATTAGACATAAATCATTTGAAAAGAAACGGAGATATGATTTAAAATTTGGTCTTGATCAGACCCTTGATAACCCTTCAAACTATTTTATAAACTACTGTTTACAGTTTAAAGTGAGAACATGAAGCTTTTCTACGCACAATTGCGAAAAACGGCCACTTTTGGCGTATGTGCGTAGAAAAGCTTCACGTTCTCACTTTAAAATGTAAACAGTAGTTCATAAAATAGTTTGAAGGGTTATCCAGGGTCTGATCATGACCAAATTTTAAATGATATCTCCGTTTCTTTGCAAATGATTCATTTCAAATGGGGGCAGCACTGGACCCCTAAAAATTCAAGTAGCCCCTTAACTAGCGTTATTCATATGAGTTTTTCTGCAATAATAAATCAAAAATCACGTTAAAATAGATATGTTCAAAGACAAGTGACATTATTAAGCGAAGTTTTATTTTCTTATCAATACAAAATATATAAAATGAAATAAGGAAGATACCCAATTTGACAAATTAAATTATAAGAATTTTCTATTTTATTTCTATGAGGCACTGATCTTATTATTATTATTATTATTATTTATTTATTAGCACACTTAACAGATTACAAACACAAAAAGAGAAATAAATTAATCATACAAATATAAGAGCCGGTCTAGTCTGCAATCCTAAAACAAGTATGCCTAAAAGCTACATTAGTTACAAAATCAGAAGCTAGGGTACACTATAAATACAAGAATAAAAAGTGATAGATAAATGCAACAAAACAAATCAAAACAGAAATTAAATAATTACAAAAGCATGTTAGTTACTTACTTCTAGGTGTATTAGTATTTGCCGCCGAAACTTGTACAGCGAAAAGTTAAAGATGTCAACGTCCCTGTTAGAGACTAGGACTTCATTGTATTGGCGACACATTCTGACCATGGGATTATAAAAAGATGTGTTATTCGAGTAAACCTGTAGGGTGAATGTATTATAGTTACGATTTCGAGACCTAAAACGCGTATTAAAGTTAAGTAAAGAAAGAAGGCTAGGAGAGTCGAGAAGACCATGGATTATTTTGTACAGTAATACAAGATTAATGTAATCGCGGCGTACACTAAGTGAGGTCACATGGAAATATCTTATGCGCTCGTTGTAGGAAGAAAGCGTTCGGCCCACACCACGTCTATAGCTCAGGATTTTCAAGAAGCGTCTCTGAATTCCCTCAATCCTATCGCTATGCACACTGTAATAGGGTGACCAAATTGCTGAATTATATTCAAGAATACTGCGAACAAGGGAGTAAAAAAGATGTACTAAGCTATTGGTCTTTCTGAAGTCTTTTGTGATCCTACATATAAAACCGAGTAACCCTGAACAGCGTTCAACGATATAATCATAGTGTTCATGAAATGAGAGTTTGCTGTCAAACAGAATACCTAGATCTTTGGCAACGGTCTTACGAGTGAGTGTTTTACCGTCCAAAGTGTAGTCAGAGAGGCTAATACTAGTTTTTCTCGTGAAGGTTATGACATAACATTTATCGATATTTAGATGCATATGGTTCTCATCACACCAAATAGAGAGAGCATTCAGATCATTTTGCAGCTTTAAGGTATCCTCAACACCGTCTATGGTGGTAAAAATTTTAAGGTCATCAGCGTAAAGTAGGCAGGGGCATGAAAGTTTTTCGACTAAATCATTGATAAAGATAACGAAAAGCAAAGGCCCCAGGTGACTTCCTTGAGGGACCCCAGACGTTACTGTGACAGGTGAAGAAAGATAACCTTTAACTGCTACAAGCTGGCTTCTTTGACTTAAATAAGACTGAATCCAACGCAACAAGCTGCCATGAATGCCATAGCCCTCCAATTTGCTACAAAGCACTCTTTGATTTAGTTTATCGAAAGCCCTCGTGAAGTCTGTATAGATAGAATCAACTTGCAACCTATTAGCGAAAGCATTACAGAGATAATTTTTGTACTCTAGTAAGTTCGATGTAGTTGATTTGTGCGCCAAGAAACCGTGCTGTTGGGGATGTAGGTAGGGTTTAATGTGACTATGAAGAACATCATAAACAATGCTTTCGAAGATTTTTGCGAAGCAGGACAGTATGCTAATTGGTCTGTAATTTTGGCACATAGTCTTATTATTGTCGGACTTGAAGACAGGGACCACGTGGGCAACTTTCCAAAACGTTGGGAACTTACCAGTTGAGAGAGATTTGCTGTATAGGATGAGCAAAGGTACGCAAAGCTCTTCTGCGCATGTTTTGACAAAAAAGGCTGGAATGTTATCTGGGCCAGGACCCTTGTTCGTATCCAGGGACTTTAGTTTATTCAAGACCATATCTTTAGTGATGCCAATTGAGCCGAGTGAGTTACAGTTTCTGTCAGCAAAGTTAAAGCTATCACTATGCGTGTCATCCTCAAATACTGAACCAAAACATTTAGAAAATAATTCACATACCTCAGACGGGTCGGATGAAGGTGTGTCCTCATATTTCATTGTAGAGGGAATGGAACTCTCGCCTTTCTTACTATTAACAAATTTCCAAAAAGCCTTAATATTATCGTTTTCTACAGAATCCTCAACGGATGCAACGAAATTTTGGTAACAGGATTGTATCAATGTTTTACTCAGGGCTCTGTAGTGCGAAAATTCGTCGTAGTCTCTAGGATTACCGAATTTCTTATAGAGTTTGTGGAATTTGGATTTCATTTTAAGGCAGCGTTTTAAAGCAGGGCTAAACCATGATGGGTGTGCAGAGTCTTTATGGTTCGATAAAGGAGTATATTTACCTATAATCACATTCACAGTGTCATAGAAATTACACAAGTCAACATCAATATCTGAGGATGACAGAAGTGAATTCCAGTCGACATTAGAAAGCTCAGCCTTTACATCACTATATTTGCATTTATAAAAGTTGAAACGCTTACGTGGATGTGGTTTTAAACATTTTGTTCGGATACCGACATTACAGTCAACGTCTACAACTATAGCTGGATGATGGCTATCCAATCGGCTAAGAGGATCTGCACCATACACAAGAACATCAAAAGTACATAAAACTAGATCAAGAAAACGATTATTCGCGTTAGGTATATTATTAAATTGCCTGAGATGACATGCAGACATAGTGTCAAGTAGCAACACCGGTTTCCAATTCTGAGATTGACTATTAATCATATGCGTGGAATCAGTAGCCTTCGACCAAGACAACTCAGGTATATTATAGTCGCCAATACATATGAATTCCTCACGACCATCAGAGTTAAGGACCACTTTACACAGATTGTCGTAAAAAGATTGTTGCGTTTGACGAGGCAAGTCGGGAGGCAAATAGCACAAACAGAGGTTTATTTTTTTATCATTTTGGTTACGAGGCAAAATAGATACCCATATATCCTCGGCATTACTGTCCCACGTGAACTGACGAACAATATTAATATTTTTCTTAACTGCTAGAACAATACCCCCACCCTCACTTTTACTCGAAGAAATAATTGAACGATCACGTCTATAAACGTTGTAACGAGAGTCAAATATCTCTGAGTCATGTACACTACTATTTAAATTCGTCTCCGTGAGACAAATAATGTCGTAGTTACTGGAAAGCACATTTAAACAAATATCATTAAGTTTGGAACGTACTCTATTAACATTCTGATAAAAAACCAACATTAGGAAAATATTAACTGCAAAACTGACAAGGCCGAGAAACTTAAATAAAAATTAAAACAAAAATTAAAATTAAACTAGGTTTTTAAATATATCTTTGTTTTTAATGTAGATTCCACTTGTATTGTCATTTTTGCGTACGTACACTCTTCCGTATTTTGTCCACACATATTTATAATCGTTCTCTTTGGCGAAACGCCTGGCCGCCGCATGAAGCTGTTTGCATTCAGGTGACAGATGCTCAACCACATAAATTTTTTGACTCTCAAATGTAAGACCAAGGTGCCGAGAGCTTAGTGTATCTTTAGGGTTTGCCTTGTTAAATTTACGAGTTGCAGATAACAGTGAATCCTTAAGTCTAGGCGAGGATAACGTAACCAATATGTTCCTGGGACGTTTAGAGCTGTTATCCATTTTAGCAACTCTGCGGCAGGCTTGAATGTTGCCGTCTTCAATGGGGAACTTGATGACCTCACAGAGTTTCCTGAATAACGCGGTCACGTTTTCATTGCGGCTTTCAGGTACGGCTTGTAACTCAATATTGTAGCTGCGGGCAGTCTTGTCGATAGCCGATAAACGACTGTTCAAATGATGCAGGTCAACTTGCAAACGCTGGCAGTCGGCTTCTAGAGTCTTGATAGAAGCATCCCTTTCCGCCAAACGAGACTTAAGAGTATCTTGCTCCGAGGTAAAGAAGTCAGTGGCAACATTCAAGTCATTCTTAATTTCCTGCACCACACCACTCATCCCGGCTCGCACCATAGTCTTGACGTCTTCTTTGAGGACTGTTCTAAAGTTGTTCATGTATGTAGAAAGGGTGGTGTTCAACTTTTCATCAAGTAGAGCACTGATTTTGTCCATGGTTACCCCACCACTGCAGCCAGAACAACCAGCCACTGAATCAACACAGGCGTTTGGGGTTATGCTGCCATTCTCCACGTCATAGGACATGTTCATTGAGCTATCATCAATCGGAACCTGGCGCGTCCTCACGGGAGTGTTTATATTATTTTTCCGCCGCTGGGAAACATTGTTGCAAGAAGGACACGCCCATGATTTTTTATATGCAGCTGATAAGGCCGAAAATTGGTCATCCTTTATATTAAGACATTTGTGATGGTAACTGTAAGTGCAGTCCCTACAGCGAAGAAATTTGTTGTTGGTAATAGTGCATAAACAAGCATTGCAGTTGGCCATTGCTATTGTTACCGCAGTGATATGATAACAATAATGTCTCAATTTAAAACATTCAACGACATCTAGCGAGCTATGCCATAACTTGCATTGATCAAGACTAGCTGTGTGTGTGCTATAACGCGATGAAAAAGCAGGATTATATCGAGACTCGGAGTGCTTGAGAACCAGAGCCGTTTTACTGGTTTCAAAGAAGTTACAGCGTGGTTACATAGATGTCACTACTAGCCGTGCTTTCTGATTTCATACAATAAAAGTGACACAGGTAAGAAGCAGACTAAAGTCAAGTGCCAGGAGTGATCTACTTAAAAGAAGCTCCGAAGTAGATACAGCGAAGATACATAGATGGCACTACTAGTCGTGCTTGCTGCTTTCCACACAATGGAAGTGACAAAGCGAAAATTGATATAATGCTGCACAGTGAAAGTAAGCAGATATTTATATATAGTAGATCACAAAAGCCTTAGAAACTCATAATAGCACAGCTGCAATCCAGACAAGCACAAAAAAGTCTCAGTCCAGGATACAGTCACAGGCACAAACACAAGAGCACAGGGTTCCACTTTATCGCACTTTCCAGCATCAGCCTACAATGTCAACGAAAATTAGCTGTATTTGTAACACTTTTAACATCACTTGACACACCAGTATGACTTTATTTTATTTATTTACAATTATTATCACAGGAGCTGTTTATTAGTACTTGCTAGTAGGTGGCGCCCCCTAGCGAAATACTTTGAACTTTTGCAAAATTAAAAATTTTTTTTTTGTTTTTTATATTAAAGTATCTTCAAGGTTGTCAAATTCAAGACTCTCTACTTACATATCTTTTCCCTTATTTTAATCAAGTCGCTGACAATGGGCATTCCTCTGAGCCCAGATAACTAATAACTTTGCCCCGAGTTATAAAGAGATATCTTCTAGACGACATATTGACAATTTGATCTTGTTAATAATCTGATTTCATTTCTTTTAGAATTGAATGATTTAACTTGTTTAATCGACCTTTTGGAAGTTTTTCGTCCAGACCGTATTAATTCTGGATCTAGACTCAATGTTACAGTTAAGAAATTGCATCGCTTAGGGAGTCAATAAATTTCAGTTAGATTAGAGCGTTAACGTTAATAAATGAAAATATAAGGTCTAACAAAATATACTGAAACTATTACAAGGGTGAATTCAGTCTGTGATTCTGAACAACTTAGTTAGAATAGTTTTTGGCTTTCCGTAGAAACTCGGATCAGCTGATCGGTCAACTTGTATGAGAGGCCACAAATTACTTTTCATATTTCGATATACGTTCCTTGGGGAAAGTTTTTCAGTGTCATGGACTGAACTCATCCTTAAAATAGTTTCAGTATATTTAGTTAGACCTTATATACAATATGTAACAAAAACCCTGTCCGATCCTTGTAGGTGCAACTCAGACCGTTAATATGAACAACTTTTTTATGGGACCAATGCTCAAAACTCAAAAAATCGTCATTTTCATACAAATCGCCGGGCCGGCCGAACACTTTTGTATGAAAATGACTAATTTTTTTCAAGTTTCAAGCATGTGTCCCATAGGAAAAGTTTTCTGGGTTACCCAATTACTTATAAAATTCAAGTGCGCGGCGCCGCATCTTCTTTTATCTGTAAAATTAGCTTTATAAGTGTGTCATCCCTAACTTTAGCTGCTGTACTTCAGACGCTGAAGTCTTGGCATTATGTGTTTAGACAGTTAGACATACATTTAAATAGACGTCAAGAAAGCAAGAATCTCTTTATGGCATTAATTTCGAAGAGAGAGAAGATTTCCTTTTTCCTATTTAATAATTATTAAGTAAGCAAGTAATATAATATTATGAATGTGAAGTTTTGATTTTTGGATATTTATTACCTAATTACGCTGAAACGGCGGAACAGGCAAAGCATGTACTTAGATACATTTAAATTACCTAACTAAACATATTTTATAGGTATAATCTATTGTATCCGATAAAATTTCCATTCAAGAATCAAGAATCGAAGAATCAAAGCTATGTGATGTCAGTTAAATCTTTTTATATTTTCACGCGGGTTCAGTTGGTTTTTTGTGTGTGTAAGTGCCAACACTGATGTCAGATTTTTCAAGCTGCCTAAAGGTATCTGATAAGTATCGCTTGACCTACAACTTTACGTGCCTTATTAAGCAAGGTGTTTTTACGTGGAAGGAAGATCTCTTCCGGTGTTTCTTAGCTATGTTTGATGTAAATCGTTTCAGCCGTTTAAAAAATATTGGCAGTAAACGCTTCAAAGTCGAGGTTTTTCTATTTTCCTAGCAATTAATAGATGGCGCTACGGATATCAATTGGAATATGTAGATCCGTTACTCATTACTAGATGGCGTTCTTGAGAGTCGGGTTTTTTTTTTTATTTGACTTGTAAATTTTATAGGTAAAAAGAAAAAGATGAGACACTGTTTAAACAAACTCTTCATGGTTTAAGGAAGGTATCTACAAAACGAGGAAGACATTCCCATAATAAATAGAACTACGGGCTACACTAGATCACTATAATATAATGATATTAGAATAAAACGCAAAAAAAAACAAAAAAAAATTGCATTTCCATTCAATAGCGTCCAGCCGCCCGGGCAATTTGTATAGGAATGTCGTTTTTCTTTGTTTTGACTGTTTTTTAAGCTATTTCATAGCTTTTATCGCGGACCTCTGGCGCGGCAACCGAATCAAAGAATTTCGTAACGAAAATATACCTAACACTCGTCTAACGTAGTTTCAGTTCGTCAGACTTCGGCACGGTGTTTGTGTGCGTGCGACTAGACGTATGCGTGTAGAGAGTTGGACATTGTTCTAATAAAAATTATCTAGATAAATTATTCGAATAAAAATGTATGCGTGGAAATTATTCACGAATAATTCATTCGCGAATAACTTTGTCACGAAAAAAAAAATATCATGATTTTAATCGTTATTCTAAATAACGAATTTTTTTTCAACTTACCCTTCTCTTTTTAACCGATTGCGTCGGGAAGTTACATTTTGGAGTGTACGAGTGTTCTCTTTTGTAACCGATTGCATCGAAAAAATTGGTCGCCATTTTGAATTTTTTTTTTCACTGGACGGATTGTCTCAAAATCTATATCTGGACGGCCCTGTGGTCCCTCATATTGAGTCTATGCCCAAAATGTAAAAAAAACTGGCCGCCATTTTGGACTCTTTTGTTTCTGCACCGATTGCCTACAAAATCGATATCTGGGCGACCCTGTGGTCTATTATAATAAATCTGTTCTCGAATTTGAAAAAGGTAGCCGCCATTTTGAACTTTTTTGTTTTTGGACCGATAGACTTCAAAATCGATATCTGGGGGTCCCTGTGGTCTCTTATAATAAATCTGTGCTTGAATTTGAAAAAGGTAGCCGCCATTTTGAACTTATTTGTTTCTGGACCGATTGTCTTCAAATACGATATCTGGGGGACCCTGTGGTCTCTTATTAAGACTCTATGCTCGAATTGTTTTTTTTTTTATTTTATTATTTTATAGTGATCTAATATAGCCCGTCGTTCGATCAATTACGGGTATGTCCCTTCCACGTTGAATACTACGTGTAACGGTGAGGGGGTCACCCCGAAAGGCATAAACATACTAATCAATGTGAACAACTTTTACTATGGGACCATCCCTGACATCGTAAAAAAACTCTTCACCTCTATACAAAATTAAATACCTACCGTGCCAAAATGTATGGAGCTGCAGATATTTTTTTACGATTTCATGTATAGTCCCATAGTAAAAGTTGTTCACATTAATTAGTATGTTTACGGGATCGGTTTGATTGATACTCTTTTCGTTACACGTTGTATAATGTGATGTTTCATTCATAAAACATCATCTAGATCCGATGTTTCCGCGAAAATATTACAATTTGCTTTATAAAGACGTTCTTTGTCAAAGGACAATAATGAGAGAGAACGCAATAAGGCTTACTCTAGGTCAAAGAAATAAGAAGATACAGCTGTAACACAATGTCTGAAAATTTAAATAAAAATAACAAAGTACTTTCAAACTAAACCAAAGGAATGTAATTTCAAACATAGGTACATACTACAGCCAGTACCCAGGGCCGCAAGACTCAAAGGGATATTTTATACGTGAAGGTGGAAAAAGGAATCAAAATAGTGATGGGTTGATTCCCATTTTCGCCCATTTCCTCGATCGGCTTCTATGATCTGCGCGGGAAGAGAAGCAGCTGGTATATTTTAAGATTTTTAGGGATCCGTACAAAAAATGAAAAAAAAAACGGAGCCCTTATAGGATCACTCGTGTGTCTGTCTGTCACAGCCAATTTGCTGTCTGTGATGATGAAATTTGACCATTCCCCTCCGCTTGATATCCAAAATTACGAAGCATAAAATTTTGAAAAAAAAAAAACGAAATATAGTTCATTGCTTGTAAATTACATAAAAACCTATAAGAATTCTATCAATTGAAAATAAAGTGGTAAACTCAATATAATACGTTCTCTTACGAAAATTTTTGGTATTGTACGGAACCCTCTCCACGCGAGTTCAACTCGCACTTGCCCGGTTATTTCTTTTTTATCAGACCATCGTATGCAGCAATAATTAATTTCCTGATAACTGTATGATATATTGCATGGGGTTTGGCCTCGAATGACCACTCCATATCTTTCTGTGGATGCCGTAAGATTCGTCTGAAGGACTAAGCACAAACGTCATCATCCTCCCGTATTCCCGGTTGCATCCTCAACGGTAACGCTTCAAAGCCCGGGGTCCGCTACCTAACCAAGGAGATTTGACGAGGTTACTGGTTTTTACACAGAGCGACTGCCGTCTGACCTCCTCGATTGTAAACTATATCTAACCATAATATTATTAAAAGTAACTTGAGATGCCATACCTAAATATATAAAAAACCGGTTTTACTCACGTAGTGTAGTCGGAAAAGGCCGACTAGTTTTGATCGGTTTAGACGATCATCATCAGGGCGACTGTTATGAGGGACGGCGACCCGACGGTTTCGCTGTCCTTAACGCACTGAGAGTACCCTCGCGTGTCGCCGCCCGCGCCGCCGCCCGCGTTGCTCTATTGGAAACGATGACTAATGGTGATGTGTCCATGTTGTTGGTGTTACTCTTTTTTTGAAGTGAAAACTTCTTTAGCGGCGTTGTACACTGTTTTTGGTATTTTGGTATGGGTAAAAATTTTTAAACTCGCGTCAGGGCGTCAGGACACTTGACCTGATCGAAAATTCGTAAGACGCGCGGCGCGGCGTAAGAAAGGAAGTATCCCCCTCTCTTTCTACGGTGCGGCGAAAATGTATGCAGGCGCCTGCTGTTTCGTTTAGGCGGCGCAGGGCGCTTGCGCTTCGTGTGTTTATGTTACAGCTTGCCACGCGCATAATTGGAAATGCACAACGTTAATATTCAAGTTTTCACTTCTGCCGGCACTCCCGGAGTGCAAACCGTCGTTTTTTTTAATATATTTAGTTATTTCTAACCAAATCATGTAATTTCAAACTATTTCAGGCATTTCTTCTCCGTTTCCCAAGGTCTTCGACATCCTTGGATGACCATGCATATTATATTTGCAGAGAGGAGGAGGAGCTCTGTGGTCCATTGTGTGCGCATTACCCGTGAATTGAAAAAAGGACGGTTTTAAAGCGCGACCCTGTGCGCGGACTGTGCGCGTGGCGAGCACGGCTGCTAGGCGAGCATAATGCGTGTGTGTATGCGGGATCCTATGCGTAGTCAGCGCGGGACGTCTGGGGTAGCATTTTTAAAATCACTTGTCACATCACGAATGGTTTACGCGTGCGTTTCCAAACGGGCGCATTTTTGAAATGATAGCTTGCGAAGGATTTGCAACGAGTAGTCTCGACCACTCGTAATTTTGACATTTGTGGCGCATATATTATGTCAAAAAAACCTCTCATAGAGAATCCGTTCCGTTTCGTGCTGCTTTTTATAAGTGGTGAAATTCTTAGAAAACCATAGACATATCTTCGATGTTTTCTACGTAAAACAATATTGTTTTTCGCTGACACGACGGTTTCAAAAATACAGCCAAATAGTTTATTACGCGAGCGGTGAGTTGGAAAACTAGACATTTTGTGTTTCGGTGAGTCCTTAAATGAAAAATCGCACTCCTGATCACGCCCATAGATAAATCACGAGCAAGTAAAGGATTCTAACGACAAGTGTTAGAATCCTGAGCGACGCGAGTGATTCATGCATGGCCCTCGACATAAATCCGTTTAATTCAAGAGTTTTAAAAAGAAAAATTTAAGCGAATATAGACATTTATTGTAGAAGAATGAAAAGTTAAATTATATATTGGTGTGTTTTTAATTAAAACGACATCAATTCAAGCGAAACACCAAAATAGGGATTAAAAACTGTTTTTATAAACTTTTAAATAAATTTATTTTAAATAAACTTTTTAGAGAATGAATTTTATAAAGTGAGTATTTATTTATTGGGGTAAATATAATCATTGCTTGAAACAGAACTCTTCAGTTCTAAATTTATAAAGAAAATAAAGCGAGACATGCTACGGGTCCATAAAGTCTTAAATACTAACAATTTCACTCTATTACTTTGATCTAGATTCTAGATATTTCATTTTCGTAATAAAGTTTTCATATTCTAACATTTGTACAATAAACAGCAGGTTACCCTTCACCCTTACGAATAGGTAATAGTGACGAAATTGCAATGAATTTGAGTAATAAAATATTCATGAAAGTGAACTAATAACTTTGTGTATCTACAATGTAAGTTGTGATTCATAAACTTGGTAAGTAGTATAAACTTAAAAATTCAAAGTATCGATATGTTTGCTTCCTTGACATTTTTATTACTAATGGAACCAACAGAGCACTTTGGGCACAGAACAAGAACTAGTACTTACGTACAGAAGTCTTACTCAGAAAAGAAATTCAAAGAAATATCTTCTTAATGTGGTTAGCGCTATGATTCAATTTAGCTCGCGTCATCCCTTCACCTCTTCGTTCAGATTCATAGTACAGACATCCATTGCAAGCCAATTGCATTATTATTACTCTGAACAAATGATTAAAGTAACTAAATTTTCCCCTCCGGAGTGGTCACCGCGCGCATATACCTAATAATGTAGGTATATTTTCGATACCTAAACGGGGAGTGACATAGGCCTGCTTTGGGTCTTGACCATGAGGCCGCATTTACACGATACGCGCACGCTAACCGCAACCTGCCACGCGCGTATAGCTCGCTTTAAAATTTGTAGTATATAATTTGAGTCCTATCACACATCAATACAACTCAAATTGCGTTTACCGAAGCCCACACGCCACACGCTCGCCTCGCGCTCGTCTCGCGGTCACCACGGGTTGCGCCCGCGCTTCGGCTAGTGTCGCACCACAGAGTACTTTTGTATATACTGAAATAGAGACCTATCTTCGCGGTGTGAAGCGGAAATAAATTTTGCAATGCATAACTAACGCCATCTGTTATTTTTAGTAAGGATTAGATATATATATCTATACCACGAAGCCGTCTATGGTATACCTACTTTATAGTTTACCTACGTATGATGTTTTTGTTTTGGGAGATAAACCTGCCATACTTCACAATGTTTATGTAATTACGCCAAAGAGACAATTAATGGAGATGGCAGTCACACAATATTTTGGATTATAAATAATTAAGTACATAAACAATGCGAAATAGGCTCAAAATGAAAGCCTTATTTAAAATGTAATGAAAATCAATTATATTATCAAATCACACGATCATCGCAGAATATACATGGTTGAAATGACAAAACATATCCAAAATATAACACAGTTCTATTTGTCTCAGCACATACTTTATATATTTAGTAAGTTTTCTTGATTTTTGTTTCACACCAAAGTTCACATCACATTACAAACTAGTACCTACAAGTTTAAAACTTTATCGGTGTTGCCATTTACAGATATAGAAATTGTACCAAGACAAAATTGACGTTGATGTAATTTTACGGACATTTGTCTTTTTATGGTTTGTTAAATGTTTTTTTAGTTAAAATCATATTTATTGGTTTTATTTTCACCCTCATTTGTATCGAATTATATTTTTTTTTTATTATTTAAATCTACTATCGTTAAAAAATGAGTAAGTAACTAGAGACATCTTTTCAAATTCTATTGAACTATTTAGTTACTTTTACTAGTTATGCTATCTGTTATTTCTAGTACGAACTTATATTATATGACCAAATAAAATGATCTTGGTTTATATAAGGATCATACAAAGATAGAATACATTTTGAATCGATATCATTATACATCATAATTTCCTACTTTGTTGTACTAACATTAACCCCTCTGTGTCGCACTAAAATAAGCGGGCGAGGGGCGTCCGGGCGTGCACGGAATGTGCGCGTGACGAGCGCGGGTGCTAGGCGAGCATAATGCGTGTGTGTTGCGGGTCCTATGCGAAGTCAGCGCGGGACGTCTGATCACACGCTAACACACGTTTAAACTTACTTTGGGGCTAGCTCTAAATTATAATTAGAAAAAAGATTGTCATTCAATCGAGTGTGTCAGATTTTATTTTACACAAGCTTACTTTATTTTATGTACTTTAACTTCATTCCATTTCAGAATCCCATAAAAATATATTACAAAACCGAAACCCGTTAAGCTCGCTTACAGTTTATAAATTCGCTGAATTTATAAGTACTTACTCACATTGACGGCTCAACAATAAACGAGATATTTAATCTTTACGATAGCAATTTTGTTACAAGGTGGGGCTAAGCAAACGAGCGTTCTTTTAGTTGTGAGTCGCAACAATTAGCTGCTGAATTTCGGCTGCTTGGTTTTTGGATTCATTCGAAAGTTCTGTTCGTGCTGCACGGCTAGAGAACATTAGTTTCGAATTTCGGTAGCGCTGCTTTGCGCAAATTAATTTCTGCGTCTTACAACTCTTTATTCCATTGGTACTGATTTATATTTTTATTTATTTAACTTTATTACAAATGTAATAGGCGGTCTTAAAACCATAGGCTTTATCTACCTGTCAACCCGCTGGTGATGCCGAGATTAAGAAGTCTTTTGAAGGGGGCACAAGATATATAATTTTGAAAAATATAATACTAATAGTAATATAAGATATAAACATTTTAATAAAATAAACTTTCATTCAAAATATACATAGATATAAGATATAATAACCAAAACTTAAACCCACTACATATAAGTACATTCTATCTGACAGTTCCCAAAGATAATGGGCACGCACTGCACTTTTAACCCTTCAGCCACCATGAATTATATGTCAAATTTCATGAACTGTCACCTAAGGAATTGCGAAAATTAAATGTTAAAAAAATAGATTAAAAACACCGCTGACGTAATACAATTGCATTTCATTATGTAGCAAATTTAGTAATCGGATCCGGCCGATTGGCGTTTTGCGTCACCGCGTGACTATAGTACACTCGGTCGGATCCGGCCGATTGGTGCTTGAAAGGTTAAACGCTGCTCGAGTACTTATCTAGGAGGTAAAAAAAAACATAGAAAGTACCAGCTGATTCTCTTCTCGCGCAGATTGTAAGAACCGATCGAAGGAATAGCGGAGATTCTGAACCATATCAATAGGCGATACAACTAGCAACCTATTACTATTTTATTCCCTGTTTAAAAACTTTCATTTTACTTGCAATGTATCTTGTGTTAATGTTTCATACATTAACACAAGATACATCTTGTGTTAATGTTTCATACATTAACACAAGATACATTGGTATGTTTGGGTCAAATCTTGAATAAAAATTTTCAACCAGTTATCCTCAACCAATTGAGCTGAAATTTTGCTTACTTGTGTAAATTGAATGACAATAAAATATTGCGAAGTCAATGAGCTGTTTTGATGATGAAGCTGGGAGAAAATCGACAGAACTCATTAATAAACAACATAACTACATTAAGTGGGACTTGTTTGATTTGTCCTGACAAGCACTTTATTGTACACTATGTCTAGGGCCTGAAATACGGAAACGGAAAGTTGTCGATGCAAGTCAGTAATAAAACAACACAACTCCATCGAGTTTGTGCTTATTTTATTTGTATTAATAAATACATTGGCCTTACAATAAAAGCTTGTGAAAAAATGTAGTTTTTTCAAAAAACCTATTTCAATTTCAATTCTGGGCCGTTAAAATCAAAGGCCATGTTTAGCGCAATAGTGAGCAATGCGCTAAACGCCTTTGGTTTTAACGGTCTTGCGGGCTCTGTCTAAACCATCAGGGATAAAGATATGATCCCGAAACACAACTCAAATTATTTGTTAATACTAAAAACCGACTCTAACACTGCACAACCGATTTTTTTATTTTTCTATGGGACCACCTAACAAGCACCTGACGACATGCCCTTTAAAACAAAAAACATATATTCCAAAATGGTCCAGGCAGAGTAATCGGGGAATATACGTAAAAAAATAATCCTACATATCGCAGACGACCGAGAAAATGGGGGCAGAACTGTATCGGTATCGGCATCTGAAATCCCGAGTGACGTGAACAATCCACTTGGTTACTTACAGTCACGTCACCTTACCGATGTCGCCGCATGAGAGACCTTACGTGCCTTATAAAAATGTGACGATAAACCAGCGCCCCGCCTCGCGCTGAACAATGAATTCCAACCACATATGTTGAATCCTCTGGCCCACACAGATTTTATATACTGTATCCAACAAGGTACGTCCAACTGAAATAGACTGACATTGTAATAAATCGGTTCACCAATCCACATCTATTACAATAATCGCAATTAAATGAGTCATGGCCAAGCCGCAGTAAACCACACAAACGAGTCATGCACAGTACGGCCGCTCGAACAAGACTGCGTCACTTCTGTTCGGGTTTTTTTTTAATTGACGTACATAGGTTGCCTGGGACGGGGCATTTCCTACTTCACTGGTAAAGGGGAGCTGTAGCTAAGGCACCCAGTCTTATAACTTGTTGCTCACATACATACATACATAATATCACACATATTTCCCACAGAGGTAGGCACAGACTATGGACCTCCACTTGCTACAATCCAGACAAACCTCTTTCGCCTCATCTACACTCATCAATCTCTTCATACATGCTAACAAATATTGCCTTATAAATTCCAACCGTTGCTCTCTGTAGTAAACAACTTTCTCTTTGCACATGTAAAATAAAAAGGGAATTTTACATTGAACTCTCCGACATATACATTCGTATTGACAACCCCCTCCTTTTTTGAAAACGAACCCTTTCACCGCGAAACTTTATATCAGTTGTGCCCCCAGCGCGAAGCATATTGAATCGAAAATAAATACCTACAACCAAAAAGGGATGTGGATACTTTTATGTGCAATACGAGCAGTGATTTTTGTCAGTTTAATATCCGACGCTCGCGAAATGGGCACGGAAATGTTCGTCGGATAAATCCGACGTTCGCAGTGATAATAATTACGCTTGTTTGGTTGAACCCGTAAATGAGTATCTACAACTACAATGATTCACGCTGCCATGAGCAATGTTCATTCCATTTCAGGTACTAAACGGCGTAATTACTCTACGGTAATTGCTAGGTGCGTTTTATGTTAATAATAAACCTGAGAAATGACAAACGTTTTATGAATGGTAAGTATTATCTAGAGCCTGGTCAAGACAAAATTTTAAATGATGTCTCCGTTTCCTTTCAAGTGATTTATTTCAAATGGGGGCAGGACTGGCCTCCGAAAAATTCAGGTAGCCCCATATCATACAAACACCGCATTATCCAAGTCACACAATAAGAACTATACTCAAGTACAAAGAAATATGTACTCAATGTGGTTTAACTCGCGTCAGATCTTCGAACCTTTTCGTTTAGTAACTATTTATTCATCTGTGGTTTAGATACCTAGACATCCATTGCAAGCCAATTTCATTCCTATTACTCTAGACCAGTATTTCCCAAAGTGGGCGATAACGCCCCCTTGTGGGCTCTGGAGGCTTTAAGGGGGGCGGTAACGGGCCCAGAATAAAGTTGGGGGGCGCTGATGTGATTTAAGCAATGAGTGATTTATAACTTCAGCTATTTCATATTTTAAATTTCACTGAAATTAAAATCCTTTTACTACACAACATCCATTTATTAGTTCATATTTATATCCTTTTGTATTGTACAAATATAAACTAAAAATGTAATTAATATTTATTATTTTAATGCGTTCACAACGCTATTTATATCGTTAAAGGAATCAAACACTGAAAAAATTTCGTGTTTTAAAGTTTCGCAGGTGAGGTCCCCACTTCCGATACTCTTTATTATTGTAAAATTGAAAACAATGTTGATTATCGTTATTTTTTATAAAAGATACTCTAATGTACTGGTGTATGTATTATTATTGCTCTCTCGTTTACAATATAGGTTGAATTAAACTACAGGCAAGACAAATATGTGATTCAGGTTTTTATGGTGAAAAAAATGGGGGGCGCTACAAAATAACTGATTTATTAAAGTGGGCGTTTGACAAAATAAGTTTGGGAATCTCTGCTCTAGACAAACTATTCATGTTACCTACTGAATTTTTCCCTCCGAAGTGGTCGCCGCGCGCATAGTAATAATGTAGGTATATTATAAACGGGGAGTAACACAGGCCAGGCCAAAGTGTCCAATTATACTTACTCGGTGAATTTTGCTTGTTACGCTTGCTTGTTTAAATATGTTGATCCACGTTTTCTATTCCAATAAATTAAATAATTGCTAGGCCTTTGAATAAACTCTAAAAGCTTGATCCACGCTGATTAAGCCACTACATTAATGCTTGGTAGGCCAAGTTTTTGAGTTTTTAAGACCAACTGAGATATGGAAAATAGTGTTTTAAAATCTGAAAAAAAAAAGATGTGTTAGTTAAGGATCTAGTCTAGTCAAATTCGCAGTCAGTAACATGATTTACAAACCCTCGATACAAGGCGAGCATAAGGCGTGTGTGTGCGGGTCCTATGCGTGGTCAGCGCGGGTCATCTGAACACGCCCTAACAAAATTTTACTACTACTACCTGTTTTCTTCTCTTTTCCTCTCCTGTGTCTGCTGGAAGAGATGCTGAGAGAGAAGAGTACATAGGTACTCAATGTTCTTACTTTATTTTTCTGTGTTTGTATTCCGTGTACATGAATTTTGTAAATAAATAAATAAATTTTAATCATTAGTTCTAAATTATAAGACATATTTTTCAAAATTAAAAACCGACTTCATCCCAAACTACGCATCCAATTTTGATAAAATTTCTATAGGACCACCTGACAAGTAGAGTACCCTTAAAAGTACCCTTAAAAAAAATGAATTTTCCATATAGGTCCAGACGTTTTCAAATTATCGGTGAACATACATAAAAAAATAATAATAATAAATCGCGACGAATCGATAACTCCTCCTTTTTGGAAGTCGGTTAAAGAATCCCAACGTCACCTCTTTATGATATTTTTTTTTTAAACTACAAATAAGTACTGATTCTTGTGCTCAATTAAAGCACAAATTCGCAGAGTTCTCTTTGACAAGTTTTATCCTTTTTTTTTTTAAATAAAAACCGATAACATCTACATTCCGCGTCCTTTCACGTTAATTCCCCGCCTCCTGTTCCTCAGTAAAACGAGATATGTAAAAGTTTGCGGAGAGACTCGCAGATCGCCCCGCACCGCACCTCATCCGAGTGGCCGCTGGAATACCTAGGGAGCCTTTTTATTGGAATAGAAAACTTGGATCGACGTATTTGATCAAGAAATCGCAGCAAGCAAAATTCTCCGAGTGTACTTGGACAGGCCTGTGTCAATCCTCCTTTAGGTATCGTAAATATACCTACATTATTACTATGCGCGCTGCGACCACGGAGATGGCGGAGCGGAAAATTCAGTTACATGAATCGTTTGTCCAGAGTAATAAGAATGAAATTGGCTTGCTATGGATGTCTAGGTATCTAAACCACAGATTAAAAGATAGTTATTAAACGAAGAGGTGCGAAGTTCTGATGCGAACTAAATTAAACCATAGCGCTAACTACATTGAGTACATATTTCTTTGAATTTCTTTTCTGAATAAGACTTCTGTACGTAAGTACTAGTACTTATTCTGTGAATTGGATAATGCGATGTCTGTATGTTATGGAGCTACAAAAATTTTTCGGGGTCCAGTCCTGTCCCCATTTGAAATAAATCACTTGAAAGGAAACGGAGACATCATTTAAAATTTTGCCATGATCAGACCCTAGATAATCTTTCAAACAATTTATGAACTACTGTTTACAGTTCAAAGTGAGAACGTGAAGCTTTTCTATGCTCATTTAGCTATTACACGGCATATATTTACAATATGTAACAAAACCCTGTCCGATCGTTGTAGGAGCAACTCAGACCGTCAATATGAACAACTTTTCCTATGTTACAAATGCTTGAAACTCGAAAAAATATCGTCATTTTCATACAAATTGCCGGGCCGGCCGAACACTTTTGCATGTAAATGCAGATTTGAACAACCCTTACTCCATAATTACTGAAGAGAAAATAAGAAAAAAATCCAAAGGATGTAATACCACCTTAGAAACCAATTCTTGAAATCTCGACTTTAATAAAATTCTTTGTTCCGTCGTCCGTTGACTGAACTAGTGAGTATTTTTTTTTCAATATTCAATATCTTCAATCGACTGAACTAGTGAGAATTATTTAGCCGTTTCTTCCCACTTGTTCAGTTGTCTATTTCAGTTGACTGAACTGTTAAGATTTTTATTCTCACTAGTTCAATCGACTGAACAAGTGACAATAGGCTAGCATGACTAGCACACTTTCAGTGTCCAACCATTCTATTTACGAAATGCATAGTATAGCTTCAGAAAAACTAAAGTCTAAATCCTCAACGACCCAATCTTTTTCAAGCTATTCTATGCATTTCGTAAATAGAAATACCGGTGAATATGGTTTGGCGCCACGGTTGCGCTGACGTTTCAGTGTGAATCAACGCTAATGGTTTGTATCATCATCACAAATCACAACTAACTTCCAACGCTAGTAAGTAGTGTAATGTTTTCCGGCTTTTGTCCCGTGGGCATTACACTCGCGTTTTATTCCCGTGATCCTTCTTCTTTTATCGTTTTCCCTGTAAACATTTTCACAGGCCTTCCCGTGTAATTGCGTCGTTAGCGGTTGAGTGATAAAAGGGGACAATAATGATAACAAGCTTTATACGAGCTGTCATCGTACAGTGTCAGCATTTTTACCCAACTCATCACTTCACTTAGTTTTATTCGAATGTATGTTTTTTTTATTATATTCCCTAATTACTCGAAGACGACCAAACTTGTTTTTATTTTGTTTGTAAAAGGCATAATTGTCAAGTGGTCTCCCTTAGGAATTTTCCATTTATAATATCAAAATCGGTTGTGTAGTTTGGCGTTGAAGACCATTTTTAGTTTTGAAAAAATTATGCATCATACCACATTGTAATTTGTAGATATATATAAGGTCTAACAAAATATACTGAAACTTTTTTAAGGGTGAATTCAGTTCATGATTTTAAACAACTTTTCCCAAGGAACCTATATTGACAATTCCTATCTTTCCACACAAACAAACAAAACGAAAAAACACAATGACTTCCGTGGCGTAGTGGTCACCATGCTAGTCCGCCACCCAGATCTCGGGTTCGATCGCCGGTCAGGGCAAGTTGAAAAATGGCCTTTTTCAAATTGTCCTGGGTCTTGGATTTTTATCTATATATGTATTTGTTATAAAATACAGTATCGTTGAGTTAGTATCCCATAACACAAGTCTCGAACTTACTTTGGGCCTAGCTCAATATGTGTAATCTGTTCCTATTTATTTATTTATTTATTATTTACCTAAACTCTGATCAGCTGATCGGTTAACTTGTATGGGAGGCCAAAAAATATATTTCATATTTTAATATATGCTCCTTGGGAAAAGTTGTTCATAATAATGGACTGTAGTCGCCTTTAAAATAGTTTCAGTATATTTTCTTAGACTTTATATACATTTTTTGGTTTCCAATATAGTGTTGAACAGTGTACCATTTTTATTAGTTAGTTTTAAGCAGATCCCGAACAAACTTCCATGATGTAAAAAATTACACTTTGTGACATTAATTCAAAATAATCAGTGGAAATAATTGACAAAGGCTTAGATTCATTTGCCTATCCGAGCTACAGCAAGTTTAACAATTACATTTTTAATAACAACAAAAAGCCGACTTCATTTTCTTTCACGACTTTCTTCCATATCTCCAAAGTTTTTCATCATAATTTTTTCCGTCAAATTAATATGGGACCAACTTAGGTCTTAAGGCTTTCTCACAAAAAAAAAACATCGAAATCGGTTCACAACTTCACAAGTCACGTAAGATATTGTGTAACATACACACACAAAAACATACGGATTGAATTGATAAAGTTTTGAAGTTGGTTAAATACACTTACCCCAATTTTATCCAAAAAAGAAGACGGATAGATTATTAGAACACCATGTGGGACCTTGTCATCATAGTTATTTATGCGAAGTACTGATGTATATTATGGGGTATTTAATTAAGAATGTGGGTTTATCACACGAGGTGAAGCCGAGTGTAATAAATAGTAATAATAGTATCACATGTTTTAAAACCTAATTATTACAGTTGCATACCATACTTTATCTACACCCATGATATGAATCCTTTATAAAAGGTTTTAAACCCATAGGGTGTTGTATAGTGTTGTAAGAACTCTATTTAAATTCATGGTCAGTTTAATTGCTGAGTATCTAATACAAACAATGTATGTATAGGTAATAATGGAATTATTTATTGTAATAATAACTTACATTTTGGATCGTATAATATTATACTGATATTGAACCAAAATGGCGGGGTACGACGTAAATTCGAATAACCAAATAAGTTCTTTTTTTTTACATGACAATGTTCTTTTTTGAAATTCACAAAGAATGTAGCTCTGTTTGTTGAGGAAGGAAGCGATCGCGTTTGCGTTGCATAATGAAATTTAGTACAACATTATTATAACACTCGTTTGGATGATATTATTGTTACTATGTCACTGGTTGTTTTAATGTTGGTAATAAGCTGTTTCAGAAACTTTTATAGAGGATTTATAGCATGGGTGTAGATAAATATGTATTTTATTACCCTACGCTCATAACGTTTGTAATATATTCCGCCGGTGAATTCAAATCAGTCACTCTTGACACGAGACATAAAAATGCCGAATTTTTTCGAGAATCGACATTGCCAATTTCCACATATAACCATTGTTGCTTATTTTTCTCACATAAAACATTTTCCAATTTCTACACATAGCTATAGTTACTTGCGCATATACAAAGGACATACCCGTAATAAATCAAACCATGGGCTAGACTAGAAGACTATAGTATAATGAAATTAAAATAACAAGAAAAAAAAATCGTCTTTTCCATATAAATCGCCCGGGCGCCTGCACACTTTTGTATTAAAAGGTCCAATTTTTTTTTGGCCTAATTTTATTTACATTATACTATAGTGATCTAGTATAGCCCGAGGCTCGATTTATTACGGGTATTTCCTTTCCATGTTGTATATGGCTATATGCAATTTCTTTGAAATTACAAAATTTTGCCGTAATCGGACTTATAATTTCAAAGTTTCAAAATAAAAGCTAGACTACGTTTGTATGGAAGACTCTAGGTTGATCTAGGGCTCAGCTTGCATTTGTGTAACTGCATACAGATAGTGTAGGTGAGATAGAAGCCTTGAGGAACGGCACGTTTGAACCGGTTTATGCAGGTTTTTGAAATTCAGCCTGAGACGCAGCACGACCTTAGTGCGTCATCTCCCTGCCGCGCACTTTCCGCCTTCACCTTCACCCTGGTACCGCTAGCAGCTTGACGTTCCAGTGTTGTTGTGTTTGAATTATTTGTGAAATAAAATAACATTATCTATATCTATACATATAATAAAATCGTAACCGATCGCTGTCTGTACATGGAAGATAAATGAGAAAAAATATTGTTGGGGGCTTTCATCAACGCAATAGAATACAAAACTATGATTTTTAGAATTTTTGTCTGTTTGTCTGTTTGCCTGTGCGTTTGTGCACACTAATCTCAGAAACGGCTGCACCGATTCGGTTACGGTTTTCACTAATGTAATAATAAGCCTCACTTAACATAAAAAACGCGTGAATACTTCCTAAACATTTTCCATTACACTCCACATATGAAACATAAATAGCTGCATTTTTTGTTACCATAATAAGCTTACTGTAAAAACATGTAAATGCTCTGCGATCAATAGGTGACCAACATATACATAACTAATATTTTCTCCTGACAAGGTCTGCGAGTTCGGATTTTTCATGATCACTAAAATGTCCAATCCGGTGGTGGCGTCGCTGGTCGGGTCGTTGGATTTTGTTGTTGGAGTTGGTTGAGTTTAACGATGGTCAGCTCGGCTTCGCTTTTTTGGCTACTTAATATTTTTTATTACGCAATTTATGTTTGTTTACTTGTTCGCAAGCATTACATGTTATAATGTGTCAACATTGTATTATATTATAAGTATTTATTATTTAAAAGAAAATTATAATAATATGACAAAGCCCTTCTGGCGAGTAGGCGACCAATACTGTGAAAATGAGTTTCTTTCAGCGTTTCTTCTCAGCAGTGGTCGTTACGAAGCGCTGGTATCGGTAGCTTTTCCTTAAAAATAAATTAAATTTTAATATACTTTACACGTAACATAAATTATACTTATTGACGTGTAAAAGTGCCTGTAAAGGTCTAATTACTAAATAAACATTTGAATCTTTGAGTGTTTGTTTCATCTAAATCTGTTCATAAATAAAAAAGTTACATCAATTAAAAGAATCAGGTCATCAATTTTTGTTTGAAAAATTGCTATAAAATAACTGTTCCGTTACATTGGCTAAAATTTGTGTTATAAAATGATGATTGAAAGTTAATATAAAGTTAATAAAACCTGCCAAGTGCGAGTCGGACTCGCGTAGGAAGGGTTCCCTACCATTATGTATAAAAAATCACTTTTGTTGTATGGGAGCCCCTCTTAAATATTCATTTTATTTAGTTTTTGGTGTCATAGCAGCAACAAAAATACATCATCAGTGAAAATTTTGACTGTCTATCTATTACGCTTCATGAGATACAGCCTGGTGACAGACAGAAGGACAGAAGGATAGCTAATCTTTGTATTAGGACCCCGTTTTTACCATTTGGGTACGGAACCCTAAAAATTGACAATTTCGGTAAATTTGGAGCATTCTTACAAAATTGTTTTTTTGTTACCGATAGATGTCGCTGTTCAAAAAATTCAAAAATTTAAATTTACAAATTTAAAATTTAAGTGCTTCTCTGGGCCTCTGCAGACAGAGCCTAGGGTCGCAAGACGCCGCCCAACAGCCATTCTCATAAACTAAAGTCCCAAGTTATTTATAAATACAGGGTGGCCAAAAAGTCGTGGATCAAACGAAACAGGGAGATAAAGGAGGTAATTTCCAACAAAAAAATTTAATACAAGGTCACGTTTCCGTAATACATTTTTTTTCAAATAAGTGCTCTTAAAGTGAGAAGTAATTTTTTGTAACGCTTTAAAATTTACGGAAAAAAAATCATTGCTCGTTAAGTTTGATACCAAGAGCTGCAATACAATTTTTGTAGTATTGATACATTATCGACTCATAATACAACACCTTTTGTTTTATTGTTTTTAATCAATTTAATTTTTTACTGATTAAATTGTAAAAAAACTCGGTAGTTTCATTGAAAAACTAAAATAATTCATATCTTTTCGTGCAATGAAGTTATGGCCATGCTGGGGAAAGATTTTTTGTTGGAAATTACCTCCTTTATCTCCCTGTTTCGTTTGATCCACGACTTTTTGGCCACCCTGTATAATAAAAAAGAGATTTATATCAAATACTCAGGCCTACTGTCTCTTGAAGCCGTGAAAAAATCAAACTTTTAAGCCAACGTAATCAAAAGATACAGCTGTTTAAGCTGCAAATTTTCGACACTCGCAAGGGAATCAAAACCTACAGGGTACTTCCCGTGAGCTCAGAATCTTGACATTTGGTGCGATCTATTTGGTACGTCCTATAGCACGGATAAAGGAATAAATTGCGAACCCCGTAAATTTTTTGTAACATCATAATTATAATAAAAAGAAATGTGGTGTCGTGGGACACCAGGTAGGAACGAAATTCAAAAGTTCTTGTGTATACGACTGTCGCGCCTGCGCACGTCTCATTTAACGAGGTCATCCTTACGGTTTTACTATCACATTTTTTCAGTTCGGTCGCGCAGCAAAATCCCTATCTCCTCCAAGCCTGCCGTAAGGAACTTCGTTCCAAAATATTTTTAATAATTTTAAACTTACTATACCTACAGGTTTGTACGGAACCCTTCGTGCGCGAGTCCGACTTCCACTTGGCCGGTTTATTTAAATATCATAATGGTTTATTTTTGTGTAATAAATCATTGATTTTATTCTCATGTAATTTTTTGACTGACTCAACTTTAGGCGCTCACTCAAACAAAGATATATAATACAAACCTTAGCTTACGCCTTGGCCTTAAATACTGTGATTTAGGCAATTTGTCTTGTACCTAGACATTAATTTTAGGCATTTTGCTTCGTAGACAAACACTGATCATAAAGCCATCACGCTAAAAGTGGCCTTTCCCTTTGAGTCTTGCGGCCCTAGACGCAAGATCCAAAATGCTCTGTCTGATTTGGAAAATGTTTTCGGGTAAAATTACATACATTAAGGATAAAGACGTCTTTGTATCTGTATATTGCTCCATTAAAGGAACAAAGACATGATAGTTTGTGTACAATATGTAACAAAAACCCTGTCCGATCCTTGTAGGAGCAACTCAGACCGTCAATATGAACAACTTTTCCTATACGACCAATGCTTGAAATACGAAAAAAATCTGCAATTGGCCCGAGGAGGTACGGCGCGTCCATGAGTTCCGGACGCGCCGACTTGGTGAGTGGGGGGGGCGCTAAGACGTCCCCGAGGAGGGGCTGCTTTGGCGGCCAGCCGCACCGGGGTTCGCGGTTGTATTTCCGTTCCCGTGTCCCCGGCAAAAGCGGTTGTGATGGAACTCCGGAGGTTTTTTAGTGGGTAGGCACGACACTCTGGCGTGGAGTCCCACATAATCCGACGGCCTCCCCCGCAGGCTGACGGGTATCCGTAACAGGGATCTTTCCTGCGTAAAAATAAAGGATATTGCAGGGTTGAATCACCTGATTATCTGAAAAGAAAGATGATTCCGTGTTTCGGAAGGCACGTTTAAACTGTAGGTCCCGAACGCCATCTAGCGTTTGCTCATTTAACCTATCCAAGGATTGATTCTGATCTACCCTATGGGTTGCGGAGGTCAGACGGCAATCATTCTGTGTAAAAACCAATAACCTCGTCAAATCACCTGGCTACGAGTAGGTAGCTGGGCTCTGAAGCGTTACCGCTGGAGACGCAACCGGGAAAACGCTTGGATGATAATGATGAGTATGTTTGTAGGTTGCTAGGTATGTTAACCCTTTCACCACGAGACTTTATCCTTCTTATTATAAAAACAGGACTAACTTTGTTACTAGGTTTAAACCATTATCCGCCCAAATCAAGTTGACATGACAAGTGAGATAATGAGTGATACTCAATGTCAATTTGATTTGGGCGGATAATGGTTTAAACCTAGTAACAAAGTTAGTCTAAATTTTGTAATAAAACGGTATATCAGTTGCCCTAAAATAAATACCTACAACCAAAAAGGAATCTGGATACTTAAGTTATGTGCAATACGAGCGGTTTTATTTTGTCGGAAATATCAGACGCTCGCGGAATGGGCACGACAATGTTTGCCGGATAAATCCGACGTTCGCGGTGAAAGGGTTAAATAAAATGTGTATTTCAGCCTGGCGATGGCGGCTAAAGTCCTCGTCCCTTTGGCGGTGTTCTTCACATACTGCCTGCAGATGTACGCGCCCATGGAGATCATATGGACGCGGGTCAGGGAGAGGATATCCAAGAGATACCACAACGTCGGCCAGATATGCCTGCGGACCTTCAGCGTGTTGTTAACGAGTAAGTTCACAGTCAAATCCCGATCATTAAATCAAAAACCAAAAACCGATGGTATTGTTGCACGCGTCCCTGTGGATCTCAAGGTGGTGGTTGAAAATCAGTAGTTCTACGATCAAACGTTTTGCTGAGCCACAACCCTTTGGTATCGCTGCGGCACACACCCATTACCTTGCCAACGTTGGTAATATTTTTTTTGTTTTTCTACCAGTAATATTTTTCTTTTCCCTTTGTTAGTTGTATATGTATAGTGTGTCTTTTTGGTATACCAATAAAATGATTATCTATATATCAAATCTAGCCTAGTAGTTTGCTCCGAACTGTGATCTCGCGAGCCCCTGATCTTCGCCAACCGCTTGACAGATTTGGCTCATGTTAACTACAGTACATGTACACTTACTGGGTAGATGATTATACATACCTACCCTAAACATTTTTATATGACACAAAAATAATACATAGAGTTACTCACTGACTTAAGACGAAGTGGTAGCTAAAGTGGCGCCCTCATTTGAAATAAATTGTTTAAAACTAAATATGGTGATAATTAAAAATTTGATTTGTATCAATGTCTAGAACGACCTTTAAACTATTTTATGAATAACCTTTGAAATTATTACTAATAGTCCGTATAATTTTAAAACTGTTTTTAGCCAAAAGTGACCACTTTTGGCGAAAAACAGTTTTAAAACAAGATGGACTACCAATGTTACTTTCAAAGGTTATTCATAAAATAGTTTAAAGGTCTTTCTATATTTCAAATGAGGGCGCCATTTTAGCTACCACTTCGTCTTAACGATATTCGGGGTCCTAAAGAATTAAAAACATCTTTAGAAATATTAATTAAACTTCGCGATCTTCTTAAATGGCGCGAATAGTAATACGAATCAGAAGTAGCCTTCGCTTTGAAGATTCATTTTTAATTGCCATCATTATTCATTTTCGAGACCGTTTTTCTCACTTTTCTTTGAAAGAGTAAACGCTATCTGTTTATTTATCTATAAAAACAATTGTTTACAATTGGCGGACTTAAGGGGATACCTGAATTTTCCGGTGTCCAGTGCTGCCCCCATTTGAAATAAATCATTTGATAAGAAATGGAGACATCATTTAAAATTTTGTCTTGACCAGGCACTAGATAACCCTTCAAACTATTTTATGAACTACTGTTTATAGTTTAAAGTGAGAACGTAAACTTTAAATCACTACCTACAATATGCTGTTTCGTTTTCTAGTAATTACTAAGTACTGGGAATTTTTTAAATTTAATTATTTTTCTTTTTAGTTGCATTGGCTCTAGCAATACCCAATCTCGAAGGCCTCATGCGTCTAGTCGGCGCTATTTTCTTCTCCACCCTGGGGCTCCTCATCCCAGCCGTGGTCCAGATCATCCACAAGTGGGACCGTGGGCTGGGCAAATATAATTACTATTTTTGGAAGAATATTTTATTAATTATATTCAATTTCATAGTTTTGATATCGGGGTGTTATACTGCAATAAGTGAAATGGTTTACCCTTCGGGTGTTTAGGTGTTCCACTGTCTGTGAAGGGGGGGGCACATGAACTTTCTTTAACCTACTTTTTTGTTTGATTTTTAAAAAAACATAAAAAAGAAGGTACTGTATATGTGATATAAAAAAACTATAAAGAGATATTTTTTTTAACCTAAGAATAATTTATCTTATTTTTTTTAATTTAGTATAGGTATCTCCAGTCCAAAATATGCATGTAGAAGGTACTATTTTAAGTTTCTGCAATATTAACCTATTGGATTCTGTATATATTTTTAAAATATGTAGGTTGGTATGGAATGAAAAGGTCTTATACAAGGTCAATCCTTGATATTGATTAGGCTACCCAGAGTAAAAATCAGAATTCATATAAATTTTCTTTTTTTTACTTTTTCATAGAAACCTAATCGGTTTGCTCAATTTATAGAAAAGATCATGTTGTTTCGCATTTTTTTGCTGAAAAAGCCATTCCATATCAAGGATTAACCATTGCCTTCAAGGCTTATTTTGCCTTTCTGACACACTCCATATATTAGGTAGGTACTACACGGGTTGAGTTTGAGTAAGTATACCTAGTATTTATTTAATAACATTAACTTAGGTAAATAGAATTTAAATGGTAAAACTACTGATAATGTTTAGGACAATAAATGAAATGTATTTTGATTTATTTGGACAAATTAATCATTAATTTAAAAGATATTGTAACAATTGACCTGGGTCTTAGATGTTTATCTATATATGTTTTTGTTTTAAATTATAGAATCGTTGAGTTGGTATCCCATAACACAAGTCTCGAACTAACCTCGGAGCTAGCTCAATCTGTGTGATTTGTCTGTATATATTTATTTTATATTAATTTAGTACAATGAGAACAATTATTAATGTACTATTACTAAGTTTTAAATAAAACATGTTAAATATTACAAGTGACTTTTATTTTAAGAATATTTCAAGCAAATTATAAGCACATATACAATTATACATGCGTCAAATCCTTTAACTGTACATAGGTACCTACGTATTATTTCGATTTACACAGAAAAATAAAACATAATACAGCAGGCACGAATTAAAATAAAACATCATATCTTCTGTTGGTTGTGTCAACAGTATTTAAGAGGTGGAAAAACAAAATATGTTAATCCATGTTTATCAGAATAAAGATCACCGAATTTTTTGACCGTTATTCTATCAACATGATCCATAAATTTTTATGGCGAATATATCGGAAACTGACAAGAGCGCCTCCACTGACATCACGCGCTTTTCAAGAGTATACACCGGTATTCCTAACTAGAGCATGTTCACATTGAATAGGTGGATCAACAATGGCGCGATCATCGCACGTTCGCGAGAACTTTACTCGTTCAAACGCGCGATTATTCAATCGCGCGAACTATTGAATCGAAATAGCGCCATTGCACAGCGCGTCAAAAAATTGCGTATTCGCTTTGAATAAGAGCCACGCATCACTGTGTTCTAATATCCAATACCTACTTTTTTTATTCAAGAATCAATTGTCAATACACCATTCTAATCCTGTATTAACATCATGTCGAAGAAGTCATACTTAAACAGTATTATATTCGACACAAGCCTACATCGATAAATAGTTTAGTAAGAACATTTTTCTATAATTCTTTAATTTAGAAGGAAACAATTTAGTACAAAAGTAAACCTTACACGTCACATTTTTTTTTTGAATGTTGTAATTTCGTAGGTACTAAAGTTATCCCTCTAAATGATTTTAACAAACAACACATATAGTCCTTATTTTAAATTTTAATCTTCAGTTAATATAAATTTAGTTAAGCCGACATTCTTGAACGTAGACAACTTATTATTAAAAGGCATGAAATGCATGGATTGTTTTAAGGAATATGTCAAGCAATGGTCCCATAAAGATTTTAAGCAACTTTATATTATCTGACAAACTTTTTATTTAATTTTGATATAAGTAGTATCAACATGGGCCTAGAAATGATGTTTATAAATTTTACAAATACAAATGCGTTTATTTAACCAACTTCCTAAACTAGGAATATTTCTTTAAATCCACAAATTAATGCTAAATAAATATATTTATATATATTGACACAGCATTAAATCTGTTGATTTTTTAACTATAACAGATTTAAGGCTCTGCACAAACGAAAGCGCCGCCCTCGCTTGATTTTCCCGTGTATTGCCGTTGGCCCATCGGCGATGGGCGATGGGCGATGGGCCATCGCCCATCGCCCATCGCCCATTAATGGGGCCAGCGGGAAATTAATAAAATAATTAAAATTTGTTCCCGTTAGTCCCATCCGCAATACAAGTCAATGGAGCCTACGGGAATTTAATAGAATAATTAAATTTAATTCCCGTTGGCCCCATAAAGTTGAAATTTCAAATGATTGACTTTATAAGAATTCATTAAATTAATTGTTGATTTAAAGTTGAGTCGAGTTGTGTTTAAATCATATTTGTTTCTGTATTTGAATTAAAATCTATTAAATATTCATGAAATATCTTTCATTTTAGTCTTAGACAAACAGCGCTATATCATTTCCGTGTAAAAAAAATAAAACAACGACACGTGAAATTTTAACTTACCGTTGCCTATGTGAACAATGGGGTCAACGGGAAAGGAATTTTTTAACTTACCCTTTGGTCCCATAATGGGACGAAAATCATGGGGCCAATGGAAATACACGGGTTTTCCGAAATGTATTTCATTAACTACTGCATCAACAAACTGCAAAACAAACAATAAAATTGAAATGTCATATCTTGACGATCTACATTCCTCACTTAAATAATTCTCAAAAATATGTTTTCTTCGCTATTTTGGTATTTGGCAATGTGATTGGATTTAAATCTACAGTTTGAGATCAAATAAGTCTTTGGTTTGTACACGACTGCCCCAAAAACGCATTGACGCATTAGTGTCAAGCTAAATTAGTCGCTACGAAGTGATGATAATGTCTTATTTGGTTTGACGTTGAAATAAGACACTAGACACTATCCGCCACAGAATATGTAATAGTACTGTACAGAAGAATCACTCTTGGATAGGAAATTAGCTAAATTAAACCTAGTTACAGCGTACAAAGATCCGTTTAGTTTGCACGCCGCGCAAATGACTTTCGACTTTTTAGCCTAGCGCGCGCCAAACAAGCCAAAATGTACCTTACGGTTGCGAAGCGACAGTCTGTAATGGGACCATCCATAAATTACGTCACACATTAAGGAAGGTGGAGGGGGTCAATGAAGTGTGATATTGTGTGTGGTGGGAGGGGTCAAAAGGTTCGACGTAATTTATGGATGGTCGTTGACGTCACAATACAAAACTATATCTAAGCGATAAAACACAAATTTTTAACTTATAATAAATAATCTTAAAAGTATTTCCAGCTTTATCAGTTAAATATTTAGTAGCTTCTCTCACTCATTTTTTTTATTAAATATAAATTCTGTATCTGTGTCATCACACTACGGGGTGAGGATTTTAAAATTGTTACCAACTGTGACAAGGGGGAGGGGGTAGACCAAATAGTTATAAAATTCGTGTGACGTAATTTATGGATGGTCCCTATTTCCTTAACCATAAGAGTAAAATTTTCAACAATATCCTAATGTTCGTAAATAAGCCGGGTTTTTGGGGCGGCCTAGCTTCATACCTAAAGTGCGGAGTGTGTCTCACCAAAATAGGGGTAGTCGTGCTTTTAACGTATTTATATATTTATAAAATTATCAGCTGTGCTAAAGACAGAAATATTAACAATAGTGAGATACCAACATTAAAGATTAGAAAAGCATTACTCCCTTCAGCATTCGAGTAAGAATAAATTATATTTATGAGGCAAAGCGTATACATACCTATAATATTTATCACTTACATTTTCAATTACCTAAGTATTGTACAATAACATAGCTGCCTTTAAAATTTTATAACTAAGACTAGAAAAATTACCATATATTCAAAAATAAATGCCTTAATCAGTCATAACCAGAGATCGGAATTATGGGTGCTATTGTTATCAAAAGTATGGATATGACTATATAATCTATAAATAAAAAAACTTGAGAGGTGTCAAGGGATACCTGGATGGAACGAAGTAAAATATAAATAGGTCTAAATTACATTCAAACTCTTTTCTGCGTTCTAAAATCAAGTTTTTATTATCTTCATAAAGAATGAACAAAAAGTGTCGTTACAACTTTTGGTCTTATTTTTTTCCGTCTACCTCCCTTTCGCAACGCCCGATAAGGAACTTCGTTCCAACAATCATACTTATGTGATTTCAGGATATATTACTTATACAATTAGATTCTTGAGAAATCCCGGAACTTTTAGTCATATCCATACTTTTGATAGCAATAGCCCCCGTGATTCCGATCTCTGGTCATATCATATAGTATGCTACCAATGAGGGGTTTGAAAAATATGGCACACTAGATGCTAGCACAGTGAAGTCAGGTGCAATAAGCTGCAGTTATTGGATACAAAGATTCAAATGTTTATTCAGTAATTAGACCTTTACAGGCACTTTTACACGTCAATTAGTATAATTTACGTTACGTGTAAAGTATATTAAAATATAATTTATTTTTAAAGAAAAGCTACCGATACCAGCGCTTCGTAACGACCACTGCTGAGAAGAAACGCCGAAAGAAACTCATTTTCACAGTATTGGTCGCCTACTCGCCAGAAGGGCTTTGTCATATTATTATTTTTGTCTTTTAATTATTAAATACTCATAATATAATACAATGTTGACACAAATAACATGTAATGCTTGCGAACGAGTTAACAAACATAAAGTGCGTAATAAAAATATTAAGTAGTAAAAAAAAGCTAAGCGATACATTTGACGAAATTGATTTTCTGAAATTTATTTCATTGACGAATTTTTTGAATTTGACGAAACAAAATACCTGTCATTTGAAAACAGTTGATTCAACCTGACATCCTTGTGCTGCCACCTGGCGTCCCATATCTTTAAAATCCCTCATTTATCTCAAAAATCTGCACTCCAGTGCATTTTTTCATGTAAAAAGGGCTACCGTTTTTATGCTCACCAGTTGGCGCCACTGTAAGGTCCAAAGTACGGCTGTCAAAGTCATTGTTATTATGGGCGTGACAAAATTTTTAATTTCAAATCAATATATATATTGCATACCATGACACCATACCGTAAAAATAGTATATAATACAAAATAGTATAAAATAGTCTTGGTTTGTTCGGAAAAAAAAAGGTAAACATAAGTTTCCGAAGGATATAACGGGGGGCAAAGCAGTGGGACAAATGATACCCCTTCAAAACATTTGCGGGTTTTCAATAAACATTTCAGTTCTGCCCTGACGATTATGCGTTCCCTAAAGAAGAAAATGCAAAATATCGTAAGTAAAAATATTTTTCCGTGATAACATTACGTCCATGCTTGATTCAAACACTTGATTTACAGTAACAAGTAAATTTTACTAAACATAATTTATATGATAGAAATGATGTCGAGTAAAATTTACTTGTTCTAGTAGTTAGTGTAGAAGTCTATAAAAGACACAAAACATAGATGTAAACTCGGTAAATAAGCATGCTTTTGTCAATAAATGTGTTTGTAAACAGTAAACAAACTAACTTTTTAATAAGTTGCTCCTTCGACCCGCTTAGTTTTGCACCTCTTTTTTGAAACTTCGCTTTAAGACGAAGTGGTAGCTAAATTTGAATTTGTTTATCGCCAAAAGTGGCCACTTTTAAACAGTTTTAAAACAAGACAGACTACCAATATTACTTTCAAAGGTTATTCATAAAATAGTTTAAAGGTCTTTCTAGACATTTATACAAATCAATTTTTTAATTATCACCATATTTAGTTTTAAACAATTTATTTCAAATGAGGGCGCCACTTTAGCTACCACTTCGTCTTAAAAGTACTGAAAATAGCGACAGTTTTTGAGCCGTAACTCATATTTTTAAAATATAATCCGAAATATTGCAAAAAGTTCACAAAATAATTATAAATTGTAATAAACGCGCGTAACCGAGTCAGAAACGGAGGAAACTTACATTTTGGAGAGCTCACGCTACACTAGCGCCTCTAGCGGCAAATTCACACTCGGTAGCCCTTATTGACAGAAAAAAAACAGTGCTCCTTTAACTGGTAGCGTTATATTATATATTTGATTTAAGAAGTGCAAATCGTTAATGAATACAACGGTTAAACTATAACGATATGTTAAATATTTTAAGTTTAATATATCTCTAATGGAAAATAAGTAAATCGAGAATCAATTACTCTTTTAAATGCTAACGAAAAATATTTCTTGTATCTCGTAAAAATAAATCGTGTACATATTTTCACTGTTTTTTTTTTTCTTTGTGCTTACTTTAATGAAATAAAAAATAAACATTAATACAATAGATTTGTACATTCCGTGACTAGGAAGAGATCATTTGAAATACGTAGAGGAGTTACTTACAATAGGGATGTGGCCAAAAATTTTTTTGCTCATCTCAGAGATATCAAAAAGTATGCTATACGATTTTTTTTCTTTTCTCTGATCAGCAAATAATAACGAAGATACAGCGCATTTAAATTCCGCGTGTCGTCACGATCACTTACGATTTACCAAAGGTGACGTAAGTCACTTCACTCCAAAACTTCGAAGCGCTGTATCTTTGTGAATTTTTACTACTGTGCAAAACGAAAAAATATAGGTCCTTTATTTTTGACGCAAAAAATTACATAAAGATACGGAGCATCAAAGTTCTGGAGTGAGGGCTTGCGACGCCACCGCTAAGTGAAAACCGAACCTAGCCGTGACGTCATGTCACATGTTAATGCGCTGTATTATTGTCAGTTTTTGTTTCTCAGAGAAAAGAAAAAATACGTGTACAGTATGTTTTAATTATCTAAGCGATGGACTATAAATATATTTACTTTATTCATGTTCATTATTGTGTGGCAACACTTAACTCAAAAATGAATGAATAAGAATGGAAGCACGATCATCCAATGCTCTGCAAGGATTGCTTGAACTGCAGCAGCTTGGTGAGGTTGGCGAGCACCAGGTCCGGCGGATTGGAGATGACGAAGTACACCAGCCCCAGCACCGACAGCACGGCGCGCCAGATCGAGAAGTGGGTCCACGTGTGGTAGAACGAGGGGATCGCCGGCTGAGAGGGAAAATGTAAATAAATTCTTTATACGTAATTCAAATTTGTGTATGACATAAGATGAAAAAGTTGCGAAAATGATTTTCGATCGAGACCATGTAGTTACGACTTACAGCCGTCCAAAAGTGCCGCGTGACCCCGATGAACTGGAAATCTAGCCGGCCGGCCGGCCGCCGCCGTTACTACTAAATTGATCTCGCGATTTTACTTTCGAGTTTTAGTTATCATTTTTTGTTTCAGAAATTTTATTTTGAACAGCTTATTAGGTCTTAATAACGATCCTTATTCATGTATTTAATAAGCTGACGGACAAATTTAAAAATTAAAAAAATACCACAATGCCTAAAGACACGTCTCTTCAACCAGTGTGTTCTGCCTACGTTAACTTAGGGTACCGAGACATGGACTATGACAAAGGGAACCATGCATAAGACCGCAGTTGCGCAAAGGGCCATGGGAGCGAGACATGCTCGGTATCAAATTGCAAGACAGAGTTCGCAATGTGGAGATCCGGCGTCGAACGAAAGTTCACGACGTGCTTTCTAGGGTTGCGAACCTAAAATGGAACTGGGCAGGACACCTGGCTAGAAGGAACGGTGGAAGGTGGAGTAAGGCTATCACCGAGTACCTTAGGAATGGAAAACGGAGTGTTGGGCGTCCTGCAGCTAGGTGGGTCGATGATATCAAACGGATTGCTGGAAAAAACTGGATGACTGAGGCTAGGGATAGTATTCAATGGCGCAGACAAAATGAGGCTTATGCCTTGCAATGGGTCGTTGAGAGCTGACGATGACGATGATAACCGATCCTTATGAAGTATCGTTCGGCTCCAAAATCACTGAAAATCTCCGTGTATACAGAGTATTACAAGATATTGAACAAGTAAATTTGCCAGGCAAATTAAAAAACCCCACTTTCAAGAACGCCATCTAGTGATGAGTAGCGGAACTATTCCAATTGATATTTACGCGCCACCTATTATTTGATAGGCAAATTAAAAAAGCCCCGACTTTTAATGTAAGATTCTCCCACTCCCACTCTCCCAGTTGGGACATTTTGGTGAATGTAAGATGGGAGAGGATGGGGAAGGTCCAGCGGGCTGAAGATAACGAAGTACAGATCAAGAGGTGGGTCCACGTTTAGTAGAACAAGGGGATTACAGGCTAAGAGGTAAACATTATACGGATCTATCAAGATCATAGTCCTCACGTAATCCCTTTTTGCATCCTCAGCGGTGACAATTCAGAGACCGGTATCCGCTACCTAACCTAGGTAATTTGACGAGTCTGCTACCTAACCAAGGTGATTCGACCAGGTTACTGGTTTTTACACAGAGCGACTGCCGTCTGACCTCCGCAACCCAAAGGGTAGACCAGAACCAAACCTTGGATAGATTTAAGCAAACACTGTATGGCGTTCGAGTGGCAGTTTACACGTGCCTTCCGAATCACGGAATCATCTTTCTTTGCGAATAATGAGTTGATTAAGCCAGCGATATCCTAACCAGACTGGAAACAACTTTTCACGAATGATGCGTCGTACAGACTTGCGGCAGCGCAGACCAGCAAGCAGGCCATGTACAGGATCTCCAGCACAATCGTGCTATACCAACAGCTAAAGGACGTACATTCGTGACATTGGCGGTGATATTGACCGCGAGGGGTGCTTATTGGTACACCATCTTCTCGTCGTATATCCTGGCGGCGGTTCAGACCAGCGAGCAGGCCATGTACAGGGTCACTAACCACGATCGTGCTATACCAATAGCTAAAGAACTCACATTCGTGACATTGGCGGTGATATTAGCCACGAGCGGCGCGTACTGGTACGCCATCATCTCGTCGTATATCCTGGCGGCGGTACAGACCAGTAAGCAGGCCGTGTACAGGATCACTAACACGATCGTACTATACCAATAGCTAAAGGACTCACATTCGTGACAGTGGCGGTAATATTGGCCACAAGCGGCGCGTATTGGTAGGCTATCCTCTCGTCGTACATCCTGGCGGCGGTGCAGACCAGCAAGCAGGCTGTATACAGGATAACCAGTACGATCGTGCTATACCAATAGCTAAAGGACTCACATTCGTGACATTGGCGGTGATATTAGCCACGAGCGGCGCGTACTGGTACGCCATCATCTCGTCGTACATCCTGGCGGCGGTGCAGACCAGCAAGCAGGCCGTGTACAGGATCACCAGGACAATGGGCTGGAAGTACGGTTGCAAGCCCCGCGTCAGGTCTATGCTGGTCACGTCTAACCTGTAGCAAGATAATATAATATAATTATTAACAGATACCCAACGCCATAGAAACTATTGGAGGGCCGGTAAGTAAGCAAAACTAGAAGGCAAAATTTGTACCAGCTGCTCTCACAGAGATGGCAGCACACACGACTAGCAAAAAAGTGACAAAGAAAGTGTTGAATATGCTTTAAAAATATTTATTGCATTTTATATAAGTCGTATTTAATTAATTAGAGTACTACTTTATTTAAATGATAGTAATAAAAGATTTTAATTAATACCTATAGCGCCATTTAGTGACGAAGGAAGAGAAATAATTAAACTTATGAGGCGATGGGTATGCATGCCTGTAGTCATTACAAAAAACCATCTTCAATAATAAAACTTAACACTTTCAGTGCAGTGTGTAACAGAAATTGCGGAATGTAAATGGAGATGACCGAGATTCAATATGCGTAAGTTGCATACAATATGAACTATAATTCCTGTTAACACATTAAAATTTTCTTTACCGCATTGTAAAATGCCGCCAAGCTCGGCCCGATGTGAGCCGGTAGAATTGGATCATTCATTAAGAGCGGCCTTCCCGTCTTACTTTTCATACAAACGCTCGTACGTGATTATGACGTTGTAACTGATCTATCTTGAATTTTTTTGAACTAACAGGTGTCTTGTGCGTCATTTCTAGGTTTCTATCGAAATAAAAAATTAAAATTTGGACAAACAACTTTAGTATAAGCCTACAAAAATCTACTTTTTTGCACAAATTTTACTTGAACTTCGACCGTTTATAAAGTACTCATAAATTGTAAAGGTAAAAAAATACTTCGAAGGAAACCTTGCAAATGTAATGAACATTTTAAATAAAAAACATTTATTACACACACTTGTAAGGCTTACTGAAAAACACATATCACCTGGTACATGTCTTATGAAAATTCCGCACCCAATGAAAAGTGAATATTCGTTCAATGGATAGTTAATAATAATAATAATTTCATTCAATGGAATGTAAACTGAGCCGTCAGGCGCTATCTCTACATTTTTGCTTTGCCTTTTTTTCTAGCAGTGCCCTGGATGAAATAACAAGCTTTTAAAACTATGCTCGCCTTGACGACAGAGTGGCCGGGAAGGGCCGCCTTAAGAGAATAAAACGTCGCTAAAAATGTCACAATGATGAAGACAAACGGTTTTTGCTCTTAATGCCAAAAAAAATGTACTATAGTAACTGTGTTTTTACTTTTTTGCTATCTTTAAAATGGGCTGCGAAAATGAAGATCAAAGTGCGCGATTTTGAACGCGTTTATTGAGAAATAGTGACGACCGTCGATGTAGTGATGACGTCATCCGTCGTGTCAGCGCTGCGCCTGACGGAGCAGCTGATGAGCAGCAGGTGCAGCAGCTATATATTGCCATACGACAATGAACACTAACACCCAGCAACAAGACTCACCTGTCCAGCACAGAGACCAGACAGAGCACGCAGAAGAAGTAGTAGGTCGCGACGTACGGCATGGTGAGCACTGCGTGGAAGGCCAGATGCCCCGCGTCCAGGCTGTCGGAGCAGCTGATGAGCAGCAGGTGCAGCAGCGCCAGCCCCGCCAGCACGCCGGGCGCCGCAGCCCCCACTCCGCGCCAAGCCTTCTGCGCGCACAGTGCTATGTCGAGAGGAGTTAGATCGCCAAGTCTGAAAGAACCAACATAATAAATTTTATCTACACCAATGCACCTTTCATAGAGGATACATTTCATGGGTGGCGATAAAGTCTTGTATGCAACTGTGCATAATTAGGTATTAAAACACTCATGTGATACTATTATCACACTGTGCTTTTCATGTTTCAATACCCTTATTATACAACAGTTGCATATAACTATTAATTAACACTTCATTAGGCGCGCGTTCTACAATAGTAGAACGCTTGTGCATTTCGTTGAATATTATCGGTTACTCAAGGTCAGTCACACACACAGTCCTATTATTCTTTTATTACTTGACAATGAACATATTCAGTGTCCTTGCAGCAACCGATACGTCCGCACGCAGGAGAAATTTGGCGCCAAAAGTGAATTTCTACAACTGTAGAACGCGCGACTACTCGCGTGACAGTTTTTTTGTGAGCTGCGGTCGGTGTTTATTTGTTGTAAGTATATTTATTACCTTTTATTTATGTTTTTATGATATATACAATTTATAAGAAGGTTAGTACTAACTAGAGTGATGATTTTTTCCAGAATAATGGTTTCACGGAGTGAAGAAGAGAGAATTTTGAGATGGCTCGAAGAAGAAGACACTGACGATGGAGATATCGTGGAGAGTGACCCTGAAGATTTGTTATTAGAAGAAGACTGCTTAGAAGAATCCCCACATAATACGGACACAGAACAGGAAGAAAGTAGCACCGAGTCTGACTTAGAAAATATCGAACAAGGCACTCAGCAATCTGATATAGAATCTGAAGATGATGTACCCCTAATTTTACTCAGAAACCTATATTTCACGTCCAGAAATGGTACTAAATGGAGGAAAAATCCTTATCCAGTAACAAGAACGCGTGCTTGCAATATTCTTACGCAACCAGCAGGGCCTAAAGACGCAGCTAAAAATGCGAAATCCGAGCTAGAATGTTTTGAATTGTATTTTGACTAATCTATCATAGAAATCTTAGTAAAATACACAAATATATACATTGAACAAGTAAAATCAAAATTTTCCAGAGACAGAGATGCTAAATTAACAGATATTTTGGAAATGAGAGCATTTCTTGGCATGCTGTTTGTGATGGGTGTTCATAAATCAGGAAGACGCAACTTGGAGGATTTTTAGAACACGACGCGAGGTACAGGTACCGAGTTAATTTATCTTGTCATGTCACTAAAAAGATTTAGATTCCTGCTAAGAACCGGAAAATGTTCCTTCTGTGGCAGGGCGCGCAACAAGTCAACCAGGAAGCATTGTTACACATGTAAAAAATGGATTTGCCCTGATCATCAGGTTCTTCTATATCCAGACTGCGCTAAAAATGAAGAATCGGAGGTGGAAGACATGAGCGAATAAAAAAAATGAGTCTTTCAATATTATAAGTAAAAATTTTGTGTTTTTTTTTAGTTATGTACAAGAAGTCTAATTTATGGTTCCTAACATGTTAAAATTAGTCATGTTTTGTTTGTTTTAGTTTTATAATAAAGTTTTTCATATTAGTACCAAAAAACATTTTATAATTTATTATAATTTCCTTTGAAAACCTTATATTAAAAATGTTCTACATATGTAGAGCGCGCGACTGTTAACGTCTTAAATAGAGGCGCGCCTAATGAAGTGTTAAACAAGCGAGCGAAGTTTCTCCGTTTCAAGTTCGGGAAAAAAATTCGTGTATTCGAATTCCAGATTGATTGTTAGGATGTCCAGATTTCCGGCTGTTTTCGCCTACTGGCCACATTTCTCTGTCGATTCAGTACAGTATTCCGAAATTTTTCAAAATGGTGCAATATAGGGATCATATTTTTTTAAATCATGGTTTTCCTCGCGTGATTATTTTAATTTAATATCCTACAGCTAACAGAGCCACTAGTAACTGAGTAAATAATGGTTCTAATGATTAACTACAGCGTCTACCTACAGTACATGTTTAGGTCAAATCTTGCAACCCAATTTTCAACCAGTTATCCCCAACCGATTGAGCAGAAATTTTGCATGCTTAAGTCGGATGACACAACAATAAATATTATGGAGTCAAAAAGCTGTTCTGATGATGAAGCCGGGAGATATTTGACAGAACACAGTAATTAAACAACATAACCTCATTAAGAAGGACTCGTTTAATTTGTCTTGGTAAGCACTTTATGGTAGACGATGTCTAGGGTCTGATCACAATAAGGTGGTCGATGGAACTCAGTTATAAAACGATACATTTCCATCGAAAATTGGGCTAATTTTTTTGTCTTAATAAGTACTTTAGCCTCTTCTTTCTTCTTTAGGTGCCGCTTCATTCCTGAAGATTGGCAGTCAGCTCTTTAAATCTTGATTTGTCCATGGCAAGCCTAAACAGTTGTTCTACCGTTTGATACCAGTCCATTGTCGGATGTTCCTCAACCATGACATTTTACGACGTCCCACCTTGCGCTTTCCGGCAATTTTACCCATTATGTTCTGGAGTAGATGATATTGTGGGTTTCTCAACACGTGACCAAGATATGTGATTTTTCTTATTTTAATGGTTCGAACAAGCTCTACTTTTTTGCCCATGCGCTCCAAAACTTCAACGTTAGTAATGTGATCCGTCCAGCTCATGCGCAGCATTCTACGGTAAGACCACATCTCAAACGCTTCCTAATTCTTTCGGAGGTCTTCTTTTAAGGTCCACGCTTCGCAACCATACAACACAAGAGGCCAAACATAGCATTGAAGCAACCTTGTTCGCAGTTTGATGGAGAGATCTCGACTACACAACACTTTCCTCATCTTTTCAAAGGCTGCTCGTGCTATTTCTATACGGGTCCGAATCTCTAATTCATTTTCCCATGACTGGGTTAGCCAAGACCCAAGATATTTATATTTGTCGACTCTCTCCAGACGTTGGTTGTCTACAGAAATAGACACATCTTTTATTTCTTTCGAGATTACCATGAACTTTGTTTTCTTCACGTTCAAATTTAGTCCCGCATCCTTACTGCACACCGCAACCCTGTGAACTAATTTCTGCAGATCCTTCTCGCTATCGGCAATGAGGACTGAGTCATCTGCGTAGCGCAGGTTGTTGATTGCTTTGCCGTTTATGATCACACCGGCCATCTACGTCTTGTAGTGCATTTTTAATAATAGCTTCAGAGTATACGTTAAACAGCAGGGGGGACAATATGCAGCCCTGTCTGACACCTCTCTCTATAACAACGGGTTCTGTTACCTGTCTGTTTAATCTAACGGTTGCTGTTTGGTTCCAGTACAGATTTTTAATTATGCGGATATCTTTGCTATCTAGACCTGTTAGTTGTAGTTCTTGTAGAAGTATCTCGTGTTGAACACGGTCGAACGCTTTTTCATAGTCTATAAAGCAGATGTAGACGTCACGTTGCATTTCTGTACTAGAACATTTAATGCAAATTGCGCCTCTCTGGTTCCCATCCCCGACCTAAATCCAAACTGGTTTTCGCCTACATACTCATCACATTTTTGTCTTATACGGTTGTGTATTACAGATAAAAACAACTTTAGAATGTGGCTCATGAGGCTTATAGTTCGGAAATCAGAACATTTTCTGGCATTTGGTGTCTTGGGAAGAGTAACAAAGACAGAATTCAACCATTCTATTGGGATGTCTCCAGTATTGTAGATGGTATTAAACATATAAAGAAGAGCATCAGTGTTTTCACTTCAGCCTCGCAACACGAGTAATAGCTTGTATAAAAAAAAAATATTTTTTAATATACTTATTTTTAGTGATAAATAAATCGATGCTCTCAAGATCCTTGGCTATACCTTATAAGGGATAAAGATGTCATAGTATAAATGTACTTATAAATAGAACAAGTTTTTATTTTTCTTACCTCCAAAAGCAGGACAGGTAGATAATATTTAACTTTATTGTTCCATGAAAACACACCAATACAATAACAACACAAAGAGTAAATTGACAGTGGCGACTTAACCCAAACCTAAATAATAATGTTATTTACCTCAAATATTTATCTCCCTCTCTTGACTGCTGAGATTCTAGTATTCGATCTCTTGAAACAGGTCTAAAAGTGCCGCCTCCTTGTAAATATATCTTCTCTGGTCTATGCGAGCCGAACGGCCCCAGTCGTTCGTCGTTCGGAGACGTCAAAGGGGAGGGGGACGAGAAGGGGTTGTCAATGTACTGGTCGTGGTACGGCATGTTGGATTCTAGACTTTCCAGCATTGTTGTAAGGTCTGTAGGGCGAGCTGGAAGACATTAAAATCTGCTTTTTATTGCATTCATTCATCAGTAAATACCATGGATGATTGAAGAGAATGAATCGGACTTAACACAAAATTGAATATGAAAAGAAAACTTAATGACTTAACTAAGAGACCATTTACATTAATTCTGCACCTCCTATTACGATTACAAAGATTGAAAGTACTCCACGGCGTCTGGTAGCTAAGTGGGAATGCTGCAAAGCATTAGATCGCTGAGACTAAAATGGGATTTAATTTTGTCTGCTCCATTGAATCCTGGGTATACCCATTGTGGGTATTGGGTCATCTAGAGCTGTCGATGATGATGATTGACCATCATAGCACACATGGTAGCGCAGTGAACAGCACCTTGTCTTCCATTTCTGATTAGTTTACTGCCAATAACCTCATGTTAAATGCGAAACAGACCCAATGCATTCGATTTTCTCTTCCCAATGTGAGGCAAGCCTGCGTTGACTTACTGATAGATGGTGAAAAACTCGATCTTGCTGAAAGTACTACCTTCCTAGGAATTACGATCGACTCTAAACTTTCAAATAGGATTAGCTCTGCGGCTTATGCTGTTAGGAGAATAAGACAATTGACAGATGAAGCAACTGCTAGACTAGTGTACTTTAGTTACTTTCATTGTTTAATGTCTTACGGCATACTGCTATGGAAGAGTGCAGCCGATATTCAGACTATTTTCTTATTAAAAAGGGCAATTCCTACGGCTTAGGATCTAGAGACTCACTCAGAAAATTATTCAATGAAATAGGTATACTAACCTTACGATCACAGTATATATTTAAAAACATAATGTATGTTAGAAAAATATTTCCTCATACAATAAAGTAAGTGATTTTACCTTAGAAACTCACGCAATAAGAGTGACTTAGTTGCCCCATATTTATAGGCTTAAAACAGTTAATAAAGCGTTTATGGGGAACAGTATACTTTTTTATAATAAACTGCCAGAATCTGTTTTTTGATGACTATCTTAAAGACAACAAACTCTGGCTTGAGCTTGGCGCCGGTCCCTCTTAAAGGTTTGTATACTCAGAAATGTAATATTTTGTTATATTAGGTACATACTGAATCTGCAACTTGATTTGACATTATTTAAAAATTTCGACACGTAAAAAATTTTATTTAAATTATGACAACAAATAATGTACTCTCTGTTCACATATCAACTATAAATATTAATTTCATTGTAAATTTTCATGACTTTGTTGGAGAAAATGCTGCAGAGCAGTTTGTTACCGCTTCTTCTGCTCTGGCGCTTTGGAGGCGGCAGTAAACTTAGCTCTAAGTAACTTTTTGACGTCAACAATTATTGTGAAACAAAACAAAGTGACGATTATTAAGAGATATTATAAATATCCTATAATAATAAATTTAATGAAAGTGTATTAATTAATGAAATAACTAGCTTTATTTTCGGACTCCTTTTTAGTCAGTTTTCCAATTTTTCTGTGGGCAGGTCTGATTGCCCTTCGGCAATTTTACTCCTGTCTTGTGCCTCTTTGTGTCTTAGTCTTTCCTGCCACCTACATTCAATATCACATCTTATGGGGCAGCAATTTAGGTCTTACAGCTCTAAGCAGATAGAATCCGCAGGGTCACAAGAACCCAAGGGCCACTTTTCCGCCACCTAGCCAGCTGTGTTAATATAGAGAACTTCAATAGAATGTGAGGCCTAAAAATTTAGAGAAATACTTCACTTACCAGGTTTACTTCCAGATTTGCTCTTTGTCCCAGTCTTAAAAACCTTTGGACTGACCTCTTTGCCATTAGCATTAGTATCTTGCCGTTCCTCTCTAGTTTTTCGGCGAGTCTTCCTCGGCTTGTGACGAAGGTCTTTAGTAGTGCCATTATTGTTTTCCACGTCATTTGCTTCTATCTCCAACTCCCCACTTAGGGTTACAACTTCATCTTTATTGTATTCTTTTAGGTAGTCATCCACCTGCGAGAATAAAGAAGCCAATAGCAAACCCATTAAAATCTTCAGCAAAACTCGTAACAACTTTAGCAAAACCTATAATAATTTTAGAAAAACCTTAAACAACTTCAATAAAACATTTTTAGGAACTTGTTCTCATCTATATGTTTCTGTATTATTGAAAGGTTGTTTTTTTTTTGGTTATTTTTGCTAAATTACAAAAAATACACAAGTCACAAAATGACAATGTTTACCTTTTCCAGAGCACTAAGACTTGAGCCAGGGATCTCAAAATCATGCAGATCTCTGTCCCGATGCTTCGAAGAATGTCTTTTCTTCTTCCTGTAAGAAGGACTCCGCTTCTCTTTGTGACCACTGGAGGGCCTCGACAGAGTTTTCATGAACTTCTCGTCCAGCCCATTAGGATCATGGGAGTAAAACACAAACGACGGATTCTTATCACTTTTCTTAAATTCTTTTTCAACAAAACCTAAAATACCTTGTTTAATTTGGTCATGGATAGGCAATTCTATGTCCAGGGACTCGTGTTCAGATTTTATCCAACTGTCGCGGGATTTAGACTTATCTGCGGGGGTTTCCTCAGTTGCTGGAGCCATCTCGATCGCATCCAGCTCTTCAGTGTGGCCGTTTGAGAGTTTCCGAGAGCCCGATCTTGATCTCGAACGCGCTCTTGTTTTGTGCTTCGGAGACGGCGAGCGAGCCGCTGTGTGCACTTCAGCTATCTCCTCCCTCACGTCTACACTCTTTCCAGGCTTCATCATCAATTTTATTCACAAAAAACTCACAGAAAACAGAACACACCTTAGCAGAATACACAATTTGTTTCATATAGGAACTAAAAAACACATTCAACTACAAACAAAAATAAAAGAAATTAAATTATTTTAGTTTATTTCGGTGCCCTTCAGCACATTTTTCATTTCAATTAATTACAGCACATTTGAAAATTATTAAATAATATGCACAATTGCACAAACAAAAGGCGAAGCCTCACATTGAAATGTCAAATGTCAAATAGTAATGACGTCACTCTGAAAAGTCTACGTTATATTTTATTAACCGACTTCCGAAAAAGGAGGAGGTTATTAATTCATCGCGATCTTTTTTTTTTATGTATGTTCACCGATTATTCAAAGACGCCTAGACCTATTTAAAAAATTCTTTTTTTGTTTGAAAGCGTATACTTTCCAAGTGGTACCATGGAAATTTTATCAAAATCGGTTGTGTAGTTTGGGGGCGAAGTTGGTTTTTAGTTTTGAAAAATTATGCAAAATATGTAGATGATTTGATTAGGTACCTGGGTAAGGTAAGTAACCTTAAGAAAAGAAAAGTCCACTTTGCGTGAGCTGAAACGTCAGGGTCTGCTGCCAGTAACTGATGAAGTTGTTGGTGACGAAAAAAATTTTTTGCTCTTTGGTGACGATTGACGAACACTTAATGGAGAAGAGAAACTATGCCTTGATGAGGCAATAAATCGCTAAGTGAGGATGACGATCCATTCGTATTTCTTTCTACTTCTTCTCTGTCGATGTCAGCTCTATTGCTGATAGTATCTCGAGACCTTTCGGTGCGAGTTAATAAAAAATATCTATTTTAATCACCTATTCTAATCCCAAGATGAGCTAGGGAATGAAAGTCAGCACTCTAAAGAGCCCCGCATGTAGGGGCATTTCTTGATTTGATTTTCGTGTATGTAAGTGGCCAACACTGGTGTCAGATTGATCAGGCTACCTAAAGGCATCTGCCATAGCTTGACGACTGCCATACAATGATGACAGCCGGGACCAACGGCTTATACGTGCCTTCCGAAGCACGGAGGAGCTCGAGAAATTTTTTGTGCCACTTGTGGTCACCAATCCAGGTGCGGACCACGCCCGGTCCACCGAGCCACCGAGCCACCGAGTCGCCGGGCCACCGAGCTCCTCAATTATTTCTTACATCCCGAGGTTGCCTGGTATCGGGATTCCACCGTTTGAGACCAAGCTCCTCCTTAGCCACGCATCTCTCGGCACGGTTGGTCACACTCACCTTAGATTTGGTTTGGCTTTGGGACCGTTGGTTGAGGGAGAAAAGTTACCCTGATGGATCGGGCGAAGATTCTCCAGTATGGGAGTTTACCCCTCTCCCCGTAAGCCCCCCCCCCCCCCCCCCACCACGTCAAGGTGGCCCCTTGGGGGGGTTATTATTATTATTATAAATGTTGCCGCTATAATAACAAATACTAAAACCAGAATAAATAAAAGAGGGGCTCCTAAACAACAAACAACAAACGAATATTTCGTAAGCGGGGTCCTACTCGCACTTGGAAAGATTTTTATAGGAACCCTTCGTACGCAAATCCAACTCGCAATTGCCTGGTTTTAATAAAATAATGGTACAGAACGGAACCTACCTGCGACCTTTGACTATTTTCATTATATTGCTAAATTGTTTAGTATGCACTTCTTTTTATTAGTATTTTTTTTACATAATTATATGACTTTTACATAATTCTAAAATTCTAAATTGATAAGATCGAGTGCTTTGTAAATTAAAACCTCATTTTCAGTTTATCTGGCATTCACTTTTAGATATTGAGATATTGTATTTCTTTTTTCTATCTTTTAAATAGTAGAATTTATATAAGTATATGTTATTTAAAGTTCATAATATTATTTTATAAGTGAAGATTTGTAAATGGCACATAGTAATTAAGAGTTTTTCTTATATAGTAATAAAGCTGTAAATCTTCTGATAAAATAAATAAATATATATATATATATATATATATATACTACAACTATATGTATAGTTTGTGATTAGTCAAATTCTAAACCAAAAGTAGGTGGTCCACTTCTTTCCAGCAAGTTAAATGTTTTTATTTACAAAAATGAAAGTATCATCGAAACAATTTGGAATGAAAACTTGAAAAAAAAAACTTGAAAACTTTTCGCGAGTCGGACTCGCCCATGAAGGGTTCCGTAGCAGCAAGTAACATAATATAAAAGTTCTTGTAGTTCGTTAACACTTGTAACTTCTCTCGATCGATCGATGCTTTAATAAACGTACCTATTAAAAAAAAAAACTACTTACTGGGCAATTTCGTACAAATATGTCCAGGTCACAAAATGGAAAAAAAGGAAAAATAAAATTTAAAAAAGTGTTTTACTACAAAGATCAACAGATCTATAATTGCAAAAATATTTACAAAACTTAACTGTTTTCATAGAAATTCAGACTTTTGTTGGACTTGGAATAAGTTGAGAGTTCTACTTTGTAACTTTTTTAATATGAAATATAGTAAAAACACAATGATTTTCTTAACCCTCTGCGACTGACGTGGTAGTCCCACAGACAGCACAAAGTAGATAATCTTTTCCAAAATTTTTACTCTTCGAGTTTCGTTTTCCGCGTTTCTAGTACCTTCCTAATTTGCACAGCTGCAACCGTCGGTCTGGCGGCAGCGGTCGCGAAAGCCACACGTGAGCGCGTAGGTGCTGCGGTGTCCACCAATCTACCACGTCAGTATTACCGTGAGTATCGGTCAGACTACCACATCAGTAAATTAGTTAAATTGCCATAGTGTCTCACAGACTATGATGTCACTTTAATTGTTTGTTTGCTTTAAGTTTTGCATTATTTTTATAGATAAATCATAAAAAAACATAATAGACAGACCTTTCACATCGAAAAGAATATTTGCTACTACAACAAGCAATCAGCGAATAGTTGAATGGTTGGAACAAGAAGACGGCGAAGAGTTCAGCGATAAGGACGAAGATTTGGCTGACCTTAATTTTGAACCGGAGTACAGCGCGCTTTGAAGAGGATGTGATTTCATTGGAGGCAGAAGAAGATGAGAGCGTGGGGACAAAAAGGCAAGATAACCAAGAAGTATTTAAAGATTGCACCCAATCAACTAACGTAGATGTGTTCAGAGGTGAAAATAGTTTTATTTGGAATACTCAAGAGTGTCCTAGGACATCTAGAACTATATCTTATAACATTGTAAGAATACCAAGTCGTCGAGAAAATACTTCTCAGTTTGAGAGTTATTTGAAGCTTCGGCCAAAACTTTTTGGCCATTCTATGTTAAAAAATTAGTTAAACATACTAATCGCTAGAATCTATGTTTTATTTGCTCAAGTAAATGAAAACGGCAAACTAAATATAATTGTTGTGATTGTTCAAAACCTATTTGTCTGCAATGTTAGAAGCTTATTTTCAAAATTTGTCAACTAAAATTGTTTTTTTTCAAAAAAAAAACACTTTGAGGCTGTGTAATTTTAAATCTCACCCCATAATTTCAAGAATTTCTATTTTCATATGTTGATTAGTAAACGCTTAGCGAAAAAAATACTAAGAAATGTTAAAAAGATTGTTAGATTTTTTTTAGTTAAAGTTTTTGGGAAGAAGACTGAAATTTCTGTTCATAGTGCGCCGTATATGCAATAAAGGTTGTGATTTCGCATAAGTGACTTTTATTTTGCCTTTTTTTATTTATCATATTTTATAGTTTATTTATTTTACCTCGAGACGAAAAAATTGGATTAATTGACAAATTGTAATAATTACTTAAGTGAGAAAAAGTGTCTGCTAGTCTACCACGTCAACAGAATTGGGAAAATTATACCACGTCAGTCGCAGAGGGTTGAACGTACTTCATTTATTAGAGGTATAAAAGTAATGGCATAACCTTATTAATCAACAAAGCAAAAAGTTATGTATCGTCAATAAATGACTTTCCACACTTTAAAATATATCCACTTTGTCACTTGTTGATACAAGGTCCTTATTAGTTTAGCATATGACAGAAGTAAAACTGTCCAAAAAATGATAAAAATAACTTTTAAGCTTTACCATTATGTTACTCTTTAAAACGTAGCACACAAACAAATAATCAAATATTTAATACGAGGGGGGGTCAAAAAGTTCGCGGAACGGAGGGGAAGGGGGGTGAAATAAAATACTGTACTATTTTTCTTTTTCAATATATTCCCCCTTAAGTCGAATACATTTTTCAGATCTCTCTATTAACTTATTAATACCGTCGAAAAAAAATGATTTGTCTTTGTCCTCAAAATAGGCCGAAATCGCCGACTTGACTTCTTCATCATCGGAAAATTTCTTCCCCCGAAGCTCTTTTTTTAATTTGGGAAATAAAAAATAATCACAGGGGGCTAAGTCTGGACTATAGGGAGGATGGTTTAACATTTCGAAGCCACAGTGATGAAGGGCAGCCATCGCAACGCGGCTCTTGTGTACCGGTGCGTTGTCATGCAAAAGCAGCACACCCTTTGTCAACTTTCCCCGCCTTTTCTCCTTGATTGCTTCTTTTAATTGTCTTAGTAGATTAGCGTAGTATTCTCCCGTTATAGAAACACCCTTATCTTTATAATCTATTAATAAAATACCCTCTGTATCCCAAAAAACAGTTGCCATGATTTTTCCAGCCGATTGTGACACCCTGTATTTCTTAGGGGGGGGCTGACCCTTTTTATGCCACTGCATAGACTCTTGCTTCGACTCAGGCTCATAATGATGAACCCAAGTTTCATCTGCAGTAACAAGTCTTGCAAAAATTCCTTCCTTGTCGGCGCTACAGAGGTCTAAAAACTCCTTTGAATACTCGACGCGCAGCTGTTTCTGTGGTGGTGTGAGCATTCTTGGCACCCATCTTGCGCTGACTTTTGACATCCCAAGATTGTCGTGTAGAATATTTAAAATGGTTGTAGGTGATACTCCAACCATTTCTGCAAGTTGTTTCTTCTTCAAACGAGTATCCTCCAGTATAAGATTCTCCACTTTTTCAACGATGTTTGAGGTGGTGGCCTCAATCGGCCGTCCTGAGCGAGGGTCGTCTTCAAGAGACTCTCTGCCTTGCTTGAAAAGGCTATTCCACTTGTACACCATGGTTTTCCCAGGGCAAGAGTCCCCGTATACTGATAACATTTCTTCCAAAATTTTCTGAGGTGGTTTTCCTTGCTTAGTGAGGAACTTTATGACGGCACGAAACTCGATTTTTTCCATGTTCAAGTTTTTCTTCCGGATTCACTTGTTTGATCGACGACAGGTCAAAGGTTATTGACACAATCAGGTTCAAACTTGGCATATATACTCACAAAGAGTTGCTCATTAGTTACTACCTGCGGCAGGTCCCCCACCCCCCGCTATCCCCTCCATTCCGCGAACTTTTTGACCCCCCCTCGTATTAGCATTTCAAAAAATATGAGACAACAACAAAATGGACAGGTGCAGTAACGGAATAGAAATTATAAAGCTAAGTGCACAAGTCCTTAAGACGAAGTGGTAGCTAAAGTGGCGCCCTCATTTGAAATAAATTGTTTCAAACTAAATATGCTGATAATAAAAAATTTGATTTGTATAAATGTCAAGAAAGACCTTTAAACTATTTTATGAATAACCTTTGAAAGTAATTTTGTTAGTCCGTCTTGTTTTAAAACTGTTTTTCGCCAAAAGTGGCCACTTTTGGCGAAAAACAGTTTTAAAACTAATGAGGGCGCCACTTTAGCTACCACTTCGTCTTAAAGTTTTAGTAAAATGAGATCAAAAATTAAATCAAAGAAGACTCACTCTTGATACACACTATCAAGAGTAAGTCTTCTAAACATTTATCACAAATGCTTCGGTTTTCTTTTTTATTTCTGCATTTGCCACTGTTTTCATTTTTTTCTTCTTCTGATATATCTTTAACCTTTTTATTTTTCTCTTTTATTATTTCTAGGTTCTTTTTCCGTATTTATATTCTTTTTTCCGGAATATCTTTAAATCTTTTCATATATTCTCGTTGCAGATATATACTTTTTAGTGAAGGACACATGAAATTTCATCAGGTTTGGAGCTAACTTTTATTTATCATTCTTTAACAGGTTTAAATAACTAAGCCGTTTTAACGTGTTTCAATAAGCATTAAATAAGGTAATTTCAAATTTATTTTTTATTATTTCTTAAGCATTTACTTTTCTTTAAATAATTGCATCAACTTATAGGACACGTCAAAATCTGAGTGGACAAATTTTCACGAAATATCCCTACTAGATCTCGTTCAAACCTTTTCGGTGGATGTTTGCATGGTAAGTGTAATATACATCATATATTTTTTTAGGTTTATCATTCTCCTATTTTAGAAGTTGCAGGGGGGGGGGAACCATTTTACCACGTTGGAAGTGTCTCTCGCGCAAAGTGTTCAGTTAAGAAAAAAATGATATTAGAAACCTCAATATAATTTTTGACGACCTATCCATAGATAACCAACAAGAATGGGTTTGATGAAAAAAATTTTTTGAGTTTTAGTTCTAATATGGGAAACCCCCAAAATGTATTGTTTTTTTTTTTCTATTTTTGTGTGAAAATCTTAATGCAGTTCACAGAATACATCTACTTACCGAGTTTCAATAGTATAGTTCTTATAGTTTCGGAAAAAAGTGCCTGTGACATACGGACGGACAGACAGACATGACGAATCCATAAGGGTTCCGTTTTTTGCCATTTGGCTACGAAACCCTAAAAAGGTGAACCCCTGATTCCTGGTGATACTTTGATTGTAAAAATAAAGATATTTATCTTGCTGAAAAGTGGCAGACTAGCTACTTTTGGTTTGGAATTCGACTAAACACGCTATACAATAGGTTGAGGAAAAGTCTTTTCGCATTTTATATGAAAATTCAAAACATTTTTTAATATGGTTTATTTACATTTAACTAAAGTATGTAGGTACCATTTTGTTCAATAACTTTTTGCCATCTTATAGGTAGGGACATGATCCCATTGCTATAGAAATTTTGGGGCTTCTGATCAAAAAACTGCGTCAAGTAGTTTTGGCAGTCCTCTCGTGATGTTAACCTGACACTGCCTAAAGAATTCTGAAGAGACCGAAACAGGTGGAAATCTGAAGGTGCCAGGTCAGGACTATACGGCGGATGCATTAACACATACCAGCCAAACTCTTTTAATTTTTGCTGAGTGGTTAAAGATGTGTGAGGTCTAGCGTTATCATGATGAAAAACCACACCCCTTCTTCTTGTTGATTAATTCCGGCCGCTTTCTCTCAACTTCTTGCTTTAATCTTATCAGTTGTTCGCAGTAGAGTTCTGAATCGATGGTCTTGCCTGGTGGTAACAGCTCATAATGAATAATGCCCTTCCAATCCCACCACACACACAGCATCACCTTGTTGCGAGTTAACCCGGGTTTCGCCACAGTCTGTGAAGCCTGACCGGCCTTTGACCATGACGTTTTTCATACGTTCTCATCGCACGTGATCCACTTTTCATCACCAGTTATCAATTTCTTCAAAAATGGTTCGGTCTCATTACGTCGTAATACAGAATCACAAATGAGTACAGGGTTCATTAGGTTTCTTTCAGAGAGCTCGTGAGGTACCCAAATATCGAGCTTTTTTTGTGTACCCATTTTTTTTCAAATGCGCCAAAACTGTTTTGTGGTCAATTCCCAGTTCTTCAGCTACGTCGTAACTACTGATATGCCAATCTTGCTCCACTTTTTCAAAAATAGCATCCATTTTATCCGTAACAGGGCGACCAGAGCGACGTGCATTTTTGACATAAAAATTTCCGGATTGAAAACGCTTAAACCAAATTTGTGCTACTCTCACAGACACTGCACTAGGTCCATAAACATCGCAAATTTTTTTCGCGGCTTGCGTTTCATTTTTACCTTTTTGATAGAAAAATTTTAAAATGTATCTAATTTCTTCATTGGATTCACTCATCTTGACGGTAAGAAAAACAAATGAAAATCACGCATTTTCCTAATTTGAATTTGGAATTATCTTCTTTAAAATTTAAACTTTTAAATGATACCAAAACCAGCCAGGTACAAATAGTATAGCCAAAGTGGTTTTATTACAAGTTCATACACACTATATGCGAAAAGACTTTTTCCCCAACCTAATAGATATCGACTAACTATACTAAAGTAGTGAATAAAGTACACCCTCATTGGCGCAGTCGGGTAAACATCTGCTGCCTAAATAACACACCTAGCAACACTATCAACTGTCAACAAAAATCAAACAAAATCAGGAAAAAAAATACAAATGTCAGCTCAGCTTGGCGTCGCACGTAAAAATTTTGTTTTGTGCTAATTTTCTGTTTGTGTTTGTGAAATGTAATCAAATACCACGTTACACAGTGGAAGTATTAGTCTAACAAAGATTTCAACCAAAATGTCTCGCGATCCTCGAGATCCTCGTAACAAGTACTTGGCGAACCGCGACCGGGACCGGGAACGCGATCTACGCGACCGCCACAGGGATCCTCCGATTTGGGGCCGCTCAGATTACCACCGTAGCCGGCCTCCGCTGCCCAGGAAGCGAAGCAGGAGCCGCAGTCCACCGACCAGGGAGCTAGAAAAGCGCCGCAGTCGCTCGCCCAGAAAGACCGACAAAGACCTTGATGAAAACATATTGAGTGAAATATCCAAGTTGCCAGAGCCGAGTGAGCTGTGGGATCAGAATCAGTTCGGCGATGGATTTGGAGGCCCGCCTGCACCGGCTTCTTTCCCGCCAGATGTAAGTTTCAGTGGAAATGGTAGGATATTTTATAACCTAAAAATTATGGCTCTGTGTATTTACAAGTTTAACTGGTGATTAATAGCAAAATTTTGGCATTACTTCCTAAAATGTAAAGTTTTGTGCCAGAATAAGTTTGTTGGATGATGAAAATAAGTATAGAACAATGTTCAACATTATATGATGTTTCACTTTAACATATTTTCACCATATTGAAGTAACAGCAGTGGCTGCCGACAGAACGGGATGGTGCAGACAAAGGGAGGCTTATGCCCAGCAGTGGGTTTTTGAAAGCTGATGATGAAAGATTGAAGTAATTGATAAGGACAATGTAGCCTATTAAAGTGGTGGTGTTAGATCTTTGCTGAAGGCTCATTTACAACATGTGTTATTTATCAATTACAGCATATGTTATGTTCAAACTAAGTTTGAATGCTGTGTGGAACACTCATTCAATTAACTTATAATTTAACTGACAGGGCATGCAACCAAACCCATTCAGTTCTAACTACCAACCTTCATACCCGGGGATCTACGATGACTTCCCGCCGCCAGTGCAGCAAACCCACCCATCAGAGATGGCATCCTGGAACCAGATGTCTTTGCCGCCAGCTCCGGCGCCTCCCGCCTTCATGCCCAACGTAGAAGATCAAATTAAGAAAGAAGGTATGTGCTGTTAACCAATTTTTCATTAAAAATCTTACATTTCAGATTCTGTGTGAGTAAATCTACATTTTTATGTTTACGGGTATGGAATATGGTTGTGTATTTTAAGTTTTACATGCTGTTGCAAGCATGAAACAAGCATAAACTTGACATGGAAGTTTTATTGAGTTGTCATGTACTGACTCAGTTATATGTTCTGCAAATAATTGAATAAAATAAAAATTAATAGTACATATGTCACTTAATACAAGGTTTTATTTGCTTATGAAGTGTGTGTGACTTATTAAAGTTTACATATAACCACAGTACAGCTTAATCCCTGCAGTGCAGAGCCTTATTGACTTACGAAGGGCCCTAGGTAATGCATGCTCTAAATCGGTAATGTAAGTTATACATCTGCTACATACTTTTATTTGTGACTGCCAAAATAACCCTTGCATTTTTGAATAATATTAAACATTTGCTAAACCTATTTCAGTAAAATTTTATCCTCAAGCTTTCATTTAAATATTCAACATAGTAAGAGTGAGACAAAACATATTTTAAGTACAATTTTATACTATCTACTGTGATCACCAACCTGCTTGCCCACTGTGGTGATAATGGGCGAATTCTCCCTAAATTGGGAGAGGCCAATAGCACAGAATTAATATAAGTATTAATTCTGTGCTAAAGGCCTCTGAAATAAAGAATGGAATCTCCTAGGGTCTCCTGCAATATACGTCTCCGTTCCCCGTCCCTGCACCTCTCCCTGTTCGCCCCGTGTGGAGTTAGTTGAGCGGGCAGCTGCGAGCCCCTGCAGCTGCATTGACAAGGTGAGAGCGGGGGAGAGGTACGGGGACGCGTATTGCGCGGGACCGTAGAACTTGTAGGAGATATTGTTCTGTATGCAATCCTTACATTAATTCTGTGCCTTTAGTCCAGCAATAGACTGATGTTTATATGTGTAAAAGAAGAAACTGACTGGCTGACGGACTGATCAATCAACACACAGCCAAAACCGTTGTGTCTAGAAGCATGAAATTAAAAATTCCTTAAATGACAAAAGTGTGAAGTGATTTTCGGGAATTCATACCCTAAAGAATCAAAACAAGGGTTGAAAGTTTGGCAATTTAGATGTTAGAAAAGTTAAAAATCGCACTAACAATGACAACAGCAGGAGAATGTGAGGATTGTCAAAAATTTTAGCACATGGCAAGGCCATGGGATCACTACCAGCTAATAAAGCAGATTTAGCAAATGTTTGGTATTTTTATGAATAATAGAGTAAATATTGTTTACATCTCAAATGAAAAAACAAATTTTGAAGAATATAATGTATTTTTTATTATGAATTCTTTTGGATGAATAGGCTTGCTTCATATGTCTGTTGTTTTTTAATAGGTATTTGATGGGGCAATTGGGCACCGTGATTTAGAGTAACAAAAACCAATTTGGAAGAGCTAGTAGTTGTCGCCATGTGTTGGGTATAATACAGGAGAAATGATTTTATTCTTAATGTAGCACTGGACTTTGGCAACAAAGCTTTGTATGAAACGCAATGCAATTTAAACTATGTTTTGTAAAATACAAGGTATATGGTATTGTGACAATATATAAAGTTGGCATAAAATATATTTGCATTAAGTAATATTTACATGATATTATGTACTTCAATGTATTCATTTCAGGTTCTGTGACTCAACATTTTTTAACTACCCACCCACTTTTTTCTTTAGCCTTTGAGAAGACATCTGGAATATTTATAACAAAACTAATTACAACAATTGCCTCAAACAATGTGCATCATAGTGATCATTTATTAGCCTGGAAGCTCTGTGCATATATTATTTGCTAGTGGTGTGAGTGTAAAATCACATAATGTAGCATATTGCATGATATTACCTTTAAAAAACATGATGTTATGTAATATTACACTCATGATCACGTAAGAAGTTTAGTTAATGCGAAAATTTCTCCTCGCAGCGGCTATAGAGTCTGAAATGCGCCACCAGAAAGCAGCACTGTCCAAACAGCGGGAAGACTACATAAAGAAGGCTGGAATACTGAAAAAAGAGTTGGACACACTGAAGGACCAGCGGAACGAACTGCGTGGAGACACTAAGAGATCACCCAGCCCCGACACAAAGAGATTCCTCAAGGAAAATACGAAGTTACAGGTTTGCCTCCCTATTGAACATGAAGTGACATTTATTAAGACTTGATGATACTTATATTTTTTCTTTTACCACCTCCGCAGCTTGTGCCGCGTCAAATTCTTAGTTGTCTGTTTACTCGCTATTTATTTAAGTGCTTGCATTTACAACTAAGAGCTTGGCCACGAAAATGATGATTATTAGAACCAGCATTTTCGATTTGTTTGAGTAATTTTTCTAATGATCATTATTTTCGAAATTAATCATGTTAGATTGGTGATGTGTTTGACTTGTCCCATAGTTGGAGATCCAAAATAAGCTGAAGACGATCAACAATGTGGTGGACATGCTGAATGGAATCATAGGTGAAGAGGCCCACACCCAGGAGATCCATGAATCCGATGACTCGGAGCATGGAACCAAGGAGCATGGAAACAAGCGGAAGTCCAGGTATGTATTGTTGCTGAATTTTGATGTTTTATTGGTAAACTAGAATATTTAACCAGGAGTCTGGTCTGCTAGACTCTGCATTTAGTGTTCATTTTCTTTATTTGCTTGTTAAAAACTATAAAATATTTATAATGCCTGCAATCCTTCTTGCAATAAACTAGCTTTTGATTAAACATATCGAGATGTTGTGAAATAGTTTCTCGACGATTTGATTGTATTTTCATGGTTTAATCTTCTAGTTTACCCACTTATCAATATAATACAATAATTTAGAATAGGTGAGTATGTAAATATAGTTTGTTACGTAACATTTTATTCAAAACAGGAATGCAAGAGTGGCTTTGTGCAGGCCCTTACCAGCTTTGCTTACAATAATCACAGTGAGTTACGAATCGTCGAGGATGGAGGCTACGCATAACCAAGAGCAGAGAACCCAGTGGAGGAGCCTCCTGCTTTCAACGCTACAGATTATATGACAATATTACGGTATTGAAATACAATTATGTTTATGATTTTGTAAGCTTTTATTCAATTGCTGTATTGAATAGTATTCTCTTTTTTTTTTTTGTCGAGTTTTAATATTTTAATTTAAGGTGATAAACATTTCTTATAAACTGATTCACTTGTATCAATGTCTTGTAATATGAAATTTTTGTATAAAGCATTATTTGTAATTAAATGTTGTTCTTGTAATGTTTGCTGTACATTAGTTACAGATGTATGTACTGATGTTGTTAACGTCTTGTAAAATTAAATGAAAACAAATAAATGATTTGTATATTATTTTCCTTACATTCGTCAGTGTTTAACATTTCACTTCATCAGTTTCATTCTCCATACAGTGAAGAAAATCTTTTGCACGGCTTAGATTGGACTGACTGACGGTTCAACTACCAGTGAGACTTTCGTTGAAAAGTTCACTCGTTGTCATTTTGTGTACGAAATAAGAAAAAGAAATGTGGTGTCGTGGGACACCAGGTAGGAACGAAGTTCAAAAGTTCTTGTGTATACGACTGTCGCGCCTGCGCACGTCTCATTTAACGGTTTTATTTAACGAGGTCATCCTTACGGTTTTACTATCACATTTTTTTCAGTTCGGTCGCGCAGCAAAATCCCTATCTCCTCCAAGCCCGCCGTAAGGAACTTCGTTCCAAAAATCGTGCTCAAAGGAAGAGAAAGGTATTATACACTACTCGCTTGTGTATACGACTGTCGCGCCTGCGCACGTCTCATTTAACGGTTTTATTTAACGAGGTCATCCTTACGGTTTTACTATCACATTTTTTTCAGTTCGGTCGCGCAGCAAAATCCCTATCTCCTCCAAGCCTGCCGTAAGGAACTTCGTTCCAATTATAGACCGGCTACTTCGTTCACAATCTTCCTGCGGGGTACAGACGTTGGCGGAGAGGAGATACTCAAGGTGTCAGCGGGTAGAGGATGGTGTAGCGTTGAAGGGTAACGCGTGCAACCCTTCCCCGCTCCCCGCTGACGCCTTGAGCCCCCTCCCCGCCAACGGCTGTACCCCGCAGGAAGGTCGCGCTCAAAGTAGCCGGACTATAGTGAAACTCCCAGGCTCGCGTAAATTGATAACCAGGATTGAACAGTCGTGTTACCGTTTCGGATGACAACTCGCGATTTTCAGTCACGTCGTGGGAAGAGCTATTTTAGTCGTTTATTTTCGAATGACTTTAAATATTTGTGACATGTTTACTGTGGAAGAATATGAAGGCGCTTGCGGTCGGTTAAGAAACTTATTGTACCTGCAAAACGTAACTAACATAACGATAGCCAATAATCTATACGTATAATCGGTCGGCACACACTTGAAAAACGACTCAGCCCTTTAATGTGATTAAAAAATTACGGTATACCAACGCTAAAAACTAGAAAAAAAAAGTAGTTACCGAAACCAATTATAAAAAAGTTAAATATCTTATTTTTATTTTATTTTTATTTTATTGGATAAGGTACACCAACAGTATTTACATACAACATTCGAGCATGATACACACTTACACACATAATACTTAGGTTCTAATGTAAATACCAATGACAGGTATACACGACATTGACTGAAAGATCAAAATAAGCATATCGAGAGTTTAAATTATCTAAATTTGTGATTTTCAATTATTAAGAAGATTCAGCATCTTATGTTTAAGGACCTTCAAGCTATCGCAAAATATGTCCAAATCCACTGAGCTGCGATTAAAGGTATTATATGTATTACACATACGGTTAACTGGAGCTTGTCTACCCAGATTGGTTCTAATATCTTACAAAAATTGTCCGGTCAGCAGAACACAGATATGACATTTCTTAACGGTAAAGTTGTTCATGTTGAAAGATTGAATCGCCCCGTCAAGTTTGAGTCGTCTGAAGTACACTATAATATTACCTAACAAAATATACTGAAACTATTCGATGGAAGATTGTATCCATGATACATTTTTTCCCACGGAACAGGTTCTGACAAAGTATACTCTAAAAAATCATCGTTATCATAATTTTTCTCGCCATTTCCCTATTTAGGGACGGCTCTGTATGTCAACTGTTTCCACTTCTTTCTGTCATTCAGCCTACTGCCCCTCGTTCCTTCATATCCGTCACTCTAAACAATATTAACTGAACATCTTTCCTCTAGGAACCTGTATAGGAATATGTATGTAAAAATATTTTTTGGCCTTCCATGCAAGTCGACTGAGCTGGTCCGAATTTGTGTGGAAAGCAAAAATATTTTTCAAATCTAAATATAACTCAAAGGTGACTGACTGACTGACATAGTGATCTATCAACGCACAGCCCAAACCACTGGACGGATCGGTCTGAAATTTGGCATGCAGGTAGATGTTATGACGTAGGCATCCGCTAAGAAAGGATTTTGATCAATTCTACCCCCAAGGGGATAAAATAGGGGATGAAAGTTTGGATGAAACTTTGTCAATTTTAAACCGATCGGGCTTAGACTTTGCATGCATAAAGCTACTATGACGTAGGCATCCCCTAAGAAAGGATTTTGATAAATTACACCCCTACGCGAGCGAAGCCGCGGGCAAAAGCTAGTTATGATATATGTGCCGTGAGGAAAGTTGTTCAGAATCATGAACTGAATTCACCATTAAAATAGTTTCAGTATATTTTGTTACACATTATACAACGTGTAACAGAAAAGGGATATCAACCTGAAAGGGAGTAAACATATAATCAACGTGAACAACTTTTACTATGGTAACATCCCTGAAATCGTGAAAAAAATCTGCAGCTCCATACATTTTGGCACGGTAGGTATTTAATTTTGTATGGAAGTGAAGATTTTTTTTACGAATTCAGGAATGGTCCCGTAGTAAAAGTTGTTCACATTAATTAGTATGTTTACTCCCTTTCGGGATAAATACTTCTTCCTTTCCTTTCGGAAAATATAAATGATATTTTTTGGTTTTCCTTACAAACTCGATTAACTTGCATGAGAGGCCAAAAATATCTTAAATTTTTCGATACATTATGTTTCATGGAGAAAGTCGCTCAGTATTAAGGACTGAATCCTACCATAAAATAGATAAGACCCTATTTAAGTAACATTTACACTGTCTCCTTAAAAACATTCACATGTAAAGCAAGACATTCCGCTTGCAGGTCTCCGTCGAGCCACAAGTTCAACTACGTGTATTACGACCCTGAGATGCACTGGTGCAGGGTGTGCAACGAGTTCCCGCCCACTGCTAAGGACTATTTGAACCACTTACATTCGCCGGCGCATCACAAGTTAGTTTACTTTTCTACAAAATAAAAAAAAAACCTCTTGACCACGAGACTTTACATAAGTTATCGTGCTCCCAGCGCGAGGCATAGTGAATCGAAATAAATACCTACAAGAGATAGGGATGTGATGTGGATACTTAGTTATGCTAGGCCTGTGCCACTCCCCGTTTAGGTATCGAAAATATACCTACATTATTACTATGCGTGCGGCGACCACTTCGAAGGGGAAAATTCAGTAACATGAATCGTGTATCTTACCACATAAATTCAAAGCAATATCTATCTTATGTAGTTAGCGCTATGGTTTAATTTAGCTCGCGTCAGAACTCCTCACCTCTATGTTTAGATACTTAGACATCCATTGCAATTTCATTCTTATTACTCTGTGTTAGAAAGTAAGAACGCACCCATATTATTTTTGTTATGTTGTCTAAGTCTGTTTTTTGTATGTTGGCAACTCTATCACCCACTTGTCTAATGTCTATGTACGGATTACTAGCTTGCCGAATATATTATACATTATCATTATCCAGTTTCAAATAGTTTTACTTGATAGCTGCCCCAGTTCCTCCAACACTATGGACAAACAATTCATGTAACTGAATTTTCTCCTCCGGATAGTAATAATGTAGGTATATTTTTGATATCTAAACGGGAGTTGCACGTTCCTGGGAGCAGTTTCTAAACGAGACATACTCGTAGGCATTTGTATGGACATAAAGGTTTGTGTGTGCAGGATGGCGGCGGCGCACATGGAGGCGCCGTGGCACAGCGTGTCGGGCGTCAACGAGGGCTTCCCCAGCCTGCCGCAAGCGCCCAACAAGCGCACGCCCATCAGGGGTGAGCGACATGCTTTTTAAAGGGCTACCTAAATTTTCCGGGGCCCAGTGCTGCCCCCTTTTGAAATAAATAATTTGAAAAGAAACGGAGACATTGTTTTAAATTTTGTTATGACCATGCACTAGATAATCCGTAATAAGGAAGATACATGATTTTTTCGGGGTCCAGTGCTGCCCCCTTTTGAAATAAATATTTGAAAGGAAATGGAGATAACATTTAAAATTTGGTCTTGATAAAACCCTAGATTATCATTCAAACTATTTTATGAACTTCTTTTTATATTTAATGAGAATGTGAAGCTTTTCTACGCACATAAGTCAAAACGTTTTTCGCTAATGTGTGTAGAAAAGCTTCACGTTCTTACTTTAAACTGTAAACAGTATTTCATAAAATAGTTTGAAGGGTTATCTAGGGCTTGGTCAAGTCAATATTTTTTTAAAATGGGGGGGGGGGTGCACTGGACCCCGAAAAATTCATGTTTTAGGAGATACTTGAATTTTTCGGGGTCTAGGTACACTTTGAAGGTGAACGGTAGGCAGTAGTGGAAGCCGCGGAGGAAAGCGACACTATGGATTCGTATGAATTTTAGAACCACGCATTCGCGGCGCCACAGGTGCCACGAATAGCACGCGGCAAGTTTCGCGCTTTCAGTAAACTGAACTGAGCTAATCGAACTGCACGTGCCACGCTACAAATGCCGCGTGGCACGTGCAGCTGCCATCTGCCGCTCATCTTCAAAATGCGGCGGCGATCGCGCGGCCGCCGCATTCAAGTGTTCAGTGATTCCAAATGTAAACTTTATTTACTATAGTTTATTTCACAGCTTTGTGCGTGGCACATCTGTCATCTCTGTACATTTTAGTCAAAAATTCAAAGACTCAAATGTTTATTCAGTAATTCGACCTTTACAGGCACTTTTACACGTCAATAAGTATAATTTACGTTACGTGTAAAGTATATTAAAATACAATTTATTTTTAAAAGAAAAGCTACCGATACCAGCGCTTCGTAACTACCACTGCTGAGAAGAAACGCCAAAAGAAACTCATTTTCACAGTATTGGTCGCCTACTCGCCAGAAGGGCTTTGTCATATTATTATTATTGTCTTTTAATTATTAAATACTTATAATATAATACAATGTTGGCACATTTAACATGTAATGCTTGCGAACAAGTTAACAAACATAAATTGCGTAATAAAAATATCAAGTAGTCAAAAAAAGCGAAGCCGACCTGACCAGTCGCTCCTGGCAGCACCCGTTCACGAGTTGACGCACGGATCAGCCATCGTTAAACTCAACCATATTAGAGGGAATCTAACGACCCGATCAGCGCCGCCACCACCAGATTGGACATTTTAGTGAGCATGAAAAGCCCGATATCGCAGACCTTGTCAAGAGGAAATATTAGTTATATGTTGGTCACCTATTGATCGCAGAGCTTTAACATGTTTTACAGTAAGCTAATTATTGCTACAGAGAACACAGTTCTTATTTTTTATGAGAGGAGTGTCCACGCGTTTTTATCTTTTAAATAATCATTAATAGTATAGTACGCATTATTCAATAACACTTTCTTAACATGTATTTTAAATTTTGACATGGTTAGGTTTAAGACCGTTTCAGGAAGTTTGTTAAATAATGTTATACCTAGACCCAAGAGTGATTTTCTGGTTTTAGCAAGTCGAAATTTAGGCGTATGAAGCTTATTTTTGTCGCGAGTGTTGTAACTGTGAACATCACTATTTTTCTTGTAATTATTTAGTCTTGATTTAACAAAGAGGAGATTGTCGTAAATAAATTGAGATGTCACAGTAAGAATATTTATAGGTTTAAATAACTCTCTTAAGGAATCGCGTGATTTTAGTCCGTAAATCGACCGAAGTGCTCTCTTTTGTAGCACAGAAATAGTATTTATGTTAGCCGCTTTACCCCATAAGAGCAATCCATACGACATTATGCTATGAAAATAACTAAAGTATACTAGTGTAGCAGTTTCAACGTTAGTACAATGTCTGACTCTCTTCACAGCATATGCTGCCGAATTAAGTTTCTTAGCAGTGGCCTCAATATGTTTATCCCATTTTAAGTTGCAGTCTACTGTTATACCTAAAAACTTGGTATTGGGGACTCATTCTAGAACTTGGCCATTAAGACTCAGAATATGTTTATCCCATTTTAAGTTGCAGTCTACTGTTATACCTAAAAACTTGGTATTGGGGACTCATTCTAGAACTTGGCCATTAAGACTCAGAGGTATGTAAGTATTGGGTTTACTCAAGAGTGAAAAATTAACGCACTTAGTCTTTTGAGTGTTTAATGCCAGACTATTAGTCGTAAACCGACTGAGTACTTGTGACATAGTATTGCTTACATCGTCATAGTTTTTTGATTTTCTGTCAACCTTAAAAAGTAAACATGTGTCGTCAGCAAACAATACTACTTCACTCAACTTTTTTGCAAGACAGGGAAGATCATTAATATAAATCTTAAACAAAAATGGACCAATTATTGAGCCCTGTGGCACACCCATGCTCACAGGTGCACTATTTGAGGTTGCTCTGTTGATTTCAACTCTTTGAGTTCTATTATCAAGATAATATGAAATCACAGAGAGTGCAGTATCAGTAACGAGTCAGTGTTTTTATCTCCAATTTTTAATGTGTATGTAAAGTCCCTAGTATTGTTTTTTCCTGTCTCATTATTAATAATTGACCATGTTTAGAACTTTAAATTTAACTTTATTTTTAGAATTTTTAGTTTTATTCGTTAGATGAAGCAGCCAAACACACCTTTTTAAAATCTTTTTTCACCGTATAGTTCGTATAATTTCCTCCTACTTATGTAAATACCTTTTATAGCCCAATCACAAAATTTGAGTTTACACCGTGTTAAAAATATTTTTGTAATGGTCGTTAGGATTTTCAAGAAAATCTAGTTCAGGTAAATTATTTTGTATACTTTCCCGAAAATGCACTCTAAAATAAGTTAATGAACCTAATACTTTCTGTGTCCGAAACTAAAATATCTAATACAATAATATGTTTATTTTGAGAGCTAACTCGTGTTAGGACGTCTTCCATAACGTTTTCAAAAGTGTTGTAACAAGCTGAAGGAGGTCTGTAAGCACAAATAATAATGTATTTATCTAACTCCTCAATGGTACATTCAAGAGACAACCCTACTATGTCTTTTCTTTCTTTGAATTTAATATTATTATTTTAAAAGAATTAAGGAACCTCCATGTTCTATATTTTCTCTATCTCCATGTTCTACTGCAAATTTGTTCGGAAGCACTAATTGATTATCATTTTGGAAAAAGTGTTCCGTGACACAAAAAATATCAACATTGTTATTTTCTAGAAACAGGCAAGTTTCCAGATATTTGCTGGCGAGGCCCTGTATGTTTTGGTGCACAAAATTAATGTTAGAGGACTTCACCATTGTCTTATTATCTAGTTTTTTAAGTTATTAGTACTTGTACTAATGTTGGTCGAGTCTATTGGATACTGCGTTATATTACTTATAACGGGTTTAAAAACATGATATGCTAACAATTTAGCAGACGTCGTCTTAAGCCTAGTACGCAGGTACACTATACCATTGTTTATACAACAATTATTAGTCGATTTTTACCTGACTGCGCCAGAAGGAGGGTTATGTTTTTCGAGAGTATGTATCTATATTTTTTTGGAACGCTCTACAGTCTGAACGGCTCAATGGATTTCAGCTTGAGAGGTGTCGTTAGATTCTAATTTACTGTGAAAGTGACAATGGGTATATAAAAATAAAAAATAAAAACAAAATTCAAATATTTGGCAGGCACGCTCTGCGGCCTGAACGGCTCGATGGATTTTAGCTTGAGAGGTGTCGTTAGATTCGTATTTACTGTGAGATTGACACTGGCTATATAAAGATATTAAAAAAATACAAAAAAAAAAACAGAATAAAATAATGCAGTCCGGCTTTTTGTTTTTGTAATAAAGCCTTGTTAGATATTCGTTTTTCAAACGAATATCCGACTATGGTTATTCTTATATTATATTATATCTTGTCCGCAGGGCTACAATTCTTCGTTCCCTCCACTGCGTGGTACTGCAAACTTTGCGACCAGTTCATCGGAGACCTGCACTGCGCCTCCGCCCATCTGAAGTCCATTGTGCACTCTAAAAACTACCAGGTATGTCTCGCTAATAAGAGGTTAGGATATTGCACGCTTGAAATACCTGATTATCTGAAAATAAAGATGATTCCGTGTTTCGAAAGGCACGTATAAACTGTGGTCCCGAACGCCATCTAGCGTTTGCTTATTAAAACTATCCAAGGATTGGTTCTGGTCTGCCCTTTGGGTTGCGGTGGTCAGACGGCAGCCTCTCTGTGTAAAAACCAATAACCTTGTCAAATCTCTTAGGTTATGTAGCGGACCCCTGGCTCTTAAGCATCACCGCTGAGGGTGCAACCGGGAATACGTGAGGATGATGATGAAGTCTCGCTAATAACTCAGGGTTGTAAATACCAGTCAAAGAAGGCCCTGGAATTAACGTCTTTGACAACGTGGAAACCTTGGGCTCTTGGAGGCAAATGGCAGAGTTCTAAGAAGAAAATCATTGCCTTTAAAGACCTCTTTTTTTTTAACTATTTCATTATTTGTTCGCTCTATGTATTTGTAAGTCCATGCACAAGAACTCCCTAGGGCAGTCATAAAATATTAAACTTGAATTTTATTAAAGCTAACACGAGATAAATTATTTTATTAATTAAAACTGCCAAGAATCATGTAATATACAGTAAAAAGCGGGCTGAGATGCCGTCGGGTCGCCGCTCCTAACACTCGCCCTGAAGTTGATCGTCTAAATCAATCGAAACCTGGTTTCCGACTATACAGGGTGAACCGCAAGCCAAATTTTTTCAGCAAGTTTTGTCAAAAATACTGAACTATCTAAATATATATAACTCAAAGGTGACTGACTGACTGACATAGTGATCTATCAACGCACAGCCCAAACCACTGGACGGATCGGGCTGAAATTTGGCATGCAGGTAGATGTTATGACGCAGGTATCCGCTAAGAAAGGATTTTGATCAATTCTACCCCCAAGGGGATAAAATAGGGGATGAAAGTTAGTATGAAACTTTGCTAATTTTAAATCGATCGGGCTGAGACTTTGCATGCATAAAGCTACTATGACGTAGGCATCCCCTAAGAAAGGATTTTGATCAATTACACCCCTACGCGAGCGAAGCCGCGGGCAAAAGCTAGTTTTCCATAAAAATAATTAACGAAAATGGAAAGCAAAAACTCGACTTCTCCTACAAATCAGCGCTCGGGCAATTAATTTCGTATGGAAGGACGAAATTTTTATCGATTTTAATAACTTTTTTTATGGAAAGTAGTTCAGTATATTGGACTGAACTTGCTCCAGAAAATTGATTGGTGTGTAAAAAGTCACCCTGTATAACGAAGCTTAATTGAACTTTACGTTAAATTAATTTGCAATATTTCAGAATTTCGTAGAACAGAACCCACACTGGGAAACCGACTGGGTATCCGACAGACAGAAAGCTTTCGAAAAATCCCGCGCTTCCAAGAAGGGAGAAGAGAAAGAAAAGCCACAACAGTACACCTCGCACACGATCACGTTCAACAAAGATGGCTTCCACACCAAACACAAGGACAGCCCGCCGCCGGAGGACAAGAAAAAGAAGAAAGATAAGAAAAAGAAAGCCAAGAAGAAGGTCAGCAGTAGCAGTTCTTCAAGTGATTCAAGCAGTTCTGACAGTGACAGCAAGAAGAAAGCCAAAGGTAAGGCCTTTTGACATAGTTGTACATTTATATTTCATTTTAAGATGACTTTCATACAAAACAGAAGGCCAAAAAGGCCAGCGGTAGCAGTTCTTCGAAGCAGTTCTGACAGTGACAGCAAGAAGAAAGCCAAAGGTAAGGCCTTTTGACATAGTTGTACATTTATATTTCATTTTAAGATGACTTTCATACAAAACAGAAGGCCAAAAAGGCCAGCGGTAGCAGTTCTTCGAAGCAGTTCTGACAGTGACAGCAAGAAGAAAGCCAAAGGTAAGGCCTTTTGACATAGTTGTACATTTATATTTCATTTTAAGATGACTTTCATACAAAACAGAAGGCCAAAAAGGCCAGCGGTAGCAGTTCTTCGAAGCAGTTCTGACAGTGACAGCAAGAAGAAAGCCAAAGGTAAGGCCTTTTGACATAGTTGTACATTTATATTTCATTTTAAGATGACTTTCATACAAAACAGAAGGCCAAAAAGGCCAGCGGTAGCAGTTCTTCGAAGCAGTTCTGACAGTGACAGCAAGAAGAAAGCCAAAGGTAAGGCCTTTTGACATAGTTGTACATTTATATTTCATTTTAAGATGACTTTCATACAAAACAGAAGGCCAAAAAGGCCAGCGGTAGCAGTTCTTCGAAGCAGTTCTGACAGTGACAGCAAGAAGAAAGCCAAAGGTAAGGCCTTTTGACATAGTTGTACATTTATATTTCATTTTAAGATGACTTTCATACAAAACAGAAGGCCAAAAAGGCCAGCGGTAGCAGTTCTTCGAAGCAGTTCTGACAGTGACAGCAAGAAGAAAGCCAAAGGTAAGGCCTTTTGACATAGTTGTACATTTATATTTCATTTTAAGATGACTTTCATACAAAACAGAAGGCCAAAAAGGCCAGCGGTAGCAGTTCTTCGAAGCAGTTCTGACAGTGACAGCAAGAAGAAAGCCAAAGGTAAGGCCTTTTGACATAGTTGTACATTTATATTTCATTTTAAGATGACTTTCATACAAAACAGAAGGCCAAAAAGGCCAGCGGTAGCAGTTCTTCGAAGCAGTTCGGATAGTGACAGGAAGAAGAAAGTCAAAGGTAAGGCCTTATCTTAAACATTCGTCTTTTGGTTTAAGATGGCTTCCATAACGAACACAAGGACAGTCCGCCAGCCGAGGACAAGGAGAAGAAGAAGAAAGCCAAGAGGAAGGCCAGCAGTGGCAGTTCTTTCAGTGATTCGAGCAGTTCTGACAGTGACAGCAAGAAGTAAGCCAAAGGTAAAGCCTTTTTTGACATAGACATACATTCATTTGTTTTATCGCGTTCATTTGTATTATTGTGTGTGTATCGCGAATAAGGTATTCATAAATTTAAAATTTTGATGACCTTATTCTCGATACACACACACATAAACAATAAAAAAACATGTCTAAAATATCTAACATATAATATATTAAAAAGTTTATGAAACACTTTTCTTCAAATGATTCACATTTTTTAATAATCTTTAAAAATGTTTGATTGTGCGAGCGAGACAGCCAACCAAAGGTGAAAAGGCTCTTAACAGGATTATACTTGTTTATTACAGCTAAGAAAGCCAAAGGGAAAGGGTTGTCGGAGTTCATGTCGGCGATACAGCTGGAGATACTGAACGATAACGACCGGAAACTGCTCGACAACATCAAAAACAGGTTTGAATTTTAAACACGTTATACACAAAAAAGAAGGAAATTCCATGCTAAAGTGTGCAGCCGCCAAGCCAATACATACATTTAAATATAGGGACAAATAACACTAATTGAGCTAGCCCCAAAGTAAGTTCCAGACTTGTGTTATGGGATACTAACTCAACGGTACTATATTTCATAACAAATACATATATAGATAAACATCCAAGACCCAGGACAATTTGAAAGAGGCCATTTTCCAACTCGCTCTGATCGGGAATCGAACCCGGGACCTTTATTTTTCGTTAAACTTACCCTTCTCTTTTTAACCGATTGCGTCAGGAAGAGTTTCATTTTGGAGTGTACGAGTGTTTTCTTTTTAATCGATTGCACCGAAAAATTTGGTCGCCATTTTGATTTTTTATTTACTGGACCGATTGCCTTCAAAATCGATATCTGGACGGCCCTGTAGACTCTTATAAAGAATCTAAGCTCGAAATTTTAAAAAAATGGCTAATTTTGCCCTTCTGAGACTAATAAAAATCCTGAATAACCTACATGTATTGTAAGATAATAAAAATATTTTAAACAATATTAACTTCTCATTTATTCAATTAAAAAAAAATTGTTTTCTTATCGGTCACCACGCTCAAAAAGTGTAACTTGAATTATTATCAAAGAAAACACTTTAATTAATATCAAAGAAAAAAAAAATGCTGCATAAATAAAAAATAAATAAATTATTATATTGCATAACTTGATAAAAATTGTTATGCAATAGCTTTACCGCGGCAGTCCCCGAGTGCCGCACTTTTTTTTTGTTGTCTCTTATCTGTCTGTACTCGTATCCTATGTGTACGCTAATCTCCAAAATTACTAAATGGATTTTTTCGCGTTTAATAAAAATTGTCTGGAGCCACATTTAAGCTTGGTTTCATTCAAATCTGATGTTAGTGAAAAAAAATACCATCATCTTTAAATTTCACGCGAATTTTATACCCTTTCTCCGCGAAGGTCGGATTTATCCGACAAACATTTTCGTGCCCACGCCGCGAGCGTCGGATATTTCCGACACAAAAATGCTCGTATTGCACATAACTTAAGTATCGACATCCCTTTTTAGTTGTAGGTATTTATTTTAGATTTACGCTGGGTGCACGGCAACTGGTATAAAGTCTCGCGGTGAAAGGATTAAAATATGTAATTTATTAAACGACACCTCTTTGTTATTGTTTTAGAATGAAAAGTGAGAAAGAAAAAAAGGAAGAAAAGCGCCGTTCCAGTGAGCGGGCTTCGTCAGTGTCGGCTCGGAAACTCCGGTGAGTTGCGTATTACTCGACCACGATAGCACGGCGCATTGTCAATGTCAAATGGCCATTTTCAACCAAGGGCTTGACACGCTTTAATAGAGCAAGACAGTCTTATTGCGATTTCTAAGAAGAAAAAGATGAGAGTGCCGTGTTTTGTCTCTATCACCGACCGAACATTTTTTCATGGTCGGGTTATAGGCACACTTCAAATTGCATATACTTAAAGTGTGCCTATAACCCGACCATGAAAAAAATATACGTAATATCATTAATATGTCTTTCTCATACACTCGGACGCTCGGTGACAAATCTACATTACTTGTATATACTAGTGAAAGGGTTAGTCCCTTTCACATCTTTCAATATTTGACTTTGCAAGAGCGAGACAAAACATATTTTAACTAAAACGGGTTTAGCAACCGTTTATATATTTTTATGAAAAAGGGGGTTAGAATATACAAGTATAGATTGCCACTACTTGTATTTTGTGGTTGTCTGAATAAATAAAATTTTACAACCCAACGTCATTTACTTACTATCATTGTGTAATCTGTTCAATGTTCGTTGTCTTCCGAAAGAACTACGAGAATAATATCTATTAATATGTATCATATAACAGAAGACAACAAGTCAATCAGTGAAATTGTTCGTACAATCAATTTAACGGTAAGTAAATTTTTACTAAGTATTACATCGTAACAATACACCTGTCTTTTTTTTTAACTTATTTTTTTTGTTTATGATTGCAGTTTATTTCTAAGTTCTTTAGAAAACGTTCACTATATTGTCGCGAACGAGATAGCAGAATGTTCGCGAGCAAGAAACGCGTAGAAATACGTCAGTATAATGCAAGCGAAACTAGGCCTTATGTCCTAATGGCATAAAGTCCAGGGTTGTTTGGCAAGTTCCATTCACACACACACATACCGACGCCTCGATGTTTCGGCGACATCGAAATACATTCGTCAAGTGTGGGGAATATTGGAGAAAAATGTAGACCTTTATATCGACGCATATAAAAAGGCGAACGAGTGCGAACCACGGCAGTTCATTTCGAGCTTCAAAAGCGATCACTTCGAAGAAAACGAAGCGAAGGAAGTCTACTCAAGTGCGACAAGTGGAAGTACCTGCGACAACCTCAGCGAGATACCTGGACCTCAGCTGCTACGTGACTTGGACTTAGACATCAGGAAGACCATGTTCACGTGTCAAATAGGGTTCCGTAGTGAATAAATACCCTCATACGAAGTTTGGCGTTTTTTCTCCAAATCTCGAACCCCAGTTTCGTAACAATATATAATATATATATATATATATTCGGTTTGCAAAATTTTTCAAAGTAGCTAACGTTTGGCTTATTTGTTTACAGAAAAAGACTAAAATTGTGGATAAAACAGTACCGCAAAACTGGAGACAAAAGATGCGGTCAGGTTTCGAACCTGTAATTTACTAAGAGAGATCTGATGATGATGCTGAGTGCATGCATTCCACTGAGTTGGATTCGTCGGTCGTAAGGTCGAGAATGAAATTTAAAAGAGCTTGTGATCTTCACATGCAGCACTATGTGTGGAAGTGTTTCATAATGTTGAACGGTATGAAAAGCAGTCTACAAAAGTTATTGACTCTGCCAGTAGAATCAACAGTATCTCAGAATATATTTTTACACATTTTTTTAATGAAACAGTTACGTGACTACAGTTGTATTACTGTGTATTTAAGGTCTAGCCCTAATGATATAAAATGTTTATTTCATTTTGTTTACCTTGTGATTTTTTTGTTAAAATGTTTGAAAGTAGGTGCCCAAGTGATGTTATTGCATTTTAGATGGAAAAATAACGTTTCTTTCAAAATAAATTATATGCTAATTCACAGTGCGCTTACATTAATAAAAACTCCACACTGTTTATTATTAACTATGTAACTTGTTTACTTAATTATGCATATATAAAGCTACAAAATCATTCATCATCATCGTTGGTAATAAGGGTGTTTTACTATTATTTACTGAAACAACACAGTTGCATACAACTAAACGCAGTCATTATTCTAAATGTTGAGGTTATTTTTTTCACATCAACACGTCGAAGATGTTTATTATATTTTTATCAACACTAACCAGTGTGGAGTAAAACAACAAATAAAGTAAAATAATTCATTTTTTAAACAAATAGATTTCTAGTTATTAACATAAGTGGTATTTTCATGATATATTGAATATATTTTTATTGATATAAAATAAATATATACTGATAACGGTCTTTATATATTTACTTACGATGTAAGTTTTATTCTGAATATAAATTAAGTATAAAAATAAAATAGTTAAAACATATCTAAATGTTTTTATTTATATTCTCAACAAGCTATTGTAACTATATTCTTACCCCCTTATTCATAAAAAATACAAACGTTTACTAAACCTGTTTTTAGTTTAAAATGTTTTGTCTCGTTCTTTCAATGTCAAATATTCAAAAGAGGGAAAGGGACAAAACATGTTTTAACTAAAATAGGTTTAGCAAACGGTTCCGTATTTTCATGAATATGAGGGTTAAACTTTAACTATATATTTAAATTAATATATAAGTTCCATTGTTAATTCGTCTTAACGATTTTAATGTATTTACTTTTAATTTAAGTTTTATTCTGAATATAAATAAATAAGTATAAATAATAAAAAAGTTAAAAATAACTTAATGCTTTTTATTTATATTCTCAACAAGTTATTCTTACTTTTAATAGTAACAAAGCACATACCCACGACTGAAAATAAAATATAGATAATGATAGAAAATGTGAGATCTGAACTGGGGCCCTTATTAAACCTCTATGCTGATAACAGGCATCCTTATCCGCCACGCCATGTCTATTATAACTGACTATGATAAAATTCTCAAGTTCAGTTGCGCGTTCAAAATCACGAAAGTGCCTTGCTTGCTTGAGTTACACGTGTGGTTTAAAGTTACCAAATTATACGCCATCTATTGGCGCCTAGCGCAAATGCCTGGTTGCTTAGAGCCGCAAGATACAGAATGCTCTGTCTGCCCGTTAGGAATAAAGACGTGATCTTGTTCTTCTTATCGTGTCAATAGCAATAATTGTTATCTGAATTTTATTGGCGCAGAATTTCGCCACATCTATAGCCCTTTGGTAGGCCTCTATTAGAATTTCTCTAGAACAAGATGTAGTGGACGTAGGGCATGGCAGATGTTCCATGGACTGGATGTTTCCACAGGTACATCGGTCGTCGTCAGAGTACTTTCACTTCTTTAGCTTCTGACATTTTTCGACGCCCACCCGGAGTCTATTTCGTGATTTCCAAGGGCGCCCGGGTGGCTGTGACCTGAAAGCTTTTCAATTATAGGAAAGTTGCATATGTGTGTGATGACTTATGGTTCTGAAACGTAGTCCCTTACTATGGGATCTCATAAGAAGGCTCAAGGTCGCTCAACGCGCTATAGACAGGGCTATGCTCGGTTTTCCCTACGTGATCGAATCAGAAATGAGGCAATTCATAGGAGATCAAAAGTTACTGATATAGCTCAGCGGATTGGTTCGTTGAAGTGTCAGTGGGCGAGACACATAGCGCGACGAACCGATGGCCGATGGGGCAAAAAGGTTCTCGAATGGCAAACACGTACTGGCAAGCGAAGCGTAGGACACCCACCCACAAGATGGTCTGACGACCTGACTAAAGTCGCTGGAATGCGCTGGATGCAGGCCGCTCTAGATCGGTCATTTTGGAAATCCTTGAGAGAGGCCTTTGTCCTGCAGTGGACGTTATGCGGCTGAAATGATGTAAATTTGTACAGGCTTTCTAACATTAGGAGTTTTATTACAGTATAGCAATCAACAGATCGCCCGAGGCGCGGCGGTCTCGGTCGCCTCGGCGAGACGACCGCCGGTCCTCCCGAGACAGGGACCAGCGTGAAAGCCGAGGCCGGGAGAGCCGCAGCCGCGACGAGCGACGTCACGAGCGCTCGCCCAGCAAGGACCCTAAGAAGCCGGAGATCAAGAAGATGCCTTTCATTGGTGAGTGTTGGGACTGCCTCTTAAAGCGGAACTAATCGTTACTTTATCCATACAAGTTTCGTTGGGGATTTCCTTCACTGTTTGACATTGTACATCCAAAGTTTAACATGATAACATTTTATCTCATTATAAATTTGTACGGATACAGAATAGTAAAATGAGAAGCCGTTAAAAAGTTATGAGTTATGTTAAAGATTCGTATTTTTCCTTTTTTGCTTATTTTTACGCAAGATTCTGCGTAAATAAATAATAAAAGAAGTGTAAAATCTCCAAAACAAAATCAGCACCGACGACACATCTTAATTATCGAAGATATTAATAAACTTTATTTGTAATTGATTAATGCTGTAGATTTTGCATAAAACGCCTTTTTCCAAACGACTTTTCGCATGTTTTTACGCGCTCGGTTTACTATAAATTATCTTGCATTTCACCTCACTGCTTCGCCTGAACACTATGTTAGGTGAGACAACATGCTTTTTGGCCGCGCCCACCTGTGAGTTGGAGCCTGCGACTAGTTCAACCTTAACTTGTAAATACATAACAAGTTAATATTTTTTTTTTTTCAAAAATTAAGTCTATGAAATATGCCTTCATATTTAGAAAGGCGAACTGACTGACTGCCTCCGTGGTCAAGGCGTTCGCCTTGTGACCCGGAGGTCATGGGTTCGATTCCCACTGGGAAGCATACTTTGTGAAAAGTTGTTTCCAGTCTGGATAGGATATTGCAGGCTTGAATCACCTGATTATCCGAAAAGAAAGATGATTCCGTGTTTCGGAAGGCACGTAAAACTGTGGGTCCCGAACGCCACCTAGCGTTTGATCATTAAACTATCCAAGGATTGGTTCCTGGTTTGCCCTTTGGGTTGTGGAGGTCAGACGGCAGTCGCTCTGTGTAAAAACCAGCAACCTCGTCAAATCTCCTTGGTAAGATAGCGGACCCCGGGCTCTGAAGCGTTACTGCTGAGGAAGCAACCGGGAATGATGATTGATGATGATGATGATTTAAAAAGGCGAACGTCGAGTGGCGAAGTGAGAAAATAATATGTCATCTAAGTAAACGATTCGCTACTTTCCAACAACTTAAATGAGATACTTTTATCTAAACGTCAGAACAAACATTGTCTGTGGGATTTGTGTGAAATACGGGAAATGACGTCATACTTTCTTGGAGTCAAATAGCTTAATATCAGTTTGTCTGCAATAATAAATCTAAAACTCTGTAAAAATGAATATGGTCAATGACAAGTGACATTATTTTCTTAACTATACCAAATCATTTTCATTTACCCAGAAAAAAAATCAATTGTTGCGTATTTAACTTTTGTATGACTGCAACTGGCGTGGAAGTCGTCGGTTGTATGATTTAGAAAATTATTACCAAACTATTCGGTTTACTAGTGTGAGAAGTTAATTTTTTACAACTGGAAATTTTTTAAAATTGGGAAAATTTTGAACAACCTTTGAACGGCTGAACCGAACTGCTAAGAAGCACTGCAAGGGAACTTGCTTTCACGTAAAAAGCAGTACCAATATCGGTCCATCCGTTCGAAAGCTACGATGACAAAGACAGCAAAACCGACCGACAGAGACTTATAATACCCCTCTTTTTTCATCGTTAGTTAAATAAATGGAGGACAATAGTAAATCACTCTTGTCTCTGCCTAGATTGAAGCTTGACAAAAACAATGTTTTTTTGCAGGTAAAATGCCAGTCTACAAGAATTTGGTAAAGAACGCGAAGACCGAAGATCAGAAGAAAGAAGAACAGAAGAAGAAGGACGAAGAGGAAGCCACCAAGAAGAGGCGAGAAGAGATGGACGCCGAGATACAGAAGAAGGTACGAATTCAAGTATTGAAATAAATATATAATATTGAGTCAAATAACATTGGTTGAGCTAGCCCCAAAGTAAGTTCGAGACTTATGTTATGGGATACTAACTCAACGATACTATATTTTATAAAAAAATATCATAGATAAACATCCAAGATAATTAAAGAAAGACCATTTTCCAACTTGCCCTGACCGGAGATCGAACCCGGGACCTCTGGGTGGCGGACTAGCACGGTGACCACTATGCCACGGAGGTCGTCAAAATATCCTTACTTTCATAACCTTTCAAAAGTAACTTTGTCTGTCAATTCTTTACGCTTCAACCACTGAACCGATTTAGATGAAATTCGGCATGGATATAGTTCAAGACCCGGGTAAGGGCATAGAATAGTTTTTATCCAGGTATGAGGTTCCCGTGGGATTGTCAAAAATTTTTACCACGCGGGCAACGCTTTTTGTTTATAAAGTATCATTGCTTTCCTTAAAAACTCGGATCCTGTGTATAGAAGGCAAAAATATTTTTTATATTTAAATATGTGTTCCTTGGGTAAACTTGTTCGGTATCATGGACTGATTTCCACCTTTTCAATAGTTTCAGTGTATTTTGTAAGGAATTATTTAATGAGGGTCATTTCGAGGTCGACAGATTAACTCAAAATCATTTTTCATCAATATAATTTTAAAATAATGAAATCAGTACATCCGTTGTGATTTTATAACATATTTTATTTAGAGCCAATATTTATGTCTGGGCTCGATGTTAGGTCGCGCCGCGTGACGTCACACCGAGTAGACCGCCCGCTCAGCTTGAAGCTGCGCTGTGCCGCCGTGTACTAAAGTCGTATTTTTAATTAGACGAAGCCAACTGACAGTAGCTAATGTCACTTTGTAAAATAATGTTGCCATATTTAAAGTAATAGTGATGCGTTCAGTTCTCGTTCAATCAGATGAATGAACAGATGTAATAAGCGATGTTTTTTATTTTCATTACCTACCTATAATTGTTATATTTTTTACATCTATAGTTTCAACTGCATGATGTGTTGAAAATAGGACAGTCTTACAAGTTCCTCGCAATGTTTTCCTTAATTTTTAAAACTCTCGGTATTCAGTATAGGTAGATACTATAGGAACATAGTCGTCGAAAACTCGATGGTATGTATAAAGCACGACTAAAATTCGAACCCCGTACCCGATATCGGCAGTTCGGCACACTAACTATTCACTAGACAATCGAGGCAATTTTATTTATTCAGAAGTTTTTTTCAATCATTCACTTTATCACAACACTATTTTTATTTCATCAAAAACTGACAACACAGTGAACGTCAGTTGACTTCGTCTAATTAAAAATACGACTTTAGGTGCAAGCGGCCGGGTGACGTCACAGCGACCGCGCCGGCCACGAGCTAGTCATTCGGTCATAACTTCGCCAATATTTATTGTAGAACATTTTTTTTTAAACAGGCGTGACTATGTGTATGTATGTATAAATCGGCATGCTCAACAGAATTCGTTACAGATTCTCATTGTTCATGTCCAGGTGGCGGAGTTCAAAGACAAGATCGCCAGGGCGCAGCGCGAGCGGCAGCAGCAGCTGGAGATGCCGCCGCCGGCGCTGGCGCTGCCCACCACGCTGGGGTCCGCGCAGCCCGCGCCCAGCATCCCGCAGCCGGCGCTCCTGCCCACCCCCCTCCCCCCGCTGTAAGTATGCTCCCCCCGCTGCCCACCACGCTGGGGTCCGCGCAGCCCGCGCCCAGCATCCCGCAGCCGGCGCTCCTGCCCACCCCCCTCCCCCCGCTGTAAGTATGCTCCCCCCGCTGCCCACCACGCTGGGGTCCGCGCAGCCCGCGCCCAGCATCCCGCAGCCGGCGCTCCTGCCCACCCCCCTCCCCCCGCTGTAAGTATGCTCCCCCCGCTGCCCACCACGCTGGGGTCCGCGCAGCCCGCGCCCAGCATCCCGCAGCCGGCGCTCCTGCCCACCCCCCTCCCCCCGCTGTAAGTATGCTCCCCCCGCTGCCCACCACGCTGGGGTCCGCGCAGCCCGCGCCCAGCATCCCGCAGCCGGCGCTCCTGCCCACCCCCCTCCCCCCGCTGTAAGTATGCTCCCCCCGCTGCCCACCACGCTGGGGTCCGCGCAGCCCGCGCCCAGCATCCCGCAGCCGGCGCTCCTGCCCACCCCCCTCCCCCCGCTGTAAGTATGCTCCCCCCGCTGCCCACCACGCTGGGGTCCGCGCAGCCCGCGCCCAGCATCCCGCAGCCGGCGCTCCTGCCCACCCCCCTCCCCCCGCTGTAAGTATGCTCCCCCCGCTGCCCACCACGCTGGGGTCCGCGCAGCCCGCGCCCAGCATCCCGCAGCCGGCGCTCCTGCCCACCCCCCTCCCCCCGCTGTAAGTATGCTCCCCCCGCTGCCCACCACGCTGGGGTCCGCGCAGCCCGCGCCCAGCATCCCGCAGCCGGCGCTGCTGCCCACCCCCCTCCCCCCGCTGTAAGTATGCTCCCCCCGCTGCCCACCCCCCTCCCCCCGCTGTAAGTATGCTCCCCCCGCTGCCCACCACGCTGGGGTCCGCGCAGCCCGCGCCCAGCATCCCGCAGCCGGCGCTGCTGCCCACCCCCCTCCCCCCGCTGTAAGTATGCTCCCCCCGCTGCCCACCACGCTGGGGTCCGCGCAGCCCGCGCCCAGCATCCCGCAGCCGGCGCTCCTGCCCACCCCCCTCCCCCCGCTGTAAGTATGCTGCCCACCACGCTGAGCAAACTAGTTACATTACGCCAACATTCAAACAATAAATGTAATAACTTAATTAGACAGCGCGCAAACTAGACGAACAGTTGTTTGTTTAATTTTGTTAGTACATACTTATACGAAAAATTATGTCCTATATATTTTATTTATCTTACTTCATCTTAAGAAGAAATAGCCGGAACTGTTTAAACAATTTCAGCTAGTTTAGTTTTACAACCACCTTCCGGACATCAACCCCCTATAGGAATGCATTTGTACTTTCAATACAACGAGCCGCCGCCCGGCGTCATATATACCTTTCCATAACGTAATCTAATTTGTCACATTATCAATTATGTAAATTTATAATGAATGTAACTTTGTTTCAGGGCTCCTACTCCCCAGCCGAGCCTCCCCAAGGACCTTCAAGAGGCGCTCGACATCATCTTCCCCAGCGACGTAAAGCCCGACCTCAACAAGGTCAGCCAAGACATCCTCGCAGCGATGCCCAGCATCCCACCAGGATTCCCACTCGGGATGACCCCATTCCCGTCTCTCCCGCTGATGCAGCCGCAAATACCTGGCATGTTCGGGTTCGACTTAAACCCCCCATTGTTCCCCACGAGACCACAGCTATACGACACTCACGTACCACTAGTGCCCAGCCCGAAGCCGAGACCTCAGAAGAATAATAGAAACAACAAACAGAATCATCAGAAACCCGCTGTGAACAGAAACTCAACAGAACAGAAAGTGACGGCTAAAGTTGCAGAGAAAACTGCTGAAGCGGTGACGAATGAAAAGAAAAGAGAGGAAATGGATGACTTGGCTATGTTGGGGATAGATGCGTCTGACGTCGGGGCCGGCATGTAGAGGGATTCATCAGTGGCGAAGATACCAGACACAGAATAGTAGTACTGAACTACAGAAGGACCAATCTTGGATCGGAAATTTGCTAAAAGAAAACCAATAGGGATTTCGAATGGGTAAACAATATTTTATTTTATTAAGTCCGTCAAACTAGATTATCCTAAAATAAGGGACCCATTTTTTTTTCGTTTAGCGAAGTAGAGTATATTTCTAGCATGCGTGATTATCTACAATAGGAATGTGGATGAGAAAAAATAATATTATTTTATTTAGTCCGTTAACTTGATTATCCAAAAATAAAGGACCCATAAGTTTTTCGGTTAGCAAAGTAGTAAAAATTTACAAAGATACAACGCCTCGAAGTTTCGAAGTGCGGGTGATTTAAGTCACCTTTGGTTAGAAATCGTGACGTCACGCGAAATTTAAATGCGCTGTATCTTTGTCATTGTCAGAAAAAAGAAAAAAAAAGTAAAACATATTTCTCAAAAATCTATGTAAAGACCCACAAATATATTTTTAGTCCTCACCCCTATTACAGGGTATTAAAGACCCATTTGGTTTGTCACGCCAAGCAAATGACTTTTGACTTATTACCCTAGCCACAGAATAAGTACTCACGTACAGAAGTCTCACTAAGCAAATGAATTCAAAGAAATATCTACTCAGTGTGGTTAGTGATATGGTTTAATTATGCTCGCGTCAGAACTCGACACCTTTTCGTTTAGATACCTAGAAATCCATTGCAAGCCGATTTCAGTGGTCGCCGCGCGTAGTAATAATTTACCTAGGATGAGATAGAGGGACGAGTTGTCCGCTTTTGACAAAGAATGGAGTGAAAAATTAAAGGATTGAAGTAATTAGAAACAAAGAGGGGAGCCTTTTGCCCAACCATAGGACCTAAATGGCTAAAAAACAACTAACAGGTCGTGAATCGCGAGGTCTCAGCTTAGTCTCTAACTGTAATAAATATCAATGATTAAATGATGAGTTTGACGTTGCATGGATTTATTTTTAATTGAAACTTGAATGAATGATTTTTGGCTACTACTCTTACCATCGACAACCGTTTCACCGCAAACGTCGTTTCGTGACTTTGACATTCGTGCCCATTTCGTAAGCGTCGGATATTTCCGACAAAGAACCCACTGTTCATATTACACATGACTTAGGTATCCACATCTCCTTTTGGTTGTAGGTATTTATATTCGATTCACTATGCCTCGCGCTGGGCGAAGGACAACTGATATAAAGTCTCGCGGTGAAACGGTTCAAGCGGACTGCGTAATAATGTAATATAATTATAAATTCTTTATTTCAGATGTCAATCCATATGTTTTTGTTATTCTATGTTATTTTACAATTGATTAGTATTAAATTACATTTTTATTCAACAGCACCGATACTTACGAGTATCCTCATCATGTGGTAAGAGATCTATAGCTAGGTACAGTTAAGTACCAAGATACCTGACCAGGCACTCCACTTATATCTTCGATTTTCTCTTAAACTAAAAAAATTGGTTGCCTGTAAAGTCGGTATACGGGCGAAAGTTTTACGTGACAACGACTTTGAATGCCCGAGTGGAAGGGACGCGTGCCTCTCACTCGCTCTCATTGTGAGCGCATAACGTGAGCGGAGCGTAACGCAGTTTCTTGAAGTGTCACCCGGCAAACCAATTTATAAGACGTTGTCACGTCAAAATAATATTAACATAAAAAATTTTATTCAGAAAGACTTAATTAAATTCTGTCTGAATAAAAATTTTCATGTTAAGAGTCGTTACCCTGGACAGAATCAGACCTTTCCAGTATCAGACCAGAAACGATATGTTGGATATGGGCAAAATTATGTAATTTTAAAGAAATTGCAATTATCTAGGGTTGTAATTGGTTTACGGCAGTAAAATTATGAACTTAAAAGAAAATATAGTGTATTATTTAATATTTGACCATCAATATGGAAAACTTCTACAGCCTTATAATTTCTTTCCAGTTCACAATTTTACAGTCGGAAACCAATTATAACCCTAGATAATTGCAATTTCTTTAAAATTACAATTTTTACCGAAATCTGACTTGTCGTTTTAAAATAAAACGTAGACTACGTTTGTATGGAAAAGTCTAAGGTAAGGGGATTCTTAATATTATTTTTAGTTTAAGAGAAAATTCAAGATATAAGTAGAAGGCCTGGTCAGGTATCTTGGTACTTGACTGTAAGTACATCTCCGCCACTAACAATTAAAATTGTGGTATTAATGTTCTTTCCTTTATAAAAATCTCTTTGTTACTAAATCTAACTGGACTTTCACTCAATTAGCAAGAAAATGTTTCTTTTATGTTGGTTTTTTATGTGGAATTCAAATGTTGAACCACTTTTTCTTATGTCAAATAAGAAAAAGTGTCCATTGGTAATATGTGAACGACCTTTTTGACTCTGTAAGGTATGAGCATCTAAAATAATCTTGTCGCATTGACATAACTTTCTTTCTTGAGTCAAATATCATTACTAACTGATATAAATGTGATAAAAATACAGGCGTTCGTTAGTTATGAATGACTTATAATAATGTTCTCTTAATAATTACAAAAAAACGTCCGTTTAATAAAGGATGAATAAGGGTTTTGGTGAGTATAAGAAGTTGATATCAATAGGTCAATAAATTAAGTTTTTTAATCCCTACAAAAATTACATCAGTGCGATAAGATAAAGGGGTCTAAATATAAACAATGAATAAGTAAGCTACTTGAACTATGTTATGGACAGGTAATATGACAATGTAATGGGAGGTTTCATGGTAGTTCCGCATGCAGCCACAGATGGCGCTGTTTAAAACGCAAGTGTCTATTTTCAGCCATGAAGTAAAGAAATGAAAGTTCCAATTATGACACCGTTTCTTTTAGAGTTCAAAATTATTATGTTAAGACAGATTCTATGCAAGGAATATATTGACACTTTAGTTTCAACGCCATCTGTTAACAATTGTACCGTAAAACTCCGCATTATGCCAAAACTCGTGGTGAGTTTATTGTGTATATTTTTTTAATTGGTAATAAATATCATACTTATACCAAGGTTGACGTTTTTATTGCCCAATCGTCCTTTTGCCTTTATGACTAGAAGTATTCCATATCAAATCCCTTATAAACATAATTATTTATCTTCCTTGTCACTAGATGGCGCTATATCTATTTATTGAAACGTTAGTCTTTAAGTACTGTTATTTAAATAAAGTAGTACTTTAATTAATTAAATAATGACTTATACGAGATGCAATAAACATTTTTAAAGCAATAACACTTTCTTTGTAACATTTTTGCTAGTCGCGTGTGCTGCCATCTCTGTGTGCCTATCGGCAACTCCAGTTTTGCCTGCTTTCGGGTCCTCCAATCGTTTCAAGTATCTGTTACGTTAGTAATTATTATAATCTTTGTCGCTGTGTAGCATGCCCATTTATGCTTCCAATTCGCGTCATGGCTTTTCTGCACCCTTTCACCGCGAAAGTCGGATTTATCCGACAAACATTGTCGTGCCCATTCCGCGAGCGTCGGATATTTCCGACAAAAGAAATGCTCGTATTGCACATAACTTAAGTATTCACATCCCTTTTTGGTTCTAGGTATTTATTTTAGATTCACTACCCTTCGCGCTGGGGGCACGTCAACATGGCAGTTTTGCATGATGGCACGACACGCAATTCGCGATGTAGTCGTTCTGTTATTGCTATAAGGCGTCATGTGCGTTTTGATAAAAGTTACGTTTAACGTGAGTAATTATATTATCTTTGATAATATCTAGGACACAAGATTCGCGTCTCCTGGCGCAGTCTGTTTAAAATGAAGCCTCAAATCTATTCTCGCCTAGTTCGTCCATTAGTGAATGTAGTACTATAACTCTGTGCAAAAAAAGATCTTGTTGCGACTGAAATAAAATTAATATAATACTAAATTTGATAATAAATACTCAAGTATTAATATTTCTGTAAATTATTCAATTTGCTTAGACATAAAATTGTAACCTGTCCAAAATCACGTTTCTTGCTGACTTAGTTTTTGCCAATCACTAGAGGAAGCTCAATTTAATTTACTAAGAAAATACGTTTTGGAGCTGACCAAAACTTGTTTAATTAGCTGATCGTTTAATGATAGCCATACAATAATATGATTGTGATGACAAAAAAAAAACACCGTTTCGCTGATAAACTTGGCACGTACCTAAACGTCATCAGAATCAAGACGTCATCCGTATCGACTTGGAAAACAAAAAAAAAACTGGTCCCTGCTGGTTCAATGTTTACATGAATTTCGTTATCTGTTGTATGTGTTATAGCTTCGTTACACTGCGCACGAGTGTATTTGACGCGTCAACGGTATTAAGGCTTATTCTGAATACATTGCTTGTCTCACTCTTTGCGATGTTTTCGGTGACAGTGACAAGCGCGCAGTGGATACGTTAATGGCAATCTGCCATCACGCCAACTGACCACTTACCCACGTGTTGCCAATATTGGTAATAAGTTGATCTATTACGTGTACAGTCGACCTTACTCGTACATTATCGAATTATGAACAAAACGATAAGGTTATTAAGTATGTGTTCGACTGTACCTACAGAAAATGTATATTAAAGCAATTGTAGTCTATACATTTGATATTACGGAAGAGCATTTTTAGCCGACTGCCCCAAGAAAAGCGTAATGTTTTCAGGGTATATAATGTTAAGTGAGTTTGTTGCGCCATAACTTCGAAATGCCTGAACAGATTTTGATGTATCGTTGGAATACTTGGAATTCTTAAATATTATACCAATTCTTCACAGTGACATTGACAATTTTTGTTTTTTGGAAGCGTCATTTTTTTTCGCTATACATAACTACATGTTTATATAGTGTATACATAACTACAAGACGGATAACATGTAGTTATGTATAGCGAAAAACCGTCTAGGAATTATAGATTTGTATGCTGTACCAATAGAGAATACGCAAGTATTATTTTATCTGCTTAATAAAATCATTATTAACCACAGAAAACAAATTTGAAAGAATTTATAAAATATTTTAATCAGCGACGAACATGTGATACTTTAAAGTTTTAATAAGAAAAAGAAGTCCGATATGGACTGGTGACGTCAAAGTCCATATCATCTATATACATTTGCCACAGAAAGTAATGTTTTTGCGAGTTAGATAGACATATTTTCGTTAAATCGTTACAGCTCGTTCGTTTTTCAATAATTTTTTTTTCACTGTTAGTACTTTACTTTTGAATATTTATGGATAAACTGGTTAGATAACACATATTTTTTTCATGCATATTCCCTATAGCCCAATAAATAGATATATTTCATATTAATTTATATACCTACCTTGAGTTATGTCAAGGTTGATATAAGTATGTAAGTATTTAGCAGCAGAACTTGTTTTTTATTATTAAAAAATAAATACTTATTTTGCATAACTTGTTATGTTACCAATAGTACATATGCCAATATATGAAATATACCTTACAACTGACCTATATAGGCGTACCGCTTCCCTTCAGATAAGCTATAAAAAAGCATATTTTCTCACTTGTATCACACTAATATTATAAAGCCAAAAGTTTTATGAGTGTGTGTGCATGTTTGTTCACTTCTTCACGCGTAAACGGCTGGACCAATTTTGATAAAATTTGGTATGCAAGAAGCTGACAGCCTGGCACATAGGCTACATTTTATATCCGCTCGTAACACCGCGGGGCGCAGCTTGTATTAATATCAATATTAATATTAATACTAGATTATAGTATAAAATATAGTCTATACCTGCCGTCTGTCCCTATGTATGTACGCTTAATTTTAAACAACGTAACGGATTTTAATACGGTATTCAACAATAGATAAGAGTGATTTAAGACGGAGGTCTAAGTATCCTAATCCTAACTAATATAAATATTACAAATGCGATAGTGAGTTTGTATATTTGTTATACGTCACGCTTCAACCACTAGACTTATATGGATGAAAGGTATGCATGCAGTTTGAGACCCAAGGAAGGACATAGGATAGTTTTTATCCCGAAAATCCTACGGGGAAAACTAATCATCGTCATCATTCGATTCACCGGCATCATTTCCCGGTTGCTTCCTAAGCAGTAACGCTTCAGAACCCGGGGTCCGCTACCTAACCAAGGAGATTTGACGAGGTTACTGAAAAAAAATATTATATTACATACCCGTTCGATACCGGGGCGGTCGCTAGTTTTGATAAAATAAATGGTTTATACACGTGCTTCGTGCATATTATGCTTTAGATCAATGCGACACTGCGATTCGGTTCTTATGTGTCAGTTTTAAAGACCAAAATTGAACGTTGCCGTACTGTGCAGTGTGTTTTTGTTTGTACTAAATGAACTTAGGTACTGTTGCGTGGAACGGGCAGTGATCTGTGCTAATGTTTGAAAACACAAGGGCTGATGAAATAACTGTAGGTATTTTCACGGAAACCTCATCTATGCTATGATAAATTAAGTAAATAGTTTATTTTTTAAAGTTCTGTTTTTCCAACTAGTCCCTAGGATGTGGTGGGTGGAAAAAATGACCCGATTTCTAAATATGAATCACCTATTATATTTTTTAGATAAAACTAACATGAGACAGACAATAATAGGTACCTATGCGCGTCTTTTTAACTGAATTCCAAACAGGATGAAGACGAAGTGGTAGCTAAAGTGGCGCCCTCATTTAAAATAAATTGTTTAAAACTAAATATGGTGTTAAAATTTGATTTGTATCAATGTCTAGAAAGACCTTTAAACTATTTTATGAATAACCTTTGAAAGTAATATTGGTAGTCCGTCTAGTTTTAAAACGGGTTTTTGCTAAAAGTGGCCGCTTTTGGCGAAAACCCGTTTTAAAACTAGACGGACTATTAGTAATAATTTCAAAGGTTATTTATAAAATAGTTTAAAGGTCTTTCTAGACAGTGATACAAATCAAATTTTTAATTACCTATCACTATATTTAGTTTTCAACAATTTGTTTCAAATGAGGGCGCCACTTTAGCTACTACTTCGTCTGAAGTGATCACATCGCCACGATCATTCGAAAACGCCCGGACCGAATTGAAAAAAAATTGATAGAGTAAGTATACTTGTCAGGTGATCCCATAGAAATTTCATCCAAATCATTTATGTAGTTTATTTATTTATTTAACTTCATTACATGTAAATGGAGGACTTAAGGCGGCCCTTCCTGACCGCTCTGTCGCCAACGCGAGCATAGTTTGAAAAGCTTGTTATTTCATCCAGGGCAATGCTAGAAAAAAAGGCATACCAAAAAGAGAGAGATAGCGCCTAGGGCAGGGTTTGCATTCTATTGATTGAAATTAGTATTATTATTAACTATCCATTTAACGAATATTAACTATTCATAGGGTGCGGAAATTTCATTAAACTTGTTCCAGGTGATACGTGTTTATCAGTAAGTCTTACAAGTGGGTGAAATAAATGTTTTGCATTCAAAAATTTCATTACATTGGCGAGGTTTGTATCGAAATATTTTCTTTACTTTTATCATTTATGAGTACTTTATGAACGGTTGAAGTTCAGCTAAAATTTGTGCAAAAATGCAGATATTTGGAGGCTTATACAGACTTTGTTTTTCTAAATTTAAATTTTTTATTAGGTACGATAGAAACCTAGAAATAGCGCACAAGATACCTGTAAGTTCAAAAGTTTTCAAGAAAGATCAGATATGACGTCGTAATCACGTACGAGCGTTTGTATGAAAAGTAAGACGGGAAGGCCGCTCTTAAGGCAAGCTTAGTTTGGAGGTGAAGTCGTTTTTTTTTATTTATCATACGAGTAGATATTACATTCGCCCTGAGGAAAACCGCTCCGAAAAGATTTAATCGTCCCATCCCCCACCATTACCATGGGCCATTATCTGAGACTTGGAGGGATTTCACATAAATCAGGGAGTATGACGACACAACCATGGATCCGAGCTCGATGCAACGTGTTTCTAATAATAAGAGTTGATACTCTTACAGTTGATTTTCTGTGGCTGATATGATGGTGATCCATCATATCAGCCACAGAAAATCCACTGCTGCCCCAAGGATTTCCAAAACGACTGATCGGAAGCGGCCTGCATCCAGCGCCTTCCTGCAACCTTGCTCAGGTCATCTGACCATCTAGCAGGTGGGTGTCCTACGCCGCGCTTGCCGGTACGTGGCCGCCATTTAAGAACCTTTCTGCCCCATCGGCCATCGGTTATAATAAGAGTATAAATTATGCTAATCATACACGTACCGTATCGTTGGCGAACCGGCAGCTTTATCTACAGTTATATTGATAAAATCTCGCAGAATCCCGCAGTCGGCGAAGGTGGTCCGTCATCTGTGTACATATAGGTAGATCGTGTAGTGACGTAATTTAACAAAATTGTAAGGAGTGAACTGTGGAATCAGCTGTGCTGCGAAATACTCATTTAATTCTATAACAAAAATAATAGATTTATGTAAGTAAGAATCCTACTTATTAATCAAATAATAATGGATGTCACTTTACTTATCCTATAACTCCATTTATTTAGTTCATTAAATAAAGTGTTGACCTTCATATAAGTACCTAAACAATTGGAGCGACATGTATTTTTATTAAAATAAACACATTATAAATCAATCTCCTTGCAGATTCTAAATTAATTATGTTTTAAATTATTAATTACATATTTAATTTGTAATGTGTAAAGATATTCTAGTGTTTGATCATCAAACTATCCAAGGATTGGTTCCTGGTTTGCCCTTTGGGTTGTGGAGGTCAGACGGCAGTCGCTCTGTGTAAAAACCAGTAACCTCGTCAAATCTCCTTGGTTAGGTAGCGGACCCCGGGCTCTGAAGCGTTACTGCTAAGGATGCAACCGGGAATACGCTCGGATGATGATGATGTGTAAAGATATTCATTTGTAAGGTATATATTTCAATAAAAAGACGTGTGGAGATTGTTTACATAATTATTTAAATAACATAACAAAATGGAGTTATAGTTTTTAATAACAAAGTAAATTAGTACTTACATGAAAAAAGTACTTAGGTACTTTATGTTAATTAGGTTCTGAATTGATGCCAGAGGTAATTCATACTAACTTGTTATGTAGAGACCCTATTTTGCAGCTAAACTCACTTATTGCGAAATTAGAAATATGAGACGTTTATTTGTACTTATAGTGACTCACATATAAAGAAAAAAAAATACAAAACCACAAAACAAAACATGATTAACTTCGCAATGGGCACATATACAGGGTGACGTTTTACCCACCAGCCAAATTTTTATAGCAAGTAGGTACCAGTCCATGATCCTGGACTACTTTCTATAAAAAGAATATAAACAATTTTCATCGGGTCGAGCGCAGATTTGTATAAAGAAATTGATAGATTTTTTCGTTAATTGATTAATTTGGCTAATAGTTAAAAAGCCATCCTGTGTCTTTGTATCTGTGTGCTCCAGCAATCCAAAAAGATCATCGCTCATGCTTAGTGAATGAATGAAAAACTCTTTATTGCACCAATGCAAAAAAATAACATAAAAAGTAGTTTTACAATTTAAAATACATACAATGGGCGGTCTTACCGCTTAGAGCGATCTCTTCCAGACAACCGGCGGATGGAGAGGAATGTAGGCTCGTCAGAAATAACGGTGGTGCAAAGAAAACTATCAGTTAAATCAATAGGTAGCTAAGGTTACTTTTAATTTACATAATACACTACACGTATATTCTATAATACAAGTCTTGCATAAAAAAAAACGACGGCTTGCACTCTGGGAGTGGCGGCAGAAGTGAAAACTTGAATATTAACGTTGTGCATTTTTGATATTTTACGACCTCCGTGGCGTAGTGATTACCATGTTAGTCCGCCACCCAGAGGTTCCGGGTTCGATCCCCGGTCAGGGCAAGTTGGAAAATGGCCTTTTTCTAACTGTCCTGGGTCTTGGATGTATTTGTTATAAAATATAGTATCGTTGAGTTAGTATCCCATAACACAAGTCTTAAACTTACTTTAAGGTTAGCTCAATCTGTGTGATTTGTCCATATATATTTATAAATTAAAAAAAAAGAAATTGCACGAATTACTTTAATTATCAGTATAAAAGTACTAGAGTTTAACATTTTTTACCCATTTCAAAAAAGTGTACAACGTCGCTAAAGAAGTTTTTTACTTCAAAAATTACATATACAATACAATATAACTACATAAATAAGTTTGTAAATATAACATACATACAAATAAATATAATACATATATTTAAAAAATTTAAGATTACTGAGCTAGATAAAATTCTTTAAGTCTGTTTTTAAAGATAGAGACAGATTGTGCACGTCTAATAGACTCAGGCAGTTCGTTCGTGAACGAATTGTCGTAAAAGGATGACCGATGCATCGGCATATTAAGCTTAAGACTGTCTGATGACCTCAAGTTACGGGTATGGCTACAGCGTAGGAACTGAAAACGTTTTTAAAGGTAGTGTGGAGATGTGGAACGAAATAATACATTATATAGTATACACAGAATATGAGAATACCCTCAAAAACGCATGGGAAGCTACTTCAGTTGAGATCTAAAGTGGGAAACATGATCATACTTGCGTAAACCAAATATAAATCTTATACAAAATTTTGAAGTAGCTCGAGCTTGTTAAGCTGCTCTTCTGTAAGATCAAGGTAGCAGGCGTCAGCGAAGTCTAAGATAGGAAGCAAAAGAGACTGAGCTAGCGCAATTTTAGTGTCAGCATGCAGAAAGTTACGTAGTCTTCTAAGCGAAGCTGCCGCCCTGAATAATTTACGGCACACAATGTCCAACTGACATGAGGTCTCCAAGATAACGTCGGATCAAAAGTTAAACCTAAATTTTTAACTCTATCGGAGTAAGGAATTTTGACACCATTTACGATTTATATAATCGACGGCAGCATACGGGAGCTTCCCATAACTATAACCTGCGTTTTGGAAAGGTTGACTTTAAGGCCGTATGCCAGGTATTACCGTATTTTATTTGTTGTATCAATCGCATCAAATATCAACAGTTGCTTGAGTATAATTTGGAGATAGTCTGTATACATGTGGTAGGGAGAAGAAAAATAGTTGGAAACAGAATTCACAAAAATTTAGAAAAGGAGAGGAGATAACACGCCACCTTGAGGTACGCCAGCAGACGTGTCACATCATGGGGAATAAATATCCCCAAGGCGAACTCGCTGCCGTCGACCGTACAAGTAACTATGAAACCAGGCAATCGCTGTTGGAGATTTGTTAATATGCTTAGTGCTTTATTTAATTAGTACCGGGAATTCTCACAAATGATAACAGATCATATTGTAGAGGTTTACTTACTGAAAGCGTAGCATTGATATGCAACATTGTAAACAAAAGTAAATAAACATACACACGTGCTTGCTACCGGAGAAGTTACTACCAATATATGTAATGGGGAACGGACATATTCGTAATAAATGGGACCACGCCACGGGCTATACCAGATCACTTTAGTAAAATGCAATTAAAATAACAGTCAAGAAACAAAAAAAATTACATTCCCATACAAATTACCCGGGCGGCAGCACACTTTTGTACGGAAATGCCATTTTTTTTTGTTTCTAGACTGATATTTTAATTTCATCATACTATAGTACAGCCCGTGGTTCGATTTATTACGGGTATGTCCCTTTCAAGTTGTATAAAGTGCTCTGTGGTTACCCTCCTATATCAGATGGCACTGTTAGATCGATCTCCACTGTCAGTAGCAGATTATGTAGGTGGTTCAAAGATTTCAAGATTCAAAGATTCAAATGTTTATTTGAATCTTTGAATCTTGAAATCTTTGAAGTGCGAAGTGCTGGTGTTGTGACTTCTTTTTCGATCACGATGCGATACGAATACACTACATTTATCCCTAGGACAGTGCAGTTTGGGCATTGCGGTCTTAAAAAGACAGAACTCAGTGATGCAAGCTCCAAAGGCCACTTTTAGCGAGATGGTTGGCAACAAAATAGAAAAAGGAATGAAAACAGTGATGGGTTGCTAGCCGCTTCGCCTATAAACATGGTTCGCATATTCCGCCCATTCCTTCGATCGGCTTTTACGATCTGCGCTGGAAGAGAAGCAGCTGGTACATTCTGTTTTCTTTTCTCCCAGACCAGCATGGAAGAATTTCTCGATCAAAAACTTACAAATGGGCTGAATAAGTTAGGTATTAATTAGACGCTAAATACTCATTGTAGTCTGTGAAGATATATACTTTTACATAGAATTAAATATGTGGAGCTGATGATCTAATTATACATGGCGATTTTTCATTGGTTTTGAAGCCAAAGGCCACTTCATAAGGATCGTTAGTAAGACCTAATTAGAAATCAAAATAAAAATTTAGGAACAAAATATGTTGACTAAAACTCGAACGTAAAATCGTGAGATCAACGAGTACTACCGCCGGCCGGCTAGATTTCGAGTTCATCGGGGTCACGCCTCAGTTATGAACGGGCGTAACTACGTGGTGTCGATCGAAAATCATTTTCGCAACTTTTTTATCTTATGTCATACACAAATTTGGATTACGTATATGGATAGAGGAATTTATTTACTGCATCACATTCTTTTTTCCCAAACCAATGAAAAATCAGCGTGTACATATACAATACGTAACAAAACCCCTGTCCGATCCTTGTAGGTAGGAGCAACTCAGACCGTCAATATGAACAACTTTTCCAATGGGACCAATGCTTGAAACACGAAAAAAATCGACATTTTCATACAAAAGTATTCGGGAATTTGTATGATTTTTTTTATTTCGAGTTTCAAGCATTGGTATTGGATATTGTATATATGTCTCTATTTAATTTGCCCGTATATATTTTTTTATTTAGGCGAAAATTGTATGTTGGGAGAAAGACCATTCAAAGAATTTAAACTTAAAACTAATTTTATGAATTGTATCCTAATAAATAAAAAAAAAAAACATTTAACGTACCGTTAGTCATACCTAATAAAGATAAGTCTAGTAGTGATACCTAATTAGCAAAAGAAAAACGCAATTGCTGTGCATATGATAGTAGTAGGCACTATTTAATTTTCTGTAAATTAAAACATTCTTAGTATGTTTGTTCTTCGCCGTGTGGTTTCCAGCAGAGAAGAGTCAATCCAAATCCACATGGATGTCCCATAAGGCGACTTAGAAAATACACGCTAAGCAAAGCTTATAAACATCAATGAGACCTCTCCAACCCCTCTGGCCAGCGAGGAGAGTGTAGGCCAAATCCCCTGGCTGCTCTGGCCAAGCAAGGCTGGTAATACAGTTCTCGATTATATCCACATCATTCCTAGGGTGTCAAGCGAATTTCGACCATATCGACATATTGACTCTTGCAGTGGAGACTAAAGAAACTTGATGATGATTTTTTTCTTTGCTCCAAGACCACCGTTTAAGAACCACGAACATTCAATTTTTCAAAATTACAGTTAATAATGTCAGCTGACAAAGTGTTCCACTCGCGGTCCGAGGGTATCCCCTCAGAGGGAGTAAAAGACCAGTACGCGGACGGGAAAGCCGCCAGGGCCTGGAACAAGTTCATCGGAGACAGCAACCAGAGGACCCAGAACTACAAAGACTTCTTGATCGGCTTGCTGAAGAAGCATGGCTGCAAGCGGGTGTTGGACATCGCTTGCGGGACTGGGTGAGTCCGAAGTTTTTGTTTTTCGTGTGTGAGGTCCAAATACAGGTGGCAGATTTTTCAAGATGCCTGACACTTAAGGGACTACCTGCATTTTCCCGGGTCCAGTGTTGCCCTCATTTGAAAGGAAACGGAGATATCATTTAAAATTTCGTCTTGATCAAGCCCTAGATATCCCTTCAAACTATTTCATAAACTACTGTTTACAATTTAAAGTGAAGGCTTAAATTTTTTCTACGCACACTAGTCAAAAGCTGTTTTCTTCATAAAAAACTCAGGTAGCCCCTTAACCCTTTCACCACCAACGTCAGATATAATCATTTTCGTGCTCATTTCGCGAGCGTCGTATATTACCGACAAAAAACCATTGCTCGTATTGCATATAACTTAAGTGTCTACATCCCTTTTTGATTATAGGTATTTATTTTCGATTTAGGCTACGCCTCGCGCTGCGAGCAGGTCAACGTCGAAACTGATTAAAGTCTCTCGGTGAAAGGATGCAACGCAAACTTCCTTGTAATTAAAAAAAAACCTGACAATGGCAAATCTCTGCCCGGTGGTAATGTAGTAAAAAGGTGGCAGCATTGTCATGTGGTATGGCCTTTATCTATCTCTGAGATATATAAAGGCCATGCCCTCTGGTTACGCGTGACAATTTCTCTATTAGCTTTACATTTTCATGTTTTTCTCGACTAATAAAGAAATGAATTATTTCCCACTTGTTATTTCACAATATGACGAAACAGGGACTACCAATTAGACACCATGATTTGTTCATATATAATTATCTAATTGACCACGCGTTATCTTACAATACGATTTGATCATGTAACTTCATGTGTTGTATCTCACAATCAGAGTCAGCACGCTGAACTTGACCTTACACAATGTTTAGCATATAAACTAACACTAACAAACACTCTAACTCGTGTATGATACCTATATGCTAATATTTTATGATAAAAATGTGGAAAGTCGTTCTTTACAATTGAGATGGGTTGGACAATTGGACATACAAGCCGAGGAAGCTGAATCTGATTCCAAACCTAGCGCGTGTCTATTAAGCCGAAACTGTAATGAACAGTCTACACGAGTCATACGTTTTTCAAAATATTTGCGAGGAAAATTCAACTATAATTAATTAACTTGCAAAAGAAATAGGTGGGTATATCAATGGCGCCAAAAATGTATAAGAAGAATAGTGCTTTCACTATTCTTCTTATGCAATTTTGGCGCCAAGCGCATTTTGGGCGAGAAGCCCGGGAATAAAACAGCAAACAGCCTTACATTTATTTCAAAGAAGTTTCCGTCCTATGCGACTTGGTGCGTGACAACAGAGTAGAATTAACATGATTTGTCACCAGCCCTTTCCTACGTGTGTCATACGAGTAAGAGGCAACTAAGGAAGGGAGCTGTTTTTGACAGCACGGTCAGAACCGTCCTCTGTGCAATGACTTTATGCCACCATCTGCAATCGAATGTTGTCAAACTTTGAGTAGAGGCAGAAGTTTAAGAGATAGGCGGTGCAGTATGTCAGATTTACTGTAGATAGATACAATATAAAACCTGTCATAAAATATATAAAATGCGCTTTATTTTGCCTTTTGTCCAACTGTGGACTAATAGAGGCTGTAGAAGACTTTCGGTTGCAGACCTGACTGTAACTGATCAACCCTTAGGAATTCATTTCCATATCGAAATGCTCGCCTACGCATTTTGTTAAATCCTATCTGTTTCTCAGAATAGATTCCATGATGCTGGTGGAGGAAGGCTTCCAGATGGTGTCCGTGGACGCGTCAGACAAAATGCTGAAGCACGCACTCAAGGCGCGCTGGGAGCGGAGAAAGGATCCCAAATATGACCAGTGGAGTAAGTAATGTCTTCTCTCTCCTTAATTGTCATCAGAATCTCCCTTATACTTTCTTAGTAATTATCCTCTATATTATCTGAGCCTTTTCGCGTTGCCTTGGGTTGGCGCAGGTCTTGTCTCTCCTTTCAGTGCAGTTCTTCCTTCCCTCTTGCATCATTTTTCATAATTTCAGCCGCGTCCACTGCCTTCTTACATACTTACTTAATTGAAGCAATAAATTATCTGACTGGTTGACGTCTTTTTTAGACCATGCAAATCTTGCAATAGGTATGCAAGGAAATCGAAGAGTGTAGGTTAATGGAACTGTTAAAAGATTGCAGATTTTGAGCTCTCGAAATAATGTGTTAGGTATTTCTACAAACACTCCCACTTCTGAGTTATGTCTGCCTTCTTTTTCATTAAAATTAATATTGAAACTTTGAATATACTAAACAATGTGACATAATGTGACTAAACGAATAAAAAATACCTATTTCAATAACCACAGTAATCGAAGAAGCCAACTGGGAGACCCTGCCGAAAGACATCAACTCGTTCCTGCCGGGCGTCAGCTTCGACGCGGTCATCTGCCTGGGGAACTCCTTCGCACATCTTTTGGACGATTACGAAGACCAGCGCACACAGAGGATGTGCCTGAAGAACTTCGCGCGGTGCCTGAAGCCGGGCGGCCTGCTGTTCATCGACCACCGGAACTACGACGCGATGATCAACAGTGGGGCCACGCCGGGACATTCTATTTATTATAACGTAGGTTAAAAGACGTTCTTAAATAATTCGAATTTAAATTACTCGCGCACGAAGGATTCCGTACCAATATTTATAAATAATCAAGTTTGTTGTATGGTATTATTCTGTTTTTAGTTCTTCGTCCGTTTGTTTGTCTGACATCAGGCTATATCTCATGAACCTTGAAAGCCAGACAGTTGAAATTTTCACAGATGATGTATTTCTATTTCTGCTATAACAACAAATGTTCAAAACAGAATAAAATAAATATTTAAGTTGGGCTCCCATACAAAAAACGTGATTTTTTTCAAGATTATGGTACGGAACCCTTTGTGCGCGAGTCCGACTAGCACTTGAGAAGTTATTTTAACTTTACGCTCACAATCACGCTAAGAGTGTCTTGGTTTTTGCAATCCTGGACTCTGTCTACCACGTATACGGAATAAAGTTGTGATACAGTGTCTCTCATCTTAGCATATTCCCAGCATAGTTGTATCCTCAGCTGTAGGTTTTTTATTTATTTTTTTCATATTTTTTTTAAATCTACGATCTTACATTACATAACATAATGATGTCGTATTTATGTGTACATAAATACGATGTGTACGATGTACACATCGTATTTATGCGTATTTAATTTAAGGTTAGATACCTACCTAACCTTCTGCTAACCATGTGGTTAGCAGAAGATTGTGAGAGACTGGTATCTGGACTAAGCGAAGCTTGCATCTCGGAACACCAGACCCTCCACAGTTGGAGGTGCGCTTCTCGGCTTTTCTACTACAAAGTTGTGATATTTTATCAAAAAAATATTATTAGAATTAATTTCAATTGGTGATTTGTCAATAAAAACTGCATAATATATCGTATCACTAAATAGACTCCAACACTGATGCTGGGACTCACTGAATAACAAATATTGTTATCATATTAATGTTGCCAAGCGGATTCAACTATAAGTAGTTATTTATGGTTATTTACTAAAAACCTTGTTGTCAACTCGATAATGTCATGAAAAACAGGAGCCTGTTGTTCACATCTTATTTTCATCTCAACTTATCTGTTTGTCGCGTTCGTCGTTTATACACTATCGCTTATTATTATTGTTATATCTTAGCAATTAAGTATCTTGTACATTATTATAGATAAGTATTGCGTCTCTCATATCAAAGTTAATAGCTAAGTGATGTCACATTTTCGACCTGCCTAAAGGCATCTGATATAGCTCAATGACTATATCAAGCAATCCGCAATTTACTAACAAGTAAAATATGGTACTTTTTTCGAAACGTCAAAACCAAAAATTACTATTATTTGGGATTTTTATGAAATATAGACTTATGAAGTCATAGTTTCTTGAAGTTTAATAACGCTCTTAGAATCAGTTTTTTTGCACAAAACCACATTGAAATTGGATATAATCATGAAAACATGTGATGTTTTATTTTCTTAACAGTACCAAATAATTGATTTTTGACCCATGAAAGTACTCAATTATAGTGTGCATGATTCCTCTAAGATCGAAAACGGAATAAAAAAAGTGATGGGTTGCTAGGCATCGCCGCTTTCCTCGATCGGCTCACAGTCATGTACTTATGTTAATCCTTAAAACTATCTTATATGATAGACCTTGAGTGCCTAAAATGGGTAAACTTTATTACTAAGGTAAATAAAGCAGAGAGAGTGCGAATCAAAAGCGATAGCTTTGGAATCGGTGAATTTTTATCTATGATTTCCAAAGATTATAACTTTTTAGGGTTCCCTGCAAAAAATTAAAAAACAGAACCCTTTTAGGATCAATACAATACAATACAATACCCTTTATTGCACAAAATAAATAAATCAGGACATAATTATCTTAAAAACTAGGAAATGCGCAAAAGGCGGCCTTATCTCTAAGCAATTTCTTCCAAGCAACTTCGTTATATAGAAAATAGTAATGGGAAATTAGGTAGTGCGGGGTGGTCAATATAAACATACTTATATACAATATTAAAAATAAACATACATATACATCTTACATAAATACATACAACTAAAGCTGAAAACAAAATGATATTAACAGTACGAGATGAAAAGAAATGGAAACAAGCGAAGGATATTTATTTACCTTTCATAAGGATAGAAAATGAGATTTCACTTGGGATTTGAAGCTGGCTAACGTTACGGCGCGTCGGATAGTAAGTGGTAGTGAGTTCCATAGGCGTACAGCTCGAACAGAGAAAGAACGTGAGAAAAAGTCAGTGGAGTGAAAAGGAATTCTTAAAGAAAGATTGTCAGAGCTGCGTAGAAGACGAACTTCGATCACTCGTGCGTCTGTCTATAACAGCTAATTTGCTCCGAATCTACTTGACCAAATCAAGTGAATTTTGGTAGGATGGTGTAATCCTATGACCCAAACACGGATGTGCAAAGTAAATAAATATTTTTCAAATAAGTCATTTTCGAAGAACAAATAAGGAAATAAAAAAAAACGACGGGTTGTACTCCGGGAGTGCCGGCAGAAGTGAAAACTTGAATATTAACGTTGTGCATTTCCATAGATGCGCGTGGCATGCTGTAACATAAACACACACGAACATTCGCGCAAGCGCCCTGCGCCGCCTACACGAAACAGCAGGCGCAGGCAAACATTTTAGCCTCGTCGTAGAAAGCGAGGGGGATACTTCCTCTCCTACCCCGCGCCGCGCCGGCTGTCTACTCTACATCCGTCTTACGAATTTTCGATCAGGTCAGGTGTCCTGACGCCCTGACGCGAGTTTAAAATTTTTTACCCATTACAAAACAAGTGTACAACGCCGCTAAAGAAGTATTCACTTCAAAAAAAAAGTTTTGCAAGCCTTACTGTTTCTTCATAATACATCAAATGATAGGATCGTTATGAGGATCTCAAATATATTTTTGTTATTATTTTAAAATAAATAGTTAACATACAACATATAGTTCATTTCTGGTAGATAACAGAAAAACGGTCAAGTAAATATTATAATACTTTCGCTTACGAAAAATCTTTCGCATTGTACGGAACCCTCTACACGCGAGTTCAACTCGCGCTTAGAGTGTTTTTAAACGTATATCTTGTTTACATAAAGTATTTTTGACTATTTCAGTGCAAATACCCGGTGGACATCAAGACCTCAGTGCTGGTGGTCCGCGGCAAGCCGGAACTCGTCACGTTGGATTACTGCCTGGACGGCGCGCTCGGCGAAGGAGAAAAGAGGTGAGTTTAAAGATTTATTAGTTGTATAAGACATACATAAAGTATTTAATTACTTGCAACAAGTAGACAGCATATATGTAACCAGGGATTATTATTCATTGTATGTAAAAAAAATCTACTCCTGTACTGTTATCTCTCTTTTAAATAGTTACGAACACTATTATAAGAACATTTATTTTATATCAAAACGTTTGTTCGAGGTATCCCGTGACCAATAGGCTGGTAAACCTGGCTCAAATTGCCATACAACGTGGCAATGCTGTCAGCCTTTTGACCACGTTGCCGAGGGGTGATTTTTTAGTGGGACTACATAATTTATAATGTTTTTTTTAGTTTTAGGTTGTTTTAGTACTTATATAGTTTTAATTTAAATTTTACTCATAATTTTAATTTAATTTAAATTGTATAAAGAAAATAAAATTACTAAATAAAAAAAGAACATTCATAATATATGATTTCAGAAATGTCGAATTTTGGATGAAATTACGTGTCGGATTATACTTTTTATACTTTTCTATTTAGTTTATATCTACATTCTGTCGCACCACCCAAAGTATTGCCTATAAGTTGGTCCAATGGTTGACTGGCAGAGAACGCCATATGGCGTTAGGTCCGCCATTTGTACACTTTTTTGTGCAATAAAGTTTAAATAAATAAATTCATTTGACTACATAAATATTTGCGTGCCATTCGTTTAGGTTGAATACATGACACTAGATACAAGACACTATACAATCTGTATTTGAGCAAATAAAATGACAGACACCTAGATTTTTTTTATAATAAAATTATTCTTGTTTTTTCATAATCATAATCATATCTTTATTTGCTTAAAACATGGTAATATAGGTCTTACAATAAATATTAAAGAACAAACATGTTTTGCTAGTAGTAATAGCATGCAAATATTAGTAGTCCAAGAATTGTCTGAGGCTATAAAAGTTTTTGTCAACAAGCCATTTATACATTTTTTTCTTAAAGAGCCTGACATTTAAAATCTTTAGTTCTTCTGGCAATTTGTTGAATATTTGTATACACATATATAAACAACTACTTCAGTATTTTTCAAATTTAGGAGCATCGTCTAAAACCAGTCTATTCGGATTTCTAGTATTACGGTGATATAAATCTCTAGCTTTTTTAAACAGTGATTTATGCTTATAGACAAACATGCATACTTCATAAACATAAATTGTTCTCTTTTATTTTCTAGTGACTTCCGCCTCTGCTACTACCCGCACAAACTGGACCGGTTTACGGAGATGCTTGACGAGGCATTCGATCGGCGCGGCAAGCACCAGATCTTCGCTGACTTCAAGCCCATCGACCAGGTGCCCGTGCCCGGCTTTTATATCCACGTCATGGAGAAAGGGAAAGAATAAAATATGTTGTAGTTATTATATTTTTGATTTTATTCCTGAGTTCCGCAGGGCAGTGTACTTGATCCCTGCTATTGCCGCAAACCATTCGTAATGTTACTATGTGACAAGTGATTTCAAAATGCGGCACCAGTGCGTACAGAAAATGAGCCTGAGGAACTTTGCCAAGTGTCTTAAGTCAGGGGATTGTTCCTCATATATCATTTTTTTTTTTTACAATTTATTGGTTTAGGCATTTGTCCTCAATCTCACCTGATGGAAAGCGACGATGAAGACTAGGATGAAGCATGCCTATCCAAAAGATACCCATTCAATCTACTTTTGAATGTCCCGGGGCTGTACTTCTCTGGGAATATAGACGCAGGCATCATAGGGATTTTAACAAGTTAACAAAGGGAGCCGGGACATTAAATTACTTACAGCGGCTCTTTGAGTGATCTAAGACCACGCGAGTCACCACGACCCGTTGAAGTTTATCGGACAAAAAAGTTGATCTGACAAAAAAGTAAAGTCAAAGCCAAAAATTTTATTCAATTTAGGATAAAATCTCTTATTGAAGGTAATTTTTTTAAAATATTATTTAAGTGCAATTTGCGTTCTTGAGCGCAGCTCGGTGTTTCGCACCTTGTCTATAAGTCTAAGACTATAAACCTAAGATGCTGCGCTCCATAGGTCGTTGACAAACCTTGAGTTTGGACTTTTGAGCCTCGGTCAAAGACCATGTCTGAGAACCGTACGTCAGAATAGGCAGGATGCAGACGTCTAGAAGCTTTCGCTTGAGTGTAATTGGAAGGGAACCTTTCATTACCTCCTTCATGGACCAGTAGCTCTTCCAGGCGTTATTTATTCGGCAATCTATCTCTCGCTCTTGCCTGTTTTCGAAGGATGCTACTTGGCCCAGGTATATGTACTCATCGACGTACTGCAAAGCCTGCCCCTCAACCTCGATCTTATGTTTGGTCCCATTTGTCATGACGTTGGTCTTCGACCGATTCATCTTAAGTCCAACCTCACGGCTTGCCGCGCTCATGTCTTCAAGCATTTTTCTAGATCAAGCGCCGATTGGGCGAATAGAACGCAAATTGTGGATGTAGGCGCGAAAACCGCGAAGTTAAAATGGAACTGGGCGGGGCATGTATGCCGAATGCGTTCCGAAAGATGGGCCAGATTATCTTCATTCTGGTTGCCAGATGGAAGCAGGGGTAGGGGTAGACCGAGGACCAGATGGCGGAACGACCTTGATAAATTTTTGTACGACTGGCAAAAGATCGCTGAAGATAGGGACGTATGGAAGGATAAGGGGGAGGCCTTTGCCCAGCAGTGGGACACAATATCTCCAGGCTAGTAAAAAAAAAAAATTAAATGCAAAAGCTAAAAACTACTAGCTTTTCGGAACAACCACTGCTGGGAAGATTACGCCGAAAGAAACCCAGTTCAGTATTGGTCCCTACCCAGCCTGATGGGCTATGTTACAATTACAATACAGATTAACACTTTAGCTAGGTATACATTATATTATTAATTACAATTTGCAGTCATCTATTTCCAAGAATTGTGATCAGACGATGATAAATAGTCATTTACATGATAATACATTTTTGATTAAATGATTTTTAATGGCAGTCTTAAACTTAGATAATGGTAACGCTACTACATTATCTGGAATCTTATTATAGAGGCGTAAGCCAAGACCCACAAAAGATTTTTTTGTTTTTTTGCAACCGAAAAGCTGAGATAGCTAATTTATTTTTATTTCTAGTGTTTATATTATGAATATGACTATTTTTCTTATATAAATGTATATTTTGACGCACGTACCTACATAATGTTCTCATAAATGAATTGCGAAGGGAGAACCAAAATTTTAATGTCTAATGGTATAACTCTAAGCTGTATCCAAAATTCTCACTCAGTTTCTTGTTATACTATCTGATCCCAAACTATAAGCATAGGGCTGTGTGAAATCATTTATACAGCCTTTTATATAACAATCTTGCAGGTTGTGAGCGAGTTGAGGAACTAAGTCTAGTGCACTTAGACTTTTAAATTGATTCTAATAATATTTAACTTTAATTATGGTTTCTCAAGATCCAAGTTTTCGCTTAGTTTGAGAACCCCTAAAAATACAGAAACTTACATACCAGAATCCTATTACTAAATGCTCAGTTAAACGAATAATTTACTTTTCTACAGTATATTGTTGACGAATACTGGTCTCCCGAGGCACAAGCTCTGCTTACTTTGGGAGCGCCTGGAATTTTCTTTTCCTACACTTAAATTTTCAATCCCTACAAATAATATGTAGGGGAGATGTAGGCAATGGGAGTCAGTAGGCAATGGTGATCACCTCAAAATAACAAAAACCGAACGCGACCAACCGATTCAAACATAAGTACACGCTAGCATGACGTCACACCCGTGCGCGAGCGGCGACTGGCTCAGTTCGGCCGACGCGTTGGCGAGTAATGGGTGTGTGAAGATTTCGTGCCATTTACATCTAATTTTTCGAGTTAAGAAATACGAAGGTAAGTTACAAAATAACAAATATTTATTTCTGTACTTGTAATGTGTAATAGTCGTAGCATTTTAGCATGCAATTCAACAGCCATATTGTTATTATTACCTATAATTTCTCGCCAATTTTTTTTTTTTACGTTTTATTGCCTATGTAGGTAATCGGGGTCGGGTGATCCCAATTACCTACATACTGATCCCCATTGCCCACACTACCTAATCTCGGTAAAACAGTATTTTTTTTTGTTTGTAGATGCCGAAAGTTCGAGCTAGAAAGACTAATAAAGCTAACTGGACTATGGACCACCTTGAAAAAGCTGTAAAGCTCATCGATGAACAAAATTTTTCTATAAGAAAAGCCGCGAAGACAATGAATATTCCATTTGCCAGTCTTCACAAGAGATACAAAAAAAATATAGTTAAGGCACCTCGTCTTGGCCGTAATACTGTCTTCAGTGCTGAGATGGAAAAGGAATTAGCTGACATAATAAAAAAAATGGCCAACATATTCTACGGTTGCACCCCAAACCAAATAAAAAGAGCAGCATTTGCATACGCTGAAGCCCTAAATCTGAAACACAATTTTAATACGAGTTCAAGATTAGCTGGTCGAGTTTGGTTTGAGGGATTTGTTGCCAGGAATAATATTTCTGTGCGGAAACCCGAAGCTACTAGTATCAATAGGGTTACAGCCTTCAACAAGACTGAAGTTCAACGATTCTACAAGCTACTAGAAGAACTAATGGGAAAATACAAATTTATACCGAAAAATATTTATAATTGTGACGAAACCGGAATCTCCACCGTCCAAGAACCCGAAAAAGTATTAGCTGCTACGGGACAAAAGAGAGTAGGGTCCATAACAAGTTGGGAACGGGGTAAGAATATCACTTTGCTCTGCGCTATGAGCGCTGCAGGTGGATATGTCCCGCCAATGTTTATTTTTCCCCGAAAGAGGATGACCCCGACTCTTGAAAAAGATGGGCCAACAGGAGCAATATATAAATGTTCGGACAATGGATGGATAAATGAAGAACTTTTCCTCCAATGGCTTAAGCACTTTATCCAGTATGCCAAACCTTCTGCAGAAGAAGCAATTCTATTAATTTTGGATAATCATGCGAGCCACATTTCTCTAGCCATCTTTGAGAATTATAAGGAGAACTATGTCCATATGCTATCTCTACCACCACATACATCTCATCGCATGCAGCCATTAGATGTGTCCTTTTTTGGTCCATTTAAAGCTGCATATAGAAGAGAATGCGATTTATACATGAAGAGTCAACTGTCCCAAAGAATAACACCCTATGATATAGCTTCGTTGGTTAAAAAAGCATTTTCGAATGTTGCCTCCTTGAGTAAGGCCGAAGCAGGATTCAAATCAACGGGCATATTTCCTATAAACCCAAATGTTTTTTCAGATGAAGACTTTATAGCAGCTGAAGTCCTTCAATCAGAGCCAATTGTTGTTCAAGATGTTGCTGACTCTATTTTTGAATCGACTTCTGCTGGTGCTGTTGTCCCTGCATCATCCCTAACGCCTACTTTTGAGCTAGAACGAAACATTCCTACTCCAAGTACATCCACATTCTGTCCCACTACTTCTGGACCAGCGACTGTATCGTTGTCTCAAATTGATATACCATCAACATCTAAGGATCTGCCAAGTATTCAAAATTTCATTCAGATGCCTCAGAAGGTAGCTGTTGTCAAAACAAGACAAGGAATGAAAAAACAGCATGCAACGATTTTAACATCCACACCAATCAAAGACGCCCTAGTTGAAAAAGAAAATAAAAGGAAAGCCAAAGCTGTGAAAAACGAAGGAAAAAGAACAGGAAATAAAATCAAGCCACATAAGGGTAGTCGTGACAAGGTTAAGAAGAAAATTCTGCAGGACTCCAATGATACTTCGACGTCAGACGTGAACACGGATGTGTCACCAGGAAAATGACGATGCAGAAGATGCGAGCAGCTTGTGTCTTGTATGTGGTGACTTCGGCCGAAACAATGAAACATGGTACCGGTGCCCTTCTTGTGGGCTCTGGGCTCATGCCGACTGTACTGGGTGGGATACTGCGCACAATTATGTTTGCGATATGTGTTGATCACCATTGCCCACATACTGATCACCATTGCCAACCCAAGTTGACAATCGGGATCAAAGTTATTATTTTTTTTAAATTCTATTGTACCAAAACTAATAAACCAAAGTAATTAAAGTTGATCTCAATCGATAGTTAGTAGAGTAAAGTTTATAATAAAAACAGAGTAATAAATAGTTGATTCGTAGATTAGCTTTTTTTTTCATTTTCGCTTAAGTGATCCCCATTACCTACATTTACCCTAACCTGGTAAACAGTGGTAATAGGTAACACCCAGAATGACATTCTTTACTATATCTTTAAACCGACACGTGTGAGCCCAATTACTAGTAATCCCCTATATATAACATCATTATATTCTAAGTTAATTATATTTTTAAATGGCTTGTATATGTATTATTAGTGACTATATCATTCGTCAACTTGGCATAAACACTGATCGATATTAGTAATGATACGATGTAAATCATATTTAAAAGCCAACTCAACTGTATACCTACTCATTCTAAAGTAAACAGGGGCTACCTGAATTTTTCCGGGGTCCAGTGCTGCCCCCATTTGAAAAAATTCATATGATAGGAAACGGAGACATTTCCTTCATATGAAAATAAAAAAACATCATTTAAAATTTGGCCTTGATCAAATCCTAGATAACCCTTTAAACTATTTTATGAACTACTGTTTACAGTTTTAAGTAAGAACGTGAAGCTTTTCTACGCACATACGCCAAAAGTGGCCGTTTTTCGCAATTGTTGTTCATAAAATAGTTTAAAGGGTTATCTAGGGTCTGATCAAGGCCAAATTTTAAATAATCTCTCCGTTTCCTATCAAATGATTTTTTTCAAATGGGGGCAGCACTGGACCCCGGAAAAATTCAGGTAGCCCCAGGTAGGTAACTTTAAAAATGCATGGTTATGTTTCAAACTGGTTACTTTGATATTTTAATTTTCGGCTTTACTCATACAAATATTGTCGTAAAATGTACGAACTCTTTAAACATATAAACTTTATTTTATTTATTATCACATATTATAAAAAAAGTTTACTGTTTTATGATATCTATTTTTTCTATGCCAAGTCAACTTTCTTGCGACAGTGAACCATAGAGCCAAAATCTTTATTTAATAAAAAAAAGGTATTTTACATACTTCAAATGGTCAAATTGACACAAAATAAATTGCATATGGAAATTAAACATAATTTTATAATTTATAAATAAAAGTAATGATTTTAAAAATTATTTAAATAATATATGAACGGGTTTTTTTTTAAACTTAATTGTTTTTTAAATTATGGCCATAATGTAATGCACATATTCTTTTTTCCACGTAGGTAATTTAGACTATTATTGATGAAAAATTTAGGTAAGTTTTATGTAAATAGGAAAGTTCATGCATTCAAGGGTTAAAATCAAGTCCTAAAAGTCTAGTCTGGTCTAATAAGACCGTGTAATCGTTTTGTACAGTGTTTAAGTTCTTTCCAATTTATTCATTTCCTTGCTCGAATAGGAAAACTTCACCGAATCATATAAATTTATAAAATAAATAAAATCTCTATGTGTTAAATACTTACTTCGCTGGCTCAGCGACCCGAAGTGGATCTTGGCCTCCGACATTAAAATGCGCCATTCTTCCTTATTCTGTGCCAAATCTGACCTCCACCCTTTCAAGTCTGGCGACTTCATCCTTCCATGAATTCCTCGCTCTGGCCCTCACAGATGAGCGTCATCTGGCTGGCGGAAAGAGGAACGGTCGGTAGGCTGTAGCCTAGCTTGTGTAGTTGTGCGGCGGGTTAACAGCCCTCCCACGGAAAAAAAGACATTGTTATGTATTAGTAACGTTCTACAAATTTAGTTGTTGGAGCCTACTTTTAAGAATAGGGATGCTTGTGCCCGTAGACTTCGCTTTTCTATATCACTATTATCGAATAGAAGACTAAACTCACACTGTGGCAAAATATGTACCCGTCCTCACCATCTGACATTCCATCTGACGAGAAGCTGCCCCCGGGTAAGGATCTCCCCTGAGCTGTTTGGAAATCTTTAAACAGACTCCGATCTGGTACAGGGCGGTGCCGGGAGAGCAGAGCCAAATGGGGTTGGAACTCTGGCAACAGTTTGTGTGACTGTGGGGTCACACAATCCATGGACCATCTTTTGTCATGTTCCAACTGCCCGATTCCTTGTACTAAGGCAGATCTGAATATGGCTAATGACAGGGCGGTTGCCGTGGCTAGGTTCTGGTCTAACAATATCTAATATGAGCCATTTCGACTCGATAAGAAGAAGATCGAATAGAACCAAGTACAAGAAATAGGTGAGTAACAATACAAAACTAGTATTATTTATTTTTGTAATTGTGGAAATGTGTGAGTGTGTTCGTGTGTGTACAAACATAGTTTGTGTTCTTTTAATAAATATATCCAATTCGACGTAGCTGATACTTTTAGCTAGGATGTCAATTTACACTTATAAGACGGTACGGTTTGATGTATATTTTTAATTCTTCGTTTTTTACTGTATTTAAGCATAACGAATAAGTATTATATTGTACTTACTCCTTCAAATTCAGTTCTGTCAAAAGGAACACTAGTAGTAGGCAGATGACTTTTTCTGTTAATGTTTGAGGAGTTAAAGGTAAGTTTTTAAGTATCATTTATAAAACATAAAAAGAAATTTAAAGGCATAATATTATATTATTCCTTATATTATATAAAGGTTGATTACATAAACGAAATGATTTATCGTTATGGTATAAAAACATTCTCTTCCAGTCTTTCTTTAGGAAAAATATAAATTGTATCTGCGATAGGCGCTTAAAGATACACTTTATTGGAAACACTAAACAATACACATACATACATACATATTATAAATACATACATACCTTAACATTTATATACGTACATAAATACATAATATAAAATAAAACAATTTAATAATTCAATCTACATACATATGTACTTAATGTATGTTGAATAAATTTTTCCATACATATATGTACAAACGTGTTTCTGCTATAAGAATTTTCATAGGTGAGTTGAATTGTCCAATGTAAGTACATATTATTACATGAATAATGACCCACGATTATTCTTTTTACTTTTAACTTAATTTTTCGGGGTCCAGTGCTGCACCCATTTAAATTAAATCATTTAAAAGGAAACGGAGATATAATTTAAAATTTTGTCTTGACCAGGCTCTAGATAACCCTTTAAACTATTTTATGAACTACTGTTTACAGTTTAAAGTGAGAATATTAAGATTTTTTAGCACAAATATGGTTTTTTTAGCACAAAAGTTGCGTAAAATGGCCACTTATGGCGCATGTGCGTGGAAAAGCTTCATGTTCTCACTTTAAACTGTAAACAATAGTTCATAAAATAGTTTGAAGGGTTATCTAGGGTCTGATCAAGATAAAATTTTAAATGAAATCTCCCTTTCCTATCTATAGATTTATTTAAAATGGGGGCAGCACTGGACCTCGGAAAATTCAGGTAGCCCCTTAAGGTACTCACCTACTTTACTAATAATAGTTATACATCCCTCGAACTGTATTTATTAGATAGGGATTTAGGTATTATGTCAGTCTCCACTCATAAACTGAAAGAGTACATATAGCCGAGCTTATTGATTTGTTTTTTCATATGTGCACCTAAGTGCTCAACACTATAGTAGTAGAGTAGTAGTAGATTATAAGCTTTTTTGACTTAAGTTTTCTAGAGAAATTAACACAGATTGACACATATTTAAAGCCGATACATTATGCGATAAAAGGCCGCTAACAGATTTTATAATTAATAATAAATAAATACGAATTTAACGGAAATTAGTGAAAACAAACGACCCCCGTGGCGTAGTGGTCACCATGCTAGTCCGCCACCCAGAGGTTCCGGGTTCGATCCCCGGTCAGGGCAAGTTGGACAATGGCCTTTTTTAAATTGTCCTGGGTCTTGGATGTTTATCTATATATGTATTTGTTATAAAATATAGTATCGTTGAGTTAGTATCCCCACAAGTCTCGAACTTTCTTTGGTCTAGCTCAATAAGTGTAATTTGTCCCTATATATTTATTTATAAACAAAATACAAATCTTTCGGTACGGATTTACCTTCACTTTTAACTGAGATAATAGGTATTTCAGCGAATGAAAGTTTGCAAATTTTGTAAAAACTACGAAATAGCATTTGCTAAAACAAACTGTTGTGGTTTTGGCTACGATTTGTTGCTCTAATTAATTATTCCGTATCTGAGACCGAAAAGACATCTTATTAGCAAACATTAGCTAATTTCGACACGAGAGAAACGCACCGGGACGGCGTTGCAACGTTTTCGGCCTAGCGTCACCTTTTACCTTCACCTTCGAGCATGCAGTTAGTCGGGTGTTTGGCAAAGATCTGGTCGTTGCACCGCGTTGGGAGGGAAGCAAAACCGCCGCGCCGGTAGAAGACCCGCCATCCATTGTCGCGCTGCCGCAGCACGCAGGCGCGAGACGCCGCCATACGTTCCGAGTTCAAACGCGAATGATTATTGAATGAAAAAGTTTTATTTCGCTTTTTTCTTTTTTGTGCCAGTGTTTTTATTTTTTTGAAGGACTGCTCTAATAATACGAGATGAAGTATAAGGTAAGATTTTTATATTACTTTCACAAAATAGAAAATAGAAATTAAGAAATTTGAGGGTAGTCACTTAAAAATAAACAATTGTCAATCCTTTCAATGTTAATAAATCCATAATTTTGTTTGTAAATAAAATTGAAATTTATTTATTTGATTGACAACTAAGCGAAATAATTTAAAAAACAACAAAAACACTACATGTATTTACAAATTATTTAAAACTTAACTTTCTTTCCGAAACTCTTTTCTTATATTCTGCGGTGAAATATATGCATCCGATCTACACTTATTAAAATTTGCTAATGCAATAATAACATTATTTAAGATGAACAACTTTTGCTGATGAATGTAATCATACTTATACATATTACTTAATCAATACCTGGTCTTAAACAAAATAGCTTAAAGATGTGTTAATGTTTATATGACAAGAAAGTGTTTAAGTTAGGTACCACGTGACTTTCAACACAATATTTACTTGATAGTTAAACAGGGTTTCAGTGAATCAAACCGGCCTTATATTGCAGTATACAATATGTTACAAAAACCCTGTCCGATCATTGTAGGTGCAACTCAGACCGTCAATATGAACAACTTTTCCTATGGGACCAATGCTCGAAACTCAAAGAAAAAATTGACATTTTCACACAAGTTGCTGGGCCGGCCGAACACTTTTGTATGAATATGTCGATATTTTTTTTCGAGGTTTTTTTACATATTGTATAGGGTGACTTTAACTACCAGCCAAATTTTTGTAGAAAGTGCAGTCCGTGGTACTAAACTACTATCTATAAAAAAAGTTATTAACAAATTGCCTGTATATATATATATTATGCAATACATGCAGCATCCTTGTTTGTATTGGACGCCGGCATAATACATTTAAAAAATGTTCCCACGGTCTCTTGCCGGCAGTCCTAAGTAGGTAGAATTAATTGATAGAATTAATTATGTTTACTACTGAGTAATAAGAAGATAGGAGCTACATTTCCTCAGTACATTTCAGTAGGTAGAAAAACTTTATAAATCTTTTACAAACAATACTATCACTAAACATTGAAAAAAAATACAGTATGTTTTGGTATTTTAGTAGGTTATAAAATAACGTTTATTCGTTCAAAGAGTTCGTACATAAAAGCTTTATACAATGCGACACAAATAAGCTGAACAAAAATGGCGGACTTCAAAGCATTTTTGTACAAATTCCCGGCACGTAGGTTAAACCAAAATGGCAGTCGTCGGCGCATTATTTGTACCTGCGCCAATAACTATTTTGATTCAACCTTCGTGCCGGGAATTTGTACAAAAATTATTTGAAGTCCGCCATTTTTGTTCAACTTATTTGTGTCGCCTTGTAGTTATCTATTAAGCAACTTAACTATATGTATATTGTATATATATACTACTTACTTGATTTCTACAACAACATTTGTATGAGTAAAGTCGAAAATATAAATAATATAAATTAAAAAGTATCAAAGTAACCAGATCGATACACATGAACATATATTTTTCGAGTGTATTATGAGTATTTTCATATTATTTATATAATAATATTTTTACCAAAGGAAAATATACGAAAGAAATTAACCTAAGCGTAACCTTCCCATCCATCCATGCCTTCCTTCCATGCTAGTTTGGGAAGAAAAAACTTAGTATGCACCAGCTGCTTCTCTTCCCGCGCAGATCGTAGAAGCCGATCGAGGGAACGGGCGAAAATGCGAATCATGTTAACAGGCGATTCGGCTAGAAACCCATCACTATTTTGATTCTTTTTTTTACCTCCTAGCCCACCACCACTAAAAGTGGCCTTTGAGTTTTGCGGCCCTGGTATCTTATCTGTTTAAAGCCGCAAGATTCAATATGGTGTATCTGCCGCGTTAGGGGTAAAGACGTAATAGTCTGTATGTATAATAAAAACATACGGACAAATCGCACAGATTCAGTTAGCCCCAAAGTAAGTTCTAAACTAATTGTATCATGGGATACTAAGGGGTCGTTCATTAATTACGTGATGGTTGTAGTAACTTTTTAACGTCAAAATATTACGTCACGCAAAATTCCAACTTTATAATTTGCTTTTTTCTCATTCAAAAACGTGCTATCATGTTCGACACGCCCCCCCCCCCTCTCAGCCCATCGCTGTTACGTAATATGTGGATGGCCCTAAATAACTCAACGATACAGTAAGTACTATATTTTATGACAAAAACTTATAGAAATAAATAAACATCCAAGATACAGGTCAATCTGATCATTTTCCATCTTGACCTCACTGGAGTTCGAACCCGGGACCTCCGGTGTGACTGCCTGGCATGATGACCACTAGGACACAGAGATCGTCATGTATGTATGTATTCCCAGCAATTAGGTAATGACGTGGTAGTACGCATTACTTATAGTGCTTTCGCATTGCTTCGGAAGGCACGGTAAATTGTTGGTTCCATCTGATATCATTGCAGTCATCTATGTCAGATAAGTTACCTTATCGGCAGATTGAAAAGTCTAACACCAGTGTTGGCCACTTACCTACACACGAAAACCCAAAACTGCTTAAAATACATATGAAAACACATATTTCTTTGTGTTACATTTTACCTTACCATTGTTTGGCACGCTCTGCAGCCCGAACGGCTTGATAGATTTTAGCTTGAGAGGTGTGGTTAGATTTGTATTTACTGTGAGAGTGACACAGAGTAAATCAAAATAATAATAAAAAGACCCGTGAAACTAAAGGAGACACATAATAATAAAAAAAAAAGAATTTTTTAATTTAAAATAAATATCGTCGGGTTTTTAGTTTTTGAAATAATTACTTGTTCTTTTGGTTAACAATAAAGAGTCATCTATTTACAAGTATTAATTTTAAATAGTTTTTAGTGTAGTAAGTAGTTAAGTGTAATTGAATTCTGTTTTCTGTTGTGTGTCTTCTGTATATTGTACCCGCTCTCTACTATGTTTTGTAAATTGTCCTCATATTTCAAGGTTGACTGGAAAAGATCCCTATTTGGGATAAGTCCGCCTTTGTACTGTTCTCCAGTTTTAACCTATATTTTGGTCCTGTGTTCATGTAAAGATTTTACAAACAAACAAACAAAAACAAAATACAATAAATATTATCATCTGTCCCAGTCAGTCGAACTCGGTTCTTTAGGGATGAGTATTGTTATCAATACGCCAAAACGAATCAATACAGACAAAAATCTTACTTGGATATAAAGTTCATCATTATTATATTATACTAGCTTTTGTCCTTATCAAAATCCTTTCTTAGGGGATGGCTACGTCATAGTAGCTTTATGCATGCAAAGTCTCAGCCCGATCGGTTTAAAATTGGCAAAGTTTCATACAAACTTTCATCCCCTATTTTATCCCCTTGGGGGTAGAATTCATCAAAATCCTTTCTTAGCGGATGCCTATGTCATAACATCTACCTGCATGCCAAATTTCAACCTGATCCGTCCAGTGGTTTGGGCTGTGCGTTGATAGATCGCTATGTCAGTCAGTCAGTCACCTTTGAGTTATATATATTTAGATTATTATAACTATGTGATTCATAAATCATAGGCTATTGTATGCATACCCTTTATATATAGCCTTTGTCTAACACAACAAAAAGCCTTTACGGAGGAGATGAAAACGTTTACAAAATCAGAGTGCATTCAACAATAAGTATGCGTTGCATTATAATTTTAAAATATTTGAAATTTTTGTGAATATAAATACTGAAATATCACTTTTGTGGGTATTGTTGAAGTCTTTCATATCACATGTATATATTTTTATTTTTTTAATCTGTCTTAAAAATATATTCTCGCTTCCCCATCTAGTTTATGCTTTCTTTCTGTCTTAGAGATATTCCCATTTTTACTCATTCCCTCAGTTAGTTTTTACGATCTAAGCAGCGTACTTTTTTTCTTTTTTCCCGGACCAGTGAAAAGGAACTATTTTCTTAGTTTTTGTTTAAAATATATGTATGCATATTACATACATATTCTTCACAATCACGTCTCTTTAGGGTTAACTACCTTATTACTAAGGCTGCGCTGTCCGTTCGTCCGTCCGTCTGTCTGTCTGTCACCAGGCTGTATCTCATGAACCATTATAGCTAGACAGTTGAAATTATCACAGATGATGTATTTCTGTTGCCGCTATAACAACAAAAACTAAAAACAGAATGAAATAAATATTTAAGTGGGGCTCCCATAAAACAAACGTGTCTTTTTATAGATAATGGTACGGAACCCTTCGTATGCGCGTCCGACTCGCACTTGTCCGGTTATTTTATCCTTTATGGAGCCATTGAATGTTATGTATGGGGCGGAAAAAGCATATTGGGTCTTGCAGCTCCAAGCAGACAGAACCCAGTGCCGCTTAAAATATCATTAAAATATTTTAGTAAAATAGTTGAACCGTGTCCACTCTGAGCTCAAAGCACCTCAATGGCCGCTAACGGATGCACAGCCTTGGAGCTCACTCCAAACGTTTCCAGATGAGGTGCACTTGACCATAACTTGACCATATTATGCCGAGCTGTTCACAAGGAAGTAAATTCAGTTTTGTGATATTATACTCAATAACGTTTCATATTTATTTAATTTTATTTATTTTAAGAAGTTTTTTAGAAAACCTTGTACTTACATTGTGTTTTTTCGTACTTAATTTCAAATATTAGACAAAATATCATTGATAACAAACCGGAAAAAAAATCGTTTCAAAGTTATTTAAAAAATCCTGGCACCTTAATTTTAATTTTTTTATGCAAATTTTTTTATAATTATTTTTATTTAATTTCATGTTTTGGTATTGTAACTTATTTCAATGTAAATTTTTATTAATAGTTAAATTTTTGAAACAAGTTCAATTCATGATGCTGAATTGCTGAAACATGATTCTAAAAAAAATCGATATTTTGTAGAAACCCGTCCAGCTGAACACTGATTTATATATAGGAAAACAATTTCTGTTTTTTTTTCATTAGTCTACCATCTACTGGTCCTAAATTAGTCTAGGTTTAGGGTCTAGGTCTACCATATCTATAAAAAAATCACGTCTGTTTTATGGGAGCCCTCCTTAAATCTTTATTTTATTCCGTTTTTAGAAAAGAAATGCATTATTTGTAAACATTTCAGACTGACGGACAGACAGACAGACAGCGTAGTCTTAGTAATATGATCCCGTTTTAACCCTTTGGGTACGGAACCCTACAAAGCAATGCCTTAATACGAATTTCAAATTGCGTCAGAACCAAGAAGTTTTTGAAAAACAGGAAAATGATACGATTAAATCAAATTAATTGTTTGTTTGTAATCTGCTTAGCGTGCATTTTTTGTTTTATATCAAAATATAGTTTTCACAAAATGTCTACAGTTGATTGGAGTCTCCTTTTAAGCATCTCAATGCCTGTGCCAGAAGACACCGCTTTCTATTATCATAACAATTATATTATTTATAAATATACAAACGAAATCAAATAAATTTATATCTACCAAATCGAACAAATTTATGATAAGTACTTATTAGATTTCAGAACATAACATAAAAGTTTAACACTGGTTGACACAGGCTCTGCGTCTGCGAGGCATGAGTTTGATACACACCATCACCACAGAATAAGTTCTAGTATTAACGTACAGAAGTCTTACTCAGCAAAGAAATTTAAAGAAATATCTACTCAATGTGGTTAGCGCTATGGTTTAATTCAGCTTGCGTCAAATTCCTCACAAAGCAAGCCTATTTCTTTCTTTTTAGGGTTCCGTAGTAAACAAGGAACCCTTATAGTTTCGCCATGTCTGTCTGTCTGTCTGTCTGTCCGTCCGCGGTTTTACTCAGCGACTATAAGTACTAGAAAGCTGTAATTTGGTAAAGGTATGTATATTAATTATGCGGAAAAAGTGGTACAATAAAACATTGAAAAAAAATTTTATGTTAGCTCTCCCATACAAATAAAGTCAAAAGTCAATTTTATTTTCTAGACTAGCTATTGCCCGCGGCTTCGCTCGCGTAGGGGTGTAATTTATCAAAATCCTTTCTTAGGGGATGCCTACGTCATAGTAGCTTTATGCATGCAAAGTCTCAGCCCGATCGGTTTAAAACTGACAAAATTTCATACAAACTTTTATTTCCTATTTTATCCCTTTAGGGGTAGAATTGATCAAAATCCTTTCTTAGCGGATGCCTACGTCATAACATCCACCTGCATGCCAAATTTCAGCCCGATCCGTCCAGTGGTTTGGGCTGTGCGTTGATAGATCACTATGTCAGTCAGTCAGTCACCTTTGAGTTATATATATTTAGACTAACCAATCATGTGGGATATCGTTGAATTGGTCTTTCAAAAATATTATGAGCTTGCAAACACCGTTTTTAGATTTAGGGATCCGTTTCTGAAATATTTGGTTTTAAAGTGAGAATTTTTTGTTAGATACAAGTGTCCCCCCCCCCCCTCTATCTGCTAAACGGTTATATATGGACACTTGAAAAAATTCATAGCTATAGTAAATATAACGAAATTTGAAGAAAAATTATCAGAGCTAAGTAGGGTTTACAAATTAAAAAGTTATAGGCGATCAACTTATAAAATGAACTTGGAAAAGGAAAATTTCAAACAAATTCAATAGAAAATTAGTTTTAGACGTTTTTAGTGGCTTAAACTCAAAGTTGGTATTCATAATTCGTAACTACGGAACCCTACACTGCGCGTGGCCCGACACGCACTTGGCAAATTATTTCTCTGAACAAACGATTCATGTAACTGAATTTCCTACTCCGGAGTGGTCGCCGCGCGCATAGTAATAATGGATGTATATTTTCGATACCTAAACGGGGAGTGACACAGGCCTGCTATTACCTGGAGTTTCGCACCAGGCTCGACTTGTATCTCGAGTGAGTTTTACAGTTATTTTCAACTGTTTACCACCACTTGCTTCTGGTAAAGAAAACCACACACTTGTAGGAGCTCCAACTGTCCCAGCTAGTGCGCAGCTAGCGCTCCCACATGAAGAGGTAGGCAAGGTACGTAATGGAGAGCTTGAGAGAAACATAGAGTTATTTTATTTATTATAAATTTACAATACTGATATAGATGTAATCAGCTCGAGAGATGGTAGTGCAATAAGTCAGAATGATGAGGAAGGAATGTAAAATTTAAAAATTGAATTTGAAAATGAAATTATTTTTAAAAAGGTGGAGAAAGGAAGTAAACGGAAACATAAAGGATGAGGTTTATTGTAACATGGTTACACACTAGTGACTATTAAGTTCACTTAGTGTGTGAAATAGAGAATTGGTCCAGTCGTGTTCGAGGAATCGGTGCGATCATGCATGAAAAAAATACCAAAAGATTTCGGCGAATAGGCGACAACCTCCTTCTTTTTGAAGTCTGTCAAAAAAGAGTCATTGTATGCGTCTTTCCAGACAATGACACCGACAAGAGCTTAGCTCTTAAATGTAGACAGACTTATTTGATTATCTACGTTACTTTTCATAGATGAGAGTATTTTAACAGCTAATTAACACTGGTTCTTCATTCGATGCTCAATGGCCGTGATATAGTGACAACATCTATGTTATCATATGGCAACACCTTAGATTAATTCCATAGGTGTTTGCGACAAATAAGTTTATTTGTATATATTGTCTGTATATATTTATATACAACTAGCTTTTGCCCGTGGCTTCGCTCGCGTAGAGGTGTAATTTATCAAAATCCTTTCTTAGGGGATGCCTACGTCATAGTAGCTTTATGCATACAAAGTCTCAGCCCGATCGGTTCAAAATTGACAAATTTTCATGCAAACTTTCATCCCCTATTTTATCCCCTTGGGGGTAGAATTGATCAAAATCCTTTCTTAGCGGATGCCTACGTCATAACATCTACCTGCATGCCAAATTTCAGCCCGATCCGTCCAGTGGTTTGGGCTGTGCGTTGATAGATCACTATGTCAGTCAGTCAGTCACCTTTGAGTTATATATATTTAGATAGACGTAGAAGGAACGTACCCGTAATAAATCGAACCGCGGGCTATACTAGATCACTATAGTATAATGAAATTAAAATTACAGTCAAAAATTAAATTGGCATTTACATATCATATCAGTCTACCCTGAACTAGACTAAATCTTAATGTCTGTATGGAATATACAGCTCGTCGCTGCTGGCTATATCGAGTCTCTACTGAATTTCCTATTGTGCAGTGGTTACCGCGCGTATGGGTATATTTTCGATACCTAAACTTAGAGTGACACAGGCCGGCGGCAGCCTTGCATCACTGATTGACACAATTACATTCTCACATAATAATTTTAATAACATCAAATGCGATGCGACCGATGTGAATCTTCGTAATTATAAAAAAAAACAACTAAGTACTACTGAAATATACGATGTTCGCATGTGGAAACAATGCTCGAAAACATTTGGTTAATACCGTGAGTGGTGCCATTGTTACACGCCGATATTTATAAATTACAAGTAATCAAAATATATTTTAATTCACTATGCTAATAAAACAATGAGTCGATCGATGAAACCATTTTGACAACGTGGTAGTACTAATTTATCTATGTCATTGATCTAGTTAAAACTAAGCAGTATCTAAGTTGTAGAAGTAAGTTTGACGACCTCCGTGGCGTAGTGGTCACCATGCTAGTCCGCCACCCAGAGGTCCCGGGTTCGATCCCCGGTCAGGGCAAGTTGGAAAATGGCCTTTTCAAATTGTCCTGGGTCTTGGATGTTTATCTATATATGTATTTGTTATAAAATATAGTATCGTTGAGTTAGTATCCCATTACACAAGTCTCGAACTTACTTTGGGGCTAGCTCAATTAGTGTTATTTGTCCATATTTAATAAAAAAAAAAATTTTTAGAAAATCTGTGTGGAATTTTAAGGCGATAAGTAGAGTCCACTAGCGTAGCTTTGAAAACGCGTTTCCACCAATGTAGCATGTGCATATAAAATTTTATATAGGGTCTAAAAAATAAACTCGAAACTATTTTGTGGCTGAATTATATTGAACAACTTTCCCCGAGGAACATATATCAAAATATGAAAAATATTTTTTCGCTCGCCCATGCAAGTTGACTGACGCAAGTTGATTCGAATTTCTATGGAAAGTATTTTTTTTAATATTTCATTGCTTGTTTGTTATAAAAATGTATTAACAATATATTTTTACTTTGTATGAATTTAAGATAAAGACAAAAGTTGGAAATTTATGACAATATATATGTGCGAGACGTGCTGATCTGAGACCACGAGAATTGGTTCCATTCTATCAGTTGTTCAGATTAAAATACATAGTTTCATTTTTATATGTGGATACGAGTATGTATGTGTAATCTTCCATTATTACAGTAATTGTTCTAAAACTTTGTAGACAGGTATGCACGACACAACATCCTACTAATGTTATAAATGCGAACGTTTTTATGGATGGATCCGCGTTTCTTTATTTTTTTTCCTTTGCACATAGGGTTGCCAGGTACCCAACCCTAATAGCCGGAAAGACCAGCCAATTTGGCCGGACATTTGGGTAAAATGGCTGGACACTCTAAATTATTGAGGATTTTGTGTGTCAGTATTAAAGGAACGTATGACAAAAAAAATGTATGAAAAATCAAGCTTTTTGATTATTACCATAAATAATGTTAAATTCTAGTAATAAAGTAAATAATAAAATATAAATAAAATCTAATGCTAAATCAGTCTAATAGTATTATTTTTAAGCAGTCAAATAAATTCATCAGACCAAATTAAATTCTAGATTAACATTTATCATTTTTTTTAAATTATTTCTTAATTTGAATGAAATGAATCTATTGTAATTTCATTAATTCTTCTTAAATTATGCGGGAGCGATCGCCTGCGCTTGGACTCAGCGCTCGCTCGTTTGCAAAATGTAAAAAGCATAATAAAATCCGGACAAGCCGGACACCGTTTATTTTGACCGGACACGAAACCAAAAAGCCTAACTATGTCCGGATTTATCCGGACGACATCTGGAAACGCTATTTGCATATGTACTTAAGTACAATTATGAAAGATGTCAATTTTACTTAATTAATAATTATACATGTATGCTGTCAGGGCATTTTATAACATACTAGCTTTTTCCCGCGGCTTCACTCGCGTAGGGGTGGAATTAATCAAAATCCTTTCGTAAGGGGATGCCTACGTCATAGTAGTTTTAGGCATGCAAAGTCTCAGCCCGATCGGTTTAAAATTGACAAAGTTTCATACAAACTTTCATCCCCTATTTTATCCCCTTGGGGGTAGAATTGATCAAAATCCTTTCTTGGCGGATGCCTACGTCATAACATCTACCTGCATGCCAAATTTCAGCCCGATCCGTCCAGTGGTATGGGCTGTGCGTTGATAGATCACTATGTCAGTCAGTCAGTCACCTTTGAGTTATATATATTTAGATTATTTAGATTATAGGAGTAACGTTGCGCTACCATATCCCAAAAGACTACGTGAGTTATTTAATAAAATAAGGTTTTCTCAGGGTCGCCAGTCTTGTGTAGAAGAACGTCTGTGCAAGTAGGCTATTAAATAAGCTAATGTTACCAATGACGTAGGTAGGCCGTTATCCTGTTTGTTTACCAGGTAGAATAGTAAAAAAAAGATATGTGACGCAACATTGTCATTAAGAAATAGCTAGGTGTCCTTCACATAAACACAAATAAAAATAAATCAAGGTCTTTGACTATATATAAGTCTCAACAAAAAAAGCTCCAATATTAACTTAAATAAATAAATAATAAATATATAGGGACAAATAACACTGATTGAGCTAGCCCCAAAGTAAGTTCGAGACTTGTGTTATGGGATACTAACTCAACGATACTATATTTTATAACAAATACATATATAGATAAACATCTAAGACCCAGGACAATTTGAAAAAGACCATTTTCCAACTTGCCCTGACCGGGGATCGAACCCGGGACCTCTGAGTGGCGGACTAGCATGGTGACCACTACGCCACGGAGGTCGTCATAACAACTACTTATAATATAAATGGAACAATTACTTATTTATTCGTTTATATCATTTGTATTTTTGTGTTATTATATTTTTCTTTTTGGTGTACAAATTAGAGTTATCTATCAATTAAACAATATATTGTTAACAAACTAATAAATAATTGGAATTAATTAAAAAATAGGTGATCTCATCACCTTGTTTACTTGTATGATAGTTTTCCACAAAGGAAGGTCAGCAAATACTGAAAAAAAAGGCTGGAATCTGTTGCGTCTTAAGTGTTGTATTTATATCTTGCCCTAGAAGAGTCGTGGCGTTCCGGACGGGAGGTGACGCCTTTGAGGCGTGAAGGTGGTGAGGGAACCAGCAGACCGCGAGATGATGAGGAAACTGAATGACGCATAATGAGTCTACAAGCCTCCAAACTATGTTGAAGTTCGTAACCCAAATACGTGGTCTATCAACTTATACTTAACCTATTTTAAGGTTGAATTCAGTCTAAGGTACTGAACAACTTTCTCCAAAGAGCATATGTGTATATTGTAAACTAGCAGATGCCCGTGTGTAACATTTTTGATAATCCCACGGGAGCCTCACATTTTCCTGGGTATCCTATGTTTTAATCCAGGTAATAAGCTATCTACCTGCCAAGTTTCATTCCAATCCGTACAGCCGTTTTTGCGTGAAAGAGTAACATTCATCCTTACATACAAACTTTCGCGTTTATAATATTGGTAAGATATGATAATATTTTCTTTTTTGCTTTCCTGAGAAACTCGGGTCATCTTGAGTATGACAGGCGAAAAATTATATTGCACATTTCGATTAATGTTCATATGTTCCTTGGGGAAAGCAGTTCATTATCACGAAATGTGTGAATTCAGCCAGCAAAATAGGTTCAGTATATTTCGTCAGACATTATTTTTTTATTAGAAACTTGTTTAACAGGGAAGGCAAATTAGATTTCGGAGTTTGATAAATCTTCTTCGCCACATTAATTATACGTCCGCAGGTAGGGTGACATGCCCCAAATTAAAATAACTGACCAAGTGCAATCCGCACTCGCCCACGAAGGGTTCCGTACAATTTTAATAAAATAAATCTTTTATCTATCTCTCTATCTATTTTTATAAAAAATCACGTTGGTTGACTGCCATACTGAACTGCGACTTTTGAAATATCGGTGTACGGAACTTCGAAAGTTTCTTCATAGAAAATTTCGGATTTCCATGCAAACACTTCCTTACATCGATGTTTTTAAAAGTCGGAGTTTAGTATGTCAGTCATGTTTGTTGTATTGGAGCCCCGTTTAAATATTTATGTTCGGGTTTGAACCGAAATAAGAGTTCTGATCAAATGAAAGTCACGGATAAACTGATAAACACCGAGATATATTCTTGATAATTAACTATAGAATAACTTGATGAGAAATAATATACGAGTATAAGCCGCGTGGCGCGCTTGTTGGCCGTAGGTCGCGAACTGACTGTTTTATACTAATGAGGCGAAATTGTGCAAATGCTGACTTATCAAATACTGGACGGTGCTTTACTCGTACAATTTATTGGAACGAAGTTCCTTACGGCAAGCTTGGAGGAGATAGGGATTTTGCTGCGCGACCGAACTGAAAAAAATGTGATAGTAAAACCGTAAGGATGACCTCGTTAAATAAAACCGTTAAATGAGACGTGCGCAGGTGCGACAGTCGTATACACATTTTGTCGATTCTACATTAGCCGAAGGAACTTCGTTCCTACCTGGTGTCCCACGACACCACATTCTTTTTTTTATTCTGATTTTAGTATTTGTTGTTATAGCGGTAACAGAAATACATCATCTGTGAAAATTTCAACCATCTAGTTATCACGATTCATGAGATACAGTCTGGTTACAGACAGACAGACGGACGGACGGACAGCGGAGTCTTTAGTAAAAGGGTCCCATTTTTACCCTTTGGGTAGGGAACCCTAAAAAACCGGAATCTTTGTTTCATTTGGAATTATACAGCGTCAGTGGGTCTTAGAATGTGCGGTTCAGTTACCAAAGAGGATTGACGTCATTCAGGCGATTGGTCGTAAAACTACAGTCGGCTATTTCTTCTCGATCTCGCATGCTCTTTGGCATTCTAGTGATCATTGCATATGCATGTTATATTTGGAGAAGAAGGGAAAAATAAAAATGCCCGAATAAAATATATTTCCATTAAGGGCCGTAACAGACAGGGCGCAAGTTGCGCCGCGTAACATCTAGTGATGCATAAAAACTCATCAATCATATTGACATCGCATTTGATGTCTGTTTACTTATTTTAACATAAAATTACGTCTTTGCACACCTCCCACCAAAAAATTATAATTAGTTAAAGAAGCCTACTTTTAGTGTATGATTAGTTAGTATGGAATTTTCATATATTTTAGCGTCGCATATAACGTTTACCTTCATTTTAAGCATATTATGGCGTATGCACACTATACACACTCTTTCCGACAAGAACTGCAAGTGTATACTAGATTTAAGTTTCAAAATTGTCATGAAAACATGAAATAATGAATATGAATATAAATATGAGTCGCAATTCATATAAATCAATCTACTCACGAAATGGATAAATAAGGATATTTATCGGGTATTTACTTAATCTTCTGAGTAAATACTCAAATGGGTTGATTGAGTATTCATGCACCGCCCATCACTAGCTGTTACGCGGCGCAACTTGCGCCCCGTCTGTTACGGCACTAAACAAAAAGCGATGCTTCGCTGAATATAGCTCGGCTGGCTGGGTACTATGTTCTTTTTAGGGTTCCTAAAAAGAACATTGTACCCAGCCAGCCTAGATTAATTAGTTACATAAATAAATATATACGGACAAATTAAACTGATCGAGCTAGCCCCAAAGTAAGTTCGAGACTTGTGTTATGTGATACTAACTTAACGATACTATAATTTATAACAAATACACATATATAGATAAAGACCCAAGACCCATGACAATTTGAAAAAGGCCATTTTCCAACTTGCTCTGACCGGGGATCGAACCGGGAACCTCTGGGTGGCGGTCTAGCATAATGACCACTACGCCACAGAAGTTGTCTATATAAGAATTCTATCGATTAAAATAAAGCAGCGAAGTCCATATAATACGTTCACTTAGGGAAAATCTTTGGCATTTGTGCATACATTTCAGATTGTCTTATATAAATTTTATCAAAATCGGTTGTGTGGTTTGGTGGCAAAGTCCGTTTTTAAGTAGTTCTGTAGTATAAGTCGGTTCTGCAGTAGTTTTGAAAAAGTTATTGGTTACTTTTAAAAACCTAACATAAAGGTACATAAACACTCATCCATTGGAAATAATGGGATTCATTTTAATTTACTTACCAAAACATTGGCTGGAGCCCAAAACAGGTCCACCAAAATTTTCAATATCCATCCGGTTATTGACCCCTGCAAAAGGAAAATAAAAAGTCCACGATTTGTTATTTTAATTCAAAATTCCTGCATTAAGAAGGGTTTTGGTCCTTTTAAAACGCATAAAAAGCCCGCGATATTTGGTGATACGCGATACCCTGTGGTTTTCGAAGAAATTAATGAGATCCAAAACGGTACATCGAAATTCTTTTAAGGTGCCTTTAGGAATGCACTTACAGTTTTTGCGAACTCTGTAATGAGATTAAAATAACCAGATATAATTCAATTCAGTTCTTTATTTGCTTAATAAGGGTTTTACAATAAATTGTAATGGTGATAGTAAAAGGCAATTTAAGCTTTTACAAGCTTTTATTTAGTTTCACTTGTCCCGTTGTCTGTCTGTCTATAATCAAATCTTGCAAGTTAAAGATCTCTTACCGATTTCCGACTGAGTTGATATTTTGCACCCATACGTATATTGCGTGACAAAGCAATATTATGATGACATGGAGCTGATCTGATGATGGAGCCGAAAGGTGGCCATAGAAACTCTGTAATGAAACGACGCAACCACATCGAGTTTGGGTTCGTTTGATTCGTCTAGAGAAGCACTTTAGACTTTTAAGTTCATAATTGTTTTTGATAATACCTTGTTTAAAAAAATCTTTTTAATAATTACTTGTTTCTTTTCTCCCAGACGAGCTTTGGTATTAATGTATTTTTTAACAAAAATATTTTTTTTAAATTTTAATTTTGTTAGTGGTTTGAGGTGGATTTCTAAACTTTTAAATCTTGTTTTCTCGTTTAGTATATTTTTTAAAAGAACATGTCCTTTACAAACGAACACATTTGTCTTATCAATGCCTCGTTAACTGCCTCTATAATCTTCAACCTATTGTTTCACTTATCAGGCAAATGCCTCGGTCTTCGACACATAAAACTAACTTTAAAGTTAATAAGATGTTCGTTTTTTTACATCAGAAAAATATTAGAGCTATTTTTTTTTTAAATATACGTAGTTATACGTCTATAGAGTCCAGATTCAAAATATTTTTTAAACTTTATCTAGATCCGAAGGTTGTTGAAGACAACTTTGAGTTCATGCTAGGTCTAAAAACTAATTTTCTATTGAATTTGTACAAAATTTTCCTTTTCCAAGTACATTTTATAAGTTGATCGCCTATAACTTTTTAATTTGTAAACCCTACTTAGCTCTGATAGATTTACTTTATAGTTCGTTATATATACTATAGCTGTGAATTTTTTCACGTGTCCATAAATAACCGTTGAGCAGATAGAGGGGGGCTACTTTTTTTTCAGTTTTTTTTATCACTTTTTCGCATACATAATTTACATGCCTATGCCAAATCACAGCTTTCTAGAACTTTTAGTCGCTGAGTAAAACCGCGGATGGTCAGACAGACAGACAAACATGGCGAAACTATAAGGGTTCCTTGTAAACTATACGGAACCATAAAAAGACATATGCAAAAATTTAAGAAGGTATCTCGTCTCAATTTCTTTTAAAATTCAAAACTAGACCTAGAAACGCACTTTTACGTCAATAAGTATAATTTACATTACGTGGTTCGTGGTAATAAGTATAATTTACATTACGTGTATATTAAAATTTAATTTATTTTTAAAGCAAGCAACCTCTTTCATCTCATTACCTGAATAAAAAAAAAAACAAAGATATGATTTTAACACCTCTTTGTTCCCACCATCGATCATCCATCATTAACAACGTCATTAATTAACGTTAGTAGCCAATTACCTACATTATTTAGTTAAAAATAAAGGAATACCAAAGTTCACTCTTAATTCAAAACGGAATAGACAATCAATACAGAAGTGGACCAAAAAATGGTTTTTGGCATATAAGGTACCTACATTATCAAAATCATTTTTATTACATTTACACATGCATACACAATTACAGCGCATTTGAATTTTACGTGACGTCACGATCAGGTACGAATAAGATTTTCACTAGAACGTGACGTAAATCTCTCCGAAAGTTTATTAATTTCAAATTTGACATCATTCTTATTTACTAATTATATTATGACTTTATGACATAACAATGTATTCTCAGTCCACATATCTAACTTTAATATCAGTATAATTGTAAGGTTGACGTATTTGGAGAAAATGCAGTGCACTATACAGTGAAGTACAGGTTTTTACCGCTTTTTCTGTACTTGCGCTTAGGAGGCGGTAGTAAACTTAGTTTTAAGTAAATGATCTGACGTTAACAACTACCTATTAAGAAATCGAAAAAAAATTACCAATTATGGTAAATGGGTGCGGAAATTTCATAAAACTTGTTTCATGTGATACGTGTTTATCAGTAAGTCTTACAAGTGGGTGAAATAAATGTTTTTATTTAAAGTTTTCATTAAATTTGCAAGGTTTGTATCGAAATATTTTCTTTACCTCTTCAATTTATGAGTACGTTATGAACGCTCGAAGTTCAGCTAAAATTTGTGCAAAAATTCAAAAGTTTTCAAGAAAGATCAGATGCAACGCCATAATCACGTACAAGCGTTTGTATCAGAACAGTAAGACGGGAAGGCCGCTCTTAAGAGAACTACATTGCAATCTACGTCTATTTATATTGAAGAGATTGACAGCGGCACAGATATGGCACTACATAGGACAAACGAAACTTTATATTCGTGCAAACGGCAATGTGTGTGTGTTCGCCCGCCAACACACTCGACAAGGTGAGAACACGGGGGAAAGGTGCGAGGATGGGGAAACGGGGACCCTAGGAGTTTCCGTTCTGTATGTAGTATATTAATTCTGTGCTTATCGGCAAATCCTAGGAGCCTTTAGCACAGCAGAGAACTATAAGCCGTTAAGAGAACTACTTTGAAATCTACGTCTATTTTTATTAATGTAGGTCAACAGCGGCCTACATCTCACAAAAAGCGATCCTTACAATACCGTACACCTTTTGTCAGTGTTGATCAATGCCTCCAGTCACCAGTCCGTTAATCTTGTGCGAGTACATTGTCATCCATTGTTCACATCATCAGTCATCACTCATCACACTGAATCGCGCGTCAGGGACCTAAGTCTGGTACACTTTTTAGTGGTCGTTTCAAGACAAACAACTTAATACCAAGCCTGTGTCACTCCCCGTTTAGGTATCGAAAATATACCTTCATTATACCTACAGTTATATGAATCGTTGGTCTCGAGTAATGAAAATAAAATTGGCTTGCCATGGATGTCTAGGTATCTTAACGAAGAAGTGCATAGTTTTGACGCTAAATCAAACCATAATCTAATCACATTCCGTCTTATTATAAAAACAGGACTAACTTTGTTACTAGGTTTAAACCATTATCCGCCCAAAATGAAGTTGACATTGACAGGTCACATAGTGTGATATTACTAGATGTCAACTGGATTTGGTCGGATAATGGTTTAAACCTAGTAATAAAGTTAGTCTGGGTTTTATAATAAGACGGATTGAGTCGATATTTCTTCGATTTTTTTTTGTGAGTGAGACTTCTTTACGTGAGTACTAATACTTATTATGTGCCTATATAGAGTCTAACAAAATATAAAAAAGCATAGTACCTTTGTATAAGTATCCCATATCATATTCATAACACAAGCTGAAACTTAATTTGGGGCTAGCTCAATCCATGTGATTTATCCCTATATGTTTATTTATTAATCTGAAACTATTTTAACGGTAGATTCAGTCCATGATACTGAACAACTTTCCCTATGAAACATAAATCGGAATATGAATAATTTTGGCCTCCCATATAAGTTGACCGATCAGCTGATGGTTTCTATAGAAAAAATAATTTTTTTTTTTTTTTGATAATTTTTTGATTCATTGCTACAAAGTAATAGACCATATTTCATTGGAACTTGGAGAAGATACTCGTACGCCGATAAAAAATCAGTTTAGTATAGTACTAGCATTCCTGATGATTACAATAGGGATATGTACTGGGTACAAATATATTATTATTGTATATTATAATTTTATAGTCTATGTTGGGGATGGATGCGTCTGACGTCGGGGCCCGCATATATCATTTAGTCACTGGCGAAGATACCCGACACAGAATAGTAGTACTGAACTACAGAAGAACCAATCTTGGATCGGAAATTTGCTAAAAGAAAACCAATAGGGATGTAGAATGGATAAACAATATTTTATTTTATTGAGTCCGTCAAACTAGATTATCCTAAAATAAAGGACCCATATTTTTTCGTTTAGCGAAGTAGTAAAAAATCACAAATATTCGCGCGCTTCGAAAATTCGGAGTGGGGGTGATTTACGTCACCTTTAGTTAAAAATCGTAGCTGATCGCGACTTCACGCGAAATAAAAATACACTGTATCTCCGTCATGATTTGTTAATCAGAGAAAAGAAAAAATACTATTCCAGTATTCCATACTTTTTAAAAATCTATCTAATGAACCAAAAAATAATTTGTCCACATCCGTATTGGCAATCATACGCAATGACTGTGCGGCAATTGCGTACTGAACTCAGGCCCAAATCGTCACCCAAAAATCACACGCACGGGTCGTCGACATTGGTGACATTTTGTAACAATGCCCCGTACAGTTATGTTATTATTATTACACCGTTCGTATGTGACGTGTGATCAGGCAATTTTCAATCGCCAGTTTTTGTTTGCGATAACCCACTTTGATTGAGCATTTGAGATTAGCCAACTTTATTGACACCCCCATGACTAGAGCTAAAAGTTAAAAGTATAAACTGCTTATGGATAATCGCTATTTATGGTAACGTCTTGGCGTAGGCCACTCCGGAGGTTATGGGTTCGATCCCCAGCTAAGGTAAGTTGGAAAATGCCTTTTTTCTAATTGTCCTGGCACTTGGATGTTTATTTATTAATTTATTTATCAATTTATATACACAGAAAATTTATACAGAGAATACATCAAATAAAAGTTGTACAAAGGCACTAATTATCTCAAAAGTGATCTTTTCCAGTTTATCTTTATATTTATTTAGTATTAAATATATGTAGTATCGTTCAGTTAGTACTGATCTCAAATTACAAGCTTAAAGATTGGGGCTAGCGCAATCAGTGTGATTTCAGTATCCTTGCATTAAGAAAAATTCAAATATATTCATCCGAAATAAAACCGTAAACCAAATTCTGAAAAGTATCATTAAGTATACAAAGTGAAAGGGACATTCTCGTAATTAATAATACCACGGGCTATACTAGAGCATTATAGTATAATGAAAATAAAATAACAGAAAAAAAAAATCGAAATTCCCATACAAATTGCCCGGGCGGCTGCACACGGCTGGAAATGCTAAAATTTAGTTAGTAAAAGTTATTTTAATTTCTATACTATAGTGATCTAGCATAGCCTGTGGTTCGATTCATTACGGGTCTGTCCCTTCCAAGTTGTATATATTTTTAAGTTACTGATATTACTTACTTACTAAAATTTATTTATTTATAAATAAATAAATATAAATATAAATATAAATATAAATATAAATATAAATATAAATATAAATATAAATATAAATATAAATATAAATATAAATATAAATATAAATATAAATATAAATATAAATATAAATATAAATATAAATATAAATATAAATATAAATATAAATATAAATATAAATATAAATATAAATATAAATATAAATATAAATATAAATATAAATATAAATATAAATATAAATATAAATATAAATATAAATATAAATATAAATATAAATATAAATATAAATATAAATATAAATATAAATATAAATATAAATATAAATATAAATATAAATATAAATATAAATATAAATATAAATATAAATATAAATATAAATATAAATATAAATATAAATATAAATATAAATATAAATATAAATATAAATATAAATATAAATATAAATATAAATATAAATATAAATATAAATATAAATATAAATATAAATATAAATATAAATATAAATATAAATATAAATATAAATATAAATATAAATATAAATATAAATATAAATATAAATATAAATATAAATATAAATATAAATATAAATATAAATATAAATATAAATATAAATATAAATATAAATATAAATATAAATATAAATATAAATATAAATATAAATATAAATATAAATATAAATATAAATATAAATATAAATATAAATATAAATATAAATATAAATATAAATATAAATATAAATATAAATATAAATATAAATATAAATATAAATATAAATATAAATATAAATATAAATATAAATATAAATATAAATATAAATATAAATATAAATATAAATATAAATATAAATATAAATATAAATATAAATATAAATATAAATATAAATATATAGGCACAAATAACACTGATTGAGCTAGCCCCAAAGTAAGTTCAAGACTTGTGCTATGGGATACTACTTCAACGATACTATATTTTATAACAAATACAAATATAGATAAACATCCAAGACCCAGAACAATTTGAAAAAGGCCATTTTCCAACTTGCCCTGACCGAGGATCGAACCCGGGACCTCTGGGTGGCGGACGAGCATGGTGACCACTACGCCACGAAAGTCGTTTTGATAATTCATTTTGATTCCCTTTTTCTCCTTCACTCTCAGCATCACGCTAAAAGTGGCCTTTGGATCTTGCAACCCTAGTCTCTGCCTACCCTGTTAGGGAGATTGAAGTGATTGTACGCGCAGTCAACACGATCCTAAGGTCACGTTCAGTGGTCGGCAGTAATTTTCTCATCAAACCACCTCGCCGACAGATATAATTGGCCGCCACTACAATAGAGAATTCTTCACGACGTCAGATTTATGAGTTACTTTTTCCTGTGGAATAGGCCGTGAAAATAGTCTTAGATCTACAACGTGTAACGGAATGGGTCTATCAACTTGTAAGGGAGTAAATATACTAATCAATGTGAGCAACTTTTACTATAGGACTAACCCCAAAATCGTGAAAAAAATCCTCACCTCCTTACAAAATTCATCATTTATCTACCGTGCCAAAATATATGGAGCTGCAGATTTTTTTTTACGATTTCAGGAATTGTCCCATAGTAAAAGTGTTCATATTTATTAGTATGTTTACTCCCTTTCGGGTTGATACCCCGTTCCAGTTGCACATTGTAATTAATATGTAATCGTCACAAAATCGCAACGCATAGACAATAATATGTACGGTCAGCCTCAAAAGTGGAGTCTCGATTTTTCATACAATTAGTATGAGAAATTGAGACTCCACTTCTGAGGCCTACCGTACATTCATACATATATATTATTTATAAAAAAAAAACACCGTGCAAAGTATATTTTACATTCTTTTATTGTATTTCACAACTATAATAAAACAATTATACAATATGTAAAAAAAACCCGGTCCGATCCTTATAGGAACAACTCAGACCGTCAATATGAACAACTTTTCCGTAAGGAACAATGCTTGAAACTCAAAGAAAAAATCGACGTTTTCATACAAATTGCCGGACCGGCCGAACACTTTTATATGAAAATGTCGATTTTTGTTCGAGTTTCAAGCATTGGTCTCATAGGAAAAGTTGTTCATATTGACGGTCTGAGTTGCCCCTACAGGGTCGGAGTGGGGTTTTTGTTACACATTGTATACAGGTGACTTCTAAACCACCAGTCAAATTGTTGGAGTAACTTCAGGCTATAATACAAAAGAAACTGCCTTTACTTACAAATAAGCGCTCTGCCAAACCAGTTTTGTATGGGAACTGGACCAAATATTTGTTATGATTAAATTTTTTTAAAGAAAGAAATTCCACTTTTTTTATAGAATTTGCTCCAAAATCTTGGCTGGTGGTTGAAATGTCACCAGGTATTAGAGTATATTCTTGTGCCACACACTAGCCAAGCTAATTTGCAATTAAAAAATTAAATTGCTAATAAAATATATTGTTTTGATTTATTGGAAATGTGGGTCGTCACAGGTACATAATATGCCCTGTGCCACCACCACCACCGTCTTTGTCTTTCGCATATTCCTCTACATCCACGGTTGTCTGGAAGAGATCGCTTTAAGCGATAAGACCGCTCATTGTACTCATTAAAAATTATTTCTTCGTGTTACATTTTCTTTTGGTGTAAAATGAAGAGTTATCTATCTATCTATCTACTGCTGTGTACTATTGGTTTGTTTTTTTACATTTGTCGAATGGTAACTCGTTAATTTGCCTAGCCTATGTCTAGATTGCCTAGGCGTGACGGGCAGGGCAAGTAAAACGGCGGCGTCCTTGCGACACGGATGCACTATGGATGCACCTACAGTGCATGAAGTGCCATCACGCTGGTTCACGCATCAGGTGCACTTGTATACCAACGCGACCCCACCCAGTCATGACACGACACTGACATATTAAAGGTTTTGTAATCCGATACAAAAAGAGAGGTGTTAAAACATAAAAGTTACCTATTATGTTACAGGCAATTTGTTCAGGTCTATTAGGTAACCGGCAACCAGGACCGCATTTAACTCGGACCGCGGTCCCAATAGCTGGATCCAATAATTTTATTATTTTTCTTCCGGCAACTGGGACCACAATTAACTCGGACCTTAATCCCAGTTGCCGGGCCCAATTATTTAATATGTTTCTTACGGCAATTGGGACCGCAATAAAATTGGACCGCGTCCCAGTTGCTGGATCCAATAATTTAATGGGACCTCCTCAATAAAAACTTTTTGTTCAGAATGTTTTGCAATTTTATAGAAAGCCAGGCAAATTATGAAATAGGGTATAAAATATACGGCCGATGCATACTTGAAGAGGTGAATCAGACGGTCAATCTGAACAATTTTCTTAGGCACCAAAGTTGGATCTCAAAAAATTTTAATTTCCATATAAATTATCCGATTGGCTGAACACGAAATTCAGGCGGGACCGTGTCGAAATCTAAATAATTAACTATCGAAATTCGAAATTCTGTTTGACACTTAGATACATTTGGTGTGGTTTATCAAAGTTTCAATTTAAGGTTATAGATATACTCGAAAAATCTGACACTAGAGTTGTCCACTTACACATACGAAAACCAACAAAGTAAAACCTAAAATATCGCAAGCAATAACGAACGAAGCCACAGAGTAATAGGTATATAAAAGTTATGTATTCCAATTTTGAAACATAGCCTACCTCCTCCTTCTAGTAATAAAACAAGTAGGTTATAAGTACTTAAATAATATTGTGCGCACGAGTTGAAATCTTCCTGATGTCTTTGCTCGATGGGTTTCTTACGAAAAGCCCTATTTCCGCGGTATTGTTGTCTTGTTTTCCAAATGTCACATACAACTGACAAATGCCTATAGAGGTAAATAAATAAATATATAGGGACAAATAACACTGATTGAGCTAGCCCCAAAGAAAGTTCGAGACTTGTGTTATGGGATATTAACTCAACGATACTGTATTTTATAACATATACATATATAGATAAACATCCAAGACCAAGGACAATTTGAAAAAGACCATTTTTCAACTTGCCCTGACCGGGTTGGAACCCGGGACCTCTGGGTGGCGGTCTAGTATGGTGACCACTACGCCACGGAGGTCGTCCGGAGATGAGAACCATATGAGGGCGATAATGTGGTTATGAGGTTGCGATGAATAGGTATTACTTTAAACTGAATCCTTCAACCAACAGCTTAAATTACAAGAGGAGAGGCCACACAAGCCATTGTTAGAAAAGCGGCAGGCGAAAGACGGACTGTATTTCATACCAACGTGCAGTTCCAATGCAGTTTGGTTGTAGTTCAGACTGCACACCGACTGCTAGGTTTATTTTGCAATGAAACTGCAAAATAAACCTAACACTCAAAAAAAAAAGTCAAAAATCATTTATTTATCTTTGGATATTTATATCACTTGATAATTGTCATTTCTTTTTTCTTTCGATTTCTTAATACATAGTTAGTTGTTGACGTCAGATCATTTAGTTTGATAACTAAGTTTACTGCCGCCTCCAAAGCGCAAAGTACAGAAGAAGCGGTAACAAACTGTACTGCAGCATTTTCTCCAAAAACGTCAACCTTACAATTATACTGATATTAAAATTATTAGAGAATACATTGCTATGTCATAATTATTAATTAAAAATGTCAAATTTGAAGTTAATGTCAATTTGTATAAAATTCATGTACTGATTGTACTCAAATTATGTCATTTGTGAGTGTACAAATATAAACCTTTAAAAGGGACCCGCGCCAAGCTCAAGCCAGACGTTTTTGTCTCTCTGTCGGTGTGCAGTCTCTCGTTTGAATGCACGCCGCGCCGACTGCTTATCAAACTGCATTGTTATTGCAGTTGGAGTGCAGTTTTTGCCCAAAAACTCCCTTTAAAACTAAATTCATCAAAATGCGTTTCCGAGATCTTCGTAATGCATCTATAATAAAAAAAAATCATTTAAAATAATAAGATTTCCAGTGATAAGATTTGCAAGTATGCAAAAAAATCTCATTAAGTAGATGGTATCTTACCTAGTTACTTTTCTTTGAGACAGTCCCGATATAGATATTCGGTAGTATCGGTAGCTTTTCTTTAAAAATAAATAAAATTTTAATATACTTTACACGTAACATAAATTATACTTATTGACGTGTAAAAGTGCCTGTGAAGGTCTAATTACTGAATAAACATTTGAATCTTTGAATCTATTCAGAGAGAGAGAGATTTGCCTGTCTGTACTTACTTGATTAATTCTGAAAACTACTACAAGGGAACATAAAAAAGATAAGCTGAAAAATTTATTTTTAATTTGTTTTTATTTAAAGTGTTTCGCCATATTGATTAACAAACTTAATTAACTTTATTAACTGTCAATAAAGTAAATATATACACTTGTCTATTATGTTCCGAAATAATATTCCCGAAATAAATTAATTAGAGATGTTATCATAAATAAATAAATAAATATATACAGACAAATAACACTGATTGAGCTAGCCCCAAGGTAAGTTCGAGACTTGTGTTATGGGATACTAACTCAACGATACCATATTTTATAACAAATACATATATATATAAACATCCAAGACTCAGAACAATTTGAAAAAGGCCATTTTTCAACATGCCCTGACCGGAAATCGAACCCGGGACCTCTGGGTGGCGGACTAGCATGGTGACCACTACGCCACGGAGGTCGTCAATGAAAAGAAAACTGCTAAGTGTGTCCTTGCTATAAACAATATAGATGGGCCACATGATAAGAATTGTTATCTCACTGTGTCACATTCAAACTTCGACATTAGATATGTACTTAGGTCAGAATGGGCAGAGAAAAAAACATATCAAAATATATTTTTAAAACGTGGAGACCAATAGTCTCCGCCTGGCTGCTTTGCTAAGAGAAACAGGAGTGAAAATAAATATGTATGTATGTTGAAATGGTAGCGTTGTGTCTATAACGTGATACATGCAAGTTACTTAGTTCTATTGTCACAGGTCAAAATCTGATGATGGAATCCTCGAGAAATCGAGAGAGCTCTTTAAATGTTCTATAGGCACATATATATAGTGATTTTGATGTTTTTGTCAGTAAATCAAAAATTCTCATCCAAGACATGTAATTATTGGTGTGTAACCGATGAAGTAAACTAGAAATTGAAGTAAGTAGCTTTTTTGTTTAAAATTGTTGCAGATTAATGTCAAACTCTAAGCGTATAAATTGCGTAGCTCGCGTTAAAACATAATGTTAGCAATTAACTTAACAACTTAGCAGTTTTACTCTCAAGCACACAATTTTACACTATAATTAACTTGCACTTCCTTGCTCAAATGTGGGATCACGTGATATAGGTAATATAAGTATGACATACGGAAGAACCCTAAGACCCTAAGAACATCCGAGTGCCAAGCACGACTTTAACATATACACATCATATACAAAGACCAAATATGTGTGGGCTTCAGCTAGCATTGTGTACTTACCTAAGCGGTAACCAATTGCCGATCCATTATGGGCCGCTGGTGGACTGTGGGGGTGCCAATAAACGGCGCCTTTTCCCCCAGATTCGGGTCTGTGGTACCATTTTGCAAACGCGGAGTTGAGGTAACTCCGCGTATCAAGATGGCATTTCTGACTTCTGAGCGACATGGCAAGGGTCACGGTCTGCCGGATGCGACCTCCGAACTTGCGCCATCTTGTGACGCAACCCTCTTATCAATTTCGGCGGGAAAACCACCGAATCGGCAGTGAAAACGGCAACCACAAAACATTTTATTGATGCTGAAATGAAATCAATAATCCGTACACTTACAATAGAAAAGGATTTGAGGTCTGTTGTCGTTATAATACCTAATTATTTTGTTTTCATACAAATTTTTTATGTCACACCTTTGTTATTTGCATAATAAAAGCTAATGTTTGTTTTAAAACATTGTTCTTTTTTTTGGATGTTTATCTATATACAACGTGGAAAGGACATAACCTTAATAAATCAAAACACGGGCTATACTAGATCATTACAGTATAATGAAATTAAAACAACAGCCAAAACACAAAAAAAAATGCATTTCCATACAAAAGTGTGTAATCGCCCGGGCTATTTTATTTTTGTTTTTGGTTGTTATTTTAATCTCATATTACTATAGTGATCTAGTATAGCCCGTGTTTCGATTTATTACGGGTATGTCCTTTCCACTTTGTATATATGTATTTGTTATAAAATATTGTATTGTTGAGTTAGTATCCCGTAACACAAGCTCGAACTTACATTGAGGCTAGCACATACAGTGTTATTTGTCCCTATATATATATATATATATATTTTTTTTTTTAACAAAAGTATACATATACTAACCTGAATCATTGCATAAGTAGTATAAAGACGAAGGTTTAGTCTAGGACTTTAAATTGAAAATTATTAACTGTAGATGTACTTACTTACAGAAACATAAACATATTGACGACTTTCTCCCTCTCATACAAACAACCCTTCAAAGTACTGGACAATAATTCGCTACTTTGATATTACATGGGATTTGTATGAAATAGGTATAGACCAAGGATTCCATCATCAGATTTTGACCTGTGTCAAAGTGGGCGATAACGCCCCCTTGTGGGCGCTGGAGGCTTTAAGGGGGGCGGTAACGGGCCCAGAATAAAGTTGGGGGGCGCTGATGTGATTTAAGCAATGAGTGATTTATAACTTCAGCAATTTCATATTTTAAAATTAACTGAAATTACTCTCTTACTCTTACTCTTACTACACAACATCCATTTATTAGTTCATATTTATATCCTTTTTTATTGTACAAATATAAACTAAAAATGTAATTCATATTTATTATTTTAATGCGTTCACAACGCTATTTATATCGTTAAAGGAATCAAACACTGAAAAAATTTCGTGTTTTAAAGTTTCGCAGGTGAGGTCTCCACTTCCGATACTCTTTATTATTGTAAAATTGTATTATTATTGCTATTTTTTTATTTAAAATTAACAATGTTGATTATTGTTATTTTTTTTATAAAAGATACTCTAATATACTAGTGTGTATGTATTATTATTGCTCTCTCTTGTAAAAAAGTCTAGTTTAGAATATAGGTTGAATTAAACTACAGGCAAGACAAATATGTGATTCAGGTTTTTATGGTGAAAAAAATGGGGGGCGCTACAAAATAACAGATTTTTTAAAGTGGGCGTTTGACAAAATAAGTTTGGGAACCTCTGGTATAGACTAATGACGTTATAGTTCCTTGGAGTCAAATATCGCTTTTAATTTGAGTTTTTTTTTTCAATAATACCTAAATCTAAGATCACGTTAAAAAAGGATATGATTATGGCAAGTGACATTATTTCGTGTAGTTTTATTTTATTTACAGTATCAAATCATTTATTTTTGACATACTACATGATTTGAATTACTTTGTGCAATTCCGCCACCAGTTAGTTCATGCAAACTATTGCCGGCCGGCGCCCACCCACTACTGTTAGTCCCAGCATACCTGCCACCAACAGCCCGTGTGCACCCGCCACCAACAGCTGATGCACGCTCCCTCCGATACTGCTGCATCCGCTGCGGCTGCAGCAATATCGGACACCGCATACGCTATATTGCTGCAGCCGCAGCGGATGCAGCAGTATCGGAGGGAGCATGCATCAGCTGTTGGTGGCGGGTGCACACGGGCTGTTGGTGGCAGGTATGCTGGGACTAACAGTAGTGGGTGGGCGCCGGCCGGCAATAGTTTGCATGAACTAACTGGTGGCGGAATTGCACAAAGTAATTCAAATCATGTAGTATGTAACTTTGACTGCCGCAAAGTAACACCTGAATCTATTAACTATTTATTTTTGAGTAATGAAAGTGTCCAATGTTTATGAAAATCAAAAATATTTGAGGAAATCTAGATCATGGACGAAAGGAGAAAGAATGAAGCCCTAGAACCGCCCTCGTTTTATTACTGAGTTCCATTGGCCACCTTCCGTCTCCGTGATCAGACCCATCGTCTACCATAAAGTGCTCGTCAAGAGTCAAGACAAATCAAACGAGTTCTACCCTACTCGATGAGGTAAGATTGTTATATAACTGGGTTCCGTCGAATATTTCCCGGCTCCTTCGTCAGAACAGATCATTGACTCCATAATATTGTATTGTCATCCGACTTACACAAGTACGCAAAATTTCAGCTCGATCGGTTAAGGAAAACTTGTTGAAAATTGAGTCCCCGTACATTCATAAATACTAGTGATGTGCCGCCGAGAAATTCTCTGTTCTCGGAAATTTCTTTCCATGAACATTTAATTACGGAAATTTCGGAAATTTTCAACATTTCTCGAGAATTATAGTCGAAAATTTTTGAGAAATTTCTCGGCAGTTTTCCAGACCCTTTCAGAAATTCCTAGAAATCTTCAAGAACGGCATTTCACTATACAAGATACATTCCAAGTTAATTAAAAGCTTGTAAAAATGTTAAACACGCTACCAGGGTCGCTATGCGTTCTGGGCCCTCGAAATCCTTATGTTGCTAGTACACGAGACTACTGTGTAATTTGATATACACTGCCTATCTTGTTATAAACAATCTGAATGTCATCTTTCAAAACAAGCAATGTACGTGAAAACAGACACTGGAGTCTGGAGGAAGACTGGTGTACCTAATAGCGGCTTCAGTAGCAAAGAGCAAACCCCAAAGGTAACCGTAGTCTGACCTCATAACTCCTCATTGGGACAAATATGTCTGTAGAACCGCTAAGTAACTTATTGAACGAGACAAAGCCTAACTCTCCGAATAGAGTGATATAATATATAATAATATATGGTTCTATGCCTATTCAAATACCGTCAGGTCATGAATAGTTCATTTAGAGCATGAAGAAAGTTCAAAAGGCTGGTTTGAAATTAAAATTGTTACAGATGCGTCACATAAGGGGCCATCCACATTTTACTTAACAACGAAGGGGGTCATGCAAAATGTGACGGTATTTTTTAAAGGATAGGAAAGACGCATAGCAAGGGGCGGAGGAGATCGAAAAACTTAAATTCTACATGATGTAATATCTAGCAACACTCACTTACAAAGCAAAGTAAAATTTTGAGAAGCATAGTAAAATCTCGAGAAGCATAGTAATTTGTTCAATATGGCCGAACAAACTTGTAAATTGCAAATCCAATTTCAATTATATTAATTATATTACAGGCCTTTAAAAATTGTAAAAATGCTAATAGTTTTTAGCGTTTGCAATAAAATGATATTTAAAAAAATGGCCTTCAATATGAGATAATTTTAATTTGAGTAGCAGTAATGAATTGCAAATGTATCAATACTACGTATAATTCTAAGAAAATATTTTTTTCTTTATAGCCCTCTTTCTGATCCACAAATAATTGTCCAGAAAAACGAATCGAAGAAAAAAATCGTCATTTTCATTCAAAAGTGTTCGGCCGACCCAGCAATTTGTATGAAAATGACGATTTTTTCTTCGAGTTTCAAGCATTGCTCCCATACAAAAAGTTGTTCATATCGACGGTCTGAGTTGCTCCTACAAGGATCGGACAGGGTTTTTGTTACATATTGCGCTGTTTTTCGGTTCATTTTTTTTGGTGCGATAAAAACTTCATATTTTCATTTTATATTTTTTTTAAAGAAGGAATCTAAAAGGTTAGAAGCATTCGAAATGTGTTGCTGGAGAAGGCTAGAGAAAATTTGTTGGAAGGACAAAGTAACAAACATAGAAGTCCTAAATAGAGTAGGTGAAAAGAGATACATCCTAGAGGTCAATGGAAATAGGCGAGACAATATGTTGGGACACTTGATACAGCATGACAATTTTGCATTATAATAGAAGGAATAAGGGGAAGAGAAAAGCCCAGCCACAGCTAAATGAAGCAAGTCAAGGAAAAGGTGACAGCAGTGTCTTATCAAGATGTCAAGAGGTTGGCAGAGAAAAGCAAAGAATGGAAGAAACTCTAAGAGACAAGAGCACCGCCCTTGATGGTGAAAAATTTTATACCTTACTAATCAGTATCATGTTTTGACCTTCTTATTTGCGGACCGATAAAAAATGCCCTCTTACTGTAATAGCGACGACGACCTCCGTGGCGTAGTGGTCACCATGCTAGTCCGCCACCCAGAGGTTCCAGGTTCGATTCCCGGTCAGGGCAAGTTGGAAAATGGCCAAATTGTCCTGGGTCTTGGGTGTTTATCTATACAAGGTTACTGGTAACTAACGCAAAACCTTTTAACATCGGAATCAAAATCCTAACATAGTAAAGATCTACAAGAAAAAAATAAAAAAATCTAAGAAAAGAAATTGGAATCCCCATAGAAACTCGACCAGGTGATCAGTTAATTTGTATGGGAGGCCCATTTTATTTTCTGCAATTTTTGCCTTTTTTCTTGCAGATCTATAATGTGTTGGGGAGTTTGATTCTGATGTTAAAAGGTTTTGCGTTAGTTACCAGTAACCCTGTATATATGTATTTGTTATAAAATATAGTATCGTTGTTAGTATCCCATTACACAAGTCTCGAACTTACTTTGGGGCTAGCTCGATCAGTGTAATTTGTCTCTATATATTTATTTATTTATTTTTATTTATAGCAAATAAAGTTAACGAGCTATCGTTCTGTGACTCTGTTAACTCCGTAGCTGCCGGAACTGTTTCGCAACTCGCAGGCTCTTTAGCAAGAGTCATCTTTGGGGCGAAAGTCGCACGTCCCGAACCATCAGATATTGTTTGTATTTATTATCTAACCCGCTTTCTTTTCGATGCCTGTTGGGACTTTAATGTATGCCAATGAAAATAATGATGAACAAACAAAACTAGCCGGAAAATTGTACTACTATTTTCTTGTTTTTATGTGAGTAAGTCTTGAGTAAGTGGCCACCACTGAAGTATACGATCAAGCTGTAGCTAGGCATCTTGCTAGCGAATTGAGATATGTTATCGTTAAGTTGGGGGGTAAAACCCCCAAAGGCATCGAAGACCCTTCATGAAAAAAATTAAGGTCCCGGAACGCATAACTAGAGCGCAGAACGCCGCTAGCGTGGCGGTTTGAAAACTAAACAAGGTGTTTACTTTATCTTGATCAACTCTTATTAGGTTCAAGCCCCTACAAACCAAAATCCTGGTTGTGGTCACCAATTCAAGTGTGAACTTGGCCTCTCAAGCTCATCACATCCACGCATTATCCCGTCTTCATTTCACAATTTACTCATCAGCGTTTCTACTTTGCACACGCATTTACATACATCATAAGATGCCTTTGTATAAATGAAACTTTAACGAAAAATGTGCCAACTTTTATTTATTCTGTGGTGGTGTAACCCTGGCTAACACAATCTAAAAGACATTAGACTTAGCAGAGAGAGATTAAACAAATGGTTTTCTCGTCCAATAAAATAGACCGTGAAACAGCTTCTGAACTGCGGACACTTACCACGTGAGAATCTGCCGAGATGTGCAAACACGTGAGGCACGCGATAGGACGTCAAGGGCAGAGAATCCAGTTTGTCAGTCTGTCTATAGTGTTATATCTACCTTAGAAGATTGTGTCGTTGTAGGAGCATATTACAATTCTTGAGATTAACAACCTTTAATCCTTAAAGTAAACTCGAATCGGCACATGCGATGCGCTTAACAAACTAGACACGTGCCTAGAGGCGCAAAGTAACCATTTACAATGGGCGCGTGCTGAAGTTTTTTCTCGTAGAAAGCGTAAAAAATCTAGAAATAAGTTTTCAAAACTAAAAAATTACAAACCCAATCTTGTACGGAGAATTTTCCAAATTGATCCAGGCGTCAAGTAATTGGGGATCGGGGAACATAGATACATTAAAAATAGCCAGCCAAGTGCGTGTCGGACTCGGGTTCCGTATCCATTATCTATGAAAAATCACGTTTGTTGTGGGATGGGAGCCCCACTTAAATATTTATTTTAATCTGTTTTTCGTATTTGTCCTTACAGCCAATAGAAATACATCATCTGTGAAAATTTTTACTATTTAGCTATCACGGTTCAAGAAATACAGCCTGGTGACAGACAGGCAGACAGACGGACGGACAGCGGAGTCTTAGTAAAAGGGTCCTGTTTTTACCCTTTGGGTACGAAACGATAAAAAAGATTCCGTCTAATTGATGACTTCCCTTTTTTAAATTAGGTATAACATGACAACGAAACCTACCCAGGCATTTCATTTTTAAAATAAATTAAAAATAAACTATAAAATTGTACCTACACTTTTAAATAAGGCCATATTTAACCGCCACATCCATATAGGCTCTTTTCTTTATGACTTGTTGTATGCAAAGTGATTACTAATACTTGACATTTAAGGAAATTTATTGTCATAATTATAGATATAAATGGATAAAAGCTATGTTTAGGAATTAGCTGCTTGCTTGTATGTTTACGTCTTCCAAATTCATTCAAGACACTGAAGCCTTTTGGGTTTAGGTAATTTTACCACATTTTTAGTTCGTAATTTTAAAATTGCTTTTTTGCACAATCTATATTATGCATTATGTCCTTCAAGGATTATTTCACAATTCCGAAATGCTCAGATCAAAATCAAAGATATATCGATGTTGATATTTTAAACCTGTAAAGTATCGATATATCTTTGATTCGATTATTGCCGAGCATTTCATAACAACGTGGTGCGGTGCATTCATCATAAAAAATTTTACACACCACAATGAATGCGGAACGTACATTTTTGTTAGAAAGATCCTATCGTAAAGTAGTGAACGGTTCGCGTGATGACTTTTACTTAGTCTTCTATTACTGCCTACTTAGTTCTTTTCCTACAAGACACCATCTCGAATGCACACCTCATCACAATGTATATTTTCTCCTTACTGCGCCGCTTACTTTTATTAACCCTTTCACCGCGAGACTTAAAATCAGTTGTCGTGCCAGCGCGAGGGGTAGTAAATCTAAAATAAATACCTACAACCGAAAAGGGATGTGGATACTTCAGTTAAGTGCAAAACGGGCATTTTTTTGTCGGAAATATCCGACGCTCGCGGAATGGGCACGACAATGTTTGTCGGATAAATCAGACGTTCGCGGTGAAAGGGTTAACAATGTCGTCTATCAATACTGCACCTCTCACTTCAAGATTAACGATGTCGTCTAAGGGTTGTAACTTTGAGACTCATATGTCAGCACGGAACGGAATTTTCGTATGATGCTATCCTTTTCTGTCGTTTAGAACCGTCATTTATATTAGAGCGACGAAACGCATCAGCATGGCAGGTTCCGTGGCATTCCGTCGCTCTCTCTCGCTCTAGCAATCGACGGTTGTGAGCGACAGACAAGGTTAGCAGCATGCGAAAGTTCAGTTTCGTGCTGACGGATGAGTTCGAAAATCCCAAACCTAAGTAAACTACGGATTATCGGTTTGCCATGCGGCCACAGCTTTTGTTAACCCGATATCAACGATTTAAGTGGTCTGCCTATCTACATTTAATTGTGGCTGTTCTTTTCGGCAACATTGCTATGTTCGCAAAACTTGATAAATTGATAGGTAACAAAGGAACTCGCGTAACCCTACTACAATGCTAGAAACTTTTTCTACGTATACAGAGAAATTCGAGCCCACTTTCTTGCTTGTTGCTTTGTGTATGTAAGTGGCCAACACTAGTGTCAGATTTTTCAAGCTGCATACGTAACTGTGGCAGTCAGCAGCAGTATGCATTGATGACAGCCGGGACCAACGGCTCATATGTGACTTTCGAAGCACGGACGAGCTCGAGACATTTTTATGTCACTTGTGGTCACCCATCCAACGCGCACTCCCGCCGGGCCACCGAGCTCCAAATAGCTTTCTTGCTAAATTTAAATTAACTTTAAATAAGGTATTTAAATAAGATATTCAAACAATAATAACCAATATGAAATTTGTTACCTTGCACAATGGAATGAATGGAGAACGATAATCATACCCGTATAGCCTGTTTGCTCATCAAAACATCAAACATGTCAGTAAACATACGCAGATGAGATTACTTATTGTTTCGTATCAAGCTGCATTGACAATTATCATGGAAAACGCGCCAAGATAAAATCTATGCGATGACCCGATGACGATATTGCTAGTGCAGTGCAGCGGCGCGGCGTAAGGTTGACACCTGGAAAATTTTGAAAATTATTTAATAATGATAATTTTTATAAGTGAAAACTCTTTACGCGTTGGGCATTTTTAAAATGGGAAAAGCCCTTGAGCTCGCGACACTGTTAACCGTAACTGACACCAAGTTTTCACTTCTGACTGTTGTCCCGGAGTGCCACTGTTTTTTTCTTTTTTTTGTTTGGGTAGAATAAATATTAATAAAAGTCACAAGTAAAAGTATTCCGAAAATGAACAAAAATAATAAAAGACGATCAAAAAAGTTTACAAATAATCTCAAAAATATTTTCAATAGGTACATGTTTGGACAAAAAGCTTTTGTAACTTTACATTACGCCGATTTACGAATGTTAATAATGTTGTAGATTAAATTCGTTACAAATCTTAAGTAAATTTGAGAGAGGATAAATGTACTCAGAATTTTTATTCTGTTTGTATTGTAACTCAACATACAAAATATGCAGAATTGCTTACTAGTTCTTACAAAGTACTTTCTATTAATAACACTTCAATCATTTATTTATCTTTCAATCATCGGTCGTCCACCGCCAACCCTGGCAGTGCGTCATCAGCGCGCGCGCAATATGCCGACCACAATAAGCGAAAGTTTGATCACAAATCTGAATTTTCGCTCTCGTTTCAGCGAAACCAAAATTGTCATTAGAATTGAAACACGTGACATGCACGAGTACATACGGTATCCACTTTTGACTCAACCAATCTCTTTTTATTTTTCTAGGCTATATTTATATTTCACACGTATGCTGCATGACACATAATAGGTGGGCCAAATTGACCACATCGTGGATACCAAATGGCCCCTGAAAACAAGGCAGACTTAGGCGGAGATGGACGACTTAGATGCATTCATAACTGACTATGGCGGACTGCAGCTCTGAGTGAAAGTAAAGAGTGGATTCCTATACTCAGCCGTGGAATACCAATTAAGGATTATAATAAAAATATGGAAAAAAACGACGGTTTGCACTCCGGAAGTGCCGGCAGTAGTGAAAACTTGAATATTAACGTTGTGCATTTCAATGGATGCGCGTGGCACTGACGCCCTGACGCCCTGACGCGAGTTTAACATATTTTACCCATAAAAAAAAAAAGTGTACAACGCCGCTAAAGAAGTTACACTTCAAAAAAAACTGAATGTTTGAGTCGAGTCCGCGTGTGTTGTATTCAATGCACTATGCTTTCGAGCAATAGTCCTGCCGATCAAATGTTATGTCGGTCAAACAATGGTCGAACAATATTGATGTCGAGCAATAGTAGTACCGATCAAATGCTATGTCGGTCATAGGTCTGCCCGGCAACGGTTTGTCGCACATTGAGGGACTTTCGCAAGTTAATGAGAAAAATATTTGTGCAAAGAAAAGACTAACTTGCACTCGTAACATATGTTTAATTGCCTATATCCCTTGTGCCCCCTCCCCCCCACTATTGCCTAATTAAACACTTGAAAATCAGTCCTAACTTATAGACCTGAGATTAATAGCAAAAAAAATAAAAGGATACATATTCTAAATAAATGTATTCCTAAATAAATGTTGCTTTCGTTTGTAACCCTGTATACTTAATGCATAATTTGATTGTATATTGTATTGTACGTCTCTTGTAAGCTTGCAAACGGCATCCAATCTCCGAATCTCATAAAACCTTCGTGCAACATCACTTGCGATTGACAAAGCCACTCAAACACATGCAATCGAGTAACGCAATGCAAGCAGACAGATGTTATGTACTTAAAATTGGAGCAGAATAGTTACGTCTTATAATAACATATATAAATTACGGTAGGTCTATAAATCACATGGAATATATTTCATTTAGTACATAGAACTTCTTTTAGTGTCTATGGTACAATATTTAGGTTGATGTAGTTGCTCCAATATACAATTTTTGCAGTAATGCAATTGCGATACTGTCGCGTATATGCACCTTTTTTTGAAGTGAAAACTTCTTTAGCGGCGTTGTAAACTTTTTTTTGTAATATGTAAAAAATGTTTAACTCGCGTCAGGATACGTGACCTGATCGAAAATTTGTAAGACGAATGGAGAGTAGACAGCCGGCGCGGCGTAGTAGAGGAAGTATCCCCCTCTCTTTCTACGACGCGGCGAAAATGTATGCCTGCACCAGCTGTTGATATTAAAGTTTTCACTTCTGCCGGCACTCCCGGAGTGCAACCCGTCGTTTTTTTTTTAATTGACATACATAGGTTGCCTCGGACATCATTTCCTACTTCACCCGGACAAGGTTTGAGGAGCGGGCCAGAGGCCCGGCTTCCTATATTTATAAACTACTAGCAGCAGCTCAAAGGGCGCCCAAGGGGGAAACCTCGGGTTCGGGCGCGCTAGGGACTATGACAAATAGGGTGCTGCAACACCCACGTTTTGCCGAAAGGGCCGAAGCTACGGTCCTATTTAGGACGCAAATCGTCCAGGTGCCGCCAGGCGGTACCTAATAAACGAGCTAATGTTCCTACGCCTACGTATTTTTTTTTTAAAGATTCAAAGATTCAAACATTTATTTGCTAACTATGAGTTATATGATACATACAGGTCTTAGGTATATTGATGTTCTCATCATAGCAACTCAAGGAGCATTGCAAATACAATGGGTAGATGTCAATCAATTAATTTAAAACTAAACACAATTAAAATAATATTAAGTGTTAAAATAAATTTCATGCATAATATGTCAACTTTAACAATAAAAAAAAAATTAAATTCTATATTTATTTACATTAAATAGTCTTTGACAGCGTAATAGCATTTTGAAATAAGGTAGGATTTTAGAGCATTCGAGAATTTTTTAAATGGTTTTTCTTTTCAAATAGAGGCGGGTAATTCATTAAATATTTTAACTGCCATGTGGTATGGGCTATTACCTAGCATTTTTATTCTAGACGCAGGTAGGTGTAGTCTTTCTTTATGTCTGGTATTTATATCATGTGTGGCCGATACCGTTTTAAAAGAGGATATGTTTTATATGTAAACATGCAGACGTCGTATATATATAATGATGGTAAGGTAAGTAGGTTATATTTTTTAAAGTAGGGTACACAGGTTGTCATGTCATCTATTTGGGCTATTATTCTGACACATTTTTTTTGCATTGCGAATAGGTCACTTATATCTGTGCTGTCACTCCATAGGATTATTCCATATTTGAGTTGCGAATAAGCGTAGGCATAATACGCTGAAATTATTCCATTACGACGAATGCAGGACGGTTTCGGATATGCATCAATACAGTCGCTAACTGTTTATATCGTTGACTACGATAAGGTCTTCTATGTGTTAGTGCAGGTGTTTGTATTTAGTTGAACTTACTTACTTCCTTTTCCTTTTGTGTTTTTTTGTATTATTTTATACACATTTGAGCGCATCACAAAACAATTGAGCACTCTTCTGGTTCAAAAATAAATTATTTGGTACTGTTAAGAAAATAAAACGTCAAGAAATAATGTCACTTGTAATCAATCATATTCATTTTCAACGTTTATAAAAGGCTACATGAATTTTTCGGGGTCCAGTGCTGCCCCCATTTAAAATAAATCGTTTGAAGATAAACGGAGACATCATTTAAAAAGCTTCACGTTCTCACTTTAAAATGTAAACAGTAGTTCATAAAATAGTTTGAAGGATTATCCAGGGTCTGGTCAAAACCAAATTTTAAATGATGTCTCCGTTTATCTTCAAACGATTTATTTTAAATGGGGGCAGCACTGGACCCCGAAAAATTCAGGTAGCCCCTGAATTATTCAGTCATTATAAAAAAAAATCCCACTGCCTTTTTATATACCCAGTGTCACTCTCAGAATGTAGACAAATCTTATGACACCTCTCAAGCTTACCTTAATCCATCGAGCCGTTCAGGCTGCAGAGCGTGCCTAACAATAATACATACAAACTCTCGACAAACATAACCCTCCTTGTGGCGCAGGCGGGTAAAAACTCTGATTTGAGTTATATACCTACCGTCACTAAACGGATGATAATACAGTGCCATTTGGGTCAAGGGTACTTAGGATGCATAGATATTCACGAACAACGCATCCGATTACTCAGATACAAAATTGAAGTCGACAACTATAGTTATACAGTCTACTAAAAGTTGCAACGAGATAGCAAGTTACTCGTAGATCAGTCCCCTTTACTCGCGAGCAAAAAAAGAGGAGTACGTGAGGCAATCGGCACACTAGTTCGGTAAAGTGGGGCTCCGAATGACATAACGTGAACGAAGGCTGCCCGATAACAAGCGACATTGACGGTGCAGATAGTACGGGCGTGATGCAAATTGCAGGTATCGTCGATTGATTAAAATAATAGGGAGGTGCCCTCGGTTAAAAAAATAAATATTTTGAACTAATAAGAAAGTAAAAAAACCTGCCAAGAGCGAATCGGTCTCGCGTACCGAGGTTCTCGTACAAACCTGTAGGTATAGTAAGTTTAAATATATTTTTTTAATATAATGTAACTAAAATTTACGGTTTACGCAATTTTTCCTTTATCTGTGCTATAAGACGTTGCTTCGTACCAAATTTCAAGATTCTGAGTTCACGGGAAGTAAGTACCCTGTAGGTTTTGATTCCCTTGTGAGAGTCGACGAAAATTTGCGGAATTTGCGTCATAAACTGCTGGTATCTATTGATTGCGTTGGCTTGGAAGTTTGATTTTTTCACAGCTCTAAGGGACAGTACCCCTGAGTATTTAATATAAATTACAGCTTGATACCTCCACGCGTTCTTGAGAAAAACGGTCTTGACAGACAGACAGACGGGCGGACGGGACGGACAACAAAGTGATTTTTTCCTTTCGAGGTACCGAACCCTAAAAGTCACAATATAATGTCATTTGTCATTGATCACATTTTGAACGTGATTTAAGATGTATTATTTCAGAAAAACTGATTTTTAAAGCTCTATTTGACTCCAAGAAATGATGACGTCACAGTCCGGTATTTCATACAAAACCAGATTTTTTTTCATAAATAAGTTGTCATAGTGTGGCGACCTCTACGGCCACTATGAAGAACTACAATCAAGAGACAACCGACAATATAGTTCACAAGAAGCATATGAGATGGCGCCAGCAGTATCCTACATCTCGATCTCAGAGTTCGCCCGATTCGCTGCATATATACAACTTCCGACGATACACCGTCGGAGCCGCGGTTCCCCAGGCGCAACACCATGCCTGGCGGGAAGATCTTCCCTTTGTGGCGGTCGAGCATATCACCTCGCTCCCGCTACAATAGTTATTTTCTTCAAGTTATTCATATCAAAGACAGACTTTGCTTTAAACTGATATTAAAGGTTTCTGCGTGTATTCATGACCATAACAGCTATCACTAATGTACTTACAGCTATTTCAACTCAATTAAATGCGTGTGAAATTAAGACAATAAAATATACAAAGGAGGTAAATTCAGATAAAGGTCAGTTTCACCGCTTTATTAAAAAGTTTTATCCTTGAAAATCGATCCTTTATCTTTTGATTGTTTGATTTGAAATAATTGCAAAGTTATTGTTATTAAGTTTTTAACGCAAATGCTAATGTGTAATAGATAAAAATGGATTTTATGTTTTTTAATCCCCGACAAAAGGATGAGGGATATAATACCCGCATCCGCGGCAGCCTTCATGTCCGTGACATAGCAGACAAACTGCAAGAAAGTCGCCTACGCTGGTACGGTCACGTCCTACGAAAGCCGGCAAGTTACCTGGTAAACAAATGTATAGCCATGCCGCCTCCGCCGGGGCCCGGCAGGCGGGGTAGACCTAAGAAGTGCTGGCTTGACGTCCTCAAGGATGGTATGCGTGCTAATCGTCTTACAACTTACAACCAAGGATGCTCAAGACCGTGCAAAGTGGAGAAGAAAAAGTCGGAAAGCGGACCCCGGGCTTCTCAGCATTGCAGCTGAGGACGGAACTGGGAAAACGCTGAGATGAGAGAGAGAAAAGGATGAGGTTATAAGTTATATATATCTGTCTCTAGCATTGAGCTCTCGAACGGATGAACCTATTCTAATACGATTTTTTTACGTGTAAACACGTTCTCTTGGAGTGGTTTTTAGCTATGTTTGATTGAAATCGGTGAAGCTGCTTAAAATTTATTTAGAATTAACGCTTGAAATTCAGGGCTTTCCCTAAACATTTATAGATGACACTTCAGATATCTAATCGTATCAATAATTCCGCTTTTCATCACTAGATGGCGTTTTTGACATTTTAGGTCGGAGATTTTATCTATTTGCCTTGCAAATTAACTTGTATTAGACATTATTTATAAATAATATAAACAGTACTCATGCTCACAGCTGACCCTCGTTACGGTTTGCAAATGTGCATCCAACCATCGTCTGAAAAGTTTCGTAAATATGGCTTGGGAGAAGATATTGCGTTATAGGTATACTAACTGATTATTCTTTAGGTACTGAATCCAGATAAACATTGTAGTAACTATACCTACAGCTTAAATATTATTACAAGCTTTTTTTTAACTTGCAATGTATCTTGTATGTATGTATGTTTGTTTAAGTCAAATCTTGCAACTCAATTTTCAACCAGTTATCCTCAACCGATTGAGCTGAAATTTTGTATTCTTGTGTAAGTTGGATGATAGCAATTGTAAAAAAAAAAATGCAAAAAGCTCATTGACTGAATGTCAATGAGCTCTGATGATAGAGCCGGGAGATAATCCAGGGAACTCAGTCAAAAAGTCAAAAATCATTTATTTATCTTTGGATATTTATATCACTTGATGATTGTCATTTCTTTTTTCTTTCGATTTCTTAATAGTTAGTTGTTGACGTCAGATCATTTACTTACAACTAAGTTTACTGCCGCCTCCAAAGCGCAAGTACAGAAGAAGCGGTAACAAACTGTACTGCAGCATTTTCTCCAAAAACGTCAACCTTACAATTATACTGATATTAAAGTAAGATATGTCTATCAATTAAAAACAATATTGTCTCATTGAGTAGGACTCGTTTGGTTTGCCTTGACGAGCACTTTATGGTAGACGATGCCTAGGGTCTGATCACGGAGACGGAAGGTGGTCGATGGAACTCAGTAATAAAACGACGCATCTCCATCGTGTTTGGTCTTATTAAATTTGTGTTAATGAGAAATTTGGCCAGACGATAACAGCTTGTCAAAAAAAAAATTTTAATATACTTTTAGATGTACTTACTATATTATTAGTATTACGGGAGTTACTGCGCTTAATTTTTATTTATCTTTAGCCAGATATAACGACCCTTCTGCCGTCATGGTACGTGGCAGACTGAGGTACTACGATGGATGTTCGGCTGTCAAGCTCTAAAATCATACATTGATAAACTTACATCAGTAAACGGTCTCTATGAATGTGCAGTTACCTCATTTGTGTCAACCAGTTCTTAGGCTCAGATCTCCAAACTTATAAGCAGAGATCGGAATCACGAGTGCTATTGCTATTAAAAGTATGGATATGACTGTATTATTTATAAATAAAACAATCATAATTATGTGATTTCAGGATATATTTTAATCGAAAAATTATACATAACCTGAAATCACGTAACTATGAATGTTTTATTTACTTAGTACCCAATTACTTAAGATTCTCGAGAAATCCCGGAACTTTTGGTCATATCCATACTTTAACAATAGCACCCGTGATTCCGATCTCTGCTTATGAGTTCAAGAAACATTTGCTCACGAAGCTAACAGGGTTTAGAACGCCTTTCTATCTATAGATTATAATAAATATTTCATAATTATCGCACGAATAATGTTCTTCCTACAATCTAATTACCGTGGTGTTGGGAAACGCATTACCAACTACAGTCGATACGAAACTGTCGTAATCTCGAAAGTGGCTTGATTTTTATATCGTTTGTTTATTTATATAGGTTTATTATTTTGTTTCCAATTGGTGGCACACAATCTTTTATTTTATTGACATTAAATTTAATACATTAAGGTGCTCTCACACAGCAGTTATATAATGTTAGAGAATGTTGCATAACATTTGTTGTCTAACATTTTATAACAAATTATAACAAAAGTTATAAATTGTTAGTGATGTTATATAACTTCATACAACAGAATTATGTTACACAACGAGCTCAACCAGTGTGGGAGCGTTTATAACATATAACATTGTATAACATATTGTAGCAAAATGTTACACATTGTTATAGAATGTTATCATGTTACACAATGTTTTATGACGTTATATATTGCTGTGTAGGAGCACCTTTAGCGGTTGTAAAAAGGTTACTTCCAAAAAGTTTTAGATCTTAGATAATATCTCCAGAGGAGAGTATAAAAAAGTAACGAATATGATCACAATCCTCTCTTTTTTTTTAAATTATTCGGCTCACAAAACTGACATTACACAGTAACAATCTTTACAGGCATGTAAAATATTCAGAAACATGTGAAAGTGCAAAGTTTTCTCGATGTGAACACAGCGTGGATATAAATAAGTAAATAAATATTTAGGGACGAATCATACAGATTGAGCTAGCCCCAAAGTAAGTTCAAGACTTGTGTTACGGTATGCTAACTCAACGATACTATATTTTATAACAAATACATTTTATATAGATAAACATCCAAGTCCCAGGTCAATCTGAAAAAGATCATTTTCCATCTTGATCTGACCGGGGATCAAACCTGGGACCTCCGGTGTGACAGCCTGGCATGATGACCACCTAGAATAAAATAAAAAAATAATATACTTAAAAGTTTTTGCACATCGGTGGTGGTAAAATGATTCATCATCATCATCTCAACCGCATAACGCCCACTGCTGGACATAGGCCTCTCCCAAGAATTTCCAAAATGACCGATTTAGAGCGGCCTGCATCCAGCGCCTTCCAGCGTCCTAGGTCAGGTCGTCAGACCACCTTGTGGGTGGGTGTCCCACGCTTCGCTTGCCAGTAGCTGGTCGCCATTTATAGAAAAATTTTTCTCCATCGGTAAAAATGATTGGACGAACTGAAATGTGAATATCGCAACACATGTTTGTAACAAATGTATTTTTATCTTAAAATAATCCAAAATGAGTGAACGTCATGATATCAGCTGTTGTCATTGCGCCGAAACAATGCCACTCGAGATAGATCACGTAATGCGGCAATTGTGAGGCAATTATTGTGAGCGCCGCGCTCAGGGCCCAGGGCTCGCAACGTATTGTTATGTTACTGGCTGAAAATAATAAAAACTTGTGTGAATTTAAAAGTACAAAACTTTTCAGAAACTCCTTTTTGCCCCGCTTTAAAAATCCTTTGCTTGTCTTTTACGTATGTTCACAGATTACTCGAAGACGCGTGAACCAATTTGGAAAATTCTTTTTGTGTTTGATGGAGCATACAACCAACAATATAGGATAGATTATCCAAAAATAATGGTACTCAAATTTTTTCGTTTAGCAAAGTAGTAAAAATTAACAAAGATACAGCGCTTCGATGTTTCGGAGTGGCACCCCCACTCCGAAACATCGAAGCGCTGTATCTATTACGTCACCTTTCGTCACTTTAAATTTAAATGCGCTGTATCTTCGTCATTATTTGCTTATCATAAAAAAAATACTTATAACATACTTAATAATATATGTGTATTCGTATGTGCCTCTCGTTCCTTATTGTGTGTATTCGTATGTCCTTCGTGTATGCCTCGTTTATATAAAAATTAACAACCGTTTGCTAAACCTATTTTACGAGTAGTTTTAACATCTTTTGTACCTTTCTCTTTTTTGAATATTTAAGAGAATTTGAAAAAGTAGTAACGCATACCGTTGGTTATTTTTATGAATAAAGGGGTATGTGTTATTATCATTTTTTTATATATAGAGAGGTTACCTGGAAGAAATTGCCTAGCGACAAGGCCACCTTTTGCGCATTTCCTTGTTTTTAAGATAATTATGTACTGTATTTATTTATGTTGTGCAATAAAGGGTATTGTATTGTAAGGGGTATTTGTCGCGGGCAGATCACGATGTACCTGCATTTGTGATTTGGCGGTCTGAAACTAGCCATATCGTTCAAGGAATAACTTTTGAACTGCTCGGCCATGTTTGGGCAGCCATTTCCCAATTTAGCTAGGTAATTAGTTGGGCATATCGACGAACACACTGCTGTCATCGATCTACTCAATATGGATGTGGATTGGGTAAAAATAATATTATTTCATTTAGTCCGACAACTAGATGATCTAAAAATAAAGGATCCAGGCTTTTGTTTAGCAAAGTAGTAAAAATTCACAAAGATACAGCGCTTCGAAACGGAGTGGGGGTGATCTGCGTCACCTTTCGTCACTTTAAATTTAAATGCGCTGTATCTTCGTCATTATTTGCTTATCATAAAAAATACATATAACATCCTTAATAATATATCCATGAGCCTAATTTTTTTCAGTCTACATCTAACTTCACACCGACTTCAACACCAAACTTATCAACCGATTTGGATAAAATTTCTATGGGACCACTTTACAAGTATGACTTTTCAAACAAAAAAAGAATTTTCGAAATCTGATAATCTCCTCCTTTTTTGAAGTCGGTTAAAAAGGTTTCGATGTAAGTAAGTGCATTGGGAAAAGTTCCTCAAAATACAGGACTGAACCTGCTTTTAACACAGTTTCCGTATATTTAGTCAGAACTTATAAATGTATTGTCAACCCTAATGTAACAACAGCGTTTAGCGTGCACAATGATCGCACTCGCGTGAATTGACGTTCTTCCATCGTGGTCAAGGATAGACCGAGATAAATGCACCTGACGAACCTCATCTTATTGCTTTCACGGTTGAAAATATAACTGCGCTGCCTTGGAACATGTACGAAAAAAACGGACCCAAAAAAAAGTAAAAACCTCAAAGTCATACATAAATCATTTATTTCTCGGGGAATATTTGTATCAATTGATAAATAATTTTAAGTCTTTCTTTCGATTTCATAATAGGTAGTTGTTGACGTCAGATCATTTACTTACAGCTAAGTTTACTGCCGCCTCCTAAGCGCAAGTACAGAAGAAACGGTAACAAACTGTACTGCAGCATTTTCTCCAAAAACATCAACTTACAATTATACTGGTATTAAAATAAGATATGTAGACTGAGAACATATATAACTACTGTTATTAAAATATCGCGTTGCGTTATTACTTAAGTTATGTTACGCGTTTCGCCTGGTTCACCTGGTCCCTATTTTGTTCAACCCCTAGCATGAGAGGGAGGCAGCGACACGAGACTTCTCTGTCTCATGTCGCTGCCTCCATAGCTGCAGGCTTCCACCAGCGTACTTGGAGATTCCAGGCACTCACTACTCTCTTGTCGATGCTACGCACGGACACACTAACAGGCCTGCGTCACTCCGCGTTTAGGTATCGAAAACATACCTACATTATAACTATGCGCGCGGTGACCACTCCGGAGTGGGAAATTCAGATATATGAATCGTTTGTCCAGAGTAATAAGAATGAAATTGGCTTGCACTGGATATCTAGGTATACAAACGAAGAGGCGCTTAGTTCTGACGCAAGCTAAATTAAACCATATCACTAACCACATTGAGTAGATATTTTGTCGAAATTATTTTCTGAGTGAGACTTCTGTACGTGACTACTAGTACTTATTCTGTGACTCTAGTATGACATGCCTCGCTGCTTCTTCTGTCTCCGTACAGCCTCAGCATCGGGGACCGTTGGTTCAAATGTTTCGATTTTATTCCCATATATCTACACAAATTTTCCAAAAAAAAAATTTTTTGTTCACATAAACTTTTCTCTCAATTACTTGCCGGTTGACTAGAATATTTTTTTACACGGGATAGCTCGTATGTTTACTTATGAATTTTGATTGATTCCATTTCTCAGCCTTCTATTCAAATAAATTGTCAATAATTACCAGTCAAATATTGAACGTTTGCCAAACGTATTTTACTTATGTTTTGTCTCGTTCTCACTAAGGTAAACTTACAGTCATTGGACAGAACACAATAAAATCTTGTTTATTAAGGTTGCTTTTAAAACAGGAACACTGCAGCTAGAGAGTATAAAAAGCTGAAGTGGTCATAATTAATAAGCTTTTAGCGTTAACCCTGTGTCAGTTATTAAAAAAAGACAAAACATAATTTAACTAAAATAACCATTTGATACCAGCCAACATTTGATATTTTTATGAATACCAAGTTTAGACTCTATGGTTTGTTACTCCGCGCAGTTATTACGGCTGGCGGAAGAATGCGCCTGCGCCGGTAACCCAGCGGAAGAGGCGTCGGCGGCGACATAACCGATAATGATGCGGCGACGGGGATAGCTGCTATTTGCATTTACAAGTAAGCTTTGTTGGGGCTTCTGCTGTATGGTGTCAAAAAAAAATTGTTGTGAATTTCTATTTTTAAACTCCGCCAAAAAAGAGTTTGACGCTTATGTCTGTCTGTGTCATCGTAGTGCTCTAACGGATAGACCGATTTCGATGCGTTTCTTTTCACGTGAAAGCAAGTTTACCTTGCGGTAGGTCTTAGCTATGTTTGGTGAAAATCGTTTCAGCCGTTTAAAAGTTATTGGAGGTAACATTTGAAAGTTAGGGTTTTCCCTAGCAAATAAAAGATGGCACTACAGATATTATTATTTGTAGTTCCGCTACTCATCACAAGATGGCGTTCTTGATAGTCGGAGTTTTATTCTATTTGTCTGCCAAATAAAATTTTTATTTGTAAGAACAGAATGACCTCATTTTCGCACTTTTATTTTGAAGTTAAGTCTCTTGTTTTGTTTTGTGTATGTAAATGTCTCAGAATTATCGAGCTAGGTAGGCCTCAAAAGTGAAGTCCTAATTTCTCATACTAATTGTATGAGAAATTGAGACTCCACTTTTGAGGCCTACCGTACCTAAAGGCATCTGATGTCATGTCGCTTGTTTGTTTCTTGCCATCGAATGATTTGATCAGTGTATATAATTTCTAAATCATATCTACGCTTCTTATTCTATGGAAATACAATGCTTGATCACCATGAAGTCCTAGTAAAAATGTTAACTTGAAAATGTAACAATGCCACAGTAAATATTAAATGTGAGTCGTCAAAGAAAACCACTTTATAAAATTGACAACAATATGGCACAACACAAAAACGATCAAGAGTAATAATGGACTATTGTTGTCAAGGAAACGCTGGCCTTCTTTATTGTTGTATTAAATTATGGAGGTTTTTTTCTCATCGAAGAGATTAATAAATTAGAAACTTTGAAAAAAAAAGACAACATTCCTGTAAAATTGGCAAAATATATTAATATATAAGGACAAACCACACTGATTGAGCTTGACCAAAGGATGCTTAATCTTGCGTTATGGGATACTAACTTAATGATACTATATTTTATTATAAAAATGTATATAGATAATCAAGCAAGTCTAAGGACATTTTGAAAAAAAAAATCCGCTATTTTCCAACAAAACAAAGATTTTATTTGGGAGTTGCACAGAGATAATTCTATGGATTTGCATGAACTAATGACGTCATAGTTTATTGGAGACACTCTTATAAACAGTTTTTCTGCAATAACAAATCTAAAATCACGTTAAAATAGATATGTTCAAAGACAAGTGACATTTTTTGTTTTATTTTCTTATCAGTGCATAATAATTTATTTTTGACCCAGGGAAATACCCAATTGGCGAAAATATCTTGAAACATAGGTGCATAGAAAAAAAAATACAAACAGTCGGAAATGATACTTTCTCCATTTTTTGAAGTCAGTTAAAAATGAAGATTGTTAGTTATTTCGGCACTATGTACCCAGAAATGGCTCATCTTATCGTATTTCCATCTTGAACATGTTGTTTCAAAACAAAACCTTGTTTTGTTTCAGGTGAAGGACATCGACGCGGAGAGCCACCACTCGGGCAAACTGCCAGACACCAAGCTAGAAGAAAAACTGTAAGTTTTATTTGTAAATTTTTACAAGGTTTAGCACGAATATTTGCGTCAAAGTATAATTTTTATGTGTAACTTTTTACAAGGTGCAGCACGAATATTTGCATCGGAGTATTCGTATCGTGTACTCGTCTACGTTTTGTACACAAAAATGAACAGCGCCTCTATCGTACGTAAATAGAAAGTTATAGTTTTGCATGCAAAACGTAGACGGTACGATACGAATACTTTGACGCAAATATTCGAGCTAACATACGAATAATTACTTTGATAGAAAAGTTCGTGCCAACCCTAAGGTTATTGGAATGAAGTTCCTTTTCGGACGGTACGGACTTCGCGAATTGTGACTAGACGAAAAAAAGTGTAAGGTTTTTCCGCAACTTTTTTATGTCAAAATTTATTTTTCAAACTTCTTTCCAACTCCAACCGAGTGTTCCTCAACACTCACGTATTTTATCCCACCCTCTAGCTTTAAATGAAATCTTGCAGTCAAAGTAACTAATGGAACACAAAACATGAATAAAAATCCATTTTTTTAAAAAAAAATCCTAAATTTTTTATAAAATTTCACTATACATGCGACCGTTGCCCACCCCGATCACAGGCCGTGATCCGCCAGTCACCCGGTAGCGGAAAGTGACATTAAAATGGGAGATGGTTGTTATGCATCACCTGATAACTTTATTTGGCTCAAAATAATATCATTGCCATATAACGTGGTAATGCTTCCAGTCTACTGGGCACATTACTCTTCAAGATATTAAAATAACTTAGCCTAATCAGGAACCTGAAAACTGATTACAGAACTGTAGGAAATAGTAAACATGTTGCATCGAGCTGACGTTATATAATAGTCTCTGCGCATGCGCATGTTGCAGTAAACGTATCAGCCGGTTGACTAATAGTAATAGTAAGCGTGAAGTAAGTGTTGATGGATAAATAGTAAACAAACGTAGGTGATCTCATTATAGTAACGTCTCTTGGGTTTTCACGTATCTGTGTTTCAATACATATTCTCACTCTGCTGGCTCAGCGACCCGAAAGGAATCTTGGCCTCCGAGACGCAAGAGCGCCATGATTTTCTATTTAGAGCAGAGATCGGAATCACGGGTTGCATTGCTATCAAAAGTATGGATATGACTAAAAGTTCCGGGATTTCTTGAGAATCTAATTGGGTATTAAGTAAGTAAAACAATCATATCATATTTCAGGATAAGTATTTCTTTTGATTAAAATTTATCCTGAAAATCACATAATTATGATTGTTTTATTTATAGATTATATAGTCATATCCATACTTTTGATAGCAATAGCATCCGTGATTCCGATCTCTGGTTCTGAGCGATGTCTTTCCAGCTGTCAACTTCCATCTCCCGCCTGCACCGTATCGCTCCAGCGATATCTGGGTCTACCTACACTTCGGCCTGATACCCTTCCCATATATGCTGCCTTGATGCCACGATCTTCCTTCATTCTTTCTAGATGCCTAAGCCATTGTAAGCGGAGCGCTTTAGTAACAATAATATTATTAATTATTTGAGCCGTTTGGGGTTAAAACTTTGGGGCATCGGCGCATAAATTATATAACACTGTCACTCGAAATTTTACTGAAATCATGCGTGATCGGAGGACTGGCTTTTATTTGGTTCAAAAACAAGGATTGCTTTAAAACGTGGCAATGCTGCCAGCTTTCTAGGCAAGTTATCACGGGGCAGCAAATACAAAAGTGAGTAAAAACCTTTTTTTGTCGATATCGAGTGGAGTATCAAATGAAAGTTATTGCATTTCAGAAATATATTCAATTCAATTCAATTCAAATATATCTTTATTATCATAGGATATTTATAATATCTCTTAATAATCGTCACTTTGTTTTATTGCACAATAATTGTTGACGTCAAAAAGTTACTTAGAGCTAAGTTTACTGCCGCCTCCAAAGCGCTAGTGCAGAAGAAGCGGTAACAAACTGCACTGCAGCATTTTCTCCAAGAACGTCAACTCACAATGAAATTAATATTTATAGTTGATATGTGGACAGAGTATACATTGTTTGTTGTCATAATTTAAATTATTTTTTTTAATGTCGAAATTTTGAAATAATGTCAAATCAAGTTGTAAATTCAGTATGTACTTAATCTACCAGATTATGACCATTTCTGAGTATACAAACCTTTAAGAGGGACCCGCGCCAAGCTTAAGCCAGACTTTGTTGTCTTTAAGATAGTCATCGGTCTATATACATTGTAAGCCGTTTATAGTTATATAGTTTTTTTTAAACGTAAGTATATCTTGTTCAAACCGGAGTTGCTGCTTACTTGCACATCGCGTATTGTGAAACATGTCATATGCATGTGCACAGTAAGTGGTACGCAACCCATGCTCTGCGTTACGTGATCTCGGAAATTGATATTATTTACGGCACTTTTACAATAATTTGTCTCAGAATTGCCATAACTGTATTGAATAGAGAAACGTAGGTCGCATGCACAACAGACACACACACACACACACACACACACACCTGTGTGGTTTATATATGTTAATTTAAGTAAATTCCTTTTTGCATGTATATATTTAAATGGTAAACAAGTTATTATTGAAACAAATTAAAACAAGCTTTTATTTAAAGCAACAAATTAAAACAAGCTTTTATCCTCTAGACGAATCAAACGAGCCCAAACTCGATAAGGTTTCGTCGTTTCATTACAGAGTTCCTATGGCCACCGTCCAGCTCCATCATCAGATCAGCTCCTTGCCATCGTAATATTGCATTGTCACGCGATATACGTATGCGTGCAAAATTTCAGCTCAGTCGGAAACTGGGAAGTGGGTCAAATTTAACTTGCAAGATTTGATTACAGACAGACAGACAGACAGACAGACAACGGGACAGGTGAAACTAAATAAAAGCTTGTAAATAAATAAAATAAAGAAGAAGTGCGTACAGTTTTTAAACATGCCTCTTAATTCTGAATTATTCATTTTTTGTACAGTTTGTTTATGAACCTCCTAATACTCCAAGAACAGCTCTTAAGGGGCTACCTGAATTTTCCGGGGTCCAGTGCTGCCCCCATTTGAAATAAATCTATTGAAAGGAAACGGAGATTTCATTTAAAATTTTGTCTTGATTAGACCCTAGATAACCCTTCAAACTATTTTATGAACTATTGTTTACAGTTTAAAGTGAGAACGTGAAGCTTTTCTACGCACAATTGCAAAAAACGGCCACTTTTTGCGTATGTGCGTAGAAAAGCTTCATGTTCTCACTTCAAACAGTAAACAGTAGTTCATTAAATTGTTTGAAGGGTTATCTAGGGTCTGATCAAGACAAAATTTTAAATAATATCTCCGTTTTCCTTCAAATGATTTATTTTAAATGAGGGCAGCACTGGACCCCGGAAAATTCAGGTAGCCCCTTAAAGCAAAAGCAAAACAAAATTACATATTCTAAGGGCCTTGTTTCATAATAATAACCGGCCAAGAGCGTGTCGGGCCACGCGCAGTATAAAGTTTCGTAATTACGAATGCTGACTTTTAATTCAAGTTACTAAAAACGTCTTAAAAACTAATTATCTATTGAATTTGTCTGAAATTTTCCTTTTTTTTTTATTCTTTATTTATTTAAAAGCTTTTTAAAACAAAAAGCTTCTAAATTTCTAAAGCCATTGAGACATGAATTTTTCTTTTCCACGTACATTTTATATGTTCGCCGTCGTCGTAAGGTCGCGTATCATCACACTAATATTATAAAGGCTTTACTTTTCGTGTGTGTAAGTGGCCAACACTAGTGTCACATTTTTCAAGCTGCCTAAAGGCATCAGACCTAGCTTGACGACTGCCATACAATGATGACAGCCGGGACCAACGGCTTATACGTGCCTTCCAAAGCACGGAGGCGCTCGAGAAATTTTCATGCCACTTGTGCCCGCCCCGGTGTCGCTTAACTTGCGAATGCGCTAGTAATGCGCACTGCCGCCGGGCCACCGAGCTCCTCATAAACAAACTATAAAAACGTTATAATACGTTGTTCAGATATTTTATTATTTGCAAAGAGCTGATTCTCTGTGTTATGAGAACGTAGATTCACTCTTTGTTTGTCGTGAGAAAATTAAAAAATTCAATAATATATTTCGCGACTTTTCCCACATTTTAATTTTTCTCCAAGACCACACAATCTATTCAAAACATGCAGCGTCGAGCGAGCAGACTAAATCTTCGATGCTAGAAAATGTGAACGAAGTTTCACAATACGGTGACGACAGGGTCAGAAAAGTATGATTTTAATTAGTCCGTCTTTAAGATTACTCAAAAATATTCGTCCCATATTATTCAGTTTACCAAAAAAATAAAAATTCACAAAGATACGAAGTTCCAAAGTTTCGGAGTGGAGGCTTGCGACGTCAGCGCTAAGTGAAATCCGTGCCGTCCGTGAAGTCATGACTCGTGCGTAATTTCAATGTGACGTATCATTGTAATTTTATGTTTCAAAAAGAAAAGGAAAAATACGTGTTCAATTTATTGGGATGAAATATCTTAGTAGTCCTACTAGTAGAACAAACTTGGTAGGACTTCTTCTTCTTCTTAGCGAGTCGGAATGGACTAATATATATATATATATATATATATATATTACATGAGTGTGGACCAATGTGTGGCCACATTTACGCCTCTGTCATTAGCGGAGTTTAGGTCTTCTATTTTACAGGGGGTTGGGCAGTTGGGACATGACAGTAGGTGGGCCATGGTTTGAACAGCTCCACAGTCACAACGATCGTTTGGAAAACCCCACTTTGCTCGGGTTTCGTGACATCTCCCAACCCCAGTCCGAAGCCTGTTTAGATACTTCCAGACTGCCCAGGGGAGATCGCCACCTGGTGGAAGTTTCTCGGCTGGTGGAATATGAGATGGTGCAGGAGGATATTTATTTTTCCACCAAGCTAACCTAGTGTTTGAGGCTTCTCTGACTGGAATGCTTGATTGTAGGACTATTGGGACTAGCTTCTACTTTACAATAATCTAACCGATGGGCTTAAATTATTTTTCCATTTGTCATGACTACGGGGTTAAGACCCCGTATTCCAACGGCCCACTCAAATGAAGTGCGGGGCGATCTGCGAGGCACCCCGCAGACTTCTACATATCTCGTCTCACTGAGGGACGGGAGGCGGGGAATTAACGTGAAAGGACTCGGAATGTAGATTTTATCGTTTTTTTTTTTTAATCAGGGATACGTGGTATAAAAGGCAACTCTGCGAATTTGTCTAAACATATTTATTGGCTTTAAGTGAGCACAATAATCAAATGTAAAATATCAGTAGTTTAGTCGTAATTTTGAAAAAATGGGCTACTTCATGATTTTTTTATCGAATGAAGTATTTTAGATCATGTAACTAACTGCGAATTTTACTAGACATATTTTTTTAAATTTTAAAACACAATTTTCGATGTCGTGGATGGTTTTCAAAATTGAAAATTTCGATCTACCAAGCCTTAACGTGGAAATTCAGCTACTTGCCGAAATGTTCCGACGTCATCCCTAGGGCTTCCTCAGGGCGAATGTCACTCGAGACGCGCGCACCAATTCGCCTGACGCACACACAGAGTGTGTACTTTTTTATGAGTAACGCATAGTAATAACGCTTGTTTTTAACCAAAAGATCCACAAGTCAAGAATTGCAAACTTTTTTAGCTGCCCATCGCCAATTTAGAAAGATTTCTATCCATAGTACCCGAATACTATATCTACATGGGTAGAAAAGAAGAAATACCAAGAAGTTTTTTCAGCATTGAAGATTTACACATTTATTTCGTACTAAAGATTTCAACGCGCTCACTCGCACGCTTGTGAGCAAATTTAGAACTGAAACAAATAAATAAATATATAGGAACGAATAACACTGATTGAGCTAGCCCCAAAGTAAGTTCGAGACTTGTGTTATGGGATACTAACTCAACGATACTATATTTTATAACAAATACATATATAGATAAACATCCAAGACCCAGGACAATTTGAAAAAGGCCATTTTCCAACTTGCCCTGACCGGGGATCGAACCCCGGGACCTCTGGGTGGCGGACTAGCATGCTGACCACTACGCCACGGAGGTCGTCAAAACACAATCAATAAAAAGTGCGATATATAGCTACTTAAATTGAAGAGCTAGTCTTTGTGGAAACATAATTCTTATTTACCGTGTGTCATAAGTAGCTTCTTAAGACCACTGAAGAACCGTAACTATTCAAACGATTTGGCTGTTATTCGATCCGGCCGCTTGCATCACAGCTTGCTTCCTTGAAAGCCTTGGTTTTTCCAGCATTAGACTAGATTAGCACCCTAAAAATCTGCCTTCTTAAATCAGTTACCTTTATAGTGCAAAATGTAACAATTTAAGAAGTGCAGATTTAATGAATTTGACAGAAAAACTAAGATTAGAAGGTCTTGCCAATTTGATAAGTGAAATGTATAAGAAATGCATTTTTAGGTTTTCTGCTATAATAATAACAACAAACTTATTAAATATAACAGAGACAGTTGAAGTCCAGAAAAAATGCTTGACCCTAACATTTTGAGAGCAGAGGACTACCTCAACGCTCCGCTTATGAGGTGTGCAATACTAGAAACGGATTTTGATGACTCTCTTTTGGTGAAGACCGTATATATTTTCCAAAAGTTGAAACTGTATATAGTTTCATTTATAAAAGTGTTAACCCTAGATTTGTTTTTTTTTTCCTCGAGGCAGGCGCCGGATTTCCGCCAAAGGAGGAGTGGGGTCAACAAACATTATGGGTCAATGACACATTAAGTATTACTTTAAACCTCCACTCGCGCTGTCTTCTAAACATTATTTCCTGATTTTATCAAGTGATACTTGACAGGGAACGAGTCAACAGCCTTTTTATAAAAATTTTCGGAGGCTCAATGACCTCCATAATATTACTATAGGATAATATTATCCATTGTATGCTACTTGTATGACGACTAACAAAATATACCGTAACTATTCTGTCCATACTGAAATTATTTCCTAAAGGAAAAAACATAAAAAAACTTTCAGCTTTTCATAGAATCTCAGTCTCAGATAAGCTGAGCGAGTTATTTGGTTTAACAAAATTCAATTTTTAACACAAAAAAGTCTTCATTTTCTTTCTGGAGTTCGAGACTTGTGTTATGGGATACTAACTCAACGATACTATATTTTGTAACAAATACATATATAGATAAACATCCAAGACCCAGGACAATTTAAAAAAGGCCATTTTACAACTTGCCCTGACTGGGGATCCTAGGACCTTTTTTTATACGAAAAACGTTTTTTAACATAGTCACTAGGAAGACGTCAATTAAAAAAAAAGTTTACTGTTTACGGTGTTGTATCTACCGAACATACCTATATCAAACATTTACATATTTTTTTGTTTATTTTGTATTTTATTTAGTAAATATAGTCATAGAAAAAGTATTGTATGCAACGTTGTATAAGTACGTCAAAAAATGCTTGATGGCATCTTCTGTAACCTGATACGCTACTCACATTTTTGAACCTTCTTATACAGCTGTTGCTAAAATACTATATTACCATTTTAAACCTAACAAATATTATAAATGCGAAAGTGAGTTGGTACATTTGTTTGTTTGTTACCTCTTCACGCTTTAACTATTGAATCTATTTGGACGAAATTTGGTATGGATATAGATTGAGACCCAGGGAAGGACACAAGATAGTTTTTATCACGAAATTCCCACGGGAAGCAAAGCCCGCGGGCACAGCTAGTAAAAAATATTCGACCGTTTTGTTAATAAACTGTTTTTACGCGGAAGACAATAAGTACTAAATAGAATAAGTCATCCAATAAACACAGCATGAGTTATTAGGCAATCTATTATTAAACCATCGTAATCTATTACATATCGCGTTGCATAATGCAATGTTCGTTATTTTATAATTAATCACGAAACATCCGAATACGCGTGGATTTTCGTACTGTTCCGAAGGCTTGCGTGTGGGAGGTGGTGATTGGTCACAGTGGCGTAGCTACCAAGGGGCTAGACGGTGCCGTGCACCGGGGGCCCCAGGATAAGGGTGCTTTCGGACCATGACCAAGAAACTGTACCAATATTTAAGAGTCCCCTTACCCTGGACAGAATCAGATTTTCCCATACAAACGTAGTCTAGCTTTTATTTTGAAACGGCATGTCAGATATTGGCGAAATTATGTAATTTCAAAGAAATTGCATATATTAAGGCATATAACTAGTTTTCACAGTCAAAATGTGAACTTAAAAAAGACTATAGTGTAACATATCTTATATCATATTTGACTGTCGAAAACTAGAAATATGCCTAAATATATTTAATTTCCTTAAAATTACAAAATACTACCGATATCTCACATGTCATTTCAAAATAAAAGCTTTATTACGTTTGTATGGAAACGTCTAGGGTTCTTAAGTAGTCGTTCTCCCACAATAGGAATGTAATAATATAATAAAATAAAATAAATAAATAAAAATTGTTTATTGGGAAACTAGTTTACGATTTATATAAATTGTTGGAGCCTCCTTTTAAGCAAAATTATGCTTGTGCCAGGAGACTCCGCTCTTTCTTATCTCTAAGTTTTATACAGGTACCTAATAAACAAAAACAAAATCTTAGTATTAGACTATTATATATATATATATATACTATATATCAAATAGTCAACGCGAATCAAAACCTAGGTGGCGACATGCTAGAATGCTCGTCTTTACTTTTGCCACACCCTAAAAGCACCCTCTCGTCCAATACAGTTCTTTTGCTGAAATGATTTATCATTGAAAGAGTCTGAGCTGCTTCTGTGGCGCGCCCACAGACTTCAAACTATTTGAATGAACTTAAACTGTATATGGTGACGGAGGGAATGCCCATGCCCATTTCATCATCATCATTATCATTTCAGCCGCTTAACGTCCACTGCTGGACATAGGCCTCTCCCAAGGATTTCCAAAATGACCGATCAAGAGCGGCCCGCACCCAGCGCTTTCCAGCGGCCTTGGTTAGATCATCTGACCACCTTGTGTATGGGTGTCCTACGCTTCGCTTGCCAGTACGCGGTCGCCATTCGAGAACCTTTTTGCCCCATCGGCCATCGGTTCTTCGCGCTATGTGTCCCGCCCACTGACACTTCAACGAACTAATCCGCTGGGCTATGTCAGTGACTTTTGTTTTTCTACGAATTTCCTCATTTCTGATTCGATCACGAAGAGAAACACCGAGCATTGCCGTCTCCATAGCGCGCTGAGCGACCTTGAGCCTTCTTATGAGACCCATAGTAAGGGACCACGTTTTAGATCCATAAGTCATGCCCATTTGTATCCCACAAACGGACATGCTTGTTTCTAAGTAAATAGTTTAAAGGCCCTAAGTTTTTTTTGCACCTTCTTTACCTAGTTACGCCTCTGCTTGGTCAATAGACGACCGTTTGTTAAGCCAAGATTATCTTTTGTTAATTGCTATGCGAGTTATTGTCAGGATATCCATACTCGTAAAAGTTGGAATCAAACGTGTCACGGACAGTATGGTGTCAGCAAAATTTTCTCCATAGAGACTATATGAGAGTTTTCAAAAAGAGGGTGTGAATATTCTTCAGTCCACAACGCTCTCGGTGTTGCAGACGTTCTGTTATCTGTCAATTAAGTCAATATAACTAAATAAATAAATATATACGGACAAATCACACAGATTGAGCTAGCCCCAAAGTAAGTTCAAGACTTGTCTTATGGGATACTAACTTAACGATATTATATGTTTTATAACAAATACATATACAGATAAACATCCAAGACCCAGGACAATCTGAAAAAGATCATTTTTCATCTTGATCTAACCGGTGATCGAACCTGGGACTTCCGGTTTGACAGCGTAGCGTGATGACCGGCCACCGAGGTCGTCATACTAATCTTGACTTACTTAAGGCTATGAAATATTGTTATAATCATTTCTTCTCTTTGTCGTAATCCGGTGGAAAAATCAATCCTACTGGTTTCACGTACTTTTGCTCTATTTCTCACCTTAGTCCGTTTAAATATACATAACAACTCAGAACAAAAACCACGAAACCCAAATTAGTTAATTCAATTCAGTTCTAAAAACCGTGAAGACGATTGTCAAACATTCGGCTGTGGACTGGAAACCGCGACAAAAACGGATTACCAACAATGTGATTTGTATGCAGTTTCCGAGGGAAAGCTGCAATGATTTGGTAACACGGCCTTGGCGGTGGATGAAGGGCTTCTATAATGAACTAGCATTCGAAACTATATCATTGAACTTGCTTCGTATATTTGCTTTTTATGTAACTTTCTTCTACTAATCTTAGCGCACTGCAATCTCAGTTTTGACGCTTCGAATTAAGGGAATAGATGAATTTTTCGGGGCTGTGACTTACTCACTTACTTTCTTCTTCGCTAAAACCCTTTGTGGATCTTGACCTCCTCAACGATTCGTCGCCATTTCGGTTTGTCTCTGGCCTGCCTTCTCCATGCCGTGTACTTTCTTCTACTAGGTCTTCGTCAAATCCATCTCTCCAGCGCTTCCTGGGTCTACCTCGTTGTCTTTTTTGTTGTGGTGTCCAGTTAGTTACTATCGGGGCTGTGACATTTGAAATAAATTATTTGAAAGGAAACGGAGATATCGTTTAAAATTTTGTCTTAACCAAGCCATAAATAAACCTTTAAACTATTTCATTTTACTTTTACAGTTTAAAGTAAGAAGTGAAGCTTTTCTACGTACATTTGCGAAAAATGGCCACTTTTGGTTTAAATATGTTGTTATAAAAATGTATAAAGTATGTTGAGAAGTTTCGAAAAACGCACCCCGAAATCCGAAGGTTTTGTCTCCGCTGTGGGAGACATTTTCCAACACGCCTCCCACAGGCGTTTTTTGGATTGGAGATCTACTTAGACCAAAAAATGCGAAGTATTTGCCGCAGGCAGCGGTTAATAAAAAAACTGAATCGGTTGCGTGATCTCTTTTATTTAGCTTTCATGATTCGCTCTTTTAATTTTAATTTAATCTATGGTTAAAGCATACCATAGATTAAAAAGAAAATAAAAAGAGTGAATCGTGGAACCTAAACTAAAGAATGTTAATTTTAAGAACTTAAATATATTTTTTAACTAACGTACTCTTAGATAAAGACATACCGTCTTATTATAAAACCCAGATTAACTTTGTTACTAGGTTTAAACCATTATCCGCCCAAAATGAAGTTGACATTGACAGGTAAGATAGTGTGATGTTATTAGATGTCAACTTGATTTGGTCGGATAATGGTTTAAACCTAGTAACAAAATTAGTCTGCGTTTTATAATAAGACGGATAAAGACAAAAAAAATTACAATATCTTGACAATTTGCTTTATAATCTCGGTATCAACAAAATGACAACTTTATGCAATGTGTCACCAACTCACATGAATTTAATAACTAACATCATGTAAAATTAGTCACTGCATCCTAATTAGCAATTGTATGCAATATACGTTTTACGCAGTCATTTGCATTAGGCAGCTGTGTATCATTATTAGAAGGAAATAATGATGATGTCTTTGTTTTACCCGATTTTCGAAGCAGTGTTTGACGGGTATGTAATGACTCGAGGTTGTTTTTTTTTCTGTTTAACAAGTAACTTGAACAAGCCATTATAAAAAAAAAACAAAACGAAAAACCCTACTGCCTTTTTATATACCCAGTGTCTAATGAAACCTCTCAAACTTAAATCTATCGAGCCGTTTAGGCTGCAAATATTTCAATTTGGCGCCAAAAATCAGCCATTTTGTTTCTTTTATTTTGATATACCCAGTGTCACTCTAACAGTAAATAAGTACAAATTTATCGACATCTCTAAAGCTAAAATCCATCGAGCCGTTCAGACTGCGAAGCGTGCCAAACAATTATACTTACATACTCTCGAAAAACTTAACCCTCCTTCTGAAGCAGTCGGGTAAAAACCAGTCATAAGATTTTTATTTTGTTTTCACATAAAACGTCATGTCTTTTTATAGAGGTAGATTTTGCACCGCCCCCCCGTAGCTAGCAATATTGCAATCTTGGAATTAGAATCAATAAATAAATAAATAAATAAAATAAATAAATATATATGTAGGGACAAATAACACTGATTGAGCTAGCCCCAAAGTAAGTTTGAAACTTGTGTTATGGGATACTAACTCAACGATACTATAATAGAACACAAACCTTTTTTTAGGGTTCCGTAGTAAACAAGGAACCCTTATAGTTTCGCCTTGTCTATCTGTCTGCCTGTCTGTCTGTCCGTCCGTGGTTCTACTCAGAGACTATTAAGTACTAGAAAGCTGCTGTGCAGACACAAAAGTAGTAAAATAAAATCTTGATAAAATATTTTTTTAGGTTAGCTCCCATACTATCATATCGTAGGGTCTTTTGTTGATTATTCGTTTCTGAAATAGTCAAGTGTCCCCCCCTCTATCTGGTAAACAGTTGTATATTTACACGTGAAAAACACAACATTACATTCAAGCCAGTAGTATATATAACGAAGATCAAAAGAAAACTATCAGAGCTGAGAATGTTTTACAAATTAAATAGTTGGTAGCTATGCCCCGCGGTGTTACCCGCGGAAAAAGTAATCTATGTGTTAATCTAGGGTAAGCTTCCTGCATACCAAATTTTATCAAAATTGGTCAAGCCGTTTGCGCGTGAAAAAGTAACAAACATACACACACACACAAACTTTTGCCCTTATAATTTTACTTTTAGGTTTATGAGGAGCTCGGTGGCCCGGCAGGAGTGCGCATTACTAGCGCTTTCGTAAGCAAAGCGACACCGGGCGTGATACGTACTTGGATGGGTGACCACAAGTGGCAAAAAATTTCTCGAGCTCCTTCGTGCTTCGGAAGGCACGTATAAGCCGTTGATCTTGGCTGTCATCATTGTATGGCAGTCGTCAAGCTTTGTCAAATGCCTTTAAGCAGATTGAAAGTTTGACATCAGTTTTGGCCACTTATGCACAAGAAAAACACCTTTAAGAGCGACCTTCCCGTCCTACATTTCATACAAACGCTCGTACGTGATTATAGTGTTATATCTGATCTTTCTTGAAAACTTTTGAATTCACAGATATCTTGGGCGCTATTTCTATGTTTCTATGAAAATAAAAAATTAAAATTTAGCAAAACAAAGTCTGTAGAAGCCTCCAAAAATCTGCTTTTTTGCACAAATTTTAGCCGAACTTTGACCGTTCATAAAGTACTCATAAATTGTAAAAGTAAAGGAAATATTTCGATACAAACCTTGCAAATGTATGGAAAATGTTTAATGCAAAACATTTATTTCACATACTTGTTAGGCTTACTGATAAACACGTATCACCTAGAACAAGTTTTTTAAATTTCCGTACCCTATGAATAGTAAATACTATTCGTTCCATGGATAGTTAATAATAATACTAATTTCATTTAATAGAATGCAAACCATGCCCTTAGGCGCTATCTTTTTATTTTTGGTTTGCCTCTTTTTCTAGCATTGCCCTGGATGAAACACCAAGCTTTTCAAACTATGCTCGCGTTGAAAACAGAGCGGCCGGGAAGGGCCGCCTTAAACTGCTTACGTTTCATCAAAGTACCTCAGCCTAGTTTCCTGATTTCCCATTACTTAGTTCAGTCGCTGGTAATTGTCAGTTGTCGTTTGAATGCCTTCCGATTGAAATCGCAAGTGTCTGTTCATTGTTCACACGGCTTTTTGCTGGTGTCGTTACACACAGCACTCGCATTTTTCTGTATTGACACGCGTTTAATCTTGAAAGTGTGTTATGTTATGTAGTTCAGTGTATGTAGGTATATAGTACTTACGCGAAACGAATGTTTTAAAATAACCGGCCAAGTGCTATTCGGACTAGTGGACGAAGGGCTCCGTTACAATTATCTATAAAAAAATCACGTTTGTTGTATGGGAGCCCCACTTTATACAAATGTTTATTTTATTCTGTTTTTTTAGCTTTTCTACGCACAATTGCGAAAAACGGCAACACTTTTGGCGTATGTGCGTAGACTAGCTTCACGTTCTCACTAAGTGAAGTTAAGTTAAGTTAAGTTTACAGATTAAAGTCTTTAAACTGTAAACAGTAGTTCATAAAATAGTTTGAAGGGTTATCTAGGGTCAGATCAAAGCCAAATTTTAAATGATATCTCCGTTTCCTTTTAAATGATTTATTTCAAATGGGGGCAGCACTGGACCCCGGAAAATTCAGGTAGCCCCTTAAGCCACACAGATACAAACAGAATAATTTTATAACCTCTATCTAATGGGATACTCTTACGAATTTTATGGAGAATTGATGAAAGCTGGATCTAGTTGATCCATCTCCGTCGGCGATGCTCTTGATCCTTGAGGCGTTGCTTTATTTGCGGCATTTTATATTCCTTGTATTTTTTCTTTTGTTTAACAATAGGTATAATTAATATACAATCTTCTTTTTCCACTCCCACACACAAAAGAAAAAACTTAGACTGTACCAGGTGCTCCTCTTCCCGCGCAGATCGTAGAAGTCGATCGAGGGATAATGCAACGAATGACGAGGGACACAATAACAAATTCTGTTCGTCTCCTCAGTAGATACTTTAATGTATTTTCACCATTCTTCACGGTGAATTATGATTATGACAAACAATGTCGTTCGAAGACCAATAAAAATGAAAGCGCTAGGGGCGACCGCGATCAGCAATTAGAGGGAAAGCGACATCCCTATTAGGGTGCGATTACATCGTCGCTGGAGCGCTTCCATTTGCGTACGACCGCTGGTGCAAGTTACAGGCAGCTACAGATCGCGCTAAATAACTTGGCGGCTCGGAAGTTAGCTGCAAGTGACAGCGGGGCAGCTGGCGCTCGGCGCACCGTCCCCCCAATTCTGTATTCGTCTACTGCGCAGCGATCCGAGAGCGAAGTTCAGAGCGTACTGTGCCCACCTGAGGTTTTAGCTGGAAGACAGCCCATTGTTCTTTGAACAATATTTTCGCTGAGCCTACGACCTTTTTGTACTGCAGCATACATACACACATCATATCGCTAAAAACCTGTAAGCACATAAACGTCATTCGTGTATTTCCTTGTGTGTGTGCAGTTTTCACAAATAAATGATTTATCTATCTCAGAGGAATATATATTTTCTTGGCTGTGAACGAATGATATTGTTTTTAATAAGAACAAAATAAACGAACTTTGTTAAATTTGAGGACTTGAAAAGAAAATGATGGTGCTATCGGACACTTAAATGAATTAAAAAATAATGTGTTTAATACCTCAAAAGCACTATTACAAAATATGCCAATTTGTAAATAGCACCTGAGCGAATGAGCTTTGCTCGATGAAAATACGAAGAAAAAGAGGTTTTATAAAAATAAAACACACCAACTTTTATCGAAATCTGAGTCCTAATTAGGATTACAAGAATAGATAGATAACTGTTTAATGTACACCAGAATAAAAATGAACAAAAAAAATTACATTAAATTAGTATAATGGGCGATCTCTTCCTGACAACCAGTAGATGGAGAGGAATGTGAGAAAGACAAAGACAGTGGTGCAAGTGAGTAAGAAAGAAAAATAAAAATTGCTCGATAAAAGTAATTTGTGATTCTTATTCAATTCAAACAAGATGTTCAATAAATGTTAGTGACGGAAAATAGAATAAGTACAATAAAGACAGACTTTCCAAAAAACCTTACACGTTGCAAAGTTCAGAAACCAATGATTCACACAAGCTCATCCGGAATTCGCGGCACAAGTGACATTACACGAGCATTCCACTAGAGTAATGTCCCATAAATATCCCGTACACTCTGCCGCTCGCCGCACGTGCCGCGCGGAAAGAGTGCGGACGTGATTCGGTTTAATTGCTCGCCGCGAGCGCTGACCGCGGGCCGCGGGCTGCAGCGTGACAATGAACCTGAAATTGAATGGTGCGCGGTCGGTGTTTATGAACGAACCTTTATTTTTATGATGTGCGCATCTGATGCCGAAAACAAACACACTGTAAATGAGGCCCCGTCTATTGCAAGGGATGACGACGTAATTAGTACACAGGGTTACTTCCAAAACACCAGCAAAATTTTTGAAGCAAGTTAAGTCCATGATTTTGAACTATTTTCCATACACAATTATCGAAAAACGAAATAGTCGGCTTTCCATACAGAACAGTGCTCAGCCAAGCGGATAAGGTTACGTTTGGTGTGTCGAAAATTTTTCATCGATTTTCAATAACTTTTTTTATTAAAAGTAGTTAAGTTTTATGGGCTACATTGCTCCAGAAACGTTACTAGTGTTTTAAAAGTAACCCTGTATGTATGTTTATGTTCTAGCTTTCTTTACCACGGATATTATTCTTTTATCTTTTCTATAGACAAATACACACTGTCAATTTACTCTTTATGTTGTTATTTTATGTATTTTTTGTGTGTTTTCATAGTACAATAAAGTTATTACAAACAAACAAACAAACACTGTCACACATACACTCAACACTTTCAGCTACACAAATCATATAACTCCCTATCCCCCTCCCAAAGCCCTGCACCTTAAAATAGATTAAGTTTAGTATGTAAATTGTATGCAATTTGTATTTTTCTTACCACTTATAAATTTTAATTAAGTAAGAACCTTGTTAAATGTTTGCTGATAACCATATTCCGGAATTGGGCGTAAACAACTGCAACACAGTTTTATACTATAGCGGATTGTTTACGATCATAATTTGTTAAATGCACCTATGTTTCAAATGTTCAAATAAATTCTTTAAATTCTTAAAAATTCTTAAATTCTTTTATGTTTTCACGAAAACGTCTTTGCGAAAAATGCATTCTCGAAGAGGTTGACGTCAGGCAGGCGGCCGGTCATAAAACTATAGGTAGCTAAATCAATTAAACTGTTACGGCTATTTTTTTGTCTTCTTCGCAAGGTTTTCGGCATATTATATTTGGAGAAGAAAAAGCGGAAAAGCAAACCCTGGGATCCAAATCCAAAGCAGCGCAGCAGACGACGCTCGCAGAAGATGTTTTCACATAACACCAGTCTACAACTGCTTGATGCTTGCGTCTTTCTCTTTTATATCCATAAGAAATACCCCTAAAAAGTACTCGTAACCGAAGGGTATGTAAGAGATTGATGAAGGGAAAGAGGTTTGTCAGGATCGTAGCAAGTGAAGATCCATAGTCTCTGCCTACCGCTGTGGGAGAGGCGTGATATTATGTATGTATCCATAAAAAATAATTAATTAATTTGTTCATTGAGGGTTTTTGTAATTATTTACAAAAATCGATAACCTGTGTGTTTGACTGGTAAATAAGGCTTCAAGTCCACCATTAGACTTGTACATATGAATAAACTTAAATGAATAACGCACTCCATAATTTCGGCCATTGGTTTTGCCAAAATAACCCAAAAAAACTAATAATTTGTATAAAAAAAATTACTTGACTTGCCTACATCTAATAAGACATGACAATCTCTTTAGAATAATAGTAGAAGGAAAGATAGAAAGGAAACGAGGACGGGGACGGCCGCGGATGAAGTTCTCCCAACAAATTATAGTTAAGTTAGAAGTAGGGTCCAACCAGGACATTAAAAGATGACAAAGAGACGAGAGAAATGGTGGCATCTCCACTTAACTCCACCGACAAGAGTGAGCTCTTAAATATACAAGAAGAAGTATGAAACAATCTAATTTTAAAAAGGTAGGTACTTTATTCATGTACTACGAAGAACAATGCCACAAAGAAAATCGGAACTGCGTTGGAACTGCGCATTTCTTGGCGGCGCGATGCTCTTTTGTTCCGAAAGGCATTATTGTTCACCAGGAAGTGACGAGGATGAAGGCAGGTGGTCGGCTTTTGCATATTATATGCATATTTGCATTTTTTCTAGCCAATGCATATTCATCAGGCAGCACCGGATGTGATGAGATGCGTATGTAGGTGCAGAGCTTTATAATAACAAGTATATTTGCTAGGCAAATTAAAAAAAGCCCCGACACCATCAGGTGGCGAAGCTACATATAATTCTAACCGAACAGACAAACAGACAGACGGACATTTTTAACGACAATCTTATAATAACTTCTCTTTTTTATCGGGGGTTGAACATTTGTTCATATTTTGAACAACACCATCTATTGGTGACCAAAATAACTAATTTTTAAGGATTACTCCAAACCATCGAATTTTTTAATTTTTAGCGTGCACAAATTCACAGACATTATAAATTATAATAATATTTAGAGTGCAAAAATTTGTTTTATTGCGTTGATAAAAGCCTCCAGCAATATTTTTCTGACTGCAGCGACACTTTTTGCTACGGAATTTTTATGGAAACCTTTTGAAGTTAAATAAAGTGACGGAAAAATTTAATTTTTTAATAATAAATGAAAGATATACATAATTATAAATTAAACAAAAGTATTAAAATAATAATACGCGCAAAAGTAAATTTGCTCTGAATATACCTTTCAGTTTAATGCGCTAGATAGCCATCTAAAGAGCTGCATGATATTGTCTAAACTGCTGGATCGATTTTTACAAAACATAGCTAAGAACCACCGCAAGGCAACCTGATATCACGTAAAAAAACCACGTCGAAATCGGTGCATTCGTTCGAGCGCTAGGATGCCACAGACAGACAGACCGACAGACAGACAGACGTTAGCTCAAACTTATAACACCTCTCTTTTTCCTTCGGGGGTAAAAAAATCGGGCAAGTGCGAACTCTATAGCTGGGAATTTAAAAATCTAAAGATAAAGATAAAAATAAATTTATTTTGCTAAACATGAGTTACAAGCAAGATATTAACATTATCTAAAAAATATGTCTGTATTTCAGATGCTGATTAGTAACTATTGTATCAAAATTTTCATTCCATTTAATACAAAACCAGCAATCATATTCATAAGCGTAGCCAGCCATGGGCTCAGGGTGGGGCAGCAATCTGAAATAATATGTAACTAGCAAACTACACGGTCCGTCGCTTAGCCCAGTTAATTTTTACATATAAAATGTCGAGTGTGAACTTTCTTACGAATATTAAGTATTGTAGTAAGTACCTAGATAATTTAATTTTTAGGTTTGGTTCGGTAACTTGAAGGTCTGAGCCAGGGTGGGGCAAGCGCCCCATCGTGCCCCACCGTGGCTACGCCCATGATCATATTGATAAATAATGTATAACTACATATAAACGGATCAATCACACAGATTCAGCTAGTCCCAAAGTTCGAGACTTGTGTTGTGGGATACTAACTCAACGATACGTATATTTTATAACAAATACAGATATGGATAAACATAGTCTGGATATCATTATTCTGAATTTAATATTGCAGGCTTGAATCACCTGACTATCCAAAAAGAAAGATGGTTCCATATTTTGAAAGGCACGTATAAACTGTGGGTCCTAAACGCCATATAGCGTTTGGTTCCTATCCTAGGATTGGTTCGTCTACCCTTAGGGTTGCGGAGGTCACGCGGCAGTCGCTCCGTGTAAAAACCAGTTACCTCGTCAAATTACCTACGTTAGGTAGCGGTCACCGGGCACTGAAGCGGTGTCTACCGTTGAGAAAGCAACCGGGAATACACTCGGATGATGATGACATATATAGATAAACATCCAAGACCCAGGTCAATCTATAAATGATCATTTTAAATCTTGACCAGACCGGGGATTAAACCCGAGACCTCAATCATCAACAATTTAGACTAGGTTTCATTTGAAGTTTTTTGTTTAGTTTGTAGTTACATTTTAATTTTCATTGCATTTATTTTTTATCTATTAAAAGATCCAATGAATAATTTAAAACAAATCGTTTGTTTTATATTGTTTTTAATTTAAGGATGAATTTTAAAAAGATAGGAGCACCAATTATTTTTAATGACAATTTAAATTTATTTTCTCTTCCACATGATAGTTAAATCGCCAGAACCGCAACATTTACTTAATACGGAAGTGATGTTTGTGCCATTCCGAATGCAGGAATAAATTAACAACACCATATTAATGGCAGGTTTTCCCGACTCCCTATGTTCCCAATTCTCTTCACTATAATTTTCCAAAACTAAAAACCGGCCTTTCTCCAAAACGACACAATTGATTTTGATAACATTTCTATGGGACTAATTGACAATTATGCCCTTTCAAATCAAAAATTTCCAAATCGTTCCAGGCATCTTCGAATAATCGGTGAACATGCATAAAAAACCTCTCACAGGCCTACTGGAAGAGATCTCTTTTGAGATAAGTAGTGCCTTTGTACAACTTTTATTTGATGTAAGTATTCTCTGTATAAATTTTCCGTGTACATAAATTGATAAATAAATTTAAAAAATCGCGACGAATTGATAACATTCTCTCTTTTGGAAGTCGGTTAAAACTGACTCGCTACATAATGTTACCAATCAGCTATCAACATTTACTAAAAACCAGGCTACCTTTCATGGTCTAAACGAAACTTCAGTCATACAAAATATTTATTGCTACAAATAAAATTGGATGTATCTAAATATACCTTTATTGTAGCGAGTTAGGAATATGGTGACTTCGGAATGAACCTAGGTGTCTTAGTAGCGAGTTCAATTCAAGGTTTCAATATGAATTATTGGAAGCGGCTTTCTTTGTAAAGAAGACACGGTAATTCCGACTTGTAATTGAATGAACTAATGGCACGTTGACACATCATGCGAATTACGATGGTAATGCAGCTTTCATTGTTGACATGCTAATGCGGGGGTAATTCCGAAGATCTTGGATATATTGTGATTTCATGGCCATTCATTGTCTCTATGGTGATTTTTAATCGATTCGATGGAATATTGTTTCAAGACGTTTAATGTTTTGTCCGTTTTTAGGTTTCCGTACGCAAAGGGTAAAAACGTAACCCTATTCGTCTGTCCGTCTGTACGTCTGTTCATCAGTTTGTCTGTCACCAGGCTGTATCTCATGAACCATGATAGCTAGACAATTGAAATTTTCACAGATGATGTATTTCTATTGCCGCTATAACAACTAAAAACAAAATAAAATTCAAAATTAAGTGGGCTCCCATACAACAAACGCAATTTTTTTAAAGATAAATAAATAAAAATATATGTATAAATATATATGGACAATTCACACAGATTGAGCTAGCCCCAAAGTAAGCTTAAGCTTGTGTTATGAGATACTAACCAAACGATACTATATTCTATGATAAATACATGTATAGATAAACACCCGAGACCCAGGACAATTTGAAAAAGGCCATTTTCCAACTTGCACTGGCTGGGAATCGAACCCAGAACCTCCAGCCATCCAGATCATTATCTATCCCGTACCATTGTACGGGATCGCTTCGTGCGCGAATCTGACTTGGCTGGTTATTGATAGTCTTCTTTACTAAGCACGAATTTATTCAAGTTTCGTAGAGTTAGAGGAAAAAAAAAGAAAAATAACATTTAGTTTATTTTTATTTTATTTAGGGAAATTTACATTTTAGTAAGTAGCATAGTCATTTGCTCAGGCTATTCTAACATATGTACTATCTGTAACTTCCTTGTAACTTCTGACAAAATCTCTGTACTTGGGAGATGAAAGTTACTACCTAAACTAAAATTACTACCGAAAAATCTTTATTGCGTCCAAAACATTAGTAACTTTGTATGATAAATGCTTTTTCGGATGCCTTTAGGCAGCTTGGATCTGACACCTTTTATATAACGTTTAACAAAATATACTGAAACCATTAATTATATAAAACAGCAGATTTTTATTCATTACATGATATGAAACAAATAAGAAATAGTATATTATGCAATTAGTGAATAAAGGACGGATTTACTTCGAGGGCCATAGATGAATCACGATCGAGCAGGTGAAAGATTCTAACGACTGAATCACGACCATAGGGAGTGATTCATGACAAGTGTTAGAATCTTTTGAGAAACTTTTGAGAGCGGGAATGGTATAAATTATATTTATACCATTATACTCCCTCTAAAAAGTTTATTTTATCAACTGTTTTCAGTGAATAAAAAGCACTCTTACTCACTATTTTGGTTGTTTGAATTTAGAACAATTTACTCTTAATTTTAGTAATTGTTTCAATTTTAATGTCCATTTTAATTCATTTAACCTTCTTTTTTCCTCATTAAATGTCTATTTTCGCTTAAATTTTATTTCTTAACCGACTTCCAAAAGAGGATGTTATTAATTCGTCGGAATCTTACGAGTATGTTTTATATATGTTGATCGATTTATTCAAAGACGTTTGTACCGATTTAGAATATTCTTTTTTTTTAAAGGGAATACCTGTCAGGTGGGCCCATAATATTTTTATTAAAACCGGTTGTGTAGTTTGGTGATGAAGTCGGTTTTTAGTTTTGAAAAATTATTCTCGTAGTCATGGTATAAAGTATAGTATGCAATTCTTGAATAAAGCGGATTTACATCGAGGGCCATGAATCACTCGCCACGCTCGTGATTCAATCATCATGAATCACTCCCTACGGTCGTGATTCAGTCGTTAGAATCCTTCACCTGCTCGTGATTCATCTATGGCCCTCGAAGTAAATCCGTCTTTTATTCACTAATTGCACTATTTTGCGTTCCGTAGAAACACAGATCAGCTGATCGTTCAACAATCAACATATATATTATGTGAGGCCAAAAAATATTTTTCATATTTCGACATATGTTCCTTGGGGAAAGTTGTTCACTATCACGGATTGAATTCACCTTTATAATAGTTTCGGTATGTTTGGTCATACACGAACCACACAAAATATTTCTCTAAATGGCCGACTGGAAGAGAACGTCCGCAATTTATCCATTTATATGTGCAATAGACTTTAAGTCCAACTAATATTATAAATGTTAAAGTTTTTAAGTTTTTCTGTATGTATGGCTGCAGATACCGTTTCACAACAAAACAGCTGAACGAATTGGAGTTAAATTTGGCATTTTGATAGCCTTACTTGGATCAACACATTGAGATACTTTCATCACGAGGAAATATGAGATCCCCGTGGGTTTATCAAAAAGACCACACGGGCAACGCCGTATTATGTAATTACTGAATGATGCCTGATCATTTAATATATCTAATTACTAAATGATGCGCGATCATTTAGTGATTTAGTAATTACATATAAGAAAATTACGTATGTAACAAATTAATTACATTAAAGCTAATACTGACTTACCTATCAAAATCGTACAGTAATGGAAGTTTGTTCACCGTTGGCATTTAGAAGACCTTGCGTACACACCTAAACACCTAGAGAGCTCTATAAATTCTATTCCCACCGCTAATATAAGTGCGATCTGAATGTGAAGTGAAACCAGCCTCCTAATAAGGGAACTATAGACAATAGATGGTCACTAGATACCATGCAGTTTGATTGTGAGAACGTGGTTTATACAGGGTGGTTGGAAGAAGTGTGCAAAACTTTCGAGGGTGAATTTAGTCCATGACAGTGAACAATTTTCCCCAAGGAACATACATCGAAAAAGAAAAATATTTTTTTGCTTTTCACTTCACTCTGGTTACAAAATGCATAATGTATGGGTAGTCGGATGGCACAAGTATCAATGTCTATTTGTGAACAAATGAGTTATTGTCAAAATGACCAATTGTTTAAGTGTACATTTGACATTATGTAATTATGACCAATTGAGCTATGGTCATGCACGCATTACCAGCGCTCTTACAAGTAAAGCGACACCGGGCGTGGTCCGCACTAAAATGGGTGACAAGTGACTAAACATTTCTCTAGCTCCTCTGTGCTTCGAAATCGAAAGGCACGTATAAGACGTTGGTCCCGGCTGTCACTGTATGGCGGTCGTCAAGCTATGTCAGATGCCTTTAGGCAGCTTGAAAATCTGACATTAGTCTTGGCTACTTACACACACACGAAATAGCAAAAACCTGATTCATCACAGCTTTTTGGTTGCAACAAGTTATTTTGTTCAAAATATTAGTTTAATGATAATATTTCGATTCAAAGATTCAAAGATTCAAATGTTTATTCAGTAATTAGACCTTCACAGGCACTTTTACACGTCAATAAGTATAATTTATGTTACGTGTAAAGTATATTAAAATTTACCAGCGCTTCGTAACGATCACTGCTGAGAAGAAACGCCGAAAGAAACTCATTTTCACAGTATTGGTCGCCTACTCTATAATATTTCTAACATAAATAGCAATTTTTAAAAGCAGAGTATTTCGTGTAAGCTGTCGACCAAGCAAAATTAATTGTGGTCCAAAAGTATATTTACTTAGTTTGGTGAACCGCAGAGGATGTCCTAAGATTTTTTGTTTAAGTATAATTGATCACGTTATCTAGTTTTAATTAGTTTATTTGACCATCTTTAATTTATTACTTCATATTGATCGAGTTCATTACTTGTTTTCAAATTATAGTTACCGGTTTATTCATAAAAAAACAATTATATAGAATAACACTACTAATTAAAATAGCACTGTTTTTCTGTCTATTACATAAAAAAGTCGGCTCTAAAATATATTTCAAATTTTTTAATAAATTAATGGTCTTTGTAAACATTTTTGTTAAAATTAAGCACTCGAATCATGTGTTTCTATCTATCTTCTATCTAATCTAAATATATATAACTCAAAGGTGACTGACTGACTGACATAGTGATCTATCAACGCACAGCCCAAACCACTGGACGGATCGGGCTGAAATTTGGCATGCAGGTAGATGTTATGACGTAGGCATCCGCTAAGAAAGGATTTTGATCAATTATACCCACAAGGGGATAAAAGGAGATGAAACTTTGTATGAAACTTTGTCAATTTTAAACCGATCGGGCTGAGACTTTGCATGCATAAAGCTACTGTGACGTAGGCATCCCCTAAGAAAGGATTTTGATAAATTACACCCCAGCGCGAGCGAAGCCGCGGGCAAAAGCTAGTAGGTAATAGTACCTAAGCAAATAGCGACATCTCAAATAAAAAGAAGTGCCTCAAATAAGAATTTCGCGGTTGCAATGATAAGATAATATATATCTGGCTAAAAATAATATTAATCGCGGTAAGTCCCGCAGTACTAATAAAAAGTACCTATATAAATTTATGAAACTCGCCCTCAACTGTAACAATACCTGTTACCATAATCTCGACCAGTGTAAACGTCTCTAATCTATAACATAATAACTAATAGCAGCAAAAACAAAGATTAATCCAATTACCCATGACAAGAACAAAAGGTCAATGCAAGGGCCTTTTTTATAAGAGGAAGGTTTCCGATGACCTGAGGATGCCCTCGGACCCTTGTCAAATATAATATACACAAACGACAGTGCCCTTTTAAGGTTTGTTTTAATTTAATTTAGAGTGGAATTAAAGTGTGAAATGATGTTTGAATTAATTTATTTTTTGGTATAATAAAGTAAACAAAAGTGTCTGTTTTTAAAATATGGTTTTTTTTAGATTTATGTTTTAAAAAGACGTATTCTTTTTGCCAGTAGATAGATTATAAAGGTCTAGAACTTTGTCAGAAGGTTGTATAAAGCGGTATGTATTCGTATAGGTAAAAACTAGGATAGGTAAGTAATAAATATATTATTTCTGTCTTCAAAACTAAAAATAATATTTTGTGAAAATTTAAAATATGGAGCATGACATCAAAAACTACGTAAATCCGTCGAAATAACTGACTAACAAAACCTTTGCTCTACGTGTCATACATTAATTTCGTTCACATGTTTTTAAGGGTTCCGTACCCAAAGGGTAAAAATGTGACCATATTAAGACTCCGCTGTCCATCAGTTTCTCTGTCAGTCTCCGGCTGTATAGGCCTATGTCACTTCCTGTTTAGGTATCGAAAATATACCTACATTATTACCATGCGCGCGGCGACCACTTCAAAAGGGGAAAAAATGTTACATGAATCGTTTGTCCAGAGTAATAAGAAATAAATTGGCTTGCAATCGATGTCTAGGTATCTAAACGAAGAGGTGAGAAGTTCTGACGTGAGCTAAATTAAACCATAGCGCTAACCACATTAAGTAGATATTTCTTTGAATTTCTTTTCTAAGTAAGACTTCTGTACGTGACTACTTATTCTGTGCCGGTATCGCATGATCTGCGATAGCTAGACAATTAAAATTTTCACATATGATGTATTTCTGTTGCCGCTGTAACAACAAATACTCAAAACAGAATAAAATAAATATTTAAGTGGGTCTCTCATACATCAAACGTGATTTTTATAGATAATGGTACGGAACCCTTTGTCCGACTCGCTCCTAGCCGGTTATTTTTTAACCTAGGTCATGAACCTACCTCGATCTGCAGTCAGCAAACAGTCTCGCGAGACCGTTAGTCCGGTCTAGATAGAAAGCGTCGTCAATGTATGGACAAAGCGATTTGTCGCGCGTCTGTTATGCAAATGTTGTACTGTGCCTATTGTGAGCTTATAACACTGACTCTGTCAGTGTTGTACAGGAGACGAACACACAGAGAAACGTCTCCTTATCTAGTATAAATAATAAATATATATAAATAAATAAATATATATAGTGACGAATCACACAGATTGAGCTAGCCCCAAAGAAGTAAGCTTAAGCTTGTGTCATGGGATACTAACCCAACGATACTATATTTTATAATAAATATATATATAGATAAACACCCGAGACCCAGAACAATTTGAAAAAGGCCATTTTCCAACTCGCCCTAACTGGGGATCGAACCCAGAACTTCCGGATTGACGGACTAGCGTGTTGACCATTACGCCACAGAGGTCGTCGAGTGTGTTAATAGCAAACATTGTGTCAGGTATTTCGAGCTGCCTCAAATCATCTGGTGTAAGCTACACCAGATGACTACAATTACTAGCATCCATTAAAGATAGGCAAAATTACACACAGTTACACACGTGTAAAGTTTGCAGGTTTTCGCAAAGCGGAATCAAAAGTAAGTAAACTTACAGAGGAAAATAAACTTGGAAACAATATCTCTTTCTTTCTTCAAAATCTTAGCTTTGTTGCTTCTTAGCCTCGGTTCGTTTTAAATTTAAGATCTTACCTTTCCGCCGGGGCCTAACGGCAGTGATACGGCCAGATTTTCTAATGCGGTTTGTCTGTTATTTCATGGAATTAAAGGTTGCTGCAAATGCGAGTGTTTCTTTATTACTTTTCTTCAAAATTTTGCAGAATTGTTATCTACTTGAGCTTGCTATAAAAATGTATTGTTTTGTTGAATTAATTTCATTTTTTATTTTATTTTTTAGCCTCGTATCTGCATTATTGCATTATATCGGCATAGTTTTACTTTTTATTGTGGGAAGCACGAATTTTATTGATAAAACTAGATTTTTGTCCTGAGACTAATCGAAAAGTTTCTCTGCCACAAAAATTGCTATCATGGTGGTAGTGAAACTATTATTAGTCTCTGTGTCGGGTCTACTCTGTGAAAATGAAACCGGGAAATCGGTCATCGTCCCACTGCCCCAACCTTCACGCTCGTTATCTCGTCTGTTTGGGCTTTTTGGTACTTTCGCTTTAGAACTTTATGTTTCAGTCTTCCATGCCTTTCGGAAAAAAAAACATATTTTCCAGTGCAGATCGTACACGCCCATGGATCTTTCTACTTCGTTAGAGATAGAGACGTATTAATTATAATAATAAAAAATCTGAATTAATTCATTAGGCTATTCGAAATACCTATACTGAGACTATTTCTATCACTACATTTATTATTATATTGGAATAGATCATAAAAACAATACTTTTGATTTTACTGATTTATTGGACGACTTTTTACAGCGAGACGAATGGCAGAAGAGAGCTTGACATAAAGGCAAATGTTACCATAGCACAAAATACGATTTTTTCATCCCAAAACATTTGGAGCTAAAGTTACTGCTGATTCTCTCGGGATTGAAAAGCGATAAAGTAAATCTCTAGGGATGAAAAACAATTTGAAAAGTGAATACGAGTGTAATCTATGTTAAATCAAAAATAATGTTGCCAGTCCAGCAAAAAAAAATAGTTTTACGTGGGGCGCACTATAAGTTTCCGGAATGAATATGAAAAAATACTATTAAAGGTACAAAATTAATTTATTGTTTTTCAAAATAATCTCCCTTGGCGTCTATGCACTTTTTCATTCGATGAAACCAGTTTTGAAAACTTTTGTGCCACTCCTCTGTGGTGACCTCTGAAACGTGTTTTTCATACTCCTCGACAGCCTCTTCTGGTGATGAAAATCGTTGACCGCGTAATTGGTTCTTAATTTTTGGGAACAGAAAAAAGTCACAAGGTGCCAGGTCGGGACTGTATGCAGGATGACTCATGAGTTCTACATTTTTCGCCTTCAAAAAGTCGTTTGTCTGTCTGGCCGTGTGAGAACTAGCATTGTCGTGGTGCAGGATGATACGGCGTTTACGGTTATTTTTACGGAGTTCGTCAATAACTTCCGGCAAACAAATGGTCGTATAGCAGTCACTATTCACTGTACGACGATTCTCTAAAGCAACAGTAGCCACGTGTCCAGTTTTATTAAAAAAAGAAGCAATCATCCGCTTAGATGCACTTTTCACGCGCGCCACTTTGGTTGGTTTCGGCTCATCTTGAAAGACCCATACGCTCGATTGCTGCTTTGTTTTGGGATCGTAGCAATAAATCCATGTTTCGTCACCTGTTACTATGTCCCACACCAAATTTGACGCACCTTCGTTGAATCTGGTAAGCATGGCACTGCACCAAGTGACGCGGTCCGTTTTTTGAGCCTCGGTCAAGTTGTGTGGGATCCACCGCGAGCACAGCTTTCTCACACCCAAATGTTTGTGTAGGATTAATTGTATTTGACTCATGCCTATTTCTAAGGATGCGCGAATTTCATGGTAGGTCACATGCCTGTCTGTTTCAATCATACGGCGCACAGCATCGATGTTTTTGTTGGTCACAGCGGTGGACGGCCGACCATCGCGAGATTCGTCACTGAGATTGATACGACCACGCTTGAATTCTGCAAACCAGCTATAAACAGTTGTCTTGCATGGTGCTTCATTGCCAAAAGCTGTTTCAAGCCGAGCGATGCTCTGTTAAGCTGTCAAATTACACTTAAAATCGTAGAAAATCATACTACGAAAATTTTCCCGAGTTAAATCCATGTTGATGCAGACACACAATTTTTTAAATGGCGCCACAAGGTAAAAACAAAAGACAGTCAGATGAAACAAATTGCATTCTACAGCCAAAGAGTTCTATTTTCAAATGTTGCAATAAATTTTTAAATATTGTTTATGTAAGTGGCCAGTTCCGGAAACTTATAGTGCGCCCTATGTAAAACAATGAATTATTCGCACAGACGTCGTAATTCTTTAAATTTGGAACACATATTGAATATAGTTAAACATTTTTATTTTCTTCGCTTCAGAAAACAAGAATAATTTAAAGCGCAATTTGGTCACAAAGTAATTACAGAATTTTAAAGTTATATTGTATTGACATAATTATAATTATTTAAATTTGAATACTTCTTCGTAAGTTCAAGCCGATAGTGAATATCAAGTTTACATAAGAAAATAAAAAGATATAAAGGACCACACAAAAAAAGTTATGAGTGAAAATTTTATCAGAACTTCATGCTCTTCGAAAAATTATCTATAAGTATTTATTGAATGAAAACGACACCAAATAAAGGTTAGTATCTGTCTGTTGAACTCTTATTATGTATTGTAGGTGTTCTACTACTTTTTTATATTTTGTTTGGTGTTTGTTAATTTTTCTCATAGATGGAGATGAAAAGTAGAGTGTGCTACTCGGGTACGGTAATATTTTTATCTCGGGCGATATACATAAATCCCTCGCTACACTCAGGATTCAAATTAGCGCCCTCGCCTTCACAATATTACCTTTGTCCCTTGTAGCACAATCTACTATTATTAAGCTTTACCTAATATTTTTTGTCGCAAATATATAATTTAAAAATAAATAAGTACGTCTTAAATATTACTCACCTATGATATCTACTTAGTTGCACGAGTGTCATATAGTCATACCTACCTGTAGCCAATTGTAGGTGTACTGTTTACATTAAGTTTCTCCAGTTACGTAAGCGGCGAGCTTGCACTGGGAACTTGTTACTATCAGCCTTCCTCTCGGTCGGTCGGAGCCGTAGTCAATAATTTTACGGTACAGATAATAAAATTAATTTATTCAGTCTTACATTATATTTATTGGCTAGGAAAGAAAGATCAAATTCTGACTCTGGCAAAGATTCCTTTATTGGCACCCAGTGACCTCAGTCTATAAAAAAAAATTCGGTCAAGTGCGAGTCGGCCTCAAACACGAAGGGTTCCGTACCATTATCTAAAAAATCACGTTTTTTGTATGGGAGCCCCCTTAAATAGGTATTTATTTTATTCGGTTTTTAGTATTTGTTGTTATAGCGGCAACAGAAATACATAATCTGTGAAAATTTCAACTGTCTAGCTGTCACGGTTCATGAGATACAGCATGACAGACAGACGGACGGACGGACGAACAGCGGAGTGTTACTATAGGGTCCCGTTTTTATCATTAAACTTTTGATATGTTTGATGAATTAAACGTTTCCTGAATGCACGTAAAGACGAAGTTGCATGTAAGTGCTTTGAAGGTAGGTATTTACTTACTTGCGATGACAAACCATCTTTAAAAGGTATTCTTACTAAACAGTAAGTATTATTAAAATAAACAATACTACAAGTTTAATTCTTGTTTTGAAAGGCTACCATCACCATACTGCCAGGAATCCCGATCAATCACTGTGTGTCATGAGGAAAGTCCACACAGACATTCTTACAAAGGATTGAGTGATTCACAACCACTTGAAAAAGGTATGGCTGGGCTTAGCAATAAATCAGTACTGATACCGTGTACTGTACAAACAATTTAATGTTATTTTTCAAAGAAGCTTGTAATGATGAACCTTTATATTGCATTTGAGTTGTGAAGCAAGTTATGAGTGAGCATTAATAGTACCATGACCCTTTATAATATTAACATACACGCCTTAACGGGCTACCTGAATTTTCCGGGGTCCAGTGCTGCCCCCATTTGAAATAAATCATTTAAAAGGAAACGGAGATATCATTTAAAATTTGGCCTTGATCAGACCCTAGATAACGTTTCAAACTATTTTACGAACTATTGTTTACAGTTTAAAGTGAAAACGTGAAGCTTTTCTACGCACAATTGCGAAGAACAGCTTCACGTTTTCTTTTCGCGTATGTGCGCGGAAAAGCTTCAGGTTCTCACTTTAAACTGTAAACAGTAGTTCATAAAATAGTTCGAAGGGTTTTCTAGGGTCTGATCAGAACAAAATTTTAAATGAAATCTCCGTTTCCTATCTATAGATTTATTTCAAATAGGGGCAGCACTGGACCCCGGAAAATTCAGGTAGCCCCTTAAGCCCCTACGGGGTAAACAGAGCTAGTTGTCATCTTGGTAGTTTAGGTATCGAAAATATATTATTACCTACCTTATTACTATGCGCGCGGCCACCACTTCAAAGGGGAATATTCAATTCCATGAATCGTTTGTCCAGAGTAATAAGAATGAAATTGGCTTGCAATGGATGTCTAGGTATTAGACGAAGATGTGGGAATTTCTGACGCGAGCTAAATTAAACCATAGCGATAACCACATTATGTAGATATTTCTTTGAATTTCTTTGCTGAGTAAGGCTCCTGTACGTGAGTACTAATACTTATTCTGTGGTCCAAGTACTTACTAAGGTTTTTAAAAATCTCTCTCTTTCATCTCAGCCCAGTCACAGGTGCATCCTCATCTGCAATACTGCGAAGCCCGGGGTCCGCTTTTCGATTTGGTAATCCTCTCCACTTTGCACGGTCTTGAGCATCCTTGGTTGTAAGACGAAAATGTTTATAAAAAGCTACAATTTAATAAGGAATCCTAAATATAGGTATAATAAACATTTGAATATCACACTCAAATGTTCAATATATTTATTATCAATAAGTATACCTATTTAGTTTTTTCATAGATATATAGATAGATACACTGCTATAATAAAATACTTTTACTATCGTTGAAATTATGAACATTTTACGCTAGCGAAATCATCATATTGCCCTTAAGGGGCTACCTGAATTTTTCCGGGGTCCAGTGCTGCCCCCATTTGAAATAAATCATTTGACAGGAAACGGAGACATAATTTAAAATTTGGCCTTGATCAGACCCTAGATAACCCTTTAAACTATTTTATAAACTACTGTTTTCATTTTAAAGTGAGAACTTGAAGCTTATCTACGCACATACGCTAAAAGTGGCCGTTTTTCGCAATTGTGCGTAGGAAAGCTTCACGTTCTCACTTTAAACTGTAAACAGTAGGTCATAACATAGTTTAAAGGGTTATCTAGGGTCTGATCAAATACAAATTTTAAATTATGTCTCCGTTTCCAATCAAATGATTTATTTCAAATGGAGGCAGCACTGGACCCCGGAAAATTCATGTAGCCCCTTAACTATATTGGAATAGGTAAAAAGTACAACGAAGTTTTGGTTTTTCATTTTTAACAATAGTAACTAACTGACCTAGACAGACTTGTTTATCTAAACCTAGCAGAACATTTGCATGTGCATTGAAAACGTTACAAAATGTTGCTATAAAACGCGCATGGTCATGTTATACCTATTCTACTTCTGAATGGAGATAATATCAGTGATGCTAGTATTGCGGTGTAAGTATATATTATTGTTTATAGAAAATCTGCTGTAGAAATAAATAAACTAGCTTTGTAAGAAAGAGACACCTAAAAATTGACACTAACTGATCCAGGCAATTTTGCTGAGATGTGGTGCTGGTGAAGAATGCGGAAATTAAGTTGGATGGATAGAGTAAGCAATGACGTGGTACTAGAAAATAGTAGAGAGACTAAATACTTTAAAAACGATTGAAAATTGAGTAGGGAAGATGATTGGACATCTAAAAGACATAATTTGATAATATCTTCAGAATTAGCAGAAATAAAGATGGAAGGGAGACGAGGAAGGGGAAGACCGAGGTTGAAGTTTTTCAAACAAATTAAAGTTAAGTTAGGTGTCCTACCTTTACATTAATTGTGGCAGAGAGAAGAAAAGAATGGAAGCGTCTACACTTAGCTCTACCAACAAGAGCAAGCTCTTAAATTACAAGGGAGATCATAGCGAGAGGCCGACCGGGAGGTAATTTTTAAGGTGTTCAGCAACCAGTTTGCACCACCCAGAGAGCACTTGTTGATTTAGGATTCCCACGGACGAAAAATTATAAATGTATACATACGGACAAATCACATACATTGAGTTAGCACCAAAGTAAGATCGAGGCTTGTGTTAAGTTATGAGATACTAACTCAACGATACTATATTTTAAAAACAAATAAATAAATAGATAGTCATCCAAGATCCAGGTCCATCTGCAAAAGATCATTTTCCATCTTCACCTGACCGGGAATCGAGCCTGGGACAGCATGGCATGATGACCACTAGACCACAGAGGTCGTTAAATAACGTTTTATATACCTAATAGCTTCTCTCCCCAATACACGAAGCGATAGCGACGTTTCTGACTGGATTAACAGTCTTCTATTTATCATCTCACTTTGCTGCATATTTAAGAAAACTATTCGCAAATAATATTAACTGATTGTGAAATAGGTGCCCGAGAGAAAGAGGGATCTATTTATTTGTAACTGCTTAGTAGCTAAGGCGCGTTGAAAAGGAGACCGGATATTGTCCAAATTTCCTTTTATACTATCTATACTAGTACAATATGACATCTAGTGGCGACTTCTTGAATTACTTATTTACAGGGATGCTACAAGCATCAAGCATTGATACAATATTCAATACTAGGGTACTTAATACCTACTTAATGCAATGCAAGCCATATAGATGGTGCTTGTGTCTAACACTGATTTAGGCTGAACACCTGAACCTAGCAGAACGATTTGCATGTGTGTGCATTGAATACGTTAGTTACGAAATTCCGCTATAAACGCGCATGGCCATGCTATATTTCTAAATAAAGATGGTATCAGTGATGCCATCTATTGCGGTTATTTTATTGTTAACTAGAAAACCGGCGTCATATGGCGTTTTTGAAAATTTGATAGGTCATGAGCTGTTTACTCAGAATTTCGAATGTGTGTTTCAGACACCGATACACGCGATCACGTATTTATCTACTTATATTATGGGTCTCTTATGAAGGCTCAAGGTCGCCCAACGAGCATTAGAGACGGGTATGCTCGGTTTCTCTACGTGATCGAATCAGAAATAAAGAGATTCGTAGAAGAACCAAGCCTGATTTGTCTAAGGTCACTGACAAAACCCGCTTCCGATTGTTTGTTTTGGAAAACCGTGGTAGATGCCTATGTTGTATGTGGACTTCCTGCGGCTAATATGAGGCGTATAAGTGATTTAGAAGATAGCATAATTTTTCAAAACTAACTTCAACCCCAAACTACACAGCCGATTTTGTTAAAATTTATATGGGACCATCTCGCAAGTATGCCTGCGCTTTTTTCAAACAATAAAAGAATTGTCTAAATTGGTCCAGGCGTCTTCAAGTGAACGGAGAACATACATTAAAAAAATACATTCAAATTGCCATCTCCTTCTTTGAAGTCTGTAAAAAGGGGTTGAAATGGGATCGATGAATAATGATGGGTTGCATCGCCTATTGATATGATTCAGAATCTCGCCCATTCTTATAATATCAGCAGTGCCAGTATTGCGGTGTACATATATATTATTGTTTATAGAAAATCGGTTATAGAAATAATTAAACTAGTTTTGTTGAAAGAAAGAGATACCCAAAAGTTGTGACTAACTGATCCAGGGAATTTTGCTGTGACCACATCCTGGTGGAGAATGGGGAAATTAAATTGTATGGATAGAGTTAGCAAAGAGGAGGTACTACAAAGAGTAGGAGAGGGACTAAATCTTTTAAAAACTATTGAAAATAGAATAGGGAAGATGATTGGACATCTAATAAGACAAGACAATCTCTTCAGAATTAGCAAAAAGAAAGATAGTAGGGAGACGAGGAAACGGAAGACCGAGGATGAAGTTTTCCCAACAAATTAAAGTTAAGTTTGAAGTACGGTCCCACCAGGACATTAAAAGGATGGTAGAGAGAAGAGACATTTCCGACAAGAACAAGCTCTTAAATTGCAAGAGAGATCATACCGAGAAGGATCGAAATAATGGTGGGTTGCATCGCCTGTTGATTATTCCCTCGATCGGTTTTTACGCTCTGTGTTTAATTACACGTAAGTAAGAACAGGTAAATCAATGATATCAAAGCAAAGCATAAACATCAACCGCCACGCTTCCTATCGAGATTGTACAGTCGGTGGTAATAAACTTGGTTTGTGAAATAGCGGATTTACGAAATAAATTCATTAATAAAATACTTTAGGAAATCTATGATTTTTACATACTTATTATGCGTGCTTTAGTTCATCCATCACTCCTCTCCTGTCTCTTTACTCTTTGAAGATGGTGTATCACATATCTGCTAACTAGTCGTGGTCTAATGCTCCATTTGAAATAAATTTTTTGTAAGGAAACGGAGATATCATAAAAAAATTGTCTCATGCAACCTCCGTAGCGTAGTGGTCACCATGCTAGTCCGTCACCCAGAGGTCCCGGGTTCGATCCCCGGTCAGGGCAAGTTGGAAAATGGCCTTTTTCAAATTGTTCTGGGTCTTGGATGTTTATCTATATATGTATTTGTTATAAAATATAGTATCGTTGAGTTAGTATCCCATAACACAAGTCTCGAACTTACTTTGGAGCTAGCTGTTATTTGTCCCTATATATTTTTTATTTATTCAAACTATTTTTTGAATTATAGTCCATTTGTTTAGGTATTTAAAAGAATGTAAACAATCTTGGCATGTCTTTTTATGGAAATATACACTTTATAAATGAATACCTTCAAATTACAAATTATTTACTTCATAAATTACATAATTTATTTGTAATTTGCAAACGTATTGATTTATAAAGTGTATATTTCGATGAAAAACATGTCAAGATGGTTTACATTCTTTTAAAAACCTAAACAAACGCACTATAGGTACTGTTTACAGTTTAAAGTGAGAACGTAAAGCATTTTTATCATTGTGCCAAAAGCGGCCGTTTTTCGCAATCCTCAGGCAATCTACCGATACCAGCGCTTCGACGAGCACTGCTGAGAAGAAACGCCGATATTGCTTTGTCATATTATTATTATGTTTTTTTTTAATTATAAATACTTTTAATATAATACAATGTAATACATTATAACATGTCATGCTTGCGAACGAGTTAACAAACATACGTGCCTCACTGGTCGCACAGCCAATCCCTAGCGGTTGAGCTTGGGACAAATCTATCAACACGGAACGGAACTTCCATATGCTGCTATTCTTTTCTGTCAATCAGAACCGTCGTTCGCGAGAAAGTGACGGAACGCATCAGCATAGCCGGATCCTTGACTTTCCGTGGCCTTTTCTCGCTCTAGCAAATGACGATTCTGAGGGAAAGAAATAGATAGCAGCATAGGAAAGTGCTGTTCCGCGCTGTCAGATGTACCTTATCCCTAAACCGCTTGGCGATCACCGCTTTACCTCCTCCACATGATGAGCACCGATAAAAGACTTCATACTTACATTTGGCTGACTATACAATAGGTTGTAATAGAATAGGAAAGCGCTTTGATCCCCGGAACAATCGATTCAGCCGCGGGGCGCGGAAACTGCGCCTGTCTGCAGACAGACAGTTACCTACTTGGTTTGAGGTTATATTATAACCATAGACCCTGTAATAATAGTGTCTAGGATTCTAATATCTATTCTTGATAATGTTACATATTTCATTTCCAATTCCTCCGAAATTTCTGCCGCAAACGTCCGCTGCTGGTCATAGGCCTCTCCTAAAGATTTCTAAAATGACGGATCTAGAGAGGTCTGCTTCGCTTTCCAGCGACCTTGGTAAGGTCGTCTGACCACGTTCATAAAATTTTCCCAATACCTAAAGGCAAATAAAAATTAAATTAAATAAATCTTCTTTATGCTGGTGTGGCAGAATAGAAAAACGCTATGTACCTACCAGTTGCTTTCCTTCTTGAAACATGTTAAGATCGAAGTCGTCGAAGTTCGAAGATCTCTTTGGAAATTATACATATTTTCACGCCGTTTCCCATGGGGGTAGGCAGAGACTATGGATCTCCCTTGCTATGATCCTTGCAAACCTCTTTTGCTTCATCAACACACATTACCCGAGGTCCCGGGTTCGATCACCGGTCAGGTCAAGATGGAAAATAATATTTGTCAGATTGACCTGCGTCAGGATGTTTATCTGTATGATTAGTCCGTATTTATTTATTTATTACTCTTTACATGCATGTTAATGGAAAATATGTCGTAATATTTCTTGCTATAATATGTATATTATATTATTACTAGCAACTGACGTATGTAATGGACTTCGGTGTACCTAAATCCGTGCATTTAAGTTCGATATAATGTCGGCAGGCTTTCGCGAAAGTCGCATTACGCCACTGCGATGAAATCGCAAACGTAACAGGACTGCAAAGGTCGGGGGTCACGCCGACTGAAGGTACTTAGGTAGATGAGTGTGATGAGTCAGTTTTATGAAGTCACGGGTTATCACGTTGATCTTAGAATTTGACCACCGTGACTGTGACTATTTTTATTTTTACACCAGCTGTTACCCGGACCGCCTCCGTGGTTCAGCGATCACGGAGGCCGCTTTGTGATTTGGAGGTCATGGGTTCGAATCCCACTGGCAAGCATACTTTGTGAAAAGTTGTTTCCAATCTGGTTAGGATATTTCAGGCTTGAATTACCTGACTGTCCAAAAAATAAACTGGGGGTTGCGAACGCCATCTACGTTGGCTCTAAACTATCTATTTTAGTAATATTTTGCATAGATATATATTAATGCACCAACATCCAAACTCATATGAAGAAGAAGCGGAAACAAAATAGTATGCACTGCCACTAAGGAAAGATTTTCCCGCCTGGCATGGTGTTACCCCAGGGAAACCGCGGCTCGAAGGATGTTCTGCTAGATATTGCATTTATGCACCCAATCGAAAAACTCCAAGATCGAGTTATAGGACGTGTCTTGTATTATATAAATACTTACTCATTGTAAACTATCTTGTAGTTTCATTGTTATAGTTAGTTCTTAGTCGTGGCGTAAAGGTCACCTCAGATTCTTTTTCTCAACAAATCTGCTCATCTTCATTTTTCTCTTAGCTATCCCTGATAACATTTGGATCCTCGTATTTTTTATTAATTTATCATAAAAGTCATATTTTTCTTGTTGCAGAGAGCGCACGGTGCGATGTTCATCGGTGCTGATCGGAGCCCTAGGGCTGTCGCTCATAGCCCTGGCCGTGTACACCACTGTGCTGGTACTGACGGAATACAAGACCCTGCGGCCCTGCGTCTCCGAGGAGTGTGTCGGCACAGGTAAGATACTTACAGATTATTTCTTCATTTGTTCCCATAACACTGGAAGAAATTGCTTAGCGATAAAGCCGCCTTTTGTGCAATTCCTTGTTTTTGAAATGATTATGTCCTGTATTAATTATTTATTTTGTGCAATAAAGGGTTTCGTATTGTATTGTAAGTCCTTCTTGAGTAACATTGTTACTCAGGGGAAACCTTTTCCAATGGGTAGCGTTACTTGTTGCAACTGATACTCTTACCAATGAGTTACACTGTAGGACATCGGAATTTTTTCCCTTGAGTTCCAGTTTTACTTAAGGTTGTTTCTAATTGAGAACGAACAATTATTTAATATGGTGAGAAAAAAAAATACCATTCTGTATCCGTGTTCAGATTGCACGTCACTCTTTGGATCATCCTATTAGGTACCTAATCTAATGTGACAAGCTTATACGTTAACTTATAGCTGGTGCCCAAATTGTCAAGGAGAATTTGAAAATCCCACGGGAACTTCACATTTTTCCGGGTTAAAAATTAGTATGAGAGTGTTTCAGGTTGTATAATATCACTTAGCAGCTTTACGATGGCATCACAACCATTTTATAATCTACAGAACTAACTTTTAACCAGATTTGTCTTCCATGAATAAAATATTTACAGATATAGACTGCTTTAAATCCTATTAAAATATATATATATGGCTTAGTTCCACAAAAACCAAACATTAAACACAGTTCACGGCCGCTGATTTGCAAACAATCCGTAGACAAACTTTTCATTCATTCAGTTATTCATTCGTTTAGACAAATAAGTGCTTCAACCGCTGTCTAATTAAGACCACAGCTTGATGTATTATGTTAGCAATTAAGACGGGCAATTAACTGTTGCCAAAAAACGTATCTTTCCATCTGCAAACTTGTTTTGCGAAATTGTTTCCGCCCACATGCATACACATGTGACTAAAGCTTTTCTGTGTAACTTGTCACGCTTTTTGTAACACCACAAGTAAGTAACTCAATGTATTTAAAATTGATCTTTGAACCTATTGTTTTATTCGTGGAAAGACTGACAAATTGGCACCAAGTCACAGTCAAAATACACTAAAGTACTAAGTAGGTATAAGGAAAATGTTTATATGAAGAAAATATTAAATATCCCTTTATTTCTAATGGCGCAGACAGAGCCCAGGGCCGCAAGACCCAAAAGCCCTTATTAGGGTGAGACATAAAAAGGGAATCCAAATAACCGCATACTTACCCTTTACGTATTGATTCGAATTTTCGCATAACGTCGATACCCTCGATCAGGTTTTACGATCTGCGCGGTAAGAACTCGTCAAAACTCTTCGCTCTCTTTAAACAATCTCCTTCTTGATACGCCACTTTTGCCGGACTGCGTTCTATAATAATTTACTTGTCGTTCAAGCTGTGCGGCTTTGGAACGCCTTACCAGTTAGTATCCGGAAAGCTGAATGTATACTTATGTATGGTTTATATTTGAACAATTACCTATTTATGTATAGTTCTGTGTAGGTTTATCCACGTTATATACGAGTATATATAAATAAAAGTTACCCCTTTTTTGTCTTAACCCAAAAAATTACTTTCTCAGCATCACCTGACTGGTAGAAAAGGCCTCTGGCCCTTAAGTCCGCCATTTACATGTATTGTAATGAAGTTAATTAAAAAATAGTAATAATTAATGCAGCTCTAAAAGATAACATACAAATGATTCTGTAGTTACAGTCAAAACAATTTATTTATCTTTGGATATTTTGGTCACTTGGATAATTATCAATTTTGCTATGGATTTAATAATAATTGTTGACGTCAGATCATGTAGGTACTTAAAGCTGGTCGTGTTCAAAGATTCTTTTATAAATCCTATCACAAAACATAAAAGCCATAAATAAACTCTTCACTATTATAATTTGTTTCGCATAAATGCATATAATCTTCATATTTCTTCTGATACGCAATTGATCTTAATCTAGTATAGTTTTTCAAGCATGTAAATAGATCGGGGATGCGTAATAGCAATTAAATAAATAAGATAAATACCCATTATTAACATTTATAACAATTATTAACATAGTAATGTATCATCAGCGTCTTAAAAGGAAACCTTATAGAGTTAGAAGCTATAAAAACTATATAATGTTGTAAGAATGTTTATAAATGCAAAGTAAATAAAGTCGAATGACGGTAATGAATACTATATATAACTAACTGAGCCCGAGGGCTCCGCTCCCCGTGGAAATAGAGAATATGCATGAAAAAAATATGTGTTATTAAACTAGCTTATCCATAAATATTTAAAAGCAAAGTACTAACAGTGAAAACAGAATAAAAAATGGTTGAAAAACGAACGAAATATATATAATAATAATAGACATATTTTACGAAAATATGTCTATCTCACTCGCAAAAACGCTATTTTCTATGGCAAATGTAAAGATGATATGGACTTTGACGTCACCAGTCCATATTGGACTTCTCTTTCTAATTAAAACTTTAAAGTATCACATTTTAGTCGCTGATTAAGATATTTTATGAATCCTTCCATATTTGTTTACTGTGGTTAATAAGGATTTTATTAAGCAAATAAAAAAATATGCGCATATTCCCTATTGCGGGATAAAAACTTTCCTATGTCCTTCCTTAGTCTCAAACTCTATCTATAATTCCATACCAAATTTCATCTAAATAGGTTCAGTGGTTGAAGCGTGAAGTGGTAACACACAAATAAATAAAATACGAACTCACTTTCGCATTTATAATATTAGATATGACTGTAAGGATATGAGCATGTTTTTATCGATAAGGTATGATGTGGATTCGATGCTAATACTTATATAAAATACCTCTCATTCATCTCGATCACTTATATTTTCATCTTTTGTTTTTCAAATTTTACAGACATATAGGTAAGTATTATGCACGGGTAGGTACCTACCTACAGCTAATTAATTATGTAGAAGTTAGGTATGTAACTGCGATCTATTTTACCACGTGGACGTATATGCGCCATTTCTTGGGAAATATCTAGAGTATTTGCGCATTTTCCGACCTAGATATGCGCCGTTGGGTTCGTCATAAACATAAATATGTTGTTGAGATCAATTATGAGGAGACTCGTGGATTTAACATTAATAATTGGTGCATTTACATTTTTATAACTCGGAATAGTGTGGAATTGATATATTGAAGTGTTTTGATGATAATTTAATGGCAGAACACACTAACCTGCGTTTTATAAGCAAATAGGTAGTTTACTTGTTATACGCTTCTGACCAACTGACCAATACCACAGAATAAGTACTAGTACTCACGTACAGAAGTCTTACTTAGAAAAGAAATTCAAAGAAATATCTTCTCAATTCGGTTGGCGCTATGGTTTAATTTAGCTCGCGTCAAAAGTCCCGACCTCTTCGTTTAGATACCTAGACATCCTTTGCAAGCCAATTTCATTCTTATTACTCTGGACAAGCGATTCATGTAACTGAATTTTCCCCTTCGAAGTGGTTGCCGCGCGCATAGTAATATTGTATGTATATTTTTGATACCTAAATGGGAAGTGACACAGGCTGCCAATACACCACATAACAATGGTTTTTTATCTCCATCTAGGAAGCATCATTGTTTGAGGGACTCCTATTCAGCTATAAATGTTATTAAAAATTCGTTCGTACTATATCTACCAATGAGTCTATACACGTGTAGTATTCGTGTGCAAGGTAATCAAAGTATTGGGTTTTTTCTGTATGGACATTATAAATTTTGAGACATCAAGTTTGGTCATTGATGTTTCTAATGTCACGTGTATACCTAATGCAGGCACAATCCCTAATGGATTTGGACAGTAAAACTTTTGTCATTTGTAGTAAGTACTTACTAGATAATACTTTATTGTATCAACTAATTATTATTTTCCTCAGCGTCAAGAATCCTCCAAGCCCTAAACAAAGAAGTGGACCCATGCTCTGACTTCTACGAGTTCGCGTGCGGTGGGTGGATCAAGAAGAACCCAGTGCCAGACTGGGCGACGTCCTGGGACCAGCTCGCGAGACTGCGGGAACAGCTGGTCTCGGACCTGCGGGAACTCTTGCAAGCTGAGGACGAGGAAGATCTTCCCGCTAGTGTGAAGAAGGCGAAAGCGTTGTACAGAACGTGTATTGATGTTGGTAAGTTTATTTGATGATGGTATTTATAAAGCCAGCCGGCACACGATAGAATTTAAAAAATAAGTATTGCTCTTTGAATTATACAGGGTGGCCAAAAAGTCGTGGATCAAACGAAACAGGGAGATAAAGGAGGTAATTTCCAACAAAAAATCTTTCCCCAGCATGGCCATAACTTCATTTTCAAATAAGTGCTCTTAAAGTGAGAAGTAATTTTTGGTAACGCTTTAAAATTTACGGAAAAAAAATCATTGCTCGTTAAGTTTGATACCAAGAGCTGCAATACAATTTTTGTAGTATTGATACATTATCTACTCATAATACAACACCTTTTGTTTTATTGTTTTTAATCAATTTAATTTTTTACTGTTAAATTGTAAAAAAACTCGGTAGTTTCATTGAAAAAACTAAAATAATTCATATCTTTTCGTGCAATGAAGTTATGGCCATGCTGGGCAAAGATTTTTTGTTGGAAATTACCTCCTTTATCTCCCTGTTTCGTTTGATCCACGACTTTTTGGCCACCCTGTATAATAGTGATAATTTTAACCTTGTTTGAAAGAAATTGCTTGAAAACCGCCTTCAGTGTTGGGGAACATATAAATTTAAAGGAATAACCTTCGGTCCGTTAGTCCAAAAGTAGTTCCAAGTAGAGAAGCTTTAGAAGGAGAAGGAGAGAGAGAAATTTTGCAGCACTTGTACAATACAGAGTGACTTTTAAAACACCAGCAACATGTTTGGAGAAAGTTTAGTCCATAATACTGTAATTACTGACAGAAGGAAAATGAGGTGTGGCACTCAGGGACTGCCGCGCTAAAGCTATTGCATAGCATTTTTTATCAACTTATGCAATTTTAATTATTTATTTATTTTTTATTTATGCAGCATTTATTTTTCTTTGATATTAATTCAAGTTACATTTTTTGAGCGTGATGACCGATTAGAAAACAATATTATTTTTTTCGTTTATTGAATAAATGAGATGTTAATATCGTTTAAAATATTTTTATTATCTTACAATACATGTAGGTTATTCAGGATTTTTTACTATGAGCAGTTAGCAGCTAGTCTACACGCATACGTCTAGTCGCACGCACACAAACATTGTGCCGAAGTCTGCCGAACTGAAACGACGTTAGACGATGCACGGCTATCAACGCCGCGCCGCTGTGCCGGTCGCCGGTTGCCGAGAAACGTTAAGGCGGAGTGGGGGGGTGTTAGGTTTTATTTTCGTTACGGAATTTCTTGATTCGGTCGCCGCGCTCAAAGCCCGCGATAAAAGCTATGCAATAGCTTAAAAACTACTTTTCATACAAATCAGCCCTCAGCCAAATGGATTTTGTAAGGAAGGAGATTTTTACTGTTTTAAGTATTTTTTTTGTAGATCATAGTTTAGTATAATTGACCGAACATGCTCCTAAAATGTTGCTGGTTTAAAAATTACCCTGTATAATTCGACAAAAAAACCATGCGCTAAAACAGAAAGCATTAAAAAGAAAATTTTTGTTTAGATAAACTAGAAAAAAGCGGCATCAAACCCATCCAAAACATCCTCGCTAAACTGAGCCTGCCTCCTCTGCCGCCTGCAGAGGTCAGCGCCAACTTCTCGTGGGAGCAGTCGGCGGGCTTGGGGCGCCGCATGCTGGGGTTGAACGTTCTCATCAGCGTCCAGGTGGCCGAAGATGTGAGGAACACCAGCAGGAATAGGGCTGTGGTGAGTAGTTTATAGCAATATTAGTGGCTGTATTGTAAAAACATCATATTGATTACACCCGAACTAACAAGAACTTCAAGCGTGGTTCGGTTGTGGGTGAGAAGTCACTGAAATTAGAAGAGCCGTGCTGTGCGTGTCGATCAGCAACGGCATCTAATACCTACATAGGTACATGCGATCAGCTGATCGTATAATTAAAATTTTTAATGATAAGTAAGCAAATGAACATTTACCTATATTTCCACAGAAATATGGGTATTATTGCCCTACAGTAACCTAATGATAGTCGTAAAAGAATAAAACAATAACTGCTGAAACCACAGTATTGCGAATATTGCAATCTAGTTAACGAGATCGAGACTTATTGAAACAAGCACAAAGAAATTGGTACAAGGACGTGTTGTTTGATCTAGGGAAAATAATTAAATACGCAACGGTACTGTAGCGTTTTATTAGTTAAATACGTACCTACCTATGTACTTAAATACTTTGGCCCGCAAACAAAAACAATTTTACTTTAAATTAAATTTTAATTTTATATTTGTTTATTTATTTACTGACAAAGCGTTGTCAAAGCGATAAAGTTTGCTGAGGTAATAATTTCTTTTCGTACATGAAACCAGTTAAATAATTATTAGCAACATGTAACTAAACAGGTAAACTTTGTTGACTGCCAAAATACATAAAACAGTCATCCAAAAGCTAAGAAATATAGGCATAAGGATATTAATGTAAGTTTGCCCTTACATACGCCACAAATACTTAAAACGAAATGGGTACAAGGACGTATTGCCTTGCCTGTGATCTAGGAAAACTAATTACATAACATTTACATTACAATACTACGATATCATTAACATCGCAATGTTCGCAACGCTGTTTCAGTAATTAGGTTATTAATTAATTATTCAGTAAATGGTAATAGATTGTAAGAATGCTGGTTGTCTTGTAGATAACTTTCTGCGGAAGTGAACGAATGAAAATTACTGTAAATTAGCTTATCGCGAACATAACCACGCAGGTAATTTTAACAACGTATGCAAATAATAATAATTGTATAGTAAGTATATTTATTTATTTAACCTTTATACAAAATACATTTTGTAAAGCACAATAGGCGTACTTAATGCTAAAAGCATTATCTAATACCCTTGGGTTGTATATAAAGGTAATTTATTCCTACTAACTAATTTCTTTTTTCTTATATTTAAAAGCTTGCTCTTGTCGGTTCGCCATTATGATACACACTCCACACTAGTGGACAAAGGCCTAAAAGACTCCTGAACGATATTATTGGAAACGGCCAAAGTAGGAAAACATTTATAAAACGATATCGCAACACAAACCGCCAACAGTATTTACATACAACATTCGAGCATGATACACAATTACACACGTAATACTTAGGTTCTAATGTTACTCGTAATGTAATAGGTTCCAATGACTGTAAACATTCGTAGCTAATGCATTGAAATCTTTACCAGATCGAGCAAGTCTCTCCAGGGTTCAGCGAACGCTACCTGCTGCGGCCTGAACAGTTTTCCCACGAGCTGGCGCAGTACCATCGGTATATTAAGGACATGATCGCTATTGCTGACCCAGAGACTGATGCCGGGGTGTTCGCTGATGACATTGTGGAGTTCAGCAAGAGTTTGGCCAAGGTAAGTGAATTTTAAAACGATATTAAAGAGCTCATATCTCAATGCTCTAATTAGCGCAGTACCACCGGTATATCAAGGAGATGATCGCTATTGCTAACCCAAAGACTGATGCCAGGGTGTTCGCTGATGACATTGTGGAGTTCAGCAAGAGTTTGGCCAAGGTAAGTGAATTTTAAAACGATATCAAAGAGCTCATATCTCAATGCTCTAATTAGCGCAGTACCACTGGTATATCAAGGAGATGATCACTATTGCTAACCCAGAGACTGATGCCGGGGTGTTCGCTAATGACATTGTTGAGTTCAGCAAGAGTTTGGCCAAGGTAAGTGAATTTTAAGACCATAGCACAGAGGTCATATTTCAATACTCTGATAAGCGCAGTACCACCGGTAATACAAGAGGATGATCGCTATTCTATGCGGTCGATTTATGCTGCATCTTTCAATACTTAGATGATAATATAAATGAAGACCTCAGTGGCGTAATGGTCAACGCGCTAGTCTGCCAATCCGGAGGTTCTGGGTTCTAACCCCAGCCAGGTCATGTTGGAAAATGTCCTTACTCAAATTGTCATGTGTTCATCTAAAAATGTATTTATCATAAAATATCCTAACGTTGGGTTAGTAGCACATAACACAAGCTGAAGCTTACTTTGGGGCTAGCTCAATGTTGTGTGATTTGTCCCTATATATTTATTTATTTATAATATTTCCAGATAATGACGCCGGTGGAGGTGCGCCGCAGCGGCACGCACCTGTTCCACGAGGTCAGCGTGCAGCAGCTCTACCAGGGCTCCAGCGGCGGACCCGCGCAATGGAAAGAGGTAACAAACACTTTTAGTCCCATAGACCTACATAGATTTTTTTCAAGGTGGTAAAATTACTATTATCCCTCACAAGAGCAAAACAAATAGCGATCAAAGTGACATGTGGCAAGTCTTGGTACAAGACCTGTCCAAAAGGCACCTATTGGCCGTTATGAGCTGGGCCGTCATACGAAAACTGAAATTTTCAAATTGTAAACTGTGTTAATTAAGTTATCTTACCTTGCAAGAAGAGATGATGTGGTCTATTCTAGGCCGGAAGCTATATAGCTCTAACAGTAGCGCTTCTCTGATGGGCGAAATCACCTCAAACATTTTCTAAATTGCCAAGTTTATTTGCAACATTACCCATTGCAGCACGACTGGAAAAAGTACCTCGAGCTGGTGTTCTCCAACACGAGCGTGACGCTGCATCCGCAACAGGACAGGGTAATCGTGATGGACCTGCCGTACCTGCAGAAACTGGCGGTCCTCCTGTCCGACACCAAGCCCGTCATCATTGGTAAGTGTTCCCATAACCACTTGTATGAGATTCGGCTGCAGAAGAAAATAACGTCGAGATCTGTAGCTTAAGTAGTTATACCAAAACCAAATAGCCGGCAGAGCTAATGAACTTTCATGAACAAACCACATTTTGCAACGAAGTTCCTTTTTAGTCGGTATGAAATTGGCGGATCGGGGCATCCGCCAATGATAAATATCCGAAAAAAATGAATGATTTTTCCGTCACTTCTTCCCGTACCAATTTTTTTTTCCAACTTTGTTTTAACCGAGTTTTCCACGAAACTCACGCATTTTTTTTCCTTTATTTTTATCTCCGAAATGCATAGAATAGCTTGAGTAAAAATGCTTACCAAGATATTTGTGTTAATCTGAAATTCTTTTTCCAGAGCGATTCTTGTGGTGGAGCGTGTTTTCCACGGTGGCTCCGATGACGCTGACCGCATTCCGGGAGCTGGGCTTCGAGTTCTCCAAGGCCGTGTTCGGACTGCAGCAGCGCACACCGCGCTGGAAGAGTTGCACTGCCAACGTCAACGCTAACTTCGGCGTCGCCTTGAGCTACCTCTACGTTAGGAGGCACTTTGACCAGGACTCCAGGCAGAAGGTAACACTGGTGTCACACTTCTGAAACTACCCAGCCTAGCAACCTTCAGACATCTGTGCTGCAAGTTCTCCAAGGCAGTGTTCAGACTGCAGCAGCGCACACCGCGTTGGAAGAGTTGCACTGCCAACTTCAACGCTAAGTTCGGCGTCGCCTTGAGCTACCTATATGTTAGGAGGCACTTTACCAGGACTCCAGGCAGAAGGTAATACTGGTGTCATATTTCTGAAGCTGCCCAGTTCTAAGCAGCTTTCAGACAACGGTGCTGCGAGTTCTTGAAGGTCATGTGTGGACCGCAGAAGCGCATGCCGCACTGGAAGAGCTTTACTACCTAACGTTAATGCTTACTTCGGCGTCGCACTTTGACCTGGACTCCAGGCAGAAGGTAGTACTGGTGTCACATTTCTGAAGCTGCCCAGTTTCTAGCAGTTTTAAGACAACTGTGCTGCAAGTTCTCGAAGGCATTGTTCCGAGTGCGGCAGTGCAGGCTGCGCCTGGAAGAGCTTTACTGCCAACGTCATTGCTAATTTCGCGGCCCACTTCGACCAAGACTCCAGGCAGAAGGTATAACACTGGTGTCACATTTCTGAAGCTGCCCAGTTCCTAGCAGCTTTGAAATAACTGGGCTGCAAGTTCTTGGAGGCCGAAGTGATTGGTTGCAAGCCGCGCCTATTAACATGATTCAGATTCTTGCACATTCCCTCGATCGGCTTCAACGATGTGCACGGGAAGAGAAGCATTAGGTGCCTCGAAAGTTTTTCTTTCCTCCCAGACTAGCATAACTTATACCTTAAGTCGCTGGCCCCCACTCCAGAACTTTGATGTTCTGTATCATCGTGGCTTTCGTCACCCCCATTGGTTTAAATATGAATGATTCTCTATATTTGTTCGACAGGCAATAGAGATGGTGGAGGACGTTCGCGCAGCATTCGCGGACGCGGTGCAGCAGTTGGACTGGATGGACTCCAGCACGCGGCTGAAGACGCTCGCCAAGCTGAAGGCCATCCGCAACTTCGTGGGCTTCCCCGCCTGGCTTCTCACACATGAACAGCTCGACAACCATTACAAACACGTAAGTCTTTCGTATTTCGAAATCAAATCCCCTTGGTTTAGTAGCGAACCCAGGGGTCTGACGCATTATTGCTGAGGATGCAACCGGGAAAATATGCTATATAAAATGATAAAATCTTTAGTTTTTCGACTGTGTTAGTTCTAGTGGCTAGTATTTGTATCAGATTTTTCAAGCAACTGGGACCAAGCTTTAACGTAGCTCCTTAGGACGGAGGAGCTCAATAAAAAGTTCATTAAGGTTCATCCTATTATTCTCAGTAGGTAGATCCATTATATCCATTAAGGATCTAGCCTGCACCCGACAGTGACATCCACGCGTTAACGCAACTACTCGTAGTCAGTATATTTAAGCAAGTAGTAAGAGTAACAAACATTGAATTTTTCCAATTAAGTATTAATAACTATAAGAACCTATGGTTTTCTTTGAAACAAGGAATTCTGTTTTAAGACCAGACCCGATTTGAGTCACTTAATTCACTTTCTGTTACAGGCCGAAATCGTTGATGGAAATCTATTTGAAAGCTACTTGAAGCTGACATGGGCTGCAGTGAAAAAGTCACTGCAGGCGCTGAGAGAAAAGCCAGATCGGAACAGGTATGTTCCATGCCTATATATTTTAGATGCTTTTTGAGAAGGTCAAACCTAAGATCCACATTTATGAGTACACACGGCAAGGTCCTTGCCTAAGCAATAGAGAACTTGCTGAACAAAACGTCATCATTTGATAAAATTGTTTATCCTTGGTCTGCTCTGGAATTCACATAAACAAACTCTTTTTCAGATGGGTAGCAACAGCAACGACAGTGAACGCGTTCTATTCAGCTACCCTCAATTCAGTCAGTAAGTACTGTTGGCTATTTTTCTCTAAATGAAATAAAAGAAAAAGAAAACAGTTTCCAATAATCAAAATTGTTTTACAGCGTTCCCTGCTGGAATACTGCAGCCTCCATTCTATGGAAACGGAATTGAGTAAGTTATTTCTAAACATTGTCAGAATGTATTTTAAGTAAATAAATGATGTAAAACTAAATTTAAATATTGATTTCAGGGCAATCAATTACGGTTCAATCGGTGCCATAATGGGCCATGAAGTTACTCATGGCTTCGACGATCAAGGTAAGTTTAGTTTTTGTTTGTTTTTCGTGAGTTAGAGTAGCAATCGTAACAAGAGTAACGATCGTGCCTGCGGAATTACAGAACAAATAAATTAGTGCAAAGTTTATGAAAAATACAGAATTCATAATATATTGTTATTTTATAATTTATGTGTGTTTATTATGGTGCAATAAAGTTAATTTGTATTGTATTTTCCACCAGGTCGTCGCTACGATTCAGACGGCAACTTGAAGCAATGGTGGTCTGCCGCCACCTTAGAGCATTACCACGGCAAGGTGCAGTGCATTATAGACCAATACAGCAAGTACCACATGCCTCAGCTGCCCAACTACACGGTAAAAATATATTTATTGCCGATAAAAAAATACATGGGACCTAGGACCCCAATTATCATGCCTTAGGGAACCTTAATAGTTGAGGGCTGCAGAATTTATGTACGGATGTTGGGAACTAATTCCCGATAAAAATTACAAAGGTCTCAATATCAAGCCTTGGGGAACCGCACTTTAAATAATCAAGGAGTACAGAATTTTGTATTAATTCTAGGATAAAAACCGTAACATTTTAAAGGAAAATCGAGAAGATATACAAAAAATAGAAATATCGACTTTTAAATTGTAATTTTTATGACTGGCATGATACTTACTGTATCAAATGCTCGCGAAAGATTTTTATTTAATGGACTAAAATTCTTTGCATAACCAGGTACATGGATTCAACACGCAAGGGGAGAACATCGCCGATAACGGAGGTCTGCGGGCCGCCCTCAACGCGTACTCGCTGTACGCCAAGCGGCAGCCAGCCGCTGCGAAGGTGTCGCTGCCGGGACTGCCGCATCTCAAACCAGAACAACTGTTCTTCTTAGGATTTGCGCAGGTAGACACCTTGAACTCTGTCTTATTATGTAACGTAGACCAACTTTAGTAGTTAGATTAAGGGGATACGTGATTTTTTTCGGGGTCCAGTGCTGCCCCCATTTGTAATAAATTATTTAGAAGGAAATGGAGGTTTAATTTAAAGTTTTGGTCTTCATTATGCCCTAGGTAACTCTTTCAACTGTTTATGAACTACTGTTGACTACAGCTTTTCTTCGCACATTTGCGAAATACTGCCACTTTTGGCTAATGTGCGAAGAAGAAAAGCTTCACGTTCTCACACCTAAAAATTCATGTATGCAGAAGTGGCGCCCTCGTTTAAAATTAATTGTTTAATAATTAGCATTTTGCCAAATGTTAGACATTAAATATACATTTTTATTATTTTATAAACAACCTTTGCAAACTATTGCGTTATCCCGTCGTTCTAAAACGTGTTTTCACAAAAAATGGCCACTTTCACCATCAGCAAGTTTTAATGCTAGACGGATTACCAATGATGCTTGAACCAGTACCAAGGTACTAGGTGTAAGGCTAATGAATTGATTAACTCAATTTACCTTTTTACAGATTTGGTGTGGCAACGCAACCGTCGGTGCGCTCAAGTCAAAAATGGTGGAAGGAGTGCATAGTCCCAACAAGATCCGAGTGATCGGAACGTTGAGCAACTCAAAAGAGTTTGCAGACGCCTGGAAATGTCCCAAAGGATCTCCAATGAACCCTGAGCATAAGTGTGTGTTGTGGTGATCAAAAAATATTCCCCGTGAAGCTGCAAGCGCGGATACCTTCCAGTTATATGGAAGCGTGGGCGATGATCTGTGGTGCGATTTTTCAAACGTGGAGTCCCTAAACGAACGCGTTTCAAAAATGGCACTTCTGGACCTTTACTCCACAATTAACACGACAGAAGTTCGATTGTGTCGTCCGACATTCAATGTCTTACCAAATTGACTTTATCACCTCAGGGCTGCCCTTAATCTCAGAAGTTCGGTGAATTTAGTACGGACTAGTGAGACTAAATTGTCTCAGTAGTCGAATATGCAACGCTACCTAACAACTGAGACTGATAGTCCAGTAGGAAAAGAGCAAGAAAGAAAAGCAAACTACGGAGCTGGCGTTCAGTTATTTGACACTGCAACACGGACGCGTAACTACGTACGCATATCGTGCTGCTTTGGGAGTAAAGGTCGGGTTTCTGCCGCGCGCACCGCGCTTTTGGCGACATGGGGCCTGTGATGTTAGATTTAAGTGAACCAAAGACATTACTACTAGGTTACCATAAAGTTACCGCCTTAGAGTAAATGTACAAAGTGTATTTCATTGCGATACACTTGCTGCGTCGACACTGTGAATAGTTTTATTGATTTGGCATCAGTGCTGGTAAATCGATAGCTAAAGAGAATGACGACCAATAAACGTTTAGTAATATACTCATGGAATAAAAATGAATAAGAGCTGTCAGGAAGAAGGATATTTAAATTGTGTATTGTGTAAATTTGTGAGTAAATACAATAAAAACAGACCTAATTATTTCAAGAAACGACACGCTCTATTTTTTTTATTTTGACTTTTTTACAAAACATACTTAAGAATCCCCTTACCCTAAACGTTTCCATACAAACGTAGTCTAGCTTTTATTTTGAAATGACAATGAATGAAATGAAAGAAATTGCATATATCTAGTTTTCGACGGTCAAATATGTACTTGAAAGAAAATATGAGAGTGTAGAAGTTTTCCATACGGATGGTCAGATATGATTTGATGCACTATATTTCATTTTAAGTTCATATTTTGACTGTGAAAACTAGTTATATGCCTTAATATATGCAATATCTTTGAACTTACATAATTTCGCTGATATCTGACATGTCGTCTCAAAATAAAAGCTAGACTACGTTTGTATGGGAAAGTCTGATTCTTTCTAGGGTAAGGGGACTCTTAAATGACGGACGTTAGACATATGCATCTTCTTCTTGGCAACTCTAACTAGAACAAATATTTTTATATGAGGTAGATTGTATCAACAAATTAATATAGGTGATTAAGACTGCCGTACTTATTTGGAGCATGTACTTTTATTTTATAGCATTTGGATGTCGGATGGAGGATCTCTGTAAGCATCTTCCCAGTGAATATGCTGGGGCTCTAGTCTTACTACTGAAATAATAGGGCTGTAAACAGGGTAAAAACTTTATTTTATTTAGCCCGTCAACTAGATTGTTTAAAATTAAAGGACCAATATTTTTTCGTTTAGCAAAGTAGCAAAAGTTCATAAAGATACAGCGCTTCGAAGTTTCGGAGTGGGGGTGATTTAAATCACCTTTGGTTTAAAATAGTAGCTGATCGTGACGTCACGCGGAATATCTTCATTAATTGCTAATCAGAGAAAAGAAAAAAATATGTATACCATACTTTTTAATCTGAGCAAAAAAAAATTTTTTGGTTTACATGTCTTTTGTGACACTATGGCTACGCAACAACATCCTAAAAGTGCCTCACTTCTAATAGAGCCAATGATTATGATACACACATTGCAAATAACTAAGTTTCTGCACATGGGATATTTGTGAACTGGAGGTATAGTAATAATGTAGGTATATTTTCGATACCTTAACGGAGAGTGACACAGGCTTTCCCAGGTTGAGAAATTACCTTTTTCAAATTGTCTTGGGTTTTATTAATGAATATGCATTTTTCATAAAATATATTAGTTGAGATAGTATCCCATAACACAAGTGGGGTTAGCTTAACATGTGTGGCATGTCTCTATATATTTATTGAATATATATAGAAGTACAATATGTAACAAAAACCCTGTCCGATCCTTGTAGGATCAACTCAGACCATCAATATGAACAACTTTTCAAATTAAAAATTTGTATGAAAATGTCGATTTTTTCTTCGAGTTTCAAGCATTGGTCCCATAGGAACAGTTGTTCATATTGACGGTCCGAGTTGCTCCTACAAGAATCGGACAGTGTTTTTGTTACATATTGTAGATATATAATATATTTACGATTGGAAAAATATATAGTTTATTATACAGTCATAATCGCTTAGTTACATCAAGACTAGAGCTCCTGTTATTTAAAGGAAATAAACTTAAGACTTAACATAAGATAAGATTTGTGATTTTTATGTATTTATAAACATTGCAAATGTGGTGTTAAACTTTTGCTCAGATTTATAAACACCGCAGTGCATTTGTTTTTTTAACGAAATGATAAACTATTTATTGCATAATAAAAAAATTAAACAATTGTTTCGTTTGATTTTTTATCTAGGGTCAATAATAAATTATTATGTAATGTAATGATATGAGAAACGTCAGAAAACCTGAGTGCTATTTTGACTCCAAGCAACTATGACGACGTCACGACGTGCGAATCCCATAGAAATGTTTGTTTTGTCTTTTATACAAAAGTAACTGGTTTGACTTGTAAAATAGCGGATTCTAGCTGGATATTAAGAAGTCCGTCTGCGATCTAGCAATAATACCAGAACCAACGGTGCATAATGCTGTATCTAGTAGTTATTGCCTTTTTTACCATGGTGACAGATTTTTTTTTATATTTATTTTACGGCTAAGGATACTAGTCCTTTAGAGCCTATCTTTATTTGTTCACTTCTTTATTTCTAACCCTAACCCTAACTATACAATCAAAGGTTGGTGTAGGTCTTTTGATTGCTTCAAGGGAGCTTCTGGCGACAAATCTATACGAGCCCACTGGTTTTCATAGCCGATTGAGTGGCGGACGGCACTTAAAGACGCCCACCACAGTCTGCAAATAAATATCACTACAGCTATGAGTGTCCACTTTAAACATTTTACACATTATCCATGAGCATGATCATTTATAACACTAAACTACACCAATTTCATATTATAAAGTCTACTAGAATCAATTTGCAAAACAATTTAAAGCAAATTCCAACTGAACCCCTTGATTCCCGCCAAAAACTCTCGGTGACAGATGAGCCCCAAACAGTGTCAGCACGGAACGGAACTTTCGCATGCTGCTATCCTTTTCTGATGCTCAGAGCGAGAGAGAGCGACGGAACGCAACAGCAAAGCCGGTTCCGTGGCGGTCCATCACTCTCTCTCGCTCTAGCAAATGACGGTTCTGAGCGACAGAAAAGGATACCAGCGTAGAAAAGTGCCACTCCGTGCTGACAGATGAAGCCCAACCCTAAAGAACGAAAAACCAACACCATGAGTCATAAGTTTTCGGATAGATCGCACGATTGGTTGATAGATTAGAGCGCGGACGAGTCCAATACACAGTTAAATTGCCGCACTCAATTGAAATGCCACAAAGAATACCTATTTACTCCCATACATTAAGACGAAGTGGTAGCTCAAGTGGCGCCCTCATTTGAAATAAATTGTTTGAAACTAAATAAGGTGATAATTAAAAATTTCATTTGTATAAATGTCTAGAAAAACCTTTAAACTATTTTATGAGTAAACTTTGAAATTATTACTAATAGTCCCTCTAGTTTTAAAACTGTTTTTCGCCAAAAGTGGCCACTTTTGGCGAAAAACAGTTTTAAAACTAGACGGACTACCAATATTACTTTCAAAGGTTATTCATAAAATAGTTTAAAGGTCTTTCTAGACATTTATACAAATGAAATTTTTAATTATCACCTTATTTAGTTTCAAACAATTTATTTCAAATGAGGGCGCCACTTTAGCTACCACTTCGTCTTAAAACAATTCGCTTTTTTTCAACAACTCAAACCAGATACTCTTTTCATTTAAAACAAACATTTTATATGGGATTTGTATCAAATGACGTCATCTTTTCTTGGACGTCAAATAGCGCTCTTGATATCATTTTTTATGCAATAATAAATCTAAAATAACGTTGAAAATGAATATGATCAACGACAAGTGACATTATTTTGTGACGTTTTATTCTCTTAACAGTATTGAATAATTTATTACTGACCCAGGAAAATACCCAATTATAGGTTTAATTAGAGAAAGGGGGTTAATTTTTAACCGAATTCCAAAAACGAAGAGGTTATCAATTCATCGCAATCTTTTATGTTGTTTTTTTTTATGTTCACCGAGTATTCGAAGACGCCTGGACCATTTTTTTTTTTTGTTTGTAACGGCTTATTAAGTGGTCTCATTAAATTTTATCAACATCGGTTGTGTAGTTTGGGGGTGAAGTCCGTTATTAGTTTTGAATAATTCTTGACGATACAGAAAGAAAAACAACTTGATAATAAACATAATACATATTCTATTTCTTTCTTACATATGGAAATTCATACACAGGGGCTGAATTCTTGGAGCCCTTCTTGATACGTTTTGGTTTGAGCACCGTAGCGTCCTGTAGATGGCGCTTCATTTCCAACTTCTGCTGTATAACTGTCAGCTCCTTTTCCCTCTCTATCCTTTTCGCCATTTCTTTGTAAAGCCTATTCTTTTTCTTGTTCATTTCAGCTATTGTCTGTAAACATGAAATATAAAATGTGAAAGGGACATAACTGTAGTAAATCAAACCACAGGCTATACTAGATCACTATAGTATAATAAAATTAAAATAACAGTCAAAGAACTAATAAAAATTTTGCATTTCCATACAAAAGTGTCGAATATAAAACAAATTAACAAGTAATTAAAATAAATAAATAAATGAAAGAATAAAATATGAATCTGTGATGACAATTAGGCATTTCCTTTTGTATGGGAACAGATTCTAAATTTTGAACTATTATTCTTTTCATAGTTACTGCTTTAATTTCTTTAGAAGTTGGACATCAAAAAAATGTACATAATTAAAAATTACCTAAAGATTAAATAAAATCAGAGGAGCTCGGTGGCCCGGCGGCCCAGCGGAAGTGCTTATTACTAGGTCTTTCGCAAGCAAAGCAACATCGGGCATTGTCCGCACTTGGATGGGTGACCACAAGTGTCATAAAAATTCTTCGAGCTCCTCCGTGTGTCGGAAGGCTCATATAAGCCGTTGGTCCCAGCTGTCATCATTGTACGGCAGTAGTTAAGCTATGTCAGATGCCTTTAGGCAGCTTGGTTAATCTGACACCAGTGTGGCCCGCTTACACACGAAAAACAAACATATTCTTCCAACGCGAGACTTTTTATCAGTTGCCGTGCACCCTAGCGCGAGGGGTAGTAAATCTGAAATAAATACCTACAACCAAAAAGGGATCTGGACACTTAAGGGGCTACATGAATTTTCCGGGGTCCAGTGCTGCCCCCATTTGAAAAAAATCATTTAAAAGGAAACGGAGATATCATTTAAAATTTGGCCTTGATCAGACCCTAGATAACCCTTCAAACTATTTTATAAACTACTGTTTACAGTTTAAAGTGAGAACGTGAAGCTTTTCTACGCACAATTGCGAAAAACGGCCACTTTTGGCGTATGTGCGTAGAAAAGCTTCACGTTCTCACTTAAAAATGTAAACAGTAGTTTATAAAATAGTTTGAAGGGTTATCCAGGGTCTGATCAAGATCAAATTTTAAATTATATCTCCGTTTCTTTTCAAATGATTTATTTCAAATGGGGGCAGCACTGGACCCCGAAAAATTCAGGTAGCCCCTTAAGTTATATGCAATACGAGCATTTTTTTTGTCGGCAATATCCGACCCTCGCGGATAAGGCACGACAATGTTGTCGGATAAATCCGACTTCACGGTGAAAGGGTTAAAGTTAAATATCTACCTGTTTATCTAATTCAGGCAGCTGTATCTTAGCCAAGTCAGACAACCGCGGCCTGTTAGATTTTCTGCCGAGCAGTTTGGGATGTGTGTCCAGCCTCTTTGCTAAGTCAAAGTCCTTCTCCTCTCCTTCTTCCACGAAGAAGATGTGTGAGTTGGGCGTTGAGTCCGCAATATCTGTCATGTGCAGTTGTGACTGGAAGGAGCAAAGTACAAGGTATAGAACTCCATTCAGGGTATGGTTACAACAAAGACATTAAGTATATGTAAGTATAATTTAATTTTCAGACATATTTATTCAATTATTTATATATATATAATTAGGTTTATTTACTATGTATTATTGTCATATATGTATTTTCTTATATTATATTGTCTCTGTTGTTCTCTTCAACTCCATAATTTTTTTGTCAAAATCGGGCAATGTGTACAATAAAGAGTTTACAAACAAAAAAAATTTTAACTTACAAAATACTTATATAATAGTCATATTATGTATGTTGATCTTGATTTATGGGATGGCTTCAATGGAGCAAACAGCATTTGGGGTTTGGCGGCTCTAGAGCCCAGGGCCTCAAGACTCAAAGGCCACAAAGGCCATCATATGATCTCCAACATACGATGGAGACCGATCTCCAACCAAATAGTATTGGTCTCCAAACGAATACTATCAGTTCCTAATGGAATAGTATCAGTTTCCAACCTAATAGGATTGGTTTCCAACCAAATAGTATCAGTTTCCAACAGAATAATATCGGTTTCCAACCGAATAGTATTGGTTTCCAACCGAATAGTATTGGTTTCCAACCAAATAGTATCAGTTTCCAACCGAATAGTATTGGTTACCAAACGAATAAGTATTAGTTATCTACCTAATTGTATCAGTTAGCACAGTTTTATTTAATAGTCTATTTATAGTGGACTATTCAGCAGTAACACAAATAAATAACTTTGATATTGACTGATTTTGAGTTTTGTCTTATTGACCTCTCATTTCCCATCCGGACCCATGAGGAAAATTGACACAGACGAACTTCAACCTTATTACATAGACATAAAGTTTCAGTTATTCAGGCAATTTTTGGCAAAGCCTTAACAGGTTAATTGACTAAATAATTTAATACGATTATAAATTATACAAAAATTAATAAAAGCGGAAAACTACCAAATAGATATTATATTTAGTAACTTAAAAATAAATATTACCTAATAATAATTTAATCAATCAATCCTTTTTTTTTAAACAGCCTTTCTCTCATTGCAGGGACTGTCAGGGCCCTTAATTGCTCTATTTTTAAAAATCAAAGATCGGTATGTTTATTAAGGAAGCAATAAATGATTGAGTATTGAGTACATAGTTGTGTTTAGGTTCTTTGAGTTGAAGACTGCATATAAAGTAGAAAAAAAAAAAAAAAAAACATTGTAACCTGTAACCGACTGATGCGCCTGCTTTCAATTGTCCTCTTCATGTTCACATACTTGATGTCCTGTGTGTGCATCAGCTTGATCTGCTCTGGAGTATCCTCTTCTTCCTTAAGAATCTCATGGTGGACCTACAGGAATACAAAAAGAATTGTGAATTTTGTTTAAGACATGTTATTTACTTCTGAACATTTTCATGCATTTCTGAGTATAAAATATGAAATAAAGATGCATCTGAGACTATATTAGACAGAGCCTCAACTTTATCATTCTATATTCAGTAGTAAACTTCTTTGTTGGCTCAAATTAAAATTTTATTTTTTCCAGTTGTTGTCACATTTACACCTCCTATACTTACTTACTTTACTTATCTTTGAAACTAAAACACATATATGTATATTATTTATTTCACACATATACAATGCAACACATAAATTGAACCAAAGTGGTGGTCGTCCACACATTATTTGTACCTGCGCCAATAACCGCCATTTTGCTTTCAGATTCAGATTTAGAGTTTAAACCAAAATATAGAGATAAAACTGCAATTACAGCTTACGTTATTTATACATTTTTAAAAACTTAAGTATGTAATCTATCAGAAAAGCAATTTTTTTAATGAACTTTTGAGTAACTTTGTTATCTTTTGAAGGATTTTTAAACTAAATTGATCAGTGGTCGGAATTCGGTGCCGTTACGTTAGATGCCATTACTTAAATAAATTAATTAATTTATCAATCTTTTATTAATGTAAGGAAATCAAAGATTGTACCGATCAATTTTATCATAAAAAAACTCTGAGCTGAGATACTTATCTTCTCTTACTTCAACCTACATGCCAGGAATTTATATAAAAATGCTTTAAAATCCGCCATTTTTGTTCAACTTATTTGTGTTGCATTGTACACTTCTGTTTCTCACAGGGGTACACAACGCAGAGACAGAGACCTCCACTTGCTACAATCCTGAAAGACCTCTTCTGCTTTATATACACTTATCACCCTCTTCATACAAGACCTCTAGTTAGGAGAATGTCTCCTTATTCCTAAACCGACCTACCCTGTCCTGCTCCCATTCTCATTAGTCGTATTAATTTTTTTCTGTTAATCTCTTTTCATTCATTCTTTCTACATGCCCAAAGCATTTAACATTTTGTCTCTAAGATAACAGTAGCATAATAACAATCTCACCCCATCCTTCACCCTCGAGTTGACCATATGAAAGTAGAACTCATCGGGGTTTTTGTCGAGCGTACGCTTGCGCAACAGCTTCAGGGTCTCCCCTTTCTCGTGATAGTCATCAGCCCGCTTTTTATAATCCTTCTTCTTCTCAAGTAAGCCCAAATGTTTGCGGGACTCCGGTTGGTGACGCTCTTTATGCGTTTTTTGGTTAGCTTTCGCGGCCTTTTTCCATGAAGACATTTTTTTATTTTTTCCAACACCTTTGCACAAATGTACAATTCACTATCTACTGACTGAAAATTAGTAGTTTTCGGCTTTATAGTCAAATTAATTTTGTAAATTCCATTCCAAAACGAACACACGTGTACTTGTTATTATTGTCTGCTGTCACTGTCACTCAGTGTCAGTGGCCGTCAGGCTCGTCCTCGTCAGTGTAGTATACATACATACATATATACATATTATCACGCCTGTTTCCCACAGGGGTAGGCAGAGACTAAGGACCTCCACTTGCTACGATCCTGACAGACCTCTTTGAAGTATGAATAATAATAATAAAATATAATAAGGAGATTGTGCTAAAATGTATAAAAGCGAGAATGTAATAAGAACAGCTTGTTTGTATATATTTATTGGATTCAATAATTAGAATTCAAATTCCAAATAAAATTAATTTAGGCGGACGTCCGCAGAATACATTCCATTTGCAGTTTGGTTTTAAAGCTGCAAGTTCACCGTGGCAAGTTTTGAGTTGCTTATTCTTTTTTAGCTCTTCGCTACTACACAGCCAAGCGTGACATTATCTGATATAAAAAATTCACACTGATTTCAGTTTTAGTACTAATTTGATTGTGATAAGAACTAGGAAAACCGTTAAATAACCTTATGAAAAATCAACAACGTATTTTTTAAACTGTTATTTATTTCAGCTTTCAACGATGTAGATGTTCTGGGACAGTTATCTCTGCAGACTTTTTCACCGCGTGCGGCAGCTTAAAGATAATCAGAAACAAAAGTTCCAACGCACTGAACAGACCCACTCCAAGAAACATGTTGAACACCCCACCGAGAGACGCTGAAAATAATTATAAAAAAGTTTTTATTAAAATTCTTCTATTAGAACTTTATTAATATATTTGTATGATTAGAAAACGCAAACTATGTAGCACTGGCAGCATGTCTTTCATTGTCAATAATTTGAGCATTACTGTGAATTAATTACATACAACATTTATTTTGTTTTAAGCAGTCAATTATGTATACTAATTTAACTTCAGCGGATACGTCAACAGCAGCAGACCGCTATAATCTTCTGCTCTAGTATTCTACTGGGTATGCATAACCAAAATAATATCAAGATGTGGGCGGAGAATTCTCTTGCTGAATTTCTGACGTAACTATACAAAAAAGAAATACCCCTTTTCACCAAATGTAGTAAGTAATCCCTAAGGTAAAGTAAAGCAAGTAATGCACAGTAAAACGCAATTTTATAATTATCTTATGGTATTTAAAATGATTCATACGTACACAACAAAGTAAGCCATGTCTCTGTGGGCAAAAGATAAAATGTCTTGGATTGATGGAGGCAAACTCGAATATGCACGACGTTGGATATAGACGCATTAAGTCCGTAACTGAAATATTAAAACGAATTATCTAACTCACTTGTGATAGTCTTACAATGATTTTAAAGAGGCCGCTTTGCATGCATTAAAATAAATTGGGCTAAAGTCGAAACCTTAAAAACTAAAAATAACTTAATTGATTTTCCTTGACTTGCAAACGATATCGGGCAGTACCTTTAAACCTGATTTGAATAATTATAATATAAAACCTGTGAAAATGTATTTATTGCCATCTTTCTAGAGCAACCGGATGAAATAGTCTCATAACAGGTCTATTCTAATTTTCAATCTCATATCTCCAAAAATATGGAAGAATATTAAATCTTCACCAAATTAATATGGGACCACCTTGGTACTAAAGGCTTTCAAATAAAAAAGAATCATTAAAATCGGTTCACAAGTGGCGAATATATCGCGTAACATACCTACCTACATACAAAAAAACGGATCAAATTGATAACTTCCTTTTTAAAGTCGGTTAAAATACAGAATAATATAAATAATCACACTCACTACAGTGGATCGTACGTGTAGTTAATAAAGTCTAAGTGGCTTGTTTCAATGGCTATGTCGGTTGTAAACTTGGTGCACGCCGGCAAACATGTACAGGATGGGTTATCTGAAATAAAGTAGATATAAACTTTTTTTTTGTCGATGGTTGGTATGGCAAAATGTTAATGACGTGATTACCATTTTTAGTAGTCCGTAAACAATTTAGCTGAACTGCTTTGCACTGCGGAAAATAGGCATCCTGAGAAAGCTCGCTCGCAAGCGGGTCTGAGCAACCACATATAGTCTCCAAACACTTAGCCTGCAATATCGGAAAAGAAACAGTACCATAATTTACCAAGGTGAATACAATGCAGGACTGACGCGCTCATCTTTTTGATTTTGATGCGCTCATTTTGTTGACGGGGTGATTGTTTAGGACATTTTGCTTACCGCCATACATTGATAAGTAATGACCAACCATTCAAAGTCAGTTAACAAAATGTTTTATTTTACTTTAGATTAATAGAGGTACGCTAACAGTTCTGAGGTCTGCTGCCCGACGACACCGTGCGTCACACGTCGCCGACACTACGTGTAAATTAGGATAGGAATTATATATTAAATATGTTAGTTATAAAGGTATTTATAATATGGGCCTCTGGCATTGTACAAATTTGTAAGTACAATGCTATTGCCTGAAATAAATGAATTATTATATATTATTTACATACATATAGATTTAAAAATTAGCATACACAGTTAGAGTTTAATATGTGGAAACCAATTAATAGCACACACAGCATTTGCTAATTTAGAAAGTCGTTAGTGTAAATAAAATGTAAAATTATAATATAAATTGTAAATTCAAGTTAAAATTAATGTAAAAGAACAATAACATTTTGTAGTATTAAACTATTATGCATCACAAACATTATTGATGTTTTAAGTATTACTTCATTATCGAACGATTTAACAATTAATTTCAAATGAGGGTGCCATTTCTGCACGATATTTGCCTCAACATCGCTAAATCATTGAATAATATTACATTAGATTCTGATTATACTTACGATACACAAAAGCCTGGAATATCCCTTATTAGGCACGCAGCTGCCTTTGACATCAAGGAGACTGCCCTCGTCGTCCAAAGTTGTGATATAGGTCACCTGCACCCAGTAGTTCATGCCTTGATGCAGCAACTGAGGTTGCATGGCTTCCTCATCTTCATAAATTGGTAGTATCTGGAATATAGTTTTTGTTCCTTGAACCAATTTGTTTGACTACTACTACTACTAGGATGGTGCAGCAACCCAAAGTGAGTTTTGACAGTATCGTCTAATCTAGAAGTGCAATTCCATAGCGTTTTAAAAGGAAAAAGAGTAGATTAAAGTGTAAGGTACCTACATTTGCACCGGCCCTATTGCGGTAAAATAGAGTTCCTTGAGATAGTGATATGCTAAAAGTGTTGCCTTACCTGTTCTGTGGTAGGTGTACGGATATAGAGTACATACTGCTTACATCAAAACAGTTTCAAAATGTGTGCTTCAAAAAATTTGTCAGCTCATTAAAATGACTAATGTCGAAGATATAGGGTAAGGACGGGTATTGCCGGTCACCTAAGCAAAATGAAACAAAAATTATAGAAAAATTAGCTTTTTATTTCGTAACTATTAATAAAACATAACTTTAAGTACTATTCTTTATTTATAACAATTAAAAAGATCAATACGTATAATAAATAGAGCAAAATTGAATAATTAAAAAAAGGGGGGTTTGACCGCTATTGTCACCGTGGCGTGTAATGTCGGTCAGTAGGAGCACAATGCCGGTCGGGTCTTTAGTTACACAAATCTCATGTGTAACCTTCGGGTGACTCACAGTCTGAATATTCAGCATGCGCCCGAAGTCCGCACCAAACGCATCTTACCATAATTCTTTGTTACAACCGTAATCATGACTCATGACATAGCAAACACTTGTTTTCCGCATCGTCTATGTCGGTTTCATCATCATCCCGTACGTTGATCATTTTAATTTCTGAATTTGACGAACTTTCATTATTCTTTTCTTGCTGCACCCCTTTTTTCACCTTCTTAACAGAAACTTTCGCCGGCCTTTTCTTCGCTGTTTCTGTTCCTGAATTCTTTTTGGTCTATTTGCATTCTTTTTCTCTTCTTTTTCTGCTCTTCGTTCTTCTTTCTCTATCAAAGCTTCTTTGATAAAAGAAAAATAAATGTTATTTATATGAGTCGAAGATTTTAAATAACGATTAACAATAAAAAAAAATTATTTCTTTAAAAAAAATATTATCTTTTTGTTTATCTGACTTGCGGATAATACCGGTCAGCGTGACCGGCATTACCCATCTGTGATTTTTTAAGGTTTATTATAATTTAAGAAAAAAGTTATTGCAAATTGCTTTAAATATTCAATCAAATGGCTAGGTAAATGACTGATTGATAAAAAAAATATGAATAGTAAATGAAATATGAATATTATGATACTCACGTCTTATGTCCTACGACGAAAAAGTTATAAAGAAGTGCCACAAAACAGACTAACGTCTCATTCTCAGCGCTGCGTGGTCAGAACTGAAAAGGGGTCGGTGACTCGTGCAGGGAACAATCAGGCCATCATCTTTGCAAGTGTGCGTGCCAATAAACCTAATATTTTGTGAGATAGTGTGCTGACCGGTGTTGTCAGCTGACCGGGAATACAAGATACATACTTGATGGAAATAGAGGCAAATAGGTATAAAATAGTCAACAAACAACACCTCTAGAAAATTAGAAACGTAAGTTAAAAACTGACTTACAATCTAATGTAACTATGTAAAGAGTAAGTAAGAAAAAGTGAATACCTACCATTGTTTTAATTACCTCACATCCATAATAAGAAGCACTGGAGTTGACGCACGTTAGTGCTATGTCTAGTCTTCTGGTAGTTTGCACATGATCAAACAACCGTTTTGTGGTTTTATTCTGTAATCTGAAAAAATTATACACAGATGGACGTCTAACTTAAGGTTACTTTCTGCTAAATACGTGGTCAAAAAATTGATAATTAGTAGTGATAGTGACCTGCCTTACCAGTAAAAACTAGAATAAAAAATCAGGCTAAACCTTTTAAAATTTATCAGGGTCCGTCACCATGCCATTTAAGGTATTATAACCGTCAAGTGATTTCAACAACGATATCTTTTATTACCGTCTAGCCGTCAACACTTCGTTTAAAAGAAATTATAATTTCATTTATACTAAGCCGTGTGTGTTAAAAATATCATTTTAAAATTATTTAATCACGTAATTATATGTATTAGTTTTCGGCAAGCCTAGGCCTCCTTGAACGATGTCCTTTAGCAAGTACCTCCATTTTCCGTCTGCCTAGCGTGGTGTATTGTTTATGGAAAAATGCACAAAAGACTTGGGAGAGACCTTTAACCAAGCAGTGGACTGATATAAATTATAAGTTGAAAAGAAAGAAGCATGTAGAATGACAGTGGTTTGTTTACCGTATGTGCTAGTAGCGCCCTCTGCGCTCAATTTTGCGCGACAAACTATTGGTGCGGTCCGGTCACAATAGATTTCAGTCGCGTTTGCTTTTCAGTGATCATGAGATAAAATTGGCTAAAATAAAAATAAGAGAAACAGTAAGTACTTATTATCGTTTACCTGTCAGGGTCCAGAACACAACACAATCCCCAGTTGGTGAACGTCTTGCGGAACAGCTTGTGGCTCGGCAGGAAGTGGTTCTGCCATCGGCAGGAGATGATCACGTCCTGGCACTCGGGGGAGTATTTCATCAGCGCCTGGAAACGGGCAATATTTAGTAAAAGGTATGCTTACTGGGTCTAACAAAATATTCTGAATTTTCCCCAAGGAACATATATTATACCGAAATATGTAAAAAAAAAAATTGGGCTCGCATACAAGTTAATCAATCAGTTGACCCTTTGTGTGAAAAGCAAAAAAAAAATGCATACCGATTTCTTTATATGTTCCTAAAAGAAAGTTGTTTAGAATAATGGACTGAATCTATCCATAAAATAGTTTCAGCATGTTTAGTTGGACGTTATAATATATTCTTAACAAAATATCCGTTAACATTCATGTTCACGCATGAACGACATGACAGTTTTTTTTGTTTTAAATATGAATAAACGTATATGGAAAATCACGCAGACACAGCTCCAAATTAAGTTCGAGACTCGAGTTATGGGATAGTAACTCAACTATACTATATTTTATAATAAATACATAAATATATACATAACCATTCAAGATCATTTTCCATCTTGACCTGACCGGGATCGAACCCGGGACCTCCAGTAGGACAGCCCGGTGTGATGCCCACTAGGCTACAGGAGTCGTCTTCTTTATACCAGTAAAATTCAAAATACTAAGTACATTATATATTATTTTGAAAAAATACTAAGCCTATATCCCCACTCAAGGACCGAGGTGAAAGAACCCTTATCCAGATAAGAAAAAAGTTAAACCTCCGGTAGCGCAACTCCCAGCTCCTCTAGGTGTTCGTCTAAAAGCATCAGTTGTTCTTCTTGCACAGTTTTCTTCCGAATGACGAGCGCCAGTGCCGTAGACAGCCTGATTTTGTTTGCCACCTGCTTGCTAATGCGGATAAAAATTGCAAAAGTACAGATTTGTTGCGAAGTAGGTACCTAATTAATTAGCTTAATACACATACACAGACATAAAATGTACATTATACTTAAATATTACGAAAACAACGACTAAAACAGTTAGGGATGGCGAATTCAATTGTTAGTGAAATTAACAATAATATAACCTATGGGTACTTGTAATTAGCGATCTCACAATTATTATAATTGAGGTGACGACAGGGTTAGAAAAGTATAATTGTAATTAGTCTGTCTTTTAGATTATCCACAAATAATAGATCCATATTTTTCAGTTTGCCATAAAAGTAAAAATTCCCAAAGATACGAAGCATCAAAATTCCAGAGTGGGGGCTTGCGACGTCACCTCTATGTAAAAATCGAACATAGCGTGACATCATGCCAAATTTCAATGCGCTGTATCTTTGTAATTTTTTGTATCTGAGACAAAAGAAAAAATGCGTGTACAATATTTTTTTAATAATTTAACCGATGGGCTAAAATTGTTTTTCTATTCGTCATGTCTATTCGCTTAGAATGTACTACAGGCCTACAGCACATATAGTATCGATTTATAAATCGTAAAAGTAATATAAATCTTACAATTGTTTAACAACTTGATCAGCTATAAGGTCAGCAGGCAGACAGACGATGACGCGTGGCATGCCGTCGGTGGCACTGGGTTCTTCTTGATGGTTCTTTAGCGCGACCACCGCTGGCTGCTGCAGAAAGCGCGCCCAGAGCACGGCGCACAGCACGCCGGCACTGCACGCGCTGGCGCAGCATATCAACAACCACACCATTCTGTTTTATAAGTGGTCTATTAATCAACTGATATTGTGGAAGCAACATTTTAACATCCCTTGGTGACATGTTTTCACCACATGTCACCAAAGGATGTTAAAAAGTTCCAAAAACTTTTAGACGAAAAAAAAAATACTTCACGTGATATATCATACACCCTCTTGTGATATTTCGTGATTTTTTCCAAACCCCTCTTGAGCCTTACATTATCACTGGACGATCCCTAACATACAAACATCGTGAAATACCTAGTCAATATTTAAAATATAGTAACTATTTAAAAAGATGACTTGTGTCAAGTTTTCAAATAATTTTACACATTCTCCTTTCGATTTAGGCGTTTACTTGCAGTACAAAATTGGGCGCTACTAAATCGTGATAAGGTTTAATTTGGTTTAATCAATTAAACGACACTATCAGAATCTTGTTATTTTATGAAGTAAGGGCAAATATGTCCTTGGGAATAAGGTCAGGCAAACGTTTTTTTTTTTTTTTATGAACCTCAGTCATGTTGTTAGTACTTGCAACTAAGCCTGGTGGCTGTTCCTGCATCTTTGAGGCACGTGCGATCCTCACTAGATCCCAAAATAAGTACTAGTACTCACGTACAGAAATCTTACTCAGAAAAGAAATTCAAAGAAATATCTAGGTAGATACTTAATGTGGTTAGTGCGTCAGACAGAACTCCTCACCTCTTCATTTAGATACCTCGTTACCATTGCAGCCAATTTCATTCTTATTACTCTGGACAAACGATTCAAGAAATGCTTCGGGCACTTGTGCCTATCGTCCCGAAGCTATTCGCGGCGTACCTTCGTGCGTTTTGTACACTAAAAAGTTATCGCGATAAAGCGCTGATCACACTAGCGGCTTCGTTATTTTTCACGAACTATCTGGCAATAATCCAAGATGGCGTCATCTACGTGTTTTAAATATGGACGACGACTTTCTTTTCTTTAACATGTGTGCTGACAATTACATAATGCATTTATTGAAACCTAAAAAGAAACCTAGAAAGAAACAGCTCAAAAATTTAACACCATTTTATCGTTCCACTCCATTTTTACGCATTAACAACCGTGGCACCGTCGCACAGCACCGTCTGAACAAGTTGAGAACAAACGAACAACGCAAGTGCGACCACGCAAAGCGAATTGTTAACGTGCATAAATCCTTTGATGTATCGCCACCCGCGCGATAACTACACGAAGTCCGAATATTCGGGACGATACCCGATAACGGCCAGTCACATTTGCGTGTATCGTGTAATAGCACGAAGCTTCGTGACGATAGGCGCAGGTCCGGCCCAAGCATAACTGAATTTTCCCCTTCGAGGTGATCGCAGCGCGCACTGTAATAGCTGATTTAGGCATATTTTTGATACCTAACGGGGAAGTGACACAAGCCTGACTAGGTGTAACCTGTAGGTATCTCTGAATCTGAAAATAAGGTCAGAAATCGACTGCGGTATGTCCTGACGCCGTTGCTACTTCAACATCGTCAGTGAAGTGGCAACGGAGTCAGGACGGACCCAACCCAGCGTCATAACCCCCTGGATCCGCCCTTGTTTGTGCGTCTGTTCCATACAATGATACCGACAGTAGTGACAAGACAACACTGTCAGAGTAGCTCAATATTGGGCTGATAGAATATAAATAAGGTCGATATTACATTATCAAAAAAATATGCAGTACCGGATCTAGGATTTTTTTGAGGGGCAATATTTGAGTAATTTGAGTAGTAAACAACTGCTATACTTCCAAAGTAATTTTGCCGCCCCTCTGACTACGCCGCCGGGGCATGCCCCCCCCCCCCCCCCCCCGCTCCCCTAGATCCGGGGCGGGAATAGAAATATGAAGAACCTATGACAGTGTAATATAATGTACATAGGTTCTATTCTAGGTAATATATGATTCCTATGTTTCTATTGCACTGTCATAGGTTATATTTCTATGAGTCCCACAAATATGATCATATTTCTTTGATAATGTAATATCAGCCTAACAAACGAACCATTGACACACAAAGAAAATAAAACAAAAGCCTATACGTACTAGTACGTAGTAAAAAATTTTTTAAGTCTATGGGACTAGTACTTATTCTGTGCCTATATTTACGTAGATATCTATCCTACTGATACGATCATATTAACGACTCCGAAAGTGGTACCTATGTCAAAATTTAACTTAAGTAGGTATTTAAAAGTGAAACATACTCACCGATCGAAGCTATACCTCGAACATAAGTACTTAAAGCCATGGAGGGTTGTTCTTTTGAAGAAATCAGCCACCACGCCAGTCACAGGTGAACGATTCATCTTCCAGTTGTAATGGAAAACTGTTCTAAACTGCGGCGGCTATCCACTCAAACGAAAAGTATGGATAACTTTTCGTTTTTTCGTGAAAATGGCGGTAATAATTTTAATATTCATAATTAATCTAAAACAGTGTTTTACGATTTGTGATAAGTAATTACTGGTACTGGATACTATTGCTAGTAAAACGATTTTTAAATACCATTTAAACTTTTAAAGCTTGATTGATCGCTATGTATCGTGTAATTTCATACTTAAGGTTGGAAGAAAGGACAATTTAAAATATCTACAAGCAGGAGAGACAAATTCACGTCTTTATCCATTACTGTGTAAACTGAGTCTATAACATTAGATTCATTAAATATAAACTTATTATTTGCATGTAATGGTGTACCAGTTTAACGTTGTGGTAGTGCGCAGTTTGAGTTAAAACTAAAGGGCGCTGTTGAAGGTCAGACAGTTTGATTTATTGTATGTCTGTTTAGATTCCGCTTTGCTGGGGAATAAGACAGGTGCTACATAAAGGCTGGTACTGACTAAAGGCTGACAGCCTTTCTCAGTGAACGTGAGATATATTTCCAACTAGATAGCTAACGCCCATTCTCCTTTGATTATAAATTAAAAGCAAAAGGGTATGCTGCGTACCTTATGTAATGCATAGTGTGTCACTCGAAATCGAATTTTCTGTCAGGTTCAAGCGCGTATAGGGCAGCCAATCGCCCCCCTCCTCCTACCCGTGCATTGCGGCTGATACTACACGGCCCGTGAGTCTATCACGGCCTAGGGCGTAGCCAGGACTACAGATCCGCCAATGAGTTTACCCTGAGTATCTGTAGGTACATATCAATTCTAGTCCTGTATAATTTCAAAAAAAATAATGTATCGTTATAAGTGTGTATCAGGCCTAAGGTCAATTCGGTTAAGGTCATGTCGTGTCTACCGCGTATTGTCGCCCTGATTCCATGATGTTTAATACGATATCGATTTAGTCTCGTACGGTGCGCCACAGAACTGCCAGCTCTTATATTTTGGGCTTTAGGTAAAAAAGGAGGAGGTTGTCAATCAGTCGGAATCTTTTTATGGGTACCGTATCCAAAGGGTAAAAACGGGACCCTTTTATTTAACGGCACCATTTTTCAGTCCATTAAATATAAATAAATAGGGACAAATAACACTGATTGAGCTAGCCCTAAAGTAAGTTCGAAACTTGTGTTATGGGTTACTAACTCAACGATATCCTATGTTTTTATAACAAATACATATATAGATAAGTAAACATCCAAGACCCAGGACAATTTGAAAAAGGCCAATTTCCAACTTGCCCTTACCGGGGATCGAACCCGGGACCTCTGGGTGGCGGACTTATAGCATGGTGACCACTACGCCACGGTGGTCGTCGTCCATGTCTGTCTGTCACCAGGCTGTAGCTCATGAACCGTGATAGCTAAGGTTGAAATTTTCACAGATGATCTATTTCTATTGCCTCTATAACAACAAACACAAAAAAAAAACATAATAAAATAAATATTCAAGTGGGGCGCCATACAACATGATTTTTTATAAATATTGGTACCCTTAGTGTGCGAGTCCGGACGCACTTGGCCGTTTATTTTTATGTATGTTTTTATGTATGGGCCAATTTGGAAAATTATTTTTGTTTGAATGGGCATACTTGTCAGGTGGTCCCGTACAAAATTAATATCAAAATCGAATGTGTAGTTTAGTCAAAGTCGGTTTTAAGTTTAGAAAAAATATTTCTTTAATTGGATGTTTATCTATATATGTATTTGTTATATAATAATAGTATCGTTGTGTTAGTATCTCATAACACAAGTCTCAAACTTACTTTGGGACTAGCTCAATCAGTGTTATATGTCCCTATATATTTATTTATTTAAATGAAATTCCCAGAAGTAGTAATAATGGTTCCCATTAGACCTACTGACTGATAGAACTAACTTTGTTATCTACCGGGACAAAGATGTCCCACAAAACAAATGGTATTGTTACAAATTGGGTAGATGACTGGGTCAGAAATAAATTATTTGGTACAGTTCATAAAATAAAAAGACACATAATAGTGTCACTTTCATTGATCATATCAAATTTCAATTTATTGTTGCAGAAAAACTGATATTAAGAGCGCTAATTAACTCCTTAAGAAACCCCTTACCCTAGACTTTTCCATACAAACGTAGTCTACGTTTTATTTTGAAACGACATGTCAGATTTTGGTAAAAATTTGTCATTTTAAAAAAATTGCAATTATCGAGGTTTATAATTGATTTCATACAGTAAAATTATGAACTGGAAAGTAATAATAAGGTTGTAGAAGTTTTCCATACTGATGGTCAAATATGATATACCTAATATACTATATTCTCTTTTAAGTTCATAATTTTACATCAGAAACCAATTATAACCCTAGATAATTGCAATTTCTTTAAAATTACATAATTTTCTCATATCCGACACGATGTTTCCAAATAAAACGTAGACTACGTTTGTATTGGAAAGTCTGATTCTGTCCAGGGTAAGGGGACTCTTAAAAGCATGAAAAGACAATTTAAAGAGGTAAGAAAAATTCTAAGTTTTATCAGGATTTTTTTTTTTATACTTTTTAACTTTACATCGGAAGTGACGACACCAACGACACACAGCAATCGAAGTATAAATTTGTCCTATGACAACAGAAAAAAAAATTACAACGGTCCTCTGTCGATGTCACGTCACCTGTTTAAATTACTTTTGTTATGTTGGTTGTAGTCCTTTGACATAATATTGTTGTAGGGAGATGACAGTGACAGTACAGGAATCCTACCGTTATCTCTTATAGCAGCACTTAAACTGAACTGTATTGTTTAATGCTACCATTACACATTTATAGCAGCCCATAAACAGAATTGTTTTGGTTGACGTCACAAAACCATTCACCTTTTTTTGTATGGACTATTCCTACCATCACATCTATTTGACAGCACGATAACGATTATTGAGCGTTACAAGTGTCAAATAAATCGATCCTTAAAAAGTTACTTTCCAGTAACTTTTATGGAGGATTTTAGTTGGTTTTCTTGTGAATGTGAATATGTTTTTTCTTTACTTTAGATTTTTATAAAACAGTTAGTAGATAATTGAAGTAATGCTACCATGGGACCTTAATTAATCCTACTGAATACCTATTATTGGAAATTTGGATTTCAAAAACGAAGTAAGATAATATATTACTTCATGATTTTAGTACAACTTATGTGAAAAATAGTCCAACTTACGTAATATATTTTTTTGTAAGTAATAACAATGCTAATCCTTGTAAAATATTCATTCACACACGAAAACAAATAACAACACATTCTTAAGTATAAGTTATTTATTAAAATTACAACTACATACATTTATACATTTTGTCTTACAGGATTCTTTGGTTATTCTCTGAGAAGTACCATGATGACATCAATTAAAAAATACAAGATAGGATTCACTGGAGCCTATTATTAAATACAAACAAGACTGAGAGAGCCAGAGGATTACAGCCTCCTTTGGAACCTGTGATTTAACCAGTGAAATGGCAGAATGTTGAATTCCAAGCATTTTACAAGGCTAGATCTGTTGCTAGGCTGGTTCGTTTTTTCACCAGAATACCTGAAAAAAATAATAGTTTAGATTCATGTCGCAATCTACGAATATCAAATACATACCCATACTTTGTAATAAAATTCTTTGTGCACTACAATCACTGCGTACTTACTAAAACCTAGCCTTTATCTCGTTGAGTTAGTCTCGAACTTACTTTGTCTGTATATATTTATGTTATTTATATTAGCACTTAGTGAAGAAGCTGCAAGTTTGAACACATAATTATCTAAATATAAACTTTGAATAGGTATGTAGTTAAAATGTTACTTACGACATGGTTATTGATAAAATATATTTATGACAAGACTCTGTGCTTTTGTACGATGAAGCCCACAGTAAAATTAACTTCCAAACACTATGTAGTCGTTACCATCGTATAATAACTATTTACCACGGCAATTCTAAAAAGCACTATAATATGAAGTGATGGATATATTTTGTCAGGTGGTTGCTCAGCTTCCAGCATTAAAAACATAAAACATTTATGTTGTCACGAATTTACGATTTATTTATAATTTCGAAAACCAGACGCAGACATCCGTTCAAAACTTTCATTCACAATTTTTTTCGCACTCATTAAAATTTTAGCCATCTTTAATGGTCAATATCAAATTAAATTTATGTACATAATCAAAAGAAAACAAAGTAAATAACACTAACTTTTAGATATTTAAATACGTAAATAAAAAACCGGTAAAAATAATAATTTTTTGTCAAGGATTTGAACGTCTTCGCAGTCTCATCATCAAAACAAGCCAGAGACAACAAACAGTTCACCATTCTGGAATGCTACCACCAACACTTATAAAACCATTCAGAAACAAGGCAGTTGAGATGCAGTTTTTAAGCAGGTCAAAAGCAGGACAACTTTAAATCGTACCATGACGTTCATAATGCTGAACGTTTTTTGACTGGTTATTCCTGAATGGTGAACTGTTTGTTGTCTCTGGCTTGTTTTGGTGATGAGACTGCGAAGACGTTCAAATCCTTGACAAAAAATTATTATTTTTACCGGTTTTTTTATTTACGTAAATCAAAATTATTACTATCATATTTTATTTAAATATCTAAAAGTTAGTGTTATTTACTTTGTTTGCTTTTGATTATGTACATAAATTTAATTTGATATTGACCATTAAAGATGGCTAAAATTTTAATGAGTGCGAAAAAAATTGTGAATGAAAGTTTTGAACGGATGTCTGCGTCTGGTTTTCGAAATTATAAATAAATCGTAAATTCGTGAAAACATAAATGTTTTGTTTTTAATGCTGGAAGCCGAGCAACCACCTAACAAAATATATCCATCACTACATATTATAGTGCTTTTTCGAATTGCCGTGATAAATAGTTATTATACGATGGTAACGACTAGTGTTTGGAAGTTAATTTTACTGTGGGCTTCATCGTACAAAAGCACAGTGTCTTGTCATAAATATATTTTATCAATAACCATGTCGTAAGTAACATTTTAACTACATACCTATTCAAAGTTTATATTTAGATAATGATGTGTTCAAACTTGCAGCTTCTTCACTAAGTGCTATTATAAATAACATAAATATATACAGACAAAGTAAGAGACTAACTCAACGAGATAAAGGCTAGGTTTTAGTAAGTACGCAGTGATTGTAGTGCACAAAGAATTTTATTACAAAGTATGGGTATGTATTTGATATTCGTAGATTGCGACATGAATCTAAACTATTATTTTCTTTCAGGTATTCTGGTGAAAAAGCGAACCAGTCTAGCAACAGAGCTAGCCTTGTAAAATGCTTGGAATTTAACATTCTGCCATTTCACTGGTTCAATCACAGGTTCCAAAGGAGGCTGTAATCCTCTGGCTCTCTCAGTCTTGTTTGTATTTAATAATAGGCTCCAGTGAATCCTGTCTTGTATTTTTTAATTGATGTCATCATGGTACTTCTCAGAAAGTAACCAAAGAACCTGTAAGACAAAATGTATAAATGTATGGAGTTGTAATTTTAATAAATAACTTATACTTAAAAATGTGTTGTTATTTGTTTTCGTATGTGAATGAATATTTTACAAGGATTAGCATTGTTATTACTTACAAAAAATATGTTACGTAAGTTGGAATAACTTACTATTTTTCACATAAGTTGTACTAAAATAATGAAGTAATATATCTTACTTTGTTTTTGAAATCCAAATTTCCAATAAAAGGTATTAAGTAGGATTAATTAAGGACCCATGGTAGCGTTACTTCAATTATCTACTAACTGTTTTGTAAAAATCTAAAGTAAAGAAAAAACATATTCACATTCACAAGAAAACCAACTAAAATCCTCCATATAAGTTACTGGAAAGTAACTTTTTAAAGATCGCTTTATTTGACACTTGAGACGCGCAATAATCGTTTTCGTGCTGTCAAATAGACGTGATGGTAGGAATAGTCCATACAAAAAAAGGTGAATGGTTTTGTGACGTCAACCAAAACAATCCTGTTTAAGGCCTGCTATAAAGGTGTCATGGTTGCATTAAACAATACAGTTCAGTTTAAGTGCTGCTATAAGAGATGACGGTAGGCCTGCAGGAATAACCATTCAAAAAACGTTCAGCATTATGAACGTCATGGTACGATTTAAAGTTGTCCTGCTTTTGACCTACTTAAAAACTGCAACTCAACTGCCTTGTTTCTGAATGGTTTTATAAGTGTTGGTGGTAGCATTCCTGCTTTAAGAGTTATTAAGTCTTGTCGGTAAGCCTCAACTTAATATGATTTTATCAGACTTAGGTATTTAACTTTCGAGAACATGGAGCTGGCAACATTTATCTTAACCGTCAAACTAAAAATTGACAAATGTCATTCAAATGTTTTATATAAATTTGAATGGAAACGGATTTTCTGTTCCGACTTCCGTGCAGTGAACTCACAGACGAAGGACGAACAATAAGTGAAATATAAAGTGCTAACAGAATATTAAAGGTTAATACGACAATGGAGAACGAAGTTTTGGAGCTAGAAACTAAAATTGTTAACCATGAAGCCTATGGCCAAACGTTAGTATTAATCATAGTTTGATTACTCTATTTTTTTTTATATGCTCAACCCTTTGGCTTCATTTCACCATGTGGATTGCGGCCCCACAGCCCCACAAATCCCATATGATAGTCCCATGTATTACTTCATTATGCTAATAATTTTTCAAAACTACAAACCGACTTCAGCACCAAACTACCTACACATATGATTTTGATAAAATTTCTATGGGACCACTGCAAAAGTATGCCCTTTCGAACAAAAATATAATTTTCCTAAATAGTCCAGGCGTCTTTGAGTAATCGGTGAAAATATGTACTTAAAAAAATACAAAAGACTTCGACGTACATAATGATAACCTCATCCTTTTTTGAAGTTTGTTAAAATGGTCGATGCCGTTACAAAACCTGCTCTATTTAAGCTTAGTGATTGAGCGAAGAGAAAGCACCATCCACCAATAACAGTGTGGTTGTAGCTTTTAACTGTCACCTACAAGAATTAATAGATGTTATTCAAAGTTTTCAGTTTCATCACATGTATAATTTTGTAAAGTGTTGAGTGGAAATAAAGCTGTAATAATAATAATAAAAATTCAAAGTTTTAAGTAAGACTGCTCAGATATCTTTGTTCAGGTCATTCAAAGCCAGTTTTTTGTTAAATCATTACTCCATTTCTACAAATATTCATTTTGTACTTCCATCCAGCTTTTCTTTGGTCTTTCTCTAATTTTACAGCTGCCAACTTGTTCTCTTTTTTATGTAATTTTTCAAAACGAATTGTATGTATATTTATATGTATTTCAAGGTACAAATGGTCTCCTAGAGATTTTGAGCTGGGTTCTGCACTAGGACGAGGAAAATTCGGACATGTTCACGTTGCTAGAGAGAAAAAGACAGGATTCTTAGTTGCCATCAAGACATTGTTTAAGTCACAGATTGTGAAGTCTAAATGCGAGCGGCAAGTTATGAGAGAAATTGAGATACAGTCACATTTGAAGTAAGTATTCGAAACTTATTATCATTCTTTTGTTACTTTTGTTACAAACTCACTGTTAACAAGATTTGTCAAAAGAACAACAAACATATATACTACCACGTCTTTATACCAAATGGGACTGACAGATTATTTTGGGTATTGCGTCTCTAAGTAGATAGAGCTCAAGGGTGTTTTTTACAGGGATGGTAGGCCAGATGGTGGAAAAGGAATTGATAGCTAGCCTGCCGCATTGCCTTTTTATTTTTATTTACATACATGATTTTCATTTTCGCCCATTCCCTCAATCGTCTTCTATGATTTGCACAGGAAGAGAAGCAGCTGGTACATCCTAAGTTTTTTCTTTTTTTACAGACCTGCATGGAAGATCAAACAAATTACTAATATATTTAAAGTGCTTATCCAAGTCTTCTTCATAATGTTACTTATTCAGATGAGTACCGTCATATCCAAGTGAGCCCTTGTCGTCACTGCTAGATGCTGGGCATTCATATAATAATCAAATGCCTAGCTTTGATATGAAAAGATAAAGAAACTGATTTTCCATTGTCAAAAAACTAAAGCAAAGATGTGGTTGTGAGAATGAAACTGTTGAAACTTAATCTATCACCACGCAGCATCTTGTGTGCTTTAAAGTAATGAAACAATCTATTGACACTTTACAGGCATCCGAACATACTGCGATTGCTGACTTGGTTCCATGACGAGAGACGCATCTACCTGGTGATAGAGCTTGCATCAGGTGGGGAGCTCTATAAACACCTTACGAACTCACCCAATGGCAGGTTTTCAGAGGCTCTAGCAGCTAAGTACATTTATCAGGTAAAAAAAGGGAAAATTACGTTTAAAATCAGCTACCTATATCAATAGAATAGATAGAAGGCACCTAAAACGCCTACAACTAGGCTCTTCAAAATAGATATCTAGGTATTTAGAGGATTTTTTTCAATTCAGTACTTTGGTACCAGATCTTGATAGGTACCGGCACTCCTTACAAGTACATACAAGTGCCTAATTAAGATACCTACTGCTATCTGCTTGTACTTGTACCTGCTGGTATCTGCTTTCTCACTCTGACGTGATTTGTACTGGTACTGGTATGGTAACGATACTGACGGAAACATAGTACTGGTACAGATAGAATTGGTGCTATATATGGCACTGGTACTGCAACAAGGTCAATGGTACCGGTACCCATAAGTACCGGGATTTCAAGCCTTGCATGTGACACAAGTTGTCTTTTCCAAGTGTATGAATTTCCATATGGTTGAGTAGGGCTGTTCAAATGCTTCACCATTGTCCACTGCATAAGCTCTCTGCTTAACCAAAGTCGGAATGTTTAAAATGTTGCAGGTAGCAGATGCTGTAGAGTACTGCCACCAACACCATGTGATTCACCGAGACATAAAGCCAGAGAATATATTGGTTGCATTTAATGGGGACCTCAAACTGGCTGACTTTGGCTGGTCGGTGCATGCACCCTCAGAGAGGTAAATGCAGATCAAACATGCAAGTTATTTGTCATGCAAATTAAAATAAAACTCGCCAAGTGCGAGTTGAACTCGTGTGGAGAGGGTTCGAAGAGAAATTAATACGAAATATCACATTTGAAATTGTTATAGTAAGACACAAGTTAACTAATAATAGCGCTATCTAGTGGTGTTTTAGTGAACTATTTTCCGTAAGTGTTCGTATTTTATTGAGTTTCACACTTTACTCATATTTTCAATTTCCTAATTTGTCCCCCAAAAATGATCCTAATTAAAAAAAAAAATTATTTACTTTAGTCATCTGTGTTTGGGTCGTAGCATTACACCATCCTACCAAATTTCACCTGATTTGGTCCAGTAGACTTCTGAGAAAATTTGCTGTGACAGACGGACAGACAGAGACAGCAGGAGGTTAAGGGTTCCGTATTTTCATTATTGTAAAGAAGCATTCACTTACCCCCAATAAATTTTAAATGATTGAACTGATTTTCTTCTAACAGCTAAGAACCACCACAAGGAAATTTGCTTTCACATAAAAAACTGCATCAACAAACACACACGGGCATACACACAAACAAGCAGACACCCCTTCTCCTCTTTGTCATCATCGTCATCGTCAGGTCTTTTTGTCTCCACTGCAAGAACACGACCCTCTCTGTACTACCAGAGCCATACTTGGCCAGAGCAGCCAGAGGACTTGGCCTACACTCTCCCCGCTTGCCAGACGGGTTGAAGAGGTCTCATTGATATATATAAGCTTTGTTTAGTTTGATTAAAGATTCAAAGATTCAAATGTTTATTCAGTAATTAGACCTTTACAGGCACTTTTACACGTCAATAAGTATAATTCATGTTACGTGTAAAGTATATTAAAATTTAATTTATTTAAAAAAAAAAATTTAAGCTACCAATACCAGCGCTTCGTAACGACCACTGCTGAGAAGAAACGCCGAAAGAAACTCGTTTTCACAGTATTGGTCGCCTACTCGCCAGAAGGGCTTTGTTATATTATTATTATTGTCTTTTAATTAATAAATACTTATAATACAATGTTGATACATTATAACATGCTTTGTTGAGACATTATAACTTGTATTCCCTAAATCGCCTTCTACGAAATCCACGGGAGGACTTGGAGTGGCCCTATTCTACTCTGCCGGAAACCACACGGCCACACTCTCCTCCTTTGTGTCGGGGGTTAAAATCAGCATTTGTCAGTTGCTTCGCACTGCCTTGCGTTGCATAGAAGCAGTGCCGGTTTTAGAACTACCAGCGCCCCGGGCCAAATTTCTAAGGCGCCCCCTACCTAACTGCAATTCAAACCCATCTGAAAAAGGCAATGGTCGATATAACAAAATGGTAACCATTTAAAACAAATACGATTTTTTTGCAAAAATGAAGGAAATTACGAGTAAGTAGGTCTCGATCAATGTGCGAGAGGATACAGGGATGGCCATGGCGCCCCTTAATTATCCGGCGCCCTGGGCGGTCGCCCAACCGCGCCCTACTCTAAAACCGCTACTGCATAGAAGTCATCATTGATAACCTAGAAAGCCTTCTAATAGACATCTTGGAATGCTAAGCATTGTCTGTGGATTTTCACAAACCTTGGAGCTGTCTATTCCCTTTTTTACCTGACTGTGTAAGAAGGAGGGTTGTGTTTTTCAAGAGTATGTATGTATGTATAATGGTTTGGCACGCTCTGCAGCCTGAATGGCTCAATGGATTTTAGCTTGAGAGGTGTCGTTGGATTTGTATTTACTGTGAGAGTGACACTGAGTCGGGTTTTTGGTTTTTGTAATTATTACAATGCGACACAAATAAGTTGAACAAAAATGGCGGACTTCAAAGCATTTTTGTAGAAATTCCCGACACGTAAATAGAACCAAAATGGCGGTCGATGGTGCATTATTTGTACCTGCGCCGATAACCGCCATTTTGGTTTAACCTACGTGCCGGGAATTTGTACAAAAATGCTTTGAAGTCCGCCATTTTTGTTCAACTTATTTGTGTTGCGTTGTCCTTGTTTCGTGTATGTCAGTAACTTACAATAATAAATAATCAGACTCAAGCTTATGCTTGAGAAGTACCATGTAAAGCAAATTAAATAATGTAGAGAGCCGGAACCAATGGCTGGTGTAGCTTGGGATTTATTATATTTATTTATTAGCCTTTTGTTGCCAACCATAGTCGGGCTATCTTGGGACACAAAGGCCTCCTCCTGTTCCTTTCAAGCATCTCTGAATTTTGCTGTTCTCTGCCATAATGGGCCCCCATTCTTTTACATATCATCAGACCAACGCTTCTTTTGTCTTCCCTTTTTTCGTATGAAATCTAGGTGTCCATTCTGTTAAATCCTTGGTCCATTTATTTTTATTCTCCCTGAGCATGTGGGGTTTCCATCTCGATTTAAGTTTACCTGTTTTTATTGTTAATTATTTGTTGAGGAGCTCGGTGGCCAGTGTACTTTCGCAAGTAAAACGACACCGCGCGTGGTCCGCACTTGGATGGGTGACCGCAAGGGGCATAAAAATTTCTCGAGCTACTCCGTGCTTCAGATGGCACCTATAAGCCGTTGGTCACGGCTGACATCATTGTATGGCAGTCGTCAAGCTATGTCAAGATGCCTTTAAGCAGCCTGAAAAATCTGACACCAGTGTTAACCACTTACACACACGAAAACCAAATAATATTGTTTGTTGCATCTTCAATCTTTGTTATGCGTCTTATGTCCTCGGCCCTTTTCTTGATTTTTTTTTTTTTTGTGAGGCCTACCATACTCCTTTCCATGGCTCTTTAATAAATAAAAATAAATGGTCTTTACAGCTCCGTGGACAATGCCTGAGGTAGCTATGGATATGGGCTATGTTAGCACTTACAATGGATTCGGTCTAGTCTCCAAGGCATAACAATGTTATTAAAAAAGTTTTTCTTTTCAGACGTAAAACAATGTGTGGAACACTAGACTACCTGCCCCCAGAGATGATAAAACGTGAAGTGTATAACGTGAAAGTAGACCAGTGGTGCATTGGAGTGCTGCTCTACGAGTTCCTGGTGGGGAGACCTCCGTTTGAGAGCGAGGGACAAGACAAGACATATACGAGAATCTTGTCATTGGACATTGTCTATCCGGACTGTGTGCCTGAAGGTGCCAAAGATCTCATTTCTAAGGTAAGTATTTCAAATTAATGTTTTTTTATGTGTGTAGTTTTCCCAAAAACTAATTATACAATCTGGCTGAGTATTTTATTCTGCAACAAAAAGAACCGTAACATACAAACAAACCTTGTAAATAGTATTTTCTTAAGTGTACTTAGCAGAGTTGGGCGTAGTTAACTACTATTGTGTAGTTTGATTACAAATTACAATTACATGTAGTTAACTACAAGTAGTTGAAATTACATTAAATTTAACTACAACAATTGAAACTACTGTAGTTGTAATTTGTAATTGTTATTAAGTACTTATTACTACAAATTACAATAAGAATTTATTGCCGCGGGCGTGTGTAAAGGTATTGTATTTCGAAATTGTAAGTGTAAAAAGTTGTAAGCAAGAAACGAAAATTTATAAGTAAGTAAATCTTTATAAAATAAAGTAGTTTGTAATTGTGATTACAACTACGTTTTGTAGTTTATAGTTCAACTACTTTATGTAATTATGTAGTTGCGATTACTAACTACAACATGTAATTGTAGTTAGTAATTAGTAGTTTAATTACATTTTGCCCAACTCTGGTACTTAGATAAGTGTGGGATACAAATCGGTAACAGAAATAATGCAATAAATACTGGTTACCATGAATCTTCATGCAACAAATATTAGCTTATTGTTCTGTATAATTCTATTTCTTAACATGAAGTTTTGTCGTAGACAGTTGGAGCGTTTACTTACGTACTGCAGTGGAAGTGGCACCATATGTAAGCGCTATTAGACAGTGCTGCCCATTTATAGACTTTACGCGTGGAAGCAGTGAAAGGATTCATTTATCCAAAAATGGGACACAATCAGGCTACTTTAAAAAAATCATTATTGTCCCACAATAAACAGTTGTGAACATTATAATATATGTGAACTTCACTGCGTAAACACTTTAGCGCTTCACAATAACACTATTTATTCATTAGGCATGAAATTCATCTTTTTTGTTGCTAATATTTTTAGCATTTATCTATGTTTTAAAAACAATAACTTTGTATAAATGTATTTAAAAAAAAAAATATGCCTGACATTTTCTTAGCTTGAAAAAGAACTTGCAATTAGTATGCCTAGAATAAACTTCATGGTAAAATTGAGGTAGACATTTTTGATGTTTATTGTTTCAGCTTTTAAGGCAAGACAGCACGGAGCGATTGCCGTTGTCCGAAGTGATGAAGCATTACTGGGTCAAGCAGTTCCATAATAATGGATTGGTGAAACAAGATTCTTAGTTTTCTGCCATTAATATGCAACGCAAACATGCCAATAATATGTACTATTTTTTTTGTAAACTTATTTTATGATTAGTAATTTATTATTATATTTGTTTAATAATAATGGTTGGATTATGACTAATAATAAGTATAGAACTAAAATTTACAAATAAGGTGTCAGCCCAAAATAAAAATAAAAAATCTATCGTTCAGTGTTGATATAAGGATTCTAACGAAACCCAAACCCATCTAAATCTGTTTAGGCGTTTAGCAGATGGCAAAATTATTATTATATTATATCTCATATATACTCGATAAGACATTACCCATTACCCATTGTACATTTAAATGTGTGTATTTTCTGTGTGTATTATTTTGATTATTGATATTTTTTGGTGAACAATAAAGTATTAGATAACATTTTCGCATCCAATCTCTCTCATCTCAACGTTTTCCCAGTTGCGTCTTCAGCTGCAATGCTGAGAAGCCCGGGGTCCGCTTTCCGACTTTTTCTTCTCCACTTTGCACGGTCTTGAGCATCCTTGGTTGTAAGACGATTAGCACGCATATCATCCTTGACGATTCAAGCCAGCACTTCTTGGGTCTACCCCGCCTGCCGGGCCCCGGCGGAGGCGGCATGGCTATACATTTGTTTCCTACGTAACTTGGCGGCTTTTGTAGGACGTGACCGTACCAGCGTAGGCGACTTTCTTGCAGTTTGTCTGCTATGTCACGGACAAGAAGGCTGCTGCGTATGCGGGTGTTTCTCACACGATCTCTCCCTTACACTTCGCATATCCAACGCAGCATTTGCATCTCCGTGACACGCAATTCCTGCTTGTGCCGCTCAAGCAAAGACCACGCTTCACTCCCATATAAAAGCACAGGTCTGATGATAGATTTGTAGACCTGTCCTTTCAACCTAACCGGCATTTCGGGGTCACAAATGACACCAGTCACCTCCCGCCACTTTGCTCATGCGGCAGATATACGGGCCTTTACGTCGGCATTGATGTCTCCGGAGGCGAGAAGGACAGATCCCAAGTATTTTAACACGTTGACTGCTACGGCCCACAAATACACCACTGGCCCACTGGTCCGTACGCTTGACCAAGTCTTCGCCTATGCGTACGGGTCATCTGTAGCATTGCAAGCCATGTATTCAGTCTTCGCCACATTTCGCTTCAGACCACCGTTTTCAAGCGACTCCCTCCACACATTTGCGCATCGCACCAGTCTCCCTCTATCCGCATCCGCCAGTGCGATATCCTCAGCATACATAAGCAGCCACGGAGGTTGCTCGTGTGTGTCTCTGATGTTGTCAGACACTTCGTCTTATATTACATTGTACAGGTATGGACTGAGAACCGAGCCTTGGTGACGGGGAAGGGTTTGGAGTCACCAACAGCAGTCCTAACTATGGACTCGGAATCGCGGGACATATCGCGGATTATGTCAATATAGATCTCTGGCATCCCTTTGGACCTCAGAGCCCACCAGATCATCTCTCGGGGAACACAGTCAAAGGCCTTCTCCATATCCGTGCTGAAGCCTTGCTTAAGAATAATGTTAGGCCTTGTGATTGTAAATTTAAATTTAAGCATGTTGGCCCTAGTGATATAGTAGAAGCATTTAAACAGTTAAATTTAAAAAAATCGGAAGATCATTGGGGCATGTCGGTTGATGTAGTAAGCCATATTATAAATGTCATAGCTGGTGATTTAGCTTTTATATTTAACGAATGTATTGATGAAGGCATATTTCCTAACCTAATGAAATGTAGTAAACTAATCCCCTTATTCAAAAAAGGAGAAAAAACAGACCCTGGCAACTACCAACCTATATCTATCTTGCCAGTTTTGAGTAAGGTGTTCGAAAAGATAATCCTCAATCAAATGCTACTTCACTTCAAGACCTACAACCTTTTCCATAGCCAACAGTTCGGCTTTACTGGCGGAAAATCAACCACCGATGCGGGAGTGGCACTCATCACTCATATTTACGACGAATGGGAGAGCAAAAATGATGGGATTGGATCCTTTTGCGATCTCTCTAAAGCATTTGATTGCGTAGATCATCCGACACTTTTGCTTAAATTTAGTCAATATGGTTTTGATAAAAATTCAATTAAATTAATATAATCTTATTTAACAGATAGGCTTCAGACTGTTGATTTAAACGGCATAAAATCGCACGGATCTAATGTTAAAATCGGCTTACCACAAGGTTCTATTCTAGGACCTTTCCTTTTCTTAGTTTATGTAAATGACTTGCCTTACATGGTTGAGAAACAGGCAGGCATAGTGCTGTTTGCTGATGACACCTCGCTAATATTCAAAATTGATCGTCATAGCACAGATGCTAGCGCGGTGAACAGCACCTTGTCTTCCATTTCTGATTGGTTTACTGCCAATAACCTCATGTTTAATGCGAAAAAGACCCAATGCATTTGATTTTCTCTTCCCAATGTGAGGCAAGCTTGCGTCGACATACTGATAGATGGCGAAAAACTCGATCTTGTTGAAAGTACTACCTTCTTAGGAATTACGATCGACTCGAAACTTCAGTGGGGCGCTCATATATCAAAACTTTCAAATAAGCTTAGCTCTGCGGCTTATGCTGTTAGGAGAATTAGACAATTGACAGATGTAGCAACTGCTAGACTAGTGTACTTTATTTACTTTCATAGTTTAATGTCATACGGCATACTGCTATGGGGGAGTGCAGCCGATATTCAGACTATTTTCATTTTACAAAAAAGGGCAATTCGAGCTATCTACGGCTTAGGATCTAGAGACTCACTCAGAGAACTATTCAAGGAAATAGGTATACTAACCTTACCCTCACAGTATATATTTGAAAACATACTGTATGTAAGGAAAAATATTTCCTCATACAATAAAGTAAGCGATTTTACCGTCAGAAACTTACGCAATAAGAGTGACTTAGTTGCCCCGTATTATAGGCTCAAAACAGTTAGTAAAACGTTTATGGGGAACGGTATACTTTTTTTATAATAAACTGCCACAATCGGTCCTTGATATGCCTGACAAAAAGTTTAAAGCTTATGTAAAGAAGGTACTCTGTGAGAAGGCTTATTATAGGACCGATGACTATCTTAAAGACAACAAAGTCTGGCTTGAGCTTGGCGCGGGTCCCTCTTAAAGGTTTGTATACTTAGAAATGGTCATAATCTGGTACATTAAGTACATACTGAATTTACAACTTGATTTGACATTATTTCAAAATTTCGACATTAAAAAATATAATTTAAATTATGACAACAAACAATGTATACTCTGTCTACATATCAACTATAAATATTAATTTCATTGTGAGTTGACGTTCTTGGAGAAAATGCTGCAGTGCAGTTTGTTACCGCTTCTTCTGCACTAGCGCTTTGGAGGCGGCAGTAAACTTAGCTCTAAGTAACTTTTTGACGTCAACAATTATTGTGCAATAAAACAAAGTGACGATTATTAAGAGATATTATAAATATCCTATGATAATAAAGATATATTTGAATTTGAATCCAAAAACAGGAAATGAAGAGGCGTATTCTTTGCCCTGTATTTCTCCATGATGACTCTTAGGGCAAAGATAGGGTCCGTAGTGCCTAGGCCGGGGCGAAATCCATACTGACATTCCGAGACTGTTCTCTCCTGTCGGATCCGAGAGTCTATTATCCTCTCAAAGAGCTTCATGGTGTGGGACATAACCTTTATACCGCGACCTTTTAACATTCTCGCATCCAATGACCTAGGTCATTTCTCGCATTAAATAATTATAAAACCTGAAAACATTACACTCCATATTTGCGGCACTCTGCAGCACAGTCAAGTCAGGTCTGATAAGCTGCCGTTAATGGATACATTTGACGGAACAAAAGAACATGTCAACTGATGGTTCAATGACAACGGTCGATTGGAGTTTGGAGCTGACGTCACTGTGCTGCCTCGTGTCACATATTTTTGAAAACCCACAACAATAAATTAAATTTCTCTGATCAGGCACTACTATTATAGACTAGTGGTTCTGTGAGAATAATAAACCTCGCGAGCCCTTACTACCACGAAATAACCGATATTTTACCGTTTCCCTGGTTTAGATAGCCATTAAGAGTTTTGAAACCAACCTCCCAGTGAAAACACTGAATAAACTAAGAATCCTGAAATAAAATACAAAGCCAAAAATATTTTACATATTTTGATATATGTTCCTTGACTCTCAGAGAGCTGCGCAAAGTAGGGGATAACCTAATCCTGTTCGTCAACGTGAAACTGATACTAAAGGAAGGCTAAGAATAACTCTATATAGGTTTCTGGTTAAAAGATAGACTATTACAATATTGAAAACTAATAGTGAAAAATGCAAAGTTCGTCGTGATTCAATATTAAGCAAATCGTAGCTATTTAAGTATGGAGTTATGTGGGCTCTACGTGGGACAGGAAAGCAGTATCTAGCACATGAGTTTTGGACACGTTGGATCAATGTTTTGGTGCGTGCTAATAAACAATTGCCTATCACCGCATCAGCATATTTTAATTTGAATAGAATTAGAGATTCACACAGGTAAATTCGTGACTCTGTACTTAAATATTCCCTTAATTGGTATAAAACTGTTAATCAATAGTAACAGTTTTTTACAGTTTCAAGGACATGTTTTTCAAATTGTAGGTGACTATCTATCACAACTCCCAAGTTTCTAGCCTCGGTAACTTGATCAATAGTAACATCTTTTAACTTTATATCTGATGAATGACTGTTTATATTCAATATTTGCGCTTTGGTACCTACAACAAGAAACTTAGTTTTGGTTGGATTTAATACTAAACCATTGGCGTCGGACCATTCAGAAACACGTTCCAGGTCTTTGTTTATTTTATGAACTATAAAATTTGTATAACAGGGTTTAAAAGTTTGGTTAATCTGTAGATCGTCCGCATATAAATGATAATCGTTATTATTTATGTTTTTGGTAGATCAGCGGTATAAAGGATAAAGAGTATAGGCCCCAATATCGAACCCCGTGGAACGCCTAATAGAGGCGTTCCACGGGGGGTATCAATGGGTAAATTTTCTGAGTACCGTTTGGTTCCATCACTGCGGGTTACTTCTACTTGTTGACACCGACCAGTAAGATAATCTGAGATCCACTTTAAAGTATCACCATCAAAACCGTAATACGTAAGTTTGGCCATCAGAAATGTTGAATTTATTGTATCAAAAGCACGTGTGTGATCTAACAACACCAATATAGAGCCCTCACCTACGTCTCTTCATGAGCAAAATATCATCTATCACATTTAGAAGGGCCGTAGTCGTGCTTCTGCCAGCTCGAAATCCACATTGTTTGGCAGGCAAAATATAATTTACATTTAAATAATCGACTAATTGCATGCATACAGGGTTTTCTAGAATTTTGGACAAAAATGGTAGAATACTAACAGGGCGCAGGTCTTTATATAGTTTAGGATTGCAAATTTTTGGAAGTGGCTGTACAATGGCATTTTTCCATAAGTCCAGTTTTGATAGACATATTTACAATAGCTGTAATAATGGAAAGCGTCCGAGGGAGCGTGAGAATAATCATGTTTAAAGTTATGCCATCTACACCTTGGGCATTGGTTGTTATTTTCTTAAGACGATTACGATTACGATAATTGGAATACGCTTGGTCTCTTAATCGCATCATTTCCTTTACAACTGGAGTTATCCATGGATAGCTCTGTTCCTAAACGAAAGATGTTTTAATAGGAGCATGACGATCAAACAGGGAATGTATTTGCTCATTGAACTTTGCTACAGTATCATTTACATTATCGCATATAACTTCTTCCTACACTATTGTATTCAGGTCTTCATTAAAGTTAACAAGGTTAATGTCTTTAAGTGGCCTGTACGTTATCCAACGCGGTTTGGGTCTAGGCATTTTGATGTTTAATTTAAATGAAATAAAGGCATGATGACTAAGATCGGGTATATAATCGACAAATACAATATCAACTTTTGTAGAACTACAAACGACGTCTATCAGAGTTGCTGAATAGTCAGTAAAGTGAGTTGCGTCTTTTATGTATTGATTAGAAATCCTAGTCCAGTACTGATGTACTGGACTAGGATTTCTAAGTTAAATATGTATATAGATAGATAGATTCACTCTCTGAGACGTATTGGAGTAGCATAGACGCATGGTTACAGTTAAACAATGCTAATTCAGTTCGTCTTAGCCGCCGTAGACGTACTGAAGTAGCATTTCTATATAGGTACGCTGCCAGGACGCGGGCAGCGCGGCGGCTCAAACGCAGCAAAGAATATACAAAAGTTATTAAAAATTAACTTATATGATGTCTGCCTTTTGTTTGATACAATTATAATCAAAAGTTACGAGGGCTTACTTATTGTATTTCTTGAATACTAGCCTTTAATAGTATATATCGGAAGTGATTTGGAGGCAACTTCGCAATCTATAAGTAAATAAAAGATAAATAAGATGAATTGAAATTTTATGTATAATCTTTGGTTTATGACTACATTGCGACCTTTTCTTAGTACGTTTTCATTGTATATTAATTATAGACTGTAACCGTAGTTCATGTAGTCTTGTCCAACCCAACCTGTGGACCCTACCCTCATTCCGTAGTATATGCAGTAGTTAATTTACCGGTAGTTAATTTCACCTGGAAAGTCGGTTGGTTGGTCGTTGCGGTTTGGAACCTGTCATATACCTATAGATATAATAAAATTACATCTTTACATTTCAATACAAAATATTATACTAACCATGCAATAAATCGCACTCCTTTTGATGTAAATAAACAAATGTACGACGTATTTCCGGTGCAACCCTTCACACTATGGATGCAATAAACATAGGTAATATACCTTTTTTTTACCTTTATTGAAGTCGCTGAAGAAACAGTAAGTATCGGGCTCTATAGCCCCACAAGATTGGTTTGCCCAGTTCCACTGCCGCATCTTCAAATTATTCTCATAGATGTCTCTGAAAAGGGCTTCTTTGCCAAGTAAGGAAGTTACTCCTGCTTCTCCTTTTGTCACATCTAAAAATATATATTTATTTTATCTCTGCTCTCTCAATGAGACTCGATTTCGCAGTGCCGATAATGCCGTTACACCGAACCCGACTTAAAGTTAATGCTTTGCAGCGAAATATACTTGAAGCTAAGATTCTCACTGGGAGTGGTGCCAGTGAATCTGTATATATTCCGCGTATACCATTCGTCCCTAACAATTGTCCTTTTAAATTTAAGTATATACAGTTCCCTGTGACCACTTGCTTTGCTATGACAATAAATAAATCACAGGGTAAGACGCTTAAGACTTAAGGTGTGAGTTTTCGCATGGCCGACTTATGTGGCTTTCTGCATAATAACGCTTCAGTTCTTACTTATTTTCATATTGGCTTCCGAAGGAAAGACTCCCAACAGAATTTATAAAGAAAATTTTCTAACTATGTTCACAATATGAAAAAAATATAAAAATATAAGTATTGATTTTTAACATATAACACTGCTACAAGTGAAATGAAAAAAGCGATGCCGTATTGACTATCGGTATATCGAAGTGTTGAAGTGCTTATACAGTAACGCCACTATGTCAGTCCGAGTACAGGAACAGTGCACGAGGGCTATTCCACTGCAAAGAGGCGTAAGACAGGGTGACATATCTCCGAAACTGTTCACCGTTGTACTGGAAGATGCCTTCAAACTTCCGGAATGGGAATCATTAGGCATCAACATCAATGGCGAATATATCACTTACCTTCGATTTGCCGAAGATATCGTTGTCATGGCAGAATCGATGGAAGACTTAAGTACTATGCTCGGAGACCTAAATCGAGTTTCCCAACAGATGGACAAAAAGTAATGTCAAATGTCCAGTCCGTGTCGCGCCCCTACCTGTTTGTGTTGGGAGCTTCACCCTCGAAGTTGTAGACCAGTATATCTACCTGGGTCAATTGATCCAGGCAGGAAGTTCTGGCTTCGAGGAAGAGGTCTTTCGACGAATCCGACTCGGCTGGGCAGCGTTCGGGAAGCTACACAGTGTCTTCTCGTCCAAAATACCTCAGTGCCTCAAGACGAAAGTACTTAATCAATGTGTGTTATGTTACCAGTGAAGACTGTCTCATAAGAAGGCTCAAGGTCGCTCAGCGCGCTATGGAGAGGGGGGCTATGCTCGGCATTTCTCTAAGTGGAATCAGAAATGAGGAAATTCGTAGGAGAACAAAAGTCACTGACATAAGCCACCGGATAAGATCGTTGAAGTGGCAGTGGGCGGGACAAATAGCGCGACGAACCGATGGCTGATGGGGCAAAAAGCTTCTCGAATGTCGACCACGTACTGTCAAGCGAAGCGTAGGACACCCACCCACAAGGTGGTCTGACGACCTGACTAAGGTCGCTGGAAAGCGCTGGATGCAGGTCGCTCTAGGTCGGTCATCTTGGAAATCCTTGGGAGAGGCCTAAGTGCTGCAGTGTACGTTATGCGGCTGAAATGATGATGATGACGTCTACAAGTACTTCTTTGTGTATCTACTTCAGTTGTGTTTATAAAGTCCACGGTAACGAAGTCGCGGGCATCAGCTAGACGAAATCGACTGGTAGTTTTAAAAATAAAACAAATAATAAATATTTGTAAGTGCAAATTTTATTTTTATTTGGGACAAACATAAACGTACCTACTATATTCAATTCAAATGTCAAAAATTTGAGTCAATAATCAAAATTGGGATTATCTGGGTTTGTCTTTGTATAAATATCCAGTAAGTCCTATCTATGTCATAAGTTCATACATAAATTCATTTCTGATTTTGTTTAATTGAAAAGAATAATATCTCTATAAGTATACCTAAAATAACTAAAAATACCTTTTCAAATTATGTATAATTAGAACCATGCAGTAACACTCTATCACTCAGTCAATTTTATAAAATAAACATTTAAAAGAATCTAACCCTAAAGTGACTTATTTAACTGAACTAACAACAATCAATTCTATATAATATATCACTGCTACATACCCTGGTACCGGCCAGTTTCTATTTTACAAAGAAGAATAACGTTGTCGGCTTATGATTTAAAAAAAACAATTAAAAATTCCATTAACAGTGTTCATTCCAAATGCAGTATTGAGTACATAGAATTATAATAACTCTGGTTCAGTAGCTGCCTTTAGTATTATGTGTGCGATGTAGTGAGGAGGCACTCCGTAATGCTCCAATGGTGCCTTGTACTCGAAGGCAGGCGTCGACGCGATGGTTCGGACAGTGCGACTGAGAGAGAAGCAGGTCTGCGACAGACTCTCTGCTTTCTGCTCTACTGCTTTATACCTATATAAAAAAATGACATTTAAAAGACACTAACTTTGCCCTTATAAAAAAAAATAGGTACCTGTGTTTTGAATTACTTTGTGCGATTCCTCCACCAGTTAGTTTATGAAAACTATTGCCGGCCGGCGCCGGCGCCAACCCACTAGGTACTGATAATCCCAACATACCTGCCACCAACCTTGTACCTGCTGGCATCCGCTTTCTTTCTCTGGTATCGGTATAGTACCAATACTGACGAAAAAATAGTACCGGTATAGAAAGTACAGGTACTATGTCTGGAGAGATGGGCAAAATTTATTCGAATGACGAATAACGATTAAATCTTACGAATGATTATTTTTATTCGTAACGTTCGTGACGGATAACTATAATCATTCGTAAAATTTATTAGCGCATGAATTATTCCACGAATAAATCATTTACGAATAAAATACTCCACGAATATAAGTATCTAGGTAGTACGGAAGGTACTTAGATTAAGTGGTGCACTGCAGTGACCATCACAATGTCAATGACAATGTCGTCGAGGTCGTCGAGGTCGAGGTGGTCCGGATCGTCGAGTTCATCTGGTGCGTCAAGGCCATCGAGGTGATCCAGGTCGTCGAAATCGATGTCAAGGTCGTCAGAGGTCTTCAATGTTTCAACCTGAACTACCTCAACGACATTGTTTTATTGGTAGCTAACCAGATTTTTTAAATTACGGGTAGTTAACGGGTTTTTTACAACTATAGACTATAGGTACGTTTTGCCTATCGCTGTATAAAATATTATTCGTGGTTTTATTTCAGAAGACCCCTTCTTCGACGAATGAATTATTTGCGAATAATCTAATCACGAATGATTTTTTATTCGAATAATTATTTGAATGAACAATTATTCGAATAATGCCCAACTCTCGGTACCGAACCAAGGTCGATAGTATAAATACGATAGCCGGTTCCTATAAATACCGGTATTTCAAGCCTTGAAACTTACAATGGACTGAGCTGGAGGCGCTCTAAAAGATGAGACTTCTTAAGCAATACGAGCGTGTTTTTGATGGCAGCAGCTGCTATCACTGATGCGAACTCGGCGCAGGACCGCTTGTCCACCACCAAGTAGCACATTGTCAGGAAGGTGGCCCCGACTTCGATCTCGGCAGGGTGCTCCTGGTCGCACCACCAGGAGAGGTAGGTGATATATTCTTGAGGCACTATGGGCTGGCGAGGGAATTTCTGAAAATAAATATTGACTAATGAGCGAAGCTATGATGTTACAAAAATGAACCAGTTTCATTCTTACCACAATCTCAAAGAATAAGTAGTTCGCCTCAAAACTTAGCACCTCTTCGTTTAGATACCTAGACATCCAGTGCAAGCTAATTTAATATAGCTGAACTATAGCTGCGCTAACTATAATAACTATGCGCGCGGCGACCACTCCGGAGTGGTAATAATGTGGGTATATTTTCGATACCTAAACGGGGAATGACACAGGCCTGACCTGGTGTATAGAAATACTAAATTTCTAAAAAATCAAAAATATATCATTCACTCGTGTAAAACGTAAGCAATTAATGACTAAACGAACTTACCTGAGTGAAGTTCTATCATAATTATGCGAAGACCCTGATTCAAGAAGGGTATTTATTCTATTTTAAATAAATAAATTATTTCCACAACACTAGTAGTTACACAGCCATAACCACAAACTCTAAGAGTATAGCATAACTTTGTTTTTTTATCTCGATGACAACACTATCCCCTTGCCACATCTAAAACTTCAATTCATTTGGATTACAGCACCGTCCATACTCAGTAAAATCATGATAATATAATTGACTTTTTAATTTGCTGTAAAGGGTACCGCTGATGCAAGCAGCTGAAGGCGGGTGTGCAGTATCCTTCACTTCTCAGGGAGCTTCGCATAATTATGATAGAACTTCACTCAGGTAAGTTCCTTTAATCATTAATTATGCGAAGCCCCCTGCTCAAGAAGGGTATTTATTCTATTATAAATAAATAAATCCTCACTAACTGTCGATCTTGAGAGTTTGTGTATATGAAGTAAAGTCAATGATATGGTTTTTATTGTTGTATTTGATATTACAATTAAGGAATTCATTCGAATAAATGAAATTGCTGTTAAGTCAGTAATGATTTAGATCTATATATATATCGTAGCCATATCGTAAATTTAATCTCTTCATTAAATGATCGAGAATTTCATGAAATGTTGCACTGGCTACTAGCCACATCGTGATGTGGATTGGGCGGATCAATGATAAGAAATTGTTTCTCGATATGATCAAATAATTTTGACCATTTCATGAATTTACCGTGTCACTTCATGAAACGGTTGATTATATCGTAAAATTTTTATATTTTTAGTTTACACTATACATTCATATTGTGCGGCTTGAGGTGGCCCAAGGGCCACCGCGCCGCAATCTTAACCTACCTATAGCGCTTTGTCCCAAGTTTTTGTTTGCTATTTTCATGCGACCATTTCATGAAATGTTCGATCATTTCATGAATGCTCACTTCATGAAATCTACGATATGGCCACGATATATATAAAAGCAAAAATCACTAAGGTTCTTAATTTTTTGACAGATAGTGTCTATAAGTTAATAAAACATCCTTCCAGTACGTGGCCTAGTATAGTTTAAAGGGCTACATGAATTTTACGGGGTCCAGTGCTGCCCCCATTTCAAACAATTCCGAAAAACGGCCACTTTTGGCATATGTGCGTAGAAAAGCTTCACGTCCTCACTTTAAACTGTAAACAGTAGTTCATAAAATAGTTTGAAGGGTTATCTAGGGTCTGATCAAGGCAACATTTTAAATGATGTCTCCGTTTCCTTTTAAGTGATTTATTTCAAATGGGGGCAGCACTTGACCCCGGAAAATTCAGGTAGCCCCTTAACATAGTTTAACTATGTTAACATTTTAACTTTTACGCATTCAGGATGAAAATTATTTAAGAAGTTATCTATAAAGTGCCCTTCATACTTACATTGGTCATTAGAAATTGTTGATTAGTTTCATAGAACAAATAGTAAGTATACTATTAAATCTAATAATTATATCTAATTTTGATATACCTATGTATAATCAAATCATTTTATTTTAAGGCAATGTAGGAAATATTAGAGACCCATACAATGTCAGGAATATTATTCGTGGGCACTTATAGAATGAGAGAAGAATCCATTCCCATCAAGATTACATAACTTTATTTTATCTACATCCATCTCATAAATTCTCTATAAAAGTTTCTGAAACAGTTAGCTTATTGCCAACATTAAACACCCAGCATCATAATAACCATTATATCACCCAAACGAGTGTTATAATGCTGTACTAAATTTAATTATGCAACGCCAACTCGATCACTTCCTTACTCATCAAACAGCCACATTCTTATGAATATCAAAAAAAGGAACATTGTCATGTACGCGCCTTTCACTACCAGGCTCCGTAATTTAATAAAGGAACTTATTGGTTATACGAATTCACGTCGTATCACGCCGTTTTTGTTCGATATTTACTAATATCGAACAATAATAATTTGCATTCCAATAATTGTACGATCCAAAATTTTAATAATTATTACAATAAATAATTTCATTATTACCTAACATACATAGTTAGTTGTTATTAGATACTCAGCAATAAACTTACCAGGAATTTACATAGAGTTCTTACAACACTGTACAACACAAAGTACAAAACAAAACACTGTACAAAAAAAAAACAAGTACAAACTTGTGTGGTTTATACATGTTATTTTAATTAAATTTCTTTTTGCATGTAATTCTTCAGATGTTTAATAATTAAAAACCACCCTATGGATTTAGAATCTTTTATAGAGGATTCATATCATGGGTGTAGATAAAGTTTTGTATGCAGCTGTAATAATTAGGTATAAAACACTCATGTGATACTATTATCAGTTCAACCCACATTCGTGTTTTAATACCCCTTACTACAGTTGCATAAATAACTATTATAAAAACTATGGGCGAATGCCACAGCATTATAATTTATCTATGGGGAGTATAAGATATTGTAAAGCTAAATGTGATGTGTAGTAAAGAAAAATATTTTAATCTTTTTATTTTTAAGTTAGTAAGTACCCTATTATAGTTGATGTACGTACTTACTATGTAATATTTTTGAAAGTAAAACCAGGTTTATCTTGTAATCAAGGAGATATGTCATAAGATATTATTTAGAGAGTATATCACTTCTCAGGGAAAATATCTTATTGGCCTATTTAAGCAGGCGTATCTTGCAAGACTGTGCTTGTATGATTTATTTTAAACCTCGTAATAAAATTGTAATAGGGTTAACAGTTAATGTAATTTCTTTATTTATATTTAAATTTGATCTATTTTTGTTTACATTATAGTTATGTGTATTGTTAAATATCTATTATTACAAAATATTGCTAGAATAATGCCTTTGCATTTATGATCGTCGAGGTAAAAGTGATTTGATGTTTTGAAACATCAAGATATGCAGATTAACTAGTAAAGAAGTACCAACATAGCATAAGAAACGTTTTTATCAGATGTATTGCTAGTTTACCAATTTTTCGAGCACAGCTTTCTCGGCGGCCAGGAGTCCTTTCGTCGTGAACGCGAAATTGGAATACTTGACGAGTTTGTGCGCGTGCAAGTGAGGCCCGTGCAACTTGCGGGCTACCCAGTAGCACGCGGCTGCTATTATCTGTAGCTTGTCCACTTGGACTCGCCCGGTGGACAGCACCAAGTCCAAGTACCAGCAAGCCGCTTGGATAGTCGCTGGGTTACCATCTGCACCCTAGAATTTTTTTATTAAATTTAGAAGCTTCCGCGGCGTTTTGAAAGATAAAATATAGCATTGGATGTAGGTACCTATCTATAGTTGATTATTTAAAATAGAATCAGTTGTTTTTTAGTACATTAATTACAAACAAATACAAATACACTCGCAAACTATCAAATATTTTCTTTAAATATTAAAAATATTTACATACTTAGACAAACTACCTGGATTTACTTTGAGTCTTAAAATTGTCAAGGATAGTCATTGCTTATTTGAATTAATGGAAAGTTAATATGCAATTCGCAGATGGTAAAGCACTGTAGCGGCTGTCTGTCTCACACAGGGATATAGAAGCTATATACTGCTTGTAGACTTACGTTGACCTTCATCAGCCAGTTGACGACGCATGCTCGCATGGTGCTGCACATCTTGGAAACAGCCGCTCTCTGTTCCATGCCCAAGAGGTACGGGAAAATCTTCGATGTATACTCTGGATGTAAGCTCTTCATGTACGACTTCTTCCCTAGTTTACAAATAATCCCCTTATATATAATATATAATAACCCGTCTTATTGTTTTTCAACTTGATCGAAATATTTGTTAAGTTTCCTTAGCTATATAATACATGAATTTTACGTGGGTCCATATTTTTGGAAAATTTAAAAGACGGACAAATTACAATTATTCTTTTCTAACCCTGTCGTCACCACTATTCATACTTACAAAAATCTGAGGGATACACCAATATATTTTGCACTGACTCATTGAAGCCTAACCGTCTCCGAACATGCTCATCATCTTTCTCCTGTTCTTCGGTGACAGGGGACAACCCTTGAAGCTCCCTACTGTGTGGTCTCTTCAAACTCCTTTTTATGTTCCTAACTTCATTCGGCTCCAAATGAGATTTCAATGTAGGCGTCACCACTGCGTGCTTATAATTATTTTGTTTCTTCTCATCATTACTAATGACTATAACACTATCATCACCTTTGACATCATTGAAGATATTACGAGCCCATTCCAGATCATCCTTTTGTCTTACTGTAACATGCCTTGTATCCATTTTGAGAACTGGCTTTTGTATTTTGTTTAAATTCTTGCTTGTTCCAGGTAGGCTTAGTTGTGTACCGAAATCAATGGTCTTCAAAGGATGCCTTTCATTTTCGATTTCATTCATCCTCTTGTTATGGACTAAGTAAGTTGGCAGTGGTGGAAGTGGTTGTAAGGGCAGCGGTATTCTTGATATAGGTTTTATTAACTTACGAATATTCTCCTTATTAGCTTCCATTTTAAGTAAAGCACTTAATTATTATTGGTAATTTAAATCTTATAAACGATCACTTTCTAACTTTAACTCTTTATAATTATTTCTAAGAGTTGCTTTATTTTCATATACCCTCCAGTTCTGTAACTATTTTGTAGATAGAAATCCATTCTATTGTACGCAGAAGGTTTGGTCAATAAGAATACTTCAAATAAAAAATAATTGGTCAACTTTCGTCTCCTTTCATAAAAAAATAAATTTTTATTTTTCGTACCACTTGCTCAAAAAAGGCACATTCTATGGCACAAAAAGCGAACATAACAAAAGTCATTATTAATCTGTTAAAAACAGAGAAAGAAAAATATACTGAATTTCATTCAGGCTCTAGACCAAGAATGAAAACAGGGAAAGAAAATTGTACTGAATTTCATTCATCCTATAAAGGGGGAATGTGGTTTATGTTTGGAATACTTACCGAAATTTATACTGAACTGAATTCATTTCTATATTGTTAAGCGTAAAAAAATAACGATTTTGTATCGACAACATGTATCCGCAAAGTCCACAAAAAAACTTAAATTTCATAAAATAAAAAACTAAATCAAGCATGTCATTGTTTGTTTACACCTAGGACGTTTACACCTTACACCAACTGTTTAGTTTTCCAAAAAGGAAAAGCAAAGGGTCATTTGCGTCTCACACATACAGCCAAGTTTTCTGCGTACCTATATTTATTTACAACGTAAAACATTTTGTATCTTTTATGTAACTGGATAAAAATTAATTATAATATATCTTTTAATAAATGCTTGTCTCTTAATATTATTGTCTTTATTTTTTCGCAAATGGTACGAAAATTAGAGTATTTTCCTCGGTGATAAAGCTGTCTTTGTCTTGGTTGAACTTAAATCCGTCGCTACACTCAGGACTCGTCCTAAATCTCTCGCTTCGCTCGTGATTTAAGTATTTAACACCCTCGCTCCGCTCGGGAGTAAACCTCGAGTCCTTCGTTGCGCTCACGAGTAAGTCGTCACCCGCGACAGAAGACACTGCTTTATCCCCTTGGTTAATAATCTACTATTACAATAATAACGGAAATATATTGGAGATCCTCATAACGAGCCCTTTTATTAGATATATGACACAGTATGGATTGCATTTTTTTTTTATTTTCTGGTTCGTCCTATATTTACCTATTTTTCCTGTAATCTACAAGCAATGAACTATTTTTTTTTTCAAAATATATGGCTCAGTTTCTGAGTTCACGGGGGAATGGTCAATTTTCGTCTTCTCTTTCATGAATAAAATCAAAAACTATTTATTTTACAATAATAACAATATATTTGAGATCCTCATAATAAGCCCTTTTATTTGATTTATGAAACAGTAAGGAAGGTATGCAAAACTTTTTTTTTATTTACTAATTTGTCCTTCAAAAATCACCCTTATATTAAAAAAAATATTTATTTACTCTGCACATCTGTGTTTGGGTCATAGGATTACACCATTCTACCAAATTTCACCTGATATGGTCCAGGAGATTCGGAGCAAATTGGCTGTGACAAACTTGCTGCACAAGTGATCCTGTAGGTACTATAATGGTTCCGTATTTTAATTTTTTGTACGGAATAGTAAAAATGAAATATAAACTATATCTACTTATTTTATTTCATCGTTTACACTTTGGCATTTAATACCTATTTTAATTATTATTAAGAAATGTCAGAATTTTAAAGGAAACTGCTAAATAGAAGTATGGCCTTTGTAAACATGGCTAATGTAATGCAATGCTGAGTAGTTGTATATTAATATTTTGTGTGAAAACAGTTTCAGGAACTATTCAAATGACAACAATTTTAGAAAAAAAATCGTGGAAATCCTTTTCCGATTGGTAAATATAAACATCTAAAAAAGCGCTTTAAGGGGCTACATGAATTTCTCGGGGTCCAGTACTGTCCCCAATGTTTGTTTGTTAAATGGGGGCTGCCCTTGACCCCGGAAAAATCTTCCTATGAGTTTTTGGCTAGCTAGCTATAGGCTTTCATTTGGATTTTCTTCGACAACATCGTCTTGTTGTCGAAGAAAACACTTAGGTATATTTTTTGATTATTTTACTAAAGTTCTAGGGAAAAAATAAAACTTCATAATTAATTAATGAATATTTCAGTGTTACAGGATATTGAAAAATCTTTATACATTCTTAGAGCAGTCGTTTAGCCATTTCTTACTGTGCGGCGGCGGCGCGGCGGCGGCCCCCCATAAGGCCGCGGCGGCGATCGACGATCGCGTCGATCGATACAAAATATGATTTTTCAGCAAAATCAATAAAAATCTTAAATTAATTTATTTTGAATAATTCGAATGTAAAAAAAACTTTCCCAGAAGTATTCCGGAATTATTCAGAATTTTTCAGAAGTTTTGCAACTATACTAGAGACTCCAATTTTGGCACGTAGATTCCTTATGAGGTCTAAGGGTGCAACAATAAAGGATTTTTTCAAAACTCACCCCCTAAGAGGGTAAAAGGGGTGTAAAGGTCAAGCTCAAGTTTTCCATTTTGTAAACTGAGCTCCGCAATTACAAAAAACAGAAGAAAAAAACAAATGAATAACGGTTTACGAAACATAAATACATGTGGAAATAGCTGTAAAAATTTGAATTTGGAATTCCTAGGAAGAGTTTGTGTACGACAAAACGCCAAATTCATGTGTAAGGACCTAATATTATATTACAGTAACAATAAAATATTGGCTAAATATCGAGGTATCAATTTATGACGAAGTGATTTGACAGCTGCTCCCAAAGATAGGTAGGTACCTACTTTTTGTAGAACTGCGTTGCGACTTGTGTGACTTGTGCATTTTTGACTTTTACATACCTAATGTTTTTGTTGGATCATGTTTACAAAAATAGCAATAGTCGATAAAAAATGATTATTGCCAAATTCCTGGAACAAATTCTTAGCAATAAATAAATATAAAAAGATATGCGCCATCTGTCTTGAGTAGAAAGTACTACGGGACGACGTGATTACTAGGAGTGCTATTTTTCATTTAAGGACTCACCGAAACACTAAACGTGAAGTTTTCCAACTCACCGCTCGCGTAAAAATCCCTTTGGCCGTATTTTTGAATCCATCGTATAAGCTATAAACAGTATTGTTTTACACAGAAATCATCGAAAATATGTATATTTTTTTCTAAGAATTTCACCATGAATAAAAAGCAGCATAAATCGGAACGGATTTATTGTCATATCATATCTACGCCACAAATGTTTGTCACTACTTCGTCTGTGCAAATGTTAAAATTACGAGAGGTCGAGACCACTCGTTGCAAATCCTTCGCTTACGATAATTATGATCATTTCAAAAATTCGCCCGTTTGGAAACGGTCGCGTAAACCAATCGTTATGTGACAAGTGCTTTCAAAAATGGGTCCCTAGGTGTTGTGTTCCGAATGTTCCGATTGAATTTGACCGAATCTTGTTGAAAAATTTCGAACGACGGCACTTTTCAGTGGGAAATATTAAAAAATCTGATTTAAATGATTTACATTTAATAGTGTATAAATAATAACTGGATGATGCTATAAGAATTTAAACTTATAAAAACTGCTTTAAATCTAAATATGAAACCAAAAAGTTTGAATTTATTTTGAAATGCAGTAAGTAGTGCCATCTGTTACAATTTTTATGTAAATAAAAGTAAAATTTATGAGATTGACAGGACATGAATGAGAATACGTTCGCTTACGGAAAATCTTCGGCATTGTACAGGTTTAAAATGGCCATTTCGATGAATTGCTCCGAAATCAATTCATCAGCCATATTCCTCGCAGAACTGCTAGAGATTCTTTAAAAATCGTAAAATGGTCACAAAATCTCCCAATTCCTCTTCAATTCAATTCAAATCGCATTACATATTTGGCGAGAAGGTTGCCGCACGAAATAATTAGAAACCGGTACTCTACCGGTTCATATTTATGTAATTTTGTTTTTATGTACATTCAACTATAATATAGCTCAATCAAGTAAAAAAACATGCATTTATCTTGGAATTAAACAGATATTTAATAAAATGTTTTCTTTTTGTTACTGGCAATAAAAAGTATGCCATGTGACATGACAGTGACACTTCTCCCTATTAATGTCAGGGTAAATAACAATAGTTCGTAATTCCACAAATTAGACAGAATATATCCTGACGGACGTAATTCGTTTTCAATTGTTTGTTTGTTTGTTTGTTTGTTTAAACTCTTTATTGCACATTCAAAAAATAAAAAATTACAAAACATACAAATTAAAAATAAAATGTACAACGGCGGGCTTATCCCTTTGAGGAATTTCTTCCAGCCAACCAAGCATCCGAAAGAACAAGAAGAAAGCATCTGGGTAGTAGTGCAACTAAAATCTGACACTTATAAATACCTAATACCTATTATAAACTAATATATATAATACCAATATTATCTAAAATACATCATACATATACATACATAAATAAATATAAATTGCTCAATGTTCTGAAGAATCGAAGTAAAATTTCCTAACTCGAGATTTAAAAGAATCTGAAGAGAGTGCCATCTTTATATCCATTTTGTATTATTTGCATATTGTTTTCAGTAAAGGTTTTCAATTAGTTTTGCAATACCTAATTTACTTTGATATTGTCTTGTAGCTATAGGAAAGTAGAAACAGGAATACGTATTGAAAGTGAGTCACAATTTGCACTAAAGGGCACACGCACGTAAGTACTCACACCTTTTTATTGTGATATTTATAAAAAGGTTACGTACGTTGTACAATTAGATTTATTTAAACCCTTCAATTTAGGAAGAAAGTAAAGAAAGAAAGAAAATCTTTATTCGGCAAACAAAAATCTTATCTACTAGACTTTTTGCTCGGCAGAATGTTTGACCTGGCTTTCAATAAAGGTTAAATAATAATAAAGATTTGTAGTAGGCATTTATTATATTAATATTCTTGTAGTATGACCACCGACTGAAATTTTGTAGTCTCAAATAATATTTGTAATGTAACAAAAAATCTAAAAAAAATATATCCTTTTAAAGTGCCAGTATGTCTTCTAAGTATTTATTGTATGAGCAATAAATGATTTATGATGTTTGCAGAGGCTGCTTGAAGGCGAAGGAAGCAGCAACGAGTTCACTGCTAGAGCATTCTTGTATCATTAAGAGAGGAATTCCTGCAAATAAAGGGAGTCATGAGCGAACCCTTTGGTTCACTTGATGAGATCCTAAACTTTGCATGACAAGCTGGGTTTGCTCAGATGAAATGAACAATAAGAAGCAAAACAAGACTGAAGACAAAGATTAAAGCAAGAACAACATACATTTATCAGAATAAATCATTTTTATTTGTTATATTTATGTATAGAATTTTATTTAAGTACCTACCTACCCATTTTGTTTTATTTCTAACATTAACTTATACTGATTTAAAAGTCTAATATTAAAACTGAATTATTCCCGGCTGGCATAAGATGCCAGTCAGAGATGAGAGAGAAAAATTTACCAACTGCTACTACTACTGTAGATAAGTAGTTATTAATAATAGAATTCTAAATAGGCAATGAGCAAACAACCTATCATAATAATAAAAATAAATGTTTATTTTCTCTTCACAATAGCACAGAATTGACAAAAGTGTTACATTACGATAGGTATCAAGTAACTAATTACTTATCTCTATTTCGCAGTCTTGTTAAGTCATAGTAGACTTTGTGAAGAGACTAGTCCCTGAAATAGGTCCCGTGAGGACCTGTGCTACAGGTGACTAGGCTCCTCCCTTGGAATACTTTTTATAGGAATTGCAGGTGTACCTACAAGTTTTGCCTAATAAATTAGTTTATTGTATGTGCTAATTGAGTTTAAGTATTTTAAATTGTAGGCGGAAGCACTATTCTAAATACTAAATTAAATTATGGCTGTTTAGTTAGCGTGAGTGTCAGTGTACTTGTGTGATTTGTATGTGTTTCTGTAGGCAAGGTTGATGTGTATGGGAGTGAGTTAGGACAATCAGGGATAGTGTAGGAGATAGCGTTATTAGGGGCAGTTGTTATTAGCTGATTGGATTTAGAAGGGTTATCATGAGTTTTGATCATGACCTCATCGAATTGCTAAATATGGTCTTTGTCTTGTAATCATTTTATTTGCTGTATACCAGTCATAAAGTCATTCATCATAAGTATGTACTTAATTATTTATAAGGAAAACCCCAATAAATAATGTATAAAGCAAGTTTTAAGTAATAAATAACTTTTGCCTTTTTGACAAAATTGTGCTTATATACCACTATTGGACATGAGATGGTAAAAATAGTTCAATTTCCTTTATAAGAATCCGCCAATATAAGACTGCATAAACAAATTCACTTGTAGGCATCTACCTCTAGATGCCATGGCTACACCCCATTTGGCCCTAAGACCCTCTGCGAACTAAACAAAATATTCTCCAGTACCAGAGAATGCTTCAATAAGTTATGAAGTCCTTATTTTTATAGGTTATGAATACAATTTATTTTCTACTTCAAGTGTCATTACGCGTAGATGTTTCGTAAAAAGTTACTCAAGACTAACTTTTTATGATTCTCCTATTTGACACAAAAGCAATTCGGACATTGTGACCCATTTTACGAATTTGCAAAGGAAACTGTCAAAAAAATGAATTGGGAAAAGTAATGTCGCTCGTGAAACATATATTTATTGCGCTAATGTGGCCATTTTACGATTTTCGATGTAATTCATATCTGTATCGTCTGGTGAAAAAGTCAGAGTGGTGGTTTTAAACCCCAACAGAGAAAAACAAAACCTTATTCTCTGTTCCGTGTACGGAACCTTCTCCACGCGAGTTCAACTCGCACTAGGCTGGTTTACTTTCTTTTTTTTCAATTTTGCTGTGCTAAACTAAACTGCATATTATTGCAACACAAAATATTCCTACTTGACCATCAACATCATCAACCAGATGCATTATATAACGTAAAAGTAGCTTAGTAGTAAGTAAATGAGGACGCCACTTTAGCTACCACTTCGTCTTAAGTTAGATTTATTTTAAGAATTATTTATTTTTGTAGATTTAGTTTAAGATTTTGTGATACGGTTAAGAATAAATATTTAATGTTATTTTTTATTTGAAGTAATCTTATTGACCAACCCTTATGTATGCGTACAACGGAATGGGTTCTACAAAATAGTTACAGAATCGGAGGGTATATAAAAAATGAAGTAACTCTTAGAAATAATTAGAAAGAGTTTAAACGTTAGAAAGTGATGGTTTACAAGATTTGAATTACCGCGTGCTTAAGATAAAATGGAAGCTAATAAGGAGAATATTCGCAAGTTAATCAAACCTATATCAAGAATACCGCTGCCCTTACAACCACTTCCACCACTGCCAACTTACTTAGTCCATAGCAAGAGGTTTAATAAAATCGAAAATGAAAGGCATCCTTTGAAGACAATTGGTTTCGGTACACAACTAAGCCTACCTGGAACAAGCAAGAATTTAAACAAAATACAAAAGCCTGTTCTAAAAATCAATATGAAGCATGTTACAGTAAGACAAAAGGATGATCTGGAATGGGCTGGTAATATCTTCAATGATGTCAAAGGTGATGATAGTGTTATAGTCATTAGTAATGATGAGAAGAAACAAAGTAATTATAAGCACGCAGTGGTGACGCCTACGTTGAAATCTCATTTGGAGCCGAATGAAGTTAGGAACATAAAAAGGAGTTTGAAAAGACCACACAGTAGGGAGCTTCAAGGGTTGTCCCCTGTCACCGAAGAACAGAAGAAAGATGATGAGCATGTTCGGAGACGGTTAGGCTTCAATGAGTCGGTGCAAGATATATTGGTGTATCCCTCAGATCTTTGTAAGTATGAATAGTGGTGACGACAGGGTTAGAAAAGAATAATTGTAATTTGTCCGTCTTTTAAATTTTCCAAAAATATGGACCCACGAAAAATTCATGTATTATATAGCTAAGTAAACTTAACAAATATTTCGATCAAGTTGAAAAACAATAAGACGGGTTATTATATATTATATATAAGGGGATTATTTGTAAACTAGGGAAGAAGTCGTACATGAAGAGCTTACATCCAGAGTATACATCGAAGATTTTCCCGTACCTCTTGGGCATAGAACAGAGAGCGGCTGTTTCCAAGATGTGCAGCACCATGCGAGCATGCGTCGTCAACTGGCTGATGAAGGTCAACGTAAGTCTACAAGCAGTACATAGCTTCTATATCCCTGTGTGAGACAGACAGCCGCTACAGTGCTTTACCATCTGCGAATTGCAAATTGCATATTAACTTTCCATTAATTCAAATTGGCAATGACAATTTTAACAATTTTAAGACTCAAAGTAAATCCAGGTAGTTTGTCTAAGTATGTAAATATTTTTAATATTTAAAGAAAATATTTGATAGTTTGCGAGTGTATTTGTATTTGTTTGTAATTAATGTACTAAAAAACAACTGATTCTATTTTAAATAATCAACTATAGATAGGTACCTACATCCAATGCTATATTTTATCTTTCAAAACGCCGCGGCAGCTTCTAAATTTAATAAAAAAATTCTAGGGTGCAGATGGTAACCCAGCGACTATCCAAGCGGCTTGCTGGTACTTGGACTCGGTGCTGTCCACCGGGCAAGTCCAAGTGGACAAGCTACAGATAATAGCAGCCGCGTGCTACTGGGTAGCCCGCAAGTTGCACGGGCCTCACTTGCACGCGCACAAACTCGTCAAGTATTCCAACTCCGCGTTCACGACGAAAGGACTCCTGGCCGCCGAGAGAGCTGTGCTCGAAAAATTGGTAAACTAGCAATACATCTGATAAATGGACATTTTGTAAATTTTGACACTTGCGCTGTGTGTATATCAATTACCTTTTCAGAGAAAAATGTATGAATTACAAACACCTTCGATATAGGTAGGTATGTCTAAATGTTACCGTGTTCTTATATGTAGTTTTGTTTCCAGTAGTAGCAGCAGCATATTAAAAACGTTTCTTATGTTATGTTGGTACTTCTTTACTAGTTAATCTGCATATCTTGATGTTTCAAAACATCAAATCACTTTTACCTCGACGATCATAAATGCAAAGGCATTATTCTAGCAATATTTTGTAATAATAGATATTTAACAATAAACATAACTATAATGTAAACAAAAATAGATCAAATTTAAATATAAATAAAGAAATTACATTAACTGTTAACCCTATTACAATTTTATTACGAGGTTTCAAATAAATCATACAAGCACAGTATTGCAAGATATGCCTGCTTAAATATTAGGCCAATAAGATATTTTCCCTAAGAAGTGATATACTCTCTAAATAATATCTTATGACATATCTCCTTGATTACAAGATAAACTTGGTTTGACTTTCAAAAATATTACATAGTAAGTACGTACATCAACTATAATAGGGTACTTACTAACTTAAAAATAAAAAGATTAAAATATTTTTCTTTACTACACATCACATTTAGCTTTACAATATCTTATACTCCCCATAGATAAATTATAATGCTGTTGCATTCGCTCATAGTTTTTATAATAGTTATTTATGCAACTGTAGTATAATAAGGGGTATTAAATACGAATGTGGGTTGAACTGATAATAGTATCACATGAGTGTTTTATACCTAATTATTACAGCTGCATACAAAACTTTATCTACACCCATGATATGAATCCTCTATAAAAGGTTCTAAATCCATAGGGTGGTTTTTAATTATTTAACATCTGAAGAATTACATGCAAAAAGAAATTTAATTAAAATAACATGTATAAACCACACAAGTTTGTACTTGTTTTTTTTTTGTACAGTGTTTTGTTTTGTACTTTGTGTTGTACAGTGTTGTAAGAACTCTATTTAAATTCATGGTAAGTTTATTGCTGAGTATCTAATACCAACTAACTATGTATGTTTGGTAATAATAAAATTATTTATTGTAATAATTATTAAAATTTTGGATCGTACAATTATTGGAATGCAAATTATTATTGTTCGATATTAGTAAATATCGAACAAAAACGGCGTGATACGACGTGAATTCGTATAACCAATAAGTTCCTTTATTAAATTACGGAGCCTGGTAGTGAAAGGCGCGTACATGACAATGTTCCTTTTTTTGATATTCATAAGAATGTGGCTGTTTGATGAGTAAGGAAGTGATCGAGTTGGCGTTGCATAATTAAATTTAGTACAGCATTATAACACTCGTTTGGGTGATATAATGGTTATTATGATGCTGGGTGTTTAATGTTGGCAATAAGCTAACTGTTTCAGAAACTTTTATAGAGAATTTATGAGATGGATGTAGATAAAATATAGTTATGTAATCTTGATGGGAATGGATTCTTCTCTCATTCTATAAGTGCCCACAAATAATATTCCTGACATTGTATGGGTCTCTAATATTTCCTACATTGCCTGAAAATAAAATGATTTGATTATACATAGGTATATCAAAATTAGATATAATTATTAGATTTAATAGTATACTTACTATTTGTTCTATGAAACTAATCAACAATTTCTAATGACCAATGTAAGTATGAAGGGCACTTTATAGATAACTTCTTAAATAATTTTCATCCTGAATGCGTATAAGTTTAAATGTTAACATAGTGAAACTATGTTAAGGGGCTACCTGAATTTTCCGGGGTCCAGTGCTGCCCCCATTTGAAATAAATCATTTGAAAGGAAACGGAGACATCATTTAAAATTTTGCCTTGATCAGACCCTAGATAACCCTTCAAACTATTTTATGAACTACTGTTTACAGTTTAAAGTGAGAACGTGAAGCTTTCTACGCACATACGCCAAAAGTGGCCGTTTTTCGCAATTGTTTGAAGTGGGGGCAGCACTGGACCCCGTAAAATTCATGTAGCCCCTTAAACTATACTTAGCCACGTACTGGAAGGATGTTTAATGAACTTATAGACACTCTACCTGTCAAAAAATTAAGAACCTTAGTTTGCCGACATTGCTATGATAGCATCAACGAATACTACAGACAGTGACGTAGCGTGCCTTGGCGGGGCCCCGTATAAAAATTTGTTAGGGGGCCCTTAGGAAGGGTAAAGATTTCTCACAAAAGAAAAAAAATGAATGCATAAAATTAAAAGAAATATGAAAAAGGTAAGGAACCCCAAAAACAAGATTCACCGTGATTTAGATTGCAAAGGTAGTACTTACTGCTGGTGCGTGAAAAAATGAAGAAATTTTGGGCACTTTTTATGACCTCCTCCCTTTTCTGTTTACTTTTTCTTTTCGTAACTCAGCTGGGATAATCTCTTTTCCTTTCACTCATTGTTTTTTTACAAATCGCTAAAATAGTGTAGGGATTTAAAAGCTTAGCAGACAAGACAAACTTTGATCCGTTCCCATGCCATTTGCTAGAGCAAAAGAGAGCGAAGAATCTATTTATCTTAGTTTTTTTTATCTCTCACTCAAAAATGACGAAGTTTTATAATAATATTAATTTGCAACCCCTAACTCACCCCTTAGAAAGCAATTTTATAAAATCCAATTATTGGATTATAATTTTTTACCAACCATTAAAAAATGTCATGTGTTTCGCTTCAAAAATGACGAAGATTGATACAAACTTGCAACCCCTATTTCACCCCTTTAGGGATGTAATTTTAAAAATCGAATAAATATGTTATTATTTTCTACTAACGACTAAAATAAATAAAAATTTCTAGTGTCTCACTTTAAAAATTACGAAGTTTCATACAAATTGGCAACTCCTATTTCACTCCCTTAGATATGACATTTCCAAAAATCCTTTCTTAGCGGACGTCTCCTGGTCACAATCGACCTCCCTGCCAAATTTCATCTTCATTGGCTAAGTAGTTTTTGAGATTTCGTGATAAGTAAGTGAGTGAGTGATTTTCGCTTTTATATATATCGTGGCCATATCGTAGATTTGCTCACTTCATGAAATGATCGAACATTTCATGAAATGGTCGCATTTCATGAAACAGCCAACTTAATTTGACCAGATCATGAAATCGTCAACGTTTCACGATTTTGTCATCCACGTTTGGCCGGATCGTATAAACATCGTATAAACGGTTAAGATTGCGGCGCGGTGGCCCTTGGGCCACCTCAAGCCGCACAATATGAATGTATAGTGTAAACTAAAAATATAAAAATTTTACGATATAATCAACCATTTCATGAAGTGACACGGTAAATTCATGAAATGGTCGAAATTATTTGATCATATCGAGAAACAATTTCTTATCATTGATCCGCCCAATCCACATCACGATGTGGCCAGTAGCCAGTGCAACATTTCATGAAATCTCTTCATTAAACGATCGAGATCGTTTAATGAAGAGATTAAATTTACAATATGGCTACGATATATATATATATATATAGATCTTAATCTTACTGATTATTCTTACTGACTTTACAGCAATTTCATTTATTCGAATGAATTCCTTAATTGTAATATCAAATACAACAATAAAAACCATATCATTGACTTTACTTCATATACACAAACTCTCAAGATCGACAGTTAGTGAGGATTTATTTATTTATAATAGAATAAATACCCTTCTTGAGCAGGGGGCTTCGCATAATTAATGATTAAAGAAACTTACCTGAGTGAAGTTCTATCATAGATATGCGAAGCTCCCTGAGAAGTGAAGGATACTGCACACCCGCCTTCAGCTGCTTGCATCAGCGGTACCCTTTACAGCAAATTAAAAAGTCAATTATATAATCATGATTTTACTGAGTATGGACGGTGCTGTAATCCAAATGAATTGAAGTTTTAGATGTGGCAAGGGGATAGTGTTGTCATCGAGATAAAAAAACAAAGTTATGCTATACTCTCAAAGTTTGTGGTTATGGCTGTGTAACTACTAGTGTTGTGGAAATAATTTATTTATTTAAAATAGAATAAATACCCTTCTTGAATCAGGGTCTTCGCATAATTATGATAGAACTTCACTCAGGTAAGTTCGTTTAGTCATTAATTGCTTACGTTTTACACGAGTGAATGATATATTTTTGATTTTTTAGAAATTTAGTATTTCTATACACCAGGTCAGGCCTGTGACATTCCCCGTTTAGGTATCGAAAATATACCCACATTATTACCACTCCGGAGTGGTCGCCGCGCGCATAGTTATTATAGTTAGCGCAGCTATTGTTCAGCTATATTAAATTAGCTTGCACTGGATGTCTAGGTATCTAAACGAAGAGGTGCTAAGTTTTGAGGCGAACTACTTATTCTTTGAGATTGTGGTTAGAATGAAACTGGTTCATTTTTGTAACATCATAGCTTCGCTCATTAGTCAATATTTATTTTCAGAAATTCCCTCGCCAGCCCATAGTGCCTCAAGAATATATCACCTACCTCTCCTGGTGGTGCGACCAGGAGCACCCTGCCGAGATCGAAGTCGGGGCCACCTTCCTGACAATGTGCTACTTGGTGGTGGACAAGCGGTCCTGCGCCGAGTTCGCATCAGTGATAGCAGCTGCTGCCATCAAAAACACGCTCGTATTGCTTAAGAAGTCTCATCTTTTAGAGCGCCTCCAGCTCAGTCCATTGTAAGTTTCAAGGCTTGAAATACCGGTATTTATAGGAACCGGTACTATCGACCTTGGTTCGGTCATTCCTCGAAGAAGGGGTCTTCTGAAATAAAACCACGAATAATATTTTATACAGTGATAGGCAAAACGTACCTATAGTCTATAGTTGTAAAAAACCCGTTAACTACCCGTAATTTAAAAAATCTGGTTAGCTACCAATAAAACAATGTCGTTGAGGTAGTTGAGGTTGAAACATTGAAGACCTTTGACGACCTTGACATTGATTTCGACGACCTGGACCACCTAGATGGCCTTGACGCACCAGATGAACTCGACGATCTGGACCACCTCGACCTCAACGAACTCGATAAATTCGACGACCTCGACGACATCGTCATTGACATTGTGATGGTCACTGCAGTGCACCACTTAATCTAAGTACCTTCCGTACTACCTAGATACTTATATTCGTGGAGTATTTTATTCGTGGAATAATTCATTCGCGAATAAATTTCACGAATGATTATAGTTATCCGTCACGAACGTTACGAATAAAAATAATCATTCGTAAGATTCAATCGTTATTCGTCATTTGAATAATTTTTGCCCATCTCTCCAGACATAGTACCTGTACTTTCTATACCGGTACTATTTTTTCGTCAGTATTGGTACTATACCGATACCAGGAAAGAAAGCGGATGCCAGCAGGTACAAGGTTGGTGGCAGGTATGTTGGGACTATCAGTAGTGGGTTGGCGCCGGCGCCGGCCGGCAATAGTTTTCATAAACTAACTGGTGGAGGAATCGCACAAAGTAATTCAAAACACATAGGTACCAATTTTTTTTTATAAGGGCAAAGTTAGTGTCTTTTAAATGTCATTTTTTATACAGGTATAAAACAGTAGAGCAGAAAGCAGAGAGTCTCTCGCAGACCTGCTTCTCTCTCAGTCGCGCTGTCCGAACCATCGCGTCGATGCCTGCCTTCGAGTACAAGGCACCATTGGAGCATTACGGAGTGCCTCCTCACTACATCGCACACATAATACTAAAGGCAGCTACTGAACCAGAGTTATTATAATTCTATGTACTCAACAGTGCATTTGAATGAACGCTGTTAATGGCATTTTTAATTGTTTTTTAAAATCATAAGCCGGCAACGTTATTCTTCCTTGTAAAATAGAAACTGGCCGGTACCAGGGTATGTAGCAGTGATATATTATGTAGAATTGATTGTTGTTAGTTAAGACGAAGTGGTAGCTAAAGTGGCGCTCTCATTTGAAATAAATTGTTTTAAACTAAATATGGAGATTATTAAAAATTTGATTTGTATCACTGTCTAGAAAGACCTTTAAACTATTTTATGAATAACCTTTGAAATTATTACTAATAGGCCGTGTAGTTTTAAAACGGGTTTTCGCCAAAAGTGGCCACTTTTGGCAAAAACCCGTTTTAAAACTAGACGAACTACCAATATTACTTGCAAAGGTTATTCATAAAATAGTTTAAAGGTCTTTCTAGACAGTGATACAAAATAAATTTTTAATTATCACCATATTTAGTTTTAAACAATTTATTTCAAATGAGGGCGTCACTTTAGCTACCACTTCGTCGTAAGGGGCTACCTGAATTTTTCGGGGTCCAGTGCTGCCCCCATTTGTTTTCTACGCACAATTGCGAAAAACGGCCACTTTTGGCGTATGTGCGTAGAAAAGCTTCATGTTCTCACTTTAAAATGTAAACAGTAGTTCATAAATAGTTTGAAGGGTTATCCAGGGTCTGATCAAGACCAAATTTTAAATGATATCTCCGTTTTCTATTAAATGATTTATTTAAAATGGGGGCAGCACTGGACCCCGGAAAATTCAGGTATCCCCTTAAGTTAAATAAGTCACTTTAGGGTTAGATTCTTTTAAATGTTTCCTTTATAAAATTGACTTTACAATACGACGCAATTTGATGTGTTACTGCATGGTTCTAATTATAAATAATTTAAAAAAGCATTTTTAGTTATTTTAGGTATACTCCCCTTAAGTTAAATAAGTCACTTTAGGGTTAGATTCTTTTAAATGTTTACTTTATAAAATTGACTTTACAATACGACGCAATTTGATGTGTTACTGCATGGTTCTAATTATACATAATTTGAAAAGGCATTTTTAGTTATTTTAGGTATACTTATAGAGATATTATTCTTTTTAATTGATCAAAATCAGAAATGAATTTATATATAAACTTATGACATAGATAGGACTTACTGGATATTTATACAAAGACAAACCCAGATAATCCCAATTTTGATTATAGACTCAAATTTTTGACATTTGAATTGAATATAATAGGTACGTTTATGTTCGCCCCAAATAAAAATAAAATTTGCACTTACAAATATTTATTATTTGTTTTATTTTTAAAACTACCAGTCAATTTCGTCTAGCTGATGCCCGCGACTTCGTTACCGTGGACTTTATAAACACAACTAAAGTAGATACACAAAGAAGTACTTGTAGACGTCATCATCATCATTTCAGCCGCATAACGTACACTGCAGCACTTAGGCCTCTCCCAAGGATTTCCAAGATGACCGACCTAGAGCGACCTGCATCCAGCGCTTTCCAGCGACCTTAGTCAGGTCGTCAGACCACCTTGTGGGTGGGTGTCCTACGCTTCGCTTGACAGCACGTGGTCGATATTCGAGAAGCTTTTTGCCCCATCAGCCATCGGTTCGTCGCGCTATTTGTCCCGCCCACTGCCACTTCAACGATCTTATCCGGTGGCTTATGTCAGTGACTTTTGTTCTCCTACGAATTTCCTCATTTCTGATTCCACTTAGAGAAATGCCGAGCATAGCCCCCCTCTCCATAGCGCGCTGAGCGACCTTGAGCCTTCTTATGAGACTTATATTAAGGGACCACGTTTCAGATCCATAAGTCTTCACTGGTAATATAACACACATTGATTAAGTACTTTCGTCTTGAGGCACTGAGGTATTTTGGACGAGAAGACACTGCGTAGCTTCCCAGCCGAGTCGGATTCGTCGAAAGACCTCTTCCTCGAAGCCAGAACTTCCTGCCTGGATCAATTGACCCAGGTAGATATACAGGTCTACAACTTCGAGGGTGGAGCTCCCAACACAAACAGGTAGGGGCGCGACACGGACTGGACATTTGACATTACTTTTTGTCCATCTGTTGGGAAACTCGATTTAGGTCTCCGAGCATAGTACTTAAGTCTTCCATCGATTCTGCCATGACAACGATATGGTTGATGCCTAATCCTTCCCATTCCGGAAGTTTGAAGGCATCTTCCAGTACAACGGTGAACAGTTTCGGAGATATGTCACCCTGTCTTACGCCTCTTTGCAGTGGAATAGCCCTCGTGCACTGTTCCTGTACTCGGACTGACATAGTGGCGTTACTGTATAAGCACTTCAACACTTCGATATACCGATAGTCAGTAGTAGTAGCAGTGTTATATGTTAAAACTCAATACTTATATTTTTATATTTTTTTCATATTGTGAACATAGAAAATTTTCTTTATAAATTCTGTTGGGAGTCTTTCCTTCGGAAGCCAATATGAAAAAAGTAAGAACTGAAGCGTTATTATGGAGAAAGCCACATATATAAGTCGGCCATGCGAAAACTCACACCTTAAGTCTTAAGCGTCTTACCCTGTGATTTATTTATTGTCATTGCAAAGCAAGTGGTCACAGGGAACTGTATATACTTAAATTTAAAAGAACAATTGTTAGGGACGAATGGTATACGCGGAATATATACAGATTCACTGGCACCACTCCCAGTGAGAATCTTAGCTTCAAGTATATTTCGCTGCAAAGCATTAACTTTAAGTCGGGTTCGGTGTAACGGCATTATCGGCACTGCGAAATCGAGTCTCATTGAGAGAGCAGAGATAAAATAAATATATATTTTTAGATGTGACAAAAGGAGAAGCAGGAGTAACTTCCTTACTTGGCAAAGAAGCCCTTTTCAGAGACATCTATGAGAATAATTTGAAGATGCGGCAGTGGAACTGGGCAAACCAATCTTGTGGGGCTATAGAGCCCGATACTTACTGTTTCTTCAGCGACTTCAATAAAGGTAAAAAAAAGGTATATTACCTATGTTTATTGCATCCATAGTGTGAAGGGTTGCACCGGAAATACGTCGTACATTTGTTTATTTACATCAAAAGGAGTGCGATTTATTGCATGGTTAGTATAATATTTTGTATTGAAATGTAAAGATGTAATTTTATTATATCTATAGGTATATGACAGGTTCCAAACCGCAACGACCAACCAACCGACTTTCCAGGTGAAATTAACTACCGGTAAATTAACTACTGCATATACTACGGAATGAGGGTAGGGTCCACAGGTTGGGTTGGACAAGACTACATGAACTACGGTTACAGTCTATAATTAATATACAATGAAAACGTACTAAGAAAAGGTCGCAATGTAGTCATAAACCAAAGATTATACATAAAATTTCAATTCATCTTATTTATCTTTTATTTACTTATAGATTGCGAAGTTGCCTCCAAATCACTTCCGATATATACTATTAAAGGCTAGTATTCAAGAAATACAATAAGTAAGCCCTCGTAACTTTTGATTATAATTGTATCAAACAAAAGGCAGACATCATATAAGTTCATTTTTAATAACTTTTGTATATTCTTTGCTGCGTTTGAGCCGCCGCGCTGCCCGCGTCCTGGCAGAGTATATAGAAATGCTACTTCAGTACGTCTACGGTGGCTAAGACGAACTGAATTAGCATTGTGTAACTGTAACCATGCGTCTATGCTACTCCAATACGTCTCAGAGAGTGAATCTATCTATCTAGGTATATACATATTAACTTAGACATCAGTACTGGACTAGGATTTCTAAGTTAATATGTATTTAGATGTTCTAGAAACCCTCATCCTATTCGTCAAGCTCGCGTGACGTATTAGCGTAGGATTTCTAAGAACTTAAATCATAAAATTGTCTTAGAAAAGCTAACGCGATATTTATCTTTATGCCGATATTGCTATCACACGGACACAGTATATTATTGCGTATTTTCTATCTCGCTTTTTTCAAACAAGTTATGTCTGAACAAGCGATAACACTATCGCCGGCGAGAGCATAATAACTTTTTAACATGCTTATCGATGAAGAAGGCATCCACAATTATAACAATATACTTAATAAAAAAAAAGATCAGTTCACGCGCATTGGCCAAGTTCTTCAAAGTGACGTAAATACAAGCAACATACAACAATTACAATTAGATGCCCACTTAGGAATAAATCAACTTAAAATAATTTATATTTTTTTTTGCTACCGAAGTTCACTGCAGTTCTTCAAACTCACAAACGCCATCGCAAATTATGTCTCTCATGTGTCAAAAAAACTATGAGCAGGAGATCTCGAAAGATCAAAATGCAGCCAACTTCCATTGCGCGACGTAAAGACAGGGGAATATAAGGAGGAAGAACCCAAGTTGCGAGTCCTACCACATTAGAAAGTCGAAGTGCCAAAAAACGATCCCATAATATAGCTTTTAATATTAAAAATAACGAACCATGTGCAATAAAACATCAAAAATAATTCTTAGTTACCTACCAATTAAGCTCTTATTCTTTTTTCGTACTGTATTTGCTCTATTTATAGGGTCGGACGTGGCGCTGCTGTCACAATAACATCCACTCTGTTAATTTTATTAAAAAAATAGTTTTAATGGTAATTAAGTTCAGTTTTTTGTTAAAAATAGTTAATATTAGTTACAGTGCACCCGTGTACGTGTTATTTTACCAATCTGCTGAGTATTTCTCTGCTTTCAGACGCTTAGAGACATGAAAAACTGTTCTTTTCGATAAACATAGGAAAACAGTGCAGTGAAATACGATATGCTACTTTATCCCAGTGTACTTTTGTGTTGTACATTAATTTCTGGACGAGTTATTGTGAAAAACGTCTTTTGCGTTATTTGCATCATCGTTACGTTCAAATTCCCACCATTATTTTAATTATTGGACCCCTAGTGCCATCTGCCAGTGAATAGTAGACTTAATTATATAGCATAGCACAACGCCATCTACACTTTTTCGCAAGAAACGCTTACTGTACACCGGTCTGCTTTTGCTACTGGATGGAAGATGGCACCATCGACATTCTTGTGTGGTGGCTGTTCGAATAAAATCGAAACTAGGCAATATCTTAGATGTTCAATAAGCGCAAAAAATTATGATCTTAACTGTGCGAATGTCAGTGAAAAGCGTTACATGAACACCATGACCACTGACCACAGGAATACTTGGAAATGCATATAAGTACAAAAAAAAGAAGATCCGTAAACTCACTAGGTCAAGCGCAGCCTGAAGATTATGAGGAGTTACCTAAGTCACCCATCATAAATAGTAACTGCAACCAGCTTAAAACCATTACCCTCAATCATCAGGTTTCAACCCCATCATTAGCGACGCCCGTTGCATCTCTTGAACAGCGGTCTTTAGAAGAAACCATTTTAATGGAGTTACGACTTAATCGTGAAGAGATGCAAGCCATCCGAGCCGAAATGAGAGTGTGGAGGGACTCTTTTGGTATCGCTATCGGGAGCTGCAATCAACGGATAGACGAACTTTTATTGCGGATCGAAGCTAACGAAACATCTGACCGGTCATCTGACCGGATGACATGGAGATATCAGGAATTCCTGAAGATATCAACGAGCGCGGTATTCATATAGCCCTAATTCTGTCGACAAAGTTGGGTGTCGCTGTGGATGAGCGTGACATAGTTAGTGTAGAACGTGCGGGCCCGTTAAACCTGCCGCTCGCAATCCGTCCAAACCCGAAGACCGGGATAGCAAGCGGCCGCGTGCGCTTGTCGTGAGGTTGGCGCGACGTGCCCTTCGAGATCAACTGATGAACGCGGCCCGAGTGCGCTGCGGCCTCTCTACAGTAGACCTGGGATTTACCACATCGGCAACGCCTATCTATGTCAACGAGAGATTAACCCGAAACAACCGGCAGCTGTTCTATAAGGCGCGTGCTGAAGCGGCACGGTTAGGTTGGAAATACATCTGGACCCGCGATGGAAATATTTATGCGCGTAAAGAAAATGGTTCTACTCGGCATCGTCTCCGTACGGAGACGGACCTGAATAAAATTTTTGGTCAATGATTTTGTTTGCTCAAGTTCACGTTGACATACTAGTCTCATATAGTTCTATGAGGCCTGTTCTATACTCATTCAGTTATTATTCCCACTATAAAGTTTTTATTGCATTTTTATACTTTTGTAAAATTCTCTCTCACCTATTACTCCTTTTTAAAATGTATGTGATTAACAAATATTTTATTTCTCAGTATATTCTGTTGTTTTGTTCTTTATTATTATTTACATACTCCTACGTGAGCAAACTTACGAAGGTTTTTGGTGAGTACAATATTATCTTAAGGTATGGACTAAGGAACTGTCGTAAAGTTACTTCACACTATATCCGTATACATTGTGATCTTAGTTTTTTTTAATTTTGTCATTTAGAATATTGTACACAACAATAAAATATAAAAATATGTTAGTACTAGCTTTTGCCCGCGGCTTCGCTCGCGTAGGGGTGTAATTTATCAAAATCCTTTCTTAGGGGATGCCTACGTCATAGTAGCTTTATGCATGCAAAGTCTCAGCCCGATCGGTTTAAAATTGACAAAGTTTCATACAAACTTTCATCCCCTATTTTATACCCTTGGGGGTAGAATTGATCAAAATCCTTTCTTAGCGGATGCCTACGTCATAACATCTACCTGCATGCCAAATTTCAGCCCGATCCGTCCAGTGGTTTGGGCTGTGCGTTGATAGATCACTATGTCAGTCAGTCAGTCACCTTTGAGTTATATATACTCGTATTTAGATGTAGGTAGCAAACTACTTTGTTTGGGTTTGTGTCATAGATTTTATTTTTTTACATTCAGATATACGTCTAAAAATTCCGTTTTTATTACAGTTATTTACAACCTTAGTTTGCGACATGTAACAGTTTTAACATTTTTACTGGCTAATTGTAGTTACATAAAAATATCTTTCAGTTTTGTTGTACAATTTATTCAACGGAAAAACTTCTCGATAGCATTACTAAATCCTGGCTCGTTAGGGAATCGTCGTCGCCATGACGAGTTTATAGCCGCTATGGAACGACATGCTGTGGATGTGATGGCCATCAATGAGACGTGGCTTTATGAGAACGAGGATGCGCGCGCTCCCACAGTGCCTGGCTTTAGGCTTCGTCATGCTCCGCGCTCTGTGGACGCTCCGAAATCGCGCGGTGGTGGCGTTGTTTTTTACTTAAGGCGCGGGATATGTGCGCGGATCCTAGAGCATCCACAGTCTCTTCATGTCGAACAGATGTGGATAAGTATAAAGCATAATGGCTATAAACTAGCCATCGGCACTGCCTATCGTCCGGATGAATGTTGACACTTTTATTGACGCGTTGACGGTATCGGTTAGTAGTTTCTCGATGTATGATCATATTGTTTTGGTTGGTGATTTTAACATAGACCTTTTGAATCCGAATGACTCTGATTCTGTTAAACTACTGAACTTTATTGATTCCATGAGACTTAATCAATACATAAAAGACGCAACTCACTTTACTGACTATTCAACAACTCTGATAGACGTCGTTTGTAGTTCTACAAAAGTTGATATTGTATTTGTCGATTATATACCCGATCTTAGTCATCATGCCTTTATTTCATTTGAATTAAACATCAAAAAGCCTAGACCCAAACCGCGTTGGATAACGTACAGGCCACTTAAAGACATCAATCTTGTTAACTTTAATGAAGACATGAAAACAATAGTGTGGGAAGAAGTTATATGCGATAATGTAAATGATACTGTAGCAAAGTTCAATGAGCAAATACAATGCCTGTTTGATCGTCATGCTCCTATTAAAACATCTTTCGTTAAGGAACAGAGCTATCCATGGATAACTCCAGTTGTAAAGGAAATGATGCGATTAAGAGACCAAGCGTATTCCAATTATCGTAAAACTAAGCTAGAGAAAGATAAGGACTCATACAAAGAATTAAAGAAAATGGTAATTACAGCACTACAAAACGAAAAAACATATTACCGTTACAAAATAGATAATAATTTAAAGAACCCACGAACCCTTTGGAAGAATATAAAGCAGAATGTAAATTTAAACAAACAATCAGATCTGCCTAACAACAGTGACCATGATAATATAAACAGAATTTTTTTAGACGTTTCCACCTATTCCTCCATTAGTATGCCATTATTAATGAATTTCTGGTTTCACCGCTTTGGTCCTTCAGTATTTAGTCTGCACCAAGTAGATGATGAAACGATATTTAATATTCTTAAGAAAATAACAACCAATGCCCAAGGTGTAGATGGCATAACTTTAAACATGATTATTCTCACGCTCCCTCGGACGCTTTCCATTATTACAGCTATTGTAAATATGTCTATCAAAACTGGAGTTTTTCCTGACTTATGGAAAAATGCCATTGTACAGCCACTTCCAAAAATTTGCAATCCTAAACTATATAAAGACCTGCGCCCTGTTAGTATTCTACCATTTTTGTCCAAAATTCTAGAAAAAGCTGTATGCATGCAATTAGTCGATTATTTAAATGTAAATTATATTTTGCCTGCCAAACAACGTGGATTTCGAGCTGGCAGAAGCACGACTACGGCCCTTCTGAATGTGTTAGATGATATTTTGGCGGGAAGAGACGTACCTAGGTGAGGGCTATATATTGGTGTTGTTAGATTACACACGTGCTTTCGATACAATAAATTCAACATTCTTGATGGCCAAACTTACGTATTACGGTTTTGATGGTGATACTTTAAAGTGGATCTCAGATTATCTTACTGGTCGGTGTCAACAAGTAGAAGTCACCCGCAGTGATGGAACCAAACAGTACTCAGAAAATTTACCCATTAATAGAGGCGTTCCACAGGGTTCGATATTGGGGCCTATACTCTTTATCCTTTATACCGCTGATCTACCAAAAACATAAATAATAACGATTACCATTTATATGCGGACGATCTACAGATTTACCAAACTTTCAAACTCTGTAATACAAATTTTATAGTTCATTAAATAAACGAAGATCTGGAACGTGTTGCTGAATGGTCCGACGCCAATGGTTTAGTATTAAATTCAACCAAAACTAAGTTTCTTGTTGTAGGTACCAAAGCGCAAATATTGAATATAAACGTCATTCACCAGATATAAAGTTAAATAAAAGATGTTACTATTGATCAAGTTACCGAGGCTAGAAACTTGGGAGTTGTGATGGATAGTCACCTACAATTTGAAAACCATGTCCTTGAAACTGTAAAAAACTGTTACTACGTGGGGCGCACTATAAGTTTCCGGAATGAATATGAAAAAATACTATTAAAGGTACAAAATTAATTTATTGTTTTTCAAAATAATCTCCCTTGGCGTCTATGCACTTTTTCATTCGATGAAACCAGTTTTGAAAACTTTTGTGCCACTCCTCTGTGGTGACCTCTGAAACGTGTTTTTCATACTCCTCGACAGCCTCTTCTGGTGATGAAAATCGTTGACCGCGTAATTGGTTCTTAATTTTTGGGAACAGAAAAAAGTCACAAGGTGCCTGGTCGGGACTGTATGCAGGATGACTCATGAGTTCTACATTTTTCGCCTTCAAAAAGTCGTTTGTCTGTCTGGCCGTGTGAGAACTAGCATTGTCGTGGTGCAGGATGATACGGCGTTTACGGTTATTTTTACGGAGTTCGTCAATAACTTCCGGCAAACAAATGGTCGTGTACCAGTCACTATTCACTGTACGACGATTCTCTAAAGCAACAGTAGCCACGTGTCCAGTTTTATTAAAAAAAGAAGCCATCATCCGCTTAGATGCACTTTTCACGCGCGCCACTTTGGTTGGTTTCGGCTCATCTTGAAAGACCCATACGCTCGATTGCTGCTTTGTTTTGGGATCGTAGCAATAAATCCATGTTTCGTCACCTGTTACTATGTCCCACACCAAATTTGACGCACCTTCGTTGAATCTGGTAAGCATGGCACTGCACCAAGTGACGCGGTCCGTTTTTTGAGCCTCGGTCAAGTTGTGTGGGATCCACCGCGAGCACAGCTTTCTCACACCCAAATGTTTGTGTAGGATTAATTGTATTTGACTCATGCCTATTTCTAAGGATGCGCGAATTTCATGGTAGGTCACATGCCTGTCTGTTTCAATCATACGGCGCACAGCATCGATGTTTTTGTTGGTCACAGCGGTGGACGGCCGACCATCGCGAGATTCGTCACTGAGATTGATACGACCACGCTTGAATTCTGCAAACCAGCTATAAACAGTTGTCTTGCATGGTGCTTCATTGCCAAAAGCTGTTTCAAGCCGAGCGATGCTCTGTTGAGCTGTCAAATTACACTTAAAATCGTAGAAAATCATACTACGAAAATTTTCCCGAGTTAAATCCATGTTGATGCAGACACACAATTTTTTAAATGGCGCCACAAGGTAAAAACAAAAGACAGTCAGATGAAACAAACTGCATTCTACAGCCAAAGAGTTCTATTTTCAAATGTTTCAATAAATTTTTAAATATTGTTTATGTAAGTGGCCAGTTCCGGAAACTTATAGTGCGCCCTATGTATAGATTAAAAGTTTTATACCAATTAAGGGAATATTTAAGTACAGAGTCACGAATTTACCTGTGTGAATCTCTAATTCTATTCAAATTAAAATATTCTGATGCGGTGATAGGCAATTGTTTATTAGCACGCATCAAAACATTGATCCAACGTGTCCAAAACTTCTGTGCTAGATACTGCTTTCCTGTCCCCCGTAGAGCCCACATAACTCCATACTTAAATAGCTACGATTTGCTTAATATGGAATCACGACGAACTTTACACTTTTCACTATTAGTTTTCAATATTGTAAGAAATAAAACTCCATCATAAGTACCTGTTCGATAAATTATTATTTTCAGCTCGTGCTCGTTCTCGTCTTATTTGTCCCCCACACAAAACCGCTGCATTTCGTGGTAGTTTTAGATATGCTGCGACCAGATGTTGGAACAATATCCCGCCCCTATACGAAATTCAAATACTGTTAAAACTTTTAAAAATAAATTAAAATCCCATATTTTACTCAAACAAAAATCTTGAAATTTCAGCTTTATTAAAATTTAACTAACGTTATAAACAATTTTATAGATTTTAATATTGTAATTGTTCTTCTTTTTATGCCACACATACGTAAGTTCTTTCCTAAATATACCCTTTATGTTCTTTTTTCCCTTACATGTTCCTACTAATTTGTAAAAGTTTGTAGAAAGCTTTGAGCTTTATGCTTTGTAGGTATATTTTATTTAAGTTTTTTATTTTATTTTAACTTAAGTGGCGTCCGCGGAAGACCAGCGTCGTGGCGACATTATGCTGAGCGGAGACCATTTTTGGTAGACTTTTAAGTTTTATGTTGTATGTGTCAAATTGTTTAAAAATGTGTTTTTTCTACCAAAATAAACAAATTTTCTTTCTTTATCGTGCTACATACCTACTCTATCTTTTAACCAGAAACCTGTATAGAGTTATTCTTAGCCTTCCTTTAGTATCAGCTAGTATATAGTACTCTGTGGTATCAGTTTCACGTTGACGAACAGGATTAGGTTATCCCCTACTTTGCGCAGCTCTCTGAGAGTCAAGGAACATATATCTAAATATGTAAAATATTTTTGGCTTCGTATTTTTATTTCAGGATTCTTAGTTTATTCAGTGTTTTCACTGGGAGGTTGGTTTCAAAACTCTTAATGGCTATCTAAACCAGGGAAACGGTAAAATATCGGTTATTTCATGGTTGTAAGGGCTCGCGAGGTTTATTGTTCTCACAGAACCACTAGTCTATAATAGTAGTGCCTGATCAGAGAAATTTAATTTATTGTTGTGGGTTTTCAAAAATATGTGACACGAGGCAGCACAGTGACGTCAGTTCCAAACTCCAATCGAGCGTTGTCATTGAACCATCAGTTGACATGTTCTTTTGTTCCGTCAAATGTATCCATTAACGGCAGCTTATCAGACCTAAGATTCAAAGATTCAAAGATTCAAACATTTATTTGCCAACTATGAGTCATATGTAATACAGGTGTTATGTAAAATTTTTGTTCTTATCATAGCAACTCAGCGAGTATTGCAAATGTATATGTAATGTAATAATTCCACATATTTTTTTTCTATCAATAATTTCCATTTCGGTTTAATTTATTAATATTAAAAACTTTATATAAAACAATTTTGATTACTTGTTAGCATTACATTATATGAATAACAATTTCAATTTTATTAAATGTCAAGGAATTCATTTACAGAATAATAATTTTTTGAAAGTAGAAAGGATTTTAGGGCAGTTGAGAACTTTTTTATTTTTAATAAATGCTGGTAATTTATTGTATATTTTGACTGCCATGTGGTGCGGACTTGTATTTAACATTTTTATTCTAGCTGCGGGCAAAAAAAGTCTGTCTTTATGTCTAGTGTTAATATTATGTGTGTCCTTTACTTTTTTAAAAGAGTTTAAATTTTGGTGAGTAAACATGCAAGTGTCATATATGTATATAGATGGCAAAGTCAGTAGTTTGTATTTTTTGAAATAAGGTTTACATGATTTGGTATTATCTATTTGGGCGATTATTCTGACACATTTTTTTTGCAAAACAAATAGATCTTCCACGTCGGTACTGTTACCCCAGAGCATTATACCATATTTGAGTTGAGAATAAGCATATGCGTAATATGCGGATAACGCTGCCTCTGTGCTAGTACTCTGAACCAGCTCATACAGAGCGTAAGTAAAGCTAGATAGTTTTGACTTGACTAACTCTATATGGGCTTTCCAATTTAGGTGAGTATCTATCATTATGCCAAGTAATTTAAATGTGTCTACGCATTCAATTTTTTGGTTATTTATATTTAAGTTTACTTCTAAAGGTTTTTTCGTGTATGGTCTAAATTGTATGATTTTTGTTTTTGTAAAGTTTAGGTTGAGGTTATGGTTTTGGAGCCAAGTAGTCACAGTTTGAATTGTGTCGCGTAATAATTCGTTTGCTTCCTTAGAGTTGTCACATTTTATTAGTATTGAAATATCGTCTGCGAAAAGTACGGGTAAAACCATGTCGTTTTTTATTATTTTTGGGAGATCATTTATATATATAAGGAACAATACACATCCTAAAACACTTCCTTGGGGTATAGAACAAGTTAATGTTTTTTCTTGTGACCTTACATTTTCTATTTCATTATTGCTATTTAATTGTTCTATTTGTACTCTTTGCTTTCGATTGTATAAGTAAGATTTACACCAGTCTAGGGTTTTTCCGCGGACGCCTACACTATAAAGATTTGACAGCAGAATACCATAATTTACACTTTCATAAGCTTTGCTCATATCCAGTAGTAATCCGAGACCGTATTTTTTTTCATTTAAGTGCGATAGAGCGGTTTGGTTATAATTTATTTTATATGTCACTGATTTACGTTGATATTTTAATGAACTTGACTTGTTTACTATTTTTTAAGAATAAAATACGGATCCGATATGACTCGCGACAGTGGCGCCGCGCATCTCCTGACTTGACTGTGCTGCCGAGTGCCGCAAAAATGGAGTGTAATGTTTTCAGGTTTTATAATTATTTAATGCGAGAAATGACCTAGGTCATTGGATGCGAGAATGTTAAAAGGTCGCGGTATAAAGGTTATGTCCCACACCATGAAGCTCTTTGAGAGGATAATAGACTCTCGGATCCGACAGGAGAGAACAGTCTCGGAATGTCAGTATGGATTTCGCCCCGGCCTAGGCAGGACCCTATCTTTGCCCTAAGAGTCATCATGGAGAAATACAGGGCAAAGAATACGCCTCTCCATTTCCTGTTTTTGGATATGGAGAAGGCCTTTGATTGTGTTCCCCGAGAGATGATCTGGTGGGCTCTGAGGTCCAAAGGGATGCCAGAGATCTATATTGACATAATCCGCGATATGTACCGCGATTCCGAGTCCATAGTTAGGACTGCTGTTGGTGACTCCAAACCCTTCCCCGTTACAGTCGGGGTTCACCAAGGCTCGGTTCTCAGTCCATACCTGTAGTGTAATATTAGACGAAGTGTCTGACAACATCAGAGACACATACGAGCAACCTCCGTGGCTGCTTATGTATGCTGAGGATATCGCACTGGCGGATGCGGATAGAGGGAGACTGGTGCGATGCGCAAATGTATGGAAGGAGTCGCTTGAAAACGGTGGTCTGAAGCGAAATGTGGCGAAGGCTGAATACATGGCTTGCAATGCTACAGATGACCCGTACGCATAGGCGAAGACTTGGTCAAGCGTACGGACCAGTTTAAATACTTGGGATCTGTACTTCACGCCTCCGGAAGTAAAGGCCCGTATATCTGCCGCATGAGCAAAGTGGCGGGACAAGAAGGACTATATATCAGACAAACTGCAAGAAAGTCGCCTAAGCTGGTACGGTCACGTCCTACAAAAGCCGCCAAGTTACGTGGGAAACAAATGTATATGCCATGCCGCCTCCGCCGGGGCCCGGCAGGCGGGGTAGACCCAAGAAGTGCTGGCTTGAATCGTCAAGGATGATATGCGTGCTAATCGTCTTACAACCAAGGATGCTCAAGACCGTGCAAAGTGGAGAAGAAAAAGTCGGAAAGCGGACCCCGGGCTTCTCAGCATTGCAGCTGAAGACGCAACTGGGAAAACGTTGAGATGAGAGAGATTGCGAAAATGTTATCTAATACTTTATTATTCACCAAAAAATATCAATAATCAAAATAATACACACATTTAAATGTATAATGGGTAATGTCTTATCGAGATATAATATAATAATAATTTTGCCATCTCCTAAACGCCTAAACAGATTTAGATGGGTTTGGGTTTCGTTAGAATCCTTATATCAACACTGAACGATAGATTTTTTTACTTTTATTTTGGGCTGACACCTTATTTGTAAATTTTAGTTCTATACTTATTATTAGTCATAATCCAACCATTATTATTAAACAAATATAATAATAAATTACTAATCATAAAATAAGTTCACAAAAAAAATAGTACATATTATTGGCATGTTTGCGTTGCATATAATGGCAGAAAACTAAGAATCTTGTTTCACCAATCCATTATTATGGAACTGCTTGACCCAGTAATGCTTCATCACTTCGGACAACGGCAATCGCTCCGTGCTGTCTTGCCTTAAAAGCTGAAACAATAAACACCAAAAATGTCTACCTCAATTTTACCATGAAGTTTATTCTAGGCATACTAATTGCAAGTTCTTTTTCAAGCTAAGAAAATGTCAGGCATATTTTTTTTTAAAATACATTTATACAAAGTTATTGTTTTTAAAACATAGATAAATGCTAAAAATATTAGCAACAAAAAAGTTGAATTTCATGCCTAATGAATAAATAGTGTTATTGTGAAGCGCTAAAGTGTTTACGCAGTGAAGTTCACATATATTATAATGTTCACAACTGTTTATTGTGGGACAATAATGATTTTTTTAAAGTAGCCTGATTGTGTCCCATTTCTGGATAAATGAATCTTTTCACTGCTTCCACGCGTAAAGTCTATAAATGGGCAGCACTGTCTAATAGCGCTTACATATGGTGCCACTTCCACTGCAGTACGTAAGTAAACGCTCCAACTGTCTACGTCAAAACTTCACGTTAAGAAATAGAATTATACAGAACAATAAGCTAATATTTGTTGCATGAAGATTCATGGTAACCAGTATTTATTGCATTATTTCTGTTACAGATTTGTATCCCACACTTATCTAAGTACCAGAGTTGGGCAAAATGTAATTAAACCACTAATTACTAACTACAATTACATGTTGTAGTTAGTAATCGCAACTACATAATTACAAAAAGTAGTTGAACTATAAACTACAAAAAGTAGTTGTAATCACAATTACAAACTACTTTTTGAAACTACATATTTTATAAAGATTTACTTACTTATAAATTTTCGTTTCTTGCTTACAACTTTTTTCACTTACGATTTCGAAATACAATACCTTTAACACACGCCCGCGGCAATAAATTCTTATTGTAATTTGTAGTTATAACTACTTAATAACAATTACAAATTACAACTACAGTAGTTTATATTGTTGTAGTTAAATTTAATGTAATTTCAACTACTTGTAGTTAACTACATGTAATTGTAATTTGTAATCAAACTACACAATAGTAGTTAACTACGCCCAACTCTGCTAAGTACACTTAAGAAAATACTATTTACAAGGTTTGTTTGTATGTTACGGTTCATTTTGTTGCAGAATAAAATACTTAGCCAGATTGTATAATTAGTTTTTGGGAAAACTACACACATAAATAACATTAATTTGAAATACTTACCTTAGAAATGAGATCTTTGGCACCTTCAGGCACACAGTCCGGATAGACAATGTCCAATGATAAGATTCTCTTATATGTCTTGTCTTGTCCTTCGCTCTCAAACGGAGGTCTCCCCACCAGGAACTCGTAGAGCAGCACTCCAATGCACCACTGGTCTACTTTCACGTTATACACTTCACGTTTTATCATCTCTGGGGGCAGGTAGTCTAGTGTTCCACACATTGTTTTACGTCTGAAAAGAAAAACTTTTTTAATAACATTGTTGTTGACGATGGGCCAACGCAGGTCCTTGTAAGGATGTTTTAGTGGACTGTAGACACTAGATGCTGGTTCCAAATGAAACGCCGGAGAGATTTTCGCTCTGATGGTATATTCACTGTTGCTGCTTGTACACTGTCTGAACTCGATTGACTGATCTGACTCGACTGACTAACTACGACTGACTACAAACTTTGTACAAGCTAGGGCTATATATATACAATGGGCGCTACTCGCAGGTAGCGCCGATACGCGTGAGTGTCCCGACCAATCAGGGCGCGCGCTCGGGGATCGCCCGAGTGTGCGTGAGGAGGGGTGTGCCTCTCATTGGCTGAAATGTAGGCGTCCTGATTGGTCGGTCCTCTTACAAATTTCAGGCGGCACGCTGTCTGTCGTCAACATTCTCCCTCCGGCGAAGGAGTTCCGTAGCCATCCCTGGAAGACGACTGCGTGCCCGTTGTGCAGCGCGTCCTCTCCCTCTGGTCCGGGGAGAGTGCGGTCGATGACTGGAGCGCGATGAGCTTGGTGGTGGGTCGTCGAAAAGTTCCGCCCGCAGTCTTGACTTCGACGTTGCGCACCACGCCGTCGGGCCCGGGGAAGGTGTGTGTGACGATCCCCCGAGGCCATGTGTTGCGTGGTAAGGTGTGGTCGGCGATGACCACGATGTCGCCGGCCTCGATTCTTTCTTGACGTCCGTGGCGGTCGGAGCGTGGCACGATGATATGTAACGTCCCTTTCGGGAGGTCCGCCTTGTTCGAGTGCCCGTCGATTTTCCCCAGGCCGTCTTCCAGCTTGATAGCGAATCGGCGTAGCGGGCTGGATCTCGGCACGGCGCGCCCCTTCTTGAGCTCGAGGATTTCTTGTGAAAAGGAGTCCTCTTGTGCACGTTGTAACCACAGCCGGGTCGCTCTTTTGATGTGGTCTTGGCTCAGCGTGGCGCTTCGATCTTTACAGCGCTGAGGAAACAGGAGTACTTGAGCTGTAGCGCCTATCAAGCGGTCATATGAAGAGAACCGCTCGATGTCGGGTAGCGCTGAGTCCTGGCTCTTCGTGATGACGTGTACTTCTTCCTCACGGGTGTCTTCTCGGCATGCGTCCCATTGTGGCCATTCAGACTTCGGCCGTTTCAGGCACTCTGGCCCGGAGAACCACACGTCGTTTTCTTCTGGGACGTAGCCGCTCCTCGTAGCGATGTCGGCGACATTGAGATGAGTCGGCACCCATCGCCAATCTGTTGCTCTCGATGACTCGGTGATTTCGCCGAGACGGTGTGCGACAAACGGAGTGTATCTGCGGCTCCCGTTGCGCAGCCAATGTAATACGGTCTGCGAGTCGCTCCAGTAGCACGTGTCATCCACTCGAATGCGATGGTCTTCTTTGATGGTTTTCGCGAGTCTAGCGCCAATCAGCGCCGCCTGCAGTTCCAAGCGCGGCACCGTCTGCGTCTTCAAAGGCGCCACCTTAGCTCGTGGCGCCACCTTAGCTCGTGCCGCCACTAGCACGGTCTTGACTTCGCCGGACTCCAGCTGTAGCCGCCAGTATGCCACCGTCGCGAAGGCGTCCTCACTCGCGTCGCAGAAGACGTGGAGTTCTCTGCGTCGCACGTCGCTCCCTCCGTTGTAGCTCCGAGGTACTCGCAGGCGTTGGATAGCTTGGAGCCCGGCCAGCCACGCGTCGAAGTCGGTCGCGACGTCCTCAGGCACCGGCTCGTCCCATGCAGTCTGGCAGCGCCACAACTTCTGCAGCGTGATCTTCGCTGTGATGGTGTAGCAGCACAGGAGTCCGAGCGGGTCGTAGATGCTCATCACTGTTGACAGCGCCTCGCGTTTGGTAGGCGCCCTTGTGCGTGTCCGGACCGCCTCAGGAACCTTGTTCAAGGCGGTGTTGAAGCTCAGGCTGTCCGTTTTGGAGTCCCACAGAAGTCCCAGCATTTTCTCGGCTCCGCCCAGCTGCGTTGTTGCTGCGCTGGCACGGCGGTCTTCTTGTGCAGCGGCGAGCAGCTCGGCGCTGTTGCTGTTCCAGCCGCGCAGGTGAAAGTCCGCGTGTTTGTGGACCTCATCCACTTGTCTGATGACCTCCTTCCCATGCGTGAGGTCGTCGAAGCTCTCGACGAAGTCGTCCATGTAATGCGACTCCGTTATTGGCCGTAGGGCGGCCGGGTGTGTGTCTCGATGGTGGTGTGCGTTTTTGTTGCGCACACTGTGGGCCAGGAACGGTGAGCTGGATGCCCCGAAGATCATCGACGTCATCTTGTACTTGCACGGCGGGTCCGTCGGTCGTTCCCGCCACAGGAACATCTGAGCCGGCTGGTCCTTCCTCTGGATCTTCACTCGCAGGAACATTTCTTCTATGTCCGCGGTGATTGCGTAGTCGCCTTCTCGAAAGCGAAACAGGATCGAGTTGAGGGACCGCAGCATGTCAGGCCCCTGAAGTAGATGGTCGTTCAGGCACGTCCCGTGGGTCTTCGCCGCCGCGTCCAGTACCACCCTTATTTTGCCGGGCTTGTTTATGTTGCGTACCGCGAAGTGAGGTAGGTACCACGAAACAGGACTGGCGTCTTCGGTCCCGTCGCAGAGCTCGGCGTAGCCCTTGTCGATCATGCTGTTGATCTTGGCGTGGTATTGCTTCTTCTCGTTCGGGTCCTTTTCAAGCTTGGCCTCGAGTGTCTTCAGCCTTTTCAATGCGGCGTTGTAGCTCGGCGGCAGCTGGGTTTCGTCGTTGCGCCACGGCAGGCCCACTTCGTAGCGCCCGTCCTTGTAGCGTACTGTGTCCTCGAAGATCTTCACGGCTCGCTTATCTTCGATCTTCATATGCTGTGAAGATGTCGACACCCCCAAAGCGTCGAGTTGGAAGTGTCGGGCCACTAAGTCCTCTAGCGGCTCGGCACCGGCAGGCTCGTTGGTGACCACGTGCAAGACGTCGTGTGCGCGTCTCAGCATCGCGCTCGGCATTACTCCGTGTAGCACCCAGCCGAGCTCGGTTTTCGAGGCGGCCGGCTCCTCTGCTCCTCCGCAGCGCAGCTCCCGTGTCACGATGAGTTGCCAGTTGTCGGTGCCTATTAGAATTTTAGGCTTTGCGTCGCTGTAAACTACGTCGTCTGCGCTGAGGTCGCTGAGATGACGCAGTTGTAGCACGTCAGCAGAGATAGATTGCGGCGTGAGGTCCAGGCCCGCCATCGTCCTGGCGGCGATGCTGAACTCTTCTCCACCAGCGCCCTTGATTGTGAGCTTGACACGTCGGCTCCTCACGTCTTGTCTCTTGCTGCCGATGCTCTTCACTTGTAGACACGTCGCTGGACCGTCGGCGCCAATGTGTCGCGCCAGGTCGTCGTCCACCAATGTAACGGTGGAGCCCTCATCGAACAGCGCGAAGGTCTTAAGGCTGCCGCGCTTCCCGGAGATTGTCACTGGGCAGATCTTCAGCTTGACGTCACTGCGCGTAGCTGTGGCAGTGACGGTTGCAGTGTCGCTGTCGGTGGCGGCCGCCGCAGCGGCGGCGGTGGCGGCGGTGGCGGCGGTGGCGCCGGCGGAGTTGGCACCTTCTTGTTTCGGCTCGCCGTGTAGCAGCCGGTGGTGAGGTCGTCTGCAGCCATTGATACTGCAAGTCTTCTTCTTGCAGTTGTAGCGTCGGTGTCGGCTGGCCATGCATTTGAAGCACAGCCCGTTCTTCTTGATGACCTCCCAGCGCTCGTCGTACTGCATCTTCTTGAATTTCTGGCAGTCGGGCAGCGTGTGCGGCTCTTCACACGCTGGGCAGCGATTTTCGTCTTCGCTCGGCGTAGTCGTAGCGTAGACTTGTTTTTTCTTTGCCTCCGGTCGTGAGGCAGCGGCGGCGGTGCGAGGCGGCTCTCGCTTTTGATGACTCGGATTCGGTTTCGCCTTGGGGAATCCGTGCTTGAGGGCGATGTTGGCTTCCCTCATCAGGAACCTCGACAGCTTGACGATGTCGGGTTCGGGGCCCGGATGGGCTTCGGCGAAGTCGTACCATCGGGGCTTCAGGTGCAGGCTGAGCTTGTCAAGTACTTCTCGTACTAACAGCGAGTCCTGCAGGCAGCTTTGCTTGACGTTGCTCAGGACGGCCACGATGTTCTGCACTTTCACGGCGAAGGTGTTGAGCTCCATCGCCGTTGTCCCCAGTCGCGGCAGATTCTGGAGGTCTTCGAAGGCTTGATCGGCTAGGAGGTCGGGCCTCCCGAAGCACTGCTCTAACGTCTCCATCACGACGTCTGGGTGTGTGGCGGAGTTCAGCAGTGACGCTACGGCGTCGCGGGCGTCTCCCTTGAGGCAGTTGCGAAGTCTTGCGATGTTCTCCGTAGGTGTGAATTTGTAGAGCTGCGTGGTCTCTCGCATGGCGGCGGCGAAAGAAATCCACTCCTTCGGAGACCCGGAGAAGTGCGGCAAGTCTGTAGTCTGGCGCGGCGGTGGCCGAGACGACATCATCTTCTCCATGGTGGCGGCAAGCTTCTCGATGCCGCGGCTGTGCGGCGTCGGTGACCTCCTCTCGGTGCGGCGGCTGTGTGGCGTCGGCGACCCGGCGCGGCGGCCATGCGGCGTCGGCGACTCCCTCTCGGCGCGGCGGCTATGCGGCGTCGGCGACTCCCTCTCGGCGTGGCGGCTATGCGGCGTCGGCGACCCGGCGCGGCGGCTATGCGGCGTCGGCGACTCCCTCTCGGCGTGGCGGCTATGTGGCGTCGGCGACCCGGCGCGGCGGCTATGCGGCGTCGGCGACTCCCTCTCGGCGCGGCGGCTATGCGGCGTCGGCGACTCCCTCTCGGCGTGGCGGCTATGTGGCGTCGGCGACCCGGCGCGGCGGCTATGTGGCGTCGGCGACCCGGCGCGGCGGCTATGTGGCGTCGGCGACCCGGCGCGGCGGCTATGCGGCGTCGGCGACTCCCTCTCGGCGTGGCGGCTATGTGGCGTCGGCGACCCGGCGCGGCGGCTATGCGGCGTCGGTGACCCCCTCCGTCGCTCCGGCTGTTGAGGCAACCAGTCGATTCGCCTGCCTCTGGCGGTCGCGGCGGCGGGTGTCGCGGCGCTGTCGGCGGCATCCACTCGAGGCGCTGCGTTGACTGGACCGGGTTCGGGCGCGAAGTTGGCGGTTGCCTCCCTCCGTACGGTGAGGGCGGCGCTCGGCGTCGTCTCGTCCAACCAAGCGTGAACTCGGCTGATGTTCTGGGTCGGCTCCCCATCTTCCTCGACGCTGTCGTCGTCCTCAAGCTCGGCGAGGTCGGCAGCCAGTCGCTCCTTTATGAGTTCAGCTTCGATCTGAAGCTCCTGGCGTCGAATGGCGGCCAGGCGTTCTTCGGCTTCGAACTGTAGACGTGCCACGGCGCTCGCAGTCGATCGTGTAGAGCGCGCAGTTCGTGACCGTGTCCCGGTTGCGGTCGGCTGGCCGGAATGCGCCACCAAACGTGTACGATGCTGATCACGTATAGGCACGTTGGTGGGGGGCACCTCAGATTGCACTGAGTGCCCAGGTAGCGGGGCGCCGGTGGGAACTCCAGTTCGAAGGACAGGCGCAGCGCTTGATGCGGACGGTGATTGAGGTGGCTCGTCGAATACGCGACGACCCTCATCCACTCCACTTTGGCTTCGAGTGACGACCATCTTGATCCCCTAGGTGTTTCTTGAACGCCAATTCTTGTTTCTTGATCCGGCTCGAAGGACCACGCGCTGTTGACGATGGGCCAACGCAGGTCCTTGTAAGGATGTTTTAGTGGACTGTAGACACTAGATGCTGGTTCCAAATGAAACGCCGGAGAGATTTTCGCTCTGATGGTATATTCACTGTTGCTGCTTGTACACTGTCTGAACTCGATTGACTGATCTGACTCGACTGACTAACTACGACTGACTACAAACTTTGTACAAGCTAGGGCTATATATATACAATGGGCGCTACTCGCAGGTAGCGCCGATACGCGTGAGTGTCCCGACCAATCAGGGCGCGCGCTCGGGGATCGCCCGAGTGTGCGTGAGGAGGGGTGTGCCTCTCATTGGCTGAAATGTAGGCGTCCTGATTGGTCGGTCCTCTTACAAATTTCAGGCGGCACGCTGTCTGTCGTCAACAATTGTTATGCCTTGGAGACTAGACCGAATCCATTGTAAGTGCTTACATAGCCCATATCCATAGCTACCTCAGGCATTGTCCACGGAGCTGTAAAGACCATTTATTTATATTTATTAAAGAGCCATGGAAAGGAGTATGGCAGGCCTCACAAAAAAAAAAGAAAAAACAAGAAAAGGGCCGAGGACATAAGACGCATAACAAAGATTGAAGATGCAACAAACAATATTATTTGGTTTTCGTGTGTGTAAGTGGTTACACTGGTGTCAGATTTTTCAGGCTGCTTAAAGGCATCTTGACATAGCTTGACGACTGCCATACAATGATGTCAGCCGTGACCAACGGCTTATAGGTGCCATCTGAAGCACGGAGTAGCTCGAGAAATTTTTATGCCCCTTGCGGTCACCCATCTAAGTGCGGACCACGCGCGGTGTCGCTTTACTTGCGAAAGCGCTATTAATGCGCACTCCCACTGGCCACCGAGCTCCTCAACAAATAATAAACAATAAAAACAGGTAAACTTAAATGGAGATGGAAACCCCACATGCTCAGCGAGAATAAAAATAAATGGACCAAGGATTTAACAGAATGGACACCTAGATTTCATACGAAAAAAGGGAAGACAAAAGAAGCGTTGGTCTGATGATATGTAAAAGAATGGGGGCCCATTATGGCAGAGAACAGCAAAATTCAGAGATGCTTGAAAGGAACAGGAGGAGGCCTTTGTGTCCCAAGATAGCCCGACTATGGTTGGCAACAAAAGGCTAATAAATAAATATAATAAATCCCAAGCTACACCAGCCATTGGTTCCGGCTCTCTACATTATTTAATTTGCTTTACATGGTACTTCTCAAGCATAAGCACCTGTCTGATTATTTATTATTGTCAGTTACTGACATACACGAAACAAGGACAACGCAACACAAATAAGTTGAACAAAAATGGCGGACTTCAAAGCATTTTTGTACAAATTCCCGGCACGTAGGTTAAACCAAAATGGCGGTTATCGGCGCAGGTACAAATAATGCACCATCGACCGCCATTTTGGTTCTATTTACGTGTCGGGAATTTCTACAGAAATGCTTTGAAGTCCGCCATTTTTGTTCAACTTATTTGTGTCGCATTGTAATAATTACAAAAACCAAAAACCCGACTCAGTGTCACTCTCTCAGTAAATACGAATCCAACGACACCTCTCAAGCTAAAATCCATTGAGCCATTCAGGCTGCAGAGCGTGCCAAACCATTATACATACAAACATACATACTCTCGAAAAACACAAAAGTCGGGTTAAAAAGAGAATAGACAGCTCCAAGGTTTGTGAAAATCCACAGACAATGCTTAGCATTCCAAGATGTCTATTAGAAGGCTTTCTAGGTTTTCAATGATGACTTCTATGCAACGCAAGGCAGTGCGAAGCAACTGACAAATGCTGATTTTAACCCCCGACACAAAGGAGGAGAGTGTGGCCGTGTGGTTTCCGGCAGAGTAGAATAGGGCCACTCCAAGTCCTCCCGTGGATTTCGTAGAAGGCGACTTAGGAAATACAAGTTATAATGTATCAACACAGCATGTTATAATGTATCAACATTGTATAATAAGTATTTATTAATTAAAAGACAATAATAATAATATAACAAAGCCCTTCTGGCGAGTAGGCGTCCAATACTGTGAAAATGAGTTTCTTTCGCCGTTTCTTCTCAGCAGTGGTCGTTACGAGGCGCTGGTATCGGTAGCTTAAATTTTATTTAAAAATAAATTAAATTTCAATATACTTTACACGTAACATGAATTATACTTATTGACGTGTAAAAGTGCCTGTAAAGGTCTAATTACTGAATAAACATTTGAATCTTTGAATCTTGAATCAAACTAAACAAAGCTTAAATATATCAATGAGACCTCTTCAACCGGTCTGGCAAGCGGGGAGAGTGTAGGCCAAGTCCTCTGGCTGCTCTGGCCAAGTATGGCTCTGGTAGTACAGAGAGGGTCGTGTTCTTGCAGTGGAGACAAAAAGACCTGACGATGACGATGATGACAAAGAGGAGAAGGGGTGTCTGCTTGTTTGTGTGTATGCCCGTGTGTGTATGTTGATGCAGTTTTTTATGTGAAAGCAAATTTCCTTGTGGTGGTTCTTAGCTGTTAGAAGAAAATCAGTTCAATCATTTAAAATTTATTGGGGGTAAGTGAATGCTTCTTTACAATAATGAAAATACGGAACCCTTAACCTCCTGCTGTCTCTGTCTGTCCGTCTGTCACAGCAAATTTTCTCAGAAGTCTACTGGACCAAATCAGGTGAAATTTGGTAGGATGGTGTAATGCTATGACCCAAACACAGATGTCTAAAGTAAATAATTATTTTTTTTAATTAGGATCATTTTTGGGGGATAAATTAGGAAATTGAAAATATGAGTAAAGTGGTAAACTCAATAAAATACGAACACTTACGGAAAATAGTTCACTAAAACACCACTAGATAGCGCTATTATTAGTTAACTTGTGTCTTACTATAACAATTTAAAATGTGATATTTCATATTAATTTCTCTTCGAACCCTCTCCACACGAGTTCAACTCGCACTTGGCGAGTTTTATTTTAATTTGCATGACAAATAAACTTGCATGTTTGATCTGCATTTACCTCTCTGAGGGTGCATGCACTGACCAGCCAAAGTCAGCCAGTTTGAGGTCCCCATTAAATGCAACCAGGATATTCTCTGGCTGCCACCAACACCATGTGATTCACCGAGACATAAAGGATATTCTCTGGCTTTATGTCTCGGTGAATCACATGGTGTTGGTGGCAGTACTCTACAGCATCTGCTACCTGCAACATTTTAAACATACCGACTATGGTTAAGCAGAGTGCTTATGCAATGGCCAGTGGTGAAGCATTTGAACAGCCCTACTCAACCATATGGAAATTCATACACTTGGAAAAGACAACTTGTGTCACATGCAAGGCTTGAAATCCCGGTATTTATGGGTACCGGTACCATTGACCTTGTTGCAGTACCAGTGGCATATATAGCACCAATTCTATCTGTACTAGTACTATGTTTCCGTCAGTATCATTACCATACCAGTACCAGTACAAATCACGTCAGAGTGAGAAAGCAGATAAAATAGCAAAAAGCAAATAAACTTGCATGTTTGATCTGCATTTACCTCTCTGAGGGTGCATGCACCGACCAGCCAAAGTCAGCCAGTTTGAGGTCCCCATTAAATGCAACCAGGATATTCTCTGGCTTTATATCTCGGTGAATCACATGGTGTTGGTGGCAGTACTCTACAGCATCTGCTACCTGCAACATTTTAAACATACCGACTATGGTTAAACAGAGTGCTTATGCAGTGGCCAGTGGTGAAGCATTTGAACAGCCCTACTCAACCATATGGAAATTCATACACTTGGAAAAGACAACTTGTGTCACATGCAAGGCTTGAAATCCCGGTATTTATGGGTACCGGTACCATTGACCTTGTTGCAGTACCAGTGCCATATATAGCACCAATTCTATCTGTACTAGTACTATGTTTCCGTCAGTATCGTTACCATACCAGTACCAGTACAAATCACGTCAGAGTGAGAAAGCAGATACCAGCAGGTAGAAGTACAAGCAGATAGCAGTAGGTATCTTAATTAGGCACTTGTATGTACTTGTAAGGAGTGCCGGTACCTATCAAGATCTGGTACCAAAGTACTGAATTGAAAAAATGCTCTAAATACCTAGATATCTATTTTGAAGAGCCTAGTTGTAGGCATTTTAGGTGCCTTCTATCTATTCTATTGATATAGGTAGCTGATTTTAAACGTAATTTTCCCTTTTTTACCTGATAAATGTACTTAGCTGCTAGAGCCTCCGAAAACCTGCCATTGGGTGAGTTCGTAAGGTGTTTATAGAGCTCCCCACCTGATGCAAGCTCTATCACCAGGTAGATGCGTCTCTCGTCATGGAACCAAGTCAGCAATCGCAGTATGTTTGGATGCCTGTAAAGTGTCAATAGATTGTTTCATTACTTTAAAGCACACAAGATGCTGCGTGGTGATAGATTAAGTTTCAACAGTTTCATTCTCACAACCACATCTTTGCTTTAGTTTTTTGACAATGGAAAATCAGTTTCGTTATCTTTTCATATCAAAGCTAGGCATTTGAGTATTATATGAATGCCCAGCATCTAGCAGTGACGACAAGGGCTCACTTGGATATGACGGTATTCATCTGAATAAGTAACATTATGAAGAAGTAATTTGTTTGATCTTCCATGCAGGTCTGTAAAAAAAGAAAAAACTTAGGATGTACCAGCTGCTTCTCTTCCTGTGCAAATCATAGAAGACGATTGAGGGAATGGGCGAAAATGAAAATCATGTATGTAAATAAAAATAAAAAGGCAATGCGGCAGGCTAGCTATCAATTCCTTTTCCACCATCTGGCCTACCATCCCTGTAAAAAACACCCTTGAGTCTTGCCTTGGGCTCCATCTGCTTAGAGACGCAATACCCAAAATAATCTGTCAGTCCCATTTGGTATAAAGACATGGTAGTATATATGTTTGTTGTTCTTTTGACAAATCTTGTCAACAGTGAGTTTGTAACAAAAGTAACAAAAGAATGATAATAAGTTTCGAATACTTACTTCAAATGTGACTGTATCTCAATTTCTCTCATAACTTGCCGCTCGCATTTAGACTTCACAATCTGTGACTTAAACAATGTCTTGATGGCAACTAAGAATCCTGTCTTTTTCTCTCTAGCAACGTGAACATTTCCGAATTTTCCTCGTCCTAGTGCAGAACCCAGCTCAAAATCTCTAGGAGACCATTTGTACCTTGAAATACATATAAATATACATACAATTCCTTTTGAAAAATGACATAAAAAAGAGAACAAGTTGGCAGCTGTAAAATTAGAGAAAGACCAAAGAAAAGCTGGATGGAAGTACAAAATGAATATTTGTAGAAATGGAGTAATGATTTAACAAAAAACTGGCTTTGAATGACCTGAACAAAGATATCTGAGCAGTCTTACTTAAAACTTTGAATTTTTATTATTATTATTACAGCTTTATTTCCACTCAACACTTTACAAAATTATACATGTGATGAAACTGAAAACTTTGAATAACATCTATTTATTCTTGTAGGTAACAGTTAAAAGCTACAACCACACTGTTATTGGTAGATGGTGCTTTCTCTTCGCTCAATCACTAAGCTTAAATAGAGCAGGTTTTGTAACGGCATCGACCATTTTAACATACTTCAAAAATGGATGAGGTTATCATTACGTCGAAGTCTTTTGTATTTTTTTAAGTAATTTCACCGATTACTCAAAGACGCCTGGACTACCTATTTAGGAAAATTATATTTTTGTTCGAAAGGGCATACTTTTGCAGTGGTCCCATAGAAATTTTATCAAAATCAGATGTGTAGATAGTTTGGTGCTGAAGTCGGTTGGTAGTTTTGAAAAATTATTAGCATAATGAAATAATACATAGGACTATCATATGGGATTTGTGGGGCTGTGGGGCCGCAATCCACATGGTGAAATGAAGCCAAAGGGTTGAGCATATAAAAAAAATAGAGTAATCAAACTATGATTGATACTAACGTTTGGCCATAGGCTTCATGGTTAACAATTTTAGTTTCTAGCTCCAAAACTTCGTTCTTCATTGTCATATTAACCTTTAATATTCTGTTAGCACTTTATATTTTACTTATTGTTTAAATGCAGTTCACTCCTGATCACTACTTCGTCCTTCGTCCGTCTGTGAGTTCACTGCACAGAAGTCGGAACAAAAAATCCGTTTCTATTTAAATTTCAATAAAACCACAAATTAGATAGAATAAAACATTTGAATGACATTTGTCAATTTTTAGTTTGACGGTTAAATGTTGCCAGCTCCATGTTCTCGAAAGTTAAATACCTAAGTCTGATAAAATCACATTAAGTTGAGGCTTACCGTACAAGACTTACATAACTCTTAAAGCAGGACTTAAACTGGAATCCTACCGTTATCTCTTATAGCAGCACTTAAACTGAACTGCATTGTTTAATGCTACCATGACACCTTTATAGCAGCCCTTAAACAGGATTGTTTTGGTTGACGTCACAAAACCATTTACCTTTTTTTGTATGGACTATTCCTACCATCACGTGTATTTGACAGCACGAAAACGATTATTGCGCGTCTCAAGTGTCAAATAAAGCGATCCTTAAAAAGTTACTTTTCAGTAACTTTTATGGAGGATTTTAGTTGGTTTTCTTGTGAATATGAATATGTTTTTTCTTTACTTTAGATTTTTACAAAACAGTAAGTAGATAATTGAAGTAACGCTACCATGGGAGTTCAATTTTCCCAATCTCAAAAAAATCCCAATACGCTTAAATAAGTTTTCTGATGTTCCCTTGATCAACAACTAGTTATTATGAAATCAAAAGAAATAAATGTCAGTCACCAAGTTATAGCTTCGGAGGCGGCAGTAAACTTAGTTGTAAGTAAATGATCTGATGTGACGTCAACAACTGCATATTATGAAATCAAAAAAATATCCAAAGATAAATACAATGCGACACAAATAAGTTGAACAAAAATGGCAGACTTCAAAGCATTTTTGTTTCCAAAATCCAAATTCCCAGCACGTAGGTTGAACCAAAATGGCGGTTATCGGCGCAGGTATAAATAATGCGCCGACGACTGCCATTTAAGTTCAATTTACGTGTCGGGAATTAGTACAAAAATGCTTTGAAGTCCGCCATCTTTGTTCAACTTATATGTGTCGCATTGTAAATTATTTTTAACTTTGACTTTCACTTCAAAGACATTCGTTTATTGACTTAGCGTTTCAAAAGTGGTGCTCCTGAAAGCTTACTTCGTCTCCACAAGAGGCGTTCCGTTTCTACACGGTTCGGTGATGTTCTGCAGGGACATCAATAACACCGCCCATTGTAAATTTTAATGTATTTTTCATCTCATCTAGCATTTGGAGCTAAAGGTACTGCTTATTCTCTCGGGACTAAAAAGTGAAAAAGAAAATCTCTACGGGTTAAAAACAAATTTAAAAACTGAACACGGGTGTAATCTTTGTAGAATCAAAAATAATGTTGGCAGTCCAGCGAAAAAAAGAAGAATTTTGTTTTAAAATAAAAATAATTGGCACAGACGTCGTGATTTTTTAAATTTGGAAAACATATCGTCGTCAACATGGATGAATGTAGGTAAACATTTTTATGTTTACCTATTTTTCCGTCACGTATTAAACTGAAAAGAAATCTCACAACTATCTCGTCGGTAGCTCAGTTGGGAGAGCGTATGCCTGAGCGCCTGAGCCGCAGGGATGGATGACAGATTATAATTTTATCAAAATGATACACATATACATGGTACTATGCCTGGCACGAAGATCTTCTTACTACCTCATTTCTCTACAAGAAGGTATAGATAACAGAATGATCAGGCAGAAGAGCAACAACCAACCAGGATTTGTGGGCATCTGACTGATATCATCCATGCAGTGATTTAATATTTTTGATTATGTTGTACCTCTTTTATTAAGTACCTACTGGTTTTTCCCATTAATAATTAAATAAAACAATATACAGGGTGGCCAAAAAGTCGTGGATCACACGAAACAGGGAGATAAAGGAGGTAATTTCCAACAAAAAATCTTTCCCCAGCATGGCCATAACTTCATTGCAAATAAGTGCTCTTAAAGTGAGAAGTAATTTTTTGTAACGCTTTAAAATTTACGGAAAAAAAATCATTGCTCGTTAAGTTTGATACCAAGAGCTGCAATACAATTTTTGTAGTATTGATACATTATCGACTCATAATACAACACCTTTTGTTTTATTGTTTTTAATCAATTTAATTTTTTACTGATTAAATTGTAAAAAAACTCGGTAGTTTCATTGAAAAAACTAAAATAATTCATATCTTTTCGTGCAATGAAGTTATGGCCATGCTGGGGAAAGATTTTTTGTTGGAAATTACCTCCTTTATCTCCCTGTTTCGTTTGATCCACGACTTTTTGGCCGCCCTGTATGTTTAAAAAAAAAGTTTTGTTTTTCATTCATCAAAGAAGCTACGTTAACATCAATGTACATTTTGTTCATGATTATTTATTTCTCTGCTAGGTTTTAGACTAATCCTAATTATGATATTATATAAATGTGAAAGTGAGTTTGTATATTTTTTTGTTTGTTGCCACTTCACACTTCAACCACTGAACCTATTTAGATCAAATTGGATATGGATATAGTGTGAGACCTGGGCAAGGAAAAAAAGAATAGTTTTTATCCTGAAATTCCAATTAGGAGCTAAGCCCACAAGCACTTCTAGTACATTTACATCATAAATTTAAAAAAAATATTACTCTACAGCCTACATTGTACCACAGATCTGACGGACAGATCCTTACAATAAACCAAGGTACATAACATATTATATACAGACAGCATTTTGAGTTTTGTGGCTCAAAGTAGACAGAGCCCAATGCCGCAAACCCCAAAAGCCACTTTTAGCGTTATGGTGGGTGAGAACCTTCTCGGCCACCATAATGATTTTTCCATCTGGAAAAAGGAATTAAAATAGTAATATTCATAGAAACATCGGCTGTAAACTGATTCACACTTTCACCCATTCTTTACATTGACTTTTTTCCGAGCGAGAAGAGCAGTTGGTACATTCTTAGTTATTTTCTATCTTTGACCAGTATGAAAGAGCCTTCACAAATAACTAAAAAGAATCTACAAAGAAAAACCACTCAAAACATTGAATTGGAGACCACTCGCACAAACTAAGTACACATCTTTAAATTATTTTCATTTGAGCTATGCAACCAATCTGTAAATGACTGTTTTTATTACGTACTTGTCTATTCCATCTAAGTATTGTTCAAATTAAGAGTACTTAACATACATACATAACTTACAAGAAATTCAGGTGTTGACAAACAATTTGCTTTAAAAGAAAACATAACACTCACATTAAATAATTATATATTTGTATTTTACAATGAACTATTGCTTATGAAATACATTCTTCTCCATTTTAAAAGCTACGTTAACAAGTTATTACGGCTTTTTTATGTCTCGGTCTATGTTGCCGTCGTTTTGTAGAAGAACCGAGTCGTTGAAAATCAGAGCAGACTGGCAGAGATACACCATTTAACGCAACTGAAGCCAGGAGCACAGAGAATTTAACTGAAGTAAAGCTGGATTGACCACCAAAATCAACAGAGCTGCTGAGTTTTGTCGTAGATCATTTGCTGAGTATTATTTCCGCCTGGTTCTTGCGACACTCGCATTCCTTGGGGCTCAAAATTTGCTTTTTGGTTTGGTACCAAATGCTGCCATTCTAAATAAAACTGGGAGACCTTCCCTAATAAAACAGAAAGAAAGAAATAGGTATTATAAATGTATAGGTTATGTTGTTTGTACAGAGTTGTACTTGTTCACAGACGAAGTATGTAGTATTTGTTATTTTGTTATTGGATGTCATTTTGACACGGATGTCATTCTTGAAGTTGACATATCTGTGGAATGACTTGTTGATGTTTTTATGGTCATAGCATCTAGGTTATTGAGTCATACCATATGATTTTATAATAGTGAAATCAATTACTTTTTCTTGTCATAGTAATGCTTTAAGGTTCAGGAATCCTACCGTTATCTCTTATAGCAGCACTTAAACTGAACCGCATTGTTTAATGCTACCGTGACACCTTTATGGGCTGCTATAAAGGTGTCACGGTAGCATTAAACAATGCGGTTCAGTTTAAGTGCTGCTATAAGAGATAACGGTAGGACAGTTTTGGCTGAGGTCACAAAACCATTAATCTTTATTTGTACGGACTATTCCTACCATGCATGACGTCTATTTTGACAGCACGAAAACGATTATTGCGCGTCTCAAGTGTCAAATAAAGCGATTTTTAAAAAGTTAGTTTTTAGTAACTTTTATGGAGGATTTTAGTTGGTTTTCTTGTGAATGTAAATATGTTTTTTCTTTACTTTTGATTTTTACAAAACAGTTACTAGATAATTGAAGTAACGCTACCATGGGACCTAAATTAATCCTACTTAATACCTTTTATTGGAAATTTGGATTTCAAAATCAGAGTAAGATATATTACTTCTTTATTTTAGTACAACATAAGTCAAAACTAGTTGGGTATTCCAACTTACGTAACATATTTTTTGTAAGTAATAGCAATGCTTATCCTTGTAAAATATTTATTCACACATGATAACAAATAACAACACATTTATAAGTATAAGTTATTTATTAAAATTATAACTACATACATTTATACATTTTGTCTTACAGGATTCTCTGAGAAGTACCATGATGACATCAATTAAAAAATTCAAGACAGGATTTACTGGAGCCTATTATTAAATACAAACAAGACTGAGAGAGCCAGAGGATTACAGCCTCCTTTGGAACCTGTGATTGAACTAGTGAAATGGTAGAATGTTGAATTCCAAGCATTTTACAAGGCTATATCTGTTGCTAGGCTGGTTCGCTTTTTCACCAGAATACCTGAAAGAAAATAATAGTTTAGATTCATGTCGCAATCTACGAATATCAAATACCTACCCATACTTTGTAATAAAATCCTTTGTGCACTACAATCACTGCGTACTTACTAAAACCTAGCCTTTATCTCGTTGAGTTAGTCTCGAACTTGCAAGTTAAACTTTGGTATGTAGTTAAAATGTTACCTACGACATGGTTATTGATAAAATATAATCATATATTTATGACCAGACACTGTGCTTTTGTACGATAAAGCCCTCAATAAAATTAACTTCCAAACACTAGTCTTTACCATCGTACAATAATTGTTTATCACGGCGATTAGAAAAAGCACGATGATATGAAGTGATGGATATATTTTATTAGGTGGTTGCTCGGATTCCAGTATTAAACACATAAAACATTAATGTTTTCACGAATTTACAATTTGTTTATAATTTCGAGAACCAGACGCAGACATCCGTTCAAAACTTTCATTCACATTTTTTTTCGCACTCATTAAAATTTTAGCCATCTTTAATGGTCAATATCAAATTAAATTTATGTATATACATAATCAAATGAAAACAACGTAAATAACACAAACTTTTAGATATTTAAATAAAAATGATAGAAATAATTTTGTTTAACGTAAATAAAAAAACCGGTAAAAATAATAATTTTTTGTCAAGGATTTGAACGTCTTTGCAGTCTCATCACCAAAACAAGACAGAGACAACAAACAGTTCACCATTCAGGAATAGAATAACCATTCAAAAAACGTTCAGCATTATGAACGTAATGGTAGGATTTAAAGTTGTCCTGCTTTTGACCTGCTTAAAAACTGCACCTCAACTGCCTTGTTTCTGAATGGTTTTGTAAGTGTTGGTGGTAGCCTTCTCTGATTAGAGAAAACTGCTACTAGAGGGTATTCAAAAAGGGTACTACTCAAAAAGGGTTGCGAATTAGATTTTTTTTTTCAAATTACTTGACAAGCGAATTCACCTTTATGGTGATTTAAAGACATTGTGCAATTTCTGCATTTATTTCGACTTAATATTTTGTCCAAAAATATTTGGTGTGCTTAATCTAATTCTACTGTACCTATAGCCCACCTTCGTATCTCTTTACCGACCTCACCCTTGGTTCTGGCAGAATTATCAGCGTCGCAGCTCGACTAGCTCGTCTGTGACATCATGCTGAGTCAGGACCTTTTCGCTCTCTAGGTCACATCTCTCAGTACAACCGCATTGCACTACCACTATTAAAAACCACTCTTAAAATTTGTTAATAGTTACGTGCTTTACTCATAATTACATGTATGTGGCCTTTTAGCGAATAAAGTTTTTATCTATCTATCTATCATATATCATTCAATATACATGTTTTAAAAAACTCACTTACCGCCGTCTGTCCCTCTGTAAGAATGTATGCTCAGATCTTTTAAACTACGCAACAGATTTTAATGCGGTTTTTATCAATAGATAGCGCAAGATATAAATATACAATATGTAACAAAAACCCTGTCCGATCCTTATAGGAACAATTCAGACCGTCAATATGAACAACTTTTCCTATGGGACCAATGCTTGAACCAATGCGAAACTCGAAAAGAAATCGACATTTTCATACAAATTGCCGCGCCGGCCGAACAAATTTTTTTTCGAGTTTCAAGCATTGCTCCCATAGAAAAAATTGTTTATATTAACGGCCCAAGTTGCTCCTACAAGGATCGGACAAGGTTTTTGTTACATATTGGATAATAGATACCCTTGCAAAGCCAAGGGGCCGCTAGTTTTAATGCTAATTGGAATATCTCAAACGCATATAGGTTCAGATCATTGTCAATTTATTTACACAAATCTACTTACACCTAATTTACAGAAATATTTGGCTACTAGTACAGATATGTATAGTATAGACTTATCAAAGTAATAGACATCTACTTAATTTTTTTTTATGTCCACACGCTAACTAGGTATATTATCTTATATACCTGAGCATACCCAATAAGTATATCAAATAATACATTTCCAGTAAGTATATAAATACATCAATATTATTTTGAAAAAATCATTTATACAACATGGTAACGGATATGGAGTATCAACCCGAAAGGGTGTAAACATACTGGTGAAGTTGAACAACTTTTATTGTGGGGCCATTACTGAAATCGTGAAAAAAGAAAAATCTTCACCTCCATCATCATCAGGTCTTTTTGTCTCCGCTGCAGGAGCATGACCCTCTCTGTACTACCAGAGCTATACTTGGCCAGAGCAGCCAGAGGACATGGCCTACACTCTCCTCGCTGGCTAGACGGGTTGAAGAGATCTCATTGATATTTATAAGCTTTGTTTAGCTTGTATTCCCTAAGTCGCCTTCTACAAAATTAAATACCAACCGTGCCAAAATATATGGAGCTGCAGATTTTTTTACGATTTCAGTGATGGTGCCATAGTAAAAGTTGTTCACATTGATTAGTATGTTTACTCCCTTTCGGGTTGATATCAGTTACACGTTGTATACTCGTAAATATATAAAGAAATTATTCTGTATTGCACTAAACGAATATAAAAAAAAAAACAATTTAAAAAAATTACAAAAATAAACATAACGTGCAAGAATACGAGCAAAATATAATTTTAAAAAATTACCAAAATGAAATAATAGATGTATTATGCAAATTTTAAATATAGGAAATCAAATACAACAACACCATAGTTGATTACTTGAACATGGTAATTGTTATAATATATGTAAAATATCATTTTAAGATAGTTAATCACATCATACTACATTTAGTTAAATAGGACAATAATATTGACAACATGAGATATTTAGTATTATCCGAAATACTCGTCATTTAAAAAATATTTAAAATACGTTTTTTTCAACAAAAGCACCCAATTTCTTAAGAATACATACAAGATAAGTTATACCTTTTAGGTACACAGGTAGAGTATAAAGGAAAAATAGTATAGAGAGAAAACAGTAAAAATGGAATTAATTAATAGTCTTAAATTACATTATATGGAACATCAAGTCGTGCGATTTGCACATCAGTCATACATTAATTAACCATAACCACAGAATTATATCGAGAATATTATCTCAATATAGTTATGTGGCCTACTCTCAAGATTCAGTCTATCTACCTACTTACCATATACCAGTTTATGCAAGTTGCCAGCGGGCATTTACATATAGAACGCCCTTACCCTAAAATTGTCCATACAAACATACTTCAAATTTTATTTTGAAACAAAATGTCAGACTTCAACAATTTATTTATCAATTTATGTACACGAAGAATGTATACAGAGAATACACAAAACAAAAAGTTTGAAATAAAAAAAAAATTACACACTACATGTATATTGTCTTTCAAGTTCATATATTATTTGTGGAAAATCAGATCGAAACCAAATCCTAGATAATGTAATTTCGATTTATTTTTGTCGAATTCTGACATGTTTCAAAATAAAAGCTAGATTGCGCTCGGATGGAATAGTTTAGGGTAATGGCGTCCTTTTTTATAAAGAGGTTATTCACTTTTGCCTGATTTGTTAACTGGCAAGATATATACCCCTTATTCATAAAAATTAACAACCGTTTGCTAAACCCATTTTAGTTAAAACATGATTTGTCCCTTTCCCTCTTTTCAATATTTAACATTGAAAGAACGAGACAAAACATATTTTAACTGAAATAGGTTTAGCAAACGTTTGTATTTTTTTATGAATAAGGGGGGTAGGATCTAACAAAATATACTGCAACTATTTTAAGTGTGAATTCAGTCAGAGACCGAGTTGGTATGAAAAGCAAAAAAAAAATAAGAAAAAAAGAAATTGATCAGCATCAGGTACTTAATTCACCCTTAACATCGTTTCAGTATATTTTATTACTTGTTATACATTTCAAAACGAATGTTACATCGTTATTTAACACAGCCTATTTGAAATATCGTATAATTTGGCAACATTTACCATACTTATGCATTTTTTTATTTTTGTATAGGTTCCTTGGGGAAAGTTGTTCAGTATCTTGGACTGAATTGACTCTTGAAATTGTTTCAGTATGTTTTGTAATACGAGTATTCTCTCTCTCACTCTGTTTTTTGTACACAATAAAGTGCCGTTTCGCTCGAATTTGCAAAAAACACATAAATATGGTAAACGCTGCCTAATTTTTTTGGACGTTAAAAAAGGTCTACAAATACTGATACTGAATAACTTTCCTCATTGAACAAGGGAAATAAAATAAAAATGTCTGCCTTCTATACAAGTTGATCAATCATCTAGAGGGTTTCAATGGAAGGTGTTTATTTTTAGGCGATTGTCCCACCATTCCGCATTCCGTTGCGTAGCGCGGGGCAGCCATACAAAAACGACGCGCGTACACGCGGTGCCAGTGTGTTTTCCTATGCGTATTTTTATATACAAATAGAGATTCTTGTATACAGTCCGGCCCTGCGCTACGCAGCGGGGTGCGGAGCAGTGTGCGAATCACCTTTCATCAATCATTAATCATTTTGACTCGCTAAAAGGCGCTAGGCTATAGTGACTACGCTGAAAATTAATTTGTACTACTGTCATGTTCCTACGCACGTCAATCCTTCCAAGTGAACATAAGTGTCCTTTACTTACTAAAATTACTAAAACAACAACAACGCTAGACAGCCTGTCTGTCAATAGCGAACTATCTAAATAAGTCTATTCAGAGTCGTTTTAACACGCTAAGTTCGTCAGTTCGATCCTTATATTTATGAGGCTTATGGATGGAGCCTTCTAGCTTTGAGTTGTCAAATTGTGCATACTTTAATAACTATTTCATTTAAATACATAGTGGTCATTTGACAGAAATCATTGTCATAGAAAAATTAGACTAACTTCCTCTCCGTCAGAAGACAAAATAGTAGATACCGAGGACGGTAAAATGATTCACAGAAACAAGCCGTTCGAGGCAAACGTAGGTGTTTTTAGTACAAAGATGTTATGTGATCTGAAGCTTACTTTGTCACAAGATGTGGAGTTTTGTTTCTATTTGGTTCGGAAGTTTGTTACACACGACATTATCAAGCATACAATTTGCAGTAACAATCAGCTGTATTGCAGATTGCAATGTGTGTAGACGTGCCTATACAATCTGCAGTAACAATTTGGTGCCGTACTGAAGATTGTAATGTGTGTAAACGTGGTATAGGCACGCCTACACATTGCAATCTGCAATACAGCTGATTGTTACTGCAGATTGTATGCTAAATCGTATCGTTTGAAGCGCCATTTTTGAAACACTGAGTTACTAAACGAAGGGTATTTTGTATAGAGTAAAAAAACAGTGGTACGGAAACACAAGTGAAAATTTGGTGTCGGTTACGATAACATTGTCGTGAGTTCAATTTTCACAAATATCTTCAAATTGTGACATTGATACAAATATCTAAAGATAAATAAATGATTTTTGACTTTGACTTTCACTTCAAAGACATTAGTTTATTGACTTAGCGTTTCAAAAGTGGTGCTCCTGAAAGCTTACTTCGTCTCCACAAGAGGCGTTCCGTTTCTCCACGGTTCGGTGATGTTCAGTCCAGTCTAGATGTCGGCGGAGAGCGAGACGGGACAGACGTCGAGCAGGCAGAAGACGGCGCGGCACACGGGGCACGTGCAGCGGCCCGCGAGCCACTGCGACGGGTCCCCTTGCGCGCGCGTGGCCCACCAGCGGGCCATGCACGCGCAGCACCACAGCACTCTGCAGGGACATCAATAATACCGCCCATTGTACATTTTAATGTATTTTTCATCTCATCTAGCATTTGGAGCTAAAGGTACTGCTTATTCTCTCGGGACTAAAAAGTGAAAAAGAAAATCTCTAGGGATTAAAACCAATTTGAAAACTGAACACGAGTGTTATCTGTGTAGAATCAAAAATAATGTTGGCAGTCCAGCGAAAAAAAGAAGAATTTTGTTTTAAAATAAAAAATAATTGGCACAGACGTCGTGATTTTTTAAATTTGGAAAACATATCGTCGTCAACATGGATGAATGTAAGTAAACATTTTTATGTTTCCCTATTTTTTCGTCACGTATTAAACTGAAATTCTTTTCAGTCTCACAACTATCTCAATATATATAAAAATTATTCGTGATAAGATTATTTACGAATAAATCAGTCGTCCAATTCTTCGAATAATAATTATTCTTTGTTTCATTTGAATAATTTTAGAATAATTATCACAAATATATAATATATTTTCAAATGTTGTTTCTATTCCAAAACATTTTTGGCTAAAGATACTGCTGATTCACTCGAGACTGAAAAGTGAAAAAGAGAATCTCCAAAGATTGAAAACAATTTGAAAACTGAAAACGAGTGTCTCTCTCATTTATGTAAAGTCAAAATACCGTCGTCAAAATGGATGAATGTAAGTAAACACAAGTATAATTTTAAAAAAGAGCAATTTATGTCTTTAATTTAAAGTCATTACGACGAAGTTTTAGGCTATATTGTATTGACATCATAATGATTTAAATTTGAATACTTTTCCAAGTCGATAGTGAATATAAAGTTTACTCATAAAAATAAAAAGATATGAAGGACCATGCAAACAAAGTTATGAATGAGTGAACATTGTATAAGAAATAAACTAAGAAATAATTTTTCGAAGATCACCAAAAATTTTTTTAATTTTTTTGTATTTATTGAATGAAAGCTACACCAAATAACGGATGGTATCTGTCGGTCGAACTTTAATTATTTATTGTAGGTGTTCCACTTTTCTTCATATTCTGTTTTGTGTTTGCTAGTTTTTTTTGATGGTGATGAAAAGTAGAATGTGCTACTTCTGTATGGTAATATTTTTATCTCAGGCGATATACATGAATCCCTCGCTACACTCAGGATTCCACTATAGAATCACTCGCTACGCTCGTAATTCAACTGTGGAATCCTTCGTTTCGCTCTAGATTCAAAGTAGCGCCCTCGCCTTAAAAGTATTACTTTTATCTCTTGTAGCACAATATTCAATGTTAATTTGTCATGGCTATGCTACAATGGTATGTAAGTAGGTGTGTGCCTGACCTGCAGTTGCAGGGCTGGCACTGCGGAGGGCCGCCCTCGAGGTGCGCGGGCGGCGGCACGCAGCGCCGGCTGAGCTTCACGTCCGCTGGGTATTGCATGCAACCAATACACAGTTCCAACTCCTGCTAGAGCAGATATATAAACACGCTTTTTACGAGGTACTCCCAAACGTCGCCGCTTCGGACCAAGGCTTGAAAAACCGGTAAAATTTTTCGTTGGTTCCCGTTGAGTCACACCAAGATAAGTAGCACTGATTGCGAAAAAAAATTCTCAATGATTAACGGTGATACACATTGCAGCTGTCATTTTTCCCAATGGGTCACACTGTCATTAATCGGCATTCTGTATGCCGATTGAGTCACAGTAATTAAATAAATTAATTTCATAAAAGGGCATGTGACTTAACGGGAATACAGAGTGCCGATTAGTAACAGTGTGGCTGTGTGACTCATTGGGAAAAATGACAGTTGCAATGTGTATCACTGTTACTCATTGAGTTTTTTTTTTTTTCATTGAGTAGCAGTGTTACTAACGGGAACAAACGCAATTTTTCCGTCAGTATAGGTACTATACCGGTACCAGTACCGGTACAAATCACGTCAGAGTGTAAAAACAGATACCCGCAGGTATAAGTATAAGCAGATAGCAGCAGATACTTAAATTATGTACCTGTACTTTATGGAGGAGTAGCGGTACCCATCTGGAACAGGTACCCAGCTACCAATTCAATTCAATTCAAATATATATTTATTATCATAGGATATTTATTATATCTCTTAATAATCGTCACTTTGTTTTGTTGCACAATAATTGTTGACGTCAAAAAGTTACTAACAGCTAAGTTTACTGCCGCCTCCAAAGCGCTAGTGCAAAAGAAGCGGTAACAAACTGCACTGTACCGAAACTAAAAGGACCTCTAAATACCGGTACAAAACCTGGGGGGGTTACTCCAAAATCGGTACGCAAAACGGACGTTATTGCGAATCCGCGTTTCAAATGTATGATGTTATAGTGTAATTTGGTTTGACATAGAAATAGGACGTCACTATTGTACGACTAACGTATTATTTTATGAAGTAACCCCATGTACTTTCGGCACTGGTTCCAAGCCCTGCTCGGACGTAGGGTAAACTTCCAGTCATTGGACTGAACACAATAAATTTTATTTATTCCTTAATAAATAAGATTTATTGTGTTCATAATAAGATATCAGCTGCAGTTTTCAAAGATTCAAAGATTCAAATGTTTATTCAGTAATTAGACCTTTACAGGCACTTTTACACGTCAATAAGTATAATTTATGTTACGTGTAAAGTATATTAAAATTTAATTTATTTTTTAAAGAAAAGCTACCGATACCAGCGCTTCGTAACGACCACTGCTGAGAAGAAACGCCGAAAGAAACTCATTTTCACAGTATTGGTCGCCTACTCGCCAGAAGGGCTTTGTCATATTATTATAATTGTCTTTTAATTAATAAATACTTATAATATAATACAATGTTGACACATTATAACATGTTATGCTTGCGAACAAGTAAACTAACATAAATTGCGTAATAAAAAATATTAAGTAGTCAAAAAAAGCGAAGCCGAGCTGACCAGTCCCTCCCGGCAGCACCCGTTCACGAGTTGACGCACGGATCAGCCATCGTTAAACTCAACCATATTAGAGGGAATCCAACGACCCGACCAGCGACGCCACCACCGGATTGGACATTTTAGTGAGCATGAAAAACCCGAACTCGCAGACCTTGTCAAGAGAAAATATTAATTATATGTTGGTCACTTATTGATCGCAGAGCATTTACATGTTTTTACAGTAAGCTTATTATGGTAACAGAAAATGCAGCTATTTATGTTTCATGTGTGGAGTGTAATGGAAAATGTTTAGGAAGTATCCACGCGTTTTTATCTCTTAAATAATCATTGATAGTATAGTATGCATTGTTCAATAAAACTTTTTTAACATGTGTTTTAAATTTTGCCATTGGTAGGTTAACGATCGCTTCGGGAAGTTTATTAAATAATGTTATACCTAGACCTAAGAGTGACTTTCTAGTTTTAGCAAGTCGAAATTTAGGCGTATGAAGCTGATTTTTGTTGCGAGTATTATAACTGTGAACATCACTATTTTTCTTGAAATTATTTAACCTAGATTTAACAAATAGAAGATTTTCGTAAATAAATTGAGATGTCACAGTAAGAATATTTATAGATTTAAATAACTCTCTTAAGGAATCGCGTGATTTTAGTCCGTAGATCGACCGAATTGCTCTCTTTTGTAGCACAGAGATAGCATGTATGTTAGCCGCTTTACCCCATAAGAGCAAGCCATATGACATTATGCTGTGAAAATAACTAAAGTATACTAGCCTAGCAGTTTCAACGTTAGTACACCGTCTGACCCTCCTCACAGCATATGCTGCCGAACTAAGTTTCTTGGCAGTGGCCTCAATATGTTTATCCCATTTTAAGTTCCAGTCTACAGTTATGCCTAAAAATTTGGTGTTGGGTGCCCATTCTAGAACTTAACCATTAAGACTCAAAGGTATGTGAGTATTAGGTTTATTCAATAGTGAAAAATTAACGCTCTTAGTCTTTTGTGTGTTTAAGGCCAGATTATTAGTCGTAAACCAACTAAGTACTTGAGACATAGTATTGCTTACATCGTCATAGTTTGTGCATTTTCTGTCAACCTTAAAAAGTAAAGATGTATCATCAGCAAACAATACTACTTCACACAACTTTTCTGCAAGACAGGGGAGGTCATTAATATAAATCAAAAACAAAAATGGACCAATTATTGAACCCTGAGGCACACCCATGCTCACAGGTGCACTATCTGAGGATAGTCTGTTGATTTCAACTCTTTGAGTTCTATTATCAAGATAAGATGAAATAACAGAGAGTGCAGTATCAGTAACGCCATAAAATTTTAGTTTATTTTTTAATATTATGTGATCGACACAATCGAATGCCTTCGACAGATCGCAAAAGATACCTATAACGTCTTGTCGATTCTCCCAGGCTTCGTAAATAATTTTAACTAAGGTCGCTGCTGCATCAGTGGTAGAGCGCCCTTTTGTAAATCCATATTGGCGACAGTGAAGTAATTTATTAATATTAAAATACGATACTAGCTGGTCTAATATAATTTTTTCAAATATTTTACTTAAAGCCGGTAATATTGAAATTGGTCTATAATTGTTCGGATCATCTTTGGATCCCTGTTTAAACAGTGGTATAACTTTACTTGCTTTCATTAAGTCAGGGAAAACACCTTCTGAAATACATTTATTAAATATTAAAGTTAAGTGAGGAGCAATCAGGTCGATGATACTGCTCAAAACGGAAACCGAAATACCCCATAGGTCCTCAGTTTTTTTAGTATTAAGAGCCTTGTAAGCCGAGATAATGTCATATGGAGTTGTGCTAGTAAAGGTAAAAGTTGTTTTGGGCGTAGATGAATTACTTTTCAATAGTTCATCGGCGGCGTTCGGACATGAAAGCAATGACTGGGTGATATCTTTGGAAATGTTAGCAAAAAAAGTATTGAATTCATTAGCTACTTCGATATCCGAGTCAGCGGTTTTATCTCCAATTTTTAATGTGAATGTTGAGTCCCTAGTATTGGTTTTTCCTGTCTCATTATTAATAATTGACCATGTTGTCTTAACTTTATCTTTAGAATTTTTAATTTTGTTCGTTAGATGTAATGCTTTCGCAGCCAAACACACCTTTTTGAACAAATTAGAATATTTTTTAACATATGCCAAAAAATCCGCATTAAAATTATATCTTTTTTCACCATATAGTTCATATAATTTCCTCCTACTAGTGTAAATACCTTTAGTAGCCCAATCACAAAATTTTGGTTTATTATCAGCTTTAAGAGTTTTTAGTGGGAAGCTTTTGCTAAACTCTCCTTCCACCGTGTTAAAAATATTTTTGTAATGGTCGTTAGGGTTTGCAATAAAATCTAATCTAGGTAAATTATTTTGTATACATTCCCGAAAATGCACTCTACGATTGGTAGTAATAGGCCTGCAAGTGATAGGTCGTGGGGTGTGATCTTTTGGAGATACAAGTGATACTTGTTGGCCGAGGTGGTCAGAGCCAAGACAATCAAAGATTTTTTTATCAATGACTGGGCAATCACAAAAAATATTATCAATGCACTTGGCAGATGTTTCAGTTATTCGAGTGGGCTCAAAGAATGTATACCTCAAATTAAATGAATTAAATAAGTTAATGAACCTAATACTTTCTGTGTCCGAAACTAAAATATCTACATTAAAGTCGCCACATACAATAATATGTTTATTTTGAGAGCTAACTCGGGTTAGGACGTCTTCCATAACGTTTTCAAAAGTGTTATAACAAGCTGAAGGAGGTCTGTAAGCACAAATAATAATGTATTTATCTAACTCCACACATGATAGTTCAATGGTACATTCAAGAGACAACCCTACTATGTGTTTTCTTTCTTTGAATTTAATATTATTATTTAAAAGAATTAAGGAACCTCCATGTTCTATATTTTCTCTTATATATGCACTACCTACTGCAAATTTGTTCGGAAACACTAATTGATTATCATTTTGGAAAAAGTGTTCCGTGACACAAAAAATATCAACATTGTTACTTTCTAGGAACAGGCAAGTTTCTAGATATTTGCTGGTGAGGCCCTGTATGTTCTGATGTACAAAATTAATGTTAGAGGACTTCACCATTGTCTTATTATCTAGTTTTTTAAGTTTTTAGTACTTGTACTAATGTTGGTCGAGTCTTTAAAATACTGCGTTATATTACTTATAACGGGTTTAAAAATATGATATGCTAACAATTTAGCAAACGTCGTCTTAAGCCTAGTTCGCAGGTACACTGTACCATTGTATATATAGAAGTTATTAAAAAATCTATTTATATCAATGACATTAATTTTTTTGTGATGCCACACCAAGTTACACAGATATATATTCAACATATGAATATGCTTGTTCATATAACTATTATTAAGATAGGGGAAAAGACAAATCACTATCTTGCCTACACCCAACTCCTCTATACCTGAGAGAACTTTAATACAAGAAAGTATATTGTCGCGAGTTACATTTAAACTATTTCCTACAGCTAAAATTAAGGTTGTGTTACAGTCATATTTTTCAGATTTTAATTTTGACACTAACTGGCTAATGTGTGCCCCTGGCATGCATATATTGGTAACATTTTGATTAGTGTAGTTTGACAAAATAGGACCCATATTTACTCCAAGATTGTCCGAGAAGATAATAGTTCTAGGGGTCTTGCAGTCAGTGGAGCCTGACCTAACCAAAGAACTGTTTTCAACAACTGACTGTGTTGTGACTGGAGGAGCCTGTAAAGGGGGCGGAGTCTCCAGTGGCAACACACTCAAAGAGCTGGTGGAGGCATCCAGAGCCGGTGCCTCCCCATCAGGGACAGGTATAAGGGAATCGCTTTTCTTACACCCATTGCCCGAGCAATCCTCGACTAACTTTTTTAATGCGACTGAATATTCAGCAATGACTTTACTCGATAAGTTATATTTGTTAGTCATTGACTGTAATTCAGACTGTAGGGAAACAATTTTATTTTGTAACTGTTCTAACTCATCATTATTACGCTCTATAGTATCTTGACATGATGATAATTGTGTCCTTAAGTCTAAATTTTGCTGCTTAGTTGGTAAAGTTTTTCCTAATTTTTGCCTTGCGTTTTCAGATTTCTTTATAAATTTATTAATTCTAGTGTATTTTTTAATTTTATTTGAGCCAATAATTGATTTCCGCTTATTATTTTTAGGAGTGGGTGTGTTAGTAAGATCTACTGTAATTAAATTGTTCTCTAAAGTGACATTTTCATCGCCCGCATGGCAAGATCCACTCATAAGCTCGTTGTATAAAGTCGAGGTGGTGTTGAACTCTGCAAGTTGTTTTTCGGTCTGGAGGGATATTATTTCTACTTTGGCCTCGGCCAGCCGAGATTCGAGGAATGAGGAACGACGTAGAGTATCCTCAAAGGTAGCCTGACATCGGTCTGAAGAGTCCACTGCGAATTGAAGATGGTCACGTTCAATGGTAGTTTCCGCCAGGCGTGTACTCATTGCAACAAGCTCATTTTTCAATGTCGAGTTCCTTTTTATTAGGTGGTGGAACTCATCCTCGCTGTCCTCCTTCTCTTGTCTGAGCTGGCCGCACTCCTCTCTGACTTTTTTGAGCTCGAGGAGGGCTGCCTTGAGCTTGGCATCCAGCTCACTTGCTTTACGGGTCAACATTGCCATTTTAGTCTGAAAATAGTTGAATGATATTATAATTTTGTAAAAAAAAAACAAAATTATTATTTTATTTTATAAAGTACTCAGTTGGAAAATTATAATAATTACTGGGGATGATAATTACTTATAACAAAATGTGTGTGTACACTGACTTAACTTATTAATAGGTATGTGAAAGTCTATTTACTAGTTATTTACATCTCAATATAGTGCTGAGACGTCAGAAAACAGACTTAGTAGGTACTGTACATAAAATCATATGTGTAACTATAGTGTGTTATTCAAACAACATTCGTGTGAATACTGTGAAAACAAACTGCAGATACTAATGGCAAAATATTGATTATGCCTACAAACTAAGAATTAGATCTATTAATATGTCGTTGTGAAAAACATATTATAAATTCGTGAATTTACTCAATACTACTTATGTAGGCAGCATCCAGAAAACAGATGATTGGTGAGTATAGGTTATGATAGTTTTAGAATGAATGTAAATTAATCACTGTATTTACGATTTGTATATTAAAACCTAGATAATAAAAGGTACTAAAAGCTAATACTCATCTGGTTTTCGTAGTAATCCGTCCGCAATTATAGGGATTTTTAAACAACCATCGTTGCTTGTAGCCGGTGAGCTGTCAAACCTTTTCTTCAATATATGAACGATTTATCGAAGACTTTTTGTCACAAACACTTTTACGAATTAATTATAGTATAGACATTGTATTTATTGGTAAATTTACTAGATATTTATTGAAATAATTATAATTTAAATTTAATTTATTACACAGCAGTTTTTTGACGTCTGCCGATCAGTGTTGCCCGCGCGGAAAAAAAATAAAATAAAAAAAACAGTGGACAATAAACCCTTTTTAATTGCCCGCTACAGCTGATATCTTTTTATACTCTGTAGCTGCAATGTTCCCATTTTAAAAGCAATCTTAATAAGGTTTTGTTGTGTTCTGTCCAATGACTGTTAGCGGCCAATGACTGGAAGTTTACCCTACGACAAAACGGGAATACACACACATAGAATGTAAATATACGCCTGTTGATATGGGATCAATTAACATGCAGCCCTTGCTAAGCAGGCTGCATCGTTCATAAACCTATATAAATGTGTATCGCGCGACGGACTAGTATCATCCCGCTCGCTAATACCGAAATAGTGAAACACGAACGGAGTTTTATCTAAAAAAAATCATCTTTTTCATACGAAAGTGTCTCTGATACTCTAGACAATTTATATACTTAGGTGTAATTTTTTTTTCTATTTTAATTTTAAGCGATAATAAAAACCCAGCCTAACCCAGATCTTCTCTTACAACACCTACAGGTAGAAACGAAGTGGCCCTAGGCTGCATGGCTTAAATAAGTCTACAAGTGCAACCCATTGTTCTAGGCTACACGGCATAAAGAAGTCTACAAGTGCAACCCACTGTTCTAGGCCAAACGGCATAAAGAAGTCTACAAGTGCAACACACTGTTCTAGGCCACATTGCATAAAGAAGTCTACAAGTGCAACCCATTGTTCTAGGCTACACGGCATAAAGAAGTCTACAAGTGCAACCCACTGTTCTAGGCCACACGGCATGAAGAAGTCTACAAGTGCAACCCACTGTTCTAGGCCAAACGGCATAAAGAAGTCTACAAGTGCAACCCACTTTTTAGGGCCACACGGCATAAAGAAGTCTACAAGTGCAACCCACTGTTCTAGGCCAAACGGCATAAAGAAGTCTACAAGTGCAACCCACTTTTTAGGGCCACACGGCATAAAGAAGTCTACAAGTGCAACCCACTGTTCTAGGCCACACGGCATGAAGAAGTCTACAAGTGCAACCCACTTTTTAGGGCCACACGGCATAAAGAAGTCTACAAGTGCAACCCACTGTTCTAGGCCAAACGGCATAAAGAAGTCTACAAGTGCAACCCACTTTTTAGGGCCACACGGCATAAAGAAGTCTACAAGTGCAACCCACTGTTCTAGGCCACATTGCATAAAGAAGTCTACAAGTGCAACGCACTGTTCTAGGCTACACGGCATAAAGAAGTCTACAAGTGCAACCCACTGTTCTAGGCCACACGGCATAAAGAAGTCTAGAAGTGCAACGCACTGTTCTAGGCTACACGGCATAAAGAAGTCTACAAGTGCAAAGCTCTGTTCTAGGCCACATGGTATAAAGAAGTCTACAAGTGCAACGCACTGTTCTAGGCTACACGGCATAAAGAAGTCTACAAGTGTAACGCACTGTTCTAGGCTACACGGCATAAAGTCTAGAAGTGCAACCCACCTGGTCAACATAGTACACGGGATTCTGCTCGACATGCTGCTTGAACACGTTGACGAATCTCTCAATGAGCGTCGGCAGCAAGGAGATGTGCTCGGGCACCCGCACTGGATTCACCAGCCTTGCTTGAAGGTCCCGTAGTGCGCTGGTGGAGACGCGGAACGAGAACCGCTTGATCTCCGGTCGGGATGGGATCACCTCTATGTTGATGTATTGGACTTCGTCTTCGCCAGTCTGAGTGAGGTTGTGGCTGTCGGTCTGTAAAAAAAGACATTTTTGACATGACTATCCTAAAAATATGCTGTTTTGGCCCTCATCAATAAATGTATATGTATAAAGGACAAATCACACAGATTAAACCTGCCCCAAAGTAAATTCGAGACTTGTGTCGTGGGATACTAACTCAACGATACTATATTTTATAACAAATACATACTTGTATATGGAATTCATAACTTCGAAATAAATACATATTATACCAATTGTTTCCTATGGGGATTTCTTTGTTTGTTTTCGAGTGTGCGGTGACCAACTATAGACAACATTGGTGTCCAATTTTTCAGGCTGCCTCAATGCGTCTGACATAGCTTGACGACTGCCGTACAATCATCACAGCCGGGAACAACAGCTAAAACGCGCCTTCCAAAGTCCACACACCCACTCGTGAATTTTTTTTTCCACTTGTGGTCACCCATCTAAGTGCGGACTACGCCCGGTGTCACTTTACTTGCGAAAGCGCTAGTAATGCGCCCTACCACTGGGCCATCGAGCTCTTTAATCCCATAGTGGTGGGCAGAGACCATAGTTAACAGTTGAATTTATAAGCAGTGCAATAACGTGCAGAGTAACATAGGCAAATTTTTTTTTAACTGACAATGTAGTAATTGATTGCAATGTAAATTACAAGAAAGACAATATAAGGACTGTTTTCTTTTTAATTTAAAAAATAAATGATTTGTTTGATGATGGTTTTTTAAAAAAAGTTATCAATATGAACTAGTAACAAAATAGATGGTAAAAGATAGAGACAAATAGAAATATTTTTTGTTTTATTTATATGTTTTCAAATAGAAGAACAATCATAGTGTATTACAACCATAGATATAAAACTACAAGATACACATAGCGTAATGAAAAATGTGACCAGAAATTAAATGTTTTTGTGTGACTGTAAAAGAGTTGTACTTGCATCTACTTCATGAACAATCGCTAATGCATCACAGCACCACATTTTCAAGGTAAGATAACTTAATGTAAAAGCCCAGTTTATAATGTCCTCAATCTCACCTGATGGTAAGCGAAGATGAAGACTAGGATGAAGCATGCCTATCCAAAAGATACCTATTCAATCTACTTTTGAATGTCCCGGGACTGACTTTAAAGAACTAAACCTTCAAACTATATACCTTCAAGATATATGTGTATAGAAGTGAAAAATAGTAACAATGAAAATAAAAGACACAAGAACAACATGCCTTCTCCTTAACAGAGACAGAGTGCTGATGGACACATTCTTATAAAATAAGTATTTTATAAAACTAGGTCAATGTAAAATTACAATTAAATAGTCTTTAGGCTAGATCGTAATATTACTAGCGTATTTATTTACAATATAGATATGTTAACATATCAAAAAAAATTATTACAATAGTAATAGTAGCACTTACAGCGGTAGCCACCAATGCGCAGTCACTTTGCCTCACTATGTCAAGCTTGTACTGCGACACCTTAATCAACCAGTTCTCGGTTGCCACGAACTTGCTGGTAGCTGTCAGCGCAACAGCCACCTTGTCCACACTGAAGACAAATAACATTGCTATTGTTTAAAGATTAACAACTATGTTTAGTAGATGTCAGAAATGTGAAAGCCTCCAAATATTTTAATTATGGGAGGTGAATTTTACTCCTATCATGTTTTAATAACAATTTACTTATGCAGACTACATGGTCCACTTTGTGTCAGTAACAATTTTTTTTTAAACTATGTTAGTCATGTTTTAAGTAAATTATAGCCACCCGCAGAGCAGTATGTGGCGAGCTGTTGGTTATACACCACAGACCAGAGTGCACCAGAGAGCCGGTCAGAGCCCTTGTCCCTGACATGTCTACATCGGATGGGGTGGAGACCTAAGAGGGCTCCCAGGGCTCTCAGCTCTGCTTTGCTGAGTCATTTTGTTCAATAGCTCCTGTTACAATTTTGCTCCAGAATGATAGCAATGTACTTCAAATTTGGAACACAGTATCTGCAGGATGTTGTTATTGCTGGCTTGCAATCTGCTTATCAATGAAGCTATCCGTTTGCATCTAATAGCGTATTGGGATCTGCTTATCAATGAAGATATTCATTTGCATTTTAATCAGTTTTCTGAAATATGGTTCAATATGGGCTTTGGTGAGGGAGTTTAAATAAAATCTTGGTATAGAACAATACAGCCACCTACTAGGTAGTCTGACAATCTGAACAAGGTTGCAGGATCTGGATGTAGGCTGTTTCTGATCAGTCATTTTACCAATCTTTGAGAGGCTATGTCCAGTAGTGGACTTCCTGAGGCTTATATGATGATGATAGAATAGTACAGACAAATATACAATGGTTAATAATAAAAATTAACAGAAAATTCGGTAAGACACAGTCATAAAGGGTCGCACGCGCTAATACTAAAAACATTCGCATTGCTCATCTTCAGAATTGAAAATTCATCACCTACCTCCTAAATTCAATATTCAGGTGAGCAGCAGTCACCCTCCAGTCCTGGCCGGGCCGGGCGTAGACCAGCAGCGGTTTTACAGCCGGGTGCTTGCTCCGGTCGTACTCCCACCAACACAGCAACTTGTAACACATCAGAAGCGGAATGATCGCCGTTCCTGCCGCGCTAGCCAGCATCCAAGAACCTCTTTCCCCACCGCACCACAACGCAAAAACGTATCCAAGAGGCAGCATAGAGTGAATGAAAGCAGTTATCGTAATTCTCTTCATGTGGTATCCGATGAAATTCACATTTTCAGAGCCCAAGTAGTTTTCAAACAGCTGCGCAATGGTGAACCCGGCGGACACGAACTCTGTGGGCGGATAGACGACGCAAATCGAGAATAGAATGTAGAAGAGTGTTATTAGGATATCCATTTTGAATTACTTTATGAATGTTCAATTGCACTAGTTTTTTTTCATAGCTTTTTATAAAATTAGGGACGACTTTCATTAAAAATATTTTTTGTTTTGTAGTTTCACTTCACACCATCAAAAATCAATCAGCAAGCATAATGTCAATGTCAGACAGAAATTGACAGATGTCAGTGCAACGGTCAGCTGCTGGACTAAAGGGCAGTGGTCTAATAAGTTTATAAGCTTGTTTAATCGATCGTTTGTGTTTCTATTTATTTTATTTATTATATAGTCAATGAAGGAGGGGAAGCAGGGCAGCTCAAAGTTAATCGTAGATGGCGTTGTGAAAGCATGTTCTACTTCAAAAAAATTTGGCAGTAGCGCGTGTAGTACTACAGTAGTGAACAAATTAAAAATATTATTAGTCTTGTAGTTTTTAACCCCTGAAAAAAAAGAGGGGTGTTATAAGTTTGAGGCTAATGTCTGTCTGTCTGCTGTCTGTGGCAACTTAACGCTCGAACGGATGCACCGATTTGGACGTGGTTTTTTTACGTGAAAGCAGGTTATCTTGTGGTGGTTCTTAACTATGTTTGGTAAAAAACGATCCAGCAGTTTAGACAATATCAGCCCTTTATCACCATCTAAACCATGGTTTACAGCTAGATCGCGCTATCCAGCGCATTAAAGTGAAAGATGATTTCATACTATAGAGTATGTAACTCGTCTTAACTCAGTTGATTGAATGTGTGCCTTAATCACTTGAATAATCGATGTGTAACAGGTCCAAGTCCAAGCAAACGTTTTTCTTTTTATTTATTTCTATTGTTTAATTTATTTTTATGTATATCCTTTATTTATTGATAAAAATGTATTTTAATTATTTTATTACGAAACGTTTCCATAAATATTCCATAACAAAAAAGTGTCACGTAGCTGTATTCAAAGGAAATAGTATATATATATATATATATTATATAAATATTTTTTCTCATTATTATATATATTATATAAAAATAATGAGAAAAAATATTGCTGAGGGCTTTTATCAACGCAATAAAATAAAATAAAATATTTTTAAAAGTTATTATAAGGTTGACGCTAAAAATGATCGTCTGTCTGTTTGTCTGTTTGGTTAGAATATTATTAGTTCCTACACTTATCACCTGATGGTGTCGTTAGGAGTTTTTTATTTGCCTAGCAAACAAACTTGTTACCTATTTTGTAGTAAAATTAATACGAGAGACTTCTTAACATGGCTAGTCTCTACCCTGAAGACGAAGTGGTAGCTCAAGTGGCGCCCTCATTTGAAATAAATTGTTTAAAACTAAATAAGGTGATAATTAAAAATTTGATTTGTATAAATGTCTAGAAAGACCTTTAAACTATTTTATGAGTAAACTTTGAAATTATTACTAATAGTCCGTCTAGTTTTAAAACCGTTTTTCACCAAAAGTGGCCACTTTTGGCGAAAAACAGTTTTAAAACTAGACGGACTACCAATATTACTTTCAAAGGTTATTCATAAAATAGTTTAAAGGTCTTTCTAGACATTTATACAAATCAAATTTTTAATTATCACCTTATTTAGTTTTAAACAATTTATTTCAAATGAGGGCGCCACTTGAGCTACCACTTCGTCTGAAGGCCAAATTAATAAGGTGAGCTGCTTAAAAAAGGCAAATAAAAAATGATTCAGTGAAAAGGTTTTCACTTTTCATAATTATTCAATATTTGTCAATTTCGGTTTTTTGTTACAAATTCTTAAGGTTGAACTAGTCGCGTGTGAAATGGTTCGTGTATATTTACACGAACTATCTTTTCGAGCTACCTTTGACCCCTTCAAAACTTGAAACCTATGTAACCTAAATACATGAAATTTTGCACATACATTGAAGTCCTCTAGTTCATCATCCAAAAATTCAGTATTGTAAAAATAAGATTTATTTACTTTATGTAATAATTACATTGCATTGTACATGATCTATTCTATACAAAAAACATCTCTTGCACCTTGTCAGGCATTGCAATGGAACGAGAGGGAGGTAGACATTCTCTATTTTATTTTATATTATCCTGCAGATATATTTGGCGACTGAATAATATGATTTTTTGTAACAGATGGGATTTTAATAATTTTAGAATGAAAAAAGATTGACCACTTATCCATCATCAGAAAGGTAACCTGCTTCTATACGACCTGGTAGACTATTACACGTATACATAGGAAAAATTCAAATAACAGTAAATTTCGTAAATTTGATCATTTTTTAATTTATAACTTCATATACAAATACAAGTGTAATGGCGGACTTAAAGCCTAAGGCCTTATCTACCAGTCAACCAAACGGGTGATGTAGAGAATGACAGGGGTAGTGCAAAACTTGAATAGGTACATGGCGAAAAAAAAAGACTATATGACAAAACAATAAACTACATACAAAAAAGTACACGCTATTAAGTATTATACTATACTACATAAATACACTATGATCTATCTGACAGTTTTTGAAGAAAGTGTGCCTTTACCTGTTTCTTAAATGAAAAGCGGGTTTTAGCCTTCCGGAAATCAACTGGTAAATCGTTCGATTGTTTGATGCCTGGACGATGAAAGAATGTGTAAAGAACCCACTCCGGTGAACTGGCAAAAATAGGTTGAAATTTTTAGAGGAGCGAAGATCTTTGAGAAAGGTATCACCCTGTAATTGAAAATTACACTTGAGGTAAGCAGGAGTAGCGGGTTCAAAAAGAATCGAAAAGAGAGTTGTAAGAATGTGCAAGTTACGCCGCCGTTGACGAATTGGTAACCTATGAAGTTGGGAGTGGTAAGACGACACAATATGATCATACTTACGAAGACCAAAGATAAAGCGAATACAGTTATTGAGAAGACGATCAAATTTGTTTAGCATATCGCCAGTCAAGTCCAAGTAGCACACATCAGCATAATCTATGCTTGGCAGGATCAATGTATTCATTCACCAGCATTGTTTTAGTATCACTGGGGAGAAATTTTTTTAACTTATAGAAAGTTTTTCAAAAAAGGTAACCTACTTCCATATGATCTGGAAAGTTTATATTCGGCATTTAGGTACTACGAGTATACAAACGAAAAATTCAAATAACAGTGAATTTCTATAAAGCAATTTTATTGGGTAAAGCATTTCTTCTTTCTGACACTGCACACTGCTGAGCAAAAAATGAAAATACCCCCCAAAAACATAAGTGTGAAAATGGGATCAAAATCCGATAAAAGAATTAAAATGGCTGCCAAGTTCTATAGAGGATATTGTATCTTATCATTAGATCTGGCTCGTTTTTCACCAGCAATTCTGAGTTTTAGAAGAATAGGACCTAATAATATAATCGATTTGCGTTTCGTATATAAGCAGTTGATTGTTGATTTCTCTAATAATTCTAATTTTATTTCACATAACAGTGTTGTATGACAACACTACTAATGTCACTTTGACGTTCGTGTTGTAGATTCTGGACACGTATTATTATAAATAATTTCTTTGAAATTGCAGTGTTGTTCTTTGCAACAATTGAAGGTTAAAATAAACTTCCAGTGTATTTTATTCAAGTTAAATCTTAAATTAACTATACAGGTTGGTTCCGTTCACATATAATTAATGAGTAAAGAAAGGTACCGGACGGTTGGGATACCTAAATTCCAAATAAACATTCAATATTGTGAGGTATTGCAAGTTAAATTATAACGATTTTAACTATATTCCAAATAATACTTCATAATTATTCTTCCCTTAACGTTTGCATGTCGAAATTTTATCTAAGAGGTTAGAATTGAATCATGTTCTAATGGACTCCCGAATATCCGGCTGACTTTGGCGTGTTGTTCTAGCATGGCGAGTGTGGAACAGCCATGCTACACTCTCATCAACTTCCCGACAGATGCAGAGCCTTACAATGAAATGCAACTCAAGCTTGATCTTGGTGAGTTAACTTCTGTAAGATATTGCTAAGTACTAAAATACTCAAATTCTAATATATCTTTATTACCATAGGATATTTATAATATCTCTTAATAATCGCCTTTGCCCAGCAGTGGGACACAATAATTACAGGCTAATAAAAAAAAATCAACACTTTGTCTTTTTGCACCATTGTTGATGTCAAAAAGTTACTTAGAGCAAAGTTTACTACGGCCTCCAAAGTGCTTGTGCAGAAGAAGTGGTCAACTCACAATGAAATTAATATTTATAGTTTATATGTGGACAGAGTATACATTGTTTGTTGTCATAATTTCAACAAATTTTTCAAATGTCTGAATTTCAAAAAAAATTTCAAATCAAGTTGTAGATTCAGTATGTATCTAATATACCAAATTATGACATTTATGAGTACACAAACCTTTAAGAGGGACCCGCGCCAAGCTCAAGCCAGACTTAGTTGTCTTTAAGATAGTCATCGGTCCTATAATAAGCCTTCTCACAGAGTACCTTCTTTAATAAGCTTTCAACTTTTTGTCTGGCATATCAAGGACCGATTGAGGCAGTTTATTATTAAAATGTATGCCATTCCCCATAAACGTTTTATTAACTGTTTTGACCCTATAATATGGGGCAACTAAGTCACTAAGTTTCTAACGGTAAAATCACTTACTTTATTAGTTTAGACATCAGTAAGACCATCTTCACATGTCAACTTAGGGTTCCGTAGTGAATAAAGACCCTCTTACGAAGTTTGGCGTTTTTCTCCAAATCTCGAACCCCAGTTTCGTAACAATATAAACTAGGTGCTAGAAAGTCTCTAATGGAACTTTTTAAAGACATAAATATTTTGACTCACCCTTCGCAATTCATCTATGCGAACATTATGTACGTGCGTCAGAATAAACATACATATAAGAAAAAAATTGGCCAAGTGCGTGTTGGGCCACGCGCAATAGGGTTCCGTAGTTACGAACGCCAATTTTGTGTTCATGCCACTAAAAACGTCTAAAAACTAATTTTCTATTGAATTTGTATGAAATTTTCCTTTTCTGAGTACATTTTATAAGTTAATCGCCTACTTAGCTCTGATAGTTTTCCTTTAAATTTCGTTACAAATTCTTGACTCCAACAATATTTTTCTTTTTAAAAGCAAATATTTCAGAAACGGATCCCAAAATCAGAAAACTGTGTTCTCAAACTCACAATATTTTTAAAAGACCTATTCAACAATACCCAACATGACTGGTTAGTCGAGAAAAAAAAATTGCCTTTTCATGTTACAAGTTTTTCCAAAAAAAAAATTTTTTTTCAATATTTTATTTTACTGTTTTTTCCACCTAATTGATATATATATTTATGCCAAATTACAGCTTTCTAGTACTTATAGTTGCTGAGTAAGACCGCGGACGGACAGACAGACAGACAGGCAGATATGGCGAAACTATAAGGGTTCCTTGTTTACTACGGAACCCTAAAAATTATGATATTCATAGTATTAACACTAGAAATAAAAATAAATTAGCTATCTCAGCTTTTCGGTTAAAAAAAACAAAAAAGTCTTTTGTGGGTCTCAGCTTGCGTCTCTATAATAAAATTCCATATAATGTAATAGCGTTATCATTATCTAAGTTTAAGACTGCCGTTAAAAATCATTTATAGAAAATGCTTATTATCATGTAAATGACTTTTTATCTGATCAACATTCTTGGAAATAGTTGACTGCGAATTTTAATTGTATTATTTAGAAGTATAATATAATGTATACTGAGCTTAAGTGTAAATCTGTATTGTAACTGAAACATAGCCCATCAGGCTGGGTAGGGACCAATACTGAAATGGGTTTCTTTCGGCGTAATCTTCCCAGCAGTGGTCATTCCAAAACGCTAGTAGTTTTTAGCCTTTGCACTAAAATAATATTTGTAAAAAAGACCTTTAATAAGAGAAAATTTTTTCTACATTGAATAAAAATTTTTGACTTTGACTTTGGAGCCTATCTGTTAAATAAGATTCTATTCATTTATCAAAACCATAATGACAAAATTTAAGCAAAAGTGTCGGATGATCTGCAATCAAATGCTTTGGAGAGATCACAAAAGGATCCAATCCTATCATTTTTGCTCTCCCATGCGTCGGTGGTTGATTTTCTACCAGTAAAGCTGAACTGTTGGCTAACTCTAGTTTAACTCTAACTCGATTCCTACCGGAAGACTACAGCTTTCCTAGCATGTTAGGTTGTTTTTTTTTTTTATATCTTTATTATCATAGGATATTTATAATATCTCTTCTAATAATCTTCATATAATATAATCTAACATCATATAATATCTCTAATAATCGTCTTTGTTTTATTGTACAATAATTGTTGACATCAAAAAGTTACTTAGAGTTAAGTTTACTGCCGCCTCCAAAGCGCTAGTGCAGAAGAAGCGGTAACAAACTGCACTGCAGCGTTTTCTCCAAGAACGTCAACTCACAATGAAATTAATATTTATAGTTGATATGTGGACAGAGTATACATTGTTTGTTGTCATAATTTAAATAAATATTTTTAATGTCGAAATTTTGAAATAGTGTCAAATCAGGTTGTAAATTCAGTATGTACTTAATGTACCAGATTATGACCATTTCTGAGTATACAAATCTTTAAGAGGGACCCGCGCTAAGCTCAAGCCAGACTTTGTTGTCTTTAAGATAGTCATCGGTCTTATAATAAGCCTTCTCACAGAGTACCTTACTCATGTTACTCATGTTATGTATATATATATATGTAATGACTACATTACGTGAGTGTTAATTTGCCAAGCAAATTAAAAAAGCCCCCGACGTCACCATCTAGTGATTAGAGGCGGAAAACAATATTCCAACCTATGTTAAGTGGAATTGATATCCACAGCTCCATCTATTTTTTGCCAGAAAAATAAAAAAAAACTGCTGAATCGATTTTCATCAAGGCAAGGGAACTTGCTTTCACTCACACAAAAAAAAAACACAATGAAATTGGTCCATCTGAGCGCTACAATGACAGATGGACAGACAGACATTGGCATCAAACTTATAACGCCCGTCTTTTTTGTGGGGGATTAAAAATCATTGTGTGTTGAAAAACTTTGTTATTCAGAGAAGGGCGACACGAAGAAGAAGATTGAAGCCCTAAAAAAGACCATCAGCATCATCCTCTCCGGAGAGAAGATCCCGGGTCTTCTCATGATCATCATTCGCTTTGTGCTGCCACTGCAAGATCATACCATCAAGAAGCTGTTGCTCATCTTCTGGGAGATTGTGCCCAAGACAACAGCTGATGGGAAATTGATGCAGGAAATGATCCTGGTCTGCGATGCTTACAGGAAGGTTTGTTTCTTGTCTTTACTTAGTGGAAATATCTGTATTTGTCAGTGATTAAAGACAAGATTTTGCTACTTTCCAACAACTTAAATGAGATACTTCTTACTTAACATCGATACAATTTTTTTTTATGTGATTCGTATGAAATATAGGTCATAGTTTCTTGGAGTCAAATAGCACTCTTATTATCAGTTTTTCTGCAATAATAAATCTAAAATCACATTGAAAATGGATATGATTATGTAAAGAGATTTTTTTTTGTGCCTAGACAATTATCCAGTTTATTTTGGGTTAGTCCATCCAGTCGTACTATTCGTTGTGAATATAACAGAATCGATAAAAAAAGCTAATTTGTTATACTGCTTAATATAACTATTTTTAAAGCAGTTCTTAAATTGAAAATAACATACTTACTGAAAAACTAAGGTTCTTATTTTTTTTTCTGTCGGTGCCCTGCATATTCTAATCTCTCTGCCTCGTTCCTCACCAGGATTTACAACACCCTAATGAGTTTATCCGTGGCTCCACACTCCGCTTCCTGTGCAAGCTAAAAGAGCCCGAACTACTAGAGCCCCTGATGCCAGCCATCAGAGCCTGCCTTGACCACAAACATTCTTATGTGAGGAGGAACGCCGTGCTTGCTATCTACACTATCTACCGGTGAGTATCCTATTATTCATATTATGGGACTTATCGAAATTAATTTTAATATTATAGATGAGAATCCTAATATTTGTAAACCTAGTCCTTCTATTTGGGGTTAGGTTTACAAATGTTAGGATACTGCCAACAAGTCTGCAATATCCTAACCATACAGGAAACAACTTTTCACAAATTATGCTTCCCAGTGGGATTCGAACCCATGACCTCCAAGTCACAAGCCGAACTTGACCACTAGACCACGGCGGCAGTCACTTTCATATGTTGAATATTCCTCAGCAACTTCGAGTTCCTGATCCCGGACGCGCCCGAGCTGGTGGCCACGTTCCTGGAGACGGAGCAGGACATGTCGTGCAAGCGCAACGCGTTCGTGATGCTGCTGCACGCCGACCAGGAGCGCGCGCTGGCCTACCTCGCGGCGCGGCTGGACCAGGTGCAGGGCTTCGGGGACATCCTGCAGCTGGTCATCGTCGAGCTCATTTACAAGGTCACACATCACGATTATTCATTCCTTACTTTCATCGTCCCCATCATTTCAGCTGCACAACTTCCACTGCTGGACATAGGCCTCCACCAAGGATTTCCGAAATGAGCAATCATGAGCAACCATCCATCTTTTCATCATCATATTTCTCTCCAACAACTCCTCGTCTTCTTTGCTTAGATTATGGCTCGTTTTCAAAAGATGATCTTGCCAATATCAAGTTTGAAGACGACACAATAATGATTATTAAGGCAAAAGCTAAATTTATTGGAAAATGAGTACTATAAGGAATTTTAGAAGACTCTAATATAACAAAGACTGTTAGTTCGAGAATCAGACCACACCAATCAAGGATATGCAGATGGGAAAGAGTAAAAGAGCAGGGGTAGTAAATACATATAATACGGAAAAAAGTTTATAATTTTTTTTTTTTTATGCATTTGCCTAGATTGTCACACGCAGAGAAGATCAAGGTTAACAGAAAAGACACTATTATGGGGCGAGGAATGTTGCGAATAACAACTCAAATTAAATACTTTTACTTTTTTTAAACGTATTTTTTCTAATGTAAGTACATATATGGTCAAAGAGTGTTTTTTTTTTTTTTTTTTTTTATAATGTGGTATATGAATATGACCACAATTTTATTAAAAGTTTGGTATAAAATCACACGAAAATATGTTTAATTTTCTTTGCGAGAAAAAAAACAATAATGTACGGTATTACAATTTTTGCGTAAAATTTTTGCATTTCATTTGTACTAAAAAACGCGGGAAAGCAGATTTTAAACGACGTAGTGATATAAATATAGTCTTTGCAGTAAATATTTGCATAGTTGGTTATTTCTTTAATTATTTCCTCACAATGATTGACAAAAGCACTATACATACCTCGGTGGGATTGCGGGCCAAACAAGGCCTAGCGTTGGCGAGGCCTTGAAATTCAAAATTCAAAATTCAAATGTTTATTCAGTAATTAGACCTTTACAGGCACTTTTACACGTCAATAAGTAAAATTTATGTTACGTGTAAAGTATATTAAAATTTAATTTATTTTTAAAGAAAAGCTACCGATACCAGCGCTTCGTAACGACCACTGCTGAGAAGAAACGCCGAAAGAAACTCATTTTCACAGTTGTCACTTGAAAACAACTCGTCCGGCAATGCCATACTTCCCGTCCTCTGCAGTAATGTACTATTCCATTCGTGATGCGCATTGTGTGTGCAGGTGTGCCACGCCAACCCGTCGGAGCGCTCCCGCTTCATCCGCTCGGTGTACGGGCTGCTGAACTCGGCCAGCCCCGCCGTGCGCTACGAGGCGGCCGGCACGCTCGTCACGCTGTCCAGCGCTCCCGCCGCCATCAAGGTAACGTCATCATCATCATCGTCGTCAGCTCTCAACGACCCTGCTGGGCATAAGCCATGTTTTGTCTGCGCCATTAAATACCATCCCTAACATATATATCCTAAAATAATAAGATTTTTGTTAAAAAAAATCGTTTTTTGTACAAGCTTATATTCTAAGTACTTATTAAGACAAATGAAAGAAGCTCAAATTCGATACTTAAGAAGTAAAGAAGTAAGTAAGTAGCCCAAACTCGATGGCGTTGCATCGTTTTATTACTGAGTTCCATTGACCGCCTTCCGCCTCAGACCCTTGGCATCATGTACCATAAAATGCTCGTCAAGACAAATCAAACGAGTCCTACTCAATAAGGTTATGTTGCTTTTTCTACTCCTGTACTGTTATCTGTCTTTTAAATGATCCCGAACACTAATATAAGAACATAGATTATATAGATACATACCCCCTTATTCATAAAAATTAACGACCGTTTGCTAAACCTATTTTAGTAAAAACATGATTTGTCCCTTTCCCTCTTTTCAATATTTAACATTGAAAGAACGAGAAAAAACATATTTTAACTGAAATAGGTTTAGCAAACGTTTGTTTTTTTTTATGAATAAGGGGGCTAGTATCTACCAAACATATGGTAGTATTTCGTGCTTTTCTTTGTTTATTTTTGTATTTATTTTAGTTAATGTAGTCGTAGAAAAAGTATTGTATGCAACGTTGTATAAGTAGTCAAAAAATACTCGATTGCGTCAATTTACGATGCTCGCCAAGGCTCGCATCGTAACTTGCGCCACTCGCATTTTTTTAAACCCTCCTTATACAACTGTTGCATAAAATACTATTATAACATCATAAGTGAGTTCCGTCGAATAATACAACAATAAGTTTTTTTTTCTAAAATTATGTCATTTTTATATTCAGGCTGCAGCGGCCTGTTACATCGACCTGATTGTCAAAGAAAGCGACAACAATGTAAAGTTGATAGTCGTGGGTCGTCTGGCGGCGCTGCGGGAAGAGGGAGGGGAAGCAGCCACTAGAGCGTTGCCAGATCTGGCCATGGACGTGCTGAGGGTGCTCGCTGCTTCGGATCTGGACGTGAGGAGACACACTCTGCAGCTTGGTAAGTGAAGAAAGAGACAACAATATCAAACTAACAGTAGAGACAGAGACACATTAAAGTTGATTATTTTGTGGGTTAGTAGGGTTTTAGTAGTAGTTTTAGTTTTAAAGTATTGAAATTAAATAATCAAATAGGAATTGCGAGAAAATACCACGTGACTTAAACGGCGTTCTGGTCATAAATGAGCATGGTCTTCCAACGGAGCTATAACATGTTCGCCCCGCAGAATCTCCACTACTGCTTTTGTGTATGTCAGAGTAAGGAATCAGAAGGACAGTATTTCAAATGAGACGGAAAGCTCAGTGTCCCCCTTTGCGCGGATTATTCTTTATTTTTGTATTTTATTTCGTAAATATAGTCGTAAAAAAAGTATTGTATACAAAGAAGTACGTCAATAAATGCTTGATGGCGTGTCCTTACGATGGTCACCAAGGCTCGCATCGTAACTTGCGCCCCTCGCATTTTTTGAACCTTCTTATACAATTATTGCATAAAATCAATGTACGGTAGGCCTCAGAAGTGCAGTCCCAATTTCTCATACTAAATGTATGAAAAAATGAGACTCCACTTTTGAGGCTAACCGTACAATGCTACACAAATAAGTTGAACAAAAATGACACACTTCTGAATTGAACAAACTTCAAAGCATTTTTGTACAAATTCCCAAATTGAACCAAAATGGCGGTCGTCGGCGCAATATTTGTACCTGCGCCGATAACCGCCAATTTGGTTCAACCTATGTGCTGTTAATTTATACAAAAACTAGCTGTAACCCGCGACGTCGTTCGCGTAGAAGTCGAAAATGGTTCTAATAGTTTTTTTGATAGCCTATTTACGTAATTAAATTTGATATCATTTAAACATAAAAAATCCGCTCCCGCTCCCGTTCCCGGGGATGCAATTTTTTTAAACTTTATTAATGTATTATTATTTTTTGCTAATTACTAATTCAAAAATGTCGTGTCTCGCTTCAAAAATGACGAAGATTCATACAAACTTCCAACACCTATTTCACCTCTATAGGGATATCATTTTCTAGTAAATACATTATTATTTTCTACTAATTCCTAAATGAATTAAAAACTTCATGTGTCTCACTTTAAAAATTTCCAAGTTTCATACAAACTAGCAACCCCTATTTCACCCTCTTAGGGATGGAATTTCCAAAAATCCTTTCTTAGCGGACGTCTCCTAGTCACAATCTACCTATCTGCCAAATTTCATCTTCATGGGCTAAGTAGTTTTCGAGATTTCGTGATGAGTGAGTGAGTGAATGAGTGAGTGATTTTCGCTTTTATCTATCTAAATATATATAACTGAAAGGTGACTGACTGACTGACATAGTGATCTATCAACGCACAGCCCAAACCACTGGACGGATCGGGCTGAAATTTGGCATGCAGGTAGATGTTATGACGTAGGCATCCGCTAAGAAAGGATTTAGATCAATTCTACCCCCAAGGGGATAAAATAGGGGATGAAAGTTTGTATGAAACTTTGTCAATTTTAAACCGATCGGGCTGAGACTTTGCATGCATAAATCTACTATGACGTAGGCATCTGATTTTGATAAATTACACCCCTACGCGAGCGAAGCCGCGGGCAAAAGCTAGTATATATATAGATGCTTTGAAGCCCGCCATTTTTGTTCAACTTATTTGTGTCGCATTGTACCTACTCCGATGACTGATGACGGTGATGTATGATGTCGTGGCAGCGCTGGACCTGGTGAGCTCCCGCCACGCGGAGGAGCTGGTGTCGGTGCTGCGCAAGGAGGCGGCGCGGGCCGCCAGCGCGGACCACGACGACGCCGCCAAGTACCGCCAGCTGCTCGTGAGGGCCATGCACCGCGCTGCTCTCAAGGTACCTTTTACACCACAGCGTCAGAAGGAGGGTTATGTTTTTCGCGCGTATCTTGCATGTCCCGGGGAACCGATATAAAATAAATAAAGTAAAAAAAGCCTTTTTATTCCATAATTAACTGTACATGCTTGCTTTAAAATCGTTTAGTTTGAACAAAATATTAAATTAAATTGTAAATTAAATTAAAATTAGTAATCATAATGTCTATTCGATATTTAATTAAATTTATATGAAGTTATTTGATTATGATGGCGATCAATTAAATTATGGACCCCTTAACGGGGAGAGGCCTCCTCCATTTGGTTCCACGTTTTCTGTCTTGTGCCTTTCGTTTCAGTCCATTCCGGCTAATTTTACAATTTCATTGACCGATCGTTCTCAAGGCTTTCTTCTTTTTCTTTTGCCTATAGGTCCTTTCCATATGGTGGCTTATAGTGTGGTCCATCTTTTATCATTGGTGCGTATTAAATGTCCAGGGAACCGATAGGGGTGACTTATTACGGAGAATAAGAGAAATAATTTTTTGCTAAACGTCTAAACTAACTTTTTCCATAGGATCTGTATGACATAGGCAAATGACGTCATAGTTTCTTAGAGTCAAATAGCGCTCTTAATATCAGTTTTTCTACAATAATAAATTGAAAAATATGTTGAAAATGGATATGACCATGACACGTGACATTATTTCGATGTTTTATTTCCTTAACAATATCATATGACGACCTCCGTGGCGTAGTGGTCACCATGCTAGTCCGCCACCCAGAGGTCCCGGGTTCGATCCCCGGTCAGGTCAAGTTGGAAAATGGCCTTTTTCAAATTGTCCTGGTTCTTGGATGTTTATCTATGTATGGATTTGTTATAAAATATAGTATCGTTGAGTTAGTATCCCATAACACAAGTCTCGAACTTACTTTGGGGCTAGCTCAATCAGTGTAGCTTGTCCGTATATATTTATTATTATTTATATAATTTATTAACCGACTTCAAAAACGAAGAAGATTATTTATTCGCCGCAACCTTATTTTTATGTATGTTCACCGATTATTCGAAGACGCCTGGACCGATTTGGGAAATTATTATTTAAATATTATTTTTTTGTTTAAAAGGGTATATTTTCCAGGTGGTCCCATAGGAATTTTATCAAAATAGGTTGGGTAGTTTGAGAATGAAGTCGGTTTTTTTCGGGTCGAAACATTATTTTTGACTCAGGGAAATACTCGATTACGAAACTCTCTTCTCCTATTGAGCGGTTTTAATCTAACACTGTTGCCAGAACAGTATATATGTATGTCTGTGTAAAGGAGGCCACATGAGCAGGAAGGAGGTGACTGTAGGTAGAATAAAATGGAAAAAATTCACATGCTTTGCCTACCCCATAATACCATACAATGCAAATACTCTTTATATACACCCATGCTATAAATCCTCTATAAAAGTTTCTGAAACAGTTAGCTTATTGCCAACATTAAAACACCCAGTGTCATAATAACCATTATATCACCCAAACGAGTGTTATAATGTTGTACTAAATTTCATTATGCAACGCAAACTTGATCCCTTCCTTACTCATCAAACAGCCACATTCTTTATGAATTTCGAAAAAAGAATATTGTCATGTTCGCGCCGGTTACTACCACAGCTCCGTAATTTAAAAAAGGAACTTATTGGTTATTCGAATTCACGTCGTATCCCGCCATTTTTAATTAGCATTCCAATAATGGTACCATCCAAAATTTGAATAATTATTACAATAAATAATTTAATTATTAACTATACATACATAGTTAGTTTGCATTAGATACTCAGCAATAAACTTTCCAATAATTTACATAGAGTTCTTACAACACTGTACAACATCTTATGGATTTAGAACCTTTAATAGGGGATTCATATCATGGGTGTAGATAAAGTTTTGGATGCAACTGTAATAATTAGGTATTAAAACACTCATGTGATACTATTATCACATTTGGCTTCGCCTCGTGTGAAAAACCCACATTCGTGTTTTAATACCCCTTATTATACTACAGTTGTATAAATAACAATTATTGCACCATAAACAAAAGAAAAAACAAAAAAGTAGACAGAATTATGATACAAAAGCGGACTTGTCGCACCATTTCCAGTCAACCTTTGGGTAGAGGGAGAAGGGAATATTTAAAAACCCCACATAAATAGTGGGATAAGGCAGAAGAAGATTGTTTTTAATTGTCGATTGTTGTTTATCTTGTTGCTTCCCGCCACCCGTAAGAATAAAGATGTATGTATGTTTTGATGTGTGTGATGTGTTCGGCGTCAGTTCCCGGAGGTGGCGGGCAGCGTGGCCCCCGCGCTGCTGGAGCTGCTCGGCGACGGCAGCGAGCCCGCCGCGCAGGACGTCATGCTGTTCCTCAGGTCGGCTCTGCACGCCTTCGCCGACCTCAGGGACCACATCTACCAGGTATTTCATTTTTTTTTTGGAACGAAGTTCCTTACGGCAGGCTTGGAGGAGATAGGGATTTTGCTGCGCGACCGAACTGAAAAAAATGTGATAGTAAAACCGTAAGGATGACCTCGTTAAATAAAACCGTTAAATGAGACGTGCGCAGGCGCGACAGTCGTATACACAAGCGAGTAGTGTATAATACCTTTGAGCACGATTTTTCTTTTGCAAATTGTGTCGATTCTACATTAGCCGAAGGAACTTCGTTCCTACCTGGTGTCCCACGACACCACATTTCTTTTTTCTACTTCTTTACTGTTCTTTACCTGTCTTTTGAATGGTCCCGAACACTATTATAAGAACATAGATAATATGATTTCAGAAAAATCGATACTCTATTCCTAATATAATAGCACATGTGTCGTTATTCCGCCAAAAAGATACTCCTAGCCATAGACCTAGAACTTTTTTTTCTATAGATCTACCATACTGCCAACATAATAAAAACGTTATTTTAACATATGGTGCCATTTTTCAAACGTGGAGCTACTGAACAAACGATGTTTTGTATGAAAAAACATTCGATTAGGTGACTCCATGTTTCAAAAATGGCACTTCTGATCACTAGGAAGACGTCAATTAAAAAAATCTTCCATAGATATACCTAGTATCTACCAAACATATGGTAGTATTTTCATACTTTTATTTGTTGCATAATAATATTTTATGCAACAGTTGTATGAGAAGGTTCATAAAATAGTGGCGCAAGCTACGATGCGAGCCTTGGCGAGCATCGTAAGGAGACGGCATCGAGCATTTTTTGACGTACTTATACAATACTTTTTCTACGACTACATTAACTAAAATAAATCCAAAAATAAACAAAGAAAAGTATGAAATTCTACCATATGTTTGCTAGATACTAAGTATCTATGGAAGACTTAATTTTTTTATTGACGTCTTCCTAGTGACCAAAAGTGCCATTTTTGAAACATGGAGTCACTTAAACGAATATTTTTTCATACAAAAAACCGTTTGTTCAGTGACTCCACGTTAAAAAATGTCACCATATGTTAAAATAACGATTTTATTATGTTGGCAGTATGGCAGATCTAAAAAAAAAAGTTCTAGGTCTATGGCTAGGAGTATCTTTTTGGCGAAATAACGACACATGTGCTATTATATTAGCAATAGAGTATAGACTTTTCTGAAATCATATAATCTATGTTCTTGTGTTTGGGACCATTTAAAAGACAGATAACAGTACAGGAGTAGAAAACATACTATTATTGAAACTAATGTAGCGAGAGCGAAGTGATATGCTCGACCACCACTAGGGGAAGATGCATCTTCCCGCGAGGCATGTTGTTGCGACTGTGGAACCGCGGCTCCAACGATGTATCGTCGGAAGTTGTATATATGCAGCGAATCGGGCGAACTCTGAGATCGAGATGTAGGGTACTGCTGGCGCCATCTCGTGTGCTTTTTGTTAATTATGCTATAGCTATTCATTAATTATTATTTGTGGTTGTAGTTCCTCGTAGTCCTAGCTTCGTAATAGTACATTACAATATAATGGTGGTGGTTATAACTTATGCTAGGCGGAATTTGCGCCCGAGCCGCAGGCGAGGGCGTAATAGAGCCGAGTTTGTATAATCAATATAGGCACGTATACGTACGACGTTTTTCAATACACTTGCGAGGAAAAATACCCAATAAACTGAAGTTTTTGATTTGAAATAAACTCAACCATAAAGCTGTGACTTGACTTATTGTCCTATGTCCCCTGGGTGGGGCAGAGGACCGCTTCAGTATTTCTTCATCTCGTTCTGTCTTGAGCAACGCGCTTTACTTCAGGCCTACTATAAAGCTGTGATGCGCATTGATATTTTCCCGCCGTGTTACTTTTTAAATGAGCGCGGCGCGTTCATAACGCACGCGTGTTTTATGAGCTGCTTTATATATCTAAAACCGGCTGTACGAGGGTATTGAAATAGTATTTTATGCAACAGTTGTATAAGGAGGGTTAAAAATGCGAGTGGCGCAGGTTACGATGCGAGCCTTGGCGAGCATCGTAAATTGACGCCATCGAGCATTTTTTGACTACTTATACAACGTTGCATACAATACTTTTTCTACGACTACATTTACTAAAATAAATACAAAAATAAACAAAGAAAAGTACGAAATACTACCATATGTTTGGTAGATACTAGGTATCTATGGAAGACTTAATTTTTTTTATTGACGTCTTCCTAGTGACTAAAGTGACATTTTTTAAACATGGAGTCACTTAAACAAATGTTTTTTTTTTATACAAAAAACCGTTTGTTCAGTGACTCCACGTTTGAAAAATGTCACCATGTGTTAAAATAACGATTTTATTATGTTGGCAGTATGGTAGATCTAAAGAAAAAAAGTTATAGGTCTATGGCTAGGAGTATCGTTTTGGCGAAATAACGACACATGTGCTATTATATTAGGAATAGACTATAGACTTTTCTGAAATCATATAATCTATGTTCTTATATTAGTGTTCAGGACCATTTAATAGACAGATAACAGTACAGGAGTAGAAAAAAATTATGTGAATCATTGGAAATACAAACGTACACTTAGCAAATGGACGTGTTACAGAAACTTCTGGAATCGGTGTCGAGCATCAAAGTGGGCAAAGTGGCCCGGTCAGCGCTGTGGCTGCTGGCCGAGTTCGCGGACAGCCCGGCGCGGGCCGCGGCCGCGCTGGACGCGCTCGCCGCCGTCATCCCCGGCGTGGCGGCCGGCGGCGACCGGGTCAGTGGCTTGCTGAGCATCGCTGGTGTGCTAACCACTGGTGTTGGGCAGATCCGGCCCAAACATTACGCTTGGGCCGGACCTGCGCCTATCGTCACGAAGCTTCGTGCTATTACTAGCTAGAGCTATTACTGGTTCTCGGGATACAGGTTATCCTAGTCCGAGAGCCAGGGCTACATTTATCTTGTAAATCTGTTTGTTGAGAATAAATGATTATTATTTAAAAAAAAAATAACAAAAAATTACACGATACACGCAAATGTGACCGGCCGTTATCGGGTATCGTCCCGAATGTTCGGACTTCGTGCAGTTATCGCGCGGGTGGCGATACATCAAAGGATTTATGCACGCTAACAATTCGCTCTGCGTGGTCGCATTTGCGTTGTTCCTTCATTTTGACGTTTGTTTTCAACTTGTTCAGACGGTGCTGTGCGACGGTGCCACGGTTGTTAATGCGTAAAAACGGAGTAGAACGATAAAATAGTGGTAAAATATTTGGCTGTTTCTTTCTAGGTTTCTTTTTAGGTTTCAATAAATGCATTATGTAATTGTTGGCACACATGTTAAAGAAAAGAAAGTCGTCGTCCATATTTAAAACACGTAGATGACGCCATCTTGGATTATTGCCAGATAGTTCGTGAAAAATAACGAAGCCGCTAGTGTGACCAGCGCTTTATCGCGATAACTTTTTAGTGTACAAAACGTACGAAGATTCGCCGCGAATAGCTTCGGGACGATAGGCACAAGTGCGGCCGAAGCATAACAATAATCGGAGTCAAAGATTCCATGTAGGTTATCACTTCCCCCCATACCCTCTTAAACTACCTACTAAAAGAATCAAAGTGCTTAAACTATTCTTAGTTTCTCTCACCACAGGCTGATGTAGTAGATACATGAACTCCACCTTTTGTACCACTGTGGTTAACCCTTTCACCGCGAGACTTTATATCAAATACAAAGATTCAAATGTTTATTCAGTAATTAGACCTTTACAGGTACTTTTACACGTCAATAAGTATAATTTATGTAACGTGTAAAGTATATTACATAAAATTTAATTTATTTTTAAAGAAAAGCTACCGATACCAGCGCTTCGTAACGACCACTGCTGAGAAGAAACGCCGAAGGAAATTCATTTCACAGTATTGGTCGCCTACTCGCCAGAAGGGCTTTGTCATATTATTATTATTGTCTTTAAATTAATAAATACTTATAATACAATATCAGTTGTCGTGCCCCCAGCGCGAAAGGTAGTAAATCTATACTATAATAAAAGAGTAAAAAAAATGTGTCTGTACATTGAAAATTTTTCAAAAAAAAATATTTGGGGCGATGGAGATATAGTAATAGAGTAAGAAAATAAAAAAAATGTCTGTCTGTTTGTCTGTTTGTCTGTTTGTCTGTTTGTCTGTTTGTCTGTTTGTCTGTTTGTCTGTTTGTACACGCTAATCTCCGGAAATACTGGACGGATTCGAATGAAACTTTTTTTGTTATATAGCTGTGAAGCCTGGGCAACATATAGGCTATAATTAATTTTGGAAAATGGAACACATGAAGCAGAACTATAATGGTTCAGCTAAACTATAAGAAATATTAAAATGTCGCCTTAGCAAAAGTTGTTAAGTCTGATGAGAACTTTTTGTTGAGTTATAATACAACTGGCCAAGCGCGAGTCGGACGCGCGCGAAGGGTTCCGTACCATAATCTATGAAAAATCACGTTTGTAGTATGGGAGCCCCCCATAAATACTTATTTTATTCGATTTTTAGTGTTCCATAGGGTAGGGTAGAAACGGGACCCTATTACTTAGACCTTCCGACTGTTTGTCTGTCTGTTTGTCACCAGGCTGTATCTCATGAACCATTATAGCTAGACAGTTGAAATTTTTATAGATGATGATGTTTTTTTGTTGCCGCTGAACAAAAACATACTAAATCTATCTATCTATACTATAATAAAAGAGTAAAAAAAATGTGTCTGTACGTTGAAAATTTTTCCAAAAAAAAGTTGTTTCGTCCGAAGAAAAATTTATAAGTTCAGTATTTGCGGACCTTCAGAGCAAAACACACCAGAAAAATTCTTGGTTACGTGAACGCGCCATATTGACAACAAAAAATTAAAAATCAATTAATAAAGAACTTATGACGCAAATTATTGTTGATTTCTTGGATAGTTTTGTTGACGTCGCCACCAATTATCCAGTTGAGTTTCGTAATTCACTTGCAGCAAATGGACTCTCGGCTCACAAAATAAGTCTTAATGTCAAAGGGCCAATAATGCTGATGCGAAATTTGACTCCGCCGAAACTGTGTAACGGAACCCAACTTAGTGTCTCAGCACTGTATGCCGAAGTTCAGCGGCTGAATTTCAGCCAATGCATGCCTGCAATGTTATTTGCATTACTAGCAACACATAATGCCGAACTTCCGATGCTTTTGCCTGAATCGGACCCGTACCCGCCGACGCCTCACCCGCCGCCGCCGCCGCCGCCGCCGCCGCCGCCGCCGCTTCCGCTCCCGCTCCCGCTCCCGCTCCCGCTTCCGCTCCCGCTTCCGCTCCCGCTTCCGCTCCCGCTTCCGCTCCCGCTCCCTCTACCGCTCCCGCCACCGCTCCCGCTGCCGCCGCCACCGCTGCTTCCGCCGCCGCCGCCTCTTCCGCCGACGCCTCCGCCTCCGCCGCCGCCGCCGCCGCCGCCGCCGCCGCTGCCACTCCCGCTGCCGCTTCCGCTCCCGCTCGCGCTTACGCTTCCGTTTCCGCTTTCGCTCCCGTTCCCTCACCCACTTCCATTCCCTCTTCCGCTCCCGTTTCCGTTCGCCGCAGACGCGCCAAAGACGGAAGATTAAATTCTCATATCGGCACATCACTACTGTCCGGCGTTTCCACCGAACTTCAACGGCTGAACTTCAGCTTATTTAGTGTGTCATCCCCACCGAACTTTAAACACTGAACTTTAGCCGCTAAACTTCGGCATAGTCTGCTGAGACACTTAAAGTTTACTGTGAGTGGTGCCAGTGAAACTGTATTTATTCCGCGTATGCTACTCATCCCTAACAATTTTCCTTTTGAAAATACACAGTTCCATGTGTTTACTTGCTTTGCTATGAAAATAAGTCACAGTTTAAGAGGCTTAAAGCTGCTGATGTCGATCTAAGGACTGGTTTTTCGCATGGCCAACTTAATGTGGCTTTCTCCAGGGGTTAGTAACACTTCGGCTCTTTTCATATTGGCTCCCGAAGGAAAGAATTAAAATAATATTGACTTTTAACTCCTAACACTGTAACAAGTACTTTCTTATCTCTCTCTTTCTTTCTCTCTCTCTCTCTCTCTCATTAGTTTTTATTTATTTTAATACGCCGGAGTCATAAAGTCCACGCGAACGAAGTCGCGGGCATCAGCTAGTCTAAAATAAATACCTACAACCAAAAAGGGATGTGGATACGTAAGTTACGAGGGGGGGTCAAAAAGTTCGCGGAACGGAGGGGAAGGGGGGTGAAATAAAATACTGTACTATTTTTCTTTTTCAATATATTCCCCCTTAAGTCGAATACATTTTTCAGATCTCTCTATTAACTTATTAATACCGTCGAAAAAAAATGATTTGTCTTTGTCCTCAAAATAGGCCGAAATCGCCGACTTGACTTCTTCATCATCGGAAAATTTCTTCCCCCGAAGCTCTTTTTTTAATTTGGGAAATAAAAAATAATCACAGGGGGCTAAGTCTGGACTATAGGGAGGATGGTTTAACATTTCGAAGCCACAGTGATGAAGGGCAGCCATCGCAACGCGGCTCTTGTGTACCGGTGCGTTGTCATGCAAAAGCAGCACACCCTTTGTCAACTTTCCCCGCCTTTTCTCCTTGATTGCTTCTTTTAATTGTCTTAGTAGATTAGCGTAGTATTCTCCCGTTATAGAAACACCCTTATCTTTATAATCTATTAATAAAATACCCTCTGTATCCCAAAAAACAGTTGCCATGATTTTTCCAGCCGATTGTGACACCCTGTATTTCTTAGGGGGGGGCTGACCCTTTTTATGCCACTGCATAGACTCTTGCTTCGACTCAGGCTCATAATGATGAACCCAAGTTTCATCTGCAGTAACAAGTCTTGCAAAAATTCCTTCCTTGTCGGCGCTACAGAGGTCTAAAAACTCCTTTGAATACTCGACGCGCAGCTGTTTCTGTGGTGGTGTGAGCATTCTTGGCACCCATCTTGCGCTGACTTTTGACATCCCAAGATTGTCGTGTAGAATATTTAAAATGGTTGTAGGTGATACTCCAACCATTTCTGCAAGTTGTTTCTTCTTCAAACGAGTATCCTCCAGTATAAGATTCTCCACTTTTTCAACGATGTTTGAGGTGGTGGCCTCAATCGGCCGTCCTGAGCGAGGGTCGTCTTCAAGAGACTCTCTGCCTTGCTTGAAAAGGCTATTCCACTTGTACACCATGGTTTTCCCAGGGCAAGAGTCCCCGTATACTGATAACATTTCTTCCAAAATTTTCTGAGGTGGTTTTCCTTGCTTAGTGAGGAACTTTATGACGGCACGAAACTCGATTTTTTCCATGTTCAAGTTTTTCTTCCGGATTCACTTGTTTGATCGACGACAGGTCAAAGGTTATTGACACAATCAGGTTCAAACTTGGCATATATACTCACAAAGAGTTGCTCATTAGTTACTACCTGCGGCAGGTCCCCCACCCCCCGCTATCCCCTCCATTCCGCGAACTTTTTGACCCCCCCTCGTATGTGCAATACGAGCATTTTTAATATCCGACGCTCGCGGAATGGACCCGACAAAGTTTGTCGGATAAATCCGATGTTCGTGGTGGAAGGGTTAATGAAGATTTTTAAATAAATAAATAAGTTTAGTTAATGACATGTATAACGTCATCCTTATAGTCGTACGTGATGTGAACTAGGTATATATTTAATAAATAAGCAAATAATTTATTTTGTTAATTTAGCACATCACGTACTAACTGGACGTGTACATTCAACATAACACTGTACAATGTTTTTGTATAAATACTCTTCATAATTCAAATAAATTATCCAGTATCCCGTCGGCACTCCTGGCTTGTAGACGGTGATGGATCGAATCAGATCCAATGGGTTTTATTAGTACCTTCGTGGTCGCTATAACATGCTTTTGTAATGTTCCACACAGGAGCAACAAGAAGCCGCCAAGCGCGAGGAGCCGTCAGCTCCGCGCCAGCTCGTCACCAGCGACGGCACCTACGCCACGCAGTCCGCCTTCAACTTGCCCACGTATGTAGATCAGCATTTCTTATCAAATATTTTCCATAAACAAGTACATGCAAATACCCTATTCTACAATAATATTAAAAACCTTGTATTGGAGTGTTTTGGAAACCTGGAGTACGAGTGACCGTAGACAATAATAAAATAATGAGTTTTCATTTTTAACCGACTTCCAAAAAAGAGGAGGTTATCAATTCGCCGCGATATTTTATGTTTTTTTTTTCATGTACTGATTCTTTTTTGTTTAAAATTGTCTACTTGTCAGGTGGTCCCATAGAAATTTTATGAAATCACTTGTGTAGTTTTGGGGTGAAGTCGGTTTTTAGTTTTGAAAATTTATAAATTACCGAGATTCAATATTTAGATATTAGCTTTAAACTTCCGTGTTGTATTGTATTGGTAACCACGTTACTCGTAGTTTGCCACTAGAAAGTTCTGTGTTCGATCCCCAGCCAGGCCAAGTTGGAAAATGTTCTTTTCTGAAATCTGAATGGGTAAGGAATGAACATTTTAAAAACGCCTGAATCTTTTTCTAGTGTTAGGAATAACATTCCTATTTATTGTAAATAAATTTCAGATTTTGCGGTCCAGTCATTTAATTATAAAAAATAAAAATATTTTTAATCACAATTTCGTACACTATTCATTCATCTTAACGCCGCCATTTCTTTTGCCTTTTCACATATGACGAATAAAAAAAAAATTCATTACTTTTCGCAACTTAACTGCTACTGTCATATTACAGTTGACAGCTTAAATGATATTTAACTGTTACCGTTGTCAAAATAGTGTCCCTATTTTACCGCAATGGCAGTTCAGTTTTCAACTGTCATATGACATCATCTTTTTTACACGTCAGACGGGACGGGCAAAAGAAATGGCGGGGTTAAGCTGATTAGTGAACTAAATTGCGATTAAAAATATTTTAATTTTTTATAATTAATTGATAAACCGAGAAAATCTGATATTTATTTACGATAAATAAGAGTGTTATTCCTAACAACAAAGAAAGTTTCAGGCGTTTTTTAAATTTTCATCCTTTCCCCATTGTAGCATCGTTGAGTTAGCATCCCAAACACAAGTTCAAAACTTACTTTAGAGCTAGCTCAATTTGAGTTGTTTGTCATTATGTACTTATGTTAATGTAGTTAAGTAAAGCAGCACTTGATATTTTCTGTATTCTCAGTTCGCCTAGTTGCACGAAGTTAGGACTACTTAGCATATTGTGACCTTGTAAAATATCGTCACAGAATTAATACAATATGCGTCCCCGTTCTCCGTCCCTGCACCTCTCCCTCGTTCGCGCCGTATCGAGGCAGCTGCAGGCGCCTGCAGCCGCCTCGACAAGGCGAAAACGGGGGAGTTATATTAATTCTGTGCTAACGTTTTAATATTGTTTAAAGCATTTCGAATATTAAAGATAAAAAGTCAGAATATTGAGATTTCAATTTTTCGTATATTTTTTAGGTCAAACTCCTCCACCAAGACTTCCGGGCCCGCTCTCTGGCAAGCTCTGCGCGAGGGGGAGAGCTTCACCGCCGCGTGCGCGTGCTCCGCGCTCGCCAAGTTGGCGCTCAAGCTGACCGACCCCAAGGACGCCAATCGGGCTATGCATCTGACTGCGGCTCTGCTCGCTTCGTACAAGATTAACCAGGGTGAGTCACTCTGAAGAACATTGGTGTCGTTCTATCACAAGTTTGTGTGGGGGGGGGGGGGGGGGAAGAGCTTCACCCCGGCGTGCGCGTGTTTCGCTATCGCCAAGTTGGCGCTCAAGCTCACTGACCCTATGGATGCTAATCGAGCTATGCATCTAGCTGTGGCTCTGCTCGCTTCGTACAAGAATATGTTAGAATTTGGCTTATCGGACCTGAATGGTCCAATAAGCCAAATTCTAACTCAACTAATAAAATTACCTGTCAAAAAAATTGTCAAACTAAAATTTTGGTAAAAAACAGTGTGAGACTATAGTGCAGAATATCTATTAAAGTTCCAAAATTGCATAAAAAATCTAAGCTTTTCTGAAATTTATTCAACAAAAGATCCTAATGCAGCATATAAATCATTCATTGAAGATTTTAAATAGTTTTATGGCCTATGCTTCCCAAATAAACGAATAAAAATATATGTTAACCATAAAGCTAATTGGATTTCAAAGGGAATAAAAATATGTAGTAAAAGAAAAAGAAGCCTTCTTTGGAAATTTAGATTAAAACAAACAAACAAAAATATTAAAAATATTCAAAGACATTTAAAAAATTATGGAATTGACAAAATTAAGCCAAAATAATTATAAAATAATGAAATCGGACAATAATTCTAAGACTACATGGCAAATGATTAATAATTCAAAGTGGAACATTCCTAGACATCTATATCCACAATAAAACTTAATGATGACTATATTATAAATCCTTCTGACATTGCGAATGCTTTTAATAATTATTTTACTGACAAAATTAAACCTGTTAGTGACTGTGGTAGTAACCTTACTGCGAATATTTCAAGTCAAAATCTATGTTTATGGCACCTAGTATACCACAAGATATTTTTAATATTATAAAAATCTGAAAAATACTAAGAGCGAAAATAAGTATTTAAGTGGGGTTATAGATAATCGTACGTAACCCTTCGTGCGCGACTCCGACTCGCACTTGGCCCGTTATTACGATACAGTATGAAGCAATCGTCTGAGCAAATAGGCCAGTTAACAGCCTAGCCCATTCTGTAAAAGCCGGCACCCAATTAAATGGCTGAAGGACAACTAACTAGTGTTGCAAGCAATAGTATAAAATATCGATAACCTATCGATACTATCGTGGCCTTGAAAAACAGTCACAATATCGATACGACTATCGATAGTATCGATACTATCGTGGCCTTGAAAAACAGTTACAATATAGATAGGACTATCGATAGTATCGATACTATTGAATTAAGATACTATCGACAGTATTCGATACTATCGATAGTATCTATATTTAATAGTATCGGTACTATCGATAGTTTACCTTACATCATGGTCATCATCACAGTATTGCAAACTATTGACAATCGATACTATCGATAGTCCTATCTATATTGTAACTGTTTTTCAAGGTCAACTGTCGATAGTCAAACTATTGATAATTATGCAACGCTACGACTATCCAAGTCGAAATGAAAACGTTTAACAAGATGGCTCAAAGTAAAAAGGGACTTGATGGTATTTCAACTAAAATTATTAAAGCTGTAAATGAATACATATGCCATCATTTGAGCTACATTATTAACTTAAGCATTGAGGTAGGTGTATTTCCTCAAGAACTTAAAATATCAAAGATCAAACCCTTGCCCAAGAAAAATGATAAAGAACTATCAATATTTTCAAAAATTTTTGAGAAATATTATTCCAAAGAAATCAACACATATTTAGAGGATAAACAAATACTATGTAAAGAACAAAAAGGGTATCGAAGAAATAAAACAATAAATATGGCAATATTTGAATTTGTTAAATATGTTATAACACAAGTTGATAAAAGAAATCAGGTATGTGGAATATATTGTGATATGACACAGGCCTTTAATTATGTGCATAAAAAATATTATAACAAAAACTAGACGCGTATGGAATTAGAGGAAATGACTTAGATTTGATAGGCTTTTATTTAACTGACCGTAGGCAAGTAACAGAAATAACTAAATTAGATTTCAAATCAAGAACAGAACTAAATCATCTATCTGAAAAAAGATGTGTAACTTATGGAGTTCCTTAGGGCAGTGTACTTAGCCCTCTTCTTTTTATTATTTATATAAATGACTTACCTAATATAACAAATCATCATATGACATTATTGGCTGACGATAGTACAATTACAATAAAATGTGATGACATAAATACCTACGAATCTAATATAATATCTACTTTGACATCTTTAATCTCATGGCTTAATAATAATAATTTAAAAATTAATCTCAATAAAACAAACATAATGCATTTTAACCAAAGGCCACAGAATACTTTAAATTCAATTATAAAATATAACAAAAGTATCATAAATAATAAATTAATGGATCTTGTTATCCGAAAATAAAGATATTTGATTTGATTTGATAAATAATGTAGACTCCGCAAAATTTTTAGGCTTAACTATTGACTTAAGATTAAACTGGAAAAGTCATGTGAATGAGCTTAGTAAGACACTGGGCAGTATTACGTATGCTCTCTTTAGGTTATCCAAAGAATTAAATATTAAAGCTTTGCTTACTGCATACTATGGACTGGCCGAATCGGTGCTCAAAAATGGAATTATTTTTTTGGGAAATTCTACGGAAAATTATGTAATTTTTAAATTACAAAACCGCTGTCTTCGTTCTATGTTTGGGCTTCAAAGTACGGACAGTTGTGAGCCGCTGTATATTGAGCATAAAATTCTTACGCTTCCCTGCTTGTTTATTTTTGAGATAAATATATTTTTGATTTAAATGTAACCCGGAATTATTTGATCGGTTATCAGACCATGTTGTAAGAAATCGACAAAATGGTGACAGACTTTGTGTACATACATCGAAAACAGCATTATTACAAAAGAGCGTGGTATGTATGGCACCAAAAGTCTATAATAAACTTCCAGAAGAGTTAAAAGAATTAGAGATAGGTATGTTTGAGAAAAAACTGAAAAAGTTTCTGGTGGAGAAATGCTACTATAAGATATCTGATTTTCTGAATGACAACTTTTAATTATTAGGGTAAAAGCACACTGCATGACTTTATCTACTGATGAAAAAAATATTGTTTTTGTAAATGATGTGTTTTATTGCAAATAAATATATCTTTATCTTATGTTTATCAGGGTAAGTCACTCTGAAGAACATTGGTGTAGCTCCATAACAAGTTTGTGTAGGGGGAGGGGGGGGGGGGGGGAAGAGCTTTACCGTGGCGTGCGCGTGTTTCGTTGTCGCCAAGTTGGTTTGAAAAATCTGACACCAGTGTTGGCCACTTACATAGGGCTGGCGTACATATGGCGAAGCGCAGCGCAGAGCATTTTTCACTGTCAAACTATTATCGACATTGTCTTTTTTAAAATAATATCCAAAATCAATTATAACAATACTTACGCACATATGGCGAATTTTAACTAGGCTATAAATAAGTGTTGTGTTAATTGATTTTGGATGTTATTTCGTAGAGGACAATGTCGATAATAGTTTGACCTTAAAAAATGCTCTGCGCTGCGCTTCGCCATATATGCGCCGGCCCATACACGAAAAACAAATAAATGGATTGTCCCTGTGTAAATGTCCCGTAATAGTTACATGAATTGGGTAAATTTCTTCGGTGAAATATAAATTATTTTGTACTGATAAGAAAAAAAAATGTCACAAAATAATGTCACTTGTCTTTGAATCTTTCTATTTTAACGTGATTTTAGATTTGTTATTAAATAACTGATTGAGCTAGTCCCAAAGTGAGTTCGTGATTTGTGTTATGGGGTACTAACTCAACGATACTATATTTTATAACAAATACATATATAGATAAACATTTAAGACTCAGTACAATTTGACCCTGACCGGGGATCGAACCCTGGACCTCTGGGTGGCGGACTAGCATGGTGACCACTACGCCACGGAGGTCGTCGATTATTGCAGAAAAACTGTTAATAAGAGCGCTATTTGACTCCAAGAAACTATGACGTCATCTGCCTGTTTTTCACACAAACCCCATAGTATTTGATTTGACTTGTTGGAAAATAGCGGATTGTGTGTTAATTCGAGACGCGTGTTGTCCCAGGCGGGTCGCAGGTGCGCCTGACGGCGGACGACAGCGAGCACGCGGCGCTGTGCGTGAGCTGCGCGGGCGCGCGGCCGGCGGTGGCGCGGCGCGCGCTGCTGCAGGGCGCGCGCGGCGCGCTCGCCGCGCTGCTGGCGCTGCCCGACGCCGCCGCGCCGCAGCTGCTGCCCGACGCGCACAAGGTACACCAATCGCAGACGCAACGGAGGCTCAGTCGCAAAACGACTATTTCGCAAAATGTCCCCTAGTCGTAAAACGTCTCGTCCTTATAATGTCTCGTTCGCAGAATGACCTCTTTGTAAAATGCCTCTTTCGCAGAATGTCTCTTTCGCAGAATGACTCCTTTGTAGATTGCCTCTTTCGTAGAATGTCTCTTTCGCAAGCTGTCGCGATTGGAATTAAATTTCGATTTTCAAAGCAAGTTATTGAATAAAACTATTTTTAAAGAATAATGATGTCATAATTTTGAAACTTATATTTACTTATGTATACCAGATAAAAAAATATTATACACAACCAAAATTTTAATTGAAAATACTGTTAGAAATCTCTGTCGCAACATTTAGGGAAAGAGACATTGTGCGAAAAAGACATTCTGCGAAAGGAACTATATGAAAAAGAAACGTTTTACGACCAAAAGACATTTTACGAAAGAGACATATTGTGACTGAACCGCAACGAATAGTGATCTGCCCAGATACCGATTGCCGAATCTTTGGTCTGACCATTGACCGAACAGCCCAATATCTGACCGCCGAACATTTCTTCATTTATATCTAAAGGGGTCGTTGCAGAAATGTATGGTAGCTGGGCAAGGTCTTGATACACCTACCTAAAATTAGTAGTTATTTATGGTAAGCAATATGTTATCGATAATTTCCAAAAAAATCATTCTATTTTTAATGTAGTTTTAGTTTGAAACGCCGTAATTGAGGTAATAATAACATTATCAACTACGCGCAAAGTGACTTTGGCGATTGATTGGCATTAACATATGAATGACTTTTTCAGAAATTAGACAGAATATATCCTGTGGCGCGATTTTTCAAACGCGGAGTCACTAAACGCACGGTTTTTTGAATGGAAAAACCATTTGTGTAGGTGACTCCGCGATTGTAAAATGGCACTGCAAGATGACATTATGGTGTTTGTCAATCGTTGTTTGACTTTGACAGTTACTAAATGTGTCATTACACTCATTACACATTGACGTTCAGTGGTGCCATTTTTGAAACGCGGAATCACTAAAAGAACGGTTTTTTGTATGGAAAAACCATTCGTTTAGGTGACTACGCGTTTCAAAAATGGCACTTCAGAAACTGCTTAAAAAAAGGTGCCACAAGTTTTGAATGCACCGAAAGGTAGCCGCCATGACAATGTTGCCATTATGTAATATACACTTGATTTTGAAGTTAAAGTTACTCTAAAATTACAACGAATGAAAATAAAATGTTAGCCTCATTACATTCCTACTATTTTAAAGTATTTTTTGCGCTTGTGTACAATGACCTCGCCCATTATGGAACAATCCCTTTGACACTCGTATATTACGATTTTTTGTTATGCACTTACGTGTGTAGTGTTCGATAAGTGTTATGGTGGAACTTCACTTGACTGCTCGTATTTGTATTCGTTATTCGGTGTTTGTATTTATTTGGCAAACATTTGCAAATGCAGATGTAGGCGAATAGGACCGTCCACACATGGTAGCTAAATAAAAACCACACAAACATTTGTTACGATGTCGACGGTACTCGCACTGAATATGGCCATATGCCATAGGCCATATTTAATGTGCGTCGAACGAAAAACACCTGTATACCCGTGTTTGGTATTAGCCTTATTGGTACTGTCCACGCATGGTAAATGTTTGTCAAACAAGCCAAGAATTCAAATACAAACAGCCTAATGAAGTGTCACCATTATAGTTACTGAAGAAACATGGGAGCCAATTAATTTCCGGCATGAAAGTATTTCGTTATGTTTTCTATTTTAAGTAGCATGAAAATTTACTAACTGGTATCCGGCCGAATAGTACGCAAATATCCGACCGGATAGCAAAGAGAGAGCTGGATACGCCGGACTGTACTAAAATTCTAAACAAATTTTATCACGCTATTATAATTAAGATGTAACTACAAAAGTTTTTCATCTCACATCGGGTTTATTTATCATGCCTACCCATCGCCTTATAAACATAAATTATTTCTCTTCCTTGTCAGATTTAAATAAAAAAAAAATCTTTTTTCTATTATTTAAATAAAGTACTACATACTCTAATTAATTAAATATGGCTTATAACAACACTCTCTTTGTCACTTTTTTTGCTAGTCGTGCCTATCTGTGTGCCTACCAGCAACTTATATGTAGTTTTGCCTACTTACAGGCACTCCAATAGTTTCTATGGCGTTGGGTATCTGTAACGTTAGTAATCCGCTAGATGACAAGATGTCAAATCAGACACTTTTTTCTAAACGTCAAAACAAGCATTTTGTATCGGATTTTGTATTAAATACGAAAGCGTGACGTCATGCTTTTTTTGGAGTGAAATGGCGCTGGTGAGCTATACTGGTTTGAACTGACACTATAATACGGCTCGAAGGACCAGGTTTCTACTCTTCTACAGGACTCAAATGGAATAATTTTCTAAACGTCAAAACAAACATTTTCTCTGGAATTTGTACGAATTACAGGCTAATGACGTAATAGTTTCTTGGAGTCAAATAGCGTTCTTAATATCAGTTTTTCTGCATTAATAAATCTAAAATCTTTTTAAAAATGGATATGATAAATGAAAAGTGACACTATTTTGTGACGTTTTATTTTATGAACGGTACCGAATAATTTATTTTTGACTCAGTCATCTACCCAATTATATTATCTTTGGTGATACTGTGATTTCTCTTAGCCGCTACAAAATGTGATCTTTGTACAGGAGGAGCCGAAGAAGACAGGCCGCACAGTGTCGGTGGAGACGGGCATCCAGTTCGCGGTGCTGGCGGGCGCGGGCGCGGCCGGCGCGCACCACGACATGTTCGAGCTGTCGCTCAACAAGGCGCTGCAAGGTGCGGTTGGAGCAACCCGGTCTGAGTACGTTTTGAGCGGCTCGGTGGCCCGGTCTGAGTACGCTTTGAGCAGCTCGGTGGCCAGGTCTGAGTACGCTTTGAGGTGCTCGGTGGCCCGGTCTGAGTACGCTTTAAGCGGCTTGGTGGCCCGGTCTGAGTACGCTTCGAGCGGCCTGGTGGCCCGGTCTGAGTACGCTTTGAGCAGCTCGGTGGCCAGGTCTGAGTACGCTTTGAGGTGCTCGGTGGCCCGGTCTGAGTACGCTTTAAGCGGCTCGGTGGCCCGGTCTGAGTACGCTTTGAGCGGCTCGGAGGCTAGGTCTGAGTACGCTTCGAGCGGCCCGGTGGCCCGGTCTGAGTATGCTTTGAGCAGCTCGGTGGCCTAGTCTGAGTACGCTTTAAGACACCAAGGATGCAACTTGAAACGCGCTAAGATGAAAAAAACGAAGCGTCTCAGCTTAGAAATTGGCCAAAAATGCTTTGTCCGGCTGTCAGTTTGACCGGTTGCTCTCGCCTACAGGTCGCATTTCTCAACCGATTCTTGTAAAATTTTGTGTAAAGTTTTGAAAAAATTACATGGTTTTTTTTTTGATTCAGTAGTTCGAAATTTTTCAAAATGGCTGAAATAATGGGGTTGAAAACACCCTTATATTTATTACGCAACTTTTTTATGTAAACAACTTTTTTGTCCCATAAACATCAACGGTGACTCGTGAGGTCTACAGCTAACAGAGCCCCTAGTTTAGTATTATCCCCCCCCAGGCCGCAGCACGGGCGGGTCCGCCGAGCGCGGCAAGCTGTCGAAGGTGACGCAGCTGACGGGCTTCTCGGACCCCGTGTACGCGGAGGCCATCGTGTCCGTTAACCAGTACGACATCGTCTTGGATGTACTCATTGTCAACCAGACCGGTGAGTTACTTTACTTCCTTAACGTACACACTAAAGAAAATTATCTATATACGCTCACATTGTTTTTCTCTTTTTTTCGCGTATGTGCACTCATACATACTCGTAACATGGTTAGTAGATTAAGTACAAAACCCTGGCAGGGTGTTGCGAAATGTCCGATAATCTTCAAATGTCCGATGTTTTTGTCGTAAAGAGAATTGCGCAAAACGACGGAGCACAAAAACGACTTTATCTACAACCCATGCTATAAATCCTCTATAAAAGTTCCTGAAACAGCTTATTGCCAACATTAAAATACTCAGTGTCATACGTGTAGTAACCATTATATCACTCAAACGAGTGTTATAATATTGTACTAAATTTCATTATGCAACGCAAATGCGATCCTTTACTCATCAAACAGCTACATTAATCTTTATGAATTTCAAAAAAGGAACATTGTCATGAACGCGCGGTTCACTATCACAGCTCTGTAATTTAAAAAAGGAACTCATTGGTTATTCGAATTCACGTCGTATCCCGCCATTTTTGTTCGATATTTACTAATATCGAACAATTTGCATTTAACGATCTTAAATTTAAATAATTATAATATTACAATAAATAATTTCATTATTACCTATACATACATATTTTGTTTGTGTTAGATACTTAGCAATTAATTTTACCAGAAATTTTCGTAGAGTTCTTAACACTGTAACACCCTATGGATTTGAAACCTTTTATAGAGGATTCATATCATGGGTGTAGATAAAGTTTTGTATGCAACTGTAATAATTAGCTATTAAAACACTCATGTGATACCCGCATTCGTGTTTTAATACCCCTTATTATACTACAGTTGCATAAACAACTATTATGCTAAATATTATTATAGTATAAATGCGTTATGGAGGTTATAACACACGAGGCGGAATTTCAGCCTGAGCCGCAGGCGAGGGCGTAGTAGAGCCGAGTGTGTTTAACCAATATGCGCACGAATATCTTACGACGTTTTTCAACAAACTTGCGAGGAAAAATACCTAATAAACTGAATTTTTTGATTTTAAATAAACTCGACCACTGTAATGCTCACAGTTGCATTCCCGCCGTTCTACTTTTGAAAATCACGGCCAAGGCCAGTTCGAAACTTGAAATGAAAAACAATTTAAGCAAATAGTGCGGTTATAGAATATAACTTCACTATTGGCGCATATAACGCACGCGTGTTTTATCAGCGGCTTTATAAATCTAAAACCGGTGAATTTAGATCCACTTTGCGAGCAAGTGTGTTGAATTGGTTTGTGGCGTGCAGACGACACGCTGCAGAACTGCACGGTGGAGCTGGCGACGCTGGGCGACCTGCGGCTGGTGGAGCGGCCGGCCGCGCTGGTGCTGGCGCCGAGGGACTTCGCCAGCATCAAGGCGCACGTCAAGGTCGCCTCCACCGAGAACGCCATCATCTTCGGCAACATCGGTATGGATGTCATTTCAAATTTTCGTTAAGATACTAGGTAGTTTCGTTAAGACGAAGTGATAGCTAAAGTGGCGTCCTCATTTGAAACAAATTGTTTAAAACGAAATACGGTGATAATAAAAAATTTGATTTGTATAAATGTCTAGAAAGACCTTTAAACTATTTTATGAATAACCTTTGAAAGTAATATTGGTAGTCCGTCTAGTTTTAAAACTGTTTTTCGCCAAAAGTGGCCACTTTTGGCGAAAAACAGTTTTAAAACTAGACGGACTATTAGTAATAATTTCAAAGGTTATTAATAAAATAGTTTAAAGGTCTATCTAGACATTTATACAAATCAAATTTTTAATTATCACCATATTTAGTTTTAAACATTTTGTTTCAAATGAGGGCGCCACTTTAGCTACCACTTCGTCTTAAGTATTGTATGTTTTGCTTGGATATATTTCTCCACAATTTGTAAACTTTTGATTTAAGTCGTGGCCAGCATCGCTGAGTTCACTGTTATACTAAGTCATTTAGTTTTATTTATAAAATGTTTATTTTACTGTGAACTTGTTTGTGGTCCAAATTAAAAAATGAAAAAAAAAATAGATGCATGGATTTTTCGGGGTCCAGTGCTGCCCCCATTTGAAATAAATAAAAGAATAAAAATCATTTGAAAAGAAACGAAGATATCATTTAAAATTTTAGTGTCATAGAGCTCTAGATAACCCTTCAAACTATTATAAAAACTACTATTTACAATTTAAAGTGAGAAAGTGAACCTTTTCTTCGCACATTTGCGAAAAACGGCCCCTTTCCGAAGGTCCCGGGTTCGATTCCCGGTCAGGTCAAGATGGAAAATCTCTTTCAAATTGACCAGGGTCTTGAACATTCAAGACCCAAGTCAATCTGAAAGAGGTTTCAGAACGACATGTGTTCCTTAGGAATAGTGGTTCAGTATCGCGGACTGAATTCAACCTAAAAATAGTTTAAGTATATTTTGTTATCCACTTATTCATAAAAAAATATAAACTTTTACTAAACCTATTTTAATTAAAATATGTTTTGTCTCGTTCTTTCAACGTCAAATATGCAAAAGTGGGAAAAGGACGAAAAATATTTTTTTACTAAAAAAGGGTTTAGCAAACGCTTGTTATTTTTTATGAATTTGAGGGTTAGACTTTATATATTTTTTAATTTGTTGTAAAAATGAAGCCTAAAATAAAATGTGGTCCCGCAGTGTACGAGGTGAGCGGCGCGTCGATGGACCGCGGCGTGGTGGTGCTGAACGACATCCACATCGACATCGTGGACTACATCCAGCCCGCCGTCTGCAGCGACGCGGACTTCCGCCAGATGTGGGCCGAGTTCGAGTGGGAGAACAAGGTACTGCCCCGCACTTGTTGGTCACATTACCAGATGTTGGCCGAGTTCGAGTGGGAGAACAAGGTACTGCCCCGCACTTGTTGGTCACATTACCAGGTGTGGGCGGAGTTCGAGTGGGAGAACAAGGTACTGCCCCGCACTTGTTGGTCACATTACCAGATGTGGGCCGAGTTCGAGTGGGAGAACAAGGTACTGCCCCGCACTTGTTGGTCACATTACCAGGTGTGGGCGGAGTTCGAGTGGGAGAACAAGGTACTGCCCCGCACTTGTTGGTCACATTACCAGATGTGGGCCGAGTTCGAGTGGGAGAACAAGGTACTGCCCCGCACTTGTTGGTCACATTACCAGATGTTGGCCGAGTTCGAGTGGGAGAACAAGGTACTGCCCCGCACTTGTTGGTCACATTACCAGGTGTGGGCGGAGTTCGAGTGGGAGAACAAGGTACTGCCCCGCACTTGTTGGTCACATTACCAGATGTGGGCCGAGTTCGAGTGGGAGAACAAGGTACTGCCCCGCACTTGTTGGTCACATTACCAGGTGTGGGCGGAGTTCGAGTGGGAGAACAAGGTACTGCCCCGCACTTGTTGGTCACATTACCAGATGTGGGCCGAGTTCGAGTGGGAGAACAAGGTACTGCCCCGCACTTGTTGGTCACATTACCAGATGTTGGCCGAGTTCGAGTGGGAGAACAAGGTACTGCCCCGCACTTGTTGGTCACATTACCAGGTGTGGGCGGAGTTCGAGTGGGAGAACAAGGTACTGCCCCGCACTTGTTGGTCACATTACCAGATGTGGGCCGAGTTCGAGTGGGAGAACAAGGTACTGCCCCGCACTTGTTGGTCACATTACCAGGTGTGGGCGGAGTTCGAGTGGGAGAACAAGGTACTGCCCCGCACTTGTTGGTCACATTACCAGATGTGGGCCGAGTTCGAGTGGGAGAACAAGGTACTGCCCCGCACTTGTTGGTCACATTACCAGGTGTGGGCGGAGTTCGAGTGGGAGAAATAGGCCGTCGTATATAAAAAAAATGTGGCTAAAATAGAGCTGCGATCGAGCTCAAATTGTAGGTAATTTAATACAGTTTTTAAGACGAAGTGGTAGCTCAAGTGGCGCCCTCATTTGTAATAAATTGTATAAAACTAAATAAAGTGATAATTAAAAATTTGATTTGTATAAATGTCTAGAAAGACCTTTAAACTATTTTATGAGTAACCTTTGAAATTATTACGAATAGTCCGTCTAGTTTTAAAACTAGACGGACTACCAATATTACTTTCAAAGGTTAGTCATAAAATAGTTTAAAGGTCTTTCTAGACATTAAAACAAATCAAATTTTTAATTATGACCTTATTTAGTTTTAAACAATTTATTTCAAATGAGGGAGCCACTTTAGCTACTACACTAACAGACCCAAATAACATACAAAAAATGCAGAACTACATCACGCTTTGCGAATTTGATTTCTTTGACCGACGGCCTTTTATTATTATTATTGAGGAGCTCGCTGGCCCGAAGGTATTGATACATTATTATCTCTTTATCCCTAACAGGGTAGACAGAGCCTAGAGCCGTAAGACCCAAAGTTCACGCTTAGTGATGGTGGGCGTAAAGATAGAAAAGGGAATCAAAACAGTGATGGGTTCCTAGCCGCATCGCCTATTAACATGATTCAGATTCTCGCCCAATCCCCCGATCGGCTTTTAAGATCTGCGCGGGAAGAGAAGCAGCTGGTACATTCTACGTTTTTTCTTTTCTCCCAGACCAGCATGGAAGGTTTTCAAACAAGAATACACTAAACACGATATTATTACGACGGTACTGCACATTACTAAAGTCTGTTCGCGGGGAGTTGATAAAGTCATGGCTTATTAACTCATTACAAATTGCGGCCCGCTAATGTACTTTAAAATTTTAAACAATAAAAAACTGTATAAAACAGAAATCAGCACGCGAACACCTAAAACGACTCACTCGAAGCGCATTCCAGAATAATGGCAATGGCATATGTGGCCGCCACGTTCGCTCGCCCGTTCGGGCCGCGGTTGGCAACAACTGCGTGCCTCGTACCACGCAAACGGCAAAAGCGGGAGACAAGCGATGGCCGCCGTACTGTTTGCGATGATAAAGCGATATTCGGAGACGCAAATAAAGCGACGCTGAACGTGGTCCGCACTTGGATGGAAGACCACAAGCGGCATAAAAATTTCTCTAGATCATCCGTGCTTTGGAAGACACGTATAAGCCGTTGGCCCCGGTTGTCATCAAGCTATGTCAGATGCCTTTAGGCAGCCTGAAAAGTCTGACACCAGTGCTGGCCACTTGCACACACGAAAAACAAACTATGAACCAAACGAGCGAAGCGTCTCAGTTTCAAAATTGGTCAAAAATGCGTTTTGTTCATCCGTCAGTTGGTTCTTTTTCTTGCCTACAAGTTGCATTTCTCAACAGGTTCTCGTGAAATTTTGTGAGCAGGTTCGATAATATAGATGTGGACAAAAAAAAATGTTTGGCTCATTAGTTAGATTTAAAATTTCACGTGACAAATACTATCATATTTCAAAATATGTTTAATAACGAGCAGCGAGTCACCATCTACCAGGCTAAAATTGTTGTGAGAGATTTTTGGGTAGATGTCCGTATCTCACTCCATAACCCAGTTATCCGGTCCACTAACATCCCATCCATAAAGCCCAAACCAAGTAAATCCCTCCCTGGCAATAGTTCGGCAGCTGTGGAGGACTGTCCGTTAGTGCATCTCAATGGTACATTAAGGGATAGACCTCCATAGATGCAGCCATCTCACTTTTTAGATAAAAATGTACTAAAAGGACTCTTCATGTTGGCTTTGGCCCCATGAACGCCTCAAAGGACCGGGTCCCCATGGACCCGTGGCTGAAAAGCGTACCAACATAATAATAATAAATCTTTATTTTCAGGTATACACCCATATTCATACAATGTCAAAGTCAAAATTTAAATATTTATTTACAAAATTGTAAAAGTAGTCTTATTTGTATAAATAAAAAATTTAACATACCTAAGCACCTACTTCCTGTTCTCACTCTGGTGAAGTGAGATCCAGTGTCTGAAAATGGGGCTAACTTTTTTGTTATCCTTGTTAAGAAAGAACTCTTTGTCCGATAAATTTCATCGGGTGGGTGACCCGCGAGGTTTAAAATTTTACATTTTTACGTAACAGGTGGCGGTCAATACGAATATCACAGATCTGCGAGAGTACCTGGATCATCTGCTATCTTCCACCAACATGAAGTGTCTCACACCTGACAAGGTTAACATTTGATTACTCGACTTTCTTTTAATGGAATATGCATATGCTCATATTCGCCAAGAATTCACGCTAGAATTAAAGTGGATGGTTTTGGAAACTTTGGTACCCAATAGTTCTTACCAAAAGTTGGTAAGGACTATTTTCAACTCCGACAAAAAAAAGAGGGGTTATAATTTTGACGCTAGCTTTTGTCTGTCTCTATGTCTGGCTGTGGCATCGTAGCGCCCGAACGGATGGACCGATTTCAATGCGGTAGTTTTACGTGAAAGCAGGGGGTTACTCCAAAAGCGGTACGCAAGACGGACGTTACTGCTTATCCGCGGTTCAGTGTCAAGCAACATTGAGCATTAATGTATAATTATAGAGCCTAATTTGGTTTGACGTAGAAATAGGACGTCACTTTCGGACGGCTATCGTATTATTTTATGTAGTAACCCCCCAGCTTTCACGGTAGTTCTTAGGCATGTTTAATGAAAATCGGTTCAGTCCTTTAAAAGTTATTGAAAGCTTGGCTTTGTAATTTACCTGAAAAATAATAGATGGCGCTACGGATTAGAATGTTATGTAGTTCCGCCACTTAGCTGTAGATGGTGTCGTCGGGGGTTTTTAATTTGCCTGCAAATCAACTTGTAAAATAACGGCTTTGGTTTAAAATAGACCTTCAAGGTCTATTCTAAACCAAACAGATATGGTTCGGACTATTTTGAAATGAACTTTTTTTAGGCATTATCTGGCCAATGTGGGTTCATGGCCGCCAACTTGTACGCGCGTTCCATCTTCGGCGAGGACGCGCTCGCCAACCTCAGCATCGAGACTCCTCTCCACAAACACAACGCGCCAGTGGTGGGCCATGTCAGGATACGGGCTAAGAGTCAGGTATGATTCATGTAGTAGACGGTACAAGTATTTCAAGAAGTGTGTTAAATATAACAATACACAATGCAAGTACAACTCCATATCACCCACTGATCAATGGCTGACTGGAAAGACTCAAAAGTCCACATCGGTTCATGACTCGATCTGTATGATCGTCCCATATTTCGTGACATCATCATCATCGAAACTCTACTTTGGGTATGTATTATACAATGTCCTTTTTTATTAAGTACAAATATTTAAAGGGGTTATTTAGTCCATCATTTTGAACAACTTTGCCCAATAAATATATATCGAAATACGAAAAAAAATATTTAGGTTCTCATACAGATCGAAGTAGTCACGTGATATCGTTACTATGAAAAATGCAAAAAAAATTTGCATTTCGATATATATTTATTGGGAAAAGTTGTTCAAAATGATGGACTGAATCACCTCTTAAAATATTTGTACTTAATTAAAAAGAATATTGTATAGAAAATAAGTATGTACAAGTACATAGAGAGTTATTCGCAATACCTAATCAACAACTAGGCGGCAGAATTTATATTATACATATGCCAATTTGTTATGCTTTAAGAAATCCGTTTTTATAAAAGCAGAAACTTAGAACTGAAGATATTTCAAGAAGTCTGAAATATCTTCATGAAATCAGCTATAAGAAGTCCTCTGCAGGAAATAACAAGTTATAACATAGGAGTTCACAGAACAACAACTGCTGCATATCACCCTCATTCTAATGGCATGATGGAGAGGTTGAATAAAGAAGGATTCATATTCTTGGGGTTAACATTATTTGCAAATATTTCCAGGGCATGGCTTTAAGTCTGGGTGACAAGATCAACCTGATGCAGAAGCAGCCTATCCAAAAACCAGCGCAGAATCCCGTGCCAACGCCAGCGTGATTACATAGCACGGTAAAAAGCGCCACATAATAATTACCAACTTATATGATCTTAATGAAATAAAGATATTCGCGTGTTGTTAAAAAAATTTATACCTTACTTTTGAATTGACGTAAAATGTTCGTAATTATACTCATTGTGTTGTAGCACATACCATGAAGTATTTGGATATATTTTCAATATGGCATTAAAGCAGTTGTGACTGAAAAATATATTTTGGTTGATCAATTAGACTTCGAACTATCGGCACTTGCACTGTATGCTGCGTTTTTACGATAGATTTGCAAGAAAAATTGTAAAGGAATAAAAAAAAAACAATCAGACATTCCGTATCGTGATTATTATGTGGCGTTCCATCTAATTACTACTTAGTTATTATATCATAAATTCTATATGCTTATTGACTATAAAGATTTAATTTTTATCATAAAGTATTGTTTTTATTTACTTATTTATTTAAGTACTTAGTTTAGATATCTAGCCAATAAAATTCTGATTGATATTGTACTACTAAGTATTTATTTATTTCCTTAAATTGTTTGGAGTGACTATCGAAGAAGGTTTCTGTCGAAGTCGTGTGTTGTCGAAGCAATATGAGTAGTGGGAACTATTGTTTTTCTAAAGCTCCTTAGCCAGAATGTATTTCTCATCAAGATTATAACGTTTAGTTTAATTTTTTACCAAAATCAGAATTTATATTTCTGGAAAAAAAAAATTTTTGTATTTTTCGGGGTCCAGTGCTGCCCCCATTTGAAATAAATTATTTGAAAGGAAACGGAGATATCGTTTAAAATTTTGTCTTGACCAAGCCCAAGATAACCCTTCAAACTATTTTATAAACTAATGTTTACAGCTTTTCCACGCACAATTGCAAAAAACGGCCGCTTTTGGTTAACGTGCGTAGAAAATCTTAACGTTAACATTCGCTTGGTCAAGAAAAATTTCAAATGATATCTCCGTTTCCTTTCAATTAATTTATTTCACATGGGGAGTATACCCTTAAGAACTTTCTGAAACATAAAAAGTGCACGGTTTCGGAAGGGTTCTTAAGGCGGCCCTTCCCGGCCGCTCTGTTTTCAACGCGAGCATAGTTTGAAAAGCTTGGTGTTTCATCTAGGGCAATGCTAGAAAAAGAGGCAAACCAAAAAGAGAGATAGTGCCTAAGGGCATGGTTTGCATTCTATTATATGAAATGAGTATTAACTATCCATTGAACGAATATTAACTATTCATAGGGTGCGGAAATTTCATAAAACTTGTTCCAGGTGAAACGTGTTTATCAGTAAGCCTTACAAGTATGTGAAATAAATGTTTTGTTTCAAAATTTTCATCACATTTGCGAGGTTTGTATCAAAATATTTTCTTTACTTTTACAATTTATGAGTACTTTATGAACGGTCGAAGTTTAGCAGAAAGTTGTGCAATAAAGCAGATTCTTGGAAGCTTATACTGACATTGTTTTTCTAAATTTAATTTTTTTATTATGTTAGAAACCTAGAAATAGCGCCCAAGATACCTGTAAGTTCAAAAGTTTTCAAGAAAGATCAGATACAACGCCATAATCACGAATGAGCGTTTGTATGAAAAGTAAGATAAGAAGGCCGCTCTTAATATCACGTATTTTATAAAGTTCTTACCTCTATGGGCTCTATGGGCGTGGTTTGTTTAGATCGGGATAAATAACAAACATATCAGCCTTATGAAATAAATTAGTTTATTGTGACGTCATGAGGTGGTGGCGACGTGCGAATGATCAACAGTATAAATAATAAAAATAATTTATGATAGCAATAAGTTAATGGATTGGTTACAAAACGCTCCACGCTCCGACCGTGTGGCCGCGTCTCTCTGTCCGCGAGTTCACTTGCTTTGAGTCTGAAACAAAAAAAATAGTATATTATGCAATTAGTGAATAAAAGACAGATTTAATTCGAGGGCCATAGATGAATCACGAGCAAGTGAAGGATTCAAACGATTGAATCACGACCGTAGGGAGTGATTCATGATTCAAGTGTTAGAATCCTGAGCGACGCGTGTGATTCATGGCCCTCGATTAAATCTGTTTTATTCAAGAGTTGCATACTATACTTTATACCATGACTACGAGAAAAAGAAAGATTTAAGCGAAAATTGAGATTTAATGAAGAAAAAGGAAGGTTTAATTAAAATGCGTATGGAAATTGTAACAATTACTAAATTAAGAGTAATTGTTCTAAACTCCAAAATAGTGATTAAACGTGCTTTTTATTCACTGTTTTTAGTGAATAAAATGAATTACCGAATTAGTAAGTAAAAGTGCATTTTATTCACTGTTTTCCGTGAATAAAATAAATAACCAAAGTAGTAAGTAAACGTGCTTTTTATTCACTGTTTTCAGTCAATAAAATAAACTTTTTAGAGTGAGCATGGTATAAAATATATTTTATTTCTTTAAACTTATTGACATAACAACAACATGGGTTCAAAGAGACGGAGTGAGGTCCAGAGAAAGATCTAGGATGAGATGGAGGGGCGACTTGTCCACTTTCGACAAGGAATTGAGTGAAACAGCTGAAGATAAAAGTAATTGGAACCAAAAGAGCTTTTGCCCAACTATGGGACCTGAAAGGATAGTAAAAAAAATTGACATGAACCATATTATAACCCCTGAAGAAGGAAGGGTGTTATAAGTTTGACGCTAATGTCTATCTGTCTGTAGCGTCGTAGCTCTAGTTAAAGATGTACCGATTTTGATGCGGTATTTTTACGTGAAAGCAAGTTCCCTTGCTGTAGTTTTTATCTATGTTTGATAAATATTGGTTCAGCCGTTTAAAGTTATTGGGGGTTAACGCTTAAAATTCAGGGCTTTCTCTAGCAAATATTAGATGGCGCTACGGATATCTAGTCTTATCGGTAGTTCCGCTAGTCATCACTAGATGACGTTGGCAGTCGTGGGTTTTGCTTACTTACGGGCCCTCCAATAGTTTCAATGGCGTTGAGTATCTGTTACGTTAGTAATTATTTTATCTTTGGTATTACTTACTTTCTTACTCCACTTTATGACATTTCTCATTAACTATCTCCACCCAACCTTGTTCTTATCGTGTCTACGACAGTGCTAACTTTAACATGCAACATACTCACTTATTCCTCTTCTTCTTCTTCCTCCTCTTCCTCTTCCTCCTCCTCTTCCTCCTCTTCCTCCTCTACGACCTCCTCCTCCTCCTCGGGTTCGGGCTCGTATACGGGCTCTTCGTCCTCCTCCACGGCCTTGACGTCCTCCTCGCCTTCAGGTGATTCGGGCTCGCCCTTCTTCTTGCCGGGCCTCTCGCCGAACCATTTGGGCAGTCTCGCTGAAAATTCATATTAGGATTAGGACTGATGACTATCTTAAAGACAACAAAGTCTGGCTTGAGCTTGGCGCTGGAAATTCATATTAGGATAAGGAGTGATGACTATCTTAAAGACAACAAAGGAGCTTTGCGCGGTCCCTCTTAAAGTTTTGCTTCTTGTTGGGCCTCTCGCAAAACCATTTGGGCAGTGTCGCTGGAAATTGATATTCGAATTAAGATTGATGACTATCTTAAAGACAACAAAGGAGCTTGGCGTGGGCTCTCTTAAAGGTTTGTATACTCACAAATGTCATAATTTGTTACATTTGGTACATAGTGAATCGACAACTTAACATGGTTTTTAAACGTCGACATTAAAAAAATTATATAATAACAAACAATGTATTCTCTGTCCACTTATCAACTTTAAATATTAATTTCATTGTGAGTTGACGTCCTTGTAGAAATATCTGCAGTGCAGTTTCTTGCCGCTTATTCTGCACTAGCGCTTTGGAAACAGCAGTAAACTTGAGTGTCATTCTGAATTTCGACAGTAAATGATTTCCCCCCAATTTCGAAAAACAAAAATTCGACACCGACTATTTCCTCTGAGTTAGCTATAAGAAACCATTTGACGTCAACAATTGTGCATCAAAACAAAGTGACGATTATTAAGAGATAATATAAATATTCTATCACAATAAAGAAATATTTAAATTTGAATAAGAAATATATTGTGACAATTGAAATTGAACTTTATGACTTTAAAATAAAGCTCAGAATGCATGGGTAAGGGTTAAATTCAACCATAAATACGTTTTGTTGCAAACGTGAAAAATTTGTGCCAAGACATACGTTTTCTTGATTTAGAGTTTCACTCACAACTATATTTTTTCTAAAATCATTATTTAAAACATCGTTCAATCATATTATAACTATCGTGAGATACATTTAATATGATCGAAACTAGTCACCGGGCGCGTGGTCCGCTCTTGGATAGGTGATCAGTGTTTGATTGATTACCCATTTAAGTGCGGACCGAATATTTTTGCGTATAGACGAATATTTTTTTAAGGGAAGAAAGTAAGAAGAAATTTACTTCATTTGCATTACCTTAATTTTACGGGGTCCAGTGCTGCCCCCATTTTAAATAAATCATTTTTAAAGAAACGGAGACATAATTTAAAATTTTGTTTTGACCAGGCTCTAGATAACCCTTCAAACTATTTTATGAACTATTGTTTATAGTTTAAAGTGAGACGTGAAGCTTTTCTACGCACATACGCCAAAAGTGGCCGTTTTTCGCAATTGTGCGTAGAAAAGCTTCACGTTCTCACTTTAAATTGTAAACAGTAGTTCATAAAATAGTTTAAAGGGTTAGCTAGGGTCTGATCAAGGCCAATTTTTAAATGATGTCTCCGTTTCCTATCAAATGATTTATTTCAAATGGAGCACTGGACCCCGGAAAATTCATGTAGCCCCTTAATACTAAAATTATTCGTTTTTCATTAATTGTTTTTATGAAAAATAGTTCAGTATCAAAAGGTCACTGTGTGTAGTAGTCGTCAAACTATGAAATGTCTAAAGCACAGAAATAATAAGTATTAATACAGAACGGGATCTCTTAAGATCCCGCGCAATATGCGTCCCCGTACCCCGTCCTCATACCGCTTCCCCTGTTCTCGCCTTCGGGCGCCTCGGCTGCAGGCGCCCGCTCAAAACCTTCACACGGCGCGATCGGGGGAGACGTAGGGACGGGGGACGGGGACGCATATTGCGCGGGACCCTAGAAGATTCCCTTCTGTGTGTAATTCTTATATTAATACTGTCTAAAGCCTTTAGGTAGCATGAAAAATCTCAGTTTTGGCCAAACAAACGTTAAACATATCTAGATAGTTCTTACCCTTTTGTCTGCCTCCGAACTGCTCGGCCCTCTCGTGCCAGACCTTCTCAAGGAAGTCCTTGTTCAATTTCTCTAGGTCCTAAGGGAAGTGGAACAAACACTAGGGTCAATACAGGTTAACAGGGTGTACGGGGCTCGTGCGTACCGCGTTAATTGTTAACACAGGAATGTGGAGTTTAACCATAGACACGATTTATTTACTTCGAAACGTTTGGTACATCAGTTGCCTTAGAAAATGAAAAATAAAAAACGACGGGTTGCACTCCGGGAGTGCCGGCAGAAGTGAAAACTTGAATATTAACGTGCATTTTTGATATTTCGGAATGGTTAGGGAATAATTTTGCACGTATTGTTTTAATTATTATTATAGAAGTACTATCATTTATGTGGTAGAATACAATATTTATTTATTTACAGCGTGCCACGCGCAAGCGCCCTGCGTCGCCTAAACGAAACAGTAGGCGCAGGCATACATTTTCGCCGCGCCGTAGAAAGAGAGGGGGATACTACCTCTCCTACGCCGCGCCGGCTGTCTACTATTTATATTTATATTTTAATATTTAGTTTAACATTTTTACCCATTACAAAAAAGTGTACAACGCCATTAAAGAAGTTTTCACTTCAATAAGCTTTGCGAGACACATACGCTCGCACTTACGAACTTAGAACCCAGGTTCGCCGTACATAGGAAATGAGGGTATTTCAAAAATATATGACACCGGACTACAGAATGACGTCAGCTCCAATCGGCTGTTGTGATTGGACCATCAGTTGACAGGTTCTTTTGCTCCGCCAAATGTATCCAATAGCAGCAGCTTGTTGGATCTCACTTTAATTTGGTGCCATCTGGTGAACCATATTTTGCAACCCGTCATTGGATATTGTGATGAAATATAAAATCAACTAGCTTTTGCCCGCGGCTTCGCTCGCGTAGGGGTGTAATTTAACAAAAACCTTTCTTAGGGGATGCCTACGTCATAGTAGCTTTATGCATGCAAAGTCTCAGCCCGATCGGTTGAAAATTGACAAAGTTTCATACAAACTTTCATCCCCTATTTTATCCCCTTGGGGGTAGAATGGATCAAAATCCTTTCTTATCGGATGCCTACGTCATAACACCTACCTGCATGCCAAATTTCAGCCCGATCCGTCCAGTTTTTTGGGCTGTGCGTTGATAGATCACCATGTCAGTCAGTCAGTCACCTTTGAGTCATATATATTTAGATGATAGAGCTATTTGCATTTTCTTTTGAAGGAATGGCATTTATGCATTTGGACTTAAAAAAAAATTCTTGGATCATCCGGTAGATTATAGAAAAAAATGTATAGGTACTATTTTTTTTTATGATTAACAAAATGACAAGGTACAATGCATTTCAATTTTGCATGACGTATGATCTAGTAAGTTTGATTTTCACTTGACGTTGACGTTAATCGCCCCCACTCCGAAACGAGACTGTCTATACTGAACTACGACTTAAAATATCGATGTACGGAACTTCGAAAGCTGTATGGAACTCCGAAATTTACTATGAAGAAATTTCGAAGTTCCGTGCATCGATATTTTGAAAGACGGAGTTCAGTATGACAGTCCTGAAACGATGCGCTATATATTTGTGATTTTTTACTGCTTTGATTATACTTGTTAAAGATAGCAAAACTTAAAACTAAAATAAACAAAACGCAATTCCTACGTGGGCAACACCGGGGGAATTACTTGAAAATTCAAATCTACAATTCTTTTGTTCTTATACATTCACATCACTAACGGCTCAACGACACTTTGTAATCTTCTTTCTTACAGTATATCAGTCCTATGTATTTACAGTTCTTTTATTTGCTTCCCAGTATAGTTAACATATAGATAGTTAGCAGATAGGGAAGTCCTTTTTTTTCTATACTGCTACTTTTTTAATGTAACTGACGTACCAAATAATATTCTTCGGACCCAGTCCACAAAATATTTATATATTCATTAAAACCGAACGGCGCTAAACACGGTGACAAGAATTTTACTTTCAATTAAGGCAACTAATGTACGAATTGTTGGAAAGGTTTCGCATCCATGTACATTGCACGTAATTCACATTCATGTACGATTTCATTTCATTGGCAACTTTAAATGATATTATGATGTGGGCTAGTCATAACCCAGTAACCCACGAAAAATGGCATTGAACACGATTTTTTGTTAAAGTTTACTAATATATCGTGTGCTGAACTTGTCTGTCGATATCTTAAACCATTTCAACAGTTTATCTACAATGCCATGCTATGTGTGCAGGATGACATAAACAAAATAATGTTATGTCAATTACGCGCATTTATTGTAGAGAAACGAAACCAATCCGTCAAATAGGGTTGCAGGAGTAACAGAGTCTCATTCCCAACACGTGAAAATGATATAAATCCTTCAATGACAGGGTATGGTCCTTCGGGTAACAACATGCCACGAAGACATGCGTCGATGGTCTACCGAGTCTTACTTTTGGTTCGGTTCATGAACTCCTCCATCCTGTCATTCCACATCTTATCCATCATCTCTGCTAATGTGTTATCGAGGCCCTGCGTGAACGGCAACATTTAATATTGTTTTCCAGTTAATGATCTATTACCCACATTTAGACTATCTGTATAACCCAAAGGTTGACTGGTAGACAACGCATTAAGCGTTAAGTTCGCCTATAGTTCTGTTCAATGTGTATTTGATGAAATTATTAAATTTTATTAATCTAGAATTCTATTTTATTTCAATTTCATAAATTGAAAATAAAATATAATTACAAAGAACTAATAATTCTTTATCTTAAACATCTTTTTCTATAATAAATAACTACAGAAGAAATTAATAAAACCAATATTATAAATAATAAAGACATTCAATCTAACTACACGTGCAATCTAAGGGTCAATTATACGCAGAGGGCTTACAAGCAACGCGCTCCGAGTAAAATATAACGATGCCTTCAGGGTGATGCTGAGGCTCCCGCGACTTTGAAGTGCATCGAATATGTTTGCGCAAGCGCACGTCGAGGGCTTTCACGCCGTATTGCGCAAACGAACCGCTTCGCTTATGCACAGAATACGCGGGAGCACCAACACTATTCTGAAGGTCATTAGTAATAAACCAGACTGCCCTATTGTGAGGCACTGGGTGCATATGCATGTGCATGTCTCTGGGCTGAGCAATGGGGTGGGAAAATATTTAAATTAAAAATTTCTACATTATGGACTGAACGCGTTCTAAATTAAATACATTTTATTTTTATTTTATTTACCTATTTATTTTATTGACCACAATGGTACCCAAGATTACCTTAATGCTAATGCTTTCTCTACCAGTCAACCTTTAGGAAAGAAAATAGCAAATGATAATAAGGAACTTGTATACCTTGTGCCTTGACCTTGAATACCGTAGACATTTGAATCCGTCACCAATTTGCTTTTTTTTTTCAAAATCACTCACAAATGTAACTCATATATACTCAGCTATTTGTTTATGCTTTTTTGTCAAATGATTTCCAAATTAGATTGATTTTGTAATTGCAGAGCTCAGATGTACCTATAGCATTCAAGGTCACTTTCTTTTTAAGTTTAATTTCTAATGCATAGTCTATGAAAAGACTTTATAAGTGTAAGGTAAATCTTGTCAGCTATATTTCCTTTAGAAAATTATGTAAAATAATGTATTTTCTCTCTGGCACTACTTCTGTCACGTATGAAAGTGATCGTTTCCGCCGAACATTCTGGTATGGCGTGGCCCTTACAGCGGCTATATTTATCTGACCCCATTTCGCCTGCTGTGATTACATCAACCATTAAATAACCATGTACGAAAATAACTTTGTTCCTATGAAATATTCCAGCGAGTGTTTTGCGTTCCATTTTTCTCATTGTGAAATATATTTGGGAGAGCAGTTGTTGAGCGATCTAGTAGTACATAAATCGATTGGTAGAATCCAAGGTTGCTATACTACCAGTCACGTCCGTAGTTTTCCCTTATGACGTGACCATATTTATTTTCGATGAAAGAAAACATCGTGAATAAACCTGTTTAGGTACTTGTGTCTAGACTAGACATGAAAATAGTCGTCATTATTGTTTCTCTCTGAAATGACCTTAACCTGAGAGCTTAGCTCTTGAATGACGTCAACGGAAATATATTCTATACGTCTGAAAATGTATAATGACTTAAGACAGGCGTCTTACATAAAATTTTTGAAGTTTACCTCTTTCGTTTTCATTTAAATTTACCTGTCTGTCCTGCTCTTACAGTGTATGTATGTATAATCAAGCTTTGTGTGCTTGGTATTCACGTGTATATTATACTTACACCCTCGAATAACTTCTTTTTGTCGTCGTATGACCGTGTGTCCACACGCCGCTCGTATTTGGACGCTACTTGGATTTTGGGCTGAAACAAATACAAACTTGTTAGAAACCTGCGTAAAAGTAGTTTGTTAAATAAGAACATTATTTTTTTTTGTAAAACAAGTTTCATTCCATAGTTGGTTCCTTATACAATTTTGCTTATGCCCTTTAAATATTGTATGAACTTATTAAGTACCCCGTATTATCTTGGTGATAAGGCTTGGTTTATGGAATCCCATCGTTTATATTTTCGGGTTATTTTAGTTTGCTTTTCGTCAGTTTCTTTTTTTGACTTCCAATATCAAAATAAAAATATAAACTGGTCCAAAAATGGAGCCTTGTGGCACGTCAAAGCAATACTTTGCTATGACCCTGTGTTATTTGAATATTCTTACTGGTATACGTATACATCATTCTTTTAAAACTTACCGGGTGCTTTCCTGTGAGTGCCTCGGGGTCGAGACCCTTCTTCAGGGCCTTGTGTCTCAACTGTTGCTTTTGTCTTTCTTTGAGCTCTTTTAACTGTTGAGAAAATAACATTTTGTTTAGCATTAAACTGCTTCATAAGTTGCTAGGTATACAAATAAAGGAAAATCGAATGAAATAATTCTAATATTAAAGTCCAAAACTAGCTTCTACTTTACTTTAAAAATATTTTACTACAATATATTTTCAGAATTTCATACATTTGAATTTAAATGTATGAAAGTATGAAAACATTTTTTAAATTTTCAAAATGAAAATTTCTAAAATGTTTTTATCTTTTCTTAAAATAGAAAATTTTAAATTATTGAAAAAAATAAAACAATGACATGGAGCTCCAAAATAAGAGTTGCCAAAAGAGAAAGGTTAAGTAGATAGATGTGTACTCACGTCGTAGTCCTGCCTCTTTTGTCTCTCCTCGAGATCGTATTTCTCGGTCTCGAGCTTGACAATGCAGTCCCAGAGTTCTTGCGCCTTTATCCTCAGTTTATCTGTGGAGAGGTTGTCGATGTTCAGGGGCTTGATGCGGATGGACAGGGAGATCTTCTTCTCTTCCTCGAGCTGCTCCTTGGTCTTGTTGCGTTCCAGTTGAGCGTTGGATAAGCCGAACTGTCGAAAAAGAATGTGATACAAACGATTGGTTTGGTAAACAAACCACTAAGTTTTATTATATGTTACACTCTTCTCTTTGAATATTTTAATTATATTTACGAGAATAGTGGAAAACGTTCAAATGAGTTCAAAATTGCTACACTTTTCTATTGAAGCAAAACACGAATAAGTGTGAAATGGAAATTGTAATGCAGTGTCTTACTACTATACTACTAAACAAGAAACGAACACTTAGTAAAAAGATACAGATACGTGCTTGTTTTTTACAAGGAATAAAAATAAGACAAGGTAAAAAAATCATTACTGAAAGAGTTGATAAACAAGTCAAAATGTTCAGGATTTACAACTCTATATGAAATAATCAACTAACGTTATCGCTCTTCTTTTGAATGGTGAAGTTGGGTCCGGTTTTGCTGGACTCCTTCATGGCCTGGAGCATAAGCTGGCGTTTCTTCTCGGCCTCCTCCAGCCTCTGCCTCTTCTCTTCAATGTCGCGCTGTTTCTTCTCCTCAATCTCGCGAACTCTCCTCTCTTCCTCTTCCTTCTTCTTTTGGGCGAGGCGCTTCTCTTCTTCAGCGCGAGATACCTGTGGATAAGTAAAGATAGCAAATTTAAATTTGAATATCATGAATGTATGACTTGTATCTTTTTGAAGAACACCTTGTTGGATCAAAAGTCTGTAAATTATTTATTACTACAAAATGTAAGTACGATTTTGTGTTAAAAATATTTTTCAAATTCTACATCTATTTCAAATTTTAAAAAGCACATTTTTCCTGCGATGGAACATGTATGTTCTTTTAAGTCTCGCAGTATATATATACATACATACATATATATATATTAAATTCACCTTCAAAGAGTTTCTTAGCCAATTGCTATTTGCAATAACATCGTCAAGGTAAACAAATCCATACCTTGCGCTTAGCCTGCTTCTCCTTGAGGCGTTTGAGCTCCTCCTCCTCCTTGGCCCGCTGTTTGCGCCATTCGTTGATGTATTCCTTCAACTGCTCGTCCAAATCCGACCGCTTCTGGTCCTGACGCTGTAATCACAATATGATCGTTAGTTGCTTAAAGTTATTGCTAAAGTCCAATTGATATTTTTTTTCTATGATAATGAGTATCGTTCAATAAAATTGATTTAATTTATTTGAAAATTTCTGTTTATAAAAATAATATTAGATTAAAGAAATTGCTGTTTATTTATTTAAGAAAAGTGATCTTAGAGAATATCTAACCAATAAGTTGTTGTATTTACCTTGATGAATTCTGGATCTCCCTCACCCCTGTAATCATGAATAATTGATTAACACATATTCGATGCCTCACAATGTGTTATGGTTAGAAAACCGTTGTTATAACGGTTAACATACATCAATAATATTGTTACGATGATTGATTTTATTCGTTTTTTGCTCGTTAGGTATATTTCTGCTAATACGTTTATCCATCAGCGTCTAAGCAGGGATTGTGTTCAGTACTGTACATTTCGTTAAAATTTTAGCTTTGTTTGTATTTGTAAACATACGACACCTGTTAACGTTAACACTTCTTATGCTACTTGATTATTTTAATTTACTTCACATATAGCTGACGGCCCATTATTATTAAATCTAATAATCTTATTAACTTATTATTATTGAATTATGTTTTGGCATTATATATTATATAAAGCATGTGTACATCATATTTGATATGTTGTTGTCGGGAGTTGCTAGTGGTATAACATTTACCATGGACATGTAATACATATACACATAAGATAAAGGCAATCACTTGTTAATCTATGTACTTCTAGCTGGCTTATTCTCATAAAATAAAGTTCTATTATAATCATCAGCATATTGAAGGCAATTTCATTTGAAATTTTCAGAGACAGGACTTTTTTGTGAATTCTCTTGCAAACCAGAAGTCCATAGTTTGTTTTTCTCGATGGAAAAGAGGTTATCATGCTATTCCTCTCATGCATATCTAGGAATAGGTCGGGACGACATGTGCGCTGACCGACATCTTGTTCAGAGGCGCGGGCGCGGCGCTGTTCGTCCAAAATAGATCGCTTGCCGACCGACAGAAATAGATCTCCTAGTTCGCGCGTTTCTCGTCGACATCGGTCATCTGTTTTTTTATACAGGTCTTTATGACTCGACTATTTTGCCTCATGGGAAGCGAGAATGCAAGCCACGAAGGTAACTAGACCACTGCATAAAATTAGTTGGCCTAGTCATTACCGCAATGTCCGGTGAATTTAATGTTTTTCTTACTTTTTGACCAGTACTTCATTAAAAAGCAAGTTTTTTACATTGAAATGAGAAAAAAACTGTTAAAATTTAAGTTAAATAAAAAATCTGTTAAGAAAAATTGTAGACGTTAAAACGCGCGCCCGTGCCTAGTAAAGTTAATGATAGGATTATAGTTAGTGACACCACGGATAGCGGTGCAACTTACGCGATCGATGGTCTACTCCTAGAAACAAAAAACAACAATCAGCCTCTACATCTTTCGCATAGTTCTACATCAATAGCATAGTACCCCTTCGCTTTTAACAACTTTAATTTTACCTGAGTGGACAGTTTACTATTTTATTAATTTTTTAAAGTCTTATCCAAGGGGCGATCAAATAAAACAAAGTAAGCGGTGAGACGATTAATTTTGCGCATGACACCACACTGCTTTGCAAGCCGTTTTCGTTACATACTGGTGTAGAATCTTCGTACAATTTATGAGTGATTTGCCTAACATTCAGCCAGATACAACTGGTAGGTAGGTTAATGTAATGCCAATCATTCCAATGTACGACCACAATAAAGATTCCGTCGGCCAAAAGCAAAGCGATACCCAAAGTTCAAAAAGTTTGTGTACTTACTCTTGTTTAGGAGCAGGTCTTCATGTTCCAAAAGATGACAGCAGCGGGAAATAAAAATATTTACGATTATAATTTGACCAAGTAATAAATAAACGAAATGTAGACATTTATATACAACAAGCTTCATAAGTTAATCGAACGAGACGACACACTTTTCAAATCAGTCACACGATACTGTTGATAGAATAGAAAATCAGTACTCATCATAAACTGATCTCGCTACTCAAGTCCCATATCTATGAAGAAGTGGTATTAGTGAAGCGGACATCGCTGCAGCAGCTCCTAATGTTATTTGATTCTGAAAGCAAGAGAAGCGACGACAAGCATTAAAAGCATTAGGGACGCGACTACACGTAGCCTAAACGATAAGCGAGTGTGAGTGCCGGATCAACCAAAAGGGCACGCCACTTACTTCCTGCAACAAAAGAGAGAAAGGGGTTGGTGACGGCGTGCAACAAGCCCAAGAATTGGGAGTTCCAAGTTGGGGATCAAAATTCGCGGCCATGCCTCAAATCGCACTTTAAGACGCCAACTAAAACCTGCATAGTCTCGGATTCTCTTTTACTCTAATTGAAATGGTAGATTTGCCAAGGCAGAGAAACCAGGCCCAGAAAAGCTGAAGTGATAAAACACAAACAGAATTTAAAGAGATCTAAATTTCGGAAGATATATATATAGACGGAAGTGACGACGGTAGAGTGAAGGAACTTACGTCTCCGGAACTTCTTCTTCAACTTCCTCCTCCTCGGAGCCACTGTGGAACAGAAGAAGGTTGAAACGACACAGGTTAGGTACGTACAGCAACAGGGTACACAGATATCACACGAATGTTGACTACTACTGGGATTGTACGGGGTCTAAAAGTTAGATCACAGGGATGGATTTACACGAGACATTTTTTTTGAAGGTGTGTAATTGTTTTTCTGTGTATCTTATTCATTAAGTTGTTATGTAGAAATATACTTACGAATATTCTTCCTCGTCAGACATGTTGATGGGTTATGTCTGTAAATGAAAAAAAAATGTTTAGAAGAGGTTTTTTAAATACTACACCGTGCCGTGTGCCGTAAGAATCTTGACATAGACCGAAACTATCTGATCTGTGTATCTCTTTTGGCGTCTCTGATTTACAGATTTAATGTTTGTAAATAAAAATTAAAAAAATTTAGAAGAGATTTTTTAATCGTTCCGTTCAGAAATTTTTGGCATAGACTGAAAGCGTACTCTCATCTTGAGAGTGCGCTTCTGATTTGTATATATTTCCTTTGCGTGTCTGATTATAAAGTCTTTAATATACTATTATGTACGTATGTCAGGTGCGACAGATATCTTGGCCAAAACAAAACGTATTTCAATCAACAATATGAGGAATCAATCAGATTTACTTCGGTTGCTATATTGGCAACATTTCAAAGGTAAATGCGTTTTGAGTAAAATGTTGATATGAGTATTTATATTTATAAGAAGTAGCCTATTATTTCGCAGTTTAATATATATAGATATTAATTTAAACAACCCAAGACTTTGTTTCAGCCATGTTGGATAGAATTAATGAATATTTGTTTATAAGTGGCCGATGTAAATAAACTGTTATTTTATCAAGTGTTATGTTACAGTGTTGCAATTCGAAATTAATAATTTATGCATTTTCAGTAATAAATAACCTAATAATTATATCCTGCCCAGTTATATCATGTTGAAAGTTTTAAAATATTTGTGAATTTCAAGTTCTACTGCATTTTGACAACGTGCCAAGTCTACAAAAAAATGCGCGTAGGCGTTACGTGGACAAGGAAAACGTGCTTATTGTTTATGAAGCGCGGTTATTTTCGGCGGTTTTATCTTTCGTGCCATTTAGCACACCTACGGAGTCGCTGGCACTCGTTCAAAGAAAGTGTAAAATTGGATTTCACATACAACTGAATGCGGCCCAGGACTCGGATTACGCGGGCCTTGAATTTTTTTAGAATGAGCATTTGATTTTCAATTATTTTAGAGGATTTTCAAAGGACTTCTACTTCTTTTTAAGTTTTTTGTGTTATTTTTTTTCATATTTTATTCGTCGATTTATTAACATTTTTATAAAGGGTGAAAAATAGGATTTTATGAAGATATTTTTTTTAATAAAAAAACTACCCTTACTCGTACGATACAGGATTTTTTAATTGACATTACTTTATTTAAAAAAATAATTGTTTTAGATTTATAAGGTATCTATATGTCTTTTTTGATAAGGATTTTCGCAAAACTTATGTCACTTTTAGACATACTTTTTATACAAAATAAGTACTTTTTTATAAAAAAATAAATAAAGATAATGATTTTCGCGTAGTAAGTTTAGTTTTTTTCTTAATTGTTCTACTTATCAGACTTGTAATAATGAAAATTTATATTTTTGTTAATTAATATATTTTTTTCATACTTTTCACTTCGAACAATAGAAGATTTCTATTTTTACCTTCCTTATTTTACTTACGTTTTTGGTTTACTTAGATGTATTTTTGTATTTTTGTTGTAGTCAAAAATATATTCTTTCATAAAAAATGATAGTATTGTGATACCTTTTATGGCATTGAAACGAAATTTTTACATATTAAGTGATTTTTTTTTCTACTTTAACACAAAAAAGTTCATGGAAAAAAAATGTGTATCGTGTGAAATGCATGTTTGTGCAAAAGTTGGAAAACCCGCAGAGCTCCGTTTCCTGCTGTAACGCAATCCGGCCGCTATACATGGCGCTGCTATTTCCGCGCGCGCCCCTTTGGGCGCTAACCGCGCGCGCGTATTTTTAGACCACCCCTCACAACAACCCCAACTTTCCACCTTCACGAGCACTATCACTGGTCACTGGCACTTACGTCGCACGTGTAGAAGACGGTCAGTCAGTCACTCGCACTGGTAGCTAGACCGGCAGCACAGCGACGTTGGAATGTGGAGTCCGCGGCGACCGGGGCGGCTCTGGCCGGCGCGGGCCCGCGGCCGCGCCAGGCGCGCCCCGCCCCGCGCGCCCTAAATATAGCACAAGTCATTTTTGAGCCGACGGTTCCGAGCCAGCTCCGGTTTCTAGGGAATCCTGCACCCGGCACGTCATGAGGTGCAACGACCAACTGGCCGCAGGTTCCGGACGCAACACTCACCTGGGTGTTAGCCGACCACCTGCTGCTAGGTGATGGCCGACCAGCCTACGCAGCTATGTTATTCCGCTAGCTTGTATCAGAATGGCAAAATTATCCTTGAAGAGTAATGTACATTTCATGCTTACTGAGGAAATATATTTTATCGTTCCGTAGCCAAAGGGTAAAAACGGGACCCTATAACCAAAACTGTCTGTCCGTTTGTCTGTTTGTCACCAAGCTACCGTGGTAGGTACTAGTGGATAGTTGAAATTTTCACGGATGATTTATTTCTGTTGTCGCTATAACAAAAAATACTAGAAACAGAATAAAATTAATATTTAAATGGGGCTTCCATACAACAAATGTGTTTTTTTTTATAGTACGGAACCCTAAGTACGCGAGCGCGATTCGCACTTGGCTGGTTATTTATTTTGCTTCACTGAATTTTTTGGTATGAAATCCCTTAATCAAATTTCTACTAGAGTTTTACATGACTTGGTGTTTATTGCAGAGAAGAACTTTTAGTAACTTACCTATAGGAGCATTTTCACTGAAGACATCAGGTGATCACAAAAGCATATTTTCCCTACTCGAAACAACTTAAAATCTGCGAGCTCTGAACCTTCCAACTTCAAGAAAATACAGTAACACTACTCTGAGATCTACAATATGTAACAAAAACCCTGTTCGATCCTTGTAAAAGCAACTCAGACCGTCAATATGAATAACTTTTCCTATGGCACCAATGCTTGAAACTCAAAAAAACGACATTTTCATACAAAAGTGTTCGGCCTGCCCGGCAATTTGTATGAAAATATCGATTTTTTTTCGAGTTTCAAGCATTGTTCTTAGTGACGGTCTGAGTTGCTCCTACAAGGATCGGACAGGGTTTTTGTTACATATTGTATAAAGCAATTCTTTTCGTGTGTAAGTGAACTGATCACACCCTTAATGATTTAAGATTTTGCCTCTTAACATTTTTGGTAGCCATTTATGACCTGTTGGTTTTTTTCTTCCTTATTTATCTATTTTTGATCTTTACGTTCCAATCTTTTTCAAACGCTCGCATGTTATCTGCCCATCTTGTCCACACGGGTGTCAGGTTTTTAAGCGGCCAAGGAGTTTGATGTAATTACCACGACAGTTAATTAATGATAGTTAACGTGACTAACGGTTTAACGTGCCTTCCGAAGCACGGCAAAGTTCAAAATACCTATTTAAATTGTACTCAAACGCACAACATTACTAGCGCTTTCGCAAACTAAAAAAACCACACCAATTGGATAGGATGCCACAAGTGGCATTAAAATGATGTAGCTCTTCCGTGCTTTCGAAGGCACGTTAAGCCATTGGTCGCTTGCTGCCATCATGGTATGGCGCGTCAAGCTATGCCAGATGCCTTTAAGCAGCTTGGAAAATTTGACAAAGTGTTGGCCTCTTACACGAAATATAGATAGCCAATTGCGCGGGTCCCAAACCTTTTACTCAGTCTTCACATCAAGATAAATAAATAGAAATATATATATGGACATATCACATAGATAGAACTAGCCCCATAGTAAGTTCGAGATTTGTGATATGGGATATTTACTCAATATAATACATTTACAAAGTGGAAGGGACATGCCCGTAATAAATCGAACCACGGGCTATACAAGGCCACTTTAGTATAACGAAATTAAAATAACAGTCAAAAAGCAAACAAGAAAAATGGCATTTCCATACCAAAGTGTGCATCCGCTCGGGCAATTTGTAGGGGAATGTCGATTTTTTTTTTGCTTTTCGACTTATATTAATTTCAGGAAATACTACCCGAGGTAATGTACAAAAATAGACCGAATAGTTATTTGCCTTCCAGTATGGTATGGAAGAAAAGAAAAACGTATAGAATGCTCTTTTCCCGCGCAAATCGTGAAAGCCGATGCAACGTCTAGTTTCAACCCTTCACTATTTGAATGATGGACTTTGCTTTCTTCTAACCCTGCTTGGGCTCTCTAACCGAACGACATAAAGATGTGATTAGTATGTATGAATACTACCTAGTAGTGTTGCATCTTGCATAACTATCGATATGTGACCTCGAAAAACAGTCATAATATCGATAGTATCGATTATCAATAGTTTGCAATACTATCGATGAAAGGTAAAGTAACGATAGTATCGATACTATTGAATTTAGGTACTATCGATAGTTTTTAATTGATAGTATCGATACTATATCTAGTCTTTGTACAAAAAACTATCGATAGTATTATAATATTAAAAAAAAATAATATAAAATACATTTATTTCAGGTAACTTTGACCCATATACAAAACAATTTAAAATAATAATGTCAGTCGCTCGAAATTACACACACACGAAAACATACAATTTAAAATGTCAATTGGCAATAAAATAAAAATATTTAAAAATTATTTTACTTTTTAAATATTTGCCTCTATTTATTGTTTTATTGATATTCGTCACAAAACTCACAATACTATCGATACTATCGATAGTACTTATTAAAGATAATATCGATAGACTACCGATATTTTATACTATTGCTTGTAATACTACCCTAGTTATTAGAAAATGCTACCATTTATCACGCGCGCGCGCTTTGCTCTTTGAAGATTACTCCTTGTATGCTGGATATCTAACACAATAATTAAGCACTGCACTCGTGCACATCGCAAATCGTCGAGATGGCGTGATTTTGTGTCTGCGCTTTGCCCCGAAAAGGGGCATTATCATGGGAATGGTGGTAAGGGTTTTAATTACATGTAAGGAAGTGGAATAGAATTTATGTTTTCATCTCATCTACTCAAAAAACGATGTTTTCATCACAAAACATTTGGAGCTAAAGTTATTAGTTATTCTCTCGGGACTAAAACGTGAAAAAGAAGATCTCTAGGGATTACAACCAATTTGAAAACAGAACACGATGTTTAATCTATGTAGAATCAAAAATAATTTTGACAGTCCAGCAAAAAAAGAATTAAAATAAAAAATAATTGGCACAGACTTCGTGATTTTTTAAATTTGGAATACATATCGTCTTAAACATGGATGAATGTAGGTAAAAAAAAATTATGTTGTTTGCTTTGGAAAAAGAAATAAGTATACTTAAAAAGCGCAATTTTTCCCTTTGATTCAAGTAATTACAGAAGTTTTACGTTATTTGTATTGAAATGTAATTATTTATGGAAATGTGAATAGATACTTTTTCGTGAGTTTAAGCCAATTTTAAATAGTTATCAAGTAAACGTATAAAAATAAAAAGATATGAAGGACCACGCAAACGAAATTACGGAGTGATCATTTTATCTTAAGTTGGTGGTCTTCGAAAAAATATTTCATGATATTTATTGTATGAAAACGACACCAAACAAAGGTTAGTATTAAATTTTCGGTTGATGTCTGTTACGTATTGTAGGTGTTCTACTGTTCTTTATATTCTGTTTTGTATGTGCTAGTTTTTCTCATAGATGGAGATGAAAAGTAGATTGTGCTACTCGGGTACGGTAATATTTTTATCTCGGGCGATATACATGAATCAATCACTACACTCAGGATTCAAAGTAGCGCCCTCGCCTTCAAAATATTACCTTAGCCCCTTGTAGCACAATCTACTATTAATGCCTAACAAATAGCACACACACAACACTAAATAGGAAAAAAAATACATAAAATATTGATCCAATTTCTTGAACTTACCAAACTACGTAACCGATTTTGTTAACATTTCTATGGCAAGTTTCAATTCTATTTCCATCTAGTATACCCTTGTCAGATGGAAATAGAATTGAAACAATAAAAAAATAATTTTTCGAATTCGTCAGGCATCTTCAAGTAGGAACATAGAAAAGCAATAACCTTGCCTAATTTGAAGTCGGATCAAAATACACAAGAGTTGGCTGTACGATACGATAAGGTCTTTTGCTTTTATGCTCATTTGACAGTACAATGTCACTGTCATAGTTGATTGATAATAAAGTGTCAAACTGACAACTGTCAAAAAGTTTGTTTTGGTGTGGAAGTCAAATGTTTTGTAAATAAAAACTTTCTTTAGAAAATTAAAAAAAAAAATTTTATTATGTATTTTGTAAAACAAAAAGTAAAGTATATGTTTTCAAAAAGTTATTCAAGAAAGTGATTGTGAAATGAATTCAATAAACAGATACCACGGCGATAATACTTCAACACCGAAAAAAAGAAGATTGGGTACAAGCCGGGTATTGAGTTCTAAAGAAATCGCAAAACACAGTCCGATTCATCGGCAAATTTCGTCCACAACGATCAGTGCCTCGGCAAGATGTGAATCTCCACCGCTACCGTGCAACCAGGTGGAATACATGAACGAGTCTGTTCAGCACAGTTCCAGCATCCCATGCTCTCCTGGTATTTTAGAGAGCTCCATCATGAGGGACGTCGAGAATTGGGAATCTCTAGCTTTAAGTAATTTTCATAAGACGAATAAGAATAATGAATTACAACATACTATTATTGAGGAAGATTTGTCAAATGATATGTTTAGCTCACATTTAGAATCTAGTCAAAATCATGATACTTCGGCTACCAAATGCGAGAAACATTTCAAAGATGTAGAAGACACTTTTGACTTAGTTAATAAATCAATTTGTGAAATAGATAAAGTTGACAAAAGTTCACTTTTTGAGACAAAAGATTCGTTTTTATTGGATATCAAGGAAAGTGGTATCTTAGCCGAGGAAAAAGAAAACAAATCAAAGAAAATTATCAATCCAAAACAAATGGATCAAAAATTATGTGATGGAAGTACTTTTTATGGATTGCCACTTATAACAAAAAGTCTGTTCAAGACTTATAGGAATATTGAAAAATTTTATGGTATGTACAAATTTTATATTGTCTGGTTTATTAGCGGTGATCGGATAATCGGGCGCTTCTTTGCCTAAACTTCATGCGGTACATAACATAGCATTGTACAACCACCATCCTGATGAAAATGAATATCAATCTCTCTTAAAGCAACTTTGTTTTTATGGTTAAATCTCCTTTGGAAGTAGCTCCATTGAAAGTAAGTAAGCAGTATTCAATAAAAAATAAAATTTAGTCGCAATGACTTCTAAAAATTTATAAGAAGGAATCATTTTAAAAAGTCAGCATTAGTTACTAATAGTATTAGATAGATTGTATCTAGCGTCTATAGTTAGATAAACCATAATAGCAAAGTTGCATTAAGAGAGATTGTTATTTATTTTTATCAGGTTGGTGGTTGTACAACTCTGTGTTAGGTATCACGTAAAGTTTAGGCAAATTGGCGGCCGATTATTCAATCACTGTTTATTAGTTTATAAATAAAACTAAGTTTCAATCAAAATTGCTTACAATAAAGTAAAGCAACCATGTTATTTATTTCAAATTATTTACTCATGTAAAGAATGTGATTTTATTTATGTATAAATATTTTTTGAAGGTAAATAAAAAAAAAATATATATATTATTTTACCAAGGCTTTAGTCCATTTGGTGTGACTATGCCAGCCTCATAGGGGACTTTGATTAAGTATTATCTAACTTCTGTGCACCATCACAATACTCAAGAAAAGGTAGATGGTTTTTGCCATGTGCAACAGTGGATTGCTGTACATTATGTTAAGCTCACCATTGTACATTCGTAGTCCTGCTAAAAACCGGTCATGTAGGGCGGTATTCTGGTCACATTCCAGCAATTCTTACATATATCAAGTTCTCCAACTTACGATAGTAATTACGAAGTCAGCGGGTTATGTTAAAATTAAATCATGAAATAACTATGTTAGAAAAGCTTCTATAAAGAAATTAAAATTATTTCAACAGACTGGCAAGAAGAATGCTTGAATCTAGATGCAATTAAAGAGCGACGCAACCTCATCTACGCTTTGCCCACCAGCGGAGGCAAAACCTTGGTGGCTGAGGTGCTGATGCTGAATGAAGTGCTGAACAGGAAACAGAATGCACTGTTTATACTGCCCTTCGTGGCTATTGTACAGGAAAAGGTAAGTATGATCAGATACATACACAATTTTTTGGCTGTGATCAGTGATCATGCTCATTGAGACTCGTCAAACTGTAGTAGGTACATTCAACAAGATAATCTAACCAGTGTAATTGTCCATCACATAATAATGTGTAATTGTCCATCACATAATAATGTGTAATTGTCCATCACATAATAATGATTATTTGGTTGGTGTATATCTTTTGAAAATTGCATCAAAATTTATACTAGTGGCTCTGTGAGCTGTAACTAGATCTTGCAAGTCACCCCAACCCCTTGATGTTCATCAGATAAAAAAAACTTTTTTGTTCAAACAGTAAGTTGCGTTTTAAGATTTGGCTACCTGAATTTTCTGGGGTCCAGTCCTGCCCCCATTTGAAAGGAAAGGGAGATATCATTTATAATTTTGCCCTGACCAGGCCATAGATAACCCTTCAAACTATTTTATGAACTACTGTTTACAGTTTAAAGTGAGAATGTGAAGCTTTTCTGCGCACATTACCCAAAAGTGGCCGTTTTTCGCAAATATCTCCATTTCATTTCAAATAATGTATTTCAAATAACACTAGACCCCGAGAAATTCACATAACTGGAATAGATTACCAGAAGTGGTCACTGCGTTTTCCATAAACGCATTTAAAAATAGACTCGACAACTGGATAACGACCAATAAATTAAGTTTCGTTTATAAATTAATGAACTGTGAAAGACTTGTTGCACAGCACTGTGTGAAATAGACATATCAGCTCTAAGCTGCTTGTCTATAAAAATGAAAAATTTCAGATTTGGGCATTGTCACCATTTGCAGTAAAACTAGACTTCCTAGTGGAAGAGTATGCGGCGGGGAAAGGTCACATTCCACCAAAGAAGAGGAGGAAAAAAAATAGCATTTACATCGCTACTATTGAGAAAGGCCTGGCCTTGATAAGGAGTCTCATTGAGCTAGATCGTTTGCAAGAAATCGGCCTGATAGTGGTAAGTTAGAAGTTGTGTGTGTCGTTGTGATTGGATTATGTAAAGAACATTTTTTTATCGTCTTAAGAAGTCATCAATCGTCAGAATAATTTATGTTTTTTTTTCATGTATGTTCACTGATTACGCGAAGATGCCTAGACCAATTTGGAAGATTCTTTTTTGTTTGAAAGGGCATACTTGTCAGGTGGTCCCGTAGAAATTTCATCAAAATTGGTTGTGTAGTTTGGGGGTTAAAATCGGTTTTTGAAAAATTATGATAATTTACTTCGAAAATGATTTTAATCCATTCTGATTAAGCTCATATAGGTCATAGTTACTGTTCCGGGTGTGTGACATTTGAGTAAACAAGTTTAAATTTTTATTAATGCTCAAGCGAAGTTTAACAGTTCTTTGTTTTCGAGATTGTGATTGATATTGAAATACTTCCAGGTTGATGAATTGCATCTGATTGGAGAGCCAGGACGCGGTGGGACCCTAGAAACGTTATTGACAACAGTAATTTTTGCTGATAGTAAGTACTTTTAAAAGTAGTGGCTCTGTGAGCTGTTGAGCTCGCGACGGGAGTCACCCCCGACCTGTTGAAGTTTATCGGACAAAAAATTGTTCAGACAAAAAAGTTGCGTCTTTTGCGACAGGATCTATTTCAAAATGGCTGAACATATTTCAGCTGCTATATAAAGTTTTCCACCCCCATAATCCCGCCATTTTGAAAAATGGATTTTTTAACGTATAGGTATCTTGTTCTTCATTAAATGTCTATTTTCGCTTAAATCCTACTTTTCCTCGTAGTCATGGTATAAAGTATAGTATGCAACTCTTGAATAAAACGGATTTAATCGAGGGCCATGAATCACACGCGTCGCTCAGGATTCTAACACTTCTATCAATGCCCTCTATTTTTATACCAATTTAAAAAAGAGGACATTGCCAATTCGGTTTTTCTGAACGTTTATTACCTCAGAACTACTAAGTAAAGACTTATATAAAAATTTACTCTATTTTTTAAATATGACGTCTTCCACATTGGTCCCCATTGGTTTCACAGAAATTTTATCAAATGACTAACTGCTATAGTCGATATTTCATTATGTATGTTCTAAATCTTAATTACTTTTTTTTGTAGAAGGTATCCAAATCGTTGGCATGAGTGCCACGATCGGTAATCTGCCCGAGGTCGCCAAGTTCCTTCGCGCCGACGTGTTCCAGCGGCAGTTCAGACCAGTAGAGCTCACGGAGTTCGTTAAATTGGGAGACATGCTGTACAAGATAGTGTGGGGAAAGGATGGAATGGAGTTGGTGCCGGAGCGACAGCTCTCTTATGGGGTGAGAGTTTAATTTAGAAACTTGGTCCTTCGAGCCGTATTATTATGTTAGTTCAGACCAGTAGAGTTCACGGAGTTCCTCAAACCATATGGGATGCAATTGGTGCCGGAGCGACACCCCTTTTATGAGGTATGAGTTTTTTTTTAATAGTGGTGACGCCAGCTTCAGAAAAGAATGATTTTAATTAGTCCTTCATTAAGATTATCCAAAAATAATGGAACTATATTTTTCAGTTTACCAAAAAAGTGAACATTGTTCTGATGGACAATGACTGGGGGGCTTGGGACGCGACGTCACCGTTAAGTAAAAATCGAAATTTCAATGCGCTTTATCTATGTCATTTTTTGTTTCTAAGAGAACAGAATAAAATACGTGTAAAATATTATTTAATAATTTAGCCAATGGTTTAAACACATTTTTTCCATTCGCCATGCCTATTGAGTCCTTTCCTGGGTCAAAACTAAATTATTTGGTACAGTTAAAAATATTAAAGCGGTGTGGTTTTCGGCAGAGTAGAATAGGTCTACTCCATGTCCTCCTGTGGGTGTCGTAAAAGGCGACTTAGAGAATACAAGCTAAACAAAGCTTTTAAATATCAATGAGACCTCTCCAACCCGTCTGGCCAGCGAGGAGAGTGTAGGCCAAGTCCTCTGGTAGTACAGAGAGGGTCGTGCTCCTGTAGTGGAGACAAAAAGACCTGATGATGATGATGGTGAAAAAATGTAATGTCACAAAGTAATGTCACTTGTCGTGATCATACCCATTTTGAAAGTTATTTTAGATTTATTATTGCAGAAAAACTGATATTATGAGCGCTATTTGACTCCAAGAAACTATTACTTCATTAGCCTATATTTCATACAAATCCAAGAGAAAATGTTTGTTTTGACGTTGAGAAAAATGTATCTCATTTGAGATGTTGGAAAGCAGCGAATTTAAAAACTTAATCCTTGGATCCATTTTATACTGTTAGTAAAGTCCAGTAGAGCTCTCTAAGTTTGTCAAGCTGGGAGGCATGCATACAAGATATACAAGATAGTGTAAGGGAAGAATGGAATGGAATTGGTGCCAGAGCGACAGCTCTCTTATGGGGTGAGAGTTCCTTCAACTTTAGAATCTTGGTCCTTCGAGCCGTGTTACAGTTCAGACCAGTAGAGCTGACAGAGTTGGTCAAGTTAGGAGATATGCAGGATATTAAAATATAAATATTAAATCGTATTAATAGCCATTTAAAATAGGTATGGATGGCTATACAACAAACCTGATTTTTTTATAGATATTGGTACGGAACCCTTTGTGCGCGAGTCCGAATCGCACATGGCCGGTAATTTTTTTAAAAATCGTATTTCGGTCTCTACTGACCAACAAGCCTTCTTTTAGTCGGCTAGCTAGAGGCTAGCTAAAATGTGCTTTCAAACGCCTCTAAAAACTATTTTAAGGGAATTGCCGCAGTAAACTCTTTAAAAGGTAATCCGCTTTACTTGCGAGGCCTAGCTACGTTGTCAAAAATGTTTGTTTCCGCAGTACATGCCAGCGGCGACGGCCCTGGACCCGGACTTGCTGGGCGGGCTGGTGTCCGAGGTGGTGCCGCAGGGCTCCTGTCTGGTCTTCTGTCCCACCAAGAGAAACTGCGAAAACGTCGCTTCTTTGTTATGCAAGCTGCAGAGGAGGTAAATACATTTACCCTCACAGTCATAAAAACTAACGACAGTTTGCTAAATCTATTTTACTTAAAACATCTTTTGTCTCTCTCTCTTTTCAATATTTGACATAGGGTTTAGCAAACGTTTGTGATTATTTCGAATACGGGGGTAAAACTTTTGTTATAGATTTTTTTTAAATACTTTCTTACTAATTGAAGTAAAAAGTCAATTTAGCTTGACTGTTTTAGTCAAGCTAAATTGACTTTTTACCTCGTCCAAATACTATTGTGTATTCTAATATATTATGTTGTGTTTTATTTTTCATTTGATTTTCCTTGAGATTTGAGGATCATGCTCTAAAAAGTCGTCGGATTTAAATGTCAAACCAAATTATATTTTATCATCATTTCGTAGCACTTAATTTTTCACTTTTGCTCGTCACTATCTACGACACGTACTTACCTACGTACGCATGTCGTGTTCCTTTTGAAGTAAGGGTCCTACTCTAAGTATTTTAAATGGGTATTTGTTGTACAGGGAGATGACATCTCATAAGACAGCTGAACGCCAGGCGTTAGAAAATGCGTTACTAGCTGAAGGAGCCAGTACGGGTCTGACGCGGTCGGTGCGGTTTGGTGTCGCCTACCACCACGCCGGGCTGGCCGGGGACGAGAGGGCATTGCTTGAGTCTGCTTTCAGGTATCCGCACTGACTACGTTATAATACTAAAGTACAGACGAATCACTCTTGGATAAGAAATTTGCTAAATTAAACCCAGTTACAGCGTACTAAAGTCCCATTTAGCTTCCATGCCACAAAAATGACTTTTGACTTATTAGCCTACCGTGCGTCGAACGATTTGCAATGTGTCTTACGCCAACGAAGCGACGCGACGATAAGTGCCTATCTCTAGCGTTATTTTGTTCAGTTTTTAGTTTATGAATAGCCGCGTTTGTGGGGCGGCCTAGCTTCATAGAACTGCGGCGAGCGTCTAGTCTGGTATCGGAACTTTGTTTCCACTATTAACAATACTGGAAATTGTATAAAAAATTATTAATCCATTGTTTTGTAGTGAAGTTTATGAATTATTGAATTTTCTACGGCATTTGACATAGTTCACCGAAGTGTTATGTAATATTTGACTCTAGTAATATTTCCATATGTGGTGAATTATTCGCAGATATATCATGTTTTTGTGAATGCAAGCCTGAAATATGTCATCGTTTGTGAGTTATTTTTGTTTTCGATATAATATATACTGGTGTCCCACAAGGATTACATCTTGGCCCTAAAAGAAAAGAGTAACCTGTTTGAATAATCAGACATTATGTTTATTACGTTTTATACGGTATAGCGATAGGTTAGAACAATTATATATTAAAGACAATTTTGTAAGTTAAATAAATACGCGCCAAATAATCTTGAGTTTCATCCGAAATAATCTCTTTAATAGTTCTCTCAGTTTAAGATTCAACTATTAGTTTTAGGGGACTTACCGTGATCGATATCATATTCCCGAAATATTTCGACGATACTTTCCTCTTCTTAGTCGAGTTTAATCCCGTATGTAATACTTAATAAATAAATAAATTTCAATATATAACGACAAATCACACAGCTTGATTTAGCCCCAAAGTAAGTTCGAGACTTGTGTTATGGGAAACTAACTCAACGATACTATATTTTATAACAAATACATGTTATAGATAAACATCCAAGACCCAGGTCAATCAGAAAAAGATCCTTTTCTGTCTTGACCTGACCACCGGGTCTCTCTCTCTCTCGCTCTTTGCCAAGCCTTATCCAATTCATTTGGGGTCTCCTCGTCATTCTTCATCAAGCTTCTCGATTTTGGGTCGTCATATAATTTATTTGGGCGTTCTTTGAGCTCGTATTTGCTCGCTAGGTCTGGCGTGATATCAGTACTGTGCTGCACTTCAACGCTAGCGGCGGGCGTGAACCTGCCGGCGCGGCGCGTGATCGTGCGCTCGCCGCGGGTGGGCCGCGAGCGGCTCAGCCTGCCCGTGTACCGGCAGATGGCGGGCCGCGCCGGCCGGGCCGGGGTCACCGATGCCGGTATGACTCATACTTTACGATGACAGTACTCTTTGCCTAGCAGTGTGTCACTGAAATAAATATATAACAATACTCCCGACAGGACAAGTTGGACTGTGTGTGTGTGTGTGTGTGTGTGTGTGTGTGTGTGTGTGTGTGTGTGTGTGTGTGTGGGTGCGTGCGTGCGTGCGTGCGTGCGTGCGTGCGTGCGTGTGTGTCATATTATCTCGTTTGGCACGCATGTTACCCCTACTAATGACAGTACCATAAAGTAGTGTGGGACTCTGATATAGGTTAATACAAAATGCTTTCATTTTTGAACGAATGAGCAAAGTTCAAGTCTCGCTGAATTATAAGTGACATTCCAAATTAAACTGTTTCTAGCTTTTCGAGACATAGGTTCAAGACCAAGTTCAAGATTGCCTGTTTGATAAATTAATATGGGAGTCAAAATGCATAACTGTATGATAAAACTGACAATTGTAAACACGTCTCTTCTTTTTATTATTACTCGACTGCACCAAAAGGAGGGTTATGTTTTTTTTGAGATTATGCATGTATGTATAATTGTTTGGCACGTTCTGCAGCCTATAATTGTTTGAACGGCTTGATAGATTTTAGCTTGAGAGGTGTTGTTAGATTCGTATTTACTGTGAAAATGACAGGTATATCATAATAAGAAAAAAAAATGGCGGATTTTTGGCGCCATATTCAAATGATTGGCATGCTCTGCAGCCTAAGCGGCTAGATGGATTTTGGCTTGAGAGATGTCTTTAGATTCGTATTTACTGAGTGACGCTGGGTATATCAAAATAAAAAAATACAATAAAAATAACAAAAAAAAAAAAAACAAAAAAAAGCAGTCGGGCAGAATTCCTTGGGAGGCTTATGCAGTAGAATTCCTATGGCTAATATCATAATGATGATGTTTAGTTATCTTTAGTGACGGGAGAAAGAAACGCAAGTTCTTTCTTTTCAGAATTTTAGTACCCACTTTGTTGAAAGCGAACCTACACATGGTTATGGTTTACGTCCGCCAGGCGAGAGCATAATAATCTGCAGCGGCAGCGAGTGGCCCGCGCTGCGCGGTGTGCTGGCGGGCGGGCTGCCCGCGCTGCGCAGCGCGATGGGACAAGCCGCGCCCGGCCTGCTGCTCAGCGCTGCAGCGCTGCGGCTGGCCGGGACACGGCGGGACTGCAGGCGGCTGCTGGCACACACCTTCTTAGCGCACGAGTCAGTCACTTATCGTTACAAAACAAAACATTCATTTTTCGGCCTGCTGCTCAGCGCTGCAGCGCTGCGGCTGGCCGGGACACGGCGGGACTGCAGGCGGCTGCTGGCACACACCTTCTTAGCGCACGAGTCAGTCACTTATCGTTACAAAACAAAACATTCATTTTTCGGCCTGCTGCTCAGCGCTGCAGCGCTGCGGCTGGCCGGGACACGGCGGGACTGCAGGCGGCTGCTGGCACACACCTTCTTAGCGCACGAGTCAGTCACTTATCGTTACAAAACAAAACATTCATTTTTCGGCCTGCTGCTCAGCGCTGCAGCGCTGCGGCTGGCCGGGACACGACGGGACTGCAAGCGGCTGCTGGCACACACCTTCTTAGCGCACGAGTCAGTCACTTATCGTTACAAAACAAAACATTCATTTTTCGGCCTGCTGCTCAGCGCTGCAGCGCTGCGGCTGGCCGGGACACGACGGGACTGCAGGCGGCTGCTGGCACACACCTTCTTAGCGCACGAGTCAGTCACTTATCGTTACAAAACAAAACATTCATTTTTCGGCCTGCTGCTCAGCGCTGCAGCGCTGCGGCTGGCCGGGACACGACGGGACTGCAAGCGGCTGCTGGCACACACCTTCTTAGCGCACGAGTCAGTCACTTATCGTTACAAAACAAAACATTCATTTTTCGGCCTGCTGCTCAGCGCTGCAGCGCTGCGGCTGGCCGGGACACGACGGGACTGCAAGCGGCTGCTGGCACACACCTTCTTAGCGCACGAGTCAGTCACTTATCGTTACAAAACAAAACATTCATTTTACGGCCTGCTGCTCAGCGCTGCAGCGCTGCAGCTGGCCGGGACACGACGGGACTGCAAGCGGCTGCTGGCACACACCTTCTTAGCGCACGAGTCAGTCGCTTATCGTTACAAAACAAAACATTCATTTTTCGGCCTGCTGCTCAGCGCTGCAGCGCTGCGGCTGGCCGGGACACGGCGGGACTGCAGGCGGCTGCTGGCACACACCTTCTTAGCGCACGAGTCAGTCACTTATCGTTACAAAACAAAACATTCATTTTTCGGCCTGCTGCTCAGCGCTGCAGCGCTGCGGCTGGCCGGGACACGGCGGGACTGCAGGCGGCTGCTGGCACACACCTTCTTAGCGCACGAGTCAGTCGCTTATCCTTACAAAACAAAACATTCATTTTTCGGCCTGCTGCTCAGCGCTGCAGCGCTGCGGCTGGCCGGGACACGACGGGACTGCAAGCGGCTGCTGGCACACACCTTCTTAGCGCACGAGTCAGTCGCTTATCCTTACAAAACAAAACATTCATTTTTCGGCCTGCTGCTCAGCGCTGCAGCGCTGCGGCTGGCCGGGACACGACGGGACTGCAAGCGGCTGCTGGCACACACCTTCTTAGCGCACGAGTCAGTCGCTTATCCTTACAAAACAAAACATTCATTTTTCAACACACTCGTATAGTGAATCTAAATTCACCGGCTTTTACCCGACTGCGCCAGAAGGACGGTTATGTTTTTCGAGAGTATGTATAATTGTTTGACATGGATTTTAGCTTGAGAAGTGTCCTTAGATTCGTACTTACTGTAAGAGGGACACTGGGTATATAAAAAAAAAGTGTGACACTCGGAAACTGCCGCGGTAAAGCTATTGTATTCATTTTTTTCTTTGATATTAATTCAAGTTTTTTCTTTGATATTAATTCAAGTTACACTTTTTGAACGTGCTGACCGATAAGAAAACAATTTTTTTTCCTTTTATTGAATAAATTAGAAGTTAATATAGTTTAAAATATTTTTATTATCTTACAATAATACATGTAGGTTATTCTGGAGTTTTTATTATGAGCAGTTAGCAGCTAGTCTACACGCATACGTCTTGTCGCACGCACACAAACACTGTGCCGAAGTCTGCCGAATTGCAACGACTTTAGACGATGCACGACTTTGAACGCCACGCCGCTGTGCCGGTCGCCGGTTGCCGAAAAACGTTTAGGCGGAGTGTGGGGTGTTAGGTTTTATTTTCGTTACGGAATTTCTTGATTCGGTCGCTGCGCTCAAAGCCCGCGATAAAAGCTATGCAATAGCTTAGTAAAAAATATAAAAAATCAAATTAAAGAAGCAGTCGGGTTTTTTATTTTTGTGATAATTACTCGTAGATACATAAAGCAGCTCATAAAACACGCGTACACATAAACGCAAATAGTGAAGTTATATTCTATAACCGCACTATTTGCTAAAATTGTCTTGAAAAACGTCGTAAGATATACGTCCGTATATTGGTTAAGAACACTTGGCTCCATTACGCCCTCGCCAGCGGTTCGGGCTAAAATTCCGCTTCGTGCGTTATAACAACCATAACGCACTTATATCGTAATGTACTACGACCGAAACCACTTTTTTGAAGTCGGTTAAAAATGTTATGTAGCAAAAGTGAGGTTACATGCTTGCTGGACCTAGAGATATGCAGCTGAAAATATTCCAAATTTACGGGAATATTCCTAATATTTCCGTAAATATTCCCTTAAATTTCCATTTTTAGGCATATTGCCGGAAATGTTTAAATTCCAGCAGCATACATCACTAGCTCGACACCAAGCGGGAAGATTTTTCCTTCATACTGATGAAGGGAAGACCTTCCCGCTTGGCATCATGCCAAGCGTGATGCCAGGATTTTTTTTTACGGACAAATCACATAAACTGAGCTAGCCCCAAAGTAAGTTTGAGACTTGTGTTATGGGATACTAACTCAACGATACTATATTTTATAACAAATACATATATAGATAAACATCCAAACCCAGGTATATCTGAAAAAGATCATTTTCCATCTTGATCTGATCGGGGATCGAACCCGGGACCTCCGGTGTGACAGTGTGGTATAATGACCATTAGGCCACAGAGGTCGTCGAATATATTTATGCAGTCTTTCAGTAGAAACCCTGATTGACAAAATACTTTTTTATTATTTTTCTGTAATAGAATCGTAAAATACAGCCAAAAACGTTACTTCAGTGTTCTGATGGTTTTAATTCGTAAAGCAGTTTTTAACCGCACATTGTGTTTCTGATTTGTCAAACAATGCAAAAGATTTTTTTATATAGAAAAAAAAAACATTTATTATTGCAGCCCAGAAGTAAATATAAAAGAAGTTTGCGATGAGTCGCTCCGTAAGCTCTTACAATCGGGCGCGCTGGAAGTGGCGGCCCCTGGTGGACAGAGCGAGTCCAAGGCTGACTGTGACACTTGCGTAGTCTATGACGATTCGGAGCTGAGTGTCAGTGAGTTGGGGAAAGCTGCGATGAAAGGTAAGACCAAGGATTGGTGCTCCGTTCGAGTAATCATATCCCACGTACAGAATAATTAACTTATCCTAGCTAGTTTCGAATATTTTACTAAACGTAAATCGTAAGTTTCTTCTCCATCAAATCCAATTTCTTCGGTCGGAGCGCGTAACCGCTAGTCTAGTCAAATCCAGTTTATATCACCGAACTTTAATCAAATATTTTTCTGCATATTAAATTTAAAATCACGTTCAAATCACGACAAAATAATGTATCTATTTCTTTTATAGGGACGTCTGCTGATGGGCAATGAATAAATTATTTTCGGAAAAGAAAAGTAATATTTCTTTTTGATACTGTTAAAAAAATTTATTTTTCTGAAAAATTACTTCAAAAATTTCCATCATTTGTAAAGTTTCGGATAATTACCCATCAGTAGGAATGTCCCTATAAGAGCTATTCAGAATGACATTAAAAAGAACTGTTTTTTATGATGCCAATAGATGGCGCTGCAAAAAGTTTTAACTTTGTGTGAGATTGACATTTATATAGTATAGTGTTGTGCAGAGCCCTCTATTAACAACAGAAGACAACTTGTTTTTTTTTAACTGTCAAATGGAAAACCACTGATAAAAATGAAGAAACATTTTTACTTGCTGTTCCATCGCTTTAGTTTATAAACAAGTATACAATGTGGAAGGGATATAATAAATCGAATCACGGGCTATACTAGATCACTATAGTATAATGAAATACAATAATAATAATAATAAATACTGTCACAATAGTACCCATATTAGTATCCACAACAGGTGTTATTCCTAAACAAATATTTAATAGCTTAGAAAAAATAGGAATTCCAAAATGTACTTACCTTACTCTTCAGAAAGCAGCAATCTTAAATACGTGTCGCACAGTGCGCAAATTTTTACAACTAGACACTAACTTTAATCCGGTAAACAACTAATTGTTAGCTTATTACTTTGACTTCGGTCCGTATAAGTTAAAAAATCCAGGTTCGCCTGAGCATCATAAAGATGAAAACACGCAATAATAATTTAAAAAAATTCGACTTTTACATTCAAATTGTCTGGGCGGCTGCACACTTTAGTATAAAAATGCCTTATTTTTTTTGTGTTTTGACTATTATTTTAATTTAATTATACTATAGTGATGTAGTAAAGCCTGTGGTTCGATTTATTACGGGTATGTCCCTTTCAAGTTGTATACTTTCGATCGGAAAGTTATCAAATACCTACTTTATTGGATTAAGGTGGTTTGGAGCTGGGAGTAGCCAAGCAGCTGCTCGTGGACCTGGAGGCCGCGTCCAAGGCGGTGGTGCTGATGGGCAGCCTGCACCTGATCTACCTGGTGACGTCACACGACTGCGGGCTGCGGCCCGACTACCGGCATTACTACTCTTTGGTATGTTTTAGGCATTGTATGCCTTGAACCGAAGTCCTCTGATATACAACGTGAAAGGACATACCCGTAATAAATCAAACCACAGGCTATACTATACTAAAATGTGGTCAAAAAACCGCCGTGGCGTAATATTCACCATGCTAGTCCGTCACCCAGAAGACTCGGGTTCGATCCCCGGTCAGGGCAAGTTGGAAAAGGCCTTCTTTAAATTGTCCTGGGTCTTGGATGTTTATCTAAATATGTATTTGTTATAAAATATAGTATCGTTCAGTTAGTATCCCATAACACAAGTCTCGAACTTACTTTGGGGCTAGTTTAATCTGTGTAATTTGTCCGTATATATTTATTTATATTTATTCGACATTCCCATACAAATTGCCGGGTGGTTGCACATTTTTGTATGGAAATGCCGAATTTTTTACTGTTATTTTAGTTTTATTATACTTGGTATTATCGATGTTAGGGGACGCCTTTTGGTATAAGAGTTCACCCTAACAATAATGTTTTTCAATTATTTATAATGGTTCGTTTGGGAGCTGGTTAATCACACACCCGAATTGGTTAGTATAATATTTAATTTACACACTGCACTATACACTAAACTTCACAACTAAATGGTCTTTTAAATGGTTAGATAAAATACAGGTTATAAAAAATTGTAAAATCACTACTGGTTATAATTATGGTTGAATGGTTTGAATACGCGGTAATGGTTGTCGCAGATCGGCTGGTAGTTGCGTACTGACTTTGATTTGGGATTAATTCGACTTATTGAATTATGCTGATCGCGCGACATACTTAATAATGAGGAACTTAAACTGTTCGATTGCGTAGCCTCGAACAATCGATCTAGTAGCCCATGGTTCAATTTATTACGGGTACACGTCGTATAAACTTTTTATTACACCGAAAAAGGAGATTTATGTTTTTAGATTTTTTTTTTGTTTCCGTCTTAAATTCAAAGCTCCTGAACAGATTTACATATATGGGGTATCGCGAGAATTAGAATTGTGACATGATCCCGAGTAACATAGACTAAGTTTAGGTTTTTTTTTTTAAATTGACGACATGTTTTTTAAATATTTTAACTTCATCATTTCAAACTATTTATAGTTTGTCTAGCTTTAAAATAAACTTGCTCTGTCGCGCGTTCGTGTCACTTATGCACTAGTTGCATTTATGTACATATGACAAATGAAAAAAAAAGTATTGCGCCAAAAAAAGAAACTATTTTGCTTGTGTTTGTGAGCAATAACAAAAGTGTGGGGCAAGTGTTTTTAAATTAGACGATCTATTCTTGTATTTAGATGGTAATTTTGGAAATCCTTAGGAGATGCCTAGTCCGTATGACGTTATGCGGCTAAATGACGAAGATACTTGTATTTCAGTACTGTAACTTAGACGAAGAGGGATTACAGACAGCCAAGATTCTGGGCATCACAGAGTCGAATGCAGTCCGTATGATGACCGGGAAGCCGATCACGGTAAGTTTTAATTTTATTTAAAATCTTTATTCATCAAAAATGAGGATTTTAAACAAGTAATTATTACAAAAATCTAAAAACCCGACTGCCTATTTTTTGTTTTTTTTATTTGTTTATTTTTTATATTTTTTATTTTATTTTGATATACCCAGTGTCACTCTCACAGTAAATGCGAATCTAACGACACCTCTCAAGCTAAAATCCATCCAGCCGTTCAGGCTGTAGAGCGTGCCAAACAATTATACATACATACATAGTACATATATGCATACTCTCGAAAATATAACCCTCCTTCTGGCGCTGTCGGGTTAAAATATGGGACACCAGATTGTAGCAGTGTTTTCAGTTTTCAGTTAACTGACTTTGGTAAATAAAGTGACATGTTATATCACTATTTTAGAGTTGTGATGTATTTTACGAGTCAGCTCACAAAGCGTCACACCTCTAAAATATTGATATAAAATGTTACTTTATTTATAAACAATATGAAACTCATTTCATTGGGAGATTATTGAAAATTGAGCCATTTGAAATAAATTATTTGAAAGGAAACGGAGATATAATTTAAAAATGTGCATTGGGTAAGCCCTAGATCATTCTGCAAACTATTTTATAAACTACTGTTTAAAGTTTAAAGTGAGAACGTGAAGCGTTTCTACGCACATTTGCGAAAAACGGCCACTTTTGGCTAATGTGCGTAATGATAGGGCTACGACTAGTGATGTGCCGATCTTGAAAATTTCTAGAAATTTTCGTAACGGTCTGGAAAATTTCCCGCAAGAAGTTTCTTCAGGTAAATTTTCAACTAAAATTCTCGAAAAATGTTGAAAATTTCCCAATTTTCAAGGTAAGAAATTTCGGAGATCAGAAAATTTCTCGGCGGCACATCACTAGTTACGACTCATCTGTCAGCACGAAACGGAACTTTCCTATGCGGCTATTCTTTTCTGTCACTCAAAAGCGTCATTTGCTAGAGCGAGAAAGGGCGATGGAACGCATCAGCATGGCCGGTTCCGTGGCGTTCCGTCGCCCTTTCTAGCTCTAGCAAATGACGCTTTTGAGTGACAGAAAAGAATAGCCGCATAGGAAAGTTCTGTTACATCAGAGAATTATATAAGTATTTCATGCAGAACGGAATCTCCTAAGATCCCGCGCAATATGCGTCCCCGTCTCCCGTCCTCTGTCCCCGCACCAATCCCCTGTTTTCGTCGTGTGGAGAGTGTCGAGCGGGCAGGTGCATGCTGGCGCCACAGAATAAGTACTAGTACTCACGTATAGAAGTCTTACTCAGAAAAGAAATACCTACTTAATGTGGCGTGGCGTGTTAGCGCTATGGTTTAATTTAGCTCGCGTCAAAACTCCTCACCTCTTCGTTTAGATACCTAAACATCAATTGCAAGCCAATTTCATTCTTATTACTCTGGAGAAACGATTCATGTAACTGAATTTTCCCCTTCGAAGTGGTAGCCGCGCGCATAGTGATAATGTAGGTATATTTTCGATACAAAATGGGGAGTGACACAGGCCTGCCGGCGCCTGCAGCCGCCTCGACAAGGCGAGAACGGGGTGAGGTGCGGGGACGGGAAACGTGGACGCATATTGCTTGGGCACTAAGGAGATTCCGTTCTTTATGTAATTCTTGATCTCGTGCTGCCAGATAAAGTCTAATCTTTAAACAGAATGGCCGCAAAAGTGAGAATGTGTTTTTGTTCTAGAACGTTCCCGAGACCGTGCTGTGTCGGTTCTACGTGGCGCTGATGTTGCACGACCTTTGGAAGCAGGTGCCCTTCCACATCGTAGCTGAGAAGTACGTTCATATAACCCTTCACTTGTTTTTAGGGTTTCGTACCTTAAATGGTAAAAACTGAACCCTAGGGATCTCAATTGTCAGCACAGAACAGCTCTTTTCTATGCTGCTATCGTTTTCAGAGTGTGAAAGGACGACGGAACGCAATAGAACCGGCCATGAAGCGTTCCGTCGCTCTCTCGCTCTAGCAAATGACGGTTCTAAGCGACAGAAAAGGACAGCAGCATAGAAAAGTGCTGCTCCGTGCTGACAAGTGAGATTCAACTCTTAGGCCCGTCACATACATACGGAATTTCTCCGTTTCGAAATTCCTAACGTCTACCACACGCACACGGTTTTTTCCGTACGGAAAAACACGGCTCGGTCGAGAGACGGCAGGCATTGAGTGCAGACGTTAACTGACGCTCTGAGCGCCAGTGTTGCCATCTAATAAATCAAAAAAGGCCGAAAGCTTTGTTGAAAAGGGCTAACTTTGCGCAAGAAAGGCTGAAACTGAAATAAAAAGACGCCATTTTGCTTAAACCTTTAATGGTTAAAGCAAGTTTCAATATGTAATGTATATTAATTTAGAATGCGTAACCCCAGCAAAATGTTGCGCCTTAGAGAAATTAGAGTATTACAGATACTTGGTTCATAGTAAGCCTCAATATGTTCAAATATAGCAAAATTCGTTCATGTTGTATTTTCGAAGTTATTCAAGAAATACTGTTTTGCTGGAGTAACGTTATCCCAGCAAGATGTTTTTCAAAAAAAGCGTTTAGTCTAGAATCAATTATATGAAAAGACAGCTCTTAATGGGTTGTAAATGTATACCCATGGCAAAATTTGTTCATCTTATACTTTTTGAGATATTCAACATTTTGCTGGGGTAACGTTTTGCACTTTTCCATATCTCAAAAACTGTTAGTAGCAGAATTTTGAAAGAAATACTGTTTATAGGCCTTAGTTTGTTCAAATTTGTTTAAATATAAGTATTCCGATTCATCAACAAATATCGAAGTTATTTATTATTTAAAAAAATCGGAAAATTCCGGTTTACTTGTAAACTAGTACTTTTACTAACAAATAAAAAGCAGTTACATATACGTATGATATACCCTTCTAATATGTACAAATTTGGATGAACAAACATTAGGCGATATGAAGATATAAAGGAATTTGATCGAATTCCTAGTGGTGTAACTTTGGCCATCGAATACGCAATTCTCTCTGAACACAAATAGATAAACTATAGTGAACATATCTGTTCATTTTGTTACAAAACATGCCTGAAAATTTCGGCTTCAAATCTCGGATGGAATAAAAGTTATTAAACAAACAAGAAAATATCATCAATTATCATCAAAAAATATATCTAACTATCGAAAGACCTGTCGATAGTGTCTAGAGACCTATCGATAGCATCGATAGTATTGTTAGTTATCAATAGTATTGCTCTAAAACAGCTATCGATACTATTGATAGACTATCGATAATATTGGTATTGCTTAAACTATCGATAGTGTATCGATAGACTTTATTAATGGTTTGGAAAGGCCCCTAAAAGGTCGATTGCTGCTAACTGCCGAAACAATTTCAAAATGGACGATAATTAGCCCCTTTGGGCCAACTTGGTAATACTACGAACAGATTCCGTACGAAATTGTGGTAAAAACCGTATTATATTTCGGAATTCCCAAACGTGATTCCGAACGCAGCAAGTCCATACAAATATATGACTCTGCCACACATATACGGCAATTATTCCGTACTGAAAAATTCCGATTCGGAATTCCGAATGATGGCCGCTGCGTTACGTACGGAAAAAATGCGTTCCGAATGCATGCCTTCCATAGATTTTGTATGGGTCGCCCCTCACATACGGTATTTACCACAGTTTCATATGGAATCCGTTCATATTGTTTTTGAAATTGTTACGGTCCTTTTGATGCTATACAACATAAATTTCAACTGTCAGGTTATTACGGTTCATGAGATACAGTCTGGTGACAAACAGACGGGCGGACGGACAGCGCAGTCTTAGTAACAGGGATTCGTTGTCACCTTCTGGGTACGGCACCCCAAAAATAAACACGTATTGACATTACAAGTGGTCGAGCAGGTACAACGTACCGCGCGGCACGGTGCAGTCGACGATGTGCAGCGCTGCAGCGCTGGCTTCGAGCGCTGGCCGGCTGGCGGGCGCGCTGCCCGCGCTGTGGCCCTTCAGCGCGCTGCTGGCCGCGCTCGCGCCGCGCCTGCAGCACTGCGCGGCGCCCGGCCTGCGCCAGCTCATGGAGCTGCCGGCTGTTAAGAAGGTACACTCGAGGGTATCGCTACAGAGTTCGTCTCGAGTAGTCGATCGATAATAACGTGACCTTGAATAACACTAATAATTTCGATGGGTCTGTCAATAGTATCGATTGCGAATAGATCGCAATATATTCTATTCAGGAATGGTAAAACTATTGTGGCATACATCTAGACGTCCGCAGCGGAGCGCGCTCGACTCAGCACTGTGTGCAAAGCTTTTTTATTTTGAATTGACAGACATAGGTTGCCTCGGACGCCATTTCCTACTTCTCCCGGACAAGGTTTGAGGAGCGGGCCTGGGGTCCGGCATCCTATATTTCTATACTACTAGCAGCAGCGCAAAGGGCTCCCAAGGGGGAAACCTCGGCTTTGGGCGCGCTAGGGATTATGGCAAATTTTGGGGTGCTGTAACACCCATGTTTTGCCGGAAGGGCCGAAACTACGGTGCCAGAAGGGCCTACTTAGGACGCAAATGGTCCAGGTACTGCCGGGCGGTACCTAGTGAACGAGCTAATGTTCCTACGCCTACGTATTCGATTACGATGAATGCGGGGGGGGGTCGGACCGCGAGGTTCCTCTGGCTGCTCGGAGCCGCAGAGGTATCGAATTGGACCATGTCAGCCATAATCTGGTCATCGGAATCAGAGAGAACATGCCTCGGACGTCTGCCGGTGAGTCGGCGAGGGTTGTGCTCCGGAATGTAGTTAGCTGCCTCTCTAACTAGTCGGTTCGGGTGGTCGGCGGCTTTATCAAAGAAACGTTCGGACGCTTCTTTCATAAAGTGTTTTATGGACGGGAGTTCGAAATCGCGGTGTAGGTCGCAGTTTCTCGCTATCGTTTGGAGCGTTGGTAGCTCTGCGGATAACATTTATTTACATTTATTTAAATTTACGTGCCGCCGCCGGCTACAGCGCCTACGTCATCGAATGTCTCGACGGAGATTGGCTACTCGTGTAGCTTTGTATGTGACTACTGTAGCCTTACTATTTTGTATATAATAAATATTAATTTGTAAATAAATGTTCTATTCTACTTGTACATCGCTCGTTTTACTAGAACTCCACATAAGGGCTACCACACTATCGATAGTATCAATAGTTTTTAATTAAAAGTATCGATAGTAAAGGTACTGTGTGCATAAAACTATCGGTAGTATTCTCATATCGATATTCAGCTAAGAAGCTATAATATTAATCTATATATAATAACTAGCTTTTGCACGCGGCTTCGCTCGCGTAGGGGTGTAATTTATCAAAATCCTTTCTTAAGGGATGTCTACGTCATAGTAGCTTTATGCATGCAAAGTCTCAGCCCGATCGGTTTAAAATTGCCAAAGTTTCATACAAAATTTCATCCCCTATTTTATCCCCTTGGGGGTACAGTTGATCAAAATCCTTTCTTAGCGAATGCCTACGTCATAACATCTACCTGCATGCCAAATTTCAACCCGATCCGTTCAGTGGTTTGGGCTGTGCGTTGATAGATCACTATGTCAGTCAGTCAGTCAGTCACCTTTGAGTTATATATATTTAGATATCGGTATAAAACTATCGATAGTTTTTCATACAAATAGTTGTTACAGTAAAAGTGGAAAAAGTAAAAAAGTGGTTTAGTATCGATTTAATACAAGACAGAAATTCAATAGTATCTACTATCTATAGTTTTACCTTAAGTCTAATAGTATTGCAAACTATTACTTTCGAAACTATATAGTACTATCAATATAGTGAGTCGAGACCAAACTAAGAATAGTTATGCGGGAGAGGTCTTTAGTCACAAACAATTCACATAATATACATTGTCCCAACTTAAATATTTACTTTATTCTGTTTTTAGTAGTTGTTGTTATAGCGGCAACAAAATACATCATCTGCGACAATTTCAACTGTCTATAAGTCCATTTGGTTAGTTATCCAAAAGAATGCCAACAACTTTTTATTTTTATTAAAATATACATTTACAATCAAGTGTATCTCTTCTTCTATCTTCTATCTTCTTCTTCTATCTTCTAAATATATATAACTCAAAGGTGACTGAATGACTGAAATAGTGATCTATCAACGCACAGCCCAAACCACTGGACGGATCGGGCTGAAATTTGGCATGCAGACAGATGTTATGACGTAGGCATCTGCTAAGAAAGGATTTTGATCAATTCTACCCCTAACGGGATAAAATAGGGGATGAAAGTTTGTATGAAACTTTGTCAATATTAAACCGATCGGGCTGAGACTTTGCATGCATAAAGCTACTATGACGTAGGCATCCCCTAAGAAAGGATTGTGTACCTACTCTAAAGCCTGAAAGTATAAAAAATGTTTTTATTTTTATTTACTTACTTTAATTGTTGTGTACAGGCTCGTGCGCTACAGCTGATGCGAGCAGGATACAAGCGCATAGAGGATCTGGCGAAAGCCAACGCGGACGATCTGTGTTCGTCCGTGGCTCATCTGTCGAGAACCGCTGCCAGTCACCTCATCAGTGCCGCTAGAGTAAGTAAACAAAAGTACATACCTCGCTCATATCCAGTTTTATTCCTCTGCCTAAGGCCAGTACCGTCTTCACCATAAGGGCACACGGGGCCCGTGCCCAGGGCCCCCATTCTCACGGGGCCCCGAAGGACCGACAATTTCTCTCACACATTTATTCTCAAAACTTTTTTGTCGGGCACATTACACTTTTTCCTCGAAAGAAACCATTATCGTAATCGTAACCAAAAAACTAGCAGCATTTTAGAATGCAAAAACCAGCAAAATGCTGCTGGTTTTTTTACATTAATGATATTAGATCATTAATGACATATTATAACATACGGTATTTAACTACAATAAATGGTCATACTTAGTAAAAAAAAGTTTACTTTTTTACTTCCAAAAGGGCCCCAAATTCTTGTGTGCCCAAGGGCCCCAGCCTAGTTTAAGACGGCCCTGCCTAAGGCACTACACTGGACTGTATGCAAGTATCTCACTTTGTATAGAAAACACGCATAGTACAACACACTGACACCGCTTGTACGCGCGTTGTTTTCATATGATGCGGATGCGGAGCAGTGTGCCAATCGGGTTTTGACTCACCAGTCCCACTAACACATTGGTGGTTCCACCAATTTGGTCCCAATGTAACTCGTGGTCCCACTAATCACGTAATTAACGCGGCGTTTTTTTCACTTTCAAGAAAGCTATCGTGAGAGGAATAAAAACAGATTGCCTATTCATTATAACCTGAAAAGTAAAATGGGTGTCGCACAGACGACTCGCGATGGGTTGCCTCTTCGGCGAATTTTGACAACGCGAGTCGTCGGCCTGCCACTACAAGGGTTTTTGTCAAAAAGCAAGTGGAAGAAGCGACGCGTTATATATTTATTTCGATTTCGATACCTACGTGATTTCCAAACGTCTAATTTGGGAAAAGTAGTTCGGTATCATGGACTGAATTCACCCTTAAGACGAAATGGTAGCTAAGTGGCGCCCTCATTTGAAATAAATTGTTTAAAACTAAATATGGTGATAATTAAAAATTTGATTTGTATCACTGTCTAGAAAGGTTTTCGCCAAAAGTGGCCACTTTTGGCAAAAACCCGTTTTAAAACTAGACGGACTACCAATATTACTTTCAAAGGTTATTCCTAAAATAGTTTAAAGGTCTTTCTAGACAGTGATACAAATCAAATTTTTAATTATCACCATATTTGGTTTTAAAAAATTTATTTCAAACTAGCTGATGCCCGCGACTTCGTTCGCGTGGACTTTATGACTCCGGCGTATTAATATAAATAAAAACTAATGAGAGAGAGAGAGAGAGAGAGAGAGAGAGAGAGAGAGAGAGAGAGAGAGAGAGAAAGAAAGAGAGAGATAAGAAAGTACTTGTTACAGTGTTAGGAGTTAAAAGTCAATATTATTTTAATTCTTTCCTTCGGGAGCCAATATGAAAAGAGCTGAAGTATTACTAACCCTGGAGAAAGCCACATTAAGTTGGCCATGCGAAAAACCAGTCCTTAGATCGACATCAGCAGCTTTACGCCTCTAAAACTGTGACTTATTTTCATAGCAAAGCAAGTAAACACATGGAACTGTGTATTTTCAAAGGGAAAATTGTTAGGGATGAGTGGCATACGCGGAATAAATACAGTTTCACTGGCACCACTCACAGTAAACTTTAAGTGTCTCAGCAGACTATGCCGAAGTTTAGCGGCTAAAGTTCAGTGTTTAAAGTTCGGTGGGGATGACACACTAAATAAGCTGAAGTTCAGCCGTTGAAGTTCGGTGGAAACGCCGGACAGTAGTGATGTGCCGATATGAGAATTTAATCTTCCGTCTTTGGCGCGTCTGCGGCGAACGGAAACGGAAGCGGAAGAGGGAATGGAAGTGGAAGAGGGAACGGGAGCGAAAGCGGAAACGGGAGCGGCGGCGGCAGTGGCGGCAGCGGCGGTGGCGTCGGCGGTAGCGGCGGCGGCAGTGGCGGCGGCGGCGGCAGCGGCAGCGGCGGCGGCGGCGGCGGCGGCTGAGACGGCGGCGGGAGCGATGGCGGTAGTGGCGGCAGGAGCGGGAGCAGGAGCGGAAGCGGCAGCGGCGGCGGCGGAGGCGGAGGCGTCGGTGGAAGAGGGGGCGGCGGCGGAAGCGGCGGTGGCGGCGGCGGCGGGAGCGGTGGCGGGAGCGGTAGAGGGAGCGGGAGCGGGAGTGGAAGCGGAAGTGGGAGCGGGAGCGGGAGCGGGTACGGGAGCGGGAGCGGAAGCGGCGGTGGCGGCGGCGGCGGCGGCGGCGGTGGCGGAGGCGTCGGTGGAAGAGGGGGCGGCGGCGGCGGGAGCGGTGGCGGGAGCGGTAGAGGGAGCGGGAGCGGGAGCGGAAGTGGGAGCGGGTACGGGAGCGGGAGCGGGAGCGGAAGCGGCGGCGGCGGGTGAGGCGTCGGCGGGTACGGGTCCGATTCAGGCAAAAGCATCGGAAGTTCGGCATTATGTGTTGCTAGTAATGCAAATAACATTGCAGGCATGCATTGGCTGAAATTCAGCCGCTGAACTTCGGCATACAGTGCTGAGACACTAAGTTGGGTTCCGTTACACAGTTTCGGCGGAGTCAAATTTCGCATCAGCATTATTGGCCCTCCGACATTAAGACTTATTTTGTGAGCCGAGAGTCCATTTGCTGCAAGTTAATTACGAAACTCAACTGGATAATTGGTGGCGTCGTCAACAAAACTATCCATATCATAACTTCTTTATTAATTGATTTTTAATTTTTTGTTGTCAATATGGCGCGTTCACGTAACCAAGAATTTTTCTGGTGTGTTTTGCTCTGAAGGTCCGCAAATACTGAACTTATAAGTTTTTCTTCGGATGAAACAACTTTTTTTTGGAAAAATTTTCAACGTACAGACACATTTTTTTAATTCTTTTATTATAGTATAGATAGATAGATTTAGTATGTTTTTGTTCAGCGGCAACAAAAAAACATCATCTATAAAAATTTCAACTGTCTAGCTATAATAGTTCATGAGATACAGCCTGGTGACAAACAGACAGACAAACAGTCGGAAGGTCTAAGTAATAGGGTCCCGTTTCTACCCTACCCTATGGAACCCTAAAAATCGAATAAAATAAGTATTTATGGGGGGCTCCCATACTACAAACGTGATTTTTCATAGATTATGGTACGGAACCCTTCGCGCGCGTCCGACTCGCGCTTGGCCAGTTGTATTATAACTCAACAAAAAGTTCTCATCAGACTTAACAACTTTTGCTAAGACGGCATTTTAATATTTCTAATAGTTTAGCTGGACCATTATAGTTCTGCATCATGTGTTCCATTTTCCAAAATCAATTATAGCCTATATGTTGCCCAGGCTTCACAGCTATATAACAAAAAAAGGTTCATTCGAATCCGTCCAGTATTTCCGGAGATTAGCGTGTACAAACAGACAAACAGACAAACAGACAAACAGACAGACATTTTTTTTTATTTTCTTACTCTATTACTATATCTCCATCGCCCCAAATATTTTTTTTTGAAAAATTTTCAATGTACAGACAATTTTTTTTTACTCTTTTATTATAGTATAGATGAGGGCGCCACTTTAGCTACCATTTCGTCTTAAACTAGTTTGTTTTTTATGTGTTATACAAAAGACTATTTTGCGAATGTATTCAATCAATATTATTAACTGAACCATGTTGATCCATCGCCTTATAAACATTACTATTTCTCTTCGCTTATCACTATATGGCGCTATAGGTATTAGTTAAAACATTAAAATCTTTTATTACTAATACTTAAATAAAGGTGTACTCTAATTATTTAAATATGACATGTTAAATGCAACAAAAATATTTTTAAAGCGTATTCAACACTTTCTTTGTCATATTTTTGCTAGTCACGTGTGCTGCCATCTCTGTGAGAGCAGCTGGTACTAATTTTGCCTACTAGTTTTGCCTCTTACGAGTCCTCCAACAGTGTCTATGGCGTTGGGTATCAATAACGTTGGTAATTATATTATCTTTGACTGAACTTATTCGGAACTTTAATTCTTATTTTATTTTCAGATGATGTTGATAGAAAAAGTGGAGAATCTTCGCGCAGAAGCTGAAGAAGTGATGGAGGACCTCAAAATAGTGCAATGAAGTGAAAAATAATGAATTATAGTACATTGTAATAATGAATGGAAAAATAATGTCTGCCATAATGCATTGTGATCGATTATTGATAAGTATAGAATTGTTTATCTACACCCATGCTATAAATCCTCTATAAAAGTTTCTGAAGCAGTTAGCTTATTGCCAACATTAAACACCCAGTGTCATAGTAACCATTATATCACCCAAAAGAGTGTTATAATGTGAACAAAAATAATTTGCATTCCAATTATTGTACGATCCAAAATTTAAATTATTATTACAACGAATAATTTCATTATTACTCATACATACATCGTTAGTTTGTATTAGATACTTAGCAATAAACTTACCAGGAATTTACATAGAGTTCTTATAACACTACAACACCCTATGGATTCAGAACCTTTTATAGAGGATTCATATCATGGGTGTAGATAAAGTTTTGTATGAAACTGTAATAATTAGGTATTAAAACACTCATGTTGTCACTTATACGTGCTATTATCACACTCGGCTTCGCCTCGTGTGATAAACCCACATTCGTGTTTTAATAAGTTTTATGAATTTGTGTATAAGAACTACGTACCTCAAGAATTAATATATAGTTTGAAAACATTGGATACATTTTCATTTAACAAAGTTTTATCCCCTTTACGTATACATAAATAAGTACAACATACGGCCTACATTTTACTCCTTAGGCACAGAATTAATATATGTATTACATAAAGAACGGAAGCAACTTTGGGTTCTGCGCAATATGCGTCCCCGTTCCCCGTCCCCGGACCTGTCCCCCGTTCGCGCCTTGTCGTGTGCGTTGAGGGGCGAACGCACGTTGACATGTGCACGGATGCATGGTTTCGTTTGTAGTAGTGTAAGCATAAATGATACTCCGCTTCTATTAAGTGCCATACGTGTGCCTTAGGTTTGGCCAACATCTGGCAGCACGGAACGGCACTTTTCTATGCTTGTCCTTTTCTGTCGCTCAGAACCGTCATTCGCTAGAGCGAGGGAGAGCGGCGGAATGCTGCGAAAAGGAATTTAAAAAGTGACAAGTTCTAACCACATCGCCAATGTATGATTTCCCCCATCGATATTTATGATCTGCTTGGGAATAGAAAAAAAAACCAGCCAAGTGCGAGTCGGATTCGCGCATGATGGGTTCCGTACTATCATCTATAAAAAAATGACGATTGTTGTATAGGAGCCACTTAAATATTTATTGTTTTTAGTATTTGTTGTTATAGCGGCAACAGAAATACAACATCTGTGAAAATTCCAATGTCTAGCTATGACGGTTCATGAGGTACAGCCTGGTGACTGACAGACAAACGGACAGCGGAGTCCTAGTAATAGGGTCCCGTTTTTACTCTACGGGTACGGAACTCTAAAAAAGAATAAATATCTAAAGAATATGTGGCGACCTCTACGGCCACTACGAGGAACTACAACAACTAACAAATCAAGAACGACCGACAATATAGTTTACAAGAAGCATAGGAGATGGCGCCAGGAGTATCCTACATCTCGCATATATACAACTTCCGACGATACACCGTCGGAGCCGCGGTTCCCCAGGCACAACAACATGCCTGGCGGGAAGATCTTCCCTTGGTGGCGGTCGAGCACATAATCTCCTCGCTCCCGCTACAAATAAATAAATATATACGGACAAATCACACAGATTGAGCTAGCCCCAATGTAGGTTCGAGACTTGTGTTATGGAATACTAACTAAACGATACTACATTTTATAACAATTACATATACAATATGAAACAAAAGCCCTGTCCGATCCTTATAGGAACAACTCAGACCGTCAATATGAACAACTTTTCCTAAGTACATATATAGATAGATAAACATACAAAACCCAGGTCAAATAAAAGCATAAACGAAAGAAATAAAAAACGGATATGACGTACTTCATTTATTCACCGCCTCTTATACAAGCAAGGTTTCAACGTGATCGCTGGCAGTTTGGACTTCTTGGTGGGTGCGTGCGTGACCTTGATGAACTCCATGATGAAGAACACCTGCTGGCTCTTGTCCAGGGTCCTCAGCTTGAAGCCGAGCCGCTGCACCGCGCCCGTGAACGAGTCTACGTCGTCGAAACGACTCTCCACCTCCGCGATCAGGAGAACGCCGCTAAACAAAACCAAACTAACGTCAGATGACATAACTAATATTATTTTATGCAACAGTTGTATAAGAGGGGTCAAAATTCGAGTGGCGCCATCGAGCATTTTTTGACGTACTTATACAACGTTGCATAAATACTTTTCCCACGACTATATTTACTAAATAAAAACAAAATAAAAAAAGAAAAATATGAAAATGTTTGACATATGTTTGGTAGATAATAGGTATCTATGTCTGGTCAACTTTTTTTATTGACGTCTTCCTAGCTTCCTAGTGACTATTATAAAAAGGATTTTTATGTTAGCAGTACTGCCATACTGCTAAGATGTGTTTTTCTCAAAAGCAAAAAGTTCTAGGTGGCTAGGCGTATCTTTTTGGCGAAATTACGACACAAGTGCTGTTATGGTGAATGGATAATAGACTTTCCTGAAATAATAAATTATCACTGTTCTGTGTTTCGTTAGTGTTCGTGACTATTTAAAAGACAGATAACATTAAAGGAGTAGAAAAATATACTAAAACGGTTTTACTTACGTAGTAGTACACGCACACGCGAGGCTATGTTCAGTGAGTTGTGGTCAGCGAAACCGACGCCGTTCTAGGAGGGACGACGACGATTTCGCTATCGCATCAGGACACTCGGCCTCATGATGATCTAACCCGATGACATCTAACATGATGTCTAAACCGATCGAAACTAGTCGGCTTTTTTACACCACGCGAGTAAAAGCGTGTTAATATATATAGTTCACAACAAAAAATTTTTTTATTACCCTCGACGCAAAAAGAGGGGTGTAGCTTTCCATCGCTCTCTCGCTCTAGCTAATGACGGCTCTGAGCGACAGAAAAGGACAGCAGCATAGAAAAGTGCTGCTCCGTGCTGACAATATGAGATCTTTATAAGTTTGATGCCAATGTCTGTGCGTCTGTCTGTCTGTGGCATTGTAGTTTTCGGACGAATGGGCTGATTTCGATGCTTTTTTTACGTGAAAGCAAATTTAATTGCGGTGGTTCTTAGCTATGTTTGATCAAAATCGGTTCAGCCATTCAAAAAGCAAGGGGTAAATAAACTTGGCCAGGCAAATAAACACATACATATATGTGGGCGTAGCCAGGATTACTTTCAGGGACGTGGCAATATCTGATTTAAGCCCCGGGCAGCACGGCGAGAGCAGAGGGGCGGCACAATCGGATATTTGCACCTTGCAAGGTAATACATATGCAAAGTAAAGCGCGAAGCGAGCTGTACTTACGCTTAGGAAGCTAAAATAAACTTAGCTGTAAGTAAATGATTTGATATTAACAACTACCTACCTATTATGAAATCGAAAGAAAAATTGATAATTATCAAGTGACACAAATATCCAAAGATAAATAAATGATTTTTAACTTTGAATTCGATGTAGCCAAAGACCAATTGCGATGGAGAATAACTATTGAAACTCTCTGCCCCACCTGGGGGTCTTAGGACCATAGGCGACGGCAGTTGAAAAGGTGTAAAAGAAGTCAAAACATCAACAAATTTCTGTCTGTTAATTTAAATTACATTACTCACCCAGGTTTCAAAATCCTGTTCGCCTCGACCAAGTACTGTGCCAGGTCCGTGCCCATCAAAGCCAAGCAGTACACGGCCACATTCACTGACTCGCTGAGCAGCGGAGTGTGGGCCATGTCGCACACCTCCACTCCGGGTGCTGTGGCCACCAGGTCAAAGGAGCGGACCGTGTGAGGAATCCTCTTTGATAATGCGGCTTCTCCGCAGCCCAGGTCTGCTATTGTGTGGGTTTTGGGCCTGTTAATGAATTAATGTTTGTCTATTTATTTATTTATTTACCAAATTTATACAGAGAAAACATCAAATAAAAGTTGTATAAAGGCAGTACTCATCTCAAAAGAGATCTCTTCCAGTAGGCCTGTGAGAGCAGACACTTATGTAAGAGAGGCATACAGGCATTATGTATTTTTGTACATTACGCATTGGCAGTGCTAGCTGAAAATAATTTGAAGACACATGAGGCCACAACAATCAAATAAGCTGTGAGCTATCCAAAAACATCATTTTATGAGCTACAGTGTGGTTCACGATTGGAACATGCTGCCTGAGGAAGTAGTGTCTGCTACATCTATGCACTCCTTTAAAAATAAACTGCACAATTAGCTACGCACAAGTGACTCTAAAACATTTACAATTTTGCGAATATGTAGTGACTTAATAAAGAATTGCAACAGTGCCTGAAAAACACAGCTTTAAACTGCTCGTCTATAACCTCTCTCTCTCATCTCAGCGTTTTCCCAGTTGCGTCCTCAGCTGCAAGCTGAGAAGCCCGGGGTCCGCTTTCCGACTTTTTCTTCTCCACTTTGCACGGTCTTGAGCATCCTTGGTTGTAAGACGATTAGCACGCATATCATCTTTGACGACGTCAAGCCAGCACTTCTTCGGTCTACCCCGCCTGCCGGGCCCCGGCGGAGGCGGCATGGCTATACATTTGTTTCCCACGTAGCTTGCCGGCTTTCGTAGGACGTGACCGTACCAGCGTAGGCGACTTTCCTGCAGTTTGTCCGCTATGTCACGGACATGAAGACTGCCGCGGATGCGGGTGTTTCTAACACTATCTCTCCGTGACACTCCGCATATCCAACGCAGCATTTGCATCTCCGTGACACGCAACTCCTGCTTGTGCCGCTCAAGCAAAGGCCACGCTTCACTCCCATATAAAAGGACAGGTCTAATGATGGATTTGTAGACCTGTCCCTTCAACCTAACCGGCATTTTGGGGTCACAAATGACACCAGTCACCTCTCGCCACTTTGCCCATGCGGCAGATATACGGGCCTTGACGTCGGCATCGATGTCTCCGGACGCGTGAAGTACAGATCCCAAGTATTTAAACTGGTCCGTACGCTTGACCAAGTCTTCGCCTATGCGTACGGGTGGGGGATCTGTAGCATTGCAAGCCATATATTCAGTCTTCGCCACATTTAGCTTCAGACCACCGTTTTCAAGCGACTCCCTCCACACATTTGCGCGTCGCACCAGTCTCCCTCTGTCCGCATCCGCCAGTGCGATATCGTCAGCATACACAAGCAGCCACGGAGGTTGCTCGTGTGTGTCTCTGATGCTGTCAGACACTTCGTCTAATATCACACTGAACAGGTACGGACTGAGAACCGAGCCTTGGTGAACCCCGACTGTAACGGGGAAGGGTTTGGAGTCACCAACAGCAGTCCTAACTATGGACTCGGAATCGCGGTACATATCGCGGATTATGTCAGTATAGATCTCTGGCACCCCTTTGGCCCTCAGAGCCCACCAGATCATCTCTCGAGGAACACAGTCAAAGGCCTTCTCCATATCCAAAAACAGGAAATGGAGAGGCGTATTCTTTGCCCTGTATTTCTCCATGATGACTCTTAGGGCAAAGATAGGGTCCGTAGTGCCTAGGCCGGGGCGAAATCCATACTGACACTCCGAGACTGCACACTCCTGTCGGATCCGAGAGTCTATTATCCTCTCAAAGAGCTTCATGGTGTGGGACATGACCTTTATACCGCGGTAGTTGCTGCACTCTTGCACCGATCCCTTTCCTTTAAAGACTGGAGTAATAATACTCAGCCTCCATTGGTCAGGGATTTTACCGGTGAAGAGTATGCGGTTAAAAAGGTTTGTTAAGATGTCCACACCATGGGAACCCATAGCCTTCCAGGCTTCGATGGGCACTCCATCGGCTCCGACAGCTTTCCGGTCCTTCATGCAGCGAAGAGCTGAGTGGACTTCCTCAGGCGTTATTGGTGGCACTAATCCTTGATTTGGAGGGAGGTCCGGTGGCTGCACCTCTTTATGCTGCTGGTTCAGTAGCTCGTGAAAATATGAGCGCCATCTCTCCTTCACCGCGAGGTCTTCGCATAAAAGGTTGCCGTTAGGGTCTTTAACACAGCGGCACTTGAAGATATCCTGTGCCGCTTTGACCCTGGAACGTGCCAACTTATAGATAAGCTTCTGCCCCTCAGGCGACTCCAATCTATCGTACAATGGCTGTACGTGGTTACGCCTGGCCCGGGCAACGGCTTTCTTAGTGGCCCGTTTTGCAACCCTGTATGCGTCGTGGTCTTCAGGAGATCCGGACGCTTGCCACGTTTTAAAGAGTGCTTTCTTCACCCTTGTCTCCCTCTGGACTGTGTCGTTCCACCACCAAGTTTCCTTGTCACACTTGCGTCCACCCTTTGACATACCCAGCACTGCCTTCGCCGCACCAGTGATAGCTCCCTGAATCTTGTCCCAGTGAAGCTGGATTGGTTCGCCATCGGTTTCGTCGCATTTGTTGCCGATCGCAGTTGCGAACTCTTGGGACTTGGATTCTCCGAGCCGCCACCACTTGATTTGGCGTCGACAGCGCTCAGTGGGCTTGCCAGCAAGCTTAATGCGAAGATCCATGACAAGGAGACGGTGTTGCGCAGTGAGATTCTCGCCGGGTATGACTTTGCAGTTGATTACTTTGCCGATATGGTCTCTTCTGGTTAGGAAGTAATCGATTTGGGTAGCGCGTCCCCCGCTCCTGTAGGTGATTAGGTGCTCGGATTTCTTTCTGAAAAACGTGTTCACGATGGCGAGGTCGGCCGCCGCACTCGTTGAGAGGATTTCTCCACCCTCCGGATTGCGACTTCCGTATCCATAGCCACCATGAACACGCTCAAATTCCTTACACATGACCGTTCAAATCGCCGCCCAAAACGATTGCCTGCGACAACGGGATGCCACGCAGCACGCCGCCGAGTAGGTCCCAGAACCTCGTCTTTTCGGCGTCTCCACAGCCAGCCTGTGGCGCGTAGGCGCTTATCAAATGAGTCATAACCCCTTCGACAAGCACCACCACGACCATTAGCCGGCTGCTGAAGCGTTTTACTTCCAAGACGCTATCCTGAAGCCCCTCTGACAGCACTACGGCCACCCCATCCTCGCCACCAGGTGCACCGGTGTAGATCAGCTTGTAACCATTCCCAATGGACCGGGATCTGCAGCCTTTCCACCGAGTCTCCTGCAGGAACGCCACGGCCACTTTTCGCCTGGAAAGTACGTCGGCCAGCTCCCTCGTGCGTCCAGTTAGCGTGCCCATGTTCCACGTTGCAAAGCGGAGTTTCTGGGTTGGGGCTCGCGTCTTTGGCCGTGTCCACCCCAGACACGGTAGCCCTGGCCCACTTGTCACAGGAGTCGGGCGGGGCTCCTGCGCGCCATTTTGCGGTGGCGCCCTATCCCTATGCCTGACTCTTTTATTTTTTCTTTCCATTTTTGATTTGGCTTTATTTTACAACCGGCCGCCTGCCTGACGTCAACCCTCCTTGGGAATGCTATTGTAGCACAAGCTATTAGTGCTTTTTTATTTTATTTTTTCCTTTAGTCGCCTCTTACGACATCCACAGGGAGAGATGGAGTGGTCCTATTCTAACCCGGAACCACGCGGGTAATGCTCGTCTATAACCTGATCAATAAATAAAACTAAAAAAGAAGTTTTATGAGAAGACAATCTACAAGGGGGTCACTCCAAAAGTGGAACGCAACAAGACAGATATTACTCAGTGGCTTGCATTCCATACAGACAAATAGCAATTTGTCTACCCTGTGCCACCCTAATAATGACGGCAAAATGAGCAATTTACCTATTTTCATCATAACTAATTTACAAGAATGGCTCCATATTTTTAAGAGTGGGCACTGATCACAGAGCCTTCCCTATAAAAAAAGCAATGCACATCCCTGACATTACTGACCACGTTTCAGTGTCAAACAATATTGAGCAATAACATATTATGATTAAGTCTACTTTGGTTTGACATAGAAACAGGATGTCACTATCAGACGACTATTGTATTATTTTATGGAGTAACCGAATCAGTAAAGATATACAGATCTGTGATGTTACCAACATTTTCATGATCCTCTTGAAAATCAAGTCCAAAGGGTTGACAGGCCACTTCTTGAGCTGCTGCTGGTACCCCTGGTGGTACGTGTGGAAGGCGTCCGGGTCACTCTGGAAAAACTGCTTGGCTTCAGAACCAGAGCATGTGTACAGCTTCTCATTTAGGTACCTAAATTGTGCAGCTGAAAATAAATATTAGCATTAAAATCAAAAGAGATTACAGCGTAATCCCAGTTTATTTATTTAACTTTATTACACATGTAATAGGCCGACTTAAAGCTATAGGCTTTATCAACCAGTCAACCCCCTGGTGATGCCGAGAATAAGAAGTCTTTTGAAGGAGGTGCTAAATATGTAGGTGTATTACTAATGTATACTCCGCCAGGGCCCGGCAAGCGGGGCAGACCCAAGAAGTGCTGGCTTGACATCGTCAAGGATGATATGTATGCTAATTGTATTACAACCAAGGATGCTCAAGACCGTGCAATTAGAGAAAAAGTCGGAAAGCGGACCCCGGGCTTCTCAGCCTTGCAGCTGAGGACACAACTGGGAAAACGTTGAGTTGAGACAGAGTATAACTAATAATACTAAAAGAGATAACTAAAATAAATATAAAGTAAAATGCTACTTTAACGATAAACCTTCACTTGCTATGATCATGACAGACCTCTTTCAATGTTAATATTTAATTCACATAATTTCTTTTCCTTAAATAATGCTTTTATTATCTGTGCAGAAGATGCTGCTGACATTAACTTTTTGGCAGATTTCCTCATCATTTCAGCCACATAACGTCCACTGCTAGGCATACCTTGGTTAGGTCATCCAAACACCTTGTGGGTGGGTGGCCTTACGCTTAGCTTGCCAGCACGTGGTTGCCATTCGAGAACTTTTTTGCCTCATCGGTTAATTGCTCTATGTGTCCTGCCACTTTAATGAGCTAATCTGCTGGGGTATGTCAGCGACTTATGTTCTCCTACACAATTCCTTATTTCTTATTTGATCATGTAGATTAAAATATTATGCGTACCTTTTAGCTTCTCCAGCATCCGTTGTCTCAAATTATTGCTGTTACTGCTCCCATCAATCGAGTTGCGATTGCTTTCTGCAAGCATCTTTTTTATCTTTTCTTTTTTGGAATTAATTTTAAATCCTACTTGACTAACTTCTTTCTTTTCTCCTGAATTATTGTTTTTTTTACTGTTCTCCAGCTGTGGTCCATTTCCATTTGTATTTGCAATATCACTGTTGGGTTTTTTTTTCTTATTTTCACTAGACTGTGAATCAACTTTAGAATTAATTTCAAGTTTTCGCTTATTTGGATTTAAGACAAATTGACCAGGCTTGAATGTTGGACTCCCTGGATTATCAACGGAAACGGCTGGTTTAGGCTTTCGTTTCTTTTTCTTCTTGTTTGCTTTCCCAACTTCTTTGCCTTCAGCATTGAAAGGTTTTACATGATTGCTTAAATTCGATTTTTTCTTTGGGGTATTCACAAATTTCTTTTTTATGAAGGCAGTTTCTAAAACGCTTTCATTCTTCTTCTTTTTCTGAAAGTTTATTAAAAATAGAGGTGTGGTACTGATAACATTTGGATTTTTTTTTTGAAAAGTTAGGTTATGTTTTAGTAAACAAACTATTTCTTTGTACGCAACTTTACAATTTCGACATGTAAATAGCTGTACATTTTAAGATGTACGTATTTTAATTAAGCAAATGTAAAGAAGAATGAAATTTTGAAAACTTTTAACTAGAAATAATATAAGTAAATGTTAAAAATTATAACATACTTTTGTAGTTTTGCCGAACTGAATGTCAGTTTTAGGAACATCGTCGCCCCAACTTGGTATCTTGAACATTTTATTGATTAAATAATATTTTATATTAGCAAATATTCACAAGATTAAGCAAGAAATTATCGACTTTTATTCATTAAATCTTAACGTGAAGTGGAGGCATGATGTTGTTTTCAACTTTTTAAGTTCAACATGACAAATGTCCATCCATCGTATGCCACTGCCACTGTCTCATAAGTATTGATTTTCTTCAGGCTTTCAAATATTTCGTATAGAGCCAAGTCAAGCGATGGTTTATGAAAAAAAAAGATGGAAATTTTTTAATAATGAGTAGTTAATATACCTACTTTAGGTAAGTTTTATGAAAATAAAAATTGAAATTCTTAATCTACAGGTTCTAATTGAAATCTACAGGTTCGCAGTCATTATAAGTAGTACCTATCTACTTGAAATGAGAATAGATGCCTGTGCCACGACGTCCACGACATTATTTAACATTTCTACCTAAAGTAATTACCAATGCGCTTACCTACAGCGAGTATTAATAATAGTCCTAGAACAATATGTACCTACGCATATCAAAATATACCTACCTATGTCTAGTTTTAAGAGCATTCTTCTTTGATACAAAATAAAATAGGTACGCCCATAGTGATATGAGCCGCTGAATTAAAAGTAAAGATTTATTTCACACTTCGAGCAATTTAACAATTTAACACCTGCATGTGAACGTTATACTCGTAGACGTTGGTTATGAGAGAGTCCGTACTGTTACCGTTATAAAGTAAACATAGGTACTCTTAACTTACACTAGCAGTCTCATTATTTTGATGATATTAGACTTAGTTTTAGTAATTTCAAAGATATTTTAAAGTGTTTAGTTTAAGTTTTTCAAAGATTTTTTTTTCATAGATTTTTTTTTCATAGAGTTATACCTGTGTGTGCGTGTCTGAAGCGGTAGCACGATCCACCACAAAAAAGGAAAGCTTAGACGTTTCTCCTAACAATCATGGACTTCAGGTACCTACTTAATCAACGGCATAATACAAATATTGTTACTTAAATATAAGGTGTAGGTACCTAACCAAATACAGTGTAATCTCACTAATCCGGCACTATTAAAAACCGGAGGGTGCCGGATAATTGGAATGTTCGGATTACTGGGTTATAAGGAAAAAGTCATAGGTAATAAATAAAATAAAGCATTTCATACAGAGAATAAATGTATGTACATAATGTATTATGGAGCAATTAAATTAACATGTAGGTACATATGTAATTAACTACGTTTTGTTTTTTAATTTACTTAGTTTTGAAATAATCCTTATTTAAGGTCTACTTTTGTGCAACTTGTAGTCCTTGCTTAAAAACCTTTTCTCGCATGTTGCAAAGAATTATAATATCTTTGGCAGACATGCCGTTTTCTTCTGCCCATGTTATGCAGGTATTGAAACAAATCAATGCATCATCTGGTTTAACCCTTACAGCAGTTGTAGTAGTTGGTGGTTCCAATATTTCTACAGAGCTTTCTTCTTGTACTGCTTCACATACAATTTCTTCATCAGTCATAATTTGGTCAGGAAGAAGACCCAGTTCTTCTACTTTGTTTTTAAAATGCTCGATAAATGGCTGCACTGCAGATTCGTTGCTTGATAATTTCTCACCCGATATGGTTAATAGACGGATACCAAATCGTTTTTTAAATTTATCTAGCCATCCATTGCTGGCACGAAAATCATCTTTGTGGGTAATTTTTTTATAAAATTCAATTGCTTTGGCTTTCAGAATTTCTCCAGATATAGGAGTGTGTTTAGAACGCCGCTGTATGAACCACAAGTAAAGAGCGTTTTCCATCTTTGGACAAACGCCAACTTTTAGTGTTTTACGCTTTCCTGGCCCTGACTCCATTGTCTTGACGTGGTCTACTATCTTTTGCCTTTTCTTCTTAAGATCGTGTATAGTAGCACGCCCAACACCATATTCTTTTGCCAATTTACACATGTTTTGTCCGCTATCTAACTTTTTTAAAATCTCCATTTTATTATTCAAATCTAGTGTTTTGTGTTTGCGTTTATTTGACATTTTTAACTATAAACTAGTCTCACTTGAAAGAAACAATACGTTAGCACGTGCACGTGATAAGTTTTGAGGTTAGACTGCTAGTCGATGACGCAGCGACCAAAGCGCACAGGTATAGAGGGGTAAGGGAGGCGTGGACGGAGGGTGCCGGATTATTGGACGTGCCGATCTATCGATGCGATGCGGTGCCGGATTAGTGAGATTGTACTGTATATTGAATCAGTTTAAGGGTGAATTGAGTAAATGAAACTGAAAATCTTTCCCCAAGGAAGACGTATCGAAATATGAAAGTTATTTATGGCCTGTAATACAAATTGACCGATTAGGTGATCCGAGTTTGTATGGAAAGCCAAAAATTACTTTTCATATTTCGACATTGTGTTCTTTGGGGAAAGTTGTTCACTATCACAGACTGTACTCCTCTTTCTTTCTTTCTTTTTCGTGCGTGTAAGTGGCCAACACTGGTGCCAGATTTCTCAGGCTGCCTAAAGGCATCTGACATAGCTTGACGACTGCAAACAATGATGACAGCCGGGACCAACGGCTTATACGTGCCTTCCGAAGCACGGAGGAGCTCGAGAAATTTTTATGCCACTTGTGGTCACCCATCCAAGTGGATGGGTGACCACAACACTTTACTTGCGAAAGCGCTAGTAATGCGCACTCTCACTGGGCCATCGAGCTCCTCCTGTATTCCCCTAAAATAAATACCTAAGCCTTTATTGCTGTACATACAAGTTTGCCAGTTACAAATAATTATAGTGACTATTCGATGCCATAGTTTTTTGAAGTGAAAACTTCTTTAGCGGCGTTGTACACTTTTTGTGTAATGGGTAAAAAATGTTAAACTCGCGTCAGGGCGTCAGGACACGTGACCCTGATCGAAAATTCGTGAGACCGAGGGAGAGTAGACAGCCGGCGCGGCGTAGGAGAGGAAGTATCTCCCTCTCTTTCTACGGCGCGGCGAAAATGTATGCAGGCGCCTGCTGTTTCGTTTAGGCGGCGCAGGGCGCTTGCGCGAATGTTGGTGTGTGTTTATGTTACAGCGTGCCACGCGCATCCATGGATGGTGACAGCTGATGGCTCGACCGTCTGTGGCCACACTGCTGTGTGTACGTAAAATTCGTGTATATAAAGTCTTTAATTAATGTAATATAAATTGTCATGTTTGTGTACGATAGCGCAATAAATAAATATTGTATTCTACCACATAAATGATAGTACTTTTATAATAATAATAATAATAAATTTTTATTCAATTTCATAAAAATGATAAAATAAACATTATAGTCACACATTATATAAAGAATTACAAAAATAAATGGTGCCTAGGATGAAAAACACCCTGTGTTTCAGGAGCTTAGAAGCTACACTAAACATAGAAAATAAACAATTAAAAAAATAAAACAATGGTTTAAGAAATGGAAAAATGTAAAATGAGACAATATTAATTAAATAAATTTAGGTGTACTTATGATATAACTGCTAGTAATTCCTCTGTATCTTCATACGACATATTCAGGAGCTACTTGGAGTATTTTTTTAATCAAACTTAGAGTGCAGGGATACAACTCTAGTTGATTATTAAGTCTATTGTAAAGGAGTGGACCAAGGGATAGGAAAAATGTAGAAGAAAAGGCATGTTTTGTCTGTACGTTTTTGGAGCAAACAATATCTTTCCGTCGTTTTTTAGTAATTTCAGTGCTGAATGGCAGTGCGGCGTGCTGTTTTAAGACTGTGCTTAATATTAATAACTGCCTAACTGTTAGTACCTTACAAGATTTATACTAATAAATTAAGCAATTCGTGCAAAATTATTCCCTAACCATTCCAAAATATCAAAAATGCACAACGTTAATATTAAAGTTTTCACTTCTGCCGGCACTCCCGGAGTACCTGTCGTTTTTGGAGACAGCTTGTCCTTCGACAAAGGCCTCCTCCAATGACTTCCATGCCTCTATCCCAGAGGTTCCCAAACTTATTTTGTCAAACGCCCACTTTAAAAAATCAGTTATTTTGTAGCGCCCCCCATTTTTTTCACCATAAAAACCTGAATCACATATTTGTCTTGCCTGTAGTTTAATTCAACCTATATTCTAAACTAGACTTTTTTACAAGAGAGAGCGATAATAATACAATCACCAGTACATTAGAGTATCTTTTATAAAAAAATAACAATAATCAACATTGTTAATTTTGAATAAAAAAATAGCAATAATAATACAATTTTACAATAATAAAGAGTATCGGAAGTGGGGACCTCACCTGCGAAACTTAAAAACACGAAATTTTTTCAGTGTTTAATTCCTTTAACGATATAAATAGCGTTGTGAACGCATTAAAATAATAAATATTAATTACATCTTTAGTTTATATTTGAACAATAAAAAAGGATATAAATATGAACTAATAAATGGATGTTGTGTAGTAAGAGGATTTTAATTTCAGTGAAATTTAAAATATGAAATAGCTGAAGTTATAAATCACTCATTGCTTAAATCACATCAGCGCCCCCCAACTTTATTCTGGGCCCGTAACCGCCCCCCTTAAAGCCTCCAGCGCCCACAAGGGGGCGTTATCGCCCACTTTGGGAAAGACTGCTCTATCCTTTGCTATTCTCATCATGTCGGTCCCGCAGTTTTCTTAATGTCGTCTTCCCAGCGTGTTGTTTGTCGGCCCTGGCTCTGTTTACCGTTTCTTGGATACATTCTGTAATTATTTTTATTTCCCCTAAAATAGTTTCGACGTTATACATATGAACAAAATTTTAGGTACCCGTAACATAGGCCTGAAAGTATTAGTGTATGGGTGTATAAACTATGAAATGTGCCTCTTTTTCCACGCAGATCATGAAAGCCGATCAAGAGAATGGGCGAGAATCTGAGGAATTATTATGTATAATTCCTCAGCGTGAGTTATGCGGCTAACATACTTTTTAACCGACTTTAAAAAAGGAGGAGGATATCAATTAGTCTTTTTTAAATGTATGTTCTGCGACTATTCGAATACGCCATTGCAAAATTCTTTTTTTTTGTTTAAAAGGCATACTTGTCAGGTGGTCCCATAGAAATATCAAAATCGGTTGTGTAGTTTAGAGGTGAAGTCGGTTTTTAGTTGTGATAATATCACAATATCTTTTGAAAGAAAGAAAGCAAAAATCTTTATTTGGTACAAAAAAACTTTTCACCTAAAAAGCATTTATTTTCTCATACTTAGAGGATTTTAAAAAACGATATTTATGTTAGTTTTATGGCCCAAGACTCTGTTTGATCCGTAAAAGAATGAAGACATAATAAGTAGATATTAGTAATAGTCTGGGAGAAAAAAAAAAACTTAGAATGTACCAGCTGCTTCCCTTCCCGCGCAGCTCGTAGAAGCCGATCGAGGGAATGCGAATCATTTTACCTCTTGTACCTCATTATATTATGTTACCCTTATTTTGTAAGTATTCCGAATATGTAAATGTTTTTTGGTGCAGTAAAGTTTTTTTTTGTATTGTATTGTATGTTAATAGGCTAGGTAGCAACCCATCAATATATTGATTGTTTTTCCATCTTCTCGCTTACGCTAAAAGTGGCTTTGAGTCTTGCGGCCCTGGGATCTTCTGCTTAGAGCAGCTTGATACAAAAAACTCTGTCTGCCTCTTAAGGGATATAAGACGTGATTTTGTATCGAATTTATCACCATGTCAACTAACGAAGGTTAACTATACTTTTGGGAAAGTAATTTTACAATTTTACGATCGAAAATGCAATTTCAAGAAATTATGTTCAACGATTATTAAGTGGTGATTATATCCATTAGGCTCAGGCTACACTCAGAGCTAGGCTCATCGAAACGAGAATATGATAAGTTTGGTTTGCACACAAAAAGTAAAGAAAAAAAATATATTGTTTTACTTTGCGAAAAAAAAATCATTTTGATTCTGATGGCCGATGGGGCAGAAAGGTTCCCGAATGGCAAGCGAAGCGTAGGACACCCACTCACAAGGTGGTTAGACGACCTGACCAAGGTCGCTAGAAAGCGCTGGATGCAGGACGCTCTTGATCGGTTATTTTGGAAATCCTTAGGAGAGGCCTATGTCCAGCTGTGGACGTTATGCGGCTGAAATGATCATGATTGTTTTACTTTAATTGTAGGTCTGTAACCTCAATAACCACCTGCTTGCCACAATTAGAAATCAACAAAATTTTGCAAAAGTAGGCAAAGGAATTCTTCAGCCACAGCTTGGGACGACCTCCGTGGCGTAGTGGTTACCATGCTACTCCGCCACCCAGAGGTCCCTGGTTGGATCCCCGGTCAGGGCAAGTTGGAAATGGCCTTTTTTAAATTGTTCTGGGTCTTGGATGTTTATCTATATATGTGTTTGTTATAAAATATAGTATCGTTGAGTTAGTATGCCATAACACAAGTCTCGAACTTACTTTGGGGCTAGCTCAATCAGTGTAATTTGTCACTATATATTTATTTATTTTCTTTTATTTATTTGTGTTACCCCTGATTTGGAGTCCCAGAGACCGGAGTCCGAGGTAACTGGGGTAAAAGCTGGCACCCCATCTCCCTTTGGTATGTGGGACTTTTTAATTCGGGCTAAGGGTTTTAAAGACTCATAAAACTATATAATCTTAATAATACCTTACCTATTATACAACGTGGAAAGGACATACTACTAATAAATCGAACCACTGGTTATACTAGATTACTTTTTAGAAAATGAATTTCTTTCGACGTTTCTTCTCAGCAGTGGTCGTTACGAAGCGCTGGTATCGGTAGCTTTTCTTTAAAAATAAATTACATTTTAATATACTTTACACGTAACATAAATTATACTTATTGACGTGTAAAAGTGCCTGTAAAGGTCTAATTACTGAATAAACATTTGAATCTTTGAATCTTTTGTATAATAAAATTAATATAACAGTAAAAAAGCAAAAAAAATTGGCATTCCCGTACTGAAGTGTGCAGCCGCTCGGGCAATTTGTATGGGAATGTCGTGTTTTTTTTTTGCTTTTTGACTGTTATTTTAATTTTATTATACTATAGTGATCTAGTATAGTCCGTGGTTTGATTTATTACGGGTGTGTCCCTTTCACGTTGTGTAAAAAAAGTCGTGTTAGTTACAACTATTTATAACTCAAGAACGGCTGGACCGATTAAGATGAAATTTGGTATGGATATAGTTGAAGACCTGGGTAAGGACATATGATAGTTTTTATCCCGAAATTCCTAAGGGAAACAGAGCCTGCGGGCACAGCTAATAATTTATAAATGCGAAGTTTTGTATGGATGTTTGTTTCGTTTTCACGCCAAAACGGCTGAACGAATTATAGAATGAAATTTAGTATGTAGATAGCTTATTACCTGGATAAACACATACAGTCTTATTATAAAACCCAGTCTAACTTTGTTACTAGGTTTAAACCATTATCCGACTAAATTAAGTTGACATCTAATAATATTACACTATCATCTGTCAATGCCAATTTCATTTTGGGCGGATAATGGTTTAAACCTAGTAACAAAGTTGGTCTGGGTTTTATAATAAGAGGGATAGAATAAATTTGATCCCAGCAAAATGTCGGTTCCCGTTGGATGGACAAAAGTTTGACCAATGCCGTTTCCATTAGCTACTTAACTATATAAATTAAATGACATACTAACTCGTCATAATTAAAAGTAGTTGAATAATGTACTTACATTTTATCTGTCAATATAATAAAGCGTTTTGGGTCAATAACGTTTTTATTTTTATTCACTTATACCCACTATCCCATAGCTGGGCAAAGGTAATATTTCTTTGCTAATAATGTTTCAAATACAAAAATTAATAAATAAAAGATATGCGTACATTCTGACCACACCGTTAGGTCGATTTTAGAAATTTAGGTAGGTCTTGAAGTTAGGAAAAAACATGTCTTCTAATGAGGTAAATTCAAATATTGCGGATTAATATTTTTTAATATTTACACAATTTCAATTCAATAGAGTTCACATAAGTATTTTCTGGTCTGTGATCAAAGAAGATGAAGCTGCTTCTTTCGAATAGATCATAGAATTCGATCAAGGCAACAGGTTATTCCTTTTGCACCTCTTCCATATTAGCACAGAATTGAACCAAAATAGCGGTCGTCGGCGCATTATTTGTACCTGCGCCGATAACCGCCATTTCGGTTCAACCTACGTGCCGGGAATTTGTACAACAATGCTTTGGTGTCCGCCATTTTTGTTCAATTTATTTGTGTCGCATTGTATTAAGTACATATAGAACGGAATCTCTAAAGATCCCGCGCAATATGCACCTCTTCCCAGTTTTCGCCTTGTGGAGGGTGCTGAGCGGGCACCTGCGGGCGCCTGCAGCTGCCTCGACAAGGCGAGAACGGGGGAGAGGCGCATATTGCGCGGGATCTTAGGAGATTCCGTTCTATATGTACTTAATACAATGCGACACAAATAAATTGAACAAAAAAAGCATTGTTGTACAAATTCCCGCATATCGCGCGGAACCTTAGGAAATTCCGTCGTGTATGTAATACTTATATTAATTCTGTAATATTAGAACGAACCTCGGGTTGTTTTACTAAGCGTAGTTTCAGGTCTTGCAACCCTAGTCTTTGTTTACCCCGTAAATGATAAAGATGTTTCAGTATACCCGTAATTTCAAACCCAGGGTTACCCTTCTAAGCTGAAACCTACTCTGCGCATGACTGAAAATGAGTCATGCGCTCTTAGCCTATCCGACACCCGATAGTCCTCTGTTTTCATTACAATAACAAATATGTATTAACAAAAGCTTAAACAGTAGTTAAATAAGCGATAAAACGTCTATTTTACTATGTTGTGATAACAAAAGTGAATAATTGACTTGTTTCATTAAAAACAACAGTGTTCATTTGGTACCTGCAGTGTTGTAACCTAAAATATGAATTTTTAATATTGTTAGATACGTGTGAGTCGCCTGACTGGACGTTTTAAATGTTGGATCACTTGTGAATTATTTGTGTCTGATGATAGGACGAAATTTCATCTGCAATGCGTATTATTTATCAGTGTTCTGTCTGGTGTGGTGAGTCCGTTTGTTCAATAATAATTATTTATCAGTAAAGCAATTTATATTCATGTCTACAACTCAATTAAATAACGTAATAAACTGAATACTATTATCAACTTTTTAAAACAATTACTCAATATATTTTTACTCAAACTTTCTTTAATTATTGAGTGAGTTAAGTACTAGATAAATTATTTTTTTTGTCAATATTTACCTATTACGTATATACATACTTTTAAAGAGTATCTATAGAAGTTGATGGACTTTTAGGTTTAATGTATCTGTGGTATTTATAGGACACCTAAAGTCAATTTCAGTGGAAGTGAAAAAAAATAGAGATTTTGTCTTTACATTACAGTTTTTTTTATGAATTACACCTAAATATTCACGTACACATCAGCTTCAAGATCTTTCTTTTTCGTACAATCTTAATATTTTACCACTTTCAGCAACCCATCACGCTCCTGACTGTAGACCATCTCTTCTAGACTTAATAATAGTATCTTGTCTTGATAATGTTTCCACTCACGGTCAACTTGCCGCACCCTTCTCGTATCATGACTTGATTTACTTATCATACTGTGTGCGTCCTCCTAAGCGTAAGTCAAATTATCGATACCTCCGTAATTTCAGAGGTATTGATGCGGATGCATTACTAAGTGATGCTGGTAACATAAATTGGAGTCTAGTTCTGGAGAAGGAAAACATAGATGACAAAGTGAACAAATTTAATTCTTTGGTTCTTGGATTATTTGATCAACATGCTCCTCTTCGACGTGTCAAGATTAAACATAAACCCGCTCCTTGGCTTACGGATGATATAAAGATGCTCATGGCGCGTAGAGATAAGGCCAATCGTAGATACAAACGTTGCCCATCTGAGACTAACTTAAAAAGTTATAAAGTGCTCCGAAACCGCTGCAGTCGCATGTGTCGCGATGCAAAGAGGCGTTACTTTCACGATTCTCTAATCAACCGTAGCCCTGCGGAAACTTGGAAATTTTTAAAGTCTGTTGGTGTGGGAAAAACGTCGGAGGTCAGTCATTCTGATATCAATACAAGGGAACTTAATGAACACTTTTCTAAGCCACCTGTTGCCATTGATCCTTCTGTTAAGTTGGATACCTTATCTGAGTTGCGTAATTTACCTCATCCTTCCTATCTTCCTTTTGATTTTAGTAAAGTCTCACAAGACGATGTTGTAAAAGCTATAAAACATATCTCTTCTAATGCAGTTGGTAATGACTTAGTTTGTTCTAATATGATCAATCGAATACTCCCAATAATTCTTCCTATACTTACCCACATTTTTAATTTCTCTCTCTCGTCTGGTACATTTCCTTCAGCTTGGAAACAAGCACATGTCATACCACTGCCAAAAACTACCAATCCTTGTTCTTTTTCTGACTTTCGCCCTATTTCTATATTGCCTTATCTTTCCAAAGTACTTGAGCAAATCGCACATAACCAATTTTCTTCTTTTCTTATAAGAAATAGTCTCATTAGTCCTTTTCAGTCCGGGTTTCGACCAGGCCACAGCACTGCTACTGCGTTGGTGAATGTGACCGATGACATTCGGCGGGCTATAGATAGTAAAATGTTAACTTTGCTAGTTTTGCTTGATTTTAGTAACGCCTTTAACTCAGTAGACTTCGATATCCTTCTAGGGATCCTTCACTCTATCAATGTATCTCCTTCTGCCATAAATTGGTTCAGTTCCTATTTACATGGACGGTCACAGCGTGTCTGCCTTGATGAAACGCACTCCGACTGGTGTGATCTGGCAGCCGGAGTACCTCAAGGAGGTTGTCTTTCCCCTTTATTGTTTTCTGTATTTATAAATACTATCACTAAAGTTCTGTCCTGTAAATTTCATTTATACGCGGATGACCTGCAGTTGTATCGCCACTTCCCGGTGGATGATGCTGAATCAGCCATCTCAGCAATAAATGATGACCTTTGTCGTGTATCAGAATGGGCAACGTGTCACGGTCTGAAGGTAAATCCCACTAAGTCTCAGGCTATAGTGATCGGTACTAGTGTCTTGCGTAACCGGATTGATTTTAATGATCTTTCGCCTGTGACATTTGAGGGTTCTGTGATTGCCTTTGTGGACACAGCCAAAAACTTAGGAATTATAATGGACTCTAACCTTAAATGGTCAGCCCACATTAACGAAGTCAGTCGTAAGATCCACTTTTCCTTCCACACTCTTAGATCTCTCCAATACTTCTTGCCCTTTAAGACTAGGATTTCTCTTGCCCAATCCCTTATTCAACCAATGTTGGATTACGCTGATACGTGTTTCTTGGATGCAACAGAAGATCTATTAGACAAACTGGAACGGTTGCAAAATCTGTGCATCCGTTTCAATTTGGATTGAGGAAGTTCGACCATGTTTCAGAGCACCGTGCTCAGCTGAAATGGTTGCCTATACGGCTCCGCAGAGATAGTCGCATTCTTTATCTACTTTTCAACGTGCTACACTATCCTACTTTCCCCTCCTATTTGCGAGAGCGTTTCTCCTTTTTATATCCTCCGAATTCTCCTTGCAGATCCCACCTAAGAACTGTCCTTAAATTCCCTTCTCACAACACTGCAACCTTTTCCTATTCCTTCTCGGTACATGCAGTCAGACTATGGAACTCATTACCACCTGTAATACGCGACTCTAAAACGATTTCGGTATTTAAAAGACGAGTAAAAGATCATTATTTATTGGAATCATCTTAATTGTAACTTATAATGTTCATATTAAGTATATATTTTATTTTATTCTTAATAGACATATGTATTTATTTAAGTATATGTGTAATAATATATGTATGTATATGTATGTTTATTTGTAGTTTGTGTAGTTTTATGTCATTTCAATTTTCTTCCTCCTTTATTTCATGTATAAACACGCCTGTATGCCTCTCTTACATAAACATCTCCTCTCACAGGCCTACTGGAAGAGATCTCTTTTGAGATAAGTAGTGCCTTTGTACAACTTTTATTTGATGTATTCTCTGTATAAATTTTCCGTGTACATAAATTGGTAAATAAATAAATAAATAAATATTCCAAGCAGATAATAAAAAAAAGATTCACAACGGTAGGTACTTAATTCCACATTTGATCAGCTGGTGGAAGAAATTTTCGTTTTTTGCCTATTCTCCCGAGAATGTATCTAACTAATCAGTGAGTAATAATAATATAATGTATATAATGTATAATAGAATGCCTTAAGTTAAATAAATAAATAAATACATAGGGACAAATAACACTGATTGAGTTAGCCCCAAAGTTCGAGACTTGTGTTATGAGATACTTACTCAACGATACTATATTTTATAACAAATACATATATAGATAAACTTCCAAGACCCAGGACAATTTGGAAAAGGCCATTTTCCAACTTGCCCTGAACGGGGATCGAACCCGGGACCTCTGTGTGGCGGACTAGCATGGTGACCACTACGCCACGGAGGTCGTTAATTGCGTTAAGTCTATCTACCTGCATAAATACATAACTCTGTGAATAGTAGGATACCTAACAACATAGATTTATATACTCTTAAAGTTTATAATTATTGTTAAAAGAATCCTGTAACTATTACCTCTAGTGGCTACTTTATAATTAAGACGCAAAATTGAAACTGTGTATAACGTAGTGGGTAACTTAATCATTACCATTCACTTCATATAATAATATGTAATATTATATCTGTAAGATAGTTAAGCCTTTATTAATGTTAGTATTTGTTGTTCATCAATAATTAAAATCTAAAATCTAAAAATCTAAATCTAAAATCTTTACCTAATTTTGGTAAATTTCAACGCAACAAGATCTTTAAAGAAGATAATTACAACTCGCGTTGACGACAGAGCGGCCGGGAAGGGCCGCCTTAAGAAAGAATAAACCGACTTTTTTTTATTTTAGAAGTTCCCTTCATATGTCCAATGTTCTTCATAATATCTTAAGGCTCACAAATAAAAAAAAAAAGAATTGTCAAAATCGGTTCAGAAGTGGCGAACATGGCGCTTAACATACATACAGAAAATAAAAGACAAACGGGTTGAATTGATAACCTCCTCCTTTCTTGAAGTAGGTTAAAAAAAGCCGGGAAACATTGGGCTCCAAAGCCTCGTTGTACCACCTATTTAGATAGTCAAGGTAGGTCTGTAATTAGGTACTGATTAGTCCCTTTGTAATCCGTAATTATAGTACGGTCATCTATCGTAACTTTAGTTATTTATTGCTTCGAATGTTTATTTATGTCCCATAATTTACTAATTCTTGGTGATTTATTCCCTACAATCATATCGGCGGTGTATTAAGTACAATCTGACTAATTGGTCACGTGACCTCATGCTGTATATCAATCGACACGCGACATCGGAAGTACTTAAATACCTTCATATTTTTTGTCCGGCTGATTAAAAAAATTCGTAAAGTTATTCGTATATCAATAGTTTCTTATCAGTAGGTATTTGTTAAATAACTAATTACTGACTAATATTTTTCTGGCAACATGCGGAAAATAAACGGAAAAAATATCATTCCTAACCACAGTTTTCGTTCACTAAATAACTACACGATTTTTATAGGCATATTTGCAAGTATTGAATAATTTTTTTCTGACAAAATATGGCAATGACCTGCCTTATCAAACCCACTTCCAACGTCAATCACATAGATAAAAAAAACAACATTTATTATCACTATCAGACTAGAGTCCATACAAACAAACACTAGAATTATAGCTTTTATTTTAACAACAAATTTTCAACAAACAAGTTTTCCTCTCCTGGGTCTGCTGGAAGAGATTTCTTATAAAATAAGCAGTACCTATGTACTCAATGTTTTTACTTTGTTTGTTCCTATGTTTGTATTTTGGGTGCATGAATTTTGTAAATCACTTTTTATAAGTAAAAGAAAGTTGAAAGAAGACTGGTCAGCTCGGCTTCGTTTTTCTTGACTACTTAATTATTTTTATTTTTTACTACGCAATTTATGTTTGTTTAATTGTTCGCAAGCATTACATGTTATAATGTGTCAACATTGTATATATTATAAGTATTTAATAATTAAAAGACAATAATAATAATATGACAAAGCCCTTCTGGCGAGTAGGCGACCAATACTGTGAAAATGAGTTTCTTTCGGCGTTTTTCTCAGCAGTGGTCGTTACGAAGCGCGGGTATCGGTAGCTTTTCTTTAAAAATAAATTCAATTTAAATATACTTTACACGTAACATAAATTATACTTATTGACGAGTAAAAGTGCCTGTAAAGGTCTAATTACTGAATAAACATTTGAATCTTTGAAGTTATATTCCATCAACCGAAGATTCACTGATTGTCATGTTACCATGCAATTCCGTTAACTTCTTGAAGATGGCTGCATCCATCCTGTCCGTTATCACATTCAGGACTTTGTTATAATTCTCTAGCCTTCATCTTAACGTATTCCCGGTTGCATTCTCAGCAGTGTTGCTTTGGAGCCCGGGATGTGCTTTATTGTTTTTTTTTCTTCAAATGTAATATGCATGTCGATGGTAACCCAAGAATGCTGAAGACTATACGAAATCGAGAAGGAATAGCCGGAAAGGTTAACGATTAGCCTTTAGTTTAATGACTGTCTTCCTGACGTCGACCTTTCTTGAGAATGCAGTCTTAGATAGATAGATTAGCCGTGTGGTTTCTGGCAGAGTAAAATAGGACCACTCCAAGTCCTCCCGTGGATGCCGTAGAAGGCGACTTAGGGAATACAAGCTAAACAAAGCTTATAAATATCAATGAGACCTCTCCAACCCGTCTGACCAGCGAGGAGAGTGTAGGCCAAGTCCTCTGGCTGCTCTGGCCAAGTATGGCTCTGGTAGTACAGAGAGGGTCGTGCTCCTGCAGTGGAGACTAAAAGACCTGATGAAGATGATGATGATAGATAGATAAAATATTTTTTTGTTTTATTTGTAACACACATTAATTTTTAACAGATTACTTACAACATTAATTACACTAACTTAACCGGACATGCATCATGTGTGCCACATAACAAGAGCTCAGCGAGATGTTGCTCAAGTTGGGCAACCGCTGATTTTCAGCCGTCACCTTGATAGAGTTGACGCGGAGCTCTTAAGACGAAGTGGTAGCTAAAGTGGCGCCCTCATTTGAAATAAATAGTTTAAAACTAAATATGGTGATAATTAAAAATTTGATTTGTATCACTGTCTAGAAAGGCCTTTAAACTATTTTATGAATAACCTTTGAAAGTAATATTGATAGTCCGTCTAGTTTTAAAAATAGACGGACTATTAGTTATAATTTCAAAGGTTATTCATAAAATAGTTTAAAGGTCTTTCTAGACATTGATACAAATCAAATTATAATTATCACCATATTTAGTTTTAAACAATTTATTTCAAATGAGGGCGCCACTTTAGCTACCACTTCGTCTTAAATAATGTTGTTTTAAAATTTCCTACTGCGCACACTTTTAGCATAGATGCTTTGTCTTTAAGTCGCCTTTTACGACACCACAGGAACAGATAGATTGGTCCTATTCTAGGCTGGAAGCTACACTGCATAGAAAATAATGTCTCAGAGCGAAAACGAGATCATCTGTTCAAAACGAACGAATACGGGAGTGTATACTATATCAACTTTTAAAGCTCAGGCTAGGCTTTTAGTGCCTATTACAGTGGCACGAACCCAATAATAAGTAACCTATTAGTGACCAAATAGATCCATATCAATAATGGCGTCCATTTGAACGTTTACCATAACATGGAGGAGTTATTGATACGATCTTGATAGGCATAGGCAGGGACGCATTTAGGAGTGTGCAGGCGGGGCTACTGTCCCGGGGCTTCTTCAAGAGAGGGCCCACTACAATACATATGAAAACAAATATCCTAATTTTGACGAGGCAGTCACTTTTAGGCATAGACGGGTTTAGAAATGGGAAACTGCACTTAGGTCTCCACCCTCACTAAACACATGAAACAAAAAATTGCCATGACGAGTCAGCCACTTTAACTTTTTTTTAAATAGTCTTATTTTGCATTTTGAGGGTTGGATATCACGGTTCTGAGCGACAGAAAATTATCCGTTTACTGTTCCGTGCTGACAAGTGAGTTCCAACCCTTAAAGACTTCAGGTAACCTACCTACGCGCCATTTGTAAGTTAACGCGGTAATTAAGTATTAATTAAATTGTGTTTGACTTTAATGTTGGTCAGGGCAAGTTGAAAAATAGCCTTTTTCAAATTGTCCTGGGTCTGGGATGTTTATCTATATATGTATTTGTTATAAAATATAGTATCGTTGACTTAGCCATAACACAAGTCTCAAACTTACTTTGGGGCTAGCTCAATCTGTATGATTTGTTCCATATATTTATATATTAATTAATAACACTATCATTGTTAAAATATTTTTACTTGTAGAGAATACATTTTTGAAAGACATGACGGAAAGAAACTGTAATGTAAATTTTATTCGGAAAATAATTAGGGGCTAAGCTTCGTCGTTGCCCAAGGGCCTCCAGATCTCCACATCCGACCATGTTGATAGGAAAGCAATTGGTCGGCAATATTTGTTAGTATTCGGTGAATTTCGGTACGGTGTTCATGTCAATATAGCCAAGTTAGGTGTACGAGTGTATACTTATACTTAGTACTAAACTTAACTATATGTTTTTGCGCTTAAAAATAGGAGATCTTCTGAAGATGGTGAGATAGAATTACATAAAGGATTATATACAGGGGTTTTCTTCTCAAAAATAATTTGTAACCCCCGACAAAAAAGATGAGTGTTATAAGTTTGAGGCTGTCTGTCTTTGGCATCGTAGCGCTCGAACGGATAGACCAATTTCAATGCGGTTTTTTTAGGTGGAAGTTAGTTCCCTTCCTGTGGTTCTAAGCTATTTTTGATCAAAATCGGTTGAGCCGTTTAATGGTTATTGGGGATTAACGCTTGAAAGTCAGGGCTTTCTCTAGAAAATAATAGATGGCGCTACGGATATCCATCTAGTGAAGAATAGCGAACGACTGATACGACTTCGGTAGTTCTAGTACTTATCACTAGTGTTGTTTACAATCGGGCTTTTTTTTAAATTGTTAGCAATTAAGCTTGATAACGGAATGAAACAGCATTTTTTTATAATTTGCCTTCAGATTTATGAAGTTCACCCCAAAGCAAGCCATGTGCAGCCGCCTGAGCTGATACCCTGCGAGTCTGCGATGGGTTCCAATCTACACCCGATGGCCAAGTTCCGGAAAAGCAAAATTGTAAGTAATTATAAGACTACACAAAATAAAATTAGTTTTTTGTTTTTGGATCTAAGTTCCTTTTCTAACGGTACGGACTTGGCGGGGGCTAGGCAAAAAAAGAGTAAGTTTTTTCCGACATGAACAGTGAAAGGTAATTTCATTAGCGACGAGATAGTCAACTATCTCGTCTTAGTTGGGAGAGCGGATGCCTGAGATTGTAGATATTCCCGGTGCAAACCCAGGACACGTCAATATATTTTTAATATTTTATTTTTTAACTAGCTTTTGCCCGCGGCTTCGCTCGCGAAGGGGTGTAATTTATCAAAATCCTTTCTCAGGGGATGCCTACGTCATAGTAGCTTTATGCATGCAAAGTCTCAGCCCGATCGGTTTAAAATTGACAAAGTTTCATACAAACTTTCATCCCCTATTTTATCCCCTTGGGGGTAGAATTGATCAAAATTCTTTCTTAACGGATGCCTTCGTCATAACATTTACCTGCATGCCAAATTTCAGCCCGATCGGTCCAGTGGTTTGGGCTGTGCGTTGATAGATCACTATGTCAGTCAGTCAGTCACCTTTGAGTTATATATATTTAGATTTATTATTACCAATAAAACCGTGGAAGATTTTTCCGTCACGAATTAATAATTTACTACGAACGTAACGTCGTTCCAACCGACTCTTTCACGACATTCACGATTTTTATTACGTATTCTGTGATAAATACATCTTCTTCTTGTCGAGTCAAAATGGTTCCAGTACAGTTTATATTTCAAATGACATTTGTCCAGTATGTGGCCACGGCGATCCCTCTGTCGTAGCCTTATTTAATTCCTCGATGGTACATGACGTAGAGCAATTCGGACACGATAGAAGGTGGTCCATCGACTGAATGGCACCGCAGTCGCAAAGGACGTTATCAGCGTGACGCCACCTAACTCTGTTTAAAATACATTTGACCTAGCTTGACGATTGCCATAATATTTTAATAGATGATGTTTTTCGGTTGCCGCTATAGCAACAAATACTGAAAACAGACTAATATAAAATATTAAAGGAGGGTTCCTATACAACAAACGTAATTTTTTGCCGTTTTTTTGCTCGATATTAATAACGGCAACAGGAAGACGATTGAAATATTCACATAATATTTAGTTGTATATTCACTTTAAAATTGATAGTTAAATTGAAATAAAAAAAATATTTAAGGGGCTCCCATACAAACAACCATGATTTTTATAGATAATGGTACGGAACCCTTCGAGCGAAAGTCCGACTGCACTTGACCGGTTATTAATTGATGGTGGTGGTGGCCAAGGATTAGTCACTAGCTCTGCATATGAAAGGTACAAGCAGTGTTGCCACCTTCAATTTGGACAAGTCACTAGAAGTACGATCAAATCTTGCAAGATAATGAGAATTTAGAATATTAGAAAGTTCCACATTCGGTCACAATTTTATTTAAAAAAAATATACTTTCGCAATTTTTATTAAGTGTTCATAAACAAAAAATTAAAACACAAAAATCGTGATTGTTTAATATATTCGTAAAAACTTTTAGCGCGAACATAATAACTACACGTATTAAGCTCAAACAGAACGAATTGGAATGAACATTGAATGAAAATCTCAAAAAAAAGGTGACTAGAAAGGGATAGCAAATTACTAATTCAGTACGTCAGAGTAAGAGCACCAATCACGATTCTCATGCGACGATCGGTCGTATTGAGTGTCGGTATTGCCAATATTATAATAAAAAATACCTTATAAAGTTTCCTTTATTTACTTAGGGGAAAATAAATATGTAAATATTATTTTTAGTGGTATCGATTGCCAAAAGTCGCTAAAAGTCACCAAATCTATGTCTATAGACTTAGCATATGCAAAAATCGTGGAGCTACTGTAGAATTCCCTAAATCTAGTGATAAATTCCCTAAAGTGGCAACACTGGGTACAAATTCGATCCTCACTAGGCGCGACTTGTACAGCCAGCAAAAAAGATACCTGACCAGGCCCTTTATCTATTTCTTGAATTATCTTTCGAACTGAAAATAATAATATTATTTTTAACTATTATTAACTATTATAAGAACTACTGTTTACATTTTAAAGTGAGAACGTGAAGCTTTTCTACGCCAAAAGTGGCCGTTTTTCGCAATTGTGCGTAGAAAAGCTTCACGTTCTCACTTTAAGCTGTAAACAGTAGTTTATAAAATAGTTTAAAGGGTTATCTAGGGTCTGATCAAGGCCCAATTTTGAATGATATCTCCGTTTCCTTTTCAATGATTTATTTCAAATGGGGGCAGCACTGGACCCCGGAAAATTCAGGTATCCTCTTAAGAGAAAATTCAAGATATAGATCGAGGGCCTGGTCAGGTATCTCTTTGGCTGACTGTACCATAGTTTGTACTCATGTACAATCATTTTTTACTCACTCACACAGAGTCACACTAGTTCACTAGTGTGTAGGCAGAACTAATATAAGGTGTAGCTAATAATGAATGTTCTCCTTAGATATTACAGTAATTGTCTACATCAGATACCTTTAGGCAGCTTGATAAACTTGACACCAGTATTGGTAATCAATCAATCAATCATTTATTTATATCAGATAACAGTGATGATAAAATACAATTAAAAGAAAATTCACAGAATCTAAAATTAAATGGTAACAAAATTGAAATAATAACTAATTTAATACAAAATGTCACACATCACTATTATACTTAATACTACTTTTAGACTATAAATACCTTCTCTGCGGCATAAGCACTGTCTGTCTGTCGCAGCAGTGCCGAAGGTAAGTACAGTCCAGTCGGTCGGGGATCATCTTTAGAATGACATTAGAGCTGCCTCGCACTCTACGTACCAAGGATGCGTCCCGCTTACGCATAGTTGTGTGAAAACAATCTGTGTGGGCTTTTGCGAACATGCCTGAGGCACTACAGTATCGTGGCAACCCCAAAATCACTGTAAAAGCATTATTGTACAGGAGGATAAGGTTATTGTAAGCCCGCTTGGTATAACGTAATAACACTCATAAAGAAAGAAAGGTGCTATCATAGGGGCAACTAACGCTCTCTACCCCACCAATTCACTATCCCAAAATATACATACATACTATCAGGTCCTTATGCCTAATGGGGTATTATGGGTATTGTGGCTTTAAGCAGCTACAGCCTACGGCTGCAAGACTCAAAGGCCACTTTTAGTGTGATGGTGGGCGAGAAGGTGGAAGTAGGAATAAACAAGTAATTATTTAAAATTATTATTTTTAAAACAAGTTTTTATTTAAAACAATCGACTTAAAAATTTTAAGTGCTCCTCAGGACGAATCCAACGAGCCCAAACTTGATGGGGTTACGTTGTTTCATTTCAGAGATCCTATGGCCACCTTCAGGCTCCATCATCGTATCAGCTACACGTCATCATAGTATTGCACTTGATATATGTATGCGTACAAAATTTCAGTTTAATTGAAAACCGGGAAGTGGGTCAAATTTAACATGCAAGAAGTTGAGAAAAAGCGGCCGGAATTAATCAACTGAAGGGGTGTGGTTTTTCATCATGATAACGCTAGACCTCACACATCTTTAACCACTCAGCAAAAATTAAGAGAGTTTGGCTGGGAGGTGTAAATGCATCCGCCGTATAGTCCTGACCTGGCACCTTCAGATTTCCACCTGTTTCGGTCTCTTCAGAATTCTTTTGCAGTGTCAGGTTAACATCACGAGAGGACTGTCAAAACTACTTGACGCAGTTTTTTGATCAGAAGCCTTAAAATTTCTATAGCAATGGGATCATGTCCCTACCTATAAGATGGGAAAAAGTTATCGAACAAAATGGTACCTACATACTTTAGTTTAATGTAAATAATCTATATTAAAAAATGTTTTGAATTTTCATATAAAATGCGAAAAGACTTTTTCCCAAACCTATTAAATGTATAAACCCTTGTCGTGTCTCTCACTTGCTCTACGCTGTTTTAAATTTATATAATTCATGTAAGAGCACACCTACTAGCTAAGACAGATGGAGTTCCCACAACATGATTCGTATTTTTACTCATTCTATCGATTGGCTTCTACGACCTGCGCGGGAAGAAAAGCAGCTGGTATATTCCAATGATTGTTCTTTTCTCCCAGACCAGCATAGTAGGTATATCTTAATACCTAGCCACAAAACTGAAAAAAGCGTAAACCAGCAAGGATAGCTCCATAAAATATTGTTTCATTTGTAATATAGTTAGTTTGGGCCATAATAAACAAGGTTCCAGTTTTTTTTAAGTTAATTATCGAGTTTTAGCTCCAACCAGCCTGTCCAAAAATTTAAAACCAAATCATACCAAAAAATAAATGATTGAGAAAAACGCCAAGCATATGTAGTTTTATTTCTCATCCATCACCAATTGTTCATGGCAACCAAGCCTACAATTTTATTTTTACTTGCTATTAAATGAACAATGCATCAGGAACATTATAGCCGAGCAGTGACTAGCTAGTCCGCGTGTGTATGCTACTCATAAGCATCGTAAACATGGCTTGATGATTGATTTTAGCCACTAAGTATTGTGTTTATTTTGAGTCGTTGTTTTCTTTTAGAATCATGATACTTATTATGAATGTTTGGGTTAAAATGAAGGCCATGACTGCTATGTTCTCTATCAGGCATCTCAATCAAAATGTTATTGCGAAGCATGAAGTAAGTGGCATTATCTTTTCATTAAAATTTCGCAATACGTCACGGCAATGACCACTTTTCCAATAAATTGAAACGTGCAAAAAAATAGATTTTGAATCTCACAACTAAAAGAAAACAAATATTTTATTTACAGTGGCGTTGGCGATGCCAGTGGAGTGTGGTGACCATCTTGGCTGTCGCTCTCGTCGTGTATAATGCCGCGGCGAATGTCTGGATGCTGAGACCCGCCTCCTGTCCCGTGCTGACCACGCAGCCCGCGCAGGACCCGCCGACCTGCCAACCCTGCGCCGACACAGCACCCAACACTGTCGTTAATGATGACCCCATCGCTAAGCTGGACCTACGACTCGGAAGATGGGACAGATCTCGCTCCTACAGGATGTTTGACTACGCTGCTGTGGGCGACACTTACGCTGACACATCAGCGAATTACCGCGTCTGTCTAGCAACGCAAACCTCTATAGAAAGACTACATGAACTCCTGAGAATAGCTGCACACTGGACCGGACCTATTTCCATCGCAGTATTCGTAGCTGGAGAGGAACTGAAACTTTTGAGAGCGTTCACGACATGGCTCATTAAATGCCAACCTGACATCGCAAGCCGATTAGCAATCCATGCAGTCACACCTGCAGAAAAGCCTGGCATACATGGCAAAATGCCTTCTTGGGGGAGGGACTGCGACAAAAGACCTCTACCAGCATTGGAAAGAAGATCTGAGACCGTAGTGTGGCGATCGAGAAATCCGTACCCGCAAAATCATTTGAGGAATCTGGCTAGAAGAAGTTGCCAGACGCCGTATGTTTTCTTAGTAGATGTCGATATAGTACCTTCAAGAGGTATGGCGGAATCTCTGAACAAGTTCTTGGAAACAGCTCCGAGATGCCCACTGTGTGCATACGTGGTTCCGACGTATGAACTCGACAAACGAGTGGCCAACTTCCCGGCGAACAAGTCAGAGTTACTGAGGCTGTCCAGAAACAAACTGGCGATACCTTTCCATAAGAAGGTTTTCATATTCAATCAGTACGCGTCTAATTTTTCTAGGTGAGTAAACGAATTTAAAATAGTCTCATCTAGAAGAAAAAAACAGCTTCTCTCTATTTTCTCTTTATACATGGTTTGCCTAATTGTTTTCTTTTCTAGAAGCTTCTTATCTTCAACTTAACTGTGCTGCTTTTCCACTTTGCCTTGTCCAAATATTATATGCATGTCAATGGTCACCCAAAATGCCAAAGACCATGCGAAATAGAGAATAAAATATAGTTTTAACGATCTACCGTTACGTGTTCCACGTCCAATAGGTTTCCCCCTCGTAACGTGACATAAAGAACTTCATTCTAATAAAATGTTCATTCCTTTTATCAGATGGGAGACAAGCCGAGGTAACGAGAGTTCGGAGACGCACGTCAGCCATAACGTGACCAACTTCGAGCTGCTGTACGAGCCTTTCTACGTGGCGCCTGACACCGTGCCCGCGCACGACGAGCGCTTCCTGGGCTACGGGTTCACCAGGAACTCCCAGGTTAGTGACTTGACCAAGGAGGGTCCAATCAACCTCGGATGGGGACAAGGGTATTGAATTTACAAGGGCCACACTGCATATTTTGTATTATACTTATAGAAATGTAAAGTATCCTGTAATGATAGCGTACACACGTATCTTACAAATTCTTTCCTCCCGCCTAACTCCGCGGTCTACAATGGGGCAAACTTAAATACTCCCATCGACAGAAATAACTGCATATGGGTGGCATATTTAGATCTTGCCTCTCCTGAAAAAAAATTTGATCTGGTAACTACTGGTGTCCAATCTAAGAGTCCAAATATATGTAGATATGCCTGTTATACTAACCGAACTACCTGTGTGGACACGCCTTGGGTAACTTCCTACCCTTTTGGTAACATCCGTGACAATCATGTTAGCTACGTTACTGCACAAAACTTTACAGGCGCATACGAGATTTTAAAAAACTCCACTATATCAAACTAAGAATTTGCAAATATAAAATAAAACGGTTACCTACGCGAAGAGTCAATAAATTTTGGTGCAGCAATTTTTACCGTTACACAATTTATAAGGTGAGTACCTACCTACTAAGGGTAAGTAAGATTTGGCTTTATTAGTTTTGGACGAGCAGAAAATTGGTTAAGTAAGTATACCTATGTCTGTAATTCTGGATGGTTCTCACGGCGGACTATTTCCCGGCCTATTGCTGTATATTGCAGTTGTGCGTATTTCTACAGATTGTGATAGTTTAATCGACTAATTCCAAATGAATTTTGAATGGATTTTGTTGCAGACAAAAAATTACACAATTTATAAACCAATAACAAAAGAATAAGTCGTTGTTTACAAATATATGGGTATGTGATGTAGTTATGTATATATAGTCTTTTAAAATGTCTAGTATATACTTGCTTCTACCTTTTAAGTTGAGTAAATATCCTCTAAATTTGTCGCAGTTTGACTGGAAGAGATCCTTATGTGGGATAAGTCCGCCATTGTATATTTGCTCTTTCGAATTTTTTGTACTTTATTTTGTTATTTGGTACAATAAAGTTATTAAAAACAAACAAACAATATTTTTTAAATAACTTTTTTAAGACCAAAACATCAAAAGCTGGTTTAATGTTATTTTTTTTTCATAATCACCACCTTCTTCTAGACCAAAAATTCTCTGTCTGTCCCGTTTGGAACAAAAAAGTGATAGAGTGTATTGGAGCTCGTTTTGACAATTAAGCTATATGACTTGTAATCCATTTAAGAATCGTTCTTTCTAAATGGTTATATACAATATGTAACAAAAACCCTGTCCGATCCTTGTAGGAGCAACTCAGACCGTCAATATGAACTTTTCCTATGGGACGAATGCTTAAAACTGAAGATTTTTTTCAAGTTTCAAGCATTGGTCCTATAGGAAAAGTTGTTCATATTGACGGTCTGAGTTGCTCCGTCAAGGATCGGACAGGATTTTGGTTACATATTGCATGTTAGTTATGTATTTTGACTCTCCTTATAATTGGCACGTAAGCAATCGAACTATTTGAACGTTCAGTATGTGAACCCAAGATAAGCCAAGTCTCAGAAGGCATCTATGTGGCATACAACGTATGTACGGTACGCTTCAAAAATGGAGTCATCATTTCTCATACTAACTGTATGAGAATTTATGACTCCATTTTTGAAACCTGACTGTACATACGACCTTATTTTAAAAGATACAAAATTTTAACTTTGCTATGCATTTACATCCTACATGCATGCAAATTTGTCCGAAAATACCCTGAATTTTCAAAAAACGAAGAGACTTAGTAACAAAATATACACTCAGGCATCAAAATAAGCTACAACTACCTACTTCGCGTCTCCAGCTTCATTCATCTAGCCCTCTAGTCATGTCTATTAAGCTCTACGACAAACTCCCAAACGCCATCAAAGACATAGAGAATAATAAAACGCTTTAACACAAACTCAAAGAAATTAAATTAATAAATGCTATTACACAATAAACGAATATTTGGAAGACAAAATTACACCGTAAAGGCAATTAATAATATATCCTGACATATATAAAAAAAATTGACATATATTAACTATAATCAATGTAAAAGTTTGACATCTATTAACTTATTATTAATGAATAAACTTATGATACGACGAATAAAATATAACTTGCATGGATATTATATAGGTACATAAATTGAAATATATCATAAAATAATTCAATAACATAGATTTGACAAAAATATGGCCCTTCCCCATTGCAGCGCCCGTCAGGGTCCTTAATTGTTACTTATTTTGTTAATAAAAACCTGTATGATACATTAAGGAAGCAATAAATGATATGATATGATACATCTGCCTATATGTACCCGGCCACCCTGGCGGCCTGCTAAGCGAGCATAGCGTCCGTCCTCATTTTGACCACCATTAGCTCTTAATCGACTCGGTTTTCGGTATATTTATCGCAACATGTTGTGGTTTAACAGAATTATTATATTTACTTGGGTAATCGACTAAACGCACTGGAATAAACGTTTTGTAAATTTAAGGAAATGATCCTTCATCAAGTAGAAAGCAATAAACCTGTTTATTCTGAAATAACATTCGCGCTCACTTGGTCATAAACCTGAATCTGGGTTTTAGTGTCCTCGTTACAATTATGAGGACATTATACTGTCGAATCAGACACTTTGACGTTTTGATGACACTTTTAATTTATATATGGCTGAAAATCGTTTAAGGTTCTTCTTTTTAGGGTTCCGTATCCAAAGTGTAAAAACGGGACCCTATTACTAAGACTCCGCTGTGTCTGTCGACAGTTCAAATTTTCACAAATGATGTTTAACTGTTGCCGCCATAACAACAAATACTAAAAACAAAATAAAATTACTATAGTGGGGCTCCCAAATAACGTTTTTTTTTTTATAGATAATGGTACAGAACGCTTCGTGCGCGAATCCGATTCGCGATTGGCCAGTTTTTTTTCGGCATAACTCTGTCCGCGGTATTTGTAGCGTTCAATTACTGGGCACTATGTGTAACTGCTTTGACTTCTTCCTCTTCTTTTCGTGTCGATTGGCTCAAATTACTCTAAATTTTAGCCCTTCAGTAGGTTGCCACTCTTATGCCTCTCTCCGACGCCGCGGAAAGGTCGAACTTTGTAAACCTGTCGGGCACAGTGGACACGAGAGAAGGTGCTGCATGGTCTGATCGGCGTGATCACAATGGCAGCGGGCCTTCGATTTTTCAATATATCCCCACTTCGCGAGTTCGTGACCGCATCTCTTCTCAGTAAGTAGCCGATTTAGGCACCTCCAAGTTGCCCAAGGTAGGTTTTGCCCGGAGGCAGCTCTTCCGACAGAGGAACAAAGTTAGGGGGAGGGGTGTATTACCTGTTGCGCCACATTTGAAGCCGGGAGGTCTCCGGGTTCAAATGTTCAACAGCTTTGACAAGATCTAGTCTCGTTGGAGACTGATCGCGTGAACTAATTGAAAGCAAGCACTTCCCAGTCGATCCTGAATCACCAAACGCTTTCCAATTATAATTTTTCTAGAATTTGTCTACGACAAAAGATGAAGTTCTATTTCCAAGAATGCGATGTTAATCGTGGTTCTACCGGCTTGGAATTTTAAATTACTAGTACACCCAACCAAATAATAGCTAATGTGTGTGCTGTCGTGTAAGCGCGAGTATCATGCGATGAGACACGAGGTGTCCGACTTGTGAAATGTGCAATAAAAATAGAAGCTGTCGAATTTTTAAAAATTACGGAGTAGGTTCACTAACAGAAAATTTAAAATACTCCCTACAAGTACTTACAAGATTTTATTTAGCTTCCAAGGTTCGTGTCTATGTAATAACTTTTAGAAGATCGCGCAAATCATTTGTTACCACTTAATATTTGCCAAACAAAGGGACACAATGGGCTAGCTAAAAATGTAGATAATTATAAAGGTTATGGAAGAAGGCATATGAAGTATGAACTCTGTAAAATCGGCTATAAAAATTAAATTTAAGTTATGACATAACAATCAATGTTTTCTCTGTCCATATATTAAGGGGCTACCTGAATTTTTCGGGGTCCAGTGCTGCCCCCATTTGAATTAAATCAAAGGTTATCTAGGGTCTGATCAAAGCCAAATTTTAAATGATATCTCCGTTTCCTTTTAAATGATTTATTTCAAATGGGGGCAGCACTGGACCCCGGAAAATTCAGGTAGCCCCTTAACTTTAAATATTAATTATAGAGAGTTGACGTCCTTGGAGAAAATATTGCAGTACAGTTTGTTACCGCTTCTTTTACACTAGAGCTTATGAAGCGGCAGTAAACTTAGCTGTGGGTAATTATTTGACGTCAATCGTATAACAAAACAAAGTGCCGATTATTAAAAAATATTATTTAATTCCATTTTATTGGTTCATGTACATTTGAAAATTTACAAATAAAGCCTTATTTTGTAAACATAGTACATAAGTGCTACATATTTCTTAAGAAATTACTTCCAGCAGACCCGCGAGAGGAAACGTGAAGAAAGAGGCAGTTGGCGTAACAACAAACATACATAAATACACCTACAAGAAACATTAAAAATTAATAAAAATACCTACTTAAACGTACATATAATAGACTAACCAAAATACATAAATCATCATCATCATCCGAGCGTATTCCCGGTTGCTTCCTCAGCAGTAACGCTTCAGAGCCCGGGGTCCGCCACCTAACCAAGGAGATTTGACGAGGTTACTGGTTTTTACACAGAGCGACTGCCGTCTGACCTCCACAACCCAAAGGGCAAACCAGGAACCAATCCTTGGATAGTTTCATGATCAAACGCTAGGTGGCGTTCGGGACCCACAGTTTTACGTGCCTTCCGAAACACGGAATCATCTTTCTTTTCGGATGATCAGGTGATTCAAGCCTGCAATATCCTATCCAGACTGGAAACAACTTTTCACAAAGTATGCTTCCCAGTGGGAATCGAACCCATGACCTCCGGGTCACAAGGCGAACGCCTTGACCACTGAACCACGGAGGCAGTCAACCAAAATACATAAATATAAACAATTAATAAATACATAATTAAATATATATATCCTATGATAATAAGGCATATTTAATTTGAATTTGATTCAGAGCCATCGAGTTTGTTTGGGATTGTTCGATTAGTCTCGACATACACATTTGACTTAGTTGCTACCCAGGGTTTGATGACGAAGCTGAAAGGTGATAACAATAAAACTTTGTATCATCATCAGAGCGTATTCCCGGTTGCAGAGCAGAATGTTTCAGAGCCCGGGGTCCGCTATCTAACCAATGTGATTTGGCGACGTTTCTGTTTTTTTAATATAATAAAACCTTGTATAAATGTAAATACAAAAAAAAAACTAGGAACTAGATAAGCAAAAGTATTTAATTACTATAAAATAGATTGAGTTTGCTTTTGGTTTATGTTAATTACTGGTGACTCATCCCTGTAGCGTTATAAATAGATCAAGAAACAAAAAAAAATAGAGTATAAAGGGATAGACGACGCGCAAGCGTTTTTGATGGAGACAGACGCGACGCGCGAAAGTTCGTGACAGCGCGCGTGACAGTTGGCGACGGTCAAAGATTCAATAATTGTAAGATTCAAATGTTTTTTCAGTGATTAGACCTTTACAGGCACTTTTACACGTCAATAAGTATAATTTACGTAACGTGTAAAGTATATTAAAACATAATTTATTTTTAAAGAAAAGCTACCGATACCAGCGCTTGGTAACGACCACTGCTGAGAAAAAACGCCAAAAAAAACTCATTTTCACAGTATTGGTCGCCTATTCGCCAGAAGGGCTTTGTCATATTATTATTATTGTCTTTTAATTAATTAATACTTATTATATAATACAATGTTGACACATTATAACATGTAATGCTTGCGAACAAGTAAACAAACATAAATCGCGGAAAAAATATATATTAAGTAGTCAAAAAAGCGAAGCCAAGCTGACCAGTCCCTCCCGGCTGCGGCCGTCAGTCACTGTCATTGAAAGTATGTAACAAATCAGTAACAAGATATACGTTTAAAAACTAATAACCGACCACAGGAGCCATATACTGCTCACGATGTATATATTTTTGAAATGTCCTAACGAAGACCTTTCATTTGATTCCCCATTCGATATGAAAACAAAAAAATATTTTTTACTCTCACTTTTTTCTATGTAGATGTAGTATTCGTTATATACAATTTCTGCAAATAAATTTTAGCCTATGTCACCTGGACGAAGTGACGAATCGATTTGTGAAAGTTAAACAAGCGATTCGGTTGCAACAGTGGAACAGAGATAGATACCCACATACATACATAGATTGCTAAAAGCATTACCCTTCCTCTTGGATTTGCCGTCGGGTAAAAAGACTGGTAAATATGGTTCAGTCATGTAATACAGTCGGAAAGATCTCGATCGATTTAGACGATTATCTTTAGGGCAAAACCTGGTCGGCTTTTTTGGCTTCTTATAAAATATGACGTGAGTGAACCTTATTTACCAGTATAAACATAATGAATCTAAATCTTAGGCGCTGGACAAACAGAAAAGACGTAACACGTGGACGGGGCGCAGACATATGTCTGCTCCGCGTCCGTTTCATACAAATTGTATAGAAGCGTCGCAAAGCAGAACACACAGGAAAGACGGGGCACCGACGGGGCATAGGCAGGACGCTTACGTGTCTATGTCCTATATTGTACAACATACAAAACGGACGGGGCATAGGCGCGAGCGGGCGAAACAGGGTTGTTGGCGGATCGGGGGGAATCGCGTGTCGCCAGTGTTGCCATAGATACGGATTTGTTTGTATCTGTTACGTCTGTGCCTTATCTTTTCTATATGTTATAAAACCCTGTACCCTGTACCCGTCTGTACCCTGTCCGTGACCCTTCCGCTTCCTACGTCTTTTCTATGTGTCCAGCGCCTTACGTTAGTGTCAATAGAGCAAGTAAACAAAAAAAATTTAAACATCGGTTAAGCAAAAATTATATCAAAAATAATACACACTTGTCTACCTTACACTTATCACAACCACTTCCGTATACCCAAAGGCAAAAACCCTATTAAGATTCTGCTGTCCGTCTGTCTGTCCATCTCTCCGTCTGTCCGTTTGCCTGTCTATCTGTCTGTCACTGGGCTGTATCTTATGAACCGTGATAGCTAGACAGTTGTTTTCACAGATGATTTCCGTTACTAAAAACAGAATAAAACAAATATTCAAGGGGTTCTCATACAACAAACGTGATTTTTTTATAGATAATGGTAAGGAATCTTTTGTACGCGAGTCCGACTCGCACTTGACCGGTTTTATTTTGGTATCATTTAATTTTTTTCTGTTGCGTTGTCTTCTGTTCTGTAGTCTCTTTATGTTCGAAATGTGCGAGTGATGACGTGCCGTATTACGTAATTTGTGACATCATCCGCGTGTTGTGGACACGTGCCAGCGGTATTGTTGCTCAGCTCATCCGGTCATGTAAACTCAAACAATTTATATACACATACATACATATATGTATGCTTATCTGTGTTAGACACAAGCGCCATCTATATGGCTTGCATTGCATTAAGTAGGTATTAAGTACCCTAGTATTGAATATTGTATCAATGCTTGATGCTTGTAGCATCCCTGTAAATAAGTAATTCAAGTAGTCGCCACTAGATGTCATATTGTAGTAGTATAGATAGTATAAAAGGAAATTTGGACAATGTCCGGTCTCTGTTTCAACGCGCCTTAGCTACTAAGCAGTTACAAATAAATAGATATATCTGACTTTCGCGGTTGAATTCTTAGATGTGGTATAGATTCGGAGTTTTTATTTTTTTAATCCTACCCCCTGATATTATCAGGGACTATATTTTCCCACGGTCATATCTACAAATAAATAAATATTTTAAAATATATAATATAATAATAAACTTCATATAATAGATCCCAAAATTTTATAAACATAAATATATACCATATACTTTTCAAAATGCTCGGCATGGCCACCGGCGCATGCACCGGTTGCTATGTCAAACATTTCGAAAAGCCCCTTCGAACAGAAGCAGAAAACATGCCGCACGGATTTATGAAAAGTCACGTCTCCGTCCCACTACGGGGCAGACAGCGCTCGGCGCTCGGTCCGAAGGTGGTAGCTTCGGAGCTTAGAGTGCGTTTGGAATATATACATACGATACAATACATTTATTACTAATGGGTTGAGGTAGGGTTAAGACCAATCTCCCCCCAATGGGTTCCCGGTTTGTCGTACCGGGGGGCTCAGTACCCGTGGTAGTCGGTGGCCACGGGGAAGCTAAGAGGAACCCGCGAGGGGGCGCTCCTGATGTCGTCCACCAGCAGAGAGCGCCCACATTGGGGCGGCGGGGGAGTGGGAAGTTCTCCCCCCACCCGAGGAGGGGCGCTCCCGCGGGCTCGGCTTCGGCCTTGAGCCTGTAGGGATGCGCTCAATGGGGCGGCGGAAGAGTGGGAAGTTCTCCCCCCACCCGGGGTGGGGCCGCCGGGAGGAGAATGTTTCATTGCCCTCCCGGCACTTCAGGCGGGGCCACACCGCCGTGGCTGTGGTAGGAGATCGGTCGCGGAGGAGGAGGAGTGTCGGTGTTACGTTGCCGCTCTCCCTATCCTCCGCGACCGAGCGGTGCCGCACCGCGTTTGCGGCGAGAGGCAAGCGGCGGAGCCTTTCATCTTCTCCGCCGCTGGGAGCCGGTTTATCTGGCTCCCATGGGTCCACAGGCGGTGGACTGCGTGGGAGTTTGCCGCCTCTCAATTGGGCCGAGGAGGTACGGCGCGTCCGTGAGTTCCGGACGCGTCGACTTGGTGAGTGGGGGGGCGCAGTGACGCCCCCGAGGAGGGGTCGCTTTGGCGGCCAGCCGCGCCGGGGTTTGCGGATGTATTTCCGTTCCCGTGTCCCCGGCAAAAGCGGTTGAGATGGGACTCCGGAGGTTTTTTAATGGGTAGGCACGCAGCCTCCCCCGCAGGCTGACGGGTATCCGTAACAGGGATATTTCCTCCGTAAAAAAAAAAAGGTTTAAGACCAATCTGGCCATCCACCGCCGGCGCACAGGGCACAGAAGGCGGGCCTATGGCCTGCAACTGCTGCCCCCATAACAAGGGCCAGTTGGGCGATGGAAACGGGATTCCTCAACTCAACTAATATGGTCCTTCGGGTTGAAAGGCGCGTCTGTGTCAAAACGCGCCTTTTTCCCTAGCAGGCCGACGGGCCATGCCGCAGGCCACTCTGACCCCACTCACATGAGAGGGTACCGTGAGAGAGCCCAGCCGAGGCCGCTGAAAAGCTACCGCCGCGCCAGGTTTGTGGAGCGAGAGTAGCACACTGGCCGGACAATAGCGGTACCGGCGTTGACACGCGGAGTTTTTAGTGGTAATATGATAACACCACATAACCTTACCGGTCTTCCGTGACTGGTAAGGTATTCGCCATTTTGGGGTCACATATGACCAGTCACCTCCCGCCACTTTGCCCTTGCGGCAGATATACTGGACGTCGGCATCGATGTCACCGGACGCGTGAGGTACAGATCCTAAGTATTTCAATTGGTCTGACGCTCGACCAAATCTTCGCCTATGCGTACGGGTGGGGGAGTTGTAGCATTGCAAGCCATGTATTCAGTCTTAGTTATTTTATCTCACAAATGATCTAAGACACATTTAGCTTCAGACCACCGTTTTCAAGCGACTCCCTCCACACATTTGTGCGTCGCACCAGTATCCCTTTGTCCGCATCCGCCAGTGCCATATCGTCAGCATACATGAGTATATTTAATAAATATTTTTATTATTTAATATTTTTATGATACGTACGTATTGGTAATTTTGTCATAATATACAATGTGTATTTTTTATACTTGATCAAACGAAATGTGCGGATATTAGACGAAAAATTATCGAGAAAAAAACGAAAAAAAAAATCGTTATGTTAGTAATTTAAAAAATCCAGGCACTTTAATTTTTTTGTCAATTATTTTTTAACTAATTTCCTGTTTGGTTTTGTTAATTGTTTTTTACTTTCTTAGCTTCTTAAACTTTGCAGTTTTCAAATGAGACAACTTTGAAGAAAATACGCCGTTTACTTAAGGGGCTACCTGAATTTTTCGGGGTCCAGTGCTGCCCCCATTTGAAATAAATCATTTGAAAAGAAACAGAGATATCATTTAAAATTTGGTCTTGATCAGACTCTGGATTACCCTTCAAACTATTTTATAAAAAAACTGTTTACAGTTTAAAGTGAGAATGTGAAGCTTTTCTACGCACAATTGCGAAAAACGGTCACTTTTGGCGTATGGGAACTTTTGTTACACTTTAAAATGTAAACAGTAGTTCATAAAATAGTTTGAAGGGTTATCCAGGGTCTGATCAAGACCAAATTTTAAATGATATCCCCGTTTCTTTTCAAATGGAGGCAGCACTGGACCCCGAAAAATTCAGGTAGCCCCTTAAAGAGAAAAAATAAAAATCAAAACACGACAGTCAGAAAAAAAATTTAAAGTGTTAATAACGATTTTTTCCGGTTTTTTTTTTATCCATAATATTTCGTCTAATATCCGCAGATTTCGTTTGATCAAGTATAAACATACACATTGTATATTAGTTTTAATATTGATTTTGTTTAACAACAATAGTCTGTAGCATTGGCAACTATTTATTGACAAGCCAACATCATAATCTCGTGATTACGCAAACGCCGCCAACGGTTGGCGAGCCATCAAGAATGCCCGTTAAAACGTTAAACTGCTGTATCGACATCATCCCGCTGTAGGACGTCTATTTGTATGGTAATTAACTCCTAAAATATGGTCGTTTGTTTTGTAATAGAATTATACGACCTCCGTGGCGTAGTGGTCACCATGCTAGTCCGCCATTCAGAGGTTCCGGGTTCGATCCCCGGTCAGGGCAAGTTGAAAAATGGCCTTTTTCAAATTGTACTGTCTTGGATGTTTATCTATATATGTGTTTGTTATAAAATATAGTATCGTTGAGTTAGCATCCCATAACACAAGTCTCGAACTTACTTTGGGGCTAGCTCAATCAATGTAATTTATTCCCTATATATTTATTTACTTATTTAATTAAGTCAGCTGGAGGAGCTCTGTGGCTGCGGGAGTACACATTAGTTGCGCTTTCGAAAAACTGAATTGACATAAAAACATGTAGGTACCTAATTATCGAACCGGCTCACAAAATTTCACGAGAATCGGTTGAGAAATGCGAACTAGAGAACAGCCGAAAAACTGGTATTCGGACACCCTGAGTTCTGATTGTGAATTTCTGCCGACACTGAAATGGAGCCGATTCGCTCTTGAATCGGAGACGTTTCGCTCGCTCGGGAAACAAAAGTTATCCACGATGCTAATTGCATCGCCTATTATGCCATGTAGTGTAGTAACATACGTATTCTAGTTGTAAGTATATATATTATGAGAAACGTTTCAATAAAGAGAGTCCTAATCCAACCGTGTTTTAATACAGTCGTCTCCTACAACACTACAAGGCGACCCTGCCAGTCGGCGCAGCCCTGCGCCGGCAGTTGGGTTTTTTTGCTTTTGTAATAATACTTGTTTATCCGGTGAACTTCAATGGGTTGGGTGACTCGCGAGGTCTAGAGCTTACAGAGCCACTATAATCAGTATCTGTACAAATATAAATTCCTATAGTCCCTTGATAAAAGTTGGTTCAACACGCTAGCAAGCAAATTCGTTTCTTGATTAATTTTCCATAGTTGGAGGACAGGCCAGTAATTGGTAAAACTGAAATTTATCGTCCGGCCGATGCGTATGCCGTCGATTAATGACTTTCGTTCCGGCTGCCGTGCGACCGCCGTCATTTGGAAAACCGGACAGGTGGGATCGGGTTTAATGCTTGAGGTTCCCTAGGATTTTTAAAATTGGGTATTTTTCTGGGTAAACATAAATTATTTGGTACTGTTAAGAAAATCAAACGTCACAAAATATGTCATGATCGTATCTTTTTTTTAACGTGATTATAGATTTAGTATCGTTGAAAAAGTGACAGTAAGAGCGCTATTTGACTCTAAGAAATTATGATGACATTAGCCTGTATTTCATACAAATCTTATAGGAATTGTTTTTTTGATCTAGAAAGGGATTTTTTTTTTTTAATTACAATTATTCGGGTATACATTTCGTGCACCCGTTTCCCTTTTTAGGAAACAAAATACAGATCCAGATACAGTATCAGCTCTTCATTCCTGACGGGGTTGACAGAGTGTAAGGCCGCTTAGCGTAATGGTGGGCGTTAAGATGGAAAAAGGAATCAAAATTCAAACCTCGCTCATTCTCTTGATCGGCTCTTACGATCAGCGCGGGAAGAGAAACAGCTGTTTTTTCTTCTCTCCCAGACCAGCATGTAAACGAAATGTCTGTATTAACATCTGAAGCAGGGTTAGCATAAGTTTCATATCTAACTAAGGAATCCTAGGAGTTGAAAAATACGGCGTGCGACAGGGGCTTCCGGATTTGCGGCTTGTGTGAGTTATTTATTTCGGAAAGGGAATGAAAGATAATTCGGAAAATAAATTCGACCTCACGCGGCGCAGTGTCGAGCCTGGAAACGTTGCAGCCCACTTGCTAAAGTTTATTACCCATACGTATTAAAATACGTCCAGCCGAAGATATGTGTCATTATATCTGCAAGTATTTTCTTTGGAAATAATTTCTATTCTATTTCTATTCTCGGCCATAAGGGAATGCTTGATTTTTTAGGGCACAGTGCTGCCCCCATTTCAAATTAGCTTTTCTACGCACGTTAGAAAAAGGTGGCCATTTTCCGTATTCAAATGTGCGAAGAAAAGCTTCACGTTCTCACTTTAAATTGTAAACAGTAGTTAATAAAACAGTTTGAAGGGTTTCAGGTCTTCGACAAGAAAAATTTTATATTTAACTCCGTTTCATTTCAAACAATTTATTTCAAATGAGGGCACCACTAGAGCCCGAAAAATTCAAGTATCCCCTAACCGTCCCAGTGCAGGGCAAAAGTCTGACATTCAAAATCCTGCGCTCGGTTGGCCAACCGAATTAGTTATTCTTTTGACATTTTCTTGAATTTTAAAGCTAACTTGCCCTAAAGCTTATTTCTTAGGGCCGTTACAGACGCGGCGCAAGTTGCGCCGCATAACAGCTAGTGATGGGCGATGCATAAATACTCAATCAGCCCATTTGAGTATTTACTCAGTAGATTGAGTAAATACCTGATAAATATCCTTATTTATCCATTTGGTGGGTAGGTTGATTTATATGAGTTGCGACTTATATTTATATTTATATTCATATTCGTTATTTCATGTTTTCATGACACTTTTGAAACTTAAATCTAGTATACACTTGCAATTCTTGTCGTAAAGTGTGTGCGTACGCCATAATATGCTTAAAATGTGGGTAAACGTTATATGCGACGCTAAATTATATGAAAATACCATACTAATCATACACTGAAAGTAGACTTCTTTGACTAATTATAATTTTTTGGTGCAAGGTGTGCATAGACGTAATTTTACGTAAAAATAAGTAAACAGACATCAACTGCGATGTCAATACTTGAGCACGCTCTATTTATGAAATCTAGTGAGTAAATACTCAAATGGGTAGATTGAGTACTATCCACTGCCCATCTCTAGCTGTTACGCGACGCAACTTGCGTCCCGTCTGGTCCGACACTTAACCTTTGGCATGTCTTCTCTTGTTAATCAACAGTATTATTTCAACAACAAAACTTATGTTCCCAAACGATTAGTGGCGTTATGGAGTTACGCCAGTTGGCAGTGTTTGGCAGACGACGGAAAGATCTATCAGTGATCGGGATGCCGCGTTCACATTGGGTATCTTCTTCTCGAGTCGAATTTTAGTATTTTAATACTAGTGGTTCTGTGAGAACAGTAGACCTCGCGAGCCCTTACAACCACGAAATAACCGATATTTTACCGTTTCCCTGGCTTAGTAAAGTCATTTAAGAGTTTTGAAACCAACCTACCAATGCTGGAAAGAAAATAGGAGAAGTGAAGTTGGAGAGGGAGTGAAATTTAACAACTTTCCCCAAGGGACATATATCGAAATATTTTTTGATTTGTTATCTTTCTATTTATTTCAGGATACTAGGTTTATTCAGTGTTTTCAAACATAGAAATGATTCGCAGTGTCATGCTTTAATAAAAAAGCATAAAATATTTTATTTATTTTGATATAATATGTTCCTTGGAGAAAGTTGTTCAATTTCACTCCCTCTCCCACTTCACGTACTTCAACTTTTTTCATTTCAATTTATATTTAACTTTTTTACTACATTTATAGCCTGTGGGTTTGACAAATATGATAGTGAAATTTGTAACTTACTTATTTATTTATTAATTTTATTTCTCAATACAGCTCGTCATTACAGGCTAATAAAACACAGCTATAGATTATTTAACAAACGAGGTATATGTAAAAATGTCTCATTTGTGAATTTCCCCAACGAACAGCTAAGCGCGTCAATGTCAACACACTCCCGACCAAGAGAATTAAGCAATCTCAAGGCTCTGGGCACAGGAGCTAACTTATATAAATTCGAGCGTGAAGAAGGCACTTCGAAAAAAGGCGGTTTTCGTCTTCTAAAAACGAAATCATCTGGCACTGACAGTGACAATTTAATTAGTATTTTGGGATTGCAGCTAACACCGTTATATATTTAAAAAATGGCTTTAATGTCGCAACATTCCGCCTGATGTCTAAATCTTTGACGTCGGCGAAACATACCATGTGCGGTATCAAATTAAAGGACTTTATGAGTAGATTACACAGTTGAGTGCTAATGACTGCGAACTTGACATTTGCCGATCACATTACTAACGCTTGTAAAATCGCGTTCAAGAATCTGTGGTTTATCTTATGGCCAGGTAAGTGAATTAAGAACTACAACAGCGGCTCGTGCACTTTATAACACGCTTGTAAAAAGTACACTAAAAAGCGGAGCTGTTATTTGGAGCCCGCATGTAATGAAATATACCTACGCAAATGGTAGAAAAGATTCAAAACAAGTTTATTCGATTTCTGTACCTTAAACAGTTTGGAGTGTACCCTTTTTTCCCCACTAAAGTACCCTACTGCGTTTGTATTAGAAATTCTTCAGCTTAGACGTCAGGCGGAATGTGGCAACATTAAAGCCATTTTTAAAATATATAACGGTGTTAACTGCAATTCCAAAATACTCATTAAATTGTCACCGTCAGTGCCAGATGATTTCGTTTTTAGAAAACTTGAATATTTATTTTATTCGTTTTAAGTAGTTGTGGTTATAGCGGCAAAAGAAATACATCATCTGTGAAAATTTCAACGGTATGACAATATCACGGTTCATGACAAACAGCCTGGTGAAAGATAGACGGACGGACAGACGGACAGCGGAGTCTTCGTCTTCATAGCAGGGTCCGAAAAAGCTTAAAAACACGCTTTAGCGGTAAACCGAATAAAAAGAAGAAATTAATTTCAATACACAGGTTTAAATACCCACCAGTCTTAAGGCGGCCCTTCCCGGCCGCTCTGTCGTCAACGCGCGCATAGTTTGAAATGCTTGTTTTTTCATCCAGGGCAGTGCTAGAAAAAAAGGCAAACCAAAAAGAGAGAGAAAGCGCATTAGGGCACGGTTTGCACTGTATTGAATGAAATTAGTATTATTATTAACTATCCATTGAACGAATATTAACTATTCATAGGGTGCGGAAATTTCATAAAACTTGATCCAGGATATACGTTTTTTTTCAGTTCGCCTTACAAGTGTGTGAAATAAATGTTTTTTATTTAAAATTTTCATTACATTTGCGAGGTTTCTATCGAAATATATTTTTTTACTTTTACAGTTTATAAGTACTTTATGAACGGTCGATTTTCAGGTAAAATTTGTGCAAGGAAGCAGATTTTTGAAGGCGTTTACTGAACTTGTTTTGCCAAATTTTAATTTTTAATTTTGCTTGTAACCTAGAAATAGTACAGGATATCTGTTAGTCCAAAAGTTTTCAAGAAATATCAGTTACAACGCCATAATTACGTACGAGCGTTTGTATGAAAAGTAAGACGGGAAGGCTGCTCTTAAAGATGGTAGGTAGGTCATCTAATATGACACGACGATTTCACAAAAAACATCATTGAAGGGAAGACCCAGGCACATGAAGCAAATAAAGAAGAAGGTGAACGTTGTGTGGTACAGAGAATTAAAACGGCTGGCGGAGGAGAGAGACAAGAAAAACTCCACCGACAAGAGCATAACTCTTAAATAATATAGATAGTCTTTACATATGTATCGGGTTTACATACACATCGGCATACATCTACAATACATAATCAATGTGTGTTACCAGTGATGACTTATGGCTCTGGAACGTTGTCCCTTACTATGGGTCTCATAAGAAGGCTCAAGGTCACTCAACGCGCTATGGAGAGGGCTATGCTCGGTGTTTCTCTACGTGATCGAATCAGAAATGAGGAAATTCGTAGAACAACAAAAGCCACTGACATAGCCCAGCGGATTAGTGTGTTGAAGTGGCTCTGGGCGGGACACATAGCGCGACGAAACAATGATCGATTGGGCAAGAAGGTTCTCGAGTTGCGACCACGTACTGACAAGCAAAGCGTTGGACATTCACCCACAAGATGGTCTGACGACCTGACTAAGGTCGCTGGTAAGCGCTGGATGAACGCCGCTCTTGATCGGTCATTTTAGAAATTCTTGGGAGAGGCCTATGTCCTGCAGTGGACGTATGCGGCTGAAATTAGGATGATGAGTTGAAATATCGTAATTAAAGAATGATCTACTCGTAACAACGCGTATATTATATTACGTCTGTCTGTACAGCCCTGGCACGCTGTCAAATGAGTTGCCGTGGAAGTTTCCAACGGGAGATAAATGCGTTTGTTTACATTGAAAACAATAAACATGTAATGTGCATCCAATTATTACAATCATAGTCCTGTATATTTTTTAAAACCGACCTAAAATAATGGTAATTAATGTAATGTACCGTACCCAAACCGACCCATAGTGTGGTATTGAAAATCAAATATGGAACCAAAAAATCCTTTGGGTTTTATGGTTCAAACTTCTAATAACAACCTGATAATAGGTATGCATTTAAATGGGTATTTTCCTGGGTCAAAAATAAATTATTTTCTACTGACAAAAAAATAGAACGTCGCGAAATAATGTCACTTGTCTTTGAACATATCCATTTAATGGTGATTTCAGATTTAATATTGCAGAAAAACTAATAATAAGAGCGCTATTTGAATCCAAAAATCTATGACGTCATCTGCCTGTATTTCATACGAATCCCGTAGAGAATGTATGTTTTGACGTTTATTAAAAAAGTATTGATTTTACTTGTTGGAAAATAGCGGATTATCTGTGGCGAAGTGACCACTTTAGATATAGATAAGCAAAACATTGCGAGTATTGCGACAAAAAACAATAACGGGATCTAATTTAGTTTGACATAAGTTGGCCACTAACACGCGCGTAATCACATCCACACCGATTAGCTCGGATAACGATGTCAGCCTGAACAATATCCGATCCAGTTGTTTGTTGGCACGCCACCGCATCTGATAATTATGATATGATGCATTATAACGATCGCCAGGGGTCGCCAGGTCGCCAGCTTGCAAAATGTTTCCAATAATGTTGGGTAATGTTGTAAACTTACCCAAAAGGGTCTAACGATAGTTTTTTAAGAAAAAATAAAATCCCTAGACCTTTATTAAAAGCCCCTAGATTTCCCAAACCAAACAGCGCTCCGCCATATTAGTATTTGAGACCGAGAAACTTTTTTACATCCTCTTCTTCTTCTAAATATATATAACTCAAAGGTGACTGACTGACTGACATAGTGATCTATCAACGCACAGCCCAAACCACTGGACGGATCGGGCTGAAATTTGGCATGCAGGTAGATGTTATGACGTAGGCATCCGCTAAGAAAGGATTTTGATCAATTCTACCCCCAAAGGGATAAAATAGGGGATGAAAGATCGGGCTGAGACTTTGCATGCATAAAGCTACTATAACGTAGGCATCCCCTAAGAAAGGATTTTGATAAATTACACCCCTACGCGAGCGAAGCCGCGGTCAAAAGCTAGTTTTTAATATATTTTTAATAGAAAGTAGGATTTAGTTTAATGGACTGTACTTAGTTATATATCAGCGATATGTTTATTATTAGATTATAAATAATACAAGTTATGCCGATATTTAGACGTCGTTAACACTTCTTACTCGATCCTTTTAAATATTTTTGCCTACTTCAAGTGCACCACATAACTCGGCTTCTCGGAACGCTCCTATTTTACAATTTTTTGTGAAGTATTCCGATTGTGACAACATCATTAGAAGTTAAGTATAGTTTAGATCCAGAGGACGAAGTCCCATGCGTTGGTCCGACCAGATTCGCTCGACACTCGAGACCAAAGTCAGCGACGCCATCCGAGCTGCAGAGCACAGAACTAAATGGCGGGACATAGTACACAGAAGGTGTTCCATAGAGATCACGACCCTCAGCAATGAGGGTTACGACGCAAGGAGGGGATTAATAGTTTAAGTTTACTTATTGTAAATGACCGAAATAAAATCTTCCGCATTTACTTAATAAATAATTTTAATTTACAAAACCGCTCCCGAATCTTAACTACTTGCTTAATAAAAATAATAAATTAAGTTGGTGGCAAAATAATCACCTCGGAGACTTATAGGTACCTTCTTATTATATTAACAGGCCAAGTGCGAGTCGAATTCGCGCACGAAAGGTTCCGTACCATTGTCTATAAAAAATCACGTTTATTATTTGTAAGGCAACCGCCCTTAAAATTAAAATATTTATTTTTAAAGTGAATAAAAAACAAAATAAATATTTAAAGCGTCTACTTGATGCCGTGCAGTCCTACTATATGGGTGCAAAACGTGGTCACCAAAGACATCACGCAGCAAATTCAAGTCTTTATAAATCGCTGTCTTCGACAGATATTAGTTATCTTTTGGCCTGAGAAGATTTCTAATGAACGCTTGTGGCAGCTCTGTGGTGAAACACCAGTCGACCACCAAATAGCTCGTCGCAAATGGACATGGATCGGCCACACGCTTAGGAGGGATCCCACTCACATTCCAAGGCAGGCACTGGAATGGACTCCTCAGGGCAAGAGGAAGCGTGGTCGACCAAAGCAGACCTGGCGACGGTCGGTAACAGCGGAAATGAAGACAATCGGGCTATCTTGGCCTGCAGTAAAGCGCGTTGCTCAAGACAGAACGAGATGGAGAAGTACTGTAGCGGCCCTCTGCCCCACCCAGGGGACATAGGACAATAAGTCACTTGATGCCGTTGTTAATATCGAGCAAAAAAAGGAAAAAAAAAACACGTTTGTCGTATGGGCGCCCCCATAAATATTTATTTTACTCTGTTTTTAGTATTTGTTGTTATAGCGGCAACAGAAATACTTTATCTGTGATATTAAAATTTCAACTGTCTAGTTATTACAGTTCATGAGCCTGGTGTTGTGACACACTGACAGACAGACGGACAGCGGAGTCTTAGTAGTAGGGTCCCGTTTTTACCCTTTGGTACGGTACTCTAAAAAATATGACTACATTATTCACCAAAATGATGTTAATTGACAGTGAGAAAAGAGAAGGTGATGGTATATTGCGGCAGGTCTTCTTGTTTTGGACAGATAATGGTTTTAACTAAGAGACAATAAAACGGATAATATAAGTCCCTTTTTACTATACAAACTGAAATACAACATCAACAATTGGGCAAGTGCGTGTCGGGCCACGCGCAGTGTAGGGTTCCGTAGTTACCAATGCCCACTTTGAGTTCAAGCCACTTAAAACGTCCGAAAACTAATTTTCTATTGAATTTATGTGAAATTTTTATTTTGTGAGTGCATTTTATAAGATGATCGCCTTTAACTTTTTAATTTGTAAACCCTAGCTCTGATACTTTTCCTTTAAATTTCGTTATATATACTATAGTTGTGAATTTTTTCACGTGTTTATATATAATCGTTTAGCAGATATTTTCGAAACAGATCCCTAAATTGAAAAACGGTGTTGACAAGCTCATAATATTTTTAAAAGACCTATTCAACGATAACCAACATGACTGGTTAATCGAGAAAAAAAATTGCCTTTTCACATTACTTGTATGGGAGCTACCCAAAAAAAAATTATTTTCATTATTTTATTTTACTACTTTTTCCGCCTAATTAATATACATATCCATGTCAAATCACAGTTTTCTAGTACTAATAGTCGCTGAGTAAAACCGCGGACGGACAGACAGACAGATATGGCGAAACTATAAGGGTTCCTTCTTTACTACGGAACCCTAAAAATCAGTATATTCAACACATCAAAATCTCGAACCCGAGTAGATTCTTGTAAACAGTTTTCGTTCATATGCTCCCGACAGACTTCAGCAAAGGAGCTTAGAATTAAATTGGATATATTTCCAGGGACAATAAATTGACAGTGCCCGAAGTAAAGAAAAATCATTTTCTGAATAACGTTTGGAGAATCAAATATCATTGTTCAAGTGTAACCATTTCACAAATATCTTATTTTATGAGATTTTTTCAGCATACTCACTGCTGTTTCAAATAGAATTCAGTACACAAAACAGTAATAACGTTATTGAAAAAAATAGGTTATCTAAGTTTTAAAATATTTCAAAATGTTACTTAAATTTCAATTAGTTTTAAATAATAAAAAATCGTTGTTATTTTTTAAGAATATTTCTTAGAGCAGGTATAATAAAACACTTCAAAGGCAACCATTATTATGCACATCACATACTCGTAATGTTTAGATGGAAAATGTCAGCGCAGCTTGAATTTCGTATATCTCGCAAAATATTTTTTGTTTTGTGGAGTACTTTATTTATTAATTTAAACTTTATTGCTCAGTTTATATATAATTACAAGTTTCTTTCCCCGTCTACTATTACGCTAAGAACTTTTTTTTCTAGCCTGTAGGTATTGTGTCCCATTCCACTGTCGGGCACAGGCCTCCTTATTTTTCCACTCGTACGCTAAGATCAAAATAGTAAAATGTATATTTGTTACAAAAAAAAAATACAACATTATATACGATATTACATGGTGTTCCAATAATTGTCCGTTTTGTTGTTTGTTCTCGCCTACAGGTCGCATTTCTCAATCGATTCTCGTGAAATTTTGTGAGAATGTTTTAAAATTATACGGATTATTTTTCGTTGTTTCATCTTAATCAGTTTTTCAAAATTGTTCAAAATGGGGGATGAAAGCTTAAAAAATCATATTTCAGCCATTTCGAAAAAATATCATCATTTTTGTCTGAATAACTTTTTTATTCGATTAACTCAACAGGGTCGGGGTCACTTGCGAGGTGTACAGCTCACAAAGCTTGTAGATTTTTGTATCTCACGGGAAATCTCCATTTGCTTCTGAGTTCCCGGGTGCGATTAAAAAAACCTCTGCGGGAAGCGAACCGAAATAACTTTTAAAATACGAGCGTATATATCCGTCGCCCGGTAACGTGAGTCGGCGGGAATGCGGGCGCGATATCTAGGGCACTAGCGTTTGATCATTAGAACCTATCTAGTGGTTCACTGTGAGCAGAGGCGGCGTAAGGCGTGGGCGGTGTGGGCCACCGCACACGGCCTCGCTGTGCAAAGGGCCTCCCGCATCAAATTTAAAAAAAGTATAAAAAATCCAAAAGAACACGCCACAAGGTTTTTCTTACAATAAATACATTAGAATCAATTCTCAACTTAAAGATCCACTCTTCGGCGCCCGAAATGAATGTGAATGAAATAATCGGTTTTCTAATATAAGTACATTACTGCAGAGGACGGGAAGTATGGCATTGCTGGATGAGCAGTTTTCATGGCCGAACGTTAGCGAGACCTAAAATATATAAAAGTTACATATTTTTAAATTTTAACACGTGTTTAATAGGTAGAAATTCGGTTTGCACCATCAGAGGGAATGTAGCTTGCCCACATTAAGTTTAGGTCTTGCGCCGCCACTGACTGTGAGCTGCAGACTTTGCGGGTCAACCCCAACCCGTTTGAGTTTTTCGGATAAAAAAGTCAAAAAAGGGCGTCTAGGGTAATAAATAAATTACGACATTTTGGAAAATGTCATGGCTAAAATATTATATTTATTAAATTTTCAACCCCCATAAAAATTTGGAAAACTGAATGGCATTCTTTAGTAGAATGCTATAGTACCTATAATTATCGAACCATAAAATTTCACGAGAATCGGTTGAGAAATGCGATCTGTAGGCAAAAACCGACTGACAAACGGACAAAAGCATTTTCTTGGGCTTCCTTTGCACGGTCAATCAGGAAAATCCTTTTGAGAACGCTTTTAAATAGCATGGAAATGACTAAGATACATTAGTTTAAGTGCACTGTGGACACAGTGGTCACTGGTGACAGTAGAGTCTACTATACCGTCACCATACACACGTACAATTTGTCACTACCCCTGGCGTGACCTGGTGTCCCTGAGTAAAAACTTTATACAAATTTCTGCGATAATCAACCCGTCTGCCCAGCGTGGTGATAGAGCAGGTCGTATCTTTATTGAGAGAGGCCCTTAGTCCAGCGGTGGTGTAAAGAATAGGTGCCCCAATGAGCTTATTTCCGCGTGTTATTTTTAATAACAGGTAGAGATCTAATGAAAACGATGAAAAACTAGTTCAATCTGCTTACAAGTAATTTTTACAAAAACATAAAACCCGACTGCCTTTTTTATATACCCAGTGTCACTCTCACAGTAAATACAAATCTAACGACACCTCTCAAGCTAAAATCCATCGCGCCGTTCAGGCTGCAGAGCGTGCCAAACATTTGAATTTGGCGCCAAAAATCCGCCATTTTGTTTTTTTTGTTTTGATATACCCAGTGTCACTTTCACAGTAAATACGAATCTAACGACACCTCTTAAGCTAAAATCCATCGAGCCGTTCAGGCTGCACAGCGTGTCAAACAATTATATATACATACATACATACATACTCTCGAAAAACATAACCCTCCTTCTGCCGCACTCGGGTAATAAAAATGTTGTAACGGCACCAAAAACATATCTAGTGATTTGTATGATAGTTAATTGTTGCAAAATATATAAACTTGTCGGTTCTATGTAGTTAACCGGGTAGTCACTGAAATAAGGGAAGTCTAAGTATAGAGACGAAGCGTATTAGACCAAAAATTTCGAGAGGCAAGTTTATTTGTTAGGCAAATTAAAAAAATCCCAAATGACACCATCCCAACCAGTCCCAAATGACAATGTTATTAGGAATTGATATCCGTCACAGACGTCACAGACAAAATACATGTCATAAACTGTTTTGCTGAAGACCCTTGAAAGTTACTTTTTAAATAGCTATTGGTTAATTTAAAAATGATAAAAAAATCTAATTTTAATTTATGTTTATTTAATTGATTAGAAGCTTATAAAAAAAACCTGAATAAAAACTACAGTGTGGAAAAGCGTGTAAGGTATTTCGCGTTTGTACATTTTTAAAAAGTTATGAAATTTTATTAATAACAATAATTTTCCAAAACTAAAAACCAAACTACACTACCGATTTTGATGACATTTCTGTGGGACTACTTAACAAGTATGCTCTTTTAAACAAAAAAAAAAAAAACAATTTCGCCCATGCGTCTTCAAGTAAACATACATAAAAAAATAAACAGAAAAGATTCCAACGAATTGATAACCTCCTCTTTTTTAAAAGTTGGTGATAAAAATAACGCTATAAACAGTACAAATAGAATAAACTGGCAAGGTGCGAGTTAAACTCTCGTGGAGAGGGTCCAGTAGATTCGTAGCAAATTGGCTGTGACAGACGGGCGGACAGACATACGAACGAGTGATCCTATAAGAGATCCGTTTTTAATTTTTTTGTACGGAACCCTAAAAACACAAAAGACGAATTCCGACGAATTGATAATCATCTTTTTTTAAAGTTGTTATAAAAACAACGTTACAAACAGGGTCAATAAAAAATCAAAGTACTTAAGAGGCTTTTCACATTTGGTTGGCTGTCTCGCTCGCACAATCAAACATTTTTAAAGATTATTAAAAAATGTGACTCATTTGAAGAAAAGTGTTTCATAATTTTTTTAATATATTATATGTTAGATATTGTAGACATGTTTGTATATTGTGTAGACATTGACTACATCGAAAATTAGGTCATCAAAATTTTAAATTTTTGATGACCTTATTCTCGATACACACACACACATAAACAATAAAAAAACATGTCTACAATATCTAACATATAATATATTAAAAAGTTTATGAAACACTTCTCTTCAAATGAGTCACATTTATTAATAATAAATTAAAAATGTTTGATTGTGCAAGTGAGACAGCCAACCAAATGTGAAAAGCCTCTTAATAGTAGTTTATGATACAAGTGTGGTAAGTTGTTCATTACAGTCGAGGCTGGTTGACTCACAAGCGGGCAAAGCCCGCGCGTGAGTCTAGGAAACCGAGACTTGTGATGAACAATACACACGTGTGCCATACTAGGTTTTTCAACACTTTAGTGAGGAAAAAATCTTTAATAATAAAACACTTCACACTTAAAATGAATCTCGTTACAAAAAATTCAAAATATGGCGCGCTTAGATTTGCTTTTTCAGGCGCATACAAAGGCGGAGACACAGAAATCAATCCACCAACAGCCAAATTATTTTAAAAAAAGCTTTATTTTTTTTAAACAGGGCAGATTTATAAATTCATTTTAGTGTTGTTACAAGTATTTAAATTAATATATAAATGGAATAATTTGAGTAAAACAAGGTTTTGGTATGAGTTTAGGCTGGCGGCATGCAGAGATTATATGTTTCAAAAATAATATTCGATATTTTGGATTTATAGAATCTTATTCCTAAAACATTAAAAAAACACTTTACCGCACTTGTGCGGTAAGTAATATTTACCGCATTACATAAGTAAAATCAGTGTGGTAAATAGCACTTTCCGAGCTAACGCGTTGAAAATATAATGATCTATCTATCTTTTAATTTCTTTTTCTGATAGAACCCTTCGCCAGGGTGATTTGAAGTCAAGTTACCTAGTACAATTTTATAAGAAGTGCACTTATGGTACAAACATGAGATGCGTGACTTCAAATCTCACTCGTGGCGAAGATTTTTCATGATTCATTAATTAAGATACTTTTCGAGCATTGTAAATATTGTTATGCAATATAAATCAATATGTTTACGCTAGTCTCTTGCATCTTAGCCCCTTTTAGCACCTTTAGACGTCTGTCACGGTCCGGCGGTCTTGACCTATTATCCACGGTATCGGCGGCATTAATACATTTTTAATGATTTAGGACAGGTTCTACGATTTGAATGACCTTTAATAAAGTGTAATCATACAATTAATTTATTAATTAAATAAATAACAAATAATTAAAATAAAAGTCAAATTAAAAATCGAAATATAAAAATTAATTACTAACCGTAATTATAATTAATTAAAGTAATTATATTATTAATAACGAGTAATTATTGTTTTAAATTAAGTTTCTCTTAAAGTATTTCTTTCATGCTGGTCTGGGAAATATATTCTATATTGAACCCTAATACTGAGACAACGCTGTCGTCTGTCTGTCCGTTTGTTAAAGGCTCTATCTCTTGAACCGTAATAGATCATCATCATCATCATATCAGCCACAGGAAGTCCACTGCTGGACATAGGCCTCCCACAAGGATTTCCAAAACGACCGATTGAAAGCGGCCAACATCCAGCGCCTCCCTGCAACCTTGCTCAAGTCATCCTACCATTTAGCAGTCGGGTGTCCTACGCTGCGCTTGCCGGTATGTGGCCACCATTCGAGAACCTTTCTGCCCCATCGGCCGTCGGTTCTTCGTGCTATGTGCCCCGCCCACTGCCACTTCAATGAGCTAATCCGCTTGGCGAATCTTCTCATTTCTGATTTGATCGCGTAGAGAAACACCGAGCATACTCCTCTCCATAGCCCGCCGAGCGACCTTGAGCCTTCTTATGAGACCCATAGGCAAGGACCACGTTTCAGAGCCAATAGCTAGATAGGTACTTGAAATTAACCGATTCCATTCCGAGAATTGCGGTCCCAGTTGCCGGTATCTTCTTACCAAAACCGCTATAGAAACAAATACAGAAAATAAGATAAAGTTAAAAATACAAAAGGGGTTGCCATATAAGAATCATGTTATTTTCAGCGTTTTAAACTCTGTCTTTATAATGGCATTATTTCAGGTCTGCGATGAAAAAGTTTTTTAAATAAATTTATCACAAACATGTACATGTTGGTCTGTATATAGCAAATATAAACTTTTGTTTAACGTATCACGTCACATTCTTTTTGTATATAGATAAATATATAAAATGTATAAGGTATATATATATAGGGATAAAATATTGATTCCATTCATTCCTATTTTGTACTCTATGACCAACCATCCTATAGTCTATTATTACTAACCTAACTTTCCCCTGTGAGAAAAAGTAACAAAAAAAAATGTTTAGTCTATGAAGAGCGCATGCGCCAAACCGAGCGCGCGAAACGCTTTCTCCGGGACGAGTATAAACCTTCTGAAAAAAAGTGTGGTAAAAGATTGTTTTATTTAATCTATTTATATTTGACGATTTCATCAAGACATAAAAGAGATGAAAAGAAGATATCAAGGTCGTTGGGACGTTAATATGATGGCGGACTATTGCTGGATGATAAACAGAGATGAAATAAAAATTTATAAACGAAAACCAACAAGAAGCAGCTTTTTTTTCAAAAAGAAAACATTATTATTTATTATTTTCTTTAAATATACCTTAATGTTGTATTTTAATAGCTATCGACTCAATAAAACTTTACAAAATATTCTCAAATGATTCTCATTGATTTTATAAAATTTTTGTTTTATAATTATTGTATCCAATTACTATATCATCTTAATCTGATAAATGTTACGTGGTACATATCATGTGAATACAGTTTTCTATGATTTATAAGATACTTAAAACAAATATTAACCATTTAACAAAAAAACTTTTCAAAAAAAAAATTCGCAGACTTTTGTATTAGATACTTAAAAACATTGTACGGAATACGGAGGTACGGAACCCTTTATATTACCGATTCGCACTTGACCGGTTTTGATTGAAAACACGTCGCGATGCCAAATCTAGAACATTTCAACAAATTGTCTCTCAAACAGTTTCAGCGCAAATAAACCAAACTATCTTGTGAAATCATAAATAACAAAACACTTAAAAGAATTTCATGAAATTGATATTTAATTTCATAACGGCTTCGTTCACCTACCTAAATACGAAAGTGTGTTGGTTTGTCTGTCCTTCATGTCAAAACGAAGCAATGGACCGATGCTTTTTTTGCATGCAAATTATTAAAATGGACATAAACGTGTGCCAGAGTAAATACGAGAATATAACGTCTAATACAATATACTGAGACTATTTAAAGGGTGAATCAGGTAGATGACTGGGTCAAAAATAAATTATTCAGTACAATATAGATTTTAGATTTATTAATGCAGAAGAACTGATGTTAAAAGCGTCAATTGACTAAAAAAAGCATAACTTTACATTTTTGTATTTCATACAAATCCCATAGTAAAGGTTCGTTTTGATGTTTGAAAAAAGTTTCTGATTTGACTTGTTGTCATCAAGCGGATTCAGCCCATGATGATGAAAAAAATGTATTTGTGGCCTCCCATACAATTTGACCATTTTGACCGATCAGTTGAACACAGTTTGTATTAAAAGCAAAAAATATTATTCATCTTTTGATGGATTTATGTTCCTTGGGAAAAGTTATTTAGTATCATGGACTCAATCCCCTCTTTCAGTATATTTTGTTATCTATATTATTTAAGGGGCTACATGAATTTTCCGGGGTCCAGTGCTGCCCCCATTTGAAATAAATCATTTGATAGGAAACGGAGACATCATTTAAAATTTGGCCTTAATCAGACCCTAGATAACCCTTTGAACTATTTCATGAACTACTGTTTACAGTTTAAAGTTAGACCGTGAAGTTTTTCTACGCACAATTGCGAAAAACGGCCACTTTTGGCGTATGTGCGTAGAAAAGCTTCACATTCTCACTTCAAACTGTAAACAGTAGTTCATAAAATAGTTTAAAGTGTTATTTAGGGTCTGATCAAGGCCAATTTTTTATGTTATCTCCGTTTCCTTTCAAATGATTAATTTCGAATGGACCCCAGAAAAATTCAGGTAGCCCCTTAAGAGCTATGCCCTTGTCGGTGGAGTCTCTCTCGTCCGACAGTTGTTTTACTTCTATGTACGTCACGACGTTCACCTTCTCTTCATGTAGATGCCAGGGTCTTCCTGGTCCTTTTTTCCTTCAATGATGTTTTTAATTTTTGCTCGATTATTACATTGTGCTAAATCCTATCTATAGATACATTTAAATTAGGTCCCAGACTGTCTCCGACTAACTTCAGTACCGTCCAAAACATGAAGACTTCTTGCAATATGACACCTTCCCTTTAATCACTGTCCACTTCAATTGGGAGCATAATACATTAAACCAAGTTCTAACATTAGTCTGAGTTTTATATTAAGACTGATACTTTATAAATTTTACTACTTATAATTACTAATTTTGATACTAATTGTTAATATTATTAAAAATTATCACATCGCAAATAATACAGCGCGGGCGAAGTCACGGCTGAAAGCCAGTTAATTATATTTGAGCTCAAAAATAAAGAAAAATGTCAACAAATAGTTCTACGATATTTCAGCGTTCGGGAATCTTTTATTTTTAGTTTCGTTTCAAATGATTACTGGTGTAGTTTTTCGCAAAATTTCAGACTTGCCGACGTGATTAGCCAAGTTTCAATATTTAATTTTACAAGCTATTGGTAATGACTAATCAATTTTGTTTTTTTCTTTTAATAGGTAAGTGCTGTTTCCTTTCAAATTGCTCTTGGAAAAAAATTACACGTGTTTAGAAAATGGTACCTACGAAATAATAGTTGAAATGGTTTGGTCTGTTTAGTACATTTATGCATGTTTAAAGGGTTTAGTACATTTATGCATGTTAAAAGGTCTTCATTACAATTCATTAGGTAAAAATTTTAAATTCAATAAGAGATAGACCTCTCATATATCGATCGTAGATGTCGATTTATGCTACCTACCGTACACATAATATTTAACTAAAGTCAACTTTACAAAAAAAAATTACGTACGAGTATCATGTACAGTGGGCCTGCCCTCTGGCATCTCGTTCGGTATAGGTAAAGACCTGCATCTTGAATTTTCTCTACACTCAAAATAATAATGACATAAAAAAAGTATATTAAGGGGCTACATGAATTTTCCGGGGTCCAGTGCTGCCCCCATTTGAAACAAATCTATAGATAGGAAACGGAGATTTCATTTAAAATTTGGTCTTGATCAGACCCTAGATAACCCTTCAAACTATTTTATGAACTACTATTTACTGTTTAAAGTGAGAACATGAAGCTTTTTTACGCACATACGCCAAAAGTGGCCGTTTTTCGCAATTGTGCGTAGAAAAGCTTCACGTTCTCACTTTAAAGTGTAAACAATAGTTCATTAAATAGTTTAAAGGGTTATCTAGGGTCTGATCAAGACAAAATTTTAAATGAAATCTTCGTTTCCTTTCAATAGATTTAATTTAAATGGGGGCAGCACTAGACCCCGGAAAATTCATGTAGCCCCTTAAGAAAGACTTTATTAAAATCTTTCTGAATAAACATTTTCATGTTCACATTACTTTGAGTTTAAGAGAAAATTCAAAATATAGGTAGAGGGCCGGCCCAGATATCTCGTCGGCCTACTGTACACGACCTTCATCAGGGCGAGTGTTAGGAGCGGCGACTAGACGCCGGTTTCACTGCGCTTAAAGTACTCCGTCGAGTCGCCGCTCTTAACACTTGTCCTGTTTGCCTAAATCGATCGGAACTAGTCGGGTATTTCCTAAAACCTATGGAAACTCCACCTGTTCCAGCTAGTAGGTGTATTCCTGAATTATGTAGATTCAAATCAGTTGTAGAGCAAGAGAGAGAGACACGACATGGTTTAATGCATATATTTGTCGGCGCTGATAAAATTATATACTTAATTCAAGTTGCTTGTATAGTGGTGGTAGAGGAATAAGTCAGAATGGTGAAGATGGCATGAGTGTGTCAAAAATTTAGAAATTAAATTTAGAAATGAAATTGAACAGGACAACTTGCTCCAAATAGGACATTAAAATTAATGTCCTATTCATTTTAATGATGTTATCATTAAAATGAATAGGACATTAATTTTAATGATAACATCACACATGACCTTAGCATTCGCAAACAAGTAAATCTCTCCGCTCCAGCTGTCGTCTGCTAGTTGGAATTGGAATTGAGAACGTTTAGTGCGGTCGTAAACTGGAACCTGTCCGACACGATACACCGCTGCTACGTGAACATTGACGTCATCTGGTGCAATTATATGAGATGTTAAACTGTAATGTTTACTATACTTTTCACTTTTAAACTCTAATTAGGAAGGTCGACAGAAAATCTTTGATATTTTCCAAGCATTTTACTAGGTGCTTTTTAGGGTTTTGTAGTAAAGAAGGAACCGTTTTAGTTTCGCCATGTCTCTGTCTGTCTGTTTGTCCGCGGTTTCATAAATTATCATCAAATGAAAATCTGTAGTACTACGTATTTTAGGGTTGGCTTAGAGTTTATTTATTTATTTCCAAACTAATGTACACAAAATACAAACATGGAAACAAACAGAGTAAGAACATTGAGTACATATGTAATGCTTTTTTCATAAGAAATCTCTTCCAGCAGACCCAGGAGAGGAAAAAAAAGAAAGGCAGTAGTAGGCGTGTACAAAATAGACTAAAGTTAAATACATATAGGCACTTATCTAAAAGTTTAAACATAAACGTACATATTATACAATACGTAATTTATATAAATAAACTAAAATATACATAATTATACCTGAAATATAACTATAAATGTAAAATATGAATTTATATATATATTAAGAAAATATATATGTGGATAATACTCTTTTACTCGCGTCCTAAAAACAGAGAATGATTGTGTGGTAAGTAGTGAGTTCCATAATTTCACCGCTTGAACAGAGAAGGAGTGAAAATAGCTTGCAGAAGTATAGTTTGTAGGTAATAATATATTTTTTATTTTATTTTATTAATTTAGAGAAACAAACAGGCTTAAATATTTTATAAGCTTATGATTTATGAATAACACATCGCCAAAAAGTTTCTATTACTAGCTTATTTCTATATTGACGTTGAAAGTTTAACTACTAAATCTAACAAAAAGCCACTTATAACTGTTACCTACTTTTTTCCAATACTCATGTTACCTGTAACATAATACTAATGTTACCTGTAACATAATACTAATGTTACCTGTAACATAATACTAATGTTACCTGTAACAATACTGTAGTCAACGTTAAAATATTTCCAGAAGTTTCACATTTGGAAGTACTGACTGGCCAGTAATCAAGTCGACAGTTTACTTTCGTCAGGTGTCTAGTCGCCTGCCTGGGTAACTTCGTCATAGTTTCATTATGAATTGAAATTAAATTTCTGATTACCTCTATGATGGTTGCAAAGATTAATTTGTTGATATTTAAAAAAAATTTAAAAAACAAGAAACATAGGCGTAACTGTCACAAAATGTAAGTTTTTGTTTTAATTCACCTACGAAGAATACAGCGTGGAATGGAAAGGACATACCAGTAATAAATAGAACCACGGGCTATACTAAATCACTTTATAATTACATTAAAATAACAGAAAAAAAACACACAAAAAATTTGCATTTCCATACAAACGTGTGCAGGCGCCCGGGAAATTTGTATAGGAATGTCGTTTTTTTTTGTGTTATGGCTGTTTTAGTTTCATTTTACTAAAGTAATCTAGTATAGTCCGTGGTTCGATTTAGTACGGGTATGTCCTTTCACGTTGTATACAGGTTTAACAGAATAAACTGATACTTTAACTACCCTTCAGTTCATTGAACAACCCCTAATGAACTAGGTATATCAGGGTAAGAGAAATATTTATTTTATATTCCATAGAAACTCGGTGAGCTGATCTGTCGAATTGTATGGGACGCCAAATATTTTTTCATATGTTATGTACAGGGTATGGAACCTCAATATCATGGACTGAATTTGCTCTAAAAATTTGGCTGGTGGGTTCCAAGTCATCCTGCGTGTTCCTTTAGGAAAAATGTTCCGTATCATGGATGAAACTTATATATATATAGATAAACATCTAACACCCAGTCAATCTGAAAAAGATAATTTTCTATCTTATCCTTTAGAGTGCGACAAGATCATGCATACTCTGAAATTAAGGAAATAAAAGCTGGAGTACCTCAAGGAAGTGTATTAGGTCCAGTCCTGTACCTATTATACACCTGCGATATTCCTGAACTAGAAGAAAACACTATTGCAACCTTCGCTGATGACACGGCTATTATGGCAGTTGGAAACAGTCATGCAGAAGCAGCAGAGAAGGTCCAAGCAGCTATTAATAAAGTTCACAACTGGACAAAGAAATGGCGAATTAAACTAAACGATACAAAATCTGTCAACGTTAACTTCATAAATAAAAATGATGACTACTGTCCCGTCTACATAAATTTTATAGCAGGTGCCATATGAAAAAACTTGTAAGTACCTAGGTATGACACTCGACGCGAAGCTTCGCTGGAAATCCCACGTCGAAAAGAAAAGAGAGGAACTTGATATAAGATTCCAACAGATGTACTGGCTGCTTGGAAGGAACTCTGCATTGACAGTAAATAACAAAATGCTACTTTATAAACAAGACCCTCTGCCAGTATGGTCTTATGGTATACAGTTATGGGGTTGTACCAAACCAAGTAATATTGAAATAATTCAACGTTTATAAAATAATGTGCTGAAGGCCATTGTGAATGCGCCCTGGTATATAAGAATCGACGATCTACATAAAGTTATCAAGAAATACGCCGAAGCACATGAGTATAGACTGCTTCACCATGTGAATGTTGAGGCGATCCAGCTCCTCGACAACACGGACATAGTGCGACGTCTCAAAAGAACTAAACCTTTTAAACTAGTGTAGTTTTAAAAATACAGTGATATTATAGTGCAGTGATGTGCCAACAGAGACACAAGAACAAAGTGCCTTCTTCTTAAAAGAGACAGTAAGAAAAGTGCCGATGGACACATTCTTAGTCAATAACGTATAAAACTAGGTCAATGTTAAATTTCTTATTAGTCTGAGTTAAGGCTAGATTGTAATATTATTAGCGTACTTATTTACTTTTGTAGGTACGTTTAGAAAGGAAAAAAAAATCTATCTTGACCTTACCAGGGATCGAATCCGGGACCTCCAGTGTAACAGTGTAACAGTCTGGCATGAAGCCCATTAAGCCACAGAGTTCATTATTTCAAATTAGTCTTTTGCGCTTTTAATTCAGTTTTAAATCACTATCAAATGGATGATCAAACAAGTGATATTATTTAGTGACGTTTTACAATAAAATTTATTTTTTCTCTTATCGGTACAAAATAATTTATTTCTGACCCAGAATACTACCGTTAAAACTAACTTATTACAAGCTTTTATTTAGTTTCACCTGTCCCGTTGTCTGTCTGTCTGTCTGTAAGCAAATCTTGCAAGTTAAATTTGACCCACTTCCCAGTTTCCGATCGAGCTGAAATTTTGGACGCATACGTATATCGCGTGACAATGCCATATTATGATGACATGCAGCTGATCTGATGATGGAGTTAGAAAATGGCCATAGAAACTCTGTAAAGAAACGACGCAACCCCATCGAGTTTAGGCTCGTTTGATTCATCTTGAGGAGTACTGAAGATAAAAGCTTGTTTTAATTATTTTTTTTAAATAATTACTTGTTTTAACTGTATAAAATCTCTCAAATACTAAAGTTTTATATCCGACCGGATGCTTTGTTTGGGAAAGTCAGTAGTCGTTATTCATATTGACCGGTTATGTCGGAGTCAAAGTTTCACTGCAAACTAACTAGTAAGGTGTTTAATTGTTTTTATCAAAATTATAATATTTAAAAAGCATAAAGGTCGCGACCGTGACACCGGACCGTGAGAAAATCGATTTCGGCCGAGTTTCACAATCGGTAATGGTTGAATCAGGACGGCGGCTTGCTCTCGCTATTTGCCTGAAAGGTGCCTGCTAGTCTGACTGTCTGCGATGTCCAGGTGGACGCAGTTTTTTGTCCTGGCGTGTCTTGTGGCCGTTGCAGGTGAGTACGAAATTTAAATTGCTTTATTTGTTTATTTTTTTCGGAGCATCGTTTCCGGATTTTTATTCGATGTTGCATCACTGCACATCACTAGTGATTCAGTGCCGTCGAAAGTTTTTGTGGATATTTTGTTTTTAATTGTATATTTTGATTTAAGATTTTAAAGTTCAATTTGCAGAACAGTGACCATATTGTTAGTTACCTACTACCTAATATTATTTAATTTTTCTATTTGTAAATACATTGATAATAGTAGAAACCTATGATGATTGCTTGATAGAGGGGTAATGATTATGCTACAATATACGGGTTTCTCAAATAGAAAGTCAGCTACTGGCGTACAAGTTATGCCAAGTATGATTTTTCTCCATATACCTGTTAGATGTCCTTTGGTTTACTGAGTATTACATACAAATTTATTTTCTTTTTTAATTTAACGCAATAAGTAGTATTTATCTATTATTTCTTTATTATAATTATATTACAATCATGGCTTCCAACTTTATCGCTACAATGCAGTACACTGAATGCAATAATAATTAGCCCATCACTAATTTCGATTAATTTTACATTAATTTTAATAAAACAAAATTTAAAACACTTTAACTTTTTTATCCAACCCATAACTTTTAGAGCTACAAGATGCCGCCGAAACTGCCTGCGACGACCCGTGCTCCGAAGACCAGCCCGCCGAAGAGGAACAGCAAGAACTCCAGGACTTAGACCTGGAAGCGGTGTGTCCCGAGCTGAGTGGGCAGATTATCGGCGGGCGACCCAGCTCGGTGGCACGGCATCCTTACCAGGTGTCCATGGTGCTGAATGGGAACTCCTTCTGCGGAGGCTTCATCATCAGCCCTGACTATGTGCTCACCGCCGCCCATTGCGTGCAGAAGTAAGTTTCGTCTATCATATACTTAGCTTTAGTTCATCATCATAGGCCTCTAGTTTAATCCTAAATATACAACATGGAGGGACATACCAGTAAAATTACAATAACAAACAAATAATCAAAAAAATTTCGACATTCCCATACAAATTGCCCGAGCGGCTGACACTTATGTATGGAAATTTGTTTGTTTGTGTTTCGGCTGTTATTTTGATTTAATTATTCTAATTGTGATCTAGTACAGCCCGTGGTTTGATTTATTACGTGTGTGCCCCTTCCACGTTGCATGTATGTGTCTTTAACTTAAGGCTAGGTATTCCCAATGTAACATCACTTTGGCTCAATAATAAACTTACAAGTAGAAAGTTATGAAAGTCAAAAAAATATATACACTGTAGTTTACTTTTACTTGGACTATTTGTGGTTCAAAACATGATATCGTTAACTATCCTCAATCAAAAAAAAAAAAAAAAAATTGGCAGCGGAAGCTAATTCGACGATATTTGGATGTTTTATTGATTATGAGTTTATGAAAACTTTACTTACAAAAAAAATGTCAAAAAATAGTAAATTACATATACTATAACTATTTCTGGTCACTTTCTGGAAAATGATTACTTTATTATAAAAAAAAACCGATAAAATCTACATTTCACGTCCTTTCACGTTCATTTCCCGCCTCCCGTCTCTCAGTAAGAGGAGATATGTAAAAGTCAGCGGGGTGCCTCGCAGATCGCCCCGCACCTCATCCGAGTGGGCCGTTGGACTACGGGGCCTTAATATGGATAATTTTTAAAACCTCAGCAATCTACTTTACTTTTTAAAACCTGGAGCAAGTTCAGTCTAAGATACTGAAATACTTTAATAAGTTAAACACAATTATCGAAAAACGAAAAAAATCTTACTACAAATGAGCGCTTGGCGAAACGGATTTTGTATGGGAGGTCGAAAAAGTTTTATCGATTTCACAGGGCAACAAGGTTTTTGGTGCGTTAAAACTAAATGCTGTTTATTACCTAACTCAGTTTGTAAAATACAAACCCAGTACTAAAATATGCCTAACAGCTCTCAATTTTATGATATCTGATGAAGAAAACTGCAATTTTTATAATTTTCAAACAATGATTACCTTAACGTTCAAAAATATTTATTATTTCTGTTTTATAAATAAGCGTGTGATATAGTAAAAATCTTGCTCTTTGCTACAGCGTTTCAATCATTAGTCAGTTTAATGTCAAAATATACAAAATAACTGAATTTTAAGTTAAAAAAAAAGAAATTTTCCACAAATTGAGCTAATTAGTAAAAAACAAAACTAAGTTGATAATCATCATACAAAAGTCTACTGCAAATACTGATTTAATTTCAGGCACCATTAAATATATTCATTTTTGTTGCCCTGTGTTTTTAATAACTTTTTATAGGAACTTGTTCAGTATCGCGGACTGAACTTGCCCCAGAAATGTTCCTGGTGTTTAATAAGTAATCCTGTATACTTATGTAAGCATAAAAAGGTTAAGTCATATTATTGTAGCTTAGTATGCTAGAATATGGTGTGTGTAAGTAGGTTACGTGTACCCACGGGAGATAAATAAAATAGCGTGATATTAGCTCCTTAGTAGAAAGTCGAATGAATGATTTATTTACAAGATTTGGGTTTATATACAATCGATAAGAGACAAAACAATGGCCTTATACGGTTGTGTTCTGGGGGGTTACTCCAAAAGCGGTACGCAAGACGGACGTGACTGCGTACCCGCGTTTAAGTGTCAAGCAACATTGAGCACGAACGTATGATGATAAAGGCTAATTTGGTTTGACATAGAAATAGGACGTCACTATCGTACGACTAACGTATTATTTTATGGAGTAATCCCCCTGGTTCCTACAGGTACACACAGGGTTGTGATTGGTAGGCGAGGCGCGCGACTTCACCTAGATCCTGTTTGATTCCCTAGTTTGGTAATGACTGACAGCGCGGGCGAGTGCTAGTCGATGGCCAAAAATGAAGATGTATTTGTAGCTACGCGATGTATACTGTAGTGTGGCTACAATATTACTGTTTGAACTAAAAATCCACATGCAAATAAGTATCTCTAAAATGTAGTCTTTATTCCCCCAACATTCTTGCAAAAGTTGTCCTGAAATTGAACTTCCGTGTTCGCCGCTCGAAGCCTCTAAATATTTAACTTCATTGCGCCACAGTCCCATCTTTCTGAGCTTAGAGTTTTACTTAGAACACTAAACTTTACGAGGGCAAGCAAAAATAAAATTCCGTGACCAGCTCGAGGGCAATAAAACCTCTTTTTTATTCCCGCAGTAGCGTGGCAGCCGGCCGCAGGCCGCAAAAGGCTAAATTAAATAAAGCTTACATTCGTGTAATGCTAAAAAGATGACGGAAGTCTTCGGGTCTTAGTTGGACAGCAGTTTTTTTGCATATTCAGCATTATGCGTCTATCAAGCTTTCCTTGCGGTACAAAGTCATCACACTAATATTATTAAGGCGAAAGTTTGTGAGTGTGTGTGAGGGTGTGAGGGTGTATGTGTGTATGTTTGTTACTTCTTCACGTGCAAACGGCTGGACTAATTTTGATAAAATTTGGTATGCAAGAAGCTGACACCCTGGATTAACACATGGGCTACTTTTTCCGTGGGTAACACCGCGGGGCGCAGCTAGTAGTTTTATAAGTAAATTGTTTATGTTTACGTTAGGCAGGAGAAGTGTCGTATAAAGAGGTCAAATATTTTCCAAAAATAAAGTGACATGGGTATTCTACCGAAAAGAACCTAGTTTTTGATTTTTTGAAGATGATTGATGTTTAGTTTATTGTTATTTATTGTTATTTATATATTTAGTTTCGTCACAATGCTTTATAAGTATATCCGGTTTGAAAATATTCTGGTAAGTATTCAATATAAAATTCTTTAATTGAAATTTTGCACAAAGATCAAATTTCCTACAAAAAAATCACCCGCAATCAAATTACTACAAATTTTTCAATATGCTCGAATTATAATGGAAATTTTTGGAAATAGAAAACAATCTAAGTTGTATTTGATTCGTTTTCAATGTAATTTTATAATGAAAATAAAAAATGGTGAAAAAAATTTTATATAGTTATAATAAAACAGTAAAAACACGTGTCTGTACATTTATTAAATTTATGAAAAAATGAGTGAGCAATAAAAAAAAGTAACTTAACACAAAAAAGTGAAAAAAAAATTGTTTATCTGTATGCATGTTCACGCTAATCTTCGACACTACTGGACGGATATTTACGCAGTTTCACGTAGATAAGCCCAGCTCTGAGCTACATAAAGGCTTTGTTTTATTGAAATCTAATATCAGGAAAAAACCTTACTATCATTTTGAATGTCACGCGAACGAAGTTGCGAGCAAACCTAGTACACACATTCATATGTTGTTTGTGAAAGAAAATATGAATGTGTGTTAATGTGTGAAAAAAATAAGTTACACTTCCATTTATTAAAATATCTTTTTTTCTCGGGGAAAAAGATGTTAAATAACCTTTTCACATTTTCGTAAGGACATAAGCGGATTTGTCACGTAGAGTATAATATTAATTCTTTGTGAAATCCCAAGGGATTCCAAAGAGGGGGTCTAAGCATAAGGAACTTTTCCTTCTCTATACCTTTAATAATCTGCGTCATCGAAATCTGAAATCTAATGGACTTTCGAACGAGTGGTGGATTTATGATTTTGGAGGTTTGCGTTCATAATGACTAATACACTAGGGTGACCACAAGTGACAAGAAAATTTCTCGAGCTCCTCCGTGCTTCGGAACGCACGTATAAACCGTTGGTCCCCCCTGCTGTTATCGTTGTATGCAAGTCGTCAAGCTATGTCAGATGTCTTTAGGCAGCTTGGGAAATCTGTCACTAGTGTTGGGCTTACACACACGAAAAAGCAAAGTAAATAGACTATTATTACGGGAATTTATAAGTACCGTGATTAATATCATTTTGAGTCAGATATTTTGATGACTTTTCTGCTTTCATGGTTGCTGGCAGACAGTAGGGTCGTTGAAATAAAAACTAAATATACATGAACAAGTCTATTTGCTACGCGAACAAAAATCAACCCGACTTTCAAGTTCAAGCGTTCGGCCCCATAATCTGAACTGCTGAAACGATTTCCATTAAACATAACTAAAAACTATCTCGATCAAGTCAGCTTTAAAACACAAAAACTGCTTCAAAATCGGCAAATTCGTTTAGGCGCTACCTAGTACAGACAGATACACAGACACGTCAAACTTAGTGTTGGCAAGTTACGCGCTTACACGTGAAAATCAAACATGCAAAAAAAATTAAATAGAGCCAAATGTGTAAATAAAGAAGATGCATAATGAGTAGATTTTGATAAATGTCTCTAATTTTGTAAGAATTTACGTAAAAAAGGCCTATAAGCATAATTTTAGTTGACTGAAAAAGTTAATTTTAGAAGTAATGAAAACTTTAAAAAATAATATTACCACAGGATTTTCTTACAAAATTATAGCTATTCTTGTCATGAGGCCAATCCTGTAAACGCAATATTTGATATACCTAGCACCCGAACAAATCTTGTTACATCACGCCTACAAATGCGACATAAGTGAAGTCACTTCTATAGTCTTTCTAAGGAGCGCCTTAGAAAGACTATAGAAGTGACTTCACTTATGTGCATTTGGACGGCGTCTCGGAGCGCCGAGACGCCGTCCAAAGGCGGACGTGGCTTTGTAATCTTTTTAATTTTTATCTTAAAGAAATTTTGGGTTAGCAAGGTAGCTTTTTCTTGGACGTGCCAATTTTTAGAAACTCTTTCGATAGCAAAACGAAAAGAAAATGCATCTTCCCTATTCGTTAATGGCTTCCAACTAATATGCTTTCAAGAAAAATACGATGTTTTGGATATAATTAGATTAATTATCAGCTCATCCTATAAACACAAAACTCGAGTACTTTACTATAAATGCTGAGCTCCAAACACCTTGTCCGTTCGCATTACTTCTGACGGCGGATTTGAGAAATTCCAAATTACATTTATTATTAGAAGCCTGAGGGTAATCCTGAGGCCATAAAAGTTCCAATAATGTTATTTTGCTTTCATTATTTACTCTGTTTTTGATTGAGATGAAAAAATAATGAGATTGTAGGCGTTAGCTAGAGGATTACGTTCCTGTTAATGAAGTGCTGGCTTGGAGAAAAACAACGCGGAATGAAATAAACATGAGTAAGGGAAATTCAGATCTTAAAGACATTCCTTTGATATGTACGGTATTATTATAAAAAGCGGTGTTTAGTACTTGGTTTAACACATTAATCGCTCAAAACAAGTTTTTTTTATACTATCCCGCTTTGAATACATTATTAATGTATATGTAAACGGGGCTTAGCAAGACCTTTTTTGGAACGAAGTTCCTTATCGCGCGAAAGGGAGTTAGACGGAAAAAATTAAGACCAAAAGTTGTAACGACACTTTTTGTTCATTAAAATTAATAAAGATAATAAAAACTTGATTTAAGAACGCAGAAAAGAGTTTGAATGTAATTTAGACCTATTTATATTTATATTTTACTTCGTTCCATCCAGGTGTCCCTTGACACCTCTCTAGTTTTTTGTTATGTTTAACATTTCGAATAGGAGTGAAATCATTGGTGGTCGCAGACAGACAGACAACAAGAAGCCAGTCTGGTCAGTCAGATTTGTCTTGAGGAGCACTTTAAACTTTTCCTACTCATTTACTATTATTTGTCTTTTATATAGTCACGAACATTAATATAAGAACTATAATTTTATTTATGATTTCAGGAATGTCTATTTTCTATTCCACATAACAGTACATGTGACGTTATTTCGCCAAAAAGATACTCCTAGCCATAGATCTAGAACTTTGTTTCGTTAGATCTATCTACCATACTGCCAACATAATAAAAATGTTATTTTAACATATGGTGCCATTTTTCGTATGAAAAACCACTCGTTTAGGTGATTCCATCTTTCAAAATGGCACTTCTGGTCAATAGGAAGACATCAATTAAAAAAAAAAGTCTACCATAGATACCTAGTATTATCTACCATAGACCTAATTTTTTTATAAATCTATGCTGTCTACCAAACATATTATGGTAAATAATTTCATACTTTTCTTTGTTTATTTTTGTATTAAATTTATAGTTCATGTAGTAGTAGAAAAAGTATTGTATGCAACGTTGTATAAGCACGTCAAAAAATGCTCGCTGGCATCTCCTTACCTTACCTCCTTACCTCCTTCTTAAACAACTGTTGCATAAAATACTATTAAGTTTTAGATAAAAGCTCGTTTTGGATTTCTTTTTTTAATAATTATTTGTTTGAAAGTATTTCCCTCCTTTATTATATTATAAACATGCTTGTATACCTTCATGACATAAACAGCTCTCACAAGCCTTCTGGAAAATTCGTCTTTTGAGATAAGCAGTGGTACAACTTTTATTTTATGAAGATAAATATACAGAAATTGAGAATGTTCACAGCGTAGCCCCCGGTGCCATCCGCCTCCGAGTTGGGAGCACTCGCCGCGACTCCGGCGGGAGAATCGTCAGGGTGGCCAACGTGACAGTCCACCCCCAGTACGGTAGACCACAGTTCGACAACGATATTGCTGTTCTGAGGTTGGCTCGGCCGTTGACCTTCAACAACAATATCAGGTCTATCAGACTGCCGGCCAGGGGGGATGCCGTGCCCCTTGTGAGGTTGACAGTCACTGGATGGGGCTTGACGGCGGTACGTATGATATTTTTTATTTATTTAAGACTTTATTTACCAATTATAAATTACAAAAGGCGAACTTAATGCTAATAGCATTCTCTACCAGTCAACCTTCGGGATAAATAGAAATTTAGCGTAGTAGGCGCAACATAAACATATTTAATACAATATACATTAATATATACATATAAAGTATATATAATATATACATTACCATACATACAATAGATAAATATGTATAATTACTATAGAATACCAGTATTATAATTTTGCTGCATTCAATGAGAGAGTAAGCGCGTGTGGACTTTTTTCGTTCGAAATAGTTTTAAGGTCCTCAGGCAGGACATTCCAGAATCGTATAACTTGAAGAATGAAAGACGAAGACATAAAATGATACTAATATTTTTAACCGACAAAAATAATGAGTGTTATAACTTTGACGCTAATGTCTTTCGTGTAGCCGCTTAAAAGTTATTCGGAATTAACGCTTGAAAGTCCGGGCTTTCATTAAAAATTATAGATTTTCCTCACTAGATGGCGTTCTTGACATTTTCGGTCGGGGGTTTTTTAATTTGCCAAGCAAATAAACTTTTTAAATAAAGAAGATAATAACAAAGGCCATAGAACTAATCCTTAATCATTTTCAGCCCGGCGGTCGTCGGATCCCTCGAATCATGATGGAAGCCCAAGTACCAGTGGTGCCGCACTGGTTGTGTCGACTGTCCTACGGGGATGCGCTCACTAGCAACATGTTTTGTGGAGGACACTTCCTTATCGGAGGAGTATCTTCCTGTCAGGTAACTATACTATAAACATAAAGCTGACCAGTCCCTCCCGGGTGCTGCCGGGAGGGACTGGTCAGCTCGGCTTCGCTTTTTTGACTACTTAATATTTTGTATTACGCAATTTATGTTTGTTTACTGGTTCGCAAGCATTACATGTTATAATGTGTCAACATTGTATTATATTATAAGTATTTATTAATTAAAAGACAATTATAATAATATGACAAAGCCCTTCTGGCGAGTAGGCGACCAAAACTGTGAAAATGAGTTTCTTTCGGCGTTTCTTCTCAGCAGTGGTCGTTACGAAGCGCTGGTATCGGTAGCTTTTCTTTAAAAATAAATTAAATTTTAATATACTTTACACGTAACATAAATTATACTTATTGACGTGTAAAAGTGCCTGTAAAGGTCTAATTACTGAATAAACATTTGAATCTTTGAATCTTTGAATCTTATTAGCCAAACGCGTCTATTTCTGACGATTTTAGTGTTACATGTTTACTGGTGTGTACATGGTGTTTATATATTTTCGTGGCTCTGTAGAACGGTCCTAGTACGACATATGTTGTTGTAAGCCTGCTATAATGTCACCATAAAACACGGGGAAATATCATCTGTTTCCCACAAAATATATACAATTTGGAAGGGATATGCTCGTAATAAATCAAACGACAGGCTATGCTAGATCACTATAATAAAATGAAATTAAAATAATAGTAAAACAAAAAAACAAAAAAAAAATTCCAGGCGGCTGCAAACTTTTGTATGGAAGGGCCAATATTTTTTAAGGGATTTGATCGTTATTTTAATTTCATTCTACTATAGTGATTTAGTATAGCCTGTGGTTTGATTTATTACAGGTATGTCCCTTCCACATTGTATATATATTTCGAAAAACATCACATATTTTTAAGGAACCTACCAAAAATCACGGACTGAATTAAAAAAGGCACACTAAAAAAATCGTGTAAATGTACGCTTAAATACAAAAGACAACCCTAAACGGTACCACACAAAGTCCAATAAAGCTGTCAAAATGTTCCTTATCATTTCCTTATCCGGGATGTGTAGAGACTGGAGACTGCGGCAACTTTACGTCTCGCAAATTAGATAAATCGCCGTGACGTTTATTAACTCGGGCAGTCTGGGGCAATGTCGACGAATATTGTGACGGAGATAAATAAATTGTTTGTTTTGTTGATGGCTGATGAGTTAAGGTACACTTTAAAGGTGAGCGACAGGCGGCAGCGGCAGCTGCAATTGCAGTGCCGCGCGGCACGTGCAGCTCGATGAGCTTTGCCTCCGCGCGGAACGTGCAGCTCGTGTTTAGGTATCGAAAATATGCCTTCATTACTACCATAGACCAAGAATTTATTCTACTAAATCTATGATTACAACTATGCGCGCGGCGTCCACTGCGCAATGGGGTTATACAGTTTCATAATAAGAAATTCAGATACCTGAATTTTCCTGGCGAATTGCGAAAAGCGGCCACTTTTGACGTATGCGCGTAGAAAAGCTTCACGTTCTCACTTTAAACTGTAAACAGTAGTTCATAAAATAGTTTGAAGGGTTATCTAGTGCCTGGTCAAGACAAAATTTTTAATGATGTCTCTGTTTCCTACCGAAGGATTTATGTCAAATGGGGCAGCACTGGATCCCGGAAAATTCAGGTATCCCCTTAAATGTTTTGTTTGTCCAGAGTAATAAGAATGAAATTCGCTTGCAATGGTGCGGAGTTCTGACGCAAGAAATTAAACCATATCGCTAACCACATTGAGTAGATATTTCTTTGCAGAGTAAAACTTCTGTACGTAAGTACTAGTACTTATTCTGTGGTTCAGTTCACTAAGAGCACGTCACTTGCCGCGAATCTTTCGCGGCATCTGCCGCGCCGTGAGTCGCGTGGTTCTAAAGTAATTTCATACGAAACCTAACTAATAGTGTCGCCTGCCGCTGCGGCCGTGCAGCTGCAGCTGCCGCCTGCCACTCAACTTCAAAGTGTACCTAAGATAGAAAAGGTCGGCGCAGTCTAAATGAGGCTTATGCTCAGCAGTGGGTACCTGAATGCTGTTGTATGCAGATGATATGATGGTGTCGAGTTAGGTTGATTACGGGATATCGTTAGCGATTGATCAGGCGTCTGGTTGAACGCTGGATATAAATCAAAGACTTTCAAAACGACTGCTTGGGAGCTAGCATTAAGCGTTTTCCTGAATCTTGCTCAGATTCTCGAATCGTTACATTAAATGGGATTTTTAGGAAAAAAATGTAGCACATTTACGTTTTAATGCTAGCGAAAAGTTGATGTCAAAGTGCCGAACTACACACAAAGCGTATGTTACGTCGCGTATTAGCGTAAAATACGCCGCGCTACTCAAAATGAGCCAGGTACCTATAAATAACGTCGTCGCAAATACGGCTCAAGTTGCGTTTGCTACGAGTGCGTGTGTTACGTAGTGCCGTAAGTAACTTGCGCGAAGATAGAAATTTTATCAAACGCAATATAGGAGTGTAACTTGAAGCAAGATGCGTCGCAAATCAAATGCTTCGTGTGATTTGACATTTACGTCAGTTTTTTATTTATTTTATTTATTTAACCTTTATTTTACAAAATACATTTTGTAAAGCACAATAGGCGGACTTAATGATAAAAGCATTGTCTAACATTCGTTCTGTTTAGTTTATGGGTTTTCCTTGAATAGGCAGGTACTCTTACTCTTTTTGTATTGTTCGTAGGGTGACTCTGGAGGGCCGGCTGTGTTCCGGGGCACGGCCTTCGGAGTGGTCTCGTTTGCGAGGGGCTGCGCCCTGCCCCTGTCTCCCACCGTGTTTACGAACATCGCGTCTCTGAGGGACTGGGTCACACAAAACACAGGAGTGTGATACATATTGTTCTAGCAAATTTTAGCAACACTTTTGGTGGTAAAATTTTATTTTACACTATTTAGCCGAATAATTTTAAGGTCTAAAATAGCTACTTGTAAAATCCAAACCTGTTTTTATTCCCATACTTATTATGTTCTCAGAGATGTCATTAGAAAATAGAAAAATTGAAACTTTTAAACATAACTGCCGAGCCAGGATTTTGGAAACTAAAACGGGACCAAATGGAAGCCACCTACACCACCACACGTTTAACAAAATATATCTTCAATGGTCCACAACCTTATAAAAATACTGTGTAAGTGACGAAACATAGGTATGCCAAAGTTACGCGACCGAACTTCGGAGAATTACACCTGCAATGCTATTTGAACAACTAGCAATAGCAACACACTATGCCGAACTTAAGTCGCGTTTTTCATGAAAGAAAAAAAAACCAGTAGTGGAATTTCAGCCGCGAAACTTCGGCTTAGACAAAAAACTCAGACCAACTTTAGAATTTAGTTAAAACCATTATTCACCGAAATGTAGTTGACAGTGACAAAAGAAAAGGAGACATATTGCGGAAGTCTTCTTGTTTTGGGTGGATAATGGTTCAAACCAAGTACCAAATTTAATTAGCGTTTAAAAAAAAAAACGGTACGTAGACGAAAGTGCAATGTCTACACTCGTATGTTTAGATTGTTAAGTAATATCTGAAATGAAAATAAATGCTCAAGGTGTAGAAAGAGTTGGTTCTATTTATTTTGTATTTTTTAATATAATTATTTAAAAAAGTTGTGTTGTTTTATTACGCAATGAGGTCACCACGTTCACCTGAATTATCCTTATAAAATCGTTTGTTATTGGCAAAAAGTAAACGGTTTTTTCAACTGTTATACAAAATAAATACCGTTCGGTAATATACCTCATTCATACGCATTTTATTTGATCTTACTTGATTATTAAATTAATAGTATAATTTATTGTATTTATTTAAGTAATATAGAAACAGTTGTTTTTTTTTAAAAGTGTAAGAAATCTTGTTTTTATTTGATTATAATAAAATAAATGAGATGAGTTTGTGTGTTCTTTAGTCCATCTATTAACTAAGCACATTAAGATTATTTAGATGGTATAAATGTGTTGTATTTTTTAATTTATTTATTTAGAGAAACAAACAGGCTTAAATATATCATATAGGCTTACGATTTATAAATTTCACATCGCCCAAATTTTTTTACTACTAGCTTATACCTATATTGACGTTGAAAGTTTCATTAATAAATCTAACAAACGGATCTAACTGTCACCTACTTTTAATAATACTAATGTTACAACGTACTTATGTGTTACAATACAATACAATACCCTTTATTGCACAAAATAAATAAATCAGGACATAATTATCTTAAAAACTAGGAAATGCGCAAAAGGCGGCCTTATCGCTAAGCAATTTCTTCCAGGCAACCTCGTTATATAGAAAACAGTAATGGGAAATTAGGTAGTGCGGGGCGGTCAATATAAACATACTTAAATACAATATTAAAAATAAACATACTTATACATCTTACATAAATACATACAACTTACACTGAAAACAAAATGATATTAACAGTACGAGATGAAGAAAAATGGAAACAAGCGAAGGATATTTATTTACCTTTCATAAGGATAGAAAATGAGATTTAACTTGGGATGTGAAGCTGGCTAACGTTTCGGCGCGTCGCATAGTAAGTGGTAGTGAGTTCCATAGGCGTACGGCTCGAACAGAGAAAGAACGTGAGAAAAATTCAGTGGAGTGAAAATGTATATCTTATCATCATTGTGTGCGTCTATTTCCATACATGACTCCGACAGAAGTCCGGCTATTAGATATAGAAAATATGGCAAACAAGATCGGTTAATAATTTTCAACCCCCAAATTAGGCAACCAATTTTGATATAATTTCTATAGGACCACCTGACAAGTATGCCCTTTCTAACAAAAAAAGAATTCTTGATACCAAATCTAATTAAAAAAAAAAACATAAAAGTTGAAAGTCGCGTCGAATTGATAACCTCCCCCTTTTGGAAGTCGGTTAAAAATTACTTATACAATAAATAAATAAAAAGAATTCTTGATACCAAATCTAATTAAAAAAAAAACATAAAAGTTGAAAGTCGCGTCGAATTGATAACCTCCCCCTTTTGGAAGTCGGTTAAAAATTACTTATACAATAAATAAATAAATAAATATATAGCGACATATAACACTGATTGAGCTAGCCCCAAAGTAAGTTCGAAACTTGTGTTATGGGATACTAACTCAACGATACTATATTTTATAATAAATACATATATAGATAAACATCCAAGACCCAGGACAATTTGAAAAAGGCCATTTTCCAACTTGCCCTGACAGGGGATCGAACCCTGGACCTCTGGGTGGCGGACTAGCATGGTGACCACTACGCCACGGAGGTCGTACAATGTAAATAAAATGTAGAATTTTCATTACCATTATTGCTCAGAGCTTTATGTATAGGTTCTAGACTATTCGATGGGCCTCTGTTATCTTACTTTGATAAATTATTTCATGGCTATAAAGTATTTAAGATGCAGTACCAAAATACCTACAAAGACAATGTAAGATTAGAGCATGTTACAAGCGTCTATGAAATTTTTCTACTAAATACGCTATTGTGCTTCAACTGTTAAGACGAAGTGGTAGCTAAAGTGGCGCCCTCATTTGAAATAAATAGTTTAAAACTAAATATGGTGATAATTAAAAATTTGATTTGTATAAATGTCTAGCAAGACTTTTAAACTATTTTATGAATAACCTTTGAAATCATTACTAAGAGTCCGTCTTGTTTTAAAACTGTTTTTCGCCAAAAGTGGCCACTTTTGGCGAAAAACAGTTTTAAAACTAGACGGACTACCAATATTACTTTCAAAGGTTATTCATTTAATAGTTTAAAGGTCTTTCTAGACATTTATACAAATCAAATTTTTAATTATCACTATATTTCGTTTTAAACAATTTATTTCAAATGAGGGCGCCACTGAAGCTACCACTTCGTCTTAACGTCATTTTTTGAAAATAAAAGTGAGTTGGCTTACTGACATGCGGCCCACCTGATGTTAGAACAGGTTATTTAAGATAATAATAATAAATTAAAAATAAAATGTGTTTATTATCTCCAAAAAATAGTTAAAATTATATACAACGAATATATCTACCTACACGAACTCAATTCAATTCATTTATTACATTCATATTATATATCAGTTCTTAAAGTTTACGAAAAAAGCTTAGTTAATTTATAAACATACGTGTTTGCGGAGGACTGGTTTCCGAAGAACCTGTAATTAGAGGTGTTATAAATAGATTAACTTATTCAGAGAACATTTCCTTTTTCCAGGTATACGAAATGTACTTAATAGGGTATCAGTTTCAAGTGTTGTCTCCAATCTTCACTATCCACTGGGGCTACGAGGTACAAATGCGGAAGTTGCGCCCTCTATGGAGGAAAAAACAGAATAAGGGAAATAAAAAGCACTTTGAAACCTATAAAAGAGAACTTTCTGCCCGATACGAGAAGCCCATCATGCTGTCAAATCGCTTCATACACCGCAAAAGAAAAATAAGGCCTAAATGGTATTTTACACCCAGGAAAGTAGGTAGGCTAGGGACGTAAAGAATAAGTAAAGAAAAAATCTATGTCAATGAAATAGGGTAAGTATTTACTGGACTGGTGGAATTGTTTCAAAAAAGTAAAAAATCATTTATCTTTGGATTTTTGTATTCACTTGATAATTGTCAATTTTGTTTACGAATAAATGCAGTAAATATGTTAATTAGTAAGAAAATTTGCCTTTGCCCAGCAGTGGGACATATAAATAACAGCTCGATAATTATTAAATAAGTATTATTTCAAATTCGTCGATGTTGCTTTGGTACTTACGTAAGGAAGATAAAATATTTATATGTAAAAAGGTTATTCTCATTAAAATTATAAAATACCTACGCATATTGTTTTATTTCAATAAATATACATACATACTTCTCATCTCACCGGGTTAGGCTAAGGATATCTATAAATAATTATAGTCTGAGCAACAAATAAATAAGATTTGACTTATTGTCCTATGTGCCCTGGGTGGGGCAGAGAGTCGCCTCATTGTTTTAAGAAATGTGACAGTAATCGTTGATTTTATTTCATTTTTATAAAAAAGTAACCCTTCCGTTATGTACGATATTTTTTATTCCTAAATTACACTTAATTGTATATTTTTACACGTAATATTAATAATAGTTTTTATGGGATTTAATTTGTTTGAAATATAATCGTATTTAAATATGTTTCTTCAAACAATATAAAATTTGGAAAAATATCACCTACGTTGCTACAGGTTGGGATACATAATACAGAATTTTATAATGTAAGTATATGATTATTTCCGGGGAAGGTTGGTGTCAAGACAAGATTATTCGATTACACTAGTAGTTACTATCTAACTTTCAACTCAAAGATAGTTTTTTATCATAGGTTGTTAACTTCGAACATACACACCTATAGCCATATACAGGTTGACTTTATTCCACCAGCCAAAGTTCAGCCCATGCATGATGAAGCTGTTGATCCCCTTGAAAACTAATAATTAAAAAATAAATGATACTGAACTACGTATGCTAATAGGCTAGACCGCCAATTCGGAGGTTCTGAGTTTGATCCCCAATCAGGGCAAGTTGGAAAATAGCCTTTTTCAAATTATCCTGGGTCTTGGGTGTTTATCTTTATTTGTATTTATTATAAAATATAGTATCGTTGGGTAAGTATCCTGTAAAACAAGTTTAATATTTACTTTGGGGCTAGTTCGATCAGTGTAATTAGTCCTATATTTCTTTATTTATTATTAACCTATTATCCTATATTTATTACTTACAATTTTAAAAAAAAATAGTCTTGATTTTTTGATATTTAAGACCTCATCAACCCGTCTGGCCACCGTGGGGAGTACAGGTCAAAGCCCCTGGCTGCTCTGGCCAAGTATGTCACTGGTAGTGCAGAGTGGGTCCTGCTCCAGAAGTGGATACTAAAAAATACCTGAAGAGTTGAGTAGAGTACATATTTAAGAGAAGTAATTATTAAGAGATGAGAAAAAACCTGACTATATGACACAACACCAGTAGGCCTAGGAATTCCTAGAATACAACGATTATATGTTATTTCTTAGCATTTCTCATTCCAAATTACATTTAAACATATTGACTTGACTTTGACTTGTTATACAGTGTGTAACAAAAATCCTGTCCGATCCTTGCAAGAGCTACTCAGACCTTCAATATAAACAACTTTTCCTATAGGACCAATGCTTGAAACTTGAAGAAAAAAATCTTCATTTTCATACAAATTGCCGGACCGGCCAAACACTTTTGTATGAAAATGACGATATTTTTTTCGAGATTGAAGCATTGGTGCCATATGAAAAGTTGTTCATATTTACGGTCTGAGTTGCTCCTACAAGAATCGGATAGGGTTTTTGTTACATATTGTATATTTACTTTCGATCTCGCAAACTTCAAAATTAGGTAGGGGAGTATAATTTTGTAATACTTGTTTAGATGGGGGTCACGGAGAATAAAATTTTCATCAATAAGTATTTAGATGACACTTTTCTTTTTTCCAGGTATACGAAATGTTCCTAATAGGCTACCAGTTCCAAGTCCTCTCGCCAATCTTCACCATCCACTGGGGTCTCCAAGGGCGGAAGTCACGCCCTCTCTGGAGGGAGAAGCAAAACGAGAAGAACCGGAAACAATTCGAGACCTTCAAGAGGGAGCTCTTCGCTAGATACCGGAAAGACCCCCTCCACTTGTTGAAGAGGCCGCCGAACAAGACCAAGACATAGGCCTCGCAAGGCCGCGCGAGTAGTCTTGCCGGCCTTATATTGATATTGTTGACTGTCAGACTGTTCTGACGCAAGACATTCCAGAAGACTTTGATGTGTAAGTGCTGAATGTGATGTGATAGTGTCTCTTTCCCGACCATTTCAGGGGAATAATTTGTTTCTCCTTTTGTTCGCCATACCGTAAGGTCTTCAGCATCCTTTGGTGACTATTGATGCATGCATATCATCTTTGGAGAATAAAATTCCGGAAGACTCACCCCGAACTCTGAAGAATCTCAGCAAAGAATGCAATCGGAAACGCGCTTTGACTGGTACAGTCTACGATGCAACTAAATGTTCAGTAATTATTAAAACAAAGTTCGTATTAAACAAATTCTGTCGTGTTGAGATGAATAACGCCTGCAATACTATTTGAATTACAGCAACACACTATGCTGAACTAACACGTTTTCACTTATAAATAAATTAGCCGTGGAATTTCAGCCGCGCAATTTCGGCACGGTGTGTTTAGACACTAACAATCTTTTACGCAGACAAATTTTGTCATTTCGTTACAAATATTATACACCCAAATCAAATTGACATCTAGTTACATCTACTATCTCATCTGTCAATGTCAACTTGATTTGGGCGGATAATAGTTTAAACCTAGTAACAAAGTTAGTCTGCTAAACTAATTTTAGGAGTTGGTTTAATTTAAACATTATTAACCCAATGGAGTTTACAGTCACAGAAGAGATGGTGACTAATCGTGTGAGGTTTTCTAAACATTTGTTAAAAACCAACCAAAGTATTTGGAAGCATAGAGAAGAATTAACCTCGTGTGTTAATGTTTGTGTGTGTGTATTATAGTTTCACGAAATATTACTTTAGACCACCTCATTTTTGGACGGGATTAATCTTTAGACCACTTCCTTGTTTGACGACTTATGATTTAGACATTGAGCGTTTAAGACGATTTACTATTCGAGTTTAAGACTATTCGAGTCTAACTCAAATAAACGACTTATCTATCTATTTATCTAGAGGTGAGGCTTTTGCCCAGCAGTTGGATATAGAGAATTTTGAATTTTGAAACCTAAAATATCCTTATTTTAGTTACGGTTAAAAGCATAGAGGGCAAACAATTATTGTGAAAGATCACATTAAATTCTCTACTAAGAAGAAAAGAAGCAAATTATTCTTTCGAGATGGATTCAGTGTAAAGTGTATATTTAGGGCTGTTGATGTTCTTTAAACATATTTGAATATTTTTGCTATTTATCTGACGCTTATTTCTTTTATTATTTAAATCATTATTTCAAATCATAATGTTCTTTACTAAAAAACATAATTTTTTAGCGTAAGTTAATTTTGAATCTTAGATCGAGTATAATGTAAATATAAGAAATCACATTATTTATTCAACTTTAGTACAATTTTAGTAGATCATGATGACATAGAAATGTGAAGCAATATCAATGATTGCTATTTAATTATTAACTACCTATATATTATGTTATAGGAAGGCCTAACGTCATAAGTAAGGCCTATTTATTTAATTGTACATTGTAAATACTATTAAGCTAAGTATACATATTATAAAAAAGGCCCTCTATAATTAAGTACAAATATTATAAGGGGCAGTTCAGTCCATCATTTTGAATAAGTTTCATTTAATGAAAATATAAGTAAAGGATTTATTAAAGAAGATGAAGGTTGTGTTGTCGAAGTCGAAAAGACGAACCACTGGCCGACGAAAGCGGCAAATGGAAAATGTTATAATCCACCGAAAAAAGCATGAGTAATTCTACTTTCTACTAACAATAGTCATGTGATCTGGTTACTATGACATAGATATTTTTCGTATAACTTTTTTTTTAAATAATATAATTGTTTATTTTAAAAGTCTTTATAGTGCGTTTGTTCAGGTATTTAAAAGAATATAAACAATCTTGAAATGTCTTTTTATTGAAATATACACCTTATAAATAAATACCTACGCAAATTACAAATTATTTATGTTATAAATTATAAATTTATTTGTTATTTGCAAAGGTATCTATTTATAAATTGTATATTTCAATAACAATACGTATCAAGATTGTTTACATTCTTTTAATTACCTAAACAAATGTACTATAGAAGCTCTAAAAGTCTGTACAAGTATCAAATTTTTGAACCCTAAAGGCATATAGATTCCGCGTTGATGTGTCCAATGTATAACCGGTTTTGAAACGTAGTGCCGTATTTTTTGTATGAAATGCGCTAGGACGTGATTGAAAAGCCACCTAAAAATAAGTCGAGTAAATTTCTATAAGAGGGAATGAAATACAAGATGGGTTTTATGTCAAGTTAACTCTTTAAGAAGCTAAATTTGGCATTTTGCTGCTTGTTGTCTGTGACAACAGTCATTATTAAACACGGTGATTTTTCATTGGTTTTGGAGCCGAAGGCCACTTCATAAGGATCGTTAGTTAGACCTAATTAGCTTGTCAAATAAAAATTCTGAAACATAATATGTTGACCAAAATCGAAAAAAAAAATAGTGAGATCAATTAGAGTACCGCCGGCCGGCTAGATTTCAAGTTCATCGGAGTCACGCGTCAGTTTTGAACGGGTGTAACTACGTGGTCTCGATCGAAAATCATTTTTGCAACTTTTTTATCTTATGTCATACACAAATTTGGATTATTTATATGGATACAGGAATTTATTTACTACATGACGTTCTTTTTTCCAAAACCAATGAAAAGTCAGCGTGTATTACACACTAGTGAACTGTGTGTGTTCCCCACGAAGTGTGCGTCAGCCAAGGCAAATCGTGGTGGATGAAAACTACAGTACTCGTACATAAGCACGATTTCAATTTCAATTTATTTATTTCTTGCATTTCATAATGTACATCAGTTCTAACTACTAAAAGTCACTGTCATATTATAAGGTACACTATGAACCCTGTCGGGTATCGCAAAAGAAAAATGGAACGGCAAGCGGATTTTATGTTATACAGAGGTTAATTCATAAATATAAACCTATTATTTTACCTATAACTGGTACATATTTGAAATATCATGGTAAGTATTATTATTTTTTTTGCGAATGTTTATCATTTGTGTTTAATGTCAGTCATAAACGTAGTCAATGTCAGTTTTTTATTCGGAACATCAATTTCAATTTTTTTTTATCATTAAAAATCTCGTCTATTGTGTAGTATGTTTTATTTAATAAAAATTTGTTTCAATTTATTTTACAAGCTCAGAGACGCGCCTAGTGAGGTTCCAACTCGTGCCTCATAGACGCACTAGTGCCGAAAACGCTTAATATTATACTATTTAATTTACATTTACTATTACATTATTTAATATATGAATTCTTAGGGGTCAGTGCTGCCCCCTTTGAAAAATTGTCAATTGAAATTTTGTTTCTTCATGAAGCTGAAAAGCTTCATGTTCTCACTTTAAACTATAAACAGTATTTCATAAAATAGTTTGAAGCGTAACTAGATTACGGCTTGGTCAAGACAACATTTTAAATGACATCTCCGTTTCCTTTCAAATAATTTATTTCAAATGGGGGCAGCACTGGACCCCAAAAATTAACGTTTCCTCCCTATTCACCACCGCAAAACATACAAATTAAAGTTATCCATTATATCACTGACGGAATACATTCACTTTTCTCGCCACTTCCCTATTTGGGGTCAGCCCTGTATGTCAACTGTTTCCACTTCTTTCTGTCATTCACCATACTTGCACCAGACCCTCGTTTCTTTATATCTGTCTTTATACATACCTTCTTATTAATTTAACTTTTTAATTGGACGACCTCCGTGGCGTAGTGGTCACCATGCTAGTCCGCCACCCAGAGGTCCCGGGTTCGATCCTCGGTCAAGTCAAGTTGGAAAATGGTCTTTTTCAAATTGTCCTGGGTCTTGGATGTTTATCTAAATATGTATTTGTTATAAAATATAGTATCGTTGAGTTAGTATCCCATAACACAATTCTCGAACTTACTTTGGGGCTAGCTCAATCAGTGTTATTTGACACTAAATATTCATATTCATTATTCATTCTACGTCTTTCTCGGTCTCCCTATACCTCTGCAGCCCTCTACTTCCAAATGGACCATCCTCTTGGCCAGGTGATCGGCATCTCTCCTCATGACGTGGCCATACCACGTAAGACGATGGCTTTTCAACTTGTCTACTATTGGAGCAACTTTTAAACTTCCTCTTATATATTCGTTTCGGATCTTATCTATGTTAAGGTGGATGTGTGGTGTAACGAAAACATCACTGACGGAACTACTCCTTAAAAATATTTTCACTTTTAAGACGAAGTGGTAGCTAAAGTGGCGCCCTCATTTGAAATAAATTGTTTAAAACTAAATTTGAAATAAATTGTTTAAAACTAAATATGGTGATAATTCAAAATTTGATTTGTATCACTGTCTAGAAAGACCTTTAAACTATTTTATGAATAACCTTTGACAGTAATATTGGTAGTCCGTCTTGTTTTAAAACGGTTTTTCGCCAAAAGTGGCCACTTTTGGCGAAAAACAGTTTTAAAACTAGACGGACTATTAGTATTTATTTCAAATGAGGGCGCCACTTTAGCTACCACTTCGTCTTAAAAAGGGCCTTATATTTCAATTTGACTTTATTGTTAGTTACCAAAGTCTGTTGTAAATATATTTTTATTGCAATCTCAATCGTGAAGCACATTATACGTAAGTTATTTCCATATACTGTTGTATGGTGTTGTAAGTTATAATTTTTCCTGTTGACGTAATTAAACGAAATCTAAATGATGTACTAGTAAGCACAAGATCTGACCAAAATTCCATCAAAGCTGTAGAAATATGTTTGGATTTTATTCATCTCATAAAACGGAAACTAAGCTAAGGACTTGGTTTAAACCACATTTAAACCATTATTCAACAAACTTAAGTTGACAGTGACACAAGTTTATTAGCTAGGCAAATTAAGAATGTTAAGTGGAATTGATGTCCGTAGCGCTATCTATTATTTATCAGATAAATTAAAAGCTCTGACCTTCAAGCGTTGATCTCCAATAACTTTTCATCAAACATAGCATAGAACTATAGGAAGGTAATTTGCTTTCATGTAAAAAAAGTTTCTGTTTCTGTTTTCAAGAATTTTAACAGAAAAAAAGCTTTAGTGGAACTACCAGCAATAAGCACGTTAGTTAAGCACGACATATAGGGAATCTAAGAGCTTAAAGATCATTAAATTTATTATTAAATTAAAGTTGTAATAATAACTGATTATGTTGAAAATCTAAACTTATAATGTTAAGATAAGCATATATGTTGTTTTTGCCATAATTTATTAGCATTACAATTTGACGTTGTTTAGTAGAATTAATACATTACCTACATAAATACACCAAAGTATAACTAAGAATATCCTGAATATATACAGAATAATCCTCAGAATCTAGTGATTTTACCGAAGCAGACATGCATGTATACGAGATAGTATTAAAAATTCATCGGTAACATACAAAAGATTTCAACTGACCAGAAAATTAGTATAAAAATGACAAAAACATTGTAATCCAGTCATCCGGTTTAACCTCGGAGGGAAACGGAATTAGCTGGATTTTTGTATAAACCTTTTTTGACATTCTAAACGTGGTCTTACTACGGTAGATAGCATACGAACTTACATACTTGTATGACTAAAAAAAAATGTTTGACTGGTCGCTCCACACTATTCGCGCACTATCTCAAAAACGACTGCGTATATAAAAATATGTTAAAGACATAATTTTCAGATAATTTAATACTCTATAAATTTTTGGTACTTGTTAGTGCGATTTGAGTTTAAGTAAGAACTATAATTTAAAAAAAAAAACTGATCTTTACGACATTTGATCTAAGGACGGAAAAACGTGACATTATGAAACTTTTGAGACAACATTAAACAATAAAGCATTAGACAAAAGCATAGCTTATTCAGTTTTGTTCTGAGGTTTTTTTTTGTTTAAATGACTGGAGTGCTATTGTTCATTAAAGGACTCACCGAAACACAAACGTGTAGTTTTTCAATTCACAGCTCGCGTAAAATACTATTTGGTTGTAATCCGTCGTGTCAGTGAAAAACAATTTTATTTTACGCAGAAAACTTCGGAAATTTGTTTATAGTTTCAAAAAATTACAACATGAATATAAAAGCAGCGTGAATTGGAACGGATTCTCAATGACAGGTTCAACGCTGCAAATGTCAAAATTAGGAGTGTTCAAAACCACTCGTTGCAAATCCTTCGCTCACGCAAACCATTCCATAATGTGACAAGTGATTTCAAAAATTCGTCTCCTGGCTCTATTGCTCCATTAGTCAGGAATAGTTAGTATTGACGGACTAAGTCACTCCTTTAACTCGATGTCGACGTTGTCGACCGTTTATATTTACACCTAAATATTTACATTTCTACACTAAAGTATTCATAAAATTTTTCACTGAATCATATTTTATGTTTTTATGTGATATAAAATTGTTGTAGTAATTTAATTGAATTTATTAAAAAGGTTGTTTAGATAATTATTGTAACCTTGTTGAAATGACATTTAACAAACTAATAAAGTTAATTAATTATGATGATGATTATAGAAAGTTAATTTAATTAATTGATTTGACAAGAATGTGTGTACTTTTACCTGACTACGACAAAACCAAGAAGTAAGTTATGATTTTAGCAGTCTATGAATGTATATATCTGGGTAAGTACTATGTCTGATCCACCATAGTTAGTAATAAAGTAATAACATATATTTATTATCTTTGTTTGACCTTGGCATCCATGTAGCATCCGAATCGATTGTACAATTTTCACAAATTATATGTCAATCGATTATTCATTATTGTCCGAGTGACATAGGCTACAATTTGTATGCAAAAATGTATATAACGAATGTTACATACAAAAAGTGAGAGTAAAGTGTTTCTGTATCGAATGGGGTATCAAATGAAAGGTCTTGATTAGCACATTTCAAAACTATAAACATTATTAGCCGTATAATACGGCCTCCCAGAAGTCTTGTTTATTTTACTTGACAGCAAACGCATGTTTCATTTTACAGAAGATTATTATGTATTTTTTTAAAACAAAATTATTACAATAAATAAAAAAAAGAATATAGTAAAGACTTATAGTGAGACTATATGAAAATTCTGAATAATTTTATGTAAATTATAGCTGTTGCAATTCCTAAGGTTTATTTTCTACTTATTTTATATAAATTTGAACGTTTTTATTATTTTGTATTCAAGCTGACTACAGTATTATAAGCAGGTGAAAAAAAATAACTTGTTTATGTTTTCTGCAATAAATATGTTTAATTTACAATCTCTTATTATTATTCTTATAATTACACTCTATAGAACATGTTCCTAACAAACTTAGACTATTCACTTTTATAAAATAAAGTCCATTAAGGCTTATCTCACACCGAACGGTAGCGGCGGCACAGAATAAGTACTAGTACTTACGTACAGAAATCTCACTCAGCATACAAATATGAAGAAATATTTATTTATTTATAAAATCTTTATTGACCAAAAAGCTACAAAAGGTGGATTTAACGCTAATGCATTCACTACCAGTCAGCCTTTAGGAAAAACAGAAATAAATTTATAAGCGATACATGCTTAAAGATATACTTTATTTAAAATATACATATACAATATACAAACATACATATTATTAATACCTACATTCATATACAACGTGGAAGTGACACACCCGTAATAAATATAACCACGGGCTATATAAGATGACTATAGTATAATTTAATAAAAAAAATTCGCCATTCCCATACAAATTGCCCGGGCGGCTGCACAGATTTGTATGGAAATGGCGAAATTTAATTTGTGTTATGGCTGTTATTTTAATTTTATTATACTAAAGTGATCTAGTATAGGCCATGGTTCAATTTATTTTCGAATATGTCCCTTTCACGTTGTATATAATTTTATATTATAAAATAAAACAATTTGAAATAATATAGGACAATGAGTTCTGCTGCAACAAAATAGCAAGAATATATAATCAATATATTAAATAATATATATATATATATATGTCGCAGACGGATGAATAAACGGGGGGCAGAGCGTGGCGTGATCGGCATCTGATATCTCAAGTGACGTAAACTACCCACTTAGTTACTTACAGTACGAGAACAAAATGATGTCAGGATGAAAACTTACTTACAGTCACGTCACCTTACCGATGCCGCCACATGAGAGATCTTACGTGAGCCTTATAAAAATGTGACGGAAATCCAGTGCCCCGCCTCCGCTCTGAATCATGAATCGCAACCACCATGTCTGGATTCCCTGGCCCCACAGAATTGAATACTGTGTATACACCTGGGCTTTCCGTCTTGCTTAAACAAACTGTCATTGTAATTTTTTTTTTTTCCTTTCTTGTTGTTGGCGATTAAACTTCGTTGAAGCTTATTTTGCCAGTGTCCAGTTAACCAATGGCGCCAATCTTCTCATCCAATTATAAGGTTCAAGTGAGGAAATAGGTTTTACAACTTTCGAGTACGGATGGGAGTGGGAATGAGGACTAGGAGGTATTGAGGAAACTAGGGCAATATATACTTAAATTGTCATAAAGATGGATATGTAGGTAATAAAATTGATATAGTTAAAATGAAATGTCATGAAATAAGAGAAAAGAAACAAGAGCTTTAGTATATTTGGAGTCAATAAAGGAAAGGATAGTAAAGGAGTCACAGGGAAGAGGAGCACGGGATTCTATAAGGAATTCATAAAGTGGCTTAGAGTCATACTTGGTACATCTGAATAAAAGATGATCAACGTCGCCTTTTTCGGCTAAAGAACAATCACATATGGCTGAATCAAAGACACCGATTCGGCGTAAGTGACTGGGAACACAGCAATGGCCAAATCTTAGTCTAGATATGGTAGATGTCACCTTTTTGCTTAAATGAAATTTAGAAAACCAGGGCTTTAAACAAAGTTCAATATGTAAACGTCGATAACGCTCCCCTTTAAACAAACTAGATTTTTCCCAATCAGAGTACCACTCTTTTAATAGATTCTCACGGGGTAATTCTAAAAGGTCTTGGGTATACATTCTATTATTTTCAGTACAACCCTGCACTTTTGCTAATGCCGCCAGCTCATCTACAAACTCATTACCTTGAATGCCTGAGTGACCAGGTATCCACGCTAAAGTGACGAACAAATTTAAATCATGGCATTCCTTTAGTTTATATTTAATCTCAAGTGAAAGAGGACAAATTGATTTCTTCTTAAATAGGTTTGATAAAAGAGATTGGAGCAAGCTCAAAGAGTCAGAAAATATATAAGACTTCTCAATTTTGTTTAAAATAATATATTTAATACATTTGAGGACAGCCATTCCTTCTCCCACAAAGTTTGAGCACAAATGTGAATATTTATAAAGATGGAATTGACCTGTTGAGTGTCTTAAAAAAGCTGCACCAACACTATGATCACTTGGGGTTAAAGATTTAGAAGCATCAGTATAAAATATTTCAGAGTTAGGTTCCAGATGATTAATAAAAGAGTTAAGTTTCGAGTTCGCACTGCTTGATCCTTTCTGTATGTCGAGGGACAGCTTGACATCCGGTTTAAATATCAAAATTGCATAGTCAAATGAGAAAATAGGGTGACAATCATATTTGTGTACAGAGCAATTAAGGCCTTCAAATCTTCTGTAACTAGCAACCAAATGAGGAATTTCCTTTTTACGCCAGTAAGTGTTTTGCCTATGCATGACTTCACTAAGAACTCGAAGTTTTAAATTTAATGGGTGGTTTTGATATTCTTGAATTTTATATATAAACCTATCAGAAAGATATTGTCTACGAAGCCATAATGGAGGTTCCGAGCATTCTATTTGTAGGGCATTTGTTGGTGTACTCTTCATTGCACCAATGACTATTCTGAGACTTTTATATTGCAATAAATCTAATTTATGAAGAGCTTGTTTGTGTTCTAGACAAACAGTTATAAATCCAAAGTCAAATAAACTTCTAACTAATGCATTGTACATTAATCTAAGAACACTAGGATGTGATCCCCACCAAACTCCACTTACCGCTCTAATAATATTAATGTTCTTTTCACATTTTGCAATGACATTCTTAATATGAGCGTTACCATTCATACCGGAGTCAAAAATACGACCAAGAAACTTAGCATCTTTAGAAACCGGTATACTTTCATCCTCAACCGAAACGTTCACAGTCGGAATTACCCTTTTACGCGAGAATACAACTATTACACTTTTGGATTTAGACAATGAAAGATTATGTTCGGTGAGCCATGTAGATAAATTATTTAGCGAAACATTAAGATTATCTGTTGCTTTCTGAATATCCAAGTCAGAAGAGTAAATTAAGACATCATCTGCATATTGTAGAATAGAACATGAAGAAGGATCAACGCTCAAATTAAGGTCATAAGTATAAATATTATACAAAAGAGGACTGAGAACCGACCCCTGAGGGACGCCCTTCCATATGGTCCTCTTTTCTTCCTCAAAACCAGGAATATGAACAGAAATTGTTCGACCTGAGTATAAATTAAATATAAAATTAGCATATTTTGTTGGTATTCCTATTCTTTGCATAATGTCGCCTAACAATAATAAGTCGACATTATCATAAGCAGCATGAATATCTAGAAAGGCCGCAACAACCGATTCTGACTTAGAAAAAGATAGAAGAATATCTGTGGTAAGTATAGCATGACTATCAGATACACTTTTGCCTTTGCGGAACCCAAATTGAGAAGAAGACAAAAGTTTATTATGCTCTAAATACCATTCAATTCTCTGTTTAATTAAATGTTCTGATATTTTGACTAGAACGGATGATAGAGCAACAGGCCTAAACGAAAGGGGGTCATTAGCGTCTTTATTAGGCTTCAAGATTGGAATTATTATCTGGTGCTTCCATGAAGAGGGAATGATACCCGTATCCACTATTAAATTTATTAAAGTTAGTAAATATGTCAAAGTGTCTGGTTTCGAATTAATTATAAAAGAATAAGGAATGCCGTCAGAGCCAGGAGTAGAATCAGATAATCTACTCAAGACTAATTGGAGCTCTGATAAAGAAAAAGGAGATGTTAAACTATTATTACAATTGTCAGACACAGAATAAAAATATGGTAATTGATTGAAATTGGGAACAGTACTAGGAGCAAGATTGTTCAAAAAGGGACGAACCCAATCTACAGAAGTTGAATTTCTAGTGGGGGATACAGTGGAAGCTCTAAACCTTCGTATATTTTTCCAAATTAAAGAAGATGGTGTATCTGGAGAAAGATTTGAACAAAAACGTTTCCATCCTTCTTTTTTCTTTTTACGTAGAAGTCTCTTAGTAGCCGCTTCGGTATTTTTATGTTGTAAATAGCTGTTCATATCCATAAAGTTTTTATTGCATTTCTCTGCTTCATTTCTTTTCACGATAGCTTCTGTGCACTCTTTGTCCCACCATGGAGGAGAAGATATTTTCTTTCTAGCAACATTTTTTTTAGGAATGTGTTTATCTGCCGCTGTCAAATATGTTGTGATGAGGTTATCATACGCATTGTTTATGTTTTTAGGATCTGTATACGGATCGGGAAGACTAGGAAGAGATTCTATATTTTCCTCCACAGCTTGGCTAAAGGGCTCCCAGTCACAGTTGTTTAACCTATATTTAAAAAGTGGGGGTAATGGGGTGAAAGATCCAGATTTACCAGACGGTAATGACAACAGTATAGGGTAGTGATCACTGCCGTGGGTCAGCGGTAAACATTCCCAGTTAAGAAGGGATGACAAATTGGGTGAGCAGAGGGATACGTCAACATAGCTTAGTGCTTGCCCTGGTATGGGGCGTCGTGTCGGAGAGCCATCATTTAATACACATAAGTTGTGTTCATTTATAATATCCATCAACCCATTTCCTATGCCGTCGTCGTTAGGGGCACCCCATAGGGAATGGTGAGCATTAAAATCTCCTATTACTACTATTGGCGTAGGAAGGGAATCAATAATGTTATTTAATATGGGAAGAACAGATAAATCTTTTTCAGAAATATAAATAGACAGATAGGATACCTCACCTACTCGGGCGGCTATTGCTTGTAAAGTATTGGAGTTGAAAGAAGGAATAGGCAAAGAAGAGAAAGTGTGATTCTGGCGTATTAAAAGGGCAGCACCACCATAACCATCAGTTCTGTCATGGCGAAGGATATTGAAACCAGGGATGTGGAAGTTACTCTTGGGAGGTAGCCAAGTCTCTGATATAGCAAGTAGAAATAAATTATGTGTGTTAATTAAATTGATTATTTCATGTTTTTTTGAAACTATACTTTTACAATTCCACTGAAGGACTTGATCCATGTTTAAAAATATTAAAAATTGCAACTGATATTTGGTTAATAAGTGGGAGAGCAACGTGTTCAGGTAAGTTGGAGTTAACAATAACATTTATCAGTGTTGATAACAACTGATTAATGTCATCTGTAGAGGGTAATGCATCCTTGCTGCATTGCTTAAGTGCAGATCCTGTAGCGCTTTGACTGTTGTCAAAACTAATAGAGCGAATTAGTGAGTCATGTTCTTGTTTATCATACCCTTTAGAGAGAACAGGAGCTGGCTTATTCTTCTGAACAACTGTTTTTTTGTAAGATTGGTGGTTTGAGCTACTATAATTATTAATATGGGAGGGAGATGGTGGTGCTGATGATGTGGAAACAACTTGTGAGTAAGATTTACTTACTATAGGATATAATTGGGATGCTTCTTGGTAGGAGATAGGGTTCTGCGACATATGTTTTTTAATATTTACCTGCCTAGTAAACTCAGGGCACGACTTGTTTGTTGCCATGTGGTGTCCGGCACAATTGGCACACATAAAATCAGTGACTGTACAAGCAAGCGCACTGTGTTCTCCACTGCATTTGTTGCATCTTGGTTTGCTCCTACATTGTGCACGGGTGTGACCAAAGCGACAACAATTGAAACATTGTATAGTTGGGTAAATATATGGTTCTACTGGGATACTAGAGAAGAAAGAAAAAACTCTTGGGGGAAGGGCCTGCCCATCAAAGGTTAATACTACAGATTGAGTAGGAGTCCAGGAAACTGCATCTGCATTGACAGATCTTCTGCTCAATCTACGGGTTTTAATAATTTGGCCATAACCTTCTGGGATTTGAAGGTTTTCTAGAATATCTTCATGACTCCACTCTACAGGGATACCTTTTATCAACCCCATTTTACAAATGTTGTATGTTGGAATGACTACTCTATATGATGAGTTGTTACTCATTAGATTTAAAAAATTGTTAGCGTCAGTATGTGATTTGAAAGAAACTGATAGCCGATTACGCCCTACTCTTTTGATTCCATCCTGAATAATGTTTCCCATTTTGTTTTTCATCAAAAAATTGCCAAATTTTAGGGGATGTACTGAGATATTTGAATTGGGCTCAGACACTAAGGTGACATGTACCATATATGGACCAGAGTCTTTTTCATTATATAATTTCCTATATATAGGTGATTCTTGTGACAATATAGGGGTTATTGGCGCAGGCTCTGGAGAAGGCTCTATAGACATAACATTTTTTTTCGAACAGGATGCTACTGTCTTTCTACAAATATTGAAATTTTCCGCTAGAGCCTGTTGAAAGGGCCGCAGAGATTGCCTATCAATTTTGTTTTTAAATGGAGTATTTACCAATTTCTTTTTCTTATTGTTATTATTTTTATTTTTTACACTTACAAATTCAGCCACATCTGTTAAATCAAATTTATCGCAAAAAAAAACCGGTTGACTGAATTTGGTATTGGTAGTATCATCATGACTATCAATATCAGGATCGGGAGGATCCGTCCCCGGCTCCAAATCCATCCTAAAAGTACTTACCACTACTTATAAAATATAGATCTACTTACAATCTAGTATATACACTACAATATTTACAAAATTTATATAGAAATATACAATATTAAATTAAAAAGAATATGAGAAAAATTTTTAGACCGCCCTTTTGAAAAGCCCGCCAAAAAAAAAAAACCTGTCATTGTAATAAATCGGTTCATCAATCCACATCTATTACAATAATCACAATTAAATGAGTCATGGCCAAGCTACAGCAAACTACACAAACGAGTTGTGCACGATACGGCCGTCTGAACAAGACTGTCCCTGTCGTTAGGTCGACCAGTCTTATAACTTGTTGCTAACGAATGTTGCCATTTCAAATCCAACCGTTGCATTTTGTAGTAAACAACTTTCTCTCTGCGCGTGTAAAATCATAAAAACGGGAATTTTACATTGAACTCATACCGCGTCCTCTATTTTTTCTTCGTCAACTCTAAAATGACATTGACACGGAATTACTGCCAAACGTCATCGAATTATTCAAAGTAAAGGAATCTAGTTTTATACAGCCATTGCATATTACGCTCCGACATATATTAGATATTAGATATTAAATATCTAATCAATGTGGTTAAAGATATGGTTTAATTTAGCTCGCGACAGAACTCAGTACCTTTCGATGCCTTGAAATCTATTGCAAGCCAATTTAATTTTTATTACTCTGGACAAAAGATGCATAAGTATAACTGAATTTCCCACTCTGATACCTAAACGGGGAGTGACATTGCCCTGGTGGCGGGTAGCCTACCTAAATAATAAATAAATAAATATATATAGGGACAAATTATACTGATATATACCCAAAGTAAGATGGAGACTTGTGTTTGGGATACTAACTTAAGACGAAGTGGTAGCTAAAGTGGCGCCCTCATTTGAAATAAATTGTTTAAAACTAAATAAGGTGATAATTAAAAATTTGATTTGTATAAATGTCTAGAAAGACCTTTAAACTATTTTATGAGTAACCTTTGAAATTATTACGAATAGTCCGTCTAGTTTTAAAACTGTTTTTCGCCAAAAGTGGCCACTTTTGGCGAAAAACAGTTTTAAAACTAGACGGACTACCAAATTTAACTTTCAAAGGTTAGTCATAAAATAGTTTAAAGGTCTTTCTAGACATTTATACAAATCAAAATTTTAATTATCACCTTATTTAGTTTTAAACAATTTATTTCAAATGAGAGCGCCACTTTAGCTACCACTTCGTCTTAACGATACTATATTTTATAACAAATACATATATAGATTAGATAAACATCCAAGACCCAGGACAATTTGAAAAAGGCCATTTCCCAACTTGCCCTGACCGGGGATCGAACCCGGACCTCTGGGTGGCGGACTAGCATGGTGACCACTACGCCACGGAGGTCGTCTATGAAATGCATAGAATAGCTTAATAGCTTAAAACCAACTCGGCCGCTTGGCCCTTCAGCAGTCGCGAGGAGTCGCGATAAGCTTTTCTTTAAAAATAAATTAAATTTTAATATACTTTACACGTAACATAAATTATACTTATTGACGTGTAAAAGTGCCTGTAAAGGTCTAATTACTGAATAAACATTTACATCTTGAATCTTTGAATCTTTGAGTCGCGAAGCTTTTTTTTGTTTAAGCTATACTGTGCATTGCACTAATAGAAATAAAGGTGAACATAGCTTGACAATGAAAGTGCGCTGCGCGCCGCTGCCGTTTCGGCCTAAAGCATATACAAACCCGATTGTGCAGTAGATAAAATAACATTGCAAACAAATCAGGAGAACAAAGTTGAGATCTTTCCACGGCAGTAGAGGTAATTTTGTCAAAAGACATTGACAATTTTATTCTGCTTTGTGTTTTGGACCAGGAGATACCTAACGTTATGTTACCTGGAACACTATGTACCATTGTATGTTTTACTTATGTTATAAACAGAGATCAGAATCACGGGTGCTATTGCTATAAAAAGTATGGATATGACTAAAAGTTCCGGGATTTCTCGAAAATCTAATTGGGTACTAAGTAAATAAAACAATCATTATTATGTGATTTCTGGATAAGTCAATTTTTTTCGATTAAAATATTCCCTGAAATCACATAATTATGATTGTTTTATTTATAGATTATATAGTCATATCCATACTTTTGATAGCAATGGCACCCGTGATTCCGATCTCTGGATAAAAATGAAAATCATCAATTTTTACAACATACCATTTTTTTATACAAAATAGTCAAATGTCATGTTTTTCGTTCAATTTTTTTTCTATTGTTCCTTAAAATTACAAATGAAGTCAAGAGGTACAGGCACCTACGTCACGATTGTATCCAGCAGTGTTTGACTAAAGGGCACTGCTGAGCTATAGAAATACCCCGAGACTTTTTTAAAGAATATACGACGTGTAACGAAAAGGGGTATCTGTGTCAGCTCCCAACGCAAAACGGGACCGGCAAAATCGGACCTACTTGCGGAAAATTTCCTGGAGGGAAAGAAGGAAGAGGGGGGGTATCGCTCCGTAAGGGAGTAAACATACTAATTAATGTGAACAACTTTTACTATGGAACCAACCCTGAAATCGCAAAAGAGAATCGGCAGCTCCCTAGAAAATTAAACACCTAACTATGCCAAAATGTATTGTGTTACAATTTTTTTTGGGATATCAGCGATGGTCCTATAGTAAAAGTTGTTCACATTTATTAGTACGTTTGTCGTTTACTCTTTTCCTGGTTGATACCCTCTTTTCGATACACGTTGTATGAACAACTATAGTTATCACTTGGTCCAAACCCTGTCAATCTTTTTATCCCAGTTAAGTTATGGTAGTGTTTCTCTCGATCTTCCGGGAGAGGTGGCCCTGCACCCAGTCCCATATTATGGGGTTTGATAACCTGGTGTACACCCCTGGGAAGTTGCCTCTAGCGCAACCCAGACCCCAGGACACCACTCCTATGAGGACACCGTCCTTCACTAGCGGCCCGCCACTATCTCCCTGTTAAAAAAAGAAACAATCATCATTTTTACTAATTCTAGTATTTTCTTGGCTTATCGTGAGATTGTCCATGTTGGTCTGAGAGAAAAGAATAAATGTATAATGTGCAGTTAGCATCAGAGATAGTTAACCTCTCCACTACCTACATCTTTAATTTTCTCTTATATAAACATAAAAATGTGTATTCAGAAAGATTTTAATGAAGCCTTTTAAATATACATTTTCATGTTAATATTATTTTCAGTTTAAGATTTTGGTACAAGAGCGGTTAGGTATCTCTGATGCTGACTGTACCGGCTTCTTCTCATCCTGCGTAGATCATAAAAGTCCATTGAGGGAATGGTCGAAAATCATGTTATATAGGCGATGCGGTTAGCAAGCTATCTATTTTGATTCCTTTTTCCAATTTTTTCGCTCTCCATCACGTTAAAGTAGCCTTTATGTCTTCCGACCCTGGTGTCTCTCTGCTTACAGTTGGAATACCTAAAATGCTCTGTTTGCCCCTTTAGAGACAAAGGCGTAATAGTAATTATCCTGAGACCAACAAGGCCTAGGGGAAAGATGTCGTATATGTCTGTATGGAAGGAGGCTGAACGAGCAAACAGACAGACAAAATCTGGAAAACGCACCCCGGGCTTCAAATCTATCTAAGGATGCAGCTGAAAACACGTCAAAAAGAAGTAACAATGAAAAGGTATTTACTTGACAAGCATCGGGCGATGGTTGCTTGAAGGAGCCAGCGCAGAACATAGAGGGGGGATTAATGGCCTTGCGGTCCAGCCCCGAGCGCAGGCAGTGCTTCATGGCGATGGTCTTGATCATGGTGGACTGCAGGAACGTAGCGCTGGCACCGGCTTCCTGCAACCAAACGGTTGGTTGTACCACAGAATAAGTACTAGGAGGTACTCACGTAAAGAAGTCCCACTCCGAAAAAAAAATCCAAAAAATATCTACTCAATGTGGTTAGCTCTATGTTTTAATTTAGCTCGCGTCAGAACTCCTCACCTCTTCGTTTAGATTAGGTATCTAAACATCCATTGCAAGCCTATTTGATTCTTTGAATACCACAACGGAGTGGTTACCGCGCGTATAATAATATAGGTATATTTTCGATACCCAAACGGGGAGTGCCATAGGTCATCCATACTAATATTAGAAATGCGAAAGTATCTCGGTCTGTCTGCCTATCTGTTAAATCTTTACGCTTCAACCGTAAGAGAAGATGAAATTTGATGTTTGAGACCCGGGATATATTTTATCCCAAAATTCCCATGAGGAGCCCGCGGGCACGGCGAGTAACTTAAATAATTCTATATACTGAAATCATTTTAAGGAATTTAGTCGCCGCGAGTTAGTATGTACAGACCCTGAGTGAGTCTGCAGCCACAGCAGCTGCGGTGAAAGCCGTTGATGCAGCGTAATGTGTACTCTCTTAGTAAGGGCGTCAGGTTCTAGTACAGGTTTCATTCTATTTCTGTCACAAACTCTAAGTGCAAAAGAGGTAGGAGAAATCGTCGCGGATCACCCGTCTCAGTCGCACCTAGAGTTTATGACAAAGATAGACTGAATCCGCCGCGTCCGCCCGCATCAATTAGAGTTGTAAAATGTTGATCTTCGAGATTACCTGCAGCTTTCCCCATCCAGAGACGATAGCCACTTCATTGGCCAACAGCCGCGCCTCCCTGGCCACCAAGTTGATCGGCAGCACCTTGTTGGAGAATCTGAGTGGGGAGTACAGCCGTACCAGGCCGACATCGTTGATCTTGGTCTTGCTCACGTAGCGCGGGTGCACGTAGCACTCCTTGACGTCATACATCTCACCCCCATGTGTCTTCCAGGAGGACCCGAGGCGTACGCTCAGGTCACTTGAACGAGCTCTGTCAATACAAGTTTATTAGATAGGCAAATTAAAAAATCCCACAACTGTTAAAAACGCCATCTAGGGATAAATAGCGAAACTACATATTATAATCGATATCGGTAGCGAAATCCATTATTTGCTATAACCCTGACTTTCAAGCTTAAACTTATCGGATGGACCGATTTTCATTAAACATAGCGAAGAAGCACCGCACGGGAACTTGTTTTCAACTAAAAAATCCTCATCGAAACCGACAGACACACAGATAGACGACAGAAGACCGACAGACAGACCGACAGATTATCTATCAGTGCATTGCATCAAGTCGGCCATTGAGCATGAAGCAGGACATGAGAGACAATGGAGAAGGTGTGGCATTGTCTCAAATTGGCAAGCGAAGCGTTGGACAGGTGTCCAAATCAGTCAGGTGTTGGTCTGACAACCTGACTAAGGTCGCTGGAAAGCGCTGGATGCAGGCCACTCTAGATCAGTCATTTTGGAAATCCTTGGGAGAGGCCTATGTCCAGTAGTGGACGTTATACAGCTGAAATGATGAGGATAATGATGATTTATAAGTTAGATAATAGTTTAAACTTCGACCGTCTCAGTATAAAAACACAGACTAATTCTGGGCTTAGTTTAAACTACGAGTATTACTCACTCAAATGATGTTAAGAGTGACAAAGGATAAGGTGATATAAAGATATGTTGCGAAGGTCTTTTATTGGGCGGATAACGGTTTAAACCAAATGCTAAAGTTAGGCTGTGTTTTATAATAAGATGGCCCAAATCACAATAAATACATAATATTCGATTTTACAATAAAACACGTCCCACCTACTTACATAATACTCGTAATTTGTAGGATTTACAAATTTCGGAACCTGCTTTATATAAATAATATATTTTCCATTTATCAACGAAGCGTGCCCTGTGAAAATACCTAATAACTTTCGCGGACACGCCCATGACGCAAAAACCGTTTCATGAAAAAATCAACCTTCAATGGATCTATTGTATCCACGCGCACGTTTTTTTCTTCTAATTACTAGTTGGGCAATGGCAACAAAATGAGGCGAAGAGAATCAATTTTAAGCAATTTTTGTCTAAAATATGTAGCCAAAGAAAAGTTTCGACCTAGACACAGCCTTGGAGGGATTTGGCAAGGCTCTTTCATTAAAAAAGTTATTATAAGTAGGTATTTAGTGAATTACTTGAACGATGTGAAAGAAAAATTGTCTCAGTTCTGTGGTCCACGTTTTTAGGTCTCCAAAGTTGTCAAATTTCGAAAATAATTAGTAGGACCAAGTGTTTACTCATTAGTTTAGAACATAGAGCAACGCGGAACCGCGCGGAAATAGAATAATAATTTTAAAAGAGAACTTACTTACATTCAAAACATAGGTAAGTAAAATTATGAGAAAAGAAAAACTTACAATGTACCAGCAGCTTCTCTTCGTGAAAGCTGATCGAAGGGGGCAAAAATAGGAACTATTTTTAGCGTTCCGTACCGAAAGGGTAAAAACGAGACCCTATTACTAAGTCTCCCCTGTCCGTCCGTCCGTCCATCTGTCCGTCTGTCTATCACCAGTCTGTATCTCATGAACCGTGATAGCTAGACAGTTGAAATTTTCACAGATAATTTGTTTCTGTTGCCTCTTCTTCTTGTCGAGTCAAAATGGTTCCAATATAGTTTCTAATTTAAATTGTCCAGTATGTGGCCACGGCGATCCCTCTGTCGTTAGCCTCATTTAAGTCCTCGATGGTACACGACGTAGGGCAATTTGGACACTATAGAAGGTGGTCCATCGACTGAATGGCACCGCAGTCGCAAAGGTCGTATCAGCGTGACGCCACCTAACTCGGTTTTCTCGACATCTTCCAACACCAGCCCGGAGTCTATTGAGAGACTTCCAGACTGACCAGGGGAGGTCTCTACAAGGTGGAAGATGCTCTGCAGGTGGTAGATTTGGCCCAGACGGTGGATATTTGTTTATCCATTGCGCAACTCTTGCATCAAAAGCTTCTGAGGCTGGTATGTTTGACTGCCTGAGAAAGCTGTTACGACTCTTGAGACGTGCAGGTGCCGGAGTCTGTCCGTAGAGAAGGTGCCTCTTATCGGTTTACTGGTTAATTTTTTTTTACCGCACATGCCACATCACGTCTGACACTTGGCGGAGCAATACCTGACAGGGTGTACAGGTGGGACCTTAGTGTGGGCTTAAGAGTGCCTGTGATGGTTCGGCACGAATTGTTAAGAGCTATGTCAACCTCTTTTGCATAATAATTATTTACTCCCGTACATCAAACGTGAATGTTTTTGCCGTTTTTAGTCCGATATTAATAACGGTAACAGTAACGCTAGAAACATTCACAGAATATAAAGTTGAATATTCTCTTTAAAATGAGTTTTAAATCGAAATAAAATAATTATATATGTGGGCTCCCATACACCAAACGTGATTTTTTATATAATGGTACGGAACACTTCGTTTGCGAGATCGACTTGCACTTGGCTGCTTTTTATAAACAATGCGGCTTACAACCCATCACTATTTTGATTCCTTTTTTTACTTTCTCACCCACCATTAAGTGGCATTGCTCTTTCGGCCTTGGGTCGTGGGGGTTAATACTCCTAAAGCGATACGCTTTTTAGTGACAAGCCACATTGAGCATTCACATATAATAATAAAGTCTAGTTTAGTTTGACATAGAAATAGAATGTCACAATCGGACGAACATTATTATTTTATGGAGTAACTCCCTGTCTGCTTAGAGCTATAATGCTTCGCTGACCCATCACGGATAAATAATAATAATATAAAATTAAATGTAGGTATATTTATTTTCCTCCACAAAAAATAACTTACTGTAACTTAAAAGGTAATCAAAATAAACATAATTGTAATTAAATAATCAATAAAAGATGTGGAGAAGGTGCTTATGGTAAAGACACAATATTGTATGAACTTATGTACTCGTAAGCATTAGAAATAAAAATATATAAAGATCTAGATGACTGTTATTTTCCACGTTGTGCTGGTGTTATTTATGATGGAAATAAGTAAGCAATAACATTTAAGGAGCTGATATATCAGCATTTGGGAAACCAAAATAACGTTAAGGGGCTACCTGAATTTTTCAGGGTCCAGTGCTGCCCCCATTTGAAATAAATCATTTGAAAAGAAACGGAGATATTATTTAAAATTTGGTCTTGATCAGACCCTGGATAACCCATCAAACTATTTTATGAACTACTGTTTACATTTTAAAGTGTGAATTTGAAGCTTTTCTACGCACATACGCCAAAAGTGGCCGTTTTTCGCAATTGTGCGTAGAAAAGCTTCACGTTCTCACTTTAAAATGTAAACAGTAGTTTATAAAATAGTTTGAAGGGTTATTCAGGGTCTGATCAAGACCAAATTTTAAATGAAATCTCCGTTTCTTTTTAAATGATTTATTTCAAATGGGGGCAGCACTGGACCCCGAAAAATTCAGGTAGCCCCTTAATATCGGATAACATATCACTAGTTAGTAAACAAACATGTTAATTGGTCGGGGAAGAGGATAAACAAAACCTAAGGCATAGACATAAAACGAACATAAAAAACCTTATCGAGGAAATCTCCCAAAATAAACAAGTCACTCGGAATCCGCCCAAAGCGAAGGTTTTATTCGATCGGCGAAACACTGTCTACTTAACGGCCCGCGTACAACGACAGGCGCGAAATAGATGCCTTCTCTAATACGCAGGATATTGGCCCGCGATACAAGTCCTACGTTTCGCCGGCAACGCATAGCTTCCAAAGTGGGCGACTATAAATTTCCCGAACCAATCGTAAAGCCTGGACTAGGCTCGCCTTTCCTATACATCGGGACGATGCAGGAGACGCAATTTTCAAAGCAGGAGTCACCCAACCAATGATTTGCGGGAGCGTTTCGAAAGGGGCACATTTTTGGTTTGATCTTTTGCGAAGGTTTTGAAAAGAGTAGGTTTGACTTGACGTATTTTTGACATTTGTAGCGTAAAAACGTTATAAAGAAATCTTGTTGCTTGATATTGAAAGTTTATAAAAACCATCGACAAAGTTTTTTGCGTAAAAATGTATTAAGAGCATGCGAAGGTTTTGATAATACGATGCAATGGTCTCGGAACGCGAGTGGGTGACTTGGAAAACTATACGTATTGAGTTTCGCTTGACTCCCTCGTTGAAAAATAGCACCCCAGGCCCAGAGCGATTGCTGCTTTGCATCGGAAAAAATACAATTCACCCTCTCGAGGATAAATTGAAATTGTAGGAAGGAGCAATTCACAAGGGGCAGCCCATAAAAGGTTGTCACTCGGATGCCCGGTCGAATTTATTCTAGACGCGACATATTGGGAGTTGCGGAATTTCTAGCATGGATTCTCTTGTTAATATTCCTTAGGGAGTTGGAATTGTTGCGTAATTTCGAGGTTCGATCCGTATCATCCGTATGGGAGATGGAGGTGGATTGCGATGTTTGGGAGCGGACAATTGATAGGCTGGGCGGATAATACGTTGTGACTGTCCGAGGCGCGGAAACGGGAATAAAATATTGGTATGTAATTTTGGTGAAAAAATAATGTTTATTGAGAAAAAGGTAAATAAATCATATAATTTTTTATCAACATCATCATCATCAGGTCTTTTTAGTCTCCAATGCAGGACCCTCTCTGCACTACCAGAGCCGTACTTGGCCATAGCAGCCAGTGGATCTGGCCTACACTCTCCACGCTGGCCAGACGGGTTGGAGAGGTCTCACTGATGTTTGAAGCTTTGTTTAGCTTGGATTTCCTTAGTCGCCTTTTACGACATCCACGGGAAGACTCGGAGTGGTCCTATTCTGCTCTGCCAGAAACCACACGGCGAAGCAAAATTTATGTATATTAGCTTTGAGGAAAGTAGATCCTTTGGATTCTTCGAGCCATTTTAAATAATAATCACTGAAGTTGTTTACCTCAGCAGACAATGCGCAGCAGTGAGCAACCACATGTCACTCACCACTGACCCCCCACATATGGGGTACGTCTTCTCTCGCAGCGACACCTGCCAAGGGATCGCTGCGATGGACGTGTTGTGGCCGAACACGATGCGTCGAGTTTCCGACATAGAGTTATCTGTAGAACCAAAATCATATATTCATACTTCTGTGCTTATATTATAAAAAATCTTTTTTATTTAAATAGCTAAGATAGAATAATTTACACGTCTGCAAATAAAAAGAAAAAGTGAAATACCTACTTATGAATTTAATTTAAAAAATCGTGCCCATGCTGCACAGTGCCAAAAACGCTGCCCGCATTTCCCCGTTGGATCGCAATACTGATGCGTTGGGCGAAAAAGCAGCCAGCTTTCTTGTCACCTGCGGCGGATATCAGTCTTGGGGAGATCTCTTTAAGGAGACTCCTAGCACCGGGGCCCCATGGTCCAAAAGTCACCACGCCAAACGGCACAAAAATATAGTCATCATTTAACGAACTATATTATAAATAAATAAAAATTGCCACAAATCACTCAGATTGAGCTCCAAATCAAATCTAAACTCACTCACTATCACTCTTTATGGGGTAGACAGAGCATTTTAGGTGTTATGGCTCAACAAACAGAGCCCAGGGCCGCAATACTCAAAGGCCACTTTTAGCGTGATGGTGGGCGAGAAGGTAGAAAAAAACATAAATAATAAATAAATAAATATATAGGGACAGATAACACTGATTGAGCTAGCCCCAAAGTAAATTCGAGACTTGTGTTATGGGATACTCAACGATAACAAATACATATATAGATAAACATCCAAGACCCAGGACGATTTGAAAAAAGGCCATTTTCCAACTTGCCCTGACCGGGGATCGTTCCCGGCACCTCTGGGTGGCGGACTAGCATGGTGACCACTACGCCACGGACGTCGTCATAAGTTTACAACGGCATCGCCTAATTAAAAAAAAAAATATTAGCTTGTACATTCTAAGTTTTTTCTTTTAACAAAGACCATTTGAAAAAAGGCCATTTTCCAACTTGCCCTGACCGGGGATCGAACCCGGACCACTATGCAGGGAAGGTATAGTAAAAAAGTAACATATGTCAATTATTATTACCACGCATCTGTAACATGAGCTGCCGATTTTTAACCGTGTCCCCGTTCGAATTTTTATCGGAATCTGTAATAAGCAGAACTTGATTACCTAGTACGGCTTATACGTGCCTTCCGAAACACGGAGGAGCTCGAGAAATTTTTGTGCCACTTGTACTCACCAATCCAAGTGCGGATCACGCCCGGTGTCGCTTTACTTGCGAAATCGCTAGTAACGCGCACTTCCGTCGGACCACTGAGCTCGTCAGAATGCATTATAAGACGCTTACTAGCGCTTTCGCAAGTAAAGCGAAACCGGGCTTGGTCCATACTTGGATTGGTGACCACAAGTGGCATGAAAATTTCTCGAGCTCCTCCGTGCTTCGGGAGGCACGTATAAGCCGTTGGTCCCGGCTGTCATCATTGTATGGCAGTCGTCAAGCTATATCAGATGCCTTTAGGGCAGCTTGAAAAATCTGACACTAGTGTTGGCCACTTACACACACGAAAAGTAAGCAATGCATTTTGTGACAGTATGTACTGAAGAGTGACACACTCAGTAAGAATGCTCAAGATCGTGAGAAATGTAGAAGTAAAAGCCGTAAAGCGGATCCCAAGCTACACAGCTTTATGGCTACTTATTACTATATTAATTTAGTGTATAAAATTCTAACTGCGCAACCTGTTATTTTATTATATAGTTCGCATTCCTTTTCTTTTTGGTTGCCTGTAAGAGATTGCTTTGGCGATAAGGCCGCCTCTTTTACCTCATTATATTATGTTACTCATATTTTGTAAGTATTCCGAATATATTAATGTTTTTTGGTGCTGTAAAGTTTTTTGTATTGTATTGTATTTTACAGCTGAGTAAAACTGGGGATACGCTGAGATGAGAGGGAGCGAGACACTCAGTGAGACATAGTAACACTACTACTACTATTGTGTACTAAAGTGGGTGTACCATGGAAGGCCACTCTAACATATAAACAGTTATTATTCGTTTATTTACTGGATAATTACAACAAACAGATATTTAAGTAATACTTTGTTTTATTACGTAACATATAAACCACTTTTGATTGCAGATTTAATCAATATTGATTGAACTTAAGTTTAATTGAACTCTTCCAAATGGCCTTGCTAGGAACAAGGCTCCTTAGAAGGCCATCATAATAAATCAGTCATTTTACACTAAAAGTTACTGAATAGCAATTAAATCTACACTAAAAAGACGTGGTTTATATGTTACGTAATAAAACAAAGAATTACTTAAATATTTGTTAGTTTCATTTATACAGGAAATAAACGAATAATAACTGTTCATTTGTTAGAGTGGCCTTCCATGGCACCTTATTTTAACGTCGTTGATTTCCGATATCGAAGAAGCGAGGGACCGTACTGCCAAAATAGTAGCGCGAGAGTTTGATGAGTGTTTGTGTAAATAGAAGGAATTTGTCATCACATGGCAATAACTACGAAATTTTAACAATTGGCCTTCGAAGGAGCATGGCCTTCCATGGTCCACCCACCTTATTGTGTTTTTAATGGTATTTTAATTGTGGCTTTTTTATGCACAATAAAGAATTAAAAAAATAGTAACAGTTGCAATTGACTTATGTCTAAACAGAAAGTGCGAGTTACCTCGGCGATTTTGTGAACCACCTCCTGACATAGGACCTGAAAATAGAGTCATGTTATTATACGCAGAATATTTAGGACTTGGTTGGGACAAAACAGACGGTGACATTTTGCGGCAAGTCTTCTTATTTTGGACGGATAATGGTTTAAACAAAGTACTAGAGACCGGTTTATAATAAGACTCAGGTCTTTTCTTATTTAGTGACTTTAAATTTAATTAAGTTTGTCTTAAACCCCGACAAAAACATTACTTACTTGCATTCGAAGTTTTTTATTTTCTCCCAGACTAGCAAGGAAGAGGTACTGTTATTAGTTAGAAAATTGTTTTAAAATATTACCCAGAAGCTTTTCCAGCAAAATGCAATACATGGCCTTATACTGTTCTCGTACACTCGTCTGGTTTAAGAACTTCATGATATCATGCTTGTTCCTCTCGGCCTGCCCGGCCAAGACCGAAAAGTCTATTTCCTCTTCTTTGATCTTGTTCTCCGACGAGTTTGCTCTGTGCTCACCATATACCGATAAGAAGGTAGTGGTTATCACGAACGTAATGCACAACATTTTTTGATACGTTCGACACATTAATTTTAACTAAAAGTATATCAGCCGCTTCTTTGAAATTTGTACTCTGAAATAAGCGAGTTATTCTATAAAAAGTCTTCAAGGTGGCTATAACATTTTTTTGTGCTTTAGGGACTCGCTCGTAAACCCAAAACTGCCCTTTTTGGCTGCGCGTTATCGCCGCTAAAAGGATCGCGTAGGTATCTAACTTAACAGAAAGACTTTCCAGTTGCGTAGTTATAGTAAACAGTTAAAGTGCATAAAGTTAAATGAGCGTGAAATTACGTAAAAGTTTATGGAGTACAGTTATGACAAAGTTACGCAATCCTGAATGAGAATTTACTAAGCGCCTCATTGCGGCATTTAGCTAACCGCAGCATTGAAACTTGTTGCTATTATATTTTTTCAGGCGCTAAATATTTTCTTCAATATAAAAGACTTACAAGAGCGTAATAAACTTGGAAGTGAAAAATTATGTGTTTCCCTCAAATTCTCGGTTATTATCTGTGAAAAAGCGTTGTTACGCGTAAAGTTTCATCCGAAAAGGGTGCGAAGTTTTCTCGAAGCCCGGGGTCTTGTTTCGGACATTTTAAAACTTAGAAAATCCGCTTTTGAATTGTATTAACGAGTTTTGCTCCAGGTGGCGTATTAAAGGAGCGCTGTTTTGTCCCCGGCCAATCTGTAATTAAATTTGTTTCGTTTGAACAAGTTTCCGTTTTGTCTGAAGTGATTTTGGAATGAGACGGCCCGGAGTTTGCACTTCGTCATCTCGTTAATGCTTTCACATCATTTGTAATTTAATTAAACTTAAATTAGAATCAAAATGCGCGGTTATGAATAAGTTGTGTTTCATTACAAAGAACAGACAAAATCGTAAATTTTGTTACCAAGAATACTTACCTAAAAAGTACTAGATTCTTTTTCAATCACTTTATCTTATTAAAAGCATGGCTTATCCTAACTGTAGTACAATGTTATAATTATTTTTACTGTTTTATATCTTACCCATTTATTTATTTTATTTTATCTTTATTGTTTATAAAAAACAAATTGTAAAAACAATATGCGAACTTAACGATGACTTTGGTGGCCCGGTGGAAGTGCGCATACTAGGGCTTTCGAAAGTTAAGCGACACCGGGCGTGGTCTGCACTTGGATGGACCATAAAAGGTATAAAAAATCTCGGGCCTCCGTGCTTTGTTGTGATTCCGACTGTCATACCATTGTAGGGCAGTCGTCAAGCTATGTCAGATGCCTTTGGGCAGCCTAAAAAATCTGACACGAGTATTGGCCATAAACAACGCAAAAAGTATTGTCTACCAGTCACCTTTGCGTATTTTATTTATTTCTTTTCTCCCATATCAGCATGCAACCTACCTACATAGTCTTTCAAATATAGGTACGTTACGAACTTCTATCTAATTAATTTAGTTGGGAAGATTCAAGTTTCAAAGATTCAAATGGTTATTCAGTAATTAGACTTTTACAGGCACTTTTACACGTCAATAAGTATAATTTATGTTACGTGTAAAGTATATTAAAATTTAATTTATTTTTAAAGAAAAGCTACCGATACCAGCGCTTCGTAACGACCACTACTGAGAAGAAACGCCGAAAGAAACTCATTTTCACAGTATTGGTCGCCTACTCGCCAGAAGGTCTTTGTAATATTATTATTATTATTGTCTTTTAATTAATAAATACTCATAAATACAATGTTGACACATTATAACATGTAATGCTTGCGAACAAGTAAACAAACATAAATTGCGTAATAAAAAATATTAAGTAGTCAAAAAAGCGAAGCCGAGCTGACCAGTCCCTCCCGGTAGCACCCGTTCACGAGTTGACGCACGGATCAGCCATCGTTAAACTCAACCATATTAGAGGGAATCCAACGACCCGACCAGCGACGCCACCACCGGATTGGACATTTTAGTGAGCATGAAAATCACGAACTCGCAGACCTTGTCAAGAGAAAATATTAGTTATATGTTGGTCACTTATTGATCGCAGAGCATTTACATGTTTTTACAGTAAGCTTATTATGGTAACAGAAAATGCAGCTATTTTATGTTTCATGTGTGGAGTGTAATGGAAAATGTTTAGGAAGTATCCACGGGTTTTTATCTCTTAAATAATCATTGATAGTATATTATAACAGAACATAATGCGGCAATACAGAGCTACGACTTGTTACACAATATTTCAGAAGCACAACGTAGATTTGAATCCAAAAACCGTTACTAGCGAAGTTGTCGCGGTCTCAGGGTTACCAATTTTTTTTTAATTTGTTATATTTAATGACTTTAGAGCCGTGGCGTGGAGGCATTCTGTAAACAGTTTATTTAATTATTTAAGGAAAGGGCTGGTCAAGAGCAGCCTCATCAGGTGACCAGATATTAGGTGACAAGCACTGTCATCCAACGTGGTATTGCTGCCAGCCTCCTGGGCACTCTTCTGCTAGAGAAGGATTTGCGGGACATTTTTTATTTATTATAGTTTACACAGATAAACAGTAATTTATTTTTAGCATTTGGGCAGTATTAAGGTTTATTTTAGTTAGTTTTATTTTATACTAGCTGCGCCCCGCGGCGCGCCTAAAGTAGCCTATGTGTTAATCCAGGTTGTCAGTTTCCTGCATACCAAATTTTATCAAAATTGGTCCAGCTATTTGCGCGTGAAAAAAATTCACAAACTTTCGCCTATATAATATTGGTGTGATGTGATTACCTTGTTTTCTTTTAGAAAGTTTTAAGTGACTGATTTTGGGGCATATAATGGCTGTATTACGAGTGGCTTTGAGGTGTCTATATAAAATGGAAAAAGAAAACATTTTAGGAATACCATCTACTATTCACACTTGAAGGCAAACACAAACCATTTCATTATCTCTGCCAAAAATAGTAATATTGTGAGTCTTTTTCTACACAATGCCATCAACAAGAGCTTAGCAGCTCTAAAATGTAGATAGAAAAAAAAACAGGATTACAAAGTACTTATAAAATTTTATTTTACACCAAGCAGGCAACCCTAACGTCGCGCGGGCAGGGACAATGGGCCGTGAATTACTTAGTGCGCAAACTTCCCACTCACTAACGCTTATTAGTATTCCTGCGGCGACCTAATTATAACTTGGCGGAGACACCGCCGTGCACTCTTTTTGCGCGCTAATGAATTTATAATATCCAGAGGCACAGGAAGTTAGGTGCTGTTTTTTACAAAGACGACGCATTTCCTAAGTGGTCTCTATGGTTTTTCTATATTGCTCTGCGAAAAAGGAAAAAAACGTAGAATGTATACCAGATGATTTTCTTCTTAGCTGATTGAAGATATGAGGAGAATCTGAATCATGTTATAGGTGACGCGGCTAGCGATTGATTTAATATTTTACAAGCTTTTATTTAGTTTCACCTGTCCCGTTGTCTGTCTGTCTGTAATCAAATCTTGCAATTTAAATTTGACCCAGTTCTCGATTTCCAATCCGCTATTTTCCTACAACTCTACAGATACTTTTAAACTAAACGTCTAAACAAACATTTCTATGGGATTTGTATGAAATACAAGCAGATGACATCATAATTTTTTGCAGTCAAACAGCGCTCGTATGAGTTACTAGCTTTTGCCCGCGGCTTCGCTCGCGTAGGGGTGTAATTGATCAAAATCCTTTCTTAGGGGATGCCTACGTCATAGTAGCTTTATGCATGCAAAGTCTCAGCCCGATCGGTTTAAAATTGACAAAGTTTCATAAAAACTGTCATCCCCTATTTTATCCCCTTGGGGGTAGAATTGATCAAAATCCTTTCTTAGCGGATGCCTACGTCATAACATCTACCTGCATGCCAAATTTCAGCCCGATCCGTCCAGTGGGCTGTGCGTTAATAGATCACTATGTCAGTCAGTCAGTCACCTTTGAGTTATATATATTTAGATTCTGCATTAATAAGTCTATAATCACGTTAAAATCGATACGTTTAAAGATAAATGACATTACTTTGAGATGTTTTATTTCTAACCAGAGCAAAACGTCTCAAAGTAATACGTCGCAAACGTATATTGCGTGACAATGCAATATTATGATGACATGAAACTGATCTGATGATGGGGCTAGAAGGTGGTGGAGGTGTAACTTCGCAAGGTCTTTGGCATTCCTGAGTGACCATTGTCATGCATATTATATTTTGGGAAGAAACAGCAGGAAAGCGCACCCCGGTATCCAAAGCAGCACAGCCGAGGATGCAACCAAACGGTAAGATGAAGATCAGTTTGCTGTGTAGGCGTACAACCAGCTTCCCAGTAATGGACGCCACAAAAACGGCCGTAAAATCTCCGGACAAATGCAGATGTATATTTAATTGGGTTCCGTTCCAGCAATAACAAAAATGGCTTGTTATCTGTCTCCACTGTACTCCAATTACGCTTTATTAAAAAGGGATAAAGAAACAAATGAAAAATGGCCGGCGTCACTGGAAACATTTTTATTTCGCTGAATTTCTGTAGCGAAATCAGTTTTTATGGTATTTTGTTTTGTGAGCCTTTTATTTGAATGAATTTGTACAGCAGGGGAGGAAGAATGTTCACTTATTTTTATTTTTTAACTGACTTCCAAAAAATAAGAGGTTATCAAATCGTCACGATCTTTTTTTAATGCATGTTCACCGATTATTCAATTCAATTCTAATTTAAATTTCATTCTGTTTGAAACGGTATAATTAAATACTTTCCAGGTGGTCTCATATAAATTTTATCAAAATCGGTTGTGTAGTTGTGTGGGGGTGAGAACGGTTTTTAGTTTTGAAAAATTATTATTCATCGTATTCTTTATGAAAACTAAAAAAATACCTATGAAAAAAAAAAACAAGGCGACGGGTGTTAGGTACGCGCCCTGTGAGTAAAAAATTTCTAGCTGAAAAATTCAAAGCTTGACTTAAAATTTGAAAAATGTTTGAATAATAAAATAAAAATTCTAAAGAAAAAAAAACAAAAAAAAAAAAAAAACAGACACTCCGAGAGCGCCGACAGAAGTGAAGACTTGGTGTAGGTTGCGATAACGCTTAGTTTCGCGAGTTCAATGGTCTATTCCCTATTCAAAAAATGTCCAACGTGTGTACAGAAGTATTAAATTGAAAAAAAAAAACGACGGGTTACACTCCGGGAGTGCCGGCAGAAGTGAAAACTTGAATATTAACGTTGTGCATTTCCATGGATGCGCGTGGCACGCTGTTACATAAACACACACGAACATTCGCGGAAGCGCCCTGCGCCGCCTAAACGTAACAACAGGCCCACATTTTCGCCGCGCTGTAGAAAAAGAGGGGGGTACTTCCTCTTCTACGCCACGCCGCGCCGGCTGTCTTACTTTTCGATCAGTGTCACGTGTCCTGACGCCCTGACGCCCTGACGCGAGTTTAACATTTTTTACCCATTACAAAAAAGTGTACAACGCCGCTCAAGAAGTTTTCACTTAAAAAAATATATACTTTACGACCGTACGGAGTAGAACTTTGAACCTGCTCATAACCACAGGACCAGCACTCCGCTCACTATCGCTGTGAGGCGTTTGCTTTCTCAATCATCATTTCATGAAATGTCAATTCGTGTAACGCTCTAACGCCAAATTCATAATAGGTCCTACCCTCGTAATTAATAAGAAGTAAAAGAATAACATACGAAGAGCATGCGAATGTTTCAAATGCCTCTTTGCCAAAGTAACACTTAACCCAGAAAATGTCAAGCGGAATTTTGTTTGGTCAAAACGACACCTAAGGACAACATACCATCACGCCTTTGCCCACTGGGATAGGCAGAGACTGTGGACCTAAGTGCTAGCTAGAACTAATTAAGAAGTGACCTCAGAAAGTAAAACGTGAATATTTCAACAAAGTTTAGATGTTCCGACGAGCTATCAGCGACAAGTTGCAAACCGAGTTATGTAATTAGCGAGACGGCTTGTTGGTTCATTTGTCGAGTATAATCATACAAGAGCTCAACCGAGAGCGAAAAGATTCAACAAGAGTTCAACTACATAGGGAAACGTACCCATGCTACGTGACACATTAAAAATTCTTTATTTCCAAGCGAGTAATTAAACAATACAGATTTCTGGGACCCACCTAGTAAGCTTAGAAAAAGCCTGTGCCAGGGGGACCCGCTCTTCCAAACACTTAGTTTCAACATAGGCCTAGTTTACAAATAGATTTTAATAGTTTATAGAGATTATTAGATCTATTGACATGTGTGTATGTTGTGTTGCGTGTTTGTAAAAATGAGAGGGTGTGTAAGAGGGTGTGAACATGTGTGTGTGTGTGCAGAATTTTAACTGTCATCGTGAACGCAGAGTTATTAACTGTCATCAGTTAGTTTTGGCCTCCATTGAGTATACGTGGGGCGCACTATAAGTTTCCGGAATGAATATGAAAAAATACTATTAAAGGTACAAAATTAATTTATTGTTTTTCAAAATAATCTCCCTTGGCGTCTATGCACTTTTTCATTCGATGAAACCAGTTTTGAAAACTTGTGTGCCACTCCTCTGTGGTGACCTCTGAAACGTGTTTTTCATACTCCTCGACAGCCTCTTCTGGTGATGAAAATCGTTGACCGCGTAATTGGTTCTTAATTTTTGGGAACAGAAAAAAGTCACAAGGTGCCAGGTCGGGACTGTATGCAGGATGACTCATGAGTTATACATTTTTCGCCTTCAAAAAGTCGTTTGTCTGTCTGGCCGTGTGAGAACTAGCATTGTCGTGGTGCAGGATGATACGGCGTTTACGGTTATTTTTACGGAGTTCGTCAATAACTTCCGGCAAACAAATGGTCGTGTACCAGTCACTATTCACTGTACGACGATTCTCTAAAGCAACAGTAGCCACGTGTCCAGTTTTATTAAAAAAAGAAGCAATAATCCGTTTAGATGCACTTTTCACGCGCGCCACTTTGGTTGGTTTCGGCTCATCTTGAAAGACCCATACGCTCGATTGCTGCTTTGTTTTGGGATCGTAGCAATAAATCCATATTTCGTCACCTGTTACTATGTCCCACACCAAATTTGACGCACCTTCGTTGAATCTGGTAAGCATGGCACTGCACCAAGTGACGCGGTCCGTTTTTTGAGCCTCGGTCAAGTTGTGTGGGATCCACCGCGAGCACAGCTTTCTCACACCCAAATGTTTGTGTAGGATTAATTGTATTTGACTCATGCCTATTTCTAAGAATGCGCGAATTTCATGGTAGGTCACATGCCTGTCTGTTTCAATCATACGGCGCACAGCATCGATGTTTTTGTTGGTCACAGCGGTGGACGGCCGACCATCGCGAGATTCGTCACTGAGATTGATACGACCACGCTTGAATTCTGCAAACCAGCTATAAACAGTTGTCTTGCATGGTGCTTCATTGCCAAAAGCTGTTTCAAGCCGAGCGATGCTCTGTTGAGCTGTCAAATTACACTTAAAATCGTAGAAAATCATACTACGAAAATTTTCCCGAGTTAAATCCATGTTGATGCAGACACACAATTTTTTAAATGGCGCCACAAGGTAAAAACAAAAGACAGTCAGATGAAACAAACTGCATTCTACAGCCAAAGAGTTCTATTTTCAAATGTTGCAATAAATTTTTAAATATTGTTTATGTAAGTGGCCAGTTCCGGAAACTTATAGTGCGCCCTATGTATTATCATATGTTTATAGATATTTTAGTCATATTTCCACTTTTTATCTCTCTTTCCCCACTTCGGTGACCATGCGTAGTATATGCCAAGACCCTCTCTGGTTTTCACGTAACAATTCATGAATATACGGTTTTAAACCATTATTGCAATCAAGAAGTAAAATATAATAAACTGGTTCATGTTAGTCTGCTTGCCCCGTGACCCCAAGAGTGCGTCATTATACAAATAGAAATAAAAAAAGGATTGTCAAAAATTTTTGATTAAAAATTGAGGAAAATATTTTAGTAGGTAAGTTTTAAAATTGCTTCTGTGCTCTATATTTGAATATAGCTTGAAAAGGCGTGACATTGTCATAGAGGACATTGACTACGTGACGAAGACCTAGACCCCCACCTCCTCCTCTGTCACCAAGAGTGATATTTTGAAGACTCTCTCTCCCCCACTAAAAGTGTCACGTAGTATGGGTATGTTCCCTAGATAGATTAAGTTTTTATTTTCATGATCGTCTAGGTCCCTTAATTTTCAGCTTGGCAATTAAAAATGCTATTACAAATGTAAAAGCTCCTTTGAATGACTGGTATTTGAACGATTGGACATTGGGGGTCCTCCAGATATTGTGGCGTCAGACTTCGATCATTTTTTTAACAAATTTAAGTCTATAATATTATTAAATTATATTATTAGAGTCTATATCTGCCTGAAAGGCCGGCAACGCTTCTGTTACACCCCTGGTGTTGCAGTTGTCCATGGGCAGCGGTGGTCACTTACTATCAGGTGACCCGCTTGTTGGATTGCCGCAGTATAACATAAAAAAAAATTAAAGGTAACGTGAGATGACATTACTAAATGTATAAAAACGGTTTTGGGGACAGCCGTCCCACTTAACACTCGCCCTGATGATGAACGTCTAAACCGATTGAAACTAATCGGCCCTTTTGACTACACTACGTGAGTTTAGAGACGGTTTTGTTTTTATATATTTAGTTAAATTTAAGTCGCTTGATCTGAATATTAACAATAACAAGTACGGAATATTAACACTAACAAGTGCGAAGTATATTTATGTGGGGAGGAAGTTCGCGCTTCATTGTCACTGTTCGCGCCCGTCGCTGGCGCTCCGGGCCACTGAAGGGCGAGCAAGACGCACGGGAGGCAGCGGCGTGTGGATTGGTTGGTGGTGAGCAACCGATGACCACTTGCCTGTGGACATTTGCGACGACGCCACCTTTTTTTTGTATATATCTGTTTTAAGCTTGCTTGCTTTCAATATACGTATTAATTAACATACAGTCCAAAATTTCATTTAACTATCGAAGGATCCTTAACAGTTTGGTCCTTCGAGCTGGATCAAACTGTTAAGGATCCTTCGATAGTTAAATGAAATTTTGGACTGTATGTTAATTAAGCGTATTTAACGTATATTGAAAGCAAGCAAGCTTAAAACAGATATATACAAAAAAAGGTGGCGTCGTCGCAAATGTCCACAGGCAAGTGGTCATCGGTTGGTCACCACCAACCAATCCACACGCCGCTGCCTCCCGTGCGTCTTGCTTGCCCCTCAGTGGCCCGGAGCGCCAGCGACGGGCGCGAACAGTCACGCTTCGAGGCCCTAATGCAAAGAATACTATACTCTTGAAAGTAGTGGACGACGCTAAATTTAATCTTTTGGGGGCCCCCATTTTTGAGAAAGAAGAATTTTAGAAATTTTTAACTAAAATTCTTTAAAAACGTTATGAAAAAGAAACAGAAAATTTCTCGGCGGCGCATCACTAGTTCTTATTCACTGCATTTGGGAAAAAGGCCTGATAGTTAATTATATGTAACTATTAATCTGTACCAGTCATATTTTTGCTTTAAGTAGTTCTTTTTCTTATTTTTTCGGAAGTGAGAGTAAAAAACGCGGGGCTTTGTAAAATGTTAGCCGGATCAGGCAAGCAGTGTTCCCGGATTAGGTGAAACCCCATTGCAAAAGCAAGAGTACAGAAGTTCTCCAAACCCATCTTTAGCTACATCCAAACTATATGTATGTAGTGCAAAATATTTTTATATATATTAATATAAAAAAAGCGGTGGTTGCTAAGGGGATAAGGCTATGCGTCGATGAGGCATGACTTCGATTCTGACTAAGTGCAACTTGTATCTCTTAAGTTGAACTCATGATCGGTCATTTTCCTAACTAACACCCGCTTATGCTACACTCTAAGTCTCGAACTAAACGCTTTGACAATTCCTTTTTGGTTCGAGTAGCTAAGGTGTGGAATGAACTGCCTGCCTCTATATTCCCAGAGAAGTAAAGTAGATTGAATGGGTATCTTTTGGATAGGCATGCTTCATCCTAGTCTTCATCGTCGCTTTCCATCAGGTGAGATTGAGGACAAATGCCTAAACCAATATATTGTAAAAAAAAAGATACCTATCTTTTTTTGAAAACCGCAAGAAACTAGATTATTCTTGAACGGATTAAAAAATCTTTTTGTTTTCGATTTGACAGCAAGGAAATAGGTTATTAAAAACATCCTTGTGTTTCGTCTCCGGATTTTGGTAATTTTTTGGTAACAATATTGAAACAATGAGTCAAATACTGTATACTCCTCTTTCCGCCATGTTTTTAAAAGCGAGAATGAGAGAGAATCTGAATCACATCAATAGGTGATGCAGGTAGCAACCCGTCACTATTTGATTGTTTTTTCCATCTTCTCACCCATCGATGTGCTAAACGTGGCCTTTGGGTTTACAGCCCTGGGCTCTGTCTGCCTCATTAGGAAAAAAGACAGTCAGTAAAAGTGTGTCAGCATTAAACGATTTTAAGGGCTTCAATTCTGTACCCTCCTTGTTTTGAGTCTGGTGCACTCCACTGTGATCCTGTATCCGGGATCCCGGAATTTCGGGATCCCGGGGGATCGCGACCTCTTGAATCCGTTAAATTGTTGATTTTGACCGTTTTTAACTGATTTTAAAAAGGGGGAGTTTATCAATTCGAATGTAATATACTGACTTATGTTTTTTTTTTATGTACCTATGTTTCCCGATTAATCAAAGATGCCTAGATCAATTTGGAAAATTCTTTTTTTGTTTTTTTTTTGGTTTTTGGTGTATGTAAGTGGCCAACACTGGTGTCAGATTTTTCAGGCTGCCTAAAGGCATCTGACATAGCTTAACGACTGCCATACAATGATGACAGCCGGGACCAACGGCTTATACGTGCCTTCCGAAGCACGGAGGAGCTCGAGGAATTTTTGTGACACTTGTGGCCACCCATCCAAGTGCGGACCACGCCCGGTGTCGCTTAACTTGCGAAAGCGCTAGTAATGCGCACTCCCGCAGGGCGACCAAACTCCTCTTCTCAAAATTCTTGTAAGTTGGTACCATGGTGATGAAATCGGTTTTAAGTATTAAAAATTATTAAACTCAATTATTACGCTAAATCTGGTTTGGTTGAAAATTACCACAAAGAGTTTGGTAAGGTGCAAACCAGTAATAGACTGTAGTGGAGGCATCTACCAGTGATATTAGCAAAAAACTACTCTAATAAGCCCAAACTGAAAGGGGTTGAGTAATTACATTACAGAGTTTCTATGGCCATCTTCCGGCTCCATTATCAGATCAGCTCCTGTTAGCATAATATTGCACTGTCACGCGATATAACGTATGCGAATATTTCATATATGAAAGTGGGTCAAAATTAACTTGCAAGATTTGTTTACAAACAGACAGACCGCCAACGGGACAGGTGAAACTAAATTAAAGCTTGAAATTAGGTAGCACAGAGGATAAATCCAGATAACGCTTATATTTCGCGATCTACTAGATCCTTTCCGCCCGTTTGTTTTTAACTAGGGTAATAGATGATAGCGCTCGGTAAACGCTGTCGCCGGTACCATGCTAAGAAGACTGAAAGCTGGCTTCTCGCTAAAAAGCTGTAAAAATATAGTCGCACCTCGGATAGCGACACAAAAGGTGAAGTGTGACAAAGGCGACACTCGACACGTCTCGGCGAGCTAGTTAGCCTGCCTCGAGGGCTGACCTGTAAGCCAGGAAATATACAACGTGGAAGGGAACCCGTAATAAATCGAACCACGGACTGTGCTAGATCATTTTAGTATAATAAAATTAAAATATTAGTAAAAAACGACGGTTTGCACTCCGGGAGTGCCGGCAGAAGTGAAAACTTGAATATTAACGTTGTGCATTTCCATGGATGCGCGTGGCAAGCTGTAACATAAACACACGAAGCGCAAGCGCACGCCTAAACAAAACAGCAGGCGCCTGCATACATTTTCGCCTTCTTCCTCTCCTACGCCGCGCCGCGCGTCTTACGAATTTTAGATCAGGTCACGTGTCCTGACGCCCTGACGCGAGTTTAACATTTTTTACCCATACCAAAAACAGTGTACAACGCCGCTAAAGAAGCTTTCACTTCAAATAAATAATAATTGGCATTTCCATACAAAAGTTTCCAGCCGCCCGGGAAATTGGAATGGGAATGTCGAATTTATTTTAAATTTATTATACTATAGTGATCTAGTATAGCGTGGTTTGATTTATTACGGGTATAACCCTTCCCCGTTGTATGTATATGTAACCGGCCAAACCAGATTACAGGCCAAACTAGTTGGTCCTAGGCAAAACCGGTTCATCCTAAGCGTGTAGGATATACTATGTTTAGCCCAGGATAATCTAGTTTAGCCTAAATACTTTAGGCTTAACTAGATTGGCCTAGGCCGAACTGATTTTGAATTTTTATTCAAGTTAATAAAGGATTAGGACCCTTTATAATACTAGTGGCTTTGTGTGCTGTAGACCTTAGAAGTCACCCCCGACCCGTTGAAGTTTTTACTATAAAAAAATTGTTCAGACTAAAAACTTTCGTCTTAATAAACGACGACTTCCGTGGCGTAGTGGTCACCATGCTAGTCCGCCACTCAGAGGTCCCGGGTTCGATCCCCGGTCAGGGCAAGTTGGAAAATGGCCTTTTTTCAAATTGTCCTGGGTCTTGGGTGTTTATCTATTATGTATTTGTAAAACAAATTTCGAACTTACTTTGGGGCTAGCTCCATCAGTGTAATTTGTCCCTATATATTTATATTTATTTATTAAAGGTTAGACAAAAGACTTTTACATGCTTTTTATTTAAATTCGAAATAGCTGAAATATTATATTTATAAAGTTTCCAACCGGACAGAGTATTTTGGGTTTGTATCTTGTAGCTTAGCAGATAAAGAGCCTGCAGTGCCATAACACACAAATACCACATAAAGCGTGATGGTGAAGGTAGAAATATGGAAATAAATTACTTAAGACGAAGTGGTAGCTAAAGTGGCGCCCTCATTTGAAATAAATTCTTTAAAATTAAATATGGTGATAATTAAAAGTTTGATTTGTATAAATGTCTAGAAAGATTTAAACTATATTATGAAAAACCTTTGAAATTATTACCAATAGTCTGTCTGGTTTTAAAACAGTTTTAAAACCAGACGGACTACCATATTACTTTCAAAGGTTATTCATAAAATAGTTTAAAGGTCTTCCTAGACATTCATACAAATAAATTTTTTAATTATGACCATATTTAATTTTCAGGGATTTATTTCAAATGAGGGCGCCACTTTAGCTACTACTTCGTCTTAAATGATATCTTTGCTTCCTTACAAATAAATAATTTTAATTATTGGTTTCGAACAGCATTACGAGGCTCGGATTATTATCTAAATTAAAACATGTCATGAAAAATTTCGCCACGAGTTGGATTCGAACCCGCGTCCCTCCCGTTAACGCCGCGAGTGCACTACCAATTGTGCTGCCGTGGCTTCGAATCACTCTGACGATTTTTTGTCATCACACATGCATTTGAAGCATGCGTTATTTTTCACTACTACCCACTATTTAGAAGTGTGGTATTCAACTTAATTTAGATGCATTGAAAGTTGATTAAAGTAAAGAAGGCTTTTTGTTTAAATGATTGGTTTTTAACAGCATTACAATGCTCGGATTATTATCTAAATTAAAACACGTGATAAAAATTTCGCCACAAAGTAGCACAATTGGAAGTGTCCTTAACAGTAAAAAAAAACTTGGTCTAAGGGTAGTGCACTCAAGCCGTTAAGGGGCTACCTGAATTTTTCGGGGTCCAGTGCTGCCCCCATTTGAAATAAAGCATTTGAAAGGAAACGGAGATATCATTTCAAATTTCGTCTTGACCAGGCTCTAGATAATCCTTCAAACTATTTTATGAACTACTGGTTACAGTGTAAAGTAAGAACGTGAAGCTTTTCTACGCACATACGCCAAAAGTGGCCGTTTTTCGCAATTGTGCGTAGAAAAGCTTCACGTTCCCACTTTAAACTGTAAACAGTAGTTTAAAAAATAGTTTGAAGGGTTATCCAGGGTAGAGGAGGGGAGAGGGACGCGTATTCGAATCCCACTCGTGGCCAAATTTTTCATCCAAAACCAATAATTTAAATTACTTATTTGCAAGAAAATGGAGATATCATTTAAAATACTGTCTCATACGGCTCTATAATATTTAATTTACTAACAATTAAGACGAATCTAACGACACGTCTCAAGCTAAAGTCCATCATGCTGGAAAGTGCATAGATTACATTTCAAAAAACATAACCCTACATCTGGCGCAGTCGGGTTAAAACAAAATTATGAAGAACGTATTTTTTATCGGTTACAAAAATATAGTTTCAGTTCTTATTACAACACCTAGATTCTTGGACTTTTTTGCCAAAAAAAATCTCTAAGGACAGTCGTAAAAAATGTTGATGTCTCCGTTCATTACAGTTTCCGGTGATTATCGGAGGGCGCGGAGGGTAATGCGGGGCGAGGGGGGATGGCGCTCTCTGATAAGTCTTATTCCCGTTTCACTACGTTCCTAACTCACCACAAATACACAAAAATCGTATATGTCAACCACTAAGTGAGTGGAACTGAAATTGTGCCACAATTTCACCTTTACACATTTTGTTTTTTAGGTTCCGTTTGGGTACGGAACCTATAAAACATACGGAACCTATAAAAACAGGACTCTATTACTAAGATTCCGCTGTCCGTCTGTCCGTATGCCTGTCTATCTGTCGGTCACCATTCTGTATGAATAAAATATAAATATATCGGGACAAATTACACTGATTGAGCTAATCCTAAAGTAAGTTCGTGACTTGTGTTATGGGCAGAGTTCGGATAATCGGATGCATATTTACCTAAACTTATTTTTTGGCTAAGAAAATATGGAGACGGCTTCTTTTTTCGGAATTGTCTTTTTCAATGTCGGGATTCGAAAAAAATCAGGGATTTTGAACTAATCGGATATAAAACAAATTACGAATTTACGAGTTAGTTGGTTACCTACCTATCAGATTATAATATTAATTTATAATTATAAAATATATATTTTTTTTTTATAAAATAACTAGCTACTAAGCTTCGAACATCATAAATTAATTCATAATGGATATTCGCAAGCATCTGCACTTAAACTGAATTTTAAACGTCGATGCAAATGTATTAAGTATTTGAAAGGTGAAAGAGGAAGGGTAGCATGTGCTAAAAAAAGACAAAAATACATTATTTTTTTTATTAAATAAAGTTGCTCCACCGACAAGAGTTGAACTCTTAAGTTAAAGAAGAAGAAAATTATATATACATAGTGTTTTGATAACAATCTTAATCACTATCTATCTCTATGATTTGGTCACTGGAATCTGATGTTTGTGTTGAACATGATGGTTTTTCGTCAGATTCCTGTGACTGTTCTTTATTGCTAACTCTATTGACATCTAAAGAATTGCAATAAATAACAATAATTTTCTCCAAATTTTCAATAGTCAGTCTATTTCTTTTAACATTTAAGATCCATTTAAATATAGAAAATGATCTTTCCACATCTACTGATGTAAGTGGCGCAAATTTATATATACTAGCACAATTGTCTGTACTCATTTTTTCACTTATTTCCCTTAAAACATCAAAATCGGGGTTTCTGTCCATAAGTTGTTCCATTTTGTTTATTAACGTATTATTTAAAGTTTCATTAATAGTAAATCTTACATCATCAAATATTTCAAACACTTCACTTATAGATAGGTCGCGTTTTTCCAGCTTAACAATTGAAGTATTTAAAATTTCGAAATTTTCGCTTAAATAGTTTAAATCAATCTTTAAATTTGGTTTAGCTAGCACTGCCTTGACATTTCTAATAGATATTGCTTCATTGCTATCCAAAAGAGCGACAACACTTGAAATTTTGTCTAAATGTTTGGCATAGTAAAAGGCTGCCTCCAACCATGTTCCCCACCTAGTAATAACTGGTTCTGGAGGCAAGGATAAATTTGGATGTAACTCCTTAAAAATTCGAATCCTGTTAGGGGATTTTAAAAATATTTTCTTCACATTATTAATTAAAATGTCTACATCACTATAGTTTAAACGTAATGTTTCTGTTAACCTATGCAAGGCGTGAGCTAAACAAGTGAAATGTTTTAAATTGGGAAACGTGTTTTTTAATATTTTGCCAGCTAGTAACATATATGCTACGCTATCGGTACATAATATTAAAACATCTTGTACTTTATTTTCGAATTGACATCCCCATAAGTTTTTTAAACATTGAATCACAAACTCTGCTACTGAGCGACCATTAACCACATCTAAAGCTTGACAGGTTAGCAAGTATATTGGTTCTGAAACATTTTCACTTAGAGGTTTTACTAAAAAGTTTACAACAAATCGACCCAGACTGTCAGTGGTTTCGTCTAACGATATCCAAATCTTTTTGTTTTGTATTTTACTTTGGATACGTTTCATTTTATTGTCGTAAATTTCACTCAAGTACTTCTTTCTCAGCAAAGACTCACTTGGAATGGTTCTGTCTTTGTTGTTACATTTACAAACGTATTTTTCGAAAAAATTGCGAAAATTAGGGTTGTCAACTTTTGACCATGGTATGTTGCACATAATTAGAAAATGAACCAGATCAAAATAAAAATCACTTGGCGCTGCTGCTTGAACACCACGATGTTTTTGTGACTTCAGATGTCGGTTGAAAATAGTTTTCTTTGCACTTAAACGTGTCTCACATTTTGTGCAAGTTATACTGCTAGTTGCCGGATCGTAAAACATCTCTGGGTAATTTCTTATCCATGATTGAGCTATGTCTTCTTTTTGAGTTGATTCCGCCATTATGGCTGAAAAGAAGACTATTCGTTAATTATTTTAACACTCTGTATTGTATTGCAAATACTCGTATGAACTGTTTTAGAACAAGTTGCAGAATACAATGTGTAAGCGCAATAGGTACATACAATTAATTAATACATTTTTTTGTAAAATACAATAATCCTTACCTTGTAAATACAAGACGCAACGCAGAGTTCCGAGATCCGTAGCACAAGACGTCGTTTCAAGAAAAACTAAAATCCAAAACCAAATCACGATGCAAATCAGAATCCGTTGTTGAATAGCCAAATCGTTAGAAAATTGCAAAGGAACACAAAACACACCCGTACGCATGGCAAGCAAAGCGACGAATATTTTCAAGTAACTAATAGATAGATAAGATAACAAAAGACATGCATTACCGGGGTTTCTTGCACCTACCTGCACACAAACCGGTTTTGAGAATGCCGTCTCACTCGCACAAGCAGCCAAAGTTACCTATCCGTCTCACTCGCACATTCACATTTATAACGCTTTTTTAAACATAACGAGAATTGTAAATTCAAAACTGAAATTGATCTCCATTTATTTTTCGATATATTCTATAATAGTTAAAATCTTAACGTTAGTAAATGTGCAGCTAAGTGCACAAGCTTTACAATGTTATTCAAATATTGTTCTCAACGCAAATAATTACGGCTCCTCATTTAAAAACCTTTATTTGAGTGTGCATTCAATTATATTTATAACCAAAACGCTAACGGTATTCATCCCGAAACATTCGGGTTTTTTTCCATACAAGTAATGTACATACAAATAATATATTGTAATAGAAAACACTACAAACGTAATTAAAATACATTTAATTCTATATTCCGAACATTAAACGCATCAATTCCGAAATCCCGAAATCTTTACGATAAAGAAGTGCTTTCCATACTAAGCCGCCGGTCAACTTTAGGTAAATATGCATCCGATTATCCGATCTCTAGTTATGGGATACTAACTCCACGATACCATATTATATAAATAAACATCCAAGAGCCCGGAACCTCTGGGTGGCAGACTAGCACGGTGACCACTGCGCCACGGAGGTTGTCAAACCCCGAACTAGACAGCTGACATTTTTACACATGATATATTTCGGTTGCCGCCATAACGACAAATACTAAAAAAATAATATTTCGGGGGGGCTCCCGTACAACGTATGGAATTTAACCCTTCGTGCGCGAGTCCGACTAGCACTTGGCTGGTTATTTTCTGTTTCTTTTTTCGATAATTGCTTTGATGAAAAATTGATCAGTATCATGGATTGAACTTGCTCCAAATAATAATAATAAGTCTTGCGGCCCTGGACTCTGTCTGCTCTATTAGCGATAAATACGGAATATAGTACATGTAAATGTACCTACGCCTGTATAAACAAAAATGAATAACTGTTTTCAAAACCAACATCTGAATAAATCAATGCCATTGTTATCAAACTTGTTATTCTTTTTTATTAAAATTGTTTTGTACGTTATGGGTATGTTTACGTTAAAAATATCTACCTACACTGTATATCTGAAGGCACGGTAGTGCCCCCGACAAGTCGAGAATAAGTAAACAAACAGGCACAGCCGTGATATACTTTTCTCGAAGCAACTCAGACAGCCTGAATGTAGTGGCCAGACAGACAGAGAAACATTATGGGAAAAAATAAATTGCCGATTGCAAAGTAATTTTATTTTTAAATGACTTTGTCCGTGTCTAATAAATATAATCGCGCTTTCAGGATTCGTTGGGGCTGCACCGCTTCTGTAGTTTTTTTGAAAATAATGTAGTAAAAGCTATAAAATTATTCGGTAGGTCCCAGGTTCCAGTCATCACACTCCTCTCACTCATCAATCTAAGGCATTGATCAATGCCTTACCTATCTAGGTGATATGCTTGGCATATCACCTAGAAGCCGATTCAGCTACTGCCATCCTCTAGTCTTATGAAGCCGGAGCAGGGTAGTCATTTTGGAGAAAAGGGACATTATGGAAAACGGGCATTTTGGGGAAGGGATATTTTAGGGAAGGTACATTTTAGATAAGGGACATTTTGGGAAAGGTACGTTTTGGGGAAGGGACATTTTGAGGAAGAGACATTTTGGGAAAGGGACATTTTGAAACCAGGGGACATTTTGGGAAAGGGACATTATGGACCTGAACGCTGCTTTTACGCTATAATGCGCACAAGATGCACATCCCTGATGCGCAGGGTGCGGACCAGCGACGACAGAATCCTGAAGATGATCGTATGTTAACCACTGTTGCACCACGTCGGGGGGAGTCATGCATGAGTGGCCCTTATAATTTTTTTTGCAGTAAACCTTCATGTTACTAATTAATTTATTTATAAAACTTTATTGATCCTCTCTATACAATTGTTTACAATTGGCGGTCTTAACGCTAAAAGTTTTCTCTCCTAGTCAACCATAAGGATAAACAAAGATCTAGTTGCGGATACTCCCTACTTTGTAAGTATTACTAATATAATTTTTCAAAATTAAAAACCCACCTCAACCCCAAACTACAGAACCGATTTTGATAAAATTAATATGGGACCAAATGGTATACCCTTTCAAATGCAAAAATAATTTTCCAAATCGGCCCAAGCGTCTTCAAATAAATCGGTGAACATACACGAAAAAATGGTCGCGACGAATTGATAACCTCCTTATTTTTGGAAGTCGGTTAAATGAGTCATGTAGTTACTTGATAAAATAAACAATTGATTTATTCATTCATTTGTTTTAGCAATCTGAGTTCAGGTGCATTAGTTGTAATTAACTTTAAATTATGTTGCGACTGCATTATTGTATTAAAATACAAAAGAGCTAGATGATTTATGGCGCATAATAAACTGTATGTAAATATAAGTTTAGTATAAATAGGTACATATTCTGAAAACGAAGTAGTAAGTCGACAGTTACTTGTTAGATACTCAGAAGTACGGCTCTCTGAGATGCTTTCTGATCATTCCAATATGAAAAAAATAGTCGGTAAGTGATTTTACTAAGGGGTTACACGAATTTTTGAGGGTTCACTGCTACCCCCAATTAAAAAATAAAATTATTTGAAAGGAAACGGAGACACCATTTAAAATTTTGGTCTCATAGGGCTCCAGATTATCCTTGAAACTATAGCTACTTTTCACAGTTTAAAGTGAGAACGTGAAGCTTTTTTACGCATATTGGCCAAAAGTGGCCATTTCCGCTAATTTGCTTATAAAAGCTTCACGTTCTCGCTGTAAACTATAAACAGTTGTTCATAATATAGTTTGTAGGCTTGTCTAGAGCAGATGAGAAAACTATGAGACCAAAAATTATAAATGATATCTCAGTTTTCTTTCAAATAATTTATTTCAAATGGGTGCAGCACTGGGCCCCGGAAAATTCAGGTATCCCCTTAAATGCAGTAAGTCTATTGCAGAAAATAACTGCTTTAAAAGTATCTAGTCGCGGTAACATGATGACGTTTTCTCGGATGAACTTTTTAAAATTTTTATGTAAATTTTTTACCTCTCTAGCTTTGGATTACCTTTCATTATGACGAGACCAATTAACTCACGTTGCACGGTCTGGAACCAAATATTTTTGTGCGTCATGGAAAATTAATGTATTAACAATAAAAATCTATACACTTTGACGTCTTTAGCTCTAATAGGGTAGACAGGGCATTTTGACCGCAAGACCCAAAGGCCACTTTTAGCGTAATAGTGATCGAAAGGATAGAAATATTAGAATCAAAATAGTGATGGGTTGCGACCGGCAGATAAGAGAAACAACTGATTAATTCTAAGTTTTTAATTTCTATCAGCATCGAAGAATTTATTTGCTCAGTAAATTATTGTGTTTTTAACCTTCGTATTCTTTTTTCAGCATATTTCCTGATATTTCTTGAAGCGATGCAACTGGCTGCAGCTTTGTTTGCATTTGACCCCAAATATAATGAGAGCTTTAAGGGTTTTTAAAAAAAATCATCCAAGTATGCCATTTTTGATATAGTGAGCCACTAAAAGGATTTTTAGTGGTTCTTCCAAACAAAAAAAATCATCCCTAAAGACTTTACGTTTCAAAAATGGCGCTGATCTCTAACATTACTTTTTATAGTTGGTGCAATAAATAAGCTTTATCTTATCTCACATGTCTTTATTTTCACACGTATTATTTTAATGTCCAATAAAGTTTGGATACAGTATTTTTACTTTTCATTTGGAGTCTAGATTTTTGTTTTTGTCGTTTATGGTTTTCCATTGAACTCGTAAATAATACGATACTTATGTCTTGATGGGAAATTATGAAATTTAATTCATTAAAAATATTTATTTTGAAGCAACTGATTCATATGACATATGACTATAGCAGGACTTGGTATCATATCAGATGCTTAAAAGCATCTGATATGATACAGCTTAACGACTGCCTTAAAATTATTTGACAGCTGGAATAAATGTTTTAATTTGAAATTAGAACTTTTAAATTTGTAATTTTTAGGGTTCCGTACCCAAAGGGTGCCAACGGGACCCTATTACTGAGACTCCGCTGACTGTCTATCTGTCGAGTAGCTAGACACTAAAATTTTCATTGATTATGTATCACTATGGCCGCTTAAAACAAAAAAAAAATACAAAAACTTACATCATATTTTAATTACTTTTTTAGTAGGCTAAACATAAATTCTCATCTTGCATATTGCAGGTTTATAACACTTATCAATAGGTAATGTGTACTTTGTATTTGTTTTAGCTATTATACTACAGCAAGTTCCATAGGAACTAAAAATCTATTAAATATAATTATTTGTGAACCCGAATCAGAAATTGAGACCCGTGCCCAGTATCCCAGAGCTGAAAAAAAACCAATTACTTTACGAAGTTTCAGAACTTTCAGACGTGCAGCATGTTATTCCAAAAATGAAAAACGATACAAAGTTTGAAAGAACAAAATTTATGAATTATATGTATTCGCCAGAGTATTCAATTACATCTTCAGTATTTGACTAAATACAAAAAACACAAACTAGACAAAATTCATATCACCTCAACAATATAGACAGGACAAAATTGAATAATATGCACCCAGTTGAAAATTCCCTAATAACAAAGAAGATGAGCCAACCGAAATGATGGATCTTACATGTAAAGAATCGTCGTGAGGACAATTTGTGCATACATTTATCTAAAACTGCATGATTACATGAAAGTGTATTAGGTATGGCACCGATAATATTTAATAAAATAACAAAACAATATACAGAATTAAAATTGACTGTGTTTAAGAAGAAAATTAAGTTATTTTTGATAGATAAATGTTTTTATAGTGTTAAGTATTTCTTATCAGATAAACTGTAAATTGACTTTGTTTCATAGTAAATTTTTAAATGTTTATAGATTATGTAGGTATATTTATATAGTATTATGGTAGATGATAGCTTTTCTGACAATATTTGCAAACCGGTGATGGTAAACATGATTGGACAAAGCTGAATGTAATATCTTGTAACACATGTTTGGCAAATAAATTATCTTTATCTTTATCTATAAGGAAATCTATGTTTCACCCATTCAAAAAGTTACGTGTAATTATGAAGATTTCGATTCTGATGATTTGGTCGTTGACCAAAATTATTATATTAGGTTGGGGAAAAAGTCTTTTCGCATATAGTATGTATGAACTTGTAATAAAACCACTTTGGTTATTCCAAATTCAAATTAGGAAAATGCGTGATTTTCATTTGTTTTTCTTACCGTCAAGATGAGTGAATCTAATGAAGAAATTAGATACATTTTAAAATTTTACTACCAAAAAGGTAAAAAGGCAACGCAAGCCGCGAAAAAAATTTGTGATGTTTATGGACCTAATGCAGTGTCTGTAAGAGTTGCATAAATTTGGTTTAAGCGTTTTCAATCCGGAAATTTTGATATCAAAGATGCACGTCGCTCTCGTCGCCCTGTTACGGATAAAATGGATGCTATTTTTGAAAAAATGGAGCATGATTGGCATATCAGTAGTTACGACGTAGCTGAAGAACTGGGAATTGACCACAAAACAGTTTTGGCGCATTTGAAAAAAAATGGGTACACAAAAAAGCTCGATATTTGGGTACCTCACGAGCTCTCTGAAAGAAACCTAATGAACCGTGTACTCATTTGTGATTCTTTATTACGACGTAATGAGACCGAACCATTTTTGAAGAAATTGATAACTAGTGATGAAAAGTGGATCACGTACGACAAGAACGTGTGAAAAAGGTCATGGTCAAAGGCCGGTCAGGCTTCACAGACTGTGGCGAAACCCGGGTTAACTCGTAACAAGGTGATGCTGTGTGTGTGGTGGGATTGCAAGGGCATTATTCATTATGAGCTGTTACCACCAGGCAGGACCATCGATTCAGAACTCTACTGCGAACAACTGATAAGATTAAAGCAAGAAGTTGAGAGAAAGCGGCCGGAATTAATCAACAAAAGGGGTGTGGTTTTTCATCATGATAACGCTAGACCTCACACATTTTTAACCACTCAGCAAAAATTAAGAGAATTTGGCTGGGAGGTGTTAATGCATCCGCCGTATAGTCCTGACTTGGCACCTTCAGATTTCCACCTGTTTCGGTCTCTTCAGAATTCTTTAGGCAGTGTCAGGTTAACATCACAAGGGGACTGCCAAAACTACTTGACGCAGTTTTTTGATCAGAAACCCCATAATTTCCCCAAAATTCCTTCTGAAGAAGATGATATACCTATTGTTGTTCAATCAACTTCCCGAAATTCAAGGAAATTATTGGCAAGGAAAAGTTGGCCTTCACAAATAATTCATTTCACAATCGAACCTGTTCCCATTACTGACTTTCGATGCGTCGTATAGAAAACACTAATTTGAATAAACGCAGAAATACTTTGGACACGTTACAACCTAATAAGGATTTTAATAATACAAGTCGTAAAAAAATAATACTTGGGATGTTTCGATGTTCTCGTAGATGTAAAGCTTACTAACTATAATGCTATTAAATCTGAAGAAGTCTTAATTGAACGACCAGCAAAAAGATAGAAATTTAGTACAAGTTTGTCGGAAAGGAAACAGATAGAAAAGAATATAAAAAGGCAGCAGTACGGAGTTAAATAAGGCTGCAGTAACAGTCTGAAAAAATGTTTAACTATTTTCGATGAAAGGAGCCGTAACGTAATAAATACTAAAAATTGGGAACTAACATAGAAAAGAGGCGAATTTTTATAAAGAATCATGTGTCTGTTGCTACACCAATCCTTGGATAGGCAAACGCTAGATGGCGTTCGGGACCCACAGTTTATACGTGCCTTACGATACACGGAATAATCTTTCTTTTCAGATCATCAATGAGCTTTGAAGCCCGACTGAAAAAAACTTTTCAAAAGTGCGAAATTCGAACCCCCGAGTTAGTTATAATACGTTATATTATTAATTATTTTGGTTTAGTTATAATATAATATATGACGCATAATAACCATGGCGATTTGGGAACGTCACGAGTCAGGGACGCTTCGATAATACTCAAAGGATGCTGCGAAATGGAGTTGTCTTGTTAGGGAAAAATGTTAAAAGTTTCACGGAATTTGGCAAATTTAGACGAGGATGGCGTTGTTAGGTCCGAAGATTGGAATACCGTATAATATAATTTAATTTAAATTAATATTAATTTATGAATTAATTGTTTACTTAATTTAATTATTAATTATAAGGCACGTTAAGCTATCAGGAGTCGCTGCTTTCATCATTGTATAGGTGACACTCCAGTGAAGTGGGGCGGGAATTTGCGGAGTTTTAATCAGTATAGGGATTTCATTTTATCTCTTTGTCTTTGAAATCTCATTGATAATTACACAGTTAATTTGTGTTTGTGACACGATACAAGTTTAGTGCTTAGTGCGGGCTAATGAGATTTTCGTACTCTAATACACATATACAAATACTGCTACGTCCACAGAATTATAAACCTTGTTACGTCTAAATCCCTCCCTAATGAGATGAGGCACATTTTTTAATTTTTTTTAAAGTTAAAGTTTAAGTTAGCTAAACTTCAATACATCGGTGTTTCCAGCGAGAAAAAATGTTTAGCTAGGATTTACTGTCAAAATTAATTGACATAAATCAAAAGTAAAAACAAAAACTGTTTTTTTTTTCTATTTTTTTTTCTGTGGCTCTCCGAAAAGCAAACCTTGAGTTGGCCACATTGCCGATCTACCGTTGAATACGCTGTGCGTTGCCGACTTTGAATGGGTTAATAGTGTGTGTTGTTTGTTTGTTGTTAATTGTTTTGATAATTATTTTTACACATAGGTATGTTTTTTTTTCACCATTTATCTTTTTGAGATTTGTACTTCCCCTGTTAATTTAAACATCACCCGGTTGACTGACTGGTAGATAAGGCATTAGGCTTTAAGTCCGCCATTACACTTGTATTTGTATATGAAGAACTATTACTACGCTAGATTTCTATTTATGCCGAAAGATGACTGGTAGAGAATGCTATTAGCATTAAGTTCGCCTTGTTTATTATAGGTACGTACACAAAGTTTTAAAAAGAAAATATATATTACTGCCGGTCAACTGACAACCCTATATAGATTCCTTGTATCTTCTCTTCCACCGTCACGCTGAAAGTGTATTTTGTTTCTTGCATACCTAGGCACTGTCTGCTCTTTTAGGTATAAAGACTTTACAGTGTAAGTACATGTACACGCACTTATAAAAAAATATAAATACAACGCTAAAACCGGCGGCACTGCCTGCCGCAAAGCAGAAATTTGCAGTGCACAACGCAGAAACTCAGTGGCGCGTTGCGATGCGGCCGGTGGTTTACCACCTGTTTAAAAGTACATTACTGCAGAGGACAGGAAGTTAGGCATTGCCGGACGAGTAGTTTTCAAGGCCAAGCGTTAGCGAGGCTATGACAATAATTACGAGTCCGGAAATCCCAAACAGGCCGAAATATGTATATGCTTAGTGCTTTTCTCAGTAAATGTAAGGAAATAAAGAAATAACCATCTTTGCAAATATTTATGTACTAAATGCAATTAATGTTTACTGAAAGGGCATATAGTACTACGTGGTTAACTGAAAATAAATCGGGCTTCGCGCGTTTTTTTTTGAAGCAAAAAAATAATAATATCCCAGTTAGTCTTTTATTCTCTAGGAACTTAAATAAAGCATATTTTCGTATGATTTTATACCAACATTTTAATAAAACTGTTGTCTCATTAATACAATTATATGCTCGAAAAGTACATTTTTTATAATGTAGTAGCAATTGGCTGTATTACAAGTGATGAAATTAAACACTAAATGTCTTTGCCAAATGTAAAATCATGTGACATGTCAATGTCACTGTTTTGTCATTCTAAATCACTTCGTTGTTTCTTTGTTTAGAGCAGCGGCAAGGAATTCATTTTTATACTTAATTTCCTGGCATAGGCCGATATAGAAATGCATGGGCCAAGAATTACAAACTTCGCGTCTTCTTTTAACTACAATAAGGCCTACATTTTCGAGCATGTTTGAGAAAAAATGATTTACAAAATTTTAAATGATTTCAAAACAACCAACTGAACAAATCAAACAAAACGCAGTAGGCCATTGTTATCGATCTAATTCTTCTCTTTATATTAAGGCAACTGTAGTCGCGAATGACCTTAGACGCTAGATTTCATAAATAGAGCGTGCTCAAGTATTGACATCGCAGTTGATGTCTGTTTACTTATTTTTACGTAAAATTACGTCTAATCACACCTCCCACCAAAAAATGTTAATTAGTCAAAGAAGTCTACTTTCAGTGTACGATTAGTATGGTATTTTCATATAATTTAGCGTCGCATATAACGTTTACCTACATTGTAAGCATATTATGGCGTACACACACACTGTCCGATAAGAATTGCAAGTGTATACTAGATTTAAGTTTCAAAATTGTCATAAAAACATGAAATAATGAATATAAATATAAATATGAGTCGCAACTCATTTATATCAATTTACTCACCAAATGGATAAATACGGATATTTATCGGGTATTTACTCAATCTACTGAGTAAATACTCAAATGGGTTGATTGAGTATTTATGCATCGCCCGTCACTAGCTGTTACGCGGCGCAACTTGCGCCGCGTCTGTTACGGCCCTAATATGTAGTATATATTATGGGCGCACGGTCGTGCCCCCACCAAGTCGAGTACAAGCAAGCAACAGGCACAGCCGTAGAATACTTTTCTCGAAGATATTCCTTCAGCCAGACAGACAGAGGCACTTTTGACACTCCTGTAACTTTATAGTAGGAGAAAAGAACGATACAATATGGGAAAAGTTTAGAAATATATTGCCATTTGCAAAGTAATTTTATTTTTAACTGACTTCGTTTTTCATGGGGATTGTGATCTCAAAATGTTGAATTTAGTGCGGGTAGAAATAAGAGCTTAGCACTCCATGAGATCTGATAACTTTTTACAGTGCAAGCAATAGTACACCCGTCTTGGCATTATACTTTATACTTTTCATATTAAGTTTTGGTGGGATATCATATTTTGTAAATTACACTGGACATTATAGCCTATAAAAATTTCCTACCCTCCATGTAAGGGGTTGAATAGTAAGTTTCGAAATTTGGTGAAGCGCGTACCTTTTTTATTTTTAACCAACATTCTGAATACCAATTTCATTTTCTTATTTTAGAAATTCCAAATACTCACTTAATATAAGGGATAGAGTAGTAATTTTTGAACTGTGGTGAACTGCGTACTTTTTTTTATTTGTAACCAATATTCTAAATATCTTGAAAATGTATGAAGTTCCAATCAAACTTTCACCCCTTTATTTTAAGGGATATAAAAATTTTTATTTTTATGTTGAAATTTCATACAAAATTTCAGTTTTCTATGATTTTAAGAAGTACTCAAACAATTTATTTACTTAATCTTTATTGTTCATCAAATACAAATTTTACAGAACAATAGGCAAACTTAACGCTAAAAACGTTGTCTAACAGTTAACCTTTAGTTTATGCAGATAGTCTAAATGTGGGTGGCAAGCTAAAAGGTAAAGCTTATAGCACATTAAAAAAATAATTGCTGACATAACAATTTTGCTGACGATCAATCAGTGAGTGATCTGGAAATTTTAGATAGATATTAATTAAATATGAATACGTACACATTTGAAACTTGGCATGTTAATAAGTATTCTAATGAAATTATATCCTGAGAGTTTGGACTTTCCAACCGACCCATAGAGACCTAATCTATATGGGTTCAAATATACGACAAAATGCTTCGAGAAAAGGTAGGTAGTGCCAAGCGTTTTTGGTGTCTCGTCTTGGCGGGGGCATTCCCGTGCCCCTGCCGAGATGTCAACTAAGTGCCGCAACAGACGGGGCGCAAGTTGCGTCGCGTAACAGCTAGAGATGGGCAGTGGATAGTACTCAATCTACCCATTTGAGTATTTACTCACTAGATTTAATAAATAGAGTAAATAGAGCGTGCTCAAGTATTGACATCGCATTTGATGTCTGTTTACTCATTTTTACGTAAAATTACGTCTATGCATACCTCCCACCAAAAAATGATAATTAGTCAAAGAAGTCTACTTTCATTGTATGATTAGATTAGTATGGTATTTTCATATAATTTAGCGTAGCATATAAGGTTTACCTACATTTTAAGCATATTATGGCGTACGCACACACTTTCCGGAAAGAATTGCAAGTGTATACTAGATTTAAGTTTCAAAATTGTCATGAAAACATGAAATAATGAATATGAACATAAATATGAGTCGCAACTCATAAAAATCAATCTACTCACTAAATGGATAAATAAGGATATTTATCAGGCATTTAATCAATCTACTAAGTAAATACTCAAATGGGTTGATTGAGTATTCATGCACCGCCCATCACTAGCTGTTACGCGGCGTAACTTGCGCCGCGTCTGTTACGGCCTTAAGGTAAACGTTAACACCGTAGACATAACTAAAACATTCGTTTAGCTTATATACGCAAGAAACGAAGTAATAAGTCGACATTCACTAAAACATTCGTTTAGCTTATATACGCAAGAAACGAAGTAATAAGTCGACATTCACTTCTTAGATACTCAGACGTACAACTCACCAAGATTCTTTCTGATCTTGCCAATGTGAAAACAATAGTAGGTAAGTAATAGTCTTGGTAATTTTATTAACAACTATCTGCACTCCGCGGTATTATCATTATCTAAATATATATACTCGTAACTCAAAGGTGACTGACTGACATTGTGATCTATCAACGCACAGCCCAAACCACTGGACGGATCGGGCTGAAATTTGGCATGCAGGTAGATGTTATGACGTAGGCATCCGCTAAGAAAGGATTTTGATCAATTCTACCCCCAAGGGGATAAAATAGGTGATGAAAGTTTGTATGAAACTTTGTCAATTTTAAACCGATCGGGCTGAGACTTTGCATGCATAAAGCTACTATGACGTAGGCATCCCCTAACAAAGGATTTTGATAAATTACACCCCTACGCGAGCGAAGCCGCGGGCAAAAGCTAGTTATTAATATATATATCCTTTAGTTTCACGGGTCTTTTCATCCCGGTCCTTTGAGAGGCTTGCGTGGGATACTGATCCAACACGTAGAAGCCCTTTGAAGAAGTTGATGTTATGTGGCGCCCCCGCCAAAACTAATTCCTGAATATACCTTTGAAAGGTAGGAAATACCCTTGAATAGGTTTTGGCTGGAGAAAGATCTATTGCAAGAAAAAGGGAAAAGTCTACGGGTTATGGAATGAGATTGGGATGGACTGATGCTGGGATATTGCAATAGGAACGTCACCTGCCATAGTCATGATTACTGACTATTGAAGGTGGCTTGCCGCCCACTAGATGGGCTTCTCAAACGCGCCGTCACTAGTTGCCGGCAAAGGAGCAACACCGGTGCAGGCGACTCAGGGATGTCGAGAGGTGTGCTGCGCTGTCTCCGAAGTTACTCTCGGCGTATTTTTGTGAATTTTTATTTTTTTGGTAAAATAAAAAATATGGGTCAATTTTTTTTGGATTATCTAGAAGACGGAATAATTACAGTCATACTTTTCTGACCCTGTCGTCACCCCTATTGGGCAAACAGACTGACACTAGCGTGATGGTAGAAAAACGATGAAAAAAAAAACAAAATAGTGATGGGTTGCTAGCCGCATCGACTATTAACATGACTCATTTTCTAGCTCATTGCCTCGATCGGCTTGTACGATATGCGTGGAAGGAAAAACAACAAGTAAATTTAATGTTTTTTGTTACTCAGAGATCAGTAGTAAAGAAAAATTAATTTATTCAAAAAATTATTATGATTTTATCTTTCGTGTATTTTTGTTTCAGTATATTTCCTGATATTCCTTGGAGCGACGCAACTCGCTGCAGCTCTGTTTCCATTTGACCCCAAAAACAATAGGACCATTTCGGGTTTTTAAAAAGGAAACATCCAGGTGACCCATTATTGAAATGCTGAGTCACTAAGCGAATGGTTTTTCCGTACAAAAACCGTTCGTTAAGTGAGTCAGCGTTTTAAAAATGTCGCCCCTTGTCTTACCTTGGTGCAATAAATGTTTTATCTTTTTCTTACCATACGTGCCTTTTCCTTTACACATTCATAAGTTCTACCATCCAAATACATCTACGAAATGTGTCATTTTGTAAAATTACATAAACATTTGTTTAAAAGAAATTGTGAGGTTATAAATCCTTACCGAGATAGATTCCCAAACAGACTAGTGTTGCCCAGGATGTATACAGCTAACCTAACCTAACCTATACTTTAAAAGCTGTTATCCGATGGCTGTGCATGTCTACAACAAGTTGCCCATTGACTTTAAAGAGCTCCTTTTAATATTATTCATATAAATTATTATTATTTAGTGCAGGAATATGTGACAGATAATGATGCTTAGTAATTTTAGCTTGCATGTTTATTAAAATAAAATGTAATATCATTTTATCTACACCTATGCTATAAATCCTCTGTAGAGGTTTCTGAAAAAGTTAGCTTATTGCCAACATTAAAATACCCCGTGTCATAGTAACCATTATAATCACCCAAACGAGTGTTATAATGTTGTACTAAATTTCATTATGCAACGCAAACTCAAAGGAACTTATTGGTTATTCGGATTCACGTTGTAACAAAAATAATTTGCATTTGATTGTACTATCCAAAATTTAAATAATTGTTACAATAAATTATTTCATTATTACCTATAAATACATAGTTAGTTTGTATTAGATACTCAGCAATTAAACTTACCAGGAATATACATAAAGTTCTTAACAACACTGTACAACACCCTATGGAATCAGCACCTTTTATAGAGGATTCATATCATGGGTGTAGATAAAGTTTTGTATGCAACTGTAATAATTAGGTATTAAAAGATTCATGTGATACTATTATCAAACCCACATTCGTGTTTTAATACAGTTAAGCTTTAAAGCTTTTAAGTTAAAGAAAATTTGCATGCCTGATGTGGTGAAATGTGTAACACTTATTTTTGTATTATCATTTATCTATCACCTATGTATTTGTTGCATATAAAATATGTTTATGTTTTATATTTAAATTTTACATGTTAAACAATTAATTTTGTATATCACAACGATGTAGTGTGTACCTATTTTAATTACAAGCTATTAATTAGTTTCACCTATCCTTTGGTCTGTCGGTCTGTCTGTCTGTCTGTAATCAAATCTTGCAAGTTAAATTTGACTCACTTCCTGGTTTCCGATTGAGCTGAAATTTTCCACGCATACGTATATCGCGTGACAATGCAATATTATGATGACATGGAGCTGATTTGATGATGGAGTTGGACGGTGGCTGTAGGCGACAGATGTAAGGTGCAGGGTCCAGGATTTTGAAAATGAGAACACAGACGAGTATTTTTGAAGCACTTTCGGGGTATACGCATGCGTGTGTTTGCGTCGGTTCGTAGCGGTCAACTGCCTTTACAAATCAGCTGTTAGTGTCACTGACACACACATACGTACTCCTTACGGTGCGTTTAATAAACACAACATCTACAATATACAACGGTAAATGGTAAGTACATATCCTATTTATTTATCATTGCCAAATCTAACTTTTATTTATTTATGTATATATTTTTAGTATGTCCACAGGTGCAGCCGGGGGAAGCAGCGGTGCTTCGCGTCGTCTACACTCTCCGCCCCATTGTCCGTCAAGGACAATCATCACCAGCAGTGGGCAGCACGGCTAGGCGAGTAGCAGGTCTGGTAAGTACACCGGTCTTGGTTTTTACATCAGCAACGCGCACACGACCGTCGGGACCCGGGTATATCCTTTGTATTAAACCTTTCGGCCATGTATTTCGTGGCATGTTATGATCAACGATAATAACCACATCTCCTGGTTTCAGGTTATGACCTTCTTGGCACCATTTCTGGCGAGGTAAGAGAGTAGGTAGAATTTCACGAATCCAGCGTTTTCAAAACATTTCGTATCCGCCGACCCTCAGCAACTCAAATTCATCGATATATGGCGTTAAGGTACGTAGTCGGCTATTGGAGTCCAAAGGTTTCTTACTTTTCAGCAAGTGGATGTCTCCAGCGAATGACTGCATTTGAGCGTGGCGTAATATCAAATTTTCAGCACGTTGTTTTATCTCTGTGCTATTTTCAGCTTTTCCAGCAGATCTACATTTGTCTATAAACAACAATACTTTCGCCGTACATCTTAGCAAGCGAAGCCACGAAGAAAACTTAGTGGGATCTGGAACGGGTAAGTCTATGTTTTCTATGTTATGTAATGTGTTAACTTGTAATAATTCTTCACTAATTATTTTCTCTTTTTCAGGTCTATATTTCGGCCAGTCTTCAGGCGTCGAGTAAAGGAAGCGTGGACCTTGAAACCATTCACAGCTGTTTGTCAATTCGTAAGTATTCACCTTAGTAGCTTTATCGGCTATATTCATATCTGTAGGCACATAGTTCCATTCACTACGCTGAGATAACTCGTCTATTTCACCCAGTCTATTTGCAACGAATACTTTATAATTACGCGTATCGTTTTTTATTTGATGCAGCACGATTAGTGAGTCCGTCCAGAAGTATCTCTTATCTATAACTAACCGGTTCTCACGCATTATTGTCTCGGCGAGCCTGCAAGCGATTACTGTACTTTAGGCACGGTGGTATACTTATGGATAGGCGATGCTCGATACTTGCATGCGATGAATGAAGTGCGTACATTGTATTTCGTTATCTCCCGGTAGTAGGCCACAGCAGCGTATGCCGCTGGCGAGGCGTCGCAGAAAATATGCAGTTCTATTTTTGTCTCTTTCCGGCTAGTGACATCGGTGCTAGCGCAAAGCAGGTTTTCGTTATCTCGCTCCCTCTCAGGTACAACTGTATGAAAGTGGCATCTAGGAATACGTAAATGCTGTAATTTTTGTAACTCGGTTATCCAGCTTTGTATAATTTTATTTTCTTTTTCAGTTATTTTCTCGTCCCATTTAATATCAGACTTCCAAGTATTTTGAAGTGCTATCTTAGCTTTAATGGTAAACGGCGCGAGAAATCCGAAGATATCGAATATTGACATAACTATGCGTAGTAGTTCTCTCTTCGTAGGTACTCTTTGCGAGTTTAGTATATCAGCTGGAATCCGTTTTAGTGATAAGTCGAATCCAAAGGTATCGCTTAGCGGGAACCAAAACAAACCGAGAGTGCGTTCTGGTGAGTCATCGCATCCGGTTTTCAACCTTATCGCCTTATCGCTTAAGGTCTCGTTTGGCGTGCACTCTAAAACTTCCGGCTTATTGCATATCCAGTTTCTTATGTGAAATCCACCCCTTTTATGAATTTCGGACACTTCTTTTATTAATTTCGAGGCTGTCTGTTCGTCATCTACTGACTCGATGTAGTCATCCATATAATGGGATTTTAGGATAGCTTGAGTGGCTTGAGGCATCTCGTCTTTAAACCGCATAGCATTTTTGTTTTTTATATGCTGCGCTATAAACGGTGAACAGTTAGCGCCAAATATCAATGATGTCATGACGTAAGTATCGATATTAGATTCTTTATTTTCGCGCCATAGGAATCTTAATGCGTGCTGGTCTTCTTCACTTATTTTCACTCGAAGAAACATATCTTGTATATCTCCTACAAAGGCGACTGGTTTCTCTCGAAATCGCAGCATTATTCCCAGCAATGATTGTAGCAAATCAGGTCCCTGTAGCAGGTACTCGTTTAGGCATCGACCAGCGGTGGCGGCAGCAGCGTCAAAAACCAATCTCAATTTACTTTTGTTCGGATTATCTACAACGAAGTGTGGTAAGTACCAAATATGTTTTCTAGGCAGCGAGATTTCGTTATCAGTGAGTTTCCGAGCATAATCGTTTTCAAATAAATGATTCATCCTTTGTTTATATCTCGTAGCAAAACTCGGATCCGATTGCATTTTTCTTTCAACTCCCAAAAATCGCTTGTAAGCATTTTGATAGTTATTTGGCATGTCATTAAAATCATTTTTCCATGGCAGACAAACTTCCCATTGACCATTCTTTAACTTGGCAGATTTCTCGATGCAGTCTATCGCGCGAAGTTCATCTTTATTTACTCGTGGCTTGGAGTTAACTCCTATCGCTTCAAATGAGAATGATCGTCGAACCAGTTCATGCAAACATTCATCGTTATCAGTGGTTTCTCTGTGTGCAGTGATCCCCCATTGTTGCTTCGTTGCAAACGTTGGTGCGCCGGCGCATGTGTGCGTCTCCCGCCGTGCAGGATCGATGCCCGCGGTGGCGGCTGAGAGCGGAGGGGCAGCGGCGCGAGTGGGGATTACGCCTTGCAATCCTTCCACTATCGTAGTGTGTGCATGCTCAGTCAAATAAGATTCGTGCGTTTGATGACGACGAGGGTATGAAGTAGCTATCACGGGTACAATCCCATGTAAACACCATCCGAGCGGAGTAAGGGTAGCGCACGGTTCATTTTTGCCACGGTAGATAGTCTTTAGAGATATGAGTAATTGGTCTTGCCCGATTAACAATTTAGGTTTTACGTCACTGTTACACAAATGGTCTTTTAAGTTCCGTAAGTGTTCATACGCGTCGACATTAACTTTCGATAGGCACTGTGTAGGTAAATCCAGTTCGTTTATTTTTCGTGCGCGCACCTCGTACACTTCATTGTTATTATTTGAGTTTAAAGTTCACTATTTCACTTTGGCACACGATATTAGAGTTCCACGCACCTCGAATACGGATAGTCTCGGGCTGACCTTTTAAGTTAATACAGTTCGCGAGATCAGCTGATACCAAAGACACGGTCGCTCCGTCGTCTAATAAGGCGTACTTACTTATAACATCTTTCGGTCCATGAATGTTTACGCGCACTATTTTTAACATTACACTTGCACTTGAGCACAAGACGGTAGTGTTTGTGACTGTAAGGTCTCTATTGTTCGCACTTTCACTCAACAACAAGTTTGTGGTAATAGGTACGTCGTCATTACGTGTGACGTCACAGGATGATGCCGTTTTCTTTGCAGGCCAATGAAGCAGGCGGTGATGAGTCATTCCACATTCGTCGACATCACACGGCGCGGCAGGGCAGGCGTCCTTGTTATGACCAGTTAGCAGGCACTTGTGACATAGTTTGTTTATTTTTACGATGCGCCACTTGTCTTTGCGTAGGGCTCGCTTGAACTTAATACAATTTGAAAGCGGGTGGGCAGCATTATGGCAAACTTTGCACTTTGTACTTTCTTCACTGTTTTGCAATACGGTGTGAACTTGAGTCTTGCGTTCGTCATTTTTTTTGGACATTTTGTGATCTGCTTGACTGTGTATGAGACTTATCCCTGCGGATGCCACTTTTGTAGCTTCTCTGTGCAAAAACTCTGCAAATATTTGTAGCTTAGCTTTACTGTCGTCTTGGTGATCATACAAATAATCCACCCATTTATTTAACAGCACGCTAGGACACTTCGATACGACTGTGTCTAGTAATTCTGGACTTCTTTGGTAATCACTTTGCTTAATTGATTCGGCTGCTGCGACGTAATTTTTTATTTTAACGGCAAATGAAACTAGGTCATTGTGATAGCTGTGCGGCAAGGGTTGTAATTTTTTAAACTGCGTGGCGATTTTATGTATGATGAGCTCGGGTCGTCCAAAACGTAGTTCAAGCGCTTCCATGATAAGACTTGGTTTTGTATTGCTGATAAGTAGGGATGATACGGCTTCTTTTGCTTCACCACGTAGACTTTTACTTAATCTTGTGACATTTTCCCTATCGCTGTAGCTGCATAATTGACTGGACTCTTCATAGCTATTTTTATACTGCAACCACTCCAATGGATCGCCGAAAAAAAGTGGTAAATCTTTAGGTGTCGATAGCCTTGACAGCAATTTCGAGTGTGCACTGTGTGTAGCTGAGGCCATCTGTTCCATTGCTCGAGCTAGGTGCTGAAGATCCGATGTGCGGGGTACAGCGGGTGGCGCCGGCGGCGGCGTGGCCGCGCGCTGCTGCTGTAGCTCCTGCTGGCTTTTATCTAACCATTCTTCTACTTTATTTGAAGCTTCGACAACGGAGTCAATGCAACTGGGCTGGGACCTCCGCGATGATTCACACTCAAGCGCAGCGAGTTGGGCCGCTAACCGTTTTTCTATCAGGTTCTTCTCAATTTCAGCTTTTGCTTCTGCTGCTTCCAGCTCTAATTGCTTTCTTCGTGCCAACGAAGATAATCTACTGGAACCTTTCTTTGAAACAACCGATGCGGGGCCACCCACTTTAATATTGAGACTACCTTCATGTTTTGGTATCTGTTGGGCGATTTCTTTCAGATCGTTCTTTGGAACCAAAATTTCCGATTGCACTTTACGTAAAAGCACTTCACTTTTATTATCTTCTGCGGTATGCAACAACTTTTCTCGATCGAGAGCTCCACGCGTTTTAACCATTGTGCGTGGCGGTGTTGAAAACATTCCTCGTTCGTCTGATCCTCTGGTTCAGAAATCCGTGGTGATCCGCTCGTAGGACCAGCTGTAGGCGACAGATGTAAGGTGCAGGGTCCAGGATTTTGAAAATGAGAACACAGACGAGTATTTTTGAAGCACTTTCGGGGTATACGCATGCGTGTGTTTGCGTCGGTTCGTAGCGGTCAACTGCCTTTACAAATCAGCTGTTAGTGTCACTGACACACACATACGTACTCCTTACGGTGCGTTTAATAAACACAACATCTACAATATACAACGGTAAATGGTAAGTACATATCCTATTTATTTATCATTGCCAAATCTAACTTTTATTTATTTATGTATATATTTTTAGTATGTCCACAGGTGCAGCCGGGGGAAGCAGCGGTGCTTCGCGTCGTCTACAGTGGCCATAGGAATTCTGTAATTCAACGTCGCAACCCCGTTTGTACCCCGCAACCCCGCAACCCCGCAACGTAGTTTGGGCTCATTTGATTCGTCTTAAGGATTACTTTAGATAAAAGCTTATTTTAAAAAATATTTTATTTAAATAACTAGTTTTTGCCCGCGGCTCGCTCGCGTAGGGGTGTAATTGATCAAAATCCTTTCTTAGAGGATGCCTACGTCATAGTAGCTTTATGCATGCAAAGTCTCAGCCCGATTGGTTTAAAATTGACAAAGTTTCATACAAACTTTCATCCCCTATTTTATCCCCTTGGGGGTAGAATTGATCAAAATACTTTCTTAGAGGATGCCTACGTCATAACATCCACCTGCATGCCAAATTTCAGCCCGATCCGTCTAGTGGTTTGGGCTGTGCGTTGATAGATCACTATGTCAGTCAGTCAGTCACCTTTGAGTTATATATATTTAGATTTAGATGACTTGTGTTTAATAATGTTTAGCCACACAGTATTATCACTTTCTATTTTGAACATACCTGTAAGCTGACTTGTAAATAATACGATACTGAGCAATAATGTGTAATTCAACAAAAATATTAATAATTTTTTAAACAGGTTATTTATAAAACGTGAAAGGGACAAAGGTACTCTTAATAAATTGAATCACGAGCTATACTAGATCAATATAGTATAGTGAAATTAAAATAACAACCAAAAAACCCAACAAGAATCGACATTCCCATTCAAAATGCCCAGGCGGCCGCACACTTTTTTTTTGTATGGAAATAGCGTTTTTTTTGTGTTTCGGCTTTTATGTTAATTGCATTATACTACAGTGATCTTTTATAGCCCATGGTTTGATTTACTACGGGTATGTCCCTGCCATGTTGTATGACGTACTTATGACTAGACTAGAAAGACAAGCTGTTGTACTTTCTAGCTGTTAGTTTTGTTTTTCGAGCTAACACTGGTGTCAGATTTTCAAGCTGCATAGCGGCATCCCAAAGGCATCACCAAGACAGACTGACACTATGAAGAGGGCCGGGATCAACGGCTTAACGTGCCTTCCGAAACACGGAGTAACTTAAGAAATCTTTGTACCACTTGAGGTTATTAATCGAAGTGAGGAGCTCGGTGGGCCGGCGAGAGTGCGCATTACTAGCGCTTTCGCAAGTAAAGCGACACCGGGCGTGGTCTGCACTTGATTCTTCTTGAGCTCCTCCGTGCTTCGGAAGGCACGTATAAACCGTTCGTCCCGGCTGTCATCATTGTGTGGCAGTCATCAAGCAATGTTAGATGCCTTTAGACAGCTTGAAGAATCTGACACAGTTGGCCACTTAAATCACAAAGTTCCAACACGTTTACTTATTAATAAGGAAGCAGTAGATATGGTAGATAACACAACGTTTCTGGGAATAACGCTTGATTCCGGGTTGCAATGGGGTGCCCATATTAAAAAAATTATCTGGAAAACTTAGCTCTGCAGCCTACGCGGTTAGAAGAATTAGGCAGATGACGGACGTTGATACAGCGCGTTTGGTATATTTTAGTTACTTCCATAGTGTTATGTCCTATGGAATATTGCTATGGGGTAATGCTGCAGAAATATACCATATTTGTTTTACAAAAACGCGCTGTTAGGTCTATATATAAACTAGGTACTAGAGAGTCTCTAAGGCAACTTTTTAAAGATATAAATATTTTGACTCTCCCTTCGCAATTCATCTATGCGAATATTATGTACGTGCGTCAGAATAAACATACATTTAAGAAAAATTATGATATTCATAGTAATAACTCTAGAAAAATAAATTAGCTATATCAGCTTTTCTGTTAGAAAAAACAAAAAAGTCTTTTGTGGGTCTCAGATTGCGTCTCTATAATAAAAATCCAGATAATGTAGTAGCGTTACCATTATCTAAGTTTAAGACTGCCATTAAAAATCATTTATTAAAAAATGCTTATTATCATGTATATGACTATTTATCTGATCAAAATTCTTGGAAATAGTTGATTGCAAATTTTAACTGTATTATTTAGATGTATACTGAGCTTAAGTTTAAATCTGTATTGTAACTGAAACCTAACCTATCAGGCTGGGTAGGGACCAATACTGAACTGAGTTTCTTTCGGCGTAATCTTCCCAGCAGTGGTCGTTCCGAAACGCTAGTAGTTTTTAGCTTTTGCACTAAAATAATATTTAAAAAAATGACCTTCAATAAGAGATAAATTTATCCTACATTGAATTAAACATTTTTGACTTTGACACACACGAAAAACAATAAACATCGAAGTGTAGGCCACGCAGCCCGGGGTTGTCTAACTTGCGAGTGTTAGCAATACGAAAGGCCACCGACCTCCTCAACTACACATGAAATTTCTAGTAAAAGCAGGGACATTTAACTTTTTAAATAAACTATTCTGATTTGGTATTATATGTGGCGATTTGGAAACGTCACGACTCAGAGACCCTTCGATAATACTCAAAGGATGTTGCGAAATGGAGTTGTCTTATTAGGGAAAAATGTTAAAAATTCCACGAATTTGACTAATGACGAAAAAAACGTTGTTGGGAATTGTATTAAAACTCTATTTCTACCGAAAATGATTTTCATTGACGAACTTGAAGATTCTTTCAAAGTATTATTTCTGAAAATATTTATTCTATTATCCTAATCCTACCTAATCCTAATCTCCTAACTAATATTGATGTTCTGTAAGTGGGCTTGTATATGTGTTTGTTCGTTAGCACTTCACCCTTCAACTTGAACCTATTTAGATGAAATTTGGTATGGATTTAGTTTGAGACCCAGGATAGTTTTATTCCAAAATTCTCTCGGGGAGGGAAATTCTCTCTTAATAAAATCAAATATTGCTCATTACAACTTTTATTGCGACTTCGAAAATAAACGTTACCTAATAATCGTATCTTCATGCTCATCGAACGCATTATCATAATTACACCAACGTTATCATTTCTTCATACCACAGCTTTTCCCTTGCATTTAGTTTTAGTAACATGCTCCATGATACACTAGCCGGACAGGTCGGACTCCCCAGTTGATGTTACAATCAGTATTGCAGTCAAGCCAGCAAATATTCCAGTAAGTGCGACCATCACTGCCACAGATAGGCCTGTAGTCTCCAGGACAATGGTCACAGACACAAGGACAACGAGAGGTAAACTTGATGGTCAGAGGATCCAGGCCGAATCTTGCCCGATTCCTATTGGCGCAGTCGAAGAAACAAATGTTGTTGTAAGTCCGCCTGTCACTTCCACACAAAGGATCATATATCTTTAGGCAGTTACAACCACATTCCCCTTCGTGAACTACCGTCAATTTTGATTGGAATCTTTTCTGTCGCTCCTTATTCTCACAGTTTAGAACGCAGTGGTTTGGATATGTCTTCCCGTCGCTGGCGCAGAGTGGGTTAAATGTAAATGGACATGCACATTCAAGACAAGGCCCGTTGTAAGAAATTTTCAAAAGAGGTAAATTTTTGCGCTTCTGTCTTTGGTTTTCGCAGGCTAAAATGCATGTGCTGTCATAAGTAAGATTATTACTGCTGCAAACTGGTTCGTAAACATCTGGACATTCGCATTCGACGCATTCTCCTTTATATTCAATGTGTATCAGGGGAAGACCTTTCTTTTTGAGTATTTTGTTTTTACATTCTAAGTCACAAGCGTTGTTGTATGTCTCACCATCGCTGCTGCATACTGGGTCACAATTTTCGGGACATACACATTTCACACATTCTCCTTTGTATTCAATATGTATTAGAGGTTGACCTTTCTTTTTGCGTGTTTTGTTGTCACAATCTAAATCACAAGCATTGTTGTATGTTTTACCATCGCTGCTGCATACTGGGTCATAATTTTCAGGACAGACACAGCTCATGCATTCTCCTTTATATTCAATATGTATTAGAGGTTGTCCTTTCTGTTTACATGTTTTGTTTTCACGTTCTAAATGACAAATATTATTGTAAGTTTTATTATCATTGCCGCAGACTGGGTCAATATTTGTCTTGCACTTACAATGCTGACATTCAGCTTGACGTATTGTTGCTTACGTTTACGTTGTCATAATTGAATAGACAGATGGTGTGAGTGTCGCAGGCATTTTGTGTGAATCCGTCGTTTACATACGGCGTCGTCAGTATAGAAACGCTCGCTGTCATGTTATATGCCGAATGCAAAATGAATATTGCCATTTTATATCGTGCCCAAACATTTGATTGACGATTTAAACGCCATCTACATAACAACACGGCAAATTGAAGTATTTAGTTCTGTTTTTTTTCCACGCGCCTTGCTGTTTCCCAAAACAAACAAAATGACATCCAGTAGTTGTTTAGTGACATTAAAAGTTATTGAAAATATTGCAAATACTACGTGTTCAAAAGACTTTCACAAAATAATTGCGATTTTAAGGACATATACTATAGCGAGTTAAAAGTCTTACGATCTTTAAGCGGGGGCAATAAAAAAGCCATGGACAATTGAGAAGATTTTTGAGGTTATCCGCTATCCAAAAATGCTAAGGTGTCCATAGAATCTGGTTCTTGGAGCACACTAAAATTATATATATTATAATAATAGGTTCAAAAATGCAATAATTTTTAGTGTAACGAAAATGTACCATTCCCCCCTCCCCCCCTAGGGGGTACCCCTGAATAGTTTTTATTTCAAAGTGTCATATTATTATCCTAAGAAGTTTATATATAAATGTATTTTTTGTTACTTAACCCGTCAACAACCGCAATTTTGCAAACCCATTGTTATCTATTGTTCTCTCGGTCGGATTCGACCGTCTTTCCAGACGGTTAAATATCTTAATGAAGTAGTCTAAGAAAACCAAAGCGCATACTGACAATTGCTAAAATAAAGTCTGATATGTCCAAACTGTGATTTCTTCATGGTCACCCCAAAACTACAAACAACGTTGAAATTACAACAATTGAACGAGCCTTCGGCATATTTCATGACAGCGAGCGTTTTTTAACTGACGACGCCGTATGTAAACGGCGGAATCACACAAAATGCCTGCAACATAAGCATTGTTACCGCTGGCTTTTATCAGCGTTAATAATTTTTACCAGGTAGGGAGACCAATAAAACAATAACCAACAGATGAACAACTGAGAAATTCAATCAATAAATCTACTAATGTTTTGTAAAAATAATACTTAATTAAAGTTTTTATCTTTTAATATTTTAATGTTGAATTCATTAAGTGAAACTAGGTACTTAAATATGTATTATATTATACAAATTACATATATTAACACGACATAATATAACTATATATTTAAAAATATTCATGCAGCTTCTCAAACTAAAAATGAAATAAGAAATGATGAAAAAATAACGCGCGGATGCGACTTGAATCCGTGACCAGTTGGATTAACTACACACGCCGAATTTTATTACTCCACCATGTCCTATTCCTTTTACACGCATTATACTTCCGTCATCTACCTACCGATATTACTGTTACAAGTAAATGGGGTAGGATTGGAGCTTAGCATGGTCAAATCGCGTGGTATTTGTCACCATTTCTTTTTCATTTTAGTTGGGGTACTTTACTATTGCATCTTGAATGGCTAAAAAGACATAAAAATATACCTATAGGTTTTTATAGAAATTCTAAATGAGCTTTCAGGGAGCATGATTGGGGCTAGCTAGGTCAGTCATTGTGAATTGTCCGTATTTATTTATTTATGATCATCTCGCCAGTCTGTTACTAAATAAATTCTAGACACAAAAAATCAGGACACGAAAAATTAGGGAAAAACATTTTATCCAATCGATTGTTGTATAAAAAATCAAAATTTTCTTTGTAGAACTGGTTGAATATCATTGATTGATAAAAAAAATTATGTTGATTAAAATATGTCTGCTGTATTGGTTGTCGTCTATTGGTTAAACTATTGGCTTCCCTGCCCTACTTTTCCGAACAATTACAATCACACTGGCCTCTGTAGAGAATAGTTAACAAAGGGAGTCCAACTCGTTTTCTTTTCAAATTCTCACAGTCCAACAAACACGGGTTTCCATATGTATTACAGTCACTGGCACAAACTGCATCTTCTACGGCGGGACAGGCGCATCCAACACACTCGCCTTGTCGTTGAATAGATAGTATAGGAAGACCTTGCTCAGCTCTTCTCAAGTTTTCGCAGTTAAAAAAGCAAAGGTTTCCATACGTCTCGTTGTCACTCGCACAAATAGGTTTGTAATCCTTTGGGCAGTTGCAATTTTCACACGCTCCTTTGTGCAAAATGGAAATAGGAGGTAGTCCGAGGCTCTCTAGCTTCTTATTGTGGCAACCGACTTCACATCCGTTCCCGTACGTTTTGCCGTCGCTGGCGCATACGGGATCTGCTACTGCAGGGCACAAGCAGCCATCGCAGTCTTCAAAACGCTTTATGGTTAAGAGCGGCAAGTTTTGGGCCTTGCGTTTTTCGTTTTCACAATCAAAGAAGCAAATATTGCCATAGGTTTTGTTATCACTTGCACAGATAGGATCGTAATTCTTCGAACAATTACATGAAATACATTCACCTTTGTATTGGATCGACAATGGTGGTAGGCCCACAGTTTTTCGTCGCTTATTTTCACAAATGACTTCACAACCATTACCATAAGTTTTGCCGTCGCTGGCGCACACAGGATCTGAGACTGCAGGGCAACCACAGCCATCACAATCTTCATGACTTTTTATTGTTAAGGGTGGCAAATTTTGGGCCTTTCGCTTTTCGTTTTCACAATTGAAGAAGCAAAGATTGCCATAGGTTACGTCGTTACTGGCACAAATAGGGTCGTAGTTTGTTGAACAATTACATGAAATGCATTCACCCTCGTACAGAATTGATAACGGTGGTAGGCCCACAGTTTTTCTCCTCTTGTTCTCACAAAAGAGTTCGCATCCGTTACCGTAAGTCTTGCCATCGCTACCGCACACAGGATCATAGACAGCAGGACAAAAGCAGCCGTCACAATCTTCACGACGCTTTATAGTCAAAGGTTCGAGACAAAATGCGATTCTTTTATCATTTTCACAGTCAAAGAAGCATTGATTGCCATAAGTAACGTCGTCGCTACCACATATAGGGTCATAATTAGTGGAGCAATTGCAATCGATGCAAGCTCCATCGTACAGGATCTCAATCAATGGCAGACCAAGTCGTCTTCTCCTTCGGTCTTCACAGTCGAAGTAGCATTCGTTGGTATAAGTTCCTTCGTCACTAGCACACACGGGATCGTCAATATCTGGACAGTTGCACTCGTCACATTTTCCTTCGTATGCGATCTTTAACGGAGGCAGGCCTTGTTTTTTTCGTATCAGATTTTGACAACCTAACTCACATGAATTTCCATAAGTTTTCTCATCACTTCCACATACAGGAGCATATATAGCTGGACAGTTGCATTCTTCGCATGCTCCCTTATACAAAATTGTTATAGATGGAAGACCCATTCTTTTTCGCTTTCTGTTCTCGCATTCTATTGCACATTCATTTTCATATGTCTTGCCATCACTGCCACATGTTGGATCTCCAATCATTGTACATAAACACTCGTCACACTTTCCTTCATACAGAATGGTTAGTGGTGGCAGATTTTGTTTTTCTCGAATTTTATTTTCGTAATCAAGTTCGCATTTATTTCCGTAAGTTTTGTCGTCACTAGCGCATATTGGATCATAAACGTCAGGGCAGGCACAGGGAATACACTCTCCTTTATATAGTAAATCTATTGGAGGTAAGCCCTGATGTTTTCGTTTCTTGTTTTCACATTCTAGCATGCATTCATTGGAATAAGTCTTTCCATCGCTTCCACATACGGGGTCTATGTTGGCTGGGCACATACACGAGATGCATTCACCTTTGTACAGAATTGACAGTGGTGGTAAGCCTTCTTTTTGACGTTTTTTATTTTCACAATCTAAGAAACATTTATTGCTATAAGTTCTGTCATCACTGGCGCAGATTGGATCATAGTATTCTGGACAGCTACAAGAAATGCACTCGCCTTTGTAAAGCAACTCTATTGGAGGTAGACCCATACGTTTCCGTTTCCTGTTTTCACAAAAGAGGAAACACCCATTACCATAAGTTTTTCCGTCACTGCCACACACAGGGTCTGATACAGCTGGGCAATTGCAGGATTCACATTTGCCTTTGTAAATGACAGTAATAAGAGGAAGTCCTTGTTTCTTACGTTTCTCATTCTCACATCCTAAATGACATTCACTGTCATATGTTTGATCATCGCTGCCACAGACAGGATCATAAATAGCTGGACAAATACATTCTTCACACTTGCCTTTGTAAAAAATAGACAATGGAGGCAGGTTTTGTTTCTCCCGGATCTTATTTTCGCAATCAAACAAGCACTTGTTGTTGTATGTTTTACTGTCGCTGGCGCAGACTGGGTCATAAATCTTCGGGCAGTTACAAGATATACACTCTCCTTTATATAGTAGATCTATTGGAGGAAGGCCCATTCGTTTTCTTTTTTTGTTTTCGCAAGCTAGGAAACATTGGTTAGCATATGTCTTTCCGTCGCTTCCACACACGGGGTCTACGTTGGCTGGGCAGACACAGGCCTCACATTCACCTTTGTACTGTATTGTCAGAGGTGGAAGACCTTGCTTTTCGCGGATCTTGTTTTGGCAGTCAAGAAGACATTTATTACTATATGTCTTATCGTCACTGGCGCAGACTGGATCGTAGTTTTTAGGACAGCCACAGGTAATACACTCGCCTTTGTAGAGTAAATCTATCGGAGGCAGGCCCCTACGTTCCCGCTTCTTATTTTCGCAAACAAGTAGACACTTATTGCCATATGTTTTCCCATCACTTCCACATACAGGATCTACGACGGCTGGACAAATGCAATTCACACATTCACCGTTATAGAGAATGGACAATGGAGGTAGCCCTTGCCTTTCGCGAATTTTATTTTGACAGTCAAGAAGACATTTATTGTTGTAAGTCTTGCCATCGCTGGCACAAACTGGATCTCTAATCTTTGTACATCTACAAGAAATACATTCGCCCTTGTATAAGAAATCTATTGGAGGAAGGCCCATACGTTTTCGTTTTTTATTTTCGCAATCCAACATACATTTGTTTGAATATGTCTTTCCGTCGCTTCCGCACACTGGGTCTACGTTGGCTGGGCATTGACATATCTCACATTCACCGTTGTACTGAATCGTTAGAGGTGGCAGACCTTGCTTATCGCGAATCTTGTTTTGACACTCAAGGAGACATTTATTGCCGTAGGTCTTGCCGTCACTTGCACAGACTGGATCGTAGATTTTAGGACAGCCACAGGAAATACACTCTCCTTTGTATAGTAATTCTATCGGAGGCAGTCCCATACGTTCCCGTTTCTTATTTTCGCAAACAAGTAGACACTCATTTCCGTATGTTTTTCCATCGCTCCCGCATACGGGGTCCACGACAGCCGGACAAATACAATTGACGCATTCACCATTGTAAAGAATAGTTAACGGAGGCAAGCACTGTCTCTCACGGATTTTATTTTCGCAGTCAAACATGCACTTGTTGCTGTAGGTTTTGCTGTCGCTGGCACATACAGGGTCATAATTTTTAGGGCAGCCACAGGACACACATTCTCCTTTGTACAGTAAATCTATTGGAGGGAGGCCCATGCGCTTACGTTTTCTGTTTTCACATCCCAGCACGCATTCGTTAGCATATGTCTTTCTATCGCTTCCACACACGGGGTCTACGTTGGCTGGGCAGACGCAGGCCTCACATTCACCTTTGTACTGAATTGTAAGAGGTGGAAGACCTTGCTTTTCACGAATCTTATTTTGGCAGTCAAAGAGACATTTATTGTTATATGTCTTATCATCACTGGCGCAGACTGGATCGTAGTTTTTAGGACAGCCACAGGAAATACATTCGCCTTTGTATAGTAAATTTATCGGAGGCAGGCCCATACGTTCTCGCTTTTTGTTTTCACAAACAAGGAAACACTCATTCGCGTATGTTTTTCCATCGCTTCCACATACAGGATCTACTACAGCTGGACAGATGCAATTCACGCATTTCCCGTTATAAACAATAGTTAATAGAGGAAGGCCCTGTTTTTGACGGATTTTATTTTCACAGTCAAATATGCATTTGTTGCTGTAAGTTTTACCGTCGCTGGCACAAACTGGGTCGTAATTTTTAGGGCAGCCACAAGAGACACATTCTCCTTTATATAGTATTGTAAGTAGTGGCAGTCCTTGTTTTTGTCTCTTTTTATTCTCGCAATTGAATTCACATTCGTTACCGTAAGTTTTGCCGTCACTTCCACAGACTGGATCATACACCGCTGCACATGTACATCCTTCACATTGACCTCTGTGTATTATCTTTAGTAGCGGTTGGCCAAGAGCGTTTCGCCTTCTATTTTCGCAATCAAATCTACACAAGTTATCATAAGTTTTTCTATCACTTGCGCATACTGGATCTATATTCAATGGACACTCACAAAGATCTTCAGGACATGGGCCTTTAGATTTTAGGAATATGGCCGGCAGACATTTAGCTTGGTTGGCTCTGCTGGCACATTGAAGGAAGCAAATGTTTCTATAAGTTTTGTTGTCAGTACCACAGACAGGAATAATAACGCTAGAGCAGACGCAGAAAGGCTTGGGACAAACGCCCTGACTCACTACAGTAATCGGTGGTAATCCGAGTTTTCGACGTCTTCTGTTCTCGCAATCTACCTGACATAAATTACTGTAGGTTATTCCATCTGAACCACAAACTGACTTAACATCTGCTGGACAGTTGCAGGTTTCTTCGACACATTCCTCATGGCACTTGACGAAAATAGGGGGTCTGCCATTTTTTACGTTTCGGTCGCTAATGCACTTGAGGACGCATTCGTTCGAGTAGGTATTTCCGTCCGTCCCGCATACTGGGTCATATATGAGGTAACACTGGCATTTCACGGCTGGGATTGGATTGAAATCATTATCGTAACAGTAGGTAGTGTCCTGCGTATCTTCGGAAACTGCATACGAAGATGCTGCTGAGGATGATGAGGCAGATGATGAGAAAGATGAGGCCGAGGCCGAGGAGGAAGAAGATAAAGAAGAATCTGAAGACGAAGAAGATGAGGAGGATGATGATGAAGATGATGAAGATGATGAGGAAGAAGATGAAGAATCAGAAGTGGAAGAAGTTGACTCTGAAGAAAATGATGAGTCAGATGATGAGGAAGACGATGAAGATGAAGAAGACGAAGCAGAATCAGTTGAACTAGACGATGAAGCGGCTGATGAAGAAGATGATGAAGATGAGCCTTCAGGAGACGTGATTCTTACAGACGATGGTGCTGGATGTGACGAAGTTGCGGTAGTGGCTGTTAATTGCAGTGCACTGACGAGTAGTAGAAGAAATCCTGTAAAACATCATTACACCTTTGATGTCTGGCTGAGCTAGGATTTTTAGTCTGAGCAAGTGTGGATCCAGGGTCTATGTGGGGCCTGTACATGACATGCGTCTGAATACTAGATCGCCATCTCGAACCACGTCATATATCGGAGAACCGTAATGGCAAATACCGTGCAGAAATGGGATCCTTATTTAAAATAAACATTTAGCCAAATGGAAGGAACTTCCATACCCTATTTTACCTCCATAGAGGATGAATTTTATAAAAATAGTGATACAGTTAAGTTTTATTTTGTTCGTCACTTTTTAGGGTTCTGTATTTGACAAACCTTTATAGTTTTGCCATGTCTGTCTGTCTGCCCGGTCGCGGTTTTACTCAGAGACTTTTAACACTAGAATGCTGTAATTTGATATGGGTATGTATATATATTAACTACGCCGACAAGTTGGGAAAATAAAATGTAGATCTTTTTAGCGCAGCTCCCTTAAATGTAAAATAATAATAATAATAATAATAATGTCAGTGACGCGCGCGCATCGCTACGCTGCGGGCGTGTATTCGGTTGCTGCGTACTTTCATAGTGCGTATGTGCGAAAATGACAACGCTTAAATGTGCAAGTTGTAATATTGTAATTGATGAGCTGCTTGCGTACATTCAGAATAAAATATCAAGCACGGACGAAGAAACCCTTGTAAAGATATGCAGGGCGGTGTTCAGCAGTGAAGAAATAAAATATTCGAAGGCGTTACTTTTTGAATCGCTGTCTGCAGACTATCGTAAAAAAGAGCGTAAAGGACAAGGGAAAGAAGATCGTGAACTATTTGATATCATCGCCCTTTTTAAATCGGTGCATGAAAATGAGATGCCCATTTTTACGGCCCGAAAATTGGACCGCTTGCCTCCTTTAACGATGGACCACCTAGATGTGTCTAAGTTGCTTAAAGACTTAGCAAAAGTAACAAGCGAACTGGAGCAGATTAAGGGATCCTATGTGACGAAAGACCAGTTGGATGAGGTGAAAAATCAAATTCAAACGGTGAATTACTCTGTCACCCCCTTTTCGGTCAATAACGTAAATACGAGGAGAGGGGCGGCCTTCTTAGATAGTGGGCCTATGGGATTGTCTAATCTCAATGAATCTACGAGAAATGAGCAAAATGATTCATCAAAATGTATATCTTCATCACCTAAAAATGATTTGCAATATCGTAGCATAGTACACAGAGAAGGTAGTAACGAAAAAGTTAATGCGGAGCGCTCGCTTAATACAAACCGGCCGGCTAACGAAGGCCGCGCGGACGACGCGGGGAATGAGTCATCGTCGGTGACAATAAATAACAAGTCGGAACAGCTGATTGAATCTGTACAGCAACGCAAATCATATGCAAGTATTCTTAATAAGGAATCTAAGGAGAATGATGATTGGACAACAGTGACAAGAAGAAAAACTCGATTAGCATATCGTTTTGCTGGGAAAATGGGCAATTGCACAGTCGAACCCGAAGAGAAATTTCGAGCCGCCGATAGAAAAGTACCGATGTTTATTTCAAATGTGGACTTAGGGACATCGGACACTGATATAAGTAAATATATTCTCAAGAAGACTAATGAAACAGTTACACTAGAAAAAGTTGTTATGAAAAGAAAAAATGAGTACGACGCATACAAATTCTTTATAGCGAGATCGAAAGTACATTTATTTCTTGATGAATCGTTATGGCCGCAAGGTATTATTTTTAGGCGTTTCGTAAACTTCAAGGCAAAAATCTCGAATGGAGCGTCGCGCGGTTATGGTACGGCTTCTGTGAAATAAAATTATGGATACAAAGAGACTTATTACTTTCAACTGCAAAAATATTAAACGCTCTGTAGCTGGAATTCGCGAGCTGTGCAAATCGTGTGACATAATAGCTTTACAGGAGACGTGGCTGACGCCGGACGATTTGCCATACCTTAATACAGTAAGCGACGAGTTCAGCTGTACGGGAACATCTGCAATGAATATGGCAGCCGGTATGGTGTGCGGTCGCCCTTACGGTGGCGTAGCAATTCTCTGGCGGCGCAGTGTTTTTTCTAATGTTGTAGTAGTGCAGTGTAATAATCCTCGTATATGCGCGGTTAAAATCACGCTTAGTGAACGAAATATCTTAATTATAAATGTGTATATGCCTACCGATAAACCTGAGAACCTAACGGAATTTACGGACATCCTCGGAGCGGTAAGTGCGATTATAGACAGTTCTTATATTGAGTGTGTTTATGTACTCGGCGATTTTAACGCACACCCGACGGAAAACTTTTATAAAGAACTTTCATTATTCTGTGAAGAACAAGAGTGGACGTGTGTTGATGTAGAAATGTTAAAACATGTACCTACTTTTACTTTTGTATGTGGGGTGTGGGGTGTTACTAGATGGTTAGATCACGTAGTTTCTACGAAAGCGGCTGTAAGTTCTGTGCGCAATGTATATGTTAACTATGACGTGTTTTGGTCGGACCACTTTCCTCTTACGATTGAATGTGACCTTCAAACTTCCTCGTTAACTAAGAGTTACAAAACCCTTTCAACTCCTAACAAGGTGTTATGGGGAAAAAGAAGTAAAGAACAAATTGAATTATTCTGTAAGGAAAGTCATGAGAAGCTTAGGGTCATTCAATTCCCTATGGAGTTTGAGGGGTGTGCAGATCAAACTTGCAATATTGTAGAACATAGGCAAATCATTGACAGATTGTATGATAACATTACCACTGCATTAACAAAAGCAGCAGTTATTAGTGGGGGGCTTGTTCGTAAAAGGAAAAAGATTGTAATAGGATGGAACACGCATGTCAGTGAGGCGCACAGGGAGGCTAGGAAGAAATTCGAACTTTGGATGTGGTGTGGAAGGCCAAGAGTTGGTTATGTTTACAATGAAATGTGTGAGGCTAGAAAAATCTTTAAAACAAAATTAAAGTGGTGCCAAACACACGAAGAACAAATAAAAATGGACATTCTGGCCTCACATCATTCTAAAAATGATTTTCAGTCTTTTTGGAAGGCCACAAAGAGGATGAACGTAAGACCTAGCCTCCCTACTTGTGTAGACGGTAGGAATGACGCGAAGGACATAGCGAATATTTTTAAAGACCATTTCACGGTAAAATCCCCGCTTGGTCCTTCTCGTTCGGTGCTCAGTGTTGAGGGTGGCATGAATCTGGGAATCAGATTTACTGCAAAAGAGGAAGACAAGGTGGTAAGGTCTATGACCAGAGGTAAATCTCCCGGGCATGACGGTCTCAGTATTGAGCACTTGCAGTTCGCTGGCCCGCACTTGCCGAGACTGCTGGCCATGCTCTTTAACCTATGCTTGAGTCATTCATACATGCCAAAAGAGATGATTAAGGCTTTAGTGATACCCATAGTAAAGAACAAAACAGGTGATCTATCTGATAAAACCAATTATAGGCCAATCTCCCTAGCTACAATTGTGTCTAAGGTATTTGATAGTATGCTTAATACACATCTGGCTAATTACATCAAACCTCACGATAACCAGTTCGGATTTCGACCAGGGCTGTCAACGGAGTCTGCCATTTTGTGTGTTAAGCATACTGTCAGGTACTATACCAGGCGTAAGACCTCTGTATACTCTGGCTTCCTCGATCTTTCAACTGCGTTTGACCTGGTTTGTTATGACATCCTATGGGGGCAACTTCAAAATGCTCAAGTTCCTCCTGAGCTTATTAATATCTTTAAGTTCTGGTACAAAAACCAGGTCAACAATGTTAAATGGGCAGATAGTTTATCTGAGTCGTACGGGTTGGAATGCGGCGTTAGACAGGGTGGGTTGTCTTCACCGTTGCTCTTCAACCTTTACATCAATGAACTAATAGTCACGCTCAGTAATACCAGTATTGGTTGTCATGTAGATGAAGTTTGTGTAAACAATATAAGTTATGCAGATGACATGGTATTGTTGAGCGCGTCCCCGTGTGGTTTAAATAAGCTTTTAAAAATATGCGAAACATATGCTAAATCCCATGGTCTAATATATAATGTGAAGAAAAGTGAAATAATGGTCTTTGGGGCCGGAGGCAGGGATGTGGTAAATATACCGGCTGTAGAGCTTAATGGTGTAAAGCTCCGACGGGTTTACCAGGTTAAATACCTGGGCCACATCCTTGCTTCCGATCTCAAAGACGATGCTGACATAGAGAGGGAACGGAGGGCGCTGTCGGTTAGAGCAAACATGATAGCCCGAAGATTTGCACGATGCTCGAACGAAGTGAAAATTTCACTTTTTCGAGCATATTGCACATCTTTTTATACATGTGGTCTATGGGCCACTTTCACCCAAAAATCGTACAGCGCCCTCCGCGTCCAGTATAATAATGCATTTAGGATGCTGATGGGGCTACCTAAGTTCTGTAGTGCTTCGGGAATGTTTGCAGAAGCGCGAATAGATTGCTTTTATGCTATTATGCGTAAGAGGTGCGCTTCCCTGGTACGTAGGGTACGGGCCAGTCCCAACAGCATCCTAAAAATGGTGGCCAGCAGGCTGGACTGTGCATACGTCAATCGCTGCTGTGCAGTTTCACATGGAATTGTACAGCAGTGATTAGACTTTAGTATAAAAATTTTTTTTATAATACTAACATTAGGGTAAGAATAGCATTGTTACTAACCAAAGTGGACGATAGTCTGAATAAATAAACTTTATTATTATATTATTATTATTATTATTATTAAATGTAAAATGGCTATCATTTTTTTTTCTCGACTCACGCATGGTATTCAGTGCTGTTGAATAGGTGCTTTAAAATATTTTGAGCTTGTAAACACTATTTTGCAAATTTTTGTGAGAGTTCAGTGTCCTCACCTCTATCGGCTAAACGGTTGTATTTGGGCACGTAAAAATATTTACGACCGTAGTACTTATACGTAACGAAGTTTAAAGGAAAACTATCAGAGCTATGCAGGATTTACAAATTAAAGAGTTATAGTCAATCAACTAACTAAATGTACTCAGAAAATGAAAAATATGGAAAATTCTAAAGTGCATGTCTCATATAGATCATAAAAAGAAAGTAAAAACAAATTATTTTTTTGAACGCACCTTTAAATATTTGACAATGGTGAACGCACCTACAAATATTTGACAATATCAAATGTCAAGTATAAAAATTTCTTTGACAATGAATCATTCTTGACCAAAGATTTAGAATATACAAGAAGTTTTCCTGACCATACATTTATAACTCTTATCTCTGTTCCTGACCATAGAATTAGCTATGTGGTGTGAACTCAAATCAGCATTCGCAACTATGGAACCCTACATTGCGCGTGGCCCGACAGGCACTTGGCCGGTTATAACACTTAAACTTTAAATTGACCAAGTTTCATACAAAGTTTCAACCGTCATTTTAACTCCTTAGGGGATGAATTTCCAAAAATGTATTTTTAGTGAAAACTTGCGTAATGTAAACAACGAGCAAAATTTCTGAGCGTTGATCGATCGATGAATATTATCAGCCAGTCAGTGTCTCCTTTTATAAATATTGAAGATAGATAAAATAATCAGTCAAGAGCGTGTCGGGACACGCGCAGTATAGGGTTCCGTAGTTGCCACTTAAATCGTCTAAAAACTATTTTTTTATGAAATAGTCCATCGTTTAGAAGATAGAGGGGGGGGGGGGCGCACATGACTTACAAAACTTTCATAGTTTAATGTCTTACGGGGGAGTGCAGCCGATATTCAGACTATTTTTATTTTACAAAAAAGGGCAATTCGTGTTATCTACGGCTGAGGATCTAGAGACTCACTCAGATAATTATTCAAGGAAATAGATATACTAACCTTACCATCACAGTATTTATTTGAAAACATACTGTATGTAAGGAAAAACATTTATTTCCTCATACAATAAAGTAAGTGATTTTACCGTTAGAAACTTACGCAATAAGAGTGACTTAGTTGCCCCGTATTATAGGCTCAAAACAGTTAGAAAAATGTTTATGGGGAACGGTATACTTTTTTATAATAACCTGCACAATCGGTCCTTGATATGCCAGACAAAAGTTTAAAGCTTATGTAAAGAACGTACTCTGTGAGACGGATTATTACAGGACCGATGATTATCTAAAAGTCAACAAAGGCTGGCTTGAGTCCTTCTTAAAGGTTTGTATACTCAGAAATGTCATAATTTGGTACATTAGGTACATATTGAATCTACAACTTGATTTGACGTTATTTTAAAATTACGACATTTAAAATTTAATTTAAATTATGACAATTAACAATGTATCCTTTGTCCACATATCCACTATAAATATTAATTTCATTGTGAGTTGACGTTCTTAGAGAAAATGCTGCAGTGCAGTTTCTCGCTTCTTCTGCACTAGCGCTTTGGAGGCGGCAGTAAACTTAGCTCTAAGTAACATTTTGACATCAACAATTATTGTGCAACAAAACAAAGTGAAGATTATTAAGAGATAAAATAAATATCCTATGATAATAAAGATATATTTGAATTGAACTGAAGTGAACAAGTTTGCACTATAAAATCAAATATTTCAGGAACTGATTCCTAAATCGAAAATATGGTGTTCATAAGCTCAAATATTTTTGAAAGTCCAGTACAACAATATACCACTCGATGGGTTAGTCAAGAAAAAAAAAAGATTTCCAATGTATGGCAGCTACCCTAAAAAAAAAAGTTTTTTCAATATATTATTTAACCGATTTTTTTCGGTTCGATTAAAATATACACCCATGCTAAATTACAGCTTTATAGTACTTATCGTCTCTAAGTAAAACCACGGACGGACAGACAGGCGAAACTATAAGGGCTCCTTATTTAAAACGGAACCCTAAAAAAAGTTTTTAAAATGCTCACCTATTGCTTCCCTCATATTGCCTGTACTGTACCCTCATCAGAGAGTATTATCTATTTGCCAATTAGTATTATTTACAACACTTTTTATATTGAAAAGATGTTTGTCTATTTTACTGTTGGCTTTGAATAAACATCTGGCCCTTTATAATTTAAATTAATATCTGTAGTTAAATAGGTACTTAATAAAACATTCATTGCCTTTGTTAGACGATTAATAAATTATTCTTTTGTTTGCAAAGCATAAACGGAGTGTCAGCGAAAAGGTATTTATTGTGTCTTGTTTTTATAATTTTTATTTTATTTATTTCTTTTTTTACACCCAGCCAGATAAGCCAGAGCTAATTGGAAAGTGGCCTTCTCGAGCCTTGATTTATTAATATATACTTATGTATTTGTTAACCGACTTCCAAAAAGGGCGGGGTAATCAATTCGTCGAGAGCTTTTTTTATGTATGTTCACCGATTATTAAAAAAAAAAAGCCTAGAACGATGTGAAAAAAGTTTTTTTTGGGTATACTTTCAGATGGTCCCATAGAGATTTTATCAAAATTGGTTGTGAAGTCGGTTTTTAGTTTGAAAAATGATAATAAAATATAATAACGTTAGGTTAATATCCCTTAATTTCTATCGCTTATGAACAAAGTGTTGGCACGTTACTCCTATTTCCTAGACCAGAAATAGAAAGTAAGATCTGCCTAAAATAAGGAAATAGAGGAAAATTTAAAAAAAAATGCTAATCTCTGCAGCCAGTGACTGGCTGGCTGCTTTAGCACAACGTATAAGTATAGCGATTAAACGCGGAAATATAGCCAGCGTTCTTAGCATCATGGCACACGGACGCGATTTTTAGAGTAAATTGGAGCGTTTTTTTAAAATAAATTATTTTAATTATATTTAAGTTTTCAGCCCCCACATTTTCACCATATAGAAAAATTTCTAAAAAAATAGACTTGCTGACGAGTCGGACACAATATTTATCGGACACTCTGTCCGAATTGACACTTTTTAATTTTAATATTTTTTTCACTGACAATTTGGACACCATCAAATTTAGTACAGTCAGATAGAAAAAGTTTTAACTATGTAAAAAAAAGCGTTACCAGATGAAAAAATATTTTAAAGTGGCTTTAATAAATTGCTTTGTGGACATACTCGGACATGTGCTTGAATGGTGAAAAAAAAAAACTAAAATCACTTGGTATAAAAATCAACATCTTATAAATGTTAATCTACAATAAAAATCTCATAAAAAATATTTTGACAACAGTCACATTGATTGATTGAAAAACTGTTTTTACAGCTTTTGTCTTTTAAAGTATCGTCGAAAAATTCTTTCTGACTGTACAAAACAATTTTTCTATTGGTGTCCGAATTAATAATTATAATAATAAATCTTTATTTTCAGGTATACACCCATATTTATACAATGTCAAAGTCAAAATTTTAATTTTAATTGTCAGTGAAAAAATATGAAAATCAAAAAGTGTCAATTCGAACAGTGTGTCCGAATAATATCGTGTCCGAGTCGTCAGCAAATCAAAAATTACCAACCCTGCTCACAAAATCAGCTTTCAGAAATGCGACCCTGGAAATGTATGTGGACGTCCAGAATCTGGACACACGAAAGAACTTTTGCCTAAGCTAATACGGAATCGCTTTGCTCGCTCGGTCAATAATAATAAATATAATAAGCCTGATATCGTTCTGTCAGATCGATTGATGCGCCAGGCAGTGCTTTTCGACATCACCGTCCCGCAAGGCGAGAACCTCGTGAAGGCCGAGAAGGACAAGCTTAGCAAGTACCTTGACTTGGCCCACGAGGTGACTGCCATGTGGGATGTGGATTCGACGATCACTGTCCCGATAGTCGTATCGGCGAATGGTCTAATAACGAAGAGTCTTGACCAACATCTTAAGTCTCTCTCGCTAGATGGCTGGGTCAAGGGTCAGATACAAAAGGCAGTACTCCTGGACACGGCACGCATTGTCAGGAGGTTTCTTTCTCTGCGGCCCTAACCGCCGGTAGCTTGAGCCTTGCCCCGCTGCCAGCGGATTGCTAGATTAGGTTTTGTAATGTTTTTATATTTTGTATTTTATTTAATATTTTACTTTTATAGATGTATTATAATTATAAAACCTTACCTATGTTTATAAATGAATAAAATAAGTAAATATTTTTTCCTTGATATCTTTTTGATTTATACAGTTGGTTGGTGACATTGTATTTTGAAAAACGATTTGTTTATGCAGGTGAAAGGCTTGTATGAGGAATTAATCAAATTATTGCAATATATCGTACTGTTACTGTCTTGTGCTCTATTGACAACCTCCGTGGCGTAGTGGTTCATACTAGTCCGCCACTCAGAGGTCCCGAGTTCGATCCCCGGTCAGGGCAAGTTGGAAAATGGCCTTTTCAATTTGTCCTGGGTCTTGGATTTTTATCTATATATTTCTTATGAAAGTTTTAAAGTGATTAACAACGTAACCCAAACTCGATGGGGTTGTGTTGTTTCATTACACAGTTAGGCGGTTCTCACACTGCTCCGCACCCCGCTGCGTAGCGCGGGGCCGCACTGTATGCAAGAACCTCAATTTATACAGGGTGACTTTTTACCCACCAGCCAAACTTTTGGAGCAATTACTGTTCGTGATATTAAACTACTTTCGATAAAAATAGTTAATGAAAAACAAAAACAAAAATTCGGCTTACCATACAAATCAGCGCTCGGCCAAACGAATTTTGTATGGGAGGACGAACATTTTTTTAACGATTTTTGGGTGTATCCCACTATTTCTATTAGGTATTTCTATTGATAGAAATACTGGGCCTGATTCAGACTGATTGTCCCACTATTTCTATTGCTGTCGGCTGCGTCAAAAAAAAAAAAACGCTGCACTATCACCCCTTATGACGGCGTGCATACAGAAACTATTTATTTATTTCCTCTTTAGATAAAACCTCTCAATCATAGTTGTAATTACTGATCTTGATTGACAGCTGCCGTTATAATTGTAATTCTATTATTGCTTTACGAGATAGGTGTTGGTTCTGTACTGCGTTTTTTTGGAGCAATTGAAATACATAATGGGATATAATCTGTAAAAAACTGCTGGTCCAAAACCAATGAAGAGCAAAACCGAGCATGTGAATAGGTCGTATAGCAGCCGTGCGGGTAGCGTTTTTTTGTCGCAATAGAAATAATGGGATAAAAATTGAAAATATCTCTTGTCCCACTATTTTTATTTTGTATTTCCATGTAAATAGTGGGATACACCCCGATTTTTAATAACTTTTATTATGGAAAGTAGTATACTAACATGGACTGACCTTGCTCCAAAAATTTGGCTGGTGGGTAAAAAGTCACCCTGTATAGAAAACACGCATAGTACAACACACTGACACCGCGTCTACGCGCGTGATTTTTGTATGGCGGCCCCGCGCTACGCAGCGGGTGCGGAGCAGTGTGAGAATCGCCTTATTATGGCCACCTTCTATCATTAGATCAGCTCCATGTCATCATATTATTAGATGGTCACTCATTGCGATATATGTTACGTGCAAAACTTCAGCTCAACTGAAAACCGGGAAGTGGGTCATATTTTACTTGCAAGATTTGATTACAGACAGACAATGAGACAGGTGAAACTAAATAACAACTTTAAAAAAATCTTTGAGGTCTTGTTTGAAGTACCTAGCTGTATAGTACTTAGCGACTAACTTGTTTAGATTTTAAGCTGGTCGGTCGTTAAAACCCAACGTGGTTATAGGCGACTTCAGAGATAATAATAATAATAATAATAGGGTTCACCTTTCATATGTATATTCAGGAATGGGTTTTGGCGGGAGCGCCACAATACATCAACTTCTCCAAAGGGCCTCTACGTGTTGGATCTGTATCCCCACGCAAGCCTCTCAAAGGACCGGGGTGAAAAGACCCGTGAATCTTAAGGAGATACATAATAATAATAATAAATGTATATTTATTTTCCTCCACAAAAAAACTTACTGTAACTTAAAAGGTAAAATAAAACTTAAAAATAATTAAATAATAATCAATAAAAGATGCGGAGAACTGGTGCCTATGATAGGTTTCTGAAGAACCTGTGTTACGAGATCATATAATGATAATACAATAGGTAGTCGTAACTTGGCATAGAATCTGCTAATTTGATATTAAAAAATATTAAAATATGTTTTTTTTTAATATGTTTTGTACCAAAGAAGCGAGTGCATTTATTACAATTACGTAGAGAAAATACTTAATAATAGTGTAAGTATACGAGTAGGTACCCTTTCGAAGACTTGGGAGTTCATCCCATCATCCGAGCGTTTTCCCGGTTGCATCCTCAGAGATAATGCTTCAGAGCCCGGGATCCGCTACCTTTTTTTTTTTTACCGAGTAAAGATCCCTGTTACGGATACCCGTCAGCCTGCGGGGGAGACTGTCGGGTTATGTGGGACTCCACGCCCGAGTGACATGCCTACCCACTAAAAAACCTCTGGAGTTCCATCACAACCGCTTTTGCCGGGGACACGGGAACGGAAATACAACCGCGAACCCCGGCGCGGCTGGCCGCCAAACCGGCCCCTCCGCGGGGACGACACAGCGCCCCCCCACTCACCAAGTCGACGCGTCCGGAACTCAAGGCTTCAGAGCCCGGGATCCGCTACCTAACCTAGGTGATTTGACGAGGTTACTGACTTCCGCAACTCAAAGGGTTGACCAGAACCAATCTTTGGATAGGTTTGAGCAAACGCTTGATTCGAGACCGACAGTTTATTATGGTATAAACGTGCGTGTTCGGAGTTTATCTATTTTGCTTTATTATCATTTATCTTCAGAATCTGTAGAGTCCATAGCTTGTTACTGCTTTTAGAGACTATTTAAAAATAATTAAATAGGAACAGCGACGAGGAGAGTTATTTAATAAGTAGAAAAAAAGGAAGAATACGTAAGAACAGAAAATTTTTATTACGAGTGCTAAATCATTATTGCCACCAAAACGTAAATTCGTTTTAAATAATAATAAAAAAAAAGGTATTATTTTTATTATCATCAGGAAATATCAAATTTATATAGATTGACATAGCTTAGCAGAACCCATTTTTGACGAAATTGATAGGAGGCTGTCCGTTGGCAACATTGCATCGGCTGCTGCAGAGCATCCAGCAAATGTTCCAGTAGGAGCGACGGTCACTGCCGCACACGGGCCGGAAGGGCGCCGGGCAGTCGCAGCGGCACACACAGCGACCCCAGTGCGCCACGGTCAGCAACGGCAGTCCCAAAGACTGCCGCCGATAGTTTTCGCAGTTCAGCAAACAAATGTTGTTAAAAGACCTCCCATCGCTTGCGCACACAGGATCAGAGTAGTTCGGGCATTGACAACCACAAACTCCTTTGTACACAACCTTCAACAGAGACAAACCCTTGCGTTGCCTGATCGCATTTTCACATCCCAGTAGACAAATATTTCCGTACGTCTTCCCATCGCTTGCACAGACTGGATCGTAGATCCTTGGGCAGTTGCAGGAGATGCAAGCGCCTCTGTAGTCGATCTTTACTGGAGGTAAACCGGCGGCTTGACGTCTTATATTCTCGCAAGCAAGCAAACATGGGTTTTGGTAAGTTTTTCCGTCGGTGCCGCAAACTGGGTCTGTGATAAGAGCACATTTGCAGGCAGTGGCGTTGCCCTGGGAAGTTGCGGTAGCTGAAGCTGCTGATGAGGACCCTGAAGTCCCGGACACGGCTGCAGCAGCGGTGGCACTGTCCGCTAAGGTGTAAGGCAAGAAAGCCACTGCAACCAGTGCTGTGAAGTAATAGAAAGTAAAGATTATCTTTTTGTTTGATTCTCTGGAAAAGTCTGTCAGGATCGTAGCAAGTTGAGGTCCATAGTCTCTGCTTACCCCTGTGGGCAAACAAGCGTGATAATATGCATGTATGTATAATGATTCCCTTATTTTAGGTACCTATAGTAATATGGAAAAGGTAATAAACGCAATCAACATTGTAAAGAGAAAAGAAGGTCAAGTTGTCAGCAGATTGTTTGCGAAATGATTTACCCAAATGATAACTTTTTTTGGGCATAGTCAATCTCTGACACAAAGCTTTCATTTTGAATACTAGCTAAGTTTTCTTTGCCTTGATTAAAACAAAAAAAAAATTAAGTCTATGTTTTTAACCCCCAACAAAGAGGGGTGTTACAGGACTGACCCTTGTGTCTGTGTCTGTCTGTCTGTGGCATCGTAGTGCTCGAACAGATGTACTAATTTCGATGCGGTTTCTTTGTACGTGAAAACGATTTCTCTTGCGTTGGTTCCTAGCCATGTTCGATGAAAATCGATTGAGCCGTTTAAATGTTATTGATGTTTACGCTTGAAAGTCAGGAATTTCTCTAGCAAGTAATAGATGGCGCTACGGATACGCAAATAAACGTGTTAAAATTTTAATACAAAATGTGTTTAGATTGTAAATTTATCCTTGTGCTAAAGAAAATAAGGGAAATGACTTAGTCCGCAGTGGGAATAAAATAAAGCCAGAGAAAACTCGCCGCCATCTTGTTGGAGGTCTATTTAAAACTTTTGAAATAGGACTGACTTTCTTAGCATGTTTTTAAAAACCTTACTAATGTTTCCATAGTTAAAAAGGAGACAAAGAAAATAAATTTACTGACCAATAAGAACCTTCATTTTGCTTTATATTTTACCGCTTGCCTTTAGATCTCTTGAGGTTTTATATCAAACAATTGTTTACACAATTCAATGCAACTTCACAAACAAAAGATTCAAAACAATGGCCTGTGATCAAACAAGACAATTAAGTAGAAAAGTAACATTACTGTCTGTCGAGCAATTTTTAAGATTTCTAACTCTTAAAGTTGCCAAATGGCGCCGGAAAGATGGGCTGGTGGATTCCAGGAGACGGTAAACGATCAAGGGGAAGGTCTAAAATGAGATGGAGTAACGACCTGTCTGTTTTTCACAAAGAATTGGAAAGAAGTAGCTAAAGAACGAAATAGCTGGAAACAACAAGGGGAAGGCTTTGCCCAACTATGGGATCTGAATAGCTAGAAGCGGCGTTTTAAAAGAACACCGAGGACGACTTTGATAATGAAAATAGTATCTAGAAAGTATCCAGAATAGCCAGAAAGTAAAGCTAGACATCAAGAGGTAACAATTTTGGAAAACTAAAAACCGATTTCTTTCCTAAACTACTTAACCGATTTTAATAAAAATTCTATGGGACCACCTGACAAGTATGTGCTTTTGAAAGAATTTTAGAAATCGGTCCTGGCAGGCCTTTGTCACTCCCCGTTTAGGTACCGAAAATATACCTACATTATTTTATAACAATGCACGCGGCGATCACTTCGAAGGGGAAATTTCAGTTACATGAATCGTTTGTCCAGAGTAATAACAATGAAATTGACTTGCAATAAATGTCTAGGTATCTAAACGAAGAGGCGAGGAGTTCTAAAGCGAGCTTAATTAAACCGTAGCGCTAACCACATTAAGTAAATATTTCTTTGAATTTCTTTTCTGAGTAAGACTTCAAACGTAAGTACTAGTACCTATTCTTTGGTCTAGGCGTCTTTGGATAATCGGTGAACATACACAAAGAAACGGGACGAATTGAAAACAGCCTCCTTTTTTAAAGGCGGTTAAAAAATCGGACCATTGCGATAATCAGCTGTATCGACTATGACATGTGTGTTTACAGAAGTTTTTCAATACGGTCCTTACATACTGTTTCGGTTTATTCAGCTGAATACCAGTTGCATGGTTTAAAGTAGAATAACAAATGAATCACTATTACATGCAGTTTCTTTAATAAATACACAATCCCACCAAAAACTTTTTTCATGTAAAAAATGTTGCCAAGACGATTCTACGTAGCTTACCCTGTGAAAAAGTTATCAGATCTCGTATAAAGCCAAGCTCTAAAGACTACACGCTCTAAACCTACAAGCTCTACATTACACCTTTATCAAAATCTATGAAAAAGTGGTCAGATATCATGTAGAGCCAAGATTCTGGATCTATGCGCCCTTACTTTACCAGGCCTAACTTCACATACTCTACATTTTAGTCAAAACGTGCGGCTTGGCCGTTTTATTTCACATAAAATGAACAAATGCTTATGAAATCTTCATAACGTTACGAAAACCGTCCAAGCATAACGTTTTGACTAAAATTTAGAGTATGTGAAGTTAGGCCTGGTAAAGTAAGGGCGCATAGATTAAGAATCTTGGCTCTACATGAGATCTGACCACTTTTTCATAGATTTTGATAAAGGTGTAGTGTAGAGCTTGTAGGTTTAGAGCGGGTAGTCTTTAGAGCTTGGATTTATACGAGATCTGATAACTGATGAAAATGATAGGAAGAGGGCTATGCTCGATGTTTCCCTACGTGATCGAATCAGAAATGAAAAAATTCGTAGGAGAACAAAAGTTACTGACATAGCCCAGCGGATTAGTTCGTAGAATTGGCAGTGGGCGGGAAACATAGCGTGAAGAACCGATGGTCGATGGGGCAAAAAGGTTCTCGAATGGGGACAACGTACTGGCAAACGAAGCGTAGGACACCCACCCACAAGGTGGTCAGACGACCTGACCAAGGTCGCTGGAAAGAGCTGGATGCAGGCCGCTCTTGATCGGTCGTTTTATCTTTGGGAGAGGCCTATGTCCAGCAGTGGACGTTATGCGGCTGAAGTGATGATGATGATGATGTAGTTAGTGCAAATATAGTGCAAGTCTCATACAAACTTCCGGTTTGGTTTTTAAATTTTTTTGTTGTCTTTGTAGTAATATTAGCTTACATACAAAATTTCAGCGTTCTAGGACTTCAGGAAGTACCTTAAGAATTTTAATGATCAGTGAGTGAGTCAGTGACGAAATCGGGGGTTTTTAGACATTAATAAAATCTAAAGTATAATAGCTACGAAATTCAAACTGCGTATGTTTAATGATTGTACTGGTGTCATTATATCTTGGAATTTTTAACTTTTTAGCATAATCCAAACTTATTACAAGTTATGAGAGTTCAAAAAAACGACGAAATATTTCGAGAAAAGGTAGGTAGTGCCCTTGCGCTCCGCTTGGCTCGTCTTGGCGATAGATATTTTCAACCATTCCCTTGATTGGCTTTTAAGGATTTTTAAAACCACCATATTTTCATAATAAAGGGGAGTGGACGGGGTTTAGGAAAATATTGATTTTAAATATATTTTTTATTAAACGAAAATTGCCAAAAAATATGTTATAATCATATAAATTACAAAAAATGTTCAAATAGAATTAAATATACAACACCAAACATTATACAAAATTTACTTCTAACATAGTTTGTACTTTAAAACCCCAAAAATCCCCAAATGAATTTCGTTTCTTGGGCCAAAATTATATTTTATTTCAATGCGACAAGCCATTGGAGACGTTGCAGGAGTTTTGGCAGGCTCTCTAGCATTTGTTCCAGGAGGTGCGGTTGTCGCTGCCGCATACCAGCTGGAAGACGTTGAAGTTGCATTAGAATTAACAGCGGCCCCAGTACCTCACCCACAAGGGAGGCAGACCTTGAAATTGTCTGCGGGCGTTCTCGCATCTCAGTAGGCAAATGTTGTTGAAGGTCCATCCGTTATTGGCACACACAGGGTCGTAGCGATTTGGACATCTACATTGACAGTCTCCCTTGTATCTTACGGTCAGCGGTCGCAGTCCCTTACGTTGTCTGATTAAATTTTCACACCTCAGCAGGCAAAGGTTTCCGTAAGTCTTTCCGTCGCTGGCGCAAACTGGGTCCCAGACTTTAGGGCAGTTGCAGCTGATACATACACCTTTGTAGTTGACGGTGATCGGTGGCAAACCAAGAGCGTTTCGTCTCCTGTTCTCGCATCGGAGCAGGCACAGGTTGGTGTAAGTCTTCCCATCGCTTCCGCACACTGGGTCCCAGTTGTAGTTGCAATAACATGCCTCTTTCGCACAAGGTCCATTGTTTTTGAGGTAAATTGATGGAAGACCTTTGGATTGGTTGATGAGGCTTTGACAGCGGAGAAAGCATGAGTTTCTATATGTGACATTATCAGTTCCACATACTGGGCGTACTAAGGTTTGGCATCTGCAAGTTGGTAAGCCAGATGAGGTATCGGAGCCTGCCGTTGCCGCTGCCGATGCCGCTGCGGCACTGTATGCGCTGGATGCGGCTGCCGTGGCTGCTGCTGCCGCTACGTCATCCCCTTCTGCTGCCGCTACCGCTGCAGCCGCTGCTGCTGCTCCTGCCGCTGCTGCTGCTGCTGCTGCTGCCGCTTCGCCTTCTGCTGCAGCTGCCGCTGCTGCTTCGCCTTCAGCCGCAGCTGCTGCTCCCGCCGCGCTATCCGTCAGGATGAAAGGTAAGCAGCTGCATGCCGCAATGATAACTGTTTGAGGACCAATGTTTGATTTACATTAATTGTTTGCCAAGTGTGTTTTAATAATCTAAACTAAAGGAATATTTAATATATCTCTTTTTGATTAGAATACGTCATTGTATACCTCTACGGACAATCACAAAGCAAGCCTGAGATCTGCTTACTACTCGTATTATTTTTTATTCTACCCCCAGCCATTTAGGTCCCATAGTTGGGGAAAAAGCCTCCCCTTGTTTGTTCTAGCTATTTCGATCTTTAGCTGCTTTATGGCTTTTATATGCTTATGCTTTATCCAGCGACCTGAGACCTGGGTTCATTTTAGATAGATACATTCTATGATCCTAAATGTAAAATGTCTCTGTATAACTTTTGCATAAAAGAGATTATTATCTATAGATAGATAGATATTAAAAAAGACTTTAAGAAATATCTCCATAGATGTACTTGGAATGAATATACAACGTGGAAGCGAGATACTTGTAATAAGTCGAACAAAGAGCTATGCTAGATCACTATAGTACAATAAAATAACAAAAAGAAATGTGGTGTCGTGGGACACCAGGTAGGAACGAAGTTCCTTCGGCTAATGTAGAATCGACACAATTTGCAAAAGAAAAATCGTGCTCAAAGGAAGAGAAAGGTATTATACACTACTCGCTTGTGTATACGACTGTCGCGCCTGTGCACGTCTCATTTAACGGTTTTATTTAACGAGGTCATCCTTACGGTTTTACTATCACATTTTTTTCAGTTCGGTCGCGCAGCAAAATCCCTATCTCCTCCAAGCCTGCCGTAAGGAACTTCGTTCCAAAAATTACAGTCAAAATCCACAAAAAAAATTTGCATTTCCATACAAAAGTGTGCAGCCGCTCAGGCAATTTGTATGAGAAAGTCGTTTTTTCTTTGTTTTTTTTTTTAATATTTTATTTTTTTATACTATTGTGATCTAGCATAGCCCGTGGTTCGATTTATTAGAGGTATGTCCTTTCCACGTTGTATGTGTTGATTAAGTATTAATAGCAATTTATTTCCAATTTATTTTGAAAAAAATTTTGTAATGGGACTGTATCACGATTGCTACGTTGCCTCTTTTTTTTCTTTGAAATGGGACACCTCTACAGTCTAAAGACAAAAAAAATTGGCCAAGTGCGTGTCGGGCCACGCGCAGTGTAGGGTTCCGTAGTTACGAATGCCAACTTTGAATTCATGCCACTAAAAACGTCTAAAAACTAATTTTCTATTGAATTTATATGAAATTTTCCTTTGGCGAATACATTTTATAAGTTGATCGCCTATAACTTTTTAATTTGTAAACCCTTCTTAGCTCTGATAGTTTTTCTTTAAATTTCGTTATATTAACTATAGCTGTGAATTTTTTCACGTGTCCTTATATAACCGTTTAGCAGATAGAGGGGGGGACACTTGACGCTAACAAAAATTTTCACTTTAAAACCAAATAATTCAGAAATGGATCCCTAAATCGAAAAACGGTGTTTACAAGATCATAATATTTTTAAAAGACCTATTCAGCGTCACCAGCTCATATATTTTTAAAAGACCTATTGAACGATACCCCACATGATTGGCTAGTCAACAAAATAAAATTGACTTTTGACTTTACCTGTATGGAAGCTACACTAAAAAAATTTTTTTTCAATATTTTATTTTACCACTTTTTCCGTATAATTAATATACATACCTATACCAAATTACAGCTTTTTAGTACTTATAGTCGCTGAGTATAACCGCGGACGGACAGACAGACAGATAGACATGGCGAAACTATAAGGGTTCCTTGTTTACTACGGAACCCTAAAAAGGTCTTTTAAAAAATAGATATTTAATGTGTGGAATTGTGGAACTGGGCAGGACATCTGGCTTGTCGGAGTGATGGCAGGTGGAGTAGGGCCTTAACCGAATGGTGGCCCAGAGCGGGTGAAAGAAGCGTCGGACGTCCAGCAATGAGATGGGTTGACGACATAGTAAGACTCATGGGTCGCACATGAATTAGAGCAGCACAGGACCGAGATGGGTGGCGTCGACGAAGGGAGGCCTATGCTCAGCAGTGGACGGAAGAAGGGTTGAGATATGCTGATGATGATGATGCGTGGAATTATACCTACGGGTAATAGTGCTTTTTTCTGCTCTCCCATAGAAAAATACATACTGTCACGTCTTTTTCCCTAATGGGACAGACAGAGCATTTTGGGTCCTGCGGCTCTAAGCATACAGACCCCAGAGCCGCAAGACCCATAGGCCACGTTTAGAGCGATGGTGGTGTAATAAGGAATCAAACTAGGGGTAAAAAATGGGTTGCTAGCTGCATCGCCTATAAATATGATTCAGATCTCACCCATTCCCTCAATCGGCTTTTACGTTCGGCGTTAATCGTTTTTTTAATTTATCCCATACCAGAATGGAAATTAATGAGTATTAGGTATACTTAATGTGTGGAATAATACCGAGGCAAAGATAATATCATTACTAACGTAACAGATACCTAACGCCATAGAAACGATGTATGGAGGATTTTTATGGAGATCCAAAAGTAGGCAAAACTAGAGTTGCCGGTAGGCACACAGAGATGGCAGCACACACGACGAGCAAAAACGTAGCAAAGAAAGTGTTGAACATGCTTTAAAAATATTTATTGCATTTCGCATAAATCATATTTAATTAAATATAGTATCTAATAATTAACATTTACATAACATTTATATAAGATTTTAATGTTTTAATAAAAAGCTTTAGTACCATCTAGTGACAAGAAAGAGAAACAATAATGTTTAATTGCGGTGGGTAGGCATGACCTAGGTATAAGTGCTTTTTTCTGTCCCTTCCATAAAAAAATAATAAGTTGGAAATACCTGAACATAAAAAATATATTAATATTTATTTGTACTCACCAATCAGAAACCTCATGTTGTAAGCCAAAACGCTGATGATTTATTGCTTTTACCAATGATTCGAGGGTTTTTATATGAAATTATTGTTTACACAGATCGCTGAAACATCAAAACTAAACAAAATAAAACAATGGGGCTTAAACAAGAGGGTATTTAATTGCATAAACAACATAGGTTAAAAAGTAATGTTACATGTAAGCATGTGGTCTAAAAATTAGCCTATGACACTCAGACAAGAGAACATTGTGATTATGCAAATATTTTCATATAAAGTTTTATACTTTTTCATATAATATAAATTTTGAGAAAATGCTCTAGCATTAAGTCCACCATTAGTTCAAAGTACATTTGTACTTTGAAGTAATAACGTTTAATAAAATAAAATTATAATACTTCTAAATTTGAACTTAACATGTTTTCGTGCTGTACGTAACACTTGATTAATTGTATAATTAAATTTATTATTTATATAATTAAATTAACCTTTTTATATAATTAAATTAACCTGCCAAGTTCAAATTTAGAAGTATTATAATTTTAGATATATTTTAAAATGCATCTAAACTTGGCATTGGATTGGATTTCAACCCTTTTTCGGCGAACAATTAGCCGATAGGAACTTGGCCCCCTTTTTAACAGGTATGTTCTTGGTGGGATTTCAATACTTTTTTTCAAGAAATCGTACCTATTTTATCTTTTTATAAGATATCAACGTCGTAAGTGTATTAACAAACGATTTCTTATCAACTTTTGGTACTGCAGACGAAAAACACAATATCGCGTTTCAATTATACCGCTCGAAATTAATTTATAACTATAGAAGCCTGTTTTTTTAGGTAAGCAGTATTTAATAATCTAATAATAAGCTATACATTGTGCATTATGTATACATGAGAATATTATATACCCCCTCCCCCTCTTCTTCTCCCCCCTCTCCTTCCCCCCCTTCCTCGTCATATTCTCATTGTATCACTGGTTCATAAATATTTTTATTAAAAATATGATATTCGATTGAGCCAACTCACGCTTGACCGATTTCTCAAATTTTTTATTTTTTTGTTAATCTACATATAAAACGCGACCTGCGTGCCAAATTACATAACGCTAGGACAATTGGAAGTGGCCTAGAGGTTTTGATTACCGGTCAGTGAGTCAGTCAGTCAGTCAGTCAGTGCCAAAAGTAGCTATTTTCACAGGGTCATATTTCAGGATCTACTAAAGCTATATCTATGAAATTTAACATACTGCTTTAGTAATAGTATATGATTACGTAGATTTTATTTTATCTCTGTACTTGCAATAGGAACTGAGTTACAGGGGGGTCAAAAGTGGGTCGAAACGGTTCGTGTAAATAGTGCACGGCATACGCGCGGCCTGTTGCTGGAACTTGGCCTGCGCACTGCCGTGTGCTTAGATTTATTAGTAAATAAGGTTCTTACTTTAAGAAAGAAAGCCTAAAAACTTTCTTTTGATTAGCGCCTTCCAAGCGTGCCTAAGGGAACCCAATTAGGGCTTTTATTTAGGAGACGTCTAATTAAGCGAAAATTGGAATGACGACTAAAGACAGCTTTGCTTGTACAAAGTCCCTAAAAACCATTCTTCTTAAAATTACGAAGGCCAATTTTCACAAGGCTTGTCATTTGCAATTTAATAAAATAGGTAAGTAAATATAAAATATATAGAAACATGGTTATGTGATAATAACTCAACGATACTGTATTTTCTGACATGTAATGAAAACAAATATTTCTGAAACGGATCCCTAAATCGCATTATTTTTGGAAGACCTATTCAACGACACGGGACAGGATGGGTTAGCCGAGAAAAAGGAATTGACTCCCAGTTTACATGATTTTATTTTACTCAAGTCAAAAAAAAAAGTCAAATATCATTTATTTATCTTTGGATATTTATAGCACTTGATAATTGTCATTTCTTTTTTCTTTCGATTTCTTAATAGTTAGTTGTTGACGTCAGATCATTTACTTACAACTAAGTTTACTGCCGCCTCCAAAGCGCAAGTACAGAAGAAGCGGTAACAAACTGTACTGCAGCATTTTCTTCAAAAACGTCAATATTAAAATTAGATATTAAAATTAGATGTGTGGACTGAGAATACATTGCTATGTCATAATTATTAATTAAATTTATAATTATGACATAGCATAATTACTATTTTGTCGGAATGATTGATATTCACATCCATGCCAAATTACAGCTTTCTAGTACTTATAGTCTCTGAGTAGAACCGCGGGCAGACAGACACACAGACGGGCAGACAGTCATGGCGAAACTATCAGGGTTCCTTGTTTACTACGAAACCCTAAAAAGGCCAAACTTGCCATTGCTGGAGATCGAACCCAGAACCTCCGTATGGAGGACTCAGAGAGCCTGGTTATAATTACTGAATAAATAAATTAGATTCTTTGACAAACTTGGCTACTACACCACAGAGGTCATCATGTAAGTATTATGTAGTACAGACTCTCGGTAATTAAGCAAAAAATTATTTAAAAAATATTTGATTAACCAATCGGCCCGAATTGCACCGGAGTGGTTGCAAGTTGGTGACCGTCGCCCGGGTAGGCCAAGAAAGTGCTGGCGAGACGATCTCGACGCTTTCCAAAAAAGATGGTCGATCAGAAAACAGGAAAGAGACAAGTGGAAGAAGATGGGAGAGACCTTTGCCTAAATCTCAAAATTCTGAGTTCACGGGAATTTGCGGCGTAAACGGCTGTATCTTTTGATTGCATTGGCTTAGAAGTTTGATTTTTTCACAGCTCGAAGGGACAGTAGACTTGAGTATTTGATATAAATTCCAGCTTGATGACTCCACGCGTTCCTGACAAAAACGGTCTTGATAGACAGACAGACGGACATACGGACAACAAAGTGATCCTATAAGGGTTCCGTTTTTTCCTTACGAGGTACGGAACCCTAAAAACATATATTCAAACTTAAACAGGACAATAAAACTCATATCATTTCAGATAATCTCATCGATTTACTATAAATAAATAATGAAATAGTTAAACCGTACTACAATAGTAATTGTCGGAACTTTTATGAGTTACGGCAAGTTAGCCCGTAAAACTTAGTCCAATTATAGCCGGACTAAGCCCGTTCCACACAGAATTCTTCGCAGCGTATTTTTATTTACAAACGTAAGTGATCCTTATGAGGACCGTGGCTGGGATAGGCCCAAAGTCTAACGCGGAAGCGAGTTTTTCATATTCGTTCATCAGAATGGCGGATGTATGACTGACATGTATACTTGGAAATGGTCATAATCTGGTACATTAAGTACACACTGAATTTACAACATGATTTGACATTATTTCAAAATTTCGACATTAAAAAAATTAATTTAAATTATGACAACAAACAATGTATACTCTGTCCACATATCAACTATAAATATTAATTTCATTGTGAGTTGACGTTCTTGGAGAAAATGCTGCAGTGCAGTTTGTTACCGCTTCTTCTGCACTAGCGCTTTGGAGGCGGCAGTAAACTTAGCTCTAAGTAACTTTTTGACGTCAACAATTATTGTGCAATAAAACAAAGTGACGATTATTAAGAGATATTATAAATATCCAATGATAATAAAGATATATTTGAATTTGACAAATGAATCATAAATAACCTTTATGAATTTCCAAAACATTTTTTTTTTCTTAATAATTTTTTCATAATCATCATCAGGTCCTTTTAGTCTCCACTGCAGGAGTACGAACCTCTCTGTACTACCGGAGCCATACTTAGCCTGAGCAGCCAGAGGACTTGGCCTACACTCTCGTCGCTGGCCAGACGGGTTGGAAAGGTCTCATTGATGTTCATAAGCTTTGTTTAGCTTGTATTTCCTACGTCGCCTTCTACGACATCCACGGTGTGTCGGAAGCGAGGTGATATGCTCGACCGCCACAAAGGGAAGATCTTCCCGCCAGGCATGTAGTTGGGCCTGGGGAACCGCGGCTCCGACGGTGTATCGTCGGAAGTTGTATATATGCAGCGAATCGGGCGAACTCTGAAATCGAGATGTAGGATACTGCTGGCGCCATCTCTTATGCTTCTTGTGAACCATATTGTCGGTTGTCTCTTGATTGGTTATTTGTTGTAGTTTCTCGTAGTGGCCGTAGAGGTGGCCACACACGGGAAGATTTGGAGTGGTCCTATTCTATTTTACCGAAGTCCACATGGCACAACATTTTTTATATACCGACAAATCATACAGATTGAGCTAGCCCCAAAGTAAGCTTAAGCTTGTGTTATGAGATACTAACCCAACGTTACTATATTTTATGATAAATACATACATAGATAAACACTCAAGACACAGGACAATTTGTAAAAGGCCATTTTCCAACTTTCCCTGGCTGGGGATCGAACCCAGAACGTCCAGATTGGCGGTCTAGCGTGTTGACCATAACGCCACAGTCCTTTATAAATATACGGAAAATGTACGTTTTTGTACTAAAATGTATATAAATGTACGTTTTACGCGTAGCAATTATTATTTTACAGTGAGCCGCCATCCTGATGTCAGGTTGGCGTTTAATGTTCTAGAAGGTTTGATTATTGTAAAACGCTCGTGTGCCTCCTCGCTATACTCTAACTCCATACTTAACAGACGTTTGGCCTTTATAACTAGTCTGATTTTCCACTCCCTACTATATTGAAATATTGGAGCCAGAATTACTAAAAGATCACATAAATGTAATGAAAAAATTTTTCTCTCCTAAATTTCTAGAAGATGCTCACCAGCCGCCGCCCGCCTTTCGCTCAGTAGCGGGCAGTGACACCAAATGAGAGATATTTAACGCCTGTATGGTCTTGTCTTGCAAAAACCAGGAAACGAAACTTATTCCTATTCGTTAAAAAAGGTTTATCTAAGCCCCATTTAATCCTACATTAATAATGTGTTCAAAGCGCGATAGTTAATAATAATTGGCCTATACAATATAGGGTTCCTTAGTTACCAATGCCAACTTTGAGTTCATGCCACTGAAAACGTCTAAATCTACTGTAATTTGTACGAAATTTTCCTTTTCCGAGTACATTTTACAAATTAATCGCTTATAACTTTTTAATTTATAAACCCTACTTAGCTCTGATAGTTTTCCTTTAAAGTTCGTTATATATACTATAGCTGTGAATTTTTTCACGTGTCCATTTATAACCGTTTAGCAGATAGAGGGGGGGACTCTTGACTCTAACAAAAATGTTGTTCACTTTAAAACCAAAATTTCAAAAACGGATCCTTAATTCGAAAAACTGTGTTAACAAACTCATAATATTTTTGAAAGACCTATTCAACGATACCCCACATGACTGGTTAATCGAGAAAAAGAAATTACTTTTCACTTTACTTGTATGGGAGCTACCACAAAAAAAAAACAGTATTTTATTTTACCACTTTTTTCGCATAATTAGTATAAATACTCATGCCAAATCACAGCTTTCTAGTACTTATGGTCGCTGAGTAAAACCGCGGACGGACAGACAGACAGACAGACATGGCGAAACTATAAGAGTTCCTTGTTTACTACGGAACCCTAAAAAGGGGCAAATAAGAGTCAGACTCGCGCACGAAGGGTTCCGTACCTATAAAAATCACGTTCGTTGTATGGGAGTCACACTTATTTATTTACTTTATTCTGTTCTAAGTATTTGTAGTTATGACGGCAACAGAAATACCTACATCATCTGTGAAAATTTCAACTGTCTGGTTATCACGGTTCATGAGATACAGCCTGGCGACAGACAGACGGACAGTCAGACGGACAGAGGAGTCTTAGTAATAGGGTCCCGTTTTTACCTTTTGGGTACGGAACCCTAAAAACCAATAAAAATCAGCAAGTTATGTGGAAATTTGTATAGCCAACCTGCCTCCCCCGGCAGGTACCCAAGAACTGACTTGACGTCCCGTCTTCTACGATAATAAGCGTGCCTTGTCTTACAACCAAGGATGCTCAAGAAGGTTAATAAAAAGCCGAATGTGGACCCTAGACTCGCAGCGTTATACTTAAATATCTGCCGATGCAACTGGAAATACGCTGACATGAGAGAGACTGTTTTCAATCAATCAATCAATCATTTATTTATTTCAGATAACAGTGATCCATGCAGAATACAATGTGTACGGGAAGATCCCGGTATAGACTGATGAGATGATAATAAAAGTCACTGATAACTGAAATGAAACTATATTCTGTGAAACTTAATTTAACTAAATATGGACATTGATGGGATATGAAGTGAGTACGCGCGACGCTCTTGATGGCCGGCTAATTGCGAACTGCTTTAAATTACGTAAAAATGCGCATCGAACCACTTGGGCTGATGTAGCATTTTATCGTACGACTTGCTCGTACACAATGAATAGTAACAAAATTGAAATAATAATTAATTTAGTACAAAATGTCACACAATGTAAATACTACTTTTAGACTATAAATACCTTTATTGCGGCATAGGCACTGTGACATGTCTGTCGCAGCTGTGCCGAAGGTAAGTACAGTCCAGTCGGTCGGGGATCATCTTTAGAATGACATTAGAGCTGCCTCGCACTCTACGTACCAAGGAGGCGTCCCGCTTACGCATAGTTGTGTGAAAACAATCTGTGTGGGCTTCTGCGAACATGCCTCCTTTTTTGTTTTCGCTCTCTCCTCATTACTTAAGCCAACGTCCCGATATATAAATCCCGAATAAAAATTTCAACTGTCTAGCTATAATGGTTAATGAGATACAGCCTGGTGACAGACAGACAGACAAACAGTCGGACGGTCTAAGTAATAGGGTCCCGTTTCTACCCTACCCTATGGAACCCTAAAAATCGAATAAAATAAGTATTGATGGGGGGCTCCCATACTACAAACGTGATTTTTCATAGATTATGGTACGGAACCGTTCGCGCGCGTCCTACTCGCGCTTGGCCAGTTGTATTAAAAAGTTCTCATCAGATTTAACAACTTTTGCTAAGGCGGCATTTTAATATTTCTTATAGTTTAGCTGGACCATTATAGTTCTGCATCATGTGTTCCATTTTCCAAAATCAATTATAGCCTATATGTTGCCCAGGCTTCACAGCTATATAACAAAAAAAGTTTCATTCGAATCCGTCCAGTATTTCCGGAGATTAGCGAGTACAAACAGACAAACAGACAAACAGACAGACATTTTTTTTTATTTTCTTACTCTATTACTATATCTCCATCGCCCCAAATATTTTTTTTTGAATAATTTTCAATGTACAGACACATTTTTTTTACTCTTTTATTATAGTATAGATTAAACGAAAATTGCCAAAAAATATGTTATAATCATATAAATTACAAAAAATGTTCAAATAGAATTAAATATACAACACCAAACATTATACAAAATTTACTTCTAACATAGTTTGTACTTTAAAACCCCAAAAATCCCAAATGAATTTCGTTTCTTGGGCCAAAATTATATTTTATTTCAATGCGACAAGCCATTGGAGACGTTGCAGGAGTTTTGGCAGGCTCTCCAGCAGTTGTTTCAGTAGGTGCAGTTGTCGCAGCCGCACACCAGCTGGAAGACGTTGAAGTTGCATTCGAATTAACAGCGGCCCCAGTACCTCACCCACAAGGGAGGCAGACCTTGAAATTGTCTGCGGGCGTTCTCGCATCTCAGAAGGCAAATGTTGTTGAAGGTCCATCCGTTATTGGCACACACAGGGTCGTAGCGATTTGGACATCTACATTGACAGTCTCCCTTGTATCTTATGGACAGCGGTCGCAGGCCCTTACGTTGTCTGATTAAATTTTCACACCTCAGCAGGCAAAGGTTTCCGTAAGTCTTTCCGTCGCTGGCGCAAACTGGGTCCCAGACTTTAGGGCAGTTGCAGCTGATACATACACCTTTGTAGTTGACGGTGATCGGTGGCAAACCAAGAGCGTTTCGTCTCCTGTTCTCGCATCGGAGCAGGCACAGGTTGGTGTAAGTCTTCCCATCGCTTCCGCACACTGGGTCCCAGTTGTAGTTGCAATAACATGCCTCTTTCGCACAAGGTCCATTGTTTTTGAGGTAAATTGATGGAAGACCTTTGGATTGGTTGATGAGGCTTTGACAGCGGAGAAAGCATGAGTTTCTATATGTGACATTATCAGTTCCACATACTGGGCGTACTAAGGTTTGGCATCTGCAAGTTGGTAAGCCAGATGAGGTATCGGAGCCTGCCGTTGCCGCTGCCGATGCCGCTGCGGCACTGTATGCGCTGGATGCGGCTGCCGTGGCTGCTGCTGCCGCTACGTCATCCCCTTCTGCTGCCGCTACCGCTGCAGCCGCTGCTGCTGCTCCTGCCGCTGCTGCTGCTGCTGCTGCTGCCGCTTCGCCTTCTGCTGCAGCTGCCGCTGCTGCTTCGCCTTCAGCCGCAGCTGCTGCTCCCGCCGCGCTATCCGTCAGGATGAAAGGTAAGCAGCTGCATGCCGCAATGATAACTGTTTGAGGACCAATGTTTGAATTATATTTATGGTTTGCCAAGTATGTTATAAATAATCTAAAGGAATATTTAATATATCTCTTCTTGATTAGAAGACGTCAAATTGTATACCTTTACGGACAATTATAAAGAAGGTCTGAGATCTGCTTACAATTATTTTTTATTCTACCCCTAACCATTTAGGTCCCATAGTTGGGGAATAAGCCTCCCCTTGTTTTTTTCCAGCTATTTCGATCTTTAGCTGCTTTATGGATTTTATATGCTTATGCTTTATCCAGCGACCTGAGACCTGGTTTCCTTTTAGATACATTCCATGATCCTAAATATAAAATGTCTCTTTATAATCTTTTGGATAAAACGGATTATCATCTATATCATATAGATAGATAGATATTAAAAAAAGACTTTAAATATACTTGTAATAAGTCGAACAAAGAGCTATGCTAGATCACTATAGTACAATAAAATAAAAATTACAGTCAAAATCCACAAAAAAAAATTGCTTTTCCATACAAAAGTGTGCAGCCGCTCGGGCAATTTGTATGAGAAAGTCGTTTTTTTTGTTGTTTTCTTAATATTTTTTTTATATACACAATAGTGATCTAGCATAGCCAGTGGTTCGATTTATTAGAGGTATGTCCCTTCCACGTTGTATGTATTGATTAAGTATTAATAATAATTTAATTCCTATTTATTTTGAAAAAAATATTGTAGTGGGACTGTATCACGATTGCTACGTTGCCTCTTTTTTTTCTTTGAAATGGGACACCTCTACAGTCTAAAGACAAAAAAATTGGCCAAGTGCGTGTCGGGCCACGCGCAGTGTAGGGTTCCGTAGTTACGAATGCCAACTTTGAATTCATGCCACTAAAAACGTCTAAAAACTAAGATTCTATTGAATTTATATGAAATTTTCCTTTGGCGAATACATTTTATAAGTTGATCGCCTATAACTTTTTAATTTGTAAACCCTACTTAGCTCTGATAGTTTTTCTTTAAATTTCGTTATATTAACTATAGCTGTGAATTTTTTCACGTGTCCATATATAACCGTTTAGCAGATAGAGGGGGGGACACTTGACGCTAACAAAAATTTTCACTTTAAAACCAAATAATTCAGAAATGGATCCCTAAATCAAAAACGGTGTTTACAAGCTCATAATATTTTTAAAAGACCTATTCAGCGATACCCCACATGATTGGTTAGTCGACAAAATAAAATTGACTTTTGACTTTACCTGTATGGAAGCTACACTAAAAAAATTTTTTTTCAATATTTTATTTTACCACTTTTTCCTTATAATTAATATACATACCTATACCAAATTACAGCTTTTTAGTACTTATAGTCGCTGAGTATAACCGCGGACGGACAGACAGACAGATAGACATGGCGAAACTATAAGGGTTCCTTGTTTACTACGGAATCCTAAAAAGGTCTTTTAAAAAATAGATATTTAATGTGTGGAATTGTGAAACTGGGCAGGACATCTGGCTTGTCGTAGTGATGGCAGGTGGAGTAGGGCCTTAACCGAATGGTGGCCCAGAGCGGGTGAAAGAAGCGTCGGACGTCCAGCAATGAGATGGGTTGACGACATAGTAAGACTCATGGGTCGCACATGAATTAGAGCAGCACAGGACCGAGATGGGTGGCGTCGACGAAGGGAGGCCATTGCTCAGCAGTGGACAGAAGAAGGGTTGAGATGATGCTGATGATGATGATGCGTGGAATTATACCTACGAGTAATAGTGCTTTTTTCTGCTCTCCCGTAGAAAAATACATACTGTCACGTCTTTTTCCCTAATGGGACAGACAGAGCATTTTGGGTCCTGCGGCTCTAAGCATACAGACCCCAGAGCCGCAAGACCCATAGGCCACGTTTAGAGCGATGGTGGTGTAATAAGGAATCAAAATAGGGGTAAAAAATGGGTTGCTAGCTGCATCGCCTATAAATATGATTCAGATCTCACCCATTCCCTCAATCGGCTTTTACGTTCGGCGTTAATAGTTTTTTAAATTTTTCCCATACCAGAATGGAAATTAATGAGTATTAGGTATACTTAATGTGTGGAATAATACCGAGGCAAAGATAATATCATTACTAACGTAACAGATACCTAACGCCATAGAAACGATGTATGGAGGATTTTTATGGAGATCCAAAAGTAGGCAAAACTAGATTGCCGGTAGGCACACAGAGATGGCAGCACACACGACGAGCAAAAACGTAGCAAAGAAAGTGTTGAACATGCTTTAAAAATATTTATTGCATTACGTTTAAGTCATATTTAATTAAATATAGTATCTACTACTTTACATTTAAATAACATTTATATAAGATTTTAATGTTTTAGTAAATAGTACCATCTAGTGACAAGAAAAAGAAACAATAATGTTTAATTGCGGTGGGTAGGCATGACTAGGTATAAGTGCTTTTTTCTGTCCCTTCCATAAAAAAAAAATAAGTTGGAAATACCTGAACATAAAAAATATATAAATATTTATTGTACTCACCAATCAGAAACCTCATGTTGTAAGCCAAAACGCTGATGATTTATTGCTTTTACCAATGATTCGAGGGTTTTTATATGAAATTATTGTTTACACAGATCGCTGAAACATCAAAACAAAACAAAATAAAACAATGGGGCGTAAACAAGAGGGTATTTAATTGCATAAACAACAAAGGTTAAAAAAGTAATGTTACAGTAAGCATGTGGTCTAAAAATTAGCCTATGACACTCAGGTGAAAAAAATAAAATTGTGATTATGCAAATATATTCTTATATATATTTATATATAAAGTTTTCATATAATATAAATTTTGAGAAAATGCTCTAGCATTAAGTCCACCATTAGTTCAAATATACTTTGAACTAATGGTGTAAGTACAAATGCAATGTACAACTACTTTGTGTAAGTACAAATGTACTTTGAAGTAATAACGTTTAATAAAATAAAATAAATAAAATTTAAGTTCCGCCGCAATTCGCGTTCAATCCGCGTCTGCCGCTTCCCCGTTAGTCGAAATATGTATTAGCGTGCGGGGCGTCTCGCGGAACGCCCCGCAACTCATCTCCCTCGAACGTTGAATAACCTCGCCTTAATATTATTTGTGTGATACCTACCTGTAATCTTAAATAGAATATAATTAAGGGGCTACATGAATTTTCCGGGGTCCAGTGCTGCCCCCATTTTAAATAAATCATTTGAAAGAAAACGGAGATATCATTTAAAATTTTGTCTTGATCAGACCCTAGATAGCCCTTCAAACTATTTTATGAACTACTGTTAACTGTTTGTAGTGAGAACATGAAGCTTTTCTACGCACATAAGCCAAAAGTGGCCGTTTTTCGCAATTGTGCGTAGAAAAAAGCTTTATGTTCTCACTTTAAACTGTAAACAATAGTTCATAAAATAGTTTGAAGGGTTATCTAGGGTCAATCAAAACAAAATTTTAAATAAAATCTCCGTTTCCTTTTAATAGATATATTTCAAATGGGGGCAGCACTGGACCCCGGAAAATTCAGGTAGCCCCTTAATAGAATCGTATATAATATCAATGAGAAACTCCCACCAGGCAGTAACCTTCCCCTGGGCAATCTGGAAGTCTTTAAACAGACTCCGGGCTGGTGTTGAGAGGTGCCACGAGAACTGAGTCAAGTGGAGTTTCTCAAACAACCTTTGTGAATGTGGACCTGTTTAAAGCATGGCCCTCCTCCTGTCATGCCCCCACCTGCCCAACCTCTTGTACATTAGAAGATCTAAACTCGGCTAATGACAGGGGAGTAAGTGTGGCCACATACTGATCTACTTCTTTATGAAAAAGCCACTCCGACTCGCTAAGAAGAAGATATAATATCGAGCAACTTCAACACTAACTTTGTTAGTAATACTATTACTAATTCTACTGAAGATGATTTATTAGAAAATAAGGTTCTTACTTTAAGAAAGAAAGCCTAAAACCTTTCTTTTGATTAGCGCCTTCCAAGCGTGCCTAAGGGAACCCAATTAGGGCTTTTATTTAGGAGACGTCTAATTAAGCGAAAATTGGAATGACGACTAAAGACAGCTTTGCTTGTACAAAGTCCCTAAAAACCATTCTTCTTAAAATTACGAAGGCCAATTTTCACAAGGCTTGTCATTTGCAATTTAATAAAATAGGTAAGTAAATATAAAATATATAGAAACATGGTTATGTGATAATAACTCAAAGATACTGTATTTTCTGACATGTAATGAAAACAAATATTTCTGAAACGGATCCCTAAATCGCATTATTTTTGGAAGACCTATTCAACGACACGGTACAGAATGGGTTAGCCGAGAAAAAGGAATTGACTCCCAGTTTACATGATTTGAAAAAAAAAGTCAAATATCATTTATTTATCTTTGGATATTTATATCACTTGATAATTGTCATTTCTTTTTTCTTTCGATTTCTTAATAGTTAGTTGTTGACGTCAGATCATTTACTTACAACTAAGTTTACTGCCGCCCCCAAAGCGCAAGTACAGAAAAAGCGGTAACAAACTGTACTGCAGCATTTTCTTCAAAAACGTCAATATTAAAATTAGATATTAAAATTACATGTGTGGACTGAGAATACATAGCTATGTCATAATTATTAATTAAATTTATAATTATGACATACCATAATTACTATTTTGTCGGAATGATTGATATTCACATCCATGCCAAATTACAGCTTTCTAGTACTTATAGTCTCTGAGTAGAACCGCGGGCAGACAGACACACAGACGGGCAGACAGTCATGGCGAAACTATCAGGGTTCCTTGTTTACTACGAAACCCTAAAAAGGCCAAACTTGCCATTGCTGGAGATCGAACCCAGAACCTCCGAATGGAGGACTCGGAAAGCCTGGTTATAATTACTGAATAAATAAATTCGATTCTTTGACAAACTTGGCTACTACACCACAGAGGTCATCATGTAAGTATTATGTAGTACAGACTCTCAGTAATTAAGCAAATAATTATTTACAAAATATTTGTTTAACCAATCGGCCCGAATTGCACCGGAGTGGTTGCAAGATGGTGACCGTCGCCCGGGTAGGCCAAGAAAGTGCTGGCGAGACGATCTCGACGCTTTCCAAAAAAGATGGTCGATCAGAAAACAGGAAAGAGACAAGTGGAAGAAGATGGGAGAGACCTTTGCCTAAATCTCAAAATTCTGAGTTCACGGGAATTTGCGGCGTAAACGGCTGTATCTTTTGATTGCATTGGCTTAGAAGTTTGATTTTTTCACAGCTCGAAGGGACAGTAGACTTGAGTATTTGATATAAATTCCAGCTTGATGACTCCACGCGTTCCTGACAAAAACGGTCTTGATAGACAGACAGACGGACATACGGACAACAAAGTGATCCTATAAGGGTTCCGTTTTTTCCTTTCGAGGTACGGAACCCTAAAAACATATATTCAAACTTAAACAGGACAATAAAACTCATATCATTTCAGATAATCTCATCGATTTACTATAAATAAATAATGAAATAGTTAAACCGTACTACAATAGTAATTGTCGGAACTTTTATGAGTTACGGCAAGTTAGCCCGTAAAACTTAGTCCAATTATAGCCGGACTAAGCCCGTTCCACACAGAATTCTTCGCAGCGTATTTTTATTTACAAACGTAAGTGATCCTTATGAGGACCGTGGCTGGGATAGGCCCAAAGTCTAACGCGGAAGCGAGTTTTTCATATTCGTTCGTCAGAATGGCGGATGTATGACTGACATGTATACTTGGAAATGGTCATAATCTGGTACATTAAGTACACACTGAATTTACAACATGATTTGACATTATTTCAAAATTTCGACATTAAAAAAATTAATTTAAATTATGACAACAAACAATGTATACTCTGTCCACATATAAACTATAAATATTAATTTCATTGTGAGTTGACGTTCTTGGAGAAAATGCTGCAGTGCAGTTTGTTACCGCTTCTTCTGCACTAGCGCTTTGGAGGCGGCAGTAAACTTAGCTCTAAGTAACTTTTTGACGTCAACAATTATTGTGCAATAAAACAAAGTGACGATTATTAAGAGATATTATAAATATCCAATGATAATAAAGATATATTTGAATTTGACAAATGAATCATAAATAACCTTTATGAATTTCCAAAACATTTTTTTTTTCTTAATAATTTTTTCATAATCATCATCAGGTCCTTTTAGTCTCCACTGCAGGAGTACGAACCTCTCTGTACTACCGGAGCCATACTTAGCCTGAGCAGCCAGAGGACTTGGCCTACACTCTCGTCGCTGGCCAGACGGGTTGGAAAGGTCTCATTGATGTTCATAAGCTTTGTTTAGCTTGTATTTCCTACGTCGCCTTCTACGACATCCACGGTGTGTCGGAAGCGAGGTGATATGCTCGACCGCCACAAAGGGAAGATCTTCCCGCCAGGCATGTAGTTGGGCCTGGGGAACCGCGGCTCCGACGGTGTATCGTCGGAAGTTGTATATATGCAGCGAATCGGGCGAACTCTGAAATCGAGATGTAGGATACTGCTGGCGCCATCTCTTATGCTTCTTGTGAACCATATTGTCGGTTGTCTCTTGATTGGTTATTTGTTGTAGTTTCTCGTAGTGGCCGTAGAGGTGGCCACACACGGGAAGATTTGGAGTGGTCCTATTCTATTTTACCGAAGTCCACATGGCACAAAATTTTTTATATACCGACAAATCATACAGATTGAGCTAGCCCCAAAGTAAGCTTAAGCTTGTGTTATGAGATACTAACCCAACGTTACTATATTTTATGATAAATACATACATAGATAAACACTCAAGACACAGGACAATTTGTAAAAGGCCATTTTCCAACTTGCCCTGGCTGGGGATCGAACCCAGAACGTCCAGATTGGCGGTCTAGCGTGTTGACCATAACGCCACAGAGGTCGTCCTTTATAAATATACGGAAAATGTACGTTTTTGTACTAAAATGTATATAAATGTACGTTTTACGCGTAGCAATCATTATTTTACAATGAGCCGCCATCCTGATGTCAGGTTGGCGGGTGATTGCTAATTCTATGAACTTATTTCAAATCTGATAGTAGGAATAAAATGTACGCCAATTGTTTATATAGGAACACTATTTAAAAATTTCTTTCATGTTCTAGAAGGTTTGATTATTGTAAAACACTCGTGTGCCTCCTCGCTATACTCTAACTCCATACTTAACAGACGTTTGGCCTTTATAACTAGCCTGATTTTCCACTCCCTACTATATTGAAATATTGGAACCATAATTACTAAAAGATCACATAAATGTAATGAAAAAATTTTACTCTCCTAAATTTCTGGAAGATGGTTTAGCGCGACCCTGCTCGAGTGCTCACCAGCCGCCGCCCGTCTTTCGCTCAGTAGCGGGCAGTGACACCAAATGAGAGATTTTAAACGCCTGTATGGTCTTGTCTTGCAAAAACCAGGAAACGAAACTTATTCCTATTCGTAAAAAAAGGTTTATCTAAGCCCCATTTAATCCTACATTAATAATGTGTTCAAAGCGCGACAGTTAATAATAATTGGCCTATACAATATAGGGTTCCGTAGTTACGAATACCAACTTTGAGTTCATGCCGCTGAAAACGTCTAAATCTACTGTAATTTGTACGAAATTTTCCTTTTCCGAGTACATTTTACAAATTAATCGCTTATACCTTTTTAATTTATAAACCCGATTTAGCTCTGATAGTTTTCCTTTAAAGTTCGTTATATATACTATAGCTGTGAATTTTTTCACGTGTCCATTTATAACCGTTTAGCAGATAGAGGGGGGGACTCTTGACTCTAACAAAAATGTTGTTCACTTTAAAACCAAAATTTCAAAAACGGATCCTTAATTCGAAAAACTGTGTTAACAAACTCATAATATTTTTGAAAGACCTATTCAACGATACCCCACATGACTGGTTTATCGAGAAAAAGAAATTACTTTTCACTTTACTTGTATGGGAGCTACCACAAAAAAAAATCAGTATTTTATTTTACCACTTTTTTCGCATAATTAGTATAAATACTCATGCCAAATCACAGCTTTCTAGTACTTATGGTCGCTGAGTAAAACCGCGGACGGACAGACAGACAGACAGACATGGCGAAACTATAAGAGTTCCTTGTTTACTACGGAACCCTAAAAAGGGGCAAATAAGAGTCAGACTCGCGCACGAAGGGTTCCGTACCTATAAAAATCACGTTCGTTGTATGGGAGTCACACTTATTTATTTACTTTATTCTGTTCTAAGTATTTGTAGTTATGACGGCAACAGAAATACCTACATCATCTGTGAAAATTTCAACTGTCTGGTTATCACGGTTCATGAGATACAGCCTGGCGACAGACAGACGGACAGTCAGACGGACAGCGGAGTCTTAGAAATAGGGTCCCGGGTACCTTTTGGGTACGGAACCCTAAAAACCAATAAAAATCAGCAAGTTATGTGGAAATTTGTATAGCCAACCTGCCTCCCCCGGCAGGTACCCAAGAACTGGCTTGACGTCCCGTCTTCTACGATAATAAGCGTGCCTTGTCGTACAACCAAGGATGCTCAAGAAGGTTAATAAAAAGCCAGAATGTGGACCCTAGACTCGCAGCGTTATACTTAAATATCTGCCGATGCAACTGGAAATACGCTGACATGAGAGAGACTGTTTTCAATCAATCAATCAATCATTTATTTATTTCAGATAACAGTGATCCATGCAGAATACAATGTGTACCGGAAGATTCCGGTATAGACTGATGAGATGATAATAAAAGTCACTGATAACTGAAATGAAACTATATTCTGTGAAACTTAATTTAACTAAATATGGACATTGATGGGATATGAAGTGAGTACGCGCGACGCTCTTGATGGCCGGCTAATTGCGAACTGCTTTAAATTACGTAAAAATGCGCATCGAACCACTTGGGCTGATGTAGCATTTTATCGTACGACTTGCTCGTACACAATGAATAGTAACAAAATTGAAATAATAATGAATTTAGTACAAAATGTCACACAATGTAAATACTACTTTTAGACTATAAATTTATACCTTCTTTGCGGCATAGGCACTGTGACATGTCTGTCGCAGCTGTGCCGAAGGTAAGTACAGTCCAGTCGGTTGGGGATCATCTTTAGAATGACATTGGAGCTGCCTCGCACTCTACGTACCAAGGAGGCGTCCCGCTTACGCATAGTTGTGTGAAAACAATCTGTGTGGGCTTCTGCGAACATGCCTCGTTTTCGTTTTCGCTCTCTCCTCATTACTTAAGCCAACGTCCCGTCGCTCGCGAAATTCTAGAGTCCCGTCACGCACCCCGCCCGAATTGAAAGGTGCCCAAGATTGAATAAAGATGGCCGACCCGCGAGAGTTTTATCAAATCATCCCCGCATCCATCTCCTAGCTCCCAATGCGAACTAAATCTATTGCGTCAGGGTGTTTACACTCTCATTACGTGATCCGTTGCGTAGGTGTAGGCAAAAGACAACAAGTTTTGCCTAAAAAATTGATGTTCAGTTCAAGAGTTGACCAATAATAAACTTGACAGATGTTTTAATATTAACCTAGTTAGTTTTTTGATTTTTTTCCTTCTTGACGCCTATCACGCTAAGATGGTCTTTGGATCTTGCGGCCCTGGGTATTGTTAACCTTCGGTATGACTGATGATGATATAATTATGTATTAAGATGAGAAGACTTCATTTTATAATAGCTATGGATTATTCTATGGTATTGTATGCTTTAGGCCATAATATCGCACTTTTACGCTTACTCTTCGTTTCAACCCTTCATAGGATCATGGCATAAGACTGGACTCACCCAGGCGTCCTTACCTGTTGAATTACACACATTTAATCTTGCCCGTCTTAACCCTAGTTTTGGCAAAGGGCAATCGTGACACCCTATTTTGAAAGCGGTGGAATTGATATTGAAAAGGTTTGGAATACGGCTATTGCGAACGAAGCGATCTTTTTATGTGAAAAGGCTGAGTTACGCAGTTTGCGTGTTACGCATTTTCTAGTCCCAAACTGAACTTCAACAAGCCGAATTACGACAATATTTATATCGACATTAAGTATTTAATTTCTTGTAAAATGTAGATATTTACTTTGAATCTAACTGAAATACAATGAACTAAGAAAGTAATTCTGAAACGCGGTTCCTTACTGTGGTATACTTATACTCTCATAAGAAGGCTCAGGGTTACTCAACGCGCTATCGAGAGGGCTATGCTCGGTGTTTCCCTACGAATCAGAAATGAAGAAATTCGTAGGAGAATAAAAGTAACTTATAGCCCAGCGGATTAGCTCGTCGAAGTGGCAGCGGGCTGGACACATAGCGTGACGAACCGATGGCTGATGGGGCAAAAAGTTTCTCAAATGGCGACCACGTCCACTGGCAAGCGAAGCGTAGGACACCCACCCACAAGGTGGTCTGACGACCTGACTAGGGTCGCTGGAAAGCGCTGGAAGCAAGCCGTTCTATATTGGTCCTTTTTGAAATCCTTGGAAGAGGCGTTATTGGGCTGAAATAATGATGATAAAGTAAGTAATTTCTGTCTATAGTTTCTATGGGATTTGAATGAAATATAGACTTATGTAAGACGTCAAATAGCGCTCTTAATATCAGTTTTTCTGCTATAATGAAGCAAAAATTACATTGAAAATAGATATGATCATGACAAGTAACATTATTTTATGAAGTTTTAGTTTCTTTATTGTCAAATGTATTAAATAGTTTAATGATAAACAGATAATAAGGTCAAATTCCTACACAATGTTATAGTGTTTCCCGTTTAGTTAAGCTGGATACCGATAGATGGCGCTGTAATGTTTACCTTGTATTAAAAACGCGCTTTGCAGATTTTCGCACGGTATCACATAAGGTATGTATGAGGTGTTCGTTAATTGACTGCTGCTAGTAGTATATATAGAATGCCGGGCCTCTGGCCCGCTCCTCAAACCTTGTCCGGGTGAAGTAGGAAATGCCGTCCGAGGCAACCTATGTACGACATTTCAAAAAAAAAAAGTACGTTAATTGTTACTTCTTTATCAAGCTAATATAGTGTTTTATTGTTAAAACCCAATAGTTTCCCGAGGTTGGAAACTATCTTTTCATAATAGTATAAAATATTTTTTTTTTGACCCAAGAAAGAACCATATTTGTTTCTCAGAGAAAAGAAAAATAAATGTACAATATTTATTTCAAATCTTACCGATGGACTAAGTTTATTATTCCATTCGTTATGCCTAATTTTTGAAGATACTCTTGAACGGAATATATACACATAGTCACCTAAGAATGCAAGAGGAGAGCTGAGAAGTATAATAATTCAAAGATTCAAATGTTTATTCAGTAATTAGACCTTTACAGGCACTTTTACACGTCAATAAGTATAATTTATGTTACGTGTAAAGTATATTAAAATTCAATTTATTTTTAAAGAAAAGCTACCGACATCAGCCCTTCGTAACGACCACTACTGAAAAGAAATGCCGGAGAAGAAAGACCGGCAGTCTGCCTGACTTCAACCCTCCTTTTTATATTCTCCCAAGGGATGTATATTTATCTAGTAAATAGTGAGGTGCTTAGAGGCTGGGCGTTATTTACGCGAGCCTGTGTTTGCTCGGGCGGGAGTTGGGCGCGGAGTTGCGAGAGCTTATGTAGTTGGGAAATTGATGTCAACATCAAAACTGGAGTTTACAGGCGTTGTTTTAGTTCCCGTATGGAAGGGATTATTTTCTCGAAACTCAGGAACTAATTTCGGGTAACATACTGTACTTGTGCTTGATAATTTGTACGTTATTCAAGCTTCATAGCTACGAAAATAGTTCAGTAGTACCTAAGCTACCTAGCTTAGCTCTATAAAAAACAACGAGGAAACGAAGGTTCCCAAAAATTCTTAGCTTTATCGATTTCACTCTGAAATCTAAATTTTATTAAGATAGTTTTATCCGTTTATGAGATCTTCATTATTTAACAGGATCTAACACAATATACTGTAACTATTTTAAGCCGAATTCAGTCTACTGAACAACTTTCCGCAAGGAACTAATGTCGAAAGTTAATAAATATTTTTGGCTTTTCATACAAGTTGTCAATTTACTCTTTATGTTGTTATTTTATATAATTGTGTGTTTTCATAGTACAATAAAGTTATTACAAACTAACAAATAAACCAGGTTGGCTTATGAGCTGATCTGAGCTTTGATATATAATCATCCGGAAAGTTGTTCAGAATCGTGGACTGACTCATTAATTTTTTTTTGTGTATTTTGTTGACTCGAATGGTCTTGTAACCCAAATAGTCTATGTTGTTCACGTCATTATAAACTGCAAGATTAGAAATAAAATTTTATTAAACAGAATTTGACAAAACAATAATTTTGATGATCACGTTATTATAAATACAATGCTCGTAGCAAAATTTAATAAAACTAAAAAAAAAAAAATTAATACATCAGAAACTATTGCCGGACTAGTTTTAAAGCCAAAATGATGTAATAGGTAATGTTTTTTGTACTTCCAAAGTTGCCAAAATTGCATTATATTCTTAAAGCAAAATTACACGACTTTTAACAGTATCCAGGCTTGACCAAGGTGATGGCTGGCAGGCCGTTGGCGACGTTGCAGGCGCTCTGGCAAGCTCTCCAACAGTTGTTCAGGTAAGTGCGGTTGTCACTGCCGCACACGGGCTGGAAGGTCTGAGGGCAGTTGCAGTTGCACACACAGCGACCCCAGTACTTCAACCACAACTGTGGTAACCCTTGAGATTGTCTGCGACGGTTCTCGCAATTCAGCAGGCAAATGTTGTTGAAGGTCTTTCCGTCACTGGCACAGACAGGGTCGACGTTGTTAGGGCATCCGCAGTTACAGTCTCCTTTGTATCTGACCGTCAGAGGTGGCAGGCCCTTGCGTTGCCTGATTGTATTTTCACACCTCAGCAGGCAGAGATTCCCGTAAGTCTTTCCATCGCTGGCGCAAACAGGGTCCCAGACTGCTGGGCAGATGCAATTGATGCATTCACCTTTGTAGTTGACGGTTATTGCTGGCAAACCAAGAGCATATCGTCTCCTGTTCTCGCATCGGAGCAGGCATGGGTTGGCGTAAGTCTTTCCATCGCTACCGCACACTGGGTCCCAATTGTAGTTGCAAAGACAGGATTCTTGGCTACATGCTCCGTTGTTTTTACGGAAGATGCGTGGAAGGCCTTTGGATTGGTTGATGAGGCTCTGGCAGTCCAGCCAGCATACATTCCTATAGGTGACATTATCGGTTCCACAGACTGGTTGAATGATGTTAGAGCATCTGCAGATTGACGCGGGTGAAGAGGATCCAGAATCTGCCCCTGCTGCTGCCGCCGCCGCAGCTGCTGCTGCGACGCCATTACCCTCAGCAGCTGCCGCAGCTGCTGCGGCTGCCGCGGCGGCGTTGCCGTCGTCAAATGCTGCCGCCGCTGCAGCAGCTGCTGCTGCGCCATCACCCTCAGCCGCTGCTGCTGCCGCTGCTGCTGCCGCTGCTGCTGCCGCTGCCGCCGCCGCTGCCGCCGCCGCAGCTGCATCGCCTTCGGCTGCTGCTGCACCCGAAGCTGCCGCATCTGTCAGGATGTAAGGCAGACAGCTGCATGCCGCAACAAGAACTGTTAAAAAAAAGTAGAACAGATAAATATTTTGTCAATAAGTTTTTATAAATATATAAGAGCAAATAATGAGCGAACGAGGGGCTAGTGCAAATAATATGGTGAATGATAGAAGTGAAAGTAGTTTACATACAGGGCTGATCCTAAATAGGGTAGTGGTGAAGAGAATGATGACGGTGATGAGTTATTATAGATAGAATGCAATGTCTAGTTATACTACTGGTAGGTTTTTGTGACAAAAATTCCATTAGACCTAATGATAGGACTAACTTGGCTAGATTATATCTCCTGCTAAGCTCACTTTTATTATACATATATTATACGACTTTACCTACAAGATATAGTTACATGTTATGCATATTACATATAGAGACGACCTCCGTGGCGTGGTGGTCACCATGCTAGTCCGCCACCCAAAGGTCCCGGGTTCGATCCCCGGTCAGGGCAAGTTGGAAAATGACCTTTTTCAAATTGTCCTGGGTCTTGGATATTTATCTATATATGTATTTGTTATAAAATATAGTATCGTTCAGTTAGTATCCCATAACACAAGTCTCGAACTTACTTTGGGGCTAGCTCAATTAGTGTTATTTGTCCCTATATATTTATTTATATTATTTATTATTATATATATTTTGTATTTTGAACTTAATTTAAAATTCAAGAAAAGAAGTAAAGCTATGATTTAAATGAGCAAGGAATGCTTACCAATCAGGAGCTTCATTTTCAAGCCGAATTGCTGATGATTTACTGCTTTTTGCCACATATCCTGAGTTTTTATATGAAATGATTGTTTGCACAGACCGCTGCAGTGTAAAAACAAAACAAATAAACAAAAGGGTGCAATCAAGAGGCTCTTTAATTATGTTAACAATGCAGGTCAGTTACTAGAGTCAATAATAATAGAAGTATGCATCTATTGTTATTTATTTGTTTTGAATAGGATCATTACAATAAATAAAATATATATTTTTAAATAACCAATAACACTACTGTAGATAAGAACCATCTAAATCACGTCATCTTTAAAAAAAAACCCATCATAATTGGTCTATTCGTTGAGGAGCTAGGTACGATGACAAGCACAGGCTCAAGGGCACGATGTGTCCTGGGGGGTTACTCCATAAAATAATACGTTAGTCGTACGAAAGTGCGTCCTATTTCAATGTCAAACCAAATTAAACTTTATCACGAAACGTTAGTGCTCAATGTTGCTTGACATAATAACGCGGATACGCAGTATCGTCCGTCTTGCGTACAGCTTTTGAAGTAACCCCCCTGGAGTCTGTGTTTGCCGTGTCTTAATGTCATACAGACACGTCAAATTTATAACAGTGAACGGGTGCTGCCGGGAGGGACTGGTCAGCTCGGCTTCGCTTTTTTGACTACATAATATTTTTTATTACGCAATTTATGTTTGTTTACTTGTTCGCAAGCATTACATGTTATAATGTGTAAACATTGTATTATATTATAAGTATTTATTAATTAAAAGACAATTATAATAATATGACAAAGCCCTTCTGGCGAGTAGGCGACCAACTGTGAAAATGAGTTTCTTTCGGTGTTTCTTCTCAGCAGTGGTCGTTACGAAGCGCTGGTATTGGTAGCTTTTCTTTAAAAATAAATTAAATTTTAATATACTTTACACGTAACATAAATTATACTTATTGACGTGTAAAAGTGCATGTAAAGGTCTAATTACTGAATAAACATTTGAATCTCTTTGAATCTTTAACACCCTAATTTTATATTTCGACGATCGTTAATATGAGCGGTCAAAAATATTATTTAGATGTCGCCATGTGTACCTCGAAGGTAATAAAAATTGCAATAGTACTGAATAAAATACAATACTGTATTTGTAGGTATTGTATAAATATATGAAAACTGCTTTTTACCAAAGCTACATAGGAAGGGCTTAGAGGAAATAAGAAGTACGTACCAGTTTTTTGGCTGTAAAGGCTTCGTGTGAAGTAAATTAATTAGGGAGCCGTCGGGGAGGGGTGACGGGGGAGGGGGTACTCATTAGTTCAGTACAAAAAAGGCGAAAGTACAAAATAGGGAGAAGCAGAAATGAAACCACATAACGTTAATTCTTGTAGCGCATACATTTATTTGTACATATAACACAAGTCTCGAACTTACTTTGGGGCTAGCTCAATCTGCGTGATTTGTCCGTATTTATTTATTTATTTTATAATGGAGTCCCAATTTCTCATACTAATTGTATGGGAAATTCAGACTCCATTTTTGAGGCCTACAGTACATCTGAGGAGCTCGGTGGCCCGGCGGGAGTGCGCATTACTAGCGCTTTCACCAGTTAAGCGATACCGGTCGTGGTCCGCACTTGGATGGGTGACCACAAATGGCACAAAAATTTCTCGAGCTCCTCCGTGCTTCGGAAGGCACATATAGGCCGTTGGTCCCGGCTGTCATCATTGTATGGCAATCAAGCCATGTCAGATGCCTTTAGGCAGCCTGAAAAATCTGACACCAGTGGTGGCCACTTATATACACGAAAAATAAACAAACATCCGTACATCGTTCGTGATACATACTTGACGCATTCCGTTTTTCGGAAGGCACAGCATTGTTAGTAGATTGTGGTCAATAAAGCTTAATAGCTTTGAGGCAGCTTGATACATACAACGAACATGAAAACCAACAAAACTATCCTTAAACAGAAGCTATATTAAATAAAACTAATGTTGACAACTAAGGTGAAAATAATTACAGAGTAAAAACCACATTGCTTACTAAAATTACTTCTTAGATGTTCGCCTTTTCCCTTCCTGGAAGAGGAGCAACTAGTAAAATGCTATGTTTTGGAACTAATTTCCTTTTCGTACGGTACGGACATGACCGATGGAGGATCAGCAAAAAAAAAATGTAAGATTTTTTCGTCACTTTTCTCCATCACGAATCAAATTAAAAGATAATTTTACAAGTCTGACCATCGCGTCAATAGCTCAGATGGGAGAGCGTTTGCCTGAGATGGTCGATGTTCCCAGTTCAAACCCAGCACATGCCAATATTCTTTCTTTATTATTAATAAAAAAATGTGAGATGTTTCCGCCACGAGTAAATTAATTTCGTCGATTAAAGTAACTTCGTTCCAATCGACTGTTCCATGACACTCACGTTCTTTTTTCTGTTTCTCCTGACCAGTATCAAAGATAAAATATAGCGCAAAAACTTTGTGCAGTTTCTAAACTCAATCAAAAGCTCACTATCTGTCCAACTTATAATTTATTTTGTAGTGGATTCTTACGCATTATGCTCATATTTCATTATTTTGTTATTATTATAATATATATTTTATAGGTATATATGTATGTCTATTAATTCATAGGTGTGTTTGTAGTGTATGTAAGTATTTGTATGTATTTATATATTCTGACAGGTTCTATATTGTTACTATTAAATCTGACATACTACACCGCCTATTTTTAGGGTTTTAAACATTACCTTATACTCGTAGTTTCGCCATGTCTCTGTGTCTGTCCGTCCGCGGTTTTACTCAGCGACTATATGTTCTAGAAAGCTGTGATTTGGCATGGATATGAATATTAATTATCCGGAAAAAGTGGTAAAATAAATATTGAATTTTTTTAGCGTAGCGCCCGTACAAGTAAAGTGAAAAGTCAATTTTTTTTCTTGACTGATCAAGCATGAGGTGTATCATTGAATAGGTCTTTTAAAAATATTAAGCATGTGAACATCGTTTTTCGATTTAGGGATCTGTTTCTGATATATTTGGTTTTAAAGTAAAAATTTTTGTTAGAGTCAAGTGTCCCCCCCTCTATCTGCTAAACGGTTCTATATAGATACGTGAAAAAATTCACAGCTATAGTATATATAACGAAATTCAAAGAAAAACTATCAGAGCTTAGTAGTATTCTTAAATTAAAAAGTTATAGGCGATCAACATATAAAATTTACTCGAAAAAGGAAAATTTCATACAAATTCAATAGAAAATTAGTTTTTAGCCGTTTTCAGTGGCATGAACTCAAAGTTGGCGTTTGTAACTATGGAACCCTACAATGCGCGTGGCTCGACACGCACTTGGCCAATTTTTGAATATTCACCTCTCCCATTACCCAAAGGTTGACTGGAAGAGATTGCTATGCGATAAGTCCGCCTTTGTATCATAATTGTCTTCTTTTTTTCTGTTAATTGTTTTTCTTTTTGTTTATGGTGCAATAAAGAGTATTTGTATTGTATTGATAACAGAACAGTTTAGAAGGAAACTTCTATATACTCGTACAAGATTCATTCCTGTACTTTCTTTATATCGTGGCGGGGTCTTGAGATAAGAAATATGAGAGTAAACCGTGTACCCTTTGAGATCGCGCAATCTCGGCCGCGCAGCTGGGTAATCGTTTTTGTACTCGAGCTGATACTCAGATTAATTGGGCTCAGCCAACAACTGCTTCGGAAGGTTCGCAGTAGAAAACCTTTTTGATCAAATCATGTTTTTATCCTCGACCCAGCATTGTACCCTGTGTTGTACACTGCACCCTGCATTGTATACCACTAGGCCTCCTCTTTCTCCTCCAAATTTTATTGGTCTTCGAGTAGATAGGCGGGGATCATCCATAAAAAAATCATTTATACTTACATTAGAATTAACAACCTTTCTCTCCTTTTTTGAAGCCGGTGAAAAGTAAAGTTACAATAAATTGCACACTGCTCTTCAGCAGAGCACTCTGCTTTTATTAGCAAAGGCTTTGACTCACTTGCAAAGACTATAACGCCTTTCACGACATAGTAGTGCTTTTTAAATTTTCATTAAGAAGAGGTCGATGAGCATTTCTAGGGTCTGATAACACTGGTCAACAAAATTTTAGATTTTTTTTCCCACTGGAGTAAGACTAGTTGTCTCTTACCGATTTTTGTATAGTATATGGACATAATTTACTTTTGTTTCTAGGAGATCAGAGTTGAGAATAATGTTATATCAGAAATCCAATTTTCCCCAATTTCTGATATTTATAATTATTTATAGTAAATAGCTTCTGTGCAGGTTATTTAATTTTGTAACAAAAAATGATGTAATCAGCCTTCTATATCAAAACAAAATTTGTTTTACTTTTGTACCTTTTTTGTACCTTTTTTATTCCCATACATTGCGTACTGCGCGCATTGTAGGGCGTTATACCGACCCGTAAAAAATCTGTAATAAGTCGTTTTTATAAATAATTTTGCACTGATGTAAAAAATATTGTAAAATGTAAGGTTTGCACAGTGTTAAGCTGCTATTAGAAAATTGAAAATCACCTTATTGAATTTATGGTTTAATTTTGAAATTGCCGAAAAAATAAGAAATTTGAATTTTTGACGTGTAATATTTGAAAATTTTGACGTCCTACACATTTTTTATAACTAGGTTCATGTTTTTTGTACTGAATTCTTTTAGAAATCGCTGTAAGTATCCTTGTGACAAAATTTTGTTGACCAGTGTAACCAGAGATCGGAATCACGGGTGCTATTGTTATCAAAAGTATGGATATGACTATAAAATCTATAAATAAAACAATCATAATTATGTGATTTCGGGATATATTTTAATCGAAAAAGCGCAAAAACTTTGTGCAGTTTCAAAACTCAATCAAAAGGTCACGAAGGTCATTTTTTAAAATATTATTTTAGTGCAAAAGCTAAAAACTACTAGAAGAGAAAATAATAACTGGCCAAGAGCGAGTCGGACTCGCGCACGAAGGGTTCCGTACCGTTATCTACAATATATAACAAAAACCCTGTCCGATTCTTGTAGGAGCAACTCAGACCGTCAATATGAACAACTTTTCCTATTGGACAAACACTTGGAACTAAAAAAAAATCGCCATTTTCATACACAAGTTCATTTGTATGAACATGTCGATTTTTTCTTCGAGTCGTAAGGGTGTTGACAAATTGTATTCAACTCCAAAGAGAATACCACTACTTGTTCAACTCTGCCGTTATAAGGCAAAGAGATTCTTCTTCTTTAGATGCCGCTTCACTCCTGAAGACTGGCAGTCAGCTCTTTAAATCTTGATTTGTTTGCAAGCTTGAACAGTTTTTCTATCGTTTTGATACCAGTCCATTGTCGGATGTTCCTCAGCCATGGAATCTTAAATTGCGACGTCTCACCTTGCGCATTTCGGCAATTTTACCCATCATTATGGTCTGGAGTAGATGATACAGTGAGTTTCTCAACACGTGACCAAGATATATGATTTTTATTATTTTAATGGTTCGAACGAGCTCTACTTTTTTGATCCGTCCGGCTTATGCGCAGCATTCTACGGTAAGAACACATCACAAACCCTTCCAATTTTTATCGGAGGGCTTCTTTTAAGGTCCACGCTTCGCAACCATACAACACAAGAGGCCAAACATAGCATTGAAGCAACCTTGTTCGCAGTTTGATTTGGCAAAGAGACAGAGTTACCTCTAGGCCAGAAAACACACCGTTCAATTTTTTTATTTCTGCTAGGCAAAGCCGAGTTGGTCGCTAGTTAAAATAATAAAGCTATCAATAAATGAAGGATGAACTTGAATCAATTACAGGGCTGTTGTGAATGGTTGTAATTAATACAAATGATCTAGCTGAAGACTATGAATGGAGTCATTAGTAGCCTTTGTTGAACAGTTGTTGTAAGCTGGTGGAAGGTCAGGACACAGTGCAGTGAACTCTGAAAGCCTTGAGAAGTCTTTATTTTGATGCACAGTAGGACTTAAGCTATGTAAAACTGACGAGATTTTGAAATGTGTCACTTTCCTGAATTTTCCGGGGTCCAGTGCTGTCCCCATTTAAAATAAATCATTTGAAAGAACGCGGAGATATCATTTAAAATTTTGTCTTGATCAGACCCTAGATAACCCTTCAAACTTTTTTATGAACTACTGTTTACTGTTTGAAGTGAGAACATGAAGCTTTTCTACGCACATACGCCAAAAGTGGCCGTTTTTCACAATTGTGCGTAGAAAAGCTTCACGTTCTCATTTTAAACTGTAATCAATAGTTCATAAAATAGTTTGAAGGGTTATCTCGGGTCTGATCAAGACAAAATTTTAATTGAAATCTCCGTTTGCTTTCAATAGATTTATTTCAAATGGGGGCAGCACTGGACCCCGGAAAATTTAGGTAGCCCCTTAATAATAATATCTAATAAATGTATATTTATTTTCCTCCACAATAAAAAAAAGTCTTACAGTAACCTAAAAGGTAATCAATTAAATGTAAATTTGCTTAACTCTATTTCAAATTACCGGCCAAGTGCGTGTCGGGCCATGCGCAATGTAGGGTTCCATATTTAGGAATGCCGACTTTGAGTTCACGCGAATAAAAACGTCTTAAAACAGATTTTTACGGAGTTTGTATTAAATTGTTGTTATCCGAGTATATTTCATAGGTCGTCTATAACTTTTTAATTTGTTAACTCTACTTAGCTCTGATAGTTTTTATTTAAGCTTCGTTTTATATACTACTGCCGTGAATTTTTTCACGTATTTGTATATAAACGTTTAGAAGATTTGTTGTACTATTTAAACCGAATATTTCAGAAACAGATCCCTAAATCGATAAATAGTGTTCATAAGCTCACAGTGTTTTCGAAAGATCTATGTGATGGGCGATGCATAAATACTCAATCAACCCATTGGAGTATTTACTCAGAAGATTGAGTAAATAGCCGATAAATATCCTTATTTATCCATTTGGTGGGTAGATTGATTTATATGAGTTGCAACTCATATTTATATTCATATTCATTATTTCATGTTTTCATGACAATTTTTAAAACTTAAATCTAGTATACACTTGCAATTCTTGTCGGAAAGTGTGTGCATACGATATAATATGCTTAAAATGTCGGTAAACGTTATATGCGACGCTAAATTATATGAAAATACCATACTAATCATACACTGAAAGTAGACTTCTTTGACTCATTATCATTTTTTGGTGGGAGGTGTGCATAGACGTAATTTTACGTTAAAATAAGTAAACAGACATCAAATGCGATGTCAATACATGAGCACGCTCTGTTTACTCTATTTATTAAATGTAGTGAGTAAATAATCAAATGGGTAGATTGAGTACTATCCACTGCCCATCTCTAGCTGTTACGCGACGCAACTTGCGTCCCGTCTGGTCCGGCACTTAGACTCAACTAGTTACGATTTTATTTTACCCTTTTTTTGACATGACTAATATGTACGATATGTATCCATGCCAAATTACAGCTTTCTAGTAGGTATTTATAGTCTCTAAAACCGTGGACAAACAGACAGACAGGGCAAAACTATAAGGGTTCCTTGTTTACTACGCTATGGAACCCTAAAAAGTATGTCGGTGTATAATTGCGGCCGTGGTTGCAGGGCCGGATGAAGACAATCGGTCTAACCTGTGGCTTAGCATGGCATCGGCGATATCGTTTATCAGCGTTTCGGGCACCGGGTATATACACTAACCCTCAAATTCATATAAAATAACAAGCGTTCGCCAAATCTATTTTAGATAAAACATGTTTTGTCCCTTTCCCTCTTTTTAGTTTTTGACATAGTGAGAACGAGACAAAACATATTTTAACTAAAAGAAGTTTAGCTAACGTTTGTAATTTTTTTATGAATAAGAAGGTAAGATAAGAAGATGTTTATAAATGGGACTTACCACAAACCTTTTTTGTTTTGTTGCGTCTAACGTTTCAAATAAGAGTTAAATCTTTCATGGTCCCAGACACACTTATACATTAATCATGTGTACGAAGCGCGATAGTTTAATAACCAGCCAAGTGCGAGTCGGGATCGCGCATGGTTCATAAGATACAGCCTGATGACAGACAGGCAGAGAGACGGTTAGTGGAGTCTTAGTATAAGGGTCTCATCCCTTTGGGAACGGAACCCTAAAAACTAATATTATGAGAAAATTAAAGGTAGGTATAGAAGTGTATATTAAACTTATACCGTATCGTGAATCGAGAATCTAACTCGATATATCGATCAAGGATTATAATCAATTGTTTGTTATACCTGCCTGGGGCAGGTATGACGAACTGTTTTGATTTAATTTAGTTGTGTCTAGTCTTGTTTATCGCTCCACCGCCGCCGAGCTATATCAGTTTTAATTGAAGTAAACATGCTGAGCTTACTGCGGTGATACATCAGAGAATATAAATTACACATTAGGCAGACTAAGTTTGTTTAACTGGGTTTGCTAATATCAATAATAATATATCGTTATGTATTTAGCGTTGCATAACTATCGATAGTTTGACTATCGATAGTTGACCTTGAAAAACAGTCTCAATATCGATAGAATTGAATTTAGATACTATCGATAGTATCGAATACTGTCAATAGTATCTAAATTCAATTGTATCGATACTATAGATAGTTTTACCCATAGGCGTAGCCAGTCATCGGCTCAGGTTGGGGCAGCAGTCTAAAATAATATGTACCTAGCAAACTACACCCGCAGTCTTACCCCGGTAATTTTTTGTATTCAAAATGGTTACACCCTATAGCACCCTATATCTGTATGTTTAATTCGAATTATCCTAAACACTTTCTTATTACTCACCTACCTATTACACGAAATCTTTCGGGGCGCTTTCCCGCTCAACTTAACCACTCACTCCCACACACAAACGAATAACAATAGGATTGCGTTAGTGTAACGCATGACCGACCGCTGATTTTTCGTAGGATCAACACACCCGCAATAAAATGGTAGCAATATATTTTTATAACTAAAATGTGGTAAACGTTACTCTTTCGGGTTTATAAAGGCGAGTTGTTACTTTTTATGTTTTTATTCTAACAGGAACATGAAGATAATAATATCCCAATAAACATCAAAGTAAAAATAAAGAAACAAAAGAATCGAGATGCTAACTGACAAGTTCTGTAGAGCATCCCGAAATTTATATATTTATTTATAATATTTGACCAGGACTGCTGTGTGTCGCCAGTTCCTTTCTTTGGACTTGACTTTGACACGCTACCGCGTGTCTATTGCTTGCGCGCTTTTGTTTTGATCGCATTTTTTTTGTGTCGACTGTCAAGTGTGAACTTTCTTACGGATATTACGTATTGTAGTTAGTACCTAGATAAATTAATTTCAGTCAGAGCCAAGGTGGGGCAAGCGCCCCACTCTGCCCCACCGTGGCTACGCCCATGGTTTTATCTTACATCAATAGTATTGCAAACTTTTGACAATCGATAGTATCGGTTATTCAATACTTGCGATAGTCCTATCGATATTGTGAATGTTTTTCAAGGCCACGATAGTTTTGATAGGCTATCAATATTTTGTACTATTGCTTGCAACAGTAATATGTATCTATTGAGTACGCAAAACACTGATGTGTACCAGATAAGTGTAAGAGACGTGTATAATATGCAGAATTTTTATACTTAAGCTAACAAATGTAGTTTGTTGGTTGGTTTATTAATATCACTTATAGATAGGGTAAACTTCTAGTCATAGGACGTTAACAGCCATTGTCCACTGCATCCAAAATCTTTTTATACTCTGTAGTTGCAGTGTTTCCGTTTTGAAAGCGACCTTAAGAGCGGCCTTTTCATACAAACGCTCGTACGTAATTATGGCGTTGTAACTGATCTTTCTTGAAAACTTTTGAACTAACAGATATCTTGTGCACTATTTCTAGGTTTCTATCGAAATAAAAAATGAATATTTGGAAAAACAAGTTCAGTATACGTAAATAAATCTGCTTTTTTGCACACATTTTACCTGAACTTTGACCGTTCATAAAGTCCTCATAAATTATAAAAATAAAAAAAATATTTCTATAGAAAATTTTAAATAAAAAACATTCATTGCAGAAACTTGTAAGGCTTACTGACAAAAATGTATATCCTGGAACAAGTTTTATGAAATTTCCGCACCCTATGAATAGTTAATATTCGTTCAATGGATAGTTAATAATAATACTAATTTCATTGAATACAGTGCAAGCCATGCCCCAAGGCGCTATCTCTCTCTTTTTCGTTTGCTTTTTTTCTAGCATTGCCCTGGATGAAAAAACAAGCTTTTCGAACTATGCTCGCGTTGACGACAGAGCCGTCGGGAAGGGCCGCCCTAATACATACTTAAGGTTTACTGACCGAGCGAGCGAAGCGTCTCAGATTCGAGATTAGCCAAAAATGCTTTTGTCCGGCTGTTCCCGCCCACAGGTCACATTTCGACATTCGAAAATTATATCGACTTCGGCTTTTCGATTTTTCTAGATGCACAATATAAAAATGTCGTAAATCTTTTATGTTACCCTTAAAAAGATGCATTTTTTTTGTAAGAACAACTTTTTTATCCGATAAACTTCAACAGGTCGCGGTCACTCGCAAGGTCTATAGCTGTAGTTGTTTTTGTCCAATAACTGTTATCTTTTAATGACTGGAAGTTTACCCTATCAACACAAATCTGCGCCTACGAAGTCCTAAGAGAAGATAAAGGTAACTATAACTTGCAATAGCGGTAGAGAAAAGACATTTTGCGCCGACCCCCTATATGTTTAAATTAAATGTCAATAATATTGCTATTTTATTAGATTGATAGATAAATAAATAATTTATTGCATCTATGACAAACTACAAATACATGAAAAAAGAAGAACCTAACCTAATCTAATGTAAATAAAGGCATGTGTGCACAAAAGGCTGTAGGTCAGTGTGGGGAATTGCCCAGAGAGCAAAACACTGACTTTCAGCTACCGCCAGTCCAGGTGTGCTTGCGTAGCCGAAGCTGATTCAAGTTCTTAAATTAATAAAAAGTAGATATATTAAAAGTATTTATACAGTATATTATTATATGTATTACCAAAGAGGAAAACACAGTGAGAAAGAAAGACGGAGTTACAGTTATTAAGCTTATATAAGTTTATGTCAGTATATATTTTTGTGATTTGAATTTAATAAAGCAATTTATCTAAATGTGATCCTAAATTGAATGGTATTTACCTAATTGCCAATCAAGCTGGACTAATAGACGATAATAACCCGCGCCCATCGAGCTGCTTAATAATTAAGCGGCTAATTACTGAGCTATTTAAACACGAGCTATTATTGTAAACCAGGTTTACTTTACTATTTCACAATAATATACACTACAGTCACTATATTTCAACATATACACACTGGGTTATTGTGAAATAGTAAAGTAAAGTAAGTAGTAAAGTGACGACCTCAGTGGACTAATGGTCACCATGCTAGTTCGCCACTTTAAAGTCCCGGGTTCGATCCCCGGTCAGGGCAAGTTGGAATATGGCCTTTTTCAAATTGTCATGGGTCTTGGATATTTATCTATATATGTATTTGTTATAAAATATAGTATCGTTGAGTTAGTATCCCATAACACAAGTCTCGAACTTACTTTGGGGCTAGCTCAATCAGTGTTAGGTATCTACCCCTATATATTTATTTATTTATTTATAACTGTAGTGTATATTATTGTGAAATAGTAAAGTAACCATGGTTTACAATAATAGCGAACAGTAATTGACCGAGCGAGCGAAGCGTCTCAGTTTCGAGATTGGCCAAAAATGCTTTTGTCCAGCTGTTAGTTTGTCTGTCCGCATTCTCGTCTCACTCAATCAATCAGTTTATTTAAGAACTATGTTCTTGTCGGTGGAGTATTTTCCATGCCTCCCGATCTTTAAATGCTTGACCTCCCTATACGACACGATTTCTGCCTTTTCCTTTACTTCATCCATGAACATCCTTCTTGGCCTTACCTTTCCTCTCCTCGCCTCTATTTTTCCTTCCATGATGTTTATGATGAAATTCTCGTCTACAGGTCGCATTCCTGAACCGATTCTCGTGAAATTTTGTGAAAAAGTTCGGAATTATGTAGAATTATTTTGTCGATTAAGATTTTCGAAATTTTTCAAAATGGCGGAAATATTGTGGTTGAAAACTTAAACAATATCATATTTTAGCCATTTGAAAAATGTCATAATTCTTTTTTATTACCCTTATTAAGATGCAACTTTTTGTGTGAACAACTTTTTCGTCGAATAAGCCATTGTATTATAATTACCTAAATTGAATTGGATAGATTTCAACGGGTCGGGGTAACTCGCAAGGTCCTCATCTCACAGAGCCACTAGTGTAATAAGCCCACCTTCGTATCGCTTTACCGACCTCACCCTTGGTTCTGGCAGAATAATCAGCGTCGCAGCTCGACCAGCTCGTCTGTCACATCAAGCTGATTCAGGAATAGTCAGACCTATTTTGATATCTAGGTCACATTTTACATTTTAAAGGTTTATATTTGTACACTCACAAATGACATAATTTGAGTACAATCAGTACATGAATTTTATACAAATTGACATTAATTTCAAATTTGACATTTTTAATTAATAATTATGACGTAGCAATGTATTCTCAGTCCACACATCTAATTTTAATATCAGTATAATTGTAAGGTTGACGTTTTTGGAGAAAATGCTGCAGTACAGTTTGTTACCGCTTCTTCTGTACTTGCGCTTTGGAGGCGGCAGTAAACTTAGTTGTACCTAAGTAAATGATCTGACGTCAACAACTAACTATTAAGAAATCGAAGGAAAAAAGAAATGACAATTATCAAGGTGATATAAATATCTAAAGATAAATAAATGATTTTTGACTTTGACATCTCACAGTACAATCACATTACACTACCACTATTTATAATATAATTGATTTTTCAACACCATTGCTCGTAAAGTGGAACTAATTTCACCGGTTTTAGACATATAAAGCAGTTCGTAGAACACGTGTGCGTTATGAACGCAAATAGTGAAATTATATTCTATAACCAGTGCGGTTATAGAATATAATTTCACCATTTGCTTTTTTCGAATTTGGAACTAGCCGCCGGCCTGTGCTGGCTGGCCGCCGTACGCCGCCAGCTGAAATAACAGTGTGCATCACAGTTTTATGGTTGAGTTTATTTTAAATCAAGAAATTCCGTTTATTGGGTATTTTCCTCGCAAGTGTGTTAAAAGCGTCGTACGATATACGTGCATATATTGGTTAAGACAAAGTGGTAGCCAAAGTGGCGCCCTCATTTAAAATAAATTGTTTAAAACTAAATATGGTGACAATAAAAAATTTGATTTGTATCACTGTCTAGAAAGACCTTTAAACTATTTTTTCTACTCCTGTACTGTTATCTGTCTTTTAAATGGTCCCGAACACTAATGTAAGAACATAGATTATATGATTTCAGCAAAGTCTATAGTCTATTCCTGATATAATAGCACATGTGTCGTTATTTCGCCAAAACGATACTCCTAGCCATAGACCTATAACTTTTTTCTTTAGATCTACCATACTGCCAACATAACAAAATCGTTATTTTAACATATGGTGCCATTTTTTACTTCGTTTAAGTGACTCCATGTTTAAAAAATGGCACTTTCAGTCACTAGGAAGACGTCAAAGAAAAAAATTTAGTCTTTCATAGATACCTAATATCTGCCAAACATATGTATCTCACCTAGTACCTGCCAAACATATGTCAAACATTTTCATAATTTTATTTATTTATTTTTGTATTTTATTTGGTAAATATAGTTGTAGAAAAAGTATTGTATGCAACGTTGTATAAGTACGTCAAAAATGCTCGATGGCGTGTCCTTACGATGCTCGCCAAGGCTTGCAATGTAACCTGCGCCACTCGCATTTTTTAAACCCTCTTATACAACTGTTGCATAAAATACTATTATAAATAACCTTTGACATTATTACTAATAGTCCGTCTAGTTTTAAAACGGTTTTTTGCCAAAATCGGCCACTTTTGGCGAAAAACAGTTTTAAAACTAGACGGACTACCAATATTACTTTCAAAGGTTATTTATAAACTAGTTTAAAGGTCTTTCTAGATTTTGGTACAAATAAAATTTTTAAATATCGCCATATTTAGTTTTAAACAACTTATGAGGGCGCCACTTTAGCTACCACTTCGTCTTAAACACACTCGGCTCTATACGCACTCGCCTGCCGCTCAGGCGCAAATTCCGCCTAGTGTGTTATAACCACCATAACGCACTTTTATCGTAATGTTCTATTGTTTTATCATTATGTGCTTTACTCATATGCCATGTTTATTATGTGGCCTTTTCGTGAATAAACATTTTATCTATATAACTGTATTTACTCGATTTCGCATGGCTTGGATCTTTGGGTGTGCATTGTGACATTCAAGTTATATTTCGAAAAGAAAACCTGGAAAAGCGTAACCCGGTTTCCGAAGTTGCACGACTGAGATGATAAAGAAGAATAATAATATGTAGTTTGACTGTAAAAAATGTAATGATTATACAATGTGGAAGGGAAATACCCTTAATAAATCGAACCACGGGCTGTACCAGATCACTATAGTATAATGAAATTTAAAAGTTAATATTGTTTAAAATATTTTTATTATTTTACAATACATGTGGGTTTTATTATCTTACAGTAGCTGTTGGTTATTCAGGAATATTTATCCGTATTTATATTTATAGTATATAACGCCGTGTCGAAGACTGCCGCACTGAAACGACGTTAGACGATGCACGGCCTTCAAGCCACACCTCCGTGCCCGTCGGAGTGGGGAGCATGAGGTTTTTTCGTTACGGAATTTCTGGATTCGGTCCCCGCCATCAAGGCCCGCGATAGAAGCTATGCAACAGCTTAAAAATTAATGGGCAAGCGCAAGTCGGACTCACGCACGTAGGGTTCTAAACCATTTATATATATCTAGCATAATGGGTACCTTTGAGCCAGGTACAATTCGTGGGGGCATTTTTGATTGACAAATTTATATTAATTTTTAATTTTTGTATGATTTTCTAATAATTTATTATTCACAAAACTTAAAAAAAAACCATATGTCCTTCATAGTTTGTCCCAGAACTGCCAAGTCCTTCTAATACGTCTACCAGGTATTTATCTATAAAAAATCACGTTTGTTGGATGTCCAATCCGATGGTGGCGTCGCTGGTCGGGTCGTTGGATTCCCTCTAATATGGTTGAGTTTAACGGTGGCTGATCCGTGCGTCAACTCGTGAACGGGTGCTGCCGGGAGGGACTGGTCAGCTCGGCTTCGCTTTTTTGTAATGATATGTTATATTTATTTTGTAATATGTTAGTAAATAAAATATAAACTATATATATATATATATATATATATATATATATATATATATATATATCTTAATATTTTTTTTTTACTACGCAATTTATGTTTGTTTACTTGTTCGCAAGCATTACATGTTATAATGTGTCAACATTGTATTTATTAGTATTTTATATTAATTAAAAGACAATAATAATAATATGACAAAGCCCTTCTGGCGAGTAGACGACCAATACTGTGAAAATGAGTTTCTTTCGGCGTTTCTTCTCAGCAGTGGTCGTTACGAAGCGCTGGTATCGGTAGCTTTTCTTTAAAAATAAATTAAATTATAATATACTTTACACGTAACATAAATTATACTTATTGGCGTGTAAAAGTGCCTGTAAAGGTCTAATTACAGAATAAACATTTGAATCTTTGAATCATGGGAGTTAAATATTTATTAATATAACGGCAACAGATAAACATCTTAGTTTATTACCAAAGGTCGGAATTAGGTAGAGTTATTGATGTACTTACACTGATGTCATACAGCGAAAGAATAAAGTGGATATGCCACAAATCCCGAAATTAATTTTAAAGATCAGAAAAATCCCGTGATTTATTAAATAAAAAGTCTATCTACTTTTACACAATTTAAACCACTGCACGCGCAACGTTGCCAATATGTAAAAAATAATAATGTAAATATTAATAAAAATTGTCTGTTAATTATCTTTGTTTTATTTGTCTTATCTATCTCTGAGGTTTTTATTATTCTTATTTTTTTGTAATATTGTTGGGAACCGGCGTGATCCATTAGAAATCCCGGGAAGATCCATATTAATATCAACATATCGATGCAAGTACATAAATAACTCCACCTAATTACGACCTCTGTTTATTACTTATTTACATGCATCTAAGTTTATTGCTGCTTCCTAAGCGCAAGTACGGAAGAAGCGGCAACATTTTCTCCAAAAAAGTCAACTTACAATTAAACTAATATTAAAATTACATGATGTGGACTGAGATATATTGTTATTATAATTGCTTAAGGTAAGCTTTGTTGGTCGACAAATACTGCTGAAACGACAGTGCCTGCCCCTTATATGTATGTGTAGCAATCCTAACAACACTGTAAAAGTTGGTGAAAGTAAAGTTTCCTCGCGTCATCGTAACTTCTTACAAGTCGCTTGCGCTGCGGGCGGCCTCTGCTGCCATAAATAGAGATCTTGCGCCTTACTCCACGGAATTTATATGAAACCGTATGGCCGCGTTTGCTGCTTGTTTACTGTTAGTTTTAGTTTGGAATTTACTTCCATGTTAGTTTGGGAAAACGGATAAAAACCTTAGAATTGTAGTGTGATGACACATCATTAATTGCTGCGTATGCCTAGATAAAAACCCTTGATAAATAAAGATACTTACAAGGCAATGTTGTTTATTATTCTAATTAAATATCTTGTTATTGTGAGCATTATAAGTTTTTATTATAAGATTTAAGATAAGCTAAATCTCACCGATGTGTAACTACCTGTTGAAGCTCAGTATAGGCAACGTGAAAGGACATACCCGTAATAAATCAAACCACAGGCTATACTAGATCAATTATCAAATATGTCAGCTAGTCAGTCTCTTCTTTTATATAGATATACCTATATACAGCGAAGAAGGGACATACCCGTAATAAATTGAACCACGGGTTTTAGTACTACTACACTTATAAGTTGTTCAGACAAAAAAGTTGCGTCTTAATAAGAATAATAAAAAAAAATTAATCACATATTTGTTTTTTTTTTTTTTAATAGCTTAGGTATGAGATTTTTCAAGTTCCGAACCCCTATACCTACGCCAAAACCTGGTTCGACAAAAAAAAACTATATAATTACCGAACCTGCTCACAAAATTTCATGAGAATGGATTTAGAAATGCGACCTGTAGGCGAGAACAGACAGACAACAAACAAAAGAATTTTCGGCCTCGAAACTGAGACGCTTCGCTCGCTTGGTCAATAACAGTCAAAAATTTAAAAAAAAATCGGCGTTTCTAGTAATTTTCAAAAGTGTGCAGCTGCCCAGTATTTTTCTATAGGAAAGTTGAATTTGTTTTGTTGTTTTTTTTACTGTTATCTAATTATTATTATTTTAGAAAGATCTCATAAATAACGAAGTTCCATACAAACTGGCTACCCCTATTTAACCCCCTTAGGGATGGAATTTCTAAAAATCCTTTCTTAGCGTACGTCTCCTAGTCACAATCTACCTTCCTGCTAAATTTCATCTTCATTGGCTAAGTAGTTTTCGAGATTTCATGATGAGTGAGTCAATGAGTGATTTTCGCTTTTATATATAGATAGAAAACTTAGACATAGCATCGTTAAATTTTATTATATTCATAATGCAATACTATCTTGGCACAATACAATTAATTTAAGTCGCTTTAACGTCAACAGAAGTAGAACTCACGATAAATCTGTATCATAAATCAAAACACATTTTAGTAAATCGTGCGCGATAGCATCTTTGTCAGTGATTGATTCAACAAGTTCAGTACCAAATGTTCACGACTTCTTAACGTGAACGAATGTTAACGTGAATGAGTGATGTAAAATAGAAATTGTAAAACATTATAAAAAACTAGCTAATAGGTAAGTGTTTGGAACTAAAAGTAAGTCATTTCATTATATAAATTTTAATTATAAACCCCGACAATAAAGAGGTTTGTTATAAGTATGACGCTAATGTCTATCGGTCTGTCTGTCTGTCTATGACATCGTAACACGCGAACCTGTAGACCGATTTTGATGTACAATTTTTACGTGAAAGCAAGTTTCGTTGCGGTAGTTCTCTGCTATTTTAATGAAAATCGCTTCAGCCGTTCAAAAGTTATTGGGAGTTAATGCTTGAAAGTTAGGGTTATCTCTAGCAAATAATAGATGGCGTATCAGTAGTTCCGCTACTCATCACTAGATGGCGTTCTTGACAATTCTTTTACTTTGTATGCCTAGCTTATAAACTTCTTGGGAACAAAGTTGATAAAATGTAAATTGATCATTATTTTTCTTTTGATTAACATTACACATTTAACAATGGTTTCATGATAACTGGAGATGATGATGATTAAGAAAATCGCAAGGAATTTAAAAAATAGAATGGACAATAAAATATTATGAATAGGTACTGTTTCGCTGTAGAGCAAAGCCTAAAACTATCATAATATAAGTAAGAACAATGGCAAAGATTATGTGTGAAGAGAAAAAAGCAAAAACTGTAATGAACGTAAAAAAACTGTTAAAGCAAGCACAGTTTCATGGCTTAAACAAACTTGAAGATGCCAAATACAGGTACAGTACAAATACATTGTCATGCTATAAAGAACCCAATGCTAAAACCGATAATATGGTTGATGGCAGGGTCAGAAATAGATTATTTTATTAAATCTTTAGAAAACAATTACAAAGATATAGAGCATCTAAATTCAGGAATGGGGGCTGATTATGACATCACCGCCTTGCAGAAAGGAAACATCATGCGAAATTTCAATGCGCTATATCTTCGTAATTTGTTGTTGTCAGGGAAAAGTGAAAAAATAAGAGTACCATATATTTTGTTCTTCTATTTTTATCCAATAATATTTTTTCAGACATGATTCCTAAAAAAGATTAAATATACATTTTCAGATGGGTTTGGATAATGTCTCTCTTCTTACTCCTAACAGCAGCACTGAACATAGTTAGCAGCCTAATACTGCGGTTTCTAGAACAGCCCACCTACATAGTGAGAAAGGAGGAAGGCCGAATTTTCATGGAGTTTCCATCTGTGCAACTTTGTCCACAGCTTGCCTATCCTGACTACAAGATTGATCAATTTTTGACACAACTGTAAGCATTCTCTTTTATACTATGTCCTACTATTGTGGCGGTGGCAGCTTACAACCCATCTCTATTCCGATAGCCATTTCTCCATCTCCAGACCATATCTACCCCTTTAGATAAATACGTAATAGTGATATATTATTGTAATGTACGGCTGGTTGTATTTTCCTCAGAAGTATCATCTGTAATAATAACATTTTAAGATATAGATATCCTCTTTCATACAAGTAATTAAGATGCATTTGTCAGTGTCCACCAGTGTCTCTCCTTATAAAGTGACATTTTTCTCTTCTCTTAACGTTCCTTTTTCTCTCATCTTAGCATACCTATTCGCAGCTGCATACTTAGGTGTTATGCTGTGACGCCTAGGTCCGCTTTGCTGCTTTTTTTCTCCACTTCGCACGGTCTTGAACATCCTTGGTTGTAAGTCTATTTTACACATACTCGTATCATCAAGAACGTTAAGTTAGTATTTCTTGCGACTACCACGTGTGCCAGGGACCGGTAGAGGTAGCACTGCTATAAATTTGTTTCCATTCAGAGAATTACGGCTGAGAATGCAACTGGGAATACGCTGAGATGAGGGAAAGAGGTAGTACCTAGTCTAACCCTTTTCAAGATCCTCATTTTGTCTGTCTAGCCTATAAAAATAGTTTTCCTCATCTGGTTTACAGAAAATTTCCAGAAAACCTCAATGAGAGCTACGTAAAAAGCGTGATACAACAGCTAGGGACATTCTATTCGCCCGACGTGCAGTACAAAATTCAGGATCTGATAAGGATCCAGTTTCTTCTGGAGTTCAACAACCTTGACGTGTACACAGCCGGAAAGATGTTGACAGTTTCCTGCGAGGAGACTTTATTGAGGCAAGTTATATTACTTTTTTGCACACTTTTTTCTGAAAACGATATAACCCCGACTAGAATGTAAGGATCTTCTAATTTTCTTCCATACTCCGCTTCTTCTTATTAAGCTAAGAACATCGGTACAAATTTTAAATTTTGTACTTTCAAAACGTTGCTTCTATATACTTCCGCTGAACAAAGTAAACTCAAATAATCTTGGCCACAGAATTAATATACGTTACATACTACGTTCATAAATTTGACAAAAAAGGTTACAAACAAAAAGGTATTAAAGAACGTGGGCGAGAAAAGACAAATTATAGAAAATAGAAGAGGGTCATCTACTACGTGACGATGCGTACTTAAAAACAATAATGGAAGGAAAAATAGAAGGAAAAAGACGTTTAAGAAAACCCGGAAGAATTTTTTTTGGTCAATGAAATGCAAAATTAAACGTGAAAACACATAAGGAGAAAGAACTTGGCGGAGAAAAAAGAAACATGGAAAGAATTTCACCGACAAGAGCCCAACTCTTAAATATAAGAAGTACAGAATGGATGCTCCCATCGTGCCGTAAAATGGCGCCGCACCTCTTCCCCGTTCTCGGGTACATTTGACATAGCAAATTCAAATTCAAATTCAAATATATCTTTATTATCATAGGATATTTATAATATCTCTTAATAATCGTCACTTTTTTTATGTCACAATAATTGTTGACGTCAAAAAGTTACTTAGAGCTAAGTTTACTGCCGCCTCCAAAGCGCTAGTGCAGAAGAAGCGGTAACAAACTGCACTGCAGCATTTTCTCCAAGAACGTCAACTCACAATGACCTTAACTTAACTTTGAACATAACTCATAATTGACGTATGAACGTAAAAAAAAACCTTGTCCGATCCTTGTAGGAGCAACCCAGACCGTCAATATGAACAACTTTTCCTATGGGACCAATGCTTAAAACTCGAAGAAAAAAATCGACATTTTCATACAAATTTGTTCAGCCGTCCCTGCAATTTGTATGCGAATGTCGATTTTTTCTTCGAGAATAGAAGAAAAAATCGACATCGAAGAAGAGAGACAGAAGAAGTTGTTCATATTGACGGTCTGAGTTGCTCCTACAAGGATCGGACAGCGTTTTTACCATACGAGTATTGTATATACGTTACTCCGCTCGCATGAAGCGGATCCATACCTGGGGTCTTGGCCTCCAAGATGCGAAACTACCAGAGCTTGTATTGTACCTACTACTGATATCTTGCTAGTTGTCAACTTCTATCTGACACAGATCGACTTGCCCCGTATCGTATACAATGTGGTAGTGACACCCGTAATAAATCGAACCACGAGCTGTACTAGATTACTAATAGTATAATGAAATTAAAATAACAGCCAAAACACAAAGAATATTTTAGCATTCCCACACAAAAGTGTGCAGCCGCCCGGGCAATTTGTAGGAAAGGTCAAAGATTTTTTTTTTTGGATTTTTGGTTGTTATTTTGATTTCGTTACACTATGGTGATCTAGTAGAGACCGTGGTTCGATTTATTACGGGTACGTTCCTTCCACATTATTATACATGTGGATGGACGACGGGGGACCTACTGGTGCTGGTAATTTCTCAAGGCTGTCTTAATCCATGGTAGTCCTTCATTCTTGGCAAATAACCTTGAATTTTCATTACTCCTCCGAGTTACATTAAGCTTATAGAAGTACAGTCAAGTACCAAGATACCTGACCAGGCCCTCTACTTATAACTTCAATTTTCTCTTACTCGTAAACAAAAAATAATTATAACATGAATATTTATTTTCAGAAAGACTTAATTAAAATCTGTCTTAATAAAAATTTTCATTATATATCATTTTTAGTTGAAGAGAAAATTCAAGATATAAGTAGAGGGCCTGGTCAAGTGTCTTGGTACCTGATTGTACATAGGTATTATAGATACCGTAGGATGAAAAATTTACATGATATTTGCTGAGTCTTCCACTCTTCCCCACTAAAGATTCGGTGAGATTCGGCTTGACCCAAACACCTCAAATAATTCATAGACATGTCGCCGCTTACATATCCGTGTGAAGCTGACGCGGGCCGCTAGTAATGTAAACTGCAAATATTTTCAAAGCTAAATAAACGGTTTAATTCAACTTGTCTGCTCTCAATCAACTGCAGATGCCGGCTGTTTGGACAAATGAAAAACTGCACGGAATTATTCAAATTGGAGCTATCTCAATACGGATACTGCTGTGTTTTCAACGCTCCATCGCTCCGAAGGTACGCGTTTCAATTAAATATGAATTATTTTTTAACCCAAGACATAAAAGAGAGAGAATATATGTTTGATGCTTGTGTTTGTCTGTCTGTGGACCGATTTCAATGTAGTTTTTTAAAATATAAAAGCAAGTTCCTTTGCGGTGTTTTTTAGCTATTTTTAAAGAAAATCTGTTCAACTGTTTAAAAGTTATGGGGGGTTAACGCTTGATACTACGCGACTAATATCAACTCAACTATAATATGTAGTTCCTCTACTCACCACTAGATGGTGTTCTTGATAGTCGGGGGTTTTTTTATTTGCCTAGCAAATAAACTTGTAGGTATTTAGATCACCAAAGCCAAACTGTTATAATTCTCCTAGATTTTTCTTCTCTTTGTGCAATTGTAGATGTAATATACCTAGTTTTAGTTGTGGTAGAACCACGCTACCGACAAAACTCTGTTTTTTTTTGCTAATTGCATGAATGGGCCGGCTCGTCCGGGGAAGTACCACACTCTCACAGAAAATCGACGTCTGAGTAGTAGTATTACCGCTTCTATGCTTCGTTCGGAGAGTGAGAGAGCCGGAGCCTCCCTCCCCCCTCCTCCCCTACCCCCTCCTCGTACATTTTCCCTTCCTGAAAGGCCGGCAACGCTTCTGTTACACCCCTGGTGTTGCAGTTGTCCAGTGGCAGCGGTGATCACTTACCATCAGGTGACCCGCTTGTTCGTTTGCCGCCATATAACATAAAAAAGACCATTGCCAAACACTGCAAATTTCAAAGATGTACTCGTATCTTTAGTAAAGAAAAAGTTGCAATAAAAGCCAAAATATTCTTACTTTGGTTTAGATCTGGCTTTTTACTCTCTATTTTCGGCATTCAGTTGATGTTGAAACATTGGCATGCAATGCAAATTTCAAATATGAGAGTATTTTCTTCTTTAAAGAAGAAAAAGCCGGACAAGGATGTTAATTTTCATGTTTTTCAATGAAACAACATTCGGTATAAGGTAATGCACATATTTTTAAATAGTGATATAATAAAGATAAAGTACATATAACCGAAAATTTCAGTGAAATATTACAATATGGCATCCACAAAGTAAAGCCTAAAGCGGAATTATACACGCCTTTCACGGGATACCAGGCTAGTCTCATGATAGCTGTAAACCAGTCTGTGCAGCCCGTGGACGTCGACCTGGATTACAAGTGGGTGAGTAAAAATACAAAATTCAAAATTTAAAATTCTCTGTTCAAATGTTGTTTCAGTAATGAGCCCCTTGCAGGAAATTCACTCATTAAAAAGTTTAGTACATACTATGTTTAATTCATTTATTTATTTTAATGAAACTGATTACTAGATAATCGCAGTAACCAATGCTAAGGAGAAACGTCAAAAGAAACTAATTACACAAAGGGCTTCATTAGGACATTTGCTAAAATATACAAATTGATTCATAAATCAAGTTACATATTGAAAGGGGGCACTCAGTACTCGATACTCCTACAAGTAATTAAAAAAAAGTATGTGCTTAAAAGTTGACCAAATTATCCAAAAAAATCAAGAAGCGTGGACACTCGCGCTGCACGCGATGATAAGCCGAGTTAGTAGACATGTGCCAATCATGTTCGGGATCGGATTGAACCTGGAACGGTTCATCGGAAATATGGAACTAGTTCCGTTATCATGTCCGCGGAACTGTCTAGTTCCTCCATGATTTTCAATCCAGGACGCGATTAGTTACTATTCGTTGTAGTTCCATACGTTTTGAATAGTTAACTAGTAGGTAGACACGACATAATAAGTTGAACACATAGGCGGACTTCAAAGCATTTTTGTACAAATTCCCGGCACGTAGGTTGAACCGAAATAGCTGTTATCGGCGCAGGTGCAAATAATGCGCCATTTTGGATCAATTTACGTGCCGGTAATTTGTACAAAAATGCTTTGAAGTCCGCCATTTTTGTTCAACTTATTTGTGTCGCATCGTACTTCATTTTATTATCAATTGACCTTCATACTTGGCAGGCTTAGGACTGACAACCAAAAAGTAAATGATTTTACTTCAATATTCTACAATCTACAAAACAAAAATCATAATAAATCATTCGCTCCTGCGATCGGAATCGCTCGGTATTCGTTCGTATAGTGTCGCGAGTACTCAGCGGCAACAGAAAGCGCGGCACGGCGGCGCCGCAGCGCCCTCAGATTTGGCTCGGACGTGTTAGGAACTGTGGACCGACTAGCCATATCAGCTTGGATTGGACCGATGTCGTTCCAGCTCCGGACATAGTTCCGAAAACTATTACGGTCCGGAACGACAATTGTCTACGAGTTAGTTAAGTAGGTACCGAGCGGGTAGCGAGCGCGTGGTTTCCAAACATTCCAAGACTGCGCACTAATATTTCCTTGTAATCAAGAAATAATTTGTTGGTTTTATATTGTTTGGTTGGCGTTACGTGTGATCATGATTTATTATGTCCTTAAGTATGACTCGTGATTTACTAGTTAGCCTGTATGCGATCTTAGCTGTTTCTCCCTTCTGAGTTCACTGGATAAACGTAATTTTCAGTGAGAATTTACCTACAATCGAGTTTTAGTTTCGAAACCATATTTTGTAAAATAATAACTTCGGTAAGTACGAAGTGTATGTATTTTGACATTCAATACAATTATGAAATTAAACATAAGTAATTTACAAAATATTTTCTGATTAAAACCAGGCCTGTCTCACTCCCCGTTAAGATATCTAAAATATATACCTACGCGCGGCGATTGCTCCGGAGAGTGGGAAATTCAGTACTAAATCTGCCGCTCACTAAATCAGACCCCTTAGTATGATGTTTTATCTGACAGGTCTGTACATTATCATCCCTCTGTAAAAATGTACATGACAAGATAAAATTCATGAATGGACGTAGTAAAATGAGTCGTCACACGCAGGCAGTTTTTAAACAGTCACAGTGTTTCTAATGTCTGCTAAGAAAATATAATAATTTTAAATTTAAACATGCGTTTTGTAAAGCAATCACGTTAGATAAAAGAATTAAAGAAATAAAATTGCAAACAACGAGTATTAAATATTATTAAAATGTAATGTCATTAAAGTAAATGTGCAACGGAACGTTTCAACTCATGTCGTACAGCCAACATAAAGAATAAAACAGCCACTAAGACTCACCGGTCACCGCCGCCAAAGCGGTTGTTGGATTCATCAAAAGATGGCGCTCTATAGTTTCGTAATTCAATATTTTTCTAAGTTTGTAAACTTCAATAATACATTGTTTGAAGATGTCTGCCTACATTTCAATATTTAAATATACATTTAATATTAGTTCCATAGAATAACTGTTTAAAATACGATTGAAAATGGTTTCATTGAGTCTTATGTGGGTCTAGCAAATCGACGACAAATTTACACGATTTCGCGTTGCCAACCGTCGAAATGTCTACTTTGACCTGTCAAAATCATACTCGCACGGGAGTTAGGCATGAGATAAAATACGTTTTATGAATGAAAGTTATTTTGTCGCTCAATTTTGTCTACGTTTGTTGCGGTAAAGTACACGGAATGCGACAAATTACAAGGATAAAAATTTGTCGCCCTAATCATGCTTGCCACGCAGTTTTGTGTAGGTACGTCGTTCGGTCGTATGTTCAGAGTAATAAGAATGAAATTGCCTTGCAATGGATTTCTAGACATCTAAACGAATACGTGCAGGGTTCAGACGCCAGCTAAATTAAGCCATATCGCTAACCGTATTGAGTAGACATTTCTTTGAATTTCTTTGCTGAGTAAGACTTCTGTGCGTGAATACTACTTAGTATTTTTTCTGTGTTAAAACAGATAATAGTGGATGGTGGTCACGTGTACATAGAAGCAGCAGTGAACGGCACTCCCCTGTCGCCGGGCGGGGAGATGTGGCTAGGGCACAAGATCGAGGGATTGCACATCGACCAGTTCGCTGCCGGTCTGAACCCTGAGCTACGGGGGTGCAAACTGACCAACGAGGGACTCACCTTATTCCCTGTCTATCATAAGTATCATTTTTTTAACCAGGATCTTACAATCGTTTTTTGAAGCGAAAACTTCTTTAGGCGCGTTTGGTATGCACGGAAAGCATTTTTTAGTACGGTATGGTAAAAATGGTAAAAACCATTGAACTCGCGACAATGTTACTGTAATCAACACAAAGTTTTTAGTTCTGTCGGCACTCTAGGACTGCCACTATTTCTTTGTTTTCCGTGTATATAAGCCGCAAATAGTGTTGCCGAAAAATAAATAGTTTCAATCAAAAATGCCAAACAGATAATATCGATAGAATTGGTATTATTGACGACCTCCGTGGCGTAGTGGTCACCATGCTAGTCCGCCACCCAGAAATCCCGGGTTCGATCCCCTGTCAGGGCAAGTTGGAAAATGGCCTTTTTCAAATTGTCCTGGGTCTTAGATGTTTATCTATTTAAGTATTTATTATAAAATATAGTATCGTTGAGTTAGTATCCCATAACACAAGTCTCGAACTTACTTTAGGGCTAGCTCAATCAGTGTGATTTGTCCCTATATATTTATTTATTATTTATTTCAATAGTAACGATTTTATTTAAAATATCGATAGTCTATTGATAGGCTATCTATAATGGACTTTCGAGTGGCAACACTAGTAGCTAAGTCTAAGATATTTCTGGTTGCCGAAAGGCATCCGAACTATCTAGACGACTGCAATACAAAGACGACAACGGAATTACGTGCCTTCCGAAGCACAGCTAACAAGCTTCAGATTGTTAAACGTGGATAAGACCTAAACCGTCGTTACATTAAGGAATTAAACCCCGACAAAAAAGAGGAGTGTTACAAGTTTGATTCTAATGTCTGTCCGTCTGTCTATGGCATCGTAGCTCTCGAACGGATTTTATGTAAAAGCAAGTTTCCTTGCGGTGTTTCTAGCTATGTTTAATGGAAATTGGTTCAGTCGTTTAAAAGTTATTGAGGGTTAACGCTTGAAAATCGGGGTTTTTTTGTTAGCCTAGTAAATTCGATCCGCTCCTCGTCGCGCTAGTTAAGGGGCTACCTGAATTTTCCGGGGTCCAGTGCTGCCCCCATTTGAATTAAATCATCACTAAATCATTTGACCAGGCTCTTCTACGCACATACGCCAAAAGTGGCCGTTTTTCGCAATTGTGCGTAAAAAAAACCTCCCGATCTCACTTTAAACTGTAAACAATAGTTCATAAAATAGTTTGAAGGGTTATCTAGGGTCTGATCAAGACAAAATTTTAAATGAAACCTCCGTTTCCTTTCAAAAGATTTATTTCAAATGGGGGCAGCACTGGACCCCGGAAAATTCAGGTAGCCCCCTTCTTGGTAGATGTATAAGAGTATATTAAAAAAAATGCTGTATATCGTATATATTTAGTATCGTATATGTAATGTATATTATTATGTATATATATAGGAAATATTATATTATTGAATTTATCATTTTTTTTCTATGTGCCATACTTTCATCTTGCAGCCCACATTTAGACTATCTGTACAATCCAAAGGTTGACTGGTAAACAACGCTTTTAGCGTTAAGTTCGCCTATTGCTCTGTACAATTTGTATTTGATGAACAATAAAGATTTAATAAAATAAATAGTAGATGGCGCTACGGATATCAATTGGAATATGTTATTCCGCTACTCATTACTAGATGGCGTTCTTAAAAATCAGGACGTTTTAATTTGCCTGGCAAATAAATAGTTTGATGGCTAAACAGTAAAAAATTATCTAGGTCTGTGCTACTCGGACTGGCGCACGAAGGGTTCCGTACCATTATCTATAAAAATAACGTTTGTTCTATCATAGCCCTACTTAAGATTTATTTTATAGCGGCAACTGAAATATATTATCTGTGAAAATTTTAACAGTCTAGCTATTACGGTTCACGAGATAGAGCCTAGTACAGACAGACAGGCAGACAAATAGACGGACGAACAGCGCAGTCTTTGTAATAGGGTCCCGTTTTTACCCTCTAGGTACAAAATCCTAAAATACAACTTTTATTACGAGTACTATTTATTTAGAAGTAAAATAGTGACAACAACGGATTGACTATTAAAAGAAAACAAAATTGAAATCAAAGTTATATGTAATTGCTATCCAATTTTAATTACTGTTGTATTGAAACCAGTTCTTTACTCAATATCTTTTTATTACGTCAGTTTTTACCTAGATTTCTTTCATTGTTAAGTCACTATGCAAGTTGGTAAAATTTATCAATATATTATATAATATATGTTATAAATATAAGAGTAATATAATAGCAAAACTAGCAATATCCACAGTCTCGTAAAGCAAAACTGGCTACATCCATTTGAAATCAAGTGAATATTGCGAGTTTTACCTTTTTATTTTTTTCTAAAATCTAACAAAGGTTGCTAGGTCAGCTTACAGATCAGCTACCTTAGCTACATGTTTTCCTAAATAATAAACGTTTTAGTGACATCGCTAGAAAGGAAAATTCTCAAGGGATTGTCATAATCTTTGTGTTGTTAGATCCTTTTTCTTAAATCTACTTGTATTTTCCTTTGGAACTTAAAAAATAAAGGTCAACAACTAAAGGTGTAGACTTACCCTCATATTCATAAAAGATATCAATCGTTTGCTAAGCCTTTTTTTGGTTAAAATATGTTTTGTCCCGTTCTTACTATGTTAAATATTGAAAAGAGAGACAAGGACAAAACACATTTCAACTAAGATAGGTTTAGCACACATTTGATATTTTTTATGAATAAGGTGGTTGAAATATTACTGTTATTAGGGTTTGGTACCCAAAGGCTAAAAATGGGACCATATTACTAAGACTCCGCTGTCCATCCCGTAAGTCTGTCTGTCACCAGGCTTACATGAACCGTGATAGCTAGACAGTTGAAATTTTCACAGATGATGTATTTCTGTTGCCGCTATAATAACAAATAGTTTAATCAGAATAAAATAAATATTTACGTGGGACTCCCATACAAAACACATGATTTTTTATAGATAATGACACGGAACCCTTCGTGTGCCAGTCCGACTGGCGCTTAGCCGGTTATTTTGTTTACTCAGTGTTAAAATATCATACATGCACTCGAAAAACAAGACCTTCCTTCTGGCACAATCAGCATTTTTGCATTAACTTGGCGGCTCGGAAGTTAGCTGCAAGTGACAATGAGGTAGCCAAAGATTTACCCTCATATTCACAAAAGTTAACAAACGTTTGCCAAACCTCTTTTAGTTAAAATGTGTTTCGTCTCGTTCTTACTATGTAAAATATTGAATAGAGGGAAAGGGACAAAAGATGTGATAACTAAAACAGGTTTAGCAAACGGCTGTCAATTTTTATGAATATGAGGGTTAGAATATACAAGTAGTGTAGATTTGCCACCGAGCGTCCAGGGGTAAGAGAAAGACATATTAATGATTCTACGTATTTTTTTTTAATGGTCGGGTTATAGGCACACTTTTAATACAGGGTGGCCAAAAAGTCGTGGATCAAACGAAACAGGGAGATAAAGGAGGTAATTTCCAACAAAAAATCTTTCCCCAGCATGGCCATAACTTCATTGCAAATAAGTGCTCTTAAAGTGAGAAGTAATTTTTTGTAACGCTTTAAAATTTACGGAAAAAAAATCATTGCTCGTTAAGTTTGATACCAAGAGCTGCAATACAATTTTTGTAGTATTGATACATTATCGACTCATAATACAACACCTTTTGTTTTATTGTTTTTAATCAATTTAATTTTTTACTGATTAAATTGTAAAAAAACTCGGTAGTTTCATTGAAAAAACTAAAATAATTCATATCTTTTCGTGCAATGAAGTTATGGCCATGCTGGGGAAAGATTTTTTGTTGGAAATTACCTCCTTTATCTCCCTGTTTCGTTTGATCCACGACTTTTTGGCCACCCTGTATATGCAATTTGAAGTGTGCCTATAACCCGACCATGAAAAAATGTTCGGTCGGTGATAGAGACAAAACATGGCCCTCTTTTCTTTTTCTCCTTTTATAAATCTCAATCCGTCTTATTATAAAACCCAGACTAACTTTGTTACTAGGTTTAAACCACTATCCGGCTGTACGGTTTACGTACATTGACCGCGCGCGGGGGCACTGTCAGCAGATTGTCGCCGCGCCCGATTTTATTAACTTCGAATGTTTTCTTAGTCAGTACGCCACCAACTTTCCTACCATCCGCGAGTTCGTTTAAACCATTTACAAACATTCGTCGCGTGTACTCATAACTTCACCCTACTTTTTACCATCTTTCACCAACATTCCCATTTACCATTTTATATTTGTATAAGTCCTTATAATTGTTGTTTATTTGTGTTTCACGCAATAAACTTTATTTTTGTTACTTATATAAAATCTTTTCTATCTACCAATCCCCCTCTCCCATCTACCATTTACTTCTTATATGTACATAACCCGTACATATTATATGGTCCTTCGAGCCGGATGTTGAGAGTCAAATCAAGTTGAGATCTAGTAATATCACACTTTCTCACCTGTCAATGTCAACTTCATTTTGAGCGAATAATGGTTTAAACCTTGCAACAAAGTTAGTCCTGTTTTTATAATAAGACGGAATAAGACTATCTCTCTCTATCAAAGCGTGTCAGGCCCTTGGAGGCAGCTGACGCCCGGCGCGGCGCACCCGCGCACTCCTATATTCGTCTACTGCGCAGCGTTCCGCGCGAAGTTCAGAGCCGCCGAGTTATTTTGCGCGTACTGTACTATACTAATTGAATATTATTATATATTTCGTATTCCATCTCGTTTTGGTTGCCTGTAAGAGATTGCTTAAACGATTAAGCTGCCTCTTGTACCTCGTTATACAACGTGGAAAAGACATATCGGTGGAATATCCGTTATTAAAGGAAACATGGGCTATACTAGATCACCATACTATGATGATAATAAAATATCAGTAAAAAAAACCACAACAAAAATTGACGTTCCCTTTGAAATTGCCCGGGCGGCTGCACACTTTTGTATGGAAATGCTATTTTTTTAATTTTATTTTTGCACGTTATTTTAATGTCGTTATAATTTAGTGATCCAATATAGCCCGTGGTTTAATCTATATATAACGAGTAGGCCCTTCCACGTTGTATGTTGTCCTTATTATAAAAGTATTCCGCATTTGTCAATTTGTTTTGGTGCAATAAAGTTTTTTGTATTGTATTGTGTTGCATTGCATTGTATTGTATATTACGCAGGAAATATTGTCAACTGGAGTGCGAGATACGGCACGTGATGCAACGCTGCAAGTGTGTTCTCGTGACGCACCCTGTACCCCCGAGCACGCCGTCGTGTCGCGCCCGGTCCATGCCCTGTGCTAAATACGCGATGGGTATGCTTTTATTCTTTCTTCTTATAACTAAGAGATGGGCTCTTGTCTTTGGAATGTTTTCCATGTCTCTTTTATTCTTAACCTAAGTTCTTAACCTTCTTTTATGATTTACGTAATTTTTTCTTTTATTTGATTGACTTTCTTCTGGGTTTTCCTACTCCTCTTATTTTTCCTTCATTATTGTTTCAAAGAACGCATCGTGACGTAGTAGATGACCGATTATTTTCCCTCTATATATTTTCTTTTTCATATTATTTTACGGGTCTGGATACTTGTCTTTTAGAGCCCATCTTTATCTTTTCAATTCTTTATTCGTAACCCTAACCCTAATTATACAATCAAAGATTGGTGTAGGTCCTTTGATTGCTTCAAAGGAGCTTCTGGCGACAAATCTTTACGAGTCCACTGATTTTCAGCGGATTGAGTGTCGGACGGCGCCTCAAGACGCCCACCACAGTCCGAAAATAAATATCACTACAGCCACACTGTGACTGTTCACTTTAAACATTTCACATAATGTTCCGTTTTTAAGAAAAGTGTAGTAGACTACTTCATATCAAAAAAAAGTAATTAATTGGAATTATTACATTATAAATAACTCTATTTTATGTAATTATCAGTAAGTCTATTTGCTATTATATGTATTGAATTATAATATGTATTGTATATGTATATGTGTAATATATAATTTATGTATGTATATTACCTATACCTATTTCTGTTTTAATGTATTTATAAAGGTTCGTAAATTTATGTTAAGTTTATAGTTGCTTTAGATATATATTTTTTTTCCTTCTTAGTCAGTTGCACCACCGTCTTTGTCTTTCTCACATTCCTCTCCATCCACCAGTTGTCTGGAAGAAATCGCTTTAAGCGATAAGACCGCCCATTGTACTCATTTAATTTAAAATTATTTCTTTGTGTTACATTTTTTTCTTTTGGTGTACAATAAAGAGTTATCTATCTATCTATATATCTTAAGTCCATGAGCATGAGCATTTATAACACTAATCTACACACACTTACACTTACAGGGCGATTTTTATAAACTCAGCTGTATTCAAAGAATGGACAAAAGCACATATTCTATCATAAGTGTACCTGACTGCCTTGTTTGATAATAAAAACCAAAAATCAGCCGACGCATATCAAAAATGAATATCAAAAAACCTCCCATATTTTTTTTTCAAAACTAAAGACCGACTTCACCGCCAAACTACACAACCGAATTTAATAAAATTTCTATGGGACCTCCTGACAAATATGAACTTTCCAACAAGAAAAGGATTTTTCAAATCGGTTCAGGCGTCTTCGAATAATCAGTGAACAAAAAAAAAAAGATTGACAACCTTTTTGAGTCGGTTAAAATACAATGTGGAAGAGGCATACCCATGATAAATCAAACCACGAGCTATACTTGATCACTATAGTATAATGAAATTAAAATAACAGTCAAAATCAAAAAACAAGTTCGGCACTCCCATACAAATGTTTGCAGCCACCCGTACAACTTGTATGGGAATGCCGAATATTTTTTGGTGTTTTGACTGTTATTTTAATTTCATTATAGTATAGTGATCTAGTATAGCTCGTGGTTCGAATTACTTCAGTTCAGTACAGAGTTCACTTTGTTACTGAAGGAAAAGAGGTAGGCCCTGGAAGCGTTAGTGTGACGATTTGAAACAGTTTGAAAGGAAATGGTTGGAAGTGGCACACGATCGACATATTTGGAAAGAGATGGGAGAGACCTTTGCCCAGCAGTGGGGCAGTAGAGGTTACATTTTAAAAAATGTCCCATCCACGTTATATAAGCCGGAGCAGCTGTTGAAGATTATGTTTAATTTTCAGCAAGGTTCGACAAAGAAGCGTGTCCCTGTGTCAACACTTGCGACGTGCACACTGACTACGTAGACATCAGTTCGTTCCGCTTGATGCACCATACCGCCCACTTGGATACATTTTAGTAAGTGTTAAATGAATAAATAAATATATTAAGCACATCAAAGCACATAAGCGACGCCTTGAGTGAACTTCTATTTCCTATTTAAATTTCTATCAAACAACACGACCTCCGTGGCGTAGTGGTCACCATGCTAGTCCGCCACCCAGAGGACCCGGGTTCGATCCCCGGTCAGGGCAAGTTGGAAAATGGCCTTCTTCAAATTGTCCTGGGTCTTGGATGTTTATCTATATATGTATTTGTAAAAAATATAGTATCGTTGAGTTAGTATTCCATAACACAAGTCTTGAACTTACTTTGGGGCTAGCTCATTCAGTGTTATTTGTCCCTATATATTTATATTTATATTTATATTTATATTTATATTTATATTTATATTTATATTTATATTTATATTTATATTTATATTTATATTTATATTTATATTTATATTTATATTTATATTTATATTTATATTTATATTTATATTTAACACAGTCACCATAGCCGAAAACGGCTAGGGGGAATAATATATGTTAAATGTCCCGTATCCGTATTAAATCTAACCACGAGTTCTACTAGATCACTATTAGTATAATTTAATTTAAAACAGCCAAAACACAAAAAAGATTCGGTATTTCCATACAAAAGTGTGCAGACGGCCGGGCAATTGGTATGGGAATGTCGATTTTATTTTTGTTTTTTTTTTCTGTTCTCTCTCTCTTCTCTCTTCTTCAGCCTATTATCACCCAATGCTGAGTGTAGGCCTCTAGCAATGCACGCCATTCCTTTCAATCTTTAGCTTTCCTCATCCATGTCCTTCCGGCAACCTTGACCAGATCGTCGGTCCATCTAGTAACTGATCTACCCACGCCCCTGCGGCCAGTTCTAGGTCTCTACTCCAGCACTTCCCTTCCCCAACGTTCGTCTCTGGATGCCGATCCAGAGATATGGCCCGCCCATCGCCACTTCCTATGCGCTATTAATTATTTCTGTTATTTAAATTTAATTATACTATAGTGATCTAGAGTTAGACCATTATGAGTATAGAATAATGAAATTAAAATAACAGTCAAAAAGCAGAAAAAATTAACTTTAAAGAAAAACTATATTCCCAAACAAATTGCCCAAGCAACTGATCACTTTTGAATGGAAATCCCAAATTTTTGTTTGCTTTTTGACTGTTATTTTAATTTCATTATACTGTACTGATTTAGTATAGCCTGTGGTTCGATTTATTACGGGTATATCCCATCTAGGTTGTAAATACGGACAAATCCCAAAGATTGGACTAGCCCCAAAGTAGTTCAAGACTTGTGTTATGGGATACTAACTCAACGATACTATATTTTATATCAATTACAATAGACATCCAAGAAGTCTTTTTGAAAAAGCTCATTTCCCATCTTAACCTGACCGGGGATCGAACCTGGGCCCTCCAGTATGACAGCCTGGCGTGATATCCACTATTTCACAGAGGTGACTGTGACTCTATCATAAAAACTTAAAATAAAAACAATTGAAGGTCTTTCTTATGCCTAACAATTTGCAAAATTTTAATTATCACCACTTTCACGATTGAACAATATATTTCAAATGAGGGCGCCACTTCAGCCCTGTCTGAGCCTTAAATAAAACTTTTACCTGCGTGGCGTAGTGATCACCATGCTAGTCCGCCACCCAGAGGGTGGGAGGGAAAAGAGTTCGATCCCCGGTCAGGGCAAGTTGGAAAATGACCTTTTTTAAATTGCCCTGGGTCTTGGTTGTTCATCTGTTTAAGTATTTGATATAAAATATAGTATCATTGAGTTAGTATTCCATAACACAAGTACCGAACTTATTTTGGCGCTAGATCAATCAGTATTATTTGTCCCTATATATTTATTATGTATTACTTTTATTTGAATTTTAACCTATTTTGATATTCACCTAGAATTTTAAATTTATTTACAGTCGTGGATTGAATTTTTCCAAAATCAGCGTCGCGAGGGTATTCGTGATGAAACGAGACGTGAAAACGAAATCACGGAGGTCCTACTACTCCTATGAGGATTTATTTGGTATTTTTTTTTATTAATAAGCCGTTAGTGTCCCATTGTTGGGCAAAGGAGTTCCTTCTAGTTTACCACAGACTTATATCAGTGGCCAGCTCTTTAAAGTGCGCGAAAAGTCTAGGAATGTTAAGAAACCCCGCGCTAACTACGCGCTCGGTTTTCTTGTTTTTATTGGATAATTCCCTATTTTTTTTAACATGTTTGAAACGAGAATCGAATATTGAGTGCGTTCTTTTATTATTAACGTGATTTACCAGTATATCCATGCAAAATCACAGCTTTCGAGTGGTAACAATCTCTGAGCTAAGCCGCGAACGGAGAGACAGACATACCGAAACTATAAGAGTTTCATCATCGATACTTTCAAACTCTAAAAATTTTTGTACTAAATATTTGGTCATTTGACCAGGATATAGTCGGATAGGTGGGCTAAAATAACACTGGATTGGGTACCTGCAGGCTGGCGACGGAAAAGAGGCTGCCCTTGATCACGTTGGTCAGACGATCTAAGGGCATATTTAAATAATTTCGCGCATTCAGTACCTACCCAGCCTGAATGGCGAAGTGGTTAACGCAATCGAAATCGATCTGAGTTCTCAGATTCAAATCCGCTTCATTGTAAATAAAAATTATATATTTGACCGAGCGAGCGAAGCGAGAGAGGTCTCCGTTTCAACTTGGCCAAAAATGCTTTAGTATGTCTGTGTGTTCTCCTCGCGAGGTCGTATTTCTCAACTGATTCCCGTGAAATTTTGGGAGCAGGTTCGATAAACATATGAGAATCGATAGTCGAGCCATTTTTTGGAAATTTTTGAACATGACGGAGTTGGCACAATGGGCCTAAGCGCCTTTGAATTTTATGGCTCTTACGACCATTTTGTTTGTGAGTGTGAGTGACAACGAAATAACAAAGGAATTTTATTTTTTATTATGACATACATATGTATATTTTCACCAGCATTGTCAAAAGATGAATAGTCCGGTTTATTTAGAGAGAGATCTGATCGACTTATCCGGCTAGAGTTCGAATCTTACCGGAAGGTGTTCTATTTTTAGTTCGATGTATTTATTTTTATTTTGCGACCGGTATTTGAAGTTTATTTTTAAAGTTTTTTTTAAGTACGAATATATTTATTTGTTTTATTGGGAATTATGTAATTACAGAAAACATTCGTTTAGTCTACTTTACCAAAATTTTATAAGACTTCATTTTCATAATTAAATCTGCAATCTTTACGAGCTCGCGAGGTCTACAGCTCACAGAGCCACTAGTTTATGTTTGTTTTTTATTTTATTTTGGAATAACATTCATAGATGGCACTACATTTGCAGATTAAATTGTTTGCAGAAATTATGCGTAATGGCTCTCTATTTCAATGATTTTACAGTACTATGGCTTACCCGTTTCTTCTTCTTCAGATAAAACATGCATGTCAATTTTGATTCCACTTTCAGCACAGCTCGGTGGAATATTCAACGTGTTCTTTGGATGCAGCATTCTCAGCATTTTAGAGATATTACAATTAATCAAATATGCGTTTATAAACTGGAGAGAAGATAGAACAAAATTGAAAACAATCAAACAAGAAATAAAGAAACCGAAAAACCAAGAAGTTGCCTTAAAAAGTGCGATAATGAAAAGAAGAAAACAAAGAAAGAAGGTTAATTTTCGCTAAGTTTTTTTGTTTATTATTATATATATTTACTTATAGAATTATATGGATTTCTTGTAGCAATAATGGATTGTAAATACATAGAAATAGAAGTTGCGATAAGGCCAGGGGCATCTATTTTGTGTAAACAATTTTGCTGTATAATGTTAAGGTGCAATAAAGATTTTGAATATAACTAACTAATCCATGTAATAGTTTTCGTTTTTTTTGTCCGTTTTATGACCGACTACAAAATTAAGTACCTAGGTGTCATTAATTCGTGATGTAATGTATTATAATTATTCGTTTATTTCGGACAGCAAGATCCATACAGAGGGTTAGTAACAATTGATTTAAAAAAAACTAGGGTGTTAGTAACAATAAAATAAAATAAAAACAGCAGACGGACATGCACGCACATACATAGTACTCAGCAATGCTAGCTGGACGGTCTACTTAACTGCATGCAGTTGTATCCATCGAGCGAGCATCGGTGAGTCCCAGCGGTCTGCCAGCGCGCGCAGGATAGTGTTGGGGCTGTCGCGCATGCGCCTGAGATGAGAAGCGCAACGAACCCGTCTACGTGAGCCTCAGCCAACATGCCAGAGGCACTGCAGTGACGCGGCAGCCCCATCAACACCTGGAACGCGTTATTATATTGTACGCGAAGATCGCTGTAAGTTCTCTGCGTATAGTTGACCCACAGACTGCAGGTATGAAACGACTGAAAATAGGCTTTGAAAAGCGTAATACACCTGGCAAACCTGCGAGCCAACATATTACAGCGAACAGACAGCGACCTCCGCTCCCTCTCGATATCCTGATTGTCACTCAGGTCTTCTGTGACCCAGTGGCCCAAAGATTTAAAACTCTTAACATTTTTAATGGATCACCATAAAGCGTCACCTCCGGCACACTAGTGTAACGCTTGTTGTCAGGTCTAAAAATAATGAGTTCACTTTTACCAACGTCATATCTGAGCCCTTGAGCGTACGACTCACAAATACTCAAAAGCTTATTTAAAGCTCCGCTAGAAGGACTTAGCAAAATCATGTCATCTGCAAAATTTATATTATTCATACAGACCCCATCTATATGACAACCTATGCCAGTATTGCTAAGCTCTTCAATCAGTTTATTCATGTACAGGTTGAAAAGCGTGGGAGAACTCAACCCTCCCTGCCTCACCCCGCACTCCAATCTGTACTCATCGGATAACGTACCGGCCCATCTTACACTATTAATTTATGCGTGTAATTTTAAAGGATCTTTGATTATTTCTTCTTTCAAATCGATATGTAAGTAGCTAACATTAGTGTTTGGTTTTTCGAGCTGCTCAATGAATATCAACAAGTGACGGAGTTTAGTGACGGAGACTTAAAAGGCGCTGCCCAATTGCTATTTTCCAGCGACACGATAACTCCCAACAATGCTGAGACTCTCCAACCCCTCCAATCGAAACACCCGAAAGCAAAGGATACGACTCAGATTCCGAATCTAGACTTACCATCCAACTCCATCCAGCGTGGTTTTGCAGAAGAGGTTCTCGCAGCAATCTCGTCCTTTAGGAGTGGTTCAGCAAGTGGGCTCGATGGTTTATCACCGCAACACTACAAGGATCTAGTAAATGTAACGACTGGCGGAATGGGTAATTGTTTGCTAATAATAATACACTTGAAAAGTAGTGTGTAGGTCTCAGCAACGAAGTGATATTGCCGTGACAAACTTATAACACTCTTGAAAAGTAGTGTGTAGGTCTCAGCAACGAAATGATATTGCCGTGACAAACTTATAACACTCTTGAAAAGTAATGTGTAGGTTTCAGCAAGCAAGTGGTATTGCCGTGACAAATTTATAACACACTTGAAAAGTAGTGTGTAGGTTTCAGAAAGCAGGTGGTATTGCCGTGACAAAATCACACAATCACAATCACAGCAATACCACTTGCTTGCTGAAACCTTTACACTACTTTTCAAGTTTTTTGTTATATGTTCGTCACGGCAATACCACTTCCTTACTCAAACCTTCACACTAGTATTTAACTGTGTAATAATTTTGTCACGGGTCGTGACAAAATTGTAACGCACTTAAAAAGTAGTGTGTTGGTTTCAGCAAGCGAGTGGTATTGCCGAAGCCGTGGCACCACCGTTTCTTGATGCCCCTCTTATAACTCATTTTTAACACCCGACAAAAAAGAGGAGTGTTATAAGTTTGACGTGTCTGTGTATTTGTTTGTGACATTGCCTAAACAAATGAACCGATTTTGATGTGTTTTTTTTCTGACTTGATCAAAATGTTTCTTAGCTATGTTTGATGGAAATCGGTTAAGCTATTTAAAAGTTATGAAGGGGGAATCCATTGAAATTCGGGTGTTTTTTTCTAATTTGCCTGCATGGCAAATAAACTCTTTGATGAAAAATAAAGTACATTAAACTCACATAAGTACATAATTCAGACTCTTGACTCTCAGTAGCACGAACTTACATGAAACCCGTAATATATAGGTATTTAAACAGGAGTTTCAACAGTCCAGTCCTTGACAGCCGAATCGGAACTTGGTAATGAATAAAGTTGACGATCAGATAGGTGCCGGAAAGTGCCGGGACGCGAATTCGGAATATTTAATTAAAGTATCCACCTCTGTCAAATCAGTTAGCGATTTTAACTATTTTCATTGCAAAGTTGACTCTTTAAGACGAGCGACAAGGTGCCAGCGATACTTTGCAACACTAATCAGCGATAATCGGCGACTGAAATCGCAAAATCAACCGTGCGTCAACTCGTGAACGGGTGTTGCCGAGAGGGCCTGGTCAGCTCAGCTTCGCTTTTTTACCAAAATAATTAGCGATATAATCATTACCTGTATAATGAGGATTTGCTAAGATTCCCAAATTAACTAGGTAAGAAATCAGTTACTGTTAAATTCGTCAACTCGTAAACGGGTGCTGCCGGGAGGGACTGGTCAGCTCGGCTACGCTTTTTTACCAAAATTAGAATACCTATATAATAAGAATTTGCTAGGATTTCCAAACCAGATAAAGAGATTAGAATCAGTTACTGTTAAACTCGTCAACTCGTGAACGGGTGCTGCCAGGAGGGACTGGTCAGCTCGGTTGCGATTTTTTAAATACTTAGTAGTTCTTATTACGTAATTTATGTTTGTTAACTCGTTCGCAAGGATTACATGTTATAATGTGTCAACTTTGTTTTATAAGTACATATTTATTAATTAAATACATAATAATAAAATACGACAAAGCCCTTCTGGCAAGTAGGCGACCAGTACTGTGAAAATTCGTTTCTCTCAGCGTTTCTTCTCAGCAATGGTTGTTACGAAGTGCTGGTATCGGTAACTTTTCTTTAAAACTAAATTAAATATTTATATAATGTCCAAATTCACTTTTTTTTCATGTTGTTGTGCTTAAAAAGATTTCCTTATAATACTATTCCCAACTATCTGTTTGTTTTGAGGGCATCGTAATACCATTTGGCACAACTGTCAAAGACTTGGGTCTTCACATAGATCCATATCTATCGTGGAATACACAGGTCACGGAAATTTCTAAAAAGGTTACGGGTGTCCTACGAACTCTATATAAGTTAAAAAATTTCCTCCCCAGTGATACCAAAACAATGCTGGTGAATACATTGATCCTGCCAATCATAGATTATGCTGATGTGTGCTACTCGGACTTGACTGGCGATATGCTAAACAAACTTGACCGTCTTCTCAATAACTGTATTCGCTATATCTTTGGTCTTCGTAAGTATGATCATGTGTCGTCTTACCACTCCCAACTTCATTGGTTACCAATTCGTCAACGGCGTAACTTGCACATTCTTACAACTCTCTTTTCGATTCTTTTTGAACCCGCTACTCCTGCTTACCTCAAGTGTAATTTTCAATTTCAGGGTGATACCCATCTCAAAGATCTTCGCTCCTCTAACAATTTCAACCTATTTTTGCCAGTTCATCGGAGTGGGTTCTTTACAAATTCTTTCATCGTCCAGGCTATCAAACTATGGAACGATTTACCAGTTGATGTCCGGAAGGCTAAAACCCGCTTTTCATTTAAGAAACAGGTGAAGGCACACTTTCTTCAAAAACTGTCAGATTGATCATAGTGTATTTATGTAGTATATGTAGGTATTGTTTATCATAGTATATACTTAATAGTGTGTATTTTTTTGTACGTAGTTTATTGTTTTGACATATAGTCTTTTTTTTCGCCATGTACATATTCAAGTTTTGCACTACCCCTGTCATTCTCTACATCACCCGTTTGGTTGACTGGTAGATAAGGCCTTAGGCTTTAAGTCCGCCATTACACTTGTATTTGTGTATGAAGTTAAATAAATAAAAAATAAAATACTATACTACAATTGTAAAAAAACAAAATACGATAAGAAATGCATTTAAATGGTTTATATGACATTATCTTGAGTTTTAAAATAAATTTTAAACTAAATGGAAAAAGCCCATGGTTTCTTCGTGAAAGTTTTACTTCTTACTAACATCCATCAAATGAGAATATAAACTGAACATGTCTGGAACCAAGGCAAAATCCCACACTGTCCAAAATGCTATGTAGTTCCGAACTCATCACTAGATGGTGTCATCCGGGGTTTTAATTTTCCTGGAAAATAAACTTGTGTTACCGATTTGAGCGCCTAGTTATAATAGATTTTATAGACTAAGTTATATACTACCTTTTTTATTATATGACATTACTATTATCATACCAATTTTCTTGACATTTAGGTAAATTTAGTACCTATTTTTACTGTACTTCTCTGGCTCTCAAGTTTTGGCTGTACTTCTCTGGGAATATAGACGCAGGCAGTTCATTCCACACCTTAGCTACTCGAACCAAAAAGGAATTATATTGTAACATCAAGTCTATAAGTACTTATGTTCACAAATAAATGATTGATTGATTGATAGTTGACCTCGAAAAACCGTCACAATATCGATCGACATTATCGAATAACCGATACTATCAGTAGTATCGAATATCGTAGATAGTATATAAATTCAATAGTATCGATACTATCGATACTTTTACCTTTCATCAATAGTATTGCAAACTATCGACAATCGATACTATCGGTTATTCGATACTATCGATATTGTGACTATTTTTCAAGGCCATTATTGTATCGATAGACTATCAATATTTTATACTATTGCTTGCAACACTAGGAGATACCACAGTACAGTTAATTTTCGGCAAATCACGCCGGTCCATACCTCGTGATCTTTTGAAATTACCCGGCACCGCCTGGCACAATTGATATAGCCCACAAATTATGTTATGCTCGGTTTTGGAAGTTGTTTGATAAATTGATTTACCAATAATTTGGTTTCATGAAGCTTTTTTACTAGGCGTCGGGTAGCTCTATTATAAATAAATAGTAATTTTGTTCCCCGGCCCCGCCAAGCCGAATCTTACCAATGTATCAATTGGACTTTACTGGTTTGGGACAAAAGACAAAATAACTGATTTCAGACTTACGGTCACAATGACTATTCACATTAGGATTGATTTTATTCTATCCCAGACACTTCAATAATAATAATTGTTTATTTTGGACAAAGAAATCCATAATTTGTTAGTTACAATGTTCTTACCTACTGTGTTAGTATGTGTACACGCGGTTTGAACTCGCATGCAGCTGAGTCCAGTGTTTACTAAATATATAAATGGGCCCTTCTACCCTGCCAGCAATGATGAAACCACTGCCGATATGGTCACTAGTATAGAACTGGTAGAAAATAAATTAAATTTAAATATATAATATATATTTATAGGGACGAATAACACTGATTGAGCTAGCCCCAAAGTAAGTTCGAGACTTGTGTTATGGGTACTAACTCAACGATACTATATTTTATTACAAATACATACATTAATTTTTTATCTATGTATGTATTTGTAAATGGCCTTATTCCAAGACCAAGGACAATTTGAAAATGGCCTTTTTCCAACTTGCCCTGACCGGGGATCGAACCCGGGACCTCTGGTTGGCGGACTAGCATGGTGACCACTACGCCGCACGAGGTCGTGAAAATTCAATCGTCGAGTAGTTGATGCTAGTCGAATATTAACTTCTAATGCTTCGGCCGCACCTGCGTCTATCGTCCCGAAGCAATGCGCTTTGTGCACTAAAAAGTTATCGCGATAAGGCTGTGGTCTCATTAGCGGCTTCGTTATTTTTCACGAACTATCATGCAATAATCCAAATTGGCGTCATCTAGCCATTTAAATATAGACGATGACTTTCTTTACCTTTACATGTGTGCTAACAATCACATAATTCATTTACTGAAACCTAAAAGAAACCAAGAAAGAATAACCTAAAAATTCTAACACCATTTTATCGTTCCACTCCATTTTTACGCATTAACAACCGTGGCACCGTCGCACAGCACGCGTCTAAACAAGTTGAAAACAAACACCAAAATGAACAACGCTAGTCCGACCACGCAGAGCGAATTGTTAGCTCGCTAAAACCCTTTGGTGTACCGTCACCCGCCGCGATAATGAAGACGCAGCCCTAATATCAGGGACGATACCCGATAACGGCCGGTCACATTTGCGTGTATCGTGTAATGGCAAGAAGCTTCATGCCGATAGACGCAGGTGCGGCCCAAGCATAACTGATTATTAAACAGGGTTATACCACGTGGAACGGACATACCCGTAATAAATCGAACCACAGACTATACTATGTAGATCACTTGAGTATAATGCAATTAATTTAACAGCCAAAACAAACAAAATTCGGCATTACCATACAAAAGTGTTCAGCCGCCCGGGTGATTTGTATGGGAAGGTCTTATTTTGTTTTTTTGGTTGTTATCATTTTAATAATGTAATTGTTCTTTTTTTGGGTTCCGTAGTAAACAACCTTATAGTTTCTCCATGTCTGTCTGTCCGTCTGCGGTTTTACTCTATAGTACTAGAAAGCTGTAATTTGGTATAGGTATGTAAATTAATTATGTAAAAAAGTGGTACAATAAAATATTGTACAAGTTTTTTTTTTATGGTAGCTCCCATCCAATTAAAGACAAAATTCAATTTTATTTTCTAGACTAACCAATCATGTGGGGTATCGTTGAATAGGTCTTTCATAAATATTATGAGCTTGTGAACACCGTTTTTAGATTTAGGGATCGTTTTCTGAAATATTTGGTTTTAAAGTGAACATTTTTATGAGAGTTAAGTGTCCCCATCCCCCTCTATCTGCTACGGTACATTTTTGGTAGACTCATAAGTTTTATGTTGTATCTTGTTAAATTGTTTAAAAATGTGTTTTTTCTACCAAAATAAACAAATTTTCTTTCTTTCTTTCTTTCAAGAGGGCTATGTCTTCTCTTTTCTTTTGTGCAAACCAATACGGGAGTCTATCGGCATATTAAAGTGCACGAACAATTGAATCAGTAGTTCGATTACAATCAGATACTGCGTTGGTATCTACAGAGCTCCATTGCAGAGCAGGGGCGGATCATTAAGGGGCTACATGAATTTTCCGGGGTCCAGTGCTGCCCCCATTTGAAATAAATCATTTGATAGGAAATGGAGACATCGTTTCAAATTTGGTTTTGATCAGACCCTAGATAACCCTTTAAACTATTTTATGAACTACTGTTTACAGTTTAAAGTGAGAACGTGAAGCTTTTCTACGCACATACGCCAAAAGTGGCCACTTTTTCCTTTCAAATGATTTATTACAAATGGGGGCAGCACTGGACCCCGGAAAATTCAGGTAGCCCTTAGGCGCGAATAGCGAGGTTAATTGTAGAGAATAGTATTTACAACGTGGTAGGATATACTCATAATAAATTTTTAAAGTGAGACACATGAAATTTTTAATTTATTTTAATAGTTAGCAGAAAATAATAATGCATTTATAAGATTTCGAAAATTACATCCATATAGGGGTGAAATAGGGGTTGCAAATTTTTATGAATCTTCGTCATTTTTGAAGCGAGACACATGACATTTATGTATTAGTGGTCAATAAAAAATAATAAATATAATAATACAGAAATTAGATTTTATAAATTGCATCCCCTGGGCTGCATTCGGGGTTGCGAATTTATATTATTATGAAACTTTGATTATTGGGTAAGGGACAAAAAAATTGAGACAAATAGATCATTTGTTCTCTTTTGCTTTTCTTGTGATAAGAACGGGAACGGGATATTATGACACAGTTTATAACGTAAAAAACCAATTAAAGATCCTATTAGAACCATTTTCGGCTTCTACGCGGACGAAGTCTCGGGTTACAGCTAGTCTACCTATAACCTGCAAAAATTCATATTTTTTATTAAGTAAGGTATGATTAATTTTCAGGATAATGGGCAAAAGTTTTTATGGTGTGGGTTCGTAATATAAATAGTGTCTATTTTCTATAACAACCTTAAATTTCTTTTATGCATTTTTAATGTACATAAAATAGGACAATAATTAAAAGCATACTTGACATAAAATGAAGATTGAACTTACTATAACAAAATAAATTAAAATACAATCAAAATTTAAACTTAAGCTATTTATTATTAAAATGCATAAAATAAGCTCATTTTCGTGTAAAAAAGTACTTTTATGTCATCTTCAATTATTTTTCATTAACTATTATGTCATCCTCAAAAACAAAACAGTACTCTTTCCTTTTTAGTAATTCTATTTCCGAGTTTGATTGCTAAATAAAGTGATAAGTGACTGCACGAAGCAGCTCTGCCTCGTACTGATTATAGTTGAAATATAAAAATAGCGCCCCAAATTTTGGTGTATCTAAAATGTCGAACAGCGAATTGTTTTAAAAGCAGCACTAGGCATTTAAAAAATTTGGGTAAAATGTATCTATTAAATAGAAACCAATAATATTTTGCTCCTATTTGAAAAAGTGGAATACATAATAATAGAGCTTAATTGTGCAAAGGGCATCCAATTTATATTTTTGATGGTTTTTGTCAGCTATTCAAATCTTTGATAATAAAATTAACTTTTTTTTGCTCTTTGGGGTTAAATTTAATAGTTTTATTTTTGCTAGCTGCGCCCCGCGGTTTTATCCGCGGGAAAAGTAGCCTTTGTAAAAGTAGTAATCCAGGGTGTCACTTGTTAGCTTTCTGCATACACACACACATAAAATTTCGCCTTTATAATATTAGTGTGATTTCGTAGTATTTTCCATGAATATAGCTACAAGGTTCCAAATCATTCTGTAGAGATTTTAGTCAATCAACGAGTGTTAACCAAAAATCACCTTTTTTTAAATCAAAATATCAATTACAATGAAGATCAAAAAACATAATATTGTGTTTGTATATATATTGACGACCTCCGTGGCGTTAGTAACTGCGCTAGTCGAAGATTCTAGGTTCGATCCCCAGCCAAGGCAAGTTGAATAAAACTCATTTCGGGGCTAGTTCAAATTGTATAATTTGTCCTTAACATTTAATAGTAAATAAATATAAATTAAATATACATGGACACATTACACTGATTGAGCCAGCCCCAAAGTAAGTTCGAGACTCGTGTTATGGGATACTAACTCAACGATACTACATTTTATAACAAATTCATATATAGATAAACATCCAAGACCAAGGACAATTTGAAAAAGGCCATTTTACAACTTGCCCTGACCGGGGATCGAACCCGGAACCTCTGGGTGGCGGACTAACATGGTGACCACTACGCCACAGAGGTCGTCAAATATTATAGAATAGACTGATATGTAAAAGACAATCGGCAAATTTGCAAATGACATAACGTACACTTACGTAACACAATCCTCGAGCGTGCCAAATGTTTCCGCCCCCTGCAGTGCAGCAATAGAATGTAATATTTAAGCCGCAGGGTGCTTTCCGGCGGAATTTATTTGAACAGGCTGAATTAAACCTGTACTGCCAATTTGTTTGCTTGCATTTTAAAAATAAAACGTAAAAATCATTATTTATTTGAATCATCTTAATAATTGTAACTTATAATGTTCATATTAAGTATATATTATATTTCCTTCTAAACAGACATATGTATTTATTTAAGTATATGTATAATATATTATGTATGTATATGTATGTTTATTTGTAGTTTGTGTAGTTTTATGTCATTTTAATTTTCTTCCTCCTTTATTTTACGTATTAACACGCCGGTATGCCTCTCTTACATAAACGTCTCCTCTCACAGGCCTACTGGAAGAGATCTCTTTTGAAATAAGTAGTGCCTTTATACAAATTTTATCAGATGTATTCTCTGTATAAATTTTCCGTTTACATAAATTGGTAAATATATAAATAAAATACTCTACTAGTTAAAATGAAAATTAAAATTTTCCTCTATACTTTTCTGAGTGAAAAAAAAAACTTAGAATGTATTAGCTGCTTCATGCGCATATCGTAAAAGCCGATAGAGGAAATGGGTGAAAATGCTAATCATGTTAATAGGAGATGGTGCTAACAACCCTTCATAATTTTAATTCCTTTTTCTGCCTTCTCGCCTACCATCACACTAAAAGTGACGGCCCTGCAAGGCAAGCATGCTTACGGTGACAAATGTTATCCTTCTAATGTGTCGCATTTTGCGTAATTTACCGCAGCAAACATAGACAAAATTGAACGACAAAATAACTTTAATTCATAAAACATATTTTATCTTATGCCTAACTCCCTTGCGAGCATGGTTTTGACAGGTCAAAGTAGACATTTTGACGGTTGGCAACGTGAAATCATGTAAATTTGTCGCCGATTTGCTAGACCCACATAAGACTCAATTAAACCAATTTCAATCGTATTTTCATACTAAGGCCATTGAGCCCTATCAGTTTAGAGCCGTAAGAACCAAAATGTCTTTGTCTGTCCTAAATAGGATAAACATCCTAAAAATTCAATTCAATTCATTTATTTATTTGCATAAATGTAGGTTACAAAAGTTGATGATTATCTTAAGCTGCCAATACATTTTGCCTTACAAGGCGTGCAAATTAGAACTCACAGTATCAAAGTGATTTAATTAAAATTAATTATTTAGTTATTTTATCAGTCAAAAAATCTTCTATGCTATAATAACATTTGTCAATTAGGATTTTTTTTAAATTTAATTTTAAAAAGATTATTATTCAAGTCCTTTAAAGCGTCCTGTAATTTGTTGTACAGTCTTGGACCTATGATATACACAGTTCTATCATATGTAGCCATGTTGGAGATTTGTTGAGGAAGGATTTGCACTTTATTTCTTGTAGCTCTGGGATGCTTATTTACAATTTGCCTAAATTTATTTATATTCTTCTTAACGTCCATACACGCTTCTAAAATAAATAGGAAATAAATTGTTAGTATATTAAGTTTTTTAAAATAAGGAGCACAGCTGTCTCTTTGTTTTGCTCCAAACATGGCTCGAACACATTTTTTTGGGTTCTAAATTGTGGCAGTAAATGAACATTCGCATCATTCCCCCAATGTAAAATACCGTATCTCAAAACTGAGTCTACATTATGCGTGATATGCACATAACGCAGTTTTCTGTGATACAGTTTTTGAAATAGTCCTCAATACATACACATATTTACTAATTTTCGAAATTAAAAGAGCAGTGAATTTCATTTTTTTGACGACTAGTAAAGAAAAGTAAGTAAATCTTTAAATATACCTACTTGAAATATTACAAATAAGTACATGTATGTAATAACTACTATATTGTTATTGACCGAGCGAGCGAAGCGTCTCAGTTTAAAGATTGGCCAAAAATGCTTTTGTCCGGCTGTTCTCGCCTACAGGTCGCATTTCTCAGGCGATTCTCGTAAAATTTTCGAGGTTTGAAAATAAATTATTTAGATTTTTTCGTCGCATAAAAGTTTTAAAAATTTTCTAGAAATTTTATGCGACGAAAAAATCTACCGACAAACTTTTAACGGGTCGCGGGTGACTCGCGAGGTTACTGCTCAGAGCCACTAGTAATAATTAATTAAATTAATTTTATATATATATATATATATATATATATATATATATATGTATATATATTACATTACATATATATATATATATATATATAATTAAAGTAAATTCCTGTTTCTACCTGGTAATAATTGAGTAAACATCCTCTCAATCTATCGCAGGTTGACTGGAAGAGATCACTACATGGGATAAGTCCGCCTTTGTATATTTGCTCGTAAAATCAAAATCATTTAGTTATCTTTGGATATTTGTATCTCTGATAAATTGTCATTTTTTTCTTTCGATTTCATAATAGGTAGTTGTTGATGTCAGATCTTTTACTTACAACTAAGTATACTGCCACCTTCTAAGCGCAAGTACAGGACAAGCGGTAACAAACTGTACTGCAGCATTTTCTCCAAAAACGTCAACATACTTGTATTTATTTTGGTACAAAATAAAGTTATTACAAACAAACAAACAAGTACCACTTTTCATCTTTATGCTAAAAAGTGATAAAACTCGAGTTCATCATCATCCGAGAGTATTTTCTCGGTTGCATCCTCAATAGTAACGCTTCGGAGCCCGGGGTCCGTTACCTAATCAAGGAGATTTGACGAGGTTACTGGTTTTTACACAGAGCGACTGCCGTCTGATCTCCGCAACCCAAAGGGCCAGAATCAATTCTGGGATAGTTTTTCGGGACCCATAGTTTATACGTGCCTTCCGAAATAATCAGGTGATTCAAGCCTGCAATATCCTACCAGACTGGAAACCACTTTTTACAAAGTATGCTTACCAGTGGGATTCGAACCCATGACCTATATCATCTCAGATAATATCCTACCAGACTGGAAACCACTTTTTACAAAGTATGCTTACCAGTGGGATTCGAACCCATGACCTCCGGGTCACAAGGCAAGCGCCTAGACCACAGGACCACGGAGGCAGTCAAGTGATAACTCGAGTTATAACCTAAATATTCGCAAAAAATATTTAGGTTATAACCTAAGTATTCGCATAAAATATTTAGGTTATAACAATATATGTATACAATTCTCGGCCAAGACAGTAAATACATATAAAGGCAAAGTATAGCCTTTTCCGTATCGTAAAACGCCAACCGTTGTCGACTCCTGCGGCAGTAACTCGTGAGTAGCAAATAGAATATTCTAGCGTCCATGTCAGGGGTGGGGTTGGTTTGACTGTTTGTTAACACATTCAGTGCCGATTTTTTACAAGTTTTTATTTAGCTTGCAATTTTTTTTTTTTGTTATATCTTGTTTTAATTTTTTTAACCCAATAATACGCCACCTTCTTTTTGTCACTGCTTTTTTTTTTCAAAATTCAAATGTTTATTCAGTAATAAAGTATAAATTTGAAAGTGCCTTTACCGGCACTTTTACACATCATAAGTCAAAATCAAATTTATTTTTAATGAAAAGCTACCACGTATCATTTTATGGAGTAACCCACCTGCTTCGCAACGACCACTGCTCAGAAGAAACGCCGAAACACTCATGCCGAAGCCGAGCTGACCTGAGTTAACTGTCAACTTCATTTGAATGAATAGTATAGTTTGCAAGAAAAAATCCATGAAGACATTTAGAATGCAGAGCGTGTCAAAAAATGTACACACTCACCAACGAGCTATTATGTACTTAATTACTAGTGTAAACGCCACGTTTTACAGTTTTGTTCTGTTCATAACATGCTATCACTGTTCACCTCACATTAGTCGCTTGCTAGCATTTATGCGCCAAGTATACTTCATAGTTGATAAAAGAAAACACTGTTAACATAACCAAAAATGCCTTGGTTAAGATACTGTACTAATAATTCAAAGAACAAGGCAAAATACAAAGGAATAATTTTCCATTGGTAAGTGTATGCCCCGCGTAAATGGATTTCATTGTCTGAAAATTAAATACGGATTGCGAACTTCCCGCCGTCATAATGAATGAAATGAATGCTTAAGTAGCATGACGTCTGTCAATTGAATGAATGAATGAGAACGACTCTTAGCGAATCTAGCGGTGTGCTTTTAAAGGACGACTTAAAGCGGACTTAGCGCTGCAGCGCGATAAGTGTCAATTACAAAAAAAAAAATATGGCCGTTATTGAAGACAGCTCCTTCTCACATAGACTCGAAAAAATAACCCTCCTTTTTAAATAAAATACATGAAATCGCAATTCCAGTGATGTTTAAAATAGAGCCCAAAGTTTGCAGCTACAAATAGGATCCGTTTCGACACATTTATCCCTGAATTTGTGTGAACTATTTAAATGAAGCGGCAAGTAGGGCTGCCGCGATTTACATTCTATCCTTCATAAAAAAATGACTTTTATTTATTCTATCATGCCTTTAACCTCTCGTATGCCGTTGCGTAGATCTACGCGAGAATGCATTGTTTAACTATTATGTCTGATATTCCGGCATACAAGGGGGTGACTGGGGTAAACATGAAATGCTTGACAAGATGTATTTTGCATACAATAGATCATGAGCAATGCAATGTAATTTTTAAATAAATAACACGTGGATTGTAATATTCAAAAGTCACGCTTAGTTGTTTTGTCTGTGCCTCGGGGTTTGGCTGTCTATGATAACGTCAAGCAATGTCAGATTTGCCTTTAGACCAAAGATTTAGAATATACAAGTAGTGCTTTAGACGGCTTGAAATCTGACACTATGTTGGCCACAACTGGCAGATTTATAACTGTGAATCTGCATGTAATTATTGATAAATAATAAAACTATTAAAAATATCGTAAAAGTTGCCGTAAGTTATTTTTCTTTCCTTGTAATTTCTCTATCTGGGGTTGGCTTGGTCCCTTATCTTGACAAAATGTGTACCTATAAAGAAAAATCACAACACATACTTAGGTATCGAATAAGGGTACATATCAGTTACATACTAAATCGTAAAATTACAAGTCTTTTTACAAGCTTTTATTTAGTTTCATCTGTCTCGTTGTCTATCTGTCTGTCTGTATTCGAATCTTTTGAACAACTTCCCGGTTTCCGATTAAGATGAAATTTTGTAAGTACCTTTACTAATGTCAATAAGATGACATTGCAATATTATTGTTACAAACTGATCTGTGATGATAGTGTCAGAAGGTGGCCATAGGGCCCTATAATAAAACGGCGCAACCCCATCTTGGTTAGGCTTATTAAATTTATCTTGATAAGTACTTAGGTCTTTAAAAAAAACTATCTTTATTTATCACTAGCTTTTGCCCGCGGCTTCGCTCGCGTAGGGGTGTAATTTATCAAAATCCTTTCTTAGGGGATGCCTACGTCATAGTAGCTTTGTGCATGCAAAGTCTCAGCCCGATCGGTTTAAAATTGCCAAAGTTTCATACAAATTTTCATCCCCTGTTTTATCCCATTGGGGGTAGAATTGATCAAAACCCTTTCTTAGTGGATGCCTACGTCATAAAATCTACCTGCATGCCAAATTTCAGCCCGATCCGTCCAGTGGTTTGGGCTGTGCGTTGATAGATCACTATGTCAGTCAGTCAGTCACCTTTGAGTTATATATATATATATATATATTTAGATATAAAGATATATAAAAATATCCCATTTCGCGTGGGGTCGGGATAGTACTAATTAAAATATATACAACAATAACTTTCTTTCTTTCTTTCTTTCTTATTACTACACACTTTTACATTATCATTACAGTTTATACCAATGCGACAATATAAGACTAATTACAACTAATACATTTCGTCAGCGAACACGTAAATAACTCGAATTCAGGATACTTTTCGCAAACGAAGAGCTCTGGTCAGCGGCTCTTTGCTGAGAATATTTATTCTTCCTCGTGGCACTACAAATAACTAATTTTAAGTGGCAACCCTGTTTGCACGAGGCCCGCGGACGTGCCTCAGTTTTTTCAGCAGAAACGTGTCACTACGACGAATTTTGAGCCTTAATTGGATTTTACTTTATTCAAATCGAATAAAGCCATAATGACGGGACGTATTTTACTGCGAATTTTATTTCTCGGTTTCGAATAGATTTTTTTGTTGAGCAGTAAGCGAAGTTTTCTGCGTTGACTTAAATTCTAAGACGTAGTTTTTTTAATAGTCCGTCGCGTCGCTACTTGAGTTATTTTCACACTTACGTCCTATGGTCGAAGATAAATTGAGTAGGTTCCTTTGATCAGCACTTAATAATATACCCCAGCAGGCTGGGTAGGGACCAATACTGAACTGGGTTTCTTTCGGCCTAATCTTCCCAGCAGTGGTCGTTCCGAAACGCTAGTAGTTTTTAACTTTTGCACTTAAATAAGATTATATAAAATGATCTTCAATAAGAGATAAATTTATCCTACATTTAATGAAAAAAATAATACTTTGACATCGACTTTGACTCTGAGAGTTTTTGGCGGGAAGTCAAGGGGTTCAATGGGAGTTGACTTTAAATTGTTTTGCAAATTGATTCTAGTGGATTTCATAATATGAAATTGGTGTAGTTTGATGTTATAAACAGAGTTGGGCAAAATGTAATTAAACTACTAATTATTAACTACAATTACATTTTGTAGTTACAATTACATTTTGTACTAACTACAATTACATTTTGTAGTTAGTATTCGCAACTACATAATTACAAAAAGTAATTGAAAAAGTAGTTGAACTATAAACTACAAAAGTAGTGGTGATCACAATTACAAACTACTTTTTTAAACTACATATTTTATAAAGATTTACTTACTTATAAATTTTCGTTTCTTGCTTACAACTTTTTACACTTACTATTTCGAAATACAACACCTTTAACACACGCCCGCGGTAATAAATTCTTATTGTAATTTGTAGTTATAACTACTTAATTATAATTACAAATTACAACTACAGTAGTTTCAATCATTGTAGTTAAATTTAATGTAATTTCAACTACTTGTAGTTAACTACATGTAGTTGTAATTTGTAATCAAACTACACAATAGTAGTTAACTACGCCCAACTCTGGTTATTAATGCTCATGCTCATGGACAATATGTGAAATGTTAGAAGTAGACAGTCATAGTGCGGCTGTAGAGATATTTATGATGGTGGTGGAGTGGAAGCTCCCTTGGAATATCTAAATGACTAATATCCAGAGCCGTAACATAAATCAAAATAAATGACTTTGATTCTTCATCAACCTAAAGCTTTTTGGACATAATTTTGAGTGTCATAATGTTATTATTATACATGATTATGATATAATAGAAATTATAGAATAGACTGCAAAATTAAATTATGTTATAATAATTGTCATCACGTTTGTCGAATGCCACAGGAAAGGTGGGCTCACGTTGCCACTGGCTGGACTCCGACAGACGGTAGAAGAAAAAGAGGCAGACCAAGGACAAGGTGGTCGGATGAGTTGCGACTGTTTGATAGCAATTGGGAAGTTAACAACAGAAGTGTTTGGAAACATAGTGGGGAGGCTTTTGCCCAGCAGTGAGACATAGAGAGCTAATAAAAAAAATTGTTATCAAAACCTGACGCGTACTAAAATAATGAGAAATAAACATAAGACTAAAAGTAGTTATGTCATGGCTATTACAATTGCAAGCTATATTATTATGAAAAAATATTTTATGAAAATAAATACAGAACCATAAAACCAATACTCATGAAATTTACAAACAGGTTCGTTTTTTCACGTACCTTCAATCACAGACCTGACAAAGGCACAAAGGTGACGAGCCTGATTTATTTATCAGCTGCTCACCCCTGGGGCTTCAATTTCCCTACTTAGTGACGTCACAGGGGGCTCGAATAAGCTGAATATCCAGAGCAAGAGGATTTCACTTGAGATCCACTCTGTGCTTCAAACTATGTCGCAATAATGTACAGTCAACGACTAAAGTAGACGATTTGGTTAAAATAGAGATTGTTTGTTGTTTTTCGTGTAAGTGGCCAACATTGGTGTCAGATTTTATTCAAGCTGTCTAAAGGCATCTAAAACAGTTGACTGCTAACCATGATGACAGCTGGGATTATCAGCCTTACGTGCCTCCTGAAGCTCGGGAGAGCTCGAGAAAATTCTCCACCTCTTGTGGTGGAGAATTTTCACCCACCCAACCCAAACCAAGCGTGGTCGGCACTTGGATTTCCACCCAAATCCAAGTGCGGACCACGCTCGAGGTTGCTTAATTTGAAAGAGCGCTCGCAATACTTATTCCCATAAGGGCTACATATGACAGGTGTATCATTGATATACAGCCTTTCTGACAAAATAATAAATATATAGGGACAAATCACACAGATTGACCTAGCCCCAAAGTAAGTTCGAGACTTGTGTTGTGGGATACTAACTCAACGATACTATATTTTATAACAAATACATGTATAGATAAACATCCAAGACCCAGGACAAATTGAAAAAGGCCGTTTTTCAACTTGCCCTGACCGGGGATCGAACCCGGGACCTCTAGGTGGCGGACTAGCATGGTGACCACTACGCCACGGAGGTCGTCTACACACTTGCACACACTGATGACAAAACATGATTGTACGAAACGAAATTAAATATTTTGTAACACATGTTTGGCAAATTGCAGATACAAATGCATTATCACTGTACAGGACAGTTTGGTCTCAGTACATTTAAATGATGCAAATGTCAGGTGGACACGGTGTGTTCGGGATGTTGGATGCAGGAGTCTAGGATCGCAATAATTAAAACCCGACCGGTACCACGGAATGCGTTTATTGCACTAGTAAGACAAAGTTAACTTATAAAATATGCAGTATGTAGGTTACACGCGCCGGCCCGCGTGACGTCAAAGTATCATAGACCTAAGGTAATACTGTACGCTAGCTCGTACAATCACGTCTATATCCCTGATGGGGCTGGCAGAGCCTAGATTCAAAGATACAAAGATTCAAATGTTTATTCAGTAATTAGACCTTTACAGGCACTTTTACACGTCAATAAGTATAATTTATGTTACGTGTAAGGTATATTAAAATTAAATTTATTTTTTGAGAAAAGCTACCGATACTGGCGCTTCGTAACCACCACTGCTGAGAAGAAACGCCGAAAGAAACTCATTTTCACAGTATTGGTCGCCTACTCGCCAGAAGGGCTTTGTCATATTATTATAATTGTATTTTAATTAACAAATACTTATAATATAATACAATGTTGACACATTATAACATGTAATGCGTAACATTACATGTTATAATGTGTCACATTATAACATTTTTTTTCATAAATATATGTTTTTTTACTTGCGAACAAGTAAACAAACATATATTGCGTAATAAAAAAATATTAAGTAGTCAAAAAAGCGAAGCCGAGCTGACCAGTCCCTTCCGGCAACACCCTTTCTCGAGTTGACGCACGGATCAGCCATCGTTAAACTCAACCATATTAGAGGGAATCCAACGACCCGACCAGCGACGCCACCACCGGATTGGACATTTTAGTGAGCATGAAAAACCCGAACTCGCAGACCTTGTCAAGAGGAAATATTAGTTATATGTTGGTCACTTATTGATCGCAGAGCATTTACATGTTTTTACAGTAAGCTTATTATGGTAACAGAAAATACAGCTATTTTATGATTCATATGTGGAGTGTAATGGAAAAAATTTAGGAAGTATCCACGCGTTTTTATCTCTTAAATAATCATTGATAGTTATAGTACGCATTATTCAATAAAACTTTTTTAACATGTATCTTAAATTTTGCCATTGGTAGGTTAACGATCGCTTCGGGAAGTTTATTAAATAATGTTTTACCTAGACCTAGGGCCTTGACACCCAAAGATCACTTGCAGCGAAATGAAAAAATGCAATCAAAATAGTGATGGGTTGCTAGCAGTAGTGTGCATTTCATAAAGAATTTGTCTACCCTGTGTCACCCTAATATAATATCGGATACTATCGAAAAATGCATTTTGTTTGATATGCAGCCGTGCATCTCGTAATTTACGTTGTTTTGCTGACAAATCACTTAGATTGATAGGTAGATAAGATTAATAAAAAATAAAAAATCGACGAGTTGCACTCCGGGAGTGCCGGCAGAAGTAAAAATTTGAATATTAAAGTTGTGCATTTCCATGGATGCTCGTGGCACGCTGTAACATAAACACACGAAGCGCAAGCGCCCTGCGCCGCCTAAAAGAAACAGCAGGCGCAGTTATACATTTTCGCCGCGCCGTAGAAAGAGAGGGGGCTACTTCCTCTCCTACGCCGCACTGCGCCGGCTGTCTACTCTTCATCCGTCTTACGACTTTTGGATCAGGTCACGTGTCCTGACGCCCTGAATGACGCCCTGACGCGAGTTTAACATTTTTTACCCATTACAAATAAAGTGTACAACGCCGCTAAAGAAGTTTTCACTTCAAAAATTATAAGAAGTTTTAAGTTTTTTTTCTAAGAACAATAAAAAGAATCTGTCAAAAATATTTGTGCACGTCACTGGTTGCTATCCGCATCAAATAATAACATGATTCTGATTCTCGTCCGTTCCCTCGATCAGCTTTTACGATCTGCGCAGGAGGAGGAGCAGCTGGTATATTCTACGTTTTTGCCTTTCTCCCAGACCAGTATGTGAGTTAATAATATTAATATTATTTTTATCTTTGTTAAATAAATAGGTAACGTTATTATCTAAATAATTAAAACTTGTTATAAAAATTAAAAGAAAACTACCTATACCGCGTAAAGAATAAAATACTAAATCAGATAAAAAGAAATAATATCCCACCAAAAACATGAATGTGAAAATGGGAGCCAAGTTCACAATATCCGTGACATAAGAATTGAATTAAGCCCGCCAAGTTCTATGAATCCTGAAATTTATTTATAAGAATCTATAAAATTTAAAATCATTAACAACTTAAATAACATAAATAAACTATGATTAACTAAATGTAACAATGAATAAAAAACTAAACTACACATAAGTACTATAAATAACATCAAAGGATAAATAAGGATCTTAAAATTGTTTTTAACACATAAACTGTCCTTTATTTTAAATTAGATATAAATCCGAGCATTACCATGCTGTTAAAATCAATAATTTAAACAACGTTAGTTATTCTTTGTAGCTTCCTCGCGACCAAAGAACCTGGAACGTGACTGCCTCCAGACGGGCTTGCTGCAATATCCCTAGAAAATATTCCAGGTAGCACTAAACGGGTAGCGTAGAAGACATTTAACATCTTTATGCTAATACGGCCGCACGCCTCGTGTTGTATGCATCTGAATGCAACTTTTATGCATACGGTGTTCAGAGGGCACAATGTCGGGATATTGATGTTAATAGGAATAGACATGAGCGGATCTTTTTCTCGTATGTTCTATGTTGTTGTTTTTGGTACCAGGAGCGAAGATACTATATAACTTGTTTACTTATAGCTTGCTCTAGCGATTTCTTATAAATTATACCTAAGTTCATCTCCGCACTCCGCGCTTTAAAAACGTATTATTTCAGATTCTCATATTGAAGCCGAGTCATTCACGGCTTCGTTGATTGCACACACTCAAACTTCAGTAATAAAGGTACTTATTGAATTCGTCTAAAGGCCGGCTGTACTCTCTGTAAAAAAACCACACACTGCCACTGTTAGGTACTACACAGTTCGTTTTTTTTTAAACCGCGACAAAAATTAGGGCTTTACAAGTTTGACTGTCGGTCTGTCTGTATCTGACTGTGGTACTCGTACCTGAGCGCGAAAGGATGAACCGATTTTGATGTGAAATTTTTACGTAAGAACATAGATAAGAACAACCGCAAGGGAACTTCCCTTGCGGTTGTTCTTATCTATGTTCTTAGCTATGATAAAATCGGTTCAGCTATTTAAAAGTTATTGGGGGTTATCGCTCGAAAGTCCGGGTTTCTGTAGTTTTCTTAGCACATCGCATTATATATAGATATAGATATATAGCAATAGTAATGCAACGGATATTATTTTTGCAGCGGGCGAACTCTGAGATCGAGATGTAGGATTTCGCTGGCGCCATCTCGTATGCTCTTTGTTAACTGTGGTATCGCTTCATTGTTGTGTGTTGTTGTAGTTCCTCTTCGTGGCATAGAGGTCGCCACAGCACATAAAATTAAACTTGTATCATGGGTTACTAACTTATCGATACCATGCCTACCCACCGCCTTATAAACATAATTATTTCTCTTTTTTGTCACTAGATGGCACTATAGGTATCTATACAAACATTAAAATGTTTTATTACCATTACTTAAATAAAGTTTTACTCTAAATAATTAAATATGACTTATATGGAAAGCAATAAATATGTTTAAAGTATATTCAACACTTTCTTTGTCACTTTTTTGCTAGTGGTGTGTACTGCCATCTCTGTGTGCCTACCCGCAACTCTAGTTTTGCCACTAACGGGCCCTCCAATAGTTTCTATGGCGTTGGGTATCTGTAACGTTAGAAATAATATTATCTTTGTCGATACTATATTTTATATGATAAATATATACTATATTTTATATACAAACATCCAATTCCAGGAAAATTTGGACTGGGGATCGCGCCCGAAACCTCCGGAGTGCAGAGTAGCGGACTAGCGTATTTACCTATACGCTACTGAGGTCGTCACTAACTGCTGACTTAACCAGAGGATAACCATTTTTAAATTTAATACTTCACGATTTATACTATAATACATCATATAATACATTTCACGAAAATGTTTCGTGAAATGGATATTAAATTTAAAAAAACATTTCGATATTATAGGCGTAGATACTTGCCTTGTTATCTTCATAGTGCGAGACACTTTACGACGCGAGTGTACCAGCATCCTTTATCAAAGCTTCGGATATAAAATGTATACGAAAAGTTCCTATCGTCTGAGGGAAATTGGAAATATATCTGATGTAAAACATTCAGTTTTTATGGCAAACTGATAGCTGTTCTCTTTGATGTATAAAACATTTTTTAGAGCTTTTGCAAAGCCTCAAATTCGATATATACATAATAGCGTTGCAACCAATAGTATTAAATATCGATAGTCTATCGATACTATCGCGACCTCGAAAAACAGTAACAATATCGATAGGAATCGATAGTATCGATAGTATCAATAGTATCGATAGTATCGATAGTTTTTAATTTATACAATCGATAGTATCGATAGTAAAGGTACTATTTGAATTAAAAACTATCGATAGTATTGTGACGAATTTCGATATTATAATATTATCGATAGTAGTTTAGCTATAGATAGTTTTTCGTACAAAAAGTAGTTACACTATCGATACTATCGATAGTCTATTTCGTGCTCACTAAAATGTCCAATCCGGTGGTGGCGTTGCTGGTCGGGTCGTTGGATTCCCTCTAATATGGTTGAGTTTAACGATGGCTGATCCGTACGTCAACTCGTGAACGGGTGCTGCCGGAAGGGGCAGGTAACTCGGCTTCGCTTTTTTGACTATTTAATATTTTTTTATTTTTTTCTACGCAATTTATGTTTGTTTACTTGTTCGCAAGCATTACATGTTATAATGTGTCAACATTGTATTATATTATAAGTATTTATTAATTAAAAGACAATAGTAATAATATGACAAAGCCCTTCTGGCGAGTAGGCGACCAACTGTGAAAATGAGTTTCTTTCGGCGTTTCGTCTCAGCAGTGGTCGGTAGCTTTTCTTTAAAAATAAATTAATTTTCAATATACTTTACACGTAACATAGATTATACTTATTGACGTGTAAAAGTGCCTGTAAAGGTCTAATTACTGAATAAACATTTGAATCAATTAAAAACTATCGATATTATCGATAGTATCGATAGTATCTAAATTCAATAGTATCGATTCTATCGTTAGTTTTACCTTTCATCAATAGTATTGCAAACTATTGACAATCGATAGTATCGATAGTATCGATACTATCTATACTATCGATAGTCCTACCGATATTGTGACTGTTTTTCGAGGTCAAATATCGATTGTCAAACTATCGATTGTTATGCAACGTTAATACATATAATGATCGAATTGTACGAACTGGCAAGCGAAGCGTAGGACACCCACCCACAAGGTGGTCAGAGGTCGCGGGAAAGCGCTGGATGCAGGCCGCTTTTGATCGGTCGTTTTGGAAATCCTCTGGAGAGGTCTATGTCCAGCAGTGGACGTTATACGGCTGAAATGATGATGATCATGATTATATAATGATCGAAAATATAAAAAGAATTCGCCAGACATGCTGACATCACGGTCTGATTACGCCAGTGAAAAAATAAATAAAAATTTTAACATGTAACACTGTAACGCGATATCCATTGCATTCTCCCCGCGTAACGTAAAGAATTTCATTCTAAAAGTAAATTGTTCGCGCCTATTCCATTGCGCTTTAATTTATTACTTTTATTAGTGATGCAATGCGACAATTTGAAAGTTAAATAAAAAAAAGAAACTTTGAATGAAATACTTCCTCAAATGCATCTGATTGAGGCAAAGTACCCAAAACACTCGCAGCGTTGCCTCGCTGAATAGCAAGGCTAACTCTTTGGACTCTAGGGAAGTCTCCTGTTGCCTCAACCAGACGCGTATACAAGTCTTTTATAAATATTTTGGCCTCTGGTCCTCATGGGCCTAATGTCTCAAGCGACACCGGTATAAAAATGTAAGAATTGGAAATGTTTAAATATTTTCTCTTTTTAGATGATTCTGCTGTCAGAGCTGTGGCTCCTGGATGTGTTGAAGTTTTGGGTATGTGAGAGTGTCCACGCATGTGGCGTCCCATAACATGCACTTCCCTAACTTCCAAGGTATCAATGACATACCATCAGGTCTTTTACCGTCAGTGCGGAAGATACCGTTTGGCTCAAGAACTGATGGTATAGTGGCAGTGAAAAGTACACGTTAGATTATATCATTGAGCGCGGCGGAATATCGATCTGAGAAAATTAAAAAAAGATTATCTTCACATACAAACTCCGATCAATTTACTTGTTTGCTTGTTTGTTTGTAATAACTTTATTGTACAAAAAAAAAACGACGGTGCACTCCGGGAGTGTCGGCAGAAGTGAAAACTTGAATATTATAGTTGTGCATTTTTGATATTTCGGAATGGTTTGAGAATAATATTGCACGAATTGCTTTAAACATCAGTATAAAAGTACTATTATTTATGTGGTAGAATACAATATTTATTTATTTACAGCGTGCCACGTGCAAGCGCCCTGCGCCGCTTAACCATCATGAATTATATGTCAAATTTCATGAACTGTCACCTAAGGAATTGCGAAAATTACGAAAATGGCGTAAACTTGTGTCACATAAAAATTTTTTATTCTACAACCAAATAATATTTTTACATTCTGTAAAAGACAACTTGCTATCGAATATATTTCCTTTTTTGGTAGATATCCAAACAAACGTTATTATCAAAATAATTCACTTGTTCTTCAAGGTCAAAGTTTGCCTACCATGTTACGTCCTCGATTGCCTAATTAGGTAGTCGGTTTTCAACTTGAATATCACTGTTATTACGATATATTTCTTACAACTTATTATCAAAAAAGCTGAAATTTAAACAGAATAACACATTTTATGATATATTTCAATGCAACAGTGAACTTACATTCTTAAAATCCGACAATTGTCCCAGCCAAAAACACGCACGTTCACAAAAAATGTTGACACTTGTGATACAGAAAAATTGATTAAAAACACCGCTGACGAAATACAATTGCAATTCATTACGTAGCAAATTTAGTAAAGTTTCTCTATGGTCAAACTTGTTCGTATAAAAATTGCCTCTGAATTGCAAAATTATGAAAATAGAGAGACGGGGCAGCGCGGTCGGATCCGGCCGATTGGCGTTTTGCGTCACCGCGTGACTATGGTACACTCGGTCGGATCCGGCCGATTGGTGCTTGAAAGGTTAAACGAAACAGCAGGCGCAGGCATACATTTTCACCGCGCCGTAGAAAGAGAGGGGAATACTTTCTCTCCTACGCCGTGCCGGCTGTCTCTCTCCATCCGTCTTACGAATTTTCGATCAGGTCACGTGTCCTGACGCGATCATGATTCACGTGGCCTGACGCGAGTTTAAAAATTTTTACCCATTACAAACAAAGTGTACAAAGCAGCTAAAGACGTTTTCACTTCAAAAAAATACGAAGACAGCATACCAAAGGGCAAATATACAAAGGCGGACCTATCCCATGTAGGGATCTCTTCCAGTCAACTTGCGATATATTGAGAGGATATTTACCCAATTAAAAGGTAAAAGCAAGTACGTACTATTTGAATGGGAGTAATTAGAATAATTTTATTAACCCTCGTGTAATTTTCAAACTGCCCTGACGCATCTGACTAACTTTGTAAAATTTAAGTTCTAAACACACTGTGCCTTCTCAAAGGCTAGCCTTTAGACGCGGCACAAAGCATCTCGAGCGATGGACCACTTTGACGACGAAGTGGACACTTGAAGACGGCCGCTCAAAGGCGTGGAAAACTACTACTACCTAGTCATATAAAGGCAAGAAAAAAAACTCAAAATGATATTTAAGTTTCTCGTTGTTGGAATATCTGTTCGGTTTGGGCTAAATTAAAATACTATCCGTCTTTATGATAATAAAACCCAGACTAACTTTGTTACTAGGTTTAAACCATTATCCGACCAAATCAAGTTGACATCTAATAATATCACACTATCTCACCTGTCAATGTCAACTTCATTTTGGGCGGATAATGGTTTAAACCTAGTAACAAAGTTAGTCCTGTTTTTATAGTAAGACGGTATTTGTCTGGTGAAGTATGAAATTATATTGTTTTAACTTTTACTTATATTCTTGGAAGTAATACATGTCTGATTCCTATTACAAGGCAACAGAGAAAAAAAATTACATAAGTGGGGTTGCCAGCACCAAAAGGTTGCTAGCCGTAGAACAAAAATAAATACTGATTTTTGTAATTAAAAAAATAATATAAATCAACACTTGTCATATAATGATGTAGGCTATTTTAATCTCGGGATGTTCCGTTACTCATCGAAGTAGAATTTTAGAATTGACCAATGAACAATGAATGTTTTTGTCTCCAGTGCTGCCATTTGAAATAAATTATTTGAAAGGAAACGGACATATCACTTAAAATTTTGTCAAGTTATATTGATATATTACAAGTAAAATAAATATATATCTACAGGACAAATAACACTGATTGATCTAGCCCCAAAGTTAGTTCGAGACTTGTGTTATGGGATACTAACTGAACAATACTATATTTTATAACAAATACAGACATAGATAAACATTCAAGACCTAGAACAATTTGAAAAAGGCCAATTTCCAAGTTGCCCTCACCGAGGTCCGGAGGTCTTCAAACAAGAGTGTACTAACCTACAATTTTACAACTGCAAAAGTCGTATGTTAATGATTTTTAGGTTATTTGTCTACACAAAGAAATCGACGCCATTGCGTCAAGCAATTAAAACACTAAGAGGCATTGTGAAGACATTAGCCGCTGAGGACACGTAGCATTTTATCGGTAATCAAAGCCTATTGATCGTAAAGGTTTATAGTCGTTCGTATTGATAGTGTCACAAACGAGATAAACGCAGAATGTTCGCGAACAAGAAATCCGTGGAATCTCTCGTAAGAACTGACTTTCACTTTGTACACCTAGGGTTCCGTAGTGAATAAAGACCCTCATACGATATTTGGCGTTTTTCTCCAAATCTCACACCCCAGTTTCGTAACAATAGGTATCCGAGCAGTACATCACGTATTCTGTACGCTCTTATATGATATCCTGGGCGAAAGTGCGAATCATGTTATAAGGCGATGCTGCTAGCAACCCATCACTATACTAATAATTAGTCTGTTCTCAGGTAGTTGATAAATGCAGAGCTTTTTAACTCATTACAAATTGTTCCACTTATTATTAAAAAACTTATTTTTACAATATTTACAATTATTAACTGTATATAACAGAGAAGAAAACGCAAACACCCAATGGCTTTCGCTTGTCTTCCACTTTCACCGTTTGCGTGGTAAAAGGCACGCAGTTGATGTCAATCGCGGCTCGAACGGACGAGTGGGCGCAACGGCCATATATTGCTATTCCGTTCTGAAATGCGCTTCGAATGAGTTGTTTTTGTGTGTGCGTTTTGTTTTATGTTATATACAGTTAATAATTGTAAAAATAAATTTGTGTAATATACAATATGTAACAAAAACCCTGTCCGATCCTTGTAGGAGCAACTTACACCGTCAATATGAACAAGTTTTCTTATGGGACCACTGCTTAAACCATGAAAAAAAGACATTTTCATACAAAAGTATTTGGCCGGCCAGGCAATTTGTGTGAAAATGACATTTTTAGGGTTCCGTAGTAAACAAGGAACCCTTATAGTTTCTCCATGTCAATCTGTCTGTCTGTCTGTCTGTCTGTCCGTCCGCGGTTTTACTCAGCGACTATAAGTACTAGAAAGCTGTAATTTGGTATAGGTATGTATATTAATTATGCGGAAAAAGTGGTAAAATAAAATATTGAAAAATTTTTTTTTATTTTAGCTCCCATACAAATAAAGTCTAAAGTCAATTATTATGAGCTTGTGAACACCGTTTTTCGATTTAAGAATCCGTTTCTGAATTATTTGGTTTTAAAGTGAAAATTTTTGTTAGAGTCTCTATCTGCTAAACGGTTACATATGGACACGTGAAAAAATTCACAGCTATAGTTAATATAACAAAATTTAAAAGAAAACTATCAGAGCTAAGTTGGGTTTACAAATTAAAAAGTTATAGGCGATCAACTTATAAAATGTACTCGCCAAAGGAAAATCTCATATAAATTCAATAGAAAATTTGTTTTTAGACGTTTTTAGTGGCATGAACTCAAAGTTGGCATTCGTAACTACGGAACCCTACACTGCGCGTGGCCCGACACGCACTTGGCCAATTATTTTCTTCGAGTTTCAATCATTGGTCCCATAGGAAAAGTTGTTCATATTGACGGTCTGAGTTGCTCCTACAAGGATCGGACAGGGTTTTTGTTGCATATTGTATACACTGTTACCATTAAATCTTAGTAATAATCTAATTTAGAACTGTGCTACAATGTCCATTCCGACCGACAGATTTTTCAATTTCAATTTATTTATTTATTGCATTTCATAATGTACATCAGTTCTAACTACTAAAAGTCACTGTCATATTATAAGGTACACTATGAACCCTGTCGGGTATTGCAAAACAAAAATGGAACAGCAAGCGGATTTTATGTTATGCAGAGGTTAATTCATAAATATAAACCTAGTATTTTACTATTTTACCTAGTATATATGTATTTAAATATAACTGGTACATATTTGAAATATCATGGTACGTATTATTATTTTTTTGCGAATGTTTATCATTTGTGTTTAATGTCAGTCATAAACGTAGTCAATGTCAGTTTTTTATTCGGAACATCAATTTCTATTTTTTTTATCATTAAAAAACTCGTCTATTGTGTAGTATGTTTTATTAATTAAAATTTGTTTCAATTTATTTATGAAGTGGGAATTTTTTTCTTTGATTCGTAGGCTGTCATGTAGGAAATTATAAATTTTTATTGTCATTGCTAGCGGGCCAGACTTGAAGAGTTCTAGCTTGGAGGCGGGTGTCACGAGCACATTTTTCTTTCGTGTGGGATATCTTCGTGGTAAGTCTTCTTTTTTATTTTATTTTTTTTATTTTAATACTTATTTACCAATTATAAATGGTACAAAAGGCGGACTTAATGCTAATAGCATTCTCTACCAGTCAACCTTCAGGATAAATAGAAATTTTGCGTAGTAGGCGTAAAAGTAATGTATACTCAAACAGTATGCACCAAACATACAACATATTAAATACATATAACATAAACATATATTATACAATATACATAAATAAATAATATCTATACATAACCAAACAAACAATAAGTACATTAAATAAATATGTCTAATTACTATAGAAAACCAGTATAAAAATTTCTGCTGCATTCAAGGAGAAAGTAAACGCATGTGGAATTTTTTTTTTTAAAAAGATATCTGTTTGAAATAGTTTTAAGGTCCTCAGGCAGGGCATTCCAGAATCGTATAACTTGAAGAGTGAAAGACGTAGAAATGAACACTACACATTTACATTTTTAGTGTAGAACTGTGATGAATCATTTCAGCATGAGACTCGATAGCACGTAAAAGTTTATGGGCGTTCATATCGACATCCGACCTTTTGTAATGGCCGTACGCGTTGTTATTGAATCATATGATTTTCCCGAGGGAGTTCAGGGTTTTTCTATAGGGTGTGGAAAGGTTCCTTAAGGGTTGTACATAACAACTTTCGTCATTGTTGATGATATACTTAAAGAACTGGAACATTGCTAAGGCCAAGGGTTTACAATATGTAACAAAAATCCTGTCCGATCCTTGTAGGAGCAACTCAGACCGTCAATATGAACAAATTTTCCTACGGGACCATTTCTTGAAACTTGAAGAACAGATCGACACTTTCATACAAATTGCCGGGCCGGCCGAACACTATTGTATGAAAATGATGAGTTTTTCTTCGAATTTCAAGCATTGGTCCCATAGGATAAGTTGTTCATATTGACGATCTGAGTTGCTCCTATAAGGATCGGACAGGGTTTTTGTTACATATTGTATATCCAGTAGTCTTAGATCATTTAATACAGGATAAACCTTACCTGCGCGTTCCCCTCTGCCAAAGTATAAGAAAAAAATCTAATACGATCATAAAAACTAGTTGCGTAATCGATTATGATCATTATGTGAATCTTTATGGTATTCAAAAGACGTCTAAAAGTGCTCCGTAAAAAATGCCATGTTATGCAATTTTCTGTGTAAAAAGAGGTCAAACAGGTCAATCTTCCAAAAGATGGCATTACCTTTCATTATTAAGTATTTTTTTATTTTATTTACGTTGTTTTCTATTTTAATGTAATTTCCGAAAAATCGAAGAAATATCTATTAGTATCGATTACGAAAAAAATAACCGAATCACGTTTGCAACTGATTTCCTTTCATCCCATAAAATAATCTAAGATCGCGTACGAGACTAATTCATTAACCCCCGTTTAAAATGTATGAAATACATTCTTAAGGTCCTGTACTAAGGTTCCAATTTGAAAAACGATGAGTTGATGACGTAGGCGCACTCCCCACGAGACTCGTGCGTTGATGCGCACTCCTCACGAGACTATGTGTTTATGATTTACAACCTTTGTTTTTATTCTCTGTGCATTAGATTTGATATATTTTTGTCTTCTCTCTCTTTATTGCCAAGAGTGTATTATTATGTGTATTTACACATTTTTTTCAGTGTGAGTGCAGAAAATAGGCTAGTGTTGAGTTTTTTGTAGTGTGCATTTATAGCGACAGAAATTATTTCTGTGAATGTGTGATTTTATTTAGATGTAGTAGTAGCTTACCCCCGCACCAAAAGCGGCAGAAAGTTTTGGAAGAAGATTTGTCTGCGTTACTCATCCTGTATTAAATGATCTAAGCCAGTAGTGGATTTTGTGTGGCTTAATTTATTGATTTTTATTTTAAATCTTTATTGAGCCAAAAGCTACAATATGTGGACTTAATGCTAAAACATTCTCTCCCTGTCAACCTTTAAGAAAAATAACCAACCAAGTGCGAGTTGAACTCGCGTGGAGAGGGTTCCGTACAATACCAATGATTTTCCTTAAGTGAACATATTATATTGAGTTTACCACTATTTTCAATTGATATTTTATAGGTATTCCTGTAATTTACAAGCAATGAACTATATTTTGTATCTTTTTCAAGATTTTAGGCTCAGTAGTTTCGGAGATCAGGTGAGGAGGGGGGGGGGTATTTTCGTCTTTTTTCATGAATAAAATCAAAGCTTTTTGTTTTACAACAATCTTAAATATATATAATCCAAAGGTAACTGACTGACTGACATAGTGATCTATCAACGCACAGCCCAAACCACTGGACGGCATGGCATGCAGATAGATGTTATGACGTAGGCATCCACTAAGAAAGGATTTTGATCAATTCTACCCCCAAAGGGATAAAATAGGGGATGAAAGTTTGTATGAAACTTTGTCAATTTTAAACCGATCGGGCTGAGACTTTGCATGCATAAAGCTACTATGACGTAGGCATCCCCTAAGAAAGGATTTTGATAAATTACATCCCTACGCGAGCGAAGCCGCAGGCAAAAGCTAGTATGAAATATAATGAAATATATTTGAGATCCTTATAACGACTCTTTCATTTGATAATAACTCAGTAACTACAGTAAGGTTTGCAAAATAGACGCACGAGTGATCATATACGGGGTCGGTTTTTTTATTTTTTGTACAGAACCCTATAAAACAGTTAAAACAGTTGGCGTCTAAATAATTTTTCAAAACTAAAAACTCTCTTTCTTCTGGCTGCAAATTTTAATTGTATTGTTTAAATATATAGTATAATGTATATCTAGCTAAAGTGTAAATATGTATTGTAACTGTAATATAGCCCATCAGGCTGGGTAGGGACCAATACTGAACTGGGTTTCTTTCGGCGTAATCTTCCCAGCAGTGGTCGTTCCGAAACGCTAGTAGTTTTTAGCACTAAAATAATATTTAAAAAAAAAATTACCTTCAATAAGAGATAAATTTATCCTACATTGAATAAAAAATTTTGACTTTGACTTTGACTTTGACTTTGACTTCATTTTCTATGTCCCCCTGTCGTGGCAAACCCCCAATCTACACAATTGATTTTGATCAAATGTCTACGGGACCACCTGGAAATTATGTATACTTTAAACAAAAAAAGAATTTTTCAAATCGGTCCAAGCGACATACACATAATAGGTGAACATACATAAAAAAAGCATTAAGACGAAGTGGTAGCTAAAGTGGCGTTCTCATTTGAAATAAATTGTTTAAAACGAAATATGGTGATGATTCAAAATTTGATTTGTATCACTGTCTAGAAAGACCTTTAAACTATTTTATGAATAACGTTTGAAATTATTACTAATAGTCCGTCTAGATTTAAAACGGGTTTTCGCCAAAAGTGGTTACTTTTGGCAAAAACCCGTTTTAAAACTAGACGGACTACCAATATTACTTTCCACATCTTTTTTGGAAGTCGGTTAATATTCTCTTGATCTGTAAAATGGATTTATAAAAGATATAAATCTAAAATAAATAGGTATAAATGCAAAAATACATAATATATTTATATAATAAAATATAATACACCTAATTACCTACATAAATATACATATTATGTACTTAAATGTGTTAGTTTTATATAATCTTATTATTCAAGATTTTGTATGGCTTAAATTATGGTTTTATATGACAAAGCATTGAAGGTTTTTACTTTAAGAACGATTACCTTGTTCAGCTTCAAATCAGAAACTTAGTTACTCCAAACAAAAAACTAAAATTTAACGAAAAAAGAAACAAACGACTTCATTTTCTTCTATATCTTCAAAGTTCTTCATCATATTACACCAAATTAAAATGGGACCAACATTCATACATACACACTATCACGTCTTTTAGGCAGATAAAGTCTAGGGCCGCAAGACTCAAAGGCCACTTTTAGCGTGACAGTGGGCGAGAAGGAGGAAGAAGTTATAAAATATGGGACCTTGGTCCAACAAGCGAACTTGGAACTAAAGGCTTTCACATAAAAAATAATCATTAAAATCGGTTCACAAGAAGCGAAGACATCTCGTAACACACAAACAAAAAAAAAAACAGGGGTCGAATTAATAACCTCTTTTTTTTAAGTCGGTTAATAAACACGCCAGTCATCCGATAGTGTTGTCCTATTTATTGCAATGCCCAACCAAATGAGACTTTATCACCATTTCGTTGCGCTTTATGATGCCTGACACTGCAACGCAGACAAAATCAACACAAATAAGTTGAACAAAGATGGCGGTCGTAGGCGCAGGTATACGAGTAGTTGGAGGCAAAAGTGAGGATTATATATGGTTGCCCGACGGATCACATTACTAATGGTGAAGTTCTGGAGCGCATGGGCAGAAAATAGAGCTCGTTCGAACCATTAAAATAAGAAAAATCACATATCTTGGTCACGTGTTGAGAAACCCACAATATCATCTACTCCAGACCATAATAGATGGGTAAAATTGCCGGAAAGCGCAAGGTGGGACGTCGCAACATGTCATGGCTGAGGAACATCCGACAAAGGACTGGTGTCAAAACGGTAGAACCACTGTTCAGGCTTGCCATGGACAAATCAATTTAAAGAGCTGACTGCCAATCTTCAGGAATGAAGCGGCACCTAAAGAAAAAGATGACTGCCCGCGAAATTTTAAATTTTCGATTAAATTATCAAAATACAGCTTCATTTCTAATTAACATCAAATAATTATCATTAATCACGATTAGTTAAAAATATAGTAGATACATAAATATATTTTTTTTGTACGTACCTATGTCACAGAGTAAGTACTAGTACTCACGTACAGAAGTTATACTAAAAAAAATCAAATAAATATCTACTGTGGTTAGCGCTATGGTTTAATTTAGCTCCCGTCAGAACTCCTCACCTCTTCGTTTAGAGACCTAGGCATCCATTGCAAGCCAATTTCATTTCGAACTGTATTTTCCCCTCCGGAGCGGTCGCCGCGCGCCTAGTAATTATGTAGGTTTTCGATACCTAAACGATGCGTGCACGGACTTTGCGCGTGCCCACGCATTATGTGGGTCTTATGCCTGGTCAACGCAAGTCGTCTGATCTGAACACGCCCGGTCTCGTATTTGCTAAGGTTTTGTTCTTCCATTTCCAGGCTTATTTTCAATTCCCCGACGTTATAAAATATTTCATCGGCTCATAGCCAGATTGAATTTCTATTGTGTCTTCACGTTCGCGGACGTAAAATTTTATTGCCGCCGTAACTGCTGTTCTTGGGCCGTCCCACGCAAATGTATTCAGCGGCTGACTCGGATGTCCTGAGTATATGTAGCCGGAATGAGTATCGCCTATCTTAGCAATTCGATTAGGAGAATCGCTTTGTAAGTATATTTTCTTACGATTACAAAAGTACTTTATTTATTTTTGTTCTTCTAAAGTTATAGCCCGTCTTTCTTTTTATACTTAGATCATCATTATCCGAGCGTATTCCAGGTTGTATCCTCAGTGGTAATTTTTCAGAGCCCGGGGTCCGCTACCAACCTAGGTGATTTGACGAGGTTCCTGAATTTTACACAGAGCGATTGCCGTCTGACCACCGCAACCCAAAAGGTAGACCAATTCTTGGATAAGTTTGAGCAAACGCTAGATGGCGGGATCCATAGTTTATACGCGCCTTATAATGCTTATTCCATGATACGAAACGATTTAGTCAGGAAAAATTCCAAATGCGATAAAATATAAGATAATAATTAAAATATTTGTAAGATTTTTATCAATTAATTGATTGCATGGGTAAGTACATATATGTACTTGGGCTGAGCATGGCCTTTAAGAAGTATTTTGCCTTTTTGATACAAGTGATGTTATAAACTATTATAACAGAGAGAAGATAATAATAGAACTGCTGAAAGTATTACGTTGACGAGAACAAAGCAAAACTGTTCCTCAGTACATCATTCTTTTTGAGTAAAGATAACAATCCCTTTCATCCAAAGTCACGTTACAATATGTCTCAAACGAAGAGTTTCTGATAAAAGAAAACGCGCTAAATAAGCGCCTGCGGAAACCGCTCACAAAGGATGTATGATTCCAAATCAAACGCGACGAAACGTGGACCACAGTCGTATAATAGACAACGCAAATATCTTTTGCCACGCTGGTCTGGCAGAAAAGAAAAAAAAAAACGTGTGGCACTCGGGGACTGCCGCGGTAGAGCTATTGCATAGCATTTTTATCAACTTATGCAATTATTATTTTTATTTCTATTTATGCAGTATTTTTATTTTCTTTGATATAAATTCAAATTTTTTCTTTGATATTAGTTCAAGTTACACTTTTTGAGTAATTAATTTTTAAATATTTTTTTTTCTTTAATTGAATAAATGAGAAGTTAATATCGATTAAAATATTTTTATTATCTTACAATACATGTAGGTTATTCAGGAATTTTTATTATGAACAGTTAGCAGCCAGTCTACATGCATACGTCTAGTCTTACGCACACAAACACCGTGCCGAAGTCTGCCGTACTAGACGATGCACGGCTTTCAACGCCGCGCCGCTGTGCCGGTCGCCGGTTGCCGAGAAACGTTTAGGCAGAGTAGGGGGTGTTAGGTTTTATTTTCGTTACGGAATTTCTTGATCCGGTCGCCGCGCTCAAAGCTCGCGATAAAAGCTATACGATAGCTTAAAAAATGTACCAGTTGCTTTTCTTTTCGCGCAAAATGGTAGAAGATCAAGGTAATGGGTAAAAATGCGTACTTATCATATTAATTAGGCGAAGCGGCTAGCGACTCATCACCATTTCGATTCCGTTTTACACCTTTTTGCCCACCAACACGCTAAACGTGGCTTTGAGTCTTAAGGTCTTAGGCTCTGTCCAAGTTTCCACTTAATAAAGCCGCAAAACCTAAACGCTCTGTCTGTCTCATCTATCTATCTTCTTCTTCTATCTTCTTCTTCTAAATATATATAACTCAAAGGTGACTGACTGACTGACATAGTGATCTATCAACGCACAGCCCAAACCACTGGACGGATCGGGCTGAAATTTGGCATGCAGGTAGATGTTATAACGTAGGCATCCGCTAAGAAAGAATTTTTGATCAATTCTACCCCCAAGGGGATAAAATAGGGGATGAAAGTTTGTATGAAACTTTGTCCATTTTAAACCGATCGGGCTGAGACTTCGCATGCATAAAGCTACTATGAAGTAGGCATCCCCTAAGAAAGGATTTTGAAAAATTCCACCCCTACGCGAGCAAAGCCGCGGGCAAAAGCTAGTTAAGGATAAAACAAAAATGGCGGACTTTAATGCATTTTTGTACAAATTCCTGGCACTTAAATTGAACCGAAATGGTGGTCGTCGGCGCAGTATTTGTACCTGCGCCGATAACCAACATTTTGGTTCAACCTGCGTGCGGGGAATTTGTACAAAAATGCTTTGAAGTCCGCCATTTTTGTTCAACTTATTTGTGTCGCATTGTACTCACGTACAGAAGTCTTGCTCAGAAAAGAAATTCAAAGAAGTATCTACTTAATGGAGTTAGTGTTAAGGATCCTTCGATAGTTAAATGAAATTTTGGACTGTATGTTAATTAATACGTATATTGAAAGCAAGCAAGCTTAAAACAGATATATACAAAAAAAAGGTGGCGTCGTCGCAAATGTCCACAGGCAAGTGGTCATCGGTTGGTCACCACCAACCAATCCACACGCCGCTGCCTCCCGTGCGTCTTGCTCGCCCCTCAGTGGCCCGGAGCGCGAGCGACGGGCGCGAACATGCTCCCCGGGTTGAAGTGTCGACTTCAAAGGATTGGTAGCGGGCAAATATTGTTGAAGGCGCGCCGAATCGTGCCTCTCTTGGTCTTCAGCTCAGCGACCCTCACGACGCCATCGAAACCCGGATAAACCTGCACCACGCGACCTAAAAGCCAGCAGAGAGGAGGAAGTGCCTTATCCTTGACCAGGACAAGGCTCCCCAGTGTGATGTCTCCCGAAGTTGCAGACCACTTGGTTTTTTGCTGAAGGAGAGATACATATTCGGTATTAAATCGGTTCCAGAAGTGTTGCTTAATGAATTCCACCCGTCGGAATCGCTCAAGTCTGCTTATATGTCCACCATCAGCTATTTGTGGATGCGGGACTGATGTAAGTGAGCGTCCAATCAAAAAATGGGAAGGAGTAAGGGCAGAGAAATCTAGTGGATCGGGAGAAAGGGGAGTGAGGGGTCTGGAGTTGAGTACTGCTTCAATTTGAGTAAGGCAAGTAATCATTTCTTCGAAAGTGAAATGGGTCAGGTTGAGCAGTCTCTTTAGATGGTGCTTAGTGGAGCGGACAGCGGCTTCGACTAAGCCGTTAAAATGAGGAGAATATGCTGGAGCAAAATTAAATTCAATATGTTCCTGAGCTATATCCGCTGCAATATTCGAATCTTGTAGGAACTTGCGTAACTGATTGCAAGAACCAACAAAGGTTGTGCCATTATCGGACAATATACTACGAGGTCTACCACGGCGTGCAATAAACCGGTTTAAGGCCGCCATATATGCCTCCTTTGTGAGGTCCGTGACAAGCTCGAGGTGTACTGCTTTGACAGCCAAGCAGACAAAAATACAAATGTACGATTTTATTAGTTTGCAACCCCTACCTTTTCGGTCAGCGATAAGTATTGGCCCAGCATAGTCGACACTGGAGTTTAAAAAGGGAAACTCAAGATAAGTTCGAGAATTCGGAAGATGTCCCATAATGGGTTGTATACTTTGAGCCCTATGCCGAAAACATATCATACATTTCTGTACAGTGAATCTAGACAGACTTCTGCCACCCAAGGGCCAGTAGTTTTGACGTATATTTGCCAAAAGCGATTGAGGGCCGGCATGAAATAAATTTATATGAAGTGACTGGAATAAGATCTTTGTTAAATGGTGCTTACTGCATAAAAGAATGGGATGTTTCACGTCGTAGTCATAAGGTGAGTTATCTAACCTGCCTCCAACTCGAATTATGTCATCATCATCTAAAAAGGGGGACAAAGAGATCAGACGATTTTTAGAAGGCAAAGGATTTTTAGATTTTAATATAAAATATTCATCATGAAACATTTCATACTGGGCAACTCGCAAAATGCATTTTAAAGACAGTTGCATTTCTTGATTTGATAAATGACCTCTTATTTTATTATTTTTATTATATAAGTTATAACTATATCTTTTCAAGTTGGCTACGATTCTCTGTAAATAGTTAAAATTTGAATATTTATGAATTAATTGGTGAATTACAGTGCAATTAGTTAACTTATTGTCTTGTTGATTTACCAGGTTACAAATTACCTCGGGCATATTTTGTTTCTCGATATTTTTTGCTAATTTTGGCCAAGATTGTTCATCTTGCGATAAAAACGCGGGGCCAGACCACCATAATGTTGAACAGCTGATCTGATCAGCCTTCACGCCTCGAGAAACAAGATCCGCTGGATTGTCTTTTGTTGGTACATAATTCGGATGGACTTACTCTAAATAGTATTCGTTGCAATGAACGTTGACTGGGGTTTAATTCAATAGCGCGATACATTTTTTCTATATCCCCAGATATTACATATTTAAATTGCCTAAACCTAATTAAAATCGAAAATAAATCGTCCTGAACGGTAGGACCTACATGCTGTATGTCATTTAAAGATATGCCCGACGTACTTTTTGCTGATGCGTCGAAAACAGTACGTAATTTTGTTGTCTTACTAGCTTCACGCAACACTCCATGGTGGGGCAAAAAATAGCTAATTTCTTGCCGATCCCTAAATGGCATACCTTTATCTTCAGTCATGTGACCTAAAGTCTCATACTCGTTCATAAAATCTAGATACATACGTTTAAAAGTGTGATCGCGCTCGAAGCGTTTTTCTAAAGATAAAAACCTACGCTGCGCCATAACGTATGAGTCACCTAGAACGGAGGAATCCGATTTGAGCGGCAGTGTTACAACGAAACGACCGTTCGATAAGCGGACAGTATTTAATTTAAAACTTTCTTCACAAGCACGCTCGCTTAAGGAAAGGCAATGCTTTGGCGAAATTGTGTCGAGTTCCCAAAATTTCGTCGGGACTTGTGTCTATTTTAGTGAAATTACAAAAATGTGAATAAATATGCGCAGAAGAAGGTACGGAACCTGAGACTATCCAGCCTAATTTACTCTCACATAATTTCGGCATATTTTTTCCTAAATTGATACAACTGCCCTGAATGACTTCCCAAAATAGTTCGGCTCCTAACAGGATATCTATGTCTGACGGAATATTAAAAGACGGGTCCGCTAAAATTAATCCTGTCGGGATTGGTACGCATTTTACATTTATATAGGAACTAGGCAATTTTTTCGTAATCTCGGGTAAAATGAAACAATTAATATTAGCAGAAAAATCGTTATATAATGAAGCAATTGTTAAGTTGCAAGACTGTGTACTGTGACTAGTTAGGTTATTAATACCTGCTACTCTGGAACTAGTACAGACTCGAGACAATCCGAGCTTATTACATAACTCGTCGGTAACAAAGTGAGCTGTACTACCGTTGTCGAGCAGGACTCGAGCGTTACACCTTTCGCCTTTGTCATTCACCACCTTCACCACCGCTGTGGACAGTAAAATATTTTTCTGAAAGGTAGGCTGAATATTGGCTGAAAGAGAAACATTATCGACGGAAGGACTTGGCATATAATTAACAATTTCAGACCCGGGTTGATCCAAATGTAACAAAGTATTATGTTTACTTTTGCAATATTTACACCGTGAAAATCTACAGCGATTTTCTGAATGTCCAAAACGTAAACAGTTCATGCAAACCATAAACTCTTTCGCTTTCTGCAATCTAGTTTCTACCGTTAATTTTCTAAAAGCATCACACGAATATAGAAAATGATTTTGTGAACATAATGGACAAATAATTTTATTTTTGTCTTATACATCATTGTTTTTTGTTTGTTGCGACGTTACTACAAAACTTTTAGATTTATTTGAATTATTATTATATACTTGTGTTTTTTGTAATTTTTTGTTATCCTCTAATGTTTCTTATAGATTAGCTTGATTATTTATAAATGTACAAAACTGAGATAAAGTTGGAAAATTAGGCAATGTGTTTCTATACTCTTCCCAATGTCTACTGGTGACAACATCCAATTTTAATGACATCATGTAAATGATCAGAGTGTCCCAATGCTGGGTAGGCTCATTCAACGCCTTCAAGGCTCTTATATTTTTATTTGTGACATCAATGAGGCGACGTAAAGAAGTACTAGACTCTGAAATAATTGGTTGGGCGTTAAATAATGCTTGAACATGATTATTGATTAAGAGGCGACTATTGTTGTATCGATCACACAACAAGTCCCAGGCCATATTATAATTATCACCTTTAAAATCGATATTTTTGATAATTTCGGCGGCTGCTCCCTTTAAGGACGCTCGCAGATAATGGAACCTGTTTATATTATCAATACTATCATTATTATGAATCAGCGAAAGGAACGTTTCTCTATACTCTAGCCAAAACTGATAGCCACCATCAAAATGGGGTAAATCTATTTTAGGCAAACGAATAAAACTGTTCTTTATACCACCTGCCTCAGAGCCTGATACGGAACCTGGAGAAGACTTGCCCGGTGGCGGCTGGCGATCAGCGAGCAGCTTCCGAGCGATGGCAAGCTGGGGAAAATAGCTTTCTTCGAACTTGAACCGCTCGTTGTAGACCTCGTCATCGTCCGACAGCAGCTCAATCTCGCTCTGCAATACATTAAATTCGTCATATAAATATTCGAATTTATTAAACCGACCTTCTAGTTCAAGTAGCTGCAATTCAGACAATCGGTCACAACTTTTTGAAATATTCAAGTAGTTAATGAAATTAGTGACTTTAGCTTTGATAGAACTGCGTTTTTTAATTAACTTGTCAGCCATAGCGGGCAAAAAAAAATAGAGAAAAAATAAACTAAATGCGTTAGAATATTCAATGAATGATTGCAAGTAACTTAAGAAATAATCGCACAAGATTATGTAATGAATAGGCACCACACAGCTGATCCCACCGGTATCGACCTAACGGTAAATCTGACCGGAATAAAAACTGGTTGCGCGCTACGAATATTCAAAAAACAGATATATACAAAAAAAAGGTGGCGTCGTCGCAAATGTCCACAGGCAAGTGGTCATCGGTTGGTCACCACCAACCAATCCACACGCCGCTGCCTCCCGTGCGTCTTGCTCGCCCCTCAGTGGCCCGGAGCGCCAGCGACGGGCGCGAACAGTTAGCGCTTCGGTTTAATTGAGCTCGCGTGTTATAATATCCTTTTTAATTTTAGGTATAGCATCCATTGCAAGCCAATTTCATTCTTGATACTTTCGACAAACGATTCATTTACCTGATTGGTCGCCGCGCGCATAGTAATATTTTCAATACCTAAACCTGAGAGTGACGCAGGCCTGACAGTACGAATTCCACACAATCACTAACATTTTGTCAGTTCACAAATTCACAGTATCTTCGAAATCTTAGGTACAAACAAGGTTAATATTGTTTCTCTGCCTAACCCTGTGAGAAACAGGCGTGATAATATGTATGTGTCGTAGTCATATCGTAAATTTAATCTCTTCAATAAATGATCGAGAATTTCATGAAATAGTCGCATTTCATGAAATATTGCAATGGCTACTGGCCACATCGTGATATGGATTGGTCGGATCAATGATAAGAAATTGTTTCTCGATATGATCAAATAATTTCGACCATTTCATGAATTTACCGTGACACTTCATGAAATGGTTGATTATATCGTAAAATTGTTATATTTTTAGTTTACACTATACATTTATGTTTGCGGCTTGGGGTGGCTCAAGGGCTACCCCGCCGCAACCTTAACCTACCTATAGCGCTCTGTCACAAGTTTTTGTTTTTGTTTGCTTTTTTCAGCCTGTTTATACGATCCGGCCAAACGTGGATGACAAAATCGTGAAACGTTGACGATTTCATGATCTGGTCAAATTAAGTTGGCCGTTTCATGAAATGCGACCATTTCATGAAATGTTCGATCATTTCATAAAGTGATCAAATCTACGATATGGCCACGACATATGTATGTAATAATTTTCGTCAAGCTGCGCAAGTTTTTGTAGGGTTTTAGGCATTTCAGATGCAATACAAGTACTCAAACTTAAAGATTGCGCAAGTGTCTTTGACTGCGTCAAATGGGTTAACATTTTTTAATGTCTGCTGGTAGATTATTAAAAGTTATGCGTTCTGTTACATGCACTTTTTTAGTATACTAGCCCTGTCCACACCGCTGACTCAGCGCTGTGGTAGTAGTTATATTGAAGAGCCTCTTTGAGAGGGGCAGTACTCCAGTCAGTCCTCTACCAGCCTTCTTACAAAGAAGTTGCTCCGTCTCAATCCAAATTTTGCCAAATCCTGATTGTTGAATCTGTGTGAACTAAATTCGAATATAATTCAATCTCTTATAATAAAATAGTTTTTTTTTTAAGTGCTAACCTCGACCCTTTATAACAGTTCGAAGGTGATCGTTTTTTTTCCGTAGTTTGTTCTTGACTTCAGACGTACCAAGAAACTTGCTCGACGTGTAGATAGATCGCTTAGTTATTTCTTTTAACTTAGTAAAGGATAAGTTAATATGAAACGAGCCGCTTAATTTTTTTTGAATAAGATGCCTGTCTATATCTTAATGTACTTATGTCTATGAACAAATATCCTCTTTTCCTAATAATATTTGTGTTCTAGACATTCTGATTCCAAGACTTCAATATAGCTAAGTGTACTGAATCAACCTGTATTGTAATAAAACTAAAACTAACATACAGACTAACTGAAAAGAGACAACGTGTAAATATTATCCAAGGCTTATAACATCAATGAGCGGTACAGAAACGTGAGTGCTTCATTCCTTTGATCCGAGCGAGATAATACTAAGTATCCCGAAAATAAAACGCTTACTAATCCTTTTAAAGGACTCAAAATGTGGCTGAATTGTCGAACTTATGGTGGGAACATCTGATGACTGAGTTTAATTTCGTGAAATTAAAGATTTGGAAATAATGTCGGTGCTAATTACAGATTCTTTATAGAGTTTCAAAGTCCCTAGACAGAATGGGGCAGGGATGAACATTTTGAAAACGGTTGAGTATTTTTCTGGTAATTGCCATATGACATTTGACAGCTTTTATGTAATTTAACTGTCATATAGTTGTCAAAATAGTGCTCCTAGTTTACCACAATGACAATCAGTTGACAGCTGTCATATTACATTATTTTTATAATACGTCAGACGGTCCAGGCACAAGAAATGTCGCCGACAGGCTGAGTGAAGTCCATTTTACGTGATTGGAATATTATTTCTTTACATTGAATTGACTGAACAGAATCTGATATTTTATTATAGTAAAGAGGAATGTTATTTTTTACACTAGAAAAGGATTCAGGTTTTTTTTAAAATTTTCATCTGTCTGCCCGCGACTTAGCTCAGAGACTGTTAGTACTAGAAAGATAAATTTTGCATGGGTGTATAGAACGTGGAATGGACATACTGGACAGACATACCGTAATAAATCGAATCACAGGCTATACTTTATCACTATAGTATAATGAAATTAAAAATACAGCCAAAACACAAAATAAATTTTTGGCCTTCCTCTTCCTATACAAAAGTGTGCAACCGCCCGGGCAATTAGTATGGGAATATCCATTTTTTATGGTTTTTTGGTTGTTATGTTCATTTCATCATACTTTAATGATCTAGTATAGCCCGTGGTTCGATTTATTACGGGTATATCCTTTCCACGTTGTAAATTACTTAAGCCAACAAAGTGGCCATTCCTTCAACTTATTTTTTTTTCTACTCCTGTACTGTTATCTGTCTTTTAAATGGTCCCGAACACTCATATAAGAACATAGATTATATGATTTCAGAAAAGTCTATAGTCTATTCCTAAATAATAGCACATTTGTTGTTATTTCGCCAAAACGATACTCCTAGCCATAGACCTATAACTTTTTTCTTTAGATCTACCATACTGCCAACATAATAAAATTTTAACATATGGTGCCATTTTTCAAACGTGGAGTCACTGAACAAACGGTTTTTTGTATGAAAAGCATTCGTTTAAGTGACTCCATGTTTCAAAAATGGCACTATTGGTCACTAGGAAGACGTCAATAAAAAAAATTAAGTCTTCCATAGATACCTAGTATCTAGCAAACATACGGTAGTATTCCATACTTTTCTTTGTTTATTTTTGGATTTATTTTAGTAAATGTAGTCGTAGAAAAAATATTGTATGCAACGTTGTATAAGTAGGTCAAAAAATGCTCGATGGCGTCTCCTTACGATGCGCGCCAAGGCTCGCATCGTAACCTGCGCCACTCGCATTTTATGAACCTACTTATACCACTGTTGCATAAAATACTATTATAGTCTTCGGCATTCTTGAGTGACGTGCATATTATACTTGGAGAAGAAAGGAAAGCCCACCCCAAAGTTCCAAAACATAATATTGTCGTGGCACAGCTGGGGACGCGTAAAGATGAAGAAGAATGTATCTGTTAAGGGGCTACCTGTAATTCCGGGGTCCAGTGCTGCTCCCATTTGAAATAAATTATTTGATAGCAAACGGAGACATAATTAAAATTTTTGTGTTGAACAGGCACTAGATAACCTGTAAACTATTTTATGAACTAATGTTTACAGTTTAAAGAGAGAACGTGAAGCTTTTCTACGCACAATTGCGAAAAACGGCCACTTTTGGCGTATGTGCATAGAAAATCTCTCTTTAAACTCTCTGGATCTCTCTTTAAACTGTAAACAGTAGTTCATAATTCATAATAGTTATTTATACAACTGTATACTACAGTTGTAAGGGGTATTAAAACATGGGTTTATCACACGACGCGAAGCAGACTGTGATAATAGTATCACATGAGTGTTTTAATACCTAATTATTACAGTTGCATACAAAACTTTATCTACACCACTGATATGAATCCTCTATAAAGGGTCTAAATCCACAGGGTGTTGTACAGTGTTGTAAGAACTCTATGTAAATTCCTGGTAAGTTTATTGCTGAGTATCTAATACAAACTAACTATGTACATATGTTAGGTAATAATGAAATTATTTATTGTAATAATTATGAAAATTTGTTCGATATTAGTAAATATCAAACAAAAATGGAATGATACAACGTGAAGTCAAATAACCAGTAAGTTCCTTTTTTAAATTACGGAGCTTTGGTAGCGAACGGCGCATACACACATGACAATGTCCCTTTTTCGAAATTCATAAAGAATGTGGATGTTTGATGAGTAAGGAAGGGATCGAGTTTGCGTTGCATAATGAAATTTAGTACAACATTATAACACTCGTTTGGGTGATATAATGGTTACTATGACACTGGGTGTTTTAATGTTGGCAATAAGCTAACTGTTTCAGAAACTTTTATCCCACCAAAAACATACATGTTAAAAAGGGGGCCAAGTTACTATCAGCTAATTGTTCGCTTAAAAAAGGGTTGAAATCCAATCTAATGCCAAGTTTAGATGCACTTTAAAAATATCGCGAGCTTCACTCTTCGTCTTCCCTGGGTCTTAATACTCAATACTCAATAATTTATTGCTTCCTTAAATGACAAATAAGTACATGGAGATTAGATAGCAAGTTAATACATAGATGATTCCACAATCACTTAAGGACCCTGATGGTCACTGCAATAGAAGAGAGAAGGAATCGTGTCACTGTTAGTATATACGTGTAGTACCTTGAAGTAAATAAATTAATATTCAGTTTTTATTTATTTTATCTGAGTAACTATCATATAATTATATAAATACGTATCTTTTGTCTGCCATTTAATTATATATTTAGATTGTATTCTAAGTATTTTTACTTTGAGATTTATATATATATATATTAAAGTTTTTGTTTTTAATATTTTGGATGAACTTTAGTATGAATATAGGTCTCAAACTATATTCATACTAAAGTTCATCCAACTAGGTTCAGTGATAAAAGCGTGAAGAGGTAACAAACAAACAAATATACAAACTCGCTTTTGCGCGGAAAAAGTAACCTATATGTTAATACAGGGTGTCAGCTACTTGCATACCAAATTTTATCAAAACCGGTCTGGCCGTTTACGCTTGAATAAGAAAAAACATACACTACACACACACTCAAAAACTTTCGCCTTTATAAATTTTAGTGTGATTAGTTGGAAGTTGGATGAATGGGATTGGATACTTCGTCTGTTTCCCATGCTTTATTAAACGTGTTAGAATATTCGCAGTACTGAGCTGGGATCACGTGCCAGCCGTACACGTGAGTCGTAAATAATGTACGCGACGGTGTATCCCGAACACACCGTCCGTTTGATGTCAAAATATCCGCCTTTGATAGACAAGCTTTCAGTTTTGTTATTTTCTCACATGAAACGGTAACTTCGATGGTTATGCTGGTCAGGGAGAAAAAAATTTGGATTCAAAGATTCAAAGATTCAAATGTTTATTCAGTAATTAGACCTTTACAGGCACTTTTACACGTCAATAAGTATAATTTATGTTACGTGTAAAGTATATTAAAATTTAATTTATTTTTAAAGAAAAGCTACCGATACCAGCGCTTCGTAACGACCACTGCTGAGAAGAAACGCCGAAAGAAACTAATTTTCACAGTATTGGTTGCCTACTCGCCAGAAGGGCTTTGACATATCAGTCATTGGAAATGTCATTGGAATGTACAAAGCTGTTTCTACTTCCGCGCAGGTCGTAAAAGCCGAGCGAGGGGATGGGCGAAATTGTGAATCATATTAATAGGCGTACATCGCTTATTTGAACCTATTTTAAGGTTTCGTACCCAAAGGGTAAAAACGGGGATCCTATTCCTAAGTCTCCGCTGTCCGCCCGTCCGTCTGTCTGTCACCAGGCTGTATCGCATGAACCGTGATAGCTAGACAGTTGAAATTTTCACAGATGATGCATCAAATTTGCCGCTATATGGTGAAGGTACATTTATCAGAGCCGAACGCCTCGAATCGATAGGAGTTTAAAGGCCTAGAATATCTATCCGCACCGAAACTGATTTATTCACAGCTCCAAGGGTCAGTAGACTTAAGTATTCGATATAAATTCCAGCTTGATACCACTACGCGTTTCTGAGAAAAAGGGTCTTGACAGACAGACGGACAACAAAGTGATCCTATAAGAGTTCTGTTTTTTCCTTTCGAGGTATGGAACCTAAAAAAGACATTGGCACTCCGGACGTGCCGACAGAAGTGAAGATTCGGTATCGGTTACGGTAACAGTGTCTCGTGGGTACAAAGGTTTGATCTCATTTTAAAAAAATGCTTTCCGTGCATGTCCACCGCGCCCAAAGAAGTTTTCGCTTCAAAAAACCATAAAAGAACATAAATTTAAACACACTATTATATAGCTACGTTAAATATATATATATATATATATATCAATAGCTTAAGCGTCTAAATGAGAAACAAAAAGCTTTTCTAAGAGAAACCTAATATCTAATATCTTTGTAAGAAAAATGGCCTCGCAGAAACCATTGCTCGGAAACACAATAACATCGAAATAAAACAATAACATTCACATCAATAACAAGAGCTATTGGGGGATTTATCGGAATAACTCGTTGGGGTAAATCATCATTAGGGCAGGCTCGAATCGCACTGATTACGCCAGTTATTACGCACATAATGCCGGGACGTCGCTGTAATGGCCTTAGAGATCCAATAAGTGGTCCACCCTACCCACTTCGAATTCGAGTCATGAAAGCGACGAGCAATTAATGTAGTAGTTTTTGACCGACTAAAATGGGGGGTATTATAAGTTTTACCCTAATATCTGTCTGTCTGTGGCATCGTAGAGCTCAAACGGATAGTTGATAGTTGCGGGTGCCGTTATCGCCACTAAAGACGTCAGAAACCTAATTTTCTATTGAATTTGTATGAAAATTTCCTTATCAGAATAAATTTTATAAGATGGTCGCCTATAATAACTTTAGTAACAAAACCCTGTCCGATCCTTGTAGAAGCAATTCAGACCGTCAATATGAACTATGTCACCTATGGGACCAATCCTTGATGAAAAAAAATTGACATTTTTATAAAAATTGCCGGGCGTCGATTACTTTTGTATGATAATGTCGATTTTTTTGAGTTTCAAGCATTGGTCCCGTAGGAAAAGTTGTTAATACAGACGGTCTGAGTTTCTCCTACAAGGATCGGATTTTTTTTTTACTTTTTTGGCATGGCTAATTGAAAGCCACGTTACAGCTTTCCAACACTTATAGTCTCCGAGTAAAATCGCGGATGGACAGACAAACTGACATGGCGAAACTATAAAAGTTCCTTTTTTACTACGAAACCCTAAAAAACGTGATCGTATATAGTATACAACGTAGAAGGGACATCCCCGTAATAAATCAAACCACGGGCTATACTAGATTACTATAGTATAATGAAATTAAAATAACAGCAAAAGTTAAAATAAAATTCGGCAGTTCCATACGAAATTTCGTATGGAACTGCCAATGGGCAATAGAGAATATGCATGAAAAAAATATGTATTATCTAACCAGTTTATTCATAAATATTCAAAAATAAAGTACTAACAGTAAAAACACTACACAACACAAAAATTGCTTGAAAAACGAAAAAATGTCTATCTCACTCGTAGAAACGCTATTTTCTAATATATATATAGATGCAAATGTTTGTTGTATGTAAATATAATGACTGCCTCCGTGGTCCAGTGGTCAAGGCGTTCGCCTTGTGACCCGGAGGTCATGGGTTCGATTCCCACTGGGAAGCATACTTTGTGAAAAGTTGTTTCCAGTCTGGATAGGATATTGCAGGATTAAATCACCTGATTACCCGAAAAGAAAGATGATTCCGTGTTTCGGAAGGCACGTAAAACTGTGGGTCCCGAACGCCACCTAGCGTTTGATCATCAAACTATCCAAGGATCGGTTCCTGGTTTGCCCTTTGGGTTGTGGAGGTCAGACGGCAGTCGCTCTGTGTAAAAACCAGCAACCTCGTCAAATCTCCTTGGTAAAGATAGCGGACCCCGGGCTCTGAAGCGTTACTGCTGAGGAAGCAACCGGGAATACGCTCGGATGATGATGATATAGATGCAAATGTTTATAGATGATATGGACTTTGACGTCACCAGTCCATATCGGACTTCTCTTTCTAATTAAAACTTTAAAGTATCACATGTTCTTCGCTGATTAAGATATTTTATACAATATTTAGTGATTGTTTTCTGTGGTTAATAAGGATTTTACTAAGCAAATAAAAAATACGTGCATATTCCCTATTTATATAGGAAGGTCAAGATATATTTCGTTTTCGACTGCTATTTCATTGGAACGAAGTTTTGGAACGAAGTTCCAAAACTTCAGGCTTGGAGGAGATAGGGATTTTGCTGCGCGACCGAACTGAAAAAAATGTGATAGTAAAACCGTAAGGATGACCTCGTTAAATAAAACCGTTAAATGAGACGTGCGCAGGCGCGACAGTCGTATACACAATTCTTTTGCAAATTGTGTCGATTCTACATTAGCCGAAGGAACTTCGTTCCTACCTGGTGTCCCACGACACCACATTTCTTTTTTTATTATCATTATACTAAAGTGATCTAGTATAGTTAAAGTAACAGAATATGTTGATTGTTGCGTGTTACATAACTACTGCAATACGAGTAGACTCAATCGCGAATCGCGCTGATGAGTAAAAGTTATTGCGCACATAAAACCGAAACACAGCTGTAATGGCCCTGAGGATCCAATAAGTGGTCAGCCTACAAGCGGTTTTACTGACGGTTTATCATCGCCAACAGTTATCGGATCATGTGGACTATTTAATAGATTTATTTTTGATCTTAAAAATATGTTTTTTTTTTTCAGTTGAGCCAAGAATTTCTATATATAGGGACAATTTATACTGATTGAGCTAGCACAAAAGTTTTCATCACCCCAGGATGCTGAAGACTATGAAAAATTTTTGATGAAGAAATGGCAATTTTGTCGGCATAAGTAATATACAACGTGGAAGGGGCAAACCCGTAATAAATCGAACCACAGGCTATACTAGATTTCTATAGTATAATGAAATTAAAATAACAGATAAAACACAAAAAAAAATATCGGCATTTCCATACAAAAGTGTGCAGCCGTCCGGACGATTCGTATGGCAATGTCAAATTGTTTTATTGCTTTTTAGGGTTCCGTAGTAACTACAAGGAACCCTTATAGTTTCGCCATGTCTGTCTGTCTGTCTGTCCGTCCGAAGTTTTACTCCAGAGACTATAAGTACTAGAAAGCTGTAATTTCGTATAGGTATGTATATTAATCATGCCAAAAAAGTGGTAAAATAAAATATGAAAAATATTTTTTCTTTAGGGTAGCTCCCATACAAGTAAAGTAGGAGTCAAATCTTTTTTTCTTGACTAACCCATCGTGTGGGGTATCGTTGAATAGGTCTTTCAAAAATATAATGAGCTTGTAAACGTCATTTTTTGATTTAGGGATCCGTTTCTGAAATATTTGGTTTTATATTGCAAATGTTTGTTAGAGTCAAGTGTCCTCCCCGTCTATCTATTAAACGGTTTTACATGGACATGTGAAAAAAATCACAGCAGTAGTACATGTAACGAAGTTTAAAGGAAAACTATCAGAGCTAAGTAGGGTTTATAAATTAAAAAGTTATAAGCGACCAACTTATAAAATGTACTCGGAAATGGAAAAGTTCGAACAAATTCAATAGAATATTAGTTTTTAGGCGTTTTTAGTGGAGTTAACTCTAAGTCGGCATTCGCAACTACGGAACCCTATACTGGGCGTGGCCCCACACGCACTTGGCCGGTTATTTGTTGTTATTTTAATTTCAGTATACAAGTGATCTAGTATAGACCGTGGTTTGATTTATTACGGGTATCTCCCTTCCACGTTGTATGATACAGACTCAACGATATTATAATTTATAATCTAAATATACAATGTCCTTTTTAATTAAGTACAAATATTTTAAGAGGTGATCCAGTCCATCATTTTGAACAACTTTTCCCAATAAATATATATGGAAATACGAAAAATTTTTTTGCATTTTTCATAGTAACGATATCACGTGACTACTTCGATCTGTATGAGAACCTAAATATATTTTTTCGTATTTCGATATATATTTATTGGGCAAAGTTGTTCAAAATGATGGACTGAATAACCCCTTAAAATATTTGTACTTAATTAAAAAGGACATTGTATATAACTCAAAGGTGACTGACAGACTGACACAGTGATCTATCAACGCACAGCCCAAACCACTGGACGGATCGGGCTGAAATTTGGCATACAGGTAGATGTTATGACGTAGGCATCCGCTAAGAAAGGATTTCGATAAATTATACCCCTACGCGAGCGAAGCGCGCGAATTAAAAGCTAGTAAATATATATATAGATAAACACCCAAGACCAAGAACAATTGAAAAAGGCGATTTTCAGGCTTGCTCTGGTTGGGGATTGAACCCAGAACCTCCGGATTGGTGGACGAGCGTGTTGGTCATTACGTCACGGAGGTCGTCAATAATAGGTTGAAAGCTATATTGGTTGGGTACCTAAGTATACTTACTCAACCAATAAAGCCTTTCGGTCTTACGGTCCCGGACCCTGTCTGTCCCGTTGAGGATAAAGAAGTGATGTTGTATCTTAACCAATATTATTTTTTAATGATTGAAAATACATCACAACGTTACTTTTCTGTTTGTAGCTAATTCAAAACCTAGGTATGTATTGGGCTAGTTGGTACTAAGTAGTTGGGCGATCGAGATGTGCTCGTTACTTTTTGTGTTGTTTTCTTTTTATTCTCGTCACTCTCTAAATACTGGTTTCATCAAAATTGTTGGAGCCGTTTCCGAGATGAATTCAAAGTCAAAGTCAAAGTCAAAATTTTTTATTCAATGTAGGATAAATTTATCTCTTATTGAAGGTCATCATTATGGAATAATGAAATAAAAATAACAGTCAAAAAGCAACAAAAAAATTTTTGCCATTCCCATTCAAATTGCCCGGGCGGCAGCACCAAAGCCAAAAATTTTTTTTTTGCTCTTTTGGCAGCACCCTTAAGTACGGAAATGCCAAATTTGTTTTTTGGTTTTTGATTTTACATTATGCTATAGTGATCTGGTATAGCCCGTGGTTTGATTCACTACGGGTATGTCCTTTCCATGTTGTATATACAAGAATTGCTCGTTTAATGCATAGGATAGGGCACGAAGTGTTCGCACACAAAAAAATATGCATTGATAAATATTCTAAAGTAATTTCAGACTGCATCTACCGGCGCGCATCAGAGTTCATTAAAATCCGGGAAGTTCATCGGGAGTTTTCTTAGAGTTCAGTTCAGCTAATCTGCATGCGTGCTATGCACGGCGGGACCTCGTTACGTCACGAAAATGAAATCTCGTTTTAGTTGGGAACTTTGTTAAGAAGTGGAATTTTGAAAAGGAAACTTTACAACATATTTTTCTTTAAAATAAAAGGAAGATCAGAGACGCTTCACATTTGGGCCTTATATGCTGTCTGAATCGAGTATGCTAGGCTTTTATTCGTAACGCTGAATTTGAGATACCAAGACAAAACTTTTTCTTTATAATGTTTGGGAAAAAGAAAAAAAATCTTTATTCACTTTCTTCTTCGTGGTTCTGTTACACAGATTTTTTCCATGAAGGTTCGTCGAAGCCATGCCGGGTATTTTCCCATTTTCATCATTCCCGTAGGAAAATGATTCATTATTTTTATATTCATACTAATCTTAACCTAAAGCACTTAAAGACACACTACATACTTGTCTTTAATTAGGTTGGTATATATTTATTGAGAAAACTTAATTAAGAACGAGTAGGTATAAGAATCAAAATCTTTTAAAATGGTCTCTTGTTAGAAAATAAATGCTGATATTTACACCATCTAAAGTAATTTTAAACTGCATTGAAGAGCTCGCATCCTAGTTCATTCAGATCTGGCAAATTTACTAGTCGAAGTTTTCTTCCGGTGAAGAAAAACACGAGGAAACCGGCTCACTAGTAGCTATTAAGTTTACTAGTGTGTAAGATGGAGATCGAAATGGCATACTACTCTAGCATCTCTTTAAAAATCTTTCGTGCGTTTCTTTCCATACAATGTCCCCGCCAAAAGACTAGCTTTAAAATTCAGAAAAATAAAACATTTTTGTACCAGCTTCTTTTGTGAGATCAAAGTAGGTACTTATGAAGACAAATGAAATAAGCCCAAACTCGACGAAGTTGCGTCGTTTTCTAACCGAGTTCCATTGAACACCTTCGGCCTCCGTGATCCTAGACATCGTCTACCATAAAGTGCTCGTCAAGATAAATCTAACGAGCATTATTATATGATATTAAGTATGTTGTTTTATTACTGATATCTTTCGAATACCTCCCGGAACTATCATCAGAACGGTGCTTAGACTTCATAATATTGTATTGTCATCCGACTTCCATAAGTATGAAATATTAGCACAAATGTGCATGTGTATGTACTGGAAGATCATTCATCCTACAATATGGCGCATAGTAAAAAAGGTATTATTTCAGCGGGCGGCAGCTGGTGGTTAATCTCATAAATATGCAGGTGACCGGCGCGGCGCTAACGCTCACCAGTGTGTGAATGTTAGAATGAAACTGTAAATTTTTGATACGGAACACTCGTCATGTAGACATATGCAGTTACTATTTATCATATATGTCTGTTTACCCAGATTTATAAACAAGGCGAAAGTGACTTTTTTTTTCTAAATAATAATGGGCTTTTATCTCCTATTATTAATCAAATGCCGTATGGTATCTGGCAGAGCACATTAAGATGTTAGTAAATTTATAGTAAATTGTGACTTCATTTTCAAACAGTAGTTTAGTTTTTCAAGAGTTTTGATTTAATGAAGTAATATTTTTTTAAAACTAAAAACCGACTTCACCCCCAAACTACACAACCGATTTTGATAAAATTTCCATGGTACCACCTGGAAAGTATACCCTTTCAAACAAAAAAGAATTTTTTAAATCGGTCCAGGCGTCTTTGAATAATCGGTGAACATAAATAAAAAAATAAAATAAAGAATCGCGACGAATTGATAACCTCCTCCTGTTTTGGAAGTCGGTTAAAAATTTAATAGAACACACGAATTAACATTTAAACTGCATCCTAGTTTATTAGAATATATAATAATACATTTTAATAAACTAGGGTGCAGTTTGAATGTTAATTCGTGTGTTCTATTAAATTTAAACACACGAATTAACATTGAAACTGCATCCTAGTTTATTAAAATGTATAATAATACATTTTAATAAACTAGGGTGCAGTTTGAATGTTAATTCGTGTGTTCTATTAAATTTAAACACACGAATTAACATTTAAACTACATCCTAGTTTATTAAAATGTATAATAATACATTTTAATAAACTAGGGTGCAGTTTGAATGTTAATTCGTGTGTTCTATTAAATTTAAACACACGAATTAACATTTAAACTGCATCCTAGTTTATTAAAATGTATAATAATACATTTTAATAAACTAGGGTGCAGTTTGAATTTTAATTCGTGTGTTCTATAAAATTTTACAACTATAACTAAACCAATCCCCGCTAGAAAAAGATTCGCAAATTCCGTGCAGCGAGCTGTGGAGTACGCATGCAGATTAGGCCAACGAACTCAAAGAAAACTCTTGTGAACTTGTCGGATTTTAATGAACTAGTATGCGGGCCGCTAGATGCAGTTCGGAATTAATTAAGATAATGTAAATAGCGGTTCTGCGGATTTCATTTTTAAATATCAATTTAGTTTTTCAAGAGTTCTGATTAATTATGTAAATCAGTATATTTAAGTAACTTTTCATGGCAGCGAATGTACAGAAAATGTTTATAATAGGTTGGGGAAAAAGTCTTTTCGCATTTTATATGAAAATTCAAAACATTTTTTAATATAGTTTATTTACATTTAACTAAAGTATGTAGGTACCATTTTGTTCGATAACTTTTTGCCATCTTATAGGTAGGGACATGATCCCATTGCTATAAAAATTTTGGGTTTCTGATCAAAAAACTGCGTCAAGTAGTTTTGGCAGTCCTCTTGTGATGTTAACCTGACACTGCCTAAAGAATTCTGAAGAGACCGAAACATTAGGAAATCTGAAGGTGCCAGGTCAGGATGCATTAACACCTCCCAGCCAAACTCCCTTAATTTTTGCTGAGTGGTTAAAGATGTGTGAGGTCAAGCATTATCATGATGAAAAACCTCACACCTTCTGTTGACTAATTCCGGCCGCTTTCTCTCAACTTCTTGCTTTAATCTTATCAGTTGTTCGCAGTCGAGTTCTGAATTGATGGTCCTGCCTGGTGGTAACAACTCATAATGAAGAATGCCCTTCCAATCCCACCACACACACAGCATCACCTTGTTGCGAGTTAACCCGGGTTTTGCCACAGTCTGTGAAGCCTGACCGGCCTTTGACCATGACCTTTTTCGCACGTTCTTGTCGTATGTGATCCACTTTTTATCACCAGTTATCAATTTCTTCAAAAATGGTTCGGTCTCATTACGTCGTAATAAAGAATCACAAATGAGTACACGGTTCATTAGGTTTCTTTCAGAGAGCTCGTGAGGTACCCAAATATCGAGCTTTTTTGTGTACCCATTTTTTTTCAAATGCGCCAAAACTGTTTTGTGGTCAATTCCCAGTTCTTCAGCTACGTCGTAACTACTGATATGCCGATCTTGCTCCACTTTTTCAAAAATAGCATCCATTTTATCCGTAACAGGGCGACGTGCATCTTTGACATCAAAATTTTCGGATTAAAAAAGGCTTAATCCAAATTTGTGCTACTCTCACAGACACTGCACTAGGTCCATAAACATCGCAAATTTTTTTCGCGGCTTGCGTTGCATTTTTACCTTTTTGGTAGTAAAATTTTAAAATGTATCTAATTTCTTCATTAGATTCACTCATCTTGACGGTAAGAAAAACAAATGAAAATCACGCATTTTCCTAATTTGAATTTGGAATTATCTTCTTTAAAATTTAATCTTTTAAATGATACCGAAACCAGCCAGGTACAAATATTATAGCCAAAGTGGTTTTATTACAAGTTCATACATACTATATGCGAAAAGACTTTTTCCCCAACCTAATACTTGAATAAAGAATGATGCGGGCCACTTCATGCAGTTTAAATCTTTATTCGTGTATGCCATCAAATTTTTGAAATAAACTAAGTATTATACATTTTAATAAACTAGGATGCAGTTTGAATTTTAATTCGTGTGTTCTATCAAATTTTACAATCAAAACTAAACCAATCCCTACCATAACGAGACTTGCAAATCTCATACAGCGAGCGATGTTCATCACGCATGCAGATTAGGTGAACGAACTCAAAGAAAACTCGCGTGAACTTTTCGGATTTTAATGAACTAGTATGCGGGCCGCTAGATGCAGTTCGGAATTAATTAATATAATGTAAATAGCGCTTCTGGGGATTTCATTTTCAAATACCAATTTAGTTTTTCAAGAGTTCTGATTAATTATAAAATAAGTATATTTAAGTTACTTTTCATGGCAGCGAATGTACAGAAATGTTTATACTTGAATAAACAAGGATGCGGGCCACTTCATGCAGTTTAAATCTTTATTCGTGTATGCCATCAAATTTTTGAAATAAACTAAGTATTATACATTTTAATAAACTAGGATGCAGTTTGAATTTTAATTCGTGTGTTCTATCAAATTTTACAATCAAAACTAAACCAATCCCTACCATAACGAGACTTGCAAATCTCATACAGCGAGCGATGTTCATCACGCATGTAATTTAGGTGAACGAACTCAAAGAAAACTCGCGTGAATTTGCCGGATTTTAATGAACTAGGATGCGGGCCGCTAGATGCAGTTGGGAATTAGTTTAGATAATGTAAATAGCTCTGGGGATTTCGTTTTCCAACACTGATTTAGTTTTAAGTGGTTTTGATTTTATAACGCTATTTGTGTAGGTTTAAAATAAAGGGTAAATAAATTGCCGCAGGGATGATGACCGATGGAGCCAGAGAGTTCTGTATAGTCGACCCCGCACAGGAAGACTAAGCGTCAGACCAGCAGCCAGATGGTCGGACAACATCAAAAAGAAGACAGGGCCGACCTGGACCAGAATCGCTACAGCAAGATCTAAATGGAAATCCATAGAAGAGGGATATGTCTAACAGTGGACGCAAACAAGCAGAGAAGAGAAGAAGAGACATTGAACACACATATATGAAATAGAATTGGGGCTGCTTTGTGCAGTATGAAATTACTTTAGAATATCCTTTGGGGACTCATTATTACCTTATCCAGCAATGGATTTCCTTCAGCTGAAATGATTTTCGTTCCTCCAATTAGCTTTTTATCTAATTAATTTGAAGTAAAGTCCTATTTTCATGGAACGTGTTACGGTTAACCTGTGGCCCACCTTACCTCTTAGTCGTGCATCTGAGTCGTAGTAATTATAAGTTTAGCGATGGTCATGCTTTCAGAGCTAGCCCTAAGGCGTTAAAATAGCGAGTTTACAGATATAGAGCTTTATTTTATCATGTGGCTCGGAATCGTTACACGAACATGCTTTTGTGTTTCAGTTAAAAACCCTTGAAGAAAATTGCATGGATACTAATGATGTATCTATTATGTGCCAGATAGAGGCGAGGATCTCGAGACGGCCCCTTAGTATATATTGATTCCAATTCCCTCCTCCCCGTAAGACCCTCCCAACTAACTAAGCAAAGCCTGAGGCCGAAGGCCGAAGATTCAGCTAAGTAGCTACGTCGCAGGCCCAGCCACCATAGGCTGATTTTGTCTTTTATCCCATTATTTCAAGATGGCCGTCGAGTCACAGCTGCATGCAATTTGACTGAAACTCGATATCCAGAGCATTTTCGGGTCTCGAAATCAGTATCTAAACGTTTTTGGAATCTAAGATGGCGTCTGGGAAAATATTTTTAAATTAATTGTTTACAAAACATCGTTGAAATAAAATTGTAAGTTAAGTGTTCATAAAGTAATAAATTTTGCAATAAGGAACTTCGTTCCTACCGAGTATACCACGACCCTTCTCCTAGTATGTAACAGGAATCTGTTGTCAGTAACTCATTATACCAATAAAAAAATGTTGTTCTCCTTTACAATTATGTTTCTGTGTCTTTAGCTAAAGCTAGACCGTAAAATGCAATCACATGTGTCAGCCTTGACGGCAAACCCAAGAGTGCCCTCTGCCCAAACCAACTGCCCGAGTTTATCTTATGCAAATCACAATATGTGATGTCACTCAACAATATTATCCATCTTTAATCATCATCGTCAGCTTTCAGGGACACACTGCTGATCATAAGCCTCCTTCAGTCTGCGCCGTCTTGTTCTGTCCATTGCCATCACAATCTGGTTCCTTTCAACAACCTGCCCGACATCGTCGACCCACCTAGCCGCCGGACGTCCCTCTACACATCTTTAATCATCGGGTGCCATTAACATACACAAGGCCGGATTTATGGGAGGGCAACGGGGCTACAGGCTCGGGGCCTCCACAAGAGACTTCAAAAAAAAGTCTTTTAAATTCCGAATAATTAACACTGTTAAACAACTTTTTCTTTGTTTAATTTTTCCCTGTATTATCTTTTCCTATAGTACTTATTACAAAAATGATTATGTTGTTCTAAAATATTAACAGAAATCATTTATCTTCATTTGTTCTCTCTAATCAGGCAATCAGTAAAATAAATTCGGGGCCAGGGGCCTCCACTTCTTTGTTGCCCCGAGGCCTCCACACCTCTAAATCCGGCCCTGTGTATACAAAGGTTTAGAATATTGTCTAATTCATATTATTTTGTCATAATTTGTTTCTAAAAATACTTCTTTTACAACCTTATTTTGTAGCAGCAGGCAACAAGCGCAGCAACGAGATGCAACTAGGAAGATGTTTGAGATGTTAACATATTGAGGAAGTTACTCCTCGACTTTTAGACGCATAATGGGTTTATTTGTAAGTAGTTCAGAAGAAGCTTCTAGTTGCTCGACTGCGCCAGAAGGAGGATTATGTTTTTACCCCACTGCGCCTTGGATTTAATCTCTTGGAGTGTCACTGGGAATATAAAAGTAACAAAATAGCGGATATGTGGCGCCAAATTAAGTATACAGGGTGACTTTTACCCACCAGCCAAAATTTAGTTCAGTGTCATGAACAGAACTCTCCGAAAATTTGTTGGTGGGTAAACAGTCACCCTGTACGATTTCAAAACCTATATGATAACAATAGTAGATTGTACAACAAGAGCATAAAACGAGCAATTTTACCCGAGACGTGCATATAGCCACCCGAGCCGGTACGGCGAGGGTGGTTAGTCACGTCACTATGATGATGATGATGAAACATCAATGAGAGCTCTCCAACCCGTCTGGCCAGTGTGAAAAGTGTAGACCAAATCCTCTGGCTGCTCTGGCCAAGTATGGCTCTGGTAGTGGAGGCGGCAGTGGAGGCTAAGAAGACATGATGATGTTTAATGTAATTTGGAATGAAAAATTCTAAAACAACATATCACAGCGCTCATCTAATAACAAAATTTTTCAAAACTTAAAACTGACTTCTCCCCTAAACTAAACAGCCGATTTTGATAAAATTTCAATACGACCACCTCACAAGTATACTCTTTCAAACAATAAAATAGTTTCTCAAATCAGTTCAGGCGTTTTAAAATATGTCAGTGAACGTATATAAAAAAAAAAAGATTGCAACGAATGAATAAATCTAAAAAGTTCAAGGCTTCCATAAGCAATAATACGATATTTCTCTAACAAATGAATTCTACGAACTCTCCAACATTTCGGAAGTAAATAACGTAGCAAATAATAAAAGAATTGTCTGAAATTTTAAAGCAGTTTTATAAGCAATATAATATTAATGTCGTGGCTTCGACCGGCTTTTATCGTCCTCATCCGGCGCCGGATGATTACCGGATCCGTTAATTCCGGTCGAGCTCAAAATGAAGTCGATATAGAACAGTGACTTTTTGCACGAGCGAGCCAAGGGTGTGAATTTCTCCGAGTCTATTCGGACCGGTGATGCGGACAACCTCTTAAGGTTGGATCAAACTTGTCAGCATTGAACAGCACTTTTCTATGCTGCTATTCTTTTCTCTCGCTCCAAACCGTCATTAGCCAGAGCGAGAGAGAGAGACAGAACGCTTTAGCAGCTTTGACCGGTGCTACAGCGTTCCGTCGTTCTCTCTCGCTCTGGCTAATGAGCAGTGGCGTAGCGTGCATTGGCGGGGCCCCGTATAAAAAAAATTGGGGGCCCTTAGGAAGGGTAGGTAAAGATTTCTCACAAAAGAAAAAAAATGTATGCATAAAATTAAAATAAATATTTATTCATCATAATTATCTATCTGTAACTTTTCCAAAATTTTGTGGGATTCCCCCGTTGAAGTAAATGACTTAAACGAGGAAATCCCGCGATAACCGATTTAGAGTGTTGGCAACTTTTGAATGCACGTTTCACGCAAGAAAAAAATTTTTTTTTTTACTTTTGTCGTTTCTGTAATAATAAAACATTAGGAAGTTTTTATAAATTTTTGCTTACGCACGTCGGGGGCCCCCGTGGCCCGGGGGCCCCGTATAATTGATACGGCATATACGGCGGTAGCTACGCCCCTGCTAATGAGGGTTGTGAGCGACTGAAAACGATAGCAGCTTAGAAAAGTGCTCTATCGTGTTTTCAAGTGAGATCCAACTCTTATTGCACGAGCGAGCTAAGCGAGTGAATTACTCCGAGTCTATTCGAACAACTTGTATATTACACAAACATACTATCACATCTTTATCGCATCGGAGGGAATACTGAAATCGGAAATGGCAATCAGAAAATCGGAACTAAGAAGCTACAAGCCAGAAGCCTAAAGTCCTGGACAAATGCAGCTCCATCATGACAGTAATCGATAAACTACGCATCTTACAAAGAAGAACCGAAGAGCACCCCGACGGACGCATAACAACAAAGCAGTCTATTATCCTTCCAAGTATATATTACACACCAAGTATAATATCTATCCTACCCAAACTGATTTGATGCACGCATTCGGTCGGTTCTTACAACTCCCTCTCTCTCCTACTTCCTGACTGCGAATATCTCTTACACTCCCTATCCGTATCTACGAGTCCAACTGGTTTCTCGAGGTTTGGCATCGCCAAGCTTGACGAACTGAGGACGGTACACATACCGGCTTTGGTCTGCAAGCGTGATGATGCACTTTCCAAGATAGACCTCATTCATGAACTCTTGCAGCGTAACTGCTGGCTGGACGGACTCAAAACAGAACAGAATAGAAACATACTATCACGTCTTTATCCCCAAAGGGGCAGACAGAGCATTTTGTATCTTGCAGCTCTTAGACAGAACCCAGAGCCGCAGGACTCAAAAGCCACTTTTAGCGGGATGGTGGGCGAGAAGATAGAAGAGCAATCAATAAACTCGTAGTGATGGGTTGCAAGCCGCATTGCCTATTAACATGATTTGCATTTTCGCCCGTTCCCTCGATCGGTTTTTACGACCTGCGCGGTAAGAGAAACAGCAGGTACATTCTATGTTTTTGATTTCTGCCAGACCAGCTTGGAAGATATCATTTCACTCATATTTTTTTATTATTGTAATAAAAAGGTCACATAATCCGAAACCGAAAAAAAAGATTTTATTTGATATGCTCAAATATACGCAACTTATTAGTTGCGAATGATGAATGTCGATTCTGTAGACTCCATATTTGTATGTTAAGGCCGTAGCTTTTTACGAGATGGCCCGTGTTCGCGCCCCTTTATACCAGATGATCGCTCCTAATCTCGTTTGTGTCTGTGCATCCTGGTTTTATTTGTTCTGAGTATAAGTATGCTGGATATGTTTACTGTTAATCCTCGTGGCAGGAAGGTTGTGACTGTAGCTGAACTAACCATGTACAAGGATTAATAAATAATATCTAACGGTTATATACGGTAATAGTATAAAAATAGGGAATAAATAAATACATGAATAAATGTATACGGACAAATGACTTTTGGCTCTGAAACGTGGTCCCTTACTATGGGTCTCATAAGAAGGCTTAAGGTCGCTCAACGGGCTATGGAGAGGACTATGCTCGGTGTTTCTCTACGCGATCGAATCAGAAATGAGGAGATTCGTAGTAGAACGAAGGTCACCGACATAGCCAAGCGGATTAGCTCATTGAAGTTGCAGTGGGCGGGGCAAATAGCGCGAATAACCGATGGCCGATGGGCCAGAAAGGTTCTCGAATGGCGGCTACGTACCGGCAAGCGCAGCGTAGGACATCCACCTGCTTGGTCGGATGACCTGAGCAAGGTTGCAGGGAGGCGCTGGATGCAGGCCGCTTCCGATCTGTCGTTTTGGAAATCCTTGAGGGATACCTATGTCCAGCAGTGGACTTCCTGTGGCTGATATGATGATGATGATGATGATGGAATATGCATATAGATGAACATAAGAATAGAAACAGGGAAAAGCGGATAAGACTGGAGGAGACCTACGCTGCAGAGGCGACTTCCAAAAATGTTTTGTGTAGGGAAAATAAATATGTAAGAGATGTTATTTTTGGTAGAATAATAGTAGTTTATGATACAAGTGTGGTAAGTTGTTCATTACAGTCGAGGCGGGTTGACTCACAAGCGGGCGAAGCCCGCGCATGACTCTATTAGACCGAGACTTGTGATGAACAATACACACGTGTGCCATACTACGTTTTTCAACACATTAGTGAGGAAAAAAATCTTCAATAATAAAACACTTCACTTAAACTTACAATAAATCTTGTTAAAGTAAATTAGAAATATGGCGCGCTTAGATTTTTTTTTTCAGGCGCCCTTTGCGCATGCGCGAGTCTGTAGTGAGTGATGCAAGAGATACAGAAATCAATCCACCAACAGCCAAACGAAAATTTAAAAAAAAGCTTTTTTTAAATAGGACAGATTTATAAATTCATTTTAGTGTTGTTACAAGTATTTTAATTAATAAATAAAATTGAATAATTTGAGTAAAACAAGGTTTTGGTATGTGTTTAGGCTGGCTGCATGCAGATTGCAGATAGTATACGTTTAAAAATAATATTCGATATTTTGAATTTATAGAATCTTATTCCTAAAACAATTAAAAAACACTTTACCGCACTTGTGCGGTAAGTAACATTTACCGCACGATTTCGAATGTGTGTAATGTAAAATCAGTGAGGTAAATAGCACTTTCCGAGCTAATGTGTTGAAAAGGTAATTTTAATATTATTTATTGTTGTGATTGGTTTTTAGGGTATAGGGTCGGCGACTGGCGCGGTTCGCCGTCGCCTATTGGCACGAGGTTACGACCTACGACCGCTTGCTTTGCATATTGTTTCCCTACACCTATACCGTAAAAATACCTACCTGCCTTAAATTTTTCATTTGACGTAAGTATCAAAACTTATTAAGAGCGGCCTTCCCGTCTTATTTTTCATACAAACGCTCGTACGTGATTATGGCGTTGTAACTGATCTTTCTTGAAAACTTTTGAACTAACAGATATCTTGTATGCTATTTCTAGGTTTTTACCGAAATAAAAAATTAAAACCTATTCAGTATTCACCTGTAGCGGGAGCAAGGTGATATGCTCGACCGCCACAAAGGGAAGATCTTCCCGCCAGGCATGGTGTTGCGCCTGGGAAACCGCGGCTCTGACGGTGTGTCGTCGAAAGTTGTATATATGCAGCGAATCGGGCGAACTCTGAGATCGAGATGTAGGATACTCTGCTGGCGACATCTCATTTGCTTCTTGTGAACTATATTGTCGGTTGTCTCTTGCTTGGTTGTTGTTGTAGTTCCTCGTAGTGGCCGTAGAGGTCGCCACACACCTTCAAAAATCTGCTTTTTTGCACAAATTTTACCAGAACCTCGACCGTTTATAGTTAAGTTAGTTAAGTATTCATGAATTGTAAAAATGAAAAAATATTTTGATAGAAACCTCGCAAATTTAATATTTCCTTTTTTAAATAAAAACATTTATTTCACAAACTTGTAAGGCTTACTGAAAAAATGTATTTACTAGAACAAGATTAATGAAATTATATCCTATAAATAGTTAATATTCGTTCAATGGATAGTTAATAAAATATTACTAATTTCATTCAATTGAATGCAAACCGTGCCCTTAGGCGCTATCTCTCTCTCTCTTTTAGTTTTCCTCTTTTTTTAGCATTGCCCTGGATGAAACAACAAGCTTTTCTAATCGCCTTCATCATCTTCATCAATTTCAGTCGCCTTAAGATAACTACTTACAAATTTACTTAACTGTACTTACTTAGAAAAAAACTTAGCTGTAGACACTAAAATTTTATAATGGTAGCTAAAATACTTGGTTGATATACGGATAGCGAGGTTTTAAGCTACCGTAGTTAGGTAAAGTGATTATTTAAAGTGATTTACGCTACCTGAACTTAGTTGTATAGCTAACAACGATCGTAAAAGCCGATAGACGTATACTATCGGCTTTTACAATCTTTGTAGCAGTTGGTATATTCTAGGATTTTTTTCCCAGATCAGTATGAAAGAAACCCGTGTGTTTATTACTACATTTGTCAAAAACCGTAGAAAAAACTTACCTACATAAAAAAAAAAAACACTCGGCTTTCCCAATCGTATCTCAAATCAAGATTACGTACCAAGCTAACCCTGGACGAGGCAACAATATTATCATACCATCATTGGACCAATCCATTTTCCCCATTTGTGCTAAGCATTGCCACAAAACACTGAGAGTGCAGAAATACGATAAACACCAAAAAGTAACAGAGTCGAACTACGAGTAGACTAGGACTGTGTCACTCCCTGTTTAGGTATCGAAAAGATACCTACATTATTACCATGCGCGCGGCAACCACTCCGAAGTGGAAAATTCAGTGATAAAAATTGTTTGTCCAGAGTTATAAGAATGAAATTTTCTTGCGATGGATTTCTAGGTATCTAAACGAAAACGTGCTGAGTTTTGACGCGAGCTAAATTAAACCATATCGCCAACCACATTGAGCAAATATTTTTTTAAATTTCTATAAGACGTGTAAGAACTCTATACGTGAGTTCTAGAACTTTTCTTTGTGACTACACGCAGCGTATGATGCGCGACACGCAACGTATTTTGCGTCGTCATTGAATTTTTAGGAAAGGGTATTAATAAAAAATTCAAACGCAGTATAGGCACGTAACGCACTTAAATAGTAAAATTTATTTATAGCTTATTAACTGCAATGAAGAATGTTCACTAATTCTGATTTTCAACTCATCGTATTCTCTGTTAAAAATAAAAAAAAATATCTGTGAAAACATATTATTATTTTGAGATCTCGTTTAGTTTCTGAGATTTGGCGTTTTAATGAATGAGTGCGTGACGCGAGATTCCACCAAGGTGACGTTTGATGCTGTGACGTCACATTCTACTGGCGGACCGGTTAGTGTCACGTGTGACCGAGACGTGAGCGGAGCGGGGCCTTGAAATGTGACGTCACACGCTAAATGCAGGGCGGTTACTCCATAAAATAATACGTTAGTTTTACGATAGTGACATCCTAATATTATGTCAAACCAAATTAGGTTTTATCATCATACGTTACTAATGCTCAGTGTTGTTTGACGTTGAAACGCGGATACGCAGTAACGTCCGTCTTGCATACCGCATTTGGAGTAACCCTCAAGGCCTCTACTTTATGAGAATTTTGTCTGTAAAATCATAACAACTTGATTTTATTGAATGAAATAAATAATGATTTTTTTGTATACATACAAGCAATTCAGCATTTCTGCATACCTAGTAAAATTCTCCTTTGTCACCGGATGATGGCAGCCGGTGTAAAATTTTTCTCATATTCAATCAAACAGATTTGGAGTCAGGGCGGCTGCTGGTTGTAAAACTACCTGACACCTTAGATACCCGATCATTGACATGCCAAAACATCTTCAGGGAAGAAGAAACGGAAAAGCACTTTCCAGCATCCAAAGCATAGCTACAACTGGGAGCTAAGATGAGAAAAAAATCTGTTTTTTTAACCGCTTTCCACAAGGGAGGAGGTTATCAATTCGTTTTTTTATGTATGTTCACAGATTATTCCAAGACGCCTACGCCCTACACCGATTTGGAAAATTCTTTTTTTTTGTTTCAAAGAGCATATTTTTTTAGGAAGTCTCATATATATTTTATTAAAATCCGTTCTATAGTTTGGGGGTGACGTAGGTTTTTCTTTTTGGAAAAATATTTTATTGATATTACAGCCGGTGTTAAAAAAAATCTTAAATCCAGTCGTTTAGGCTGCAGAGCGTGTAATAAAACATACATTTATTCTAAAAACATAACACTCTTCCTGAAGTAGTCGGGTAAAAAATTACTCTTCTTCGAAGGCGCACAACTTTTTAATAAACTACCCGCAGACATAAAAAAATGTTAACCCATTTAACGCATTCAAAGCAAAACTTGCACAGCATATTGTCGAACATTATTAACCTTGGTTGAACCTAAAATTTAAAAAAAAATGTGAATTTGTGAACAGACAAAATGTGAGTGAATGTGTTAAGTGTGTACTGTGTCGATTGCAAACGACAGGCTAAAAAATATGTACTAGCATGTAACCAGTGTTCTCAAGTAAGTGATATTTGTATCCTTTTTGAGAATTAATTTCTTTAAACCTAATTAAATCTTAGAACTTCTGTTCTGAGCTCTCCATGTTTTGTGTGAGCAGCCGGCGCTAGTTAATTGTATCCGGCGATATTATCGCGACGTTTTGTTCAGGTCGCAGGTGTTGGCACGCCAGCGAAGACACTTGCCGTCGACAGCTGAGCAGCTAGTTATAGACCTCGTACTTTGTAGACAAAGAAACTTATTCGAATAAACAATATGTAGCAAAAACCCTGTCCAATCCTTTTAGGAGCAACTCAGACCGTCAATATGAACAACTCTTCCTATGGGACCAATCCTTGACTTAAAGAAAAAAGTCAACATTTTCATGCAAATTGCCAGGCCGGCCGAACACTTTTGTATGAAAATGTCGATTTTATTTTCAAGTTTCAAGCATTGGTCTTGTAGAAAAAGGTGTTCATATTGACGGTCTGAGTTACTCCTACAAGGACCGGACAGGGTTTTTTATTGTATTGTTGGGCTTTCAATTTAAGGACTCCAATGTAATTTTTTGTAAAGAACGTTAAATAAAACACATAAAAAATCGTATATTGTTTATTCAATCAGGTTATAGCACTGATGTGAATATTAAATCTGATAAGCATTATTTGATGAATCTACCACCGCGTCGGAAGGCTGAGTCATCACAGAGAAGAGGCGACCAGAAACACTGTGGTAGCTCCTTTCCAGTTATATTGACAATCATAACTTCATTAAAAATTAACATGTAACATTAGGTATATACTGCTATATAACAACACTTCACATTTGAAAAGATTTTCCACTATTAATAACATTAATACACTATAATACTTAACTTTCTTGTTCGGAGGCTAAAAGGAAATTTTGTGACTGTAAGAACGCTTTTGATGGGAGGGGACTTGCAACAACTTCAAACCATTACGCACTAGTCAAAACAAAGTATAAAATTAATGTCTTCGTAAGAGTAAATTTTATATTTTACAATTGATAATTATGATTATTAGGATTTATCACATTGATTAATAATTACAATTAGAAATAAAACCATATCATTAGTCTAATGAAATTCTCAATTGACAGTTAAGTATCAAATCATGTTTTGAAAATATATTAATATATTTTATTTATAGATAATTAATGATGTACTCTCTCTTAAAACCATAACTGAATTTCTAATTACTTGTTATATACTATAAGCTCTCGGATATGAGATCAATGGTTTATTCAATATGCTAAAAGAATAGTCCATCTAGAGGTAGATGGCTGTAAAAGAGAAGAAAGGTCGTGGAAAGAATGAGTGAAGACGGATATGAAGAAATAGAAATTTATGATAGAAAGAAAGGGGGAGAATTGACATACAGAGCCAACCACACATAGGGAAAGCGCATGGAAGATGATGGTAATGATGATAAAATATGCCATGTACAGCTTTGACTTGATTAAAATCACACAGCACACCCAAAACAAGTTGGCATTAAGCAATGGCTGCTAAGGCAGGCCTGTGTCACTTCCCACTGACCACGCAATCCGCCGCCGGCGCACTGGGCGCAGGAGGCGGGCCTATGGCCTGCACCAGCAGACCCCACAGTAAGGGCCGGTCGAGTGGTGGAAACGGGATTCTGCTGCTCGGCTTAACGGCCCTCCGGGTTGTAAGGCGTCGGGTGTCACCACGCCTTAACCCTTTTGGGTGGAGTTGGCGGCCGAAAGGCCCCCCCCCACAGGTTCGCTCTGATACCCTCTCTTAGTGAGAGGGACCCCCAGAGCGAACAGGGACCGCCACAGCGGTCGCCGCGCCGGGGCTATGGAGCGAGAATAGCACACGGCCCCGGCACATAGCGGCTGAGAGGTGACACCGCGGAGTTTTTAGTGGTAACACCACATAACCTTACCGGTTTCCCGTGACTGGTAAGGTATCCGAAGGGATTTTCTCCGCGACAAAAAAAAAAAAAAAAAGGCCTGTGTCACTTCCAGTTTAGTTATCGTAAATAATATGGTAATAATGGAGGTATCCATTATTACCATGCGCGCAGCGACCACTGTGAAGCGGAAAATTCAGTTACATGAATTGTTTGTCCAGAGTAATAAGAATGAAATTGGCTTGCAATGGATATCTAGGTATCTAAACGAAGTCGTGAGGAGTTCTGACGCGAGCTTAATTAAACCATAGCGGTAACCATATTAAGTAGATATTTCTTATTATTTTTTTGAGTAAGACTTCTGTACGTGAGTAAGTACTTATTCTGTGCTAAGACGCTCTTATTCGGCGATCTGAGGGGATGAGGTGCGGGGCAGCCGCAAGGCGCTCCGCAAGCTACTCATGCATGCGACTGACAGGATAGCGGTAGGCGCGGAATGAGCAACCGGACCGCGAGGAAGTAGACTAGTAATGCGTTCTACCACCGGGTCACCGAGTTCCTCTATCATAGATCCTAGTATCTATTCGCTATCCAATCAAGGGCCGGTAACGCGGCCATCGCGTGCTGCAGTCGACCCATACAAATTAATGAGTGCTTACTCTGACACGGTGCGACACTTGTTAACACGATCCTGTCCCGATCATTGATTTAGTTAATTTACAATCATTTTCCGAATCGAATCATTTGTTTGAATCAGGTGTTGTTTAAGTTGATTTAACTACAATCAAGTCGATTTGTATGTCAGAAGATTTATTAAAATGCCAATTTACAACTGAGAAGTGAGTTTTAGTTCGTACTTTATGAAACTTACCGCTCGGAATTCACTGCAGATATAAAAAAAAATCTGTACACAGTAGAATAAATTCAGTAATTTCTTCTATCGGAAATTGGTCCATCTTTTATTGTTTATTGTGTCTTATTACATATTTATAACATTTTGTTACAGGTTAATATTATAAAACTTAGAACTATACATAGGTAACATAAGTACACATAAGTTTAGTAATAAATGTCATATTTAATATTTTTCGATTTAACACATCTTATTGACAAAATTCGTCAAATAAGTGGGGGGCTAGTTATATCAGCAATATTTTAACTTTATTTTTAAAGATTTTTAATGTTATCAGCTATTCGAGAGACAGACAGACATACATTAGCATCAAATTCATAATACTCCTCTTTTTTCCGGGGGTTAAAATCTCGATCTGGATGATTAATAGCCATACTTTCTTCTCGGATCCCATCAAACAAGCATTTTCCAATTAAAAACAGCTTCAGCAAGAATTCCCAGCGAAGTTACTCAGTTCAGAGAGTATTTCATTGTTTTGAGTTACTTCAGAGGCACTTATTTATATCTCTGCTACAATATAAACCTTCTATTTAGTTGCTTTGTAAGGAGTTTGATTTATACGCACTTTTCTGAGTAATTATGTTTGAATCCGAAAATATATACTCAAAGGGATTGATCATATACATACATACATAATATCACGTTTTTATACCTGTAACGATGTTTTAATAAACCTCATCCTTCATGTTCTCGTTTACTTCCTTTTTCCATTTCATACTGTCCACCTTCTAAAAATAATTTCATTTTCAAATTCAATTTTGAGATTTTGATTCCTTCCTCATCAGTTTGACTGATTCCACTACCATCTCTCGAGCTGATTACATTTCCTAACTTATATATCGGTATTGTAAATTTATAATAAATAACTCTGTGCTCTCCACTACCTACTTACGTACCTTACCTACCTTCTCATGTGGGAACACTAGCTGCGCACTAGCTGGGGCAGTTGGAGCTACACATCATCATCCGAGCGTATTTCCCAGATGCATCCTTAGTAGTAACGCTTCAGAATCCGGGGTCCGCTACCTAACCAAGGAGATTTGACGAGGTACTGGTTTTTGCACCGAGTGACTGCCGTCTGACCTCCACAACCCAAAGGGCAAACCAGGAACCAATCCTTGGATAGTTTGATGATCAAACGCTAGGTGGCGTTCGGGACCCACAGTTTTACGTGCCTTTCGAAACACGGAATCTTCTTTCTTTTCGGATAATCAGGTGATTCAAGCCTGCAATATCCGTTTGGAAGGTGGAAAAAGAAATCAAAATAGTGATAGGTTGCTAGCCGCACGTCTATTAAAATAATTAGCATTTACGCCCAGTCCCTTGATCGGCTATTACGATCTGCACGGGAAGAGAAGCAGCTGGTAGTTTTTGCTTTTTCCTTTTCTCCCAGACCAACACGGACGATTGAATAAACGGAATAAATGAAGCGATGAAATTCAACACTTAAATTCAAAACTACCTTGCTAACCCAAAATCTCTTTATGATATAAAGGTTACAAAGTCACGTCCGCCTTTGGTCGGCGTCTCGGAGCGCCTTTAAAAGACCGGACAGGAGTGACGTCATTTGTAGGCGTGATGTAAGAACATTTGTTCGGGAGCTATGTCAAATATTGCGTTGACAGGATTGGTCCATGGTAAAAGTAGCTTTAAATTTCTAAGAAAATCCTATGGTAATTTTATTTTTATTTCATCTAAAATTTACTTTTTCCATCAACTAAAAAAAACCCAAAGTTTATGAATCGATAAAAAAAATTGCGCTTATAGGCCTTTTTTACGTAAATGCTAACAAAATCATAGACATTTATCAAAATCTGCCATTATGCATCTTCTCTATTCGCTTTTTCGGCCGACCTACGATTCGGTTTGGAAATTTTACTTTTTAGCTTGCAAATGAATGAATGAAATGAATGTCAATCAACGTGCTGCACTACAAAGTCATTCACAATACCAGAGCGGACTGAATAAACACTCGACTGTCGCTCACTGTTATCGAGAGTTGAGAGACAATGACTACCTACAGCTAAATGCACTCAGTGCGGGCTCTCAACAAATGACGGAACGAAGCCAGCGAACTATATTACTATGGAAGAGTAACTTCAAACATTATCATCTCATGTAAAATGAAAATGAATAAAATGACTGTCCCATGGACGGACACTAACATTGGTACTATATGTCTGTTATGCATTTTGACTCTTGTATTAATAAGCACAAAGACAATCGAACCATTTGGACGTTCAGTCATGTGAACAGCTATGTCCCGAAAGGCACCCAAGTGCTACGTGGTCAGACGACCTCGGCAAGGTTACAGAAAAACCGGGAAATCGAGAAGCTTTTCTACGCACATTTGCAAAAGAACGTGAAGCTTTTCTATGCACATATGCAAAAAACGACCACTTTTAGCTAATGGTCGAAGAAAAGCTCCAAGTTCTCACTTTAAACAATAAACAGTAGTTTATAAAATAATTTGAAGGTTTATCTCGGTTAAGACAACATTTTAAATGATATCTCCACTTCTTTGAAATTTGAAATAAATTATCAACATAACTGGACCCTTAAAATGCATGTAGCTCCTTAACCTTCAATCGGGCGCGCGGTCATTTGTAACGTCAGCGATCGCGCTTAGTCTAAGACCTATAAGAGATATTTATAAGAGAAATAAAACACAAAACAACGAATAAATCATTTATTTTTAGATTTGGATACTTTATCATTGTCTTTAAACTGTAATTGTTGAAAACAAGTAATTTAAACTTAGAATAAAAAAACTTATTTCCTATTCAAACATTTTTTGGATCAAAAAACATTTAAGGAACAGAAAACCTTATTTCATACCTCTTAGTATTTTATACCTAGTAAAAAATAATTGAAATGGCAAAATAAGAATAAAACATATTACTCGAAGCTCAGATATAATATTCTTCAACAACAATTTACCGTAAATATAAAGTTTATTGCAAATATGTATGTATATAATAGTGTAATTCTACAAATATATCTCTGATATAATTAAATTTGTGTCTCATATGTACAAGAGGCTCTTATAAAAGTGGAAAAATTCTCTTCAACTGAATTTATGTGTTTGATTTCTTAGCTGATTGAATTCTCTCTGAAACTATACGGTCAAAAAATTCCGAGCCTCCGAGATTCACTGTCTTTATTTTTTAGTACTATTTCTCAAGTATTGAACTTCTTTTTAGCGTTTAACGACTCATTTCATAAAAAAAAACACAATTTTAAAGTTAATTTGATAATGTTGTTATTATCTGAAGGAATAATAAATTGCGTTGAGCGTCGCGCGTAACCTTTTAGGGCCAGAACAGACGGGGCACAAGTTGCGCCGCGTAACAGCTAGTGACGGGCGGTGCATAATTACTAAATCAACCCATTTGAATATTTACTCAGTAGATTGAGTAAATACCCGAAAAATATCCGTATTTATCCATTTGATGACTACTGATATAAATGAGTTGCGACTCATATTTATATTCATTATTTCATGTTTTCATGACAATTTTTAAACTTAAATCTAGTTTACACTTGCAATTCTTGTCGGAAAGTGTGTGCATACACTATAATATGCTTAAAATTTAGGTAAACGTCAAATGCGACGCTAAAATATATGAAAATGCCATACTAATCATACACTGAAAGTAGGCTTCTTTGACTTATTATCATTTTTTGCTGGGAGGTGTGCAAAGACGTAAATATGTGTTAAAACAAGTAAACAGACCTCAAATGCGATGTCAATATATGAGCACGCTCTATTTACTCTATTTATTAAATCTAATGAGTAAATGCTCAAATGGGTAGATTGAGTACTATTAACTGCCCATCTCTAGCTGTTACGCGACGCAACTTGCGCCCCGTTTGTTCCGGCAGGCTACTAGGAAAGATAATTACATGTAACGAGTAATAATAATATTATGCACGAAATTGTATTGAGCTTGGTCGATTCGACATCGCGCGCCCGCTTGAAGGTTAAAGGGATAGAAGAAAGCGTGACAAAGGAAAGAAAGGGTTTCGAAAAGTAATTTTTTGTCAGGTTATATGTAAACGGCCCCTTGCAGCTCTTCTGGCATTAAAATCATTTCGCGTTTAAGGCTCCTAAAACCAGGACCTCCGAAACGCAATTTTAATAACAAAACAGCTGTAATCCCTCAACTCTACCACAAAATGACAAGAGTATAGAAGAGTATCCTATCCTCATAACTATGAATTTTAAATTAAATTGGGAGACGTTTAATATGCACATTTATTGAAACAGTCTGGTTAATACGTTTAGTATCACAAGATATTATTAAGAGGCTTTTCAAATTTGGTTGGCTGACTCGCTCGCACAATCAAACATTTTTAAAGATTATTTAAAAATGTGACTCATTTGAAGAAAAGTGTTTCACAAACTTTTTAATATATTATATGTTAGATATTGTAGACATGTTTGTATATTGTGTAGACATTAACTACATTGAAAATTAGGTCATCAAAATTTTAAATTTTTGATGACCTTATTCTCGATACACACGCACATAAACAATAAAAAAACATGTCTACAATATCTAACATATAATATATTAAAAAGTTTATGAAAAATTGTATACGCATATTGCGGAGATTCCGTCCTGTATGTACTACTTAAATTAGTTTTGTGACCTACATGGCCCTGTAGGGTCCCAATTTCACATTTAAGAGAACTGTAGCGGGAGCGAGGTGATATGTTCAACCGCCACAAAGGGAAGATCTTCCCGCCAGGCATGTTGTTGCGCCTGGGGAACCGCGGCTCCCACAGTGTATCGTCGGAAGTTGCATATATGCAGCGAATCGGGCGAACTCTGAGATCGAGATGTAGGATACTGCTGGCGCCATCTCATATGCTTCTTGTGAACTATATTGTCGGTTGTCTCTTGATTGTAGTTCCTCGTAGTGGCCGTAGAGGTCACCACAGAACTACTTTAGTAAAGTGTCACATCTGTCAATCCTTGTAGTTTGTGTGTCGGCGACGGCGTGTGTCGCATGATCTCCAATTACGCGAGATTACACTTGTAATTAATTGTTAACACCACATTCGGAGGCGCCGAGTACAAGAGCTTACCAAGCAGATGAGGGCTTCTACGAGCTCACGCTTTCATTTTGCATTCCATGTCAAATAAAGTTATGCCATGGTAGCCAGGGAGAAAAGAAAAATTAGCTACTTGCCCGCGCTGATCGTAAAAGCCGATTGAGGGATCATACTGATCATGATAATAGGCAATGCGGCTGGCAATCCATTATCATTATCCGAGCGTATTTTTCACGGTTGCATCCTCAGCAGCAACGCTTCAGAGCCCAGGGTCCGCTACCTAACCAAGGAAATTTGATGAGGATACTGGTTTTAACATAGAACGATACCGTCTGACCTTCGGTACCCAAAGAGTACAGCAGAACCAATCCTTATGTTTGATGATCAAACGCTAGATGGCGTTCGGAACCCACAGTTTAAATGTCCCTTCCGAAACACAGAATTATCTTTATTTTCGGATAATCAGGTGATTTAAGCCTGCAATATCTTACCTAACCAGACTAGAAACAATTTTTCACAAAGTATGCTTCCCAGTGGGATTCAAACCCACGACCTCCGGGTCACTAGGCGAACGCTTTGACCACTGGACCAAGGAGGCAGTCGCGGCTGGAAACCTATTATTATATATTTTTTTATCTTTATAATTCCTTTTTCCATCTTCACGCCCACTGTCAAAAAACCCAAAATGCTATGTCAGCCCCTAGGGACTGACAGAGAGTTTTGGGTCTTGCGGTTCTAAGCAGACAAACTCAGGGCCGTAAGACTCAAACTAAACTTTGATTGCGATGGTACATGTATGAAAAAAAAAAACATACTTCTTTGTACAAGCTTTTATTGTAAGGCTTAAGTAATGAATAAGGCATGTAATGATGTTACAATAAACCTCATCCTTCATGTTTAGGTTTACCTTATTTTCCGATTTCTAAAAAATAATTTAATTTCCAAATTTAATTTTTAAATTTTAGATTCCTTTCTCATCATTCTGATTGATTCCACTACCATCTCTCGAGCTGATTACATCTGTATCAGTATTGTAAAGTTATAATAAATGAAATAACTCTTTGCTATTTATCTCAAGCTCTGTGATGGAACCCTTACTTATGTATATAATATACACAGTAAGACGCCGCGGCTTCTGCGGTTATTCCAAATCACCTGAGCTATGATCGTCTAGAATATTTGTAAAACCTTATCAGATCCCCCAAGCTATTCACTCTACTCTGAATAATTTAAAAAAAAATTAAAAAATGAGGATGTCTATACTAGATATTATTTATTACATAATTTAATCCCTTATTGAAATAGTCGTATTACAGAATTGTTCTTTTGTATCTGTTATGGTTTATATCATTCAAATAATTGACTTCATAAAGCGAAGGAATATACGCCATTCCTGAAAAATCAGGCGGATCGATCCATATTTGTAATCAGTTAGGTCATAGGTTTGCTATAGCTTAATTATATGTGGTAATGTCGTACAAAGTACGATAACAGGCGTTGAGAGTCTTGGATATTTGGTTAACCAATGTAATTTTATAAATTCGCTTACGCGAAACAGGTATGTAAATGTTGGTCGCGATAAAATCGCGAAGAGCTCTTATAATAATAGTATTTTCACAAGACTCTAATTATTTCGAGTAAACTCGATACATCTTGGCGATACAAAGTCAATATATCTGGTTTGCTGTGTTGCGAGGAATGAGATATTATATCGTCATGGACAGCAGGTTTCCTCTTTAGGAGAAAGATGTCACGGTTTGACACCTTTTGCACTAACATGCATAAGAAACATATATAGTTTTGGTTAATAAGTCCACTCCGGCGACAGTATATCTGTTTAATCTTTGATCAAAGAGATATACTCTCCCAACCCTTAATAGCCTCGGAAAAACCAAATTTCCCGATGAAATTTGATAATTCTTACCACTTATTAACCTTTTCGCGACTCTAATATTACTATGTAGGAAAGCAATCAAGATCTAAATGATCTTGAGCCAAACAAAACAAAACAACCCTACCCGGCTATCCTAACAAAGAATCCTAATCCTATCTGCTCTGTAATTACCAGAGCTTCCACGTAAATTCTATTCTTTTACTTATTTTCTAGTTTAACATGCTCGCAACGGTTTGGTGTGTCAAGATCCTGAGAGCAAATATATTTGAGACGTTAATTTAGATCATAAGTTCTATACCTAACTTCTAACCTTCTAACCTTTCTCTGGTGAATAGATGGTTGATATACTAGTTACTATAGATCTCTATAATCTCAATAAACACATAACTATCAAATATCATAATCTGATAACCTTTAGATATTCACTATCATACATAGGACTAAATTGATCGGATCCTATATCTTTCAATTATATAGATCTAAGGTAACAAATGGAACATATGTTATATACATTTAACCCAACTATAGAGATTCAAGTAATCTTCGATATATATATTATCTGTCCGTTCTATCGTATCTATCCTTAGCAGATTTATTAATTTAACCGTAAGCAAAACCTCACTATATTCCGATAACGAACCTAATCACGAACCTACGTCTAAACCGACCTAAGAGCAATCGCAATTGCCCGCCTATCCTAAGTCTAGTCTATTATAAGACCTAGTGTGACCCTAGGGTCTGTTATTAGCCACCACGCTTATAACAGGTGTGTGAGAAGTTAAACGTGTGTGTGTGTAAAGCGACTTGTGTAGGATATGCAAATAAGAACTAATCTAGGGATATATTAGGATAAGGTCAACCCTCTGTAAACCTACAGGTTGACCTAGGATACCTAGGTGAAAGGAAATCAGGTAGACCCGGAGCGCCTGAATGCCAGTCTCAGCACCCAGTATAAATTACCTATTCAGTACTTATCTAACGCTCCAGCGGAAATTTGGGGTTTGTGAGAAAGGTAAAGATAAAATAAAAAGGAAGTCTAGAATTCTAGACCCGTCACTTCACAGTAATTTACCCAAACACAAAGCAACGAGCTCAAATCGGTGAATGAAATTTATAACACAAAATTACACACACTCGATTTTAAACTCGAAACTTGTATGTCAGGCAAAGGACGCGAAAGGACTGATCCCCTTTCTTGCCTCGCGTTTGGTTTTATTAGCTACGTCTGACCCTCGAATCCTGACGCGACACCAAGCCTGCTAACTAGCATGCAACAAAAAATATTGCATCCCCATTTGCCTTTACATGCATGCAATAGCGTCTCTATCTAAGATAACTTAATATATTTACATTCACATAGAGATCTTCCGCAATCGTCATTCTATCGAATAATATGACATATTTATAAATTATTTAATTGATGAATGTAACACGATATATGAATCAACTGTATCTTGTGATTTCATGTGTATCTATAGTATATGAGTAAATAGACGCAACCTCATCCTTGTATATATTTGAATGTACAATTATAAATATGTCTATGTATAGAATTCGATTTTTCAGGAAGTATCTAAGCATTAGTACTACCCTACCTCTGTCCGTGTAATCAGCGAAAATTTAGACCAGAAAAGCCGATCTAAAGATATGACAGAGTATAAACTCGCATTTACACAACACGGCGTAAATATAAACCATGTAGTATTGCATAATTACATTTATTTATCACGCAAAATTTTACCAAGTCCAAACAGCTGTGCAGCTCCGCAAACATTCCAAACTTTTTTTTTTTTTCAAATCCTCATAACGCCCTCGCCTTCGCAAAAAAAAAAATCTTAGGTACATAACAAACCATCTTTATGATCGTGTGATTGTTTCTACATGTCTTATGTGACCACTACAGCTCTCCACTACGTACCTTACCTACCTCTTCATGTAGGAGCTCCAACTGTCCCAGCCAGACCGTGGCTACCTACCTACTAGGAGTTCCAACAGACAAATGAAACCCAAACTCGATGAAGTTGCATCATTTTATTACTGAGTTCCATCAACCACCTTCCGTCTCCGTGATCAGACCCTAGACATTGTCTGCCATAAAGTACTCGTCAAGACAAATCAAACGAGTCCTCAATGAAGTTATGTGGTTTTATAACTGAGTTGCGTCGAATATCTCCCGGCTCCATCATCAGAACAGCTCATTGACTCCATAATATTGTATTGTCATTCGACTTACACAAGTATGCAAAAGTTCAGCTCAATCGGTTGACTGTTGAGGATACCTGATTTAACTTAAACAAACATACAAGATACATTGCAAGTTAAATAGAAGCTTGTAAAAAGGAATTAAAACAGTTGGAATTAGTGATGTACAAGACTCGAGTCCTCTGAGTCCTCAGACTTAGGACTCGGAATTGTTTATCAGGGCTCGAGTCTTTTAACGTAAGGCTCGACGACTGCGAGCTTAGTAAGCCTCGGAGCGTGAGATTAGAGCTCGAGTCTCTTTCTGTACCCGAGCCTTCTTCTGCGCCCTTGTCTCTTTACCCGAATGTGAAGAGGATTATGTTTTTCGAATGTGTTTAAAAGCAATGATTTTTTATTTGTAAAACTAATCTGTCAATAAGAAATAAAATAGGATTGATTAAAATTAGTTAATGTTTGCTTGTATATCTTGGATAACTAAAATTCGTCTAAAATCTCGCCTCGAGTCCTTGTAAGCTTTCTTTTACTTTTTCTTGTTTATATCCCATAACACAAGTTTAAACTTACTTTGGGGCTAGTTCAATCAGTGTGATTTGTCCATATATATTTATTTATTTATATAAGAACAGCTCATGTTCATTTTAAGACTCTAGCTCTTTTAAAGGCTCGAGCCGTGGCTCATAGAACTCGCGCTCGCCTAGCCTCGGAACTCCAAGCCTATCGAGCTTATAGAGCCATGCAAAACGGACTCGAGTCTTCGAAATTAGAACTCGATGGCACGAGTCTCGTACATCACTAGTTGAAATGGGTTTCTAGCCGCGTGACCTATCGACGTGATTTGCATATTCCCCATTACTATTTGGGAAGAGAATCATCTTACATTCTACATTTTCCAAGATAGCATGGAAGAATGTATTATACAACTTTGAGATTCATTTGTCACGTAACCTAAATATTCTCTGCTCACATCTTTCACAAATGTGGGACCCTTATATGCGAAGCTTGCAAGACGCGACAAAAAGAATGCAGAATTTTGCATTCCATTCCCGCTTTGTCCAGAGATGCTGAGCTAATGGCTCCTCACTTGATTAGTGGAATTGCACTATCTACAATTGATGACATTCTTTGAAGTAGTATTGATAGAGTAAATTTAATTTTAGTTGAAAATACCTACTTTATTATTTATAACATGATATATGTTTGTTGTGTAGGAAATGTTGTATTTATAATAAAGAAGTTTTTTATACACGTCTGCGAAAAGGGGGTATCAACCCAAAAACATAACGTACTAATCACCTTCTCCATAGTAAAAAAAAATCTTCACCTCCTACTATGCCAATATGTATGTAGGTGCAGATTTTTTTTGCGATGGAGAAGGTGCGTAATTTTTTTTTCATTGTGCTATGGAAAAAGTTCCTAAAAATAGGCACCTCCAAGAAACAGCTACCTTGCTAACCCAAAATCTCTTTAAGATATAGAGACTAGAAATTCACATTTATTTGGACAGCGTCACTTATGTAGCATTTGTATGCGTGATGTGAGAACACTCAAATATTTCGTTAACAGGATTGGCCTCATAAAAAAGTAGATTTCATTTTGTAAGAAAATCCTATTGTAATATTGTTTTTTAAACTTTTGGTTACTACTAAAATTGACTTTTTCTATAAACTAAAAATCAAAGTTAATGTATCGATAAAATAATATAATTGTTTTGTAGGTAGTTAAATTCTTTGTGTAATCCACCAAAGGTTGACTGGTAGGCAACTCTTTTAGCGTTAAGTTCGCCTGCTTATCGTTTCTGTACAATTTGCATTTAAAGGTTCAATAAGATAATTTATCTTGGGAGGCAATGAAACTTTTCGAGGGAAAAAAAGAACTATATCTAATTTTAAACGAAGATCAAACTACTGATTTGAAAAAATAAAAAAGAAGTTTTAATTCGGATATTCACAAGCAGCAATCGGAATTTGTGAACTGTATTTCGACATCGACGATCTGCCAAGTGCCGATACTTATAACTAACGAGTGGTTGCGAACTACGAGCAAGTATTCGAAGTGTGACGTTGTGAAATGACAATGCAGTCATTGGAATTATTTGTACAGAATCCAACAAAATATTTTTAAACTATTTTAACTTTTTTTATCGTGCTAATAAATGCGGCTAGAAACTTGTCACGATATTCTTCTTTGTCCTCGCCTTTTCCGATTACACGGGGTCGGCTTTATAAATCATGCGGTGCCACTTTGCTATGATCTCAGGCAGGCAGGAAGATTTAAAACTCATCACTATATTCTACATGATTTGAATTACTTTGTGCAATTCCGCCACCAGTTAGTTCATGCAAACTATTGCCGGCCGGCGCCCACCCACTACTGTTAGTCCCAGGGCATGTGCATCCAGTGCTTCCGCTGTGGCTGCAGCAGTATTGGAGGGAGCGTGCATCAGCTGTTGGTGGCGGGTGCACACGGGCTGTTGGTGGCAGGTATGCTGGGACTAACAGTAGTGGGTGGGCGCCGGCCGGCAATAGTTTGCATGAACTAACTGGTGGCGGAATTGCACAAAGTAATTATGTAACTTTGACTTCCGCAAAGTTAAACCTGAATCTATTAACTAACTCATCACTATTGATGGTTTTTAAATGTTCTCGCCCAACATCACGCTAAAAATGGCTTTTGAGTCTTGTGGCCCTTTGCTCCGTCTGCTTAGAGCCATAAGATACAAAATGCCCTGTCTGCCCTGTTAGGGATAAAGACGTGATAGTATATGTATTTATTTTAAGGCTGAATTCAGTCCATGATAGTGAAAACCTTTCCCCAAAAAATATATACGGAAATATTAAAAAATATTTTTAGCTTCTCTATACAAGTGTAAACTGATCAGCTGAAATGTTTTCTTTTTAGGGTTTCGTTAATGGTAAAAACGGGACCATTACTAAGACTCCGCTGTCCGTCTGTGCGTTTGTCTGTCTGTCACCAGGCTGTATCTATTGAACCGTAATAGCTAGACAGTTGAAGTTTTCACAGATGATGTAGGTATTTATGTTGCCGCTGTAATAAAAAAATTGTAAAAGTAGAATGAAGTATATACAGGGTTACTGGTAACTAACGCAAAACCTTTTAACATCAGAATCAAACTCCCCAACACATTATAGATCTGCAAGAAAAAAGGCAAAAATTGCAGAAAATAAAATGGGCCTCCCATACAAATTCACTGATCACCTGGTCGAGTTTCTATGGGGATTCCAATTTCTTTTCTTAGATTTTTTTATTTTTTTCTTGCAGATCTATATTATGTTAGGATTTTGATTCCGATGTTAAAAGGTTTTGCGTTAGTTACCAGTAAACCTGTATTTAAGTGGGGCTCCAACAAAACAAACGTGATTTTTTATAGATAACGGTACGGAGTTTTATTTTCAGAGATTTACTCTAAATAAAGACACTAATTAAACTGTAATGTACTATTTTTTTCAATTCTCGCATCACTAATATCCTTTTAAGAAATGTATTTCCGATTTACTGATTTTTCCGTAAGAAATCTTCACAACAGTTGTTGGCAGAGGTACTTACTTTCCACATGTGTTCTCGAGAGTCCCTCACACGCTAACAAGCCGCACTTGCACCGCGGAGGGCCCTCGCGGCTCAAACCGTCGCCCTTAGCACCGTAACGACTTAGTCCTCGAGCAAAGCTTACGGCTTAAACACCGCCTTTTATACATCTCTAGTTTTCGACTTTAAATCATGTAAATATGAATGCCTACTCATTAGTAATGCTTCCAGTGATGTGACCGTGTGGCTTTTTCCTCTTCCTGTGGATGTCGTACGAGGTGACGCATCGTTACGACTCGGTACTCGGTAAAAGACTAACGACTTAAGGGGATACATGCATTTCTTGGGGTCCAGTGCTGCCTAAATTTGAAATAAATTATTTGAGACGAGATATAATTATGTTTTGACCAAGCCCTCGATAACTCTTTAAACTATTTTATGAACTACTGTTTCTAGTTTAAAGAGAGAACGTGAAGCTTGCCACTGCAAAAAACTGCTACTTTTGGTTAATGTGCGTATAAAAACTAGAAAAGCGTAAAAAATCATGTATGTTAAGTAAATTTAAGAACCAAAATTATAACATCAAAATTTCTTATAACTTTAATAAATGATTTTTGCTTTGGAAATCGAAATTTTAATCGAAGTCCCTGTCGCGTCTTTTTGCGAAAGAGGCATTCTGCGAAACAGCCTAACAAACATACGAAAGTGGACATTTTGCGAAAGAGCCAAAGCGGGCTGACAGTGGCCGGTGGTAAAACTATAACCTAATCTTATATATACACTGCTCTGGCTTTTTATGACATGCATGTTATATTTGGAGAAGAAAAAGTGGGAAATCGCACCCCGGGCTCCGAAGCATCACAGTCGAGGATACGCGCTACGAGGATGACTTTACATGTTTTTTTTTTAATAATTTTACGACTCTGGTTATTAGTCCTCTAGAGCCCATCTTTTTTTTGCCCTTCTTTATTCCTAACCGTAACCCTAAATATACATTCAAAATTTGGTGCAGGTCCTATGATTGTTTAAAGGGAGCTTCTGGCGACAAATCTATAAGAGTCCTCTGGTTATCAGCCGATTGAGTGGCGCTCACCACAGTCCGCAAATAAATCTACAGCAGCACTATGAGTGTCCACTTTAAATTTTAACCTATTGTCCCATGAGCATGAGTATTTATAACACCAAACTATACGAATTTCATAATATTTGCATTTGTGGAAAGTAAGTACCTTTGCATACGACTTTTGTGAAGATTTTTACGGACAAATCTGTAAATCGAAAATTCATTAACTAATAGAAGATTTGTGATGCAAGATTTGTAGAAAATAGTAAATTACAAGTTTTAATGTCTTATATCTCTATAAGTACATAAAATAACTATACTAGAATCAATTTGCAAATCAATTTATAGTAAACTCCAACTGAACCCGCCAGAAACTCTTTACATGTTTTAATTGTTAATGTCATATGTGGTAGTGTGATGGTATGAAGTTATTTCTATTGGATCTACATATATTTCCACTTAAACCCATATCAATAGAAATCAACATATCTAAATCAGATTGGAAACCTAAAGTTTATAGACTATCCTACCGCACCGGCAGATCTGGCCGCGTATTTACAATCTTGCTGTAGTTTTTCATAGTTCCGCTGCCACCCTGGCTTTTCACGTGTATTTATTTGTTAAATGTGAACCTTTCCTAGAAAAAATCTTATCTTAAGAGGCTTTTCACATTTGGTTGGCTGTCTCCCTCGCACAATCAAACATTTTTAAAGATTATTAAAAAACGTGACTCATTTGAAGAGAAGTGTTTCATAAACATTTTAATATATTATATGTTAGATATTGTAGACATATTTGTATATCGTGTAGACATTGACTACATCGAAAATTAGGTCATTAAAAATTTTAAATTTTTGATGACCTTATTCTCGATACACACGCACATAAACAATAAAAAAACATGACTACAATATCTAACATATAATATTAAAAAGTTTATGAAACACTTTTCTTCAAATGAGTCACATTTTTTTAATAATCTTTAAAAATGTTTGATTGTGCGAGCGAGACAGCCAACCAAATGTGAAAAGCCTCTTAATATGCATATTCATTTACGTATTGACATAATATAAGTTGTTACAAGTACACATGCACATTGCATCACAGTGCAAACCGTGCCCTAAGGCTCTATCTCTCTCTTTTTTTTCCTCTCGGTTTGTTTTTTTTTTTCTAGCATTGTTCTGGATGAAAAAACAAGCTTTTCGAACTATTCTCGCGGCGACGACAGAGCCGCCGGGAAGGGCCGCCTTAACATATCCTAGGTTGCACTGCGCTGCTTCGGCTTACGGGATTTCCTTTTCGGACTTTTTCTACTTCAAAAATTAATTAAACTGTTTGCATTACAATGAGAATATGTGTAGGTAACCCACATATAGGTTATGGGTAACCTACACACATACATTATTACTTAACCATATAAACATTCCTTTGAGATTTGGTTACGGATTGCATTGTGAACGACGTGACAACTGCTTTGTGTGTCGATTGGAGTTTCGCAGACCTACGTACAACGACTACCTACCAACCAGATGCCCTAAATTCCATATTATTCACAAAGAGCCCAACTTTAACCGTTTACTCTGCGACACTAATTTTAAGATGAAATAAGTTTAGGATTTTTAAATAATATAATTTGTATGAAACAAATAATTAATATGTGCGTGTAAATAATTGTACGGGTGTAGGTTACCCACAAATACCTACGTATTAAATATCTATCTTTTAGAGTCGAGCTAATTTTTATTAATGGACATTCAATACAATATTCGGTAATTGTTGAGCATGAAGGTTAAAGTGCATGACGAATCGACATGACAGTGTACTTTTGTAAATGTTGAAAAATCGCTTTAATATCGCTTTAGTGGTTTTCCGTGCAGGATCTAGGGGGGGGGGGGCAAGCCGGGGTCCATGCCCCGGGCGGCAAAGTCAGAGGGGCGGCAAAATCGAATATATCCACCTCTCCCGTGCTACCGATACAGAATGGGGGCGGCGTCTGGTTACTTTTGAAGAAGTATTAAAGTTCATCTCGGCACAATTATGCAGGTACTAGCAATGTAGTATTTTGTCCTGCCTCAAAAGAATTCTAGACTGTTTACTACAATGTAAAATCGCATCTCGGCATGAATTAACCGACCATTACTGTCTGAACCAGAAAATTTCACTGCCATGTTGATACGTCATGTATCTAATGCACGTAAACCTTTATGCTCTAAAGAGCTCTCGAGGACTTCGAACTTAAAATTTTGTTTGTTTTTTTTTTAAGATAATAAATTGAATGATTTGAATCTTTGAAAATCTGATGTGATTTTTTTCAGAAAGTATTTGTCATTAAGACACGGCCCTTAAAAAAAAACAGTTACTTTTTGACGTAACGCGTTTCACTCGACTTTTGCCTGTAATAGCACGGGGTTTGCAAATCAGCGGCCCGGTCCCAAAGCGGATTTACATATAAATAGCTGATGCAAATCTGCAAGAGTGCTCGTCCGTCTGTCTGTATTAGCTCAGACAAGGAGTTCGTAATGGATGCTGAGGAATCTGAACAAGTAACTCCGCCAATCGAATTTGGACGAAAGCTTTTCGTCGAATTTGTGTTAATTTTTTTGGAATAACTTTTTCATCCGATAATCTTCAAGGTGCCATCAAAGACAAAGTCAAAGTCAAGAACTACATCTACTTAAGGATCCACTAGTGTTTTTGTTTTAATCTTTATTTGAACTGACGTTAAATCCCGTTGAAGCCCTTCTTCTTCTTCTTTTACAGCCTATTCTATCCACTGCAGGATATAGTCCTCCATTGCACACCATTCCTTGCGATGTTGCGCCTTTCTTTTCCATGGACCAGCTGCTTTGACGATTGCGTTTCTCCATCGTTTCATTGGTCTGTCGCGATTTCTGCAGCCCATCCACGGTCGCCAATCTAATGTTTTTTGGCTCCACCTTCCGTTGAAGCCCTAGTTTCAGCATATAAATATTTTCAATAATTTTATTAACTGGCTCTGAGAGCTGTCGACCTCGTAAGCTAGTCATTGCTCGTAAGTCACCCCAAACAGTTGAAGTTTATTGGATAAAAAAGTTTTTCACACAAAAAAGTTGCGTCATAACAAGGGTAAAAAAAAGTTTTTATCCAAATTAAACAAAAAAGTTTTGATCCAAACTGAAAAAAAGTTTTTGACATTTCAAATCATTTTTCAAAAAGGCTTAAAATATTTTTCAACCCCCCATTTCTGCCATTCTGATAAATTTTGAATGAAAAAGTTTTTGACATATTTAAATATTTTACAATTATTCTTAAATATACTTTTTTAGGATTTGACAGCCCTATATATTCGCCCTTTAAACATTTTGAAAAACTGACTCGAAATATTTTGTTATATATTTATCAATCCCGGTCATTAAATTTAAAATTAGAGAAAAGCGACCTGGAGTCCAGTACACACAGACTGACAGACGGACAGTCGATCTACGGACTAAAATCACGCGATTCCTTAAGAGAGTTATTTAAATCTATAAATATTCTTACTGTGACATCTCAATTTATTTACGAAAATCTTCTATTTGTTAAATCTAGGTTAAATAATTTCAAGAAAAATAGTGATGTTCACAGTTATAATACTCGCAACAAAAATCAGCTTCATACGCCTAAATTTCGACTTGCTAAAACTAGAAAGTCACTCTTAGGTCTAGGTATAACATTATTTAATAAACTTCCCGAAGCGATCGTTAACCTACCAATGGCAAAATTTAAAACACATGTTAAAAAAGTTTTATTGAACAATGCATACTATACTATCAATGATTATTTAAGAGATAAAAACGCGTGGATACTTCCTAAACATTTTCCATTACACTCCACACATGAAACATAAATAGCTGCATTTTCTGTTACCATAATAAGCTTACTGTAAAAACATGTAAATGCTCTGCGATCAATAAGTGACCAACATATAATTAATATTTTCTCTTGACAAGGTCTGCGAGTTCGGGTTTTTCATGCTCACTAAAATGTCCAATCCGGTGGTGGCGTCGCTGGTCGGGTCGTTGGATTCCCTCTAATATGGTTGAGTTTAACGATGGCTGATCCGTGCGTCAACTCGTGAACGGGTGCTGCCGGGAGGGACTGGTCAGCTCGGCTTCGCTTTTTTGACTACTTAATATTTTTTATTACGCAATTTATGTTAGTTTACTTGTTCGCAAGCATAACATGTTATAATGTGTCAACATTGTATTATATTATAAGTATTTATTAATTAAAAGACAATTATAATAATATGACAAAGCCCTTCTGGCGAGTAGGCGACCAATACTGTGAAAATGAGTTTCTTTCGGCGTTTCTTCTCAGCAGTGGTCGTTACGAAGCGCTGGTATCGGTAGCTTTTCTTTAAAAAATAAATTAAATTTTAATATACTTTACACGTAACATAAATTATACTTATTGACGTGTAAAAGTGCCTGTAAAGGTCTAATTACTGAATAAACATTTGAATCTTTGAATCTTTGAATCTTTGACAAAATAATTTTTTGCCCAATCTCTAAACTGAGGCGCTTCGCTCGCTCAGTGATTACATTAAGAGTATCCCTGAATTTTCCTCGGTCCAGTGCTGCCCCCATTTGAAATAAATTATTTAAAAGGAAACGTAGATTTTTTTTTCCTGGTCAGGTTTTGATAAGATCTACGCACAGTTGCCAAAAACGGCCACTTTTGGTGTAAGTGCGTAGAAAAGCTTCACGTTCTCACTTTAAACTGTAAACAGTAGTTCATAAAATAGTTTGAAGGGTTATCAAGTGCCTAGAATTTTTTAAATGATGTCTCCGTTTCCTATCAAACGATTTATTTCAAATGGGAGCAAGCACTGGACCCCGGAAAATTCAGGTATCGTTAAGTAGGTAAACCCTAGTAAGACGCAACTTTTTAGTCTGAACAATTTACGTGGACCAAATATGGTCTTCGCTCTTAACGTGGTGTGAGCTGCGATGCTGGTCTTCCGCTGATGCCATCATAAATAAAGTAACCGGCCAAGTACAAGTAGGACTCACGAACTAAGGGTTCTGTACCTACCATTATCTATAAGAAATCACGTTTGTTGTATGGGAACCCCACTTAAATATGTATTTTATTCTGTTTGTAGTTTTTGTTATTATAGTGACGAAAACGTCTGTGAAAATTTTAACTATATAGCAATCACGGTTCATCAGTGACGTGCATTAGGACGAGTTAGGAAGTTGACGAGTTAAGAATAGGTTATGGACGAGTTTAAAAAGTGACGGGATAGGAAATGGACAAGTTAGAAAAGTAGACAAAGTCAACCTAAAGGCTATTTTTGATAGTTGATTATATTGATCAGTCGCTAAAAAATAAAATATGGAGTTTTTGTAAATTAGGTATAATTACCAAAATTACAAGAACTTTGCCGTCATTATTATGGTGGCACAAGGTAAACAAATTTGTATTTGTCTGTATGAAATGCACGTCACTGCGGTTCATGAGATACAGCGTGGTGACAGACACGGACAGCGGAATCTTACTAATAGGGTCCCGTTTTTACCCTTTGGGTAACGAAACCTAAACATAAATAAATAATCGAAACAAGGGTTATCTAAATGTTATGTAGACATAAACAAAAAATAAAAAATATACCCAAAAGGCCACCGGTTTCCGGGAAATTAAATTAATTACTTATCTACCCTTCAGTAATTGGAAGTAGCCCTTGACCGTTTGAAGCACAAAGGTTTTCAGCGACGCATCGCTGACAGCGAGTGTGCTCGGGTGTCCGACACAGAGACGTGGTGTTGTGTTTACGTACAAAGAGGGGTACTTATAATATTGAGGATCTTCGTGGCAATGGTTATCGTGGCATAGAATTAAGGAGAGTATTTACAAACAAAACCGAATCTCGCAGCGTCCCCCGCAATTCGGCGTCCCCGCAACCTCTCCCCCGCTCTTGCCAAGTAAGCGGCTATGAACTTGAAGTAAGAACTTGCTAGACGCAACGCACCGCAAGACGCACGTTACGCATGTACGCGAGAACTTTGATCGGTGAGATAATGCGCATAAAAGCATTGTTTATCCAACTCAAACAATTAAAACAAAATTGTATAGGTAGATTTCCGAATGATGAAAACAGGTAAGCAAAGCAACAATATAATTTCACATTATTGGGTACTAGGTACGTAAGGTAAATTCTTATTTACCTTTTCTGCGATCTTGTGGTTAAATTGACACAAAATCAACGTCATCTGCTTATCATTCTTTTCGCCTTTTCCGAATAATATTCAGTGAATTTAATATAACAATAATAAATCATTAGGTTGTACGCTACGCTACGCTACTACTACGAACACTCATAATCCTGCGTTTACACACTAGGTGTATGAAAATGTAATGTTTTTTCGAGTTTCAAGAGAGTTCGAGTATTGGTCCCATAGGAAAAGTTGATCATATTGACGGTCTGAGTTGCTCCTACAAGGATCGGACAGGGTTTTTGTTAAATATTGTATGAAAGTTAAGTAACAAAATAGGTATATACTTAAGTTAGATTCCTAAAACAATCACAAATCTCCCGGTATGGAAAGATAGAATCGTAAATGTGTTTGTGTAAAATTCATTCTCACCGCAGAATGTTTGACTCACACATTGACATGTGCATGGATACATTGTTTCATTTGTAGTAGTATTAGGTAAGTCCTAGTTTTAAACCTAACTCATTAAAGGTCACGATAAGAATCTTGTTCTAACAAAATTGTTTAAGTTTTTGTAATCGAACAACAAAGGATATTTTACAGTATTCATTATAGAAACTAATCCATGGAAAATCTTTTCGCTCTTTGTTTTTACTAACCATTTATTCAGGGCGTGTTCGGACGACACGCGCACGCTAAGCCCAAGCCTAGCGCAAGCCTAGCGCGCTTTGAAATTTTCTAAGTTGCATGCTATTTCAGTTTTATGACACATCAATACAACTTAAATTGGATTACCCGAAGTCAAAACGCGTATGCCTCGCCTACGCCGGGCGCTCGCTTTGCCTCTGCCTTGCGTCCGCCTGGCCCACACTAGACTTCGGTAAATGCAATTTAGTTGTATTGGTGTGTGATAGGACTCTAATTATACACGCCAATTTTTCATTGGTTTTGGAGCCGAAGGCCACTTTATAAGGATCGTTAGTAAGACCTAATTAGCTAGTCAAAATAAAAATTCAGAAACAAAATATGTTGACTAAAACTCGAAAGTTAAATCGCGAGTTCAATTAGTACGAGTAGTACCGCCAGCCGGCTAGATTTCGAGTTCATCGGGGTCACGCGTCAGTTATGAGCGGGCGTAACTACGTGGTCTCGATCGAAAATCATTTTCACAACTTTTTTTATCTTATGTCATACACAAATTTTGATTACGTATATGGATAGAGGAATTTATTTACTACTTGACATTTTTTTTTCAAAACCAATGAAAAGTCAGCGTGTATGTAACAAATTCATACCGCACTGTTCGTGCGCTAGGCATGGGCTAGGCATGGGCATGGCGTATGTCGTCTGAACGCGCTCTTATCCCGTCGTCAAGATATCATAAAGATTGGCAACAAACTGCCTTAGATTGCGAATTACCTACGGATACACAAACCTTTGACCTCAACCTTAAAGGCCACTAAACTTCGCCCTCCGAGAATCTGAACAAACCTTATTTTGTAAAAATTTTAAGCATAATTTTATTTTTGTGTGCATTTTTTTTTTGTCGCAAAGTTAATTTAATTTGTGAATTTTCACAGCAAGTTGAGTGTTAGCCCGAAGTAAAAATATAACCTTAATCGGATTAGCGCACTCTACATCTCCATCTATAATTATGAAAAGAAAATTCTCGTTCTGTTTTCAAATGTTTTTCATACCTTGTGTCTAATTTTTTTTTAATCCCGCGAGATTAACAAGTGATTTAGTGATATTGTTTAGGGACAAATAAAAAAAAATAAAGATTAAGTTCTTAGAATCCCCTTACCCTAGACAAAATAACTTTCCCATACAAACGTAGTCTAGCTTTTATTTTGAAACGGCATGTTAGATATTGCCGTGATTATGTAATTTGAAAGAAATTGCTTACATGAAGGCATATAACTAATTATCACAGTCAAAATATGAATTTAAAAGATAATATAGTCGATTTTATCAAATTTGACCATCAGTGTGGAAAACTTCTATACTCTCATATTTTTTTTCAAAGTTTATATTTAACTGACGAAAATTAGTTACATGCCTAGATATATACCATTTCTTTAAAATTACAAAATTCTGCCAAAGTCTCATTTCAAAATAAAAGTTAGACTAGGTTTGTATGGAGAAGTCTAGGGTAAGGTAACTTAAATACCGTTCTTCAAATAGACGAGATAAAAAGAAATATTTTGTACCTGCTTCTAAAAACTAGCCTTCAAATACGAACGTCGACCTTCTATTACGTACGTATCAGGCAGTTTTTACGAACCCACGTCCGCCACCGTCCATTTACGACCTAAGAACGACCCTGCTGCGCACCAGAGCAATTGAATTGCCTCCACGGCGTTACCTGGATGGTCTCTTATCGTAGCATTTCAATTCCGTAGTGTTAAGAATGGCTTTTCGTTCTTTTTTTATTTCCCTGTCCCAGGAAGCAAGCTGCATGAAATTATTTGATCCTGGTATTTAACAATTATAAAAGGTCAATTGTTTTAATTTTTCAGAAGTTATATCGAGTTATCCTTAGAGTATTTACATACAACTCTTTTAACATGTATTTTAAATTTTACCTACCAATGACAAAATTTAAAATACATGTTAAAAAAGTTTAATTTAATAATGCGTACTATACTATCAATGATTATTTAAGAGATAAAAACGCGTGGATACTTCCTAAACATTTTCCATTACACTTCACACATGAAACATAAAATAGCTGCATTTTCTGTTACCATAGTAAGCTTACTGTAAAAACATGTAAATGCTCTGCGATCAATAAGTGACCAACATATAACTAATATTTTCTCTTGACAAGGTCTGCGAGTTCGGGTTTTTCATGCTCAATAAAAATGTCCAATCCGATGGTGGCGTCGCTGGTCGGGTCGTTGGATTCCCTCTAATATGGTTGAGTTTAACGATGGCTGATCCGTGCGTCAACTCGAGAACGGGTGCAGCCGGAAGGGACTGGTCAGCTCGGCTTCGCTTTTTTGACTACTTAATATTTTTTTATTGCGCTATATATGTTTGTTTACTTGTTCGCAAGCATTACATATTATAATGTGTCAACATTTTATTATATTATAAGTGTTTATTAATTAAAAGACAATTATAATAATATAACAAAGCCCTTCTGGCGAGTAGGCGACCAATACTGTGAAAATGAGTTTCTTTCGGCGTTTCTTCTCAGCATGGGTGTTAGGTTTTATTTTCGTTACGGAATTTCTTGATTTGGTCGCCGCGCTCAAAGCCCGCGATAAAAGCTATGCAATAGCTTAAAAAAAGATCACGATGAATTTATAACCTGCTCCTTCTTGGAAGTCGGTTAAAAACTTATTTAACTAGTAGTTCGCCCCGGACTGTGAACTTATGAACCCCATATCTCGGCAATTCCTTGACCGATTTGGCTCATGTTCAAATAAAAAAAATTATACGTCTACCAAATTTCATAAAGATCCGACCAAAGTTACTCAAATTATCTTCGAACAATCATACATACAAACGCCAGAATGTTCAAGTAAGTAGACAAGGAGAACTTTGCTCGCTTCGCTTGCTCGTTTAATTATTTCAAAGCAAAATGCTAGCGTTAATAATGATACCATAAAACACAATTATATAGCTCCTCCATCTCGTACGCCAATCTTTACCGAAAATGCTGGAAAATTCTAAAAATTCCCATCCGCAATATTTCGAATTTAAAAATAAAATAAAATAAAATTGGGTGCGATGTCATTTTAAGCGGAGAATTAAATACTTTTATAACGCGGAGTGGCGTAACTTTTGATAGAAAAAGTTGCGGCCAGTCGTAAACACGATTAGGGCTGGCGCACTCGATTGGGCGGAAACTTTTTGGATTCCCGCCGCCCCTTCAGCGGCAACCCTGATACCTTTATTAATCAGAAACTCAATTAAATACCCTTTTGCGATAGCGCACTTTGTATTTTTGTTTATGTTTAAGAAAGCGTTGGAAGGAGCTAAGGCTATTATTAGATTAGGGGATTGTCCTAATTTACATTTCAGGGAAGACAGAGATGATTTATGACTGCGATTAACCCGCGGTGAGTTCGCGAACTCTAATGCGGTACAGTTTGGCAGCTTTTACTTGCATTTAAATACTGTAGTTTGAAAAAAGCTGTAAGTGGTTCATTAAATAGGTGCTTATTTTATATTTGAATTGTTGAAATATATCTTTTCTGTTCGCTTTGACTCAAAAACATTATCTTCGTGAATTATTACATAAAAATGTCTCTCTCTCTCCGACTCTTTTTCTTATACCTATTTCCTCGTGAATCGATGTTTGTTTGTTTCTACTTACAAAAACTTTACAGGAATTTTCCCAACTAATTAGTTCATATGTGAATCTTTAATCTAAAAATAAATTTATATGAATCTGCTTTTTTAAGTAGTCAAGCGTAATTTTAACGTTATTAAAGAAGAGTATATATTAATAATGCTCAGTTTATGACAGAAAATGATTTATCCAATTAAAAAAATCGAAATACTTAATGAATCCACTGTTTCTTGTTGGTATTTCGTATGTGCAAGTGGCCAGCCCTAATATAAAAACCATTTGGTAGTTTGCTTACTAAGATTTTCTTTGTTATATACTTGCTTACTTGGTGTTTTGAAAGACGACATCATGTGGTTATTTGTAATATTAGGTAATAAATAGTACACATAGATATACATTTGTAAATTTAAGTTTTTTATAAACAAACACGCACGAAATCGTCTACCAAAATACCGAGTAACAACACGGAAAAATTCCGATTAAATAAACAAAGTACTTATATTCTCCATTTCGGCACATTACAGCTGAGCAAGCAATGGCAACGCTCAAAGCGAATTTGATAATAAAAATCAAGTTTCAGTTCAGTGAGTCAATACCCGGCAAATTGGCCCGCCTGAGCCAGATTATATGCCGGCTTATACGCAGGCTTCTGTGAGGCATGCCGATCAGATGACCGGTCGCATGTATTAGAGGACAAATTAAAAATTCCTCCGGCCAATATCTTGAAGGGAGTTTTATCCGATGATCAGCTTAATAAAAAGACGGGCTGGGAAAATTGTAGGGATAGTTGGAAATTTTCAGAGGGTATATATTTGTGGGAAATGGAACGTAGTGGATAGAGAGAGAGGTACAAAGTGTGCGAGAGGGACAAGAGAGGAATGGAGAACGCGGTTGCAAGGAGTGTGCGCGCGGGATCTTTTTTACAAAAAATAAATTAAGACGTTTAATCGCAATAAGTTTTTATTTACGCCATCCCTCATATTTATAAAAAAAGTTACAGTTTGAAATGCTTTGCTTTTTCGTGTGTGTAAGTGGCCAACACTAGTTTCAGCTCTTTCAAGCTGCCTTAAGGCATCTGACATAGCTTGACGATTGCCATACAATGATGACAGCCGGGACCAACGGCTTATACATGCCTTCCGAAGCACGGAGGAGTTCGAGAAATTTTCATGCCACTTGTGGTCACCAATCCAAATGCGGACCACGCCCGGTGTCGCTTTACTTGCGAGAGCGCTAGTAATGCACACTCCCGCCGGGCCACCGAGCTCCTAAAAGCAAAGTTTGAAATGAAAGTGTTCCCTTTCATTCCTTCTGTGCTGATTTGAAAGAAAGAGAAAAGAAAAAAACTTTGAATGTACCAGCTGCTTCTTTTTCCGCGAAGATCGTAAAAGCCGATCGAGGGAAAAGGCAAGATTTGAATCATATTAATAGGCGTTGCGGCTAGCGCCCCATTACTATTTTGGTTCCTTTTCCCATCTTAACGCCCACCTGATGGTGGGCGTGTAGCGTGATCGCTAAGCGTGGTCTTAACGGCCTTGGGCTCTGTTTACCCCATCAGGGATAAAAACGTGAAAATCCTTGTCTGTATCTCTTTCATGCTGGTTTAGAAGAAAATCAAATTATTAGGCGATGTGCTTAGCAACCTACTCGTATCACTGTTTTGATGCCTATTTCCACAGGCACGCTAAAAATAGCCTTCGGCTTTTAGAGCTGCAAAACCAACAATGCTCTGTCTGTCTTGTTAATGACTGATAAAGATATAACCTTAAAGATAAAAAAGTCTGGCTTGAGCTTAGTGCGGCTCCCGCTTAAAGAATTTTACACTCACAAATGTCATATCACAATTTGAGTACATTCTGTTCATAAATAATATGGAAATTGTAATTTATTTCAATCTCAATAATATTAGATAATTCTTAATTTATAATAGACACCTTCACGATTTTCAAAATCTACTTTCATATGTTATTTATGTAACGTTAAGACACGTGGTATTTTGTTTTTTTAATTAAGACGCTACATGATAATAAACACAATTTGAAAATTACGCAAAACAAACTGGCGCCGAAACGACAGCCGCCACCATAGTGACGTCATACCAGCAGTTACAAATGCTAGATTATAAACTTTTCATCAATAATGCACAGTATTTTGTCTTTTGTATTATTACCTGTTTACAAATGAACTACTTCTATTAAATATTTCTGCATTCAGTAGAAAATAAGTCAGTATTATGAGCACAGAACTTTGCGAATATCACCGTGTCTATCCTTGGTAGATTTTTACTTTCCACTTATAACTAACCGACGACTATTGCTATAAATCGTGTGCAATGCCACTAAATATACTTTAAAGTCACAATATAAAGATTTATAATTTAATCACTGTTTACGTACACCTGGTATCTGCTATTTGGACGTCACTTATGAAAATAAAATGGCGGTCGACGTTTGTGATCACGTGACATACAGATAATAAAAGTACGATTTTGTTTTTGAAATTATTAATCAATCATAAGTTTTTGTAAAAAACTAACATTCGTGTTTCCTTAAGTGAAGACTATGTAAATAACATAATTTACTAATTTAATTTTGACCAACGTATTCTCGTTGGCCTATTTGATGTAACAATGTATTCTTAGTCCAAATATATTATTTTAATATCAGTCTAATTGCAAGTTGACGTCTTTGGAGAAAATGCTGCAGTGCAGTTTGTTGCCGCTTCTTGCCGCTCCTGTACTTGCGCTTAGGAAGCGGCACTAAACAATGATTTGATGTCAACAACTTTTGTAAAATCAAAACTTGGTATGAGGTAATAATACGATGCGGGAAAAAAAAAGAAGGGAAAAAAAACGGGAGTGACGAAAGTGAAGGGGAGAAAAAAAATTATTTACTTTTATTTCTCCAGGTTCGAGGCGCTGTATTTTTGCGAATTTTTATTACTTTGCTGAACTAAAAAATGTGGGGTCCTTGATTTTTGATAAGCCTCAGACAGAAATCAGGAGCCAGAACCCATTAGCCTAGAACAAAGAAGCAGGATTCAGAAATCGAACTACATAAAAAAAAAAAATGTACATAGGAACCAGAAAAATCAGTAAACAGAAACAGAAACTCGGCTGCGAAAAACAGAAAACCCAGAAGCCAGAAGTGAAGAGTGTCCAGTAAACTGAGAATGAGAATCCAGAGAGACCAGTAAACTGAAGTCAGAAGTCAAATTCCAGAAGACAAACCAGAAGGCTGCACTATTACGACAGTGTCAACAAATCTCTAATCTTACGAAGAAGACCTGCAGAGCAACGCGACGGATACAAAACAACAAAGCAGTCTATTATCCTTCCAAGTATATATCACACACCAAGTATTATATCTATCCTCCCCATACTGATTTGATGCTGGTATTCGGTCGGTTCTTTCAACTCCCTCTCTCTCCCCTACTCCCTGACTGCGAATATCTCCTACACTCCTTTATCCCTATCTACGAGTCTAAATGGTTTCTCGAGCCATGAGAGTGGTATAACGAGGTTTGGCGTCGCCATGTTCTAGGGACTGAGGACGATATACATGCATCGGCTTTGGTCTGCAAGCGTGATGACGTACTCTCCAAGGTAAACCTCATTCATAAGCTCTTGCAGCGTAACTGCTGGCTGGGAAGACTCAGAACAGAACAGAACAGAACAACTTTTGTAAAATCAAAAGAAAAAAATGACAAAAATCAAGTGATAAATAATTTTTGTTATTTTGACTTTGACTTTACAATGTGTAACTAAAAGGGGGTATTAACCCGAAAGGTAAACATACTAATCAATGTGAACAACTTTTACTATGGGATCTTCCCCGAAATCGCAAAAAAATCCATACATTATGGCTCGGTAGGTATTTAATTTTGTATAAAGCTGCAGATTTTTTTTAGCGATTTCTGGAATGGCCCCATATAAAAAGTTGTTCACATTTATTCCCCTGTTTAGTTCCTTTCGGGTTGATACCCCGTTTCGTTACACGTATATAAGTATAGAACTAAGCTATAGCAGCCCATTCACCTATTAGCTTTAATTACACTTAGCTAGTATCTACAATAATTGAGAATGGAAATTTTTGAGATATAATAATATCTACAAACCACAGTACATACATATATTATGGAAATAAAATCCTTTGAAATAAATCATATAAATACGTAGGCACCAAAGTTTGTTGTACCTGATACACGTGTCCTACATTAATCCGACCAGCGTCCCGATCCATTGACGAATTAAACTCAATCCTGTCCTGTCCCGTATTTGTATCGTATTTTATTACATTATCGGCCCTGAACGTGTCTGAAAGATTTACTCGGATTATTGGTGACGCGCGAAAATTGGATATTTTGCCTGTTTTCTAAACAAATGGGCTCGGGGAATAAAAGCTTTCTGCTATTTTTAATCTGTTTTAATGTTTATGTTATTGGATGGTTGCTTATTTCTTAAATTAATACCCTCATTTTCATAAAAATTAATAACCGTTTCTTCAATATATTTTGTTCCTTTTCCTCTATTCAATTTTTACTTTGAAAGAACGGAACAAAACATATTTTGACTAAAATGTTTAGAAAGCATTTGCCAATTTTTGTGAATGGTTTTTTCAAAAGAGTTTTTAATGTAATATGAGTACCGATTTGTAGCTGGCACGTAAGAAAATAAGGAAATGATTCGAATGTAGAATGTGTAGTTTTGATTAGTCTGGAATGTATTTGAGACATAGAATTTTAACCCATTCTGATTTGAGAATTAGAATGAAAAGGAAATAATGATAGATGAATTAGGAGTAAAGGAAGCTAAGATGATTATTTGCCCAGCAAAATAAGCGGTTAGCGTGAATTCTACGCTTTTTAACCGACTTCCAAAAAGGAGGAGGTTATCAATTCGTCGCGATCTATTTATTATTATTTTTTTAAATGTATTTTTACCGATTATTCAAAGACACATAGACCGATTTAGTAAAAAAAAAAAAATGTAAGGATATACTTTCCAGGTAGTCCCATAATAATTCTATCAAAGTCGGTTGTATAGTTTGGGAAAGAAGTCGGTTTTTAGTTTTGAAAAAATATTCTAGAGCCCTTATCCCATTAAATCACCTTAATATATTTGCCTGACTTAATGTGAACATGCATTTACTAAAATTATAAGCATGTGTTGAAAACTGAAACATCTTTTCCCCTGAATTCTATTCCAAAGAGTATTTTTCTTGCGAACCCATCGTAAAATAACACTGCTGTAATCCCTGAGGAAGCCCCAAATCCCGTGTTAATTTTTTTAAACCGTCGTTTCCCAAAAATTGTAATCACACTCACGTAGTAACGCCCAAATTACACAAAGCAATATCCCTCGCGGAATTAATAATAACGATAAAGTGTCCAGCACAGGGCGAGCGCGGCGCCATAGCTGAAATATTACCAGAAGGTTATCAGTAACTGATCCCTTTGCTTCTCTATAAATCATCATCTGAGCGTATTCCCGGTTGCATCCTCAGCAGTAACGCTTCAGAGCCCGGGGTCCGCTACCTAACCAAGGAGATTTGACGAGGTTACTGGTTTTTACACAGAGCGACTGCCGTCTGACCTCCACAACCCAAAGGGCAAACCAGGAACCAATCCTTGGATAGTTTGATGATCAAACGCTAGGTGGCGTTCGGGACCCATAGTTTTACGTGCCTTCCGAAACACGGCATCATTTTTCTTTTTGGATAATCAGATGATTTAAGCCTGCAATATTCTATCCAGACTGGAAACAACTTTGCACAAAGTATGTTTCCCAGTGGGAATCGAACCCATGACCTCCGGGTCACAAGGCGAACGCCTTGACCACTGGACCACGGAGGCAGTCAGTGCTTCTCTATACAATATGTACCAAAAACTCTGTCCAATCCTCAAAAGAGCAACTCAGACCGTCAATATGAACAACTTTTCCTAAGAGACCACTTCAACAAATACATGAAACTTGAAAAAAAATTCGTCATTTTCATACAAATGTGTTCGGTTGGCCCGGCAATTTGTATAAAAATGTCGATTTTTTCTTCGAGTTTGAATCATTGGTCCCATAGGAAAAGTTGTTCATATTGACGGTCTGAGTTGCTCCTACAAGGATCGGACAGGGTTTTTGTTACGTCATATTGTATAGTTTGGAAACCTAGCAAATCTGACAATAACTGAAAAACGTAACAAATTAATTTTATATTACCTAATATCTTACTGTATTCCCAGTTGCATTCTCATACGTATTGCTGTATGTTTGTTTTTTCTGTGTGTAAGTAGCCAACACTAGTGTAAAATTTTTCAGGCAGCTTAAAGGCATCTAACATAGCTTGACGACTGCCATACAATGATGAAAGCCGGGATCAACGGCTTATACGTGCCTTTCAAAGCACGGAGGAGCTCGAGTAATTTTTATGCCACTTGTGGTCACCTATCTAAGTACGGACTACACCCGGTGTCTCTTTACTTGCGAAAGCGCTAGTAATGCGCACTCCTGCTGGGCCACCAAACTCCATACGTATTGCTGAGTAGCCTAGGGTGTGCTTTTAGGCTTTTTCAACTCACTTTACTTTTTTTTACTTCGTACGGTCTTGAGAAGTCTTGGTTGTAAGACCTATTTTTTTATTGGTGCCTAACGGGGTAGACAGAGCTTAAAGGATAAGACAAAAAGTCGTGTTGTAGGCGCGAATATGAAAATTTGAATTAATATTTTAATGGGATCGCCTTGTGGTAGGCCTTATGTGGAGTTCTAGTAAAACGAGTGATGTACAAGTAGAATAGAATATTTATTTACAAATTAATATTTATTATATACAAAATAGTAAGGCTACAGTAGTCACATACAAAGCTACACGAGTAGCCAATCTCCGTCGAGACATTCGATGACGTAGGCGCTGTAGCCGGCGGCGGCACGTAAATACCGCGCGGCCGCTGCTTTGCACACAGTGCTGAGTCGAGCGCGCTCCGCTGCGGACGTCTAGATGTATGCCACAGCCTAATAACATGATTCAGATTCTCGTTTATACCCTTGATCGGTTTTTACAGTCTGCGCGGAAAGTAAAGCAGCTGGTACTGGCATTTTTTCGTTTTCTCAGTCCAGTATAGAAAGAAAGCTTAAGCTAGGCATCATAGATTCAACTTGTTCCAAAACTGGCTAGTTTTTAAAAAGCAACACACTAAAGTCATTGTCCTTCAATATAATAAAAGTAAGTCAGTATGTTAAATCACTGAAACCTGAAAAATAACTAAAATTTCAAAACTTTCCAGCTAAGCATAAAGTAAACCTTCTGTTCTCTTCTATCTACTCCGGTGGTATTGCGCCAAGCTAGGGCGTCGCTAATGAAAACCCCGCTAACGACGTTACGAGACGTTAAACCGGGCTAGTTGACACTGCGCTTAATGAAAAATTTCATAACGTGTGCGCAGCGTGCCCAAACAAAAATAAAATTCGGCCTTACTTTTTCCTGCAAATGAAAATTCGGCCTTTACTTGCTCTTGCTAACTTTCGGCCTTTTCGGCAAACACCAGTTTGTCGGCGACAATGTTTGGTCAAATTAAAACGCGTAATATTCTGTTCCTTTCGAATTATTTTTGTGTAAAAACTGAAATTTGCCGTGGTCGAGCAAAAATATTAAAATCTAACAATGCTTGTTTTACATATTTTTTGTGCTTATCCGCTTTTTAGGGTTCCGTAGTACCTACAAGGAACCCTTATAGTTTCGCCATGTCTGTCTGTCTGTCTTTTATTAAGAGACTATAAGTACTAGAAAGCTATAATTTGGTATAGGTATGTATATTAATTATGCGGAAAAAGTGGTAAAGTAAAATATTGAAAACAATTTTTTTTAGGGTAGCTCCCATACAAGTAAAGTCAAAAGTCAATTTTATTTTTTCGACTAACCAAACATGTGGGGTATCGTTGAATAGGTATTTCAAAAATATTATGAGCTTGTTAATACTGTTTTTAGATTTAGGGATCCGTTTCAGAAATATTTGTTTTTAAAGTGAAAAATTTTGTTATTAATTAGTGTCCGCCCCCCTCTATCTGCTAAACGGTTACATATGGACACGTGAAAAAATTCACAGCTATAGGTAATATAACGAAATTTAAAAAAAAACTATCAGAGCTAAGTAGGGTATACAAATTAAAAAGTTATAGGCGTTTAACTTATAAAATGTACTCCGAAAAGGAAAATTTCATACAAATTCAATAGAAATTAATTTTTAAGACGTTTTTAGTGGCATGAACTCAAATTTGGTATTCGTAACTACGGAACCCTACACTGCGCGTGGCCTGACACGCACTTGGCCAATTATTTATATAAAGAAAGTAAAGAAAAAAAATTTTGAAAATATGTAAGTAATAAAAATATAATATACGTCACAATGACTGTTGTAAGTCCCGTGATACTAATAATAAAAATTTAAATACCATTAAGTATATTCATGGTTAAAAGGAAGATTAAGAAGGTAGTTTTTGACGTCACCAATTATTGTGCAACAAAACAAAGTGACGGTTATTAAGAGATATTTTAAATATCCTATGATAAAAAAAAGTTTATGAATGAAGCAAAAAAAAAAACACGAGTCGTGTCAAATTATTCTCTCTACATCTAGACATCTCTAGTCGACACGACACCTGTTTTTTTAGTTAAGCCTGTTATTCTTTAATTTTACATATCTAGTTTTGCCAAATATATTGCCAAAAGAGACATGAAAAATACTCTACCGAAAGGAACATATTTTTCAAATTGCTGATAATAAAGTTTATTTTTAGTTCATCCGTTTAAATTTAAGAGCGACGCTCTTGCAGGTGGAGTTTCTTCAATTACTGTCTGTCCTCAGCCTGACTTCTGATGTCTTGGTACGACGCCACTCCTACTTTCTCATTTATTTGCTTTAAGGACTCGCGCACGATGGGGTTCCGTACCATTATCTATAAAAGATCACGTTGGTTGTATTGGAGCTGCACTTAAATATTTATTTTATTTAGTTTTTAGTATTTGCTGTTACAGTGGCAGCAGAAATACATCATCTGTAAAAACTAGACATCTGTCTAGCTATCACGGTTCATGAGATGCAGCCTGGTGACATACAGACGGAAAGACAGGGAAGTCTTAGTAATAGGATCCCGTTTTCGCCCTTTGGGTACAAAACTCAAAAGTAACTATTTAATTAACAGTTTTAAGCTTATTTTTAAACTACAGTCCGTAAATAGAAAATCGAGAGCTGCCAAACTGTAACGCATTAGAGTTCGTGAAGTCGCCGCGGGTTAATTGTAGCCATAAATCATCTCTGCCTTCCCTGAAATGTAAATTAGGACAATCCCCTAATCTAATAATAGCCCTTAGCTCCTTCCAACGCTTTCTTTAACATAAACAAAAATACAAAGTGCGCTATCGCAAAGGGGTATTTAATTGAGTTTCTGATTAATAAAGGTAACAGGGTTGCCGCTAAAGGGGCGGCGGGAATCCAAAAAGTTTCCGCCCAATCGAGTGCGCCAGCCCTAATCGTGTTTACGACTGGCCGCAACTTTTTCTATCAAAAGTTACGCCACTCCGCGTTATAAAAGTATTTAATTCTCCGCTTAAAATAACATCGCACCCAATTTTATTTTATTTTTAAATTTGCTTCGGAAATATAGCGAGTGAGAAATTTTTTGAATTTTTGAGCATTTTTAAGAAAACTTCGACGGTTTTGCACGTGGCCTCGCTTTGTGAACAAAATGAAGGAGTGAAAGAACTTTGGTGTATATTTGGTATATTGCTTGAAGTCGCCAGATTTAGCAAATATATTAGTGAAAGTCAAAAGAATGAAAGCAAGCGTGCTCCTGAGGACGAAGAGGAGAGGGACGTGAGTTGTGGGACGTGAGTAAGTGATTCATGGCGATAAATTTCCTTCGCAAACCCGCGAAAAAAGTAGCCTAAAGAAAGAATGAAACATAATTTATTTGATATATCACAAACACGGTTTAACAATTATAATAACAGTTCTTAGCTATTAAAATATTTGTGACTATATCAAAATGGCCTCCTCTCAGCATAATGTTGTGGCCTTCTGACCACAACGCTTGTCTTACGAGGACACCAAATAAACAAAATAAAATTAAAATAAACATCACATACATAAAAAAATTAATATGTATTAATCCAGGGTGTCAGCATTTCTGCATACCAAAAGATCTTAATCAAACTTAATATCAGTGTGATTTAGATATTTTTCCGAGCATTGTAATGCTATTAAAATCAACATCCGGATGTTGAAATATCTTGATTATTAGCTCATAACAGCCCAGGGCTGAACGAAATGACCAATTAATGGAGGATTTGTCAATGATCATTACGCTAGGAAGACGGTTTGGTGATCACTGTAAATTATAAAGTCGTTGCGAGGACGCTGCTACCCGAACGGTATTTTTCCCTATGAGTATCATCATATCAGCCACAGGTAGTCCACTGCTTTTCGTAGGCCTCCCGAAAGATTTCTAAAATGACTGATTAAAAGAGGAGCGCAACGTAGGACACCCACCTGCTCGGTGGTCGGATAACCCTAGCAGGTTTGCAGGAAGTCCGCTTTCAAATATCATTGAACATTAATTATAAACCACAATTCCCGTAAATCATTGGTATCTAAAATACAATTCTAATAAATGCAACGTCATAATATTTCTAACACATATTGGTCGGCATTTTCAGGGCTTAATTATAATAGTGCTTCTAAATACTACCTAATTTCATCCGCGCGGAACCGGTCCAATCGGATGGAATTGGATTATCACTATTGTCTCGTATTGGAGTTTTGGATCGATTGGTAATTTCAAATAATGTGTTGAGTTCTATACCAAATTCTAGCTATAGAGTTTATCATCAAGATTGTTAAAGCATAATATTTATAACTAGCTGATGCACGCGACTCCGTTTGCGTGAACTTCGACTCCGGCGTATTAATATAAATACGAACAAATGCAGGTAAATTAGAAAATACTTGTAGCAGTGTCATATCTTATTTACATTTTTTATTTCATATTAACTTGATCCTGCATCAGCTGTTCCAGATCTTTTAGATTTTTACACATCAACAAAAAGTGCTCATTATAAGGCTGAACAACTTTTGTTCCATTTTCCAAAATCAATTTTCATACCCTATCCTATTTGTTACCCAGGCCTAACAGCTAGGTATATTACAAAAGAAGTTTCATTCGAATCGTCCAGTATTTCCGGAGATTAGCGTGTACAAGCAGACAAACAGACAGTATTTTATTTTTACTCTATTACTATGTCTCCATCGCCCCAAATTATTTTTGGAAATAAATTAATGTATAGACACATTTTTTTACTGTTTTATTATATGTATTTATAGTTTGACGACCTATGTGACACTTCGGAGGTTTAAGGTCCAATCCCCAGACAGAACAGCTATTCGGAAAATGGCATTTATTTCATCTCTAAATGGGAAGAGATAGCTCATGGCCATAAGACTTTAGAATTATCTATTTGTTCTTTAAAAAAAATGTAAGCCAAACATGACACAGATCAAGCAAGCCCCAAAGTAAGTTCGAGACTTAGTATCCCATCTAACTCTACGATACTATATTTTTAAAAAATACATGGGTGCCGTGTGGTTTCCGGCCTAGAATAGAACCACTCCATTTCCTCCTGTGGATGTCGTAAAAGGCGACTAAAGGATATTTTCGTCACTGAAGATGGAACAGACTTTCGATGGGCAGCAACGTCGGAAGTAGAATAGTGACTCCCACTGCGCTTGCCAACCCGTCTGCCAAGCGTGGCGAGTATGGCAATATCCTCTTATGATAGAAAACAAAATGACCAGGCCCCCAGTACCCGGCAGTCCCGCTATTCCTGACTCTGGTAGAGGTCATGGTAACGGCGGAGCAGGGGGTGCTAAGAATCCCCGGATGGGATCTGGCTACCACCCTGGGCGAAAACTGGCCCTGGTAACACACAATGTCCGCACATTGAGGACTGACGAGAAACTGGCTGAGGTGGAAGAGGAAATGAGTAGGTTACGGTGGGACATTGTGGGGTTGTCTGAAGTCCGAAGAGAGGGCGAGGGCACGACAACCCTAGAGTCTGGTAACCTACTCTATTACCGGAAAGGAGACAAAAAGAAGTCCCAGCATGGTGTCGGGTTTCTCGTCCACAAGTCCCTCATTAATAACGTCACAACCATCGAGAGTGTTTCTAGCAGGGTAATATACCTGATACTCAGAGTATCTAAAAGATACTTGCTGAAGGTCATACAGGTATATATGCCAACTGAGGATCACTCCGATGAAGAGGTGGATGAAGTGTATACGGACAACAGTAGGGCCATACATACTTCTGAAACCTATTTTACGGTTGTTATGGGGGAGTTCAACGCAAAACTGGGCAAGCGAGGCGATGGAGAGTTTAGGCTGGGAAATTACGGAGTGCGAAATAACAGGCTGGCTGATTTTTTGAAGCTAGAGGGACTCTTTGCTATGAACTCATTCTTCAAGAAGCCACCGCATAGAAAATGTACCTGGATAGGTCCAGCAAAGAAGAACTAGCCCCCTGTTAAGAACGAAATTGACTTCATCCTAACGACGAAGAGACGAATATTCAACGATTTCTCAGTGATCAATCGGATCAAAACTGGGAGCGATCACCGAATAGTAAGGGGCATCGTGAATATTGATCTCAAAGTTGAAAGGTCGCGGCTCGCGGCTGATGAAGTCGACGCTCCGACCGTCACAGGTCCAAATTGAAAACTCCGAAGGCTTCCAGCTTGAACTGTCAAATCGCTTCGAAGGCCTCCAGGATTGCGTTACAGTGGACGAGATAAACCAAGGGTTTATAGAAGCTGTCCAAGTGGTGAGATCGAAGGTGTTTAGGTCCCGCCCCAAACGAAAATCTCAAAAAATCTCTGCTCAGACCCTAGACTTAATGGCAGAACGACGATCAAGGCCGCTGCAGACCTCCGAAGATGCTGAATCATATGGGCAGCTCAACAGACGTATACAAAAGTCCTTGCGACACGATATCGGCTCATTTAATACAAAATGTATTAAGGAGACGATCGAGCAGAACAAAGGCTTCAAAGTGTTCGCAAGGGCTACGTCAGTTGGGCAAAGCCGATTGATGAAGCTGAAGACGGAGGACGGCGGCGTGGTGACGAGTAAGGAAGAGGTTCTAGTGGAGATTGAGAAATTCTATGGTCAGCTGTATACTTCCGTTTCGCAACCCAGCGGACAAATGGCTAAAGACCCAAGAGCCAAGCTGACCTGACATTATACCGATGATATCTCGGATATCAGCCTGTACGAGATTAGGATGGCCCTCAAACAGCTCAAAAACAACAAGTGCCGGGCGAGGATGGAAAGCGGGCGGAACGCCGGTACTGAAAGTTCTTCAGAGGCTCTTTAATTCTTTTCTGCTCGAGGGCGTAACGCCAGATGCGTGAAACAGGAGCGTGGTGGTCCTGTTCTTTAAAAAGGGAGACAACACCCTATTAAAGAACTATAGGCCTATCACGCTTCTGAGTCATGTATATAAGTTGTTTCATCACGAATCGTCTCGCAAACAGGTTTGATGTCTTCCAGCCCCCCGAACAAGCTGGTTTCCGTAAAGGCTTTAGTACCACGGATCACATTCACACGCTGCGGCAGGTTATAGAGACGACGAGGTAACCGGCCATTATGCTTGGGGTTCGTGGACTATGAAAAAGCCTTTGATTCGATCGAAACGTGGGCCGTGCTTCAGTCTCTCCAGCGATGCCGTATTGACTATCGGTATATCGAAGTGTTAAAGTGCTTATACAGTAACACCACTATGTCAGTCCGAGTACAGGAGCAGTGCACGAGGGCTATTCCACTGCAAAAAGGTGTAAGACAGGGAGACGTTATATCTCCGAAACTGTTCACCGTTGCACTGGAAGATGCCTTCAAGCTTCTGGACTGGGAAGGATTTGGCATCAACATCAATGGCGAGTATATCACTCACCTTCGATTTGCCGACGATATAGTTATCAAGGCAGAATCGATGGAAGACTTAAGTACTATGCTCGGAGACCTAAATCGAGTCTCCCAACAAGTGGGCCTGGAGAAAACGAAAGTAATGTCGAATGTCCATGTTGCGCCTCTACCTGTTTGTGTTGGGAGCTCCACTCTCGAAGTTGTAGACCAGTATATCTACCTAGGTCAACTGATCCAGGAAGGAAGTTCCAGCTTCGAGGAAGAGGTCTTTCGACGAATCCGACTCGGCTGGGCAGCGTTCGGGAAGCTACGCAGTATCTTCTCGTCCAAAATATCTCAGTTCCTCAAGACAAAAGTGTTTAATCAATGTGTGTTACTAGTGATGAATTATGGCTCTGAAACGTGGTCCCTTACTATGGGTCTCATAAGAAGGCTCAAGGTCGTTCAGCGCGCTATGGAGAGGGCTATGCTCGGTGTTTCCCTACCTGATCGAATCAGAAATGAGGAAATTCGTAGGAGAATAAAAGTCACTGACATAGCCCAGCGGATTAGTATTAGTTCGTTGAAGTGGCAGTGGGCGGGACACATAGTGCGAAGAACCGATGGCCGATGGGGCAAAAAGGTTCTCGAATGGCGACCACGTACTGGCAAACGAAGCGTAGGACACCCACCACCACCGTTTGAAAGGTTACTCAAGATAAACTTTTAAACAAAACACGAATAATTTATGTATCTTACCTTAAAAAACGACTGAACTGTCAATCATAGATAGCAAAAGCATCTCCGCGTCGAAAGCGACATCCAGTAATGAACGTTACGCTTATCTATGTAATCTGTGAAAATAATTTATTTTTTTCTCACCAGAGAGTGCACGATAGCATGAAATATTGTAAAAGGCACCACCGCATTAGAGCGGCTTATTCTAACCCCTGCGATGGAACATAGCCGTGTAATTATTGGTAAGCAGGTCTTGAGGCGGGAGCCGAGTTACGACCCTACTGAGATTTCTTTAGGAGGACGGATCGATACGGTATTGGTTTTATGGGCTAGAGATTATATCCGGATATAAAACCTCATTTTTATTTTCATTGAAGTAAGAAGATCACGTCTTTATCTATAAAGGGGTAGACATAGCCCGTGGGGCTTGTAATCTTCGATCTAGAATGAGACCACTGTATTTCTTCCTATAGATGTCGTAAGAGACGGTTAAAAGTCCAAATACAAACAACCTAAACAAAACTATTTATTTTTGCATTCAAAATGGATTCTTTGTTATTTTTTTATAAATAAATCGACCTGAACACCAAACTAGACGACCGATTTTGAAAAGAAAAAAAAATTATGATAGCCGAAAAGTATACATTAACAAAAAAACCAAATTGGTCCAGGCGTCTTCCAGTAATCAGTGAAGATACATAAAAAAACCTTAAAAGATTCCGAAGAATTGATAACCGCCTCCTTCTTTGAAGTCGGTTAAAAAAGGTTTAAGTCAGGCAGGCACTAGTCCTAATTTAATACTAAAGCCAAAGAAGAAGATTAAACTCTTTCGGCTATTTCTCCTCGATTTCGCATGATCCTCAGCATCATTTGGTGGCCACTTATATGCATATTATATTTGGAGAAGACAAAGCAGGAAAGCACATACCGGTGGATAAATTGTGTAATCGTCAACGCTCTAAGATGAAGAAAAATATAAATATAGGGTTATCAAACTAGAGAAGAAAAAATAACAGCCACGTGCGTGTTAAGCCACGCTAGTGTAGGGTTCCGTTTACGACCCCCCAATGGGTTCCCGGTTTGTCGTACCGGGGGGGCTCAGTATCCGTGGTAGCCTCGAGCCACGGGGAAGCTAAGAGGAACCCGCGAGGGGGCGCTCCTGCTGTTTGTTCCACTAGCAGTGAGCGCCCACATTGGGGCGGCGGGGGAGTGGGAAGTTCTCCCCCCACCCGGGGAGGGGCGCTCACGCGGGCTCGGCTTTGGCCTTGAGCCTGTAGGGATGCGCCCAATGGGGCGGCGGGGGAGTGGGAAGTTCTCCCCCCACCCGTGGTGGGGCCGCCGGGAGAGGAATGTTTCATTGCTCTCCCGGCGCTTCAGGCGGGGCCACGCCACCGTGGCTGTGGTTGAAGATCGGTCGCGGAGGAGGAGGAGTGTCGGTGTTATGTTGCCGCTCTCCCTATCCTCCGCGACCGAGTGGTGCCGCACCGCGTTTGCGGCGAGAGGCAAGCGGCGGAGCCTTTCATCTTCTCCGCCGCTGGGAGCCAGTTTATCTGGCTCCCATGGGTCCACAGGCGGTGGACTGCGTGGGAGTCTGCCGCCTCTCAATGGGCCCGAGGAGGTACGGCGCGTCCGTGAGTTCCGGACGCGCCGACTTGGTGAGTGGGGGGGGGGGGCGCTGTGACGTCCCCGCGGAGAGGCCGCTTTGGCGGCCAGCCGCGCCGGGGTTCGCGGATGTATTTCCGTTCCCGTGTCCCCGGCAAAAGCGGTTGTGATGGAACTCCGGAGGTTTTTTAGTGGGTAGGCACGTCACTTGGGCGTGGAGTCCCACATAACCCGACAGCCTCCCCCGCAGGCTGACGGGTATCAGTAACAGGGATCTTTCCTCCGTAAAAAAAAAAAAGGGTTCCGTTTACGAATGCTGACTTTGAGTTTACGAGACTAAAAACGTCTATAAACTAATTTTCTATTGAATTTCTATGTTTTTTTTTTTCAGAGTACATTTTATAAGTAACCTACAACTTATTAATTTGTAAATCCGTCTTAGCTTTGATAGTTGTCTTTGAAACTTCGTTATATACAGTGTGTTGGGACATGAACTAGCGATAATTTAAGGACATTCTATCGTCATCTATATGAACAACTTTTACTAAGGGAAAAATTAGTAAATCGCGAAAAAATCGCTGCTCCATAGTAATTACATACCTATCGCATAAAAATGTATGGAGCAACAAATGTTTTTTTCGCTGCCGTGAATTTTTCACGTGTCCATATACAACCGTTTAGCAGATAGAGGGAGACGACAACACTTGACTCTAACTAAAGCACTCTTTTTTTAACCTCTCCTGTCCCAATGTTGAGTAAAGGTCTCCCCCATCTCCCTCCAAATATCTCGATCGTGTGCCACTTCCCACCATTCCCTTTCAAACTGTCGCAAGTCGTCACACCAACGCTTCCGGGGCCTACCTCTTTTCCCTCGGCCATCTTCGGGAGTCCACTTTATTATCAAAGTAGCCCACCTATTAGGATGCATTCGGCAAACGAGCCCCGCCCAATCCCACTTCAGTTAAGCGGCTTTGTGTCCGATATTAGCAATGCCGGTTTTTGAACAAAGCGTTGTGTTTGCACTAGCGAAGTGTTGTGCACTATAAAACCAAATATTTCAAAAACGGATCACTAAACTGAAAAATGATGTTCACAAGCTCACAATATTTTTAAAAGACCTGTGTGGGGACTCGAATGGTTAGTCGAGAAAAAAAATTACTCCCACTTTACGTGTTGTATGGGAGCTACACTTAAAAATAATGGGCTAGGTGCTGGGTAGCTAAAGTGCGTGCGTCTCTTTCCATACATGATACCTTGGCTAGAGCGCTTGGCTCTTAAATGGGAATAGATAGGTTAAATACACCATACGTAACAAAAACCCTGTCCGATCCTTAAAGTAGCATTTCAGACCGTCAATATGAACAACTCTTCCTTGAAGCAATGCTTGAAACTCGAGGAAAAAATCGTCATTTTCATACAAATTGCCGAGCCAGCCGAATACTTTTGTATGAAAATGTCGATTTCATTTTCGAGTTTCAAGCATTGGTCCATTAGGAAAAGTTGTTCATATTGACGTTCTGAGTTGCTCCTACAAGGATCGGACAGGGTTTTTATTACATATTGTATTTGGAGAAGACAAAGCGGGAAAGCGTATACCGGTCGATACATAGTGCAGTTGTGAACGCGCTAAGAAGAAGAAATGTATCTAACTCAAAGGTGACTGACTGACTGACGTAGTGGTCTAGCAACGCACAGCCCAAACCACTGGACGGATCGGGCTGAAATTTGGCATGCAGGTAGATGTTATGACGTAGGCATCCGATAAGAAAGGATTTTGATCAATTCTACCCCCAAGGGGATAAAATAGGGGATGAAAGTTTGTATGAAACTTTGTCAATTTTAAACCGATCGGGCTGAGATTTTGCATGCATAAAGCTACTATGACGTAGGCATCCCCTAAGAAAGGATTTTGATAAATTACACCCCTACGCGAGCGAAGCCGCGGGCAAAAGCTAGTTTTAATATAAATTTGGAAAAGAAAAATTATCAGGCCAAGTGCATGCAGTGTAGGGCTCCGTAGTTAGGAGTGCCTATTTTGAGTTTACGCGAAAAAACTTTTATATACCAATTTCATAAGTTGTTCATATTGACGGTCTGAGTTGCTCCTACAAGGATCGGACAGGGTTTTTGTTACATATTTTTTTATGTATTCAGAGTTAAAATTTTACACACTATTTGAAATGAACTAGCTTTTCAATGAAGTGATCTCATTCGCATATATATTGTCAGTTTTCTGTAGAACAATGCATTGGTACGCCGTGACAAAGCTACGTCTTCGGTACAGAGTAAAATATCATTTTACATGCATCAATTTTCCGAGAATTTCTTTTGTGTTTCGTACAAAAAAGATTCTCGGAATGGAAGGATGCGCTTTTGTTGTATTTAAATAGTAGTTTTTAACCGACTTCAAAAAAGAAGGAGGTTCTCAATTCTAACGTATTTTTTTTATGTGTGTTCGCGGACTACTTCGTCATTTATGAACTGATTTGAATGATTCTTTTTTGTTAGAAAGGACATATCTCTAGGGTGGTTCTTTTTTTAAAAATAATAAATATATACGGACAAATAACACTGATTGAGCTAGCGCCAAAGTAAGTTCGAGACTTGTGTTATGGGATACTAACTCAACGATACTATATTTTATAACAAATACATCCAAGACCCAGGACAATTTGAAAAAGGCTATGTTCCAACTTACCCTGACCAGGGATCGAACTCGGGACCTCTGAGTGGCGCACTAGCATGGTAACTACTACGCCACGGAGGTTACCATACGTATGAAAATCGGTTATGTAGTTTGGGGGTGAAGACGGTTGGTTTTGAAAAATTATTCTATCCTTAGTTACCCGACTGCGCCAGAAGGAGGGTTATGTTTTTCGAGGGTGTGTACGTATGCACGTATGTATGTATAATAGTTTGGCACGCTTTGCAGCCTGGACGGCTCGATGGTTTTTAACATGAGAGGTGTTGTTAGATTCGTATTTACTGTGAGATTGATACTGGGTACCATACAAAACTAAAAAAATAATAATAATAATAAAAAACAAAATAGAAAGCAAGTCGGGTTTTCGTTTTTGTAATAATTACTTGTTAGTAGTTTAGTTTTAAAAAATTATCATATCTTTCCTAGTAACCACTCATCCACCTCAGGATCCTCATTTCAGAAACATGGAGCTTTCTATCTTCTTCATCATCATCCGAGCGTATTCCCGGTTGCATCCTCAGCAGCAACGCTTCAGAGCCCGGGGTCCGCCACCTAACCAAGGAGATTTGACGAGGTTACTGGTTTTTACACAGAGCGACTGCCGTCTGACCTCCACAACCCAAAGGGTAAACCAGGAACCAATCCTTGGGTAGTTTGATGATCAAACGCTAGGTGGCGTTCGGGACCCACAGTTTTACGTGCCTTCCGAAACACGGAATCATCTTTCTTTTCGGATAATCAGGTGATTCAAGCCTGCAATATCCTATCCAGACTCGAAACAACTTTTCACAAAGAATGCTTCCCAGTGGGAATCGAACCCATGACCTCCGGGTCACAAGGATAACTCCTTGACCACTGGACTACGGAGGCAGTCAGCTTTCTATCTTCTGTCACCTACTAAGTTGAAACTAACTACTAAGTACAACACTCCGAACCATTTTACTTACTTTGTAAGTGACCAAGACTGAGCCTGATTTTCAAGCTCTGCTTGCCACTCACACTGACATACTAACCTCAGGCGTCGCTATCAGCTGACTGTGTATTGCCCATTCTGTGGTCTTCGCGCATGCGGCTTACAAATGCGGGACTCGGGACTGATAGGAGCCGAACCTGCAGTAGCTACCCAACCGTCGTCAGGGGTGCTTCGAACCCTCGGTGACGTAGTTCGGAAATCGGCATTCAGAATTCTCGTGTTTCGGAGACAGTGTTTCAATTCTGTGATCGTGTATTGTGTTCTGATGAATGGCGAACTAGGTGAGGAATTTTGAGTAGCTTTAGGTTGATGTTGTTCGAAAAGTTTTGTATTTTTTTATTTGAAAACTTCAGTCGGGAATAACAAGTGGTATGATAGGCGGATTTACTGCCTATGTCAGAGTATCTTTGGGTTACATTAAAAATATTTTTAATGCGCACAAGTAAGTAAGAAGTCAAATGGGTACTTTTGTATTTTTAACCGAGTTTAAAAAGAGGAGGTTATCAATTCGACTGAATATATTTTTTTGTATGTATGTTAGTCTATATTTTCGTCAATCGTGGACCGATTTTGATGATTCTTTTTTTATTCAAAAGCTTGTAACATCAAATTAGTCCCTTGTTAATTTGGTAAAGATATGATAAGGAACTTTGAAGTTATGAAAGAAACTCTTGAAAACAAATTTTGCCAGTTGTTTGCTTGTTAAAAATTAATTATTGCGACACGTTTCTGAGGGTAGTTTTGTTTTTATGTTTTATTTTAATGAAATTAAAATAACTGTGGAGGATTTTCTTTGAATAAGTTTGAATTTAAAAATAAGTGCTTCAATTTTCGAAAATTTAAATTATAGATACGGTGAGCCTTCCAACATGGACTCAGCATTTCTCATACCATAAGTAAGAAAGATTACAAATCCATTTTTTAAGCGTACCGAAGATACCAACGTAAATTAAAAGGGAGTGGTGTTTTTTATTTCATTATCAAGATCATATCCATTAGCATCCAAAATATAATAGGATAATTTATTTGCATGATTGAATATATAACAATTTTAAGATAAAATAGCCGTCTCGCGCGCCCGTCAGGGTCCTTAATTGGTTCTCATTTTATATTAAACACCACATGTATGTACAACATTAAGGAATAAATAAATAAATATATAGGGACAAATTACACTGATTGAGCTAGCCCCAAAGTAAGTTCGAGACTTGTGTTATGGGATACTAACTCAACGATACTATAATTTATAACAAATACAAATATAGATAAACATCCAAGACCCAGGACAATTTGAAAAGGGCCATTTTCCAACTTGCCCTGCCCGGGGATCGAACCCGGGACCTCTGGGTGGCGAACTAGCATGGTGACCACTACGCCACGGAGGTCGTAAGGAGGAAGCAATAAAGGATTGAGTATTGAGATTGCTTTGAGGCCCTTTCTTTGGATAGCTTTAAAAAGGTGACTCAACAAACTCGTTTAAGTTTTTTGAGACTATAAAGCCCAATATTTGAATAACGTTCAAAATAAAGTCGCTATGAATGACGTTAAGGTAATCATAAACTTAAATTATATGAAAAAAAAAAACAATTTAATTCTCTTTAGCGAAAGGTATAATGTTCATTCAAACCCAAGAACATCTCGCGATTAAGAGATGTCAATCGCGAGATGTTCTGCGTGTCTGTTTGTAGCTCAAAGACATATGAATTGGTTTTACTTAAATTCAACACTTCTTTGTGCAGGTTAGTACAGTCAGCAAAGAGATACCTTTACCTACATCTTGAATTTTCCCTTAAACTGCAAAATAATATTAACATAAAATTGTATATTCAGAAAGATTTTAATGAAGTCTTTTTGAATATGAAATTTTATTCAAATATTATTTTCAGTTCATGAAAAAATTCAAGATATAGATAGAGGGCTTGGTCAGGTATCTCTTTGGCTGACTGTACTTTGCAGATTGTGTACAGTTGTACACCAGTACATAAAATATTTTATTTAAGGTCTATATCCAATAAGTACTACAAACACGTACTACTCACAGATAATGCATTTTTCAACACCTTTGAAACAATAGGGATCCCACTCACATTCCAAGGCAGGCACTGGAATGGATTCCTCAGGGCAAGAGGAAGAGTGGTCCACCAAAGCAGACGGCCCTCCGCCCTACCCAGGGGACATAGGACAATAAGTCAATCAAGACCTTTCATCTGATACCCTATTCGAAATCGAAAAAAAAAGCTTAGTTTTTTGAAAGTAACATTCGTTATATACTTCCATCATCATCATCCGAGCGTATTCCCGGTTGCATCCTCAGCAGCAACGCTTCAGAGCCCGGGGTCCGCTACCTAACCAAGGAGATTTGACGAGGTTACTGGTTTTTACACAGAGCGACTGCCGTCTGACCTCCACAACCCAATGGGCAAACCAGGAACCAATCCTTGGATAGTTTGATGATCAAACGCTAGGTGGCGTTCGGGACCCACAGTTTTACGTGCCTTCCGAAACACGGAATCATCTTTCATTTCGGATAATCAGGTGATTCAAGCCTGCAATATCCTATCCAGACTGGAAACAACTTTTCACAAAGTATGCTTCCCAGTGGGAATCGAACCCAAGACCTCCGGGTCACAAGGCGAACGCCTTGACCACTGGACTACGGAGGCAGTCTTCGTTATTTACTTTATTTGCACACATAAATGGTAGCCGGTGTCACTCGGACAATATTATAATGACGAATCGATTGAAATATATTTGTGAAAATTGGATTCGGATGCTACGGTGGAATAGACAATACGTACATACAAACATAGACTGCAAAAATTACACTGGTCGACAAAATTTAAGATTTTTTTTCCCACTGGAGTAAGACTAGTTGTCTCTTACAGATTTTTGTATAGTGTATATGGACATAATTTACTTTTGTTTCTAGGAGGTCAGAGTTGAGAATAATGTTATATCAGAAATCCAATTTTCCCCAATTTCTGATATTTTTAATTATTTATAGTAAATAGCTTCTATGCAGGTTATTTAATTTTGTAACAAAAAATGATGTAATCAGCCTTCTAAATCAAAACAAAATTTGTTTTACTTTTGTACCTTTTTATCTATGGATATATATAAAGATTGAAGTTACCGTAATATTTCCCATACATTGCGTACTGCGCGCATTGTAGGGCGTTATACCGACCCATAAAAAATCTGTAATAAGTCATTTTTATAAATAATTTAGCAATGATGTAAAAAATATTGTAAAATGTAAGGTTTGCACAGTGTTAAGCTGCTATTAGAAAATTGAAAATCACCTTATTGAATTTATGGTTTAATTATGAAATTGCCGAAAAAATAAGAAATTTGAAATTTTGACGTGTAATATTTGAAAATTTTGACGTCCTACACATTTTTTATAACCAGGTTCATGTTTTTTGTACTGAATTCTTTTAGAAATCGCTGTAAGTATCCTTGTGACAAAATCTTGTTGACCAGTGTTATTACCCGTCCTCTTAGCTTTGTCGTGGTCGAGTAAAAAACTAATCGAAGTACGGATTAACTAACCAATGTTTGCGCTGTTATTCCGTACCTCGAACAAAATTACTAATCATAATCTCTATATTTGCATAAATGTAGGTACATATTATGGTACAAATTATTTAAAAGTGCCAGTACATTTTGCCTCTGTAAGGCGTGCAAAAAATTATAAAATAAAAGTTAAAGTTAATGTCAAAAGTTAATTGTCAAAAATAATAATAATAAATTTTAAACAAGTAATAATGAATAATTGTCAAAGAATTGTAAATAAAAAAATCAAATTAACAAATAGAAAAACAGAAAGAAATAACAAATTAACAAATCCATCAATCTAATCTAAAAATCTGTAGTTTTTAATTTGTCAGATATAAACTCCTCTAGGCCATAATAACATGTATTAATTAACATTTGTTTCAATTTAAATTTGAATTGTCTAGTGCTAAGTTCTTTTTAAAGAGTCTGGTAATTTATTATACAATTTTGGGCCTAAAATATATATCGTTCTGTCATAGCTGGCCATATTTGAAATTTGCTGTGGATGTATTTGAACTTAATTTCTAGTGGCTCTAGGGTGTCTGTTAACAATTTGTATAAATTTATCTAGGTTTTGTTTCACATATATGCTTGTGCTTGGGCGATAAGTTTTTGTTCCAAACTTGTTGACAATCTAACTTTAACTTATGAGTGACGTGTGTATATAGTAGGTACTATAATCGGCTACATTCCGTAAATGATTTCATGGCCTCTTGATGGGTCACACGCCAAACGTTTCGACCACGTTTCAGCGGCCCGGTCGAGTCTCGCGTTTCAATTATAACGTATTGTAAGAAAACACGCCTCATTAAGTACCAGACTAATGGTGGCATTAGTTAGTGGTAATTAAAGCTGTGGCCTAGTAGCAGTAATTAGAGCTTATGGATGTTAAGCATCAGCAGGCCCGGCAACGCTTTGATTAGTGAACATTAATGGCATGAAATATCTACAAACTGTGGTTCCCGAACGCCATCTAGCGTTTGCTCAATTCTTTTATTTTAAAATGACATGTGAAATTTCGGCAGTATTTTCTAATTTCAAAGAAATTGCTTTTGTCTATATTTATGCAATTTCTTTAAAATTTGCCTACTAACTAGTAAACTAGTTATATGCCTAGGCATATAACCAAATAGTTTGCGACATTCGGAAGTTTCAGAAGATTTCCATACTGATGTTCAAATATGATATGATACACTATACTCTCTTTTAATTGATATTTTCATAATTTGACTGTAAAAACTATTAATATGCCTTAACATAAGCAATTTCTTTAAAATTAAATAATTTCGCCAATATCCGACATGCCGTTTCAGAATAAAAGCTAAACTGCATGGACTTCCTGACCTAGTAGCAGTAATTAGAGCTTATGGATGTTAAGCATCGGCAGGCCCGGCAACGCTTTGATTAGTGAACATTAATGGCATGAAATATCTACTAACTGTGGTTCCCGAACGCCATCTAGCGTTTGCTCAATTCTTTTATTTTAAAATGACATGTGAGATTTAGGCAATATTTTCTAATTTCCAAGAAATTGCTTTTATCTATATTTATGCAATTTCTTTAAAATTTGCCTAATAACTAGTAAACTAGTTATATGCCTAGGCATATAACTAGTTTTCGACATTCAGAAGTTTCAGAAGATTTCCATACTTATGTTCAAATATGATATGATACACTATACTCTCTTTTAAGTTCATAATTTGACTGTAAAAACTATTCATATGCCTTAACATAAGCAATTTCTTTAAAATTACATAATTTCGCCAATATCCGACATGCCGTTTCAGACGAAGTGGTAGCTAAAGTGGCGCCCTCATTTGAAATAAATTGTTTAAAACTACATAAGGTGATAATTAAAAATTTGATTTGTATAAACGTCTAGAAAGAATTTTAAACTATTTTATGACTAACCTTTGAAAGTAATATTGGTAGTCCGTCTAGTTTTATAACTGTTTTTCGCCAAAAGTGGCCACTTTTGGCGAAAAAAGTTTTAAAACTAGACGGACTATTCGTAATAATTTCAAAGGTTACTCATAAAATAGTTTAAAGGTCTTTCTAGACATTTATACAAATCAAATTTTTAATTATCACCTTATTTAGTTTTAAACAATTTATTTCAAATGAGGGCGCCACTTGAGCTACCACTTCGTCTTCAGAATAAAAGCTAGACTGCGTTTGTATGGAAAAGTCTGATTCTGTCTAGGGTAACTCTTGCATTGATATTCGTAGCGCCATCTTTTATTAACCAGGTAAATTAAAAAACCCGGCTTTCAAGCATCTACCCTTAACTTTAAATAGTTTAACCGATTTTCATCAAACATAGCTAAAAACCACCGCAAGGAAACTTGCTTTCAGGTAAACAACATCGCATTGAAATCGGTCCATCCGTTCGAGAGCTACAATACCACAGACAGACATATATTAGCGTCAAACTTATCACACCCCTCTTTTCGTCGGGGGTTAAATCTCGCCACGTCATAATTACACCACGAAACGGACGGTGCTCGTCTCTGTAATTTCACACCAATTACATAAGGGGGGTGTTTTAGTCGACGCGCGTCAAATTACAATCTCGCATTTTCCCTTTTCCCGCAATTTAATTTTTAAGGACAGAGAAATATTTTTCTAAGCAACTGTCCGTGCTTTAAACTGGAATATCTTGTTCGAACTAGCTGAAGCCCACGGCCTTGCTCAGGTGGTAATATTTTTGGTAATCCTTAAATTTTCCCACTGTTCAGCCGTTTTTAGCTGAGTTTTATACAAAACTAGCTTTTGCCCGCAGCTTCGCTTGCGTAGGGGTGTAATTTATTAAAAATCCTTTCTTAGGGGATGCCTACGTCATAGTAGCTTTATGCATGCAAGTCTCAGCCCGATCGGTTTAAAATTGACAAACTTTCATCCCCTCTTTTATCCCCTTGGGGGTAGAATTGATCAAAATCCTTTCTTAGCGGATGCCTACGTCATAACATCTACCTGCATGCCAAATTTCAGCCCGATCCGTCCAGTGATTTGGGCTGTGCGTTGTTAAATCACTATGTCAGTCAGTCAGTCACCTTTGAGTTTTATATATTTAGATTTATGATTTAAAAAAAAAAGTGATTAAGTGATTAAAAGTGAAGGTACCTACAATATACTTCAAAATTGACCAAATTTTATGCTTACAAACTTTCAACCCTAATTTTAACCCTTTAGGGGATGATATGATATTCCAAAAATGTCTTAGTGCAGGGATTTTTGGAATACGTTATCTAAGGAACGTTTGTGCAAAATTGCATGCTTCTAGACTCAGCAGTTCTCTGCGTTGATCGATCAGTCAGTTTATACACCTAATTATATGTTAGCTAGTTCAATTCAATTCAATTCAAATATATCTTTATTATCATAGGATATTTATAATATCTCTTAATAATCGTCACTTTGTTTTGTTGCACAATAATTGTTGACGTCAAAAAGTTACTTAGAGCTAAGTTTACTGCCGCCTCCAAAGCGCTAGTGCAGAAGAAGCGGTAACAAACTGCACTGCAGCATTTTCTCCAAGAACGTCAACTCACAATGAAATTAATATTTATAGTTGATATGTGGACAGAGTATACATTGTTTGTTGTCATAATTTAAATTAATTTTTTCAATGTCGAAATTTTGAAAAAAATTAATCCGACATTTTAATAAAAGCATGAGGAGGCTCAGCGTTCAACAATGCCACAACAGCTAGCAGAACTAGCGCCGGAGTCCTCAGGGAAATCTGAGGCTCAGCTTAATGAAAAGAAACTCACGATCGCTGACTCGCTGAGCGAACGGAAAAAGACGGGCTCATTGTACTGATATTATGGCGGAGGAAATGAGACGGATCATCGTATTGTGCTGTTTAGTTTGAGGATTGATTTTTCTTCTCCAAATATAATGCAGTGAATTTGGGTTTTTGTAATGTTGTTTTGTATTTTTGTGTTTTGTTGATATTCGAATGCAATGTATTATTGTTGATTAATAAATTGAATTGAATTGGATGTCGAAAACCATGCAAAATCGAGAAGAAATATCTGGAACAGTTCAAACAGAACAGAACAGTCATAGAGGTACAAAAGAAGGATTTGATGTCATCGGTGTTTTTTACTTTTTGCATCAGTGTTTAAATTTTTTTAAAATGTTTGAATCATTCGATTAATTTATTCAAAGAAATATACATAGTTACAAAATAATACTACTTAATACCTAAAAAATCAATAAAAAAAAAACAATAATAGTAATAACAATAATATAAACCCTAATCAAAAATCCCACCCCGAATTGTACCCGGCTCAAAAGTGCCCATTACGCTTGCTGCGTTTCCTCTTTAATTAATTTAGTAGTAGCTTTTATTTCAAAATATAATTCGAATAGGATTCGAACCCACGCGTGCAAAGCACCTTATAAACCTTGTAAATATAAGTACCTTATAGTAAACTAGCTTTTGCCCGAAGCTTCGCTCGCGTAGGGGTGTAATTTATCAAAATCCTTTCTTAGGGGATGCCTACGTCATAGTAGCTTTATGCATGCAAAGTCTCAGCCCGATCGGTTTAAAATTGACAAAGTTTCATACAAATTTTCATCCCCTATTTTATCCCCTTGGGGGTAGAATTGGTCAAAACCCTTTCTTAGCAGATGCCTATGTCATAACATCTACCTGCATGCCAAATTTCAACCCGATCCGTCCAGCGGTTTAGGCTGTGCGTTGATAGATCACTATGTCAGTTAGTCAGTCACCTTTGAGTTATATATATTTTGGTCAAAATCCTTTCTTAGCAGATGCCTATGTCATAACATCTACCTGCATGCCAAATTTCAACCCGATCCGTCCAGCGGTTTAGGCTGTGCGTTAATAGATCACTATGTCAGTCAGTCAGTCACCTTTGAGTTATATATATTTAGATTTAAGATTTATTATTTTCACCGAGATTATATTAGTGACCTATGAAATTGCTGTTTTGTATGAAAAAAATTAAACGATTTTTTTTCATGTATTTTTTATTTCTATTAATCGAAGTATTCACCCATGCAATCAACGCATCTTTGCCAACGCAGTGGCAGTTTATTGATGCCCTTCTTAAAGAAATCAGCAGGACGGGAGGCAACAAATTCTTCAAAGGCATTTTGTACTGCCTCTCGGGTATTGAATTTTTTTCCCGCCAAGAAGTTATCCAAATTCTGGAAAAAGTAGTAGTCTGTAGGCACAAGGTCTGGTGAGTAGGGCGGATGACGGAGAGCTTCCAACCCGTTCTTGCAACTTGGAGACCGTCTGCTGTGCAGTATGAGGTCGCGCGTTGTCGTGAAGGAGCAGCGGAAAGGAGCGATTGACCAATGCTGGTGGGAGATGTGCCAGTATCTCCGTCATTGTGTTCAGTTCTTCACAGTACACATCTGCAGTAATGCTCACCCCGTTTGGTAAGAAGCTGTGATGAATCACACCGGCGCTAGACCACCAAACAGTGACCATTATCCATATTAGCGGTTATCAAACAGAATCCATTTTTCATCGCAGGTAACAATGCGGTTCAAAATTCCTTCATTTGTGTGTCTGTTGAGCAGTGCAAGTCACGTCTCGACGCGTACTTAAGTTAATTCAGCCGTAGATTGTGTATCATCAGCTTTCACAATCGCCTTTAATTCGTCATTGTCTTCGGACGACCGCGAGGTTCATTTTTCAGGTCGAAATTTCCAGAACGGAAGCGAGCAAACCAATAACAGGTGGTGCGTTGGTTTGTAGTGTTAGCTCCGTAAACGTCGTTGATGTTGCGTGCCGCTTGTGCCGCGTTGCTGCCACGACGGTACTCATATTCCATAATTACTCGAATTTTCACGTATCCATGATGACGAAAAAGATTGAAATGCGATGAAAATGTAACACTAATCAATAAACATGGAATACTTTTGAAAAAAGAATTCCATGTTTTTAAAATAAAATTAATTTGAAATTAGAATTCTTAACTAAACAAAAATTATTTTGATTTGAAATGGCCAGTACTGCAGAACAGCCATTTCGATGGCGATGCGGCTAGCAAACCATCACTATTTTGATAAATTTTTCCACCTTCTCGCCCACCATGACGCTAAAAGTGGCCTTTGAGTCTTGGGGCCGTGGGTTCTGTCTGCTTAGAGCCGCAAGACCCAAAATGCTCTGTATACCCCGTTAGAGATAAAGACGTGATAGTATGTATGTATGTACATATGTAGTAAGGTTTTTTCTTGAAAATGTTATATAACAAGTTCAATTTTTAGTTGGCAGTACTGCTTAGTTATTTTGATGAGCGCTAAGGTACCCAATTAGATTTTAATTATACACGAACTCTTGACTCCTACTGCGTGGATTGGGCTTCGAAGGTACTTTATCAAAAGTGATGGTGAGCTGGATGGGAGACTTTTGCAGTAGGATACTGCTATACCTACTTTGACTGCTACCGTGGTCCGTGATCAAGGCCTTCGCCTTGGGATCGTGGGTTTGAATCCCGCTAGGAAGCATACTTTGTGAAAAGTTGTTTCCAGTCTGGTTAGGATATTGCAGGCTTGAATCACCTGATAATACGAAAAGAAAAATGATTTTGTGTTTCGGTTGGCGCATAAACAGGGATCTCGAACGCCATATTACCATCTAGCGTTTGCTCTCAAACCTATCCAAGGATTGGTTCCGGTCTATTTTGGGAGATCAGACGGCAGTCGCTCTGTGTAAAAACCAGTAACCTCGTCAAATCTCCTAGGTAGCGGACACCGGGCTATGAAGCGTTACCGCTGAGGATGCAACCGGGAATTCGTGAAGATGATGATGGTGAGTATACCCTGCTATACACAGACAAGCAGCGTTACATTGCTGATTTGATTGCTACAATTTTTAAGCGTGCACAGCTCCGCAACGCAATGTAACGCTATTCCATTTTTATTATCAGCCTATACTGTCCCACTCCACCACTGTCCCCTACCAGCACTCCAACTCTCTTGGTCGAGGGCCTATGAAGGCCCAATCCCTGTAGAAGGAGTAAGGCTTGTCTCTCCATATCTTTCCGAGCCTACTGGGCTTCTGTTTTCCGTTCTGAGGAAACATTGTATTACTGATTTCATCAAGCCCAGAGGCCCAGAGTTCGTCGAGCATATTGCAAACATATCCTGCCCAGTTCCACTTTAGGGTTGCAGCTTTTTGCCCAACGTCCACGATCTGTGTTCTATTTACTGACCCAGCGAGTGAAGCTTCTCAGTCTCGAGATTGGGCAAAAATGGTTTTGTCCGGCAGTTCGTCAGTTTGTCTGGCTATTCTTGCCTACAGGTCGCATTTCGCAACCGATTCTCGTAAAATTTTGTGAAAATATACGAACAGTTTTTTGAAAATTTTCAAATTGGCGGACATATAAGGGTAAAAAATTTTAAAATATAATATTTTAGCCAATTCGATTTTAAAAAGAAAATGTCATAAACCATTTTTGTTATCCTAATTATGACGCAACTTTTTTGTCTGAACAACTTTTTGATCCGATAAACTTCAAAGGGTTGAGGGTGACTCGCAAGATTTACAGCTTACAGAGCCACTAATATATTTTAATTAGCGACCCAAATTACTCCCCCGTGCACAACAGGCTTTTAGGCTGACAATGAAATAGAATAGAAATGAATGTCTCAAAACATTGCTTCAGAACATCTCCACGTTTCAACATTGAAACTTCCGTCTCAGAATCTAAAATATGTTCCAGACTTGTAATCAAATGTCTCAACTCAACAAACGAAATTCCCAGAATTACTAACTAAAACCCTCATTTACATTTCGCTTAATTATGATGAAAACTGGGACCTATGTCGCCTAGGTAGCTTGGTTTTGTGGTTTTTAATATATTTTTCTCAAACATGCTCGGAAATGTAGGCATTATTGTAGTAAAAAGAATACACGAAGTTTGTAATTCTTGTATCGTGCATTATTTTGCTGGACTAGACCAGGAACGTAGTATGAAAATTCATTCCTGGCCGCTGCTCAAAACAAAAAGACGAATAATGTGTATTTATAATGACAAGACAGTAACATTGACGTTTCAGGTGACAATTCTGATTTTACATTTAGCAAAGACATTAAGCGTTTAATTCCAAAACTTCTCATACAGCCAATTGCTACCTACCATATAATAAAAAATGTACTTTTCAAGTATAATTTATTGTTATTTATATTCTTATGACCACAATTTTATTTAAACAATGTTGTTATAAAATCACACGAAAATAATATGCTCAATTTTCGTTGCGATAGAAAAAAAATCCACGGTATTATATTTTTTTGCGTAAAATATGACCGGGCCGTATGGGCTATGTTTCTTTTGCACTAAAAAACGTGGAAAAGCAGTTTCTTTTCTTTCAAAGTACGAAGATACTCTTTGCCCTCTTTGCAGTAAACATTAATTGCTTTCGGTAAATATTTGCATATTTCTGGTTATTTATTTAATGATTTCCTCACATGTATTCAGAAAAGCACTATACATGCCTCGGTGGGAATGGTATTGCCGGACTCGTAATTATTGTCAAGTAAGACTACTCGTCCCTCAACGCCATATTTCCCGGCCTCTGCAGTAATGTACTATTTTAATATAAATAATTTTTGTTTTCGGTTTTTAAGTCGCTACATTTGCACAAAAGAGTTCTTAGCTGCTTCACCTTCATCAATCCTAGAGAATTTCGCTTATCAGCTAAGATGGACAGTGTAAATGTACGTTCAAGTCGGTAATCACGTCTTAATTCCTTACAGGTTAGACAGAGCATACGGTTATCTTATAAGACCCAAAAGATATTCTATTAAAGACCGCCCGGTTCCGCTTCAATCAAAATTCTTTTTTATACGCCTATTTTAGGGTCCCACATCTAGTAAAATGCCTCCCATTTCATAAATTTATCACACTTTCATATCCAAGTGATCACGCTATCTTCTTGTTCGTCTAGGTACCACCTGAAATCCATTAAGAGGCCATCCTAGCCCATCAAAACTACTAATTTGCTAAAATGCAATTTCGCAAGACTCACACTGACGATCGAAGTTTAACGTTTCAAGTTCCCAATGACAAAGAAAACAAGCAACCATTACACTAAACGACTGGACCGTTAAATAATTCGCAAGTGCTTAAACATTTAATGCGGCTGTCCCCTCTGCCGGTCCGCACCCTGTGACAATCCGATTAGAATGTTTGCGGCTTGATCGAGGTTGTGGAGACAAGTAGTGCCTATTTGCATGTCCCAATATATAACACGTTGTTCGGGTGTAATTGTTTTAGGAGCGGAAATCACTTTGTTTTTCAGGCTGCCGAAGGTTCTGACTTAGATCAATGAGTTCCATCTAATGATGACAGTTTGGACCAACGGTTTAAAATGCTTTCCAAAGCACGGAAGAACTTGTCATGTTCTAATTTCTATGCTACTTATGATCTGGTCACCAGTCCAATTTTATACCACGCTTAGGCTTTCTTTTTACTTCTCTCTCTCTCTCTCTCTCTCTCTCTCTCTAAGCAGCAAGCACTGGTGTCTGATTTTTTGAGCTGCTCACAGGCATATGACGTAGCTCAATGACTTTCATCTAGTGACAACAGTCATTTTATATCGGTGTTTATTCTTTAGATTGTAAACTTAGGTAGTATATTCCTTTATGGTATTCTGCACATTTCAGATAAAAAAAAAACTCTTTAAGAATTAAAGAAAAGATAAAAAATATTTAGAATATACAAATACGGACGCTATCACTGACATTTGTCTAGATTGTCATTAGCTATGTTAAGAGTTTTAAAAAAAAGCACCACAAAAGGGAGATGGTGGGAATTAAAATTTTCGAATGTACACCTCACAAAATTATGATAGAACTTCACTAAAGATAAGAACGTTTAATCATTAATTTATTACAAACTAGATGTGCAGATTTTCTAACGATGTTTTTTTTTCACCTAAAATGAACGTACATGAATACAAGCTCGGAGATAAAAGTCAGGAGTGGGAAATTCAGTTATATGAATCGTTTGTCCAGAGTTATGAGAAAGAAATTGGCTTGAAATGGATTTCTAGATATCTAAACGAACAGGTGCTGTGTTTTGACGCGAGCTTAATAAAACCTTATCGCTAACCACATTGAGTAGATATTTCTTTGAATTTCTATGCTAAGTGAGACTCCTGTACGTGAGTACTAGTACTTATTGTGTGGTCTAGTGAGGATCAAACTCGTGCCTCACAGATGCACAGATAATGTCTTAACCGCTGGGCTACCATCGCCTACCTATTTTTTTCCAAAACTGAGGAGCTCATTACTTGTATCGCTATATATGCTCACGTGTGCATGTATGAACCCATTTGGCTTTGAAAATAGCACTTGTTTTGATAGGATTAAGATCCCAATGAGATTACAGGTACAACCTTCGGGCTCCTATCTGGCTTGGAAGTGTTCGTAAAAATTTAGTACACATATCAGTATAAATAGGGTGCCTAAACATCTAGTCTTATGGATGCTCGGAGTAAAGAAAAATTTTAAATTTCTCACTAGGATTTTTATTTAATTTAAAAAAATTGTTTCTAATTTGACTATATTTTTTGATACACCTATGTAGGTAGCGTCAGTTAGTATTGAATGGTCTAAAACGCAAACAGTCTATGAACAAACTCGTCCACAACTCTGAACACTTGTCTAAATTGCAAGTAGTCTTAAATATTATTTTGACAATTTTTTTTTATTTTTTTTTATTAGCCTATACTTTCCCACTGCTGGGCAAAGGCCTCCCCTCTAGTATGCCACTGATCTCTATCTATATCTTGCGCGATGGATGTCCAAGACTTGTCAAAAAGCGCCAGATCATCACACCACCTTATCCTTGGGCGACCTCTCTTGACTAATATTCTTCGCCAATAGTGAAGCAATTTTGATGTTATATTTTAAACCTTTACTATATAGTTGTTTCCATGTTGGTGAAGATATGAAGAAAAGCTGTGCGTATAATAAGGAAGCAACTTATCAACATAAACAAAATCTGTTGTTTCTTTTTTTAATTTCTTTTTTATTAAAGCTAAAAGCGGCTCTCAAATGCGGATGCCTAGAAAGAAATTTCTTAGACAATCAAGAATTAATAGCGATGCGTCAAATGCCAATAACAAAAGGCTTTTGTATCTTGGCCTTTCCCAGTCTGGAATGGCTGAAAATCGTATGTTCCCTTGGGACGGCAATACAAATTATTAAATGCACAGAAAAAGTATTAGCAACAACCTACGACTGAAATTGAGGCTAGACTTGAAGAAAGATCGTAAAACGAACGCGTAAGATCCGACTGAGGGAATAAGTGAAAGTTTTAAAACAATGGCCTTTTTTGCCCCTTGGATCGGTCACTGACCTCTTGGATTTGCTTCTACGATAGATAAGTCATGTACTCTCTTATAAAGAAGAACCAATCAACGCTACTTGCCCAAAATTACTCTACCCGTGTACAACAGGCGTATAGGCTGACGATAAATAGAGTAGAAATGAATAAATCTTAAAACATTGCTTCAGGACATCTCCGTGTTTAAATTTTAAAACTTCCGTCTCAGAATCCAAAATATGTTCCAGACTTGTAATAAACGTCCCAGCTCAACAAACGAAATTCCCAGAATTACTCACTAAAACCCTTATTTACATTTTGCTTAATTGTGATGAAAACTGGGACCTATCTCGCCTAAGCAGTTTGGTTTTGTGGTTTTTAATAAGTTACATTTGCACAAAAGAGTTCTTAGCTGACATTAATCCAAAGAATTTCGTTTATCAGCTACGATGACAGGTTAGACAGCATACGGTTATAAGATCCAAAAGATATATAAAGACCGCGCGGTGAGCGATTTTATAAATTAATACCACTAGCGCTCGCCCGGCTCCGCTTCTATTAAAATTCCTTTTTTTATTCCCACAGCTTGGCAAATGCCTCCCATTTCACCAGTTCGTCACTCTTCCATGTCCAAGTGATCAGGCTATCTTCTTCGAGGTCTAGGTTCCACCTTCAAGGTCGATTTAAGTTCTCGCTTTGTGTCTGTAAAGCATGAGTTTTAACTTTACATGGCGCGATTTGTACTTATGAATTACTCGTTTACGGTGCGATTTGTACTTGCTTTTACTACCACTACTTATTTCGAGAGGAAAGTTGCACACTAGTAGACTAGCGTATTATTGACTGTTGTTACTAGATTACACTCATTAAGGTGCATCAGATGTCTTAAGGTAGCTAAAAAAATCAGTCAGTTTAAATAGAAAGCATAGAATACCAACCGTAGGACACTTAAAACACTCGGCTATATTTCTGTACAATCAGTATTTTGTGTGGCTGTTTGGTTTCCGCCTGCGTCTGTGTATGCGTAAATGGGAATTTGCAGGAAGGTCGGATTTGTCAGTGTTAATGCTACGTTGTGTTCACACTCTGTATGGTGACGCTTTTTTTGGTTATGTTTAATTGAAGGATTTCAGATTCAGATTCAGATTGATTGCAAGTCACAAGTTTAAGGTTGTTACATAAAGATAAGTACCTGTACGGGCACAGCAAACATGAGGGCAGCTAGTTGTCACTTTACTTATAAATTAATTTTACAAATAACTATTTTTATATAGTAGAGAAATCAGTGTGATTTTGAAGCAAAGTTATCATCAAAGATTCAGATATTTTGTAATAGCATTTATTTATGAGGATTTCCTTTAGATTTTTGGCAAATAATGAAGATTTTTCAATATTATTCAAATAGTTAGGGATGTGGTTGTATATTTTTGGAGCCATGTGATGAGAGCTGGATGAGACTAGTTTCATTTTGGTGTTTGGTCTTTCTATCACGTTTAGTAACAAGGCCAGCCAAAAGTGGCCGTTTTTTTTTGCTAATGTGCGTAGAAAAGCTTCACGTTTTCACTTTAAACTGTTAACAGTAGTTCCTAAAATAGTTTAAAGGGTTATTAGAAGTCTAATCAAGACAAATTTTAAATGATATCTCCATTTCCTTTCAGCTGATACTATTTTAATATATTTTGTAAAACAGCTCGTGTACTTACTGCGAACCATTTGACAGTACGTTTGGAATTGTTAAACCCGAAAAAAAATATATATAATAAAAAAAAAAAAAAAAAAAGTATTCCGTAAAAATCTCGACTGATACCTTAATGTGGTTCGGTTCGTAAGATACAAGGAGCCGATAGACGAACGATCGAACAGCAAAGACTTAGTAATAGAGTTCCGTAAGAACGCAAAAATACTGAATCCACAAAAATTTCAAAAATGATTGATAAATTATGTGTTAAATAAACAGAATCAAAAATGAAACGCAATGAAAACACACTCTATGCATCCAAATCTGTTATAATAAGCTCCGATGGAACTAATTTCAAATCAGCAGACATAATTACTGCTAAAGGACGGCCTGAATGTTATTTACATGGAGCTAATTCATGGTTTCCGGGAAACGCGTCTACATTCCCGGGACAGACGTGCCTTGTCGGGGCAACCTTGCACGATTCCTGATAAGATGTTTGCACATGTCCTTTCTGCCTTGTTCCTCACAGAAATTATCGCTTCATTCTTCATTGTACATTATCATGTCTTTATTCCAAATGAGACAGACAGAACATTTCGATAGTTGATGAATTCAGCCCTTACTTTGCGGAAGCTTTTGTCATTCAACGTTTGACCACCGAACTATAAACAACTTGTTTGGTGCCTGAGGATGCCTCGTGGAGAGGTGAAACACGTATCGCGTATGCGGTGTCCGATGTTGCTGCAACCGCAGCGGATGCAGCAGCATGGAAGAGAGCATGCGTCAGCTGTTGGTGGCGGGTGCACACGGGCTGTTGCTGGCAGGCATGCTAGGACTAACACTCTTGTGGAGGAATTGCACAAAGCAGTTAAAATCACATACGAGTAGTAAGAACATTTTGGGTTTTACGTCTTTAAACAGGGCCGTAAGACCTAAGGCCACTTTTAGTGTGATGATGGGCGAGAAGGTGGGAAAAGGAATCAAAAAAGTGTTGGGTTGCTAGCCACATAGTTTTTAATCTTTTAGTAAGCCTACAGCCACAAACTATTAGCCAGTAAACAAAATTTAAAAGTAAAGAAAATTAGACGAAAAGCCAGCCCAAATAAATACATTGCACTTTGTACTATTTATTGGTATATTTTATTGAATTTATTCAATTATTTTCCGCCGTAACAAAATCTCAGTTTATCCTTATGATTGACTAAAAAAACGCTTTAGCGTTAGGTCCGCTAATAGGACAGATGCATAATTTTTTTTTCGTTATGCCATGGAAAGAGTTCCTAAAAATGGGCACGTCCAAGAAAAAACTACCTTGCTAACCCTAAATCTCTTTAAGATAAAGGTTACAAAGTCACGTCCGCCTTTGGATGGCATCTCAGAGCGCCTTGGACGGACGACTTATGTCGCATTTGTAGGCGTGATGTAATGAAGGAACATTTGTTCGGATGCTATGTCAAATATTGCGTTTACAGAATTAATCTCATAACGAAAGTAGCTATATTTTTTTAAGAAAATCCTATGGTAATATAACTTTTTAAACTTTTTATTACTTACTAAAATTATCTATTTCAATTAACTAAAAAACAAAAGCTAATGAATCAATAAAACAATATAATTGTGCTTAGAGGCCTTTTTTACGTAAATACTTACAAAATCAGAAAAAATTATCAAAATCTACTTATTATGTATCTTCTTTATTGTAAATAATGTATATTGTGTATCAATAAAGCAATACAGTAGAAAGAAAACTTAAAGATAAAAGTTACTTTGCGGAAGTCAAAGTTACATACATGTAACTTTGACTCCTGCAAAGTAACCTCTGAATCCATTAACTAATTCATTTTTCTTATACGTAGTATTACAGTATGTAACAAAAACCCTTCTAGAAGCAACTGAGACCATCAATATGAAAAGCTTTTTCATACAAAAGTGTTTGGCCAGCCCGGCAATTTGTATAAAAATGTCGATTTTTTTCTCCCATAGGAAAAGTTGTTCATATTGACGGTCTGAGTTGCTCCTACAAGAATCGGACAGGGTTTTTGTTACATATTGTATAAGTACCTGGTCCATTATAATTCAAGTTATAGCACAAACCGCCAACACCGGGACAGCAACCGAGCGCCGGCGAAGTTCGAGTTAATGTTACGGTCTGTATTACCATAATTTTCACGTGTTCCTGCGATAGTTACAGTTCCAATCGTTCCTTGAAAATGTAGGTTATATTCGATGCGCTGAAAGTTTTACTTTTGCTTTGTATCTCGTAAGTAAGTATCTAATATTGGCGTTACATTCTGTAGTGTTTGCAATATATATTTGGAACCTGGCATCTGATAATAAACAGCTGGCCAATATGTCTTCCAAAATAAACCTTAAAATGTTGACTAAATATTTTAAAACGGGTTTACTTATGCAGTGTAGTCGGAAAAGGTCGACTAGTGACATCAAATTAGTTTTCATAATACTTAAAATTTAATTTTAAAAATAAAACTTTTAATACTACTTACAAGGAAACTGAGTAAGTAAAGGGATTCGGGTGTTACTTTGCGCAAGTCAAAGTTACATGCATGTAATTTTGGCAAAGTAACATGTCAATCCAATAACTAGCTTAATTTACTTTTACGTAGTAATATATAAGTAATTTGTCAAATATTATACAAACTAATAACACAAACCGCTAACATCGGGACAGTAACCGAGCGCCGGCGAAGTTTTAACTTAATGTTACGGTCTGTATTAACATAATTTTCACGTGTTCCTGCAAAAGTTGCAGTTCCAATCGCTCCTTGTAAATGTAGGATATATTCGATGTGCTAAAGGTTTTACCTTTAAGACACGAACCTTAAAATTTTAACAAATTATTTTAACACGGTTTTACTAACGTAGTTTAGTCGGAGAAGGCCGACTAGTGACATCTCACGTTAGTTTAATACCTACTTTAAACATATACAGTGTTATTATAAAAAAGGCCATAATCGTGGTTTAGTCCCGTATTATCTAAGTCGGGGTTTAGTACGGTAACAAGCGATAAATCTACTTTAGACTTTCTTTTATTACAAATCCTGAACCAAAGACGGAATAAGATAGATCCCACTTAGTCTGACCGGAAGTAGAAAGATCGTTCCATTTTTCATAATAATATATTTTCGTCACAAATATTTTAATTAAAAGCGAAATAATTTTAAATAATATTAATTCAAAACTGTGCATAGTATATAATTTTACCAATAACCTCTTATTTATTGATCTGATTACTAACTAAAATTTATTATACAATAATAAAGTAATTATAGTATCAAAAAACGGAACGAAGGTAAGTTGACAACTTTGACAACGTAATTCTATATTTAGTCTGTGGGAACTTGTCATAACTTATAATAAACTGTCATGGAGCGTAACCTATGATTTTGTTTACGTTTGTAAATTGTAAATAATCTTAACAAATATTGTTTTTATATGTGTGTTGTGTTGTGTTATAAATATAAAAATCGTGTTTTTAATGTTGTGAATGGAAATAAACGAACAAAAGTTTTGAAATCGTGTTTGTCATGGAAACTTGTAAAACAATAAAAATACTTTTATATCATAATCATGGCAGTTTTAACACATTTCCTGGATATAATAATTATTTATTATTATCCATCAGGTAAATTTTCGGATTTACGAAGATTTCACAATTATTTTATTGTTTTGTTTTGATTTCTGTCATAAATTTTAGATTAGTCGGAGCTTAAACTAGCGTCCTAGCTGGTTTATCTTTAGACCGAGGATCGTCCTCAGAACAAAACATAAACCTTGTTTTATAATAAGATTTTCCTTGTTACCTAGTTTAGAACGACTTTAAAACTCGATCAATCTCTAAAACTTGTTTTATAATAAGGCTGATAACTTATAAGCTGAATCCGATCGAGATAACAATTGACAACAATAGGTTTGCAAAATAGCAGTTGTTGAAGGATTAAAAGTAAACTGAGTTAGTTAATGGATTTAGTTGTTACTTTACGGAAGACAAAGTTACATGCATGTAATTTTGACTTTGACAAAGTAACATCTGAATCCATTAACTTGCTCATTTTCCTTTTAGATAGTTATTTAAGTTCTTTGTCCAATATAAATCAAGTAAAAGAATAAACCGAGCTCCGGCGAAGTTTCAACTTAATGTTACGGTCTGTATTAACATAATTTTCACGTGTTCCTGCAATAGTTGCAGTTCCAATCGCTCCTTGTAAATGTAGGTTATATTCGATGTGCTGAAAGTTGTACCTTTGCTTTATTTGTACCCGACTACGCCAGAAGGAGCGTTATACTTTTCGAGAGTATGTATGTATGTATGTTTGTGAAATTGTTTGGCACTCTCTGTGGCCTGAACGGCTCGATGCATAAGCTTGAGAAGTTTCAATAGATTCGTCTTAATTCAGTAAGTGACCCTGGGTAAATAATTATAATAATCATATAATTTATTGCTTCCTTAATGTATCATACAGGTCTTTTTTAACAAAATAACAACTAAGCACCCTGACGGGCGCTGTAATGGGGGAATGTTGAAATACCTGTGAAGGCAGTCGGGGTATTTATTTATTTTGACTTGTTTTAGTTTTTGTATCGAATATACCGTAGAGTGCTACGCAAAAGCACCCTCTCTTAGCGCGTTCCTGGTTTTATCCTTGGTTTTCCTAAATAAAAGATTAAAGCCCATTTGGACGTTGCATGTTGCATACCATTTTGACCGACTTCAAAAAAGGAGGAGGTTATGAATTTCAAAGTTATCAAAGTAAGGAGTTATCAAAGCTTTAGAACGCCATACCAATCAATATCCAGAAGGCTCGTACTCGAGTACCGTTTAAAAGTGCAGTGCGTGCACATTATCTTTAAGAACTGTCAGATAGAATACAAATAATATATATGTAAAGAAAGAAAGAAAATCTTTATTCGGCAAACAAAAAATCTTATGTACCAGACTTATATTATATCTATTAAGTGTGCCGAAAAGGCGGCCAGCTCAGCTTCGTACTGCGGTGTGAACCACAGCGCTGATTTTCAGATGGTACCAAGTGATTCAGAGGTTAGATAGCTTTTGAAACATCAAATTAACATATTATAACGTCGGCAGTGCGATGCTACACAGTACTTACATTACTCCTCGAATATCTTGAAAAAACATGAATAAAATATTCCTGTCTTCACCTATCTAAGCACTAAAGTTATATTACTAACTTAATACTAAAATAAAAATTAGACAAGTAATTTGAGGGCTAGTTTAGAAGGTATTAATGGCAGTATCATCAATTTGCCGCGAAAAGGTTAACCCTCATATTCATAAAAAATAATAACCATTTGCTAAACCATTTTTAGTTAAAACATGTTTTGTCTCTTTCCTTCTTTTCAATATTTATATTTTAACTAAAGTCGGTTTAGCAAACGTTTGTAATTTTTTATAAATACGGGGTTAACTCTTTAATACGTTTACGAAAACTGGCAACAGAAGAGAGATTGCGAAGTGGCAGGGGCAATGTAGTATACGTATTGGTTATATATCTTATATATATATATATATATATATATATATATATATATATATATATATATATATATATATATATATATATATATATATATATATATATATGTATATTTTGAATGTAAGTTTATTGATATATATTGTTATTTTAATTAATATATTCTGTAGCGGAATTTAACGACCTCTGTGGCGTAATTTGACGACCTCTGTGGCGTAGTTAAGTGGTCACCATGCTAGTCCGCCACCCAGAAGTCCCGGGTTCGATCCCCGGCCAGGGCAAGTTGGAAAATGGTCTTTTTCATATTGTCCTGGGTCTTGGATGTGTATCTATCTATCTATCTGTATATGTTATAAAATATAGTATCGTTGAGTTAGTATAACATAACACAAGTCTCGAACTTACTTTGGGGCTAGCTCAATCAGTGTAATTTGTCCTTATATATTTATTATTATTATTTTTATAATAAGGTACTACATCAGTCTACTAATTACCAATCCTTAATTAAAATGTTTCCAATATTACAAAGATGCCGATATAAGCATTGTATTTTTCTCACAAACCTAAGCAAAGACCTACGTATAGTGTTCGGTATAATCAAGTCTGGTCTGACATTCGTTAATTGATATGTCTAGAGTAATTTCATATACCTCAATAATACAATCAAATTTTGTGATTTCAATCAGAGCGATTTTTTTGATAAATAATGGAATTGAAGGTGAAGTACAATAGGCATGACGAATGGAAAAATATTTTAAACCCATCGGTTAGATTATTAAAAAATGCTACTTTCGATTTTTATATATTTTTACACACAACGTCGCAAGCTCCCACTCCGGAACTTTGATGCTTCGTATCTTTGTGAATTTTTACTTTTAATTTTTTTGATATTATATAAATAATTATTTTTGGATAATCTAACAGACTTATTACAATTATACTTATCTAACCCTGTCTTCACCCCTGTTCTCAGATAAACTAATATAACAGTATATTTAAGTTATTTATTTAACATTATTAAGGTGTTATTATTTATTCTACAGCCAACATTAAAAAAAGAAGAACAAGTTTATTTGCTAGGCAAATCAAAGAAACGCTCGACTATCAAGAACGCCATCTAGTAATGAGTAGCGGAACTACCGATATGACTTGATATCCGTAGAGCCATCTATTTTTAAAGCCCTGACTTCAAGCGTTAACCCCTAATAACTTTAAATCGATTTTAACAATACATAGCTAAGAACCACCGCAAGGTTCCATACTCCATCCGTTCGAGCGCTACGATGACACACAGGCAGACAGACAAGCGGACGTTAGCGTCAAACTTATAACCAGAGGTCGGAATTAGGTAGAGTTATTAATGTACTTACACTGATTTCATACAGCGAAAAAATAAAGTGGATATGCCTCAAATCCCGGGATTAATTTTAAAGAGCAAAATAATCCCGTGATTTCATAAATAAAAATTTAGTAACTTCTACACAATTTAAACCACTGCACGCGCGAAGTTGCCGATATGTAAAAACGAATAAAAATACTGATGTATATACTAATAAAAATTGTATGTTAATTAACTTTGTTTTATTTGTCTTATCCGTCTCTAAGGTTTTTTAATATTTATGTTGCGGACAACAGCAGCAGCGCCAGCGCACCCGACCGATCGCCGTGAGCAACTGGCGGCAGAAGTGGAGGAGAGGCCGGAGAGAACGCGACGCGTAGAGCGAGACGCAAAATATTGGCGCGTCCCTATTGGTACATGGCCAACGCGAGCCGTGTACTACGATTAGCGTTAAGATATTATATATATAGCTGTAAGTTTAGTTAGTAAATCACAATTGCAACACTGCATGCTTCTATTTGAGCCGTCTCAACCCCATGATACGCAATGAAAAGTTTTCTCTTGGCAACAAGTTAACTCTTTTCAAACTTTGCATTCGCCCAGTCCTGACCTACGCAAGCGTTGTCTTCGCACACGCAGCCCCAACTCACATGCTTAGGCTTCAAAGAGTACAGAACCGATTCATCCGCAGAGCTACCAACGCTCCAAGGATAGCGAGAAACTGCGACCTACACCGCGATCTCGAACTCCCGTCCATTAAGCACTTTATGAAAGAAGCGTCCGAACGCTTCTTTGATAAAGCCGCCGACCACCCGAACCGACTAGTTAGAGAGGCAGCTAACTACATTCCGGAGCACAACCCTCGCCGACTCACCGGCAGACGTCCGAGGCATGTTCTCTCTGATTCCGATGACCAGATTATGGCTGACATGGTCCAATTCGATACCTCTGCGGCTCCGAGTAGCCAGAGGAACCTCGCGGTCCGACCCCCCCGCATTCGTCGTAATCGAATACGTAGGCGTAGGAACATTAGCTCGTTCACTAGGTACCGCCCGGCGGTACCTGGACGATTTGCGTCCTAAGTAGGCCCTTCTGGCACCGTAGCTTCGGCCCTTCCGGCAAAACATGGGTGTTGCAGCACCCCAAAATTTGCCATAATCCCTAGCGCGCCCAAAGCCGAGGTTTCCCCCTTGGGAGCCCTTTGCGCTGCTGCTAGTAGTATAAAAATATAGGAAGCCGGGCCTCTGGCCCGCTCCTCAAACCTTGTCCGGGTGAAATAGGAAATGCCGTCCGAGGCAACCTATGTCTGTCACGTCAAAAAAAAAAAAAAAAAAAAAAAAATTAGTAAATCACCGACCCAAGCCCATCAGGCAAATCTCACTTTACGGTAAACCCATCCCTTGGACACGCACGGCCAAGTATCTGGGTGTCACCTTCGACAGCGGCATGACCTTCGGTCCTCACATCAAAAGGGTATGCAACACTGCATGCTTCTATTTGAGCCGTCTCAACCCCATGATACGCAATGAAAAGTTTTCTCTTGGCAACAAGTTAACTCTTTTCAAACTTTGCATTCGCCCAGTCCTGACCTACGCAAGCGTTGTCTTCGCACACGCAGCCCCAACTCACATGCTTAGGCTTCAAAGAGTACAGAACCGATTCATCCGCAGAGCTACCAACGCTCCAAGGATAGCGAGAAACTGCGACCTACACCGCGATCTCGAACTCCCGTCCATTAAGCACTTTATGAAAGAAGCGTCCGAACGCTTCTTTGATAAAGCCGCCGACCACCCGAACCGACTAGTTAGAGAGGCAGCTAACTACATCCCGGAGCACAACCCTCGCCGACTCACCGGCAGACGTCCGAGGCATGTTCTCTCTGATTCCGATGACCAGATTATGGCTGACATGGTCCAATTCGATACCTCTGCGGCTCCGAGTAGCCAGAGGAACCTCGCGGTCCGACCCCCCCGCATTCGTCGTAATCGAATACGTAGGCGTAGGAACATTAGCTCGTTCACTAGGTACCGCCCGGCGGTACCTGGACGATTTGCGTCCTAAGTAGGCCCTTCTGGCACCGTAGCTTCGGCCCTTCCGGCAAAACATGGGTTGCAGCACCCCAAAATTTGCCATAATCCCTAGCGCGCCCAAAGCCGAGGTTTCCCCCTTGGGAGCCCTTTGCGCTGCTGCTAGTAGTATAAAAATATGAAACTACGATGAGCCATCAGAAGAAAAGAACGATTGCAAAAACAGTGTCAATTAGGTTAATTTGTATTCAACCAGATCGGCATAGCGAAGTGTTAATAAATATCTAGTACTACGAACTCTTTGTTTAATTTGAACTCAAGTCATACAGTCCACTATAGCGCGTGAGCTATCGTCAACAATTTATTTGTAATAATTTTGGCATCACGGGATTGTCCATTAGAAATCCCGGTAAGATCCATATTTATATCAACATTTCAATGCAAGTACATAAATAACTCTACCTAATTCCGACTTCTGCTTAAAACACCCCTCTTATTTGTCGGGGTTAAAATGTTTTTTTTTTTAATATTTTGGAATTTTATTCTCGGCTCTCCACATCACGAAACTCAAATAGACTTGCTTCCTTCAGCAGGAAAACACCGTATTAAGATATGTACTGTATCGCTGAACTAAATCTCACAAACAATACACGATACACTGTAGTGCAGATATATGGATAAGCCTAAACACAGTATGGCGAGTCTAGAACAATAGCTTATGTGATTGCCAACTTGTAATAATTATATCATGTAGTACTGTCGGGCATCTAAATAGTATAAAGAGCATAACATTACTTTAACAATATTTTAGAATTAGATTTTATATTCTGTACTTTTTACTTAAAGAAGATAGTATTTTTTTTATGTTTATCAAAGTTTGATAAAAAATATCATTCATAAACAAAACCCAAACGAAAGCAGGATTTTTTGAATTGCATTGCTCTTTGTTATAATGTCATCTTGCGGCTTTAACGATATGTTTTATAATTTGGGATATGTTAGCCTCTATTAACTGAGCGAGCAAATGCGGCAGAAATTCTTTCGTGTGTCCCGGATATCCGGATGTCCAGTTTTCCTGCTCGCCGACATGTCGCATTTCTCAACCGATTGTCGTGAAATTTTGTGAGCCGCTTCGATAATTAACAGATTTTTTTCATCGACTCAGTTTTTCTAAATGGCGTAAATAGCTTTCGGGGTTGAAGACTGAACATTGTCCTTGATGAAAAATGTCATATCTAATTAATACATGTTTGTTACCCTTACGCAACTTTTTGTCCGAACAACTTTTCTATTCGATAAACAAGTGGTCAAAGCCGTCAGAGGTGCGATGCAAAGGCAGACTCGCGAGGTTTACAACTCACAGAGCCACTAGTGAAACCTCTGTATTGTTTAATTGTCCTTATAGTGTATATCGGTATCAATTCTATAATGTCGCTATGTTGATCTAAAGACAGGCTTGATTGTGCTCCGCTGCCGGAATTTAATTACCCGCTCTATAATTCATACCTGTGTGCCGACATGACGTAAATTGACAACCACACGGAATGCAAGATATTGTACGAATATCCTTGCTCATAAGTGTAGCTAGGTATATTCGTTAGCAAGCTATTCGAATATTAATTCAGTAACCCTTGCAGCAACTTTTACACGTCATGTTCAGATACAATTGTAAATTATTTTTAAAAATGCTACCGATATCAGCCATGTTTATAATGTTTAGTCTCATATTACAATCAACCTGAGATATTCGAGTGAAGAGGATAGGAAAGACATCGTTTCCAATAAAGCAGGCGGCGCGGGAGGCGGCGCGGGCGGCACGCAAGGCTACGCTCAGTGCGTTGAGGACTGTTGATTTGTATTATTTATATTGCAAAAATCAATCTTTATTTTTGTAATATGGCTGGAAACCTTTTGGTGCTGGCAACCCCCACTAATGTCATCTTTATTTTCTGTTCCATTGTGATGAATCAGACAAGCATTACATGTTATAATGTGTCAACAGTGTATTATATTATAAGTATTTATCAATTAAAAGACAATTATAATAATATGACAAAGCCCTTCTGGCGAGTAGGCGACCAATACTGTGAAAATGAGTTTCTTACGGCGTTTCCTTTCAGCAGTGGTCGTTACGAAGCGCTGGTATCGGTAGCTTTTCTTTAAAAATAAATTAAATTTTAATATACTTTACACGTAACATAAATTATACTTATTGACGTGTAAAAGTGCCTGTAAAGGTCTAATTACTGAATAAACATTTGAATCTTTGAATCTTTGAATCTTTGAGGACTGTTGATTTATATTATTTAAATTGCAAAATCAATCTTTATTTTTGGAATATGGCTGGAAACCTTTTGGTGCTGGCAACCCCCACTTATGACATCTTTATTTTCTGTTGCATTGTGATAGGAATCAGACATATTACTTTCAAGTAAAAGTTAAAACAATATAATTTCATACTTCGCCAGTTAAATAGTATTTTAATTTAGCCAAACAGATATTCTAACAAGGCCAGCGAAACCGTTGGGTCGCCGTCCCTCCTAACACTCGCTCTGATGAGGATCGACTAAACCGATCGAAACTAGTCTGCCTTTTTCCGACCACACTAGTGAGTAAAACCGTTTTTTGATTTAGTATAGGAGGGATACTAATAACTTAAATAGAACTCAAACGTTTTATGTACAATAAAGAATTTACTATTACTATTACGACAAACTTTATACTGCTTCTCTTTGTCCACCCTTCATATTAAAGTATAATAAGGTTTAATGCAACATTTTATTATTTATCTCACTCGTAACACATGTAATTACATCTCTCTCTCTCTCTTTCTCTCTTTCTTACTCTCTGTAATGCTGCAAAGGCTAGACGAAAAATTTAAGACCAAAGTTGTAACGACACTTTTTGCTATATTTGTAAGCCGTGCGGCGTGCGCGTGTTTCTCTGTCTGTCTCTCTCTCTCTCATAGAAAGCAAGCCAGTTATAATCGTTTCGTCTTTCTAGTTCGCATTGACCAGTGTTGTGTCGCGACGATTTTTTTGTTGAGTGTATACAGGTTTTTTGTACATAATAAATAATATTAACAATAATGAATCCTGACAGTGTTTCTGCACAAGTTCCGGATATTGCTGATGGAGGTTCTTTTTTTTATTACGGAATAACAAACAGTTACATAATAGTGTATTAGTTATCTTACAGATACAATATTAAATATATATGTGTTATTAATTACATAACCCACAACGTTATTCACAGCTTAAATTATATGCATACTATAAAATAAGTTGCCACTAGAAGTACTTATAAATCGGATAAACGATAAGAAAGAATATTTGAAAAGATTATCAATAAAACATTAAAGGAACAAATAGCAAACGATTTACAAAACAGAAAAATAAATGATTGTGTGAATAATTAATTACAAAGCTTCATATCTAGTTATCTTAATACTATAAAAAATGATTTCTTATATTCATATTATATTCTTGTCTGCGAATTTAGTTAGGTAAGTAGAGATTTTATACAGACGATAAATGCTTATGTATTTTAGCAAGTACGCATTATAACCTCTCTTTACTATTGATAATTAATCGAAAGGAACTTCTTTCCATCCTGGTGTCCCTTGACACCTCTCAAGTTTTTTTCTTCCTCACTTCACACGGTCTTGAGCATCCTTGGTTGTAAGACGATGACCACGGATGTCATGTAAAACATCAAAAACATCGTACGACCCAAAAAGAATAACCAATTATTGATCTCGTATTGGAACGAAGTTCCTTACGGCAGGCTTGGAGGAGATAGGGATTTTGCTGCGCGACCGAACTGAAAAAAATGTGATAGTAAAACCGTAAGGATGACCTCGTTAAATAAACCGTTAAATGAGACGTGCGCAGGCGCGACAGTCGTATACACAAGCGAGTAGTGTATAATACCTTTGAGCACGATTTTTCTTTTGCAAATTGTGTCGATTCTACATTAGCCGAAGGAACTTAGTTCCTACCTGGTGTCCCACGACACCACATTTCTTTTTTTTATTTAAAAACGTGATCTGATTGAGAGTCTTAGGAGCTGGATACCTACATAGAAAAGACGTAGGACGCACGGACGGGGCACCGACGCGACTTTTGAAAACCGATAGAAAAGACGAGGCATGGACGTGACAGATACAAGCAATTCCGTATCTTTGCAGGCAACACCTATTGGTATTCTCAGATATGATTTTAAAAAAATAGGTAAAAATCAATCGGTCAGGTCGAGATGGAAAATGATCTTTTTCAGATTGACCTAGATTTTGGATGTTTATCTTTATATGAATTTATTATAAAACTAGCTTTTGCCCGCGGCTTCGCTCGCATAGGGGTGTAATTTATCAAAATCCTTTCTTAGGGGGTGTCTACGTCATAGTAGCTTTATGCATACAAAGTCTCAGCCCGATCGGTTTAAAATTGACAAAGTTTCATACAAACTTTCATCCCCTATTTTATCCCCTTGGGGGCAGAATTGATCAAAATCCTTTCTTAACGGATGCCTACGTCATAACATCTACCTGCTTGCCAAATTTCAGCCCGATCCGTCCATTCGTTTGGGCTGTGCGTTGATAGATCACTATGTCAGTCAGTCAGTCACCTTTGAGTTATATATATTTAGATACAGTATTGTTGAGCTAGTATTCCATAATACAAGTCGCGAATTTACTTTGGGGCTAGCTCAATCTGTGTGACATGTCCGTAAAAAAAAATCTACATTGTTAATACTTACCTCAATAATTATATAAACCAAGTTTCCCACATATTATTATTGAAATCCGAAATTCAATTATGAGATAATCCCACGTGTGATAAGGAGGTCCCGAACTGAACCGTTAAATCTATTAACTGCTCCACATCTAAGTTACCGCAAAGTTGGGCGGTCGCCGGGAAACCCAGCTTGGTACTACGACAAGATGTGGACAACATTTTCATGAAATCACTTCACGACGATTACTCTATTATAGGGGTTATTATAAGGGTTCTATTTCCAAGTCAACCCGTACGAAAAAAGAAAGGTGTTATAAGTTTGACTATAATGTTTGTCAGTCTGTCTGTGGCATCGTAGAGCTCGAACGGATGGATTACTTTCGAGCGTTTTTTTTTTCTTTCGTGAAAGAAAGTTCCTTCGCGTTGGTTGTTAGCTGTGTTTGATGAAAATCCTACAAGCTTCAAGGCTCTGGAATGACGACCTCCGTGGCATAGTGGTGACCATGCTAGTCCGCCACCCAGAGGTCCCGGGTTGGATACCCGGTCAGGGCAAGTTGGAAAATGGCCTTTTTCAAATTGTCCTGGGCCTTGAATGTTTATCTATATCTGTATTAGTTATAGTGTCCGACCGAATTTTCGGTTCCGGTTTCGTTTTCGGTTGAGTTTCGGCAAAAACACGAGTTTCGGTTTAGTTTCGTTTTCGGCGGCAAACTTGCCGAAACTACGACCGAAACCGAATGTGCATTCGGGAGTTTTCGCGCTGTGATCGGTCATGTTCGGCGCGTTGAATGAACGAATGAATCACATCAGAGCCCATGTCGTGACTCGCTTGTTTGTTTGCTGTTCATTTTGTTTTGTTGTGGTGGTAAGTTTTCGAGTAATTTATTTTGAATTTGGTAAGTTTTATCTCGTTTTATGTCGTTATAACATAAGAGCGGGTAGTAAACATCAAAAAATATTCAATATGACTAATAAAAGTAAGATCAAGTTTAATCTAACCTATAATGCTACACTTAAACAAACATTAGTTAGGTAGTTAGTAATGACTATAATGCATTTTATGGTGATAATATTATGGATTCAGAGTTTCAAAGTTCATTTTAGTATTTACTACCAAGGTATCGAAGTGGCAAGTACAATAGATACTAATTTACGTACCTACTACCAATTTTGTTTTGTGAAATTATTATCACACATAAATTAAGTAATTAAAAGAGAACTTACATAGGTACCTCCTAGATATCCGTATATTAAAATTAATATTTTATTTCTGTTTTTAGACTTAAAACCATAATGGAATAAATTACTGAATAGTTATCCTTTAGTAAAGGAATATGAATGTCGGAGGTTCTTACATTTTTGTATGAAAGTTGCCGTTTTATGCCGTTGCCCTCAATATATGATCCTTGTAAGGAAGTTTCGGTTTCGGTTTCGGCTGAAACAGAGACCGTTGCCGAAATTCGTTTTCAGTTTCGGTTTCGGTCGTAAAACTAGTTTCGGTCGGACACTAATAGATATAAATGATAGTATCATTGAGTTAGTATCCCATAACACAAGTCTCGAACTTACTTTGGGGCTAGCTCAATAAATGTTATTTGTCCCTATATATTTATTTATATTTTATTTATCTGGAATGCTTTACCCGTTGACATCAAAGACATTTCAACTAAATTTTCTTTTAAAAGAACAGTACACTTTCATCTTCTAAAATAATGTATATTTCATTTTCACCAACATCATCTATTGTTTATATATTGTATGTATATACATATAATAAATGTAGCTATATGTAGGTTTATTTATTACGTACATGTGTTGAATTTATTTAGGTTATTATATTGCGCCGCGACTTGATCTCTGTTTATCCTTATGATCGACTGGGAGAGAACGCGTTAAATCCGCTAATTGTAAACCATTGTAAGTATATTGTGGATCTATAAAGTAATAAATAAATAAAAATCAATTTGGGGGTTATTACTTGAAAGTCAATGCTTTCTTTAGTAAATAATAGATGGCACTACGAATATTAAGAGTCCCCTTACCCTGGACAGAATCAGACTTTCCCATACAAACGTAGTCTACGTTTTATTTGGAAACGACATGTCGGATATGGGAAATTTTTTGTAATTTTAAAGAAATTGCAATTATCTAGGGTTATAATTGGTTTCCTACAGTAAAATTATGAACTTAAAAGAGAATATAGTGTATTATTATCATATTTGACGATCAGTATGGAAAACTTCTACACCCTTATATTTTCTTTCCAGTTCAAAATTTTACGTCGGAAACCAATTATAACCCTAGATAATTGCAATTCCTTTGAAATTACATAATTTTTCTCATATCCGACATGTCGTTTCAAAATAAAACATAGACTACGTTTGTATGGAGAAGTAAGGGGATTCTTAAGTCGTATCGGTAGTTGCGCTACCATGCTGGTCTGGGAGAACAGTAAAAGCTTAGAATGTACCAGCTGCTTCTCTTCCCGCGCAGACCGTAGAAGCCGGTTGAGAGAATGGGCACAATTCTAGGAAATCATGTCAATAGGCGATGTGGTTAGCAAGATTTAAAGATTCAAATGTTTATTCAGTAATTAGACCTTTACAGGCACTTTTACACGTCAATAAGTATAATTTATGTTACGTGTAAAGTATATTAAAATTTAATTAATTTTTAAAGAAAAGCTACCGATACCAGCGCTTCGTAACGACCACTGCTGAGAAGAAACGCCGAAAGAAACTCATTTTCACAGTATAAAATGCAGTTATTTATGTTTCATGTGTGGAGTGTAATGGAAAATGTTTAGGAAGTATCCACGCGTTTTTATCTCTTAAATAATCATTGATAGTATAGTACGCATTGTTCAATAAAACTTTTTTAACATGTGTTTTAAATTTTGCCTTTAGTAGGTTAACGATCGCTTTGGGAAGTTTATTAAATAATGTTATACCTAGACCTAAGAGTGACTTTATAGTTTTAGCAAGTCGAAATTTAGGCGTATGAAGCTGATTTTTGTTGCGAGTATTATAACTGTGAACATCACTATTTTTCTTGTAATTATTTAACCTAGATTTAACAAATAGAAGATTTTCGTAAATAAATTGAGATGTCACAGTAAGAATATTTATAGATTTAAATAACTCTCTTAAGGAATCGCGTGATTTTAGTCCGTAGATCGACCGAATTGCTCTCTTTTGTGGCACAGAGATAGCATGTATGTTAGCCGCTTTACCCCGTAGCAATCCATCACTATTTTGATTCCTTTTTTCACCTATGCGTCTACTTACGTTAAACGTGGCCCTTTGGTCTAATGACCTTGGGCTTTGTCTACCCCACAAGGGATAAAGACGTATTAATGTGTGTGTGTGTGCGCTACCCATCACTTGATAGCGTTCTTGACAGTTAGGGTTTTTTTAATTTGTGTAGTAAATAAACTTGTCAGCTGTCTCACTGCAGGGCGAATACTTACCTTCATTTAATTATTTAAAACTTTATTTACCAATATAAATGATACAAAAATTGGACTTAATACTAATAGCATTCTCTACCAGTCAACCTTCGGGATAAATGCCCTTTTTCATGCACTTTGTTGAGGGCTTTTAAGGCCATAATCTTAACGAAAATGTCAAGGGTCTTCCGCCGTTTAGAGTTAACTCTGCTTTCTTTTCGCATTGAATGGGTTCCACATTGTTATGGTTCTAGCCTACAGTTCATCGGGTATGCGTTACACTGAGATGCATTATGCAGTTTGTTAATTTAATTGTTCATGATAGGAAATACGAATCATGTTAATAGGTGATGCTGCTAGCAACCTATCGCTATTTTTAATAATTTTTCCATATTTTTGTCCACCGTAATCACAGAATAAATACTAGTACTTACGTACAGAAGTCTCACTCAGAAAAAATATCAAAGGAATATCTACTTAATGTCGTTAGCGCTATGGTTTAATTTAGCTCGTGTCAGAACTTCTCACCTATTCGTTTAGATACCTAGACATCTATTGCATGCCAATTTTATTCGTATTACTCTGGAGACAAACGATTCATGTAACTGAATTTTCCCTTCCGAAGTGATCGCCGCGCGCATAATAGTAATGTAGGTATATTTTCGATACCTAAACGGGGAGTGACACAGGCCTGCCATAATGCTAAAAGTGGCTTTTAAGTCTAGTGTCCTGCAGCTTTGCCTGTGTATAGCCGCACGACCCAAATCTTTTTATTAGGTTCACAAAACTGACATTACACAGATTAAAATTATATGTTATCTTTTATCTTTCACTTTCACAATATTATTAGCAAATGTAGGATGGATATTCTATGTTGGGTGTGTGTGCTCATGTAGTGACCAAAAGCATTTCCGTGTTAAAACCAAACAAGCGAATGAACAATGAATGAAAATGCACACAGCATTTAGTTTAACACCTGGTGGCAAATACTCCTGACATGTCGTGTTCATTTATTTATTCATTGTTGGGTATGTAGCTTTATTTTAACCCAGTGCCGCCTGAAGCCAAGGCAATTAGTAAAATTTGAAATTTAAATCTTGAAGCGTTGGGCGAGCTAGCGAGCGTCTCAGTTTCAAGATTGGCCAAAAATGCTCCTGTCCGGCTGTCAGTTTATCCGGTGGTTCTCGCATGCAGGTCGTATTTCACAACCGATTCTCGTGAAGATTTGTAAGAAGGTTCGAGAATTACATAGAACTTTTTTGTCGAGCCAATATTTGAAATTAAAAAAAAAATGCATGGAACATGAGGTTTGAAAACTATTAAAATATCATATTTCAGCCATTTCAAAATTAAAAAAAAAATGTCGTGAAGCTTTTTTGTTACATTTATTAAGACGCAACTTTTTTGTCTGAACAACTTTTATCCGATTAACTTCAACGGGTCGGGGTGACTTGCGAAGTCTACAGCTCACAGAACCACTAGTTTTAAAACCATCATCACCATCATCAATTTATTTAAGAACAATGTTATTGTTAGTTTTATAACCACACAACTATAACTGCCCTGTTTCTTAAACGTAGTCCGTTTAGCTTTAACAGGTCCCTGTCCTATCTCATAAAATGAACAAATCATTTGTTTAATTGTTATTTACGGACAACAAAAGGTTTGATAAAGGTTTTCGCCAAACATGACTACATTTTTCAAACTTTTATTCTCTATTCAAAGTTAACAAAGTAAAAGCCAGAAAGTAGATTCTAGTCTCCTAGACAGAACAGCAAAGAATGCAACCAGGAATGCGCATAAAACGAGGAGAATGTAAAATGAACTTGACGCGGCTGAAATTGCTATCTAACGATAATATCTGCCATAATTCCTTTATAATTCCAATAACAAAGGCCCATAGCGCTCGCTTCTTGAAATATTTCCAGCGACGATATGAAATTCCAACACTTCACTATCTCATTTGACACCTAATAATTAATTATTTGAGAACAACTCCCGACTGGCTTAATTAAATAAGTTTAGAAACTTATTGCAGTGATGAGCTGACACGTGGATACGAATTTGAGTTTTATGAAAATACTTTTGTATGAAATTATATTAATTGAATGTGACTTGTTTCAAATTAAATTTTAGGACATATAAGATTTAGAAAACGAGTAGGAATTAAAAGCTTAGGAAATTCGTAAGTGAAAAAAAGCCAGTGACATAGCCTAGCGGATCCGTTTGTCGAAGAGGCAGTGGGCGGGACTCATAGCGCGATGAACCGACGACCGATGGGGCAAAAAGGTTCTCGAATGACGACCACGTACTAGCCAGCGAAGCGTAGGACAGCTACCCACAAGGTGGTCTGACGACCTGACTAAGGTTGCTAGAAAGCACTGGATGCAGGCCGCTCTAGATAGGTCATTTTGGAAATCCTTGGGAGAGGCCTATGTCCTGCAGTGGACATTATGCGGCTGAAATTATGATGACAAATGTTCTCAAATAGTACTGTCGAGCGCAGCGTATGTCATATCCGCTTAGGTATTAAACTTCTTCATAATTGCTGCTAAAAGCTCATTATTTTGTCCTGATAGTTCCGTAAAATCATGGAACTTGCTACGAGTAGAGATGATTTCAATTTTTATCTTCTCGCCTACCTTCACGATAAAAGCATCCTTTGTGTCTTGGGGCCCTGGGCTATGTCAATTTTAAAATGCACCGTCTGCTGAATTTAGTGTAAAAGACGTTTAGATTTTTAATGGTTATTTAATTAAATTAAAAGACCGTATACAGTATACATCAGAAATACTTGACCTACCGAAAAAAATATTATTAAAATGAAAATGTATATTCAATAAGACTTCATTAAAATCTTTCTAAAGACTAAAGTGTTAATATTATTTTCAGTTTAACAGAAAATTCAAGATGTAGGTAGAGGAGGTGTCAGGTATCTCTGATGCTGACTGTACATAACAACAGCATTTGTTCAAAAACCAAGACAGTAGCCGTGGGGAGAAAAACAGCCAAACTCAATCAGGACTGAGCTGGGCATGTGTACAGGATGCACCCAGATAAGTGGACCAAGATTGCTACAGATTGGGTGCCGGTAGGCTGGCGTCGCAAGAGAGGTCACCCAAGAACAAGGTGGTGTAATGATCTGGCGCTTTTTGACAAGACCTGGAAATCCATCGCGCAAAATAAAGATCTGTAGCGTAATAGAGGGAGGTCTTCGCCCAGCAGTAAAACAGTGTAGGCTATTTTTTTAAAAATCAGAAAATCTATCTCTAATCTCTATATTTTAGAACAACAATTTGTAAGTACAGTTCTTTAAGTATACGTTAATTTTAAGTTTCACAGCATTATCCAAATTAAAAAACATGTGATAAAAAAATTTGCATGTTTTAATTTAGATCATAATCCGAGCATTGTAATGCTGTTACAAATCAATAACTTTCAGAACATTATTTGCTATTGATTCCTATAAAATTCTAGCGGAGAGTTTCTTTATTCCCCTCACGAATCCTTCCCGTTCTACAGAAAATGCACTCAGAGCACTTAGTCAGCAAACATTCATCGTTCCATCCGCATTCCTGCCCATCTGTTGGTTGTCCAATTTATTCAGTTCGCTGTTTCTTTTTCCTCCTTTCGAGTCCATCTTTATTTTTTTAACTTCTTTGTTTGTAACCCTAGCCCTAACTATACAATCAAAGGTTGGCGTAGGACCTTTGATTGCTTTAAGGGAGCTTCTGGCGACAAATCTATTGGATCCACTGGTTTTCTTGGTCGATTGAATGGCGGACGCCGTCTTAAGACGCCGACCACAGTCCGCAAATAAATATCACTGCAGCAGCACTATGACTGACCACTTTGAACATTTTTACATATTGTCCATGAGCATGAGCATTTATAACACTAAACTACACTAATTTCATATCATAAAATCCACTACAATCAATTTAAATAACAATTTAAAGCAAACTCTGACTGAATCCCTTGACATTCCGCCAATAACTCCTTCAGTTCGCTGTATTACCTTCTTTTTACCCGACTCCGCCATAAGGAGGGTAATGTTTTTCGAGAGTATGTATGTATACGCTCTGCAGCCTGAACGGCTCGATTGATCTTAGATTGAGAGGTGTCGTTAGATTTGTATTTACTGTAAGAGTGTCACTGGGTATATCAAAATAATAAAAAAACAAAATGGCGGATTTTAGGCGCCAAATTCAAACCTTTGGTACGCTCTGCAGCCTGAACGGCTCAATGGATTTTAGCTTGAGAGGTATCATTAGATTCGTCTTCATTCTGAGAGTGACACTGAGTATATAAAAAAGCAGTTGGTTTTTTTTAAAATAATGACTGGTTTCTATAGTTATTAGGTTGTAACTTCCACTTTTTAGCATCACGTATGTACTGTACTTAGGCAATGATGTCACATGAAACAAGAAGCTACTTTATTTATTTTCAGTCACGAAGAGAGACCTCTAAAATAAGCTCATCCAATTACAAGCTTTGAATCTCGGGGCAGTGGGCGATGGCCCGCATCGCCTACGGCTAACGCCTCCTCTGCTTGAAATACCTTGGTAGAAAATACACTTACTTACACCTACGTAATTAAATGCCCATTTTCTAAGCTTTCCTATCACGTACCTTTTGGTTGGTCAGCTTAGTAGTTCGTTATTTACATCTGTTATCTACTTTCACAACATCGCATCAATTTTCAGATACTTATAAGGTTAACTTCCATGCTGGTGTGGGAGAAACGATAAAGCTTGGAATGTACCAGCTTCTTTTTGAATCGAGGGACTTGGCGAAAATGCGAATCATTTTAAATTACGATGCGGCTGGCACGCCTTCACTATTTTTTTTTACTTTTTCACGTTCTCGCCTACCATCAAGCTAAAAGTAGCCTTTGAGTCTTGCGGCCTTGGGCTCTGTCTGCGTAGAGCCGCAAAACCCTAAGTGCTCTGTCTCCCCCGTTAGGGATAAAGACGTGATGGTATGTATGTATATAATATACAATTTTAAGACATTCTAACATGGCATGCTTGCGAACGAGCAAACGGAAGTGAGAAAATGTACTTTTTTACACACTTACAGAAGTCATAAAATTCAAGGAAGTCAAGGATTAATAACCAACCAAATTAAGTTGATAAATAACAAACAGGACAGGAATGCGGATAACGACACTATTTCTGCAGACGAGATGCTGTCTCCACTGTGACGGATAAAGACCGAAAGCCATATAAAGAAAGCCGAAAGACAAATACTACTATTAGTCAGACCAACTGAATTAAGTAGAAAAACACGGCACGGCATAGGAATGCGGAGTGAACAAATTTTTGGTAGCCAAGTGTTTGTAAGTGCATATTTTACAAACGTTCAAGATGTTTTTCGCGCGATAGTCAACGACAGGCAACGACAGTCGGCGACCGCCTGGCATACTTTTACCGCACGGCACAGTAATGCAGAGAAGACAGATGATTGTTGGCGTAGTGTTTAAAAGTGCATTTTTTTAAAATATTCCATAAAAAAATATGGATGTGATGTAGTAACATCCATATTTTAGAGGTGTTATAAGTTTAACGCTAAAGTCTGTCGGTCTGTCGGTCTGTCTGTCTGTGTGTCGGTCTGTGGCATCGTAGCGCTCGAACGGATGGACCAATTTTGATGCTATTTTGTTTTTCGTGAAAGCAAGTCCCTTGCGGTGGTTCATAGCTAAGTGTGATGAATATCGGTTTGGCTGTTTAATAGTTACAAGCTGGTTACTATTTTTATGCAAATCAATTTTTTTAAGCCTCGACACTCCCTAAATACCGAGTTTCATCAAAATCGATGGAGCCGTTTCCGACAAGGATTGATGTTAACGCTTAAAAAACAGGGCTTCTCTAACAAAATAATAGATGGCGCTACGGAGCCATCTAGTGATGAGTAGCAGAACTACCGAAACGACTTTGGTAGTTCCGCTACTCATCATTAGATGGTGTTCTTGCCAATTGAGTTTATTTTTATTTGCTACAAAATAAACTTGCCTTATCAAGTATGTAAGTAGCTGACACTGGTGTCACATTTTTAAGCTGCGCTACAGGTATCTGACGTAGTTCAATGATTGTCATCTACATCTAGTGACAACAGTAATTATTACAAACTAGTGAAGTAGTATGCAGGTTTCCTCAGGGCTCGTTCAAATAGTATGCGCACGCTGAACACACGCCTAGCGCACTTTAAATTTGTTGCATATAATTTATATGCAACAAATTTAAAGATCGAAGTCCAGTCGGGGCGAGCATCCGGCGCCCAGCGGGCGCAAGGTAGAGGCAAGGCGAGCGCGTGGCGTTAACGAGGCGTGCGCGTGTGGACTTCGGTAACTGTAATTTGAGATATATAACAGCGAAAATCACTCACTCACTCATCACGAAATCTCAAAAACTACTCAGCCAATGAAGATGAAATTTGGCAGGAAGGTAGATTGTGACTAGAAGACACTAAGAAAGGATTTTTGGAAATTCAATCCCTAAGGGGGGTGAAATAGGGGTTGCCAGTTTGTATGGAAACTTCGTAATTTTTAAAGAGAGACACATGAAATTTTTAATTTATTTTAATAGTTGGTAGAAAATAATAATGCATTTATGAGATTTTGAAAATTACATCCCTATAGGGGTGAAATAGGGGTTGCAAGTTTGTATGCATCGTCGTCATTTTTGAAGCGAGACACATGACTTTTTTGAATTAGTAATCAATAAAAAATTATAATACAGAAATTAGATTTTAAAACTTGCATCCACTAGGGCGCATTAAGGGTTGCATTTATATTATTATGAAACTTCGTCATTTTAAGGAGACCAATAAATTGAGATAAATAGATCATTTGTTCTCTTTTGCCCTAGCAAATGACGGTAACGAGAACGGGAACGGGAACGGGAACGGGAACGGGAACGGGATATTATGACACAATTTTTAACGTAAAAACCAATTAAAGACCATTTAAGAACCATTTTCAACTTCTACGTGGACGAAGTTGCGGGTTACAGCTAGTGTACCTGTATAATAATAGAATTCAAATAATATGCATCAAATTTTAAGACTTTCAAAGCGCGATAGTCGTGGGCTTGGCGTGCACGTGTCTTCCGAACACGCCCTCATGATTTTTACTTTTATCAGAAGCAAATGGTGGTATTGAAAATTACCGCACATGTGTACAAACTTCAAGATATAAGTCACACCTAAAGTGGATCAAACTCATGCCTCACAGATGCACAGCCAATGCCTTGGTTACCACCGCTTTACTTGACACGTCAAAGTAAACACGTAGCCACATCAGGCCTGTGTCACTGTGATGTGATGTGCCGTTCTTGAAAATGTCTAGAAATTTCCGAAATGGTCTGGAAAATTTCCGAGAAATTTCTTCAGGAAATTTTTCAACTAAAATTCTCGAAAAATGTTGAAAATTTCAAGGAAAGATATTTTCAAGAAATTTCTTTCGATACCTAACTAGGTATCAAAAATACACCTTCATTATTACTATGCGCGCGGCGACCACTCCGGAGTGGAAAATTCAATTAATTGAATCGTGGTTCAGACTAACAAGAATGAAATTGGCTTGCAATGGATTTCTAAGTATCTAAACGAAGAGATTCAATTAAGACGAGGAGTTCTGACGCGAGCTAAATTAAACCATATCGCTAACCACATTGAGTAAATATTTCTTTAAATTTCTTTGTATTATAATTATAATAATTAGGCTTCTGTACGTGAGTACTAGTACTTATTCTTACTTAATAGTTTGAGTACTTTAGTACTGTAGATTGAATGCCTAACAACCCTATTAAAATGTTGGGTGTCTTCCTACACTTTAAATAGATTTTCAACTTTATTATAACATGGGTTAAATCAGATACCTTACTTATAATAGTAGGTAATAGTGATAGGTGACTAATGCATGTTTAAGAAATAGGAGATGGTGGAGAAATTCGGCGTGCGGAGTTAAACACGTGATAGTACAGTTGGTCTTAGCATGGTCGTATCAAAATCAAGGTCGCTGGTTCGATCCCTGATCACGTGGTATTTTTTCACCATTGCTTATTTCATTATTATGACGACCTCCGTGGCGTGGTCACCATGTTAGTCCGCCACCCAGAGGTCCCGGGTTCGATCCACAGTCAAGGCGAGTTAGAAAGCCTTTTTCAAATTGTCCTGGGTCTTGAACGTGTATCTATAAATGTATTTGTTATAAAATATAGGATCGTTGAGTTAGAATCCCATAGCACAAGTCTCAAACTTAATTTGGAGCTAGCTAAATCTGTGTGACTTGCCCCTATATATTTATTTATTATTCAATTTGAGAACTTTAGTCACTACTGATTATTATAAGTATTCTGCATTGTATTATCCTCTTCTGGGTCTAATTAGCCGAACGACCGAAGTAAGCGAAGCGTCTTTGTTTCAGCATCAACAAAAATTCTTCCTTGTATCCATATGTCTACATTTATACAAGTCGCATTTCTCAACCGATACTGGTGAAATTTTTTAAGCAGATTTGATAGTTATGTAGAAATTTAATGTCGTTAAAAAATAATTTTTCAAAATAGCGGAAGTATGTGGTTTTAAACAAGTTAATTGTTCTATTTTGCGAGGTCTACTGCTGTCAGATGCACTTATAATTAGATGTCTCTAACTTACGAAGTGATGGTGCTGAGTATGTTATCATTAAACTTATACTGGAAGGTCCCTTTCAGCTCCAAACTCATCAGACCCTTGACGTCGTCAATCTCGTACGTTCTTTTATTTAACGCCTACTAAGTAGTATAAGATGCAGTCGTCTTGAATGCCTAAAAACCTATAAAAATAGTACTTATTTATAAACCACGTGTTGATGTCGTGCTAGCAAAGTCCATATGCCCCTCATGGGCTATTTGTCAGCGTAATTCTGTTGATCTGCTTCATTGGGCGACGATTTGTCTCCGTCTAGAGGTGTCCCTCCTATGTTGATGGCTGTATTGCTGTGTGTATGTGGTTAATGTTTGTTGGGGGAATTCAACCCAAATGTCTATAGCTATATATTCCATTAAGTATATTTATCAACTCAAATGAGTTTTTATTTTATTAAGTAGATATATTTATTATAGTTCTCATATAGCCCTTTTGTTTTGTGAATTTACACATCTGACATTAATCTCTAGCATGCTGGCCTGAGGAAAAAGAAAAGTAAAAGTAGCAGTAAATGTACATAATAGGAACTATGAAAAATTGTAAACAATGAGAGAAAAATTGTCTAGCACCAATTATTGCCCGCCCCTTTCCCAAGTCAATAAAGAATAATAAAAATAAAGATAAATATTAGTTAGAGCTATAGTAGACAGTCGGGAGTCCCACCCGAACAGAGAATGAAAGATGAAGTATGAACTTGGCTAGAATGAAGAATGATAGTACGAGAGGCATACGAGGGGGGGTCAAAAAGTTCGCGGAACGGAGGGGAAGGGGGGTGAAATAAAATACTGTACTATTTTTCTTTTTCAATATATTCCCCCTTAAGTCGAATACATTTTTCAGATCTCTCTATTAACTTATTAATACCGTCGAAAAAAAATGATTTGTCTTTGTCCTCAAAATAGGCCGAAATCGCCGACTTGACTTCTTCATCATCGGAAAATTTCTTCCCCCGAAGCTCTTTTTTTAATTTGGGAAATAAAAAATAATCACAGGGGGCTAAGTCTGGACTATAGGGAGGATGGTTTAACATTTCGAAGCCACAGTGATGAAGGGCAGCCATCGCAACGCGGCTCTTGTGTACCGGTGCGTTGTCATGCAAAAGCAGCACACCCTTTGTCAACTTTCCCCGCCTTTTCTCCTTGATTGCTTCTTTTAATTGTCTTAGTAGATTAGCGTAGTATTCTCCCGTTATAGAAACACCCTTATCTTTATAATCTATTAATAAAATACCCTCTGTATCCCAAAAAACAGTTGCCATGATTTTTCCAGCCGATTGTGACACCCTGTATTTCTTAGGGGGGGGCTGACCCTTTTTATGCCACTGCATAGACTCTTGCTTCGACTCAGGCTCATAATGATGAACCCAAGTTTCATCTGCAGTAACAAGTCTTGCAAAAATTCCTTCCTTGTCGGCGCTACAGAGGTCTAAAAACTCCTTTGAATACTCGACGCGCAGCTGTTTCTGTGGTGGTGTGAGCATTCTTGGCACCCATCTTGCGCTGACTTTTGACATCCCAAGATTGTCGTGTAGAATATTTAAAATGGTTGTAGGTGATACTCCAACCATTTCTGCAAGTTGTTTCTTCTTCAAACGAGTATCCTCCAGTATAAGATTCTCCACTTTTTCAACGATGTTTGAGGTGGTGGCCTCAATCGGCCGTCCTGAGCGAGGGTCGTCTTCAAGAGACTCTCTGCCTTGCTTGAAAAGGCTATTCCACTTGTACACCATGGTTTTCCCAGGGCAAGAGTCCCCGTATACTGATAACATTTCTTCCAAAATTTTCTGAGGTGGTTTTCCTTGCTTAGTGAGGAACTTTATGACGGCACGAAACTCGATTTTTTCCATGTTCAAGTTTTTCTTCCGGATTCACTTGTTTGATCGACGACAGGTCAAAGGTTATTGACACAATCAGGTTCAAACTTGGCATATATACTCACAAAGAGTTGCTCATTAGTTACTACCTGCGGCAGGTCCCCCACCCCCCGCTATCCCCTCCATTCCGCGAACTTTTTGACCCCCCCTCGTAAAAGCGAGAACTTGAATGAAAGAGTGAATAGCAAATATAGGCTCCAATTACGTTGGAGGTTGTAGAAAAAAAAAAGAAAAAGAAAAAAAAAGTAAATATTTTTTTCTTTATTAGCCTATACTGTCCCACTGCTGGCCAAAAGCCTCCCCTCTAGTACGCCACTGATCTCTATCTTGCGCGATGGATGTCCAAGACTTGTCAAAAAGCGCTAGATCATCACACCACCTTCTCCTTGGGCGACCTCTCTTGCGACGCCAGCCTACTGACACTCGTTCGGTTGCAATCTTGGCCCACCTATCTGGGTGCATCCTACAGACATGCCCCGCCCAGTCCCATTGAGTTTGGCTGCTTTTTTCCCAACGTCTACTATCTTACTTTTGGGGCGAATACTGGTGTTACATTCCTAGTATACTTCGTTCCATGACTCGTTGGCAAACTCCGAGTTTGGACTTTTGAGATAAGGTCAATGACTAAGTCTGTGATCCATAAGTCAGAACGGACAGGATACATATGTCGACTTGTTTACGCTTGAAAGTTAAAGGAACTTTTCATTTCATGACCAGAAGCTTATCCAGGCATTTTGGATCCTTCTTTCTGCCTCCTTATCTTGCCTGTCTTTGAACGAAGGTATTTGTAAAGTATATACCTACCAATAATATCATAATGAGGCATTCACTTTCTTTGTAGTGTTGTTGTCCTCCCAAAACATTGTATATACAAAGTAATGCAATGATTGCAAATTGCTTCTAGTTTATAGCTCTTTTCCAAGGCGCTTCTCAAACGCAGGTCGTCTGCACACTCAGAGGAATTACAATAACTTTACACTCCTGAGCTGAAATGTAAATTACGAGTATGTAGCAGGAAACATTTTTAACCGACTTACAGAAGGAGGAGGTTATCAATTCGTCGCGATCTTTTTTTATGTATGTTCACCGATTATTCGAAGACGCCTGGACCGGTTTGGTAAGTTCTTCTTTTTTGAAAGGGTATACTTATCAGATGGTCTCATAGAAATATTATCAAAATCGGTTGTGTAGTTTGGGGGAAAAGTCGGTTTTTACTTTGGATTTATTTTCATTTAGTTATTTTATCTTTATTTTTAAATTATCAAAGTATGCTAGATCTAGCCCATAAATGAACGCCCTTCCACCAATTGAGAGAGCAAAAAAAGCGTCTTAGTTTCGAGATTGCAAAAAAAAAAAGAAAAGATTTTGTCCGTCTGCCAGTCTGTTCACGCCTACAGGTCGTATTTCTCAACCGATTCTCGTGTAATTTTGTAAGGTGCGATATTCTTTAGATATGTTTTGTCGATTGAATTTATTGAAACTTTGCAAAATTGCGGAAATGTTGGGGTTGCAAACTAAAAAAGAGTTATATTTCAGCCATTTCGAAATTTTTCAAAAACCCTACCCTTTTTGGGACAAAACTTTTTTATCTGATACACTTCAACGGGTTGGGTGACTCGCGAGATCTGCAGCCCCTATAGCCACTAGTATTAAAATATGGATTAAAAAATCTCAAATAACTAAAAAGGTAGATATAGTAAAAATTAATAGGATTCCTTGAACACATAGTTATTTCAGTTTCCGCTCAAAGTCGATGCTTTCCAACTCATTACGTACACGCGATCGGTCTATTCAAATATTTATGTTTTACAGGCGCATAATCAATTTAGGGCTTCTAATTTAGCGCATGAATAAACCTAATTTTGGCCTGCTTCTATGTTTAGCTCATTGAAGACCGGTAATCAAGGTTCAGACTATTCATGTACGTGTATACGTACTATAGCTTTTCGGGCGTTGCGCGGGCTGCAAGCAGCCCGCGGTTTTACGAGCGGCTGTTGAGGTAGACTAAATATGTTTCCAGTTCAAAAAATGGATGAACATTGCAGTCTGTTGAGGAAACATGAAAAAATGTATGGGCGGCCATCTTGGATCCAAAATCTGATTGCAGTTTCGAGTTTCGCGGGGTGCTTTAGCCCAGGATACAAAATTTCAGACCCCTACGACGTCCCATTGAGTCGTAATGAACGAAATAATTTTGATTTTTTAAAATCTAGACGCCATCATGGATTCCAAGAAATATATGATATTTGGATTTTTCGGCTTAAAATATATATAGATATCGATTTTCAGCCAAATTGGAAGCAGTTGACTTACGGCAGCCATCTTGGATTTCCAAATATAAAAAAAAAACGGTTTATATATTATATACGTACTATATTAAAAGTGGCTCTATAAGCTGTAGACCTCGCGGGTCACCTCCGACCCGTTGAAGTTTATGGAATAAAAAACAAGTCGGTTAGCTTTATGACATTATTGTAGACAAGATTTATGACATTAATTGTATTTTTTTTAAGAAATGGCTGATATTTATAAAATTTTCAACCCTATATTTCCGCCATTTTGAAAAGTTTCAAATAACTGAACCCACAAAAATAATCTACATCTTTTTAGAACCTTCTCACAAAATTTCACGGGAATCGGTTGAGAAATGCGTCCTGTAGCCTGTAGGAGAGAGTTGTCATACACACACACACACACACACACACACACACACACACACACAGACACACACACATACACACACACACACACAAATTTATCCTACCTCTTCCCCTTCATAATTGAGTAGTATAGTTTTTTTCTATAGCTGATGATTTTGTAAGTAATAATTAGTTTTAAACTTATTTTTTCCTCGCCGCTCGTTCCTAAACTGTAAGTGCTTTATATTTTTGTTAATCTTTTTGATTGCCCGCGATACAGGCTTGTAACTAGTGCGGGAATCTTTGATAATCATGGAGTGTAGTGTTCTCTCGTTAAATAAATGATTTTGTATTTTGTATTTTTTGTCATTGAGAACAGCTTGACAAACTGACAGACAGCCGGACGAAAGCATTTTTGGCCAACTTCGATACTGAGACACTTTGCTCGTTCGGTCAAAAATACATTTCTCGTCAAATGTTTTTGACTTAGTGCAGTTTCGACAACAAACATTATGTTAGCTCAATTTTACTTTGTACTCGTATTGTACGCATTACATTCCTTACTAATACTAAAGTTTATTTAGTATTACTAAGAAGATAGTTGAGTTAAACCCAAAATAAACACTTAATTGAGTTTTCTTAGAATTTTTTTCTCAAAATTAATCAATTTAGAGAAAAATTTTCTGAGAAAACTCATAGCTATGTTTTTTTTTCTCATGTGTCAAGTTGGTGGAGGGTCCTAGAGCTAGACATCAGACAGTATTGATCAGTTTTTATCGTAAATAAATATTAACGTTATAATGTTTTTCTTTTTCAGGTAATAATTTTGATTTCATTTTAAGGAAGATTTTTCAGTAAGTATTGAAACAAATACAAACAATTTTTGAAGCTATCATTCTGATGCGGCCATGTCTAATTAGTCTGCTGAGAAAAGTTAAAATGTGTCACGTCGTAAACGTAGGTTACCTATTGCTACAAAGAAAACATAATTAAATTATCCAAGTGTAATTCTGATGTTTTACGATACCCCTAATTTCTTCGTTTCCCCGCGGCATGCGAGCACACGAAAACCCGTCGTAAGCGAAGTTAAAATGTAATAAACCCGCAACTTTGTCCTCGTAACGTCACTATAAAATTCTGTTCTTCAATTTATTTCAAGAACACATGTTGCTCTTGGGGACTTGCAGAGAATTAAGACGAATTTGTATGGTTTATCGCCTGTCTTAGAACATTGTGGGAGTAAAGACAACGGTATTAATGGACTGCTATTACCCCGTATACTCGTAGTTACACTGTGCTTTAAAGTGCTGCAGTGTTATGTTCGTAATCTAAAGCCAGCATGAAAAATAATGTTTTCTCAGTACGATATACAAAAAGTGATTACAATTTACTTCCTTGTGAGTTGTCATGTATATAGTAATGTATTACATAGCAATATATTCTCAGTCCACATATCTAACTTTAGTATCAGTATAATTGTAAGGTTGATGTTTTTGGAGAAAATGCTGCAGTACAGTTTGTTACCGTTTCTTCTGTACTTGCGCTTTGAAAGCGGCAGTACATTTAGTTGTAAGTAAATTATATATAATAGCTGTTAAGAAATCAAAAGAGAAAAAAGAAATGACAATGATCAAGTGATATAAATATCCAAAGATACATAAATGTTTTTTGACTTTAACTTTGACATGTTTGTAACATATATCTCACAAAGTAAAATTTAGTTTTGTTTCACCCTGTTTTTAAAAGAGTAAAGCCTTAAATACTTATGAACCTACCTACTAGAGTTTTTGGCGGGAAGTCAAGGGGTAAATTAGTGTTATAAATGCTCATGCTCATGGACAATATGTAAAATGGTTAAAGTTGACACATAGTGCGGCTGTAGTGATATTTATTTGCGGACTGTGGTGGGCGTCTTTAGACGCCGTCCGCCACTCATTCGGCTATGAAAACCAGTGGACTCGTATAGATTTGTTGCCAGAAGCTCCCTTGAAGCAATCAAAGGACCTACACCAACCTTTGATTGTATGGTTAGGTTAGGGTTAGGAATAAAGAAATTGGCGCCCGCGCCATTGGTTAACTAGACACTGGCAAAATAAGCTTCAACGAAGTTAAATCGCCAACAAGAAAAAAAAAGCCTACCTACGACTTATTTACATAAGTCTTTATAGGTTTTTTATTTTCACCAACGTTGAGTCTTCTGAATCACAAATGTATTCGGCACAAACAAAAGAATGTGAAATTATAAAAAAAAACTATTGTATTTTTCTACTGTTTTCTATTTACTAAGTGCTCGATGACTTTCCTAAGATTTAAGACCAGAATTGCTATGTTTTATCTCCTCTATTGCGGTAGAGTGACCTTCTAACTATATAGACTAGAAACATGGCAAATATTAATTTTGTAATTGTTTTATGTGAGCTTATGTATTATGTAGGTAACTTTATAAACTACTAAATTCTTACCTTGGTAACTACCAATTGATTGATTAGCCAAATATTCAAATTAAAAAGAAATGTGGTGTCGTGGGACACCAGGTAGGAACGAAGTTCCTTCGGCTAATGTAGAATCGACACAATTTGCAAAAGAAAAATCGTGCTCTAAGGAAGAGAAAGGTATTATACACTACTCGCTTGTGTATACGACTGTCGCGCCTGCGCACGTCTCATTTAACGGTTTTATTTAACGAGGTCATCCTTACGGTTTTACTATCACATTTTTTTCAGTTCGGTCGCGCAGCAAAATCCCTATCTCCTCCAAGCCTGCCGTAAGGAACTTCGTTCCAAAACAAATTAACGTTCTATCTACACACTTACTATATTTCGAGGTTTTAACGTACTAGTATATTGCTTAAATAGGTGTTTGTATGAATTTTCGACGGTAACTGTAAAATTTATCAAGATATCTCGGAAAATTTTGCTTGCTTCGCTACAATTAAATTTGTTTGGTTACAATTATCTTATTAATTCAGATATCTTTAATATCGGTGGATATTTATATTTCTCTTATTTATAGTCTTTTATTTTATTTTACACAACTGTTCACTTCATGATGATGATGCATTAAAGAAAAAGGGTATGAAAGTTAATGTCAGTAAAACAAAAGTTATGGTTTTTGAAAGGGATGATAGTTCAGCAGAATGCAATATTTTACTAAATGGAGTGAAAGTTGAGCAAGTGAAGGAGTTTGTATACTTGGGATGTATGTTTACGAAAGATGGCAAGCACGAGGGTGATGTTGAAAAAAGAGTGAATGCGGGTAACCAAGTGAATGGAGCGTTGCATTCCTTTATGAGCAGTAGGAAGGTATCACACAATGCACGACTTGCTGTTCATAAAGGAGTACTAATACCTACTTTAATGTACGGTAGTGAGAGTTGGGTATGGCAGAGAAAGCATGAAAGTAGAATAAATGCAGTTGAAATGCGAGCGCTGAGGAGTATGTGTGGTGTTAATTTGAAAGATCGAATGAGGAATGATGTCATAAGGGAGCGGTGTGGAGTGAAAGAGAATGTTGTGACAAAAATAGAAAAAGGGATGTTAAGGTGGTTTGGGCATGTAGAAAGGATGGACGAAAACATGTTAACAAAAAATATTTATAAGGCAAATGTTAAAGGAACAGTAGGGAAGGGTCGGCCTCGGCGAACATTCTGCGACCAGATTGCAGACGTTCTGAAAAAAGGAGAGGTAAAAAGTACCCGTAACCGAAGGGCATGTATGAAGAGATTGATGAGTATAGATGAAGCGAAAGAGGTTTGTCAGGATCGTAGCAAGTGGAGGTCCATAGTCTCTGCCTATCCCTGTGGGAGATAGGCGTGATATTATGTATGTATGTATGTATGTTCACTTCAAATCTATACCTGCATCGTTACTTACAGTTAAGTTTAGTCTTTTTAACTGACTTCTAAAAAGAAGAGGTTATCAATTCGTAGCAATCTCCGTTTACTATAGGATTATTCGAAAACGCCTACACTAGTTTAGAAAATATTTTTTTATTTTGAAGGGGCAGGGTCTATAGAAATTTTATTGAAATCAGTCGTTTCGTTTGACGGCGAAGTTGGATTTTAGTTTTCAAAAATTATAGTGTGACATTTTGTCTATTAAGTAAGTGTTCAATGTCGCACTGTAGATTTGTATGTTTTATCTCCGCCACTGCGGTTCCGTCCGACGACACCCGCACTTTATAGATGGGGTAAATCCGGCGGAAGAGCGTTTATTTGCACATATGTAGTTTGTGGCTTCGAGCGACCCTTGTCCGACACGGGTGAGCACACAGCTAAATGGAGGCGTAGATGTCGGGGAATGTTTTAGTGCAATCTTAGGTGAAATGAAGATCTTGAATAAAATAGAAGTGAGAGGATGTTAGGTTTCGAATAAGAGTTCACGAGGACCAAGTGCGTGTGCGTTTCATTCGGCTAAGTAAAAAAATAATTGGTCAAGTGCGTGTCGAGCCACGTGCAGTGTAGGGTTCCGTAGTTACGAAGCCAACTTTTAGTTATGCAACTGAAAACGTGTAAAAAAATTTCCTTTTCCGAGTACATTTTACAAGTTGATCGCCTATAACTTTTTAATTTGTTAACCCTACTTAGTTTTGATAGTTTTCCTTTAAAGTTCGTTATATACTATAGCTGTGAATTTTTTCACGTGTCCATATATAACCGTTTAGCGGATAGGGGGACGGGGGATACTTGACTAAAAAAAATTTTTACTTAAAAAAAATTTGTTCATAAGCTCATAATATTTTTATAGGTATTAATGGACTGCTATTACCCCGTATACTCGTAATTACACTATGCTTTAAAGTGCTGCAGTGTTATGTTCGTAATCTAAAGCCAGCATGAAAAATAATGTTTTCTCAGTACGATACACAAAAAGTGATTACAATTTATATATAACCGTTTAGCGGATAGGGGGCGGGGGATACTTGACTAACAAAAATTTTTCTTAAAAAAAATTTGTTCATAAGCTCATAATATTTTTGAAAGACCTATTCAATCACACCCCATAATATGATTGGTTAGTTGAGAAAAAAAAGACTTTTCACATTACTTGTAAGGGAGCGACCGTGAAAAAAAAATTTTGTTTTTTATTTTACCTCTATTTTCGCATAATTAATATACATTCCCATGCTAAATGTTAGCTTTCTAGTACTTATAGTCGCTGAGTAAAACCGCGGACACACAGACAGACATGGCGAAACTCTAAGGGTTATTTGTTTACTACGGAATCCTAAAAACATTAAAAAATTGGTTTGAATTAACTTTATTTTATTTTTAAAAATTAATACAATAGACAACTCAGATAACTCACTAAAACTTAACTAATAACTTAAATACATTCATTATTTTTAAATAAATTAATTTACTGTCCTATCATTTGCCGTCAAAGAGTTTACAGACTATTTTCGACATCTATAGATGTTATTTTATAATTCAGTCAGTTAGATAGACAAGGGTCCATATTAATATTTCAGGTTAACATTCTAAGGAGAAATATCCAGTATAAGAACTGTAAAAAATTCGCACTGGGTAAAAACATCTTGTATCAGAGGCGATGGACTAGCAACCCGCCATTTTTAATTTGACCCACTCATCATTCCTCCAATACATGACCGTTTTATCCTAACACTATCTACAGAAGAAATAAATGATTGATCACACCAACACGCTACATTTGTCTTCCAAAAACATAACCTAGACCGGTCTTCGCAAACCAGAATCGATGAGTTCAATCTATTGCTGCCTCAATATCGGACCCGCTCGTTCTGTTACACAAAATAGACGATTCATCGTGGACGGATGGGGTAATATTAGTTTACTGTGGCCCAATCGATGCCGGACAGTAGTATAATAAAATCGCGTCTATTTGTAAAGAACTCCTTGTTCTTTGTCTTGGTGTTGCTTTGTTTTGCGTCGTGGTTTGCGCTGTTTTGTGAACATTTTCTCTCTTTGGTTTTTCATCCCACTGTTTTATTTATCAACTAGCTTTTGCCCGCGGCTTCGCTCGCGTAGGGGTGTAATTTATCAAAATCCTTTCTTAGGGGATGCCTACGTCATAGTAGCTTTATGCATGCAAAGTCTCAGCCCGATCGGTTTAAAATTGGCAAAGTTTCATACAAACTTTCATCCCCTATTTTATCCCCTTGGGGGTAGAATTGATCAAAATCCTTTCTTAGTGGATGCCTACGTCATAACATCTACTTGCATGCCAAATTTCAACTAGATCCGTCCAGTGGTTTGGGCTGTGCGTTGATAGATCACTATGTCAGTCAGTCAGTCACCTTTGAATTATATATATTTAGATAGATATAAGCTAGCTCAGCGAAAGAAAAGCTAATTAGAACAGTGAACGCGGTTACATTCATATTCATGATATGAAATACTATTATGTTTATAAAAATTACATAAGACTCATTTTAGTTTTATGCAACGTGTAACGAAAAGGACCCGAAAGAAAGTAAACATACTATCAATGTAAACAAATGAAAAATTAATAATAAATAAATAAATAAATAAATAAATAAATATATATATATATATATATATATATATATGGACAAATTACACTGATTGAGCTAGCCCCAAAGTAAGTTCGATACTTGTGTCATGGAATACTAACTCAACGATACTATATTTTATAATAAATACATATATAGATAAACATCCAAGACCCAAGACAATTTGAAAAAGGCCATTTTCCAACTTGCCTTGACCGGGGATCGAACCCGGAACCTCTGGGTGGCGGATTAGCATGGTGACCACTACGTCACGGAGAAGGAGGAAATTAAATACGTGTCAAAATGAATGGAGCTGCATTTTTTTTGCGAGTTCAGGTATGGTCTCACAGTAAAAGTTGTTCACATTGATTAGTATGTTTACTCTCTTTCGGCTTGGTACTCCCTTTTTGTTACACATTGTATTTTTGAATAACTTTTCTAAGTCAATTTTAATTGATGATCTTGCGAATGAGAATGATTATCATTTACTATAATAGAGATAAGTTTACTTAACCTACCTGAATTTTTCGGGGTCCAGTGCTGCCCCCATTTGAAATAAATCATTTAAAAGAATACGGAGATATCACTTAAAATTTTGCCTTGATCAGACCCTAGATATCCATTTAAACTATTTTATGAACTATTGTTTACAGTTTAAAGTGAGAACGTGAAGCTTTTATACGCACAATTGCGAAAAACGGCCACTTTTGGCGTATGTGCGTAGAAAAGCTTCATATTCTCACTTTAAACTGTAAACAGTAGTTCATAAAATATCAAGACAAAATTTTTAATGATATCTCCGTTTTCTTTCAAATGATTTATTTTAAATGGGGGCAGCACTGGACCCCTAAAAATTCATATAGCCTTAATTCATATAGCATTAACTTAAAGATACGATTATCTCATATTAATAAAAAAAAAAATCGTGCGGAAGTCCGTTTTTATCAACATATTTTTTTCATTATTTTTTTATAAGCCTGTAGTGTCTGATTGTCGGGCAAAGTTTTCACAAAACTTTTTATTTTTCAAAAACACTTAGAACATTTTGCCGTATTAAAAAATTTAAGATAATAATTATAAGAGTCTGTAACCGACGGGCTTGCATGAAGAGTTTAATGAGTGTAGATGAAGCAAGAGAGGGCTTTCAGGATGTAGCAAGTGGAGGTCCGAAGACTCTGCCTACCCCTGTGGGAAACAAACGTGATCGCATGTGTGTACGTGCATATGTACAAATGAATGATGTATATAGTCCATTTGGTTAGGTAATTAAAAGAATGTAAACAATCTTGACATTCCTTTTATTAAAATACTAGCTTTGGCCCGCGGCTTCGCTCGCGTAGGGGTGTAATTTATCAAAATTCTTTCTTAGGGGATGCCTACGTCATAGTAGCTTTATGCATGCAAAGTCTCAGCCCAATTGGTTTAAAATTGACAAAGTTTCATACAAACTTTCATCCCCTATTTTATCCCTTTGGGGGTAGAATTGAACAAAATCCTTTCTTAGCGGATGCCTAAGTTATAACATCTACTTGCATGCCAAATTTCAGCCCGATCCGTCCAGTGGTTTGGGCTGTGCGTTGATAGATCACTATGTCAGTCAATGCCTTTGCGTTATATTTAGATACATTTGATAAATCAATACCTTCGCAAATTACAAATTATTTAATTAATAAATGACATATTTTTTTGTAGTTGCAAAAGTATTGATCATATTTTAATAAAAAGTCATGTCAAAATTGTTTACATTCTGTTAAATACCTAAACAAATGGACTATAGATATAAATTATGATGAGCACAAAAAATTCCCTATAGAGATTCTTCGTCTCTCACAATTAAGAAAATTGTCAATTCATCTTTTAGCTCAAAGCTCGGAACTCTATAAATTAGCTGCTTAATTCAAACATGAATATTTACTGCTCAGCTGAAAGCTCGGGTCGAAAGTTCTGCAGCTTCCGGACACACTTTGCCGCAAAACACGAGTTTTGTTGATTACAGCCCTCTTGTTTCCGACTTAAATATCTTTGAATGTGTTTATACTACGTTCTGTGTTTGTTTGTGTTCAGTGTTCGCTGAAATTAACGTTTAACTGCTATTCTTAAGTAATCATTTACTTTTATAAGAACACAACTATTTTACTTGAATATATTTCGACGTAAGCGTGGCGTAGGGGTCACCATGCTAGTCTGCCAGAGGTTCTGGGTTCGACTCCTGGTCAGGGCAAGTCGGAAAATTGCATTTTTCCAAATTGTTCTGGGTCTTGGGTGTTAATCTATATATGTATTTGTTATAAAATATAGTATCGTTGAGGTAGTATACCATAACACAAGTTAGTCTCAAACTTATTTTGGAACTAGCTCAATCAGTGTTATTGGTCCGTATATATTTATTTATTTACTGACAGAATAGACGACAGATGTGCTAAAATGGCCACTAGAGCCTAGGTCGTCACCGAAAGCGCGACCTCAAATAAGATGTGGTGATGACTTATCTATACTATAATAAAAGAGTAAAAAAAATGTGTCTGTACATTGAAAATTTTTCAAAAAAAAATATTTTGGGCGATGGAGATATAGTAATAGAGTAAGAAAATAAAAAAAAATGTCTGTCTGTTTGTCTGTTTGTCTGTTTGTCTGTTTGTACACGCTAATCTCCGGAAATACTGGACGGATTCGAATGAAACTTTTTTTGTTATATAGCTGTGAAGCCTGGGCAACATATAGGCTATAATTGATTTTGGAAAATGGAACACATGATGCAGAACTATAATGGTCCAGCTAAACTATAAGATATATTAAAATGCCGCCTTAGAAAAAGTTGTTAAATCTGATGAGAACTTTTTGTTGAGTTATAATACAACTGGCCAAGCGCGAGTCGGACGCGCGCGAAGGGTTCCGTACCATAATCTATGAAAAATCACGTTTGTAGTATGGGAGCCCCCGATAAATACTTATTTTATTCGATTTTTAGGGTTCCATAGGGTAGGGTAGAAACGGGACCCTATTACTTAGACCGTCCGACTGTTTGTCTGTCTGTCTGTCACCAGGCTGTATCTCATTAACCATTATAGCTAGACAGTTGAAATTTTTATAGATGATGTTTTTTGTTGCCGCTGAACAAAAACATACTAAATGTATACTATAATAAAAGAGTAAAAAAAATGTGTCTGTACATTGAAATTTTTTCAAAAAAAAAGTTGTTTCGTCCGAAGTAGAACTTATAAGTTCAGTATTTGCGGACCTTCAGAGCATAACACACCAGAAAATTCTTGGTTATGTGAACGCGCCATATTGACACCAAAAAATTAAAAATCAATTAATAAAGAACTTATGACGCAAATTATTGTTAACTAGCTTGTGCCCGCGGCTTCGCTCGCGTAGGGGTGTAATTTATCAAAATCCTTTCTTAGGGGATGCCTACGTCATAGTAGCTTTATGCATGCAAAGTCTCAGCCCGATCGGTTTAAAATTGACAAAGTTTCATACAAACTTTCATCCCCTATTTTATCAAAATCCTTTCTTAGCGGATGCCTACGTCATAACATCTACCTGTATGCCAAATTTCAGCCCGATCCGTCCAGTGGTTTGGGCTGTGCGTTGATAGATCACTATGTCAGTCAGTCAGTCACCTTTGAGTTACATATATTTAGATTTCTTGGATAGTGTTGTTGACGACACCACCAATTATCCAGTTGAGTTTCTTAATTTCTTTTGCAGCAAATGGACTCACGGCTCACAAAATAAGTCTTAATGTCGGAGGGCCAATAATGCTGATGCGAAATTTGACTCCGCCGAAACTGTGTAACGGAACCCAACTTAATGTCTCAGCACTGTATGCCGAAGTTCAGCGGCTGAATTTCAGCCAATGCATGCCTGCAATGTTATTTGCATTAATAGCAACACATAACGCCGAACTTCCGATGCTTTTGCCTGAATCGGACCCGTACCCGTACCCGTACCCGTACCCGTACCCGTACCCGTACCCGTACCCGTACCCGTACCCGTACCCGTACCCGTACCCGTACCCGTACCCGTACCCGTACCCGTACCCGTACCCGTACCCGTACCTGTACCCGTACCCGTACCCGTTCCGCTCCCACTTCCGCTCCCATTCCTGCTCCCGCTCCCGCTCCCTCTCCCGCTCCCGCCGCCGCCGCCGCCGCCGACGCCGCCGCCTACGCCGCCGCCGCCACCGCCGCCGCCGCCGCCGCCGCCGCCGCCGCCGCCGCCGACGCCGCCGCCGCCACCGCTTCCGCCGACGCCGCCGCCGCACCTTCCGCCGCCGCCGCCGCTGCCGCCGCCGCCGCCGCCGCCTCCGCCGCCGCCGCCGCCGTCGCCGCCGCCGCCGCCGCCGCCGCCGCCGCCGCCACCGCCGCCGCCGCCGCCGCCGCCGCTGCCGCCGCCACCGCTTCCGCCGACGTCGCCGCCGCCACTTCCGCCGCCGCCGCCGCTGCCGCCGCCGCCGCCGCCGACTCCTCCGCCGCCGCTGCCGACGCCTCCGCCACCGCCGACGCCGCCGCTGCTGCCGCCACCGCTGCCGCTTCCGCTCCCGTTCCCGTTCCCGTTCCCGTTCCCTCTTCCACTTCCGTTCCCTCTTCCGCTCCCGTTTCCGTTCGCCGCAGACGCGCCAAAGACGGAAGATTAAATTCTCATATCGGCACATCACTACTGTCCGGCGTTTCCACCGAACTTAAGCAGCGGAACTTCAGCTTATTTAGTGTGTCATCCCCACCGAACTTTAGACACTGAACTTTAGCCACTAAACTTCGGCATAGTCTGCTAAGACACTTAAAGCTCACAGTAAGTGAGTGATGCCAGTGAAACTGTATTTATTCCGCGTATGCCACCCATCCCCAACAATTTCCTTTTGAAAATACACAGTTCCATATGTTAACTTGCTTTGCTATGAAAATAAGTCACAGTTTTAGAGGCTTAAAGCTGCTGATGTCGATCTAAGGACTGGTTTTTCGCATGGCCTACTTATTGTGGCTTTCTCCAGGGTTAGTAACACTTCAGCTCTTTTCATATTGGCTCCCAAAGGAAAGAATTAAAATAATATTGACTTTTAACTCCTAACACTGTTACAAGTACTTTCTCCCTCTGTCTCTCTCTCTCTCTCTCTCTCTCTCTCTCTCTCTCTCTCTCTCTCTCTCTCTCTCTCTCTCTCTGTCATTAGTTTTTATTTATATTTATACGCCGGAGTCATAAAGTCCACGCGAACGAAGTCGCGGGCATCAGCTAGTAAAATAATAAATATATAGGGAAAAATCACATAGATTTATATAGCCCCAAAGCTAGTTTGAAACTTTTGTTATGGTATTCTAACTAAATGATATTAAATTTTATAATAAACACATACATAGAGAAACATCCAAGACCCAGGTCAATCCGAAAAAGATCATTTGAAACCGTGATCTCCGGTGTGACAGCGTGGCATAATGATCACTAGGCCACAGAAGTCGTCATGAATATAGGATGCGTAAATGCAAGAGTGGTTCAGTACTAAAGTAAACTGTTGCCCTTACTCGACAGGCTTAATTAGATGCAGAAAGGGAATGGCCTTTTCCGAGCAGTGGGATACCGAAACAGGCTAATAAAAATAAAGTGACCGACCCTGCTGTATAAAATATTGTCTGAGGCAAAAATATCCAATTGATATCTCTTTCATCCAAGTGTGCTCTCGTTTACATGTTTTTGAACCTGGACTATTTTATTTATTAACTTTAGGGCCGTAACAGACGCGGCGCAAGTTGCGCCGCGTAACAGCTAGTGATGGGCGATGCATAAATACTCAATCAACCCATTTGAGTATTTACTCAGTAGATTGAGTAAATACCCGATAAATATCCATATTTATCCATTTGGTGAGTAGATTGATTTATATGAGTTGCGACTCATATTTATATTCATATTCATTATTTTATGTTTTCATGACAATTTTGAAACTTAAATCTAGTATACACTTGCAATTCTTGTCGGAAAGTATGTGCGTACGGCATAATATACTTAAAATGTTGGTAAACGTTATATGCGACGCTAAATTATATGAAAATACCATACTAATCATACACTGAAAGTAGACTTCTTTGACTAATTATCATTTTTTGGTGGGAGGTGTGCATAGACGTCATTTTACGTAAAAATAAGTAAACAGACATCAAATGCGATGTCAATACTTGAGCATGCTCTATTTACTCTATTTATTAAATCTAGTGAGTAAATACTCAAATGGGTAGATTAAGTACTATCCACTGCCCATCTCTAGCTTCTACGCGACGCAACTTGCGCCCCGTCTGTTGCGGCACTAATTACAAAAATGTAACAGGCGGACTTAAGGCCCGAGGCCTTTTCTACCAGTCAACCTACATGACAGGTGGCGCTGATAAAAGCAAAATTTTGCACAAAATTACTAGAAGTACTAGATTACCTTCTACTGCGACTAGTATTTATTATTTCATTATTAAGTTTGAGTACATTAGAATCACTAGCGCTTTCGCAAGTTAAGCGACACCGGGCGTGGTCCGCACTTGGATGGGTGACCACAAGTGGCACAAAAACACGGTACAGATATATACAGTATTGTATCTTCATACAAACGGTCGAAACGCAAGCCATACCTACGCACCTCCGAGGTCAGCATACACTTGTTCCGTGACTCGGCGTGCAAACAGTCGGGATTGAACCGCAGTGGCAAAAGGTGTGTTGTAAGCAGTAAGCAACATTTATTAAAATATTATCTTAGTCGTGGGATAATATGGCAAAACAAAGACAATATTGTGCTGTTTTTGATGCTTAAATACATCATTAAAGCACCCAGAGATAACATTTTTAGGTTACCTCAAAACACCGAAAGGTAACACAAAAAATAGTTTTTATATAGGTACCTGCTAGCACGTAATTTTTTCATTTTTATTATGTAAGTATTTCCTTTTTTCCACAATACTTGAACTTAAGAATAAATTAGTGGGTAAGGTGGAAAACAGTGACACAAGTTACCTATCTTAACTAACCCTACGCTCGCGATAAAAGAAAAATAGCCAAGTGCGTGTCGGGCCACGCGCAGTGTGTAGGGTTCCGTAGTCACTAATGCCAATTTTGAGTTCATGCCACTAAAAACGTCTAAAAACCAATTTTCTATTGAATTTGTATGAAATTTTCCTTTTCCGAGTACATTTTATAAGTTGATCGCCTATAACTTTTTAATTTGTAAACCCTTCTGAGCTCTAATAGTTTTCCTTTAAATTTCATTATATATCCTATAGCTGTAATTTTTTTCATGAATCCATATATAACCGTTGAGCAGATAGAAGGGGGGGACACTTGACTCTAACAAAAAATTTCACTTTAAAACCAAATATTTCAGAAACGAATCCCTAAATCGAAAAACGGTGTTCACAAGGTCATAATATTTTTAAAAGACCTATTCAACGATACCCCACATAATTAGTAAGTTGAGAAAATAAAATTGACTTTTGACTTTACTTGTATGGGAGGTACCCTAAAAAAATATATTTTTCAATATTTTATTTTACCACTTTTTCCGAATAATTAATATACATACTTTTACTTAATTACATCTTTCTAGTACTTATAGTATCTCTTTTAAGTAAGATTTTGTATAAGAATTTTGATTGTTGTAGGTAGCACACGCGATGATATGGTTGATGTTAAGTAACAGCCGCAGCGTTTCGATATCGGATGGGTGACCAAAAAATTTTATTTCGAGTTGTTCCGTGCTATATAAAGTAGGGATTGCAATTCGACCAGGTTGAACAAACTAGAATAAATTCATTTCAATTTTTAACCGACTTTCGAGAAGGATTTTTTCATGAATGTTCACTGATTGTCAAAACGCGGATTTTTTATAAATTAAAATTTAATAATAAAGCCTTTTGTACTTCTCATTCGAGGCGGAAATATTTTTCTGGCGCAAATTTATAAGTATGCATTTGTGTGATTTTTTATTAAATCTACCAAAACTAAAAAGCAAAAAAACATAACATGTATTTTTATTTAACGCTTCCTTTTTCATTCACATTAAATCACAAAAGTGTAGGCGGGCAGCCCTAGCGCACGCGTGGCGTAGGTATATTTTTCAAGGACAGCGCCGAGTGCGAATACTGTACGTCTATACTGTGACAAAAATGTCTCGAGCTCCTCCGTGCTTCGTAAGGCACGTATAAGCCGTTGGTCCCGGCTGTCATCATTGTATGGCAGACGTCAAGCTGTGTCAGATGCCTTTAGGCAGCCTGAAAAATCTGACACCAGTGTTGGCCACTTACATACACGAAAAACAAACAAGTACATTAGATGGAAGTACATCTCGGCATAGAAAACAAGAGGGACTAGAAGTAATTATTCATAGGCATTATATTAATAAAGCAGTCGACACCAAACCATTATTTATTTAGAGCTGCACTGAATAAAAATAGGCCTCCTGGAATATCTTACGAGTACGTTCCCGACTTCGCGAGACGGAACGTTTTTCGCGCCAAAGCCCTTTTATTATGATAAATTGGGACGGAATTGCGTCTAATTTATTTATTTGCGAGTGAACAGACCTTATTTCCTTGTACCTTTCATAGTTAAGAAACAAAATATGCGTAATATTTTGTATTTATAGGATAGTTTTTCTAGACGATGACCTCCGTGGCGTAGTGATCACCATGCTAGTCCGCCACCCAGAAGTCCCGGGTTCGGTCCCCGGTCAGGGCAAGTTGGAAAATGGCCTTTTTCAAATTGTCCTGGATCAGTCATTGTTATTTGTCCATATATATTTATTTGTTTTTTTGGCATGTTTTTCACAGCTCAATCCATACTGAGCTGCATCAGTATTAAATATTAAATAAATGAATAGGAAAAAATAACACGATTGAGCTAGTCTTAAAGTGAGTTCGAGACTTGTGTTATGGGAAACTTACTTAACGATAGTATAGTTTGTAAGAAATACATATATAGATAAACATCCAACACCCAGGACAATTTGAAAAAGGCCATTTTCCAACTTGACCTGACCTTGGATCGAACCCAGGACCTCTGGGTGGCGGACAAGCATGATAATCACTACGCCACGGAGTATTTCCAAAAAGAGTCGACATTGGGCAGCAGTCGGTTGTATCAATTTTATTTATTTGCTTAACAAAAAATAATTGGCCAAGTGCGTGTCGGGCCACGCGCAGTGTAGGGTTCCTTAGTAACAAATGCCAACTTTGAGTTCATGCCACTAAAACCGTCTAAAAACTAATTTTCTATTGAATTTGTACGAAATTTTCCTTTTCCGAGTACATTTTCTGAGATGATCGCCTATAACTTTTTAATTTGTAAACCCTACTTAGCTCTTATAATTTTCCTTTAAAATTCGTTATATATACTATAGCTGTGAATTTTTTCACGTGTCTATATATAACCGTTTAGCAGATAGATGGGGGTGACACTTGACTCTAACAAACGTGTTCATTTTAAAACCAAATATTTCAAAAAACAGATCCTTAATTGAAAAACGGTGCTAACAAGTTCATAATATTTTTTAAAGACTTATTTAATGATACCCCACATGCTTGATAAGTCGAGAAAAAAAATACTTTTCACTTTATTTTTTAGGGGCTACCCTAAAAAAATTTCATTATTTTATTCTACCACTATTTCTGCATAATTAATATACATATTCATGCCAAATCACAGCTTTCTAGTACTTATACGTAGTTGCTGAGTAAAACGGAGGACGGACAGACAGACAGATAGACAGACATGGTGAAACTATAAGGGTTCCTTGTTTACTACGGAACCCTAATAAAAAAATCCCTCAATTGTCAAGAACGCCATCTAATGATAAAAAGCGGAACTACCGTTACGACTTGATATCCGTAGCGCCATCTATTATTTACTAGAGAAAGCCCTGACTTTACAACATCCATAACTTTAAATTAGTAAAATATTTTTTTTTTATCAAATGTAGCAAAGAACCACTGCGAGAAGTCTATCATGTACAAAGAAACCGCATCGAAATCAGTTCTTACGTTCGAGAGCTACGATACCACAAACGGACACACAGACAGACCGACATTAGCGTCAAACTTATCTTTTTTTCTGGGCTTAAATGGGATGAGATTATTATGGATAAATACGAAATGGCCCTTTCAAATTCGCCAGGAGTCCATTTTTAAAGCAAACGCGAGACTTGACGTCGAGGCTACAGTGCTTCACATTAGCTTTTAAAATGAATTCATTTTATATATAGTCTCGAATTTTTGAAACGAAGTCCCTTATCGCGCGTTGCGAAAGGGAGCTAGACGGAAAAAATTAAGACCAAAAGTTGTAACGACACTTTTTGTTCATTCAAATTTATGAAGATAATAAAAACTTGATTTTAAAACACAGAAAAGAGTTTGAATGCAATTTAGACCTATTTATATTTTACTTCGTTCCATCCAGGTGTCCCTTGACACCTCTCAAGTTTTTTTTCATCTCAACTCTGGAATCGAGTCGATGCAGTTTTACAATTCAACGATTTTCCGCACACTCATAAGAAAACCGAAATCGACTAACAGGAATAAACACCAGTTTCGTATCGCATTCCGTTCAGGCTCAAGTCCTCTCTTGAAACATCAGCGCGCGGGTATCGCTCCTATTCCTATTGCCTTCGACGATAAGGGCCCTCAGATATCAGCACTATCGGCGTATCGGCTGATAGACAATCTACGAGAGTGTTTTCCTAAATTTTGTGATACGGTTATTATTAGTTTATTTGATATGAAAATTAAAAAGCCCCGACACTAAACACCATCTAGTGAAAAATGGCGGAACTACATAGTGAAACCGATGTTTCATTTTTTATTATCTATAATTATACAATTTTTGTTTTGTTAAAACAGTGTCTTGATGAAGATTCTTGGGCAAAGTTCAAGTAAGTTTTTGAGACGTAAATTTTTTTTTTCATTATAATCTTTTATTAATTTCACATGTTTCGTTGTCAGTCGGTAGTCAAATTTCGCAAATTAAATTCGACCTTATCCACGGTTTCCGATTGAGCTGAAAATTGCACGCATAATGTATACCGCGTGACAATGCAATATTATTATGATATGGAGCTGATCTGATGATGGAGCCAGAAGGCGGCCATAGTAACTCTGTAATAAAATGGAGTAATCCCATAGAGTTTGAGCTTTGATACAGTCAAGGTCTTTTGATAGTAATTTCTTCTTGTAACAAGATTTTCCAGGAAAATTTGAAAAGAACCCCCAAACCAAAACACCATCTAGTAAAAATGCCGGAAGTACATATTCCAACCGATGTTAAGAGGAATTGATATCCGTAGCGCCGTCTATTAACGTAATGCCAGACAAATTAAAAAAACCCTGACTTTCAAGCATTCGTTTTAAAAAATATCCCTAGATGGCGTTGTACCAAGTTAAAAACTGGATATGTTTATATTTGTGAGAAAGGGTTTATGTTTCCAAATTTATATGTATCATTGGGTTATTAATACAGATACTTCTATCTTATACCGGTGTGATGGTGGACCCTAAGGCAGTGATTAAGTAGCCAACCAACCCCCAATAAATTTTCAATGACTGCACCAATTTTCATGAACCTTATTTTGAAAGATCGGATTAGAAATGATGTCATAAGACAGCGGTGTGGACGTAGAAAAAAAATTGAGAATGGAATTTTAAGATGGTTCGGGCAGGTAGAATGGATAGATCCTTTTAGTAAATCTTTCATCCAGAAAGGAGATTTACCAAAAGGGTCTAAAAAGCGACGTACATACCGCGACAAGATGCAGATATGAGGCCAGAAGTACCTACACGTAACCGGCGAGCATGCATGAAGAGAGTGATGAGTGTAGATGAAGCGAAAGAGGTCTGTCAGGATCGTAGCAAGTGGAGGTCCGTAGTCTCTACCTACCGCTGTGGGAAACAGGCGTGATAATATGTATGTATATATCAGGGACAGGAATACAGATATATTTTTATCGATATATCGATACCCGATATCGGTATTTTACACAAAATATCGATTAAATACCAGTACTTAGTATCGATATATCGAAATTTGTATCGATATATTTACATATCGATAAAAAATGATTAAGTACCGATATCGGGTATCGATATATCGATAAAAAAATATCGGCATTCCTGTCCCTGGTATATATCATCCTCTTCTGACATTTGTGGTTTCTGTATCCTTCCTTTCTTTTTCATTCTTTTTCCATTGGCCGTAGCCTTTAATTAATCTAGCTAAAGTTATTTTATTTATTTAATTTTATTACAAATATGATACCAGTGATTGGCTCTGATAAAAAAAAATTTTGGACTTATGTAACGTTATGTAAATTTTATCATATCGTACTTAATAAAAATGGGGTTAAATATAGATTATAAAAAAGTTTTTATATAATATATTTATTGACCTACGTTCAAGAATACACAATTGTTTTAAGTGTTTGTCGTTAATTTAAAGCATTTTAGAGTTCCTACGCAACCGGACACGGAACCTATTATTAGATATACCCAAATCAATATAAATAGAGTTAAATGAAAACCCCAGAAAAAATAGCTGATGGTTTGGTATCGCATTCCGTTCTCAAGTCCTCTCTTGAAATAACAGGGCGCGTCGGGGCCCTATTGCCTTCTACGATAAGGGCCCTCTTGATATCGGCACCAGGCGAACAGCGAGGTCGTCCTACACATTCTATCTTATAGAGGCCGTACTACCTACACAACTTTGCTGTAACAAATTAGATTAAATATTGATTTAAAAAGCACATTAGAAAATTTTACAATATGCACGGAAAATATAAAAACGTTTATTTTTAATAGATAATATTTGATTACATAATTAACTACAAGAGTACTACTTACAAAAAAATAATAGACCTTCATATGGACTGGGTTAATAATAAGTTTATTTTATTTTATTTTTATTTTTTAATATAATTTATGGGCGGACGCCCATAAATTATCTAAAAATAAAGAAAGGAGCCATATTTTTTTGTTTAGCAAAGTAGTAAAAATTCACAAAGATACGACGCTTCAAAGTTTCTGAGCCGATTTACCTTTGGTTAAAAATTGTAGCTGAGCGTGACATCACACGAAATTTAAATGCGCTGCATTTCATCATTATTTGGTAATCAGAGAAAAGAAAAAAATACCTGTACCATACTTTTTACCATCTATCTAATGAGCCAAATATTAGTCAGTCCAAATTCGTGTTAATTTGGTATTAATTTTAATAAGTCGATTATTCATTGTAAACTGATGGTAACTGTCAAATAGACACAAGTGTAATCAAATCCTAGAATTAATCCATTCTGTTCATTTATAAATAACATTTTCGATATTTACTTTATTAGTGTTAATACCACAATTATATTTCATTAGCGACTAATTAGGTCAGTCTTTCCCAAAGTGGGCGATAACGCCCCCTTGTGGGCGCTGGAGGCTTAAATGGGGGCGGTAACGGGCCCAGAATAAAGTTGGGGGGCGCTGATGTGATTTAAGCAATGAGTGATTTATAACTTCTGCTATTTCATATTTTAAAATTCACTGATATTAAAATCCTCTTACTACAATCCTCAACATCCATTTATTAGTTCATATTTATATCCTTTTTTATTGTACAAATATAAACTAAAAATGTAATTAATATTTATTATTTTAATGCGTTCACAACGCTATTTATATCTTTAAAGGAATCAAACACTGAAAAAATTTCGTGTTTTAAAGTTTCGCAGGTGAGGTCCCCACTTCCGATACTCTTTATTATTGTAAAATTGTATTATTATTGCTATTTTTTTTTTTATTTAAAATAACAATGTTGATTATTGTTATTTTTTTATAAAAGATACTCTAATGTACTGGTGTATGTATTATTATTGCTCTGTCTTGTAAAAAAGTCTAGTTTAGAATATAGGTTGAATTAAACTACAGGCAAGACAAATATGTGATTCAGGTTTTTATGGTGAAAAAAATGGGGGGCGCTACAAAATAACTGATTTTTTAAAGTGGGCGTTTGACAAAATAAGTTTGGGAACCTCTGAATTAGGTGGTCATTATTTTCAAAATATTTAGCTGTTATTAAGATTCAGACACATTTTAAAACTGTGTATACGTTCTACCACAGAGTAAGTACTAGTACGCACGTAGAGAAGTCTTACTCAGAAAAGAAATTCAAAGAAATATCTACTTAATGTGGTTAGCGCTATGGTTTAATTTAGTTCGCGTCAAAACTCCTCACCTCTTCGTTTAGCTACCTAGACATCCATTGCAAGCCAATTTAATTTTTATTACTCTGGACAAACTATTCATGTAACTGAATTTTTCTCTTCGATGTGGTCGCCGCGCGCAAAGTAATAATGTAGGTATATTTTCGATACCTAAACGGGAAGTAACACAGGCCTGACAGTGCGGACACGTCAGGGTACGACCGACATAGTTGACATGTTATTATATATTTAAGGTTTAAAACTAAACAGTGACACAGGCCTGGCGCTACTTACAATTCTATAAATCTTTATTGCTATTATTGACGATACGAGTGTCTTTGTCACAAAAAAAAAATATTTATTTCGTATTATTAAACTGCTTCCTATTTAGCTGAAAATCGATATCTATATGTATTTTGAGCCGAAAAATCCAAATTATATATATATTTTTTTTGGAATCCAAGATGGCGTCTGGGTTTTAGATTTTTAACTTATTTCGTTTATATCGTCTCAATGGGACGTCGTAGGAGTCTGAAAATTTGAATGCTGGGGTAAAGCACCCCGCGAAACTCGAAACTGCAATCTGATTTTGGATCCAAGATGGCCGCCCACACATTTTTTCATGTTTCCTCAACTGACTGCAGTTTTTACCAATTTTCTGAACTGGAAACGTTTTCAGTCTTCCTCAACAGCTGAACGTAAAACCGCGGGCTGCTTGCAGCCCACGCAACGCCCGAAAAGCTAGTAATAATCTCTATAATTTAATCTATATCTGTATGTCAACTCAAGATGAACAAATTTTGATTATTTTTTTTTAAATAGTGACTTGATCAGGACTTCTTGGCTAAAATTCAAGTAAGATTTTAAATTGTTTAAGTGTTGAGTAGGTATTTACTTTTTATTACAGTCTTTTATTTCGTTTCACATGTTTCGTTGTCGGTCTGTAGTCAAATTTTACAGATTAAATTTGTTTTTTGATTAAACTGACATTTTGCACGAGTAGGTGTGTATATTGCGTGACGATGCAATATTATGATGAAATGGAGCTTATTTGATGATGGAGCCAGAAGGCGGCCGTAGAACTTTTGCAATGAAACGACGTTTGATTTGTCTTGAGAAGAACTTTAATCTTAAGTTCTCCTCTACAAGTTCATTGTTTAACGCAGAAAGCTTATATTTTTTTAAATAATTTCTTGGTTTTACTTTATTTTGTAACTTTTAATTATGATATTTTGATGATTAAAGTAATTTGAAATTTAGATACATTTCATAAGTGTTACTTATGACAATTAGAAACGTTAACTTAGCTTTGTTATATTATGTATAGTATATTCTTATTTGCAAACGACCACAATATAGTAGGTCCTGTTAACCAGATAATTGTAAAATGGAAGACGAAGTTTGTTCGGCTCTTGAAGGGTCGAGGGCTGGGCGGGTTTCTACGCAATTCCGTAGAGTCCTCGCGGTCCTCTTTTAAGAGGCTCCTTTAAGATTGTGTCTGCAGGGCACGAGGAAGCGGGAGCGAGTTATCAGCTATCCAGGGTGTTTCACCCTTAGCTCTAATGAAATCTTGGAATCAGAATTACCTAAAGAACACATTAAACTAAGAAAATAACTGGCCATGTGCGAGTCGGTCTCGGGCATTATCTATAAAAACTCACTTTTAACATATACCTCACTTAAATATTTATTTTATTCTGTTTTTAGTATTTGTTGTTATAGGTAGCGGCAACAGAAATACATCATCTGTCAAAATTTCAACCTGCGAGGATCTCGGTGGCGTAGTGGTTACCATGCTAGTCACCCAGAGGTCCCGGGTTCGATCCCCGGTCAGGGCAAGTTGGCCTTTTGTAATGGCCTTTTCAAAATTGTCCTGGGTCTTGGATGTTTATCTATATATGTATTAGCTATAAAATATAATATCGTTGAGTTAGTATCCCATAACACAAGTCTTGAACTTACTTTGGGGCTGGCTCAATAAGTGTTATTTGTCCTTATATATTTATTTATTTATTTTATTCAACCGTTTAGCTATCACGTTTCATGAGATACAGCCTGGTGACATAGGATACTCACGTGATAGTGTATAAATGTAGCCTTCAAATAAAAATGATCCTTTTATTTGTAGAAACAACTCAGTTATAATTATGTATGACGAAGACAAAATATAATTATTTGAAATCTCTTAAATTTTATTTATTTAATTTATCAAACTTTATTGTTCAAAAGTACAAATATAAATTTAACAAATGGCGGACATAATGTTAAAAGTATTTCTTCACCATAGGGATAGATAGAGAAAATTATGCGGCATAAAAACTCTTATCTTTTTCTTAAACGTAAGTAATAAAGAAGAGTTCTTTTTTACGTTCTTAAGTTAACTTCATGAGAATTTGGAATTTTCATGAAGAACCTTCATGTAAATTTCAAAATCCACCACAAGTTGCCAGATATTCCAAAATCCGCTACCGCCTCTCACGCAACCCGCTCTCAAGAGCTCTCAAGTACGGACCGGAATAATATTTTGAGATCGTCCGTCTTACAATCCATTGCGCCTGATTGTGATGGAAAATATTGGATTAGACGCAGCTACGACTGAAATGTTTGATTGGATTTGAAAGCAAAGCAGTTTAATGGATTTTTATGATTACCAACTTGGATAAATATTTCGTTTTTTGGAGGCTGGACGGAATGGTAATGTTTTTCGTCGCTTGAATTTTAATTATTAAAGAAGTAAATTAGTGCTTTTTCAGTGTGATTAATTGTTGTAAAGATTTTGAAGTGGCTCTGTGAGCTGTATACCTCGCGGGTCACCTCGGGCCCGTTGAAGTTTATCATACAAAAAAGTTGCTTAGACTCAAAAGTTGCTTCTTAATAAGGGCAACAAAAAACTATATGACTTTTTGAAATTTTTCGGATTCGCTGAAATATATTTTTAAAGTTTTCAACCCAAATATTTCCGCCATTTTGAAAAGTTTCAAAAACCCGAATCAACATAAAAATTGTATGTTATTTTCGAACCTTCTCACAAAATTTTACAAGAATCGATTGAGAAATGCGACTAGTAGGCGAGAGCAACCGGATAAACTGACAGCCGGACAAAACCGTTTTTGGCCAATTTTGAAACTGAGACGCTTCGCTCGCTTCCCTCGCTCGATCAATTGTCCATGGGAGAAGTCACTAAAATTTCAGTCACAAAGTAAAAAATATCAAATGATCACGTAAAAAATATGTAGCATAAGAGATAGGAAACTTGAAATTACGTTTTGCACAACGACGGCTATTTAGTGAATGAATTCGGTTTCAGACCACAACGCAGTGAAACATACTATAGAACATATTATATATATATAAACATATTATAGAATAATTAAGAAGAAAATACCACACAGTTCATATGAACTAGTGTATTTGTATTTTCCAACAGATCAAATAATTTGAAACGCACGTCACACAATGTTGATGCACTGCACTACTAGCTGCGCCTCGCGGTGTTACCCGCGAAAAATTAGCTAACACATTGGCTAATTTTTCACGGGTAAGGGGTCCAGGGTGTCAGCTACCTGCATACCAAATTTTATCGAAATTGATCTAGCCGTTTGCGCGTGGAGAAGTAACTGTAACACAAACTTTCGCCTTTATAATATTAGTGTGATTTTAAATATAATGACTTACCAGGCAATCCCAGGGCAACATAAGTTTCTGAACTCCTTATGTGATTATGGTGTCGCAAGAGGTCGTGAGTAGACAGTTTTGGGGCGAAGTAACTAGTAGTTATAAAATAATATAGAATAGAAAAGTGCAATACACGCCTTCTCATTAAAAAACTATTATTTATTTTCCACAACATAGTTACTAAACTAAATGTAGATTGGTTCGCTAATAATATTGAAATGTAGCCTACACGCAATCTAGGCAATGAGTATTTGAACCTTACAAATGCTTGTAAGGTTTAAATACTCATGGTTGTCAATTCGAATTCATATATGTACTTTACTCGAAGAAGATCCAGGTTAGAAAATTCTTTTTGTTTACACTAACACAACAACAATAACACTGATTGAGCTAGCCCCAAATTAAGTTCGAGACTTGTGTTATGGGATACTAACTCAACAATACTATATTTTACAACAAATACATATATAGATGAACATCCAAGACCCAGGACAATTTAAAAAGGCCATTTTACAACTTGCCCTGACCGGGGATCGAACCCGGGACCTCTGGGTGGTGGACTAGCATGGCAACCACTGCGCCACGGAGGTCTTTAAAAGGGCATACTTGCGAGGTAGTCCCATAATAATTTAATCAATACGCTTTGAAAAATTATCTGGTTATAAAACAAACTTCTTTAAAACAGGACTTTGTTTTAACCGAGCTCACAACAATAGACCGGTATAACCTTGGCCGAGCAACTGTTCTTCATAGCTCTGTTCAAAAATTATCACTTTGACGAGTAACGGTTGGCCGATTGCACTGTTTTTCCTTTAACGGCCGGACAAATCCATTATTCACTCATATAAAATTGACAGTGTCAAGACCATCAAGACCATGAAGTTACAAGAGAGAAAGCTCAGGGCAACAAGACCCAAAGGTCACTTACAGCATAATTGTGGGTAAAAAGGTAAAAAATGTAAATTCAAAATATTGATGGGTCGCTAATCACATAACCTATTTACACGACTCGCATTTTCGACCATTTCTTCAATTGCGTTCCTTGGGTCTTACTATCCGCGCGGGAAGAGAAGCAGCTGGTGCATTGTACACAAGATTCTTCTTTTCTCCCAGACCAGCATGGAAGAGAAGCATGTTGATCATCGATAACAAATAAACGAAAAGAAATTGTAGAACCATATTTTATTCTCAGTCGGTTCATAATTTTAACTAATTTTAACCCCCGATAAAGTTATTGTAAGATTGGCGCTAAAAATGTCCGTCTGTCTGTTTGTCTGTTCGGTTACAATATTATGTAGTTCCGCTACTAATCAGTTGATGGTGTCGTCGGAGGATTTTTAATTTGCCTAGCAAATAAAATTGTACATACTAAGATTTTCATTTCTCCCAGACCAGTATGGAAGAGAAACATATTGATCATCGACAAAAAATAAGTGAAATAAAATTGTAGAACCATACGTGATTCTGAGTCGGGCATAGCATCATTAGAGCTAACTCTGAACTGCCAGAGCTTGGTTGCCAATCCCGTGGGATTACCGGCAATTTTTAAAACGCTGCCTTTTTCAAACTATTATGTGAGATCGGCCGCTCAGCAGAATGGTAATGTAGGTAGCAGTCTTTCGTATCAATTTTGAGGTAATTTTGTGATTTCAGTAAGTATTTTATGTTTTGTTGTGCCTAAAGGCTAATTTACCTTAGCATTGCGTTGTATCAAATATTATTTAGTTTACAGAATACATTTTGTTAAGCACAATAGGCGGATTTAATGCTAAAAGCATTATCTAACAGCCAGAAGTTTGAGTTAATATAAATTTCACTGTAACTAGTTGTGGAAATTTTACGAAAAGATTAAGGCTGTTACGTCATCATTGTTATTATAGGTACAGAGCCAGACTTTGGTCGATGTTATTAAATAAAAAAATTACATACCTCCTAATTTTGGCTAATAGCTTTTTCAACTTCGTAATGAGATATTAGCGCGGCGGCACAGAGTAGTTTTAACACCTTAAGCGCCATGACGGAAACATGGTTTCCGACATACAATTAAGAATCTATTGTGTCTGCAAGCTGGCCGTTAAGATGTCTTGACTTTAAATAACGATAATAATAGATTATTTATCAAAATCGGTTGTGTAATTTGGTGTTGAATTATTTATTATGTTATTGAATAAGGTACACCAACAGTACATACAGTGCATGATACACAATTACACACGTAATACACAATTACACACGTAATACTTAGATTCTAATGTAAACACCAATGACAGGTATACACGACATTTAAGAGATCAAAATAAGCATAACGAGAGTTTAAAATTATCTAAGTTTAAAGACCTCCGTGGCGTAGTGGTTACCATGCTAGTCCGCCAGCCAGAGGTCCCGGGTTCGATCCACGGTCTGGGCAAGTTGGTAAATGGCCTTTTTCAAATTGACCTGGGTCTTCCATGTTTATCTATATATGTATTGGTTATAAAATACAGTGTCGTTGAGTTAGTATCCCATAACACAAGTCTCAACTTCTTTGGGGCTAGCTCAATCAGTGTTATTTGTCCATATATATTTATTTATTTATGATACACAATTACACACGTAATACTTAGATTCTAATGTAAATACTTATGATAGGTAAGACAATAGGCATAAAAAGAGTTAAAAGTTATCTAAGTTTGTGATTTTCAATCATTAAGAAGATTCAGAACCTTATGTTAAAAGACATTCAAACTATTGCAAAATATTTCCAAATCCTCTGAGCCTCAATTAAAGGTGTTATATGTATTGCACATACGGTTACGAGCTTGTCTACTCAGATTGATTCTAGACGGCGGTCCATTAAGTATAGGCATAAGATATATATCCATAAGCACAGGATAACGCGGCGGTGTACTTAGAACTTAGTACTGAAAAAATATTTCCAAAATCAACTTCCTGCAGCAGTGTTTCCGGACCGATACGACATTAAAACCCTTAAAAAACGAGTCTATATCTTCCTGAAAGGCCGGCGACGCTTCTGTTACACCCCTGATGTTGCAGTTGTCCATGGGCAGCGGTTATCACATACCATCAGGTACCCGCTTGTTTGTTTGCCACCCTATAACGTAGAAAAAAGGGTTACAGTCCTTGAAATTGACACAGCTATAAATTATGGCACTGCAGATGACAAAAAAATGCTAAATGGAACTCACGACCCTCGGATAACCAGCTGCATCACGAACACTTTCCTTCTCAGCCTTTATTTAAGGTCCGAGGCGCGTATTTAAAACCGACGCCCAGGGCTCTTTTATTCGCACTAGAACTTTTTATTGTCCTCTGGATTTTTTTAAAACATTTTACAATGATAAAAACGTGCACCTCTAGAATTTGACATTTCGTAGCTATTATACACTATTTACGTCTTATTATAAAACCCAGACTTACTTTGTTACTTGGTTTAAACCATTATCCGCCCAAAATGAAGTTGACATTGACAGGTGAGATCGTGTGATATTACTAGATGACAACTTGATTTGGTCGGATAATGGTTTAAACCTAGTAACAAAGTTAGTCTGGGTTTTATAATAAGACGGTTTAGGTTTATATTATCATTATCCGAGCGTATTCACGGTTGCATCATCAGCAGTAACGTTTCAGAGCCCGGGGTCCGCTACCTACCTAAGTGATTTGACGAGGTTACTGGTTTTTACACAGAGCGACTGCCGTCTGACTTCCACAACCCAAAGGGTAGACCAGAACCAATCCTTAGAAAGGTTTGAGCAAACGCTAGATGGTGTTTATACTTGTCTTTCAAAACACGGAATCATCTTTTTTTTCGGTTAATCTGGTAATTCAAGCCTGCAATTAACTAACCTGACTGAAAAACTTTTTACAAAGTATCCCCATCGGGATTCAAACCCACGACCTCCAGATCACAAGGCGTACGCTTTGACAACTGGGCCACGGGGGCAGTCTATGTAGGTTTATGTATAGCTAAATAAAAGCGTAATGTTAACTTTATAATGAGTTCTGAATAGTTATTTAGTTCTGGATTTTTGACCAATTGTATTCAAGTACAAATCAGATTTGATGATCTAACAATAGTTTGGATAGTGAACTTATTCCCATTTTCCTGGTTCTTGGGTGTTTATCACAAAATATAGTATCGTTGAATTAGTATCCCATACATAACACAAGTAGAAAATTACTTTGGGGCTAGCTCAGACAGTGTTTTTTTCCCTATATATTTCTTTATTACAGCGTGACTTATCTTTATATGTTACTTTACATATAACAAAATCCATTGTTGTGAAAAATTGATCTAGTTAGATTTTATTTTTATACAACATCTTTCTCACCGTATTTTTTATCGAGTGAAGCTCGGTCACCCAGTTACTTTATCTTGAAAGAATAACCCTTATAGTCAGTCGCCCCGGACAATTGAATCCTTGGCCGTAAGTAAAATACGCCCCCGAGTCCGAGGATGAGTGATGGCTCGGCTGCCAGAAACAGTGGCTATCTGTAGAAGGGCCTGAAAGGATGTGCGACGTTATTTATGTCCTTTGAAATAACTTTAGCTCCTTTGTGAGCCCGGCCTGTATGGCAGTCGAGAGTTTGAAGTTTGTATAGGCCTTCTGTATGTAATAAGAGACTACGATGTGAGCTTGTTAATTTATTATAATTATAGTCATCATTATTATTTAAATCTTATAACGTCCACTGCTGCACATAGGCCTCTCCTTTAAGGATTTACAAAATGACCGATCGGCCTACATCCAGCGCTCTTCAGCCTTGGTCAGATCATCTGACAACCTTTTGGGTGAGTGTCCTACGCTTTGATTTCCAGTGTGTGGTCGTCATGTGAGAACCTTTTTGCCCCAAGGACCATCGGTTCGTCGAGCTGTGACCCGCCTACTGCCACTTCTGGGCTATATTTCAGTGACTTTTGTCACTGAAATATAGTGTTATAACGTTTGTCTACGAATGTCCAAATTTCTTTGATTTCTATTCGATCACGTAGAGATACACCGAGCAGCGTCCTGTTCACAACCCATTGAGCGATTTTGAGCCTTCTTATGAGACCCATAAAAAGGAAAGGGTCCACGTTCCAGAGCGATAAGTTTTCCCTTGATCGTTTTTTACGTTCTGCGTGTGAAGAGAAGTAGCTGCTGTATTCTACATTTCTTTTTTTTCTCTCAGACCAGTATGAAAGTCATACAAGCATAAATCCATAATATTTTTGAGGAGTTCAGTGGCCCTATGGGAGTGCGAATTAATAGCGCTTTCACAAGTGAAGCGACACCGGGAGGGTCCGCACTTGGATTGGTGACCACAAGTGGCATGAAAATTTCTCGAGCTCCTCCGTGCTTCGGAAGGCACGTATAAGCCATTGGTCCCGGATGTCATCATTGTATGGCAGTCGTCAAGCTATGTCAGATGCCTTTAGGCAGCTTGAAAAATCTGACACTAGTGTTGGCCGCTGACACACACGAAAAGCAAGCATTTTACGATGGAACATATCATCCTGGCTATGACGCATCTCCCGAGCCAATTTGCGGTTACCGGGTAACAGCGGCTTTTTGGGAGAACAAGCGTCCGTGGGGAGCGTTGAGAGGCGAGGTGAACAAACAAAGGATGGATATGTATTCTTCTTTTTAACGGACTTCTAAAAAAGGGAGGCTATCAATTCGTCGCGATGTTTTTTTATGTATTTTCACCAATAATTTGAAGAGGCCTAGAAGGATATTAAAAAGATTTTTTTTAATTGGTATACTTGTCAGATTGTCACCCATGGAAATTTTATCAAAATTGGCTAAGTAGTTTGGGAGTGAAGTCGGATTTTAGTTTTGAAAAATTATGTTTATTATACAGACTTGTATGATAAAGTATTTCTTTCTTGAGGCAACGACTACCGTGGCGAAATAGTTTGGATTCACTCCAAGGAAAGTTGGTTGGTCTTTTTCGAATTGTTTTGGGTGGTTGTGTGGAAGAGAGAAAGTTTGTCATTTTATGGGACAATGGGCTAAATTCTATGGGACATGAGCGTGACAGAATATGGTCGTGCGGGTGCTTAGTTGAACCGCCGAAATTTGACAAATCGATTCCACCACGTCTCACACATTACGTAGTACGAGATCTCGCTGCCAGATTTGCAAGTTCATCTTTTGTTAGATCTTTAATACCGAATTGGTTAAAGGTCGGGGCAAACTAAATACCTATTCAGTAAAAAGTTTATTTTTATAAAGTTTACAAGTGTCTCTGGTTGCACCCTTAATCCTTTTACTCTCCTCTTAGCACAATTAGTCGTCTTCTCCTTTTCGTGTCGATTGGCTCAAATTACACTATATTTTGCCCCTTCAGTAAGATGCCACTCTAATGCCTCTCTCCGACGTCGAATACAGGTCGTATTTTGTACAGCTGGTCAGGCACGACGGGCTCGAGAGAAGGTGCTGCTTGGTTCAATCGGCGTGACTAAATTGGCAGCGACCCTCCCATTTCTTAAAATATCGCCATTTTGCAAACTCGTGGCCACATCTGCCCTTTTTAGTACGTAGTCGATTTAGACACCTCCAAGTTGCCCAAGGTAAGTTATGGCCTGGAGGACGCTCTTCTGACCGAGGCACAGTTAGGGGTATTGCCTATTGCTCCTCATTTGAAGATCACACGCCATCTTCAAAATGTTTATAAATACGATCAGGCTTAATTTATTTCGTTGAGTATAATAACATGTGAACGAAAACAGTAAATTTAATACGTATAACGCAGATTTCATAATAACGCAAATTCAATTGTTTCTCACTTGACGTTACGTGGCGTTGCTGTGGCAGGCTTGATTCATTTAGTCAGTAAACAAGTTAACTCCCTCATTAATGTAATGACAAGCTAAAGTAGGTTGTAAGCAATGACATCTTCGGATAAACTTCGGATTTGTTTGATGTCATAATAAGATATTATTTTGAAATAATTTCATTTTTTATACAAGCTTTTATTGTAAGGCCAAAGTTTGTTTGTTTGTTTATAAAGCTTTATTGTACATAAGAAAGAACACAGTTACAAATCAGAAAAGTAAACATACAACGGCGGACTTATCCCTTATAGGGATCTCTTCCAGTCAACCGGCCAGCAATTGAGAGGAATGTTTACTTATTATGCGTTTGGGGCAGAAATGGAACAGTACAATATAAAATTACACAATGATACTGTACAAATAATATATAGATGTAAACTACATGAATACAACAAAGAATAAACTTACATACATAAATATACATACATAAATATACATATAAGTATACATAAATATACATACTAATATACCTAAAATATATATATATATACATATCAAATATTTAAAATATAAACTAAAAAAAAATAAGTAATTAGGTAGCTCGGAGAAACTTAGGATTCTGAAAAGTTCAAAGTTATTATCAAGACAAAAGAAAAATAAGCCCAAACCCGATGGAGTCGCGTCGTTTTATAACTGAATTCCATTGACCACCTTCCGTCTCCTTAAGCAGGCCCTAGACATCGTCTACCGTTAAATGCTTGTCAAGACAAATCAAACGAGTCCTACTTGAAGAGGTTACGTCGAACATCTGTCGAACATCTTCCGGCTCCATCATCAGAACAGCTCATTGACTCCATAATATTGTATTGTCATCCGATTTACATAAGTAAACAAAATTTCAGCTCTATCGGTTGAGGATAACTGGTTGAAAAATTCGGAGCAAGATTTGATCTAAACAAACATACATACAAACAAGATACATTGCAAGTTTTGAAAATAATAAATTAAATAAAAAAATATTTTTATGTTAAACGGTTTTATTACAATAAAAATAATGTAGGTAATGAAAAAAAAGTTAAAAAATGATTCGGTAAGTCCTAGCTACCAGATCGCACCAATCTTCTCATCAATCTGGGGTATTGATCAGACAAATAATAAAATCGTTGGGCGTTGCGTATCTAGAGTTAATATATGATAGTTTCACGCGCCCAACGATTCTTTAATTAGACACCTATATTGAGGTAGTTGTGGAAAATATGTAATCCGCCATTTTGTGGCGGCGGCCATCTTGAATTTTATTTTCTTATAGTGAGCTCTATTCTACCAATAAAGCCCTTTCATTTGATACCCATATAGAGGTTGCTGTGAAGTTATATGTAATACGCCATTTTGTATCGGCGGCCATTTTGGATTTACAGTCATAAAAAATTATTATTATTGTATTGTCATCAAGATTAAGAGTGGGTACCAAATATCAGATCGATCTGGTGACCCAAACAAATAAATAAACTGGCCAAGCTAAAAAAACCGTTTAAAAAGGACCACGTTGGGGCGGAAGAGTAGAATATAATGTCATGTCTCTCCCACCCCACGTGGTCCGGGTGTCGTAAGGGCGACTTATGGATATGTAAGTAATAGAGGACAGGTAGAATCGTTGTCTTTGCAACTACTAGAAATCACTAATATGCTGGTTTAGTGTAGTGATAGTCTAATCTTCCTTGTTTCCTCCACCCAAAGGTTGGCTGGAAGAGATTGCATTTATAGCGATAAGTCCGCCTTTGTGGCTATTATTGTTTCTTGTTGTTTTGTAATTTTTGTGTGTCTCTTATGGTGCAATAAAGTAGATTTGTATTGTTTTATAGAGGACAGATTTAGTCCAGCAATGAGCCTAAAAGCTGGTTACTAAAAAAATAAAATAACTGATGAAAGAAGAAAATTTGCGGTGGCATCTTGGACTAAAGTGTCCGGATCGGAATGGAAGATATGCGGTTCGATACCCAGAATTGGTGTTTCGGCGCCGGACTGATCGGTATCTCAATGTGGTCGTATCCTACCGATGCTAATGACCGTAATGGAGTAATTTGGTTCTCGCATACATCTTTGCTCTTTACGGGGTGGACAGTCTGATTGATTTGACGACCTCCGTGGCGTAGTGGTCACCATGCTAGTCCGCCACCCAGAGGTTCCGGGTTCGATTCCCGGTCAGGGCAAGTTGGAAAATGGCATATTTCAAATTGTCCTGGGTCTTGGGTGTTTATCTATATTTGTATTAGTTTTAAAATATAGTATCGTTGAGTTAGTACCCCATAACACAAGTTCGAACTTACTTTGGGGCTAGCTCGATCAGTGTAATTTGTCCCTATATATTTATTTATTATTATTTATTGCAGGGCCGACAAAACTATTACATTCAGATGTACAGTTAGGCTTCAAAATGGAGTCAAATTTCTCATACAATTAGTATGAGAGATTATGATTCCATTTTTTGAAGCGTACTGTACATGTGAAAAGTCAAAGTTTCTGTAACAATAATAAAATTTTGGTTGCAGTGAATTGGATGAAATAATTTTTTCTTTCGTAAACAAGTATAATAAAATGAAATAAAATATTTTTTGGATTATTATATAACTCTCATCTAGAGATGAATAGGTTCTGCTTCAAAATAACAATTTCATGAAAGATAAATCCCACCGAAAACATGAATGTCAAAATGGCAGCCAAGTTCAAAATCCGCCAAAAGAATATATAAATGGCTGCCAAGTTCTGCAAAGAATCCTGAAATTTATTTACAAGAATCTCAATATTAGACCTGGCTAGTTTTTATCAGCTATTCTGGTATTTAGAGGAATGAGACTTACAATTTAAAACCAATATCATAACATAAAGATGATAAATTGATTAGCCAAATATAAAAAGCCATACTAAAACTACCCAAGTCAATTGTAAATATTCTTGTAAATCAATTTCAGGATTCTCTACAGAACTTTAGATCTCAATTCTTTTGGCGGATTTTTAACTTGGGTCCCATTTTCAAATTTATGTTTTAAAAGTATAATAATTTAATAAAGTTTAGTTTTAATTTACTTTTTAGTTGTTATAATATTGTATTGTATATCTATCAGTTAATGCGTATGTCTGGAGTTACAAAGCAATTATAACAAATAGACCTTTAAAATCTAAAAAAACATACTGCCATATTTGAAAATTCTGAACTTCAAATCAGTGCTTTAAATAGATTAATGCTACTGATTTTAAGACCGTGAATTTTTCTGTCAAGTTCATGGATAGTTTGCAGTTCTTAAATTGCACTTTATGACTGATTGAAGAAGGCAGTTTTTATGAAAACGTCGGTAAAAATGCTTAAACAACATTAGCGAGAGAACTTCGATAGAAACTCATTCCATCTGATAGCTCCATAAAACAAACGTCTCAAAGGCGTTACCTCAAACCGTTTTAGAAATCACCAATCTAAGGAAAAATTCGATTCCCGCGCCGACATTTTTTATGGTTGCAGTAAATCAACTCAATCAAGGTTGATTTCAATAAAAGCCTATTTCAGGGTCGCTGATCCGAATGAGATAAAGAAACCCACAGATGAGACGAAGCCGAAAACTTTTTTTTTTGGAACAATGATCTTTTCGGACGGTACAGTACGCGCAAAATAACTCGGCGGCTCTGAACTTCGCGCGGAATCTGCGCAGTAGACGCATATAGGTGAGCGCGGGGACGGTGCGCCGCCCGGGCGTCAGCTACGCCACTGTCACTTGCAGCTAACTTCCGAGCCGCCAAGTTATTTTGCGCATATTTTGCGCGATCTGTACTAACTTGGTGGAAGAGCGAGGTGAAAAAAAAATTTGAGATTTTATGAGTATGCCTGGGAAGGTGGATGTTCCCGGTTCACACCCAGCACACGCCAATCTTTTTTTTGGTCGTGGGCGAGAAGGTAGAAAAACTAATCAAAACGGGTTGCTAGCCGCAACGCTTAATAAAACGATAAGCATTTTCGCCCAGACTCTAGTATCGGCTTCTACGATTTGTTCGGGAAGAAAAGCAGCTGCTATATTCGAAGTTTTTTCTTTCCTACCGGATCACCTCGGAAGATAATAATGATAATTGTATAATAAGTATCTAAAATAAACTAAAATGAAAGGTCAATAAAACATAGAACTAGTCATGACGACTTTTTGGAAAAACAAAATCTTCCTAAAACCGACTTCGGCCCCAAACAAACTGATATTGATAAATTTACAGAAAAGGGCAATTCGTTTTATTTATGATTTAGGATCGAGAGACTCTCTAAGAGATTTTTTTAAGGAAATTGATATACTCACTGTACCATCCCAGTACATATTTGAAAATATAATGTATGTGAGGAAAAATATTGCCTTATTTAATAAAACAGGTGATATTACGGGTAGAAACTTACGTAACATAAATGTTTTAGTTACCCCGTATTATAGGCTGAAAACAGTCAGTAAATCGTTTAAGGGAAACTGTATAAAGTTTTATGATAAATTGCCAAAATCGGTCCTTGATATGCCAGATAGAAAATTTAAAGCTTATGTAAAGAAAGTACTTTGTGAGAAGGCTTATTACGGAACCGATGATTATCTTAAAGACAAAAACGTCTGGCTTGAGCTTGGCGCGGGTCCCTTTTAAAGGTTTTTATTTGTACACTCACAAATGACATAATTTGAGTACAATCAGTACATGTATTTTATACAAACTGACATTAATTTCAAATTTGACATTTTTAATTAATAATTATGACATAACAATGTATTCTCAGTCCACACATCTAATTATAATATCAGTATAATTGTAAGGTTGACGTTTTTGGAGAAAATGCTGCAGTACAGTTTGTTACCGCTTCTTCTGTACTTGCGCTTTGGAGGCGGCAGTAAACTTAGTTGTAAGTAAATGATCTGACGTCAACAACTAACTATTAAGAAATCGAAAGAAAAAAGAAATGACAATTATCAAGTGATATAAATATCCAAAGATAAATAAATGATTTGACTTTGACTTTGACTTTATTAAGAACCACCTTTTTTTATGTCAAAGGGCGGCAAACGAACAAGCGGGTCACCTGATGGTAAGTGATCACCGCTGTCCATGGACAACTGCAACACCAGGGGTGCAAAAGAAGCGTTGCCAGCCTTTCAGGAAGGCAAGATGTAGGGGGACGGGGAAGGGAGGGGGGGGAGGCTCCGGCTTTCTCACTCACCGAACGAAGCATAGAAGCGGTGACGCTACTACTCACACATCGATTTTCTGTTAGAGTGTGGTATTTCCCGGACGAGCCGGCCCATTCATGCTACTAGCAAAACAGACCACCTAACAAGTATACTCCTTCATACAAAAACAAAAACATTTTTCCAAATCAGTCCAAGCGTCTTCGAACAATCGGTGAACACACTCCTCCTTCTTAGAAGTCGGTTCATAAGACCCTATAAAAAGTGTAGGTACGGGGCCCTACATTTGGCATCGCTCGATGTTCCCCTGGCCAGTTATTGCAGACCGCATAAAACCTCCGATCACAATAAGCTTTCGTTCCGTGGCTCGTTATTTTTTTATGAGGCATCCATATTGATTCGTCATAGAGTCATTATTTTGGCTTTCAATATCTTTATGTCGGTACAGTAATTGTATTAGAAAAGTTACAGAGACTAAGTATTTTTAACAAATCTAAAGGATTTTTAGTTTTTATCTAGTCCGCCACCCAGAGGTTCCAGGTCGATCCCCGGTCAGGGCAAGTTGGAAAATTACCTTTTTCAAATTGTCCTGGGTCTTGGGTGTTTATTTATATATGTATTTGCTATAAAATATAGTATCGTTGAGTTAGTATCCCATAACTGAAGTCTCGAACTTACTTTGGGGCTAGCGCAATCAGTGTAATTTGTCCGTATATATTTATTTATTTGTCTTTAATTATATCTTTTTTTTACCAGCAATTCAGGTCCCATAGTTGGGCAAAGGCCTCCCCTTGTTGTTCCCAGCTATTTCGATCTTTAGCTTCTTCTTTTCTCATCTAATTTTAAGCCTTCCCCGTGATCGTTTCTCGTCTCCTGGAATCCATGGTCGATAAGTGCGCCCATCTGTCCGGCGCCCTTTGGCAAACGTGACCCGCCGAGTCCCATTTCAATCTAGCACTCTTCCTTCCTACGTCGACCACTTGGGTGATGGAGCGCAGCATAGTGTTCCTGACACAGTCACTACGTTTTACACTTAAGGGGCTACCTAAATTTTTCGGGGTCCAGTGCTGCCCCCATTTGATATAAATCATTAGAAAGGAAACGGAGACATCATTTAAAATTTTGTCTTGACCAGGCACTAGATAACCCTTCAAACTATTTTATGAACTACTGTTTACAGTTTGAAGTGAGAACGTGAAGCTTTTCTACGCACATCCGCCAAAAGTGGCCGTTTTTCGCAATTGTCAAGACAAAATTTTAATGATGCCTCCGTTTCCTATCAAATGATTTATTTAAAATGGGGGCAGCACTGGACCCCGGAAAATTCAGGTATCTCCTTAACGTACTGCGCTCCATCGCCCTTTGGCAAACCTGCAGTTGAGGCTTTTGGTTTTTAGTCAGCGACCAAGTTATCTAATGTTAGAAAAATAATTTTATCTAATTTTACATATAATATGTACGTTATCTACTATGAAGTATTTATCCCAGAGCATTTAAGATTTCTTGGTTCTAAGCAGACCGAAAAACCCAGAGGTCTCTTTTATCAGCCGAATCGCCTATTAACATGATTTGAATTTTAACCCTCAATCGGCTTCTACGTTCTGCGTGGGAAAAGAAGCAGCTTAATCGATCCCCGGTCAAGTTAAGATATAAATGATCTTTTTCAGATTGACCTGGGTCTTGAATGTTTATCCATATAATGTAGAAGGGACATAACCGTCAAAGATAAAAAAAAATTTGGCATTCCCATACTAATTGCCCGGGCACAATTTAGTATGAAAATGCCATTTTTTTTTGTTTCTTGACTGTTATTTTAATTTCATTATATTATAATGATCTTGTATACTCGTGGTTCGATTTATTACGGGTATGTTCTTCCACATTGTATATGTATTCGTTATAAAATATAGTATCGTTAAGTTAGTATTCCATAACACAAGTCTCAAACTTACTTTGGGGCAAGCTCAATCTATGTGATTTGTCCCTATATATTAATTTAGCTAGTACATTCTAAGTTCTTTGCTCATAGATCAGTAAGGAACACATCAACTCATTAAAAACATCGAGAGTTAAAAATAGAATAAAAAGGGCCAAGTGCGAGGCGGATTCGCGCATGAAGGGTTCCGTAACATTATCTATAAAAATCACGTAATTATTCTGTTTCTAATATTTGTTGTTATAGCGGCAACAGGAATACATCATCTGTGAAAATTTCGACTGTCTCGCTATCACGGTTCATCTGATACAGCCTGGTGATAGACAGACGGTCAGACAGATGGACAGCGGAGTCTTAGTAATACCCTATTACTAAGACTCCGCTGTCCATCTGTTCCTTTTTACCCTTTGTGTACGGAACCCTAAAAACACGTAGGGGTTGAACCAAATCGAAGTACTTTAAACACGTCAATTTTATTTGCGAAGTCGGCAATGCGTCATTGTAAATCCCCAAATTGGCCTATTAGGCCCCCTGCGATTGAATACGCTGTGATACTGTAATAACGGCTATAGAGGTAATGCGCGCTTTACGGGAATTGCGAGTGAATTATTTGTGATGGCTGGCGACGTTAACTTCGTATTGATTCTGGGGTTTCTAAAAAACTATTTCAAACGACCGATAAAAAACTGGTGTTATAAGTTTACGCTCAAGTCTGTTGGTCTGTCTGTCTGTCTATCTGAATGTGGCATCGTAGTTCTCAAAACGAATGACCAATTTCGATGCGTTTGTTAACGTGAAAGCAAATTCACTTGCGGTGGTTCTTGGCTATGTTTGATGACTCAGTTCAGCAGTTTAAGAGCGGCCTGCCCGTCTTACTTTTCAAACAAACGCTCGTACGTGATTATGACGTTGTAACTGATCTTTCTTGATTTTTTGAACTTACAGGTGTCTTATGCGCTATTTCTAGGTTTCTATTGAAATAAAAAGTTGATATTTGGAGAAACAAATTCAGTATAAGCTTCCAAAAATCTGATTTTTTGCACAAATTATACTTGAAATTTGACCGTTTATAAAGTACTCACCTTGCAAATGTAATGAAAATTTGAAATAAAAAACATTTATTTTGTTACACTTGTAAGGCTTACTGAAAAACACGTATCACCTGGAACAAGTTTTATGAAATTTCCGCACCCAATGAAAAGTGAATATTCGTTCAGTGGATAGTTAATAATAATACTAATTTCATTCAATAGAATGTAAACCGAGCCCCCAGGCACTATCTTTCTTTTTTTGCTTTGCATCTTTTTCCAGCATTGCCCCGGATGAAATAACAAGCTTTTCAAACTATGCTCGCGTTGACGAAAGAGCGACCGGGAAGGGCCGTCTTAAGAGTTATTGTGAACGCTTGGAAGTGAGGTTTTGTTTTTAATTTGCCTAGCAAATAAGAGATGGCGCAACGAATAAAAATTGGCGTGTAGTTCCGCTACTCATCATTAGATGGCATTCTTGAAAGTCAGAGGAGTATGTAATAAAATTGTAAATTGACACTGCTGTATACTTTTCAATGTGAAATTAACGTTCATTATTATTTGTATCTTCTTTGGCAATCACGGGTCTTTTTAATCCTATTACATACAGATCCAACACGTAGAGCACCTTTTTTTTTTTTTTTTTTTTTTTTTTTTATAATTTTTACAAGCAGGTGGTGAAATCCTCATGGACACCTGGGAATGTTACCCAGGTAGTGCCGGACTCTTACCGGCTAAAACACCACCTGCTTGGAAAAACTTACTTACTTAAAACCTCTGACGTAATCAGAGCCTATTTTAACGTTTTTCGAATTGTAGCTGTGTTTAGTTTTGTTTAAATTTGGATCTTGTCATTTTACCCTACTTTGTATTTTACTTTATTTATCTTATTTCTAGATTTAGAGGTAAATCTTTAAACATTATTTCTTATTTTTTGAATTACTGGTGTATACCTGTCAGTTTATTACTACTACATTTATTTCTATAATTTTCTTATTGTTTCTGTTTATTACATATTTTATATATATTATATTGATTTCTATTGTAAACATTTCTGTACAGCTAATTGGTAACATAGGCTTGTTATAGATACTAGCTACAAAACAGCCAAAGGAAAGGAATCTGGAGTTTTCCTGGACATTGTTTTATTTTTATATTCTTGTGAGTACATTGTATAGCTATGTCATTTTTACATTTGTACAAGTGTTGTTTTGCATATTATTAAGAACCGCTTCACACAATAAGGCATCTCCCTCCTATTTATGCTTATTTTATTTTTCCATTCCACCTAAATAAAGTAATTATTATAAATGAATCACTTTTATTTCGATTTTGGGGTGGGGAGATGACTCATGTCTGCGGATCACAATGCCCCACCGTCCACTGCGCATGTAGACGGTACGCGCCCAGGTCGTGGTGCCCCGCTCAGTTTTTACCTATATAGTCATATCAATCTTACTTTTATATAAAAGTGGTATTGAATGCACTAAGGGCGCGGGGCACCGACAACCGGGCACACACCAATGGGTCTACGCAGATTGCAAGGTCAGGAATACGCGGTTGCTGACCTTGCAATCGCGTCCCATTTCCTCCTCAATGCACAGTCACCGCTGAAAGCATTGTGATCCGCCTTATCAATGCCGGCCTTTTTACAATTTCGGCAGGATGCCGCGACGCTAGCTTTGTAGTCAGCACATCCCGACTTAAGGTGTGGACCTCCGCAATGGCTGCACGAGTCCACCTCCTCGCTGCAGTACCTCCTTGTGTGGCCATAGGCCAGGCAACGAGAGCACTGAACGAGGGGGGACTGGTCGGCTACCCTAACGTGCTGAAGGTCCACGCGGAGGGTCCCGGCATCAACTGCCCTCCTCCACACTTTCGGTGATGTGCTGACCACAATGTGGTGCACCTGAGGATTACGCGCCTTCTTCTTATATTTGATATGCAGGCGGTCTTCCTCCCTGTCGAGGCCGTGAAAAACCTCAGGGTTTTGTCTCCTCACCGCTCCGATGACGTCCTCATCAGTATGTCTGATGCTGACGCCCCAGAGGATGAGGAGCGGATCCCGGTTCTTCACGTCCTCGACAGCGAGGTTTTTGCCTGCCCCCTCTAGTCTCTGCCTCAGCTTGGCCCTTTCAGCCTCCGTTGCGCAGCTCATAATTACTTTCTGGTCCCTCGCCTTTCGTACCCGCTCTACGCGGATCCACCCGTCCTTGGCGTCCACCGCTTCACGAACCTTGTCGAGCACCTGCTCTCCCGTGTCGAGCTCATCCTTAGATGTGACGACCAGGGACAGCAGGGCCCCACGTTCGTTCGGTTTCGCCAAGGCCGGGCGGGCCGCCGCGTCTGCGTAGGACAAGGGGCCAGGTTGCCTTGTGATGAGCTCTTTAATTTCTTCCAGCCTTAGATTTCGGGCTGTTTCTAATTTTTCTAACGTTATCCTTATGAACTCCCTGCACTCCGTTAACAAATCATCCCTATCATCATCCGTTAACCGGTACACTCTGGATCCAGGCGTGGCATATGGCGTGATGTTGGGGTCATTTCTATTTGTAAATCCGGGTTTCATCGACACAACATTGTCGACGGTGTCTAGGGCATCTACGCTGGTGTCCTCAAAGGAAAGGCATCTTTGTGGATCAGCAAACGTCACCGATTTTGGTGTCCCACTAAAAGGTGCCTTTCTGGTAGGTAGCGGGGAGTGCGCGAGAGGCATTTTTCTAAGTCAGAGGTTTGCGTCACTTAAATAGATTAAAATTGGAATAATTATAATAAGAATTAAATTACAGTTAAAATAATTTAAATACGGCTAAATTTGCAATAAATAATAGTTTAAAATACAATAACCTTGGCTCTGTAAAGAGGAGCCGAGGTCGTTTGTCATTAAATACACTAAAAGTTTGTAAAAGTTATATATACAATCAGTAAATTTAAAATAGTTTTAGAATAAAATTAATAGGATAAGCTTTGCAAAAATAAAGTTCCAGTCACTATATATTATTGATAAAATTATTAAAGATATATTAGGCAATAATAGAATTATTAAAAGTCATTAAAATTAAAAAGAAAACTTAGAATAAATTAAATAAAATAAATTATATGAGATCTTTGCAAATTATCCTATTTTGCCACCACTATAACCTAATTATCTTATAAAGAACTCAGTTAATCTGACCCTTCTGGTGATAAACAGGGAGCAGAGGTCCCAGTCAACGATAATGATGTAGTTTGCTTACAATTTTTATTTATTAGATATTTTTTTCACAATAATTTCTTCGTCAAGTGTTTTCTGTGCTTATAACCTGGATATTAGTGCTATTTTAACGTTTTGGGATTTCTTAGATTAATTAAAGGGGGGCAGGAAATATACTCTATGATTTACAATGGTTTTTGAAGTTAATTAGAATTTTGAAAAATTTTACACGTATATAGTTGCTCCTCTCACCAGTAGGTGGCGGGATTTTGTTTACAAAAAATTAGGGGGTTTAATCTTGTTTTCGGTTTAATTTGTTGTTCGAATATTAAAGGGGGGGTTAAAATAGCACTATTTACACTTGCACATAGGTATTTTCCTTAAGGGAAGTGGGTCAAAACTGTACATCAATTCCCAGGATTTCACCGAATTTGATTTCCTTATATCTCTAAAACTAACTGTACGAAAATTTCAAAAACAGCGTAGGACCTATTTTTTAGGCCCTATCTTTGGAAGTTAGGGGTTGGTTTTCCAAAAAACCCCGTAACTAAAAAGTGATTTTTGGGTTTGAAATTACGTAAACTGGGCCGGAAATTTTGCTATGTTTTGGTAATAATTCTATAACAGGAAAACTATTTGTCCTAAAAATCTCAAATTCGGATCAATCACTGGGAATTAGATGCACTATAGACTTATCTTGTGGTGGCCTTTCTAGTCCTTGGAATTTCGGGCGTGGGAGGGTCCAAAGTCCCTCGAAGTCACTCGCCGCAGATTTTTCTTGGATAAAACCGGCCGTAGCTCCCGAATGCCTTAACCCAGAAGGACGGTTTTGGTGCCTCCCGATGCGTCTTCCCAGGGCGATCCAGGTGGTGATAACGCCACTAGTGCGCTCACTCGGGTTTCGCCGCAATTCGGCGAAAATCGGTCATTGGCTGAAACCGTTTTTGGGCTCTGGCGCCTCGACGCGATGCCAACAAATCTTCAAACTGTGGTCAGGTCGGCAGGTGACCAGGATGCACAGAACCACAGTTGAAAATTGTGGGGTTGCCGATCTTGATTTTGAGAAAAACACGTTTTTTGTTCACAATTTGAAATTTTCTTTTTTGCTGTGGCTCCCAATGCTCCAATTTTGGGGTTGGGACACTGTTTCTTGTATATCCAGGTGCGCTAGGATCTGGAGCACGCTGTAGTGTTTATTTTATGTTTGTAGGATAGCGGATGATTTTTAAAATGATTTATTTCGCGTACAGGGCTCAAAAAGTTTACAGTTTTTTGCACTTTAAAAATACTAGGAAAAAATCCAGGTATTTGTCACTTCACTAGTTCTCTAGAGCTGATTTCCGCGCACTTTTTGATAGTTTTTGTAAGGCAGTAGGTGCCTCCGTTCCGTAGTAATGAATTTTTTAACGTAAAAATTTAACACAAACTTGGATTTTTCGAGCGCGGAGCGATGCGGGCAGTGCGCGTTCGGGTCGCCTGGCGCAGCGAGACTCCGTAGAGCACCTTTGGAGAAGTTGATGTTCTTTATATGTCATATAATTATAATATTATACATACATACATATTATCACGCCTGTTCCCAACAAGGGTAAGCAGAGACTAAGGACCTCCACTTGCTACGATCCTGACAGACCTCTTTCGCTTCATCTACACTCATCACTCTCTTTATGCATGCCCGCCGGTTACGGGTACTTCTGACCTCTCGTTTTTTTTACCTGATTTTTTATGAACTACTGTTTACAGTTTAAAATAAGAACTTAAAGCTTTTCTACGCACATTAGCGAAAAACGGCCACTTTTGGCTAATGTGCGTAAAAAAGCTTCACAATCTCACTTAAAACTGTAAGCAGTAGTTCATACTATAGTTTGAATGATTATTTTGGGTTTGATCAAGACAAAATTTTAAACGATATCGCCATTTCCTTTTAAATGATTTATTTCAAATGGAGGCAGCATTGGACCCCGAAAAATCAATCAGGTAGCCACTCGCGAAACCCATAACTCGGCTACTCCTTGACCGATTTGGCTCTTACAAGACCTACCAAATTCCGATTCAAGAGGCTCCGAACAAACACATTGTACACTCCGCTTGCTCGCTCGCTTGTTCAATGATACAATCCTTATAATCTTATACAACTTCTGTGTCCTCAGAAATAGGTCACTCAGTTTTGTTAAGCCTCATTAGGTTTGCCTCTATCGATAAATGCATTACAGTAGTGCTGCTACTAAACATCAATATCATTGACGACTTTGCATCCGGCCTGTGAAAATATAGTGTTGTCGAAAGTAAGTATCGATAGTTTCCATTTTTTGTAAAACTTCTCTATACTTAAACGTTTTTTACAAAGTTATTTACAGCATTTTTATTCCACTAAAAAGGCCCGTGTTTAATAGATATGACTAAATAAACTGTCGTTACTGTTCCACGAAGAGGGAGCCGCCACAGGCTCTCTCGGCTCTTTGCGACGGCTACTCGCCTTAACAACGCTGGTCTAAGTTCAGTCGTTCGTCTATTCGTCGTGTGGTTGAGTTCCATAATAAATTCATAGGAAAAATAGACATATCTAGTTGTAAGTTCCAAAGATATAAAAAACTGCGCAACGCTGCTTTGACTGAGCATGGCATGGCATCCTTTTAGGTTTCTTAGTTAAAATTTCCCTAAATTACATATTCCTCAATTTTTTTCTGACTTAACTGATTTATTTGATATCATTGATGTAATATTTGCAGTTAAAATCCTGCAACTATTACTTCTAGTGGCAACTTAATAATAATTTAGCAAACATTTTAACTGTGAATGACGTAGTAGGTTACTTTCATTACCACTTCATAAACTATTATGTAAAATTATATTTGTCAGATAGTCAAGACTTTATTAATGTAACTGTTTTTTGTTCCTGTAATTTAAAATCTCTTAGTTATATTAAAATTAAAATTAATAGCAACTCGTAGATTAGAGTTAATATCAAACAAAGCAAACCTGTAGCATACGATTAATATGATATATGTAGCATCCAATATCGAAATCATTGGAAGGATATTCAGAGAGAATATCTATAAACACATAATATAGTGTCTATCCTCAGTCCAAAGCAGACATTTTGATCTCTGTATGTACTAGACAGACATACAGTATCACAGACCTGTTGCCTACGCCTCGAGGGAGTATAGCCTGGAGGGTAAACACCAATAAATCGGTTTATTTTGCTTTGAGACTGTCGTATCTTGTTCTAACATTGAACGATTTTGACAGAAAATGCTTTTAACGAATCAAAGTATGGAAAAGGCTTTTTCAGTAATGATTTGCAAAATTCATGTCGGATTTGCAAAATGTCATGCTAATGAATCTCATTGCATGTTTATTTTTGGGTTGTTTTGATGAGTACTTACGTGATAGATACTTGTAAGCCTAATATATTATCTTAAAATACCTGCAAAATCTTTTCTTATTAATTACATGTTACATCCGTTTAGGTATCGAAAATATACCTACATTATTAGGTACTATGTGCGCGGCGAACAATTCAAAGGGGAAAACTCAGTTACATGAATCGTATGTCCAGAGTAATAAGAATGAAATTGGCTTGCAATGGATGTGTAGCTATCTAAACGAAGAGGTGAGAAGTTTTGATGCGAGCTAAATTCAACCACAGCGCTAACCACATTAAGTTGATATTTATTTGAACTTCTTTTCTGAGTATGACTTATGTACTTGAGTACTAGTACTTATTCTGTGACTGTATGAAAATACTCAAACTGACTTTTAATTTGACATGAGCAAGATAGAAATCTCCACTCCACAAAAAAAAACCTTATTCAAAAATTTTACGAACCAAGAAGTTATATTATTACAAACTTTTCAACCATTTTCTTGGACCGCTTGCATAATTACGATGAAAAAGAAACCGCTGGCACATTTAACTATTTTTACAGCAATGCAATGAAACTTTGTCCTCATTACGTGACTATAATCGATAAAATATGCACCGGTGCGGCGACGGCACTACGCGACCCGAATTACGCTCACGCGGTATTTTACGGGAATTTGCGCTGCCGCCAAATTCGGAGGATTCCTCTGCATTTCGGAATTTTGCTCGTGTACGGCGCACGTTACTACACTTTTATTGGCAGCCGCCGTGCAAGAGGTGATTCAGAATTTGTTATGTGGATAATGTAAAATTCGAAAGGTAAAAGAATGAGTTTTTTTAAACAAAAAAGGCATTTTTTGTCAAAATTTCTATCGTAAATAAATAAATAAATATATAGAGACAAATAACACTGATTGAGCTAGCCCCAAAGTAAGTTCGAGACCTGTGTTATGGGATACTAACTCAACGATACTATATTTTATAACAAATACATATATAGATAAACATCCAAGACCCAGGACAATTTGAAAAAGACCATTTTCCAACTTGTCCTGACCGGGGATCGAACCCGGGACCTCTGGGTGGCGGACTAGCATGGTGACCACTACGCCACGGAGGTCGTCAAATCTTACATCGTGTGGTCAAAGTACTTATTAAGTCCAATGAAATAAGCCCAGACTGGATTGAATTGCGTTGTTTTATTACTGAGTTCCATCGACCACCTTCCGTCTCCGTGATGAAACCCTAGGCACCGTCTACCATAAAGTGTTCTTCAAGACATATCAAACGAGTCCTACTTAAGGAGTTTACATTGTTATATAACTGATTAGCTTTTGCTCGCGGCTTCGCTCGCGTAGCGGTGTAATTTATCACAATTCTTTCTTAGGGGATGCCTACGTCATAATAGTAGCTTTATGCATGCAAAGTCTCAGTCCGATCGGTTTAAAATTGACAAAGTTTCGTACAAACTTTCATCCCCTATTTTATCCCCTTGGGGGTAGAATTGATCAAAATCCTTTCTTAGCGGATGCCTACGTCATAACATCTACCTGCATGCCAAATTTCAGCCCGATCCGTCCAGTGGTTTGGGCTGTGCGTTGATAGATCACTCAGTCAGTCACCTTGTGAGCTATATATATTTAGATTTCCGTCGAAATCTCCCGGATCCATCATAAAAACAGCTCATGGACTCCATAATATTGTATTGTCATCGGACTAACCTTGAATGCATAATTTTAGCTCAATCAGTTGAGGATACTGATTGAAAATTGAGTTGTAAGATTTGATCTAAACATACATATATACAGGATATATTGCATGATAACCTCCGTGATGTAGTGGTCACCATGCTAGTCCGCCACCCAGAGGTCCCGGGCTCGATCCCCGGTCAGGGCAATTTGGAAAATGGCCTTTTTCAAATTGTCCTGGGTCTTGGATGTTTAGACAAGTAAGTAAGTTGTGATTTCATTTACTAAGTGTTTGACGAAATAACGTTATAATAAAAATGTAATTGAATTTGGTGAATTGTAGATGGGAGAAGACTGATCATGTTGTTGTAATTTTTGTATAGACAAAGAAAGTCCGAAATAAAGATTTTTTTTATCTATATATGTATTTGTTATAAAATCTATATATGTGACTGCCTCCGTGGTCCAGTGGTCAAGGCGTTCGCCTTGTGACCCGGAGGTCATGGGTTCGATTCCCACTGGGAAGTATACTTTGTGAAAAGTTGTTTCCAGTCTGGATAGGATATTGCAGGCTTGAATCACCTGATTATCCGAAAAGAAAGATGATTCCGTGTTTCGGAAGGCACGTAAAACTGTGGGTCCCGAACGCCACCTAGCGTTTGATCATCAAACTATCCAAGGATTGGTTCCTGGTTTGCCCTTTGGGTTGTGGAGGTCAGACGGTAGTCGCTCTGTGTAAAAACCAGTAACCTTGTCAAATCTCCTTGGTTAGGTATCGGACCCCGGGCTCTGAAGCGTTACTGCTGAGGATGCAACCGGGAATACGCTCGGATGGTGATGATGATGTATTTGTTATAAAATATAGTATCGTTGAGTTGCATCCCATAACACAAGTCTCGAACTTACTTTGGGGCAAGCTAATTTGTCCCTATATATTTATAGTTTTATTTTTATAAATATAAACTTGTAAAAAAACTTTTACATATTCTTGAGAATACAAGCATTAGCTAGAACTAACGGGCGAGGGTAAAGTACCAGTATTTCGTACTTTCGTCATAGGCGACATGACTTTGTAACTCAATGAGAAACAAATAAGATAACTATTAATCATCATCATCAGGTCACTTTAGTCTCAACTGCAGGAGCACGACCCTCACTGTACTACCAGAGCCATACTTGGCCAGAGCAGCCAGAGGATTTCGCCTACTCTTCACGCTGGCCAGACGGGTTGGAGAGGTCTCCATTGATGTTTGTAAGCTTTGTTCACACGGCTCGTAACTACTAATATTTATATTATTTATATCAATTTCCTTCTAAGGTGGTCTAGGAGAGAAGAACCTCAGTGTTCCAGCTGCGTTTCTTCTCGTGCAGATTGTAAATGTAGATCAGAGAATAGGTTAAAATTCCAATCAAAGTCATACGGCTGGCAACCCTTTTGATTTCCTTTCCCATCTTGTGTCTACCGTCAAGCTAACAGTGACCTCTGTCTTTCGACCAAGGTATCTGTCTGCTTAGAACAAAAATACCCCAAAAACCGAAAACTACAATTTTATAAATTATATGGGTACTAATAGATGCAACAAAAACTTATTCATGAAAGATTAAGACGAAGTGGTAGCTAAAGTGGCGCCCTCATTTGAAATAAATTGTTTAAAACTAAATATGGTGATAATTAAAAATTTGATTTGTATCAATGTCTAGAAAGACCTTTAAACTATTTTATGAATAACATTTGAAAGTAATATTGATAGTCCGTCTAGTTTTAAAACTGTTTTTTGCCAAAACTGACCACTTTTTGCGAAAAACAGTTTTAACACTAGACGGACTATTAGTAATTATTTCAAAGGTTATTTATAAAATAGTTTAAAGGTCTTTCTAGACATTGATACAAATCAAATTTTTAATTATCACCATATTTAGTTTTAAACCTTTTATTTCAAATGAGGGCGCCACTTTAGCTACCACTTCGTCTTAAGGCCGGATTATCTTCTCTGATAGATTTATGTGCCTCATAACGTAACCATTCACTCAGTATAATGGCACTTTGTCTGGTACACAATGGGTAGGCCTTCGATTAATTCCTAAGCTCAAGTTATAGGTTGCCCTTTCTTGGGCTTACGAGTAATACTCGTAACTAGGGCCAGGCTTGGACAGACGTAAATAATCGTCTTTAGTCAGTGATTTAGACAAATATTCAGTGTTGAGCTATAAAATTTAAATATGCCATTATGATCTGGGAAAAAGAAATATAAATTTTAGGGTTCCGTACCCAAAGGGTTGACGACCTCCGTGGCGTAGTGGTCACCATACTAGTCCGCCACCCAGTGGTCCTGGGTTCGATCCCCGGTCAGGGCAAGATGGAAATGGCCTTTTTCAAATTGTCCTGGGTCTTGAATGTTTATCTATGTATTTGTTATAAAATATAGTATCGTTGAGTAAGTATCCTATAACACAAGTCTCGAACTTACTTTGGGGTTAGCTCAATCTGTGTGTGTGTGTGTGTGTGTGATTTGTCCATATATATTTTAAAAAAAAAGGGTAATACGGGACCCTATTAATAAAACTCCTCTGTCCATGTTTGTCCGTCTGTCTGTCACCAGCCTGTATCTCATGAACGGTGTAAGCTAGACATTTGAAATTTTTATAGATGATGTATTTTTGTCTCCGCCATAATGATGACAAACGCTATAAATAATAAAATAAATATTTAGGGGGATCCCATACAGCAGACGTAATATTATAGATAATGGTACGGAACCCTTCGTAAGCGAATCTGACTCGCACTTGGCCAGTCAAGGATGTGAGGGGCATGCAAAGACAGACTCACGAGGGCTGCAGTTCACAGAGCCCCTAGTATATGTTGAAATATGAGACACGAGGGCTGCAGTTCACAGAGCCCCTAGTATATGTAGAAATATGAGACACGAGGGCTGCAGTTCACAGAGCCCCTAGTATATGTAGACGAGGGCTGCAGTTCACAGAGCCCTTAGTATATGTAGAAATATGAGACACGAGGGCTGCAGTTCACAGAGCCCCTAGTATATGTAGAAATATGAGACACGAGGGCTGCAGTTCACAGAGCCCCTAGTAGATGTCGAAATATGAGACACGAGGGCTGCAGTTCACAGAGCCCCTAGTATATGTAGAAATATGAGACACGAGGGCTGCAGTTCACAGAGCCCCTAGTATATGTAGAAATATGAGACACGAGGGCTGCAGTTCACAGAGCCCCTAGTATATGTAGAAATATGAGACACGAGGGCTGCAGTTCACAGAGCCCCTAGTATATGTAGAAATATGAGACACGAGGGCTGCAGTTCACAGAGCCCCTAGTATATGTACTCGTACAAATATGTCCACTAACAATAACAATCTAAACGGTTAAACATATAGGCTAAGACATTGAATGCGGTTTGAGATATTCATTCAATAGGCTATTTGACCTCGTTTGTTTTGGACAATATTTTATACTAGCTTTTGCCCGCGGCTTCGCTCGCGTAGGGGTGTAATTTATCAAAATCAAAAGGTTTAAAATTGACAAAGTTTCATACAAAATTTCATCCCCTATTTTATCCCCTTGGGGGTCGAATTGATCAAAATCCTTTGTTAGCGGATGCCTACGTCATAACATCTACCTGCATGCCAAATGCCAGCCCGATCCGTCCAGTGGTTTGGGATGTGCGTTGATAGATCACTATGTCAGTCAGTCAGTCACCTTTGAGTTATATATATTTAGATAGATGAATAACAAATAACACCAACAAGAAGCTGTTTTCCGAAAATAGAAAGTAAATTAGTTATTAAATGAGGCAGCAATTATCATTTTAAATATAAGAGTGGGAGCGTGGTGACGGCATCCCGCTATTTCTTTCGTAAGCGTGACACCTTATGACAGTGACGTCACGCGGGTGTATGTGCATCCTTTTTCTGTTATTTGACAATTTCCCCTTCCACCGGATTTGAAAGGCTTATAACTTGCTTGTTTTTGAGTTGAGCAAAATTATTATTTTTATTTTTTCGGTTTATATAAAATAAGAAAAAAAGTCGAGTCAAATACCGAATACAATCTAGTCAAAAGTCAAAAATCATTTATTTAAGAATCCCCTTACCCTAGACTTTTCCATACTAACGTAGTCTACGTTTTATTTTGAAACGACATGTCAGATTTCGGTAAAAGTTCGTAATTTTAAAGAAATTGCAATTATCTAGGGTTGTAATTGTTTCTGACAGTAAAATTATTAACTGGAAAGAAAATATAAGGGTGTAGAAGTTTTTCATACTGATGGACAAATATGATATAATACACTATATTCTCTTTTAAGTTCATAATTTTTCCGTCGGAAACCAATTATAACCCTAAATAATTGCAATATCTTTAAAATTACATAATTTTACCCATATCTGACATGTCGTTTCAAAATAAAACGTAGACTACGTTTGTATGGGAACGTCTGATTCTGTCCGGGGTAAGGGGACTCTTAAGTCAACATCACAACGCGTCTTATCGAGACAACTGTTGACCCGAGGGCTGGTAGTTTTTTTTGATCAGAGAATAAGTATCGCTACGCAGCAAGGGAACGCTACAATAATGCATATTAGGTACGTTGCCTCAATGTGGCGCGTTGGAAGAAATATTCTATTTATAAGCCGCTGTATTTTAATAATGAATGAATGAATGAATGAATTGTATATTTCAGCAAGTAACTACGACTTATTATGTTAACAATACTTATAACTATGGATTAGTTCTTCTTCTTATCGAGTCGAAATGGCTCATATTAGATATTGTTAGACCAGAACCTAGCCACGGCAACCGCCCTGTCATTAGCCACATTCAGATCTGCCTCTGTACAAAGAATCGGGCAGTTGGGACATGACAAAAGATGGTCCATGAATTGTGTGACCCCACAGTCACAAAAACTGTTTAGTAACTTTATGGATTAGTAACATGTAGGTTTTACTATGAACATTTATTTTTATAAAGGCCACTCCCCCCGACGTGGCGCAGCAGTGGTTAACATACCGGCAGTCCAGCCTGCGATCATCTTCAGGATGCTGTTGTATGATTGATATGAACACAGGGCAACAAGGTTTTTGTTGCAACGAAACTAAAAGCTTTTTATTACTGAACTCAGTATGTATAATACCGACCCAGTACTAAAATTCGGTTTTATCTAACAAGTACGAATTCGTTCCGGTTACCGTAGAAACAGCTGGGCCATGGTGTTCAGAGGCGAAGCACTTTGTTAGTGAGATAGGTCGACGGTTAAAATCCAGTGGATATGACCTCCGCTCCGGATGGTACCTGGTCCAAAGGCTATCCATAGCAATTCAAAGAGGTAATGCAGCAAGCATAATGGGTACCTTTGATGCGGGTACAATTCGGGGTGGTATTTTTGACTGATTACTTTATTATGTATAAATTTTGACGAAACTGTTGTGAATTTTGTAATGTTTTTTTGTAATTATATAATGGAAGATGATTTAAGATAAAGAAGCGAAGTACATAAATATGTCCCTAAAATATGCCTAACAGCTCTCAATTTTATGATATTTAATGTAGAAAACTGCAAATTTTATAATTTTTAAACAATGATTACCTCAATTTAAAAAATATAATAATTAAATGTCAATTTCATAAATACGCGTGTGGTACAGTAAAAGTCCTACTCTTTGCTTCAGCGTTTCAATCATTAGCAAATTTAATATCAGTAAGGAGATAAAGAAGATTTTGCTGAAGACTGAATTTCCCCATACTATTTGTATTTTAATTTTTGTATTGAAAATGGCATGGCAAATTCAACTTTACATATCTTTGAAAAAAAAAACGGTAGAAACATGAATCACATTTTGTTTTATAGACAAACGTGGAACTTAATTTGGCAACATAAAACTGAAAATTTACAATTTTTTTTTTATAAATAGCACTCCTTCAAAGTAAGTATATATGAAATAACTGAGTTTTAAGTTTTAAAAAAGAATATTTCCACAAATTTGAGCTAACTAGAAGAAAACAAAACTACTTAGATTGATAAACATCATACAAAAGTCTACTGGAAATACAGTTTGGTTTCATGCAACATTTTTTGTTGCCCTGTGTAATATATTTTTGATTTGATATAAATAATAAATAAATAAATAAATATATAGGGACAAATAACACTGATTGAGCTAGCCCCAAAGTAAGTTCGAGACTTGTGTTATGGGATACTAACTCAACGATACTATATTTTATAACAAAAACATACACGTATATAGATAAACACCCAAGACCCAGGACAATTTGAAAAAGGCCATTTTCCAACTTGCCCTGACCGAGGATCGAACCCGGTACCTCTGGGTGGCGGACTAGCATGGTGACCACTACGCCACGGAGGTCGTCAATTGATAATGTTTTTTTGTTTTGAACAAAGCATTGCACTACATGTTTTTAATCTAGTCAAAAATTAACTTTTGAGATAATTATCTGTGACTCTCTGAAGCAAATTTTGGTATTATCTAAATTCTCGTATTATAATACGAGAATTTAATATTATATAATATTTAACATCTGTTTGTCGGCCTGAATCCGATCTTGTGTTGGTTTAGGATGACGAAGCTAGCTTACAGACTGTAGATTAAAGGGACGAAGGAGGTATGCTAAGTACGTATCTTGGCAATTTATCTCAAAACTTGGTTTGGTCCGCATATTCGATCGCGTTGATTCCCCAAGTCCGTACACCGGGTTGTATCTTTGTAACTATCCAGTCTCTAGAATTTGCAAAAAAATAGATCAATCCGCGCGCCTGGTGTCCCATTTTTGAGCAAAAACTCCCTTTAACAAATTTTCCACGTTGACGCAGGGTAAAGAATTACCGGGTCTTTTATATTTGTAAATATTACTGTGTAAGGAGTATAAGTTTTATTCTTAATTTAGTTTCAAATAAACAAAATTTATTTCTTAAATTTTTTACTTGTTTTTTTTTTCATAGTAAAGTGAAAATATCAGTATAGAAGAACGTGGAATTAAGGCCAGAAGAATTCTAGAAAAAATTAAATTAATAGTAGGTAAACAAAACAAAAACTTAAAACAGTAATATATTCAGAAAATTAGCAATGAAAATCTGTCACATAAATTATAGTCTTCCTTTTATCCAACTAAATAGGTTGTAAACTTTTTCAAAACTACAGCAACAGCCGGCCATGTGCTAGTCGGACTCACGCAGTAAGAGTTCCGTACCATTATCTACCAAACATCACGTTTGTTAATTATTTATTTTATTCTATTTTTAGTATTTGCTGTTATAGCGGCAACAGAAATACATCATCTGTGAAAATTTCAACTGTCTAGCTATCACGGTTGATGAGATACAGCTTGGCAACAGACAGACTGGCGGACGGACGAATAGCGGAGATTTTGTAAATAGTTTTCACCCGTTCTCACCCTTCACTTTTTTTACTGTAGAGAAACAATGTTCGTTCTAACTCGTAGCGGTTTGTAGCAGATACGCTACGACCGTATCGCTACGAAATTATCGCTCCAAGCTACTCGTAGCGCAACCGCTACGAGTCTACGAGTATCGCTGGTAGATCTGTCAAATATTGATATTATTTCTTTTTATGTACATGTTCATGAATCATATCATAGCTGACGCCCGCGTCGTTGCTCACGAGGTTATTTTTGACAATTCCACGGGAACCTACATATGTAGGTTCCCGTGGATTTGTCAAAAATTTAACCTCGTGAACAACGACGCGATAAAGAACGAAGGATACCTTTTATAAAAGGTATCGAAGTAAAAAGCCTATATCACGGATATACGGATTGGAATATATATATATATATATATATATATATATATATATATATATATATATATATATATATATATATTCCAATCCGTGAGAGCGGTACAAACATCCATACATCTAAATGTTCATTCAATAAATAAATAAATAGGGACATATAACACTGATTGAGCTAGCCCCAAAGTAAGTTCGAGACTTGTGTTATGGGATACTAACTCAACGATACTATATTTTATAACAAATACATAGATAAACTCCCAAGAAATTTGAAAAAGGCCATTTCCCAACTTGCCCTAACCGGGGATCGAACCCGGAACCTCTGGGTGGCGGACTAGCATGGTGACCACTACGCCACGGAGGTCATCTAACAACAAACTTTCGCAATTTTTATCACAAGATTATGTGCTTACAAAACAGAAAGTTTTAATGAAAATTTGTTACCGAATTGTACGCGGAATCCCTAGTGAAATGGTATTTATATATCAAAGTATTATTTTATTATGTCTCTCCGTCAAAAACATATACATGACACGAAAAAAAAACAAAGAAGAAAAGTTATTTGCCATAATTCAGCGAGGGGCGAAATAAATTTCATTAAGACTTCGACCACAAATTAAAGAAAGTAGAGAAATTATACCTAATTCATACAGACCGAAATGTCCATTTTTCTTCTCATTTTGAGAAAAAAATGTCCTGTAATTTAGCCCAACCAAACGTTATTACATGTCAAATACTAAAGCTAAAATAACTTGCTTAAAACCACATTCTCTTGATTGCAGTTGTGACTTGTATACATAGTTAGCATACATATATCATATATCGTTGGACAGAGGTATATAAAAACATTATGGGTAAGCAAAGATAATTTTTCGATTTAATAATCCATTTGCGAAATTTTAAACTAATTCTTGTTCGAATTAAGCGTCCAAGCTATATCCTCGAAGCTAAGCTGCTAAAATTCTGTTAGAATAAGATCAAGAAAATTATTAGCTTGAATTAAACGGGTTACTCGCGTAAAGAGTCAGCTACTAGCCGACATGTTTCGACCTCATCTGGAGGTCATGTCGTTAGTTACCCCTTCAATTCATGATAATAATTTATGTGTATTACGTAAGTATTTAACCAGACCAAAAGAACGATTAAAAAATAAAGAAGAGGTAGAGGATAGCCTATTGGAAACGCTCATAAAGGGTTCCGTACCAATATCTATATAAAATCACTGTTGTATGGGAGGTCCACTTAAATATTTATTTTATTCTGTTTTTAATAATATTTGTTTTAAAATGGCAATAGAAATACATCATCTGTGAAAATTTCATGGTTCATGAGTTACAGCCTAGTGACAAAAAGACGGACAATGGAGTCTTATATTCTCTCGAGTAATAGGTTCTCGTTTTTATCCTTTGGGTGTGGAACCCTAAAAAGAGAGAGAGAGAATTATATCCATTCTTTCTGTATTTTGTGATCGACCGCGTTTCGTATCTTTGCGTATCTTTGTACAGTCTTGGAATTAATTTCTTTTAATTACGGCCCTCGTTATTAATACGAGTATATCTTTTTATTTTCCCAATGTCTCAGACTTCAATTTGGCTTTGATGTTTGGTAATTTCGTGATGAATAACATTTGCGAAAAAATATTTGTGTCTTTTGATTGTTCTTTTCTTTTATGATTATTTTTTAAACCTTTGGAGACTCCACCTAAAACAATTGAATAACAATACTTTTACCTTTACGGATATAGACGTAAGAGTCCCTGTAGATGTTACTAAAATTGATGGCTTTCCTACCGCTACCAGGCTTGTGTCACTTAACGTTTATGTATCGAAAATATATCTACACTATTACTGTGCGCGCGGCGACACTTCGAAGGGGAAAATTCAATTGCATGAATCATTTGTCAAGAGTAATAAGAATGAAATTGGCTTGCAATGGATGTCTAGGTATCTAAGCGAAGAGGTGAAGAGTTTTGACGCGAGCTAAATAAAGCCATAGCGCTAACCGCATTAAGTAGATATTTCTTCGAATTTATTTCCTGAGTAAGACTTCGCTAGGTAAGTACTTGTACTTATTCTGTGCCGCAACTAAATATCTTAACACGGTTTTACTAAAGTAGTGTAGTAGGAAAAGGCTGACTTCCGAACGGTTTAGACGATCATCCTCAGGGCGAGTATTAGAAGATATTTTGATATTATTTCCTAGCGCATTTTGCAAATCGATAAATTATTTTTATTCAAACTAAAGTTTCGACACGTTTGTACTCTAAAAATCCGTTGTTTTTACTGACACACATCTCCAGGAATATTTGCAATAAATTATTTACGAATGCTGTGTGAAAATTTTCGGTTTATTTAAAGTTACTGTAAATAGTTTGTAGTCACGGTTGCATCGAATAAGCTCTAATTGATTCAGGGCTAGACAGATATATTTGAAGTTACTGTTTTATATCTGCTTTTTTACGGATGGACAGAGACTGTGATTTTGTATATTTTGTGCCATTTTAAGGGTTCCGTAGTAAACAAGGAACCCTTATAGTTTCGCCATGTCTGTCTGTCTGTCTGTCTGCCGTTTCACTCATCGACTATAAGTACTAGAAAGCTGTACTTTGGCATGGGTATGCATATTTGTTATGCGGAAAAAGGGGTAAAATTAAATATAGAAAAAAAAAATTAGGGTAGCTTTTATACAAGTAAAGTGAAAAGTCATTCTTTTTCTCGACTAACCAATCATGTACGGTATCGTTGAATAGGTCTTTTAAAGATATTATGAGTTTGTTAACACTGTTTTTCGAGTAAGGGGTCCGTTTCTGAAATATTTGGTTTTAAAGTGAGTTTTTTTGTTAGAGTCAAGTGTCCCCCCTATCTATCTGCTAAACAGTTATATATGAACACGTGAAAAAATTCACAGCTATAGTAAATATAACGAAATTTAAAGGAAAACTATCAGATCTAAGTAGGGTTTACAAATTAAAAAGTTATAGACGATCAACTTATAAAATGTACTCTGAAAACGAAAAATGCATACAAATTCAATAGAAAATTAGTTTTAAGACGTTTTTAGTGGCATAAACTCAAAGGTGGAATTTGTAACTACGGAACCCTACCTGCTCGTGGCCCGACACGCACTTGGCCAATAATTTTTTCTAATTTTATCCTTCTTCTATAAAGGTATTTAGTTCAATTTCAATCATTTATTTACATTTTAATAGCGACGCTCTTGTTGGTGGAAATTCTTCCATTCCAGTCTGTCCTCAGCCGGCCTTTTGACGTCTTGGTACGACACCACTCCTATTTTTTCCTTTATATGCTTCATAAAGCTGTGTCTTGAATTTCCTCTTCTCTTATACCTTCTGTTTTGTCTTCTATTACCGTTATCATGAATTCTTCATGCGGTACCAACAACATCTTCATCAAATTTCAATCAAAGGTGAGGAGCTTGGTGGCCCGGCGGGAGTGTGCCTTACTAGCGCTTCCGCAAGTTAAGCGGCACCGAGCGTGGTCCACACTTGGATATATAATTATAAGTGGCATACAAATTTCTCGAGCTCCTCCATGCTTCGAAAGGCACGTATAAGCCGTTGATCCCAGCTGTCATCTTAAATGGCAGGCGTCAAGTTATGTCAGATGCCGTAAGGCAGCCTGAAAAATCTGACACCAGTGTTGGCCACACTTACACACACGATAACCAACAATCAATGGTACCCTTAATGGTTCTCAATTACAAACTCACTGACTAGTAATCAAGCCCATAGCCACATAAATAATCTAAGTTTTACGTGCAGAACGGAATCTCCTAGGGTTCCGCACAATATGCGTCCCCGTTCCCAGTCCCCGCGCCTCTACCCCGTTCTCGCCTTGTCACGTGTGTTGGCCCCCCAAATACACACACCTTGCCATGTGCACGGATGTATAGTTTCGTTTGGAGAAGGCATAAATGATATTCCGCTTCTATAAAGTGCCTTACCTGTGCCATAGCATAAATTTTAGGGAATATGCTCGAATTTTTTTTTTTATTTGCTAAATAAAACCCTTATTAACAGCAGTAAAAAAATATGAAAGAATTTATAAAATATCTTAATCAGTTACTTTAAAGTTTCAATAAGAAAGAGAGGTCCGATATGGAGTCGTGACGTCAAAGTCCATATCATCTATACATTATAGAAAGTAGCATTTTTGCGAGTGAGATAGACATATTTTCGTATAATCGTTATAAATCTCGTTCGTTTTTCAACCAATTTTTATTATTTTTTTACTGTTAGTACTTTACTTTTGAATATTTATCGATAAACTGGTTAGATATCCCATAATTGCGACTCTCGTCAGCCGTCTCAATCCTCTGGCTCTACGTAGGGATGTTGCATCCTTGTGCAAGTTTTATTTTGTATTATGGGGAATGCTTCGAAGAATTGTTCGACTTAATACCTGCTGCAAAATTTCACCACCACACCACCCGCCTGAAATTAAAATTACATCCACACTACATGGATAGTTGGCAATCAACCACCGTACGTTTTAAAAATAACTTTTTACCACGTACGACCGAACTGTGGAATCAACTTCCTGCAGCAGTGTTCCCGGACCGATACGACACTGAAACCTTAAAAAAACGAGTCTATATCTTCCTGAAAGGCCGGCAACGCTTCTGTTACGCTCCTGATATTGCAGTTGTCCATGGGCAGCGGTTATCACTTACCATCAAGTGACCAGCTTATTCGTTTGCCTCCAAAAAAACATATTTTTTTCATGCATATTCCTTATTAGAACTAATCTAACAAAGCGATGAGACTGTAAAGCCAACGGCGCGGACGTGGAGTGTTTTTGAAGCATTGAAGACTCGAGATATTTTCTTAATCTTGTGTGGGAATTTCCAATTAGCAAACCTAACAACCCATCAGTGCTTGAGCACAATAGCCGGGTAGTAATAGGGGTATATCGGGGGTGGGGATGAGGACGTTTCTGTCTCTAATTGATCGAGTTGCAGGCCGACCGGGACCGAGATCTAATCACCCACGAACACATATACAATTATACACCTATAAGTAAGCTGGGGTAATAGTGTTAGGCGTAGGTTGATCACGTAGTGATGTTGTGAGTACAAATAAAGTTATGAATGGAACGTATTTGTATAGGTCGGATAAACCCACACCAAATGAACACATATACATCCGTTCCGTTCCCAATGGGTAAAAACGGGACCCTATTATTAAGACGCCGCTGTCCATCTGTCCGTCGGTCTATCTGTCACCAAGCTGTATCTCATGAACCGTGATAGCTAGACAGTTGAAATTTTTACAGATGATGTACTTCTATTGCCGCTATTAGAAAAAAATACTAAAAACAGAATAAAATGAATATTAAAGTGGGGCTCCTATACAACAAACGTGGTTTTTATTGATAATGGTATGGAACCTTTTTTTGTTTGTTTGTTTGTAGTAACTTTATTGTACCAAAAAAACAAAATAAAGTACAAAAAATTCTAAAGAGCAAATACACAATGGCAAACTTATCCTATATAGGGATCTCTTCCAGTTAACCTTTTTCATAAATTAAACTAACGTGAGACACAGACATTGACATGAATAAACGGGTTACTCACGTGGCTAGTCAGTCTCGATTTGGGTGTGTCTTGAGACGACATCGTGTACGCGAGTCCTCTAGTCTCACTCGTCCTGAAGACCTTCGGATGAGGTCGAACGTGTAGGCCAGCACGTGAGTAACCCATCCAATTCATTCCAATATTATAAGTATTTTAATTTTAGGATCTATTTCTGCTTTTTATCCAAACACCATCTTAGATAAACAGAAAGACAACAGAGATACTCGTATAGTATACTCGATAAGTTTATTTGCTAGACAAATTAAAAGAATCCCCGACCGAACGCCATCTAGTAACGAATAGCAGAATTACCGATATGATTTGTTATGTATCGGTAGCTACGCTAATAAATAAATATATAGGGGACAAATAATACTTATTGAGCTAGCCTCAAAGTAAGTTCGAGACTTGTGTTATGGGATACTAACTCAACGATACTATATTTTATAACAAATACATATATAGATAAACATCCAAGACCCCGGACAATTTGAAAAAGGGCATTTTCCAACTTGCACTGACTGGGGTTCGAACTCGGGACCTCTGGGTGGCGGACTAGCATGGTGACCACTACGTCACGGAGGTCATCAAGCGCTATCTATTTTGGGAAATATCAATTTTTGGGGAAAGCCCTGAACTTCAAGCTGTAACCCCCAATAATTTTTAAGCGACTGAACCGATTTTCTAAAACATAGCTAAGAACCACCGTAAGAGAACTTGCTTTTGCGTGAAAAAAACCGCATCGAAATCGGTCCATCCTTTCGAGCGCAACGATGCCACAGACAGACTGACTTACAAACATTAGCGTCAAACTTGTAACACTCCTCTTTTTTGTCAGGGGTTAAAAACAACGTCACTCAATTCTCACAACACTGAAAAAGGCGTAAAGAAATAGTCCATCGCAGGATTTCTACAGACGCGAGATTGAAACCGCAATTGAAACAACAATAATAGAACCAAATAGAAAACCTTACAAGAAAACAATTCTCTCGAGGAATATTCATTGTAATATTTCAACGGTTATTCTTTGAATAATATATTGTACTTCCAGTACATTACTGGTAAGATAAGGTCGAGCCTTTGTCCACTGCGGAATGAACACGAATGCTGGTCAGAATGGTCTAGTTTACATGTCGCAAACACAATTTTATTCTGTGCCCAGTGTATCAGAAAGTCATACGAGAATTACTGCAGTGCAAAGCATAAGCGATGAGATGAGGAGCTATGTACTTGAATTTTCCGGGGTCCAGTGCTGCTCCCATTTGAAATAAATCATTTGAAAGAAAACAGAGATATCAATTAAAATTTGGCCTTGATCAGACTCTAGATAACCCTTTAAACTTTTTTATAAACTGCTGTTTACAGTTTAAAGTGAGAACGTGAAGCTTTTCTACGCACATACGCCAAAAGTGGCCGTTAATACAACGGCCACATTTAACCCCTTAATTTGAATAAACATCAATACGGCTTTATCGCCAAGGTAATCTCTTACAGGCTACCTTTGGGTGACCGGATTGGCAAATAATAATTTTTCAAAACTAAAAACCGACTTCACCCTAAACTACACAACCGATTTTGATAAATTTGGTCCACATGACAAGTATACTCTTTCAAACAAAAAAACAATTTTTTTATCGGTCTAGACGTCTTGGAATAATCGGTGAACAAAGTTCGTGACGAATTAATGACGGAAAGACAAGATTGTCATCTGGAAGTACGGTCTCATCCGCACGGATTGCCTCGGAGGCATATGATCTATTAATGTTAAATGACATTAATAGATAAAAACTTTTATGTATAATTTTAATTTTAGAACTAAAATAAAATAATTAGGTATAAGTAACAAAAGTCACTGACATAGCGGATTAGTTCGTTGAAGTGGCAGTGGGCGGGACACATAGCGCGAAGAACCGATGGCCAATGGGGCAAAAAGGTTCTCCAATGGCGACCACGTACTGGCAAACGAAGCGTAGGACACCCACCCACAAGGTGGTCAGACGACCTGACCAAGGTCGCTGGAAAGCGCTGGATGCAGGCCGCTCTTGATCGGTCGTTTTGGAAATCTTTGGGAGAGGCCTATGTCCAGCAGTGGACGTTATGATGATGAACATAGTAACAAATGGATCGTGTTATCCTATAATAAAGAAAATTTGAAATTAGAAATTAGATAATGTCCTTTTTGGAAGTCGGTTAAAAATAGTAATAAACAAGTGCACTTATGCCACTGAACATATAGTCCACTAGCACATATACATATACACCAACTTACTTCAATTTTGACGAGTAGAAATATTAAACTGATAACTTTAAAACCATTTTAATCCATTGAAAATGAAATCAAAGTTGCCTATATGCATGAAATAAAAATCCCTGATAAATTTTAAAATAGACAAAGTCAATTAAAAGTATTTATTAAATAAATTTGTGTTATGGGATTATCATACCACCTAATCGGTAGGGCGCCTAGCTCCTAGCTAGGGTGGTGTGATAACTGATAGGGAGCTAGGGCCCTAGCTTGAGTGGATCGAGTGAGCCCGACCGCACTTGCCCTACCAATCGTGTAGTGTATTAAAAGATAGGCAGCTAGTGTGCTCAGTAGTGCCATTTTTGAAACACGGAGTCATCTAAACGAATGGTGACTCCGCGTTTGAAACATGACCCCACAGTCGCGACTGAATGGAAACATACGAATTGACAGGTCTATGTTTACATTTTTTGCCTGAAAATGTTCCACATACACCAACTTCTCCAAAGGACTACCCTACAATTTAGACAACAACCAACAAGTAATAGGAAAAAATCATTACGGTCAATCAATACGTATTTTAGCAGTAGGGTACATCGTATACACAATGCGACACAAATAAGTTGAACATAAATGGCGGACTTCAAAGCATTTTTGTACGAATTTCCAGCACGTAGGTTGTACGAAAATGACGGTTCTCGGCGCAGGTACAAATAATGCGCTGCCGAATTTTGGTTCAATTTACGTGTCGGGAATTTGTACAAAAATGCTTTGAAGTCCGCCATATTTTTTCAACTTATTTGTGTTGCATTGTACATCGATGGATGGATAGTGTGGTAGCTAGCGAAAAAGCAATGGGCCACGCCCTCTCGATCAATCGGACCCTACCAATTGGGTGGTGTGATAGCCTTTTTAGTTTTAACATATGTTATATGGATTTTCTTACACATTTTAAATTAAGGCCGCCTTTTGCGCATTTCCTAGTTTTTATGATAATTATGTCCTTGAAAAAAAATCTTGAAAAAATCTTTATTTCAAGCCTTAGTTGATAAATATACATGTTTCTGGGACCCACCTAGTAAGCTTAGATAAAGCCTGTGGCAGGGGGACCCGCTCTTCCAAACACATGAGATTAACTTAGGCCTAGTTAACAAACTACATGAAAGTCAAGAGTAGAAGTTTTTATATCTTTGACATAATGTGTGTGTCCTGTATTTATTTTGTGCAATAAAGGGTATTTTATTGTATTGTATTGTATTGTAAAATCGATCGTTTTTGTGAGTTAGACCAACGGCTTCCAGTAGCCCGCGGCGCATTCGTCCGTAAACCGATATGAGACGAAGTTTGAATTGCAAAACTACACTGTTCGGCTTCTCGCATTTTATGCACTTACTGCACACATTAAAGACAGTGACAGATGAGGCTACTTACATACGATGTCTCTTTATCTTATCTCTTGTCTTAATTTGCTTTTTTTCAACAACTGAAATCAGATAATTTTTTTAAACGTCTAAAAAAACAATTTATTTGAGATTTTTTTGGATAAAATGACTAATGGCGTCATAGTTTCTCGGAATCAAATAGCACTAAGTACAAAAATCACATCATTGTCATCATCAGGTCTTTTGTCTCCACTGCAGGAGCATGACCTCTCTGTACTACCACAGCCATACTTGGAAAGAGCTGCCAGAGGACTTGGCCTACACTCTCCTCGCTGGCCAGACGGGTTGGAGAGGTCTCATTGATATTTATAAGCTTTGTTTAGCTTGTATTCCCTAAGTCGCCTTTTACGACATCCACGGGAGGACTTGGAGTGGCTCTATCCTACTCTGCCGGAAACCACACGGCACAAAAATCACCGATACAATCGAATTCCATATGTGGTTGATTGTGAATTGAAATTGGATTGTGAATTGAAGGTTAAACCAAAATGGCGGTTATTGGCGCAGGTATAAATAATGCGCCGACGACTGCCATTTTGGTTCAATTTACGTGTCGGGAATTTGTACAAAAATGCTTTGAAGTCCGCCATTTTTGTTCAACTTATTTGTGTCTCATTTAAGTCATAAGTCATTTATTCTCAACATGTAAGCAAGAAGTTAACATTATATTATGCAGATCAACATGTACCCAGTTTGGGCGTAGCAAAAAAAAAAATAAGAAACAATATGTACACGTTATTAAAATATTTTATATCTAATTAATTTATTTTTTCCGTGGACGTGAGAAAAAATAAATTAATTAGGTATAAAATATTTGAATTTATACCTAATTAATTTATTTTATGTTCTATAACGTTGCAATGACGTATCATTCTGTACTGTACACATTTTGCACTTACACTGTGCACTCGGATGTCAATGATAGTGGTTCTGCTCGTATTTATTTCAGTTCGTTTTGTTTGGCATTTTGTATGGTTTTGCTGATTTATGTGGTGTTCTCATTTTAATGGCAAAATAGTTTCACCTGCAAATGTACCTCTGATTTTAAATTCAAACTAGAGCATATTTTTCTACTTGCTATTATGTGATTGTTATATTTTGTATTGTAAGTATAACGTTAACAATACAAAAACGAGCTCCGTTGCGTAGTGGTCACCATGCTAGTCCGCCACCCAGAGGTTCCGGGTTCGATCCCCGGTCAGGGCAAGTTGGAAAATGGCCTTTTTTAAATTGTCCTGGGTCTTGGGTGTTTATCTATATATGTCTTTGTTATAAAATATAGCATCCAATAACACAAGTCTCGACTTACTTTGGGGCAAGCTCAATCAGTATGTCAGTTAATCAAAAAAAATGAAAATGTTTGGTAGATATTAGATATTTATTTTTTGCCATTTAGGTCCCATAGTTGGGCAAAAGTCTCCCCTCTATATTTCCAACGACTTCTATCTTTAGCTATTTCACTCCATTTCTTGTCAAAAGCGGACAACTCGTCCTTCCATCTCATCCTAGGTTTTCCTCTGGACCTTACTCCATCTGTTATTTTGCATGACGTTACGGCTATGAACGATTATTCCGAAATTTTGGTGCTCCGTATCTTTGTAAATTTTAACTTTTTTGGCAAACTGAAAAATATGGGTCTCTTATTTTTTGATAATCTAAAAGACGGACTTATTACAATTTTACTTTTCTAACCCTGTCGTCACCCCTATTATCAATGTTCTTATACATTATGTAACAAGAACCCTGTCCAATCCTTGCAGGAGCAACTCAGACCGTCAATATGATTACTTTTCCTATAGGACCAATGCTTGAAACTAGAAGAAAAAATCGACATTTTCATACAAATTTCCAGGCCGGCCGTACACTTTTGTATGAAAATGACGATTTTTTGTCGTTTTTCAAACATTGGTCACATGGAAAAAGTTGTTCATATTGACGGTCTGAGTTGCTCCTACAAGGATCGGTCAGGGTTTTTGTTACACACTGTATTAGTTTTCGTGACTATTTTAAAACAGATCAGTACAAAATAAACTAAAACATTGTTGAGTCTAAATAAGTTTCCAATTTATTAAAGCTGTCTGTGGAAATAGCATACGCGAACGCGACCGGAGCGGCCTGAATTCAAACGCGGCCTCACAGAATAGTGAATGAGTGAATTCATTGACACTGATTCGATTATAGCTTGATTTGGCATTTTAATAGCTCGTTTTATGTTTAACTAAAACAGACGTCTTATTTTTGGTACTCAATTTTTAAGGGTTCTGTTCCCACAGGGTGAAAACGGGACCCTATTAATAAGACTCCGCTGTCCGTCTATCAATTGTACAGTGAACAATCGTTTTGTCGTCGAACGGACGGAAGGCGAAATGTAGTGACGAACAATCGTACGGAGATGAAGAGTTCGGTCGGCGAGTCATCGGAAGGAAAAATGTTATGTCGTTGAAAGATAACCCGGAGAAAGGTACGTCGGACTTTTGTTCCACAATCCCGTCCGTCTGTCTATGTTTTATCAGGCTGTATATCTTTAACGGTGATAGCTAGACGGTTGAAATTTTCACAGATAATGTATTTTTGTTTACGCTATAAGAAAAAGTACAAAAAAAATAAATAAATATTTAAGTGGGGCTCCCATACAAAAAACGTGTTTTTAATAGATAATGGTACGGAACCTGAGTCCGACGCGCACTGGCTGATTACACTTGTTTACAAATTTTTATTATTTTCAATACCCATAGATAATTTCTAGTAAATTTGATTTGTATCTACCCTCATATTATTATTACATACGCCATATATTTTTATCACGTCACGTTTTTAAATATACCCTCATGTTGTTTTATACGAATTCATATGTCGATTCTAATTTGTTACTAGAATATTGTAAGATTAAAGTAATTGGTGAAAGTGATTTCCTTTTTAATATATCTTCTAGACAGTGTAAATTAAGCCTGAGTAGTTTTTGTTACATTTGCGGTCAATTTAAAAAAACAAAAAAATAAAAGAAATGTTACAGAATCGGTAAAACGTGAGATAAAGAGAAGAGGGGAGGCCTTTGCCCAGCAGTGGGACACTACATCTGGCTATTTAAAAAAAAAACAAAACTAATACAAAATGGGAGTGCATATGTCGCTTAAAATCCATTTTTTGCACTCACACTTGGATTTTTCTCCTGAAAGCCTGGAAATCGTAAGTAACGAGCATGACGAATGTTTCCATCAAGATTTAAAGTCATTTGAAGAGAGGTACCAAGGTTTTTGGGACAAAAATATGTTGGCCGATTACTGCTGGACTATCTAAAGAGAAACTAAATCGGACCAGCATAAAAGAAGAAGAACTTTGAGTCATTTTTAATCCTTTTATTGTCTATCTAAGCAAAAACTTTGCAAATCTTTTTTAATAAATATTTTTAAAATGGGACGTGCTGATTTTTTTTCTACTTCAGTATCGAACTAGGGATGGTTTATTCTATAAATACACATCAGTTTCATGCGTGGTTATTTTTTGTTGTAAACCAGTCTTATTTGTATTCATTAGACTGTTCTTCCACTGCTGGGCAAAGACCTCTCCTTTATTTCCCAGTGATACATAAGCAGCTTGCTGCCATTATCTGGTGAAACTATCGATGTCGTCCAGCCTTCTCCTCGTGGTTACGTTCTACGCCTGTGCCTTTCTGGCATTTACAAGATGGTTTCCCTCCATGCTGGTCTGGAAGAAAAGAAAAAACTTAGAATGTACCAGCTGCATCTCTTCCCGCGCGTCGTAGGAGCCAATTAAGGAAATGGAAAATGCGAATCATGTTATGCGATGCGGCTAACAACCCATCACTATTTGGATTCCTTGTTCCACCTTCTCGCCCACCGCCACGCTAAAAGAGGTCTTGGGCTCTATTTGATTAGAGTCGAGCCGTAAGACACAAAATGCTAGCTCAAACTAAGTTAAATAAATAAATATATAAGGACAAATAACACTGATTGAGCTAGCTCCAAAGTAAGTTCGAGACTTGTGTTATGGAATACTAACTCAACGATACTATATTATAACAAATACATATTTAGATAAGCATCCAAGACCCAAGACAATTTAAAAAAGGCCATTTTTCCAACTTGCCCTGACCGGTGATCGAACCCAAGACCCCCGGGTGGCGGACTAGCATTGTGACCGCTACGCCACGGAGGTCGTCACAGGAGGAGTTCGTCAGGTTAAAGCTGTAGGATGGGAGACTACAAATGCTTACAAAGTTTGTTAATAATAATATTCATTACGTTTTTGTATACTTTCATACAAATCATCCTGAAATAAAAAACCGAGCTTTTTAGGATTCCGTTGTAAACAAGGAACCCTTATAGTTCCACCATGTCTTTCTGTCTGTCCGTCCGCGGTTTTACTCAGAGACTATAACTACTAGAAAGCTGTTATTTGGTATAGGTATGTATATAAAGTAGGTGTCATTTTTTTGTGTTCTTCTAAACATCATTTTTCGATTTAGGGATCCGTTTCTATAATATTTTCTTTTATATTGCAAATTTTTGTTAGAGTCAAGTGTCCCCCCCTCTCTATCTAATAAACGGTTATATATGGACATGTGAATAATTCACAACGAAATTTAAAGTAAAACTATCAGAGTTAAGTAGCGTTTACAAATTAAAAACTTATAGGCGACCAAGAAGAGAAGTGAGAACTTGAAGCTTTTCTACGCACAATTGCGAAAAACGGCCACTTTTGGCGTAAGTGCGTAGAAAAGCTTCACGTTCTTACTTTAAACTAACCTAGACTGTCAATATGAACAACATTTCCTACGGGACCAATGCTTGAAACTCGAAAAAAATCGACATTTTCATACAAAAGTATTCGGCCGGCCCGGCAATTTATATAAAAAAGTCGAGTTTTTCTTAGTGTTTCAAGCATTGGTCCCTTAGGAAAAGTTGTTCATATTGTCGGGCTGAGTTGCACCTACAAGGATCGGACATGGTTTTTGTAACATATTGTATATACTTACATTAATAATGTGTTCAAAGCGCGAAAGTTAACAAACCAATATTTGTCTTAAGAATTGTAACACTAGAAAAAATCTTCCCATAAGTATACTTGAGAGTATAGGGATGTGGACTGGATAAATATGATGTTATTTAATTTAGTCCAGCAACTATTAAATTATCCAAAAATAAGGGACCATATTTTTTTCGTTTATCAAAGTAGTAAACATTTGCGTGAAATTTAAAGGCAGCATCTTTGTCATTATTTGCTAATATAAAAGAAAAAAATACTTATACCTTATTTGTGAGGTTCTGTACCTCGAAAAGAAAAAACGGAACAGGATCACTTTGTTGTCTGTCCGTCTGTCTGTCTTTCAAGACCCTTTTTCTCTGGAACGCGTTTAGGTTTCAAGCTGGAATTTATATCAAATACTCTAGTACTGTCCTTCAGATCTGTGAAAAATCAAACTTCTAAGCCAACACAATCAAAAGATACAGCCGTTTATGCCGCAAATTTCCACAAATTTTCGACACTCGCAAGGGAATCAAAATCTTCAGGGTACTTCCCATGAACTCAGAATCTTGTACGAAACAACGTCTTATAACACAGACAAAGGAAAAATTGCAAAAACCGTAAAGTTTTAGTTACATCATATAATAAAAATATTTTTGATAATTTTAAACTTACTATGCCTATACAGGCTTGTACGGAACCCTCGACGATCTGCGAGTTTGACTCGCACTTGGCCAGTTTTTTAATAATCTAAGTAATGAGCCAAAAAAAAAATATAAAAAAAATAAAAGGAAAGATCACATCTTTTTCTCGCTGGAATCTTCAATGTATTTCATTTAGATTTTCCTCGTTGCAAAATTAATTAAAACTCAATTGATTCCCAAAATTCAGTCGGGTCAACCGGATACGGGAGTGAATAATTTGTAATAATAGAGATGTACGGCGGGACCGGGATTGTCCGGGCACGGTTAATCCGGGTCAAAACGGGAAAAATGTGCGTAAAATACGGCGTTTTCGTGTCATCAGTAAGCTTGGGGTGAAGTGGGGTGTAGGTTGACCTTTGCTTCGTTACAGCCTTTGAAAGGAAACCTTTCTGAAGTGACGTTTTATGTGCAAACCACGGTAAGAGTATTTTCTCTTTGTTTCTCGAGATTGCCAGTTAATGACGACCTCCGTGGCGTGACGACCTCCGTGGCGTAGTGGTCACCATGCTAGTCCGCCACCCAGAGGTCCCGGGTTCGATCCCCAGTCAGGGCAAGTTGGAAAATGGTCTTTTTCAAATTGCCCTGAGTCTTGGATGTTTATTCATATATGTGTATGTTATAAAATATAGTATCGTTGAGTTAGTATCGAAACTCGAACTTACTTTGGGGCTAGCTCAATCAGTGTTATTTGTCCCTATATATTTATTTATTTATTTAATGCAGGTAATAAAACTATATAAGTGTGGAACTTACTACAACTTCTATCCGACGCCCCGAAACGCTAGCCAGCTTCAAATCCCAAGTTATATCTTATTTTCTATCCTTATGAAAGGTAAATAAATATCCTTTCCTTGTTTCCATTTCTCTTCATCTCGTACTGTTAATATTTTTTTTTCAGTGTATGTTTATTGTGATTATTGTATATAAGTATGTTTATATTGACCGCCCCGCACTAATTTCCCATTACTATTTTCTATATAACGAGGTTGCCTGGAAGAAATTGTTAAGCGATAAGGCCGCCTTTTGCGCATTTCTTAGTTTTTAAGATAATTATGTCCTGTATTCATTTATTTTGTGCAATAAAAGGTATTGAATTTTATTGTAAGTATCTAAGCCAAATATTATTCCTATCCTTCCTTCCGTATAGGCGTGACAAACATCTAACCATAACACTACTTACTCTCACTGAAGGGTAACATTATGAGGAAATCATCATACTTGTTCATTAGTGCGTAATAATAACTATTGTTACTAGATTACAGAAATTGAGCTAGGGTAAACCTTCAGGCTTTGGACGCTAACAGTCATTGGACACTGTTTAACTGCGGCTGATAGCTTTTTATACTCTGTAGCTGCAATATTTATGTTTTGAAAGCAACATATAAGGTTTCATTGTATTCTGTCCAATGACTGGAAGTTTACCCTACGTCAAATTCATTTAGGCAGCTTGAAAAATGTGTCAGTGTTAGCTATTAGACACGCGATCTGAAGGAGATCATTTTGACGACGGTCACCTCGCACATCGCCTCACCGCGCCGCCCATATAAAAGCAGTAGCGAGCAGGACCGCGGCTTAGCTCGTTCACTAGGTACCGCCCGGCGGTACCTGGACGATTTGCGTCATAAGTAGGCCCTTCTGGCACCGTAGCTTTATTACTAATTTGCCATAATCGCTAGCGCGCCCAAAGCCGAGGTTTCCCCCTTGGGAGCCCTTTGCGCTGCTGCTAGTAGTATATAAATATAGGAAGCCGGGCCTCTGGCCCGCTCCTCAAACCTTGTCCGGGTGAAGTAGGAAATGCCGTCCGAGGCAACCTATGTCTGTCAATTCAACAAAAAAAAAAAGGACCGCGGCCTACTGGGCAAGCTTGGTTGCAGTACACCAAAGCTGAGTAATTCCTGTTAACCTGGATCGACGAATCTCATGGCCTGCTAACCCAAGACCTCTAGTGTTCAGTGTTCTCTTCCTAGATTGTTAAAATTTGATTCAAAAAGTATGTTATTCTTAATATAGTTTCTTTTAAATAAATCATATCACCACATAATGAAGTATAGGAATCGACGCTAATTATGATTACAAATACTTAATATATATGTTTACTTCCTATACTAACTAAAGTTGGAGTGGGCGGGTGCAAAGAATAACAGAAATATTACTCATGCCTTAAACAAAAGTACATCCGAAATACATGAAGCAAATAATGTAGACAAAGCCGTCTAGTTCACGACACCAAATACGATTATTGGAGTTTTCTAAGATATTGATGAATACTTTAATATATTCTAGAAGTTCAGGCAAGATGTGGCTATATGTATAGGTAGTAATGGTGGTTAAACTGGCTGTCCCGACCTAGTTGTAGCAGATTTGAAATGGTAATGTGGACAAACTCTCCCAGATTACGAGCTGTCGGTTGGAGTTTCGGAGTTTTCTGCTGTAAGGTAGTGATGAATACGTTAGTTTTAGTATTTCTGGTGTACCGTCCTACAGTATTTATGATGATGGCTCAGTTGGTTGAGTGCCTATGTTGGTATTGTCATAGGGCGGCAAACGAACAAGCGGGTCACCTGATGGTAAGTGATCACCGCTGCCCATAGACAACTGCAACACCAGGGGTGTAACAGAAGCGCCGGCCTTTCAGGATAGGAAGATGTAGGGGGAGAGGGGAGAGGAGAGGTGGGGCTCCGGCTCTCTCACTCACCGAACGAAGCATAGAAGCAGTGACGCTACTACTCAGACGTCGATTTTCTGTGAGAGTGTCTCTAGCACATAATATGTAGACGTTTAACATTATTAAATTATTATAGCTTTTGTTCCTTCTAAACTTCAAAATACCTAAACTCCCCTTGCTGAAAAGGAAAAGCAACAGTTGGTATTTCATAAATTATGCATATTTATATGTGTACGCAAGTCAGCAACAATGGAGAGTTGGAATAATTAATTAGATACAAACATACCCGTTGACTCGACAAATAGGCGAGTATGTAAATAAACATGTACCGACGGAAAGAAAATAGAGTATGGTAGCCCGAATTTGATGGTAGTAAATATTTATTTTACTTTGCTCAATTAGTGTTACTTGTCCCTATAATATATTTATATTATAGGGACAAGTAACACTAATTGAGCAAAGTAAAATCGAGACATGTGTTACGGGCAAAGTTGGGCAAAATGTAATTAAACTACTAATTACTAACTACAATTAAATTTTGTAGTTAGTAATCGCAACTACATAATCACAAAAAGTAATTGAAAAAGTAGTTGAACTATAAACTACAAAAAGTAGTTGTAAACACAATCACAAACTACTTTTTGAAACTACACATTTTATAAAAACGTACTTACTTATAAATTTCTTCTCGCTTCTTGCTTACATCTTTTTACACTTACAATTTCGAAATACAACACCTATAAAATACGCCCGCGGTAATAAACTCTTATTGTAATTTGTAGTTATAACTACTTAATTACAATTACAAATTAAAACTACAGTAGTTTCAATTTTTGTAGTTAAATTTAATGTAACTCCAACTACTTGTAGTTAACTACATGTAATTGTAATTTGTAATCAAACTACATAATAATAGTTAACTACGCCCAACTCTGGTTACGGGATACTAACTCAACGATACCCTATTTTATAACAAATATCCAAGACCCAGGACAATTTTAAAAAGGCCATTTTCCAACTTGACCTGACCAGGAATCGAACCGGGACCTCTGGGTGGCGGACTAGCATTGTGACCACTACGCCACGGAGGTCGTCTAGTAGTAGGTATATAAGTATAATAGCTGTGGGAATTAATGTGGGAGCATTCAGGAGGCAAAGCGGGGAGGCAAAGTGATCGCGTAGCGTAGGTGAGGCGTGCCCATGTTGACTTCGATTAATGTCATTTGAGTTGTATCAATGTGGGATAAGACATAAATTACTAACTCTACTAACGCTAGACATAGGCTTGGCGTGGCTTGGCGTGCGCGTGTCGTCCTAACACGCCCGCTAATGTGAAGAGAGACAATGTAAGAAAAGCCATACAAGAATACATTGCGTTATGAGTTTCATTCCGAAGCTAATAAAAATATACCGAGAAAGACATAAATTTCACTAGGCACATCACATAAATTCATAGAATATCAAAAATCACGAAACATATAACTGTTTCTCCAGTATTCTCGGTGACAGCTTTTATATTAGTCTGCTAACTGACAGATGGAAATGAAGGCATGACATTGGAATAAAATCTCAGGCCTCAGCAACTTCTAAAGTAGTGTTACGAAACTGGGGTTCAAGATTTTGAGAAGAATGACAAATTTCGTATGAGGGTCTTTATTCACCCGGAATTCGACACGTGAAGATGGTCTTCCTGATGTCTGAGTCCAAGTCGCGTAGCAGCTGAGGTCCAGGTATCTCGCCGAGGTTGTCGCAGGTACTTCCACTTGTCGCACTAGAGTAGGCTTCCTCCGCTTCGGTTCGCTTCGAAGTGATCGCTTCCGTAGCTCGTATGGAATGCGCACTCGTTTGCCAGTATAGTACGTCTCACACATCGCCTTTCGGCGTTTGCGTTTTTATATGTGCCGAAATACAGGTCAACATTATTCTCGAATAGTACCCACACTTGATATATGTATTTCAATGTCGCCGAAACCTCGAGGCGCCGGTATGTGCGTGAGTGGCTTAGGCTTAGTTTCGCTAGCACCATTCTGACAAAGTTTCGCGTATTTTTGCTCGCGAACATTCTGTGTTTATCTCGTTCGCGACAGTATAAATCTTTTGTTAAAACGGAAAAAGAATATATACATACTGAAGTTTCTTGAAAACCAAAATAAAGATTAAAATAATAAGAGTTTATTAATAATTGATCATACTCTTATCACGCCCTAACTATGTTCTGCCCATGATTCACTCACATAGGAAACACAGTTGCAGACAGAGATCCATTAAGAAATAAGTCAACCATTAGTACCACTGTGTGTGTGTGTAATGTGTAATTTATCTTTTTTACTAAGTGCAATAAAGTTTTTAAATAAATGTAATATTTCAACTAAAGCATATTATACGAAATATAAATGCGTTCTAACTGCATAAAACTTATTCTACGTCAATTTTCTCGTGAAATGTGACGTGGGACGCGTTAATTTCTTATAAACGTTGATGTCAATACACATTAGATCCGCGCTGTCTGGAAGTAAGATCAGACATTCGCATCATTGATTACGGCCTAACTACTTTCTGACCATGTTTTAATTTGGAAAAACAGATGTTATATTTCAACAAAGTTATTTAATACAATAAAAAAAAAAACAGAATCTACTTCATACCTATTTACTAAGTATTTCTATGTCAATATCCTTATGTAATGTGACGTGGTACGCATTAATTTCTAATAAGCATGGATATCAATACACATTAGATCTATGCTATCTGGCAGTAGGATAATTTGCAAACACAGATGTTATATTTCAACAAAACAAATATATTAAATACCAAAAATAACGACTTTCTACCCATTCACTAATAATTCTATGTCAATATCCTTATCGTAAAGTGTCGTAGTACACATTAATTTCTGATAAGCATGGATATCAATACACATTAGATCTATGCTATCTGGCAGTAGGATAATTTGCAAACACAGATGTTATATTTCAACAAAACAAATATATTAAATACCAAAAATAACGACTTTCTACCCATTCACTAATAATTCTATGTCAATATCCTTATCGTAAAGTGTCGTAGTACACATTAATTTCTGATAAGCATGGATGTCAATACACATTATTCCGCGCTGTCTGGCAGTAGAATTCGTCTTCTTACTATTTAGGTGCCTTCTGCCCATGATTAACATTTACATTGAAAATACTGTATTCTCTCTATTTACTAAGTTCGTCAATATCCTCATGTAATGTGACATGGTACGCATGAATTTCTAATAAACATAGGCGTCAATACACATAAAATTCGCGCTGTCTGACAGTAGATCCGGTGGTGGCGTCGCTGGTCGGGTCGTTGGATTCCCTCTAATATGGTTGAGTTTAACGATGGCTGATCCGTGCTTCAACTCGTGAACGGGTGCTGCCGGGAGGGACTGGTCAGCTCGGCTTCGCTTTTTTGACTACTTAATATTTTTTATTACGCAATTTATGTTTGTTTACTTGTTCGCAAGCATTACATGTTATAATGTGTCAACATTGTATTTATGAGTATTTATTAATAATAATAATAATATTACAAAGACCTTCTGGCGAGTAGGCGACCAATACTGTGAAAATGAGTTTCTTTCGGCGTTTCTTCTCAGCAGTGATCGTTACGAAGCGCTGGTATCGGTAGCTTTTCTTTAAAAATAAATAAAATTTTAATATACTTTAAACGTAACATAAATTATACTTATTGACGTGTAAAAGTGCCTGTGAAGGTCTAATTACTGAATAAACATTTGAATCTTTGAATCTTTGTAGAATCTGTCTTCTTACTATCTAGGTACATTCTGCCCATGATTGACATTTACATTGAAAAGACTGTACTCTCTCTATTTACTAACTAATTCTACGTCAATATCCTCATGTAATGTGACATGGTACTCATGAATTTCTAATAAACATAGACGTCAATACACATAAGATCCGCGCTGTCTGGTAGTAAGATCCATCATTCGCATAATTGATCGCACTGTACCTACTTACCTTTTTCGTGGCCATGACTGACATTGCAAACACAGATGTTATGTATTTAAGCTAAAACGACTGCATTCTTCATATTCACCAACTTCAACGTCAATATGTTTGTGTAATGTGACGTCTAACGCATTAATTTCTAATAAGCTCGGATGTCAATACGCATTAGATCCGCGCTGTCTAGCAGTACGATCCGAATCCACTTGATTGATCACGCCGTGACTACCACCGACACTTGTAATTTCCGATACATATGGGATTAATGTCTTTCACTCGAGTTGATGTTCGGTTATAATTTGAAATATGATATCCTTTGGAAACATATTTCATTTATGGTAAATATTAGTTTGTTTATTTCTTTCTTTCCAATGTGTATTTTTGATTTAGAAGATTTTTTATGCTACAGCCAGGTAGCAGTGCAGTCCCGTAGGATAAACGTCGTGACGATATGTGTGTATGTACAAATAAGTAGACACATGTCTGAGTGTCTGTTAATGTAGCAATTTTCTTTAAAATGTTGATTAAAAAATAGCTACTTTTAAAGTATTGCGTTGTATCTGTATCATTACTAAATTAAGTACACAGGAATCGAGTTAATCTCGTATGCATTAATTTTGTAAAAAAAAACGACGTGTTGCACTCCGGGAGTGCCGGCAGAAGTGAAAACTTAAATATTAACGTTGTGCATTTTTGATATTTTGGAATAGTTAGGGAATAATTTTGCACGAATTGCTTTAATTTTTAGTATAAACAAGTAGTAAGTAGTAAGTAGTGAGACAGGGATGTGTAGCGTCGCCTTGGCTGTTCAACTTATTCATGGATAGTTGTTTGACAGATTTGAAAGATGACGAATGTGGTGTGAGAATGGATGAGTTATTAATCAAATGCCTTCTCTATGCCGATGACCAAGTGATACTTGCGGACTCAGAGGAGGATTTACAGAAGATGATAACTGTTATGAATGATGCATTAGAGAAAAAGGGTATGAAAGTTAATGTCAGTAAAACAAAAGTTATGGTTTTTGAAAGGGATGATAGTTCAGCAGAATGCAATATTTTACTAAATGGAGTGAAAGTTGAGCAAGTGAAGGAGTTTGTATACTTGGGATGTATGTTTACGAAAGATAGCAAGCACGAGGGTGATGTTGAAAAAAGAGTGAATGCGGGTAACCAAGTGAATGGAGCGTTGCATTCCTTTATGAGCAGCAGGAAGGTATCACACAATGCACGACTTGCTGTTCATAAAGGAGTACTAATACCTACTTTAATGTACGGTAGTGAGAGTTGGGTATGGCAGAGAAAGCATGACAGTAGAATAAATGCAGTTGAAATGCGAGCGCTGAGGAGTATGTGTGGTGTTAATTTGAAAGATCGAATGAGGAATGATGTCATAAGGGAGCGGTGTGGAGTGAAAGAGGATGTTGTGACAAAAATAGAAAAAGGGATGTTAAGGTGGTTTGGGCATGTAGAAAGGATGGATGAAAACATGTTAACAAAAAATATTTATAAGGCAAATGTGAAAGGAACAGTAGGGAAGGGTCGGCCTCGGCGAACATTCTGCGACCAGATTGCAGACGTTCTGAAAAAAGGAGAGGTAAAAAGTACCCGTAACCGAAGGGCATGTATGAAGAGATTGATGAGTATAGATGAAGCGAAAGAGGTTTGTCAGGATCGTAGCAAGTGGAGGTCCATAGTCTCTGCCTACCCCTGTGGGAAATAGGCGTGATATTATGTATGTGTTTAGTATAAAAGTACTATCATTTATGTGGTAGAATACAATATTTATTTATTTACAGCGTGCCACACGCAAGCGCCCTGCGCCGCTTAAGCGAAACAGCAGACGCAAGCATACATTTTCGCCGCGCCATAGAAAAAAAGGGGGATACTTCCTTTCCTACGCCGCGCCAGCTGTCTACGCTCCATCCGTCTTACGAATTTTCGATCAGTGTCACGTGTCCTGACGCGAGTTTAACATTTTTTACCCATTACAAAAAAGTGTACAACGCCGCTAAAGAAGTTTTCACTTCAAAAAATCATCTAGATGATTATTAATTTTCATCAAACATAGCTTAGAACCAGCGCAAGCGAATTTGCTTTCATGTAAAAAAATCGCAACAAAATCAGTCCATCTTTTCAAGAGTTACGATGCCACATACTGACACACATTAGCGCCAAATATATAAGTTATATAACCCCCCCTTTTTTGTCGAGAGTTAAAACTACTTGAAGTTCACTTGACAAAAGGAGTTCACTTCAATAATCAGCTCGTGGCACATAAGTAATGCCTTTTATTCCCTTCTAGTGAGTCCTTCCTTATACACTTCCTACTTATTGCTCTCTTTTATTACTGTCACAGGTGACTCTATATTTTAAAACTTATATCAGCAATAAACAGTATAAGACAGAAATTTTATGGTAAAATTTATAACATCGTATTTATTTATCAAATGACTTATTGTTTAAAGCAGTTTCTTTCAGTCTAGCATCTCTTCGTTTCGTATATCCCAGTGTCAGGGTAAAGGGTAGACACAACCGTCGCCAATTCGATCTGTCAACCGCTGCGCTCTTGATTTTGCTCAAGGAAAATGAAAGCTGCTTAGCTTCCGAGATGACGGTACGGCGCCAAGTTTGTTTGGGGCGGCCACGCTTACGTCTTCCCAGTGGGTTCCAATCAAGGGTTCTACGGGCAATATGTTCGCGAAACGACGCAACGTATGACGTATGACTTATCCAGCTCCACTTTCGTCTACGGATTTGTACGTCAGTTAGATTTTTCCTATAGATTCCTCATCTACCATAGTTGCCGGTCTACTTTAAGAATAAGCTACAGAAAAGAAAATTGTGCAAAGCAAAAAAGCAATACATCCACTTAATCACTACTCGTATAGGTATAAACTTACCGTTCCTTAAAAATATATATAGGGAAAAAAATCCTTTTTTCTTAAGATATGGCTGACTTAAAAATACTTGGTCGACTGTAAGCTGTCCCTTCAAGGATAAGTCATCACAAGTTATGAATGTATTGACATAGTGTGCAATAAAGAAGAATTATGTATGTAAATTCAAACAAAGAAACAAATAAAAATCACGTAAACATTTCGCATTATTAACGTACGTGGGAACGTATCCCAGATATACTTTTTGTTCTATTTAAATAGGTACCCTAAAACTTGGGTATTAAAACCCAAGGGCAATAAAAGCTGTCAAACAAACAGGCACTCGTTCACCTAACTCAGAAAGTCACAAATTGTTTTTAAATATCGCTTATCAAGATAATGCGCAAAGTTGGAAAAATCCGGCTGTGGAAGTTTCGTCCCTTGGGCTTGTGAAATATGTCTCTTACATTACTTGCCAACTCGGAGATACAGACTTGTGGGTAATACTTGCTTAATTGGGAGGAAAATATCTGAAGATGAGATAACTTTAGTGTTTTACATATTTTTTTTAAGAATTATTATCAAATGACTTCAATAAAGAAGGAGGTTATTCATTAATCGAAATCTTCGAGTAATCGGGGATTGTTTTTTTTTTTTATGTATGTGAATTACTCTTGGGCGTCTTCGCCTTATTTAATTAAATTATTATTAAGCAGTTCATTTATTTAATAAATGTTATGTGATAGGTAATTTAATAATTCCAGGTCGATGGGTAATTACATAATATCTGTCAATTTTCAAGTAGTAGTTAATGTTCAACTACCGGAGGCACCGATATAGACGTCGCATCGCGGATAAACATGGCAAAAGGTGCTTTTGCAAACCTTCGCCCCGTGTGGCGGTCGAAACACCTCTCCAAAAGAGTGTAATTAAAAACCTTTAATACCAATGTGAAATCGATGCTGCTAAATGGATGTGAAGATGCTGAAAGATCTGACTAATCAACTTCAGGTCTTCGTTAACCGATGTCTGCACTTCATAATGGGTATTTTTTGGCCAGACAGAGTTATATCGAACGAGAACTTATGTGGAATCTATGCGAGAAAGATTCAATTGACGCACAATCCATAAACGCAAGTGGAGCTGGATCGGTCATACGTTGCGTCAGCCTCACGACCATATTCCCCGTAGACCCCTTGATTGGAATCCACAGGGTAGACGTAAGCGTAACTCCAAACAAACTTCGCGCCGTACCGTCATCTCGGAAGCTACGCAGCTTGGATTATCCTGGAGCGAAATCCAGAGCGCTGCAGTTGACAGATTGAATTGACGACGTGTTGTGTCTGCCTTTGCCCCGACAGGGGGACATAAGAAGCGAGGAGATTGAGTAGTACAAATATCCAAACATAAATAATATCTGGTCTAATAAAATTCTTTTTTTTTTAAATAGCACACTTTTCAGGTGTTCCCGTATAGAAATTTTATCAAAATTGGTTGTGTAGTTTGGTGTCGAAGTGGGTTTTTTTTAATTTTATTTTTATGTCCCACCGCTGAAATAAGGCTGTCCCTCTGGCCTTCTATGACTTAAAAGCATTCGAGCAGTATTGGAAATTTAAGACGGTTAATTTTAAAAATTATTAATGCTCTGTATAATGTACATGTTGCTTAGGGCCTATTTTTAATTTTTGGTTTCTTTATTACAAACAAGCTTCAATCAAAGGTTGGTGTTAGGTCTTTTGGCTACTTCAATGAAGCTTCTTTAAAAGCAAATTTAAAAGATTTCACTGGTTTCCATAGCCGATTGAGTAGCGGACGGCAGCACCAGTACGCTAAATACTTTAGGAAGACCAGCGGCATGATGTAAAGTCACATCATTGCCCAATGCTGAGTGGTGCCGTTTCGGTGTAAAACTAATTTTAGTTATTTAGTAATGCAACTAATGTAAATTTGCACTGCATAAAATATTTTTCTTTCTAAATAAATAAATAATTAAGTAACAGCCGTACTATCTATGACTGTACGCTTTAGCAATTCCACATAATTGTTATAGGTTTGAGCCGGTTTACGTCAATTTGACCCCCGACGCAAAAATTTGGTGTTATAAGTTTGACCTCAATGTCTGTCTGTAGCATTGTAGCTCTTGAACGGACCTACCGAATTAGATGAGTTTGTTTTTACGTGAAACCAAGTTTTCTTGCGATGGCACTTAGCTACGTTTGATGAAACAAAGTTATTGGGGGTGGGGGGGGGGGCGCTACAGATATAAATTAAGATATGTATTTCCACTCATCACTAGATGGCGTTCTTAAAAGTAAAGGGTTTTTTCATATGCCCGGCAAATAAACTTGTTTCTAGTATTCTTAATGTATTCGAGGCGCCCCGCGGAACTGGCATCAATCATCGCTCTCCAACATTTGTCGCTCGTATTAATGGGATGTCAGCACCTCGTGTTACTACGATAGGCTGGATGTTTACTTTGTTTTGTTTCGGTATTATTGACAACTACTTTTCACACAACTGTGCCAGAAAGAGGATTCTGTTTTTCAAATATATGTTTGTATATATTCAGGTGCGCTTTTCAGCACGACTATATAAATTTAAGGATGAGAGGAGTCGTTAGATATGTTTAGATGGTCAGTGATTTTGGCGTTATGCATATTTTTAGCTTGAGAGGTGTCATTAGATTTGTCTTGTCAGTGATTTTGAAAATAAATAAAAAAATAAGAAAAAAATTGGTGGAGTTTTGGCGTCCGTGTAAAACATACACTTACTTTCTTACTAGGTTTGGAATGGTTTACGTCAATCTCCTCACGCGTTTTCTTGAAAACTGAGATCTTTTGTGAGTATTTCAAAATATAATGAGTACGAATCAGCCATGTATAACATGGAAAATACCATAATAACTGACCAGCATAATCTCCCGGCCTCGGAATAATCTAAACTTGATTGATTACTGGCAATATCGAGAGGCTGGTCCGCTAGATAGCACTAGTTGACGCCCCGCGGAACTGGCATCAATCATCGCACTCCAACATTTGTCGCTTGTATTAATGGGATGTCAGCACCTCGTATTACTACGATAGGCTGAATGTTTACCTTTTTTTGTTCCGGTATTGTTGTTAATTACTTTTTACCCGACTGCGCCAAAGGATTATGTTTTTCAAATGTATGTTTGTATATTTTTAAGGCACTCTTTTCTGCACGGTTTTATGCATTTAAGCTTAAAAGGTGTCGTTAGATTTGTATAATTGTCAGTGATTTGGAGTATGAAAAAGTTAAGAAACAACATGGCGGGGTTTTGGCGTCCGAGTAAAACATAGACTTTGAGAACTTTCTTACTAGGTTTGGAACGGTTTAGGTCAATCTCCTCCCGCGTGTTTTTGAATACTGAGATATTTTTGTGAGTATTTCAAAATATATTGAGTAAGAATCAGCCGTATATAATATGGAAATACCATAATAACTGACCAGCATAATTTCCCGGCTCTGATAAAATCTAAACTTGATTGATTACTGTATGTAAGTAAGATAATTAAGTACGATGCTTGAAGACCTAAATCGAGTCTCCCAACAGGTCTGCCTAAAAATGAATATTGACAAGACGAAGGTCATGTCAAATATGCACGTTGCGCCTTTACCTGTTTCTGTTGGGAGCTCCACCCTCGAAGTTGTAGACCAGTATGTCTACATGGGTCAATTGATCCAGGCAGGAAGTTCCAGCTTCGAGGAAGAAGTCTTTCGGCGAATCCGACTCGGCTGGGCAGCGTTCGGGAAATTACGCAGTGTTTTATCGTCTAAAATAACTCAGTGCCTCAAGACAAAAGTGTTTAATCAATGTGTGTTACCAGTGATGACTTATGGCTCTGAAAGGTGGTCTCTTACTATGGGTCAAAGTTAAAGTCAAAGTCAAAGTCAAAGTCAAAATTTTTTATTCAATGTAGGATAAATTTATTTCTTATTGAAGGTCATTTTTTTGAATATTATTTTAGTGCAAAAGCTAAAAACTACTAGCGTTTCGGAACGACCACTGCTGGGAAGATTACGCCGAAAGAAACCCAGTTCAGTATTGGTCTCTACCCAGCCTGATGGGTAGAGATAAATTTATCCTACATTGAATAACAATTTTTGACTTTGACTTTGACTTTAGCCAAGCGGATTAGCTCATTGAAGTGGCAGTGGGCAGGGCACATAGCGCGAAGAACCGATGGCCGATGGGGCAGAAAGGTTCTCGAATGGCGGCCATGTACCGGCAAACGCAGCGTAGCCCACTTGCTTGATGGTCAGATGACCTGAGCAAGGTTGCAGGGAGGCGCTGGATGCAGGCCGCTTCGGATCGGTCGTTTTGGAAATCCTTGGGGGAGGCCAATGTCCAGCTGTGGACTTCTTGTGGCTGATATGATGATGATGATGATGATGATGATTGATTACTGGTAATATCGAGAGGCTGGTCCGCGAGATAGCACTAGTTGACAACCCGCGGGACTGGCATCAATCATCGTACTCCAACATTTGTCACTCGTATTAATGGGATGTCAGCACCTCGTGTTACTACGATGGGCTGGATGTTTACCTTGTTTGGTTTCGATATCGTCAATTACGTTTCCTGACTGCGATAGAAGGAGAGTTATGTTTCTCTACAGCTTAAAAGGCTTGATGGATTTTAGCTTGAAAGGATTCTTTCTGGATATCGTAGATAGAAATAAAGTTGGATTTGGTTTGTCGATAAAAGTACGCTGCCAGCCGCTTTCATGAGAATTAAGCTTTATAAATGATGCGAGCTCATTTTATCTGTTCAGTAGATTGCTCATTTGCATGTTGTTCACTGTGATAGAATAACAACTATTCAGTCTTCCTCCTTCCTTTGGGATTTTTTATCCCAATGGACGTACCAGTTCGACTACTGGGAATATTCCCAGTTGTCCTACTAGTAGGTTTATTAAGACAAAAAATTCCAATAATCCCACTGGTAATACCAACTTTGTAAGACTACTGAGACTAGCTTACTTTTTTCTATAGCTTCTTTGTTCTTTTCTAGTTATTTTTAATGGAATTGAACTTTTCAATGGATTATAAAATTACATAAAAATATATTTTTATAACTACGTATTCGCAATTTGCACAGAGTATATGATATTCTGCAGCAGCGAACTCTCATATAAACCAATCAATCATGTGCGGTAATCCAATCGTCCGGTAGAGAATTAATGACGCGTCGCCACAGGCCTCGCGCCGAATATCATTACGTAAGTATCATTATTATATTGATTTGATACTGGACTTTGAAAATAAAACTAAAATAACAAATGTTGGAATCATACAAGCTTTTATCTACACCCTTGCTATAAATCCTCTATAAAAGTTTCTGAAATAGTAAGCTTATTGCCAACATTAAAACACCCAGTGTCATAATAACCATTATATCACCCAAAGGAGTGTTATAATGTTGTACTAAATTTCATTATGCAATGCAAACTCGATCCCTTACTCATCAAACAGCTACATTCTTTATGAATTTAAAAAAAAAAAACATTGTCATGTACGCGCGGTTCGCTACCACAGCTCCGTAATTTAAAAAAGGAACTTATTGGTTTTTCGAATTCACGTCGTATCCCGCCATTTTTGTTCGATGTTAATACCGAACAAAAATATTTTGTATTCCAATAATTGTACGATCCAAAATTTAAACAATTATTACAATAAATAATATCAGATACTCAGCAATTATACTTTCCAGGCATTTACATAAAGTTCTTAACACTGTACAACACCCTATGGATTTAGAACCTTTTATAGAGGATACATATCATGGGTGTAGAAAAATTTTGTATGCAACTGTAATAATTAGGTATTAAAACACTCATGTGATACTATTATCACACTCGGCTTCACCTCGTATGATAAACCAACATTCGTGTTTTAATACCCCTTATTATACTACATTTTGATAAATAACTATTAATATTTGCTGATAATTTGAATGACAAAGTGATTTTTCTTCTTTCATGCCTTAAGATACACTTCGATGTTGAGAGGCAGGCGACAGCGGCAGCTGCAAGTGCCGCGCGGCACGTGCAGCTCGATTAGGTTTGTCACCGGGCGTTCAAAGATTCAAAGATTCATATGTTTATTCAGTAATTAGACCTTTACAGGCACTTTTACACGTCAATAAGTATAATTTACGTTACGTGTAAAATATATTAAAATTATTTTTTTTAAAGAAAATTTACCGACACTGGCGCTTTGTAACGACCAGAGCTGAGAAGAAACGTCGAAAGAAACTTATTTTCACAGTATTGGTCGCCTACTCGCCAGAAGGCGTCACCTGCCTCTTAATAAGCTCAGTTCACTGATAGCTCGTCACTTGCCACGTGCCGTTCACGGCATTTGCCGTGCCGTGTGTGACGTTGTTCTAAAGTAATTTCATACGAATCTATAGTAACTACTTGTATCACCTGCCGTCGCTACCGTCTACCGCTCAATTCCCAAGTAGCTAAAAACTGCCGCGGTGGCGGAATGTGTAGTCGCTCCTACATCACTTTCATATTTTTCTTATATTTTTCCCCCTCCTGTCATAGGAATCTAACTCCAAGATAGCCTGATGCCAATATGAAAATGGTCAATATTTAAATAAAATGTATCTCTTCTAAAATTCATAAATGAGCACTAATGTCAGTCTGTCCCATCAGGGATGAAAACGTGACAATTAATGTGTACTTATGTATCACAATCACTGGTTGCTCTGTCACCCATCACAAATTCGCAATTACCACAACTCCGAACACTTCCGCAACACGAAGCGACGATGTATAATTAATCGAAGCAGAGCTTAATACATTATTAGCTAACAGGCATGAAGCAACAGGCCACTGAGATGTGTTGTGACATCAATAATAAAACTATAGAATACGGTCCTAGGTCAGCAAGATGCTTGTAGTTATTTGTAGGCTTGCATTGCACCAACTTTGTTTAGTTCGGAGACGGTATAAGCTTTTCCATGTGGCCCTTGGTAGCTAATGACCCGGTAGTAGTTCCTCTGATGATTGAATAAAATTAGAAGGGGGTGGATGACTGCTGTGCTAAATTTGCAGTCGGGAGGATTTTGTGTCGCCTTCCAGATGTATTGTATTAACAAAAATATAGCGTCAAGTCGGCTGGCATAGGGTTGAGCTCAAAATAGTAGCCTGGGATCAGGTTCCTGTTTTTTTGCCAGAATAGGTAAAAGTAATAGAATTACACATTTTTCCTCTTACTTACTCAATGCAGCCTCTTCTGCTGACGTCCTCTTGTGCTGCCTCGTCCGCTTTCCTGTTGTGACTGCTGTTGTTGATCTTCAACTTGCCCTTTGGCAAAGGCCTCCCCCAGCTGTTTCTATTGTATTCTGATCCCTAATTTTTCTCTCCAGCTGCTTCTTTGATTTTATCTTCTCATCTCCTCCTCTGCCCTCGTCTCCTCCTTTTCCCATCACGAGGAAACCACTCTGTAACGTCCTTTGACCATTTATTTCTCTGATTTCTCAAAGTATGATTAATCCATTTCCATTATAGCCTTCTTACAGTAAAGGTTACATCTCCTTCTTTAGTCTTTGATCTTATATGTGATAGCTTGACTCTGCCTTTTAATTTGCTGTTTAGAATACTCCTCTCTTTTTTATTTTGGCATACTTTTGGTCGCTTCTATATGTTTCTGTAAGAAGAGCCCATATTTGGCATCCATATATCATACACAGTAGTATGCATGAATTAGAAGAAAGAAAAATATTTTATTCAGTGTAAATTTACATTAGTTGCATTAATAATTAACTAAAATTGTTTTACATGGAAATGGCACCACTCAGGATGGGGCAATGATGTGCCTTTACATCATGCCGCTGGTCTTCCGTGGTGCCAAGAGATAAGAGAGAAAGCACTACCAGATATTTTATAATCTTTCCTCTACACAAACTTAAATCAACTCTATAATTTCGATATGGATATTAATGTGAAAAGGCAGGGTAAATCGATTCTAAAACACTTTCAGAAGGACTCAAGAGATTAATATTAGCTATTTTAATGCCTATAAGCCCCCAAGCCCGACTAGACAATGCAAATCCAAACGGTATTAAGCTATTGAGCCCTTAATTCAGTAGCTCCGCTGAATGAAGGTGGAATGCATTAGCATTTATAATGAGGACTTTCTACACGAACGTAGTTCAATTTGTCATGATTTTTGAAAATTGACATATTATTCTGGTAGGTAATATTTAAACATGGCAAAAAAATATAATAAACTAGCTTTTGCTCGCGGCTTCGCTCGCGTAGCGGTGTAATTTATCAAAATCCTTTCTTAGGGGATGCCTACGTCATAGTAGCTTTATGCATGCAAAGTCTCAGCCCGATCGGTTTAAAATTGACAAAGTTTCATACAAACTTTCATCCCCTATTTTATCCCCTTAGGGGTAGAGTTGATCAAAATCCTTTCTTAGCGGATGCCTACGTCATAACATCTACCTGCATGCCAAATTTCAGCCCGATCCGTCCAGTGGTTTGGGCTGTGCGTTGATAGATCACTATGTCAGTCAGTCAGTCACCTTTGAGTTATATATATTTAGAAGATATGGCGCAATATTAATAAAAAATAAACGAGTGAAATTAGAAGTTTGTTACTCTTGCCGTATTTAAAAATAAATTTGAAGAATCCAAAGTGACGCCTCATAACGCTCATTAACAAATAAAGTAATTATTTTTAAAAGAAAACAAATCTATAACGTGATGTAGCTATTAAAAAAAATCAGGCCAAATGCAAGTCGGACATGCGTGAAGGGTTCCGTACCATTGTCTATAAAAAATCACGCTTGTTGTATGGGAGCCCTCCTTAAATATTTATTTTGTTCTGTTTTAAGTGTTTTTTGTTCGGCAACAAAAATACATCATCTGTGAAAATTTCAACTGTCTAGCTATCACGGTTCGTGAGATACAGCCTGGTGATAGGCAGACAGACAGACAAACAGAAGCGCTATTTTTGACTCAAAGCAACTATGACGTTAAAACGTGGTATTTTGCACAAATTCCATAAAAAATATATGTTTTGAATTTGAACATTGACCTAGAAATCTTTTTTTACAAATATGGTTTTAAAAACTTAAGAAAAAAAGCATCTGATTTGACTTGTTGGAAACTGAAGGATTGCATTGCATTTCTTTTTTAAGTAATGTATAGCTATATTTGTGTTTTCTTGATGGCCACGGAGCAGCTCAAATGTCAATATAAAAAGGTTTCCATAGCCCAAACCACAGCGAGTCGACAGCGGAGAGCAGACAATGCAAAGAATTGTTGGTTTTGTTTTTGCACTATCCATCAGCTCATGTCGACGGGGCTCGGCTATTACTCTTAGTCCAGCCGAATGACGGTTGTGGGAAATTAGCGCACAATTTGGGAAACTGCTTTTTTCCCACATTTTTTATCCAAGTCCGTAAGAAAAACAAATGTGCCAAGTAGGTGAATCTAAAGAAATTTTCTGTTAAAGACCGGAAAATTCCAAGTGCAGATAGTTGCAGATTTATCGTGTCTTTTACTTCGTCATATTAGTCAAAAGTGGCCATTTTTTTCGCAAATGTGCGTAGAAAAACTTCACGTTCTCACTTTAATCTGTAAACTGTAGTTCATAAAATAGTTTGATGAAGGCTTGATCAAGACAACATTTTGAATGAGATCTCCGTTTCCATTCAAGTAATCTATTTCAACTGGTAGCAGCACTGAACTCCGAAAAATTGATGTATCCTCTTTAAAAAAAAATATAGGGACAAATTACGCTGATTGAGCTAGCCCCAAAGTAAGTTCAAGACTTGTGTTATGGGATACTAACTCAAAGATACTATATTTTATAACAAATACATATAAAGATAAACACCCAAGACCCAGGACAATTTGAAAAAGGCCTTTTTTCCAACTTGCCCTGTCCGAGGATCGAACCCGGAACCTCTGGGTGGCGGACTAGCATGGTGACCACTACACGAAGGTTGTCATCACGGCGGTTAACTGGAACCTAATCAATTTACTATGAACTTACTAAAACTTACACCCAAAATGTCATTGATCTCAAAGCCCTATTACACCAAAGCACTTATCTCAGTCTACGCTTTGTGGTTCCAATAAAAGCTATAATACAAGCGCTAACCCAAAGACTCCGTTAATAAACCTATGCTTCTCCGAAAGACAATTAGTATAACGTGTTTATGTAAATTGGATCTTCGCAAATACCTCTCCATTAATCTTGGTTAAATATTAATTCGGAGTAGTCTGGAGAAATTGAAATTTGACTATAAATGATTGTTACTATGTCACTGTTCCCATTTTTGAGACCAGTGGTCACTTTGTGTATGAGCTGCTTCTTTGCCTGTGAAAATCGTAAAAGTTAATCGGGGGAAATCTTGGTTCAATTTCTCCAGACTACTCCGAATTAATATTTATTAATTCGGAGTAGTCTGGAGAAATTGAAATTTGACTATAAATGATTGTTACTATTGCACTGTTCCCATTTTTGAGACCAGTGGTCACTTTGTGTATGAGCTGCTTCTTTGCCTGTGCAAATTGTAAAAGCTGATCACGGGAATGAGCGAAAATGCGGATCATGTTAATAGGCAATGCGGCTATCACAATTTTTATTCCTATTTCCGTATTCTGGCCAAGCATCACGCTAAAAGTGGCCTTTGAATCTTGCGGGTTTGGGTTTCGTCTTCCTCACTAGGGATAAAAACGTGATGGTGAATTATGTACCTGCTGAGGCTTAGATATTGAGTAAATATACCTAAGTATTTATTATATGGGACACAAGAATGAAATTTTTTTTTTCGAAATAACACGAAGATAAAGTACAACTCTGCGATAAAGCTACTTAATTTTAGCATCAATTTAATTCCGATTGATAATTTCGGCGCAATCATTAGAGAAACTGATTAAAAATATACCAAACAAAACAAAATATCGGATGTGTTTGACATTTGCCAATATAACACTATCCATCTGTTTGAATAGATAATGGTTCAATTAAACTAAGTAAGCAATAACCAAACGTATTTTTTAAATAATGCTTCACTCATCGCTTTATACTGCCCCGTGGTCCAGTGGTTAAGGCGTTCGCCTTGTGATCCGCAGGTTGTGGGTTCGAATCCCACTGGGAAGCATACTTAATGAAAAGTTGTTTCCAGTCAGGTTAGGATATTGCAGGCTTGAACCACCAGATTATAAGAAAAAGAAAGATGCTGCCTTGTTTCGGAAGACACGTATCAGACCGGACTAGTAAATTTTATAGTGGATCCGACCGGACAAAAGTAATAACAATAATAGACAGTGGATCCGTTTGGTGGATGAGACCGGAATAACTCGTATAAATTGTGGGTTGCGAACGCCATCTAGCGTTTGCTCAAACCTATCCAAGGATTGGTTCTGGTCTACCCTTTGGGTTGCGGAGATCAGACAGCAGACGCTCGTAAAACCAGTAACCTCGTCAAATCACCTAGGTTTACCCTTACCTAGGTGATTTGACGAGGTTACTGCAATCGTCAAATCACCTAGGTTTACCCTAACCTAGGTGATTTGACGAGGTTACTGCAATAAAATCATCATCACATTAGCGTATTCCCGGTTGCTGAGGATGCAACCGGGAATACGGTCGGATTATGATGATGTCACCGCATTAAAAATAGCAAAAAATAAACTTCTTCTTTCTTTGCCCTGCCCATGTTTATTTATTTATTTAAGTTTATTGCACACAATCTTATGACGGATTGATTACAATGGGTCAAACTTAATGGTAATGCATTATTTACCAGTGTGCCTTTGGGAGATGATCCCATTTTATTTAGGGATCGGGTCAATTCAATTCAAATATATCTTTATTATCATAGGATATTTATAATATCTCTTAATAATCGTCACTTTGTTTTATTGCACAATAATTGTTGACGTCAAAAAGTTACTTAGAGCTAAGTTTACTGCCGCCTCCAAAGCGCTAGTGCAGAAGAAGCGGTAACAAACTGCACTGCAGCATTTTCTCCAAGAACGTCAACTCACAATGAAATTAATATTTATAGTTGATATGTGGACAGAGTATACATTGTTTGTTGTCATAATTTAAATTAATTTTTTAATGTCGAAATTTTGAAATAATGTCAAATCAAGTTATAAATTCAGTATGTACTTAATGTACCAGATTATGACCATTTCTGAGTATACAAACCTTTAAGAGGGACCCGCGCCAAGCTCAAGCCAGACTTTGTTGTCTTTAAGATAGTCATCGGTCCTATAATAAGCCTTCTCACAGAGTACCTTCTTTACATAAGCTTTAAACTTTTTGTCAGGCATATCAAGGACCGATTGTGGCAGTTTATTATAAAAAAGTATACCGTTCCCCATAAACGTTTTACTAACTGTTTTGAGCCTATAATACGGGGCAACTAAGTCATTCTTATTGCGTAAGTTTCTGACGGTAAAATCGCTTACTTTATTGTATGAAGAAATATTTTTCCTTACATACAGTATGTTTTCAAATATATTCTGTGATGGTAAGGTTAGTATACCTATTTCCTTGAATAATTATCTGAGTGAGTCTCTAGATCCTAAGCCGTAGATAGCTCGAATTGCCCTTTTTTGTAAAATGAAAATAGTATGCCGTATGACATTAAACTATGAAAGTAACTAAAGTACACAAGTCTAGCAGTTGCTACATCTGTCAATTGTCTTATTCTCCTAACAGCATAAGCCGCAGAGCTAAGCTTATTTGAAAGTTTTGATATATGAGCGCCCCACTGAAGTTTCGAATCGATCGTAATTCCTAAGAAGGTAGTACTTTCAACAAGGTCTCCTTGTACTCCTGCACCAAGATACACGAACCTGGGTTGTCGTAGATGTGAGGTTAAGGGCCCTCATGTCACGTTCTACCGTGGACCACCATGTCGAGACCGGTCTTCCTCTACCTCGGGACTGAGACGGACTTTAGTACAGTTTTAACGGCGTAGTATTTGTCCCTATTTTTTTTTATGTCATAGGGCGGCAAACGAACAAGCGGGTCACCTGATGGTAAGTGATCACCAATGCCCATATACAACTGCAACACCAGGGGTGTGACAGAAGCGTTACCGGCCTTTCAGGAAGGGAAGATGTGGGGGAAGGAAAGGGGGAGGGGGGGGGAGGGAGGGGGGGGGCTCCGGCTCTCTGACTCACCGAACGAAGCATAGAAGCGGTGACGTCCAATTTGCGAGTAAATATTAAAAAGCAAAAGGAAATCAAAATTTTAAAAGTTCTTGTGGTATAAAAGTGTGTGTTGGATCCTAAATCCATAAACTACTATGATTTATTGGTGCAGTTCATATCGCCTCCACTGTAGCCGGAAGTGCGGATTAGCCCACGCCCTCTTAACACCGGACACAGCACAAATTGCTATCGACGAATAATCCTCTTAGCTGGTTAACCAAACTAATATCGCGGATATTGTGGACAATTCTTGATTTCACATTGACTAGGAATATCTTCTCGTCAATGTCAAATCAAGATTTGGGTTTTAATTTAAAGAAGATAATTCCAAATTCAAATTAGGAAAATGCGTGATTTTCATTTGTTTTTCTTACCGTCAAGATGAGTGAATCTACTGAAGAAATTAGATACATTTTAAAATTTTACTACCAAAAAGGTAAAAATGCAACGCAAGCCGCGAAAAAAATTTGCGATGTTTATGGTCCTAGTGCAGTGTCTGTAAGAGTAGCACAAATTTGGTTTAAGCGTTTTCAATCCGAAATTTTTTAAATCAAAGATGCACGTCTCTCTGGTCGCCCTGTTACGGATAAAATGGATGCTATTTTTGAAAAAGTGGAGCAAGATCGGCATCTCAGTAGTTACGACGTAGCTGAAGAACTGGGAATTGGCCACAAAACAGTTTTGGCGCATTTGAAAAAAAAAATGGGTACACATAAAAGCTCGACATTTGGGTACCTCACGAGCTCTCTGAAAGAAACCTAATGAACCGTGTACTCATTTGTGATTCTTTATTACGACGTAATGAGACCGAACCATTTTTGAAGAAATTGATAACTGGTGATAAAAAGTGGATCACGTACGACAAGAACGTGCGAAAAAAGTCATGGTCAAAGTCCGGTCAGGCTTCACAGACTGTGGCGAAACCCGGATTAACTCGCAACAAGGTGATGCTGTGTGTGTGGTGGGATTGGAAGGGCATTATTCATTATGAGCTGTTACCACCAGGCAGGACCATCGATTCAGAACTCTACTGCGAACAACTGATAAGATCAAAGCAAGAAATTGAGAGAAAGCGGCCGGAATTAATCAACAGAAGGGGTGTGATTTTTCATCATGATAACGCTAGACCTCACACATCTTTAACCACTCAGCAAAAATTAAGAGAGTTTGGCTGGAAGGTGTTAATGCATCCGCCGTATAGTCCTGACCTGGCACCTACAGATTTCCACCTGTTTTGGTCTCTTCAGAATTCTTTAGACTACCTAAACAATTCTTTAGACTGTCAGGTTAACATCAGGAGAGAACTGCCAAAACTACTTGATGAAGTTTTTTGATCAGAAGCCCCAAAATTTCTATAGCAATGGGATCATGTCCCTACCTATAAGATGACAAAAAGTTATCGAACAAAATGGTACCTACATACTTTAGTTAAATGTAAATAAACTATATTAAAAAAAGTTTTGAATTTTCATATAAAATGCGAAAAGACTTTTTCCCCAACCTATTATTAAGAGGGTCGAACAAGCTAAGTGCGCGTCGCCTAATGTTAAATAATTCGTATAAATTTGCAAAATATACCTAACTGCTTACACGATTTTACGTCTTTCCATAGCCTCTTGAGACATAATGGCATTATTTTCCGAGCGAACTTAAACTAAAATCCTATTTTCTTTGTTACAGATCCCACTGCATTTAAACGTTCACGAAACTGAAGCGAGCAAAAGAAAGGGTCGTGGCACTCTTTATACCGGCTCCCGGCTATCGTTTACCCGGACTCATGAATATGACATCAGACGGTCGGCGCTGACCCACAATGTTGATTTATGCCTCAGTGATCCATCACCCGGCCCGGATGCTCGCACTTACAAACAGACCACTTTTGCTTGATAGAACAACGGTTAAAGCCTTTGCGAAACTCTTTCGTATTGACTATGCATGAAGTTTACTAACTCCTTTTTTTAAATCTCTTTCATGACAGATAGTTTGATTGTGTGGGCAGAAAATAGATGGCGCTGTGAATAATCATGCGGCGGCGACCGTTACCGCCCGTCCGCGAGGAAGTTCCAAATTCAAAATCGTGGAAAAGTGTGTGTGAAAATGAGTGGGTAATATACACTTTGGTTGCGTGTGTAGGCGCGTTGACGTACGCAAATAGTTTGAATGGTGAGTTCGTTCATGACGACATTCCCGCGATTGTGTCGAATAGGGATGTGAACGGAGGTAGTCCTGTGGTGCAAGTGTTCAGGAATGACTTCTGGGGGACGCCTATGTGCGACCCGGGGAGTCATAAGTCTTATCGGCCGCTGACTACATTATCGTTCAGGTAAGAGCATGATTTTAGTTTTACTTTTTTTATCGATTACGGCAAAGCCGAGAAGGAAGGGCAGGGTAATGGTTTTAGGCAAATGAAATGTAAATTGATTTGTTATTATTTTCCGGGTGATATAGGCTGCAATTTGTATGTAATAACGAATGTTAAAAAGTGACTCACATTTTTTTTATTTCAAACGAAAGGTATTGATTAGTATATTTTAAGAATAGGTATATGCATTGAAAGCCGAATTTTGGTCCCGTAGACGGGTATTAGTTTTTTAAACGTATATATTGTTAGCTTATAAAGTCCCACTGTCTGGCATAAGCTTCCTTTTTTACTTTTTACACATCCCGGTATAATATATTTAGTCCAGCTGGTATAGGCTGTAGAGGTCCACCTCTATACAAAAATCCTCTCGGATTTTTACAGCAAGTGACAAAATTAACATACGTATTATAACCTCTAAATTGAGCAGTGTACCCGTATGCATATTGACGTCGCTACACCACCTAGAGGTGGTGCATCTTCACAGACTATGGCTCACTTGCTGAGTTGCCCAGCGTGCCTCTACACCTGCACGCTGGAGGACCTGTTCAGGTCGCTGATTACTGGGCCCAGAGAAATGTCTAATCACATGAACATCGACACGCTAAGAAGAAGAAGAGCAGAGTACCCGTGTACGACTCACGCGTTTTTTCCTTTTACGCCAAAAGTTTTGGCTTTTGTCTGTTAAGTAACATTTTGTAAAAAGCTAGCTACATAAAGGTCTCATTAGTTAGTCAGCGAAAGCACTTTCTTTTAAAATTACTTTGATATTTTTTGGGTCATGAACTGACTGAGGCACAAAATATCGAGACTGCAGAAGACAGCAGAATAAACTTTTGCCATGGTTAAACATCGCCAAAAAAATAAAACTTATTATTTCTCTTCCATGTCATTAGATGGCGCTACAGCCATTTACTAAGACATTTAACTCTAATTATTATTATTAAAATAAAGTAGTACTCTAATTAATTAAATATGACTTATACAATACATGTAACAAAAACCCTGTCCGATCCTTGTAGGAGCAACTCAGACCGTCGATATGAACAACTTTTCCTGTGGGACCAATGCTTGAAACTCGAAGAAAAAATCGTCATTTTCATACAAATTGCTGGGCGGGCCGAACACTTTTGTATGAAAATGTCGATTATTTTTCGAGTTTGAAGCATTGGTCCCATAGGAAAAGTTGTTCATATTGATGATCTGAGTTGCTCCTACAAGGATCGGACAGGCTTTTTATTACATATTGTATTAAAGCAATAAATATTTTTAAAGCATATTCAACACTTTCTTTGTCACTTTTTTGCTAGTCGTGTGTGCTGCCATCTCTGTGTGCCTACCCGCAATTTCCAGTTTTGCCTACTTTCGGTTCCTCTAATCGTTTCTATGGCGTTGGGTATCCGTTACGTTAGTAATTACATTATCTTTGCTTCTGCTAAGTAAACCTTCTAGTAAAACTAAAACATAAATGTCATTCTTTCCTCTGGTTTTGGGTTGACTGGAAGAGATCCCTTAAAGGGATAAGTCCGCCTTTGTAATTTTTTCTTTTGTATTTGTGTTGTGTCCTTTTTGTACAATAAAGAATTTACATAACATAACATAATGTACATAGTCACTTATTTGATTATAAGTATTATTAATGTGGTAATAAGAGTTCTATTATGTTAGTAGATCTAAGCGGCAGTGAAAACGTAGTAAAAATGATTGTAACGTATTTATGAGTAAAATTGTCAACCCTTTTTTTGGTCAAATATTCGCATACGAGAATTATAGCAAACATAAGTACCTACAAATTTTTTGTTTGTTTATCTGGGAGTTTCAAACTATATTTGTTACCAGTAGGTACCGACCATGGACTCGGATAGAGAAAAAGCAATGTTGCTATTATTATCAATTTTTTTAAATGCAGCCCTCTTAACGTCTTTGATTACCCAGATAAAGTTTATATCGCAGGACGTACAGTTGTGAGTGAGGTAGTGATAGATAATAGCGCTCGATAAACGCTATTGCCGGTGCCATGCTACGGAAGCTGGATGCACTAAAATAATGAGTAAGTATATCGAAGATTTATATAATAATAGATAACGAAATTTACCAAGTGTTCTTTCTGTTGTCTCCATATTTTATAAAGGAGGTGTCGTAAAAACACACTCAGGATGAAAGCGAATGCTGGCTTCACTCTTTTTGAGTGCATCCACTGTGGTTCAGGTAAAAAGGCGTTCTACGATTTAAGCACGATACTGTTTTAAGTATTAGAAGTTGAAACAAGCTTTACCTGAATGTGCAAGAACAGATTTTTACAAGCATTTGTTTAAACTAGCAGCGTTCTTATTCATACATTGTATGTAGGTTTTAAATTTTACGTGTATGTTATAAAAATTCAACAGTTCGATTTGACTCTCGTATTAATTAGCATGAAGGCAATGGAACCATTTGGACCTTCAGTCATGTGAACAGCTATGTCCCAGATGGGATTAGATGGCTCGAGGCGAGAGGCTGTGATCATTGTATGACAGTAGTCAAGCTATGTCAGGTGTATAGACAGCTTAAAAAATCTGACAGCACACGAGAAACAAAAACGTCAACTTTTCTACATTTCAACAGCACAGTTTTTACTCACTAGCTGATATCCAATTGAGCTGTATATATTATTTAATGTTTTGTTTTCTTATCATCTCAACTCACGATATTTTCCCTCTGGGGTATGTTAGGTCAAGTGTTCAAACGTCCAATAGTCAAAATGTCAAAAGGCCAAGACGTTTATTAGTCAAATTGTCCAATTGCCAAAACGAGTAACTGTCTAAAGATATTTTAGTACTATCAGCAAATGAAGCACTCGAATCTAGACCACGGAATGAATATAAATTAGGTAACTCCTAGGGTCCCTCGCAATATGCGTCCCCGTTCTCCGTCCCCGCACCTCTCCCCCGTTCTCGCCTTGTCGAGTGTGTTAGAGGCGAACACACACACATTGACGTGTGTACGGATGTAAACGTATATATATAGTAAACTATAGTTTACTTTGTAGTAGTAGTAGGCATAAATGATGCTCCGCTTCTATGAAGCCCATACCTATGTCTAGAAACAAGTGTTTGGTGACCTATCTATTCATATAAATGAAGTAATATTTTCGCCCGTTCCCTCGATCACCTTTTACAAACTGCGCGGGAAGAGAAGCAGCTGGTACATTTAAAGTTTTTTTCTTTTCTCCCGTATTAGCATGGAGCATACTGCATTCAACAGTACATGTCTGTCTGTCCGTCCGCAGTTTAAATCGGCAATTATAAGTAATAGAAAGCTGTAATTTGGCATGGGTATGTATATTAATAATGCGGAAAAATTGGTAAAATAAAATATTGAAAAAAAATTTAGGGTAGCTCCCATACAAGTAAAGTGAAAAGTATTTTTTTTTTCTCGACTAACTCATTTTGTGGGATATCGTTGATCTTTTAAAATATTATTAGCTTGTGAACACCGTTTTTCGATTTAGGGATCCGTTTTAGAAATATTTGGTTTTAAAGTGAACATTTTTGTTAGAGTCAAGTGTCGCCCCTCTCTATCTATTAAACGGGTATACATGCACACGTGAAAAAATTCACAGCTATAGTATATATAACGAACTTTAAAAAACTATCACAGCTAAGAAGGGTTTACAAATTAAAAGTGAAAGGCGATCAACTTATAAAATGTACTCGGAAATGGAAAATTTCGTACAAATTCAATAGAAAATTAGTTTTTAGACGTTTTGAGTGGCATGAACTCAAAGTTGGCAATCGTAACTACGAAACCCTAAACATCGCGTGGCCCGACACGCTCTTGGCCAATTATTTATTAAGTACAAATATTTGAAGAGGCGATTCAGTCCATCACTTTGAACAACTTTTACCTAAAATTATATATCGAAATACGAAAAAAAAATTACGTTCTCATACAAATCGAAGTAGTCACGTGATATTGTTACTATAGAAAATTTTTTTTTTTCGTATTCCCATATTCTTTTATTAGGAAAAGTTGTACGAGATGATGGACTGAATCAGCCCTTAGAATATTAGTACTTAATAAAAAGGACATTGTATAAACGAGACAAGCACTATCCCTATTGTTGCGTATAACGTTTCAAAAAATAGTTAATCTTTCATGATGGCAGACAAAAAAAAAGTATGTGCTAAGTCCCGAGGGAAACCCAGACACAGCTTTATAAAGCAAATACAGAAGAAAGTAGGAGTGGTGTCGTACCGAGACGTCAAAAGGCTGGCTGAGGACAGACAGGAATGGAACAAACTCCACCGACAAGAGCGTCGCTCTTAAATTTAAATTAAAATGAATTCCCGTTTATTATATACATGAAATATGTCCGTAAAGTATACTTTACTGCGGTTGACTGTACACTTCCTTAATTCCCATGATATCGAATTCCGCCGGCGTCCCGATTTGCCAGTCACCGTCATTACGCCGGTATCCAAAGCCGACATCCATCATCAGATCTCCTTGTCTCTACTAACACATATCTATACGTCGCCTATCTCTAATGTTTCCCCTTTTCTGAAACAACCTGTATAACTAATAAAGTATTAGCAATGTTTTTTTATTTATTTTTAGAGCATTTTTAATCGACTTCCAAAAAAGAGAAAGTATCAATTCTTCGCGATCTATTTTTATGTATGTTCACCGATTATTCGAAAACGCCTGGACCGATTTGTGTTGATCCCATAGGAATTTTATCAAAGTCGGTTAAGTAGTACATCGACTTCAGTTTTGAAAAAATATTGCACTTTCCATAGTATTGGGTTACTATGGAAAGTGACTTCTTTTATTTGTATGGGAACGTTATTTTCTTTTCTTTTTTTATATTTCGATTAACATTTAATAGAAAATGTTGTTCAAAATGATGAATCGACGCCCCTTCCTTTAACATACCTACTTTAAAATTACCTTGTATATAACTGTAACTGAAATCACGGTATCAACCCGAAAGGGAGTAAACATACCTACCCCAGAATTCTTAAAAAAATCTACGGCTTCATTCATTTTGGCATGGTATTTAATTTCATATGGATGTGAAGATTTTTTTTACGATTTCAGCAATGGTTCCATAATAAAAGTTGTTCACATTGATTAGTATGTTTACTCTCTTTCGGTTTGATACCCACTTTCCTTTACACGTTGTATAAGTAGCTTCACAAACACTCATAAGAGCGTAGGTATATACAACCTCATTATCTATTATCTTATCTATCTGTATAAAAGAAAATCACTCACTCACTTATCACGAAATCTCGAAAACTACTCAGCCAATGAAGATGAAATTTGGCAGAAAGGTAGATTGTGACTAGGAGACGTCCGCTAAGAAAGGATTTTCGGAAACTCCATCCCTAAGGGGGTGAAATAGAGGTTGCAAGTTTGTATGAATCTGCGTCATTTTTGAAGCAAGACACGTGACATTTTTGAATTAGTGGTTAGTAAAAAATATTCCAAAAATGGCATTTTAAAAAATTGCATCCCCACGTGTATTGCAAACGGGGACATGCATTAGGGGTTGAAAATTTATATTATTAAGAAACTTCGTCATTTTTGAGTGTAGATCCGTCGTCCGGGAACGGGAACGAGATCGAAAAACCAATTAAAATCTTATTAGAAACATTTTCGTCTTCTACGCGGACGAAGTCGCAGGTAAATGCTAGTATAATTATAAAACCTTATTATCATAACCTTTATGAAAAGTATTCAAATAAATTGTTGATAAAAACAATTTAACGCAAAAAGGAATAACAACATAACATGGATATAAAAGTTAAAAAAGATCCGACATCATTAAAAGGTAAAATCGGCAAAAAGCGGCGAAATAAAATCAAATAGCGGACTTTAACACCGAAATAGCAGGCGTTATCCCCGCGTAAACAACGATTAACAGGCATTACCGTGTGAATGCCGAATAAACAGCGCATGTAGGTAACGAAGTTCACGTTTCTACAATACCCGGCACGTAAGTTGAACAAAATGGCGGTCGTTAATGTTGTTATTTGTTCGTTTAGAATCACATTTCTGTCACATTTCTATCCGAACTTCAGATAAAAAGTATTTCGGCTTTGAAGAAAGACCAAAAAAATATCTTTTAACACTTTTATCTCCAATTAAACATGCGCCGTCGGCCGCCATTTTTGTTCAACTTACGTGTCGGGTATTGTATGTTAGTCTAGTCATCTGTGTCAAAAAATAATTTAAAAAAATCTCCACTATCTTACATGTTATAATGTAATACAATAAAATGTAAGATTGTGGTGTACCCTGCTTAACCAACGATTTACTGGCATTACCATGTGAATGCCGAGTAAAGGAGCATATGTAGGTAAAGTATGTAGTTCACGCCTGTATGTTAGACATTTGTGTCAAAAATAATTTAAAATTTTTTCCACTATTTTACCTTACATAATATAATGTAATGGTAGATGTAAAGAAATACATCTTTACATAAACAACGATTAAATGGCATTATCGTGTGAATGGCAAATAAAGAGCATATGTAGGTAATAAAGTTCACGTCTGTGTGTTCGATCAAACACCTGAGTGAAAAAGTATTAAGTAAAAAAATCTACAACATATTACATAACATAATGTAATGTAATACATAATGTTATATGTGTTTCCTTGGAAAAACAACGATTAACAGTCATTACCGTATAAATACCAATTAAAGTAGCATATTATGTAAGTAACGAAGCTCAAGTCTGTATGTTAGTCCAGTAATGTGAGTAAAAAAAAATTGTTGTTTTCTCTTACATAACATAATGTAATTTTATATTTTACTGCGTAAACAACGATTAACAGGCATTACGTGAATGCCGTAGGTGCACAAATACTGTAGGTAAAAAAGTTAATAATGTCTGTATGTGACTCCAGTCATTGGAGTCAAAAAGGAGTCAACATCAGGATGAAACGGAATAAACTAGATTTTCGTTTATGTGTCGAACAGCGCAGCATACTTTAAAATAATATGAAAGTAACTTTGGAATTATCATACTTAGCAAAGAAATATCATGAAAGATAAAAGTAAACCAAAAAGTGTAAATTCAGGCAAAGTCACAGCCCAAACATATATTGCCAGTCAAATAAACGAATAACCGATCCGATACGAAGTCCAATATGAGTTTTTTGGGCATTACCACCATCCAAATGTATCCCTACTATGAGGCCTGATAGGGAACCAGGAAAAAAGGCATTTCGCGACAGCTGAAAAGCTTCAGCAAACAATCGATTCCCGACTTTAACCCGTTGGTGTTAAGGTCTATCCGTTTCTTCCTATTGTAATGGCGTATTTTTATTATTTGTATTAAAGTTCTTGCGTGAATGAGAAGGAAATGGAACGTATGATATGTAGATTTAGAAGTCTTTTGACGGTTACAGATATCATTGTGAGGGATCGACGTGTAATGGGGCGAAAATCTATTTGTTTGTTTTTTGTCAGACGCTTGTAGAATTCCGCTATGTCGATTTGATTGTAAAATGGGATCGATTTAGTTTTGTTTCTGGTTTATTTTGAAGGCAAAATACACGCCTGCTTTCAACTCAAGATAATTGAAACTGTGTTGTGTTTTTTTAACAATTGAGAGTATTTCGTTGTTACTTACTAGATAGTTAAACAATTTATATTTCTTTTTTGATGTGTCAGTAACAAAATATTTGAAAATATTATTGGATGTCAAAGCCTCGATCATTTTAAGTTCATTTTGAACAAAAATCTAAATTAGGTTCACAGAATACATCTACTTACCAAATTTAAACAGTATAGTTCTTATAGTTTCGGAAAAAAAGTGGCTGTGACATATGGACGGACGGACAGACAGACATGACGAATCCATAGGGGTTCCGTTTTTTGCTTTTTGGCACGGAACCCTAAAAAGGATCACTCTTCAATGGCCTTTATCTATCTATATATTTATTTATTAAACTTTATTACAATTATCTAAAAGGCGGACTTAAGACCAAAAACCTTTTCTACCAGTCAAACAACGGATGGTTGATAGATAGATGTCATTCATTTCTTAGAAGATGGTAATGCAAATATGGTGCTGTCAAAAGCAAATTTTGGACGAAAGTACTAATTAGAAGAAATCATAATATATATAACTATAATACATTGCCTAAAATATACATAAAGATAATAATTTAAAGACATATAAACATATAATGATATATAAAAATATATGTTGCAGAATGCTGGGCAATGCGTTGCTAAGAGGAGCTAAAAATGCACTGCGCGGAAATGCGGATATTAAGATGGGCGGAAGGAGTTCCGTTGCGGGATAAGGTTAGGAATAGGCACATCCGCTGGTCTTTTGAAGTAGCCAAGATTCAGGAAAAGATGCGAGAAAGCTGACTGCAATAGTATGGTCACGTAATGTGCAGGGATGACAACCACATGACAAAAAAGGTGATACATAGCCAAAGGATGGAGAGGTAGAGGCCGCCCTCCCACGACTTGGTCCAGTACCGTTAAAAAAGACATGAGGACGATGGGTGTAACCCCGGACATGATTTATGATATGGAAAACTGGCGCGAGAAGATAAGGAGAGCCGACCCCAAATAAAATAGGACCATGGATAGGACAGATGGTGATGATATATAAACATATAATATACGCAAATAGGTACTGCAAAAATTAATAAACCCTACATAGACTACACCAATACTTATCATACTCTATGGAAGTCTGTGAAAATAATGTGCGCGCACAACACCTTTAAACGCTAGGCAACGTCTGAATGCTCCTAGCGGATATCAACAGGAAGGGCGTTCCACAGCATCACGGTTTGCTTGGTGAATGAATGTTTGAAAAACCTAATCCAGCAGCGAGGCATATCGAAAAGTAGATTGTTGGAAGAACGAAGATTTCTGAGAAAGTCTGGAATGCTTCTAAAATTTTTGATTCTTTGACCGATTGAAATAAATTTACTCTACGAATTTTCAAAACCAAATCAACAGCTCAAACAAAACAAGAAAACGTAGCAAAAATATCAAAGTGAAATTCAATTATCAGCCATTTTCGCTTTCAAAGGAATGTAATACGTTATTAAATACAAATTTCGGCTACACCCATGCGCGAAAGTTTTTCCAATTACGAAATAATTATAACTACGTACACATAAGAAAATGAAGGGAATTTTCAGAGCGAAATCTTTGCGAGGGCTTTGAAAATTCTCGCTAAGATTGGAGCGCCTCGTTATATCTGTTAATTGAGTAAAGAGGAAACCAATTTCACTTTTGAACATGTATTAATTAAAGTAGGTGTCGGGTATCAATAATTTGTTTTGAAAAGAAAATTATTATCACAAAAACTTTTGGAGACAAGTTCATTTTTTAGGTGGATTAAATATTTACTTTCTAGCGTTCACCGCCACTCTTGAAAACTTTTGTCACTTTTGAAAGATTGAATCGATTTCAATAAAAGATAGCTAAGAACCGTTTCGACAAACAAGGCTTTAAGGTTGAACTAGTCGATACTAACTAACTAATATCTCTTTACTTCTTTTCTTTTTACTGGCTACTTTCATTTACTTTTTTTTTAATGTTCGTACAAATTTTATGGTTTATGTATTTCTATTACTTTATTGTTCATTTATTTGTTATAGTATGTACTCCTATTATTTATTGGTATATTTATATTCTTCTACACTGTAATACTCTAACTGCGCCAACTCCCCCACATCTTTTATAGTTTTCTTTACCCAAAGGTTGGCTAGAAGAAATCGCTTTAGTGATAAGCCCGCCTTTGTACCTACTAGATTTTAAATGTACTTTTGATTATTGTCATACTTGGTGCAATAAAGAAATTTTATCTTATCTTATCTTATCTTATACTCTGCTATACAAATTCGGAGAAGAATTCCTTCAATGTTTGATATTGAACATCCAAAATTTAACATAATATCGTTTTGTCTCATTACACATTTTGTCTGTACAGATGCAGAATAGTAATATAAAAAGCCATTAAAAATTATAAACTCATAAAATATTTGTTTTTTTTTTATTATTTTAACGCAACCTTTGTCGTAAATATGTAATAAAAGAATTCACATACTACATGATTTGAATTACTTTGTGCAATTCCGCCACCAGTTAGTTCATGCAAACTATTGCTGGCCGACGCCCACCCACTACTGTTAGTCACGGCATACCTGCCACTAACAGCCCGTGTGCACCCGCCACCAACAGCTGATGCATACTCCCTCCGATACTGCTGCATCCGCTGCGGCTGCAGCAACATCGGACACCGCACACGCGACACGTGTTTCGCCTCTCCACGAGGCATCCTCAGGCACCAAAAAAGTTGTTGATCGTTCAGCGATCAAGCGTCGAATGACAAAATGATTGTTGGAATATCTGTTCGGTTTGGGCTAAATTAAAATACTATTTAACTGGTGAAGTATTAAATTATATTGTTATAACTTTTACTTGGAAGAATTTATGTCTGACTCACTAGCACAATGCAACTGAGAAGAGAGATGACATAAGTGGGGGTTGCCAGTAATAAAAGTATTACCAGCTATAGTTCAAAAATAAATATTGATTTTAGCAAGTAAAATAATATAAATTAACACGCCCCCTCAAAAATTAATCTCTTTTACAATAACAAGTCCCTTAACAGAGCATACATAACTTCCAAGTTTATCTGATTTTAGATCTGACAGTTTTATAAGATTTATAGAGCTTATCTGATTTTAGATCTGACAGTTTTATCAGTATTATAGAGCTTCTCTGATTTTACATCTGATAGTTTTATCAGATTTATAGAGTTATCTGATTTTAGATCTGCCTGTTTAATCAGTTTTTTTAAAAATAGAGATAGCAAGATGTTATAAGTGGGGGTTGCCAGTAATAAAAGTATTACCAGCTATAGTTCGAAAATAAAGATTGATTTTTGCAAGTAAAATAATATAAATCATCAATGATAAATGATAAAAGAAGTGTAAAATGTCCAAACCAAAGTCCGACACGGCTTATTTATCAAAGATTTTAATAAACTTTATTTGTAATCGATTAACAGTCTTTTTTGCATAAAACCTATTTTCCCAAAGGACTTTACGTATTTTTTACGCGCTTGGTTTTTTATGAATTTATCGTGCATTTCACCTTACTGCTTCACCCGAACACAATGTTAGGTGAGACAGCATGCTTTTAGGCCGCGCCCACCTGTGAGTTCGAGCACGCGACTAGTTCAACCCTAAAGAGACCGCATTGAAATCGGTCTATTCACAGAACCACAGACACACAGATACGCAGACTCGTCAAACTTATAGCACCCCAATGTTTGTCTCGGAAGTTAAAAATAAACTATCCTTGTAAAAACAAGTGTGTGTTTTTTATTTCTATATAAGCTTGAAAATCTGCTGACACCAGCATTGGTCACGTACAAAACAGAAAACTTAATTCCTCCATTGATCCACAAGGGAACTGTATTATTTCCCACCGTGGTCCAAATCGACCCATTACAAAATTGTTCTTGGGCGATTTGGTCCGCGGTCCGAAACGCCCAACCCGAAAAACCTGCCTCAAAAACGTGTTTACTAAGCTTTTAGACACATGTAGAAATCCTCGTCAAATTGGATAGATTTTTCAGTCCAAACTGCCAGACCCATCTCGCGGAAGCAGGAATGTTCCCGCAGTTGCGCAAATGGAATGAAACTCTACGGAATGGATGTACTCAGTCCAAGTCTTTTTATCTTATCGCGCGGAAATTTATCTTTGAAGTTCAGCTGAGCTACTGCAAAGTGCCGTTAAATGTTTAAATTATTTTTATGACGCTAGGACACTGTCGATTCTGTTAGATTAAGTTAAAAAGTCGTATCGTCGTTAGTTTTTAATGTCACTAGTAATAAAGCGGCTCTGTGAGCAGTAGACCTCCCGAGTACACTTAATATTAAGTAAGAAGGAAGAAGAAAGGGTGATTTTTAGGGTTCCGTACCCAAAGGGTAAATCGGGACCTTTTACTAAGACTTCGCTGTCCGTCTGTCCGTCGGTCTGTCACCATACTTCTCATGAACCTTGATAGCTAAACAGTAAAAAATTTCATAGATGATATATTTCTGTTCCCGCTATAACAACAAATACTAAAAACAGAATAAAATAAATATTTAAGTGGGGACTCCCATACAACAAACGTGATTTTTATAGTTATAAGTACAGAACCCTTCGTGTGCGAGTCCGATTGGCACTTAGGCGATTTTTGTGATTTCATAATACCGCCATTTACAAAAATTTTAAAAATTTTACGAAGAAAATTCTAAATAATTTTCGAACCATTTCACAAAATTTCACGAGAATAAGTTGAGAAATGCGAACTGTAGGGGAGAACAGCCAGCTAGAAATGACATCTGAAAATCTTGATCTCGGAAACATGAAAGATTTTTTGCATAAGCTGAAACAGAGACGCTCACTTCGCTCGCTCGGTCAATTAATTTATATTTCGTGTGATATGCTTCCATGCTTAGTAACAAAATATACACTCAGGCATCAAAATAAGCTACAACTACCTACTTCGCGTCTCCAGCTTCATTCATCTAGCCCTCTAGTCATGTCTATCAAGCTCTACGACAAACTCCCAACCGCCATTAAAGACATAGAGAATAATAAAACGTTTCTACACAAACTCAAAGAACTATTGACTAATAAATGCTATTACACAATAAACGAATATTTGGAAGACAAAATTACACCGTAAAGGCAATATACTAAATTAATAAAAATTCCTGACATATATAAAAAAATTGACATATAATAACTATTATCAATGTAAAAGTTTGACTTCTATTAACTTATTATTAATGAATAAACTTATAATACGACGAATAAAATATAACTTGCATGGATATTATATAGGTACATACATTGAAATATATCATAAAATAATTCAATAACATAGATTTGACAAAAATGTGGCCCTTCCCCATTGCAGCGCCCGTCAGGGTCCTTAATTGTTACTTATTTTTTTAATAAAGACCTGTATGATACATTAAGGAAGCAATAAATGATATGATATGATATGCTAGTCAGCGAGAAAAGTAAAAACTTAATAATAACTATCTGTTTTTTTTTTTAGATAGGAGGCAAGAAGGTGGAAAAAGAAACCAAAATAGTGACGGGTTGCTAGTGGCATCGCCTTTAATCATGATTCGCATTTTCATTCATTCCCTCGGTCTGATTTTAGGACCTGATAGGGAAGAGAGGCAGCTGACATAATCCCATATCTGCACTAAGGTATTTTTTTCACAAAAAAATAATAAAAGTTATCTTACTTACCGATATTGACTCCTTTCCTCAAAGCTTATTATTATTCAAACTGATTATGAAAAGGAACCTTATCAATTTGCAAGAGGAGGCAATTTGAATAACTTTCAAAGGTTCTACTCGTTTATTGAATAGACGGAGATAACAAGACGTCTAAAGAAAAACTCCGGCTGGGAGTTGGGACGAATTACGCATTTGAGTGGGATTACTGAGGGGAAATAATAGGATGTCATCCACATACGCGAGCGACACAATTATGACGTACCTGCGTAGCGAAGGTCAAAGGAGAAGGAGACATTTCAAAATATTTAAGGTGTATCTAAGTAGATTGCTTACGGGAAGTAATACGATGTCATCCACATACGCGAGCGGCACAATATGACAAACCTGCGTAGCAAAGGTCAAAGGAGAAGGAGATATTTCAAGATATTTATGGTTTAATTACTTAAGGGAAGTAATACGATGTCGTCCACATACGCGAGCGGTACAATATGACGTTCCTGCATAGCAATAGTCACAGAAGACGAAGATATGGCAAGATATATATATATATATAGTGTATCTAAGTGCATTACTAAAGGAAAGTAATACGATGTCAAGCACATAAGCATAGGCTCATTTATGTATAACTTACTTGCTTTACAATGACCAGAGAAGACATTGAGTAGGATCGCTGAAGAAAATGATACAATGTCATCCAAGTACGCGAGCGGCACAATGTTGTACTTATATAGCACTTCAGTACCTGTGGATAGGAAAGAAAGACATATGACTATATGGAAAAAAATCCCTGAAGAATAATAAATGCAATAACTTACATATTTTAAACCATCATCAAATCCTTTAATCAAACTACCAAAACAAACCAAAAGACAGTATGTCTTTCTTCGCTGTCTTTTCGTCGCTCGGGCTCAAATTTATTCCGCTTACTTATAGGGCATGCTGAAACTCTTTTTTGTTTGGGAAACTATCACCTTTTTGTGATATGTCCTAATATATTATAATAATTATAGGGATTTCCTTCTTTTCTCCTTTGTCCTATTAACTACCGTACAAACGCTCCAGCTCTACTATCTTGACTGAGATCTTTATCATTGAGCGGGTTTTTTATGATGTCAACATAAAACGCTTCACATCACATAGCCTATCTTGTTCCATTTAACGTAGATATTTGATAAGGAAGGATTAGAATAAATTGTTAAATCTTCCTTGTGCTGTTACCTGCCGTATAAACGTTTCGTCTTCGCTACCTTGACTGAGTTCTTTATCATTAAGCTGATTCTTTATGATGTCAACATCAAACGCTCCACATAGTCTATGTCGTTTCGTTTAACGTAGATATTTCATGAGGCAGGATTAAAATAAATTGTTAAATCTTTCTTGTGCTGTTACCTGTCGAATAAATGTTTCGTCTCTTCTATTTTGACTGAGATTTTTATCATTGAGATGTTTCTTTATAATGTCAACATCAAACGCTTCACATAGTCTATGTCGTCCTGTTTAATGTAGATATTTGATGAAGCAGGATTAAAATAAATTGTTAAATCTTTCTTGTACTGTTACCTGTCGAATAAATGTTTCGTCTCTTCTTTTTTGACTGAGATTTTTATCATTGAGATGTTTCTTTATAATGTCAACATCAAACGCTTCACATAGCCTATGTCGTTCCGTTTAACGTAGATGTTTGATGAGGCTGGATTAAAATAAATTGTGAAATCTTCCTTGTGCTGTAGCCCTGTTCTTGTGCTGGGAGAAAATGCATATCAAAGCAATGCAAAGTATATTTGTACTTTAGAACAATGAAGTTTGATAAAATAAATAAAATAACCTGCCGTATAAACGTTTCGTCTCTGCTACTTTGACTGAGCTCTTTAACATTAAGCTGATTCTTTATGATACCAACACCAAACGCTTCACATAGCCTATGTCGTTCCGATTAACGTAGATGTTTGATGAGGCAGGATTAAAATAAATTATTAAATCTTCTTTGCACTGTCACCTGCCGTATAAACGTTTCGTCTTTAATACCTTGACTGAGCTCTCTATCATTGAGATGGTTCTTTATGATGTCAACATTAAACGCTTCACATAGCCTTTGTTGTTCCTTTTACCGTAGATGTTTGATGAGACAGGATTAAAATAAATTGTTAAATCTTCCTTGTACTGTTACCTGCCGTATAAACGTTCCGTTTCTGCTACCTTGACTGAGCTCTTTAACATTAAGCTGATTCTTTTTATGATGTCAACATCAAACGCCTCACATAGTCTATGTTGTTCCGTTTAACGTAGATATTTGATGAGGCAGGATTAAAATAAATTGTTAAATCTGCCTTGTACCTGCCGAATCAACGTTTCGTCTCTGCTACCTTGACTGAGCTCTTTATCATTGAGATGGTTCTTTATAATGTCAACATCAAACGCTTCACAGAGCCTATGTCGTTCCGTTTAACGTAAATGTTTGATAAGTATCAAAATAAATTGTTAAATCTTCTTCATCATGTATCCCACCGTCGTCTCGTCTTAGCTACCTTGGCGACTTCTTTATTATTGAGCCGGTCTTTATGATGTCGACATCAAACGCTTCACGGAGATTTTTTGATAAGGCCAGATAAAAATAAATTGTTGGCATACGGTCTACAGGTTCTTTGTTCTTATGATAAGCTCGGTTCGTGAAATACAAAAAAAATTGACCTTTCTTATTACTCGATGATGAGATTTCTTAGGGTGGGGTACAATTTGAGTGGGAGTTTTTTTTTTAATCAGGTCAATCATACAATTTCGAAGGAATACAGACATACCCGGAACAAATCGAACCCTGGGCTATTTGAAACGTGCGAAGTAGGTTAAAGGGGTAAGGAAAACGATCGTTGTGCTTGTCGCGGCAGAAATGTGCAACCAAAGGGGCTCGGTCAGCAAAACAAACTTGTCATGTTTTAGGTTAAGAGAGTCCTTACGTTTAAACTTGTTTTATAGGGTGTTGAGGCCACCGATGTTTGACGAATGATGGTGGCTCGTATTAAATTACTATTGCCATTAGTTCTTAGTTCTTCTACATTCCTTACGTGTTCTGCTAATACCAATTTATTTCCTTTTATCATAGTTTGAGGCTGGAAAGTTATTATATGCTTTACACTCTCAAAACCAGTTTTTATAATAATGTCAAAATAAAATTTATTCATCCCAATCTATGCAAAATAAACAAACTCTTGTTATTTATTTTTTGACATATGCCCCTAACGTTGCATTTGCAAGGTGGCGCTACTGTCGTGCACGTTCCGAATAGCCCGTATTTGTGTTTTGTCTAGTATACTATAGTATAATGAAATTCAAATAACAGACAAAACACGAATTGCCCGGGTGGCTGGACCCTTTTGTATGGAAACGCCGATTGTTTATGTTTGTTTTTTGTCTGTTATTTTAATTTTATTATACTATAGTGATCTCTTATAGTCTGTGGTTTGATTTATTAAGGGTATGTCCCTTACACGTTATATATCAGGTAGACAGCCGCTTGCAAAACTAGAGGAAAACCGTTGAAACTGTTCCGACTGTTTGATTAAAATTTAAATCACATTTGAAGAAGAAAAAGGTGAAGATGCCACCGGGAATGCTTTGAGAAAAGAAGATTTTTTTGTATTTTGAAATTTTTACGTTTCTTACTGTATTTTGAGACGTAAGCTTCACATCACAAAAGCCAAGTCTTAGGGTATATGCATGAAAAAAATATTTGTTATCTAACCAGTTTTTCCATAAATATTCAAAAGTAGATTACTAACAGTGAAAACAAAATAAGAATTGGTTAAAAAACGAACGAGATATAACAATTTTACGAAAATAAGTCTATCTCACTCGCAAGAACGCTATTTTCTATGACAAATGTATAGATGATGTGGACTTTGACGTCACCAGTCTATATCGGACTTCTCTTTCTTATTGAAACTTTAAAGTATCACATTTTCGTCGCTGATTAAGATATTTTATAAATTCTTTCATATTTGTTTACTGTGGTAAATAAGGATTTTAATAAACAAATAAAAAAAATACGTGCATATTCCCTCAATTTTTGATAAAAATAACAGAAAAAATATATACGGACAGGATTACAAAGATTAAGCTAGACCCAAAGTAAGTTCGAGACTTGTGTTATGGGATACTAATTCAACGATACTATATTTTATAACAAATATATATATAGATAAACATCCAAGACCTAGGTCCATCTGAAAAAGATCATTTTGACCGGGAATCAAACCCAAACAATTAGTGTGACGGTCTAGCATGGCCACAGAGGTTGTCAAAGTTTTCCCAACAAACCAAAAGAACGAGTACAAATCCTAAAGTAATGGCAAATGAACTCATACTTTTAATAACATGATTCGACGTATAAACGCCGTTTGGCGTGCCCGCCAAAAGATTTGTACGCCAACTTAAATTATGGCGCCGATATCGCAATGCAGTAATAAGGCCTAGCACGCGATGCCTGCAGGGCTGCCCGGAAGAAGATGTAACCATAGAGCATAATAGGGATGATGACTGGATCAGAAAAAAAAGAACATTAAACGAACTTACAAAGTGAAGTTCGATCGAAATTATGTCAGTATAATTTGAAGCGATTTGCATTAACAAAATGTAGCTGTGTGATCCACTACTAGCCAAGGCAGTGCCTGGGCTAGTAGCCAAGACACATCATTATATTTATGTAGTCAGTCAGTTACACTATCCAAAAATAGTAGACACTTGAATTTATCATTCATCTAATCAGTAAAATTATCACAAAGCTACAGAGCGTTTAAGTTCCAGAGTCGGGGCTTGCTTTAAGGAGTAACGTAGCGCGAACTTGAAATGCCATGCATCATCACTATTTCAGCAGCATAACGTACACTGCTGGACATAGGCCTCTTCCAAGGATTTCCACAATAACCGATCTTGAGCGGCCTGCATCAAGCGCTTTCCACCGATCTTGTATGTATCGTCATAATTTTTGTTAGTCGGAATAAATAAAAAAAATTCAATTTTTTATAATCCTTCTGATTTAGAAATAATTTTGTTTAATACAGTGTAGGAGGACTAGGCTTGACTACAATGCGACACAAATAAGTTGAACAAAAATGGCGGACTTCAAAACATTTTTGTACAAATTCCCGGCGCGTAGGTTGAACCAAAATGGCGGTTATCGGCGCAGGTACAAATAATGCGCCGTCATTTCGCCATTTTTGTTCAACTTATTTGTGGCGCATTGTACATTTTATGACAGCAAAAAGTAATTTATTCTGATAAAATATTTTCAGAATTAAAAGAAAAATATTCATGTTGACAGCCCTATATTTCGGGACTTAATACCGGACAATATTGTGGGCCCGTTTAATATTTCCTGTTTTTGTACATCGTGTGTTGCCACTGATGTCGGATTATGAACATAGGGTAAAGGGAAGGCCAGAAAAAGGATAAACACATAAGGACGGACGAAATGGAAACTGAAAACTACAACATACAAAAGAGCAAATATATAAAGGCGGACTTATCACATGTAGATCTCTTCCAGTCAACTTGCGATAGATTGAGAGGATATTTACTCAATCAAAAGGTAGAAGCAAGTACTTACAAATTTAACTATAAGATCATACTTACATCGCTATGCACATACATACATATTATAAATGCATGAAAACATGTCTACGGCTACATTATGAACACTCGATTTTTTAAATATGAAAGAAAAAGATGTTTAGCTTATGACGCAATTAGTCACTTTCGCAGAATGTCACATTCACAAATAATTACTTGCAAATCGTCATTTTCCGGTTAACGTTTAAGAAATTTACTACTCATAAAAAGAATACAATGTACTTATAATGAGAAATACATGATATCTTAGTTATACCTAAGTAGGTACAAACATTTACTTATTCCTGCAAGTATGGAATGGTTATTTGTACTAATAACATATCATTATCGCTCAAGAATTAGTCACTTTCGCAGAATGTCACATTCACAAATAAACACTTGCAAATCGTCACTTTAATTGTAGTAGTGAGGTAAAAATTACTTGCCTTTTGTTTTAGGCGCATTGTCCAGTGCGCTTTGGACTTGTTTTCATGTTTACGGAATTAATTCTTTAATAAAAAGTTGTTTGTATTGATATTGACATGCCCTTAAATTATTGGTAGATCTTTCCCGGATACATTTGTAAATGAACAAAGTTACAAAATCTTCATTACCAATACTTTTCCATTTAGTTTGACGCAATCCCATCAACTCGACACCAAAAGTGTAAATTGCCCCACAAACTAAAACTACAAAGGAAGTAGGTCACAAGCCTCCGAGACAATAGGTGTCGGCGCAGATGTAATAAACGAGCGGGCAATGAGTGGCTGAACATGCGCCCCTGGAAATTAAAACAAGATGGATGACTGGACAGGGAAATGTCAAATGAATTATTTAGGAGATGTCCTATGACTATACATAAAGTTTAGCCCACGACACTAGGGAAATATCATCAGTAAAAACGCAAGTTTAAACCAGTTTCTGACTCAGGGGTCTTAGATTAACTTCTCACAAGCAACATTGGAGTTTACTTATTTTGTTTGAGAGCTTGAAATTAAAGGAAGCTTCAAAAATTAATATGAGTTGTTTGAATTAGACGATGTATACGCAGTTAACGTTATACAAAACACAACTTTTTTTTTACCTTCCGCAAAAAATATATAAAAGAGCTTTTGTTAAATGCGTATAGATTTATTTATTCATTTACAAACTTTATTGAGCCAAAAGCTACAATAGGTGTAATTAATGCCAAAGCATCCTCTCCCTGTCAACCTTTAGGACAAGATAAACAATAGGGTGGAGTGAAAAAACTTTTTTTGTGTTATTGTTATGTAATAGCGTGAAAAGGGTGCCTTTAGGGTTTATTACAACACACACAAAATATAATTTGAATAAGTTTAGTGTATCTGCCTCCGAAAGGTCACTGAACTTTTAAATAAATTGATTTTTAGACCCACGTTTCACGCTACGTAAAATTATCATTTATAAATATTCACTATGTTTTTAATTTATTACTTGATAGTTACAATAGTCTATTTTGATTATTTATCATTAAAAAACATATTCTTACGTTGATTTAGGTACTTAAAATAAGAAGAGTGCGGGGGCGAGCGGGGAGGCAGTTCGTTGCGCGACGTGCGCTTGTCGACACTTGTCGTTTCAGTGCACTGTTATTACTCGAAGTGAAAGGTCGGACGTTTGTTTTAAAGTATGGAAAAGACTCGTAGTGCATTTAAGTGTCCCCTTTTTGGTGGTGTTGTGGATATTAAAGACAATTTTCTACCTACTTATGAAGATGTAATGAAGTATTATGAATGGACGAGACATCAGCTCAAATTACAATTAGAAACTGCAAAGGAACCAACATTTTCACAAGTAGCAGATATAGTGGTACCTAGGATTGAAGGTATATGGCAAACAGCATCTATTCCGACTGTAACACGAACGAGAATCATACAGATGTTAAAAGCATATCACTTGAAATGCAAGAATTTACTTAAGTCTATTAAAAAACTTTCCCCAGAAAAATTGGAAAGTTTTCGCGAAAATAGTAAGCTGCTCTTTGATATTTCATCTTGCAAATGTAAAGAACTCCCACATTGCACCTGTCCAACTAATAAAAAGGTTCCCAAACAGGAACAACCCTTTTTAATAGATCAACGAACTTCTCGAAATATGTTTATCGGTAAAATTGACATTACTACGACAAAAAAACTACAAATGACCCTTAAACGGAAACTAGATCGTGAACACTCCGCAAGTAAATCCTTGAATAACAGTTTTATGTCAGCTGGTACAGAGACTAACGTTGCCATCATGTCATCACCGACATCCCCGACATCCGAGCGGAGCAGTAGTACAGCTGATGAATTCCTAAACACTACAGAGGTAGGCAATGGCGTTACTAAAACAAAGAAAAAAAAGATCTCACATATTAACTTACCTACGTTATCGAAGACATGCGACAGATATGGAGTCTCTGACAGGGCGGCGGCAGCGATCGCATCATCTGTTTTGCACGATATTGGATCTAATCTTGAGGTTATTGATAGACATAAATTACGAAGGGAGAGATCGAAAAACCGACAAAAATTAGAGAAAGAAGTCATTAATACAGAGCTTTCGGCTTTTTACTTTGACGGAAAAAAAGACAAAACTATAAAAATTGTTAAAAAAGGTAATAAATACTATAGAACTACGTGTATTGAAGAGCATATCTCACTTGTTCAGGAGCCGGGTTCTATTTATATGGGGTACATAGTACCAAGTACAGGTTCAGCGAAGGCAATACAAACAGCAATTACAGGATTTTTGGCCAAGAAAAAAATTTCTCTACAGCATCTTATGGCGATTGGCTGTGACGGAACAAATGTTAATACTGGAAAATATGGCGGAATTATACGTCTCTTGGAGAAAAACCTGCAAAGACCTCTTCAATGGGTAATTTGTTTACTTCATATGAACGAACTTCCTTTAAGACACTTGTTCCTACATGTCGACGGTATCACTTCGGGACCCAAGTCTTACACAGGCCAGTTGGGAAAGTCACTGGAAACTTGTGAACAATTGCCAATTAAAAAATTCCATCCGATCGAAGGTGTACCGCTTCCAACAATGGCTGTAGATTTGAGTACAGATCAAAAATACTTGCATGATATTGTCTCAGCGGTACAATCAGGTGACTTCCCAGAAGATCTGGCGAACAGGTCTCCAGGCAAATTATTTCATGCTCGTTGGCTCACACGTGCTAATCGTATACTACGTTTATATGTAGCAACAGAAAATCCATCAAATAATTTGATAACCCTGGCTACATTTGTCATAAAAGTTTACGCCCCGTGTTGGTTTTCCATTAAGTGTAAACCTTCCTGTAAAGATGGGGCTCGGCATCTTTTTAAAATCATATCGACCTCTAGGTACCTGCCAGAAAATCTAAAAAAGGTCATCGATCCTGTCATTCAGCGCAATAGCTATTTTGCACATCCTGAAAACATCTTACTTGCAATGATTACAGATGACAAGAGACACATTCGTGAACTGGCAGCCCGGCGTGTATTAAAAGCTCGTAGTATGTCGCAACTTCCATCACCAAGGCTGTTTGAAGTGACAGATCTTAACTTTAGTGCGTCGAATTATATCGATATGATAAATTGGCAACAAACTATTACCGAACCTCCGATCTTGGAACACTTAACTGATCAAGAAATTCAACAAATAGTCCAATCTGGTGGCGAGGGTGAACTATTGTTTTTACGTCTTCCCTGCCACACCCAAGCAGTTGAAAGAGCTGTAAAGTTGACGACAGAAGCTGCCACTTCCCAGTGCAAGGACTCATCACGATTGGGAGCCATAAAAGCTAAATTGGAATCCCGTAAGAAAATGCCAAAATTTGAGACAAAAAGAGATTTTAAGGCCAACTGAAAACTTGATTTTTTATTAGTTATATAACTAAAATTGTACTACTTTAGTATTTAATTACATTATTATCATCTTAAATATATAATTTAATATCATTTATCCTCCCTATATATCTCTTATATACTTAACAGTGAACCCTGAAAACACTACGATTTTTCAGAAAATTTTGAAATTTCTAGACCCAAGCGGAGGCAGAAGATATTATAAAATTAAACTGAAAAACTACAGTTATTTTTACTTTAATATAAGGCACTAATCCCCCCCTATTAGAATTCAAAACAAGGAAAAAAATTTTTTTCCATACAGCCGCGCTCCACCCTAATAAACAAGTAAGAAAGTTGGCGTCTAAATAGCAGATACTTAAAAGCTATAAAGCCAGATATCTTAATCAATTTAAATTATCATAAATACAATACGTATATATTGAAAGAAAGGAAGAAAAATTGTTTATTTGATATATCACATTGAAGGTAATAAAATGACACAGTTGTTACAAATACACGTACCTATGGTTGACTGGGAGAGAACGCTTTGAGCGTTAAGTCCGCCAATTGTAAACAATTTTTAATTGTGGATCAATAAAGTTTTATGAATGAATGAATGAATTTGTAGCTACAAAAAGGCCTCCTCTCAGCATGGTGTTGTGGCAGGGCCACAAGTGCCACAACGCTGGTCAATTAAATACATAATACATATAATATATATAACTAAAATATAGTATTTATCTACATATATATACATATATGGAAAATAGTAAGAAACGAAAAATTAAATAAATATATATATAGGGTCAAATTACACTGATCGAGCTAGCCCCAAAGTAAGTTCGAGACTTGTGTTATGGGGTACTAACTCAACGATACTATATTTTATAACAAATACATATTTAGATAAACACCCAAGACCCAGGATAATTTGAAAAAGGCCATTTTCCAACTTGCCCTGACCGGGAATCGAACCCGGGTGGCGGACTAGCATGGTGACCACTACGCCACGGAGGTCGTCAAGCGTCAAGCATAATCAATTAGGAGAAAAATTCTGCTAATTGATTATGCTTTCAAAAAGATAATCATGTAATTTTTTCTTATATACATGTCTACTGTTATGTTTTTATATATAAATCGCCTTATTCAAAAGTTCTTGCCCTAATCCTCAAACTCAAAGCAAATACGGTAGTCATTGTTAGTAGTCTTTTTGCGCAGCAAAATGTTTTTCTCTGTTTTTCGTTGACTGGGAGAAAATGCTTTAATTCGTTAAAAGTACGTTTTTACTTTGGAACAATAAAGTGTTATAAGTAAATAAATAAAAAAAGTGCTAACCTATTTTCTTTTAAACAACTTGAAGCTCCAAAAATTAGGGTGCGCACTTGAAATTAAATGAATTTAATTATGCAATCTATATCCATTAAATAAAAGCTATTTTTGATTTAATTTTTTGCGGAAAGCGAAAAAAAGTTGTAAGTTTTCTATGTCGTCAAATGCATATAGATCGTATAAAGCTATCGTTAAATATGTTTATAAAGATCTATAAACATAAATATGTTTATGTTTATAGATCTTTATACTTTATATTTATACGATAGCTCTTTTTTTGCGAAAACCGCAAACGATTCCACAAAACTGCCATCAAAGAGACTGTGAATAAAAATTTCCTTGTGGCAAATAAAACGCCGTTGTATTTCCGGCAATTATTCCACGTAAAATATGATCGGGCCGCTCCTGCTGCAAACAATTTTTTCACTTCTGTTTATAAACACAAATCCGAAGGACGGATTCTCCCTTTGAAATAAAACGTGACGGTTGAAGAACGCTGGCGCGAAAATACCGGCCACTTTGTGGGGATGTTTTGTGAGGGAAACTTGTTTCGGGTCACATCAGTGCACGGTGATTGCATGCTGTATTGTCCTGGACGAAATTGACCCAGTTTTGTAGCAAATGAAAAACATTTTATCTTTAGAGTGAAAAATCTTGTTACCCGAAAGCGTTTCCCGTTTCGCGTCATATAGGTATATTCATTCACTTATTTTTAGGGTTCCATACCCATCTGGGTAAACACGGGACCCTATTACTACTAGGACTCCACTGTCCGTCCGTCTGTCTGTCACCAGGCTATATCTCATGAACGGTGATAGCTAGACAATTTAAATTTTTACAGATGATGTAATTCTGATGCCACTATAACAACAAATAATAAAAACAAAATAAAATAAATATTTAAAGGGACATACAACATATGAGAAATTTTGCAATTTTTCCTCAATAGGTAGATGCTTGGAAAATATACACAGAATATTTAGTTGTATTACACATTAAATATAAGTAATTAAATTAAAATAAAACAAACATTTAAGAGGGGCTCCCGTACAACAAACGTGATTATTTCATAGATAACGGTGATTGATCAGTAACTGCTCTGGATTGAGAAAAATGGAGGAAAATGGGAAAGACCTTAGCCCAGCAGTGGGACCTTAAAAAAATGGTACAGAACCACAGTATAGGTTAATTAGAAATGGTACAGAACCACAGTATAGGTTAATTTAAAAAAATGGTACAGAACCACAGTATAGGTTAATTAAAAAAAAATGGTACAGAACCACAGTATAGGTTAATTAAAAAAATGGTACAAACCCTTTGTGCGTAAGTCCGACTCTCACTTGGCCGGTTACTTTAACATGATAAATCCATAGCAAAGTCTAACACAAAGTTGGTTACTATACGAGGAACTGATCAGAGAACGTGATACGTTGCTACCCTTTTGTCTATTTTAGAAGGACCCCTGGACTGCCAATTGTCGTAAATGTCTTCAACGATTAGCAAGGAAGAAGTAGCTGGTTGAGTTTGTTTGTTGTTTTTAACCGACTTCCAAAAACAGAGGAGGTTATCAACTCCTCGCCATCTTTTTTATGTATGTTCACCGATTTTTCGGAAATGCCTTAACCGATTTGATATTTTTTTGTTTGAAAGCATATTCTTGTCAGGTGGTCGATATAAATTTTATCAAAATCAATTTTATAGTTTGGGGGAAAAATCAGTATTTAGTTTTGAAAAATTATATCCACTTTAGAAGGACTTAAAGTCTGACCCTCATATTCATAAAGAATAACAACCGTTTGCTAAACCTATTTTAATTAAAATATGTTTTGTCTCGTTCTTTCAATGTCAAATATTCAAAAGAGGGAAAGGGACAAAACATGTTTTAACTAAAATAGATTTAGCAGATTTAGAGATTTAACAACTAAATCTGCCAGAAAAGGCAGATTTAGTTGTAATTTTTATGAATTTGAGGGTTAGACTGCCAATAGTCAAAGATTATTGGCAATCTCAAACTCAGCAAAAAATTAGTTTATTTTACAACGACCTCCGTGGCGTAGTGGTCACCATGCTAGTCCGCCACCTAGAGGTTCCGGGTTCGATCCCCGGTCAGGGCAAGTTGGAAAATGGCCTTTTTCAAATTGTCCTGGATCTTGGGTGTTTATCTATATATGTATTTGTTATAAAATATAGTATCGTTGAGTTAGTATCCCATAACACAAGTCTCGAACTTACTTTGGGGCTAGTTCAATCTGTGTGATTTGTCCGTATATATATATAAAAAAAAAGCTATATTAATCACAAGTTAATAGGACTCGTTGGTTTGGGAGAGAGTTTCTTGCTTCATCTACCAAGATGAACCAAGAAAGAAAGAAGAAAATAAAAAACAGAATGTACCTTTCATCTACCAAGATGAAAGGTACTTTCTGTTTCTTATTTTCTCCCAAACCAACGAGTCCTATTAACTTGTGATTGATCTAGCTTTTTAAAGTAAAACTAATTTTTTTTCGCTGTCGGATACTGGAATTTGAGAAATATTAATCACTCTAAATTCCGACAGATTATATTCATTAAAGCTGAGGCAACTTTGGGCGTAAGTCTTCTTTAGTTATTAGAGTTTATAGAGCTTATCGCGACTCATAAGTCGTTCGGTAACGGAACCAAGAATGAACTCATTAGGGAGCTTAACCTGACACCTCTGAGCTTTTAAGCTTCTTGATGTTCAAAACCATTGTTCAAAGGCGATGGAGCTAAAATCTCGTATTTTTTTTTTTGATACATTCGTTAGTCCCTCAATACTGAGGATCGTTACCTCATATTTGTTTTCAGGCTTTTACACATACGTCACGTCTTTCTCTTTTATGAGGTAGACATAACTTAGAGCTACAATACCCATGAGGCCGTTTAAGAACTGTGACATAACAAAATTTGAACGATATTGTAAAAATTGAACTAAAAATTTATTCTGATTCGAATTCCACTTTCAGCGTAACGGTGGACGAGCAGGTTAAGCCCATACCTGAATTTTCCGGGGGCCGTGTTGCCCCCAATTGAAATAAACCATTTGAAAGAAAACTGAGACATTATTTAAAATTTTGTCTTGACCAGGCACTAGATAATCTTTCAAAATATTTTATGAACATAATGGGCCCCCATTATGTACACTTATAGATAAGCTCAATAAAATTCAGGTATCGCCTTAAAAAGAAAAGATATTACAAAATAGTGACGGGGTTTTATTGCCCGATTGGCATGATTTATTTATTCACCATTTCGCTCGATGAAATATATAACAATAAGGGAGCTCACTTGTCAACACGAAGTAGCACTTTTCTATGCTGCTATCATTTTCTGTCGCTCAGAACCGTCATTTGCTAGAGTGAGAGGGAGAGCATAGCATTCCGTCGCTCTCTTTTGCTCTGGCAAATTACGGTTCTAAGCGACAGAAAAGGATATAAGCATAGAAGAGTGCTGCTCTGTACTGACAAGTGAGATCCAACCCTTAGAGTTCACTTGGGAAGAAAATACAGTTGAGTATTATCTTCCCAAGTAAATGAGTAATTTAATTCCATTTACAATATAATTACATAAAACATCAAAATGTAAAAGTAATTACATTTACAATGTAACTTAACGTCGCTAGTATCATGGGAACATTTGGGCCGGGTACAATAAGGGGTGGACTCTTAGATTAATAAATTTGACGAAGCATGTTGCGGATTACTAACTGTGAAAATGTTGAAGAAGCGTGTTGCGGATTACCAACTGTGAAAATGTTGACGAAACATGTTGCGGATTACTAACTGTGAAAAAGTTGACGGAACGTGTTGAGGATTACCAACTGTGAAAATGTTGTGGATTACTAACTGTGAAAAAGTTGACGGAGCGTGTTGAGGATTACCAACTGCGAAAATGTTGACGAAGCATGTTCCGATTTACCAACTGTAAATAAAATAAATAAATATAATAATATTACCACATAACGTCACAGTCACGCATAAAGCGAACTTTGTGCCTTATGGCCATCTATGGTCGTAAGTAACCCAGAACTTTAACAGCTTGGCCACGGGGACAGGCGGCGCGAACGGCGGCACGACGGGCGGGGCGTCTATTCGCGCGGCGCGAAATACAGGCCACGGACAGTCACGTTCGCCGCGGCGACCAAAACAGACGGAGATCCGAGAGCAATGTCTCTATCAAAGTTATCTCAATATTGCTTGCAAAGTAGTAATTTTTTGGTCGAAGACATATTGTTTGGAAGACATTGTGCAGTACATGATTTACATAGAAGTCGTATCGAAGATGGCGAATTTCATAAGAAATACGAAAAATACACATTGTACCCCAAAAAACAATCGAGGGGAACAATCGAGATAACTCCCAAGCCATATTCGTACGAGATCATTTTAAAGACTATTTTGTAAATAATTAACTTACCTACTTATTATTTTTACCTGTTAATAAAAAATAGTACTTACTTTCATAATCAGGAATTTTGTTTTTATTTCTTCCCACATTTTTTAAATCACATTTTTAAATTTGTGCTGTGGGTGGCCAGACTTCTATATAGCTGACCTAGCTAATATTTCTGTTATAAAAATTTCGGTATCCATTCTAAAATAAAAATGTCCCTTCTACTATTCGCCGCGACTACCGCCCAACTCCGTGGCATGCGCTATACTGATACACCGTGTTGTTTCACTCGCCCGCCGCGCCGTCGCTCGGTCGCCCGCGCGATTCGCCAGGTGCATTTCGCCGGTCGCCTCGCCGGTCGCCGGTGCGCGTGGCATGGTCGGTACTTTTGTCTACCACTATTCTACTCGCCGGTCGCCCCGCCGTTCGCGTCGCGCGAATTTTCGCCACGGCGAATGTCCCGTGGCCAGGCCGTAAGAGTGAAAGTCCTTGTTTTTTCACTAGTTCTAACTAGGGATGAAAATGAAAAAAAGAAAAACAAATTTGTTTTTTTTTTACAATATTAAAAAAACATAAAAAAAATTTGGTACCCTTGTTTTTTTTCGAAATTATATGCTTTCGTTGCTTTTTTTTCTCACTAAAATTACGTATGGAATTACTTAATTTAGACTTTATTGATTTATTTAGACTGAATTTTTGTTTAATTTGTTCATTACTAATGAATGTCCCTGTCTCCCAAACCGGGAAATCCCCGTTCGGTTTATGTTTGTACCAAATTGTACCGGGAATCCTGGTGCGCAATTTGAATGTTGCCAATATATTCATGTAAACTTGGTACTATTCCAATAAAAAAGTATAGTAGGTTCATAAATAAATAAAAAACGCTAATTATAAACTGTTAAGTATTAATCTTTTACGAAAACTGCCTTATCAATTTTGAATTCTGTATTCTTGAAAAAAAAATATGCTCCACAAAAAAATACGTTTTTTTTTTGTTGTTATTTTTTTTCAAATTTTTTAATGTTTGATATAAAACTGTGTTTTTGCAACACTAGCTCTAACATCAGCTATAAACCGTCACACTTGTTTGCGTCAAACATAACGACATAATCCGACGCAACGATTGACGCACGCGTCATTTGTCACGCGCCCGAGTGTCACGTCACTTCTCAAGGGTTGCGAAGACGTTGTTTCGAAAGCATTCGGCCCATTAAACTTTGTCATATTCAACCGAGCTATTGTTAGTTGGAAACGCGGGTTTGAGAGATTTCGCAAGTGTTCGTTGTCTAATGGGGCATGAAGGCCCTTGTCTAAAGTTTCTTATGGTTTGCAATAATATTTTCTTTATATTTTGCTGTTATTTTGCGTTTTATTATGCACATCTTGTACCGTTTAGGTTAGTAAAACCTAGATTTAGGGTCTAGGAGGATAGATGTGATAAAGAAAAGACTAGATATTGGCAAATGAGATAGGTATAATGAACATTACATTAGTTACAAAAATTCACAAGAACACTAGGTACAGATTAGGTAGTCAGGGTCGTGAGTTATAGGCACTAGATCCGTTGAGTAGCCCTTCTAGGTAAAAGGACTACTTAGCTGGAGATGCAGCCGAAGAAAAGGAGGACGAGCGTTTTTTTTTTTTTTTTTTTGACCTGACAGACATTGGTTGCCTCGGACGGCATTTCCTACTTCACCCGGACAAGGTTTGAGGAGCGGGCCAGAGGCCCGGCTTCCTATATTTTTATACTACTAGCAGCAGCGCAAAGGGCTCCCAAGGGGGAAACCTCGGCTAGGAGGACGAGCGCCGGCCGCCGCGCCTTATATATGGGCATGGCCCCCCCCGCTGCGCCGAAGAGAGGCGGAGGAGTGCTGGAGCCCGCGCGATGTCACAATCTTTTATTGAATATGGTAATTTTTACAAATTATAAACAAAATATTTAAAAACGGTATTACTCAAATCGTGTAGTGTTTTAAATATTTAGATATGTCATCTCACGTTACTTTTATATAAACTAAAAACCTCCGTGACGACCTCCGTGGCGTAGTGGTCACCATGCTAGTCCGCCACCCAGAGGTTCCGGGTTCGATCCCCGGTCAGGGCAAGTTGGAAAATGGCTTTTTTCAAATTGCCCTGGGTCTTGGGTGTTTATCTGTATATGTATTTGTTATAAAAATATAGTATCGTTGAGTTAGTATCCCATGACACAAGTCTCGAACTTACTTTCGCTAGCTCAATCAGTGTTATTTGTACGTAAAAAAAAAAACGTCTTTGGTTCCTAACTAACAACAGATTTTGACAAAATCTCTATGGGACTACCTGGAAGGTAGAAACACACTTTTAAACGAAAGAATAATTTAGAAATCGGTCTACGCGTCTTTGGGTAGTCAGTTAACATACATAAAAAAAAAACAGTGACACTCCGGGAGTGCCGACAGAAGAGAAAACTTGGTGTCGGTTGCGGTAACAGTGTCTCGATTTCAGCGGTTTCTTCTCATCTCATAAAATGCTTTCCGTGCATGCCCAACGCGCCTAAAGAAGTTTTCACTTCAGGAAAAGATCTCGAGGAATTGATATTATCCTTCTTTTTTTCAAGTCGATTAAAAGGAAAAAAAATTTTAAATGTTAAATTATTTTAATTTGTTTGGTATCCATATTAGGACTTTTAAGACGAAATGGTAGCAGAAGTGGCGCCCTCATTTAAAATAAATTGTTTAAAACTAAATTTGGTGATAATTAAAAATTTGATTAGTATCAATGTCAAGAAAGACCTTTAAACTATTTTATGAATAACCTTTGAAAGTAATATTGGTAGTCCGTCTAGTTTTAAAACGGTTTTTCGCCAAAAGTGGCCACTGTTGGCGAAAAACCGTTTTAAACAAACTTTTTCACGTCACAGTGCATACGCGTCCAGTGCCACTGGATTGGACAATCCGGCTTATCAGTGATTACTTTCAGAATGCTGTTACGGCTCCCACGAATTCTGCGCCTCAAAGAAGCCGTTCTTTTGCGTAATATGGCAAAGAAATCGTCAGTACGTAAAGCAGTACAAACGCGCGTGATACGCGCGATACTAAGGCTGGTTTCAGAGTCACGCGTTCGCACGCGCGGGCGGCCAGCGCGGCCCGTTTTGCCATACTTCACACGCGCGGTTGATTGTGTAACGATCCAAGAGGCTCAAAGAGCGTCGCCCGCATCGCCGGCCGCCCACGCGTGCGAACGCGTGACTCTGAAACCAGCCTAAAACTCGTTTCACAGCGGTCCAAATGTTGACATTTGGACTTGAGCGCGCGCTTTAAAACGCGCCGGTAAACGGCGCGTCTCTTCACTCTGAAATTAGCCTAAAACTCGTTTCACAGCAGTCTGCAGGTCAAACGCGCGTTTTAAAACGCGCTGGTAAAAAGGGCGTCTCGCCGGGGCTTCACTCTGAAACCAGCCTAGTTCAAGCAAATTTTTGCCGAGCGGCGCCCAACCACTAATGTTGGGCCCAGCATACCTGCCACCAACAGCTTGAGTGCAACCACCACCAATAGCTGATGCATGTCCCTGCCTATGCTGCATCCATCTATAGAGGTCATCAAGTTACCTATTGTATAATATTACCTAGCTTTTGCCCGCGGCTTCGCTCGCGTAGGGGTGTTATTTATCAAAATCCTTTCTTAGGGGATGCCTACGTCATAGTAGCTTTATGCATGCAATGTCTCAGCCCGATCGGTTTAAAATTGACAAAGTTTCATACAAAATTTCATCCCCTATTTTATCCCCTTGGAATTGATCAAAATCCTTTCTTAGCGGATGCCTACGTTATAACATCTACCTGCATGCCAAATTTCAGCCCGATCCGTCCAGTGGTTTGGGCTGTGCGTTGATAGATCACTGTGTCAGTCAGTCACCTTTGAGTTATATATATTTAGATCATACAAAATTTCATCCCCTATTTTATCCCCTTGGGGGTAGAATTGATCAAAATCCTTTCTTAGCGGATGCCTACGTCATAACATCTACCTGCATGCCAAATTTCAGCCCGATCCGTCCAGTGGTTTGGGCTGTGCGTTGATAGATCACTGTGTCAGTCACCTTTGAGTTATATATATTTAGATTAGATTATACGATAGGTCAATACGCTAGTCCGCCAATCCGGATGTTGTGGGTTCGATTTCCAGCCAGGGCAAGTTAGAATATGGCCTTTTTCAAATTATCCTGGGTCTTGGGTATTTATCTATATGTGTATCTATCTAAAATATAATATCGTTGGGTTGGTATCCCATAACACAAGGTTAAGCTTACTTTGGGGCTAGCTCAATCTTTGTGGTTTGTCCCTATATATATATATATATAAACAATAGCTGTAACCCGCGACTTCGTCCGCGTAGAAGTCGAAAATGGTCCGTTCCCGTTTCACGTTCCTGTTCCCGTTCCCGTTCCCGTTCCCATTCCAATTCCCGATGATACAATTTTTCTAAAACTTATTAACGGTTTAATATTATTTGCTAATCTCTAATTCAAAAATGTCAAGTGTCTCGCTTCAAAAATGACGAAGATTCATATTAACTTGCAACCCCTATTCCACCAATAATTTTCAAAATGTAATGACTACATTTTTATTTTCTACTAATTCCTAAAATTAATTAAAAACTTTATGTGTCTCACTTTAAAAGTTTCATACAAATTGGCAACCCCTATTTCACTCCCTTAGGCATGGAATTTCCAAAAATCCTTTCTTAGCGGACGTCTAATAGTCACAATCTACCTTCCTGCCAAATTTCATTTTCATTAGCTGAGATTTCGTGATGAGTGAGTGAGTGATTTTCGCTTTTATATATATAGATAGATAGAAACATGTACGAATACCAAAATACATTCATAATTAGCTTTTGGTCTACTTAAATTTAAGTCGTTGCTCATTAAGTGCCGGACCAAACGGGACGCAAGTTGCTTCGCGCAACTTGCGTCGCGTTGCGCGCTTACATATCATTTTATACAATTTCTACCAATCGTTCACACGAAGCGCAAGTTGCGTCTCAACGCAACTTGCGCTGCGTTACGCGTGCTCGCACGCGCCTGCACAGAGATTGCGTAGTGTTAGAAAGCGGGACAAAAATGTTTTGAAAAACTTATTTTTGAAATACAAAATCTACCTTGTCTATGGGACTTGTCTTTGTAAAATGGTGGCATTTCACCATATTGTCTCTATACATCGGTTGTCTGGAAGAAATTAGCTTTTAGCGATAAGACCGCCCATGCTACATTTTAATAATTTTGGTCTACAATGAAGTATTACTTACTCATTATGTTGCGTATCTAGCATTTTTTTTTCTCGTAATTTATGATAAGCACCACGGAAGTTAAACTTGTATAAAAGTTGAATGAGGTCTTCTACTTAGGGCACCCGTTTGAATGGCACCTGTGCGAATGGCACCTAGTCTATTCCACGAAGGGCACCTATTTTTGACCACGAAAAGTACCTATAAATCAGCAGCCTAGTGCTGGGATTTAAATATTTTAACTTTTATAATAAATAAAAGCAATATAATTCACTAAAACGTTAATTAATTACGCATACATTCAGACATATTATCTCGTCTTTATAACATACGGGATGAACAGAGCCCAGGGCCGTCAGAACAAATGCCATACGAATTATGCATATGTACTTCGTACATATGCATAATAAAGCCTGAAACCGTTTATAGGCCGGACAAGCAATAAAAAGCCTAGCAATGTCTTGTTTTATTCGGACGCCTGACAACGTTAGGTAGGAAGAGGTAGATACAAATAATTCATCGAGCGAGTGAAATGAGCGAAGCGAGATTTTCAGTTTCAGTATAATTAGTCCGTCTTTTAGACTTTCCAAAAATAATGGACCCATTTTTTCAGTTTACCAAAAAAGTAAAAATTCTTAAAGACACGGTGCATTAAATTTCCGGAGTGGGAGCTTGCGACGTCACCGCTAAGTAAAAATACCTAGCCATGACGTTATACGAAATTTAAATGCGCTGTATCTTTATCATTTGTTGTTTCTCAGAGATAAGAAAAAATAAGTGTACAATATTTTTTAATAATCTAACCGATGGGCGAAATATATTTTTCATTCGTCATGCCTATTCATTGTATTAATTTTGATGAAGCCATTAATAGGACAATGATTGCCTTCATTCAGACAAAGCTATTGACAGGATAATCCACAAGACAATATTGTCTCTATCATACGACGCCGTTCACAGGACAATAAATTGAGACAATTCATTGTCTTCATTAAGCCGGAGCGATTGGCAGAACAATTCCCTAAGATGCTCCATTGTTAGCCATTACAAAGGATAAGCTACTAAGACAATGACTGACTTCATTCTACAAAGCCATTGACAGGACAGCCTACTTAAACAGTTAATTGTCTTAGTGGAATCCACTTGGACATTGATTGTCTGCATTCAGACAACTCCATTGACATGACAAACCACTAAGAAAAATCATTGTTTTTATTCAAACGAAGCCATTGATAGGACAATCCACTAAGACAATGATTGTCTTAATTCAGACAAAGCCATTGATAGGACAATCCACTTAGACAATGATTGTCTTCATTCAGACGAGACCATTGACAAAAAAAATCCACTATGACAGTGATTGACTTCATTCAGACAACGTCATTGACATGACAATCCATTAAGACAATTGATTGTCGTCATTCGAACGAAGCCATTGATGGGATAATCCACTTAGACAATGATTGCCTTCATTCAGACGAAACCATTGACATTACAATCCACTAAGACAATACTATCTTTTGGCCAGCTAAATTGACCAAATAATCTGTGTGCGTCATTATGTATTAGCGCATCTTGCGCGGGTAGAGCGGCCACACGGAGCGCGAGTTGCGCGGCGCAACTTGCGCTGTTACGCGACGCAACTTGCGTCTCGTTTGTTTCGACCCTAACAAAGCTTATTATAAAACTGACATCTTTGAGAATTACAAACTGTGACTAATTGAATTATTAATTTAGTTAGGTATTTAAATTTTTAATTTCGTTTTTAAATTTAGCTTTTAGTGTCATTTCAATTTATTATTTTGTAATAATACGTAATAAATGATCTTCAAATGTGTACCTATATTTAGAAAAATAAATTGGTAGTTGTGATATTAATCGAATTTGTAATTCAATTTTTGTCATCTTGTCTCATAGACTCTTATTTATTTATTCATTTAACTTTATACACAAATACAAGTGTAATGACGTACTTAAAGTCTAACTCCCTTTAATCATAAAAAATTACAAACATTAGCAAAACCTCTTTTAGTTAAAATATGTTTTGTCTCGTTCTCACTATGTCAAATATTAAAAAGAGGGAAAGGGACAAAACATGTTTTATCTAAAATAGATTAAGCAAACGCTTGTTATTTTTTGTGAATTTGAGGGTAAATCCTTACCTACCAGTCAACCAAATGGAATATATGGAGAATGACAGGGGATTTTTTGTATTTTATATTGTAAATTCCTGACTTATAATTTTCACATTGCCATGTTTGTAAACTATTCGCAAAATAGATCAGGAAATCTTCATTATTTAAGATCTTATGTACTCTATTTTATGTAAATAACTAATTATTATCTTTTCCCGCGCATCGTAGAAGTCGATCGAGAGGCTGAGCGGAAATGCTAATCATTTTAATAGCCGCTAGCAACCCATCACTATTTTTATTCCTTCCACCTTCTCGCCCACCATCACGCTAAAAGTGGCCTTTGAGTCTTGCGGCCCTGGGGTCTGTCGCTTATAGAAACCCAAAGTTATCTGTCTGCCCCGTTAGGTTAAACACGTGATAGTATGTATCATAATAAATAAACAATAGCCCTCATATTCATAAAAAAATACAACCGTTTGCTAAACCAATTTTAGCTAAAACATGTTTTGTCCCTTTTCCTCTTCTCAATATTTGACATTGAAAGAAAGAGACAAAACATATTTAAACTAAAATAGATTTAGTAAACGTTTGTAATTTTTTATGAATTTGGGGGTAGTACACTACACACTGCTGATAGAAGTTCCTGGAATCGCTGGGAGGGTATAGGGACTAAATAAATAAAGTGTAGCAAGACTTGGGTACGCTCCAACTTATTTACGTGCGAGCCGGCATTCTGCGGCAGCGAACTTTGGGGCCGCTAACCAAGCGATATTCGTATATTGAAGGTTAGTATACTAAAATATGTTTTTAGTACTAAGAAAAAGCGTGGTTGATTAAGGGGCTATCTAAATTTTCCGGGGTCCAGTGCTGCCCCCATTTGAAATAAATCATTTGAAAAAAAACGGAGACATCATTTAAAATTTTGTCTTGACCAGGCTCTAGATAACCCTTCAAACTATTTTATGAACTACTGTTTACAGTGTAAAGTGAGAACGTGAAGCTTTTCTACGCACATACGCCAAAAGTGGCCGTTTTTCGCAAAGCATCACGTTCTCACTATAAACTGTAAACAGTAGTTCATAAAATAGTTTGAAGGGTTATCTAGATCCTGGTCAAGACAACTTTTTTTAATGATGTCTCCGTTTTTTTTTCAAATGATTTATTTCAAATGGGGGCAGCACTGGACTCCGGAAAATTCAGGTAGTTCACCCCTTAAAGGAAACTTGGCGAAAAATGATAAATATAATCGACTGTAATCGTTGACCAATACAGAACAATATGGATGAACTCTGCACCCTTTGTCCCACCAGATGACATATGATAGTAAATTAAGTAGGTAGGAGTGGGGGCCTACTGACAACACTATACGTCTACCATGAGCAATAGGAGAAGGTTCGTTAAAAAAAAAAACCATTACAGACAAACTCGAGAAGTCCGGACTTTGCTATTATATGCATATGACACAACATCTATAAATAAAGAGTGTATCAATTCTTGAAGCTAAGAACAAGAGACAGCCTTGAAGAGATCAGATATCCAAATATGTTTAAAAATATGTCAGTTTTTATTTACACTGGATAGAAGGCCCAGTATCCATTATAAATAAAAATAGAACATTTTCTGTCACTCAAGAGTCCATACATTAAATTACAGTTATAAAAACATCTAAGTATTACTTTTTGACGACAATTATAACTGAAAAAGCAGCAGGAGAAAGAAAAATATATCCTAACAAGTTTCGACCATCCGCGATGCCACAGACAGATAGACTTAGCGTCAATCTTCAAACGTCCCTCTTTTTTGTCGGAGATGAAAAATAACCTTTAAAATAAATCCTACCCACCACCACACCCAGAGGTCCCGGGTTCGATCCCCGGTCAGGGCAAGTTGTATAATGGCTTTTTTCAAATTGTCTTGGGTCTTGGATGTTTATCTATATACGTATTTGTTATAAAATATGTTATCGTTGAGTTAGTATCCCATAACACAAGTCTCGAACTTACTTTGGGGCTAGCTCAATCAGTGTTATTTGTCCCTATATATATATAAATATATTTATTTATCACTGTTTAACATTTGGCACACAAAACTCGCTGATCTCGTGGCCCACGCTCGGCCCTCGTTCCACCCTTGGCAGGTGGCAAAGGTTCGACTCCTGGCGTGAAAGCCCGCGTTCGCATCCATCCACGCATAAAAATTTCGATATTGACTATCCCGCATCCGGAGAGACTATTTCTCCTGTTTTCCATTCCGAATTTTATGAAAGGTAAATCCGTATCGCTTTCGTGTTTCAGAAATGAAAAAATATCAGCTTTTTAAAAATTTTACTCTTATAGGATCGTGTATTTGTTTCCAAATAGTTTAAAATAGATACTATCACGTCATTTTGCCTAGCGGGGCAGACAGGGCTTAATGCTGCGTCAAATTTTCGAATTTTCGCCACGGCGAATGTCCCGTGGCCAGGCCGTAAGAGTGAAAGTCCTTGTTTTTTCACTAGTTCTAAGTAGGGATGAAAATGAAAAAAAGAAAAACAAATTTGTTTTTTTTTTACAATATTAAAAAACATGAAAAAAACTTGGTACCCTTGTTTTTTTTTCGAAATTATATGCTTTCGTTGTTTTTTTTTCTCACTAAAATTACATATGGAATTACTTAATTTAGACTTTATTGATTTATTTAGACTGACTTTTTGTTTAATTTGTTCATTACTAATGAATGTCCCTGTCTCCCAAACCGGGAAATCCCCGTTCGGTTTATGTTTGTACCAAATTATACCGGGAATCCTGGTGCGCAATTTGAATGTTGCCAATATATTCATGTAAACTTGGTACTATTCCAACAAAAAAGTATAGTAGGTTCATAAATAAATAAAAAACTCTTATTATAAACTGTTAAGTATTAATCTTTTACGAAAACTGCCTTATCAATTTTGAATTCTGTATTCTTGAAAAAAAAATATGCTCCACAAAAAAATACGTTTATTTTTTGTTGTTATTTTTTTTCAAATTTTTTAATGTTTGATATGAAACTGTGTTTTTGCAACACTAGCTCTAACATCAGCTATAAACCGTCACACTTGTTTGCGTCAAACATAACGACACAATCCGACGCAACGATTGACGCACGCGTCATTTGTCACGCGCCCGAGTGTCACGTCACTTCTCAAGGGTTGCGAAGACATTGTTTCGAAAGCATTCGGCCCATTAAACTTTGTCATATTCAACCGAGCTATTGTTAGTTGGAAACGCGGGTTTGAGAGATTTCGCAAGTGTTCGTTGTCTAATGGGGCATGAAGACCCTTGTCTAAAGTTTTTTATGTTTTGCAATAATATTTTCTTTATATTTTGCTGTTATTTTGCGTTTTATTATGCACATCTTGTACCGTTTAGGTTAGTAAAACCTAGATTTAGGGTCTAGGAGGATAGATGAGATAAAGAAAAGACTAGATATTGGCAAATGAGATAGGTATAATGAACATTACATTAGTTACAAAAATTCACAAGAACACTAGGTACAGATTAGGTAGTCAGGGTCGTGAGTTATAGGCACTAGATCCGTTGAGTAGCCCTTCTAGGTAAAAGGACTACTTAGCTGGAGATGCAGCCGAAGAAAAGGAGGACGAGCGCCGGCCGCCGCGCCTTATATATGGGCATGGGCCCCCCCCGCTGCGCCGAAGAGAGGCGGAGGAGTGCTGGAGCTTGCGCGATGTCACAATCTTTTATTGAATATGATAATTTTTACAAATTAAAAACCAAATATTTAAAAACGGTATTACTCACATCGTGTAGTGTTTTAAATATTTAGTTAAGTCATCTCACGTTACTTTTATATAAACTAAAAACCTCCGTGACGACCTCCGTGGCGTAGTGGTCACCATGCTAGTCCGCCACCCAGAGGTTCCGGGTTCAATCCCCGGTCAGGGCAAGTTGGAAAATGGCTTTTTTCAAATTGCCCTGGGTCTTGGGTGTTTATCTCTATATGTATTTGTTATAAAAATATAGTATCGTTGAGTTAGTATCCCATGACACGAGTCTCGAACTTACTTTGGGGCTAGCTCAATCAGTGTTATTTGTCCGTAAAAAAAAAAACCGTTATCGATTACTACCTGGAAAGTAGGAACACACTTTTAAACGATAGAATAGCTTTCCAAATCGGTCTACGCGTCTTTGAGTAATTAGTTAACATACATAAAAAAAACAGTGACACTCCGGGAGTGCCGACAGAAGAGAAAACTTGGTGTCGGTTGCGGTAACAGTGTCTCGATTTCAGCGGTTTCTTCGCATCTCAAAAAATGCTTTCCGTGCATGCCTAACGCGCCTAAAGGAGTTTTCACTTCAGGAAAAGATCTCGAGGAATTGATAATATCCTTCTTTTTTTCAAGTCGATTAAAAGGAAAAAAAAATTTAAATGTTGAATTATTTTAATTTGTTTGGTATCCATATTAGGACTTTTAAGACGAAATGGTAGCAGAAGTGGCGCCCTCATTTGAAATAAATTGTTTAAAACTAAATTTGGTGATAATTAAAAATTTGATTAGTATCAATGTCAAGAAAGACCTTTAAACTATTTTATGAATAACCTTTGGATCAAGGAAGTTCCTTACGGCAAGCTTGGAGGAGATAGAGATTTTGCTGCGCGACCGAACTGAAAAAAATGTGATAGTAAAACCGTAAGGATGACCTCGTTAAATAAAACCGTTAAATGAGACGTGCGCAGGCGGGACAGTCGTATACACAAGCGAGTAGTGTATAATACCTTTGAGCACGATTTTTCTTTTGCAAATTGTGTCGATTCTACATTAGCCGAAGGAACTTCGTTCCTACCTGGTGTCCCACGACACCACATTTCTTTTTTTTTTTAAATAAATGTAAAAAAATTTCTTAACACCTAAATTTTCTTGACTATTAGAAAATGTAAGATGTGCCCTTTTTTGTAACGACGGCAGTTCTTGTCTCACGCATTACTTTATTTTTTATTTATTAATTTAACCTTTATTGTACAAAATACATTTTGTAAAGTATGATAAGCGGACTTAATGCTAAAAGCATTACCTAACAGCCAACTTTTGGGTTGTAAGAGAAACTTAGGTGGGTGTAAAATAATAGGATAGGTAAAAAGGAAAATTACCTAGGCCAGGAAAGTTGTATAAAAACTCATTCCTGCAGACGAAGCTAACGCTCGGGCTTGAAAACTACTCGTCCGGTAATGCCATACTTCCCGTCATCTGCAGTAATGTACTCTCACAGCACGGCCGCTCGCACCATAGGAGCGTGAATTTTTAAAGCAATCGATATGGCTACATGTTATCGGCGACCGCCTGTCAGCTGTCTGAAAATTCTATTTCCTGTGGGAAATCGGGTGTCACGCCCGCGACACTTTCACCTGCCAATAGGATTCTGTAATTTGTTGAAGGAAATCAAAAAATAATTCGTTTTATGTTTCGGTTTATTAACCTTGACTAATATACTGGAATCCAAATGGGTACAATCTAAATATATATATAACTCAAAGGTGACTGACTGACTGACATAGTGATCTATCAACGCACAGCCCAAACCACTGGACGGATCGGGCTGAAATTTGGCATGCAGGTAGATGTTATGACGTAGGCATCCGCTAAGAAAGGATTTTGATCAATTCTACCCCCAAGGGGATAAAAGTTTGTATGAAACTTTGTCAATTATAAACCGATCGGGCTGAGACTTCGCATGCATAAAGCTACTATGACGTAGGCATCCCCTAAAAAAGGATTTTGATAAATTACACCCCTACGCGAGCGAAGCCGCGGGCATAAGCTAGTCATTTAATAAAATCTTAATAACCGGCCAAGTAACTCGCGCATGAAGGGTTCCGTACCATTATCTATACAAAATCACTTTTGTTGTATGAGAGCCCGATTAAATATTTATTTCATTTTTAATTTAATTATTTATTTTAAAAGTTTATTTACAACTATATATTCTTTAAATATATTTTAAGCGTCTACATATTGCCGGTTGCCGTTATTAATATCGAACAAAAAACGGAAAAAAAACGTTTCACGTTTGTTGTATGGGAGCTTCCACAAATGTTTAAATAATTCTGTTTTTAGTAGGTATTTGTTATTATAGCTGTAACAGAAGTTCATCATCTGTGAAAATTTTAACTGTTTAGTTATCACGCTTCATGAGATACAGCCTGATGACAGACAGACTGACGGACGAACGGACAGGCAGCGGAGTCTTAGTAATAGGGTCCCATTTTTTACCCTTTGGGTACGGAACCCTAAAAATAAATATTACATAGTTATTACTTTGCATTTTAACATATTATAAAATTCAAAGTTAAAATGTTTATTCAGTAATTAGACCTTTACAGGTACTTTAACAGGTCAATAAGTATAATTTACATTAAGTGTAGTTTTTTATTGAAATTTAATTTATTTTAAACAAAAGCTACCGATACCAGCGCTTCGTAACGACCACTGCTGAGCAAAAACGCTGAAAGAAACTCATTTTCGCAGTATTGGTCGCCTATTCGCCATATTATTATTGTCTTTTTTTAAACAACAAATACTTTTAATATAATCCTGTCGCACCACCCACATTATTTTTCAATTTGGTCCAACGATTGACTAGCAGAGAACGCCAAAAGGCTAAATCTGCCATTACTTCACTTTTTTGCGCAATAAAGATAAATAAATAATGTAAGTATCATCTGAAAAGCTGAAGAGTCAGAATTTACTCTAAACACGATACGAGAGCGTACATCGAATCCCCAGTTTTAATTAAAACATATTAATCAACCGCCCGCGAGGCCCCTTTTTTCCCGGGTCACCCCACTTACTCCTCCAGCCCCGGTTGCCCCGTCAATCACATGACGGGGTATTTTACCCCACACGGAATGCTTTTAATTTTTTTATTCACTGCCAATAAAATATTCGTAATAAACTGTTAGCGATGAGTTGTAAAATCATTAAACGACCCGCGAATTATATAAAAACTAATACAATTTTATTTTTTACAATTTAAACAATAATTAACTGTGTAGAACTGAAAATAACGCGCAGACACCCAAGCGGCTGAAGCCAATTCGTTTAAGCCGTTCGTCTCGGCTGTCATTACTGTCTGGCAGCGTTAAGCTTTGTCAGATGCCTTTATACGGCTTTAAAAATCTGACATAAGCGTTGGTCGCTGGCACACACGAAAAACAAACAAGGTATTTGGAATCCTTGGCTGAACATTAACATGCATATTATAATTAGGGAAGAAAAATTGGAAACAAGCTTAAATGTGAAGACATGGAAACTCTCAAGAGCGCTATTGTTTAATGTAGCTCGCGTCAGAACTCCTCACCTATTCGTACCTAGATATCCATTGCAAGCCAATTTCATTCTTATTACTCTGGACAAACGATTCATGTAACTGAATTTTCCCCTTCGAAGTGGTCGTCGCGCGCATACGAGTAGTAATAATGTATATTTGCGATACCTAAACGGGCAGTGACACAGGCCTGGTGCTGGATAAACCTGTCACCTGTAGTTTGTAGGTACATTCTTTTTAACCATTATTACGTCACAGCCAACCATTACACAACCATCCAATGAAATTGGAGGGAAATTTCCCAGAGTCCTTCTGGTAGAACCAAATTAGTAGTAAAGCTATGTAGGCTGGTACGAACGATGTACTCACGGTGGATGATGCAATGTAGTGATGAGGTGGTGATGAATGAAAAAGCGTCACTCTTCAAAGCCAGCACTATTTAATTCTCCAGCGTTCAACATACAAGAAGACACAGCACATAAGAAATTAAAGTTCAGAAAGTGAAAGAGTTCAAGAAGAAAGTAGAATGGTAGACGAAAGACAAGAAACTTATATCAAGTAAGCAGCGAAACAGTTAACGGTAAGCGATAAGCTAGTGTCCGCGAGCGGCGTGCGTCCTGCGCAAAGATCAATTTCGGACTGAGGTTCTCGAAACGGGGCGCTGTCGGCGGCGTGTGCGCCGGCACCGTCAGCTGAAGTAACGGTACATTTTAACTATATAAAATCAGTTCGCACGTCCGCTCAACGTACAACTTTTAACAATAAAAATATATTTAACAAATAGGTATGTATTTACTTATTAAATGATGTTAATTTATACAAAACTTTATTTGTCATATTTATTAATTTCTTTATATTATGTAATGTTTATAAGTAAGTGTATTTATTTAATTTTTATTACAATTTTAAATATTTATTTGTAAAAATGAAAACATTAAAAAACAATACAGTACCAAACAGTTTACACAAAATAATAAAGTGGAGGCACGCCACAGTAGGACTGATGGAACTAGCTCCATTTAATATTTTCGTCACAAAACATTGTGATTGACATGTTTCCAAATTTCCAGTGGTCCTACTGGTAGAACAAACTTGGTAGGACTACTGGGTAGTACTCCATTCTCTGTTTCAATATTTTCGACAAAAAACATTGTGATTGCCTTGTTTCCTAATTTCCAGTGGTCCTACTGGTAGAACAAACTTGGTAGGACTACTGGGACTAGCTCCATTCATTCAATATTTTCGACACAAAACATTGTGATTGACATGTTTCCTAATTTTCAGTGGTCCTACTGATAGAACAAACTTGGTAGGACTACTGGGTAGTGCTCCATTCTTTGATTTAATATTTTCGACACAAAACGTTGTGATCGACATGTTTCCTATTTAGGAGGGACTGGTCAGATCGGCTTCGCCTTTCGACTATTTAGTATTTTTATTACTTCATTTATGTTTGTTACCTCATTTGCAAGCATTACATACATAATACTGGGTCAACATTGTATTATATTCATTTGGAAATTGACAGTCATATGACAAAGCCCTTTTGACGAGTTGGAGACCAGATCAATACCATGTAAGTAAATCAGTATCTTTCGGCGTTTATTCTCAGCAGTTGCAAAGCGCTGGTATCGGTAGCTTTTCTATAAATTAACATAAGTAAACATTGTTATGTTTACTTATGTTAATTTAAAGAAACGCTTAATAAAAAGTTATATTACGTGTACGTAATATAAACTTTTTTTCTTTTTTCTTTAACTTTTTTTTAAACTAAACTTATTGATGTGTAAGGGCGTGATTGAACGCAAGGCTAGGTTGCTTTAAAATTTTTTGGTATTTGTTACTTCGATACTTTTTCAATACAAATTTCGGAGGCGATTTCCTCCACTGTTTGACATTGTACATTCTAAGTTCAGCATGATATCGTTTTGTCTGATTATGAATTTTGTCTGTACGGACACAGAATAGTAAAATAAAAAGCCATTAAAAAGTTATGAGCCATCGAAGATTCGTTTTTTTTTCTTGCTTATTTGTACGCAACTTTCGGCGTAAGTAAGTAATAACAGTGGAAAATCTCCAAAACTAAGTCCACACTGACACGGCTTATTTATTGAAGATTTTAATTTTATTTGTAATCGATTAATGCAGTCGTTTTTGCATAAAACCCCTTTTCTAATGGACTTTACATATTTTTTACGCTCTCGGTTTACTATGAATTTATCGTGCATTTCACCTCACTGCTTCGTCCGAACACAATGTCAGGTGAGACAGCATACTTTAAGACCGCGCCCACCTGTGAGTTCGGGCCCGCGACTAGTTCAACCTTAATCATTTGAGTCCTGTTGTAGTGGTCACATAAAACATGTAGAAACAATCACACGATCATAAAGACGGTTTGTTGTGTACCTAAGATTTTTTTTTTTGCGAAGGCGAGGGCGTTATGAGGATTTGAAAAAAAAAAGTTTGGAATGTTTGCGGAGCTGCACAGCTGTTTGGACTTGGTGAAATTTTGCGTGATAAATAAATGTAATTATGCAATATTACATGGTTTATATTTACGCCGTGTTGTGTAAATGCGAGTTTATACTCTGTCATATCTTTAGATCGGCTTATCTGGTCTAAATTTTCGCTGATTACACGGACAGAGGTCGGGTAGTACTAATGCTTAGATACTTCCTGAAAAATCGAATTCTATACATAGACATATTTATAATTGTACATTCAAATTTATACAAGGGTGAGGTTGCGTCTATTTACTCATATACTATAGGTACACATGGAATCACAAGATACAGTTGATTCATATATCGTGTTACATTCATCAATTAAATAAATTATAAATATGTCATATTATTCGATAGAATGACGATTGCGGAAGATCTCTATGTGAATGTAAATATATTAAGTTATCTTAGATGAAGACGCTATTGCATGCAGGTAAATGGAGATCGGGATGCAATGTTTTTTTTGCATGGTAGTAGGTCGTCGCGTCAAGATTCGGGGGTCAGACGAAGCTAATAAAACCAAACGCGAGGCAAGAAAGGGGAGCAGTCCTTTCGCGTCCTTTGCCTGACATACAAGTTTCGAGTTTAGAATCGAGTGTGTGTAATTTTGTGTTATAAATTTCATTCACCGATTTGAGCTCGTTGCTTTGTGTCCGGGTAAATTACTGTGAAGTGACGGGTCTAGAATTCTAGACTTCCTAAATATTTTATCTATACCTTTCTCACAAACCCCAAAATTCCGCTGGAGCGTTAGATAAGTACTGAATAGGTAATTTATACCGGATGTTGAGACTGGCATTCGGGCGCTTCAGGCTTTCCTCTTTCCTTTCACCTAGGTATCCTAGGTCAACCTGTAGGTTTACAGAGGGTTGACCTTATCCTCATATATCCCTAGATTAGTTCTTATTTGCATATCCTACACAAGTCGCTTTACACACACACACGTTTAACTTCTCACACACCTGTTATGAGCGTGGTGGCTAATAACAGACCCTAGGTTCACACTAGGTCTTATAATAGACTAGACTTAGGATAGGCGAGCAATTGCGATTGCTCTTAGGTCGGTTTAGACGTAGGTTCGTGATTAGGTTCGTTATCGGAATATAGTGAGGTTTTGTTTACGGTTAAATTAATAAATCTGCTAAAGATAGATACGATAAAAGGGAAAGATGATATATATATCGAAGATTACTTGAATTTGTATAGTTGGGTTAAATGTAGTATTATCATTGTTGCTGTCAATTGAGAGTCACATATGTTCCATTTGTTACCTTAGATCTATATAATTGAAAGATATCGGATCCGATCAATTTAGTCAAAATAGTGAATATCTAAAGGTTATCATATTATGATATTTGATAGTTATGTGTATTGAGGTTATAGAGATATATGGTAACTAGTATATCAAACATCTATTCACCAGAGAAAGGTTAGAAGGTTAGAAGTTAGGTATAGAACTTATGATCTAAACTAACGTCTCAAATATATTTGCTCTCAGGATCTTGACACGCCAACCGTTGCGAGCATGTTAAACTAGAAAATAAGTAAAAGAATAGAATTTACGTGGAAGCTCTGGTAATTACAGAGCAGATAGGATTAGGACTCTTTGTTAGGATAGCCGGGTAGGATTGTTTTGTTTTGTTTGGCTCAAGATCATTTAGATCTTGATTGCTTTCCTACATAGTAATATTAGAGTCGCGAAAAGGTTAATAAGTGGTAAGAATTATCAAATTTCATCGGGAAATTTGGTTCTTCCGAGGCTATTAAGGGTTGGCAAAATTATGCCTGAGTGACCGAGAGGCCAAACAGACATACTTTCGCTGGAAGTGGACTTATTAACCAAAACTATATATGTTTCTTATGCATGTTAGTGCAAAAGGTGTCAAACCGTGACATCTTTCTCCTAAAGAGGAAACCTGCTGTCCATGACGATATAATATCTCATTCCTCGCAACACAGCAAACCAGATATATTGACTTTGTATCGCCAAGATGTATCGAGTTTACTCGAAATAATTAGAGTCTTGTGAAAATACTATTATTATAAGAGCTCTTCGCGATTGTCATCGCGACCTAAATACCTGTTTCGCGTAAGCGAATTTATAAAATTACATTGGTTAACCAAATATCCAAGACTCTCAACGCCTGTTATCGTACTTTGTACGACATTACCACATATAATTAAGCTATAGCAAACCTATAACCTAACTGATTACAAATATGGATCGATCCGCCTGATTTTTCAGAAATGGCGTATATTCCTTCGCTTTATGAAGTCAATTATTTGAATGATATAAACCATAACAGCTACAAAGAACAATTCTGTAATACGACTATTTCAATAAGGGATTAAATTACGTAATAAATAATATCTAGTATCGATATCCTCATTTTAGGCTTTTAAAATAAATTCAGAGTAGAGTGAACAGCTTGGGGTATCTGATAATGTACTAAGCTTAAGGTTTTAAATAGACGATCATAGCTCACGTGATTTGGAACTCCTGCAGTAGGCCGCGGGTGTATTACTTATGTATATTATATACATAAGTAAGGGTTCCATCACACTGTCACACATCAATACTACACAATTTGCATTTACCGAAGTCCAAAAGCCCACGCATCGCCTACACCACGCACTCGCCTTGCCTCCGCCTTGTCCACCTTGCCTTCGCCTTGCGCCTGCCCGGCGCTCGTCCCGACTGGATTTCAGCAAATGAAATTTGAGTTGTATTGATGTGTGGTAGGACACCCACTCAAAAGGTGGTCTGACGATCTAACTAAGGTCGCTTTAGAGCGCTGGATGAAGGCCGCTCTAGATCGGTCATTTTGGAAATCCATGATTAATATCATCATCATCATTCATCATCGGCTGAAATTATGATGAATGATGATGATGATAGGACTCAAATTATATGCAATAAATTTCAACGCGTGCAGGAGTGGGCTAGGCATTGGCTAGGCGTGGGCTACGCATTGGCTAGGCGTGTGCTTGTCGTCTGAATGCGCCCTAAAAGTGCTTGCCAAAGGTCTAATTACTTAATAAACATTTGAATTTAAATTTACAATGTTTACCGTTTGCTGTTCCGTTTTGATCACGCGTATGAACTCCAAAATGGGTGTGCTCCGTGCTTAGGGAACGTCGTCAAAAGATCAAAGGCGCGTATTTCTATTAAATCTCAGATAAGAACTGCTAAAATCCCATCACACAGAATTCTATATGACTCTGTGATGTTCCGAAAGAGGATATTTAATATTTCGTACTTACGCGAACTCCAGGCAATATTTGAGCGCTTTCATGTAAGAATTATTTATAGGACGTTAGATAAATACCCTCGAATGTTTAGAATGTTTGGTTGAATATCGCTTCAATTGGAGGTATATATTGTAGGACTGTAGGTACGAGATGTTCTGCTAAATATTTTATGCCAAAAGCGGTATGCTAAAGAACATTAGGACAAAACAAATTATGAGAAAAAAAGGGATCCCGTCCCGTTCTAAGACAGTCAATTTTATTGAAGTCTGTATGTACCTAATTCCTTCTCAACTCTGCCAAAAAAGGAAGAAGAGTATTTATAAGTTTGACACTAATGTTTGTCTGTCTGTTTGTGGCATTCTAGCTCTTGAACGGATCATCGATTCCGATGCAGTTTTTTTTACGAGAAAGCAAGTTCCCTTGCTGTGGTTTTTAGTTATGTTTGTTGACAGGACAGGCAGGACAGACAGGTTCAGCCTTTAAAAGTTATTGGGGGTTTACGCGCTTGAAAGTCGGGGTTTTTTAATTTACCTGGAAAATAATAAATGGCGCTAAGGATGTCAATTCCACTTAACATCGGATAGAATATGAAGTTTTTCCACTCATTTTTAGATGGCGTCGTCGGAGGGTTTTCATTTTTATTTGCCTGACAATTTAACTTGTTATTACTTTTTTAATAAGAATATTAATGTTTTCTATTGAGTCTCCGTTTGTTTGGAATACCAGACACATAATATAATATGGCTTCCGATCTTATTTACGTTATATCTATTTTATCGACCGTACTAGACGTAATTACATAGGGTCGATAAAGCAGAACACTACTTTACCGACGCTTGGATAGCGCGGCATAATTCGATTTGAAGAAATGTAGGTGGGAAGTTTCTTTACAAATTTAGACGGACAGATGACACTGATTGAGCTAGCCCCAAAGTAAGTTCGAGACTTGTGTTATGGGATACTAACTCCACAATACTATATTTAATAACAAATACATAAACATACACGACCCAGGACAATTTGAAAAAGGCTATTTTCCAACTTGCCTTGACTGGGGCTCGAACCCGGGACCTCTGGGTGGCGTACTAGCATGGTGACCACGACGCCACGGAGGTTGTCTAATCAAATATTAAATAATGCATGTTGGCTGGCTCCCAATCGGCTCACAGACGAGAGGATAGGGATGAAGACAGTCAGAAAAGTAATATTACATTCCGTCTGTTAGATTACCTAAAAATTATGAATATTTTTTTTTTAGGTTAGAACACATAGGCGAAAATAAACTGTACATAATTAAAATGAGAATAAGAAACACGATAATATTTATTTATTTAACTTCATACACAAATACAAGTATAATGGCGGACTTAAAACCTAAGGCCTGAACTGCCAGTCAACCAAACGAGTGATGTGAAGAATGTCAGGGGTAGTGCAAAATTTGAAATAGGTACATGGGGTGAAAAAAAAAAGACTATATGTAAAAAATAATCATCAACACAATAAACTAAACACAATATACACTATAATGAACAATACCTATATATACAACATAAATACACTATGATCTACCTGACAGGTTTTGAAGAAAGTGTGCTGTCACTTGTTTCTTAAGAGGCTACCTGAAATTTTGTAAATTGAAAATATATGAAAAGAAACGGAGACATCATTTAAAATTTTGTCTTGCACATGCACTGTATAACCCTTCAAACTAGTTTATGAACTACTGTTTACAGTTTGAAGTGAGAACGTGAAGCTTCTCTACGCACAGTTGCGAAAAACGGCCACTTTTGGCGTATGTGAGTAGAAAAGCTTTACGTTCTCACTTTAAACTGTTAACAGTAATTCATAAAATAGTTTTAAGGGTGGGTTATCTAGTGCCTGATCAAGACAAAATTTTAAATGATGTCTACATTTACTACCAATTGTTTTTTTTCAATAGGGGGCAGCATGAGGACCCCGGAAAATTCAGGTATCCCCTTAAATGAAAAGCGGGGTGTAGCCTTCCGGAGATCGGATAATAGAAGTCTATTCCAACCACAGATAAGTACATCTAGTTATGTGATTCCGCCAGAACTTCTAGCGTAGCTGGAGTTTCGGCAGTCGAATTCCTGAACACAACCATGGCAGGTAGCGAGCATTCTTTAGAACAATCCATAGAGTGAACTCTTTTGGTAAAAATATTCCTTTTTCCAATATATGAAAAACAGAACGAACGTGTATTATAATATAGATTTGTTGTACTTAACTAAATTTTCATTAACAGTAAACTTAGCTGTAAGTAAATGATCTGACGTCAACAACTATACTTATCATGAAATCGAAAAAAAAATGGATTATTATCAAGTGATACAAATATCCGAAGATAAATATATAGTTTTTGACTTTTTCTATTTTTTTTACTTTTGTTCCGACAAGCAGCGAATTCGTTAATCTAACCAACTACTGCATTTTTTCCTGGGATATAGTACATTGTCGATTTTTTTTTTTTTTTATATCATACGTAGATTTCTTTATTAGCTTTCTATGTCCCACTGCTGGTCAAAAGCCTACCCACTATGTTTGTTACGTAGATTATGACATATAATATAAAAAAAATAAAAAAGTAAAATAACAAAGGGATTTATGAATTTTTCGGGGTTCAATGTTGCCCCTATTTGAAATAAATTATTTCAAAGGACACTGAAATATCATGCAAAATTTTGTCTTGACCAAGCTTTACTATATAAGAACTACTAAAGAGAGAACGTGAAGCTTTTCTACACACTTTAGGCTAAAGTGGCCGTTTTTCATAAATGTGAGTAAAAATTCTCTCTTTAAACTATAAACAGTAGTATAAAAAATTGCTTGAAGGGTTAACACATTCCTCTAAAGGACTAGTATCCAGAGCCGTAATATAATTAAAAAAAAAATGGTGATCTACTCTTAGTTAAGAGGCTTTTCACATTTGGTTGGTTGTTTCGCTCACACAATCAAACATTTGTAAAGATTATTAAAAAATGTGACTCATTTAAAGAAAATTGTTTCATAAACTTTTTAATATATTATATGTTAGATATTGTAGACATGTTTTTTTATTGTTTATATGTGTGTGTATCAAGAATAAGGGCATCAAAAATTTAAAATTTTGATGACCTAATTTTCTTTGTAGTCAATATCTACACAATATACAAACATGTCTACAATGTCTAACATATAATATATTAAAAGTTTTTGAAACACTTTTCTTCAAATGAGTCACATTTATCAATAATCTTTAAAATGTTTGATTGTGCGAGCGAGACAGCCAACCAAATGTGAAAACCCTCTTAATCATTCGAATACATAGAGTTATAAGTTATAACTATAAGATGGCAAGATTATTTACATAAATTAACATGAAATTCAAATAAAAGCTTGCGATAATATTAAAAGTACGAAGCAAAAGCTATCAAAACTTCTCTAATTGCAGCCTTGACAATGAAATATTCAAATCGTCAGCTTGAGTGACGGCGCCGCCAATTAGCTGCGATGACGTAGTTCGTGTTCAAATTTATTGTTATTGTGAGTAATGACGTCAGCGAATTTTATTTTAATGTTTATTTACTGCTTAAATCCATCATGCCTTTCAGGCTGCAGAGCGTGCCTAACAATTATACATATTTTTACATACATACTCTCGAAGAACATAACTCTCCTTCTGGAGCGTCGGCAGCATATTGCCCGGGCGGCAGCAAAGTGTGCTGCCGCCCGGGCAATATGTATGGGAATGCCAAATTTTTCGTTTTGTGTTTTGATTGTTATTTTAATTTCATTATACAATAGTGATCTATAACCTATTAGATTTATAAAGGGTTTCACGTTGTATAGAGATAACTTTAATATATTTGTTTTTTTATGAAAAATTAGAATGTGCCACCTACTTTTTACCCAACTGCAACAGGAGGGTTATGTTTTTCGAGAATATTTATAATTGTTTGGAACGCTCTGTAGTCGATGGATTTAAGCTTGAGAGGTGTCGTAAATTTGTATTTACTGTAAGAGTGACATTGGGTATATCCAAATAAATAAATAAAACAAAAAGGCGGATTTTTGGCGCCAAATTCTAATGTTTGGCACGCTCTACAGCCTTAACGGCTCGATGTATTTTTGCTTGAGAGGTGTCGTTAGATTTGTATTTGCTGTAGGAGTGACACTGGATATATCAAAATATAAAAAACATAATGGCGGATTTTTGGCGCCAAATTCTAATGTTTAGCACGCTCTGCAGTCTGAACGGCTCGATAGATTTAAGCTTAAGAGGTGTCATTAGATTCGTCTTAATTCTGAGAGTGATACTGGGTATATAAAAAGGCAGTCGGGTTCTTTGTTTTTTATTTTTTATAATGCCTTATTTTCCCACGCAAAGCGTAACCCCGATCGAGGCAATTGGCTAAGATGCAAATCGTGTTAATAGGCGTTACAGCTAACACAATTTACATTCACTATTTTAATTTATTTATTCCATCTTCTTGTCCAAAATTACACTAAAAGAGGTGTTTGTGTTTTGTAGCTTTAGATGTAGCTCTGTCTGCCCCATTTCAGATAAAAAACTTGAGGGGTGTCAAGGGACACCCGGATGGAACGAAGTAAAATATAAATATATATATATAGGTCTAAATAACATTCAAACTCTTTTTTGCGTTCTAAAATCAAGTTTTTATTTTCATAAATTTGAATGAACAAAAAGTGTCGTTACAACTTTTGGTTTTAATTTTTTCCGTCTAGCTCCCTTTCGCAACGCGCGATTAGGAACTTCGTTCCAAAACGTGATAGCATATGTAGCTACAGTCAAGTACCAAGATACCTCACCAGGCCCTCTACTTATTTATATCTTGAATTTTCTCTTAAACTAAAAATGATATATACAGACAGATTTTAATTACACAAGTCTTTCTGAATAAAATTTTTCATGTTAATATCATTTTTAGTTTAAGAGAAAATTGAAGATATAAGTAGAGGGCCTGGTCTGGTATCTTGTTACTTGACTATACTTATACAATATGTAACAAAAACCCTGTCCGAGCCTTGTAGGAGCTACTCAGACCGGCAATATGAACAACTTTTCCTATGGCCCAATGCTTGAAGCTGGAAGAAAACTCGTCATTTTCATACAAAAGTGTATACGGCCGGGTCGGCTATTTGTATGAAAATTCTTTTTTTTTTTAGTTTCAAGCATTGGTCCCATAGGAAAAGTTATTGACGGTCTGAGTTGCTCCTATAAGGATCGGCCAGGGTTTTTGTTACATATAGTATACAAAGAACTATTAAAATAAAATACACAGAGTGTGCACTTCACAAAGTAGTAAAAATTCGCAGTTATTTTTATTATCAGTTTAATATGAATCCGTTATAAAATGTCCGCTCAATATTTCACGGCCTGGAATGCCGGTGTTGCCAGCACGTTAGAGAGCCGGCTCGCATAGCTCCCGAATTCCTGGGGCTTTGGACCTTTGTGGACGGCACATTGTTACGCCGCATACTTTGGACACTGCTTCACTGGAACAGAACATGACCCAAAAAAAAAACTAAAAACATAGTACATTAGAAAACAATGTTTGTACGATAAAAATAAAGTAATGTAGGCACATAGATACTAAAAATAAATAAATTCTGCATGCTATATGATTAACTAAACAGGTTTAAGGCCACGCTGTATATTACTATCTTTGTAGAAAAACCCTATTTACTGCAAATAAATAAATTGAATTGAATTGAACGCCTATGTTGAAGTTGTGAAATAACCCCTCTGAAGAACTGTAACAAGTAGTCTAATCTTTTACTACCTCTAATTCCTTTAGTGCTTTCGTCCGAAATTTTGCTTTTCTCAGCACCACCTGCGTAGAAAAGGCCTTGGGCCTTAAGTTTGTTAATACAGTTTATTAATAAATAAATAGTCTTTGTCGAAATCATAAAAACGAAAAATAAAATGTCAGTATCTGTTTTCTCAAAAGCAAAAGGGCGTGAATTGGTTTTTTAAAGGCTACGGTTAACATATTCGAGCACCTTAGAGCATCCAGACGGTTTTTGCTACCGCGGCATCGCAGTGGAGAAATGATACAGGTTTATTTTTATAACATTTCCCCTCAAGACTGGTGTCACAAATTTTTGAGCTGTGGATGACCAACTAAAAAGTGGTGACTAGATGATAATTATACTAATATAAGCCACTATATGTTTCCCTTCACCTAAATGTACGTCAATCTCATCTAATACTGAAACTGTTTGAAAATATTTCCTAATCGTTTAGTTTAAACAGGTTTTATGACTTTTCTTAGAAGTAATTTCGATGGCAAATATTGTTCTGGCATATGATAATTATCATAACAAATGATCTTATTGAAACTGACATTATGGAAACAAAGTTTTTAGCACGTGACTAATATAGTAACCAATGAGTATGACATATGAAATTATGAAATACAATATTATGTCTGTTGACCATTATAGCAGATGAAATAATGGCTAATGAAATTCTGGCAAGTGGGGGTATACCATCTTTTATAATCAGTTCTTTTTTAACCTAGCAATTAATATACTTATATATTAATATAATTTACGGACAAAAGAAGGAAATATTGGAAAACATTGCGAAATATTCGTGGTGTAAATGAAGTGGACACTGCGCTATTTGGTTCGGATAAAGACGAATGGCCGATATGATATATGGTGCTGACCAAAATACGTGGAAATAGAGGGAAGAATTATGATAATAATCCCTTGATGTATTACTTTGTATTAGTCATAATATTATTTCTGACAATTCGTGGAATCGTCGTGTCTTTTTATAAATGATATGAAGGATTGATTTTCTTAGTTGTTTATTCTAGGGTTTTACTTTGCGTGCCACAAAAAGTACAAATACAGTTAACCCTTTCACCGCGAGACTTTATATCAGTTGCCGTGCCCCCAGCGCGAGGGGTGTGAAATCTAAAATAAATACCTACAACCGAAAAGGAATGTGGATACTTAAGTTATGTGCAATATGAGCGTTTTTTTTTTGTCGGAAATATCCGACGCTCGTGGAATGGGCACAAAAATGTTTGTCGGATAAATCGCGGTGAAAGGGTTAAAACGAAATAAAAAAAAATACTTACTTGGAAATTAAGACTGTTAACTGTGCGCGCATTTTATTTACAAGGCAAGACAAGAAATTTGTGAAACTACGTTTATTTTAGTAATCAACCAATCAAAAGTTTGGTTATCCAAAAGAGAAGTACATCCCTGTCCTTGAATCACAAGAGGAGTGCGCATGGCAATGGCACGACGTAACAAAGCCTTGATTAAATATAAGTGCGATCGATGTGAATCAAATTGGAACTTGTATAAACATGCCAGGAACCGCTGCAATCAGATGGTGAGAACCGCTAAAAGGCAATACTTCCATTACAGCGTAACTGGCTCTTCACCTGCTGATATGTGGAAGTTTCTTAGGGGTCTGGGCTTTGGTAAGGGTCAAAGTAATACTTTTACTTCCAAGTTTTCTTTGGACGACCTTAATGGTCATTTTCCTCAGCAAGACAGGCGTCTTGACCCTTCTATCAAATCCCAGACAATCAAATATATAACTTCTTTGCCTCCCTTACTTCCTGATACTTTCTCCTTTTCTCCAGTGACTGTTGATGACGTTAAAAAAATTCTTCTCTCCATTAAATCTAAAGCCGTAGGCGTTGATGAAATCGGTCAGCGTATGATTTATCTTCTTTATTTTATTCTCCCTGTTCTCACTCATATTATTAACTTTTCCTTGAGCACTGGGACTTACCCCACTTTATGGCGTAAAGCCTTTGTCATTCCTCTTCCAAAAACAGACAATCCCAGTAGCTTAAATCAGTTTAGGCCGATTTCAATACTTCCCTTCTTCTCTAAAATTCTAGAGGCAGTTGTAAATTCACAATTATCATCACTTATTTTATCAAACAACCTTATTAGTAATTTCCAATCAGGATTTCGGCCTGGACACAGCACTAGTACTACGTTACTTAAGGTAACGGAAGACATGAGAAGCGGTATGGAAAATGGTAAGGTAACGGTACTTGTCCTCATCGACTTCTCCAATGCCTTCAACACCGTCGACCATGATGTCTTACTAGCTTTACTGTCCCGCTTCAACCTCTCACCAACAGTCCTGGAATGGTTTTCATCGTATCTAAGTGACCGAAAACAAGCGGTTCGTGTCGACCAGTCCGTTTCTGAATGGCAAAATCTGCATACTGGAGTTCCCCAAGGAGGAATCCTTTCTCCCTTACTATTTTCTATCTTTATTGATTCTCTTACTTCTCTTCTTTCTTCCTCTCATCATCTTTATGCTGATGACCTTCAACTCTATCATTCTTGTGATCATAGTGACTCCGCGATCTCTCTTCTAAACAATGATTTGCGGCTCATCGCCGAATGGTCAGGACGGTATGGCGTTTCTGTAAATCCTAGCAAATGTCAAGCAATAATTGTGGGAAGCTCTTGACAACTTTGCAACATTGAAATTGAAAACGTCTCCCCAATACAACTTAATAGTGTTACCATACCATTCTGTTCCAGTGTCAAAGATCTTGGGCTGCACATTGACTTAACTTTGAGCTGGACCAATCACATCGCTGAGGTTAGTCGTAAGGTCACAGGAACACTGCGCTGCCTTTATAGATATAAGAATTTTCTTCCACTTAAAACAAAAATAACTTTGACGCAATCCCTTATAATTCCTATAATCGACTATGCCGATGTTTGCTATACAAATCTAAACCAATTTCTTCTCCATAAACTAGACAAACTAGCTAACAACTGCATAAGACTATAAACTTCGTAAATACGACCATATTTCCTCTTTTCGTTCACAGTTGGCCTGGCTCCCTATCCCTCAGCGTCGGAACGCCAGAATCCTATGCATGCTTTATGCTATCCTCAATGACCCTAACTTCCCAGCTTATCTCAAGTCTCAATTTTCTCTTCTTAGCTCTACACATTCGCGAAATCTCCGCTCTTCTAATCTTTTAACTTTATCTGTACCTGCTTATCATACTGATTTCATGAACAAATCCTTTCAAATTAAAGCCATTCTCCTCTGGAATGCTCTTCCGGAATCCATTAGGCGTGCACCTAGTCGTTTAGCCTTCAAACGGGCGGTTCATAAACGTTTTCTTCGAGAAGTATATTCTCATGATGTCCCTGTGCAGTAACTAGTAGCCATCCATATGTTAATTATTTATGCGTATATATTATTTTAGGTATTTATGTATTATTTGATATTTATTATATGTTTATTCTATCTATAGTAATTGTATTGGTATACATATATGTGTAATAATATATATGTAATAATTTTATTGCATTCTTTTAAATATTTAATTTATGCTTTTCTATTTAGTTTACACATTCTGTCGCACCACCTAAATTATTTTCCACTTGGTCCAATGGTTGACTGGCAGAGAACGCCATTTGGCGTTAATTCCGCCATTTGTACACTTTTTTTGTGCAATAAAGTTTAAATAAATAAATAAGTACACAACAAAAGGCGTCCAAACAAAATTTCGGCGGCAAATCGAACATACAATGTTTTTTTGTTATATAATTATTTTACGGCTCTGGATACTAGTCCTTTAGAGCCTATCTTTATTTTATCACTCCTTTTTGCCTAACCCTAACCCTAACTATGCAATCAAAGGTTGGTGTAGGTTTTTTGATTGCTTCAAGGGAGCTTCTGGCGACAAATCTATACGAGTCCACTGGTTTTCATAGCCGTTGAGAGGCGCACGGCGCCTAAAGATGCCACAGTCCGCAAATAAATATCACTACTGCCGCACTATTAGTGTTCTCTTCAACCATTTCACATATTGTCCATGAGCATGAGCATTTATAACACTAAACTACACCGATTTTATATTATAAAGTTCACTAGAATCAATTTGCAAAACAATTTAAAGCAAACTCCATCTGAACCCCTTGACTTCCCGCCAAAAACTCAACGTACAATGTCAAAAGTGAAACATGTAATTTTTCTTTTTTTTATAACTTGCCAGTGACGTACAAATTATACACGCGTAAGTAACAGGCAATTTTCACGTTAGTATTTAGTTTTATGATTACTACGTATACTTAGATTAATAAATGGGTATACGTGTGATAAGACCGGTTGTTCTGTATGATTTGGAATGCTACCGTAAGGCTACTAAGGTGACAGGATGAAATACGACTGCATGCAACAGAGATGAAAATGTTAAGATGGTTTATGTTATGATAATTTGTTAACTAAAATTTAGTCGATAGATAACTCTTTTATTGATTGTACGCCATAAGAAAAAAGTAACACAAAGAAAAAAAAAACGACGGGTTGCACTCCGGGAGTGCCGGCAGAAGTGAAAACTTGAATATTAACGTTGTGCATTTTTAATATTTTGGAATGGTTAGGGAATAATTTTGCACGAATTGCTTTAATTATCAGTATAAAAGTACTATCATTTATTTCGTAGAATACAATATTTATTTATTGCGCTATTGCACACAAACATGACAATTTATATTACATTAATTAAACACTTTATATGCACAAATTTTACGAATACACAGCAGTGTGGCCACTACACAGACGGTCGAGCCATCAGCTGTCACTGTCACCATCCATGGATGCGCGTGGCACGCTGTAACATAAACACACACGAACATTCGCGCAAGCGCCCTGCGCCGTCTTACGAATTTTCGATAAGAGTCACGTGTCCTGACGCCCTGACGCGAGTTTAACATTTTTTACCCATTACAAAAAAAATTACAACGCCGCTAAAGAAGTTTTCACTTCAAAAATTTTACATAAATGAGTACAATAGGCGATCTCTTCCAGACCTCCAGTGGATGGAGAGGAATGTGAGCAAAGCAAAGACAGGGGTGTAACTGACTAAGAAGAAAAACAGTTATTGTTCGTGGTCACAATAACTGTTATTGGTACTTGTTTTAGTTATCAAAATCTTGTGAATCCAAAACAGAACCGTCTTGTGTCTGAAACACCGCAAAATTACACGAACAATATTTTCGCAGGGCAATATTTCATCCCGTGGCGTCCATTTTTAATACCCTTTTCATAATCAGGATAAGGTGGGCCAGGAAGCTCTCTCTGCGGTAGCGTTTTACGTTTTGAGTACAATTTTATCTTACGAATTTGTATGTGTGGATTTTTGATTTTGTTTTTCGTGTATGTAGTGGCCAACACTGGTGTCAGATTTTTCAGGCTGCCTAAAGGCATCTGACATAGCATGACGACTGCCATACAATGATGACAGCCGGGACCAACGGCTTATACGTGCCTTCCGAAGCAGATAGGAGCTCGAGAAAATTTTGTGCCACTTGTGGCAAACCATCCAAATGCGGACCACGTCCGGTGTCGCTTAACTTGCGAAAGCGCTAGTAATGCGCACTCCCGCCGGGCCACCGAGCTCCTCATATGCATGGATGGATGTTTGTTACTCTTTCACGCAAAAATGGCTATACGGATTGGAATGAAATTTGGCATGTAGATAGCTTATTACCTGGACTAACACATAGGATACTTTTATCCCAGGAAAATGTGAGACTCCCGTGGGATTGTCAAAAATATTCCAAGCGGACAACGCCGCGGGCATCGGCTAGTTATTTATAGATACAGTTACAAATCACAATTTTATCCATAAAGGGGGAGAAAGAGCCCAGGGCCATAAGACCTGTAGGCCACTTTAGCTTGATGGTGGGTGAGAAGGTAGAAAAAGGAATCAAAATAGTGATGGGTTGCTAGCTGCGTCACCTGTTAACATGATTCGCTTTCCTTTCGTTCCCTCTATCGGCTTTTACGATCTGCGCGGTAAGAGAAGATACCAGTAAGTTTTTTTCTTTTCTCTTAAACCAGCACGGACGATCATAAATACTATAAAACTAAAACTTGTTCTAGATCAAAAAATGTAAATATAGATAAGTATTTTTACCGACTTCAAAGGAGGAGGTTATCAATTCGACCGGTAAATTTTTTTTTATGTTTGTTTGCGGTATCTCCGCCACTTGTGAATCGATTTTGATGATTCTTTTGATATTCGAAGATTTACTTAGTACCAAGTTGGTCTCATATTAATTTGGTGGATATAATGAAAGAACACATGAAAAAAAAAATTGGTTGTTTTTTTTTAAATTTAATCCGCTAGACGACTACAAACCAAATCAGACACTTTTTACCAATCGTCAAAACAAACATTGTGTATGAAAATTTATACGAAAGAAGCGTGACGTCATGCTTTTTTTAGTTTTTCTGCGTTAATAAATCTAAAATCATGTTGAAAATGAATATGATAAATGAAAAGTGACACTTGTGACGTTTTACTTTATAAACTGTACCGAAGAATTTGTTTTTGTCCCAGTCATCTACCCAATTATTTATATGGAGTTTTTGACGGGAATTCAAGGGGTTCAGTTGGAGTTTGCTTTAAATTGTTTTGCAAATTGATTCTAGTGGACTTTATAATATGAAATAAGTGTAGTTTAGTGTTATAAATGCTCATGCTCACGGACAACATGTGAAATGGTTAAAGTGGACACTCATAATGTGGCTGATAGTGATATTTATTTGCGGACTGTGGTGGGCGTCTCTAGGCGCCGTCCGCCACTCAATCGGCTATGAAAACCAGTGGACTCGTATAGATTTGTTGCCAGAAGCTCCCTTGAAGCAATCAAAGGACCTACACCAACCTTTGATTGTATAGTTAGGGTAAGGTTTAGAAATAAAGATGGGCTCTAAGGGACTAGTATCTAGAGCGGAAAAATAATTAAAAAAAAATATACTTATATCAAATCGCGCGTGTAGTGGCCACCGGGTAAGGCAGAGGACCTAAATAATGATTAGGCCGGCTCCATTAATCCTTCCTGTTGAAATTTTCATGCTCTATTTGAGGGTTTAAATAGATTTGGCCCTTTGTTACAAGTGTGTGCTTCAAATCTGCTACATTGTTGTCCGACGGTATTATTGCGGTTCGTGGAGAGTATGGTTTTATTTGGTCATGAATAGCCGAGCTGATGAGTATGATTGAGGTTTGTAATAAACTGCGGTTAATATAATTCTGTAGGTTGTTGGTTTTAAGCATAGATGCGATTTGGAGCTCCGAGAAGCATCTAAAATTCCGTATGTGTTAAGTACCCAAAGGGTAATAACAGGCCAAGTGCGTGTCGGGCCACGCGCAGTGTAGGGTTCCGTAGTTGCGAATGCCCACTTTGAGTTCACGCCTCTAAAACGTCTAAAAACTAATTTTCTATTGAATTTGTACGAACTTTTCCTTTTCCGAGTACGTTTTATAAGTTGGTCTCTTATAACTTTTTAATTTGTTAACCCTACTTAGCCCTGATAGTTTTGCTTTAAATTTCCTTGGTAAGTGTATTACTGCCGTGAATTTTTTGTCCATGTATAACCGTTTAATAGATAGATGACTTAAACAAATATTTGCAGGATCCTTGAATCGAACAATGATGTTCAAAAGTTCACAATATTTTTGATAGACCTATTAAACGATTCCCCACACGTTGGGTTAGTCGAGAAAAACAAATGACTCTTACTACATATATAGATTAAAATCCAAGACCCAAGACAATTTGATAAAAGTAATTTTCCAACTTGCCCTGACTGAGAATAGAACTCGGAACCTCTGGGTAGCGGATTAGCATGGTGACCACTGCGCCAAGGAGACGGTCATCTATCTCTTTTATATTGAGTTTACCACTTTGTTTTTAATTGATAGAATTCTTATTGGTTTTCCGGGTATCTACAAGCAATAAACTAAATTATACCTATTGACGTGTTAAAGTGTCTGCAAAGAAGATGTAAGGCTCCGCCGCTTGCCTCTCGCCGCAAACGCGGTGCGGCACCGCTCGGTCGCGGAGGATAGTGAGAGCGGCAACGTAACACCGACACTCCTCCTCCTCCGCGACCGATCTTCAACCACTGCCACGGCGGTGTGGCCCCGCCTGAAGCGCCGGGAGAGCAATGAAACATTCCCCTCCCGGCGGCCCCTCCCCGGGTGGGGGGAGTACTTCCCACTCCCCCGCCGCCCCATTGGGCGCATCCCTACAGGATCAAGGCCGAAACCGAGCCCGCGGGAGCGCCCCTCGGGTGGGGGGAGAACTTCCCACTCCCCCGCCGCCCCAATGTGGGCGCTCACTGCTGGTGGAACAAACAGCAGGAGCGCCCCCTCGCGGGTTCCTCTTAGCTTCCCCTTGGCTATCGCCTACCACGGGTACTGAGCCCCCCCGGTACGAAAAACCGGGAACCCATTGGGGGGGAAGCAATCACTTTGTTTTTAATTGATAGAATTCTTATTGGTTTTCCGGGTATCTACAAGCAATAAACAAAATTATACCTATTGACGTGTTAAAGTGTCTGTAAAGGTCTTATTTCTGAATAAACATTTGATTTAAGAATTTTACAGCATTGAATTTTTATCAGATTCAAACTGCGTCATACGTATATCAATCTCAGATCACACTCTGAAAGCTGCATTTTGTTCGTGGTTTAGTTCACGTCGGGAGCTTCTCCAAGCTCCGTGATAAATTACCAGCCGTTCAAGTTACGTCATCACTCATTTTGAATGCAGTGGGATACTGTCATAGTTTCACCAAGATTGTCTCAGGATGACGTGAATAAAGTATGTAGTTGTATTAAACCCTGGTGTAGATTTGTTTTTCGCTCGTTTTATCGAATTTTCTACGGATAAGAAGTAAAAGTGTTTATTCTTAGGGTTCCGTGCAAAAATTGAATAAATGGAACCCTCATAGGATCACTCGTGCGTCAGTCTGTCCGTCCGTCTGTCAGCCAATTTGCTCCGAATCTACTGGACCAAATTCAGTGAAATTTGGTAAGATGGTGTAATCCTATGACATATCCAAACACAGGTGTGCGAAGTAATTATTATATATGTTTTTTAAGAAAAAAATTTTTTGAGGGACAAATTAGATAATTATAGAAAAAAGTTTGCAAACCTTACTGTGTCGTATATCAAATGAAAGGGCTCATTATAAGAATGTCAAATGTCCTTTTGAAAGAAGACGAAACTTGACCCGCGCCATGATCTCCGAAACTAAAGAGCCTAAAATTTTGAAAGAAATACAAAATATAGTTCATTGCTTGTAGGTTACAGGACAATTATCAAGAATTGTATCAATTGAAAATAAAGTGCTAAACTCAATAAAATACGTTTACGTCCGGAAATAGTTCACTTAAACACCCCTAGATGGCGCTATCATTAGTTAACCCGCGTCTTACTATGATAATTTTAATTGTAATATTTAAAATTAATTAAAAACCTTTTGCATTGTACAGAACCCTCTCCACGCGAGTTCAGCTCACACTTGGCCGGGTCTTTTTATTTATTCTAAATGCTCGTCCCGACTTTGTCATTTTCTAGCTAAACGAAAGCTAGTAAATAATAATCGCAAATAAACTTTTGAATACTTATTTAAAGACATACAAATATACGCGCAGTAGGACTTTATTTCATGATATATTGTTACAAAAACTTTTATTGGTAAAATAATACATGGATGTGACCGGTAGAGACATATTTAAAGGGTTACTATTGTGGAAAGGGTATTTATTACCTACTCGGTCAAAAATATTTATATGACAAATTATAATATAAATAGTGTTTTAAAAAAGCTTCCGTGAATAGTGAATATCCGTGCTTCGGAAGGCACGTATAAGCCGTTGGTCCCGGCTGTCATTGTTTGTCAAGCTATGACAGATGTTTATAAAAAGAGGTTCGGTAACATGGACTGAACGTGCTTAAAAAATTTGGCTAGTGTGTAAAAAGTCAGGTTGTATAAAATAATATCAAACGAGATTTATTACTTACTTACTACTTGTAGGTAACTTACTCATAATATACAAATATATATCATAATCTACTTATATAAAGTTAAAATATATTAACAAGAATATATAAAATAGTTTATTCCATTATAATACCTAATAAATAAATATATACATATAATATAAACATATACATACTCATATAGTACAATAAAATATCATACAATACATACATACATTTTATTTACTTTATTTCAACACATAAATCTAATATTTATTTAATTGACAAGCAAACCCGCGCGATAGTCTTAGTATGCACAATGTACACCACATTTTCATAGCTATAGCTACGCGCAGTGCCTGCGCTGCGCCGGCGTCGGTCGCCCGATCTATGCGAAACCAGTCTTGATTTGCACTCAGACGCGGAACCCGTGTCGCTCGTTACTCTGCCGCGTACATCGCGCACTCGCTTTGCTTTCGTTCTCGCGTCTTATGTATGCCTACAGATTTCTAGTGCCGCTTGCTTGCATCTAACTAACTTTATTTCTCTCTTCTTGTGACTTCTAACTTCTCTCTTCCTGTGTATCTATTCTTAAACTATATTTCTCCTTCTACAATATCTGTGTGCTCGGAATAAAGTGTAAATTGGACAATTGCTGCTTTTTACTTCATTCATCCCACACACACACCACCGGACACCTAAACTACTTACTTATTACGGTGGCGCAGCGACCCAAAGTAAATCTTGGCCTCCGACACTAGATGGCGCCATTTCTTGCGGTCTTGCGTGCGTTGCTGCCAGTCGTCCACTCCGAGGCTTCGCAGGTCTTTCTTTCAAACGAGATTTAATAAATTGTGAACAAAAAATAATCCCATTAATTCAGTAACGTCCTGAATAATAACATTTTATATTTTGTTTGTTCTAAAACGAAACGTAATACTTACTTAATAATACATTTCACAAAATAAAATAAATTCTAAAACTCGCGGAGCCGCGAGTAAAACGAATTCAGAGTTGAATTAATTTGGGAGTACGCAAAAAGGGTTATTTTATTTGGCCCCAAAAATCAGTGGACCGGATTGTGTTTAAAATTTGGTGAAAAAAGGGTTATTTGGGTACCATTTGAGTAAATATACACTTAGATTTACGGTGAATTTTTTGAATTAAAATTTAGAAAAACATGTGGATAGGATTTATCAGTCACATTGTCTTTGAAATATTTATTTCTAAAGAGTAATTAAATTGCGAAAATAAAAATAGTATTAGGTACAATGCACCTTGCATTGGACGTTAATATTCAAGTTTTCACTTCTGCCAGCAGTCGCTCCATCGTTTTTTTTTCCGAGCAGCTTGTAGAAGTCCAAGTTTAAGAGAAGCACATACATTTTACAATTTCTTTTTTTGCTTACCTACCAGAGTAAGCATGGACTGAAGAACAAGGTAAGCATAAACAAATGTTTACAGGGCATTCCTATGCCGACTCTCGAGAGGCCGTAAACCGTTTACGTTTCGCCGATAAATAATTAATAAGGCTTGCTTTATCTGAGTCGGGTAGGTGTAAAAAAAGGAGGGTACAGAAGTGACGCGTGATAATTGTTTTAATTTTTGTTTTCTTCCGCAGACAGACGATTTAAAACACAATAATGAATGTGACACATTTTTTTTTTGCCTCATTAGATAGATCATTAAAAAGTTTGGTATACGTATTTTTTTCTTTTCTCGGATTCTCGGATTACTGAATTAAAAACGCGTGACGTCACGATCAGTTTCGTTTTTTAACCAAAGGTGACCTAAATCACCTCCACTCCGAAACTTTGAAACGTTGTATAATTGTGAATTTTTACAACTTTGCTAAACAAAAAAATAAAGGTCTTTTATTTTTGTATAATCTAGTTGACGGATTAAATAAAATAATATATATTTTTACCCAGCACACATCCCTATTATTCTTTGATGGTACGTCATACATACACCATCAAGTTTTTACCCCTAAGGCAGAGTGTTTTGAGTCTTATGGCTCTAATTAGATAAAGTCCAGAGCAGTAAGATTCAAAGACCACTTTTGTTTAGCCATTTAGGTCTTATATTCGGGCAAAATCCCTCTTTCCAATTATTTCTGTTACACTCCATTCTTTATCAAAAGCGGACAGCTCTTCCTAGGTCTCTCTGTCTATAGGAAGATGTTGTAGAAGATTCTCTCTGTTTATAGGAGGTTATTATGGGGGCATAATGTTGTTGTGTGGACCAATCTTTCAGACATCATGCAGCAAACGGGACCCGTTCTGTCCCATTATTTACTGCTATTCCCTGTTGTAGGATATTATTGTAAAATTTAACACCTGACGTTTTACTAAGTACCAACCATTTGCTCACTAAGACTCTTTCTAGGTTGTTATTTGCACAGTTTTGCGGCTTTAAGCAGACAGGTCCCAAGGCCGCAAGGACCAAGGGCCAGTTTCAGCGCGATATTGAGCGAAAAGATGCTTATATGCTTGAAAGCTTATGTAAAGAAAGTACTTTGCGAGAAGGTTTATTAGGGAACCGATGATTAACTTACAGACAAAAAAGTCTGGCTTGAGCTTTGCGCACGTCCCTCATAAAGGGTTGTATTTGTACACTCACATATGTCTTTATTTGTGTACATTGGGTAGTACAAATTGACACAAATTTCAAATTTTACATCATTTTTACTTAATAATTATATTCTCAATTCACATATCTAATTTTAATATCAGCATAATTGTAAGTTGACGTTTTTGAAGAAAATGCTGCAGTACAGTTTGTTACCGCTTCTTTTGTACCTGTGCTTAGGAAGCGGCAGTAAACTTAATTGTAATGATCTGACATCAACAACTACCAATTATGAAATTGAAAGAAAAATTGACCATTACAAGTAATACAAATATCCAAAGACAAATAAATGGTTTTTGACTTTGACTTTTGCTGGAAATCTTATTAAAATTGTGATCAGGTTTTGTAGTATTTTTTTGTACTCTCCTTATTTTGAAGTAGAAACAAGCACAGTCGTAGTTCTCAGGAGGTTCGTGAATAAATAATCATAATTCCGTGTCGGTCTGGCGGAAAGAAAACAGGTTTAGTACTCTGCTCACCAGAGTTTATGGCCTTCCGAACATGGCCACAATTCAAAGCTTATGTTTGCATCTGTATATGTGTTAGAAGCCCTAGCAGTAACCTCATTCCATTATTTTATTTTGCACCGAAAGGAGATAATAGAATATTTTCTTGAACGACCTGATACAAAAGTAAAATAAAGCAACAATACTAGTTTATTTGTTCTTTAAAGTTATAAAATTTGTACTAGTGACTCTGTAAGTTGTAGAAGTTTATACGATAAAAAAGTTGTGTAGACAAAAGAGTTGCGTCTTAATTTAAGGGTAACATTAAAGGTTTATGACATTTTTGAAAATTTTTAGAAATTTTCGAACACATATATTTCAACAAAAAAAGCTGTATAATTTTCGAAACTTATTTATTTATTTACCGATTTATGTACACGGAAAATTTATACAGAGAATACATCAAATAAAAGTTGTACAAAGGCACTACTTATCTCAAAAGAGATCTCTTCCAGTAGGCCTGTGAGAGGAGATGTTTATGTAAGAGAGGCATACAGGCGTGTTTATACACGAAATAAAGGAGGAAGAAAATTGAAATGACAATTGAAACTTCTTACAAAATTTCACGAGAATCGGTTAAAAATGCGACCCGTGGGCGAGTATACACGGATAAAAGCATTATTGACCAATTCCGAAACTGAGACACTTCGCTCGCTCGGTCAATTAATGAAATTGTAATACAATCGAAAACAGTGTCAAGTACAATAGGAAACAAGATCTAATTCTCTTTGCTAGAAGTGTACCTAAAATCTTGAGGACTTCTTCTTACTATTGTAACTTCGCTCCGTGCGAAGTAGGTGGTGGGGGTAATATAATCTAGATATAATCTATCGCAGCGTCCACGGTGGCCAAACGTCGTAATTATTGCGGATGCTGTACCAATTCAGCGAACTACACACCAAAGCCGCCGACCCGTCGTAATATGTCGGCAACTTTTTGCCGGCGGGCTAGGTTGGCGGCTTCACTCATTGCAAGTCGGAAAACTATGTCGGCGGCATGTCGGCGGCTCGACATTAGGAACTTATTGGCTGGCAGTTAGTGATTGCCGTGCTACAGCTCAAATGTCGCCGGGCAACTGAGCGGTTGCATACGCAAGCCGCCAACGTGTCGGCAGGCAACACGCGCGGGCGCAGGTTGCCGACATGCTTCTTTCGACATAAGCCGCCGGGTTGTGTCGGCGGCTTTAGTGTGTAGTGCGCTTTCTGTCAAACAAATGTACGGCGATTTTTTAGATGATTTTCGCAAACAAAAAAGGGTTTGTATAGTTTTTGTGCTGTAAATTGCAAGAATACGGTAGAAATAGTCAATTTAAGTTTTATCATCACTTTGCATTTGATCTATTGTTGGTAGGAATATTATATTGAGAGTGATTCTCCCGCCGGCCTACAAAGCCGGTGTTTATGATTTTACTTATTTCTAGCTGAAAACGATAGTTAAGAGCGGCCTTCCCGTCTTACTTTTCATACAAACGCTCGTACGTGATTATGGCGTTTTATCTGATCTTTGTTGAAAACTTTTGAACTCACAGGTATCGTGGGCGCTATTTCTAGGTTTCTATCGATATAAAAAATTGAAATTAAAAAAAAAGTCAGTATAAACGTTCAAAAATCTCCTTTTTTGTAAAATTTTAACTGAACTTCGACCGTTCATAAAGTACTCATAAATTGTAAAAGTAAAGAAAATATTTCAATACAAACCTTGAAAATGTAATGAAAATTTTGAATACAAAATATTTATTTCACATACTTGTAAGAGTTACTGATAAACACGTATATCCTGGAATAAGTTTTATGAAATTTCCGCACCCTATGAATAGTTATTAATCGTTCAATGGATAGTAAATAATAATACTAATTTCATTTAATAGAATGCAAACCATGCCGTTAGGCGCTATCTCTCTCTTTTTGGTTTGCCTCTTTTTCTAGCATTGCCCTGGATGAAACACCAAGCTTTTCTAAATATGCTCGCGTTGAAAACAGAGCTGCCGGGAAGGGCCGCCTTAATTTATTACTAGCATCATCATCATCATCATCATCAGGTCTTTTTGTCTCCACTGCAGGAGCACGACCCTCTCTGTACTACCAGAGCCATACTTGGCCAGAGCAGCCAGAGGACTTGGCCTACACTCTCCTCGCTGGCCAGACGGGTTGGAGAGGTCTCATTGATGTTTGTAAGCTTTGTTTAGCTTGTATTCCCTAAGTCGCCTTCTACGACATCCACGGGAAGACTTGGAGTGGCCCTATTCTACTCTGCCGGAAACCACACGGCCAATCTTACTAGCGACACTAGACAATTACAAATGTTTATATTATTTAATAAAACATTAAAGTACCCTTATTTCCCTGTTATACAGTATCTAAAACTACAAATAAACATAATGTAAACAAAACTTGACGTATTGAAAATAAAACACGCTTTTCACACAAATTTCACTTTCTTCACTTCATTCTACTGATCGAAATCAGTTTCACAACCCTTTGTTTACCCAAATTAGAGCAATATGCTGAATTTAAATATAATTTACATAATAATTTTCAATTTTATTATTTTTATCACAATATTTTGACCGTAAGTTCAGCCGGCGAACTTTACTTTAAGTAGCGAACTGAAGGTGGCGCTGCAGTCTGCACATAGCCATTTTCTTAGATCTGTCTCAAACCATCTGACGTAACTCAAGAGTGCTATTATTCATTTAAGGATTCACCGAAACACAAAACGTGTAGTTTTCCAACTCACCGATCGCGTAAAAAAACCATTTGGCCGTATTTTTGAAACCGTCGTGTCAGCTAAAACATTATTGTTTTACGCAGAATACATCGAAAATATGTCTAGATATGGTTTTTTTAAGAACGTCACCATGAGTAAAAAAGCAGCATGAATCGGAAAAGATTCTCCATGAAGGTTTCTTTGACATAATTCCGCCACAAATGTCATAATTACGAATGGTCTCGACTCGAGAGCACTCGTTGCAAAAATGCGCTCATCGCGTAAACCATTCGTAATGTGACAAGTGATTTCAAAAATACGTCCCTAGGAATACTGCTCTGTAGACTGTAGACAAAAATAACAAAAATACATAACATTAGTTTCCGCTAATACAATCACAACACAACACATAACGAAGGTTAAGCTACACATGAAAATTAATGTTTACCTTTCCTACGTGCAAATAGTTGTGCCGCAATAAACGGCGATACTACCCGGCAATTAGCTGAGCCGGGCTTTATTTATTAATTTAGCAATATTACTCCGCAAGTGATTTGCCCCTAGGCCGAAAATATAATAGCTTAGACCCTAATTACGCGGCATTAGCTATTACTGGAACGACTACACGTTTTCTCGAATAAAAGTAAATGAGCTTCAGAATTTGCGAATATTGTCTCCTTTTACTACTAGGGAAAAGCTTTGAAGTGTATAATACCCTTCGAAGGTTTTCCCAAGTAGTAATTAATATAATAGTGAAATGTGAGTGAAATGGACATAAAAACATTTTGGCTCTTTAGACTTTAGGCGACCAGTACTGTGAAAATGAGTTTCTTTCGGCGTTTCTTCTCAACAGTTGTCGTTAAGAAGCGCTGGTAGCTTTTCTTTAAAGATAAATTATATTTTAATATTATTTACACGTAACGAAAATTATACCTCTTGACGTGTAAAAGTGCCTGTAAAGGTCTAATTACTGAATAAACATTTGAATCTTTGAATCTTGAATCTTAGATAGATTATTAAAAACTGTGGTATACGTATTTTCTCGTTTTTCTGATTAGCAAATAAAGACGAAGATATAGCGCATTTAAATTGTGACTTCACTATCAGCTATGATTTTTAACCAAAGATGACATAAATCACCCCCATTCCGAAACTTCGAAGCGCTGTATCTTTGTAAGTTTTACTACTTTGCTAAACGAAAAGAATATGGGCCCGTTATTTTTGGATAATCTACTTGACGGACCAAATAAAACATTCTACATCCCTATTGTACGCAAATTATGGTCCAGCGAGTCGGAGGTCTCAAAAAAAAAAACAAAATCTAAAAGACTTATTTATTGAAATATAGAAATTACAAATGAATCTAAAAATAGAACTACGACTAATTACAATTAGAGTTCATGGGTCGAAGTGTGAAGCCCAAGTGGCCGAGGCGTCCGGTGACCGCGCGAGCGTCGAGTCTTGCGCGTGCTGCTGCGTCGGCGCTTTACTTCACTTGTGCAATTCTAAACATCCGTGCCGTGTGCAACGGTATGACAGGTCAGCGGTCTTCATATAGGACAATCCCGTAAGGCTTATAGTCCATTTGTTTACGTATTTAAAAGAATGTAAACAATCTAGACATGCTTTTTTATTGAAATATACACTTTATAATTTGCAAATTACAAATTATTAATTTTATAAATTATAAATTACATTTTTTTTTGTAATTTGAAAAAGTATTGATTTATAAGGTGTATATTTCAATAAACAGACATGTCATGATTGTTTACATTCTTTTAAATACCTGAACAAATGGATATAGTTACATATGACAGTTATTAGTACTGCGTGACTTAAAATCATATAGGTTTTAGTTACGTATACCTACTTACTTACTATCCTGGCTCTTATAATATGTCTCTTATAATAATAATTACTTACTACTGACTGCCTCCGTGGTCCAGTGGTCAAGGCGTTCGCCTTGTGACCCGGAGGTCATGGGTTCGATTCCCACTGGGAAGCATACTTTGTGAAAAGTTGTTTCCAGTCTGGATAGGATACTGCAGGTTTGAATCACCTGATTATCCGAAAAGAAAGATGATTCCGTGTTTCGGAAGGCACGTAAAACTGTGGGTCCCAAACGCCACCTAGCGTTTGAACATCAAACTATCCAAGGATTGGTTCCTGGTTTGCCCTTTGGGTTGTGGAGGTCAGACGGCAGTCGCTCTGTGTAAAAACCAGTAACCTCGTCAAATCTCCTCGGTTAGGTAGCGGACTCCGGGCTCTGAAGCGTTACTGCTGAGGATGCAACCGGGAATACGCTCGGATGATGATGAATAATAAAATCTGACTAAGTCTCACCTTACCAGCACAAGAGCACGCCAGCGCTTTGGCTCCTGTGCTAGCTGTTGCCAGTTGTCGCCAACTTGAAACTCACCACATCGCTCCGAAGATACCTGGGACGGCCCACCGGCCTCCGACTTACCTTAGTTACTTCTAATGTGTATAATTCATTCATCGTTCATAGGCGACGCGAATAACAATCCTATTTTGATTCCTATTATAACATTCTCGCCTATGATCACGCTAAAATTGGCCTGGCCTGTAGCCTTGGGTTCTGTATACTTAAAGCTGCAAAACCCAAATAAATGTATACGGACAAATCACACAGATTCAGCTAGCCTTAAAGTAAGTTCGAGACTTGTGTTATGAGGTACTAACATGAATGAGCTTGAATCACCTCCAAACTGAGGTCGATGTAGGCATAATCTGGCGCACGACGACCAGACTATTCAGCACCTCCTCTCATGCCCTTTGTGCCCGACCTGCTATACCATGCTTGACCTATACTCTGCCTCGGAGCAAGGCGTAAAAGTAGCGACATATTGGAAGAAAAAATTTGAAATTTGAGCCAGTGACACGATAAGAAGAAGGACTCAACGATACTTTTTTTTTATTAGCCTATACTGTCCCACTGCTGGGCGAAGGCCTCCCCTCTAGTACGTCACTGATCTCTATCTTGCGCGATGGATGTCCAAGTCTTGTCAAAAAACGCCAGATCACCACACCACCTTGTCCTTGGGTGACCTCTCTTGCGACGCCAGCCTACCGGCACCCATTCTGTAGCAATCTTGGCCCACCTATCTGGGTGCATCCTACACACTATAATACATACATACTATACTTAAAAAAATACATACATAGACAAACATCTTAGACCAAGATAAATTTGAAATAGATCATTTACCATCTTGACCTGACCGGGGATCGAACCCAACCTCCGCTCCGGTGTGACAGCCTGGCATGATGATCACAAAGGCACAGAGGTCATCAAATCTAAAATGCTATGTCTTCTCCATCACGGGAAAAGGCTAGTATATATGATAACGTATTTTCTATAATATTTTCATCCGAAAACCCCAAGGTATTCCGCATTTCTTTCAGCTCATTTCACTGATGTGCACTTAGTGATACAAATCTATCTCCGCATTGATTCCACCGGAGCCTTTGACTTCCGCTCCTAATATCGTTATTTTTTATTGCCATTCCGTAGCGAAAGGATCAGCCAATCTGCGTTACCGTGGCTGTCCACGCAGATTGCACAGGGTGCGCCGAACGTACAAGGGGGCTCAGTACGTCACTCGGGGAGGCTCCTTTCATGTTCAAAGCATGGCCCATCCTGTCATGCCCCTTCTGCCCAGCCTCTTGTACATTAGAAGATCTAAACTCGGCTAATGACAGGGAATAAGTGTGGCCACACGCTGGTCTACAGCCTTATGAAAATGCCATTCCGACTCGCTATGAAGAAGATCGTTATTTCATGTTCACGAGAAACCGACAAGACAAAAGAAAATTCGAACCTTCTCACAAAATCTCACGAGGATTGGTTGAGAAATGCGACTTTGGAAATTTTGACATCAATTGGGACACACTAAATAATATTTGCCGAAGCTGAAAGGGCGGCGCTTCACTCGCTCGGTCAATAGTACAAGGTGTCACAAAAAGGCGAATAATAATCCAATAATGATATGCATACTCATTCCTTGATATAATACCTATAATATAATAATATAATATAAGCCTTTTATTTCAGATAGGTGGTTACATTAGTTGCAATGTCTATTTGAAAACTATTCTTCTACATTTTTCCAGCTATCTGCTGCCCTTTTCTGGCAAAGGCCTTCTCCAACTGTTTCCAGGTGTCGCGGTTACTGGCTGCTCTTTAGCTAGCAAAGATTCAAGATTCAAAGATTCAAATGTTTATTCAGTAATTAGACCTTTACAGGCACTTTTACACGTCAATAAGTATAATTTATGTTACGTGTAAAGTATATTAAAATTTAATTTATTTTTTAAAGAAAAGCTACCGATACCAGCGCTTCGTAACGACCACTGCTGAGAAGAAACGCCGAAAGAAACTCATTTTCACAGTATTGGTCGCCTACTCGCCAGAAGGGCTTTGTCATATTATTATAATTGTCTTTTAATTAATAAATACTTATAATATAATACAATGTTGACACATTATAACATGTTATGCTTGCGAACAAGTAAACTAACATAAATTGCGTAAAAAAAAATATTAAGTAGTCAAAAAAAAGCGAAGCCGAGCTGACCAGTCCCTCCCGGCAGCACCCGTTCACGAGTTGACGCACGGATCAGCCATCGTTAAACTCAACCATATTAGAGGGAATCCAACGACCCGACCAGCGACGCCACCACCGGATTGGACATTTTAGTGAGCATGAAAAACCCGAACTCGCAGACCTTGTCAAGAAAAGCTAGCGCAACGATAGAAAAAATAGCGCAACGATAATATATTTTTAACTGACTACAAAAAAGAAAAAGGTTATTAATTGGTCGGAATCATTTATGTTTGTTTCTTATTATGTTTAACGATTACTCAAAGACGCCTTAACTAAATTAGGAAATTCTTTCGTTGTTCCAAAGGTTATTCTTGTCAAGTGGTGATTTTTAACAAAATCGATTGTGTAGTTCGGTGATGATGTTAGTATTAAGCCAGATGGAAAATTTAAAGTCTATGTAAAGAAAGAACTTATAAGAAGGCTTATTACGGAACCAATGATTATCTAAAAGACAAAAACGTCTGGCATGAGCTTGGCGCTGGTCCCTCTTAAAGGTTTGTATTTGTGCACTCACAAATGTCATAATTTGAGTGCAATGGGTGCATGTACTTTATTTACAAATTAACACTAATTTCAAATTTGACATCTTTCTTAGTTAATAATTATGACTTTATGACATAACAATGTATTCTCAGTCCACAAATCTTACTTTAATGTCAGTATAATTGTAAGGTTGTTGTTTTTGGAAAAAATGCTGCAGTACAGTTAGTTAACGCTTCTTCCGAACTTGCGCTTAAGAGGCGGCAGTAAACTTAGTTATAAGTAATGATCTGACGTCAACAACTATCTATTAAAGATCGAAAAAAATTACAATTATAAAGTGATACAAATATCCCAAAAATAAATAAATAATTTTTGACTTTTACTTTAAAGTTTTGAAAAATTATATGAAAATCACTTTTTTTACTCAAGAACCAAGACAATTTGAAAAAGTCCATTTTCGAATATTAAATGGAGAACCTCGTGTGTGACGTAAGTGGCGAACTGGCGTGGTAGTTCATGATCATGATACACTCTATAATCTCCGCTTCACTATTTTATGCGCGTTTCTTTCCATAGATACCGTTAAAAGCCCTTCTATTAATTATTTATTACAGCTATTTCTCCCGCCGCACATAAAAGATTCAAGCAGTGAAATGTTTACATAACAGCAACTTGGAGGGAGTTCTCTACCATTTTTACCTGAGAAATTAATTTAAGTTGGAACTAGTTAGAAGTTGTTGGAGTTAGTTTCCCATTGCTTTGTTGATACCGGCATTTTAAGTAGATACTGATGAGGTTTTGCTCGACTGTGCCAGGAGAAGGCTATGTTCTTTAACCGACTTCAACAAAGGAGAAGGTTACCATTCGATTACTCAAAGACGGGTAGATCTATTTGAGAAATTCTTTTTTTGTTTCGTTTTTTGACGACCTCCGTGGAGTAGCGGTCACCATGCTAGTCCGCCATCCAGAGGTTCCGGGTTCGATGCTCGGTCAGGGCAAATTGGAAAATAGCCTTTTTCAAATTGTCCTGGGTCTTGGGTATTTATCTATATATGTATATGTTATAAAATATAGTATCGTTGAGATAGTATCCCATAACACAAGTTACGAACTTACTTTGGGGCTAGCTCAATTAGTGTTATTTGTCCCTATATATATTTATTTAAAATTGTCCTGGGTCTTGGGCATTTATCTATGTATGTATTTGTTGTAAAATATAGTATCACTATCACAAATATAGTTAGTATACCATAACACAAGTCTCGAAATTACTTTGGGGCTAGCTCAATCTGTGTTATTTGTCCGTATATGTTTATTATTTATTTGTTTGAAAGAATACACTGCCCAGGTGGTCCCAAAGAAATTGAAGTCAGTTTTTAGTTTTGGGAATTATTTAAGCAAGAAAAATCAAACTTCAAACCGTATTTTCTAAAAGGTTCAGCACAATCTTCAACGTTTCTTATCGTTACATCAGAAATTCTAAAAGAAACAACATCAATATAATAATGTTATCTCTCAATATATTGTGAGAATATTGATAAGATTGCCGCAAACAAAGTAACAGGGAATCAAAAAGCGAAGCACTCTACATCAAAAACAAACCAATCTTTTTGCGTCCGACTTAAAAAACAAATTGATTATATTTAATTACTTTAGCTCATTTGATGAACGGCGGAGAGCGTAAACTTTTGTCTCTTATTCATTACCGGCTAAAAACATAATGAATATAAATGGAGAGAGGGAAAACAGCAGTGTATTGTTCTTTATCGCTTTTTTAAGAAGCGATGTAATTTGCTCTGAAAACATCGGGACTGGGAGACATAAATAATTCATTTTATCGTGAGCCTTTGCACATTTAACTGGAATGGTATTCATACTAATAAAAATGAAAATGTTTATGGTTCATGATAGCACTGTTAGGATATTTTTTTATGTCTGCTGTTTTGCCTTGTATAATGTCAGTTTAAAGGTGTCATTGTTGTAAAAAAGCGGCCAACTGCGAGTCGGACTTTCGCACGAAGGGTTCCGTACCATCTAAATATATATAACTTAAAGGTGACTGACTGACTGACTGACTGACATAGTGATTTATCAACGCACAGCCCAAACCACTGGACGGATCGGGCTGAAATTTGGCATGCAGGTAGATGTTATGACGTAGGCATCCACTAAGAAAGGATTTTGATCAATTCTACCCCCAAGGGGATAAAATATGGGATGAAAGTTTGTATGAAACTTTGTCAATTTTCAAACGGATCTGGCTGAGACTTTGCATGCATAAAGCTACTATGACGTAGGCATCCCCTAAGAAAGGAATTTTGATAAATTCCACCCCTACGCGAGCGAAGCCGCGGGCAAAAGCTAGTTATCTATAAAAACCGGCTAAAAGCGAGTCCAACTCGCGCACGAAGGGTTCCGTACCATTATATATAAAAAATCACGTATGTTGTATGGGAGCCCCTCAAATATTTAATTGAATTATTTATTTTAAGGTGAATAAAAAACTAAATATTCTGTGAATATTTCGAGCATGTTGCTGTTATTAATATCGAACAGGAAATGGCAAGATATCACGTTTTTTGTTTGGGAGCCCCCCTTAAACATTAATTTCATTCTTTTTTCAGTATTTGTCGTTATAGCGGCAACAGAAATACATCATCTGTGCAAAATTTCAACTGTCTAGCTATCAGGGTTCATGAACCGTGATAGACAGTTGAAATTTTTGCTGTCACCAAGCTGTATCAATGAGATACAGCCTGGTGACAGACAGAAAGACGGACTGACGAACAGACGGTCCCAACCCTATGAAACCCTGAAAAGGCTTGTATATTTGAAAATGTGTAAGTTTACATGAGAATTTAAATGTCAGTTGAAATGTTTTTTTTTTGTATATTGGAGTCTACCATAACATACATACATACATATTATCACGCCTGTTTCCCACAGCGGTAGGCAGAGACTATGGACCTCCACTTGCTACGATCCTGACAGACCTCTTTCGCTTCATCTACACTCATCACTCTCTTCATGCATGCCCGCCGGTTATACCATAACCAAAACGAATTAAATATTAATCTACTACTATGGTTACATAAATATAATTATAAGTTTTTTTTAGAGTTATTATTATTAATTATATATATATATTTTATTAGCCTATACTATCCCATCGCTGGGCAAAGGCCTCTCTAGTACGCCACTGATTTCTATCTTGCGCGATGGATGTCCAAGACTTGTCAGAAAAGCGCCAGATCATCTGTGTTGTTTGACGGATAGGAGATCTCACCCGAGGATTCTTAGCACCCCTGACTCCTGTGTTGACCCGCACACCATCCTGAACGGGACAACGACAGAAGCCGCCGGGTACATGGGGCCTTTTGGTAAATATGATAGCGTGAATCGTATGAATCATTGTTGCCCGTTAGCATGATATGAATCATGCTAACGGGCAACTTATGCACAAAAAACACACTGGAGGTCCCGGGTTCGATCCCCGGTCAGGGCAATATGGAAAATGGCCTTTTTCAAATTGTCCTGGGTCTTGGATGTTTGTCCATATATGTATTTGTTATAAAATATAGTATCGTTGAGTTAGTATAAATATAGTATCCTAGAACACAAGTCTCGAACTTACTTTGAGGCTTTGTCCGTATACATTTATTTATTTATCACTATTTAGATTCCTTTTTTCTCCATCACGCTTAAAGTGGCTTTTGTGTTTTGTGACCCTAATCTCTATCAGAATGCTCTATCTGCCCCATTTAAGTTAAAAACATGATAGTGTTATATTAACTTAAAGCTCAAAAAGTTTGTATATTCTATATAAAATTTAGCTCCACAAAAAGGAAGTTTTTTGTATAAACAACTTTGTCACATTAAGTATAATCCGAGCCAGCCCTAAACTACAGTCAGGGTGCGTCTGAAATCCGGGAGTAAATTCCCCGGGGCATCGCCGGGCAGATAGAGTGCTTATAGTGCAGTGTTTATACCTCCCCGGAAACCGGGTACAAAACCTACTGTGAATAAGATCTGAGGAACTTCTTAGAAATTCAATTTAGCTCTAAATCTAATATGTATTAATTATTGGAACGATAAACAAATAAAAACCTTTAAAGTCCTTATTTTGAGCAAGTTATTTTAATAAAGACTTTCATGTTCTTTTATTTTTAAAGAACCGTTTTTAATATACTTTATTGATTTATTTATTTACTAGTTTATACATCTCATGAAAATGTTCAACCGTCTCTAAGAAAATACATTAAATAAGTTGTACAAAGTCATCACTTATCTCAAAAGAGATCTCTTTTAGTAGGCATTTAAGACGAAGTGGTAGCTAAAGTGGCGCCCTCATTTGAAATAAATTGTTTAAAACTAAATATGGTGATAATTTAAAATTTGATTTGTATAAACGTCTAGAAAGACCTTTAAACTATTTTATGAATAACCTTTGAAAGTAATATTGGTAGTCCGTCTTGTTTTAAAACTGTTTTTCGCCAAAAGTGGCCACTTTTGGCGAAAAACAGTTTTAAAACTAGACGGACTATTAGTAATAATTTCAAAGGTTATTCATAAAATAGTTTAAAGGTCTTTCTAGACATTTATACAAATCAAATTTTGACCATTATCACCATATTTAGTTTTAAACAATTTATTTCAAATGAGGGCGCCACTTTAGCTACCACTTCGTCTTAAGAGGAAATGTTTATGAAGAAAGGCATCTATTTCTTTCGTGTACAAGGCCAGTAATAGACTAATTAGATACTTGTCCACCAAAAAACACAAATAGATACTTATTTTAGTAAGAGAAAGTTCCACCGTTTGTATCTTTTTTGGTGGTAAAAAAGGTCTATCCAAACAGGACACGCAGAAAGCGTAATGGTTACTTTTTAACTGGGTACAATTTAGGGTGGCATTTTTGATATATTTTTTTTATAAGTGTTTATGTATCTCCTTTTGAAATCACGTGTCTTTTCACTCCGGTTCTTTGGGAGGCTTGCGTGGGGATACAGATCCAACACGTAGAGGCCCTTTGGAGACGTTGATGTAATGTGGCGCTCCCGCCAAAACTCATTTCTGAATATACCTATGAAAGGTGTACCCTTGAATAGGTGTCGGCAGGAGAGAGATCTTTTGCAAGAAAAAGGGAAAGGTTTATGGGTTATGGAATGAGATAGAAATGATAATGGGATATTTTATTGTTATAATATCTTTTTTTTTTATAAATTAATATTATTTTGAAGTTGATGTGTAATTTTCTGTGAATAAATCTTCAAAAGTGCGCGTTACGATGTATCGCCTCGCCTCTCGGTCTGATGAACTTACCATTAAACAAAAAAAGGTTCGTGCTAAGTCCCGTTTATATACATTAATTATGTGTTAAAAGCGCGTTAATATAATAATCGGCCATCAAATGCGAGTCGGACACGCGCACGATGGGTTCCGTACCATTATTTATAAAAAATCACGTTGTTGTATGGGAGTCTCAATTAAATATTTATTTTATTCTATTTTTATTACAGTGGCAACAGAAATACAACATTTGTGAAAATTTTTACTATCTATAAGCTGTCATGGCTCATGAGATATAGCTTGGTGACAGACAGATGGACGGACGGACAGCGAAGTCTAGGGGGGTTCCGTACCCAAAGGGTATAAACGGGACTTGGGTATGGAACCCTAAAAATAGATAAAATAATCACTTGGACAAAACATATATTTTAAAACTTTAATAGAAATAGACCAAAGAAACGTAGTCTAAAGTATTTGTCTTCCAGCGATGAGAAACTCATTAGTGCTGTACTAAGTTTGCTATATACTCAACAAAACCTCGGAATATTACCTTCAATTCCTCGCGTGCTGGATCCAGCGCATCCCCCGGGTGCCATTCACACCGTAGTTTCCGGTCCTCGGATGTGGGAACTTTCCGGAAAGCCGGAGTTATAATATAACTTAAATTGGGAGACTTTCTGATCCAACTTTAGAAATTTCGAGATCTTCTTGGATGAGACAAAAGCTATTATCAAAACTTAAACTGTTTCTGTCAGAGATATGCTGGAAAACTAAATAGTATTTTATTATATAAAGAACTTTCGTTTAATCAAATACATTTAATATTTTTCAGTGTTAAATGTTTAATATTCCTTTAATTAATAATGATGCTGATTATCTTTTGCTCAAGATGCCTCGCAAACTAGTTAAAGTTGACGATCAACTTCATGTCCCTGTCATATATCTAACTAAGTATATCATTGAATCAATAAATAAATATAAAGGGACAAATCACACAAGATTGAGCTAGCCCCAAAGTAAGTTCGAGACTTGTGTTACGGGATACTAACTCAACGATACTATATTTTATAACAAACACATTATATAGATAAACAACCAAGTCATAGGACAATATGAAAAACGCCATTTTCCAACTTGCCCTGACCGTGGATCTAACCCGGGGTTTCTGGGTGGTGTACTAGCATGATGACCACTACCCCAAGGAGGTCGTCAAAGAATTTTTGATATTCGTTTAATTAATGATGATGCTGATTAAATTCTTACATAGGTATATTTATCTAAATATCTCGTTGAATCGAATATCATTAACTTATTATATTCAATAAGCTTTTTAATGACAAAATAGGAAGAAAAGTTTTTCAATCTTCTTAAAATCCTAATTTTTAATACGTTTCTAAAGTGTTTTTTTTTAACCCAGTTCAAAAAAGGGGGAGGTTATCAATTTGCCCGTATGTTTTTTTTTTGTACGTATGTTAGGCGATACCCTCGTCAACCGTGAACCGATTTTGATGATCATTTTTATTTAATAGACTTTACTACCAAATTGGTCCCATATTAATTTGGTAAAGATATGATGAAGGACTTTCAAGATTGTAAAAAACTCCTGAAGGAAAATAAAGTCTTTTTTTTGTTAAAAACTGAATTATTTTAATGTAAGTACTGTCTCTGTTCTTGCCCTAACACGTTGTACACATTTTATTGCGGCCCACCGTACGATACACCGAGACATTTATTACGAACACACTTTACCGTATCAAGAAATATCTCTATAATTACTGTCGTACCATTCGTACCAACCTTTGTGTCATAGATCTACAACTCTAGTAGACAAACAACATTATGGCGCACAAGAATACATTTTTATTACAATTTTATCAGATGTCCTACCTTTCACTCTATTTTGTTTTTACTAGGGACCTTAATAAGGTATCGTTAAACTTTTCTAAAAATATTTCTTCAACGTAATCTATCATACAAGATTTACATAATACATCAAGCATTTTCATATTTAAGTGTTATGAAAAAAGACGCAACAAACTTGCGATGTAAATGAGTACTAAGGTACAGTCTACTTAAATTATTGGAACGAAGTTCCTTACGGAACTTGGCTTGGAGGAGATAGGGATTTTGCTGCGCGACCGAACTGAAAAAAATGTGATAGTAAAACCGTAAGGATGACCTCGTTAAATGAGACGTGCGCAGGCGCGACAGTCGTATACACATTGTGTCGATTCTACATTAGCCGAAGGAACTTCGTTCCTACCTGGTGTCCCACGACACCACATTCTTTTTTATTCTTAGACTTTCATGGTTTGGGCACGAGATGAGAAGAGTCTAGGCTCATGTTACTTAAAAGGTGATTAACATGACTGTGAGTGGATATAGGCAAAGAAGAAGACCAAAAAAGGATGCTAGGCAATGACATGGAGGCCTGGGAGTAGATGAAGGAATGACTCCCCATGTAGAAAAATGGAAAGAAAAGACACTTTGGAAAAGAAATGGTTAGGAAGAAGATAGTACAGTCTTCTTACAAAGTGTGTATGTGTTTGTTGATTGACTGAACGTTGAGAGTCTTTGATTGAAATTTTAATGACTTTAGAAGGTATGTAAGGGAAACGAAACAATTTTTTTTTGATATATATATAAATTTGACGACCTCCGTGACGTGGTCACTATGCTAGTCTGCCACCCAGAGGTCCCGGGTTCGATCCCCGGTCAGGGCAAGTTCGAAAATGGTTTTTTTCAAATTGTTCTGGGTCTTGGATGTTTATCTATATATGTATTTGTTATAAAATATAGTATCATTGAGTTAGTATCCCATACCACAAGTATCGAACTTACTTTGGGGCTAGCTCAATCACAGTAATTTGTCACAAAAAAATACTAATTAATGAGTTTCCGTGATACGAGAAAGAAAATTTACTGTTCGAAACAAACTACTAACTGTAGTGATGTAGCAACAATGTAGATAATTAACAGCGCAATGATAGTGAAACTTTCGTGAATCAATTACATAATAAGGTACTTTCCTGGATCAAAAATAAATTATTTGATTCTGTTAAGAAAATAGAAAGTCACAAAATAATGTCACTTGTTATTGTAAAGAGATTTTATTAAAAAAACTGATATCAAGTGCGCTATTTGACTCCAAGAAACTATGACGTCATGAGTCTTTATTTCATACAAATCCCATGTGAATGTTTGTTTTGACGTTTAGGAAAATGTATCTGATTTGACTTGTTGTAAAGCAGCGATTATTTGCACTGTCTGTTCTTACTTATATCTGTGGTAACCACGAATATACCAGAATACACCCCTGCCGCACACAAATAAAATTTTATGGCCCCAATTCGTATTTCTGTTCTAGTGAACATTTTACTGGTATTTCGTTTCGTATGAAAATTTGTTATGCCCCGCTCTGGGGCGCGATATGTTTCGCCTAAGTGTAATGGATGTACGTCTAAATGTCCTACATGTATTTTAATATGCTTTTTGGAAAAAAAAACTGGAATATATGCGCGCTATGCTTTATTATTATGATGTTAAAATAATGTGTGTATGCTTTTACTTTTAGAATGTTTTCACATTTAGAGAGCTGTCATTTTTATTACACTAACAAATGTTATAATTTGAGTACATTTTTTGGTACTTTCAAATATACAAATTGAAATTATGACATAACAATGTATTCTCAGACCACACATCTGATTTTAATATAAGTCTAATTGTAAGTTGACGTATTTGGAGGCGAGACTGCAATGCGGTTTGTTGTCATCTTTCGTAGTTGCGCTTAGGCAGCGGCACTACACTTATCGAAACAAAAATTGTCGATTATCAAGCAATATAAATATCTAAAGATAAAAAGTGATTTTGGCTGTTTTGTATTTAGCAGTCGATGAACATAATGATACAAGCAGGATTTACGTCAGGCAAGCTGCCGGTCGTTAAACTTTGACCAGATCATTTTAACAGGTCGGCTATTTCTTCTCTCATTGGCATAGTTTTCAGCATCCCTGGGTGACCATCGACATGGTAGATTACCCCACAGGGATAGGCAGACACTATGGACCTCTGCTTGCTACGATCCTGACAGACCTCTCTCGCTTCCTGTACACTCATCACTCTCTTCAAATAGATATTTTGTAAGATAAACATTATAAACTAGCTAAGCATTTATAAATAGCTGTTAAGGTACTTGGAATATAGAAAAAGAACCTTTTCTCGCTGATTACCAGCACTGCTTAAAAAGTGAGACGTCTTGGCGAAATCACACGAAGTTATGTATTAAGGTAATTGTCCTGAAGTTTCTTTGACATTAGTATTTTTCAAAGTTCCAATGGTTGCATATAGCTTAGCGACTTGTCTGGCAATAACATGGACAGACCGCCTTTTAAGTGTTTAAACAACGAAAGAGCCTATCAAAAATTAAAAATCATTTTTATTACTGTAACACATCCACATTAACCCGACTGCAATATACTGCGGCCCGCGCCATTCGTCCCGATTACCAGCGCTGCTTGAAAAGTGAGATATCTTGCCGAAACTTCTCAAAGTGAATTGTGTCCTAAATAGCTAATCTTATTTTTAGGGCGTGTTCGGACACACGCACGCCAAGCCCACGCCAAGACTAGTTCACTTTCACTTTCACAGCATATACTTTGATTCCTGTCACATTCAATTTGCATTAACCGAAGTCAACAGTCTACGCCATGTGCTCGCCTTGCCTCAGATTTGCTGTCGCCTTGCGCCTGCCCGGCGCTCGCTTCGACTGGACTTCGGTAAATGCGACTTGAGTTGTAGTGATGTGAGTAATAGAACTCAAATAATATGCAACAAATTCAAACCGAGCTTGTCGTGCGCAAGGCGTGAGCTTGGCATGCGCATGTCGCCTGAACGCGCCCTTACTGTGCCCCATTGTAACCAACACAAGTATTTTTAAAACTGCGTATATTTCGACATAGACGACCTCCGTGGCGTAGTGGTCAACATGCTAATCCGCCACCCAGAGGTCCCGGGTTCGATTACCCGGTCAGGGCAAGTTCGAAAATGGTCTTTTTCAAATTGTCCTGGGTCTCGGATGTTTATCTATATATGTATTTGTTATAAAATATTGTATCGTTGAGTTAGTATCCCATAACACAAGTCTCGAACTTACTTTGGGGCTAGCTCAATCAGTGTTATTTGTCCCTATATATTTATTTATTTCCATACAGCTTTGCGACTTCTCTAGAAATTACCTGGACTGAGGCCTTATAAGTGTTTAAAACTACGGAAGATCTAATAAAAATATATTTTTTATAAAAACAATACTCTTTTGTAACGAAAGCCACGCGATGTCCTCAATTTCACTTTAAAAGAAATAAAAAGCATTACTTGCATTATCAGAACCCTCTCTCGTGCCACATCCACATTAACCCGGCTGCAATTTACTGCGGCCCGCGCCATTCGTCCCGATTACCAGCGCTGCTTGAATAGTGAGATATCTTGGCGAAACTACATGGGGTGAATTATGCAGGGCATCTCACCGTAGTGGGTTAGTAAGGAAACTTACAGGAGATGAAAAGATATGACAAAACTACCCTTAGATAAGAGCAGTAGTTGTAAAAAATATATTTTTAGAGTGTCATACCCAAAAGATAAAAACGGGACCCTATTACTAAGATTCCGTTGTCCGTCTGTCTGTCACCAAGCTGTATCGCATGACCCGTGATAGGTAGACAGTATAACAATAATAATACTAAAACGACACCACGGACCCGAGTGCTCCAGGGAGCCGGTCAGGGCCCTCGTCCCCGACGTGTCTTCATCGGTCGGGGTAGAGAACCAAGAGGGCTCGCAGGGCTCTCAGCTCTGCATTGCCTTAATTGGCCGTACAGAGAGGAGTCGTTAGAGCTGTTGCTCCAGGGGTGGAAGTGTTAAAGGGCATAACGCCGCGAGTAACTTCGGAGAAAGCGCAGCACACCTCTCGACACCCCTGAGTCGCCTGCACCGGTGTTGCTTCTTTGCTGGCAACTATTGTCGGCGCGTTTGAGGGGCCCATCTAGTGGGCGGCAAGCCACCACCTGCCTACAATAGTCAGTAATCATGACTATGGCAGGTGACGTTCCTATTGCAATATCCCAGCATTAGTCCATCCCAATCTGATTCCATAACCCATAGACCTTTCCCTTTTTCTTGCAATAGATCTTTCTCCTGCCGAAACCTATTCAAGGGTTCACCTTTCATAGGTATATCCAGGAATGGGTTTTGGCGGGAGCGCCACATTACATCAACTTCTCCAAAGGGCCTCTACGTGTTGGATCTGTATTCCCACGCAAGCCTCTCAAAGGACCGGGGTGAAAAGACCCGTGAATCTAAAGGAGATACATAATACTAAAAACAGAATAAAATAAAAACTTTAGTGGGGCTCCCATTCAATAAACGTGATTTTTATAGACAATGGTACGGAACCCTTCTTGCGCGACTCCTAATTTAAGGTAATTTATAGGGCCACCGAGGAGCTCGGTGGCCCGGCGGGAGTACGCATTACTAGCGCTTTCGCAAGTTAAGCGACACCGGGCGTGGTCCGCACTTGGATGGGTGGCCACAAGTGGCACAAAAATTTCTCGAGCTCCTCCGTGCTTCGGAAGGCACGTATAAGTTGTTGGTCCCGGCTGTCATCATTGTATGGCAGTCGTCAAGCTATGTCAGATGCCTTTAGGCAGCCTGAAAAATCTGACACTAGTGTTGGCCACTTACACACATTTGAAAAAAAAAAGAAAAGGTAATTTATATTATATTATGTATTTTTGGGTACGGTAAGTTATATTATATCATTATATGTGTAAGTAAGTAATATGTAAGTTATATATTCTATGGGTTGTTAATATTGTTATACAATGTGTATTTTTTATATTTGATCAAATGAAATGTGCGGATATTAGACGAAACATTATCGACAAAAAATTAAAAAAAAAATTCGTTATGTTAGTTATTTAAAAAATCCAAGCATTTTAATTTTTTCGTCAATTATTTTTTAACTGATTTACTGTTTGGTATTGTTAACTATTTTTTACTTTCTTAGCTTCTTAAACTTTGTAGTTTTCAAATGAGACGACTTTGAAGCAAATACGCCGTTTAAAGAGAAAAAAATACGACCTTTAGACAAAAAAAAAAGTGTTAATAACGATTTTTTTTTCTGGTTTTTTTATCTATAATATTTCGTCTAATAGCCGCAGATTTCGTTTGATCAAGTATAAAAAGTACACATTGTATACTACGTTGCCTGAAATAAAATGTTATTTCTATGGCCAAACTGTTTGCTAAGCGCTTTGGTCTCAAAAGTAAATGTAAAGCTATGTAGGCTGGTACGAACGATGTACTCACGGTGGGTGATGCAATGTAGTGATGAGGTGGTGATGAATGAAAAAGCGTCACTCTTCAAAGCCAGCACTATTTAATTCTCCAGCGTTCAACATACAAGAAGGCACAGCACATAAGAAATTAAAGTTCAGAAAGTGAAAGAGTTCAAGAAGAAAGTAGAATAGAAAACGAAAGACAAGAAACTTATATCAAGTAAGCAGCGAAACAGTTAACGGTAAGCGATAAGCTAGTGTCCGCGAGCGGCGTGCGTCCTGCGCAAAGATCAATTTCGGACTGAGGTTCTCGAAACGGGGCGCTGTCGGCGGCGTGTGCGCCGGCACCGTCAGCTGAAGTAACGGTACATTTTAACTATATTAAATCAGTTCGCACGTCCGCTCAACGTACAACTTTTAACATAAAAAATATATTTAACAAATAGGTATGTATTTACTTATTAAATGATGTTAATTTATACGAAACTTTATTTGTCATATTTATTTATCTATTTCTTTATATTATGTAATGTTTATAAGTAAGTGTATTTATTTTATTTTTATTACAATGTTAAATATTTATTTGTAAAAATGAAAACATTAAAAAACAATACAGTACCAAACAGTTACACAAAATAATAAAGTGGAGGCACGCCACATTACCCCCCTCCAGAGACCGTCAAGGGCGATAATAGGCTGGAAAATGCACAACACGGCCTGAACGAGTCCTTCGGATATCATTTCCTCGGGATTCAGGAGATGCGTTATGCGCTGGTGGTCTGACTTGTGTATCTGTATGTGTGTTATGTTGTTTGTGAGTATGTGGGTGACTGTTATGTGAGGTGTGAGAGTCCTGCAGTATATAGGCCGGCTTGATGCGGTCTATCGATACCGTGACTGGCTTACCACGGACAGACAGTTTAAAGGTCTTATCCCCTCTCCCTAAAACCTCATGAGGTCCAGAATAAACAGGAGTCAGAGCTCGACGAACAGAGTCATCTCGTAGAAAGACGTGTGTACAGGTGGCAAGGTCCTTAAATATAAAAATTGACTTCTTATCATGACGAGACGCAGGTGTCGGCTGTATATTGCTTACAGTTGACTTCAGTCGTGACAGAAAATCAGTGACATCAGTAACGACATTCGTACTTGTCTGAAAAAGATCACCTGGCAGACGAAGAGGTTCGCCATACGTGAGCTCGGCTGATGTAGTCGTCAAGATTTCCTTGTAAGCACTTCTTATTCCAAGTAAGACCAGGGGAAGCGAATCAACCCAGTTAGTGCTAGCATGGCAAGTAATTGCAGCTTTTAACTGACGATGAAACCTTTCCACCATGCCGTTACAAGACGGGTGATAGGAAGTAGTGCGCTTGTGTTGAAAACCTACCAATTCAGACAATTGTCGGAACAGCGCCGATTCAAATTGAGCTCCCCTGTCAGTCACTATGGTAACAGGACAGCCAAACCTGGAAATCCATCCACTCAACAAGGCCCTTGCTACTGTCTCAGCAGTAATATCCTGGATCGGTACTACCTCAGGCCATCGTGTGTACCTATCGATTGCTGTGAGGCAGTACCTAAATCCTTGAGACAAAGGCAGGGGACCAATTAAATCAATGTGGATATTAGTAAACCTGGATCTTGGCAGTTGATATGAGCCTAGAGGGGAAGAGACATGCCGAGTGACCTTCGCTCGTTGACAAGCAAGGCAGGTCCTTGTCCACTCTCGACAATCTCGTTTAATCCCTGGCCATACATACCTGTCTGAGACCAACTTCACAGAAGAATTCGCCCCTGGGTGGCTCAGAGAATGAAGACAGTCAAATATTTGACGTCGATATATTTTCGGCACGTATGGTCTCGCATTGCCATCTCTCTTCTCGCAGTACAGTTCCGGTTTGATACCTGGCAGTTTGACCTTTTCTAAGCGCAACGACGTGGTGTTCTCCAGGAGAAACCGCAGTTCCTCATCCGAGCCTTGAGCATCCGCTATTTGATTCAAGTCAACGGGCTGTGCGATTGCCTCGATCCTGGAAAGGGTATCAGCCACGACGTTGTCCTTACCCGAAATATGACGGATGTCCGTGGTAAACTGCGAGATGAAGTCCAGGTGTCGAAATTGACGCGGAGAGCAGTTTTCTTTGCGTGAGCTATAGGCAAAACACAACGGCTTGTGGTCAGTGTATACCACAAAGTCTCTAGCTTCGACCATATGTCGAAAATATTTGATTGCCTCATATATGGCTAGAAGCTCGCGATCATATGGGGAATAATTCTGCTGGGCTGGACTCAGTTTCTTAGAAAAGAAGGCCAGAGGTTGCCAGCCTTTGTCTTCGTCAAATTGTTGCAACACCGCTCCCATAGCAGTGTCGGATGCATCCGTTACGATGGATAGTTTGGCGTTACAATCAGGATGTGCGAGGAGAGCTGCCTGACATAGGCCTTTCTTACAATTTATAAAGGCTTTTGTCTCCTTCGCAGTAAAATGGACAGGGTGCGAGCCTTTAACAGAGCCCTCCAGTAGTTTATTCAGGGGTGCTTGGTCCTTTGCAGCACTTGGGATGAACCTCCTATAAAAATTTAACATCCCGAGGAACCGTCGAAGCTCACGTACTGTTTTGGGCACAGGGAAGGTCTGAATGGCTTCAACCTTTACCGGGAGGGGCTTTGTACCTTCTGCTGAAATAAGGTAGCCAAGAAAAACCACCTCTGACGCACCAAATACGCACTTAGAAGAATTGATAACCATACCGTAATCCTGCAGCCTGGTAAACAGTATACGAAGGTGTTTTCTGTGTTCTTCTGCATCTCTAGAGAAGACCAGAAAGTCGTCAAGGTAGGGATAACAGAAATCCAGATCCCTTAGCATGTCATCCACAAAACGCTGGAAGGTCTGGCCGGCGTTACGAAGTCCAAAACTCATAAATGGAAATTCGAAAAGCCCGAACGGCGTAGAAATCGCAGTTTTGTGGATGTCAGCCTCGTGGACTGGAATCTGATGATATGCCTTGGTCAAATCGATGGTGCTGAATACCTTACACCCTGAAAGACCATGGGAGAAATCCTGGATATGCCGGATGGGATACCTATCAGGAACAGTTCTGGAATTCAGCATCCTGTAATCCCCACAGGGACGCCAACCGTTATCCTTTTTAGGAACGAGATGGAGGGGTGAGGCCCAGGAAGATTCGGAAGGTCTGGCTATGCCACTTTGCAGCATGGTCGCAAACTCCTCCTTCGCTATTTTCAGTTTGTCTGGGGCCAGTCGACGGGGTGTACAAAAAACAGGCGGGCCGGGTGTAGTGCGTATGTAGTGTACTGTTTTGTGTTTAGGTGTGCGGTGTGTACCATGTGGTCGAGTAATGTCGGGATATTCGCGTAGTATGTCATGATAGTCAGACTCACCAGTTACGCATTTTACCGAAGAAATAATATCCGACGGTCGTGCAAGCGAAGCCACGGTGGTGAGGCTAGTGCTACTGTCGATGAGGCGTTGGTTCCTGCAATCGACAACTAAATTAAAAAATGATAAGAAATCCACGCCTATTATCGCCTTAGTAACGTCTGCTACGATAAATTTCCATGAAAAGTCGCGGCGCAAGCCTAAATTTAAAACTAAGTTTACATGGCCGTAGGTAGATATTGACGTTCCATTGGCCGCACATAAATCATAATCGCTACGAGGGCGACGTTCTTTAATATAACTACGAGGAAACACACAAAGGTCACTACCTGTATCCACCAAGAACTGTATCTTTGTCCGTTTGTCCGTTACGAATAGGCGACCGGTGTTAATGCAATCGTCGGCCGCCATCACTGATTGCCCGTTGAGTTTTCCGACTCGAAATCACATGGTTTTACACAATTGTCTGCTTTGTTACCGTATTTGGCGTGATACCAACATAGAGGGTACTTCCGGTAGTTCGAGTGGGAACGAGTTCTGGAACGAGTTCTGGAACGGGAACTGGAACGGCTTCGGTTTCGGTTACGCCCGGCTGGATGGCGACGGCCTTCCCTCGACATCTGGCTGACTTTGGATGTCAAGGCAGCAACTTGTTTCGTCAACTCGGCTATTTGCAGAGTCACAGGATCACCGCATCTTCCGAATGGGACTGCACCCGATGTTGTCGCTACCTGTAGGCTCGGGGACACGACGTCGTGGACTCGGTCGGCGAGTTCCGCTAACTCCTCGAGTGTAGCTTTTATCTGCGACGCAATTATGGTCTGCGTCCCAGAAGGCAATCGACTCGTCCAAATGGTCCTTAGAAATTCCTCAGGGACTCCAGGACCAGCCAAATTTTGTAAATGCCGCAGAAACTGAGACGGCTTCCGGTCTCCAAGCTCTTCGTGAACCAGAAGCTGCTTTACTTTTCGCTCCCTTGATGCAGACAACCGTTTAATGAGCTCCGATTTTAACTTTTCGTATTTATTAGCTGTTGGCGGTGACGTTATTATATCTTCCACTTCGGACGCATATTGAGGTTCCAACTGTCCGATGGCGTAATAAAACTTCGTAATATCTGCCGAAATATTAGCTAACTGGAACTGTCCCTCCAGCTGAGCAAACCATAGGGCAGGTTTTTCAGGATAAAATGGAGGTACTTTCACCCCAACTCGAAATGTCTCAACGGTCACTGAATCGTCTTTGTTCTCCACATTCAAATCTAAACTCATCTTGAGTGTTCTAGTAGGTCACCAATAAAGCTATGTAGGCTGGTACGAACGATGTACTCACGGTGGGTGATGCAATGTAGTGATGAGGTGGTGATGAATGAAAAAGCGTCACTCTTCAAAGCCAGCACTATTTAATTCTCCAGCGTTCAACATACAAGAAGGCACAGCACATAAGAAATTAAAGTTCAGAAAGTGAAAGAGTTCAAGAAGAAAGTAGAATAGAAAACGAAAGACAAGAAACTTATATCAAGTAAGCAGCGAAACAGTTAACGGTAAGCGATAAGCTAGTGTCCGCGAGCGGCGTGCGTCCTGCGCAAAGATCAATTTCGGACTGAGGTTCTCGAAACGGGGCGCTGTCGGCGGCGTGTGCGCCGGCACCGTCAGCTGAAGTAACGGTACATTTTAACTATATTAAATCAGTTCGCACGTCCGCTCAACGTACAACTTTTAACATAAAAAATATATTTAACAAATAGGTATGTATTTACTTATTAAATGATGTTAATTTATACGAAACTTTATTTGTCATATTTATTTATCTATTTCTTTATATTATGTAATGTTTATAAGTAAGTGTATTTATTTTATTTTTATTACAATGTTAAATATTTATTTGTAAAAATGAAAACATTAAAAAACAATACAGTACCAAACAGTTACACAAAATAATAAAGTGGAGGCACGCCACAAATGGAAAACGGCCTCCATTTTGCCAAGCGCGACCCTTTCGTCTCATGACTCAAAAGTAAATGTCTTATCGAGACCGTTACGAGTATCGGAAATAATGAGAGTTTTTTTTAAAGAAATATTTCACTTTATTGGCGTCGTCAAGAGGTTTAATGAATTTATTTTCTCAAAAGAATTTTACATAATTCACTTCCAGAGAAAATACATTAGTCTAAATAATGTAATTAAAACTAATTTAAGTACCTTTAGTTGATTTCAAGATTATATTATGTACATGCCATTAAAAGATCTCTCCTATGTTACTTTCAACTTCTCCTTTCCGTTTTCTTTTCTTTTCTTTTCTTTTCTTTTCTTTTCTTTTCTTTTCTTTTCTTTTCTTTTCTTTTCTTTTCTTTTCTTTTCTTTTCTTTTCTTTTCTTTTCTTTTCCTTTCTCTTCTCGTCTCGTCTCGTCTCGTCTCTTCTTGTCTTTTCTACTTCGCATTCTCTACTTCGTTTAGTATCCTTGGTTATCGGACCATTGGCATCTATTATTAATTCGTCATGTCCACATCAAACTAACGTTTAATAAACTAACCGTCCAAGTCCGTAAAATTATCTTTAAAAAATCACGTTTGTTGTATGGGACACTTAAATGTTTATTTTATTCTGTCTTTAGAATTTGTTGTTATAGCGGCAACAGAGTATTATCTGTAAAATTTTCAACCGTCTAGATATCACGGTTCATGAGATGCAGCCTGGTGACAGACAGACAGAGAGACAGCTGGACAGTGGAGTCTTAGTAATAAAACGTTTTTACCTTTTTTTGTACGGAACCCTAAAAACTACCTTTATTTACATAATGCTGAATTTTTTACATGTAATATATTATTTTGTGTTTCTGAGACATGTAATGTCATCCATCTACATTAAAAACATTAATAGTTAAGGGGTATTAAAACACGAACGTGGATTTATCACACGAGGCGAAGCCGAGTAATAGTATCACATGAGTGTTTTAGTACCTAACTATTACAGTTGCATACAAAACTTTATGTACACCCATGATATGCATCCTCTATAAAAGGTTCTAAATCCATAGGGTATTGTACAGTGTTCTAAGAACTCTATGTATATTCCTGGTAAGTTTATTGCTGAGTGTCTAATACAAACTAATTATGTAGGTATAGGTAAAAATGAAATTATTTATTGTAATAATAATTTAAATTTTGGATCGTACAATTATTGGAATGCAAATTATTTTTGTTCGATATTAGTAATTATCGAACAAATGGCGGGATACGACGTGAATTCGAATAACCAATAAGTTCCTTTTTTAAATTACGGAGCTGTGGTAGTGACCGGCGCGAACATGACAATATTCTTTTTTCGAAATTCATAAAGAATGTGGCTGTTTGATGAGTAAGGAAGCGATCAAGTTTGCGTTGCATAATGAAATTTAGTACAACATTATAACACTCGTTTGGGTGATATAATGGTTACCATAACACTGAGTGTTTTGATGTTGGCAATAAGCTAACTGCTTCAGAAACTTTTATAGAGGATTTGTGGCATGGGTGTAGATAATAGTATTGTATGCAACAGTTGTATAAGAAGGTTCATAAAATGCGAGTGGCGCAGGTTACGATGCGAGCCTTGGTTGGCATCGTAAGGAGATGCCATCGAGCATTTTGCATACAATACTTTTTCTACGACTACATTTACTAAAATAAATCCAAAACTAAACAAAGAAAAGTATGAAATACTACCATATGTTTGCTAGATACTAGGTATCTATGGAAGACTTAATTTTTTTTATTGACGTCTTCCTAGTGACCAAAAGTGCCATTTTTGAAACATGGAGTCACTTTAACAATTGTTTTTCATACAAAAAACCGTTTGTTCAGTGACGCCACGTTTAAAAAAGTCACCATATGTTAAAATAACGATTTTACTATGTTGGCAGTATGGTAAATCTAAAAAAAAAAGTTATAGGTCTATGGCTAGGAGTATCGTTTTGGCGAAATAACGACACATGTGCTATTATATTAGGAATAGCCTATAGACTTTTCTGAAATCATATATTCTATGTTCTTATATTAGTGTTCGGGACCATTTTAAAGACAAATAACAGTACAGGAGTAGAAAAAATATATAACCGCACTGTAAATTACACTGAAATATCTTCCAACAATTGTTACTTCACAAAGGTCTTCCAAGCTTTGGTGTATAAAGAGTAGACAATTGCACACAAAGACACGACGGTCCATGTGCTCTTTGTATCGCTAGTGAAGCGCCCGCGGCAGCGCCTGACACGAATAGTGCAGGGACACGTTGTGACACGCTGACACGCGTCACGGTCGCTTTAGATGTCAGCCTCTTGTCTTTTGTGCAACACGTCACATAAACGTTTGTGGAATTTAATATTCATAGGATTGTTTTTGTAAAATTTGCTTTAGATTGTGCATTTTGTTGCTAAAATGGCTGACCGCTGTATAAATATGTAAAATAAGATTTTTAGAAGATGAGATTAAGACATGTTTTGCAGTTTTTCTGTCATATCCATTTTATATTAAATGATCTTAAATTCAATACAAGTTATCTAAATAGGCACCAAACCAATGTAAGAAAAATATCTGAAAATTCTATATTCTTAGACCAGTATAGCTGTAAAAATATGCAAAAACAAATAATTATTAAAAAAAAACAAGCTTTTTATAAAACGATTAACTTATGGCCACCTCCCGGCTCCATCACCAGATCAGATCCATTTCATAATAATATTGTACTGTCACGTGATATATGTATGTGTGCAAAAATCCAGCTCAATCGGAAACCGGGAAGTGGGTCAAATTTAACTTTCAAGATTTGATTACTGACAGACAGACAGACAGACAGACAACGGGATAGGTGAAACTATAGAAAACTGTCTCTCAAGTAATTAACCGCCTTCCATAAAAGGAGGAGATTATCAATTCACCGTGGTCTTTTTAAATGTATGTTCACCGATTATTCAAAGACGCCTGGACCGATGTGATTTTTTATGCAACTATGTTTAACTACAAACCATTTATATCAATAAATGATTAATACCATGGGGTGAAAGTCCCATACATTGCGTATTTTTCGTTTTGAACGACGTTATCTATTACTCTTCTTCCGGACTAAATAACAAAAAGAACTTTTTCATAGTTTCCTATAATTTGTATAGATGTCGCACTACATGCTTTCTCATTCTACCGTTTTATGGTATAGTAACCAATAATTTCGAGCAGGTAGTACGAATCCTGAATGGTGTAATGGTTTGGGCGTCCTAAACTAATCAGAAGACCTCATGACCCTAAGATGTCTTTTTATTAGTTTTTCTATTACTTTAGTGTTAACTTTATAAGCCATAATTTCGCATGTCCAGTACCAACTGACCTAAATGGTGTAGTGGTTAACGCAATAGACTCAAATTAACAGAGATCTCAGGAATATCAGGTTCAAATTACACCTCAATGCAAATAAATTTTATTTTATTTTGGAATAACATTAATAGATGACACTACATTTGCAGGTTTGCAGCTTAAATTATTAGCACAAAAGTTACGCGAGATGGCTCTCTATTTCAGTTATATTATAGTACTCTATGATTAATACACACAAAGTTTGTAATTAGGTATGTTTACCTACAAATCATTTATATCAATAAATGATTTGTAGTTAAACACAACTGCATGTTAAAAATGCTGAAAAAAGAATATTTCGAGCGCACTGAAAGACTGCATAAATACGCTTCAAGTTGGTCGTCACAGAAATAGATACGTCTCCAATCCTTGCCGCATAATATCCGCCCTTGACGCACGTCATTGTCACGCGTGACTGACACGAGAATCCCCGCGTCTACACATTCTGACACAACACACGCAGCGCAGCGCGGGATTGCCAATAAAAAGAAATGTCCGTATTTTACAAGAAATTTTTGTACCTGACGTTGATTGGTGCTAGTTACTGAAGATGATTAATTTATACAACGTGGAAGAAACATACCCGTAATAAAACGAACTACGGGCTATATTAGATCACTTTAGTATAATAAAATCAAAATAACAGTAAAAACAACAAAAAAAAAACGTCGGGTTGCACTCCGGGAGTGCCGGCAGAAGTGAAAACTTGAATATTAACATAGTGCATTTCCATGGATGCGCGTGGCACACTGTAACATAAACACACACAAACATTCGCGCAAGCAGCCTGCGCCGCCTAAACGAATGCATTTTCGCCGCGCCGTAGAAAGAGAGGGGGATACTTCCTCTCCTACGCCGCGCCGCGCCGGCTGTCTTCTCTCCATCCGTCTTACGAATTTTCGATCAGGTCACGTGTCCTGACGCCCTGACGCGAGTTTAAATTTTTTTACCCATACCAAAAACAGTGTACAACGCCGCTTAAGAAGTTTTCACTTCAAAAAACGACTTTCTTGAACAAATTGCCTAGGCGGCTGGATACTTTTGTATGGTAATGTAGTTTTTGACTGTTATTTTAATTTCGTTACACTATAGTGATCTAGTGGCCCGTGGTTCGATTTATTACGGGTATGTCCCTTCCACGACGTATATGTATCGGGCTAGTTAGTGAAGATGTTTGTTTGTTTTTCGTGTAAGTGGCCAACACTGGTGTCAGATTTTTCAAGCTGCCTTAAGGCAACTGGCGTAGCTTGACGACTGCCATACAGTGATGACAGCCGGGACCAACGACCTATATGTGTTTTCCGAAGCACGGACATACGAAAAAGTGGCAGTTTTTCGCAATTGTGCGTAGAAAAGCTTCAAGTTCTCACTTTAAGGGGCTACCTGAATTTTCCGGGGTCCAGTGCTGCCCCCATTTGAAATATATCTATTGAAAGGAAACGGAGATTCCATTTAAAATTTTGTCTTGATCAGACCCTAGATAACCATTTAAACTATTTTATGAACTATTGTTTACAGTTTAAAGTAAGAACGTGAAGCTTTTCTACGCACAATTTCGAAAAACGGCCACTTTTGGCGTATGTGCGTAGAAAAGCCCCATGTTCTCACTATAAACAGTAAACAATAGGTAATAAAATAGTTTGAAGGGTTATCTGGGGTCAGATCACGACAAAATTTTAAATGATATCTCCGTTTTTTTCAAATGATTTATTTTAAATGGGGGCAGCACTGGACCCCGGAAAATTCAGGTAGCCCCTTAACTGTAAAAAATAGTTTGAAGGGTTATCTAGTGCTTGGTAAAGACGAAATTTTAAATGATGTCTCCGTTTCCTATCAAATGATTTATTTCAAATGGGTGCAGCACTGGACCCCGGAAAATTCAGGTATCCCGTAAGCATTCTTCACTGTAAATATAAACCTTGATGCAAAAAGTAACGTTCAAGTTTAAATAGAACTTCTATTTGTCTTTTAAGTATCTCACGTCTCGTATATAGTTCATGAAAAGTATGATTCTGTAATAACGAAACAATAGAATAACGTTCTTGTCAGGAAAATCTTCAGCGAAATCAAATCGGAAGAGCGTGGCAACGCTCTCGAGAAATTCTGCAGAAAATAAAATTGTGCAGATGTCAATAGAAATAAATGTTCACTTATAAATCTTAAGTCTCGACTGCAAGTGGACAAGAAATGGACAGAGCACTCAGAATTATTCGCGGAGACACTCTCAAAGAAGTTCTTACTATAAATTTAGAGAAATTCTTTTTGATAACCAGAAAATAGTTTCTGGATGTACGAGTATCGAAACGTTCTCTATTAGTTAAAGAATTGGCAATATTGTTTGTAATAGAACTTTTTATAATTTTTCAAATCTAAAGAACTACTTTAATACCAAACTACACAACCGATTTTGATACGTGATATTTGTTACAAAAAGGAAAAAAAAACCTTTTAATTTCAGAGGTTCAAAATTGGTCCAGACGTCTTCGAGTAATTGGCGAATATACGGGTTAAAAGGGTATCATCATCACCATATCATATTATACATAGTTGTAGACCAGTATGTCTACCTGGGTCATTTGATGGCCGATCAAGAACCGATGGCCGATGGGGCAGAAAGGTTATCGAATGGCGGCCACGTACCGGCAAGCGCAGCGTAGGACACCCACTTGCTAGATGGTCGGATCACCTGAGCAAGGTTGCAAGGAGGTGCTGGATGCAAGGAGCTTCCGATCGGTCGTTTTGGAAATCCTTGGGGGAGGCCTATGTCCAGCTGTGGAGTTCCTGTGGTTGATATGATGATGATGATGATCATATACATATCTAAAATAGTATATAATCATATATAAAATAGTAAAAATCGCATGTCTGTACATTCAATATAATTATAAAAAATATAATGTAAGAAGAGAATAAGTTTTCTTTCTTTTTTTCCTTTTTTAAAAATAAATATATGGAGACAAATCACACAAATTGAGCTAGTCCCAAAGTAACACAAACAAGTTTTTTTTGTCTGTTTGTATGTATGTACACGCCAATCTTTGAAACCGGACGGATATTTACATGGTTTTCAATAATAGATTAAACTTAGCTCAGAGCAACATAGTTTACTTTGTTTCATTGAAATCTAATATCAGTAAAAAAAATCGTAATTTTTTTATCTCACGCGAACGAAGTCGCGGGTACCAGTTGAATAATAATGTGGTTTTTTACATAGAATATTTATTTTCCCTAAGAGTAGTGTTTAACCTATCTCTTATCGTGTGGATATTGTAAGCGGCGACATAAATTCCACGTAGACGAAGTTGCAGGCAACAATTAGTCTGGCGGATAACTTTATACAAAACATATGAAAAATGATGATTTAAAATAGTGCTATCACAAACCACTAGTCTGGCGTATAACTTTATACATATGAACAATGATGGTCTGAAATACTGCTAACGCAAACAATTTTGCAGATTCTATAAAAAATACAGAATAGATTTCATACATGTACATCCAGAAAATGCTTTGACGTAGATAAAACATACCCTAGCTCAACGCAGTATGTTTTTTGTGAGTAACTATAACAAATGGATCTCCGGAGCTTCGAGCATTAAATTAATTACTATCTCGGATAAAGGGTTCTAGCCCGGGGTGATTCATCGACGGAGAGAAAACTCATTTACTTTTTGTTGCGAATAAAAAGTGTAACAAGCTTTGGGAATTGAGAAAAAATAGTTAATACTTATTATTTCCTACTTTAGGTGGACCATATTAAGGGGCTACCTGAATTTTCCGGGGTCCAGTGCTGCCCCCATTTGAAATAAATCTATAGATAGGAAACGGAGATTTCATTTAAAATTTTGTTTTGATCAGACCCTAGAAAACCTTTCGAACTATTTTATGAACTACTGTTTACAGTTTAAAGTGAGAACCTGAAGCTTTTCCGCGCACATACGCCAAAAGTGGCCGTTTTTCGCAATTGTGCGTAGAACAGCTTCACGTTTTCACTTTAAACTGTAAACGATAGTTCGTAAAATAGTTTGAAACGTTATCTAGGGTCTGATCAAGACAAAATTTTAAATGAAATCTCCGTTTCCTTTCAATAGATTTATTTCAAATGGGGGCAGCACTGGACCCCGGAAAATTCAGGTAGCCCCTTAATTTCAGATTCCTTAGTTATTTCCTTTAGGTGAAATAAATCATGCGATGGATTTCTGCAGACAGTCACAGGAAAAAGGCGTAGGAAACGTTGGAGTGATGACTTCAGACATTTTGAGAACAATTGGTCACAGGTCACACTAAATCGGGATACGTGGGGATGAGGAAATCTTGTTTTATACTTTTTCAGCGTCGTTTTTTGTCGTAGTTGGGTTTTAGTTTTTTTTACTTTTTATTATTTGTACAGGGTTAAAGTGTATTTGTGGCGCATAATATTAACAAAAGTTAAATTGATGAACTTATAATTATGTACAAGCATAAAGTACTCGTGAATTTAGTTAATTTTATATTAACATAGAACTTTTTGTCCGCTAGAGGGCGCAATACTAAATTTGGTGACAAGCTTTATAGCTCATAACCAACAGAATATCAAGGCCCTTCTAATGGTACTGCAGTGGTCTTATTCTGATAAGTAGTAAAGAAGCTACGAACGAAAAGATGTGAATTATATGCAATCAGCCCATGAATACAGGTAAAGTCACAAGCAAATGCTAGTAATATATATATATATATATATATATATATATATATATATATATATATATATATATATATATATATATATATATATATTCAAAATGTACAAGTAAAGCGCTTTCAAATGATACCAAACACGGCATATTTATCTTAACTTTATTTTTTTACTCTGTATGTTTTGTCCACTAGAGGGCGCCACATTAGATTTTGTGAAACCCCATATAGCCTATAATCAGAGGACAATTAAGACGCTTCTAATGATATGTCATTTGTCGAATTCTGATAAGTACTTTAGAAGTTACGAGGGAACAGATGAACATACATACATACATACATAGCCTGTCAAAAATCATAACCCTCTTTTTGCTTTGCCGTAGTCGGGTAATTTCGAATTCTGATAAGTAGTTTAGAAGTTACGAGGGAACAGATGAACATACATACATACATACATAGCCTGTCAAAATCATAACCCTACTTTTGCTTTGCCGTAGTCGGGTAATAAATGAATTTATGTATCTATCTAAAATTATAATGCATTTTGGGTCTTGCGGCTTTTAGCAGACAAAGCCCAGGGCCCCATGACCCAAAGGCCACTTTTAGCGTGATGATAAAAAATGTTTTTAGAAAGGATGTTATTTAAGAGCTCCGGTAGCCGAGTTCGCTCGAGACAGTAATATCTCACGTCCGAAGCGCCTTAATTAAGTGTTCAGTGTTCCCGCCTGGAGGCTCGTTTGTCATCCCCACTCTACCAAAACATGTTCTTGGCTTAGTGAAATTACAATTTCTTTTTTACCATAAAGAAAATAAAAGGAACTGTAATTTTTCTAATAATTTTAGGTCTGACACAACACTTAAAATCAAATGAATGTTTGTGATTATATAATACATTTTATGCTAAAATTTTGATTTAAAATCAAGAACTTATAAATCAAACAAAAAAAAAACAGCTAATACATAAAACAAACAATAAACTGAATTAAAACTAAATTAATAAATAACAGAACCATAATTGAAGCTACACGAAATTATCAAAAAGAAAAATAACTTAAATTAGCTATGTAAAAAATTGTGATCAAATTGCTGCCGTCACAGAGCAAATTAGATAAGAGGCTGGCGGCTTTTCCGTGTTGAATAGCAATGCTAAAATGATTTCTAAAATGCGCGCCAGCCCTAGGCTAAACAGCTACAACACGGCCAAAAATTAACCAATAAATAAATACGGATAAATAACACAGATTCAGCTAGCCTCAAAGTAAGTTCTAAACTTGTGTTTTTGGATACTAACTCAATCATACTATATTTTATAACAAATACATACATAGATTTACATCCAAGACCCAGGTCAATCTGTAAAAGATCATTTTCCATCTTGACCTAACCGGAGATCTAACCCGAGACCTCTAAGTGACAGCCTGGCATGATGACCATAGGCCCCAGAGCTCGTCAAACAGACGTATATACCTGTTTAAAACAGGTTCTTCAAGCAAGTTTCAAGGTTTCAGGTTCAGGGTACAGGGCTTATAACTTCACCATCAGGTGGGGGTAATGCAAGTTTACCTATTTGGATAGCTTTATAGCAATGTAATTTACTGTTAACTAAACTTTATGATAATGTAGTTTGATAACCGACTTTAAAGAAGAGTTATCAATTCGTTGGAATCTTTTATGGTTTTTTTAAGTATGCTCACCGATTACTCAAGGACACCTGAACCAATTTAGAAAATTCTTTATTGGTTTCAAAGGGCATACTTTTTAGTTCTGAAAAATTATAATAATATAGTAATGTAATTCTCGCTTACCATCATGATAACAGACAAAAGAAAATGGCGTCAGATATTACATTTTTCAATAGCATATTTGGCTTAAGTCTTTAAGGGGCTACCTGAATTTTCCGGGGTCCAGTGCTGCCCCCGTTTGAAAAGAAATGGAGAAATCATTTAAAATTTGGTCTTGATCAGACCCTGGATAACCCTTCAAACTATTTTATGAACTACTGTTTACATTTTTAAGTGAGAACGTGAAGCTTTTCTACGCACATATGCCAAAAGTGGCCGTTTTTCGCAATTGTGCGTAGAAAAGCTTCACTTTCTCACTTTAAACTGTAAACAGTAGTTTATAAAATAGTTTGAAGGGTTATCTAGGGTCTGATCAAGGCCAAATTTTAAATGATATCTCCGTTTCCTTTTAAATGATTTATTTGAAATGGGGGCAGCACTGGATCCCGGAAAATTCATGTAGCACCTTAAATGAAATGACGGTCACCATGGTGTCCAACAAACCATTAAAAATTGATTGTCAAAGTCAAAGTCGAAGTCGAAAATTGTTATTCAATGTAGGATAAATTTACCTTTGATTGAAGATAATTTTTTAAATATTATTTTAGTGCAATAGCCAAAAACTATTAGCGTTTTGGAACGACCACTGCTGGGAAGTTTACGCCGAAAGAAACCCAGTCCAGTATAGGTCCCTACCCAGCCTGATGGGCTATGTTTCAGTTACAATACAGATTTACACTTAAGCTCAGTATACATTATACTATACATCTAAATAATACAATTAAAATTTGCAGTCAATCATTTTCAAGAATTTTGATTAGATAAATGGTCGTTTACATGATAATACGCATTTTTTAGTAAAATGATTTTTAACGGCACTCTTAAACTAAATAATGGTAACGCTACTACATTATCTGGGATTTTATTATAGAGACGCAAGCTGAGACCCACAAAAGATTTTTTGTTTGTCTACAATGCTGCCTTCACTGCAGACACAAATCAAGGTGTTAATGATAGTCATTAAGCAGTAATAGCTGGAACCAATTGCTAACCCTATTCAAAGAACGGAGAAACTAAGACCCATTTAGGGTTAGCGCGTAGGTCTTAAGATGTCTTTCTTAAAAAATAATTCTCTCAAGCGACGACCGAGTTCACTAAAATAGCCATTTCACTGTTCTCATTTACTCTTTGGAATCTGAATTTACTTTTAAACTAAAAGCTATCTTAAATTGCTTATTGCAAAAAGGCACTTAAGTCGAAGCCGAATAAGTTACATTAAGTTGTAATTTGTAAGAGTCTTGGATTACACTAATCTTACCTAAACTTAAAGAAACTGTTATTACCTATACATACCAGGAATAATATTCCACCACCCATTAGGAACTGTTTTACTGTTAAATCTTTTAAAATTAAATTTAAAAAGTATCTTTTGAATAAACAGAAATCAACTTAGCCTGTGCTGTGTTGTACAAACTATTCAAGTTATTTATTTAATTACAATTACTATAATCCCTTTTGCAAGCGTTAAGTGTTTTGTTATTTTAAACATATGTTATTTTTATAATCATTTCACACAGTCTTGTTAGTATGCTGTTTTGTTTTGGGGTATCACTGTACGTCATAATGATATTGTTGCATGCAGTGGTGCTGCTTCGAAATCAAACATGTACACGGTTCGGCGTGTCGTTGCAGTGCGCAGTGGTACTTCTTGTTGGGCCGGTGTCCCCGGAAGACCAGCGTTGGGGTGTTGTAAAATGCCTCGACACATGCTGAGTGGACGTCGGATAAGCGTCATATTTAGAATATAATGAATGTGCCAATTTGTAAAATTGTAACTGTACATATTTCGCTAATAAACCATATTCTATTCTATTCTGTTCTATGTTCTGTTATCTAACAACTATGTTTAAAAAAATTAAAATATACGATTAATTGAATTTATTTGACATGACGCTTTGCCTAGTAGTGGGATCCAACAACAGGCTAGGAGAAAAATAAATAAGATATTAGGAGTAAAATATAATAATAGTAAAATAAATAGGAGAAAAATAAATAAGATATTAGGAGGATGGGGATGACGATTCAATGAGAGACACCGAAATCTCGAGTTTGTCTTGTAATTTTTTAAAACTAAAAACCCGCTTCATCATCATCGGCATCCTCATATATTCCCAGCTGCATCCTCAGAGTTAACGCTTCAGAGCCTGGGGTCCGCTACTTAACCTAGGTGATTTGACGAGAATTTTTACACAGTAAACCAAAACCAATCCTTGGATAGTTTGGTGATCAAACACTAGATGGCGTTCGGGGCTCACAGTTTATAGTATAAACCGTGTTTCGGTCGGATGGCACGTATTTTATGTTTTTATTTTATTTTAATGAGATACACATAACAAATTGTCACCTTAAGTAATACATTATATACATATATGCTTAAATATTATAGCAAGGGAACAACTCAAAACATGTGCATAGGGAATTTGTCAAACGCTACGATTCCTCAAACAGACACACAGACATACAAACATTAGCGTTAAACTTATAATACCCCTGTTTTTGCCGGGGATTAAAAAAATATCTAAGGATAATCGTAAGATCCACATTGCCTCGTCTTCGTAACCAATCCAACTTAGTCAAAATAGCCTGGAGGTTCAAGCCAGACTGCCAAATTTATAGCTGCGCCGTATGAGCTGGCACCTACCTCGCTGTACATACTGCAACATAGATGCAGTTTACTTCAAAAACATATACATGACTGTGAAGCCAAAGAGGTTATGCGATTTAATCATATACCGTCTTATTATAAAAACAGGACTAACTTTGTTACTAGGTTTAAACCATTATCTGCCCAAAATGAAGTTTAATGTCACAGGTGGGATAGTGTGATATTATTAGATGTCTACTTGAGTTGATCGGATAATGGTTTAAACCTAGTTTAAAGTTAGTCTGGGTTTTGTAATAAGACAGTTTCAGTTTAAATTGAGAACATGAAACTTTTTTACGCGCATTAGTGAAAAACAGCCACATTTGGGTTATGTGCTTGGAAATGCATATTAAACAGTAGTTCATAAAATAGTTTCAAGGGTTGTCTAGGGTCTGATAAAGACAAAATTTTAAATGATATCTCCGTTCTCTTTCAAATGATTTATTATTTCCAATGGGGGCAGGACCTCGAAAAATTCAGGTAGCCCCTTAACTTGGCAATGCTTAGCTGCTTTCCACTGAGGTGGAAACCACGCTACTCATTCCACTGCAGGCACCGCGCCAAAACAGCGACGCCTGCCTCCGGTCATAATGAACACAATTTAGAACGAACGTTTAAATTGCTAATTTATTTCCTCCTATTTCACTGTAATTGCCAATTTTCTAGTGTGAGTACAACAAGTAATTATTTTGGAAAAATATGAACTAGGTAATAAAGAAATAAATTAAGTGAAATTGACGTTTCAGATGACAATTCTGTTTTTATATTTAGCAAAGACATTAAGCGTTTAGTTCCATAACTTGTCATACAGCCATTTGCTACCACATAAAAAATGCACTCTTCGAGCATTATTTATTGTTATTTATATTCTAATGACCACAATTTTATTAAAATAATGTTGTTATAAAATCACACGAAAATTTGCTTAATTTTCGTTGCGATAGAAAAAAAATCTGCGGTATTAGATTTTTTTGCGTAAAATATGACCAGGTCGTATGGGCCCATGGTCATATTATGTTTTCTTTGCACTAAAAACGCGGAAAAGCATTTTCTTTTCTTTCAAAGTACGAAGATACTCTTTGCAGTAAACATTAATTGCTTTCGGTAAATATTTGCATATTTCTGGTTATTTCTTTAATGATTTCCTCACATTTATTGAGAAACTACTCGTTCATCAATGCCATATTTCCCGACCTCTGCAGTAATGTACTATTACATTACATACAATGTAAATAATTGTTTAAATTTTGCTCTCAAGTTTCTTTTCTTTCTGTTGATCAACCTATAATCTAATAATCCTTCAACGCAATTCGATTTAACATAGAAGAATCTACTCATTCTAAAATCATTTGCCTACTTGACCATATACCGGTTAGTCCAATTTCAATTTCATATCTGCGTCGTGTTGGATTAAATTTAATATAAATGCCTGAACACGTACATCAAACATCAGTCGAGTTATATTAATCAATGTCATTGGGTTCGTCTCGTTTGATCGTCTCCTGTGACTGAGACACAATGCAGATTGAGATATCGTGTTGAGTCTTAATGGACCTGTTTATAAAAGGCTTGACAACGCTGTAACAGTAGCAACATTTTTAAACAAAGATAGATTTAATTTTGAGCTTTTGAAGAGAGAAGACGAAGTTGTAAAATGGGATCAAGAGAAATTGGTACAGATCTATCGATTAATTTTGAGGTAAGAGCTTTAAGCTAAAGCGAGTTAAAACAGAGGACGAAAATTCCCAAAAATTGTTTAAGGGGCTACCTGAATTTTTCGGGGTTCAGTGCTGCCCCCATTTGAAATAAATCATTTAAAAGAAAACGGAGATATATATATCATTTAAAATTTTTTTTTAATTGCGAAAAACGGCCACTTTTGGCGTATGTGCGTACAAAAGCTTCATATTCTAACTTTAAACTGTATTCAGTAGTTCATAAAATAGTTTGAAGGGTTATCTAGGGTCTGATCAAGACAATTTTTTTAATTGATGTCTCTGTTTTCTTTCAAATGATTTATTTTAAATGGGGGCAGCACTGGACCCCTAAAAATTCATGTAGCCCCTTAAACAGTGTGCGTACAACATGACATCTAGTGACGGCTAATCGAATCACTTATTGACAGGGATGCTTATAGCATCAGTATGATACTACTAGGTGCTTAATGCCAGCCAAGATGGTGCTTGTCTTACAGCTCGTGGATTTGTCTTATTTTATTCAGTGCAATAGGTACTTGACCACTGGACTGCCTCCGTAGTCCAGTGGTCAAGGAGTTATCCTTGTGACCCGGAGGTCATGGGTTCGATTCCCACTGGGAAGCATACTTTGTGAAAAGTTGTTTCCAGTCTGGATAGGATATTGCAGGCTTGAATCACCTGATTATCCGAAAAGAAAGATGATTCCGTGTTTCGGATGGCACGTAAAACTGTGGGTCCCGAACGCCACCTAGCGTTTAATCATCAAACTACCCAAGGATTGGTTCCTGGTTTACCCTTTGGGTTGTGGAGGTCAGACGGCAGTCGCTCTGTGTAAAAACCAGTAACCTCGTCAAATCTCCTTGGTTAGGTAGTGGACCCCGGGCTCTGAAGCGTTGCTGCTGAGGATGCAACCGGGAATACGCTGATGAGGTGCTGATGATGATGATGAGGTGCTTGGAATAGGAATCACGTATTCTTGTAGTACCTACTATTTTTTTAGCTACGATAGTTACTTTTACCCTGGCCTCCTTATGCTTAACATTTTGCTTTGCATACTTCATGTTGGATGTTCAAGGATCAAAGTTATTTGCTTATTATATAATATGTATTCTATTCAGTAATAATTGTACATCTACAACAAAAGAAGAAAGTGAAGTTACATCACATTAGTGGTGACGAAAACTTTTAATTTTTTGCCATGCTACTTACAATGTATCCAGTGTCCATTCTCTCGATCGCCTTCTACAATTATACCCTGCAGATAATAGAAGCCGATCGAGAGAATGGTAATCATATTAGCAGATGCGGCTTTTCCGACTTCTCGCCTTCCATCACGCTAAAAGTGGCTTTGAGTCTTGCGGCCCTGGGCTCTGTCTCTCATCATACGTAGGACTAAAAATCCTGTCTGCCCCATTAGGTGGGGTACTTCTCGAAGCGCAATCATTTTCTTTGGGACTAGCTCAATCTGTGTGATTTGTCCGTATATATTTATTTACTATTATTTTATTTATTTTGGGGCGCACCTAATGAGGCGCACCTTAACTATTCTTCGAAACGCACCTTTTTAAACGTGGGTGCGCTTCGAGGAAAAGAATTTTACTATTTTTGAGGTATTCCTCGAAGCGCACCACCTAGTTGCGCTCACGATAGCAATTAAAAAGATTAAAATCTTATTCCTCCAAGTGCACCCACGTTTAAAAAGGTGCGCTCCGAGGAATAGTAAAGGTGCGCCTCATTAGCTGTGCCTCAAAATGGTTGCGTTTCAAGGCATATCCCCATTACGAGTAGGTATATACAAAGACGTGTAAGTTTATGTATGTAGGTATATGCATATGTTAACTTGTACAAGGATGACAACTTACCTCCAAATTCGAGTACAATAAACCTGTGCCTTTGTGTGGAATACATGTAAATCATTGTCTTCGAAGTCACCCCGTCTCTTTGATTCGGTCTCGAGAGACGTCCTCAGACAATGTACGCGAGATTGAGTTAAGCCGAGCTTATTGCATCTTAGATACAACTATTACTGTAAACAGAATATTAAAGATCACACAAGAATATAATATTAAACAGAATAACAAAGCAAACCCGTTAAGGGGATACCTGAATTTTCCAGGGTCCAGTGCTGCCCCTATTTAAAATAAATCATTTGATAGGAAACGGAGACATCATTTAAAATTTTGTCTTGACCAGGTACTAGATAATCCTTCAAACTATTTTATGAACAACTGTTTACACTTTGAAGTGAGAACGTGAAGCTTTTCTACGCGCAATTGCGAAAAACGGCCACTTTTGTCGTATGTGCGTAAAAAATCTTCATGTTCTCACTTATATCTGTAAACAGTATTTCATAAAATAGTTTGAAGTGTTATCTAGTGCCTGGTCAAGACAAAATTTTAAATGATGTCTCCGTTTCCTTTCAAATGATTTATTTCGAATGGGGGCAGCACTGGACCTCGGAAAATTGTATTTGTATTTTGTATTTGTATTTATTTATTTATCAATATTACGGTACATATCATTACAGGTTGACACCTAATGCGATAGTACATTACCATAACAAATTATCATTAATGATACCCGTGTGAATTCATTCAGAGTAGTATTAAACAAGTCGATTTTACTGGCTACAATATTAAGTGTGCGCAGCGCCTGTGTCAGTGGTGCTTCCCGCAGCAGGTTGGTGCGCGCTCGGGGCGCGGCCAGCAGCGGCGGCCGGTGGCGGCGCCGCACGTATTTGTTCAGGTATCCCCTTAAGCGAACGCCATACAAGGATCTTTACTTCTTATTTTATTCAAATAAACCGTCTTTCTTCATCTCTTGATCATGATATCTTTGTATTAAATCTTCCATCCTTTCTCATAAAAGTTTATTTTAAATTCAATCTACTTCCCACTTTTTACGGTTCCGTACAATAAATCAAAAACGGAACCCTTACAGGATCAGTCGTGCGTGTGTCTCTCCATCCGTCTGTCACAGCCAATTTGCCCTGAATCTACTGGACGAAATCAGGTGAAATTTGATAAAATGGTGTAATCCTTTAACTTTAACAAAGATGCGCAAAGAAATATTTTTTTTAAAATACTGTCTTTTTCGGCAAACAAATTAGGAAATTACAAAAAAACACCAATTTGACACAGTAAGGTTTTGCAAACCTTAATACGTCATATATCAAATGAAAGAGCTCGTTATGAGGATCTCAATTATATTTTTGTTAATATTGTAAAATAAATAGTTTTGATTCTGTTCATAAAAAAGACGAAAATTGATAATTCCCCCCTTGATCTCTGAGACTACTGAGCCAAAAATTTTAAAAGGGTTGTATTTGTACCTATTACACAAACTTTCGGTAAAGCAGTATCTTCAGATCAGATACTTACTATTTTTATAATGCCCAACTTCAAAATTAAGACAGTTTTCACTAGGCATGACGATTGGAAAAATATTATAAGCCCATCGGTAAGATTTTTAAAAAAGTTTTACACGTATTTTTTCTTTTCTCTGAGAAACAAAAATGTCAAAGATATAGCGCATTAAAACGCATGACGTCACGGCTGCGTACGATTTTTACATAGAGGAGACGTCTGACGTCAAGCCTCCACTCCGGAACTTTAATGATTCGTATCTTTGTGAATTTTTACTTTTTTGGCAAACTGAAAAATGTAGGTCCATTATTTTTGGATAATCTAAAAGATGGACTTATTACAATTATACTTTTCTAACCCTGTCGTCACCCCTGTTATTTCAAAACAATAAAATTGCTTTTTAACCAACTTCAAAATGGAGAAGGTTGTCAATTCTACAGTTATATTTTTTTTTTGTATGTATGTTACATATCTTCGTGAACCGTAGACTTTCGTGATTCTTTTTTATTTGAAAGCTTGTAGCACCAAGTTCGTTCCGTATTAAGTGAATACATAAAAAAACCGGATATATGAAAGAAACACTTGAAAGAAAATGAAGTCAGTTGTTTTCTTTGTGTTCAAAATTTAATTATTGTTTTAAAATATTAGTATCTCAGTATGAAATTATCTTCTATAGTTTGAGGCTTTGTAATAAAATTAAAAGTGATGGGTTAGCCGTGGTCTATTGATATGAAATCGAAGTCAAAGTCAATTTTTTTTATTCAATGTAGGATAAATTTATCTCTTATTGAAGGTCATTTTTTTTTAAATATTATTTTAGTGCAAAAGCTAAAAACTACTAGCGTTTCCGGACGACCACTGCTGGGAAGATTACGCCGAAAGAAACCCAGTTCAGTATTGGTCCCTACCCAGCCTGATGGGCTATATTACAGTTACAATACAGATTTACACTTTAGCTAGGTATTCATTATACTATATATTTAAACAATACAATTAAAGTTTGCAGTCATCTAATTTCAAGAATTGTGATCAGACGACGATAAATTCAAAGATTTTCCGAAGATTTTCACTCAAGAGGGTTTTCAAAAATTTAGGAAAGGTCAGGTCCAATCGGCTTTTGTGATCGGACCATCAGTTGACAGGTTCTTTTACCATCAGTTAACAGGTCAAATGTATACAATAACAACAGTTTATTGGACTCGTCTTCACTGTGCTGCCATCTGGTAACCCATATTTGCGAAACCCTCAATTCCCTTCGCGCAAAAAAAATGCAACTAAATAAATATATACGGACAAATTACACTGATTGAGCTAGCCCGAAAGTAAGTTCCAGCCTTGTGTTATGGGATACTAACTCAACGATACTATTTTTTATAAAAAATACATATATAGATAAGCACCCAAGACGCAGGACAATTTGAAAAAGGCCATTTTCCAACTTGCCAACGATGTGGATTGAACTTGACATTTTGACGTGTCTTGTCATGTAGAGTTTTAATTGTCATGTCATGTCACATTAATCTGTATAACACACATGTTAGCCCTACAGGGTAATTTGAAAAAGGCCATTTCCCAACTTACCCTGACCAGGGATTGAACCCAGAACCTCTGGGTTGCAGAATAGAATTGTAATCACTACGCTACGGAGGTCGTCACACTGTTACATTTAACTTTTTTTTTAAACCAGCATAAATGTAAAAAATGTTACAAACTCAAAGTTATATTTTTTTGCATAAAAATGTCTAGAAATAATTCAAATGCCTAATTTTACCGCTTTACCTAACATTGAGCGTAATCGCCCTTCGTGTAAATTCTCTCTTATGATCTCCCCGCGGCGAGGCAGACAATGCGGGCTTGTTTCACCGTCTCGCTCTCAAACGGTTAGAACGGTATTTAGGTCGCAGTGAATACATGCAGGGTAATTCTGATCCCCTCAGCTTTATTCAACACAAAATCATTATAGAAGCAGAGATTGAAGGAACCCAAGAGGGGATAAGAAAGACCAAGAAGATCGTTAAATAAACGAAGAAAAGGCAAAAGTCGAGTCGTGTACGGAGATCAAGCATTTAGCTAGTAAAAGTAAATTTTTAAAATTTAAAAAACCCCCGACCCAAGAAATATACTCTGAAAACAAACAAATAAATCAACTACCTACTTAAGAGCTGATGATCTTCAAATGGCTGATAAGGTCAAGTTACCTTACCATATCATTGAAGTAACACGGTACCAAATTTCGAATCGATCGGACATAAGGCAGTTAGCCAGATCCCCTCATCAAATAGAAAAGAGCTGATGATCTTCAAACGGCTGAAAAGATTTTCATGAAACATGGCTATGAACACTCGGGATAAAATTATGTGACACAAAAAAAAACTAAACGAAAATTGTTTCATCCATTTGGAAGCTACGATACCACAGACAGACATGTTAAACTTATAACACCCCTCTCTCAGACATGAGACATGGAAAATACTCCACCGACACGAACCTAGTAATTAAATTTATTCGTGATGAAAGCTATCATCATGAATAAATTTAATTCAAGAAAAGTACTATTTAAGAAGTGTACTATTTTATATAAGAGAAGGGTATCAGGCCAAAGACCAGTGGTAGGTCGACCCAGATATCGCTGGAGCGATACGGTGCAGGCTGATCTGCGGGAGATGGAAGTTGTCGGCTGGCAAGATATCGCTCAGAAGCCAAGGAAGCTTTCGTCTCGGAGGCCAAGATCCGCTTCGGGTCGCTGAGCCAGCGGAGTACTATGTAAGCAAAATAAAAAATATACTTAAATTCTGTCGTAGGTGATGCTTCAGATTAAAAACTATAGTTTTTAAATTTTATACGAAAATATTCCTTTTTTCTGTACGTGCGCTAAGGAAGCGGCAATAAACTTAAATGTAAGAAAATGATCTAACGTCAACAAATAACTATTATGAAACCGAAAAAAAAAATTTACAGTAATCAAGTGATACAAATATATTCGATTTTATTTCCAAACTACACAACAGATTAAGATAAATTTTCAATGGGACCACCTGACAAGTATACCCTTTCAAATTAACTTTCCAAATCGGTCAAGGCGTCTTAGAATAATCAGTGAACATTCATTAAAGAAAACATAAAAGACGAATTGTAACCTCCTTTTTTTGGAAGTCGGTTAAATGATTTTTGACTTTTGATTTGAATGACATTGCCATCTGTATATAGAGATACTTATTAAGTAATTGTATAATCTACTAATGCGTAAATTAGTAGATTTTACAATTTGGAAGAAAGAAAATTGCTAACGTAATCTACACAAGAAGAGAAACAGCTGATATGTAAAGAGATTTTCCTGTCTCTCAAACGACGAAATCAACCAGCAAGAAAGACTGATCCTATATTAGTAGGAGTCTTGCTATAATTGTTACATCATCAGAAGTTCCATATCAAGAACGATTTATAAATAATACAGTAAGTTGGAAAATATTATATGAGAAAGCATGCCAAAGTATCATGCAGCTACGCTTGCCAAATGACTGCGTTTGGACGCTGATCCAGACACAAGACACGACAGGAAAACATCGGTAAAATAAACATGCAAATATGAAATTCTGAATAGTTTCGTTTGAAAATCTTCTGTTGTGTTCACTCAACCATAAGATATATCGCCAAAATAATATTTAAAAATTGATACATTTATTTCTGATAGTAAAATTAAAAATTTTAATAATAAATCGTCACTATCCGCAACTCGCTTCGTCAATACACTCACAGTTGGTAATCAGCAACATGCTTCGTCAAAATTTTCACAGTTGGTAATCCGCAACACGCTCGTTAATATTTTCACAGTTGGTAATCCGCAACACGCTTCATCAACTTTTTCCCAGTTAGTAATCCGCAATACGCTTCGTCAACATTTTCACAGTTGGTAATCCGCAACACGCTTCGTCAACCTTTTCACCGTTTAGTAATCCACAAAATGCTTCGTCAAATTTATTAATCCAAGAGACCACCCCTTATCGTACCTAGCTCAAATGTATCCATGATACTGGTGGCATTGCCGCGCTGTATGGCGATGGAAATTCTTCGAGCCAGATGGATAAGATAAGGAGCGTCTATCATTTGCCCGTTCAGATATTCTATGTCCAAATAATATTATATTTTTAACCGACTTCCAAAAAAGGAGGAGGTTATCAATTCGTCGCGATCCTTTATTTTTTTTTTATTTTGTTTTTGTTCTCCGAGTATTCAAACACCTCTAGACCGAATTAAAAAAATCTTTTTTTGTTTGAAAGGGCATACTTTTCAGGTGGTACCATGGAAATTTTATCAAAATCGGTTGTGTAGTTTAGGGGTGAAGTCGGTTTTTAGTTTTGAAAAATAAATAAGTAGGTAGCAATATTACATTACTGCAGAGTCCGGGAAGTATGGTATTTACGGACGAGTTTAGCTCGGACTTAACAATCATTACGACTCCGGCAATCCCATTCCTGTCGATGTATGTATAGTGCCTTCTTAATACATGTGAGGTAATAATTATAAACAAAAAAAAACCATGCAAATATTTACCGAAAACAGTACAATACAATACAATACAAATACTCTTTATTGCAGCATAAACAAAAGGAAAATTAATAACAGATAAAAAATAAGACAGAATTATGATACAAAGGCGGACTTATCGCATAGCAATCTCTTCCAGTCAACCTTTGGGTAGAGGGAGAAGTGAATATTAAAAAATAGGCGGTGCAGTATGTCAGATTTACTGTAAATAGTTACTATATAGAACCTGCCACAATATATACATACAAATACTTAAATACACGACATACATACCTACAAATTAATAGACATACATATATACATATAAAATATATATTATAATTATAGCAAAATAATGAAATATGAGCATAATGCGAAAGAATCCACTACAAAATAAATCATAAGTTGGACAGATAGTGAGCTTTTAATTGCGTTTTGAAGCTGCACAAAGTTTAAGCGCTACGGATATTAATAGGTAAGGAGTTCCAAAGTCGAACAGCTTGAATGGAGAAGGATTTAGAGTATTATGTGGTAGAGTGAGGGGGGACTTGAAAACGGAGATTGTAGAAGCTGCGTAGGTTACGGTTTGAGACATCAGTTAGGAACATGAAACGCTCTTTTAGATAGCTGGGAGAAGAAGGTATTAATATTTATGAAAACAATTAATATTGATGAAAAACTCTGCTTTTTAGAGTTTTTTAGTGAATAGGAATCATAGCCCATACAGCCCACTCATTGTTACGCAAAAAATGTAATACTATTATTGATTATTCTCTCACAATGAAAACGAAGCATATTTTCGTGTGAATTTATACCAACATTTTAATAAAATTGTAGTCGAATAAGAGTGCATTGTTAGGGAACCGGACAAAAAGTTAAAAAAATGGAACCACTATAGGATCATTCGTGCGTCTGTATGTCTGTCCGTCCGTTCGTCTTTCTCAGCTTTTTTGTCCACGTCCCTATTTGGCCATTCCGAATAGATCATCCAATAATTCTAACATTAGTCACAAAAAATAATATTGATATTATCTTTTCAGATTAAACTATGTGCTGTTCGGTTTATCTCCGTGGTGGTGGCACGCTTGCAATGTGGCGCTGCACGCGGCGTGCTGCGCGCTGGTCGCTCGCACGGGCGCGCTGGTAGCTCGCCTGCAGCGCCCTTTTGCAGCGCTGGCAGCGCTGTTGTTTGCTGTACATCCGATACACACTGAAGCGGTGAGTTGTTTAAAGATTTTTTTATTTAATTTACACGATCAATATAAAGCTAAATTATAACCAATATTAAAAAGATCAGCTTATGTTATAAGTTGTATTATAAGTTTATATGTTGTTAGTGCTAATTGAAGCGGTGGTGGACAAGTGGTTTAGGCACTGATTTTGCGTCTGTGCGTCACGAGTTCGATCTTCACTAGACGCGACTTGTAACTCTGTTTTTATTCATGTATGTTTTGTGCCTTGGAAGCCACGTTAAGCCGTTGGTCCCAGCTAACATCATTGTATGGCAGCCATCAAGCTATGTCTTATGCTTTTATGTAGCTTAAAAATCTGACACCAGTGTAGATAAACTACATTCATGTAAGTTCATTTTTTAAACAACAACAAAACATCGCGAGTAAAATTGCACATGACGACCTTCGTGGCGTAGTGGTCACCATGCTAGTCCGCCACCCAGAGGTTCCGGGATCCATCTCCGGTCAGGGCAAGTTGGGAAATGGCCTTTTTCAATTTATCCTGGGTCTTGGGTGTTTATTCTATATATGTATTAGTTACAAAATATAGGATCGTTGAGTTAGAATCCCATAACACAAGTCTCGAACTTACTTTGGGGCTAGCTCAATCAGTGTAATTTGTCCGTATATATTTATTTATTTACAATAGTGTGTAGATAACTATTAAGACTAACGTATTTACTTGTGTGTGAAATGTATAAGACAATGGCAAATTGTCGTTGTTTGCTTCTCTTTCCACACAATGACACCGACAAGACCTTGGCTTTTAAATGTAGGCAGACACTACTAGACGTCGAGAGACATTGTCTTTTTTTACTAAAACTAGTGTGAGACACAGACGTTATTAGCATGGATTAAAAGGGTTACTCACATAGAGAGTTAGCTAGTGGCCGACATGTTTCGATCTCATCCTGACTTGATCAGGGCGAATGTGACTAGAGGTCGCGCGTACACGATGTCGCCTCGAGACACTGAGACTGAGACTTCGTCTTACTACTCTTGAATATATTGTTAGAAAAAATGCAATGACTGCACACATTATTGTTTTTTTTTTAAATTTATTTAAGTAGGTATAAATAAAGATAATCTAAGTTTAAATAATTAACGAAGAATTTTCTTAAACTTCGTTGCATTTAATATTAACAGAAAATCCAACTACTTGAGTCACAGCTGAAAATAATACGTTGTAAGTCTCAAGGGAGAATTATATAAGTGCTCTCTTGAATTATTCAGGGATCTTGAGTTGTGATTTGAGAATGAAAATTCTAAAACACATTTCTATTGTTTCAAACAATAATAGTAAGTATTTACCAGTCCCAGATGGGAGAAGCAAATGAAAAATTCAGCTTCATTCTAAAGTAGAAAATAAAGGTCTAGGTGTCCAAAGATAATATGAGACAGAATTTATGAATACTTATCATCATCATCATCATCCGAGCGTATTCCCGGTTGCATCCTCAGCAGTAACGCTTCAGAGCCCGGGGTCCGCTACCTAACCAAGGAGATTTGACGAGGTTACTGGTTTTTACACAGAGCGACTGCCGTCTGACCTCCACAACCCAAAGGGCAAACCAGGAACCAATCCTTGGATAGTTTGATGATCAAACGCTAGGTGGCGTTCGGGACCCACAGTTTTACGTGCCTTCCGAAACACGGAATTATCTTTCTTTTCGGATAATCAGGTGATTCAAACCTGCAATATCCTATCCAGACTGGAAACAACTTTTCACAAAGTATGCTTCCCAGTGGGAATCGAACCCATGACCTCCGGGTCACAAGGCGAACGCCTTGACCACTGGACTACGGAGGCAGTCATTGAAGTCATGTGAAGACTGCACACACACACTCACACACAAGGAAATGCACTACTAACTTTTGTGTATATTAAACACAGGTTTTTAGCGATGTGACGTCATGCAAAATTTTAATGTTCTGTATCTTTGTATTTTTTTTTGTTTCTTAAAGAAAAGAATAATTATGTTTATAATTTTTTCCAAAAATCTAACTGTTGGGCTGTAAATATTTTTCCATTCGTCATGCCTATTAAAGCTAGTTCAAAAAAAAAATCTTTCAATCATTCTCACTACCTCTTTGTTAGTAAATCGTTGTAAGTAGTGCCTTTGTAAAACATGTATTTGATGTATTCTCTGTATAAATTTTCCGGGTACATAAACTGATAAAATTTACTTATAAAGTATTACAAAATTTACGGAGTTTAAAATATTGATAGCATAAAATTGATAATAAATCCTCTCGACAACACAGCACCCTAATTGCTGCACTTCAACCTGAAGGTAATCCTGTTGTTGCGCAAAATAACAAAATACATCATAAATAACCTTTGTTTTGAACTCCTGGCAATATTTTCAGCAATTTCGGTTCATGATGCTTTTGACGACCTCCGTGGCGTAGTGGTCACTATGCTAGTCCGCTTGCCAGAGGTCCCGGGTTCAATCCCCGGTCAGGGCAAGTTGGAAAATGGCCTTTTTCAAATTGTCCTGGGTCTTGGATGTTTAACTATATATGTATTAATTATAAAATATAGTATCGTTGAATTTGTTTGTTTGTTTGTAAAAGCTTTATTGTACACACATAAATACAATTTAAGAGAACAAGTTTTACACTCTATCTGATATCTGGGATAAGTCCGCCTTTGTACTGTACAAAGGCGGACTTATCCCAGATATCAGATAGAGTTAGTATCCCATAACACGAGTCTTGAACTTACTTTGGTGCTAGCTCAATCAGTGTTATTTGTCCATATGTATTTATTTATTATTTCTATATATATAATGTCAAAAAAAGAACGTGAGTTTCGTGGAACACTCGGTTGGAACGAAGTTACTTTTGTAGTTATCGTGACGGAATAATCCTACTTTTTTATTGTAACTAAACGAAATAATCAAATTAAAAAAATATATAAGCGTGTGCTGGGTTTAAACCGGGAACGTCAACCATATCAGACAAACGCTGTCCTAACTGAGCTATGGACGAGACTTTACCTTTCACTTTAATTCGTGACGGAAAAAATTTACACTTTAATTTCGCCTAGTCCGCCCGCAAAGTCCGTACCGTCCAAAATGGAACTTTGTTGCAAAAATCACATTGAATCACATTATACTCGAAAGTTTAAAATGCGGACAAAATATTATATATGTATGTATATAACATACATATATAATATTTAAATTACATATTGTGCATGCAAAAGACTTCATCTCGGCATCACCAGTAGGTTGACTGGTAGATAAAGCCAAGTTAAAAAATATAAAAATTTCTGGTAAAGAGACGAATAATACTATTCGTATCAGTAATATTCTGTCAAGTAGTAGACAATGCTACGAAGTTTTTGCTACGATAGCTGCGTAGCGCTATCGGAGGTACGATTTGTAACCGCGGCTATAGCACTCTACGCCATAGATCGCTACGGCGTATCTCTGGAATGCTTTCCCTGTTGAAATTCGGACTGCTAATACTAAAACAATCTTTAAAAATCGCCTTTATAAATATTACCTGACGATATAATCAGTTCTGTTCAGTGTTACTATATGTATTTATGTAAATATTTTTATGTATCATATAAGTATGTATTATATATGTGTGTTATTTAGGTATATATTCATATGTAAGTAGGTAAAATAGAATTAGTACTGCGCCCACCTTGTTTCAAATAAATTTTTCCTCCACCCAAAGGTTGGCTGGAAGAGATTGCATTTATAGCGTCCGCCTTTGTGCCTATATTGTTTCTTGTTGTTTTGTAATTTTTGTGTGTCTATTATGGTGCAATAATAATAATAGACATCAAATTTGTATTTGTTAGGTAGCGGACCCCGGGCTCTGAAGCGTTACTGCTGAGTGCTGAGGATGCAACCGGGAATACGCTCGGATGATGATGATGAATTTCCATACTTACCTCATTTACATTTTCTTAACTTCAATTTCAAATGTTTAATTAACAATTGATTTAATTCGTTATAACTATTGAATATTTAAAGAAATTATCATAAATATACGTACTTAAATTTTAGTTTGGTGCTAGCTTAATCAGTGCGATTTATCCCTATACATTTAACTTTTAATCTTCGTTTCTTCTCATATTAAACAATATGAAAAAGACTTTCCAGATGTATTACTAGGCCTAACGATGATGGAAACAAATAGGTACCAAAACTTATACAGATTACATATAATTTTTGCTGTATTTAAATAAAACGGTACAGTTTGACGTAAAGATTTATTTTTAAATTAAATTATAGTTAATCTTTCAATAATAAGAAACCTCTAGAATTCGTGAAATAACACTGAAATATAAATTGCCGATATCTCTCCTCGCAATACTTGGAATAGACGACATTATTAAATGAGACGATGCGGGTAAGCTTAGTAAAATAAACAAACAATAATACATAAGCTTTCGCCTGATAAGTTGACACTCAGACTGGAAAAAAAATGTTGCGTTTCGGCTGTTATTTTTATAGCCAGCCAATTATGTAGAGGTCACACAAGGTTTTATTCTTTTTGTTCAACGAGTTTTTTATTTGAACAAAGAATTCTTCTTCTTTTCGTGTCGATGGTAAGTTTATATTTTAGTGGACCAGCATTGGGCCACTTCTATTGCATTTTCGAAGGCGGCATATATGTCATCCAAGGTGTAGGTGTTTGGACACCTCGGGCATGATCAAAGGTGGGACATCGTTTGTGGACAAAAAACATCTAATATTAGGCCACGTATGAGGAGATATATAGAGGTTGTATGAAATTGAAAAAAATAAATACCCACATATTACATAGAGTAGTTTGTGTCTTACGGTTCTAAGCAGGCAGCCTAGGGCCGCTAGGACCAAAGGCCAGCTTAAGATGGTGGGCGAGAAGGTGGAAAAAGAAATAACAAGTAATTATTACAAAAACAAAAAACCCGACTGCCTTTTTTTGTATTTTTATATTTTATATTTATATTTTATTTTTACTTAGAGTCACTCTCACAGTAAATACGAATTAAACGACACCTCTTAAGCTAAATTCCATCGAGCCGTTCAGGCTGCAGAGCGTGCCAAACAATTATACATACATACTCTCGAAAAACATAACCCTCTCTTTGGCGCAGTCGGGTAAAAGTTGAGTCAAATACCGAATTATGATAACGGCTAAATATCGAGCGAAGTACATTTCGCGCTAGTATCCGACATTATAATTAGGGTGGCACAGGGTAGACAAATTCGGAATTTAACTCGTTTTTTTTATTATTCATATCAAAAAGTAACATGATACTAAACCGAAAACAAAAATAGTAATTTTACTCCGCTCAAAAATAAGCAAGTTATAAGCCTTTCAAATCCGGTGGAAGGGGAATTTGTCAAATAACAGAAAAAGGATGCACATACACCCGCGTGACGTCACTGTCATTAGGTGTCACGCTTACGAAAGAGATAGCTAGATGTCCCCACCACGCTCTCATTCTTATATTTAAACTGATAATTGCTGCCTCATCTAATAACCAATTTACTTTCTATTTTCGGAAAACGGCTTCTTGTTAGTGTTATTTGATATTCGTATAAAATGTCCAAAATCAAATTAAGTCAAACAGCCTATTCTAGGTGTCTTTATGAAATGCACGCTGCTGCTTAAATTGCTACCTCCAAACTAGCTTCAAACCGCATCCGTACACTATCCAATAACTCACGAGGTAACGCGATTGGCTCATAAAAAAATCACTCGCCACAAAAGTGCGGGTACTATGTCAGCTTGCGAGCCAGTAAAACAAGTTTATAGATTCCATCGACGGGAACCGTAAAATCTATATGAGAGCGAAGAGATTCAATCGAGGTGTCGGCTGGGACGTTACTGCAGAGATATAATAACATATTATACTACAGAATAAGAACTAGTACAGTATAAGTACTCAAGTACAGAAGTCATACTCAGAAAAGAAATTAAAACAAATATCTACTTAATGTGGTTAGCGCTATGGTTAAATTTAGCTCAAGTCAAAACTCCTCACAACTTCGTTTAGATATCTAGACATTTATAGCAATTATTATTACTCTGGACAAACGATTCATGTAACTGAATTTTCCCCTTCGAAGTGGTCGCACGCGCATAGTGATAATGTAGTTATATTTTCGATACCTAAACGGGGAGTGATACAGAGTTAATTCAGTTTGATCCACAAAATGGATCCACTGTCAATTCTTGCTATTACTTTGACCCAATATAAAATTGACTGGTCCGGTCTGATCCCCAACCTTTTTCTCATGGGGAAGTACAGTCAAGAGAAAAACATTTTCATTGTCGATTAAAAATCATTAGTTATAATCATTCACTGATAATCATATATTATACGTTAATGCCGCGTTAACGCCGTGAGTGCACTACCAATTGTGCTACCGTGACTTCGAATCACCCTGACGAACTTTCTCATCACATAGTACACACGCATTTGAAGCATGCGTTATTCTTCACTACTACCCACTATTAAGAAGTGTAGTATTCAACTTAATTCAATTTAGATTAATTAAAAGTTGATTAAAGTAAAGAAGGCTGTATTTCACGAAATTTTTCATCACATGTTTTAATTTGGACAACTATTTATTTTTAAATATCAAACCTTAAAGACTACAGTAAAGCTTCTTCAATTAATTTCATATTATCAATACTTTATTGACTTTAATTTGTAGTTTGTCAAGAATAATAAGAAGTGATTTTAATAAAAACTTTTCAGACTTTGTAGGAGGGAGGATTTTCATCTGACTATGTAATTATCCAAGAGTTGCTAAGAAAAAAAAAGTTAAAAACAGCTAAACTTGTTATTAAAAAGTAAAGTCGTTTCGACCTAATCATTTTATCCGCTGTTTTGTTTCAAACTTTATAATGTTTTACATGTATAATGACATCTAAAGATTAAGTTCTTGGATCTGGACATTGAATAAATAAATGTCTAAGGGCCAGAACAAACGGGGCGCAAGTTGCGCCGCGTAACAGCTAGTGATGGGCGGTGCATAATTACTAAATCAACCCATTTGAATATTTACTCAGTAGATTGAGTAAATGATAATAATAAATTGATATAAATGAGTTGCGACTCATATTTATGTTCATATTCATTATTTCATGTTTTCATGACAATTTTGAAACATAAATCTAGTATCCGCTTGCAATTCTTGTCACAAAGTGTGTGCATACGCCATAATATGCTTAAAATGTGGGTAAACTTTATATGCGACGCTAAATTATATGAAAATACCATACTAATCATACACTGAAAGTAGGCTTCTTTGACTAATTATCATTTTTTGGTAGGAGGTGTGCGTAGACGGAATTTTACGTTAAAATAAGTAAACAGACATCAAATGCGATGTCAATATATGAGTACGCTCTATTTACTCTATTTATTAAATCTAGTGAGTAAATACTCAAATGGGTAGATTGAGTACTATCCACTGCCCATCTCTAGCTGTTACGCGACGCAACTTGCGCCCCGTACGTTGCGGCACTAAAAGCTACTAGAATTACAAGAACCATTTAGACACGAGACGGCGTATCCAGCCAAGTTCAAAGAAAAAGGAACCTGTATGTTAATTTACACGAACCAATTCGAGCTACTTTAGACTCTTTCAAATCTCGAAAGCTATTTAATTTACAAACTTACACAAAATTTATCACATTTAAATTTATAAATTTATCACTTTTAAATTATTTTGTCGGATATTGAACTTGGCTCCTTTTTTCAAATTTATGTTTTTTGGTAAGATTATATCTCTAGAAACGTTAAACAAAAAAACGAAATTATTTGTTAAATAATAATAATAAATAATACTCTTGGAGGTATCTTTCTATGCGGCCCTAACCGCTGGGCGGCGGGATTTTAGGGCCATGCTCCGCCGCCAGCGGGCAGCTAGGGTAGGTTTTGTAATGTTTAATTTATATTTTTGTACTTTATTTTATATTTTCTTTTAACTTATTATATTACCAGAATTATGTTTAACAAAATTAAAAGTTAAATGCTTTTAATACAATCAAACTAGGTATCCCGCGCAAAGGCTTTCTACTTATGAACATTCCCAAAATTTTCTCATATTATGTTTTTACATCCTAATGAATTCCCCTTACGGGGCTGAGATTTGAACAAGCATTTCCGTAATTGAAATATAAATGGGGTTGTTTCTTGCCGAAGTCTTAAATCAGACGGGATTTATGTCGTTCAGCTGCCGGGATGGAGACATAAAGAGGGATTTGATATCTGTGTGCTACCGTAGGTAAGCTCGTACTGTGGTATACTAACTTTAGAGTCATGGTGACAGATGTCATTGTGACAGGTGTCATTGTGACAGATGTCATTGTAGCAGATGTCATTGTGACATATTTCATTGTGATAGATGTCACTGTGACAAATGTCTTTGTAGCAAAGACATTGTGATAGATTTCACATAAAGAAACTGTTAGTTTTCCTGTGTTGATATATGGTGTTGATAAATGTTTTGTATCGAGTGTCACACTACAATTAATTAGTTTAGTAGTAGTGGCTTGTATTCTAAAATATAATACGTACATAGAATTCTTAGCTTCTTCTCTACAATATGCTTGTATATTTTTTATCGTCTACCTGTTGCCATCATTAATATCGAGCACAAAACGGCAAAAAAAACCCTTTTGCTGTATGGGAGTCCAATTAAATAGTTATTTTATTATGTTTTAGTATTTTTATTATAGCGGCAACAGAAATACACTATCTGTGAAAATTACAACTGTCTAGCTATTACGGTTTATGAGATAGAGCTTGGTGACAGACAAACGGACTGCAGAGTCTTAGTAATAGAGTCCCGGTTTTACTTTTTGGGTATGGAACCCTAAAAACTAATTATCTATTGAATTTTTATGAAATTTTCCTTTCCCGTGTACACTTTATAAGTTGGTCGCCCATAACTTTTTTATTTGTAAAACCGTACTTAGCTCTGATAGTTTTTCCTTAAACTTAGTTTTCTATACATTTTTAATGTATAGTTATATAATGATTACGTAAAAAATTCCACTTTTATCAAATATAAAAGTGGAATTTTCAATTTTTTACTTATACAATTTTTTAAATACTCTAGATACGCTGCACAATGGGTTAGTCAAGAAAAAAAAATTGACACCCATTTAACGTGTATGGGAGCAACCTAAAAAAAAAATTACCACTTTGTCGGCATGATTAATATTCTTATCCATGCCAAATTACAGCTTTCTAGTAACTACATTCTCTGAGGAGAACCGCGGAAAGACAGATAGACAGACATGGCGGATCTATAGGGGTTCCTTCTTTACTACGAAACTCTAAAAATACGTAATGATAACACTATCATCACGTATTTTTAGGGTTCCGGTTCCAATATTATGCATCAAAAAAGTTGCTATTACCCTGGCAGCTAAAAGCGAAGTAAAAAACAGTTGGTCATCATAATAATTAATTGGTAGAACAAGTAGAAAGCACCTCGCATTTCCTGCGGCTTGTGGAGGGTTATTTACGACGCCGCTGTTATTTTTCATCCTTTTTTGGTTTTAATTAATTGTGAAACGTGGCCGTGTTTATGAACGAGTTATATCTTAAGTCGAATTAATCAGCTATTCTCCAACAAGTCAAATCAGATACTTTTTCTAAACGTCAAAACAAGCATTCTCTATACGATATGCATGAATGCACGTCGTGACGTCATTTATTTATTTCATTTACCAATTTATGTACACGCTAAATTAATACAGAGAATACATCAAATAAAAGTTTTACAAAGGCTCGGCATGTTTCTTGAAGTCAAATAGCGTTCCTATTTTCAGTTTATCTGTTTTAATAAATATAAAATCACGTTGAAAATGGATATGTAACATTATTTTTTGATGTTTTATACTCTTCATCATCATCATCATCATCATCATCATCAACAGCTCTCAGGTACCCACTGCTGGGCATAAGCCTTCTTTTGTCTGCGCCATCCTGCTCTGTTGTTGGCCATCGCAATCTAGTTATTTCCAGCAACTTGCCTGATGACATCAACCCACCTAGCCGCCGGACGTCCTACACTACGTCTCCCATTTCTGTGATACCATTCGGTGATGGCCTTACTCCACCTGCCATTGTTCCTTCGAGCCAGATGTCCTGCCCAGCCGTGCTGCCCAGTTCCACTTTAGAGTCGCAACCCTAGAAAGCACGTCATGAACTTTCGTTCGACGTCGGATCACCACGTTACGAACTCGGTCTTGCAATTTGATGCCGAGCATTACTCGGCATCAAATTATTATTATCTTATTCTGTTATCATAAAATAATATTTTTTTCACCCTGGAGACTAGGTACCTGTAGTCCTTCAAACTGAGATGTCATTTAAATCCCTTCGTTACCACGTAACGTGATCAATATGTTTGATCCTTCGCCGGAGATATTACATAGGGATTACTTCCTTTGAATACTAGCTGATACCTACTAGCATTTCAAATTCGGTGAAAGGGAAAACTGACAATAGCAGAAAAGGGATGCACATACACCCGGGTGACGTCACTGCCATTAAATTTTGCGCGTATGAATGAGATAGCGAGATGTTCCCATCACGCATCCACTCTTATAATTGAAATGCTAATTACTTACTCGGTTTTTTCGAAAAAGAATTCTTGTTAGAGTTATTTGTTGTTTGTTTAAATATTGTCCAAAAGAAACTTAGTCGAATAGCCTATTGGTATAATTGGGATGTTCAAAACATGTCAGTATTAAGTATAATTTTAAGTTGCTACATATAACCTGACTTATAAGTTAGTTTACTCGAGCAACGTCTAACGGTATCTCATTGCAATCCGCGTTTCCTGCCAACTCGAGATTACATCGCAACTGGAGCTCATTCGCAGCATATTAATAATGTGTTAGTTACACGTTACAACTTGAATATTAGCTTTTCTTTCTTTCACAGTATGTCTAGATAATATATGCATTTTTTAATATGATAAGTATTTAGAAAATGATATATTTTTTTAATAAGCTTTTACTGCGAGGGCAAGCTTTTATCACCAGCAGCTTCAGCGCCTTACGAACGTCATAGTCGCGGTCCCTTCGCATGACATTCTGTCGGTCTGTCTCTCTGGCCTACACTGGCTCACAGGCCGGCAGCTGTGTGTCTGTTTGTATGTCGTAGCTCCCAAACGGATAGACCAATTTCGATGCGGTTTTTTTTTACGTGAAAGCAAGTTCCTTTGCGGTAGTCCTTAGCTAGGTTTGATGAAAATCGATTCACCGTTTTAAAGCTTGAAAGACAGGGTTTTATCTTAAAAATAATAGCGCGACGGATATAAAATAGTATTGGTAGTTCCGCTACACACCACTAGATGGCGTTATTGACATTTGGAGAGTTTTTAATTTCTATCAAATAAACTTGTTCAATGTCAAGAGATAGGTACAGTCAGTAAAAGAGATACCTGACCAGGCCCTCTACCTTCATCTTGAATTTTTTCTGAAATTGAAAATAATATTAACAAGAATTTGTATAATTCAAAAAGACTTCATTAAAATCTTTTCGAATATACATTCTAATGTTAATATTATTTTCAGTTTAAGAGAAAATTGAAGATATAGGTAGGGGGCCTGATCAGGTATCTCTTTTGCTGACTGTACTTTATCTTCCTCTCACAAACACATAAGTAGCTCTGTATCAAATAAATAAATAACTACTTATGCTCCCCCTTACCAAAAGTCATTCGTAAGTAATTCCTAACTTCCCTACCACTGCAGATGTGCATCGCTGCAATAGCTCTATGCAAATTCGTCTTAATGAAGCTGAGCGAAGCTTGTTATCCAAATTGTAAATTAACTCCTCATTCTAGCGTTTATTATTGCTAGAACTTTAAGCAAAGCTGCTTAGTTTTTACAAGCTATTATTTAGTTTCACGCGTTTAGTTGTCTGTAATCAAATCTTGCTTAAATTTGACCCACTTCCCGGTTTCCGATTGAGCTGAAATTTTGCACGTATACGTATAAATAAATAATAAATAAATAAACAGGAACAAATTACACAGATTGAGCTAGCCCCAAAGTAAGTTCGAGACTTGTGTTATGGGATACTAACTCAACGATACTTTATTTTAAAACAAATACATATAAAGATAAACATCCAAGACCCAAGACCATTTGAAAAAGGCCATTTTCCAACTTGCCATGACCGAGGATCTAACCCGGGACCTCTGGCGGGCTAGCATGGTGACCACGACGCAAAGATTCAAGATTCAAAGATTCAAATGTTTATTCAGTAATTAGACCTTTACAGGCACTTTTACACGTCAATAAGTATAATTTATGTTACGTGTAAAGTATATTAAAATTTAATTTATTTTTTAAAGAAAAGCTACCGATACCAGCGCTCCGTAACGACCACTGCTGAGAAGAAACGCCGAAAGAAACTCATTTTCACAGTATTGGTCGCCTACTCGCCAGAAGGGCTTTGTCATATTATTATAATTGTCTTTTAATTAATAAATACTTATAATATAATACAATGTTGACACATTATAACATGTTATGCTTGCGAACAAGTAAACTAACATAAATTGCGTAATAAAAAATATTAAGTAGTCAAAAAAAAAGCGAAGCCACGGAGGTCGTCAAATATTTCGTTCGTTAACCTACCAATGGCAAAATTTAAAACACATGTTAAAAAAGTTTTATTGAACAATGCGTAGATACTATACTATCAATGATTATTTAAGAGATAAAAACGCGTGGATACTTCCTAAACATTTTCCATTACACTCCACACATGAAACATAAAATAGCTGCATTTTCTGTTACCATAATAAGCTTACTGTAAAAACATGTAAATGCTCTGCGATCAATAGGTGACCAACATATAACTAATATTTTCTCTTGACAAGGTCTGCGATGTCGGGTTTTTCATGCTCACTAAAATGTCCAATCCGGTGGTGGCGTCGCTGGTCGGGTCGTTGGATTCCCTCTAATATGGTTGAGTTTAACGATGGCTGATCCGTGCGTCAACTTGTGAACGGGTGCTGCCGAGAGGGACTGGTCAGCTCGGCTTCGCTTTTTTGACTACTTAATATTTTTTATAACGCAATTTATGTTTGTTTACTTGTTCGCAAGCATTACATGTTATAATGTGTCAACATTGTATTATATAATAAGTATTTATTAATTAAAAGACAATTATAATAATATGACAAAGCCCTTCTGGCGAGTAGGCGACCAATACTGTGAAAATGAGTTTCTTTCGGCGTTTCTTCTCAGCAGTAGTCGTTACGAAGCGCTGGTATCGGTAGCTTTTCTTTAAAAATAAATTAAATTTTAATATACTTTACACGTACCTAACATAAATTATACTTATTGACGTGTAAAGGTCTAATTACTGAATAAACATTTAAATCTTTGAATCTTTGAATCAAACAGTTTTTATGGGATTTGTATGAAGTACAGGCAGATGACGTAATAGTTTCTTGCAGTCAAATAGCGCTCTTATTATCAGTTTTTCTGCAGTAATAAATCTAAAATCACGTTAAAATCGATATGTTCATAGACAAGTGACATTATTTTGCGACGTTTTAGTTTCTTATCAGTACAAAATAATTTATATTTGATCCTGGAAAATACCCACTTTAAATATGCATTTTGTTTCAAAACTAACTTCACAACAACTGGTTGGAAGATTTTCCTGAAGTGTCTGTTACCATTGAACCTCATTATTGTTAGCTATTTGCACACCAGCACTTGGTTACGTTACTTTACCCCCGACGACAAGCTTAGTAAAACTACTACAATTTCGACGACTTTAGTCGTCTATGGCGTCTCACTCACGCGATCGTTTTGCAACTAATATCAAAAAGGTTAATATCAAATCGTACCTATTCTTCCATGCTGGTCTGGAAGAAAAGATAAAACTTAGAATGCACCAGCTGCTTCTCTTTTCGAGAATTACTCAGTGTGATAAATAAATAAATATATAGGGACAAATTACACTGATTGAGCTAGCCCCAAAGTAAGTTCGAAACTTGTGTTATGGGATACTTACTCAACGATACTATATTTTATAACAAATACATATTATAAACATAAACCTCCAAGACCCAGGACAATTTGAAAAAGGCCATTTTCCGACTTGCCCTGACCGAATCGGGAACCTCTGGGTGGCGGACTAGCATGATGACCACTACGCCATCCACGGAGGTCGTCAATATAAACAAGCACATAAAAAGAAAACCTAGTTGTTGTCTTATCTTGTAATTTTTTCTTTCTAAGCTAGGCAAAAATATTTTATCAAAATGTTAAGTTTCTAGTCGCCTAAAAGATATTAGGCGACAAAATTATATACCCTAAAAAATAGCGTTGAATTTACAAGGCGCAACACAGTGTTATTATTAACGTTAAATAAGCTTTAATTTTTGATCAAAGCTTTCGTAACTGATATTTGATATGGCTCGTTAGCCTTTATTTAAAAGGCTTCAAATAAACTTCACTGAAACCAAATTGAAGGCAATTTGTTTGAGCTCTTTTATGCCTTAAGAGAAACTATTTAATGAGGTTACGGGTTATAAAGTTAACTATTTTATTATTCTTACTGTTTCTTAGATATAATGACAATTATATAACTTTCTTATGATGAAGATTTTGGATATTATCAGGGTTATTTTAATTTACATATAGTGTGCAATTATCATCATTTCACCCGCATAACGTCCACTGCTGGACATAGGCCTTTCCCAAGGATTTCCAATATTACCGATCAAGAACGGCCTGCATCCAGATTTTATAATAATATATAAGTATATAGTTTAGAAGACAAAAGTAAATATTAAGATTTATATTTACTTTTCAAAGTATACTCTATCTATGTTTATGCCTAAGTTTTGTGTGGGTAAGTGGCCAACACTGGTGTCAGAACTTTCAAGTTGCTAATGGTACTCGTACCTAACGGCTGCCACACAATGATGGCAGCCGAAACCAATGGCCAAACATGTCTTCCAAGACAGACAAGACAAGTCTTACAAGCGCTTGTAATGCGTACTCTCGACGGGCCATCGAGTTCTATGATGTGACAGTGACAGATGTCATTGTTAGTTTCAATTTTTTTTTTCGATGTCAATGGATGCACTAAATTGGCTCCAACGGAAGACCAGTGCTGGAGCTTGGTTTACGAACACTACAATATGCTGAGTTGGAGTTGGAGGGCAATTTGGAAAGTCGACGGCACATTAGTATTTTATATTTTTGGAACGAAGTTCCTTACGGCAGGCTTGGAGGAGATAGGGATTTTGCTGCGAGACCGAACTGAAAAAAATGTGATAGTAAAAACGTAAGGATGACCTCGTTAAATAAAACCGTTAAATGAGACGTGCGCAGGCGCGACAGTCGTATACACAAGAACTTTTGAACTTCGTTCCTACCTGGTGTCCCACGACACCACATTTCTTTTTTTAGATAATAATTTGTTAATTATGGTATGTACTTTTACCCTCATATTAAAAAAAATAACAACCTTTTGCAAAATCCATTTTAGTTAGAACATGTTTTGTCCCTTTCTCTCTTTTCAATATTTGACATTGAAAAAACAAGACAAAACATATTTTAACTCAAAAAGGTTTAGCAAACGTTTGTGTTTTTTTATGAATAACGGGGTTAATCTGTAAATGTGTGTTTAAGATCTTTCGAATAAAGTTTCATTTTATCTGCTCAAAAGTGCAATAAAAAATATACTCTTGTCAATATGTCTACAGGCTGGCTAAAGTGCTTCCTTCGAACTGCGCTACAAAGTTATGCATGCTGAGATTTCTCCCGCGGGAATACTCGGGTAGCATGCGTGACTTGGGCACCAATACTTGTATTGGAAAAATTCAGTTATGAATTTCTGCAACGAATCCTTTGTTCTGTTAGTTCATAGTTTTTTTTTTTTTTTTTTTGTGAAATGTAGACAGAACAGTCTGTATTAAATTTTTTGTGTTTTTGTAAATTTACACGTAACGTAAATTATACCTATTCACTTGTAAAAGTATCTGTAAAGGTCTAATTACTGAATTAAGATTTGAATCTTTGAATCTTTGTGAAATGAGACAGAAGAATCTTTGCATTTTGACGTTACGTAGAAAATAACGTCTCGCAGAAGCCACTCGGAACCACTATCACATGAATTTCGTTTGTTTATGAGAGAACGATTTACATTATGGATTGTAAGAGACTTTGTATTGTTTACAAGCTTTTATTAAATTTGTGATGTATCTTGTATGTATTTTTGTGTAGGCCAAATCTTGCAACTCAATTTTCAACCGGTTAGCCTTAACGGATTGAGCTGAAATTTACATACTTGTGTAAATCGGATGACAATACAATATTATGGAGTCCATGAGCTGTTCTAATGATGGAACCGGGAGATATTCGACATAACATAGTCACAAAACAATATAACCTCATTTAATACAAGTTGTTTGAATTAGACCTTTACAGGCTACTTTACACGTCAATAAGTATAATTTACATTACGTGTAGTTTATAATTGAAATTTAATTTATTTTAAAGACAAGCTACCGATACCAGCGCTTCGTAACGACCACTGCTGAGAAGAAAAGCCGAAAGAAACTCATTTTCACAGTATTTGTCACGTACTCGCCAGAAGGGCTTTGTCATAATATTATTATTCATATAGGTGGCCCGGCGGGAGTGCGCATAATTAGCGATTTCGCAAGTTAAGCGACACCGTGCGTGGTCCGCATTTGGATGGCTGACCACAAGTGGCACAAAAATTTCTCGCACTTCTCCGTGCTTCGGAAGGCATGTATAAGCCGTTGGTCCCGGCTGTCATCATTGTATGGCAGTCGTCAAGCTATGTCAGATGCCTATAGGCAGCCTGAAAAATCTGACACCAGTGTTGGCCACTTACATACACGAAAAACCAAACAATTATTGTCTTTTAATTAATAAATACTTATAATACAATGTTACCACATTATAACATGAAATGCTTGCGAACGAATTAACAAACATAAATAACGTAATAAAAAGAAGTACTATTATATATTTTGATTTGTCTTGACGTACACTCTATGGTAGACGATGTCTGGGGATCTGATCTATGGGTTATAATTCTATGCTTTAGCCTCACAATAAAATCTTGTTTAATAAATAAGTTCAATGATGATATTTCATGATGATTATGGTACTATATTTTACCTATATTAAAAACATGTAATGTAGAATTTTGCCACGAGTGAGATTCGAACACACCCCCTTCACATCTGTACTGTGAGTGCACTTCTTATTGTCCTACCGTCACTTTCTATTACATCACATATTAAAATTAATATATTGTTCCGAGCATTGTAATAAATAAATAAATAAATATATAGGGACAAATTACACTGATTAAGCTAGCCCCAAAGAAAGTTCGAGACTTGTGTTATGGGATACTAGTTGAGTTAGTATAGATACTATGATATATAACAAACACATATATAGATAAACATCTCAGACCCAGGACAATTTGAAAAAGGCCATTTTCCAACTTGCCCTGACTGGGGATCGAACACGGTACCTCTGAGTAGCGGACTAGCATGGTGATCACTAACGCCACGGAGGTCGTCAAAATGTAATGCTTATCAATAACCATGTATTTTTACTAAACAGATACATTTAAAAAGTCTTAACTGTCTAACAGATGTTAAGTTACATATAGGAAGTAGTATTAATTAAGTAACCCACTACGTTATTCATAATATCGTGCGTATAAGAAACGTTGGCATATAGCGTATCGATTTTAAATCGGGTCCTCATATATCTAGCTCAGCTTACTTCAAAAGAAAAAATATTTCCGTTCCCTCAGAAATACACGGCCTAATTGGCCTACCATTCAAACTCGCTTAAAAATGTATCCAACTCGTAACACGCACGAAAAGTTACGCACTTTTAATGCGCCTAACTCTCGACGTCTCCAAATTCCTGGCAACCTGATTTTGGCGTTAAATGCTTAAGACGTGAGTCTACTTTAAATATTTGAAATTCGTAAGCAAAAGTTTGCTTCCAAATGGCTCTGGGCTGAATAATTTAACAGCTGCGCGGCTGGCGATTGTGCATATGTAAGGTACTGTGACGGAATTTTGCAAAATACTCGTATGCCTGATGTTAGAAGAGTGACTTACGTATATATATTTAAATTCATTACTCACTAGCGCCCAGATGAATTACGTATTTATATATACATATATTTGAAGACATTACTTATTAACGGCTCGCCCGGTTCGCAAGAATATATACCTCTAAATTTGTATGTATTTTTTATGTAACATGTTGACATGTCCGGATAAATTCTCTATATACTAGTGAAATCCGCATGAAAATCGGCCTAGTAGTTTGGCGTGGTAAAGCTCTTTGACGACATACAAACGTAAAATACACGCGCAAAGGGATTTACCATTTTATAGGAGGATTTTTTTTATGAATACCCATTTTTAGGGTTCCGTAGTAAACAAGGAGCCCTTATATTTACTTTCGCCATGTCTGTCTGTCTATCCGTCCGCGGTTTCACTCAGCGAGTATAAGTACTAGAAAGCTGTAATTTGATGTAGGTATGTATATTAACTATGCGGACAAAATGGTAAAATAAAATATTGAAATAATTTTTTAGGGTAGCTCCCATACAAGTAAAGTCAAAAGTCAATTTTATTTTCTCGACTGACAATCATGTGGGGTATCGTTGAATAGGTATTTCAAAATATTATAAGCTTGTGAACACCGTTTTTAGATTTAATGATCCGTTATTGAAATATTTGGTTTTAAAGTAAATTTTTTTTGTTAGAGTCAAGTGTCCCCCCCCCCTCTATCCGCTAAACGGTTATATATGGACACGTGAAAAAAATCACAGCTATAGTATAATATAACGAATTTTAAAGGAAAATTATCATAGCTAAGAAGGGTTTTCAGATTAAAAAGTTATAAGCGATCAATTAAAAAATGTACTTGGAAAAGGAAAATTTTGTACAAATTTAATAGAAAATTAGTTTTTAAACGTTTTTAGTGGTATGAACTTAAAGTTGGTATTTTTGACTACGGAACCCACTGCGCATGGCCCGACACGCATTTGGCGAATTTTTGTAGATGCATCTATGATACATTTGATTTCTTTGTTTACGAATATCTATATAAGTGGATGTCTATTGTTAAAAAATCAAAGAAAGCACTTTATTGAATTTTTTCGACACAAAGTAAACATGAAAGAACGTAAAATATGAGATATGAGGATATTTTTATCCTTAAAATAAGGTTCCCTTCATTTACTTATTTTTTGCCGCTACCAACATGAAATACCAAATATTATCCTAATCCTAACTAATATATTATAAATGCGTAAGTGCGTTTGTAAATTTGTTTGTTTGTTAACACTTTACGCTTCAGCCACTGAATCTAATTAGATGAAATTTGTTATGGATATAGTTTGAGAGGATAGTTTTTATCCCAAAATTCCAACTGAGAGTGGAGCCGCGGGCACAGCCAGTTACGTATATAGTCAAGATAGTTAAAAATATTTATTTAAATAGTCGTAAAGATTGTAAATATGCGATAAACGTTTACTCACGTAAAGTGTCCTTGACCTTATTCGGAGGTCTTCCCGATGTTGTCCCGAGTAGTACTGATAGTCATAGATTATATTTAGCTTTTTCTTTTTTGCGCTGAAAAGATTATCAATCCTTTGACAACAATCACTAGCTGGCATGATATGATTAGCTAGCTAGCACTAGATAAATCATGTCACTAATTTGTCAGCACTTTTCTATGTTGCTTTCCTTTTCTGTCGCTCAGAACCGTCATTTGCCAGAGCGAAAGAGAGCAACGGAACGCTATCGCACCGATAGCATGCTATAGCATTCTACGCTCTCTCTCTCGCTCTGGCAAATAATGGTTCTGAACGACAGAAAAGGATAGCAACATAGCAAAGCGCTGCTCCGTGCTGACAAACGGGATCCAACCCCTAGTCCTCCTTTGGTCTTGCGAAATGAGATTAAGACGAAGTGGTAGCTAAAGTGGCGCCCTCATTTAAAATAAATTGTTTAAAACTAAATATGGTGATAATTAAAAATTTTATTTGTATAAATGTCTAGAAAGACCTTTAAACAAAATATAAATTTATTATTATTATTTTTTATACATTTCAATTAATTTTGACGTCAGTCAAACAATCCTTTAAACTATTTTATGAATAACCTTTGAAAGTAATATTGGTAGTCCGTCTAGCTTTAAAACTGTTTTTCGCCAAAAGTGGCCACTTTTGGCTAAAAACAGTTTTAAAACTAGAAGGACTATTAGTAATAATTTCAAAGGTTATCCATAAAATAGTTTAAAGGTCTTTCTAGACAGTGATACAAATTAAATTTTTAATTATCACCATATTTAGTTTTAAACAATTAATTTCAAATGAGGGCGCCACTTTAGCTACCACTTCGTCTTAAGAGAAAACCTAGTCCTTATTTCATTTGTTTAAACCTTATAGAAAGAAATAAATTTACGCTATTGTATATACGTTTGTACACCAGACACCATAAACCTTAGGTTGAGTGTTAACAATTACTAAAGCTTTTAAATGAATGAAGAAAACGTGGATTCCGACACTACATGTCGCTTCTTGGCAACTTTAATGTGTTGAACATGCTAATATTATGGCCGCGGGCGAAGGGACGGACTACCGAGTAAATTAAAGAAATGGCCCATAAATCCTTCCTTACAACGTATTTAACATGAGAGAGTCATATTGAGTTAGTATAACAAAGGTACGGGGTATAATGTTACCGAAAATGTATTTAAATTCAGCAATTGCATGCAATTCCTAGGAAATGTAGGTATATCTTCTCCTAAATAGCGAAAGGATTTAGGATTTTCATGTATGAAATGTATGATAAGTACTATTTTCTATGCAGCGAGGTTGCCTGGAAGAAATTGCTTAGCGATAAGGCCGTCCTTATGCGCATTTCCTAGTTTTTAAGATAATTGTCCTGTATTTCCGACCTCCAACGACTTCCGTGGCGTAGTGGTCACAATGCTAGTCCGCCACCCAGAGGTCCCGGGTTCGATCCCCGGTCAGGGCAAGTTGGAAAATGGCCCTTTTTCAAATTGTCCTGTGTCGTGAACGTATATCTATATATGTATTTGTTATAAAATATAGTATCATTGAGTTAGTATCCCATAACACAAGTCTCGAACTTACTTTGGGGCTAGCTCAATCAGTGTAATATATTTATTTATTTATTTTGTGCAATAAAGGGTATTATATTGTACTCGTTACAAGGGTTGTCTTATAAATATCAACCCCGGATTTGTCGCGGAAGGTAGGTTAGGTTATAATTTATATTATTAAATCTTTATCAACAATAATGGTACAAAAGGTTGAATGAATGCTAATGCATTCTCTACCGGTTCGCCTAAAGACAATGTTGTAACCAATTAGTGACAGAAACGACCAAACTAACTACCCCAAATAGGTTGCAGTCAGTAACCATCACAGGAGCGAGTAAGCGTCGACTAAGTGACGGAAGCGACCAATTTTAGGTGAAATCCCGAGCTTCTCTTAACGCCTTTGTGTATTTTAAGTTTACAAATATAAGTTGTTCTTACAGTATGTGCAATAAAGAAGTTTTATCTTTGTATTATTTTCTCCATGCTTCATAAGGTACAATTCGTTGAACACGGCATTCAAAAAGCTACGTCAGACGGCTTTAGACAACTTAAAAAAGCTGCCAGTGTTGGTCACTTACACACATTAAAAATCTGTCAAAATTTTCTGCCTACATCTGTTTCCCTCTAGGCCTTTCCCCAGCAGTAGAACAGTATCACTGCGTCATTAAAAACAAATATTGGCGTGTGCTGGGTTTGAACCGGAAACATGGACCATCTAATTCTAATGCATAAGTTCTCCCAACTGAGCTATCAACGAGACAGTCAAACTTGTCATATTACCTTTCAAAAAATCTTACACATTTTTTCGCCTAGTCGGTACCGTAGGAAAAGGAACGTTCCAAAAACTGTTCATCCATTCGACCACAACCGAGCAACTTGTAATTGATGTGATCAATTCAATCAAGTTCTTGGAAGTGGTCTCCGAGTCTCTTTGAACGGATCGTCGCAAAGCAACGCTTTGACAAACCAAAGCCGTGCAGCTCAAGTCGCTGCCGAAACTTCTGGGAAACTAGATACTGTAAGTTCGTATACCTTCAATCTAAACGAGTCGTCTAAATCAAGAGAGTTGTAAATTTATTAAAGTCGCATATAGAATTTAGTAGAATGTGTACTAGCTTTTAACTCTCTTTATTAATTCGCCGGAATCTTTTTCTTATGTATGTTCCCGACTTCTAAACCGATTTGGAAAATTCTTTTGTTTAAAAGGGTATACCTACTTGTCATAAAATTTATATCAAAATCGGTTGTGTAGTTTGGGGTAATGTCGATTTTTAGTTTTGTAAAATTATATGAAAGGCACATAAACATACAGGTCCTTGTTAGTCACTTGAAAATTTTTAAGATCACTTTGTGTCAATGACAAAACATAAATTAACTTATCCAAATGATCAAAGTATGATAAAAAATGTAATAAAGAGACCTCGCGACGCTTTCAATTTGTATGGGGATCTCAATTTTTTGGTCATATATTGATAAACAGTTTAGTAACAGTTTTTTTTTTCTTCCAAAGAATATACTTAAATACTCCTTGAAATATTATAGTTTATAAAAAAGGCCTTTAACGTTTTTTTATGACAAAAACTAAGCATAAAGGAACGTAAAATATTAGACACCTAGTAGGTTATTTTTATCCTTAAATAAGTTTCCCTTCGTATCATTACTTAATAATATTATTGATTCTACAAACATAAAATACCAAATAATATTACATACGTAATCCATAAACAAATAACAGAGTAAACAAAATCAACAAACGTTACATTAATTGACAGTAAACAGTTACAACTCAAACATTTTGTACAACCACATGTGTACACAAAAACTAATAACATGCGCTTCGTCGGTTCGGCGCACATGTTTGTTTAATTAATAATTTGTTTAAACAACCGGAGACAACAGTTATGGCGTCGCAAAAACCGTTGAGTTTAAGACGAAGTGGTAGCTAAAGTGGCGCCCTCATTTGAAATAAATTGTTTAAAACTAAATATGGTAATAATTAAAAATTTGATTTGTATCAATGTCTAGAAAGGCCTTTAAACTATTTTATGAATAACCTTTGAAAGTAATATTGGTAGTCCGTCTAGTTTTAAAACGGGTTTTTGCCAAAAGTGGCCACTTTTGGCGAAAACCCGTTTTAAAACTAGACGAACTATTAGTAATCATTTCAAAGGTTATTCATAAAATAGTTTAAAGGTTTTTCTAGACAGTGATACAAATCAAATTTTTAATTATCACCATATTTAGTTTTAAACAATTTATTTCAAATGAGGGCGCCACTTTAGCTACCACTTCGACTTAACACTCGATTATCATTGGCCCTTCAAATTAGCTCAACCATTGATAAACTCAGTAAATAGACTAGCGAATACAATAATTCTGAATAAGTGTTTTTAAGTGAAAAGCATTTTTTTGAGATGGAAAAAAAACATTGACAATGGCTCCAAGTTTTTACTTCTGTCGTCGAACCTAAAGCGCCACTGTTTCTTTTTTTTTCTTTAAAATTTTAATCGAAGTCGTCAGTTTCAGTGTTAAAAATATTGGTGATTTTTATGACAATTTTTCATATGAATTGTAATTTGCTTAGAAAAATACCGACGCTTACGTAAAATATGGAGGTTTACTAAGTCTAACTATTTATCATTTCATCATCATCATCATCATCAGTTCTTTTTGTCTCCACTGCAGGAGCACGACCCTCTCTGTACTACCAGAGCCATACTTGGCCAGAGCAGCCAGAGGCCTTGGCCTCCACTCTCCTCGCTCGCCAGACGGGTTTGAGAGGTCTCATTGATATTTATAAGCTTTGTTTAGCTTGTATTCCCTAAGTCGCCTTTTACGACATCCACGGGAGGACTTGGAGTGGCCCTATTCTACTCTGCCGGAAACCACACGGCTGATTCATCATTTAAGACCATGCAATATGTTTCTTAAAATATATCACTACGTTTAATCTTGTTACTTCTTTCATAAAACCTTCACTCCTCAAAATCCTGCTTAATAACTTCATGAGCTTATATTTTAGAGATTCACTTTTGTAAGTACAATTAACCAGGAAAAAGGAACGAAATGAGATACCACATGTGTTGTCTATTCTTACTTAAATCTATGGACCTTGTACAGCCAATCAGAAGCTCGTTTGTTCAACGGTATTTTAATTACGCTGTGTTTGAATTCGGAATGAATGTCGAGCGTTAATCAAGGTCGGCTTTTGTAAATAACGGCTTCACTATACGCTGAATAATGTAGCGGCGACATATTGGGCCCTTTGTGAGGCTTTTGTGTGCGCTGTAATTGATTAACATTGTTTTTGAATTGATTGGTGGATTTATTGGCAATGATTGCAAAGCCAGTTTGATTAATAACATAATAATTTTTCAAAACTAAAAGCAGACTTCAGTATTAGTGACAGTCACAGAAAGATAAATGTAAAGTTATTTTGTTTTAAAAACCAAACTAAGCAAAGTCAAAGTCAAAATTCATTTATTTATCTTTGGATATTTATATTACTTGATAATTGTCATTTCTTTTTCCTTTCGATTTCTTAATAATTAGTTGTTGACGTCAGATCATTTACTTACATCTAAGTTTACTGCCGCCTCCTAAGCGCAAGTACAGATGAAGCGGTGACAAACTGTACTGCAGCATTTTCTCCAAAAACGTCAACCTTACAATTATACTGATGCTACGAAAAAGCAACCGATTTTGATAAATTTATTATTATAAGGATACCCTTGCAATCAAAAAGTAATTCAAATCTGTACAAGCGTTTTGAGTAGTCGGGAAACATAAGTAACAAACACATACAAATTTAACAGGTAACATGAAAGAAGACATATGAAAAAAAAATAAAATGATATGAAAAATCTTCATTGGGGAAAATAAATTCTTGAAACAGTAAACATTGGCTAATGATGACACCTGCAGTAGTCTGTGTCGCAGATTTCAACGCCCACATCTGAAATGAAGGTACAGTTTTTTCTAGTTCTTAAAATGGACAATACTTAGAACTTCATAATCGCATGCATTAGATACACAAATTTAAAATCTACTTGATCAATCACATTACAATAATTTTTATATGAATAGGGAATACGCACGTTTTTTTTTTATTTGCTTAATAAAATCCTTAGTAACCACAGTAAACAAATATGAAAGAATTTAAAAAATTTCTTAATCAACAACGAACACACTAATATATTAAAGTTTCAATTAGGAAGAGCAGTCCAATATGGACAGGTGACGTCAAAGTTCATGTAATCTGTATATTTGCCATATAAAATAGCGTTTTGTTTTTCAACCAATTTTTATTCTGTTTTCAATGTTAGTTCTTTAATTCTGAATATTTATCGATAAACTGGTTAGATAACACATATCTTTTTCATGCATATTCCCAATTGTTATTTCGCAGAGATTATTAATAATTTATCACATTACACATTTTTTTATGTACATTAATTTCAAAACATATGATGTTTTTAAGTGAAACTTGATGCTTGGCAAGCGTAAATAGATATTTATTTCGTCGCTCATTAATGTTCAACAATCCCTGGTGTAATTAAAACAGGGTATTATTAGTGACTACAAAAAGCTCAAAATATCTTGAGCTCATTCATTTCAAAAGGCAAGGTCGGTTTCGTAAGGTCATTGATCCTGTTTATCATCATTAGATGAAGATTCGTAAAATGCCTTTAGGTACTAAGCTTAAAAACCATTCAAGAACACAATTAAGAGATCAAACTGGTCACAAATGTCTTTTTTGAAATCTGAACACAGTTTTGAAATCTGAAACTAATTTCGACCACATACAATGGAAGCAAAAATAAGCAGTTTTTATTTCAAATGTGCATTTTATTCACTGTTTTCAGTGAATAAAATGCACTTTTACTCACTATTTTAGTAATTTATTTTATTCACTAAAAACAGTGAATAAACAGCACTTTTAATCACTACTTTGGTGTTTGAGTTTAGAAAAATTACCTTTTTTTTCTTTAAACGTCTATTTTTGTTTAAATCTTTCTTTTTCTAGTCATGGTATAAAGTATAGTATGCAACTCTTGAATAATACGGATTTAATCGAGGGCCATGAATCACATGCGTCGCTCAGGATTCTAACACTTGAATCACTCCCTACGGTCGTGATTCAATCGTTAGAATCCTTCAGTTGCTCGTGATTCATCTATGGCCCTCGAATTAACCCTAGAAAGATAACCTACGTCGCAGAGGCGCCCGCGCAATAAACTTATTGCTGTCTTTTTTTAATTATCGCGCGAATCTGTTTGTGCGTTTCGACCAACTAAGTGGTTGGTCTATCCTGTTGCGGAAAGGCGGTTTCATAGTGGTAAGTACCGCGGTTTATTAGTTATGAGTTTGACGTGCGCTCGCGAGGCGTATGGTTATCTTTTGTGTAACTTTTGACGATTCGTTTTATTCTTTATTTTTAATGTATAAAGCGTATTATTGTTATGTTTTAGGCGAAATATAAAGTTAACAATACTAGCCGGCCTTTAGAAGACGAAGAAATATGTCGAATATTGGACAAAGAAATGTTCCAGGAAAACAGTTTTAATTGATTTGAATGACGATTTTCTATGGCACATTGAACATAGCATTTATTAATTTATATATTTACATACTATATACTATCATAATATGATGTCAATGAAAAATAAGCCATTGAGTCGTAAAAAATATATGAAACAACTTAGTTTTCAGCTGGCTAGTGCATGGTTGACGGAAAGGCTGGAAGCACGGACTTTGTCGAGACATGTACGAAGCAATATCGAAAAAGTACTTCCAAAACCTAACCCTACCAGATGAAGAAGAAGAACCTCCATCTAGAAAAAGGAGTAACTGCAACTTCTGCACGTATAAAAAAAAAGTTGTCCAAAATATCTTGCGCGAAGTGCAGAAGTGCAGTCTGTGGCGAACACAAAGTTAACGCTTGCCACAAATGTCTTTAAATTTTGTTAATTTTTTTTTAACTGTGTATATTATTAGCTACTTAGTTGTTTAAAAAAAACTGTGATTTTTTGGGATAATTTCCTAGATTTGATCCTTTAAACAGAAGACTATTGATTTGTGTTGAGAGTTTAGTAATTTTAGTTTCCAAAATATTAAAAATATACATAATAATTAAAATAATGCATTTTATTTATACACATATTATATACTTTTTTAACATCTAAATAATTCATAGAAATTGAAACCGTAACATATTAAAAATTGCATTAGAAGTTAGTGCGCCTCTGAGGCGTATGGTTTTCTTTCACGTACGGTAAAATATGGTTATCTTTCTAGGGTTAAATCCGTCTTTTATTCACTAATTGCATAATATACATTATTTATTTTTAATTGGAATAAAAATACCATTATATAAATGAATGCTGAAAAATCTCCTTTTTTGGTCAGTCTCGTAAACGTTACCTTTCACAATAACCAAGTATAATAATGACCCATAAACAAAATGATAACCTCAGTCCAACGACAATATTCGCATGTAAATTAGCATTCCGCTGATCTTCAATTTTCCGCCGATTTCGGAACAAAGCGACGCTATCGCCGGTTATTTATTTCTCGCGGAAGCTCCTAAACTCGTTAACGCGATTTACCTGCTAACAATAATTCACTGGCTTTTTACCGGGATGTAGGGAACTAGATGTCTTTTTAACCAACTTCCAAAAGGAGGAAGTTATCACGTCGGAATCTTTTACGTTATTTTTTATGTGTGTTCACCGATTACTCGAAGACGCCGTTTGAAAAGACATGCTGGTAAGGTGGTCCTTTAGAAATTTTATAAAAATCGGTTGGGCAGTATGGAGGTGAATTCAGTTTTTAATTTTGAAAAATTATTTTGCTAAAGTTTAAGTGGTCTTTTGTTAACGCATTTTTAATCTTATATGCTGGTTTAAATAAATAAAATAAATAAATATGTACGGAAACAATCACACAGATTAAGCTTGCCCCAAAGTAAGTTCGAGATTTGTGCTATGGGTTACTAACTCAATAATTAAAGATATATATTTGAACCTGAAATGAATTGACTGTTTGAGGCAGTGGCATTGTACACGTAATAATAAAGTACAGGAAAAATCACTCTTGCATAGGAAATTTCCTAAATTAAACCCAGTTACAGCGTACTGAAGATTCAGTTTGCACGCCGCGCAAATGAGTTTTGACTTATGAGCCTAGCGTGCACCGAACGAGACAAAATGTACGAGACAATCCGTATCCTTTTATCTCTAGCATTATATTTATCTACGATTTCAACCTTATGTGTATGAATAAGCCGCGTTTGCGGGGCGGCTTAACTTAATACCTAAACTGCGCAATGCGCAAGTGGTGTAAAAACGAAGGTACTATTTTTAAGGCGAGGGCGCTACTTTTATCCAGAGCGAGACGAAGGATTCCACAGTTGATTCTGATTAAACCCTAGAATTATTTTTCACTTTTCAGTCCCGTGAGAATCAGCAGTAACTTTAGCTCCAAATGTTTTGGGATGAAAACATACTTTTTCGAGAAGATGAGATGAAACGCTACTTAGGAAAAACAGAAATAAATTTCTGTTTTTCCTACAGGCAGACTGGCAAAGAATGCATTAATTCCACCTTTTGTACTATTGTGGTCGATAAAGATTTAATAAAATAAAATCTTCTAGTAAAAACGATATCAAGCATTATACACCTATAAACAGTTCACTGTTATCAGAAAAGTTTATGCATTCAAACGGCACTTCCAGCGTGTTATGGCCGCTGTTAACGAGGGTGCTGTTACCGCAAATTAATGTTAACTGCTAATGTTAAAAACTGCTACTAGAGGAATGACAGCAGAGATAATGTTAAACTGTTGTTAATCTTACAGATACAGATTCATTTTCACGGTTTTACCCCTGACGGGGCAGGCAGGGTTCAGGTCCAACATAGGGAAATTTAATAATTTTTACACTGTGTTGGAATAACTTCTTTGATTAAAACAAGTGTCAAAAATTCAAATTTAACTTTCAAATGTTTATTCAGTAATCAGACCTTTACAGGTTTTACGCGACAAAAAGTAATATTTACATTACGTTAGTGTCAGACTTTTCAAGCTGCTCTCTTTCCTGCTGGTCTGGAAGAAAAGAAAAAAAAAACTTAAAATGTACCAACTGCTTCTGTCCCCATGCAGATAGTAATTTTGATTATTTTTTTCCCAGATTCTCACCCATCATCACACTAAAAATAGGCCTTTTGTCACGTTACCCTGGGCCCATAGGGCACTGACTGTCCCATCTTCTTTATTAAGTCGAATTGGCTATATCTATGATCATTTGCCTCATTAAGATCTTACACTGTGCCACAGAGTAAGTACTAGTAATCACATGCAAAAGTTTTACAAAGTAAAGAAATTCAAAGAAATATCTACTTTATGTAGTAAGCGTTATGGTTTAATTTAGCCCGCGTCAGAACTCCTCACCTCTTCGTTTAGATATTTAGGCATCCATTGGAAGCCAATTTCATTCTTATTACGAGTAGGTACCTTGGACAAACGATTCATGTATTTAACTGAATTTTCGTGTCTAGAAATTAACTATAACTTAAATGCAAGCCAATTTAATTTTTACCTTATTACTCTGGACAAACGATTAATTATAGATGCCTACACTAAACGAATTCAGTGAGTGGCGGATTCAGTACTGAATTTCCTATTGCGCAGTGGTTGTCGCGCGTAGGTATATTTTCGATACCGAGTGACACAGGCCTAACTGTGCAATGTGTAAGGATTTTGGGCAATGAACTGTCCCATAAAGGAAAAGACAAGATAGCGTATATTTAAATTGTACAACAATACACGTATTGTTTAGTATCTTAATACATAAAATACAATACGTTTAGTGCCAGTCGTATATGCGACATAAAATAAACTTTACACGTGCCAACATCCGCATAAACATCGCATTCGTTACAATCATTCTGAGCTCGCTGAAGATACTCAAAGCGTTATCTCCAATTTCCAGGAAAACCTTTATCAAAACAGCATTCGTATCCTTTATATCGAAAAAATACACAACGTGATACACGGAGTGGAAAACGCGCCTTACAACGCAAACGCGATGATTTGCTCAATAATAGAGGAGACAGTACAGAGTTTAAGCTCATTGCGGCATCAGGCCCGGATCTAGAGGGGGCTAAAATCGTCAAATATGCCCCTCCCGTTGATTGAACTTGGAAATTATTGGACATTGATTTGGGGCGGCACATTGAATAGTATCCTATTTGGAACCCGTCGCCAGAAATAAGTGGGATGCTGGGGCGCCATACTTAGATTTTGCCCCTCCTGCAAAAAGGTCTAGATTCTGTACTGTGCGTCATCAATAAAACCTTACCAGTTACCAAACTGTAGCAACGTTCCACACAACGCACCAGCATTTTGGCAAAACCAAACTTTGGGATATAAGTGTGACCAGTATTTTGAGCAGTTAATGCAAATTTAGTAAATTTTTAAAAAAGTACATTTTTAATATAGTTAGATTATCAGTTTGTCGGAATCTTTCTTTTTGTATATGTTCACCGATTATTTGAAGACGCCTGAACGGGCTTGAAAATTCTTTTTTTTTTTTTATTGTTTGAAAGAGCTCACTTGTTCAGTGGGCCTATAGAAATTTTACAAAAATTGGTTTGGTCGTTTGGGAATGAACTCGGTTTTTAGTTTTGTAAAATCATTTCATATATTAAGGGTTGGGACTCGTTTTGCAGCATGCAATAGCAATATTCTATGCTGCTGTCGTTTTCTTTCGCTCAGAACCGTCATTAGGTAGAGTTTAGGTAGAGAGAAAATGATAGCAGCATAGAAAAGTGCCTTTCCCTTCTGTCAAATGAATCCTAACCCTAAGGATGTCAAATATAATGTCAAAAACCAGAAAACGAACTCCGGGCCCCGGAGCAGTTAAAGGACAATAAAGTAAGTAAGACAGAGGGAGAGAGAGGGAAATAAATTATTGCCAAACAGTCTTTAATTTTTTTTTAAAGGCAGAAGAAATGTCCTAAACTGCTAAAGAATAAAGATGAAAATCGAGTAGTAAGGCGCAATATACTTCTGCGAAAGGAGCCACCAAAGTCTTATAAAATATAAACAACTTAACGTTCCCATGAGTCTTACACTATAAAAAAATTGTATCGTTTTTATATTGTTAGTTCTTTTAACGGACAACAAAGTTGATATACAAGCAAATGCAAAAAGCATAATAAAATTTAGTGCAATTCAAACCTTATTTTAGTTTTATCTGAACAATACGTTGCTCTACAACAATCACCTCTCTAGCACTGTGGTTGTGAAGGCAAATATTGATATTTTTCTGATAACACAGGATACGCTCGTCTAGCAGCGTCCTGTCAGCATTCTCTGACTACAGCTCTGTGGGGATTTAACGCTGATACGGATTTTGTCTAGCTTTTGGGATATCTCCCCGATTTAGAGTTTCATTCTCAAATAACTGTGATATTTTCCCGATTTAGAGTTTCAGGCTCAAATAACTGTGATAAGTTTTATCTTCTTCTTCTTATGGCACTGGTTAGTGTAGAGATGCATACAACTACAGACAACCTCCGTGGCGTAATGGTCAACACGCTAGTCCAGTGTTTGGAAAACCCGTTCATAACGGTAACCCGGTTATATCGGTTAACCGTTTTTCAGTTAACCCGCACAATAAGGGTAACAGTAACCGTTATCTGAATAGGTTAATTAGGTTTTCGGTGATGCACAGCCGTTTTTTTTGAGTCATACAAGCGTTTTTGTAAAAATAAGTACAGTGACCATGTGACGAGGAATGAAAAACGTGTAGTATCATGCAAATCTATATGTCGATTCGGTTAAAGTTACCGTAATTATAGGTTATCAAGCTATTTCGGTTAACCAAAATATATGTTAACCCATTTCCAATTGGATTAATAACAGATTATTTCGGTTAGGTTAACCTAACCCGTCCAAGCCCTGCGCTAGTCCGCCAATCCGGAGGTTCTGGGTTCGATCCCCAGCAGCAGTGGATCAACTAGATAGCACAATTTTGGTTTTGCTATCGGAAATGCTTCTATTGACTTGTCCCCGTAAAAAGTCTGAGTTACTATTCTGTCTCTTAGTTTGTATTCTGTCATATTATTGTTTAGACTAGATTTTGGTATTCTCGTTTTCTGTCGAAGGGAACTTCAGATTGCAGGAACATTATGACCATAGCATTTATTGTACATTTTGACGATTGAGCGTATTAACCCAAGTACAATTTCACTTCTACTCATTGTTTTTCTTGTTTGTTTTTAACCCACGGCGTCAGAAGGAGAATAATGATTTTTGGAACGAAGTTCCTTTACGTATCGTAGGGACTTGGCGGATAGGGGCGACAAAAGTGTAAGATTTTTCCATAATGAATTATATTGAAAGATAATTTCACTAGTTTTACTATCTCGACGATATCTCAGCTGTTGGGAAAGCGTCGATGTTCCCGGCTCAAACCCAGCACATGCCAAGTTCTTTTTTAATTTTATTGTTTGATTTAAAATATAACTACAACAAAATTTAAAAAAGAACTGGCTTGAAAGACCTTTCGTATAGGAAAGTAATTCTTTTTTTCGACCAAGCATTAGTTCCGCGAAAAAGTAGTTTAAATTGATAGGCTAAGCCAGATCACATCTTCAAATATAATCGCATGGAAACCGTACGTTTACACCCTTTATATTTGATTTATTCTTGAACCCTCTTTCTCAACACAAACTAATTCTATTAACGGGTAACACTGACACGCTTTGGTGACTTAGTTACGTCAAATATTACGAAGACTTCGCAGACAGAGGTGCTTGTAATTGGCTAAAGTGAATTTAACTCATAACATCTGGTAACATTGATAATTGGATGTGCTCATGATAACGTAGTTTTGCTTTTGGAGTTGAGGGCGTGCGATTTATTAGCATACATATTTTTTTTATGTTATAAGGCGGTAGACAAACAAGCGGGTCACCTGATGGTAAGTGAACACCGCTGCCCATGGACAACTGCAACACCAGGGGTGTAACAGAAGCGTTGCCGGCCTTTCAGGAAGATATAGACTCGTTTTTTGAAGGTTTACGTTATTATTTATGAACCAGGCCTGTGTCACTCTCTGTTTAGGTATCGAAAATATACCTACATTATTACTATGCGCGATTACTCCGGAGAGGAAAATATAATTATATGAATCGTTTGTCCAGAGTTATAGACACGAAATTGACTTGTAATGTCTAGGTATATAAACGAAGAGGTGCTGAGTTCTGACGCGAGCTAAATTAAACCATAGTGCTAACCACATTCAGTAGATATTTCTTTGAATTTATTTTCTGAGCAAGAAGTTTTTACGTGAGTACTAGGACTAATTCGGTATTTCACTCGATTTTCTTTTCTTATTCATATCAAAAAGTAACACGATACGAAACCGAACACATAAATAATAATTTTACTCCGCTTAAAAATAAGCAAGGTATAAGCCTTTCAAATCCAGTGGAAGGGGAAACTGTCAAATAACAGAAAAAGGATGCACATACACCCGCGTGACGTCACTGTCATTAGGTGTCATGCTCACGAAAGTGATAGCGAGATGTCCCCACCACGCTCCCACTCATATATTTAAAATGATAATTGCTGCCTCATTTAATAACCAATTTACTTTCTATTTTTGGAAAACGGCTTCTTGTTAGTATTATTTGTTATTGGAACGAAGTTCCTTACGGCAGGCTTGGAGGAGATAGGGATTTTGCTGCGCGACCGAACTGAAAAAAATGTAATAGTAAAACCGTAAGGATGACCTCGTTAAATAAAACCGTTAAATGAGACGCAGGCGCGACAGTCGTATACACAAGCGAGTAGTGTATAATACCTTTGAGCACGATTTTTCTTTTGCAAATTGTGTCGATTCTACATTAGCCGAAAGAACTTCGTTCCTACCTGGTGTCCCACGACACCACATTTCTTTTTCTGTTTTATAACCTTTCGTGTTAGACAGAGCTCAGGGCTGTAAGTAAAACCCAAAGATCACGTTTATACGTGAAGATGGAAAAAGGGATCAAACTATTGATGCAGATTGCCGAACCGCCTATTGATATAATGATATAGATTCTCGCACGTTCCCTCGATTGGCTTCTACGATCCGCGTGATAGGAGATGCAGCTAGTACATTTTAAGCTTTACTCTCCTCCCAGACCTTAAATATTATTTCCTTTACCTTCTTTCCTTTATAAAGAAATTTCAAAAATATTTTCGTGATTCAATAATTTTTTTACAAATACACAAAGTAACAATTCACGAATGTTCCGTCCAATTTTTTTTTCAGTCTTCCGCTACATAATCTCACAGGATACAACGAAGCATTGTTTTTCCTTCTCTTTTGATCGCCTCTCGCGTACAGTTGCAATCGATAACTTTTGAAAATAAAAATACCATCGAATAATAAATATATATATCGAAAAAAATTATATTTCAAAACTAAAAACCGACTTCACCCCCAAACTACTCAACCGATTTTGACAAAGTTTCCATGGTACCACCTGGAAAGTATACCCTTTCAAACAAAAAGAATTTTTTAAATCGTCGCGGCGACTGTGAATAATCAGTGAGCATACATAAAAAAAATAAAGGATCGCGACGAATTGATGACCTCCTCCTTTTTTGGAAGTCGGTTAAAAACAACAATGGTTCAGAAAATCACCCAGCGTCCTACGAATTTGTTATTATTTTGGGATCTCGCTTTTGTTGTGGAAAACTTGTTAACATTCAAGAAAAGGCCTATAAATAAATAGCGCATCACGTTTTGTCAAATCATCTATGGCACTTATACTGTTATTAAAAGATGTGCAGGATTGATTATTACTCGGGTAAGAAATATTAGGCGGAACGGAACGGTTTCTATAAGGTAAACGTTATGATATCGTTGAGAATAATATTTAATTTTTCGTCAATACGTGCCAATCAGTTAAATCAATTATTAAGTAAATTGTTATGTGTAATTTTAATTACAAATTATAATTAAATGTAGTCAAGTACAAGTAGTTGAAATTACATTAAATTTAACTACAACAATTAAAACTACTATAAGTAGTTGTAAGTTATTAAGTAGTAATAACTACAAATTACAATAAGAATTTATTTTTGTAAAGATGTAATTATGCGTTAATTGAGCAATATTATCTGGGACCTGACAAAGCAATTGAAAATTTATAAACAAATCTTAATAAAATATGTAGTTTCAATAAGTGGTTATGTAATTGTGATTAAACTACTTTTTGTAGTTTATAGTTCAACTAATTTTTCAGTTACCTACTTTTGTAATTATGTAGTTGCAATTACTAACTACAAAATGTAATTGTAGTTAGTAATTATTGGTTTGATTACATTTTGCCCAACTCTGATTAAGAGTTTGCAGTCCGTGGTTTATATTAAAATAAAACTAGATTTATTAGCGGCAATATGACTCAAATAACTGATAGTTAGTGGATATGAAAACAATCTGATCTAGGCTATCCGACAATAATTGCAATTATTTCTGCAACAGTACCATTGGTACGAAGGATCTCAATACCGATGATAATGATGTAGACTTATTGCGAGATAGAGTTGTCAAATATCTGGGTACCGGCATTTTTTAACACTTCGCTCGGATTGCGGTATAGTCCATTTTACTGTGTATATTTTGGGTCAAAATTTTATGAAGGGTTCCGTAGCAGCAAGTAACATATTATAAAAGTTCTTGTAATTCGTTGTATCTTTGATCGATGTTTTAATAAACGTATTAAAAAAAACTACTTATCAGATCTCGTTCAAACCATTTTTCGGTGAAAGTTTGCATGGTAATGTACATTATATATATTTTTTTTTAGTTTTATTATTTTCTTATTTTGGAAGTTACAGGGGGGGGGGGACACATTTTACCACTTTGGAAGTGACTCGCGCAAATTATTCAGTTAAAATAATAAACTCAATATCATTTTTGAAGACCTATTCATAGACTAGCGTATGGGTTTGATGAAAAAGAATTTGAGTTTCAGTTCTAAGTATGAGGAACCCCCATAATTTATTGTTTTTTTTTCTTTTTTTGTGTGAAAATTTTAATGTGGTTCACAGAATAAATCTACTTACAAAGTTTCAACAGTATACTTCTTATAGTTTCGGAAAAAAGTGGCTGTGACATACGGACGGACAGACAGACATGACGAATCCAAAAGGGTTCCGCTTTTTGCCATTTGGCTACGGAACCCTAATAAAACAACTGAAAATATTTTTTTTAAAACAGCATTTTTATTAATTAATGGAGTTTTAATTAGCATATCACATATAATACTGGGAGCGTGGAGGTTCATCTCACTATCTCTTTCGTACGCACGAAATCTAATAGCGTGAAGTCAAGAGTTCATTTTGTTTTTGGTTTCGAATTATGGTACTTATTGATATAAATATTAAAAATAATTGAGTGAAATACCGTATTCTTGGGCGACGTAAAAATGATGTGAACAGGAACCTACCAACATCGGCAATACCTTGATCATTTTAGCTCATGTCTGAACTTAAAACCCATTGGCTTCTAGTTGCATACCAAATTTGATGAAGTTCAAAACAATTCGAGTTATCGTCAAACAAACATTCATAAATACATACAAATGACGGTCTGTTCAGTTAGACTCGGAGAACTGCGCTGGTTCAAAAATTTGTTATCTGCAAAAAGTAAAAAAAAACTTGGTAAAAAATGTATGAATAGGGTATATACATGAAAAAAAAATCTAACTAGTTTTTCCATAAATTTTCAATAGTAAATTACTAACAGTGAAACAAAAATAAGAATTGGTAAAAAACGAACGAGATACGACAATTTTACGAAAATATGTCTATCTCACTTGCAAAAACGCTATTTTCTATGACAAATGTATAAATAATGTGGACTTTGACGTCACCAGTCCATATCGGACTTCTCTTTCTAATTGAAACTTTAAAGTATCACAAGTTCGTCGCTGATTAAGATACTTTATAAATTATTTCATATTTGTTTACTGTGTTAAATAAGGATTTTATTAAACAAATAAAAAAATACGTGCATATTCCCTACTAAGTTGTAAAAAATAACTTCAACTATTTTTTAGTCTCATCTTTCCTTTTCGTAAGTCTATTCGAGGTTCGAAGCTACAGACTTCCGCCGTCTCGTCCACTTCCGGTTGGCAGGGTTGCTCGCGGACAAATAGTTTGATTTGCGATTAAGACAATTATTTATTTGCAGTTGGCAAGCCTTCCGTACTTCCGGTGGGTGATTTGTAACCCGCACAGGAAGTGGGATTGAATTAATGCCTACGAAATGAAGAGATATATACGATTTATTACTTAGATAAATTATGAGAGAGAAAATCCCAACCCCAACTAATATTATACGAGTAAATGTGAAAATGAGTTCTTATATTTGCTTATTTGTTTGGAGAGGTAACGAACCTCTTTACGCTTCAACCACTGAACCTGTTTAGATGAATTTAGGTATAATTGTAGTTTGAGGCTCAGGGAAGGATATAAGATTCAAAAATTCAAAGATTGAAATGTATATTTAGTAATTAGACCTTTACCAGGCACTTTTACACGTCAATAAGTAAAATTTACGTTACGTGTAAAGAATATTAAAATTTATTTTATTTTTAAAGAAAAGCTACCGATACCTGCGCTTCGTAACGCCCACTGCTGAGAAGAAAAGCCGAACCGCCTATGTACCGTGTTGTACATAGGCTGTAATTATTGTTTTGTGAAAAGAGTTCTTCGTTTTTCTTTTACTTTATTACTTAAAAAACTACTTTACAAATATGGTTAAAGTGTATGTTCATTTTATTTTAAACTATGTCATATTTGAAAACAAAATTGCATAGTAATTTATAAAGTATATTACAAAACTTAAAACAATACCAGTTGAAAATATGAAGATACATAATAAAAATTCATTACTTATTTTAATTTAAAATTTTGCATAGTAGTCTAAAAAAAGAAGTACTTACCGGACAATATTTATAACAACCGCCCTTTGCCCTTTTACCCTCTCACAGATAAGAAAACCGTCATCCTCGTGTCACCTGACCCGTGTCAACGTCATCCTGAGAACACAAACAGACATACAGACAAAGCCGCAAACAATGAACTCCGTAAAAGGATTTCTTTCATTATAATCTAATTGTCGATTTAGGGTTAACAAAAATCCTGTTAAAAGTTAAGCAGTTTAGGACCACAGAATAAATACTAGTACTCACGTACAGAAGTCTTACTTAGAAAAGAAATCCAAAGAAATGTCTACTTAATGTGATTAGAGCTGTGGTTTAATTTAGCTCGCGTCAGAAGTCCACACCTCTTCGTTTAGATGCCTATACATTCATTGTAAAGCAATTTCATTCTTATTACTCTAGACAAACGATTCATGTAACTGAATTTTCCCCTTCGAAGTGGTCTCCGCGCGCATAGTAATAATGTAGGGATACTTTCGATACCTAAACGGGGAGTGACATTGGCCTGGTAGGACACGCTCCTACTACCTAGGTGGTCGGACGAGACGTTAGCGAGGTTGCAGGAAGGAATGCAGGCCGCTTCGAATCGGTCGTTTTGGAAAACCTTGGAGGAAGCCCATGTCCAGTAGAGTCCAGCAGTGGACCTCTTGTGGCTGATATGATAAAAGATTATGTTACAGTCATTGGGTACTTTCCTAGGTCAAAAAATAAATATTTGGTACTGTTAAGAAAATAAAACATCACAAAATAATGTCACTTGTCATGATCATAATAAAACATCACAAAATAATATCATATTGTGGCGACCTCTACGGCCACTATGAGGAATTACAATCAAGAGAACCGATAATTTAGTTTACAAGAAGCATATGAGATGGCGCCAGCAGTATCCTACACCTCGATCTCAGAGTTCGCCCGATTCGCTGCATATATACGAGTACAACTTACGAAGATACACCGTGGTAGCCGCGGTTCCCCGCGCAACAACATGCCTGGCGGGAAGATCTTCCCTATGTGGCGGTCGAGCATATCACCTCGCTCCCGCTACAATATCAATTGTCAACGTGATTTCAGATTTATTATTGCAGCAAAACTGATATTAAGACAGCTATCTGACTCCAAGAAAGTAACTCTATATTTCATACAAATCCCAAAAAAAAATGTTTGTTTTGACGTTCAGAAAAAAATATCCGATTTGAGTGTTGGATAGTAACATTGTAAAGTTTGAGTTTGTATCTATACCATGAATCAAAATGAGCTCTTTCTGCTTAGAGACGCAATACCCAAAGTGCTCCATCTGCCTCAATTGGGATAAAGACGTGATCGAATGTATATATTACTTTTTACCCACCAGCCAACATTTTAACCGACTTCAAAAAAAAAGGAGGTTACCAATTCATCGCGATCTTTTATGTTTTTTTTATATATGTTCACCGATTATTCGCAGACACCTGGATCGATTTGAAAAATGTATTTTTTTTAAAGGGCTTGCTTGTTACATGGTCCCATAGGAAATTTATAAAAATCAGTTGAGTAGTTTGGTGCAGAAGGCGGTTTTTTATATAATATATAATATAATAATTAATTTATTTCAGGCAATAGCATTGTACTTACAAATTTGTACTATGCCAGAGGCCCATATTATAAATACCTTATAACAAACATACATAATATATAATTCCTATCCTAATTTACACGTAGTGTCGGCGACGTGTGACGCACGGTGTCGTCGGGCAGCCGACCTCGGAACCTCCGAAATACGACACCTGCGGCCAGACGTATTCCTTCATGAAGGTTGGCAGATGATGCGTCGGCACTCTCACCACATATGAATTAAAATTCGCTTTGTGGCGAGACTGCAGCCGCTCAACCCTCAAGGTGAAGTTAGACTTCTTTCGGACGTAGTCCACGACCTCATCTGTCCTCTTTTAAAAAATTTTGGAGCAACCACAGTCCATGATATTCCGATGATAATAATATATAATATATTGACTGCCTCCGTGGTCCAGTGGTCAAGGCGTTCGCCTTGTGACCCGGAGGTCATGGGTTCGATTCCCACTGGGAAGCATACTTTGTGAAAAGTTGTTTCCAGTCTGGATAGGATATTGCAGGCTTGAATCACTTGATTATCCGAAAAGAAAGATGATTCCGTGTTTCGGAAGGCACGTAAAACTGTGGGTCCCGAACGCAACCTAGCGTTTGATCATCAAACTATCCAAGGATTGGTTCCTGGTTTGCCCTTTGGGTTGTGGAGGTCAGACAGCAGTCGCTCTGTGTAAAAACCAGGAACCTCGTCAAATCTCCTTGGTTAGGTAGCGGACCCCGGGCTCTGAAGATGCGACCGGGAATACGCTCGGATGATGATGACAGTCCATGATACTGGACTATATTCCAATAAAATCAGTAAAAAACTTAGTCTTTTCATACAAAATCAGCTTATTTAATCCAACGAATCTTTTAAGTAAAAAATATAACAAAAAAATTACGAGTAAAATAACAAGTGGTTTTTTATTTTCTTTTATTGATTTATTTAATTTCATACATCTCCGTGGCGTAGTGGTCACCATGCTAGTTCACTACCCAGAGGTCCCGGGTTCGATCCCCGGTCAGAGCAAGTTGGAAAATGGCCTTTTTCAAATTGTCCTGGGTCTTGGATGTTTATCTATATATGTATTTGTTATATGATATGGTATCGTTGAGTTAGTATCCCATAACACAAGTCTCGAACTTACTTTGGGGCTAGCTCAATCAGTGTAATTTGTTAAAAAAAAAACAATACATAAATACAAGTGTAATGGCGGACTTAAAGCCAGCCTTATCTACCAATCAACCAAACGGGTGATATGGAGAATGTCAGGGATAGTGCAAAACTTTAAATAGGAATGTGGGTTTTATATAAATGTGCCACATATTTAAAAATTCAATTTCAACACAGCAATAGGTCAGCAAAGAGGAAAAAGCCGCGGGCTTCTGCTCCGTGATTGAATATTTATATTTCATGTAATATAATATTGTAAGAGTAATTTCAATTTTTCCGGGGTTCCGTACCCAAAGGGTAGAAACGGGACCCTATTAAGACTTCACTGTCCGTCTGTGTGTCTGTCTTTCACCAGGCTGTTCTCATGAACCGTGATAGCTAGACAGTTGAAATTTTCACAGACTTATACATCGCGGAAGGGACATACCCGTTGCATTTTTACCGTTTTGGTAGTAAAATTTTAAAATATATCTAATTTCTTCATTAGATTCACTCATCTTGACGGTAAGAAAAACAAATGAAAATCACGCATTTTCCTAATTTGAATTTGGAATTATCTTCTTTAAAATTTAAACTTTTAAATGATACCAAAACCAGCCAGGTACAAATAGTATAGTCAAAGTGGTTTTATTACAAGTACATACATACTATGTGCGAACAGACAATTTCCTTAACCTATATACTAGATCACTATAGTATAATGAAACTAAAATAACAGTCAAAACACAAAAAAAATTGTGTATTAATTATTAAATTATTAAATGATAAAAAAAAATAAAGTATTAACATAAAAAGTGCATTCGCTCAGGCAATTTGTACAAGAACGTCGAAATTTTGTTTGGTTACCTACTTGGTTGTTATTTTAATTTAATTATTCTATAGTGATCTAGTATAACCCTTGGTTCGATTTATTACCACCAGGCATGTCCCTTCCACCTTGTATATTTCTGTTGCCGCTATAACAACTAATGACGACCTCCGTGGCGTATTGGTCACCATGCTAGTCCGCCACCCAGAGGTCCCGGGTTCGATTCCCGGTCAGGGCAAGTTGGAAAATGGTCTTTTTCAAATTGTCCTGGGTCTTGGATGTCTATCTATATGTGTATATGTTGTAAAATATAGTATCGTTGAGTTAGTATCCCAAAACACAAGTCTCGAACTTACTTTGGGGCTAGCTCAATCAGTGTAATTTGTCCCTATATATTTATTTATTTACTAATAAACGGCTAAGTGAGAGTTCCTTACCATAATCTAAAAAAAAATGTTTGTTGTTTGAAAGCCCTACATAAATATTTATTGTATTATGTTTGTCATATCGTTGTTATGCCGCATAAGGCAGCCAAACAACTTTATCTTACTTGATCGATTTATAAAATCCACACTGGTAGAAAATAAACTTGTAGGTAAGTAATGTATGTTTATATACTTGCAAAATAGAAAGAAATAAATCATACTCATCGGTATACCTCAAGGATTATGTTAAGCAATCTCAGGCATGGTTCACACTTAGATTGTAAGCAGAGGTCGGAATTAGGTAGAATTATTTATATACTTGCATCGAAATGTTGATATTAATATGGACCTTACCGGAATTTCTAATGGACAATCCCGTGTTGCCAACAATATTACAAGTAAATAATAATAAAAACCTTAGAGACAGATAAGACAAATAAAACAAAGTTAATTAACATACAATTTTAATTCGTTTTTACATACTGGCAACGTCGCGCGTCAAGGATTCAAGGATTCAAATGTTTATTCAGTAATTAGACCTTTACAGGCACTTTTCACGTCAATAAGTATAATTTATGTTACGTATAAAGTATATTAAATTTTAATTTATTTTTAAAGAAAAGCTACCGATACCAGCGCTTCGTAACGACCACTGCTGAGAAGAAACGCCGAAAGAATATCATTTTCACAGTATTGGTCGCCTACTCGCCAGAAGGGCTTTGTCATATTATTATAATTGTCTTTTAATTAATAAATACTTATAATATAATACAATGTTGACACATTATAACATGTAATGCTTGCGAACCAGTAAACAAACATAAGTTGCGTAATACAAAATATTAAGTAGTCAAAAAAGCGAAGCCGCAAATAACTTTTTTAATTAATATTTATAATTGATTTTTCTTCTCTTTAAAATCAATCCCGGGATTTGACGCATATCCACTTTATTCTTTCGCTGTATGAAATCAGTGTTAGTACATAAATAACTCTACCTAATTCCGACCTCTGATCATAAGTGATACGCGTAGTGATAAAGTTTATTTGTGAGGCAAATTAAAATATCCCCCGATAACGCCATCTAGTGATAAGTAGTGGAACTACATATTCCAATAGATGTTAATTGGAATCGATATCTGTAGCGCCATCTATTACTTGTCAGGTAAATTAAGAAACCCCGTCATTCAAGCGTTAACCCCCAATATATTATGAAGTCCTAATCTCTAACAGAGACGTTGATATCTTTCACTTTCCGCTTTACAAGTTTCGGCGGCAAATACTAATACATCTAGAAGTAAGTAACTAACATGCTTTTGTGGTTCTTTAATTTCTGATAAAAGATCTGTGGCGTAGTGGTCACAATGTTAGTCCGCCACCCAGGGGTCCCGGGTTCGATCAGGGCAAGTTGGAAAATGACCTTTTTCAAATTGTCCTGGGTCTTGGATGTTGATCTATATATGTATTTGTTATAAAATATAGTATCGTTGAGTTAGTATCCCATAACACAAGTCTCGAACTTACTTTGGGGCTAGCTCAATCAGTGTTGTTTGTCCCTATATATTTAAAATTTAATATTTAAAAATTATCTGTCATTTTTATTCTTGTATTAATAGTGTACTTTAACTTCTGATTCTGTAACTGATGTAATTATAGGCATACTTGTTTTAGGATTGCAGACTAGATCGGCTCTTATATTTGTATGATAATTTGTTTCTCTTTTTGTGTTTGCAATCTGTTAAGTTTGCTAATAAATAAATAAATAATAATAATAAGCCAAATCCATTTTCATCAATCATGGCTAAGAACTACAGCAAGGGAACTTGGCTTTCAGGTGAAAAAAACCGCATTGAAATCTGTCCGTCGATTCAAGAGCTACGATGATACAGATAGACAGACATTAGCGTCAAATTTATAACATCCCTCTTTTTTTCTTTTTTTCTTTTTAAAACCTTTTTCAAGGGTAGCGATATTAGATTGGGGTATCTCCGACTACTTTACGTATAAAGCGAAATCCGTTGTTAGTTATCGTTATATCTCCTTACTCCTGCGTTTGAAGTAATCCCTTGTCAATTTTCCCCTGTCAATATTTGCCCGCGTTTCGCTGAAGGGCAGACAGGAGTAGCTTTATTTTCAACGAGCATTTACCATATGGAGCTTGCATCAAAACACATTCAGAGACTATAAAAAAGGTGAATATTTAAATTACTATTTTTGATTTGTTGTCAGTGTCAATTACACTGTCAGATTTTTAAAGACGCCGATGCAGGCTGCTATATGAACTACATCTGAAAACTTTTTTGTCATAATCCTTGTACAACTTAACAACGTCATCATCGCGTGAAATAACATAATAGTATTTTATGCAACAGTTGTATAAGGAGGTTTAAAAAATGCGAGTGGCGCAGGTTACGATGCGAGCCTTGGCGAGCATCGTAAATTGACGCCATCGAGCATTTTTTCTACGACTACATTTACTAAAATAAATACAAAGAAAAGTACGAAATACTACCATATGTTTGGTAGATACTAGGTATCTATGGAAGACTTAATTTTTTTTATTGACCTCTTCCTAGTGACTAAAAGTGCCATTTTTGAAACATGGAGTCACTTAAACGAATGCTTTTCATACAAAAAACCGTTTGTTCAGTGACTCCACGTTTGAAAAATGGCACCATATGTTAAAATAACGATTTTATTATGTTGGCAGTATGGTAAAGCTAAAGAAAAAAAGTTATAGGTCTATGGCTAGGAGTATCGTTTTAGCGAAATAACGACACATGTGCAATGTGAAATATTAGGAGACTATAGACTTTTCTGAAATCATATAATCTATGTTGTTATATTAGTGTTCGGGACCATTTAAAAGACAGATAACAGTACAGGAGTAGAAAAAAGAGTATAACAATCGCGCGATTGCCAATATTCAAGATGAAAATGTTTGATCGCGCGTTCTTACGAGTAGAATTCGGGCGAACTTGCAATGATTGCGTATTCGCATTCTTTTGCAACAAAGCCAAAGTGCCAACAAAAGTGTTTGATAATGTTTGTGTGACAGATTAAAAAAAATACAGTAATAAGGAATCGTCGTTTGGTGTTTGAAATTTTCATACAGCGTATCAATTTGATAAATCTAGATTTAATGATCGATACATGCAATTTTTAAATACTCATATGAATGCAGACTCCATTGTGATATATTGACTCGTTGGACCTATATCATAATACTATATTATATCGTCCTAGGTACGAGAACAAAGCTGAGAAAGTTTTTAGCGGACCCAATAAAAGTCAGCCGTTACTCCTTCTTATGCATATTTATTTTTGTTTTTTAATAAATTTTTATTTACAGTGCAATAAATATTAACTAAATTAAACTTAATTAAATTAACCTTAATACTAAAAATAAATTACTTGTAAACATATACTATTATGAAAAATATATTCCTTAAATCTTTCCTCTGCGGAAGAGTTCCCAGAAGGCTGGCGGCATTGCCACTTTGTATATTACCAACCCTCTGGTCACCTGACACCTCGACCAGCCTTTATTTTTGTTAGTTTGATATTTCTGACTGCACCTACAAAAAAAAATATTCTATTTTCAGCAGCTAAAGCCCCTTTTTGTTGTTGTTGTTTATCTTTGTTTTACATGAATAGGTGTCAAATAATAGTTATTTATGCAACTGTTGTATAATAAGGGGTATTAAATCACGAACGCCTCGTGTGACAGTGATAGTGTCACGAGAGTGGGTTGGGGATAGGAAAGGAAACAACAATCCTATAGAATGGTGCCTTTATTTACAATAAGCAGTACTCACAACTGACAGCGTCAGTCCTCTTTGCGCTCCAACTGTCACTTCACTGTCAGGCCTGCGAAAACGTCACTGCACTGACACGCGCACGGAAACGTCACTGCACTGTCTCACGCGTGGTAATGTCACTGTACTGCCACACGCGCGGACCTCACTGCACTGAACACTTCACTGTACTCACTATTTCACTTTACCCACTACTATTCTTTTCTCTTTTTCTTCCTTCTTCGGATTTCACTTTCCAACTAAACTGCCTTTGGCGGCGCCTTGTTCGGTTTATATACCCCACGAATTCGAACAAAATCGCATCAATGTTCCAAACTCAAATTACTAATTTTCTATCGCCTTCTCTCTCACTCATTTTCTGTCCCGTATTTTCTTTTCCATTTAGTCTAGTATTATCTAGAAACTTCTTTCAAAACTTCAAAAACACTATAAGTGTCTGTGATTTGAACCAGCGGTCTCTGGATTCACAGTCCATCGCTTAGACCACTAGGCCAATCGTGTTCTGACGCTAATGACGAAATTTTCCTTCAGTTTAATTATTTTTGTTCGAATTTGTGACGTTGACACTGTCATTTATCTCCTTACGCGACAATAGTAACACATGAGTGTTTTAATACCTTATTATTACAATTGCATACAAGACTTTATCTACACCCTATGAATTTGAAATAAAAAATGGGCATAACGGTTTTGTTTTAACGAGTTTAAATTACATCTATATTGCTTGAGAGTACATTCAGGGAATATAATTTGTACGTAAAGATTTCGAACCACCGCCCGATGTGAAACCTTTTCGAGAATGTTGTAATTACTCATGATATTAGTGATTAGGGTCTTTAGTAGGTCCGATATCTATAGAGAGCTGCTTTAAACCAAATGGCGGGTATTTTCTTCAGAGCTAACCTTTTAATAACTGTTTGGTGGAAATACCTCATGGCACAAGTATTATAACGAATATTTTATTAGCCTTCAGTGTCCCAGCGTTGTGTAACCTCCTCCAGAATTCCAGTTGTCTCTATCTGCAGCAGTAGTTTGCCATTTTTTTTTATCAAGTTTTGAGAGTTCGTAAGACTATCGCTTTCTATGGTGACCTCTCTTTCTTCGCCAGCCGCAGGGACCCAATCCATGATTGTTTCGGCCCAACTATTATTTATTTAAGTCACACAATTATTACATACTTTACATATTAAGCAATTCCAACAAAAACATATTTGGGTTTATACGTGGTAAGGCGAGTCACAACTCTCTCACACAATTATTTTCAAGCATTAATGTACACTTGGTACTATTTCGTTATGTACAATATTCCCGGACCGATACGACCTTCAAAAAAAGGAGTCTATATCTTCCTCAACAGGCCGGCAACGCTTCTGTTACATCCCTGGTGTTGCAGTTGTCTATGGGCAGCGGTGATCAACTGATCACTTACCATCAGGTGAGCCGCTTATTCCTTTGCCGCCCTATAACATAAAAAAAATGTATGTTGCTTGGGGAAAAGTTGTTCAATATCATGGACTGAATTCACCCTTAAAATTGTTTCAGTGTAATTATTAGACCCTATATTTAAAGTCGTAACTTAAGAGCGGCCTTCCCGTCTTACTTTTCATACAAACGCTCGTACGTGATTATGGCGTTGTATCTGATCTTTCTTGAAACTTTTGAACTCACAGGTATCTTAGGCGCTATTTCTAGGTTTCTATCGAAATAAAACATTGAAATTTAGAAAAACAAAGTCAGTATAAGCCTCTAAAAATCTGCTTTTTTGCACAAATTTTAGCTGAACTTCGACCGTTCATCAAGTACTCATAAATTGTAAAAGTAAAGAAAATATTTCGATACAAACCTTGCAAATGTAATGACAATTTTGAATACATAACATTTATTTCACATACTTGTAAGGCTTATTGATAAACACGTATCTCCTGGAACAAGTTTTATGAAATTTCCGCACCTGCCCTGGATGAAACACTAAGCTTTTCAAACCATGCTCGCGTTGAAAACAGAGCGGCCGGGAAGGGCCGCCTTAAGCACGTCGTCCGGTGTTGCCCGGTTCCTGTCCGCATTTCCCCCGCTAAAAGCTCTCCGCAAATAGCGGGTGCGAATCCGCACTTACGTGTTTTCCTATATGGGCTCTAATGTACTAGAAAGCTGTACATACAAACTATTTATCTTGAACAATTTTAAATGCCGAACTATCCATAGGTCTATCGATAATATCGATAGCTGTTTTAGAGCAATACTATAAATAACCAACAATACTATCGATAGTACCGATCACAGATATACAAAGAGGAGCAGAGCAAATATTACATATTTAGAACGCGTGGCAATTTTTCACTTGTAGCTTATTTTTTGATTGCCTAAATAATATATTTATAAACAGTTATTGCAAGTGTTTTTTTTTTTTATTTCTTGTAACTCTTTCACATTCATAAAGAAATATTACTATACTATTTTTGTTTCAAATATTACCATTAATGAAAAAGAAAAACAACAAAACTAATGTAGCTCAAGTGTAAATTCATGCCAGCGGCATTCTTTGTATAATTTTTAGTCTGCTTCCCTTTATAATATGTCTCTGGTATCGATTGATCGATTGATCTCAAACTATCGACAGATCATAAAACGAAATACTATCGGTAGTTTGTTCGTCTTCAGGATCGATACTAATGAAAGGCTATCGTTTAATTTTTGTATAGTAGTTATATATCGGTTTAATTTAAAATACAATTATCTATCGCTAGGCTATCGATCGTGGACTGTCGAGCGGGGCAACACTACAAAAAACTGCCTAATAATAATGTTAAGAAGTTCGAGTCTTACAAAGTTCTTAACATTTTTAGATTAGGGACAAAGTTATACTTAAGCGGCTACATGAATTTTCCGGGGTCCAGTGCTGCCCCCATTTAAATAAATCTATTAAAAGGAAACGGAGATTTCATTTAAAATTTTGTCTTGATCAGACCCTAGAGTTATCTAAGGTCTGATCAAGACAAAATTTTAAATTAATTTAAACAATAGTTCATAAAATAGTTTGAAGGGTTACCTTCAAACTATTTTATGAACTATTGTTTACAGTTTAAAGTGAGAACGTAAAGCTTTTCTACGCACAATTGCGAAAAACGGCCACTTTTAGCGTATGTGCGTAGAAAAGCTTCATGTTCTCACTACAAACAGTAAACAGTAGTTCATAAAATAGTTTGAAGGGTTATCTAGGGTCTGATCAAGACAAAATTTTAAATGATATCTCCGTTTTCTTTCAAACGATTTATTTAAAATGGGGGCAGCACTGGACCCCGGAAAATTCATGTAGTTAAGGCGGCCCTTCCCGGCCGCTCTGTTTTCAACGCGAGCATAGTTTGAAAAGCTTGGTGTATCATCCAGGGCAATGCTAGAAAAAGAGGCAAACCAAAAAGAGAGAGATAGCGCCAAGGGCAGGGTTTGCATTCTATTAAATGAAATGAGTGTATTATTATTAACTATCCATTGAACGAATATTAACTATTCATAGGGTGCGGAAATTTCATAACACTTGTTCCAGGTGATACGCGTTTATCACAAGTATGTGAAATAAATGTTTTGTATTTAAAATTTTCATTATATTTCCGAGGTTTATATTGAAATATTTTCTTTACTTTTATAATTTATGAGTGCTTTATGAACGGTCGAAGTTCAGCTAAAATTTGTGCAAAAAAAGCAGATTTTCGGAGGAGACTACTCCGAAGGAGAGAATTTAGTTACATGAATCGTTTGTCCAGAGTGAATGAAAAGCAAATTGGCTTGCAAAGGATGTCGAGGTATCTAAACGAATTGGTGAGGATTTCTGACGCGAGCTAAATTTAACCATCGCGCTAACTACGTAAAGTAGATACTTCTTTGATTTTTTTTTTCTGAGTAAGACTTCTGTACGTGAGTACTAATGCTTATTCTGTGCCAGTATATTCTCAGTTCCTGGTTTAACATGTGACTAATTCTATTTAAACGTTCAACTTAACCCACTGAGTGTGAACTACTGTGTAATTAGCAATCCCGTGTACACTTCTGTTCATTTAAATATTTCAAGCCGAATTTCCCAGAAATTTGGCTGTACAGTCAACGCGAAAAAGCGAGACGTTGCTGCAACAGTGCTGCAATTCACTTTTTTCATCTAGGTGACGCAGACTGGGTACAGACGGGGCGCCGTCGTGACTTTCGAAAACATATAAAAAGACGAGGCACGAATGTGACAGATGCAAACAAATTCGTATCTATGGCAGCTCTGGCGACGCTATACGAGTCCCGCAACCCGCCCCCAACCCTGATTGGTCTGCTCGCGCCCTTGCCCCGTCCGTTCTGTGTGTTCTACCATAGGCTGCGGACGAGTAAGCGTCGTGTCTGTGCCCTGTCCGTGCCCCGTCTTTCCTGTATGTTCTGCATGGCGACGCTTCTATACATTTGTATGAGAAAGACGCGGAGGAGACATATCTACGCGCCGTCTACAACTTACTTCTTTTTAGTGTGTCTGCCGTTTTAGGGCATAACATACTTAATTAAGATCTGATTTGGAGCTTGTCGGTTTTAATTTTGCATATAAGTATTGTTACCATACTAATCTTATTGTTGAAAGCGACCTGGGGCATGACCCCATAAAATACAAATCGTGGGATCACATCGGTCCATCCATTGGCCGTTTTTAGAGTTCCGTACCCAAAGGATAAAAACCGGACCCTATAACTAAGACTCCGCTGTCCATTTGTCTGTCCCTCTGTCTGTCGTAAAGCTGTATCTCATGAACCGTGATAGCTAGAATCCTGTTGCCGCTCAAACAACAAATACCAAAACAGAATAAAATAAATATGTAAGTGGGGCTCCCATAAAACAAACGTGAATTTTTATAGATAAATGGTACGGAACCCTTCGTGCGCGGATTCGACTTGCACTTAGATAGTTATTTATTGACCTTTTTGCCTTATTGTTTTAAATATCCCATGACCTCGTGAGTCATGTTATAATCAAAATGAACCACTTTTATAACGACATACATCCAAATCCACATATAAAAATGTAGGATGGAGTTGAAATGGAAGTTTTTGACCGAATTGACGAACAATTATTCGCTATGCTGCATTTTCGCAAAAAAACGTTTTCTTTGATTTTAAAAGAATGAGAAGTTTTTTAATCTCAGCTAAACCTTACAATACAATGCCAAAATGTATAAAATACCTGATCGTTTCTGCTAAAGTGACTTAAACAAAAATTATATTATTTTCGTACATCTTTGGCATACGGACAAGTGAACACTAGTCACAAACTTACCATCATCAACACAAAAACCTTGCAACTCCAAATTAAGGAACATTGTTTCAAAGTTAATAATCAAATTACTACGCGACTGTACCGCAGAAGTTCCCAAACGGAACAAGAGTTTAGTTCCGGCGGAGTTTTAGTTCCGTTAGTTCCGCACGTGCCAAACTGCGCCGCCGTTCACTTTTGTCGCTCGAGCTCTCCAAAATAGTATTTTTGGTATCTCTAAACTGTTTCATGTAGTTTTCAGGCACTCGTAGATAGGAACTGCATTGTTAAAGTTAGAACCAGTTTAATGTTCGAGAATTGCTTTTAGAGAGCTAAATAATTGAATTATTATTATTTGCATCATGCTCATTACAGTCGCATAAAGTCCACTAGACTTAGGACAAGGGCAGGCCTGTGTCACTTCCCGTTTAGGTATCGAAAATATACCTACATTATTACCAAGCGCACGGCGACCACTTCGAAGGGGAAAATTCAGTTACATGAATCGTTTGTCCAGAGTAATAAGAATGAAATTGGCTTGCAATGGATGTCTAGGTATCTAAACGAAGAGGTGAGGAGTTCTGACGTGACATAAATTAAACCATAGCGCTAACCACATTAAATAGATATTACTTTGAATTTCTTTTCTGTGTAAGACTTCATACGTGAGCACTAGTACTTATTCTGTGACATAGGCTTCTCCCAAGGATTTCTAAAATGACCGATCTAGAGCGGCTTGCATTCAGCGCTTTCCAGCGACCTTATTCAGGTCGTCAGACCACCTTGTGGGTGGGTGTCCTACACGTCGCTTGCCAGTACGTGGTCGCCATTCGAGAACCTTTTTGCCCCATCGGCAATCGGTTCGTCGCGCTATGTGTCCCGCTCACGGCCACTTCAACGAACTAATCCGCATAAAGCTGCATTCAGCGCTTTTTAGCGACCTTGGTCAGGTCATCTGATTATTGTGCCTGTGCGTGGTCGTCATTCAGGAAGCCTTTTTCACCATCAGCCATCGTTTTGTTGCGCAACGTGTCCATCCTACTGCCACTTCAACCTAATCCGCTGGGCTATATCAGTGACTTTTGCTCTATTACAAATTTCTTCATTTCTGATTCGATCACGTAAAGAAACACCAAGCATAGCCCAAATAGCATTTTACTCTATTTAAGAGTACACATTTAGTTCCCAGGTGTACTTGAAGCATTATTACAGTTCACTCGTGATCTATAAGCTGCATTATTGTGATTAATAACACCTATACCTGTCTAAGGGACTTATAGGAGTGTAAAGTTATACTTTTATACGATTATTAGTGTTATAATACTCTAACAACTATCCTCTAGTCAGCCGTCTGACTAAGAGCATTATAGGAGGGTAGAGATACGGCAACCGCTGTTTAACGGCCTACTTGTACGATGATATAGAGCTAGCATTTTAATAGAACACACGTGTTTACTTATAAAGCCAAATGCTGTTATGTTTACTTGTTTTAGACTGTTATACAGCTAGTAGCCGTAGTAGGACTTGTTTGTGATCATTAAAATAACCTTTTTTTACTATCTGTACAGAAGTGTTTAAATGGTTCGCATGTGCACTGTAGGCTGTCAAAAGGACTATATGTGTTGTCCATTAACATCAATAGCAGTTTATTTGTCCACAAGTACCACTCTTATTTGCTGTAAGCTGAACCTGAATGTGAATGTGATATTCTATTACACTTATCCCACAAGCTGGTGTTTATTACTACGTCGCGTGCAAAATTTTGTGAAAATGAATAAAAAATCTTGGAAAATAAGAGCGAGAACCGGTGGAATAAGAAGAAAAATTGCAAAAGAATATTCGCAAATTGTAAAAATAAACAGTCGATTGACAACGACGCCCGAAAATGAGCCCGTCGATACGGCTTTAACAAGTGCGACTTCAACTGTTGTTCATGGTGGTTCTGTACATGATGCAGAGGAAAATGTGCCTGAACCTGAAAGTTTCCTTCAAAATATGCAGATGTCAGAGTGTGGTGATTGCAGTTCTAGTGATAGTGAATACAATTTTGATTTGGACAATCATTTAACCTTTCGCAATAAAATAAGAACATGGGCTATTGAAAATCGTATTTCTCATTCCGCTTTGAATAAATTGTCAGGCATAATAAATGAATTTAAACCGGGAACACTACCGTCTGATGCTAGAACAATTTTATGCACTCCAGTTAATGTAACTTTAAAAAATGTAGAAGGAGGTCAATACTGGCACAATGGGATAGCAAAACCTTTGAAGAACATTTTGCAAGATTGGAGGGATATTCCAGACATGATTTCAATTAACATAAATGTGGATGGTTTGCCTATTTTTAAAAGTTCGACAAATGAATTTTGGCCCATATTATGTAACATTTTTGAAATTCCCAGAATTCGGCCTTTTGTTATTGGAATCTATTTTGGGAAAGGAAAACCAAAAAATTTAAATGATTTCTTAGAAGACTTTGTAAATGACATGAAGATATTATTAGAAGAAGGTCTTTTAGTTGAGCAATTAGAGAAAACTATAAAGATAAAAATCAGATGCTTCATTTGTGACTCGCCAGCTAGAGCCTATATTAAAGGTAAGTCTATCTTAGTGTCGCATATTATCGCCATTATGCACCTAATACCAATAAATAAGTAGTTGAAATTATTGATGCTTCTTACCTATAGGCACTTGACTTGTATTCCTAGATATCTTTGATAGCTCAGTTGGTAGTGATCCTGCCTTCTATTCTGTGGTCCGTAGGTTCGATTCGCACATGACACAAATATTTGTAATTTATTAACTATTTGCTTGTATTATTATAACTTAATTTAAAATGTTTTTTGCAGGAGTCTGCAATTTTAATAGTAAACACGGCTGCCATAAATGTACTACGGTTGGAGAATATTCGCATATCACACATACCGTCACATTTTCTGAGTCGTTGTGTCCTGAAAGGACAAATGAAGGATTTAGAAACAAAATTTATGGCTTGCATCATAAAAATGACCCACCTTTATTAAATATTCCTATTGACATGGTGAACCAATTTATTGTTGCCGATTCACTTCATTTGATCGACTTGGGTGTTATGAAGAGATTACTGATTGGTTGGCGTGACGGCAACTTTGGCAAATATATTACTAAAATGCGGGCAAGTGATATTGTTCTGGTTTCAAATTTTTTATGCAACTGCAAATTGCCTTCAGAAGTGCATCGAGCAGTGCGAGGTTTAGATTCATTAGCACATTGGAAAGCGTCAGAATTTAGAGCGTTTTTGCATTATTTAAGTATTGTAATTTTGCCTGATGTTATGAACAATGAGGCTTATAATCATTTCTTAACACTATATTGTAGTATAATAATTTGCTCAACAGAAACGTACCGAACTTTGTTGCCATTAGCAAAGGAACTTCTGGAACATTTTGTAAAATTTTACAAAGACTTTTATGGTTCAGGCTACGTTACAAGCAACATACACAACTTACTACACCTGACGAATGAAATTAAAATGTTTGGCCCTCTGATGACGTTCAACGCATATCCCTTCGAGAATATGTTATTTATGATCAAAAGTATGCTGAGATCAGGAAAAAAACCACTGTCTCAAGTCGCCAAACGATTGGCTGAAAATACTGATGATATTAATTTTCAAACACATAAAGACAAGAAATACCCTTTGTTAACACAAATTAAAAACAATAATATATTAAATTTTGAAGATTTTAAACTTTCCAGCAAAGAAAAAGACAGTTATTTACTTACCAGATGCAATGAGGTTGTTAAAATTAGCTGCGTAGAAGTCGACCACGATAAGATTTTAATTAAAGGAAATAAAATCAACAACACAGAAGACGTTTTTGAATATCCAATTAAATCGTCTCATCTTGCGATATACAAATCAAGATGTCAGCAGAATAGTACCCATACTTTAATCATTTTAGAACCCAAAGAGATAAAATGTAAATTAGTATGTATTGAACACAAAGAATTTAAATTCTTTATCCCTTTGTTACACACATATAAATAAAATACTGTTTGATGTGATATTTTTGGCTTTTATTACCTTTTTTTACACAGTGGTTGCACTAAACACTCATACAATTAACATACATTTTTTAAATATTTATTTTGCTTATACAATATTCCCTGAATTTTCCTATGTTACTTTAAAGTCTACCATAGATAATCAACATATTTTTTCCATTTATTCTTATGTAGTTATTAAAATTACGTACAGTGTCACGATATTTTTTAAAGTTTTTAAGGAAATAGCTCTTAAAAATGATGCAAAATATAAGAAACAGCCCTCCGAAAACTTCACAATGCACAAAGCCAAATTAGTCCATGAAACTAAACATTTTTTCACAAGGAACATGGTCCGGAAATGAAAAAAAAAACATTTTGACTACTGTACTGTACATACAAAGCCATGTCCAGCTAACTGACGACGCAAGCATGTGAGACAATTTTTTTTTTCATGTTTCCTGACAAAAAATGGAAAACTGTTTAGTTCCAACGGAGCACACAAATTTTTCGGTGGGCTGTCTCTTATAAAACAGAGTAAAGAATAGTTTATACTAGCTAACTACCTATTTTAATCAGTCTAAATCTTTATATCTAAATAACACTTCGTAGCAAACAACATTATTATAACATAAAATAATTGTAACAAAATCAGGTATAACAAAAACTAAAAATTAAACTTAACCTCCTATCAAGGCTTTTTGCAAATCAACGTTAGACAGCAACATATGCAGTCATAAGCTTAAAATACCTACCCAATATATCGAAAACGTATATTATCAGCATAATGAGTTCTTTAAAACGGAGATATTATACTTATACATAATTAACTATTATAATCAGTCTAAATATTTTTATGAAAATAGCACTTGGTATCAAACAACATTAAACATAAAATTGTTTCAAAAACAGGAGTAATAAAAAGGGTATAATAAGCCGAAAAGAAGTGAAAGTGGTACTCATGAAATTGAACATTTTCCGCTATAGAACATGGCTCGAAATAGTAAAAAAAAAATTGGGACCTCCCATAAAATTGTTGATCAGCTAGTTAATTTGCTATGGGAGGTGCAATTATTTTAAATATTTCGACCCATGTTCCATGGGAAAAAATGTTCAGTTTCATGAGAACCTTGACCCTTCTTTCGGCTGGTTATACCCTATTTGTTACTTCCTGTATAATTTTCAAAATTAACTATCCTAACAAATAAGGCTTTATGTAAATCAGCATAATGTGCATAGTCGTACATAACTTCAAGTACCCGTATTATATAATCAGCATATAATGAGTTCTAATATACGGAGATATTTAAAAATATTTAAGTCTCATCACCGAAAAATAATTATTACTTAAACTGTAATCAGTCTAGTAGAAACAAAAATCAACTAAAGGCAGGTATTGGTAATGACCGGTTTTGTAACGAGGCATAAGGTAAAATGTTACAAAAGAAGCATTCGCACAGTCAGTACGAAAAAACTACCGTGTCATTATATCTAGTAACGTCGGGCAGTACTTACCTAAACAATATACCAGACATAAAAAAAAAAGAATGCCATAATCGACAAGAAAAGAAAAAGCATAAAAAATATTAGCACAAATTTTCTTCGTCTTCATCATCTTCTATCTCTTCTTCACCATTACTTTCCTTTTCCTCCTCCACTTCTGCTACTTCCATCTCTAATGTTTCATTTGATTCTTTATTTTGATTAATTGTTGAATTAGCAGAAACTTCTTGCTTACTTGTGCTTGCCTGGTCTTTTGGTTTTGATTTAATTTTTCGGACTCGTTTTGAAGAGGATCTTAAGTCTTTTATTGATTTCCTTTTAACAGCATTTTTTAGAACGACCTTAAAAAACTTTTCAGTTTGTCCCATAGTAAATTTACAATCCCATGAACGTACCATATTACAAAAGAATTTAATAAAGTTTTTGTAGTCTTTTATTGGGACCTTCGAAATGTTGCCACGGCTTCCCCCAGACCAGGAGCATTCGCACAGAAACCCACGTGAAACCATTGAGTCGATCAATTTATAGGCAAAGGTCAAGCCATTTCCTTCACAGGGTTGAAACAAAAACCCCAGCTGTTTTTGTAGTTTTGATCTCTCAGTTTTATTCATTAAACTTCTTTCCAGATTATCTAGTTGTTGTTTGTCACTTATTTGTTTGAAACTAAACGATTCATTATCAACTTGGTCCGCGTCTTTTAATAAAGTAACAAACACTGGCTGCTCAATTTTTTCCATAAATTTTACCATGCATTCATCTAATTGTACAGACAACTCGGCTACTTTTTGAGTAAGTTTTTGAACGCTTTCAACAAGATTTTGCAGTATTAATTCTTGGTTATTAACTTTTTGAATTAAAATGTTTTGATTTGTTTGCCGTTTGCTGTTTGCCGTCGAAGTCGGTTAGACATGACATTTCATCATTAACTTCGATCTGATTACTTGTAGCAGAAGCAGAATCTATTTGAGTCCCTCCCGCGTTGAAGGCACTTGGCATCTGAAACAAACAAAAAATCATAACTCTTGTCTTGAACGATGATAATAAAACTTTGCAGTTCGGCTGTTATTTTTATTCCAATGATAATTTATACATAGAATTAGATAGGTGGATTTACATCCGCGGTTAATGAGTCGCCGACAAAACCACGAGCACAAATCCTTTCAATATTTTCAGAACAATTAATAGTTTAGCTTAGTATATTTTAGTAAGTAGGTAAACAGTTTGATATCAATCTGTTTAGTGCCAAATTATCATCAGTCTTCTTGAAATAATAAAATACAGTGGTAAAAAGAAATTGATTAATATTTGAATAGTAATAGAAGTTATCTTAGAAAATCCAAAAAGATATATCAAATCATAAATAGGTAAATTAATTGCAGTGTAGCCATGTCAAACAATTTTCTCCGTTTTAGGGGTGCCTAGCCTAAACAAAATACCACAGACACTAAATTGTAACCCTGCTTCGGCAGCCAGCGCTCGGTGCAATATACTAGTTTTTATTATATGTTAGTATGTGTTGCTGAAACATAATAAAATCACTTACCAAATTTTGCACCATATTTTCAAAACGGATTGCAGGTGGTATTGCCGCTGGTCTTACAGGTGCTGGGCTAGGGCGCGATGCACTTGTTTCATTGTCTGTGTCTGTATAATTTTCCATAAAACGTAGTTCAGTGTGCGCTTCGGCGTACGTTGCAATATTACTTTGTTTTACCACGCAATCCAAAATGTCCCAATTCGGACTTGGAAAAAAGTTTTCGTCTTTTGCGAGTCGTGCTCGGTTTTTAACTTTTTCTGTAGGCCAGAATAGTTTTCCACCGTCCTCCCAAACAGACGGTACTATACTTAATCTGGGTCGTCCTTTTTCCACAGTTTGTACAATCTTAAACGGCATTGTCTGAAAGAAAATAATTGGGTTAATACCTACTAGTACATTCATCATCATCAAAAATTATAACAATATCAGTTTTTAATAATTACAATTAAATATGAGACACACATACACAACGAAGCATTACCCTTGAGCCAAAATACCACCATACGAATTTGAAGAAGCGATTACACATCCCGATTTATTGGGCCCGATTCAGCATTCCATTGCTGGTTATTATGGATGGAATTACCTACAATAAAGTCAAGATAACCAGCAATGTATTGTTATAATACGAATTGGGACGTGTTACCGCTGCTTTATTCAAAATGTCGTTTGGAAATCAAATCCGGAGACGGTAGTGCGTAATAGTGACCTCTTTATGAAGACAAATTACCTAGCAAGTATTTATATATAGATTCACATTTTAATAGCTTAACATTAAACTGACCTAAAACCACAATGAAATCAGTCACATAAATGAATTTATACTAATAAACAAATAATACATACATACACGCTCCTTAAAACAAACAAATAATACCTTTCTAAAATACGAATAACGGTGACACTCACAGAAACATGCACTTCACGTGGTATTTATTTCGCAACTAAATAACAATACAATAACTAATCCTATCCTGGCCATCACGCACGCCACGGGCGCACGCGAGTGATCAAAGGAATTATACCTATCCCGTACCCGCCTCTATTTTTCGCTTACTTGTTAAAAGGAATGCGCATGATTACTTTCAAGGTCAGAAAGAAATAGCATAAACTTTGTCTAAGTAGATATTTAAGGTGATCGTACACCCGTCAGCGCCGTATGCGCCAAGTCTGCTAGTGTAACCATATTTTACAGAATTTTAACAGATAAATATCAGAAATAACAATTATTTATCACATAAGTAACAGGACAAACAGTTATTTATCTGATAAATTCTGCAAAATATGGTTACACTATTACACTTGCCGAGTCGGCGCTTACGGTGCTGACAGGTGTATATTCACCTTTAAAAGATTGTAAACAGTGTTTGTTACTATGGCTGAGTGACAACTATAATTTTCTGTCCTTGTCTGTCGCAGGGCATAATGTTGTCCCTCTTTATCTAGTTTTTTTACATTCAATCAAATACCTCCTTGAACAGAGTAGTGTTTTTTGTAAGTGTAAATACTCTGACACCAAACTGTGTGTGTCACACGAAAACAAAAAGTGATTTTTGTTAGTTTGTTACAAAATTTGTACTTTAGGTATTCATACTTGACTTAGTACCTGGGCTAGGCGATTTAACGGACAATAATTATTATTGCGGATCTCTAAAATTTCAGTATATTGAAAGAATTAAACGATGATACACAATTAACCTGAACTACATCTTAAAGCTGTACATAAGTTCACATTAGAATAAATTTATAGACATTGGCTCTGTAGTGGTACAAATGTGGGACTTCATATAGATAACAGCATTCTAACAGAACACATGTGAACCTATATATACGCTCACCGCATTAAATTGGAGTTATAACAGTTCACATAGCCGTATTTCATTTCCACCATTTTGTTATACATAACCTAAAATATTTACCAAATAAATTTCCAAAATTATCATGCAGATTTATCACAAAATACGCACATAGAGCGATTGAGTTTTGGTTTTATGTTATAATTAATTACCGTAGTATAATTATAATGCCAATATAATATCAAAAACTGAAAATTGTAGATTTCCTCTCAGCCAGTTTTTAATATTTTAAAATGAATATCGCTTTTTTACAGAGGCGCGTGAATATTTTAGCTATAAATATGTATACATTTCACGATAAAGTTGCATTCCCATAGGCTTTAACATTATTAAGTATTTAAAACAGGTACTTACCGCGTGTTATCATAAATTTTTATCCAATTGATATCCGCTTTCTGATGGCACACACAAAACCAAAACTAATGATAATAAAATAAGAAATAATTTATAGGACACACGTGAATTTTAGGTAGCACGCCGCGGTACTGAAGTACTTTTGTCGGATTTTATAACTGTTAAAGCTGTGAATTTAGCCACTTGTTACTCTTTATTACACTCATGTACGTTGTATGGTTCACACTGCGTGACATATAGTGCCGTAAGTCAGCCTTAATTCCGATGTTACTACTTAAACTGCTATCATAATGCTATTATACTGCTAATGTATAGCCATAGTGAACTTAAGGCTGTCTAATTTGTGCCCAAACTGGTTCTATAAGAGCATTATAGCAAGCTACACAGCTCTTATACAGCTGACTAACACAGCTTGTGGAGAACATGTGAACGAGTAGACATCTTATATAGAACCCCGAATGCCACTTGGGAGTCCTCTCCATAGCGCGTTGAGCATAAGACCCATAGTAAAAGACCAGATTTCAGAGCCATAAGTCATCACAGGTAACACACATTGATTGTAGATTTTATTAGTCTTGAGGCACTGAGGTATTTTGGACGAGAGTAGCTTCCTGAATGCAGCCCAGCCGAGTCAGATGCATCGAAAGACCTCTTCATCGAAGCTGGAACTTCCTGCCTGGATCAATCGACCCAGGTAGATTTACTGGACAACTTCGAAGGTGGAACTCCCAACATACACTAGTGAAGTAGTGAGATTCAAACTCACACTTCTTAAGTCTGTACACTGAGTGCACTTCTACATGTGCTACTGTGACTTCAAATCGACTTATTCCTCATCAGGCATTTTAAGTATGTTTTTTTTCTTTTCCATCAAAAGTATTTCGTATTCTATCTGATAATCTAAACAAGTTTTACTATGAAAATAATGCTTAGATCTCTTCACGGTTCATTTATCTATCTGCCTGCCATATATTTGGTAAAAAGGTAAAAATGTATTTATTTCTCCAAAACAGTACATGGTTTAGCATAAAATATCTGGTGTTAACAAATACAGAATTTGTACATTTACCAAAACTGTAAGGAGACTGGAGTCTGTATTAGGCATGGCCTGTATAACAGTGCTCCAGGGCTCTCACGCCTGGTTGTATGTACACACGTACATGTATATATTCTTTTTACAAAAAATAGAAGACTAACTAAAATTAGAAGAAAAAATTACTAAAATTACAGAAACATTAAAATAATTTTAGGGTAGCATTCAGGCAGAAAACAGGACCTGATACATGATGCAGTTTTTATATTTTTTATTTTTTGTAGCATATGGTGGTGCATTAAGTTTTACAAAAAATCAGAGATTGGTTACAACACGGAAAGAGAGTTAGTCATGTTATATTAGGGGTGTTAGTAAATTTTCGGTTTCACAATAATTATAAGATTGCAAATATCTTGATACTTCTAGCTTGCAGGAGTAGGATGAAAGGGGTAGATAGATTTTAAGTAGTGAGTGGAGTTCTTTATATAAATAGGGACCCTTAAAGCAGAAGAAATGGTAGGAAAATTTGGTAGTAAATAGGGACGAAACAGCGACTAGACAATAAGAGTTGTACGGAGTAATGCTACACAGCATTACTCCGTACAACTCTTATTGTCTAGTCGCTGTTTGCTTTGTTGTTGAAAGATAACGTTTAGGATGTAAAGTTGACGTTACTGAAAGGACTTTTGACTCATAAAATTCATGCGATTGCTATTAATTTTCAAATTAAATCATTTATTCATAAACATTCATTATAGTTACTCGTATTGCAGAGATAAAATAATTATCCCTAATGAATTTCCATACAATAGAATCCCCACAACAAACGGTAATTTTAGCTGGATAATTCCGAAACCAATATGCAAACAAAAAGCCCAATTTATTTTTGAAAAGGCCAAAATGGCTGCTATCCGGATTACAGCAATAAACGGGGACATTAGCCATACGTTTAAATAGAATTTATTGTCTGGTGACGCATTTGCGATGTGAAATATCTGTTTATTGTATGTTTTTTAACCGACTTAAAAAAGGAGGTTATCAATTCGTCGAGATCTTTTGTTTGTCTTTTTTTATGCATGTTTTCTGATTACTGAAGACGCATATACCGATTTGGGCAAATTTTATAGTTTATGTATTTCTATTACTTTATTGTTCATTTATTTGATAAAGTATATACTCCTATTATTTATTGATATACTTATATTCTTCTACACTGTAATACTCTAACTGCGCCAACTCCCCCACATCTTTTAAAGTTTTTTTTACCCAAAGGTTGGCTGGAAGAAATCACTTTACTACCTACTAGATTTAAATGTACTTTTGATTATTGTCATAATTAGTTGGTACAATAAAGAAATTTTATCTTATCTTTCTTGGGTGATTGCTTTATTATTTGTAAGGACATACTTTCCAAGTGGTCCTATAGGAATTTTATTACCATCGGCTGTGTAGTTTGGTGATTCGGAGTCGGTTTCTAAATTTGAAGAAAATATTAAAATAAACGACCACGATAGCTATATAAGGTGGGTGGACCATTTAAGGCCATGCTCCTTCGAAGGCCAATTATTATAATATCGTAGTTATTGCCATGTGATGACAAATTCCTTCTATTTACACAAACACCCATCGAACTGGAAATCACAGACTCGGCGGCGAATCACTCGCGCTACTATTTTGGCAGTAACCCTCGCTTCTGCAATATCGGGAATCGACGACGTTAAAATAAGGTGGGTGTACCATGGAAGGCCACTCTAACAAATAAACAGTAATCATTCGTTTATTTACTGGATAAATGAAACTGACAAATATTTAAGTAATACTTTGTTTTATTACGTAACATATGAACCACTTTTTAAATTGCAGATTTAATCGCTATTTAGTAACTTTTAGTGTTAACTGACTGATTTATTATAATGGCCTTTTAAGGAGCCTTGTTCCTAGCAAGGCCATTTGGAAGAGTTAATGAAACTTAAGTTCAATCAATATTGATTAAATCTACAATAAAAAGAAGTGGTTTATATGTTACTATATAATAAAACAAAGTATTACTTAAATATTTGTTAGTTTCATTTATTCAGTAAATAAACAAATAATAACTGTTTATTTGTAAGAGTGGCCTTCTATGGTGCACCCACCTTAGATAGTATAATTATTTAGACATATGTAGCTGTATCATGAAGTTAACAAGCTAGTCTGCCACTCCAGAGGTTCTTTGATTCTCAGCCAGGGCACAGAATAAGTACTAATACTCACGTACAGAAGTCTTACTCAGAAAAGTAATTCAAAGAAATATCTAATAATGTGGTAAGCGCTATGGTTTAATTTAGCTCGCGTCAGAACTTCTCACCTTTTTGTTTAAATACCTAGACATCCATTGCAAGCCAATTTAATTCTTATTACTCTGGACCAACGATTCATGCAACTGAATTTTTCCCTTCGAAGTGGTCGTCGCGCGCATAGTAATAATGTTGTAGGTATATTTTTGATACCTAAACGGGGAGTGACACAGGCTTGGCCAGGGTTAGGTCGGAACTGACGCTTCTTATTTCAGTAGCATTGTTTTTTTTTTGCCGTTGCAAAATGACTCTTCTATAAATAGGTAGCATACTCGTACTATTTGACTGATTTTTGAAGGCAGAAATTTTATAAATATTAATTACAGTGAGAAATTACCTACCCAATGGTAAGTTGTTAAGCGTTGCCGAAAAATCAATAGTTTTACAATCGACAGTGTTGCTGGCAACATCGACGCACCAGCGACAACCAGATGGCGCCGCTCGCACGAAAGTCAGAGCGGCGCACTTCACATCGATTCATGATGACAGATCGCGGCTGTCACAATCGCTTCAACACTTGTCATCTGCGCTCCGAGAAAGAAGCTGCGCATGCGTTTTACTGTCGGAAACACGAATATTTGTACATTTTAAATATTTACTCAAGAAATACAGTCCTTTTCAAGTTAAACAATAGTTTCTTTCAGCGCCGCAGTAGTAGGGATCCTAGTAGCTACAGTTTACGGGCCCCAGATATATCCATAGTATTGATAGTATTGATTGTAATGCCAAGCAAAATGTCGCTACTATTGATAGTACTTAAACTATCGATACTATTAATAGTTTTGGTAGCTGTTTTAGAACAATACTCTATCGATATGCTATAGATAGTAGACTACCTAGTTAAGTGGTTACCGCTTTTTTAGATTATGACTGCAACAAAAATAAATGTATTCCTACTTACATCTCAAAATTCATCCTTGTTTTCATATACGTCAAGAAATGGAGACAAAATCCATTTAATATAACATTATTCATTCGCGTGTCACGCTACGCGTCTCAAATAACTCCGTTTACAATCACACCGCGTGCAATGGAACAAGAATACCGCAGCGAAAACGAATATTTCCACCGAATATACTCGTGCGGTTTCCGCCCCTACCCGTCAGGCGCGCGCGTCACATCTAGCGTGTTTAATTTGACATTATTTATCCTCGAGTGTCACGTGTTGTCACGTCACTTGGCTATGTGTGACGTTTACAATCACGCAAGCAATCTATGCGAGGTTTCCTACACCCAAATGGGTGTCAGTCAATGTGTTAAACGTTTTCATGTAGATTTGTCTTTATTATCTTTATACAATTTATTTAAATAGAAGTGTTTTAAATTACTTTAAACCTATACAATATGTAACAAAAACCCTGTCCGATCCTTGTAAGAGCAACTCAGACCGTCAATATGAACAACTTTTCCTACGGGACCAATGCTTGAAACTGGAAAAAAAATCGACATTTTCTTACAAAAGTGTTCGGCCGGGCCGGCAATTAACTAACTCACTATACTATAATGAAATTAAAATAACAGTCAAAAAACAAAAAATCGACATTTCCATACGCAAGTGTGTATCCGCCCGGGCAATTTGTATTGGAATGTCAAACTTTTTTTTGGTTGTTTGGTTGTTATATTAATTTAATTATACTATAGTGATCTAGTATAGCCCGCGGTTCGATTTATTACGGGTATGTCCCTTCCACGTTGTATGAAGAGCTCAAAATCTCAAATGTCACCTGAAGTTGCGAAATAATCTTGCTGCAAATAAAGTAGAAATTTACGTCATAAAACTATATTTTTGAATGTGAAAAAGCCCTTTTATTTTTACTTTGTTTTTTTTTTTTGCATATATTGCTTTCTTTAATTTGTGTTAATTGACAAAAACTTGGGAGGGACGCGAGGACGGGGAACGGGGACGCATATTGCGCGGGCGGAACTTTAGGAGTTTTCTCCCGTTCTGTATGTACTTATATTAATTATGTACTTTTGGGTAAATATGTTCTATATTCTTTGTTATATCCCTTTAAAAAAATTAAGTTCACGTACTATATAATTAATAAAATATGACAATGATTCAAAGATTCAAATGTCTATTCAGTAATTAGACCTTGAAAGGCTCTTTTACACGTCAATAAGGTAATAAATATTACGTTACGTGTAATGTATATTAAAATTTAATTTATTTTAAAAGAAGAGCTACCGACACCAGCGCTTTGTAACTACTGCTGAGAAGAAACGCCGAAAGAAACTCATTTTCACAGTATTGGTCGTCTTCTCGCCCTAAAAGCTTTGTTGTATTATTATTATTATTGTCTTTTAATTAAAAAATACTTATAATATACAATGTTGACACATTATAACATGTAATGCTTGTGAACAAGTAAACAAACATAAATTACGTGATAAAAGATGAATAATACAAAGTAGTCAAAAAAGCAAAGCCGAGCTTCTTCAAGAAACTTAAAAAAAATCACAGAAAAAATAGATATTCCATATATAAACAGTAGAAAAAGTGTTACACTATCACGAAAAAAAATATCCTGAACATGAACATCGCTAAATCGAACATGGTTAGAGAGCAAGCACAGTGACGACAACCAATACACGTCACGCGGCGTGTCAGCGTGATATACTGGCTTGATTCTCGTTCGCAATATGTCACTTGTCACGGCGAAGTATGCGGAAAACATCGAGTTTTCGTAATGCTCCGTATTTCTTTATTAGATAGTATACACACATGCGTTGCTTTATTATTAAATAACATATTTTATGGAAATTGCGTGTCTGCTTGTCTGGATTCTGGCGTTTGGAATAGTCCGGTTGAGGAGGATGTTAAGGAATGTTTTGAAATAGTGTTCAGCATGTTACGCTGAAAACATTGAAAGTATGTGCGGATTATTTGAAATCCCTATAAGTTGGGAATCTAAATGTTTGCCATAAACTCCTTTCTTAGCCTTCCTTTTTGTCACCAACAATTATATCTTTCCTTTCTTTCTTTTTAGCCTGTTTTTGTGTCTTCCTACTGGGCAAAGGCCTCTCCCTGTTCTTCCTACACGTTCCTGTTTTGAGCAGTCATCTGCCATCCACTCATGTAAGAGTCTATGTCGTACCGTCATCTCTTTCGTGGTGTAAGCCTTCGTCTTTCTTTTCATGCTATTTTAATTTGAATTATTGTTTCGTATCAGTAGTCCAAATATATTTATCATAAGCAAAAATATCCTCATTAAAGTAATCTTCTCATTGACAAGAATTAGAACGTTTTTTTGGTAATTTTTCTAAGTGAAACTTATTGTTCCTCTCAATCTAACTTATTGTTTTATCTAAACTAACTTCTAACTACAGAAAACCCTAAATCATTGTCACAGACATTTAAATCGGCAATCTCTTGGGAACGAGACACCTAATGAAGTGGCACAAAATTTAGCCATAAAAGGCAGATAAATGGTCAGATAGGAGCAGGCACTAAGCGCCGGCCGCCCATTAGCTGCGGGAATGTGAGCTCCAACCATAATGTAATTTACGAACCGCTCACATTATTTATCACTAGCAGCTCGCTACGGCTTTGCGCGGGTATTAGTTATATGTGAAGACATACCCGAAGAAATTCACGACATGTTATTAAAAACCGCATGAAAATACAGACAGATTACACGCTGAAAACTTGAATTTATTTATGGTAGTCCGCCTCATCTTTCAACGAGTATGTATTTATTTTATTTTATTTTATCAAACTTTATTGTTCTAAAGTACAAATATCTTTCAACAAATGGCGGACTTAATGCTAAGAGCATTTTCTCCCAGTCAACCATAGGGATAAACAGAGAAAATTGTGCGGCTCAAAAAATCAATACATATAAAATACTTACATTATAAAATATTACTATATAATATACAATTACATTATATACCTATTATATATAAATTCCAGAATAAATATCTACTTATACAATACTTACATATACATCTACTTATACTAATATATAAATATGTAGCTATCAAGAGAAGAACTAAATAAAGATGACTTTATGAGGAAAGGGAGTTTAAAAGGTGGGCGTGAACTGAGTTACACATGTTAACCAAAGAAAATTTCTTCAGGTAGGTTTTCATCATTTGATGATCTACCTACATTTAAATAAAGATCTTTTTTCTGACTATAATTTATATGAATTTTATTTTAACTGACAAGAATTGTTTCAATGAAACAAATGGAAAAAAAATCATACTCCACCAGAGCATAGCTCTAATATAGATGACATACTTTATGTCGATCTTCCTTTAGTGTAAGAATATTTAATCTTACACTAAAGGAACATCGACGTAAAGTACCTAGTTGACAAGGTGACAATAATAATTAAATAAATATAAATAAATAAATATATCGGGACAAATAACACTGATTGAGCTAGCCCTAAAGTAAGTTCGAGACTTGTGTTATGGGATACTAACTCAACGAAACTATATTTTATTACAAATACATTTATAGATAAACATCCAAGACCCAGGACAATTTGAAAAAGGCCATTTTCCAACTTGCCCTGACCGGGGATCGAACCCGGGACCTCTGGGTGGCGTACTAGCATGGTGACCACTACGCCACGGAGGTCGTCAAGTAAATAAAATAATTAAAATTCTAAATTCAAATATTAAGTAGTAATGATACCTTTGCAGGTACTGTTACAGGTCAATAAGTATAATTTACCTTTCAAACCTATTTTCGTATCCATACAATTACCAAGTTAGATCGATACTTGTTAGTCGTGTCACGGCAACGTCTCAGCAATTTGTCATGCGTCACGTTCCTCGTACGCCTACGTCAGTAATCACGCTGCATGCTGTTAACTTTGCTTTGTTTATCTTACGGACATTAAGACACTAACTAACTGAGCGAAATCGTTTTTACTGAAAGTAATTAATACGTAAATCGACAATAAAAGTAGAAAGGATGTTAGAGTCAGGATGAACAGAATAGATAAAGATAGATATTTAACTGTATAGACCGATACACGTTAGTCGTGTCATGGAGGTATCTCAGCAATTTGACATGCTTCATTCAGGTTCCTCGACGACGTCTTTAATTACGCTGCATGCTGTTTACTTCGATTTGTTTGCAAATCTTTTGGAAGGATTAAAACATTAATTAATAATATTTTTTTTTCTATCTGGCAACAAGAGAGTTTACATAAAATAAAAAAACTAGGCCCATATCAATATAAACCTTAGCCTAAAATACATGTAATATAACTTAATAAAACCAATGACACAAGTGTTTAGGCGGCGACGTGTTGCGCGTTATCGGGGTCAATTGAGATAGATTATTTTTACTGAAAATAAAAATATACGTAAAGCAGTTTATTAGAATGAGGATGTATACAAAAGATAAGGGAAGATATTTGACTGCGTAGATCGATACACGTTAGTCGTGTCACGCAGATGTCTTAGTATTTTGTGACGCGTCACGTTCATCGTATGCTGATTTTTATTTTTTATTTTTTATTACTTTGTACGCTGATCTCTCGGACATTTAGATAATATCGTTTTTACAAAAATATATAAGTTTATAAATAGCTACGTAATACAATAATAGAAGATATTTGATTATAATACTGAAATCTGGTTCATTGATATAACCCAAATTCTTAGTCTAAAATTTTCCTAAATTTATTTGTTTCCACGAAGATTTCCGTCGCTGTGTACACGACCAATACAATTATGTCCAACATCTGAAGCCGAGTCGGAACAATAAATAACTTCGGATTCCTTGCTTAATTTATTTAAACATTCTCCAATTACTGGAATCTGCGATGTTCAAAGTTCCTGATCAAATTAATTTAAACTTCAACTTGTTGACATTCTAACTATTTATAATAAAGAGGTGCCACTCTACAAACGCGGAGTCACTAAACGAACGGTTTTTTGTATGGAAAAGCCATTCGTTTCGGTGACTCCGAGTTTCGAAAATGGCGCTTCTGATACACTATCGAATCTTTATCGCTGACGGGGTAGACAGAGCCTAGGGCCGTAAGACCCAACCTAAATTTTCCGGGCTCCAGTACTGCCCCCATTTGAAATAAATTATTTGAAAGGACAAGGAGATATCTTTTAAAATGTTGTCTTAACCAGGCACTAGATAACCCTTCAAACTATTCTATGAACTACTGTTTTAGTAGTAAGTGAGAACGTGAAGCTTTTCTACGCACATACGCCAAAAGTGGCCGTTTTTCGCAGTTGTGCGTAGATAAGCTTAACGTTCTCACTTTAAACTGTAAACAGTAGTTCATAGAATAGTTTGCAGAGTTTTTTTGTGCCTGGTCAAGACAAAATTTTTAAAGAATGTCCTTTATGATTTATTTCAAATGGGGACAGCACTGGAGCCCGGAAAATGTAGGTATCCCCTTAATATGTTAGTGACCTTGGGGTGGCGAAACCCGTTATTTATACAAGAAGATTTCCGCGCATCTTATCTACGTTTTGGGGGATCCTAGAGCTGGCGCGCAGTTCGGGCCAGAGGCTAAGTCTGGCCATACATCGCGGCAATGCCGCCAGCCTTTTATAGAGCTTACAGTGGCAACTTGGGCTCATTTTTATATAAATTCATGTATTTTTTCTACATATCTATTTATTTTAATTTTTTATTTTAGCTTAGTTCTAATTATTTTTAATTTTAGTTTTTGTTAAATATAAAATATTTTTGTTAGTGAAAATGTTATTCGAAATCGTTATTTGTTCTTGACAAAGACGAGACGGTAGTGCCAGTTCAAACATGCTGCTCTACATTACGAGTAAGTTGGGAAGTTCTAAGATTCAGTACCCGAAGTTGGAAACTTCTAAATTTATTTATGTAACACTAGAACCCAACTTCGCGTGTAAGAAAGTTTCAACTTTGGACACGTGTAAACTGAAAATATAGCAAGTATATAAAGTATTTAAATGATAAATAATATTGCTGAACAAAAAATATGTACATTTTTTTGTATGTACAAGCTTTTATAATGAGATCAAAGAAATTGTCAAGCAAAAAATTATTTATTTAAGCGTGTTTTCGGTTGCATGCTCTGTTGTATTGCTTCGGAGTCGCTTTCTTTCAATAATTTGAATATAAATAGGAGCAATGTGAAAAATCTGAAAAAAAAAAACATTTTTAAAGTAATTATATAGGTACGATTCTGCATGAATAATCATAAAACTTAGTTTAACACGAACTTAAACAATTAAAAAATCTATGCAGAACATATTCTAAAACAGAAATTAAAAAATACATATTGCAAAATTTCACGAAGTCATAAAATTCAAATGCCTTCCATGTAAAACCTAAACATTACCTATTCAAGAATTCCTCCAATGTAGCGGGAAAAATGTACATTGTAATACTGTTCCATATCGGACTACGAAACTACGTGCCGAGGAGAACTATTCTGAAAGCCATTTTCAATTTGAGTCTACTCGAAAAATAATATATTTTGTCCTTTTTAATAAAGTGGAAATATTTTAAGGGGTGATTTAGTCCATCATTTGAACAATTTCTCCTAATAAATATATATCGAAAACGAAAAAAAAATTTTCATTTTCGATAGTTAAGGTATCACGTGACTACTTTGATTTGTATGAGAACTAAAAATTTATTTTCGTATTTCGATTTACATTGATCATAATGGACTCAATCGCCCCTTAAAATATTTGTACTTAGTTAAAATGGACATTGTATAACTTCATTTGAATATTTTATTTGAAAAAAGCGTTTTGAAATAAAATTTTCTATTATCTGTAAACATTGAGTTTCAGAGACTGTCTCTGTAGTTTAAGGTTCATATCACACTACACTACAACTAAATTTAATAGCCAAGTTCGTGTCGATGTCTTAGCATGGAAAGAGACACACACAATATCGTCTTTTAGCGAAGATAAATAAAAATAAATATTTAATTACAAATCGCACTAACTGAGCTAGCCCCTAAGTAGGTTTACATCTGTATTATGGGATACTAACTCAATGATAGGTACTATATTTCATAATAAATAAGTACCTACATTATAGATAAACGACTTAGACCCAGGACTATTTGAAAAAGGCCATTTTTAACTTGCACTGGCTAGATCAAACCCAGAACCTTCGGATTGGTGGACTGCGTTTTGACTATTACGGCGCAGAGGTCGTCAAAGATAAAGGAGTTGTTAAATATTCCTTCTCCATTTCACACATTGCAGGATTCCTCACGACGTTTTCTTCATCCGGAAGCAAGTAGTGTTGCAAGCTATAGTATAAAATATGGATAGCCTATCAACAAATATCGAATAACCAATACTATTGATCTTATCGAAAGTATCGATTGTCAATAGTTTGCAATAAGTACTATTGATGTAAGGTAAGACTTTCGACAGTATTCAATACAATCGATAGTATCGATAGTATCGGTTATTCGAATCCATTGATAGTCCTATCGATATTGTGACTATTTTTCAAGGTCAACTATCGATTGTCAAACTAAAGTTATGCAACGCTAGAAGCAAGTAATGGTAGTTGGAAATTACCGAATATAAGTTCAAACTTTGCCAATACGTGGTTGCCGTTCGAGAACTGGTTGTAGCCATGTGAAACGTAGCTTCCATACAGTCGTATTTTTAATTAGACAAAGTCAACTGACGTTTACTGTGTTGACAGTTTTTGATGAAATTAAAATAGTGTTGTGACAAAGTGAATGATTGAAAAAACTCCTGAATGAATGAAATTGCCTCGATTGTCTAGTGAATAGTTAGTGTACCGATATCGGGTACGGGGTTCAAATTCTAGTCGTGCTTTGTACATACCAACGAGCTTTCGACGACTATGTTCCTATAGTATCTACCTATACTGAATACCGAGTGATTTAAACATTAAGGAAAACATTGCGAGGAAACTTGTAAGACTGTCCTATTTTCAATACGTCATGCAGTTGAAACTATCATTAAATATAACAATTATAGGTAGGTAATGAAAATAAAAAACATTATTACATTTGTTCATTCATCTGATTGATAAAGAACTGAACGCATCACTATTACTTTAAATATGGCAACATTATTTTACAAAGTGACATTAGCTACTGTCAGTTGGCTTCGTTTAATTAAAAATACGACTTTAGGTGAAAACTCAGTCTACCTTTTTGATAGCTCAAGCCAATTTGATCTTCATCCCTATATTACCTGCTATTACTTTAAGACGAAGTGATAGCTAAAGTGTGCCCTCATTTGAAATAAATTGTTTAAAACTAAATATGGTGATAATTAAAAATTAAATTTGTATCACTGTCTAGAAAGGCCCTTAAAGAGAACTTTTAAGACCTTTGTAGTCCGTCTAGTTTTAAAACGGGTTTTCGCCAAAAGTGGCCACTTTCTAGACAGTGATACAAGATCTTTCTAGACAGTGATACAAATCAAATTTTAAATTATCACCATATTTAGTTTTAAACAATTTATTTCAAATGAGGGCGCCACTTTGGCTACCCTTTTTAAGCTGCAAAGACCCTAGGGGTCTTTGCAGCTTAAAAAGCATACGTCCCATATGACCCAAATCTTGAAAATCCATCTCGGCAAAAATTAGATTTTTGCCGAGATGGATTTTCAAGATTTGGGTCACATGAGACGTGGACGATATCTAAGAACAAATGAATTAAGGGGCTACCTGAATTTTTAAGGGTCTAGTGCTGCTTACATTTGAAATTAATTATGTCTTGACCAAGCCCTAGATAATCCTTCAATCTATTATTGGGGAAAAAGTCTTTTCGCATAAAGTATGTATGAACTTGTAATAAAACCACTTAGCCTATATTTATTGCTATTTGTACCTGGCTGGTTTTGGTATCATTTAAAAGTTTAAATTTTAAAGAAGATAATTCCAAATTCAAATTCGGAAAATGCGTGATTTTCATTTGTTTTTCTTACCGTCAAGATAAGTGAATCTAATGAAGAAATAAGATACATTACAATACAACAAAACGGTATCTACACACTTTAGTTAAATGTAAATAAACTATATTAAAAAATGTTGAATGAATTTTCATATAAAATGCGAAAAGAATTTTTCCCAACCTATTATTTAATTAACTACTGTTTACCCGAAGTTCTAGAATAGTTAAATGACTACTGTTCACCTGAAATTCGAGAATGGTTTTTAACCGACTTTAAAAAAGAAGGAGGTTATGGATTTGATGTATATATTTTATTTATTTTACATCATCTGCCCAATGGTGGGATTGAAACGTCGGGCCTCAGCCTTAGGCGCTGGACACATAGAAAAGACGAGGCACGGACGTGACAGATACAAAGAAATCTGTATTTATGGCAACACTGTCGACGCGCAAGTACCCTTAACACGCCTGCACCCCGATTCATCCGCTCGCGCCGTTGCCCCGTCAGTTCTGTGTGCCAAAGGACGCGGACGAATAAGCGTCGTGTCTGTGCCCCGTCGCCCCGTCTTTTCTGTGTGTTCTGCATCGCGACGCTTCTATAAATTTTGTATGAAAAAGACGCGGAGGAGACATATGTCTGCGCCCCGTTCACGTCTTACGTCTTTTCAGTGTGCCCGGCGCTTTACATAGTAGTCAGAAGGTACAATTAGCGCCCTTCTCCAGATGAAAGGAGCCCATTAAATGGCTGGAACCATTGTCCGTAGTTCGGAGGCGGCTTTGTGCGATCCTTTGTTTGCGAGCGGTTTTCAGTATAAATCAAAATTAGACACGCTCGATCCGGGTCGATCGCCGTTGCATTTTAAGTAAGGAGAATCCCACCAAAAACATACCTGTTAAAAAGGGGGCCAAGTTCCTATCAGCTAATTGTTCGCCTAAAAAGGGGTTGAAATCCAATCCAATGCCAAGTTTAGATGCACTTTAAAATCGATCATAATCATCTTCATCAACAGCCTAAACCACTGGTAAACATTTGACATTACCAAGACTCGCCACCACACCCAGTCCTACGCCTTCCGCATCCAGCCACTACTCGCCACCATATTCACGTCAACAGCCCATCTGGCCGAAATTCACTTTACCTTATACCCAACATAAAATATGGTATAGTTGTGAAAATACGTAGGTACTTGGTTAAAAATATCTAAAACTAAATTAGTATAGTATAGTAAATAAAAAAATATAAATATAAAAGATCACTGGTTCATAAATATTTTTACTAAAAATTCGATATTCGATTGAGCTAATTCACGCTTGACCGATTTCTTAAATTTCTTAATTTTTTGTTAATTTACATATAAAACACGACCTGCGTGCCAATTTTCATAACGCTAGGACAATTGGAAGTGGCCTAGAGGTTTTGATTACCGGTCAGTGAGTCAGTCAGTGCCAAAATTAGCTACTATTTTCACAAGGTCATATTACAGGATCTACTGAAGCTATATCTATGAAATTTGGCATACTGCTTTAGTACTAGTATATTATTACGTAATTTTATCTCTGTAATTGCCATGTAATGGAGCTACAGGGGGGTCAAAAATGGGTCGAAACGGTTCGTGTAAATAGTGCACGGCATGCGCGCGGCCTGTTGCTGGAACTTGGCCTGCGCACTGCCGTGCGCTTAGATACTGGAACTTGGCCTGCGCACTACCGTGCGCTTAGATACTGGAACTTGGCCTGCGCACTACCGTGCGCTTAGATTCTTAGGAGAAATTCAATAGCAAACCAATACGTGGGGATTGAATATTATTTTTTTAGCTGTTATGTGTATGTACTTAATGCAATACCGTTTTCTTTTTACAAGCTTTTATATAGCTGTAGATCTGTCTGTCTGTCTGTAATAAAATATTGCAGGATCAATTTGACCCACTTACCGGTTTCCGATTGAGCTAAAATTTTGCACCCATACGTATATTGCGTGATAATATACGAACTATACTGTTGAAACTTGGTGAGTAGATGTATTATGGAAACCGCATTATGATTATATACAAAAATAGAAAAAAAAATTTTTGGGGGTTCCCAATACTTTTTAATTTTTTTTCATCAAACCCATACTTGTGAGGTATCTATGGATAGGTCTTCAAAAATTATGTTGAGGTTTGTAGTATCATTTTTTTTTCTAAACTGAATAGTTTGCGCGAGAGACACTTCCAAAGTGGTAAGATGTGTGTCGTCCGGCCCTGTAACTTCTAATATAAGAAAATGATAAACTAAAAATAATATATGATGTACATTACCATGCAAACTTCCACCAAAAATTGGTTTGAACGAGCTCTAGTAAGAAGTTTTTTTTAATACGTTTATAAAAACATCGATCAAAGTTACAACGAACTACAAGAACATTTATATTATGTTACTTGCTGCTACTCGCACGGTCGGACTCGCCCATGAAGGGTTCCCTTCATGGGAGTCCAACTCGCACTTGGCCGCTTTTATTATTGTGTTGATTATTGTCAGTGGTTGTTTTGGTTTTGTGTTTAAGGTTGTGTGTAACACTATATGTGTTAGGAATTGTAGTTTGATTGAGGATATACACCTAACTCTATATAAACGAGTTAGTATCGAATGGTCTTGGAAGCAAATATGACTGCCTCCGTGGTCCAGTGGTCAAGGCGTTCGCCTTGTGACCCGGAGGTCATGGGTTCGATTCCTACTGGGAAGCATACTTTGTGAAAAGTTGTTTCCAGTCTGGATAGGATATTGCAGGCTTGAATCACCTGATTATCCGAAAAGAAAGATGATTCCGTGTTTCCGGAGGCACGTAAAACTGTGGGTCCCGAACGCCACCTAGTGTTTGATCATCAAACTATCCAACGATTGGTTCCTGGTTTGCCCTCTGGGTTGTGGAGGTCAGACGGCAGTCGCTCTGTGTAAGAACCAGTAACTTCGTCAAATCTCCTTGGTTAGGTAGCGGACCCCGGGCTCTGAAGCGTTACTGCTGAGGATGCAACCGGGAATACGCTCGGATGATGATGATGGTCTTGGATGCAAATAGTATATGCAGAAAATCGTCTAAAACGCTCATCGTCCAATAGCCGAGTAAAGCTATGAGGCAAATTATATTGCAAGGTCTTAACCACGGAACAGAGAAACCTTCTCTTCCGTGATCTTAACTGAATAAAAGTTTAGGAAACTCCTACAAACAATGCCACGTTTTTGGCTTTGAGGATAAAGATATTGTTTTGGGTCTCCTGAGGACCGGACCCAAAGGTCAATTTCGTGGCTTAAACTAGTTGAAAAAACTTTTTATCGCCAGCACGTGTCGGCAATGCAAAGGTTTAGGTAGGTAACTTAATAAAAGGGATGCCTTAACATTTGCTTATATTTTTGGGTTTACGCCAAGATCAAAATGAAATTTTATATAAATTAAATCTATCTTGTGAAAGAATATAATTTTTCAAAACTAAAAAACAACTCTAACTCCAAACAACACTACCAATTTCGATAAATTTTCTATGGGACCGCCTCGCAAGTATACAATTTTTTCCAAATTGGTTCAGGCGTCTTGGAGTAAACGGGGAACAGACATAAAAATATACATACAGTTTTGGGTTGGTTAAAAACCATTCTCGAACTTAACTCATTTGTTTTTAGACATCGTCGACGTACCATCACCATCATCATCATCAGGTCTTTTTGTCTCTGCAGCACTGTCACTGCAGCAGTACGACCCTCTCTGTACTACCAGAGCCATACTTGGCCAGAGCAGCCAGAGGACATGGCCTACACTCTCCACGCTGGCCAGACAGAACGTGAAGCTTTTCTACGCATAATTGCGGAAAACGGCCACTTTTGGCGTATGTGCGTAGAAAAGCTTCACGTTGTTACTTTAAACTGTAGACAGTAGTTCATAAAATAGTTTGAAGAGTTATCTAGAGTCTGGTCAAAACAAAATTTGGAATGATGTCTCCGTTTCCTTTCAAATGATTTATTTCAAATGGGTGCCGCACTGGCCCCGGAAAATTCAAGTAGCCCCTTAAAAAGGTAAACTTAGATTTCACCCTATGGTATAGCCACAGACTAAGTACTAGTACCCACATACAGAAGTCTTACTCAGAAAAAAAATTCAAAGAAATATCTACTCAATGTGGTTAGCACTATGGTTTAAGGGGCTACATGAATTTTCCGGGGTCCAGTGCTGCCCCCATTTAAAATAAATCATTTGAAAGAAAACAAAGATATCATTTAAAATTTTGTCTTGATCAGACCCTAGATAACCGTTCAAACGTATTTTATGAACTATTGTTTACAGTTAAAAGTGAGAACATGAAGCTTTTCTACGCACAATTGCGAAAAACGGCCACTTTTGGCGTATGTGCGTGGCGTAGTGGTCACCATGCTAGTCCGCCACCCAGAGGTCCCGGGTTTGATTCCCGGTCAGGGCAAGTTGGAAAGGACTTTTTCAAACTGTCCTAGGTCTTGGATGTTTATCTTTATATGTATTTGTTATAAAATATAGTATCGTTGAGTTAGTATCCCATAACACAAGTCTCAAACTTTCTTTGGGGCTATCAGTGTTATTTGTCCATAAAAAAAAACTTTGGAAAAGTAGACGTAATATTGCTTTATGGTCATGACGTCAGATATATGTGTAAACCACTACGTGTATATTCTAAATCTGTCTCTTCCCATACAATAACATCGGAAAGAGCTTGGCTTTAACATTTAGCTGTAGTGTATTGTGATGTGAAACTTAAATTACGCAGAAATTCTCCGAAACTCAATGTTTACAGGTTTATCCTACACGGTGGATGTTTGCTATGCTCTCACCAAGTCCGTGTAGATCGTCTCTAAGCTAGTAAAACTATACAGATAGAATTGGAGGCATCGCTTATCTAAACGCTTTGGAAGGCTAATCACAATTTCTTAAAACAGATAAATAAAATCAATGAAATATTATATCATATATCGTCTGGTTGGAAGGCAACACGCAGCGTAGTTTGCGAGAAATGCATAACACTCCCTTTTCGCGTCAAGGTTGCTAATTAAAAGAGATACCAATAGTACCTTCGTTTTTCTTTATCTTTCAGTGCTACATTGTTGTCATTATAAGTTATTGGAACGAAGTTCCTTACGGCAGGCTTGGACGAGATAGGGATTTTGCTGCGCGACCGAACTGAAAAAAATGTGATAGTAAAACCGTAAGGATGACCTCGTTAAATAAAACCGTTAAATGAGACGTGCGCAGGCGCGACAGGGCAGGCTTGGTTTATGTTGTCAAACAAAAATAAAGAGACATATTTTGTTATTTTAGTTGATAATTTGAATTATGATTTTTTTTTATTTATCGTAATTTATTATTTCCTAAAATACTGAATTTCCTAACTACTTTCCTGTACTTGAATAAAAACTAATCAGCAAAATTTAAGAGAGAAATCAAGAAAACCTACATAAAATTAAGCACGATTTTTCTTTTGCAAATTGTGTCGATTCTACATTAGCCGAAGGAACTTCGTTCCTACCTGGTGTCCCACGACACCACATTTCTTTTTAAATTGTTCTGCTGATTTTGTGACACACCACTCGAAGTAGAGATCGTATAAGGCATATAGTTAAGTTACTAAGAAGTTTGCCTACCTTCACATCATTAAAACTATAAACAAAAGTCAATACGATACAGAAGTCTTCATTGTACCAACGTTTGATATTTACAATTAAAACAAGTAAAGCAAGGACAACTAAGGTATAAGTAATCAGACGTAAGGTACAAAAGGCAGCCTTCTCGCCGAAGCGATCTCTTACAAGGTTGCCTGAAGGAAAATTAAGAAAAGTAATGCGAAGTATATAAGTGAGATTACAGGTAGGATAATAATAATAAATATTGTACCGCAGGGCAGCTTGTGGCGAGCTGTTGGTGAGTAACGACACCACGGACCCGAGTGCTCCAGAGAGCCGGTCAGGGCCCTCGTCCCCGACGTGTCTTCATCGGTCGGGGTGGAGACCCAAGAGGGCTCGCAGGGCTCTCAGCTCTGCATTGCCTTAATTGGCCGTACAGAGAGGAGTCGTTAGAGCTGTTGCTCCAGGGGAGGAAGTGTTAAAGGGCATAACGCCGCGAGTAACTTCGGAGAAAGCGCAGCACACCTCTCGACACCCCTGAGTCGCTTGCACCGGTGTTGCTCCTTTGCCGGCAACTATTGTCGGCGCGTTTGAGGGGCCCATCTAGTGGGCGGCTAGCCAACACCTGCTTACAATAGTCAGTAATCATGATTCTGGCAGGTGATGTTCCTATTGCTATATCCCAGCAGCAGTCCATTCCAATCTCATTCCATAACCCATAGACCTTTCCCTTTTTCTTGCAATAGATCTTTCTCCAGCCGAAACTTATTCAAGGGTACACCTTTCATAGGTATATTCAGGAATGAGTTTTGGCGGGAGCGCCACATAACATCAACTTCTCCAAAGGGCCTCTACGTGTTGGATCTGTATCCCCACGCAAGCCTCTCAAAGGTCCGGGGTGATAAGACCCGTGAAACTAAAGGAGATACATAAATATTAAATTACGATAGTGTCGTACTCTGAGAAAATCTGTCTGTCAACAATAACCACATTTCCACATGTACCACAGGGAACAACTTATTTGACGAAGTTATTACGCGATATGTTTGAAAAGTATACGTTTAGTATGCTGCAGCCTTGTCGCTGATGGAATGTTTACTAGGCTAATGCCTAGTAAATAAGGCAAGCTTCCCTGTTAGCTAAACTCTCTGACCACTAAGTCCGTGTAACTGGGCTTCTACGCGAGCTAGACAAATTATACAGTCAGAATTGTGGCGCGCTCGCTTTGGAAGTCAAATGACACCTCAGCTTAGCGCCTAGGACGCAGACACATTAATGAATGGAAATCGTGATAAATTGTGTTTAACACATAGCCTGTTGTATGTGTTCGTTCCTCTTTCTTCTCGACGTGAATACGTCCACCCTATAATACTTTTGGTGAACTCTACGCTATCATTAAAGAAGTATAATACACAAGGAATGGAAGTTAGGTACTGCAAAACCACAATAGTTCACAATGAGCATACAAGATGGCGCTAACATATCCTACAACTCGATCTTAATTTTTTTTCAATTGGGTGCATAATTACAATCTGCAACATAATATCGTTGGAGCCAATTCCCCTAGCGCTACACCATGCTTGGTGAAAAGATCTCTCTTTGGTGGCGGTCGAACAATATCACTTTGCGGGTGGGAGCCTCGCACCCAAATGCCACGTTTAGAGTAACGTCTTCTTTCTCCTCACCTTATCCCACTTTACGTGGGGTCGGGGCAGCGTGTGGGTATCTTCCATTTTTTTAAGGCATTAGTAAAATTATTTTTATCCATACCGTCTATCCACCTTCTCTTTGGCCGTTTTCAGTTCCTATATCCAATAATCTTCAAATTCAGGATCTTTTTTGTAGCAAGGCTCTCCTCCCTCCTCATTACATGTCTTACCAAGCTTACCATCCTCTATTGCTTCTTATCTTATTTGTTATTGGGGCCACCTTTGTAGTACTTCCTCTTACATATTCGTTTTTGATTCTTTCTATCTTTTCTTATCACTCATCCATCGTAACGTTCTTATCGTTTATAGAAACGTGTAGGTGAAAAATAAAATCGAAATAGCGGACATCTGTCTCATCTTTTTCTAACTGTGGAATCTCTTCGGCAAATGTAAGGAGTATCATTTGCTTATAAGTAAATCAACATCGTACAAATATGTCCCAGAAATTTGTGACTGTTCCAGTTACATGGTCAAATATTGCGGTCTCAGGTTTTTTCTACATCGTCCGAAAAATAAATCCGATGCGTTTACGATTTTACGCCATCTAGGCAAAAAGAGTTTCTTTTTTCAAACATAGCACAGCAGCTTAAGGGGGCAATAAACGTTCACAGAATCATGACTCGTCTATACTCTCCTCGCTTTGCTCCGCAGTTTAGTTAAACGCTGTTTATTTTCTAAACAGCGCTTTGTCTGACTAATGGCGTCTCAAGTTGCGTTAATTAGAATAAATACGCAGCAGATCGATGAGGATTTCTCCACAGTTACATCAATAGAACCTTAAATATTTATTTGCTAGTATTCGAATAGGTCTTGATGCAAAAAGGATCTCGAATGGCGACCACGTACTGGCAAGTGAAACGCAGGACACCCACCTACAAGGTGGTCAGTTGAACTGACCAAGGTCGTTGAAAAACGCTGGATTAAGGCTGCTTTAGATCTGTCATTTTGGAAATACTTGGGAGAGGCCTATGTCCAGCAGTGGTTCATGCATATTCCCCGCTAACTTGAACACGTCTAATCCAATTAGAAATATTATTTTTCTAAAACATGCTCGGAAATGTAAGCATTATTGTAGTAAAAAAAGACGAAGTTTGTTCAAAGCTCAAAGTGATTGAATACTCTTTGCAGTAAACATTAATTGCTTTCAGTAAATACATATTTGCCTATTTCATTAATGATTTCCTTACATTTATGGAAAAACACTATATATGCCTCGGCGGGAAGGCGTTGCCAGACTCGTAATTATTGTTCTCTATATTCGTATTGACTCGTTAAGCTACTCATCCGGCAACGCCATATTTCCCGGCCTCTGCAGTAATGTAGTATTTCTGTTTAAAAGGGCTTACTTGAGAAATATCAAAATCAGTTGTGTAATTCGGTGTAGAAGTAATTTTTTAGTTTTGAAAAAATAACATCTCTGAGTACACGTCTGTATCTTCGCTTGTTAAAGTTATAATTATTATTTACAATAAAGCTTACAGTTATTATTTTAATAGGTCGGCTCCTCAAGAGGCTATTGGGTTTTATTGTATTTGCAAATTGTTTGTAGATGGAAGCAGACACTTCCCCGGCCCTTATCAGGCGCTTCCGCGGAGTATCGTAAAAGTTTAATTAAATTTCAAGACTATGCTAAAGTTAAGATCACTACTTATTTTAAAAAAAGGGTAATTCGAACCTTTCTTAGTAAAGCCTGAAACAAACCAATTGTTTAATATGATAAAAACGATTTACACCTATTATATTTATCACAAATCACATATACGTATATGCAAAATAGGATATTATTACATTAAAAACAAATCTATATAAAATAAATATATGTATATGTAAATAATACAATGCAGTTACTTGTCAAACAAAATACATGTCCGTCCGTCCGTACTTAATAATATATAATACAAAATATACAGGGACAAATTGCACTGATTGAGCTAGACCCAAAGTATATATTTTATAACAAATACATGTATAGATAAACATCCAAGACCCAGGACAATTTGAAAAAGGCCATTTTCCAACTTGCCCTGGCCGGGGATCGAACCCGGAACCTCTGGGTGGCGGACTAGCATGGTGACCACTACGCCACGGAGGTCATAAAATTAATGTCACTTATTCATTGTTATCACTATCACCGTTATTGGTGTTAAATCACTAGTCACACAAACTTTCACAATAAGTTAATACAGCCTTTACAATGGATGACCAGTTGTCAAAGCTAAAATCAAAATCAATGTTGGCATCTTTGGATAATCTCAATGCACTAATGTCGACATGGCGCACGATTTCGTGTAGCCACTGTCTCCGCGCGTGATTTCGTGTAGCCACTGTCTACGCCCGCGATTTCGTGTAGCCACTGTCTACGCGCGCGATTTCGTGTAGCCACTGTCTACGCGCGCGATTTCGTGTAGCCACTGTCTACATGGAAGATTTCATAGAAGACCTTGCTGGTCCAAAGAACGTACTAATGTCGACATGGCGCGCGATTTTATGTAGCCACTGTCTCCGCGCGTGATTTCGTTTAGCCACTGTCTACGCCCGCGATTTCGTGTAGCCACTGTCTACGCGCGCGATTTCGTGTAGCCACTGTCTACGCGCGCGATTTCGTGTAGCCACTGTCTACATGGAAGATTTCATAGAAGACCAGCAAACTAATGCAAGTTTGTATGATAAAAATAAATAGAGTCCTCTTATAAGTCGCAGAAACGAATCAAAAATATTAATGAGATAATATTAGTTTCGAGATTGGCCTAAAGTGCTTTTGTCCGGCTTTCAGTTGGTCGCATTTTTCAACCGATTCTAGTGAAACTTTGTGAGAAGGTTTGTAAATTATATGAATGGTTATTGACGATTCAGTTTTTAGATATTTTTCCAAATTGCGGAAATATGGGGGTGGATAACTTTAAACATATCATATTTCAGCAAATTCGAAATTTTTTCTTAAATGTCTTTTCTCTCTTCAGTTTTTTTTGTTGCCGCAACTTTTATGTCTGAACCATTTTTTATCCGATAAAATCTTCAACAGGTCGGGGTGACTCGCAAGGTCTACAGCTCGCAGGCCACTAGTTTTATCCTCTTGTGATACTAGTATATAATAACTTCACACTGAAATCAAGCATCTAAATATATATAACTCAAAGGTGACTGACTGACTGACATAGTGATCTATCAACGCACAGCCCAAACCAATGGACGGATCGGGCTGAAATTTGGCATGCAGGTTGATGTTATGACGTAGGCATCCGTTAAGAAAGGATTTTGATCAATTCTACCCCCAAGGGTATAAAATAGGGGATGAAACTTTGTATGAAACTTTGTCAATTTTAAACCGATCGGACTTAGACTTTGCATGCATTAAGCTACTATGACGTAGGCATCCCCTAAGAAAGGATTTTGGTAAATTACACCCCTACGCGAGCGAAGCCGCGGGCAAAAGCTAGTTAATTTAATAAACCTCAAACTTTTTGAATCACAAATCCAGTGATTCGTGGTCCCGAAATAATTGTCGCAAATTACTTTCTATTTAAAACAAACTTTCGAGGGCGAAAAAGGACGTCGTCATTCCTGTGACATATTTCAAGAAAGTACTATTGAATGGCAAGTACTCGAAGTACTTATCAAGAGTCACGGAACAGAAAAGTGCCTGAAACTTCCACTAAGCCGACCCTGAGCTTTTAAACGGAATTCTTATTTGGAAACGTAATAGCTATAGTAAAGTTTTATTTAAGGAGCCTTCGTTATCGTTAATACCCTTCTGTATTTACGCCTAAACTTGTATATTTTACAAGTATTTTAGCATAAGAATGTATAAAATATGTATAAAATAGACTTCTAAATAGACATATGTATTTATTTAAGTATATGTGTAATATATGTATGTTTATTTGTAGACGACCTCCGTGGCGTAGTGGTCACCATGCTGGTCCGCCACCCAGAGGTACAGGGTTCGAACCCGGTCAGGGCAAGTTGGAAAATGGCCTTTTCCAAATTGTTCTGGGTCTTGGATGTTTATCTATATATGTATGTGTTATAATATATAGTATCGTTGAGTTAGTATCTCATAACATAATTTGGAACTTACTTTGGGGCTAGCTTAATCTGTGTCATTTGTCCGTTTATATTTATTTGTTTATTATATGTTTATTTGTAGTTAGTATATATGTATTTTATTTTAATTTTCTTCCTCCTTTATCTTATGTATAAACACGCCTGTATGCCTCTCTTACATAAACATCTCATCTCACAGGCCTACTGGAAGAGATCTCTTTTGAAATAAGTAGTACCTTTGTACAACTTTTATTTGATGTATTCTTTGTATAAATTTTCCGTGTACAATTGGTACTTAAATAAATTAAGTACCTGAGGAGCTCGGTGGCTCAGCGGAAGTGCGCATTACTAGCGCTTTCGCAAGTAAAGCGACACCGGGCGTGATCCGCACTAGGATGGGTGATCACAAGTGACATAAATTTCTCAAGCTCCTCCGTGCTTCGCAAGGCACGTATAAGCCGTTGGTCCCGGTTTTTATCATTGTATGGCAGTCGTCAAGCTCTTTCAGATGCCTTTAGGCAGCCTGAAAAACTAACACCAGTTTTGGCCACTTACATACACGAATAACAAAAACCCATTCCCGTGATTGGATTTGACGATCTGCGCGGAAAATGCAGCTGGTACTTTCTAAGTTTTTTTTTTCTACCTGACCTTTATGAAAGGAATAATGTATGCTATTCCTGTTATCTATATAAAAGTACACTATTTCTCCGTTTTACTTTTTATTGTTTGTGTGTCCCTCGAACAGTTCTAGCCCAGCCTAAAAAAATGTGACACAGGTATTGGTCACTTACACACACGGAAAATAATAAATATATGGACAAATACCACTGATTGAACTAGCCCCAAAGTAAGTTCGAGACTTGTGTTATGGGATGCTAACTCAACGATACCATATCATATAACAAATACATATATAGATAAACATCCAAGACCCAGGATAATTTGAAAAAGGCCATTTTCCAACTTGCCCTGACCGGGGATCGAACCCGGAACCTCTGGGTGGCGGACTAGCATGGTGACCACTATGCCACAGAGGTCGTCAAATAAAAAACGAAACACAGTACTTGGGTATTTCATATTTATATTAGTATATTTTTGTTTTGTTTGATGTTCAATCAAACACAGACAATGTATGCGCATTGCGCGTGTTTGTATGGAAGTACGGATGTCAGGATGTCCGGATGTCTACATTAATGTTTGTTCCGCTCACACTCCAAAACGGTTAAACAGATTTGAATGAAATTTAGCGTGAAGATAGCTTATTATGTGGATTAACACATACAATACTTTAAATCCTGAAAACTTGTGAAGTTCCAGTGGAATAGGCAATTTTACGATTTTTAAAATCTGCTTTGATATGTTCTTAATATGACGTTAAGACACCTTATATTTTTATTTTCTTAAAATTAAGACGCTAAATGCTAAAAAATACAATTTAAAAACTACGCAAAATAAACAGGCGCCGAAACGACAGCCGCCATCATGGTGACGTCATACCAGCAGTTACAAATGCTAGTTTATAAACTTTTCATCAATAATGCACAGTATTATGTCTTTTGTATTAATAGCTCTTTACAAATGAAATGGAATAAAAGAAGGTACTTACTTCTATTAAATAATTCTCATTCAGTAGAAAATAATTCAGTATTGTGAGCACAGAACTTTGCTAATATCACCGTGTCTATCCTTGGTAGATATACCCTTGGTACTTCGACTATTGTTATAAATCGTGTGCAATGTCACTAAAATACTTTGAAGACACAATATAAACATTTATCATTTAATCACTGTTTACCTACAGCTCGTGTCTGCTATTTGGACGTCACTTATGAATATAAAATGGCGGTCGACGTTTGTGATCACGTGACATACAGATAATAAAAATACAATTTTGTTTTAGAATTTTGCGGGCATCGGTTATATAGTCAGAATATTTTTAGATTGATAGATTATATGCCGATCTATTTTCGGTAATTTCCACTGTTTTTCCGATTCCATTATTGTCGTTAGGTTATTTGTTATTGTGTTTTGTTTCGGTGGTCATTTGATATCTTGTTCTTCAAGTTTATTTGTTGTTATGTCTTAGGGTGGGTACAAAAAAGAGGGGTAGTATAAGTTTGACGCTAATTTCTGTTGGTCTGTCTCTCTGTGATAGACCGATTTTGATGCGGTTTTTTTCGTGTTAGCAAGTTCCTTTGAGGTGGTTCTTAGCTATGTTTAACGCTTGAAAGTCCGGGCTTTCTCTAGCAAAAAATAAATGAATGAATGAAATGAATCTTTCAGACAAGCTGCGGCCGTGGGGATATCTTCGGTTTCGATGCAAGGACGCTTTTACCGATGGGTTTTAGTAAGAAATAAGGCCTCTTACTTGCTGGTCTGAATTCTGAATGAAAAGAAAATAAAAATAAGAATAAAGATACCAGCTGCTATTGTTTCTATCCGTGCAGATTGCAAATCCCTAAATAAATATATACGGACTTGACTGATTGAGCTAGCCCCAAAGTGAGTTCTTTCTTCTCAAAGAGACTTGTGTTATAGGATACTAACTCAACGACACATTATTTTATAACATTGACTGCCTCCGTAGTCCAGTGGTCAAGGCGTTTGCCTTGAGACCCGGAGGTCATGGGTTCGATTCCCACTGGGAAGCATACTTTGTGAAAAGTTGTTTCCAGTCTGGATAGGATATTGCAGGCTTGAATCACCTGATTATCCGAAAAGAAAGATGATTCCGTGTTTCGGAAGGCACGTAAAACTGTGGGTCCCGAACGCCACCTAGCGTTTGATCATCAAACTATCCAAGGATTGGTGCCTGGTTTGCCCTTTGGGTTGTGGAGGTCAGACGGCAGTCGCTCTGTGTAAAAACCAGTAACCTCGTCGAATCTCCTTGGTTAGGTAGCGGACCCCGGGCTCTGAAGCGTTACTGCTGAGGATGCAACCGGGAATACGCTCGGATGATGATGACAATATTTTATAATAAATACATATATAAATAAACATCCAAGACTCAGGACAATATGAAAAAGGCCATTTTCCAACTTGCCGTGACCGGGGATTGAACCCGTAACCTCTGGGTGGTGGAGTAGCATGGTGACCACTATGCCACACATGTGAATAATGTTAATAAGCGATGCGACTAGCAACCCATCACTTTTTGGATTCCTCTTTCCACCTTCGCGCCTACTACCACCTGGGATGCATTAAAAGAGCCTCCCCGAGTGACGTACTAAGCCCCTTTATACGTCCGGCGTGGGCAATCTGTGTGGACAGGTAAGGCAGATTTGCTGATCCTATTGCCACAAAACGGTTCAAATAAATAAATGGCCACTCAACCAATAACTTCTTTGACTCGACAAGAAGAAAAAGAAGAACCATCTTCAAAAAAGAAAGATGACGTGGAAGACCCATTGTGCTCTGTTTGCTCCATTTGGAATAAAAAAATGGGAATGTTGATTTAAAAAAAGCCTTCATCGGCGCTTCTGAGAGAGATTGTTTTCATCTAGAAACTAATTTACTTCGCCCGCGTTCTTATATAATTCCAGCAAAGAAAATAATGTTTCAGAGCTGATTCACTCAGCCAATAATAGGTCTGAGACCTTGCTTACTTATGAATATTCATACCGCTTTTCCTGAATCCCTTCCATAATGCACCGGCTCTTAAGGGTAACAGGGAACGTTTTCCGTAACGCAAACAATGCAAATGGTGGAGGGAGGCGATTGATGTTGATAGAATTTCTAGTCTGAAACATTCTGAGACAAGTTGGTTTTAGCGAAAAAAATAAATTAAATTCTAGTTTTTAGTTAAGTTTTAGATGTTGCGAGTGTAAATTAGGTATTCTTTCTTTTATATTTTACAATACAATACCCTTTCTTTCACAAAATAAATAAATACAGGACATAATTATCTTAAAAACTAAGAAATGCGCAAAAGGTGGCCCTATCGCTAAGCAATATCTTCCTCTCAATTACTGGCCGGTTGACTGGAAGAGATCCCTATAAGGGATAAGTCCGCCGTTGTAAGTCTACTTTTTGATTAGTAACTGTGTTCTTTCTTATGTACAATAAAGCTTTATAAACAAACAAACCTTCTAGGCAAAGGCTTTCGAATAACGAAAATAACATAAAAATATTTTCCGTCTTATTATAAAACCCAGACTAACTTTGTTACTAGGTTTAAACCATTTTCCGACCAAATCAAATTGACATCTAGTAATACCACACTATATCACCTGTCAATGTCAACTTCATTTTGGGCGGATAATGGTTTAAACCTAGTAACAAAGTTAGTCTGGATTTTATAATAAGACGGTTTGCGTTTAAAAACTTTTCGGGTATGAAATACGCAACCCCACACACGCCGGAATTGGTGAATCAATGCCGTCCAGCACAAAATATCAATAGCTTATTAACATTTTAAGTAACAAAGCATTGATACTCCCTCCCTCCCCCCCCCCTTGCAACCCCCTTCTAGCAACGACTTACTATTTACCCGACTGCGCCAGAAGGAGTGTTATGTTTTTCGAGAGTATGTATGTATGTATAATTGTTTGGCACGCTCTGCGGCCAGAACAGCTCGATAGATTTGAGCTTTAGAGGTTTCATTAGTTCGTCTTAATTCTGAGAGTAACACTGGGTGTAGACGACGCGAAGCACCGCTGCATCCCCCGGCTGCACCTGTGAACATACAAAAAAAATATACATAAATAAATAAAAGTTAGATTTAGCAATAATAAATAAAAAGGATATATACTTAGCATTTACCGTTGTATATTGTAGATGTTGTGTTTATTAAACGCACCTGTAAGGAGTACGTATGTGTGTGTCAGTGACACACTAACAGCTGTTTTCGGTTATACGCAAACACACGCATGCGTATACCCCGAAAGTGCTTCAAAAATACTCGTCTGTGTTCTTATTTTCAAAATCCTGGACCCTGCACCTTACGTCTGTCGCCTACACTGGGTATATAACAAGTTATTATTAAAAAAACGTCACAAACTGTCACCGACTATCGGCGACTGTCGCCGACGGTCGCGCGACAGTTTTGCTGCTGCAAAGTTGTAGCGATAATTTTTTACAATCTTTAGGTTGAAGGGAAGATTTGCCCATGATCACCAGGGAGAGCAGACGGATTGGTGATCGCAGCAAATAATCTTTGTAAAGAGACACATTTTTTTGCCTTTTTATATGTGTGTAAAAGTGTCACTTTCAGAATTAAGACGAATTTAACGACACCTCTCGAGCTAAAATCCATCGAGCCGTTCAGGGTGCAGAGCGAGCCAAACATGAAAATTTGACGCCAAAAATCCACCATTTTGTTTTTATTTTTTTTTTATTTTGATATTCCCAGTGTCTCTCTTCAGTAAATACAAATCTAACGACACCTCTCAAGCTAAAATCCAGGCTTCAGAGCGTGCCAAACAATTATACATACATACATGCTCCCGAAAAACATAACCCTCCTTCTGACGCAGTCCGGTAAAAAGGCAGACGGGTTGTTAGTTTTTTTTTAATTTGATTATCTTTTTCTTTCTTCGCTCTTCAAAGCCCTGGTCTCTGTCTTCCCCGTTAAAGATACAGACGTGACAGTATAGTATATTGTACTCATTCAATGTAAAATTATTTCCTTGTGTATCTTTTTTTTTAGTGTTCAATAAAGAGTTATATCTATCTTTTTTTCTGGTAAAAAAAATATTATACATTACTGTTACTTATATTACAGTAGCCTTATTCCTACTCCTCACCTTATCCCGCTTAACGGGGGGTCGGGACAGCATGTGAGTCTTTTCCATTCCCCTCTATCCTTTGTCAAGGCAGTTGTCACATTCTTTTTATCCATATCGTCCTTAACGCACTCCATCCACCTTTTTTGGCCGTCCTCTGTTCCTATTTCCAGTAATTTTTAAATCTCTCCTCTCTCCTCACGACATGTCTATACCAGTATTTATATTACAGTAAAGATTAATTTGGTGATGGAGCGACGACCTTACTTATTGTACGTAAGGTCGTTGCTCTGACTGCCGAAACTTGGAGTTTTGCACACGTGGAGTTGATAACTTAAGTCCCTTTATGAATCAGCCCACGCGGTAGGTATTGATCATGGTATAATTTTACTCGAAGGAAAACTGAGTAGGTTTATATACAACAAAAACTGTCCGATCCTTGTAGGAGCAACTCAGACCGTCAATATGAACAACTTTCCCTGTGGGATCATTTCCTATGGGACCAATGCTTGAAACTCGAAAAAAATCGTAATTTTTATACAAAAGTGTTCGGCTGACCCGGCAATTAGTATGACAATGTCGATTTTTTTCGAGTTTCAAGCATTGGTCCCATGGGAAAAGTTGTTCATATTGATGGTCTGAGTTGCTCCTACAAAGATCGGACAGGGTTTTTGTTACATATTGTACTCGTATACAGGTATAATATAGGTGGCACAATAACTTTTTTGGTAAGTTCAATGACCAACATTAGTCACTAGCCCGCGGGTTCCGCTCCCCGTGGGAACTTTAGGATGAAAACTATCCTTTGTCCTTCTTAGATCTTAAACGTTATACAGACTAACTTTAACTTTTGACGACCTTCGTGGCGTAGTGGTCACCATACTAGTTCGCCACCAAGAGGTCCCGGGTTCGATCCCCGGTTAGGGCAAGTTGGAAAATGGCCTTTTTCAATTGTCCTGGGTCTTGGGCGTTTTTCTATACATGTATTTGTTATAAAATATAGTATCGTCGAGTTTGTATCCCATAACACAAGTCTCGAACTTACTTTGGGGCTAGCTCAATCAGTGTTATTTGTCTCTATATATTTATTTTAATGGTTGAAGCGTGAAGAGATAACAGACAGACATACAGATTTACTTTAGCATTTACACATATATTAGTATTATAGGGATTTATGGCAAAGCCATCTTAACGTGCGTTCGCGGTTGCATCCTCAGCAGTGTTTTTTGTCGCTTTGTATGCGCTTTCTCAGTTTTTTTTCTCTCTTAATATAGGATTATATGCATGGCAATTGTCATCCAAGGATCGCGTATGTATGTATGTTTAGGTCAAATCTTGAAACTGAATTTTTTACAAGGTATCCTCAATCGATTGAGCTGAAATTTTTCATACTGTTGTCAATCATGGAGCCGGGAGGTAACCATAGAAACCCTGTAATAAAATAACGCAACCCCATCCAGTTTGAACTTATTACATTTGTCTTGATAGATTGAAAACTTACAAGCATGTGTTGTGTGTATTATGATATAGAAATACTTCATTCTAAATCCTTATCTTTACAATGCAAAAAACGATTTTGAAATATTTTTCGAAATAAAAACGATTTTAGTATTTCCAACTCTCATACAAATGTGAATCAACCAATTCGGAAAACTCACACAATCAATACAAACAGTGTCTGTCAGTCAAGTAGTGATACAATTTACACTAGTTACTAGCAAGCACAGATGTCAATCAACTCGCCAATTGAACGCGAATCGAAAACTGCATTCAAACCAATCCGACCGGTTCTATTGATAAAGGTGTATTTGGCTTTAGCTCTATTGCTTTCGGCCCCCTTAAGTTTAGGATTTTATATACTCTATGCATACACCTTCTATGGTTAGTCGCTAAATTTCCAGTCAAAATTGGAAAGAATATGGGTGACGATAGGGTAAGAAAAGTATAGTTGTATTTAGTCATCATTCAGATTATCCAAAAATAATAGACCCATATTTTTCAGTTAGTCAAAAAATAAAAATTCAAGCATCAAAGTTCTGGAGTGGGGGCTTGCGACGTCACCTCTATGTAAAAATCGTACTAGCCGTGACGTATCTTTGTCATTCTTTACGTACGAAGATTCGCCCCAAAGCAATTCGCGGCGAATCTTCGTACGTTTTGTACACTAAAAAGTTACCGCGATAAAGCGCTGATCACACTAGCGGCTTTGTTATTTTTCACGAACTATCTGGCAATAATCCAAGATGGCGTCATCTACGTGTTCTAAATATGGACGACGACTTTCTTTACTTTTACAAGTGTGCTAACAATTACATAATGCATTTAATGAAACCTAAAAAGAAACCTAGGAATAAAAACCTAACAATTCTAACACCATTTTATCGTTTCACTCCATTTTTACGCAATAATAACCGTGGCAACGTCACTCAGCACGCGTCCGAACAAGTTGAAAACAAACGCCAAAATGAACTACGCTAGTCCGACTATGTAAAAATAGTACTAGCCGTGACGTATCTTTGTCATTCTTTGTTTCTCAGAAAAATGGGCTTAAAATGTTGTTTAATTCGTCATGCCTATTTAAATAAGCTTGCGGTATTGATTGATAGGGTTGACGTCGGACGGCACCTGGTTGAAATTTTTTTGGCACAATTGCATTCTCAAAGAAGGGTCATGTCAAACAGGAGACCAGTCGTCTAAAGGTTCGATCTCAATTGTCAGCATGGAACAGCACTTTTCGATGTTGTTACTTGTCAATATGTAACCCAGACTTTATTTATTATGATCATGACAGAGGCAGTCAACACAAGTTTATTTGCGCTATCTATTAATTGCCAGGTAAATTAAAAAAACCGACTTTATCGATAGCTAAGAACTACCGCAAGAAAACTTGCTTTTACGTGAAAAAAAACTGCATTGAAATCGGTCCATCCGTTCGAGAGCTACGATGCCACAATCAGACACACCCAAATACAGACAGACAGAGACAGATATTAGTACCCTTCTTTTTCATGTCCTGGGTTAAAAGTTACACATTTCATTATTTAGAGCAGGTTACTCCCCGTTAAGGTATCGAAAATATACCTTCATTATTACTATGCGCGAGGCGACCTTCGACAGGATAAATTCAGGTTCATGAATCGTTTGTCCAGAGTAATAAGAATGAAATTGGCTTGCAATGGATACCTAGGTATCTAAACAAAGAGGTGAGGAGTTCTGACGCGAGCTAATTTAAACCATAGCGCTAACCGCATTAAGTAGATATTTCTTCGAATTTCTTTTCTGAGTAAGACTCCTGTACGTAAGTACAAAGGGAGCCCAAATAAAATCGAGGTGTCGATGCGTTCGCTTCGAGTTTCATTCAAAAGGTCTCGATGGCAATCTCTTTGTTCGCGAAATCAAAAGGGATTAATCAAATTCGAATATTGCTTTTCGAGACGCAGCCTTTATGGCGGTGCCAGGGTGAATTGCACTTTTCCAGATTCCATTTAAGCTTTTTAATTTCGTTGGAAACATTTTTAAATAAATGGATTCACGTGTTTATATTCGCTTCTTTTATTCATTTGCAATCCACGCCTAAACAGGTTTCTTTCGGCGTAATCCTTCCAGCAGTGGTCGTTCCGAAACGCTAGTAGTTTTAGCTTTTGCACTAAAATAATATTTACTTCAATAAGAAATAAATTTATCCTACATTGAATAAAAATTTTGACTTTGACTTTGGTTGTAATAAGTTTGACAGTAATGTCTGTGTCATCTCTGTGTCTATCTGCGGTATCGTAGCTCTTAATGGATGGACCGACTTGAATGCGGTTATAAAGTGACAGCGAATTTTCATGCGGTGGTTTTAAGATATTAGGGATTACCGCTTGAAAGCCGGATTTTTTTTCTTTGCCCAGCAAATAATAGATGGCACTACGGATATCAATTAGAATATGTAGTTCCGCTACCACTAGATGGCGTTCTTGAAAGTAAGAGGCTTTTTAATTTACCTGCCAAATAAACTTGTCGAAAGTACAATTCGTAAGTTCTTTATTACCTTTTGTAGTAAAACATAAACGGATCGACGGAAAACTCTTTCAAACCTGCATTAAAACAATCTTAAAACATGTGTTTCTAATAACTGAATATCAAAATCAAACACATAATCTTGTTAGTATACAATATGTACCAAAAACCCTGTCCGATCCTTGTAGGAGCAACTCAGACCGTCAATATGAACAACGGACAGGGTTTTTGTTACATATAATTGTACTTATAGCATATTTTTTTTTTATGAATTGTTTTATCCGAGGACCCCAAAATTAAAATATGGTTGCCTGTTTAAAAACTTATAGTTCACATGGTTTTAAATTTTATTCCATAACAAATGCTTTACATAATAATCTTCAATTCAATTCAATTCAAATATATCTTTATTATCATAGGATATTTATAATATCTCTTAATAATCGTCACTTTGTTTTATTGCACAATAATTGTTGACGTCAAAAAGTTACTTAGAGCTAAGTTTACTGCCGCCTCCAAAGCGCTAGTGCAGAAGAAGCGGTAACAAACTGCACTGCAGCATTTTCTCCAAGAACGTCAACTCACAATGAAATTAATATTTATAGTTGATATGTGGACAGAGTATACATTGTTTGTTGTCATAATTTAAATTAATTTTTTAATGTCGAAATTTTGAAATAATGTCAAATCAAGTTGTAAATTCAGTATACTTAATGTACCAGATTATGACCATTTCTGAGTATACAAACCTTTAAGAGGGACCCACGCCAAGCTCAAGCCAGACTTTGTTGTCTTTAAGATAGTCATCGGTCCTATAATAAGCCTTCTCACAGAGTACCTTCTTTACATAATCTGGTTGAATGTGCGTGTTCAAAATGTTCAAAATAATATAGTAACTACGAGTACATGGCCTCCTGAGATGATAAGCATTTCGATCATTCCCTTTATCTACGCGGGAAAAAAAGTAACTGGTACATTCTTAGTTTTTCTTTTAAAGTAAGAAAAAACCCTCTAAGTGCAAGTCGGGCTTGCAAACCGAGGGCTCCGTACAAACCTGTAGGTACAGTAAGTTCAAAATTATTAAAAATATTTTTATTATATGTATTAGCTCAACGTCTAACACTATTTTATAATTATTATCATTAATATTCTTTAACAAATCAACTGAGGTTCAATTATTTTAAACAACAAATGTCCAATTGACTGTCTCGTTCAACAGTTGAAATCGGAATGAATAACTGCCACGCTCACGCTCCTGATGTTAATTACGTCATTTTGCCCCTTCCACTGTCACTTGAGTGTTGCCAGTGCGCAGGGCGACAACATATGATGTAACTAAATATTTACGGTTTTCGCAATAAGTCCGTTATCTGTGCTATAAGACGTTGCTTCGTAGCAAATTTCAAGATTCTGAGTTTACGGGAAGTACCCTGTAGGTTTCCCTTAAGAGTCCCCTTACCCTGGACAGAAACAGACTTTCCCATACAAACGTAGTCTACGTTTTATTTTGAAACGACATGTCGGATATGAGAAAAATTATGTAATTTCAAAGGAATTGCAATTATCTAGGGTTATAATTGGTTTTCCACCAGTAACCACGTCAAATCTCCTTGGTTAGGTAGCGGACCCTGGGCTCTGAAGCGTTACTGCTGAGGATGCAACCGGGAATACGCTCGGATGATGATGATAATTGGTTTTCCATAATACAATTATGAACTCAAAAGAGAATATATGAACTTAAAAGATAATATATATACTTTTACGAAAAAATACAAAAGTCATCTTTTGAACATCCAATTGTTTAATCATCGGTAGAACGTAGTTCTGTGCTTATATATTGCTTATCATTTTTATATATTGCTCATATATTTTTATTGTTTATTTGATTGTTATATATTTAATTTAGCAGTATCACTTAACTATGTATCATTATTAACGGCAATAGTATTATTCATCACATGGTTTCGACTTGGTCTTTGTCAGTGGATATCTGGTAGTGCTTCCTCTCTTATCTTTTGGTACCACGGAAGACCAGCGGCATGATGTAAAGGCACATCATTGCCCTATGCTGAGTGGTGCCATTTCGGTGTAAAACTAATTTTAGTTATTTAGTAATCCTACTGATGTATACTAATTTGCACTGAATAAAATATGTTTCTTTCTTTCCATTATTTATATTTGACCATCAGTATGGAAAACTTCTACACCCTTATATTTTCTTTCCGGGTTATAATTTTACCGTCGGAAACCTATTACAACCCTAGATAATTGGCATTTCTTTAAAATTACAAATTTTTACCGAAATCTGACATGTCGTTTCAAAATAAAACGTAGACTACGTTTGTATGGAAAAGTTTAGGGTAAAGGGATTCTTAAGAGTGTCGAAAATTTGCGAAGAATTGCGGCAAAAACGGCTGTATCTTTTGATTACGTTGGCTTAGAAGTTTAATTTTTTCACAGCTCCAAGGGACTTTAGACTTCAGTATATATAAATTCCAGCTTGATACCTCCACGCGTTCGGAAATAAAAAAAAAAAAAAAAAAGTGTCGTGATAGACAGACAGGTGGACGAACGCTAACAAAATGATCCTATAAGGGTTCCGTAGTAAACAAGGAACCCTTATAGTTTCGCCATGTCTGTCTGTCCATCCGCGAGTATAAGTACTAGAAAACTGTAATTTGGCATGAATATGTATATCAATTAGGCGGAAAAAACGGTAAAATAAAATGTTGATAACATTTTTTTTTTAGGTTTACTCCCCTACAAGTAAAGTGAAAAGTCAATTTTTTTTCTTGATTAACCAGTCATGTTGGGTATCGTTAAATAGATCTTTTAAAAATATTGTTAGTTTGTAAATACTGTTTCAGGGATCCGTTTCTCAAATATTTCCTTTTAAAGTGAAAAAAATTGTAAGAGTCATGTGTCCCCCACTCTATCTACTAAACGTTTATATATGGACACGTAAAAAATTCACAGCTATAAGATCTATAAAGAAATTTAAAGGAAAACTATCAGAGCTAAGTATGGTTTACAAATTAAAAAGTTATAGGCGGTTAACTTATAAAATGTACTCGAAAAGAAAAATTTGGAAAAATAGTTTTTAGACGTTTTTAGTGGCATGAACTCAAAGTTGGCGTTCGTAACTATGGAACCCTACTGCGCGTGGCCCGACACGCACTTGTCAATTATTCCCTTCTAGGTACGGAACCCTAAAAAGGCGCACATTAACAAAACATTCAACTTCGCACTGTACACGTAAATCGCCGTTGTTTTAAACTGTCATCGCAGGCCATGCGAAACGCCTATACAAATGTGACAGCAAACACCTACTTAGTCAAAACGAGACTGTTACTCGGCCCTAACGACGTACATTGCGACGCGGCATAATTTACAACGCTCCACAGAGATGCTACATAAACTAAAATGACATAATAACAGAAAAAGTTGCAATGCGACACAAAAATTATTTTTGTACAGACTTTAAAGTATTTTTGTACAAATTTCCGACGCGTAAATTAATAAATAATAAATAAATAAATATATATAGGGACAAATTACACTGATTCAGATAGCCCCAAAGTAAGTTCGAGACTTATGTTATGGGATAGTAACTCAACGATACTATATTTTATAACAAATACATATATAGATAAACACCCAAGACCCAGGACAATTTGAAAAAGGCCATTTTCTAACTTGCCTTGACCGGGGATCGATCCCGGGACCTCTGGGTGGCGGACTAGCATGGTGACCACTACGCCACAGAGGTCGTCAAAAATTGAACTGAAATTGCGGTCGCCGGCGCATTATTTGTATCTGCTTTGATAACCGCCATTTTGGTTCAACCTACGTGTCGGGAATGTGTACAAAAATGCTTTGAAGTCCGCCATTTTTGTTCAACTTATTTGGTTTACCAAAGGGTTAAAATAAATTATTCGGTACTGTCATAGAATAAATATAGGTATTTCACTTTCCGCCTTCACCTTCACATTTGGTACCGCTAGCAGCTTGACGTTCCAGTGGTAAGATAAGATAACATTTATTTATTGCACCAACTAAGTATGAACGAATGAATGAATGAATGAATGAAAAACTCTTTATTGTACCAATACAAAAAAAAAAATAACAAAAAAGAAGTTTGACAATTTATAATTTTTCAAAACTAAAAACCGACTTCACCCCCAAACTACACAACCGATTTTGATAAAATATCCATGGTACCACCTGGAAAGTATACCCTTTCAAACAAAAAAAGAATTTTTGAAATCGGTCCACGCGTCTTTGAATAATCGGTGAACATACATAATAAAAAAATAAAGGATTGCGACGAATTGATAACCTTCTCCTTTTTTTGGAAGTCGGTTAAAAATACATAGGTACAATGGGCGGTCTTATCGCTTAGAGCGATCTCTTCCAGACAACCGGTGAATGGAGAGGAATGTAGGCTCGTCAGAAATAACTGTGGTGCAAAGAAAACTATAAGTTAAATCAATAGGTAGCTAAGGTTACTTTTAATTTACATAATACACTACACGTATATTCTATAATACACTACACGTATATTCTATAATACACTTACATAATTAAACAAGGTTCATATATACAATCCTTACTTAATATTATAAATGTGAAAGCGTGGATGTTTGTTACGCTTTCACGCAAAAACTACTTGACGGATCATCATGAAACTTTGTACACATATTTTGGGAGGTACTAGAAGTAACATAGGGTACTTTTTATTAAAAAAAAAATTATTTTTTTACAAAAATAAAAAAAAAATATTTGATAGATTCGATGCGAGCGAAGCCGCGGGTAAAAGCTAGTACAGTATAACTACATAAATAAGCTTATTAAATGTAGCATACATACAAATAAATATAATCAATTATTTTTAAAAAATGTACGATTACTGAGCTAGATATAATGACATAAAGGCAAGGATAGACCTTAGTAGAGATGTCTGGAGGAGGCCTATACCCAGAAAGGGGCCTTAACATAGTGAAAATTATTATATTTGATAAAGAGGCTTATTTATTTATTTTAAGTATGACAAAAATCAAAAGTACATTTAAAATTAAGTAGGTACAAAGGCGGGCTTATCACTAAAGCGATTTCTTCCAGCCAACCTTTGGGTAAAGAAAACTATAAAAGATGTGGGGGAGTTGGCGCAGTTAGAGTATTACAGTGTAGAAGAGTATAAGTATACCAATAAATAATATAAGTGCATACTATAACAAATAAACGAACTGTGTTCTTGTTGTGTTTGTATTATTTGTGAAATAAACTAACATTAATAAAAAATATGATAAAGTAAATTAAAACAACATTTTTTTTAATAATGAAAATTAAGGTTAATTTCTCTCAAATAAAGCATGGCTTGAGCTTGATGCGGATCCATCTTAAAGGTTTGTATTTATACACTAACAAATGTTATAATTTGATTACAATCGGTGCATGTACTTCATTTTCAATTGACATCAATTTCAAATTTGACATTATTTTTCATGTATTTGTGTGTGTTAATTTATAATTATAACACATTACATTACAACACTTTGACATTGATTTTATTTTAATGTTACGTTTTGATTGAGTCTACTTTTGTTGCTTACTCACACAAATACAATGTTGAGCTTATGCCTCGAAGACTGTACACAACACGTTATTTATAATTACCCAGTAAAATAGCATTTCTAGTGGTTTATTTCACTGGTAACAACGTATAACCTGCACAAAAGTTGAAAGTAGCGGTAAGTGCTGAAGTTTTGTAAACACGGAAGGCGTCAACTTCGCTAAGCGTTGTTAGAGTAAACATTCGTTTGTAACATCTACCTCTGTATCTCACTATTACGTCACACAATTATTTACAGTAGCTCTATACTGTGTAGATCTTAAAAGCCGATTGAGGAAATAGGCGGGATTTTGAGTCGTAGGTGACTAACAGCCCATCACTGGGCCATGTCTAACCTTTTATGAAAAAAGACTTGATACATTTATGTATTACTAGCGCACCCCGCGGTGTTACCTGCGGAAAAGTAGCCTATGTGTTAATTCAGGGTGTCAGCTTTCTGCATACCAAATTTTATCAAAATTGGTCTAGCCGTTTGCGCGTATAAAAGTAACAAATACACACACATACACACACACAAACACACTCACAAACTTTCGCCTTTATTATATTAATGTGATACCACTATGTTCTATTTTACCACCCATTGTAAAGTCTTAATTAAATAAGTGATATAAATAAATAATTTGATTTATTGACTCTTTATACAATGTACTGTACATTTTACATGAAACCATTTACATTTATTTCGCACTATGTTTCATTTGTGTGAATTTATGCCAAGGCTTGACTTATGCAAGGCTATGTTTTACCATTTTGTAAAAAAAATATTGCAGGCATCAAACGCGTGTGTATGTTAGTGGCGTGTGTGTGTGTGTTTGCGTGAGGGTGAGTGAATGTGTGTATGTGTATGTGTGTTTATGTAATGGTTGAATATTCATATAATAGTTTTTCTAAGATTGTTTCATTGTCTCCTTCTATTTATCTTTTCTTCTTTTTCTTTCTAATATATCAAAATATAATCAAAAAATCGGTCCCCTAATAATTGTTTTGCAAAACAAATAATGAAGAGTCATATAAATTAGATTTAAATGCATTATGTAAAGGTATATTGTTACCAATTATTGTATGAGAATAATTGGATAGCCATCGTTAATATCGAAGTCTTTTAACTAGCATATGAATATGTCATGTAATTATTAATGAAGCATCAATGTGTTAATTAATTTGAACACTACTTCATAATGAGCGCCGTGTTGACTCTTTAAAAATAAATTATTGCACAGCGCGACCGCGCTTCAAATTAATGAATGTAAACCCAGATTCCAGCGGGCAAACAACTTTGTGTGTTTTTCATTATCGTAGTGAAACTATGCATAATTATGCAACGTTTCATTTTGTTTGAGTTTTTGAGGTTTATAATTATTATAATTATCAATCAAATTTTCTACTCCTTCCATGTTAGGATCTGGGAAAAACGAAAAAAATTTGATTCAAGAAACATCTTTCCGCGCAGGAACATGCATTATATTGTTAGTGATGTGACTAGCAAAGCAAACCTATCATTGTTTTGATACCCTTTCTCCACTTTCTCGGACACCATCATGCTAGAAGTATTCTTTGACTCGTGCATCTCTGTAAGACCCAGAATGCTCTATCTGCCCTATTGGGGACAGAGACCTGATAAAGTATATATGTAGGATAAACTTCCAATCATTGAACGCTAACAATCATAGGACAGAACACAATAAAACCTTATAAAGGTTGCTTTCAAAAGAGGAAACTGCGTGCAGCTACAGATATAATAACATATCAACCGCAGTGGACAGAACACAACGTATTTTTTCAAAACTAGAATCTCGACTTCGCCCCCAAACTACACAACCGATTTTGATAAAATTTCTATAGATCACCTGGCATGTACGCTCGGTTATTTAAAAAAAAGAATTTTTCAAATCGGTTCTGGCGTCTTTGAATACTCGGTGAACAAACATCTATCTATCTATCTATTACCCTTTATCCTAAACTCAGTTTTTTTTGGGTCTTGACATTACTATAAAATATCTCTGATCTCAGTGTGCCTCCTGGTCTTTGCCAGGCCTCCTCTAACCATTTCTATCTCTTGCGACTCGAATATGACAAAGCGCCAGAAGGGCTTTGTCATATTATTATTATGTCTTTTTTAAGTAATAAATACATTTAATATAAAACAATGTTAATACATTATAACATGTAATGCTTGCGAACGAGTTAACAAACATAAATTACGTAATAAGAAGAAATACTAAGTAGTCAAAAAATCGACTCCGAGCTGACCAGTCCCTCCCGGCACCACCCGTTCACGAATTGACGAATGACTGTAAGAGTCCAATGAAGTTTACCCTATATGTATGCAAAAAGTGCATATGTTTCAGACATGGACCAAGTTCAATCCACAGCAGTTCTTAACTTTCGAAATTAAACGGGGCGACTGCAATCAGACAACTAATAGGAAAAGTTCAGCTTCCAATACGTCACCTTTATTGTTTCTCGTGTTTGCGAAGACTTGTTATTTCTTCGATATTGCTCTTGGAAGTTAACGCTTTATTTTTGATTTGTTTGTTCTTTGTAGACCTAATGCAGCAGCAAGTAAATATTTTGTCTACTCCTGTACTGTTATCTGTCTTTTAAATGGTCCCGAACACTAATATAAGAACATAGATTATATGATTTCAGAAAAGTCTATAGTCTATTCCTAATATAATAGCACATGTGTCGTTATTTTGTCAAAACGATACTCCTAGCCATAGACCTATACTTTTTTTCTTTAGATCTACCATACTGCCAACATAATAAAATCGTTATTTTAACATATGGTGCCATTTTTCAAACGTGGAGTCACTGAACAAACGGTTTTTTGTATGAAAAACATTCGTTTAAGTGACTCCATGTTTCAAAATGGCACTTTTAGTCACTAGGAAGACGTCAATAAAAAAAAATTAAGTCTTTCATAGATACCTAGTATCTACCAAACATATGTATCTCACCTAGTACCTGCCAAACATATGTCAAACATTTTCATACTTTTATTTATTTATTTTTGTATTTTATTTGGTAAATATAGAAAAAGTAGTGTATGCAACGTCGTATAAGTACGTCAAAAAATGCTCGATGGCGTCTCCTTACGATGCTCGCCAAAGCTCGCATCGTAACCTGCCCCACTCGCATTTTTTAAACCCTCTTATACAACTGTTGCATAAAATACTATTAGCAGTAGCTTTGTGGCAACTCCACCTGTCCCAGTTAGTAGGTGCGATCCCACATGAATTATGCAGATCCAAAACAGTCGTGGAGCAAGAGAGAGACAAGACAAGGGTTAATACATTTATTTGTCAGAACGAATAAAATTATATTTGATTTCAACAATTATAAATTGCTTGTATGTGAGGTGATAGAAAATAAATTCAGAATGATTAGGAAGGAATGTTAATTCATTCCTTTCGATTTACTTATCTATATAAATTTGCACCCCAGCCACCATTTTGTTTTTGACTGGTAGACAATGCTTAGCATTAAATTGTACCTTTTGTACTATATAATCTTAACATTATAAGTGCAATAAAATAAATAAATAAAATGTGTTAAAATTTATAAATTGAAATAAGAAATGAAATTTGGTAAAGGTGGACCTTGAAATGATGGAGAAAGGAGATACCTGTGTTAGGACATGAAGGATAGGTTTTTTGCAACATCGTTACAGCTCTATGTATACTCGCTTATTAAATTTAAACAAAAATCAGAATTACTTAACTACATCTTAGAAAATCTGATGAAAATTTAAAACCTGAAAAGAGCAATGAGATAAAATTCAGTTTCCAGTTCATCTAAGTTTTAGTTGGAGTTTAATTTAATATTATTTTAGCTCTGATATTTTTAATTGTTAATAGCAAAGAGGGCTTATGAGAAAAGTTTTTTTTTTGTATGCTGTAGGGTACCTATTTGCTATGCGATTAGGCCACTTTTTAGGGTTCTGTACCCAAAGGGAAAAACGGCACCCTATTACTAAGACTCCGCTGTCTGTCTGTCTATCACCAGGCTGTATCTCATGAACCGCGTTAGCTAAACAGTTGAAATTTTCACAGAAGACGTATTTCTGTTGCCGCTATAACAACAGATACAAAAAACATAATAAAATAAATATTTAAGGAAGCTCCCATCGAAAAAAGTTGATTGTTTATAGATAACGGTACGGAACCCTTCGTGCGCGAGTCCACCTCGCACTTGGCCGATTTAGATACTTGTGTCTCTCATGTATTTTTCTGTGTAATACAAAGTATTTATCAATGAAAATTCTACATTCAAATCAGGTCCCTAAATTCCTTTAGATGAACTTACAATCCGCTAGTTTCCAACAAGTCAAATCAGGAACTTTGTTCTAAACGTCAAAACAAACACGTCTATGGGATTTGTATGAAATAGCACGGCGTGACGTCATAGTTTCTTAGAGTCAATAGCGCTCCTATTAACGGTTTTTCTGCAATGATAAATTTCAAATCACTTTGAAAATGGATATGATCAATGGAAAATGACATTATTTTGTGACATTTTATTCTCTTATCAGTACAAAAAAAAATATTTTTGACCCTACCCAAATTCATATTGTTTCTTGTTGTTTTGTATATTTGGGTGTCTATTATGGTGCAATAAAGTTGTACCATTTGTATTGTATCGTGTACACGCGTCCTCCCATCACATTCGCCCTGATGAAGACCTCCGGATGAGATCGAAACATGTCGGCCAGTACCTGACTCTTTACGTGAGTAACCCGTTGAATTGAGGCTTATAAAATCTTATCGTTATAAAATTACTTCTTCGTAAGTACCAGTCTTCAAAATTCTATAGATTATTACAAAAATCTTTTGAACAAAAGATAGGTGACAAAGACAAAAGAGACAAAAGTGCCGAGTCAGCTCCTAACTAGATCATTCGGCAATTCCGAGAGTTTCTAAAGAATTATTAGGTCGTTACGTCCAACAGCTACCTGTGAAATTTCCATTTTTTCCACACTATGGAAAAGGATAGTCACTCCGAACGAGAGTGGAAAAGTGCTATCCAATTGTAATGCGATCAACGCAAAGAATTTCTGGGCTTATACTGTTTAAAAGTAAGTGTCTTGAAGAGTTTCTTCTGAACAGTGGTCATTCAAAAATGCTAGTACCCATTATATTGTAAACTAAAAACCAATATCTTTTACTTGACCATTTTATGTAAACCATTATTATTTTGTATATCCTTTGACAGTCTTTTCACCCTGTCCTTTAAAAGGCTTGCGTGGAGATACAGGTTCAACACGTAGAGCCCTTTTAGGGAAGTTGATGTAATATGGAGCTCCCGCCAAAACCCATTCCTGAATATACCTATGAAAGGTGGACCCTTGAATTGGTTTTGGCTGGAGAACGATCTATTGCGAGAAAAAGGGAAAGGTCTATGTGTTATGAAATGAGATTGAGATGGACTGATGCTGGCATATTGCAATAGAAATGTCTAGACTATTGTAGGCAGGTGGTGGCTTGCCACCCGCTAGATGGACGGTTCAAACGCGGCGACAATACTTCTCGGTGACTCAGGGGCATGATAATTATTTTTAAATGAATTATAAAAACCCTAAATAATAGATGTTGCTGAAAAAGCGGTTTATTTCAAAAGGGGACTGGCTGGTCATGTACTGGATGTACCAAGACCCATAGGCAAAAAGAATTACCAATTAGGTCTGAAAGTGCCCTCGGACACGTTAGTGTCATGAAAATTATCGAGAGTCATGAAAAAGCGAGAGAGAACTCTTTTCCCAATACTCGGACATCGTTGGCAATTCATAATAATAATTTAATTTTCAACAAATAAATTAATAAAATAAACAAGAAAATTATAACTTAAACTCAAGTAATAACTTAAATTACTTATTAACAAAATTGCTTTCCGTGGTACGTACCCAGAAGACTGGCAGCGTTGCCACGTTGTATGGCAATGCTTATCTTTCGAGCCAGCCCTCTAGTCACGCGTGATTTCAGTCAATTTATAGAGTTTTTTTATGATAATGAAATTTATGAGCGTTTAATGCAGAAAAACAAACAGGCACTTCATTTCATTTCTATTTCAAAATTATAATATAAAACCGCTTTGCTGGAAAGTCGTCAATTTATCCTTAATTACTCAAAACATCCCGCCAAGGCCGAAAAAGCGGCAGAGGCGGCCCTTTGAATAATTTCAAGGGAATCCAGTAAAAAATGACAAGCATTTGTCGTTTGATGAATTTGCTCGCACTCAGTGTCGACACAACTTTGCTTTTACCTGCCTTGTTTAACGCTAAAATAAATCCTTATCGATTCTCTTTTGACGCGGTTCCTTTACCAAGCGATATACAAGGTGGAAAGAACATTCCCGTAATAAATCGAACTACGGGCTATACTAGATTTTTTTTTGTCGGATATTTCTGACAAAAAAAATACTCGTAGTGCACTTAACTTACGTATCCACATGCCTTTTTGGTTGTAGGTATTTATTTTAGTTTTATTTTACTACCCCTCGCGCTGGGGGCACGACAACTGATAAAAAGTCTCGCGGTGAAAAGGTTAAGTAGAATGTACAGTAAAGTGTATGTAACACTTGACCTAACATACCCCGGAGGGAATTAAGTATTATTCTAAAGTTGTATAAATAATTATAATAATTTTCAAAACTAAACCGATTTCACCCACTCCCGACTTTGATAAAATTTCTATGGGACCACCTGTAAAGTATACCTTTTCTAATAAAATAACTTTCCGAATCGGTATAGGCGTCTTTGAATAATCGGTGAACATACATAAAAGAATATTGCGACAAATCGATATCTTGTTTGGAAGTCTGTTTAAGAAGTGTAAGACGACATTACATTTTTCCGGTTTCAGGTTTTCCGTGATCTACGTGATCAATAAATATATACGGACAAATCACATAGATTGAGCTAGCCCCAAAGTAAGCTTAAGCTTATGTTATGAGATACTAACCCAACAATACTATATTTTATGATAAATACATGTAAAGATAAACATCCAAAAAAGGCCATTTTAAAAAGGCAATTTTCCACCTTGCCCTGGCTGGGGATCGAACCCAGAACCTCCAGATTGGCGGTCTAGCGAGTTGACCATTACGCCACGGAGGTCGTCATCGAAACTGTAATAAGTACAATACGACACGAATAAGTTGAACAAAAATGGCGGACAAGAATTTTTTTACAAAATCCCGACACGTAAACTGAACCAAAATGGCGGTCATTGGCGCATTACTTGTAACTGCGCCGATTACCGCCATTTTGGTTCAACCTACGTACCGGGAATTTGTACAAAAATGCTTTGAAGTCCGCCATTTTTGTTCAACATATTTGTTTCGCATTGTACCTACATCTTTAGACTAGATCACACAATTAATATAAGTATTAAGTCCATACAAAAGGGAATCTTCTAGGGTCCCGCGCAATACGCACTTGTTTCCCATCCCCGCACCTCTCCCCCGTCCCTTGACGATGACGTAGTACAATAGTTAGTATTCTTTTGATTCCCATCATCATTTTTTGCCCATTATCTTGCTAATTATGGTCAATACATTAGCAGCCCTAGGTTCTGTCTATCCCGTTGGGAATAAATACGTGATAATATCGGAATCCTATCCCTAAACAAGATTTAACATCGCAGTGACAAGCTCATTAATACAATTAGTAGTTGCACTGGTTCTTGCTAACTTGTGTCAAGCAGCAGATTTGCAGAGTATAGTTAGGGTTGCCTGCCAGCAGACAATTCTTCATCATTTTATGATGTTACTTAAAGGTCAAAAATAAATTCATTGAGTAGATACTGTTAAAAAATGAAATATCACAAAATAAATTGTCAGTTGGCACCTACGCAGTGTGACTTACCAGTGATGACTTATGGCTCTGAAACGTGGTCCCTTACAGCGCGCTATGGAGAGGGCAGTGCTCGGTGTTTCTCTACGTGATCGAATCAGAAATGAGGAAATTTGTAGAAGAACAAAAGTCAATGACATAGCCCAGCGGACAAGCTCGTTGAAGTGGCAGTGGGCGGGACACATAGCGAGAAGAACCGATGGCCGATGGGGCAAAAAGGTTCTCGAATGACGACCGCGTACTGGCAAGCGAAGCGTAGGACACCTACCCGCAAGGTGGTCAGACGATTTGACCAAGGTCGCTGGAAAGCGCTGGATGCAGGCTACTCTTGATCGGTCATTTTGGAAATCCTTAGGAGAGGCCTATGTCCAGCAGTGGACGTTATGCGGCTGAAATGATGATGATGATGATGAGTTATCACTTGTCATGATTATATCTATTTTCAATGTGATTTTAGATTTATTATTGCAGAAAAACTGATATTAAGGCGGCCCTTCCCGGCCGCTCTGTTTTCAACGCGAGCATAGTTTGAATAGCTTGTTGTTTCATCCAGGGCAATGCTAGAAAAACAAGCAAATCAAAAAGAGAGAGATAGCGCCTAAGGGCATGGTTTGCATTCTATTAAATGAAATTAGTATTATTATTAACGAAGCATTGAACGATTATTAACTATTTATAGGATGCGGAAATTTCATAAAACTTGTTCAAGGTGACACGTGTTTATCAGTAAGCCTTACAAGTATATGAAATGAATGTTTTGTATTCAAAGTTTTCATTATATTTACGAGGTTTTTATCGAAATATTTTCTTTACTTTTACAATTTATGAGTACTTTATGTACGGTCGAATTTCAGCTAAAATTTGTGCAAAAAAGCAAATTTTTGGAGGCTTATACTGACTTTGTTTATCTAAATTTAAATTTTTCATTTCTACAGAAACCTAGAAATAGCGCCCAAGACACTTATGAGTTCAAAAGTTTTCAAGAAAGATCAGATACAACACCATAATCACGTACGAGCGTTTGTATGAAAAGTAAGACGGGAAGGCTGCTCTTAAGAGCGCTATTTGACTCCAAGAAACTATAACGTCATTAGCCTGTATTTTACACAATTCCCATAGAAACTGTTTGTTTTGACGTTTAGGAAAAGTATCTGATTTAACTTGTTGGAAAGTAGCGAATTGCTGAATGAAACATCGATCAACTTTGTAAGCAAAAACGCCTAGAAAACTGGCCAAGTGCGAGTTGACCTCGCGCACGCAGGGTTCCGTACCATTGTCTATAAAAAATCTCGTTTCTTTTATAGGAGTCAATCTTAATTTTTTATTTTACTCTGTTTTCAGTATTTTTGTAAAGCAGCATCATAAATACATCATCTATAAAAATTTTAAATGATTCTGACGAAAATTTTCAATATAAAACCAAATATTTCAGAAACGGATCCGGATCGCGGAGGATTTAAAAAAACTTATTCCACGATACCCTACACATTGGGTAAATTGAGAAAAAAAATTGACTCCTACTTTACATGTATGGGAGCTACCATAAAAAAAAATATTTTACACTTTTTTAGGCATGATAATTATACATACCTATACCAAATTACAGCTTTCTAGTACTTATAGTCTTTGACTAAAACCGCAGACAGACAGACAGACATGGCGAAATTATAGGGTTCTTTGTTTACTACGGAACCCTAAAAATGAAATTTGAACAGGTGGACAGAATGAAATGATGGAGAAAGGAGGTATGTAAGGACATGAAAGATAGGGTTTATTGCAACATCGTTACATGTAGTAAGTATACAGTATAATATTAGTTTATTCAAAATTGACAGCCCTGAGGTCAGATTCAGCAAAGTGTATTAAACAGAATTATTAACTTTGCTTTCCTGAACTCAGAAACGTAATTAAAATCCTGCGCCTCATTGTTTAAGACGTAATTTTTTACCGACTTCACATAAGGAGGAGGTTATTAATCCGTCGGAATCGTCTTTTAATGTATATTCAGGGATTATTTACGCGTGGACTGATTTGGAAAATTCTGTTTTGTTTTAAAGGGCGTAGTAGCAAGGTGGCCTCATAGAAATTTCATTCATTCATTCATTTCATTCATTTATTTCCATTTAACAATTTTTACATTGTGTTGGAATTACTTAAAACTAACATTATTATACTACTCATTAATTACATCTACTCTGTCTATGTATAATTTAATAATTTTAACTATACAATGTCCTTTTTAATTAAGTACAAATATTTTGAGGGGTTATTCAGTCCATCATTTTGAACAACTTTGCCCAATAAATGTATATCGAAATACGAAAAAAAATATTTAGGTTCTCATACAGATCGAAGTAGTCACGTGATATCGTTACTATGAAAAATGCAAAAAAGTTTTTCGTTTTTCGATATATATTTATTGGGAAAAGTTGTTCAAAATGATGAACTGAATCACCTCTTAAAATATTTGTACTTAATTAAAAAGCACATTGTATACTTTAAACAATGTCAAAAAAAAAAACTAAAAATGGTCAACATATAAAAATAAAATTATAATTTTAAAGCATCACTTGAAAAATTCGTCAGGGGAGTAAAAGGCTTTGTCCAACAGATATGTTTTAACTTTCCTTTTAAAAGGCTTAAGGTCATTAATACATTTGATTTCTTTAGGCAATTTGTTGTAAGCCTTATACGCTTGGTACTAAGCACGGTGTTTCATAATTTCCAACTTGAGAATGGTATCATGCTTGAGATCCATTCTCCGAGTTTCTTCGAGGGACTGTTTCTCTTTATTTGTCTCTATCGGAAATCGGAAATCATCAAAATCGGTTGTGTATAGGTTGTTGTTGAAGTCAGTTTTTAGTTTCGATATATTATTTTTATCCTCTGCGTTACCTGTATAGTATTACTTAAGAAGTTTGACGTAAATATATGTAGATAACTCTTTGTTTTATCGGCTTTGTTTTTAACTATCAATGATATTAAAATAATTACAAATTACTTATAGGTATTGTGGGAACCGTTATATTTTACTCACTAGTACCTGGATAGAATGGATATTTGCAAGTATAGGCCACACTTTAGCCTGTCCCAAAAAGACGTTTGACTTTTTTTTTTCAATTTTCTAAATGACCCATACATTAATAATAAATTAATAAACATATACCTACGTACGAATAACACATATTGAGCTAGCCTCAAAGTTTGAGTCTTGTGTTATGGGATACTAAAATTATAAGCTAGATACTTTTACGCACAGATCGTAAAAGGTTTTTACAATACATCTAATGAAGTCTATATAAATAATTTTCCAAAACTAAAACCTACTTCACCCCCTTACTACACAACTGATTTTGATAAAAGTTATATGGAACTCCTTGACGATATATTTCAAACAAAAACAGAATTTTTCAAATGAGTCTAGTCGTTTTCAAATAATCGGTGAATGTAAACAACATGGAAGGAACATACCCGTTATAAATCTAACCACGGGCTATTCTAGATCACTTTAGTGCAATGAAAATTCAAATATCAATGAAAAGAAGAAAAAAATTGGTTCGACATTCCCATACAACTTTTTTGTGTAGAAATGCTGAATTTGTTTTTATTTTTTGGCTGTTTTTTTTTTTAATTTTATCGTACTAAAGTGTATCTATATATATACATATATATATCTATCTAGATCTAGTATAGCCCTAGTATAGTATAGTGTATCTATCTAGATCTACGATCTAGATTACGGGTATGACCTTTCCTCGTTGTATAAAAAAAAATATCGCAAAGAATTGATAACCTCCTTCTTTTGAAAGTCGGTTAATGAGTGAAGTTGCAAGGTTCAGCTCGTGAAGTCGTGACTGGCTTCCAAATCTGCGCCGTTTGTTCTGATTACGGTGGAAATTTCCCGAGCTCCTCAATTTGCAGTAAAGACCGGCCTGAGAAGAATAATTGCCAAGATATTCGCGATCAGTATTCCTAAATCTGTAGGGTTGCAAGTCATTTTTATATAAAATAACCAGCCAAGTGCGAGTCGGGATCGTGCACGAAGGGTTCCGTACCATTATCTATAAAAATCACGTTTGTTGTGTGGGAGCCTACATTCAAATATTAATTTTATTTTAAGTTATTTCATCTGTGAAAATTTTATTAGTTTAGCAACCACGATAGAGCCTGGTGACAGACAGCCAGACGGATGAACGGACGGACATTGGAGTCTTAGTTATTAGGTCTTGTTTTCACCCTTTGGGTACGGAACCCTTAAAATAAGATACAGGCCGGTCAATTTAGAAACCCTTAAAAAAGAAAAAAAAAGAGATGAGAGCAAATCAAACCTATTGAGCTACCGCCATAGTGATGTTTTAAACTTTTTAAATAGGATATACTCAACACTACAGTAAACACAGTACACACCACACACTACACAAACCAGGACAATTTGAAAAAGGCCATTTTCGAACTTACCCTTGATGGGGATCGAACCCAGAACCTAAGGAGAGGCGGCTTAATTAGTAGATTGTGCTACAAGGGGATAAGGTAATATTTTGACGGCGAGGACGCTACTTTGAATCTAGAGCATCATTCTTAATTAATAATTTTGACATAGCAATGTATTCTCAGTCCACAGTTTAATATCAGTATAATTGTAAAGTTGACGTTTTTGGAGAAAATGCTGCAGTACAGTTTGTTACCGCTTCTTCTGTACTTGCGCTTTGGAGGCGGCAGCAAACTTAGTTGTAAGTAAATGATCTGACGTCAACAACTAACTATTAAGAAATCGAAAGAAAGAAAAAAGAAATGACAATTATCAAGTGATATAAATATCCAAAGATAAATAAATGATTTTTGACTTTTTTTTTACTTTTAGAGCGAAACGAATGATTCCGCAATTGAATCACGAGCGGAGCGAGTGATTCTACGATGAAATCCGGAGTGAAGCGAAGGATTCATGTAGGTATATCGCCCGAGATAAAAATATTACCGTACCCGAGTAGCACACTCTACTTTTCATTTCCATCTATGAGAAAAACTAGCAAATGCAAAACAGAACATAAAGAACAGTAGAACACTTACAATCACTCATAACTTTGTTTGCTTGGTCCTTCATATCTTTTTATTTTAAAGGTTGACTTGATAACTATTCACTATTGGCCTTAAGTCACGAAAAAATATTCATATTTACACAAATAATTACATTTCAATACAAATAACCTAAAATTTCTGTAATTACTTGAGTCAAAGAGAAAAATTGCGCTTTTTTAATTATACTTATTTCTTTTTCCGAAGCGAAGAACATAAAAATGTTTACCTACATTCATCTAAGTTGAAGACTATATGTATTCCAAATTTAAAAAATCACGACATCTGTGCCTATAACTTTTTTTAATACAAAATTATTCTTTTTTTTGCTGGACTGCGAGCATTATCTTTGATTCTTTATAGATTACACTGGTGTTCAGTTTTCAAATTGGTTTTAATCCCTAGAAAATAACCAAACTTTAGCTCCAAATGTTTTGGGATGAAAACATCGTTTTTCGAGTAGATGAGATGAAAAGAAACTATCTCTCCATTTCTAGGATAAAGGGATCAATAGGTCTTATTGCGTTAAAATCGTATCATTGCTTCGTATATGTATCATCTTGATTGTGATGGAGCTGTCAGGTCACCATTCTTCATAATACCGACATCAAACTTTACGCCCCGGGGCGCCGGCGATAAAACGTCGATACAACTCGTAAACATGTTTAGTGCTCTCTCTCTCTCTCTCATTCTATATGTTATTAGGCGAATTAGCTTGTTAGAAGAGTCTTCGATATGTTCAGTAAGGAGGGTTATGGTTTGTTCCCTCGTATTTTGTATAATATTCGTGGTACCTTAACAAATAAAGCGTCTTGGCTTTACGCTGTTTATAGTTTATTTAATGTCACAATTTTTAACAATATTTATACAATAATGACATTTTAAAGTTGGCAACATTAATGAAAATTTAATGAATTACACCTACAAATAAATATTACAAAAACAAGGCACAGAAAGCACGTGCAAACACATTAATAAGCTTTAAAATTAAAATAGCCCTTCTCCTATTGCAGCGCCCGCCAGGGCCCTTAATTGATCTGTATTTTATTGTAACACCTGTATTTTACATTAGGGAACATTAAATATTTAAGTATTGAGTAAAATAAATTCAATATGATGCTTTCAATGGATCATAACATAAATAAATAAGTAAGTAACTAAAAAATAAAGTAAATCTAAGGAAAGGGCTTAATTATCAAATTTTAAAAATGTATAAATTTTACTAGCTGTTTCTCCCTGCTGGGCTTGTATTCACTGGATAAACTTACTTTTCAGCAGGAACCTTCCCGTTATCAGGTTTTAGTTTTTTAGGGTTCCGTACTAAAAGGGTAAAAACGGGTCCCTCTAACTAAAACTTCACTATCTGTCTGTCTGTTTATCTGGTTGTCTGTCACCAGGCTGTATCTCATGAACCGTGATAGCTAGACAGTTAAAATTTTCACAGATGATGTATTTCTGTTGCCACTATTTTATAGATAATGATACGGAACCTTTCGTACGCGAGTCCGACTCACACTTGGCCGGTTTTGTTTTTATTGAAACGATACTTTATAATAAAGTTTGTTTAGATCAAATCTTGAAACTTAATTTTCTATCAGTTATGCTTAACCGACTGAGCTGAAATTTTGTATAAATATCGTGATATAAAATGGGAAACCTCCTTTTACAAAGTAAACCGATCACGTAAAAGGAATTTTCCTTTAATATCACAATATTCATAAGTTACTAAAATAATTTCTCGAATCCAAGTTTACTCAATGTAAAATATGATCAACACAGAATATTAAACGAGGAATCTGCGAGATTCGCAAAAAGCGGGGGCGATAAAAATCTGTTTTATGATCAAGGGAATAAGATTACACTAACTGGAATAAAGTGTGGGCCAACAGCGCCTTTTGAACGGGACACGGCTAATTTCGTCTATAAGCTGACTGATATAATTTAAAGAAAAGGTAGGTGTCCCATATATAGTTTATCAAAATTGGTTGTGTAGTTTGGGGTGAAGTTGATTTTAGTATTGACAAATTATTGAGTAAGTATTGCATTTGTCAAAAGTTTTAGAACTGGCCGCGGCCTGACGTCGACCCTCCTTGGGAATGTGTGTTAGTATTTCCATAAATAAGCCGTAATTTTTCTAATACTGGCAACCCAAAATGTGAAAAAATGGCCACGCTGCTGTCAGCTGTCAGTTTGACATTAAAAATACCGCCTTTTCATACCATGAAGCGAGATTATTTGTAAAAGGGATTATGTGTGATTATTGATAAGAATGTAGAATATACAAGATTCAAAGAGCTCCCAGGTTTTTTTAGAAGTACTCTAAAGAAGAGATAAGGGAGATACCAAGACCATTAGGAGATCATAACGTGTGTGACCATTTTTATTCCTTCTCACCATACCAACTAGTTTTTCTCTAACTCTTTCTCCATTATGGAGTAAGGAAGAGAATGTAAATAAAAACAAAATATATGTACAAATCACACAGATTAAGCTAGCCTCAGAGTAAGTTTGAGAATTGTGTTATGGGATACTAACTCAACGATACTATATTTAATAACAAATAATTTATATAGGTAATCGTCGAACGGATATTGTTTTGTTATGTGCACTGAAATAATATCTTATTGTAACAGAATGAAAACTCCTAAATCCGTGTAGTTTTCTGAATAGCCGATACTTATCCCGGCCTTATCCAGGCTTAGGGAGCTGTGTGTGTGAGCTGTTTATCGGGAATCGGGCAATCATATGGAAAGCGTTAATTGTGAGTCTATTCTAAAAAGAATCTGTTTACCATAGGGATAATGCCTACCAAAAAAAACAATCTAATATTATTAAAAGTAACGTGAGATGACTTAACTAAATATATTTGTTTATTTATTTGTTTGTTGTGATAAAAACGATTTACACCAATTACATTTATCACTCATTACAATTATAAGATTATATGTACATACAAAAAAGACGACTATAATATTAACTATAGTGCGTTTTTTTAGGTATTTAAAAGAATGTAAACAATCTTGACGTGTCTTTTTACTGAAATATACACTTTATAAATCAAGAAATTATAAATTACATAATTTATTTGTAATTTGCAAAGGAATTGATTTATAAAGTTTATATTTCAATAAAAAGACCAACCGAAAGATTGCCTTTGCGATACGGCTAATAAATTTATTTTGATTTGTTATTTCACTTTTTTCTCCTAAAAGTGCCCTTGGTTCTTACAGCCCTGGCCTATGTCTGCTTCGTTTTGTGTTTTCGATTGTGTAAGTAGCCCAGCCTGGTGTCAGATTTTGTCAGGGTGCCTTAAGGCATCTGATATAGCTTGGCAATCGACACACAACGATGACAGCCGGGAACAACGGCTTATAGGTACTTCCCTTACTAAGAACGGAGAAGCTCGAGAAATTTGTATGCGGCTTGTGGTCACCATTCCAAGTGCGGACCACGCCAGGTGTCGCTTTAATTGCGAAAGTGCTAGTAAATAAATAAATAAATAAATATATAGGGACAAATAACACTGATTGAGCTAGCCCCAAAGTAAGTTCGAGACTTGTGTTATGGGATACTAACTCAACGATGCTATATTTTATAACCAATACATATATAGATAAACATCCAAGACCCAGGACAATTTGAAAAAGACCATTTTTCAACTTGCCCTGACCGGGTATCGAACCCGGGACCTCTGGGTGGCGGACTAGCATGGTGACCACTACGCCACGGAGGTCGTACTCCCGCCAAGCCATCGACCTCCTCATGTCTGCCGCAAGACACACGTGGCTCCGTCTGTCACATTAGGGATTATAACATAGAATCACAGAGTTCTTTGCGTAGAATAATGCAGCAAACGGTCTACTACGTACAGAAAGTTATTTCCCAAGCTACACTATCCGCTAACTAGTTGGACGTTGAGTGACGCTTGTTCAGTCAACGTTTGGCCTAGTCATTCAATTAAATTTCGTCATTTAATGAACGTGCTAGTCATTCAATCAAATAGCAGATTCAACCAGATGACTGCGACATATATATCAAGTTATTTCACTTTATAGGTTAAAGTGAAATAACTTGATATATATGTCGCAGTCATCTGGTTGAATCTGCTATTACTGACTTTAACCCGTAGTTTACCACATCCTCGCCTTTCAGAAACAGTTCCCGAATGTTCCAGCACTTTTCAGGCACAGCTCTGTCATTTCCTAAGTTGGTTAGTAATAAAAATCCGCGATACAAACTTAGATGGAGTTCTATCTGCCCGGGCAAGTTAAATTGCGGACGGGTTCGTTCAAACCGAACCTAGTTCTTTATGCTTCGCAAAGTTGGGATTAAATACAAGGATACTAGATACTTATATAGTAACTACAAGTTTATTTCAAAGAAAGAAAGAAAATAATTTGCTAGGCAAATTAAACAAAACTCCGAATTTAAAGAACGCCATCTGTAGCAGAACTCCATATTCTAATTGAGTATTTTCCTGGGCCAAAAATAAATTATTCTGTACTGATTTTTTTTTAATAATTATTTTACGGATCTGGATACTAGTCCTTTAGAGCCCATCTTTATTTTATCACTTCTTTATTCCTAACCTTAACCCTAACTATACAATCAAAGGTTGGTGTAGGTCCTTTGATTGCTTCAAGGGAGCTTCTGGCAACAAATCTATACGAGTCCACTGATTTTCATAGCCAAATGAGTGGCGGACGGCGCCTAAAGACGCCCACCACAGTCCGCAAATAAATATCACTACAGCCGCACTATGAGTGTCCACTGTAACCATTTTACATATTGTCCATGAGCATGAGCATTTATAACACTAAACTACACCGATTTCATATTATAAAGTCCACTAGAATCAATTTGCAAAATAATTTAAAGCAAACTCCAACTGAACCCCTTGACTTCCCGCCAAAATCTCCCATTCTGTACTGATGAGATAATAACGTCACAAAATAATGACACTTGTCTTTGAACATATCATTTTAAAGGTAGTTTTTGGCGGGAAGTCAAGGCGTTCAGTTAGAGTTTGCTTTAAATTGTTTTGCAAATGGATTCTAGTGGACTTTATATTATGAAATCGGTGTAGTTTAATGTTATAAATGCTCATGCTCATGGACAATATGTGAAATGGTTAAATTGGATTCTCATAGTGCGGCTGTAGTGATATTTATTTATTTGCTGACTGTGGAGCATGAGCGCATAGATTTTTAGGCGCCGTCCGCCACTCAATAGGCTATGAAAACCAGTAAAGTCGTACGTATAGATTTGTTGCCAGAAGCTCCCTTGAAGCTATCAAAGGACCTACACCAACCTTTGATTGTATAGTTAGGGTTAGGGTTAGGAATAAAAAAAGATGGGCTCTAAAGGACTAGTATGCAGAGCTCTAAAATTTATACATAAAAAAATATATTTATTATTGCAGAAAAACTGATAATAAGAGCGCTATTTGACTTCAAGAAACTATGACGTCATCTGCCTGTATTTCATACAAATCCCATTTAAAATGTTTCTTTTGACGTTTAGAAAAAAATATCTGATTAATTGTTGGAAAATAGCGGATTGATATTCGTAGTGCCATCTATTATTTGCTACGCAAATGACACCCCGTCTTTAAAGCGTTAACCTCAATATAATTTAAACGGCTGAACCTAACGTTTGACGTGTAAAAGTGCCTGTAAAGGTCTAATTACTAAATAAACATTTGAATCTTTGAATCCTATTTCCATCAAACAAGCAACTGCAAGGGAACTTGCTTTCGCTTACAAAACCGCATCGGATTCGGTCCATCCGTTGAAGAGTTACGATGCCACAGACAGACAGACAGACATTAGCGTCAAACTTATAACACCCCTTTTTTGTCAGGGGTTAAAAATACTGTTGCCCCAGGCCTTGTCCGCCGGTGGAAATCTCGATTTTTTAGTGTTCCATACCCAGAGGGTAAAAACGGGACCCTAAGACTCTGCTGTCTGTCCGTCCGTCCGTATGTCTGTCTGTCTGTCACCAGACCGTATCTCAGGAACCGAGATAGCTAGACCGTTGAAATTTTCACAGATGATGTATTTCTGTTGCCGCTGTAACAACAAATACTAAAAAAAGAATATAGTAAATATTTATACTAACAAGAAACGTGTTTTTTTATTTTTATTATGGTTCGGAGCCCTTCGTGCGCTAGTCCGACTCGCACTTGGCTGGTTATTCCCAGATAATTTATAATAAAAACCTTTGCGTTATTCCTTGTCATAAGGTATCTACATGCCATATTTCATTCCATTCTCTCAGCGGTTATGGCACAAAATAAGTACTAGTACTCACGTACAGAAGTCTTACTCAAAAAATAAATTCAAGCAAATACCTACTTAATGTGGTTAGCGCTATGCTTTAATTTAGCTCGCGTCAGAACGTCTCACCTCTTCGTTTTGATACCTAGACATTCATTTTAAGGCAATTCCATTCTTATTACTCTGGACAAACGATTCATGTAACTGAATTGTCCCCCTCAAAGTGGTCTCACGCATAATAATAATGTAGGTATATTTCCCATACCTAAACGGGACGTGACACAGGCCTGGTCTTGGCGTGAAAACAGGATATACATTCTTACAAACGTTTGCATTTCTAAAAAAAACATGGAAAACAAGAAGTTGTATTATTCTGAAATAAATGTTACTTACTGCATTCCAGAAACTTGAATGTCTTGGACAAGGAAACTGTAATCAGTAGGTACTCATAATGAAAGTCTTTCTAAAAAAGTCTATATACTTATAACAACATTTGAATTCGTTCAAAACACACGTTTAAATTCATAACGTATGATTGACGTGAAGCAATTCCCGAGAAATCAATTTCTGAAATCACGACGCGACGCCTCCGGAGTGATTTTATCGAACGGGAAATTCAATGCGGCCTGTTACCAAGTTATGAAATTGAGACACGCTGATTGGGATGGCTTGTGAATATTCTGTTTGTAGTAGGAATATTGTCGTGATTTCCTTATTTATTTTATTTAAAACTTTAATGAGCAAAGCTTCTCTCCCTGTCGACCTTTAGGAAAATTAAACAGTAGCATAGTTCTAAAGTAAAATTATGATACGGTACCTATTAAGGTATGTATAACCACAGAATAAGTACTAGTATTCACATACAGAAGTCTTACTCAGAAAAGAAATTCAAAGAAATATCTACTTAATGTGGTTAGCGATATGGTTTAATTTAGGTCGCGTCAGAACTCCTCACCTCTTTGTTTCAGCTATACATCCATTGCAAGATAATTTCATTCTTATTATTCTGGAAAAAAGATTAATATAAGTACATTTTCCCCTGCGGATTACTCGCCGCGCGCATAGTAATAATGTAGGTATAATTTCGATAACTAAACGGGGAGTGACACAGGCCTGGTATAACATCGCCTTTGTTACAAAGAAAGGCGATACACACGATACAATTAAAAAATATGGTACAATAAAAATTAAACTCACTCAAACTTTCGTTCAATCATTGCACCATGTTCAATATTAACCCTAATTGGTCAATAATATTGCACAATTCGTAATGTTGCGCAATAAAATTAATCGTCTAGGGGGCGTTTTGAAACAACCACCAATGCTCGTTGTGTTGGTTGTAAAGACCAACTTGGGTGAAGAAGGCCTCATCAAAATAATAGCAATGGGGTGCGAACGTATCCATTCACAGAAAGTCCGACGTTTTTCGGCGTCTGGTGGTAATAACGCCTGCACTTTTTAGTAGTGATAGGGATACAGCCCAGCTCTGTTCTGCATCTCTCATACTCGCCCTGGAATCGCTTTCAAAGAACTGTAGGATCTCATCCTCGATCTCCAGTGCTGTGGTGTATCTGCCGCTTCCAAAAATTGTCTTGGCGCCGTTAATTGGCCGTGGTCCAACAGTCTCTGATTTGCCCGCAAAATAGTTCCCCAATTCGGCACTTAATAGATTCTACACTCTTAAATGTGAAACAACTAACAATTTTCAGGTATTAAAAAAATTCGTAAAATGTTAAATAACAGAATGGTATACATAATTGTTCAAACTAAAAAACCTCTTCAATACCAAAGTACACAATAAGCTTTTTTACTGTGTACTTTTTGGTTAGTTTTTTATATAAAACAAAAATAACACTAAATGAATCTAATTTGGAAAACAGCAATAATATTTGTTATGAAATGAAAGAGCAATAAGCATTTGAAATATTGCTATAAAGAAAATGGGAGTGTGGTGGGGATATACCACCATACAATACAATACAAATCAACTTTATTGCACCATAATAGACACACAAAAATTACAAAACAACAAGAAACAATATAGGCACAAAGGCGGACTTATCGCTATAAATGCAATCTCTTCCAGCCAACCTTTGGGTGGAGGAAAAATTTATTTGAAACAAGGTGGGCGCAGTACTAATTCTATTTTACCTACTTACATATGAATATATACCTAAATACATATACACACATATATAATACATAATAAATATATATATACATAAGCATAAATAATACATACTTATATGATACATAAAAATATTAACATAAATACATATAGTAACACTGAACAGAACTGATTATATCGTCAGGTAATATTTATAAAGGCGATTTTTAAAGATTGTTTAAGTCTTAGCAGTCCGAATTTCAACAGGGAGAGCATTCCAGAGATAGACAGCTTTTACTGTAAAAGATTTGGAGTAGAATCCGGTCGAATGAATAGGAATGTTTAAACGTACCATCATCACCATCTCTTTCGTACGCGCGAGAACTAATAGCAGTGACGTCAAGAGCGCTGTACGTGCATCCCACGTGCATCTTTTTTCTTTCACTTGGTAGTTTACTTTCCATCAGATTTTAAAAGCTTAAGAGTCCCCTTACCCTGGAAAGAATCGGACTTTACCATACAAATGTACGTTAGGACTACGTGGATTCTTAATTCAACTTACTTATTTATGGGCAGTTTAAAAAAAAGTCATTTTATTTTCGGTTTCGGATTGTGTTACTTGTTAATATATTAGGAATATTAAAAATAATTAATGAAAAGAACGTATTTCTATGGCATATTTTTATAAAATTTCTATGGCGACGCCTGACAACCATAAAAACAAAAACAAAATTGGTCCAGGTGGTTTCGAGTTGAACGGTACGTACACGAAAGAAGAAACATAAAAGATATCGACGAATTAATAACTTCGTCTTTTTTTCAGTCGGTCAAAAATAGATGTAGAGATATCAACATATTGATTATTCATACACTCATTCATTCATCATTCCACCCCGCTCATTACTCTCCGTGGGTTGTCATTGAAGTAATCCACACTCAAATTAATTATCGCTATCAGTTGAAACTTCTGTAACGTATTACAGTCACTACGTACTGGGAATGATGATCTTTAAAGATTTTATTTCTTAGCTAAATACTTACTCAAACTACGGGATGTTTATCGTTCGACGACTTCGTGGCGTAGTGGTCACCATGCTAGTCCACCACCCGGAGGTCCCGGGTTCGATCCTCGGTCAGGGGGCAAGTTGAAAAATGGCCTTTTTCAAATTGTTCTTGGATGTTTATCTATATATGTATTTGTTATAAAATATAGTATCGTTGAGTTAGTATCCCATAACACAAGTATCGAACTTTCTTTGGGGCTAGCTCAATCAGTGTTATTTGTCCTTATATATTTATTTTATTTATATGTTATTGTAATAAAATATCGTACGAGATGTTAATACAACGGCCATAAACTTGAATTGAAACTGGGCAGGGCATGAGGCCCATCGGAGCATGGTGGCTCAAAACGGGGGAGAGAAGCGTCGAGCGTCCGCCTATGCGATGGGTTGACGATATAATCAAAGTCGCGGGTCACACCTGGATGAGAGCAGCACAGGATCGAGATGGATGGCGTCGGCGAAGAGCGGCCTATGCTCAGCAGTGGGCGGAAGAAGGGCTGGGATGATAATGATAATAACATCGTTGAGTTAGTATCCCATAACACAAGTCTCGAACTTGCTTTGGGACTAGCTCAATCAGTGTGATTTGTTCGTGTATATCTATGTTTTTAAAAATAAATAATGTAATAAGAAATTATCACTTAAGCGAGACCTAACCCAACTATGTCCTTATACGACCATGCTCTTCAAACTGAGTATCACGTGATCAATAAATTTCAACTATGAAATAATGGAAGCATAAATTATATTATAATCAAATGCAAAAAAAACGCCATCAAGAGTACATTTCAAGAAGACGATCCTTAAACAAGTTTATTTTCTAGGCAAATTAACATTCCCCCGACTAAAAGAACGTCATCTAGCGATGAGTAGATCGACATCGATACGACTTGGTAGCGCCATCTATTTTTTGCTACGAAAAACGTTTTGACTTTCAAGCGTTGACCCCAAATAACTTTTCAACAGCTGAACGATTTTCATCAAACATAGCTAAGAACCACCACAACTTGCTTTCCCTTTAAAAAAAACCGCACCGAAATCGGTCCTCCCGTTCGAGCACTACGATGCCATAAACAGACAGACTTATAAAACCCCTCTTTTTTTTGTCGTTGGTTTGCGAAGTTAGTTACTTGACGCCAACAAATTGCGTGGCTTGGCTGTTCTATCACGCTGCGTCAAAGCGGATCCTATCATTTGCCAATTCTTGACGCTGCGTCATGCGACAATACATACCTGCGCCTATTTCCCAAGGGGAGTCAAAATTTCATAAAACATTGTTGGGCCATGTTGCGCGATGATAGATAATGTTTGAAGTTTCTCTTCCGCAGTGTTATAGTTCGGTGATTGTAAACGATAAATAAAAGCGACGTTGAAAATGTGCCTTCATTAATCGTCACGGAGCTGTCGGCAGTAATGCACACTTCAATTAATTACCGCAATCAGTATTAATTAATACAGAATCAGACACCTTTGTTGCAGTCATTACTATTTTCTTTTCATTGGTGATTATTACGTTTCATTGGTGATATTGCCGTACAAAAGGCTTTTTGAACGAGCGAGCGCGAGCGATGTTGGGTTCGCGAGTTTACAGTTTTGGACGAACTACTACTTCATTCGGGTCTATAGCAGCCGCCTCCTTAGAAACTAATTTCCATCGAGTTCCCTTAGGAGTTCCTAATGTATACGCATTGATTACTAATAACAACTATAACCTACTTAAATATATCGGCGCATCGTGCATTAAGACGAAGTGGTAGCTAAAGTGGCGCCCTCATTTGAAATAAATTGTTTAAAACTAAATATGGTGATATTTAGTTTTAAAACGGGTTTTCGCCAAAAGTGGCCACTTTTGGCAAAAACTCGTTTTAAAACTAGACAGACTACCAATATTACTTTCAAAGGTTATTCATAAAATAGTTTAAAGGTCTTTCTAGACAGTGATACAAATCAAATTTTTATTTATCACCATATTTAGTTTTAAACAATTTATTTCAAATGAGGGCGCCACTTTAGCTACCACTTCGTCTTAAAATGTCCATCTACAATTTTCATAAGCCGTAAACTTGCAACAGGATGACTGGATTGCACACTCCCACGTTTTTGCTCGTTATTCTGTACTAGCCCAAAGTCTCACCCAACGCCACTGGTCTATATTATCTGTATTGTTTGCGGGTGTGGGTTACATGGTCTAAAATAGGACCACACTTTTCCTGTGGTGACGAAAGAAGTGGTTAAAGAACTAAGCACAAAAATGTCTTGCAAAATCAAAAATTCCAAGTATCCGCTTTTATGATTTTAATTTTGAATCCTGAGTAAAGTGATTCATGTATTTCGCTTGAAGTAAAAATATTACTTTACCGCCTTGTAGCTAATCTACTCTGGCCCAAATTTAAATTGAATACGTGCACTCACGAAGCTGTCGTCAGAAATGCACATTCCAATTAATGAGCGCAATCACTATTGATTAAAACATAATCAAACACCTTTTACGCAGTCATATCAATGTTATGCATTGGTGATATTGCTATTGTTTTGGAATACCAAAAAAGAAATAAGCCGTGTCTCATAAAAAAGGCATTTTTATTCAGGTCTATAGATCTTTTGAGGCTGCCGTATGGTTTATACGGTCTAGAATAGGATTAATTCGTCTCTTTTTGTAGGTTTCGAAAGAAGTGGTTAAAGAACTAAGCACAAAAAGTACAAAACCCCCTTGCAAAAACAACAATTCTTGCGCAAGTAGGTATCTATGATTATGATTCTACTGTTGAATCCTAAGTAAAGTGAGTGATTCAAGTACATCACTTGAAGTCAAAATATTACTACATCAATTTGAATACTTGCATTCACGAAGTTGTCGTCAGTAACGCACACTAAAATTAACAAGCGCAATCAGCATTAACTAATACACAAACAGATACATTTTTGACGCAATCATTACTAAATTTCTCATTGCTGATATTGCTATTGGATTAGTATTTCTGTTGCACTCATAATTCTACAGTTGAATCCTAAATAAAGCGAGGGATTCACGTATGTCGCTTGAAGTAAGAATATTAATTTACAGCATTGTAGCAAAATGTACTCTTTACCGAAATTAAAATGAAAACGTGTAACGAATTCGTCGGAACTGTCGGTACAGTAATGCTCACATTCATTAACAAGCGCAATAAGTATTAATTAATACTGAATTTACCTGTGGCGCACTCATTACTTTGTTATTTTTTTGCTATTGTTTTTTCTTGTTATGGTTATAAAATTTGTTTTATTTGTATGAAATATGCACATATTTAATTCTTGATAAACTAAAATTGTTTTGGTATTTCTTTTGCGCTCATGATTCTACTGTTGAATCCTAAGTTAAGCGAGGGATTCATGTATATCGCTTTAAGTAGAATATTAATTTACCGCCTTGTAACAAAATATACTCTTTACCAAAATTAAAATGAAAACACACAACGAATTGGTCGGAACTGTCGTCACAGTAATGCTCACATTAATTAATTAGCGCAATCAGTAGGTATTAATTAATTACACAATCAGGCACTTTTGTTGAAGGAATTACAAATATATCTGATTGCTGATATTGTTTTCTTTGATGGAGTTGTCTTTATTTACGTGTTTCTTTACAATAAAGGTTTTTTCGAGTCTATATATTCTGTAGTCTATTGTTTTTCGTTTTGGAGGGAAAAAAGAAAGGCAAAGCATGATTTGAAGACAGTTTTATAAACCATTGAAAGTTGATCTTTCAATTGTTTTATCCACTGTTCTAACTTTTACATAACTCACTTTAGTTTTAACAATATGTATTACCTAATACACAAAAAATACGTTTAAAAAACTAATATCCGATTAGGGGAGCCATTTATACAACGTGGAAGAAAATACCCTTAAAAATCGAACTACGGGCTGGACTAGATCACTATAGTAAAATGAAAGTGTGCAGTCGCTCGGGCAATTTGTATGGGAATATCAAATTTTTTTTTTTGCTTTTTGTCTGTTATTTTCATTTCATATCTAGTACAGCCCGTGGTTCGATTTTTTACGGGTATGTTCCTTTCATGTTGTAAATTTTTGAAATGTACTAATTTGGAACTTTCATTTGATACCCAACTCGATATCGAAACAAAATGAAAACATAATTTTTTACATACTCTTTTTTTATGTAATAATACATTTATTGCATACAAATTGTAGCCTATGTCACCTGGACGGTAATGACGAATCGATTGACATCTCATTTATTAAAATTAGATAAGCGGTTCAGATGCTACGGTGGAACACATAGATATCCACATACATACATACATACATAGACTGCTAAAATCATTACCCTTCCTCTTGGGTTAGCCGTAGTCGGGTGAAAAACGGGCGTCATTTAATCATTACATTATATCAATACATACTACTCGTTTAGATCTTTAAAATAAGTGTACAGTGCGACACAAATAAGTTGAACTAAAATGACGGACTTCAAAGCATTTTCGTACAAATTCCCGGCACGTAAATTGAACCAAGATGGCGGATGTCGACGCATTATTTGTACCTGCGCTGATAACCACCATTTTGGTTCAACCTACGTGCCGGGATTTTGTACAAAAATGCTTTGACGTCCGCCATTTTTGATCAAAGATTCAAGATTCAAATGTTTATTCAGTAATTAGACCTTTACAGGCACTTTTGTACACGCCAATAAGTATAATTTATGTTACGTGTAAAGTACATTAAAATTTAATTTATTTAAAGAAAAGCTACCGATACCAGCATTTCGTAACGACCACTGCTGAGAAGAAAAGCCTAAAGAAACTCATTTTCACACTTCAACTTATTTGTGTCGCATTGTAGGATTATAATGCGGTTTTCACTAATCAATAGTGTTTCAAAATGAAGGTTTACATACAAATTTTACTCGCATAAAGTTTGGGGTACTACTCTTAAATAAAACAATACGGCACCCTCTAAGCTTTTTCCTCCATGAGAATGGATTCAATAACAATAAAATGTTTCAACTTAACGAATAACAGTTTACATTGATTAGGGTTAATTGTGTATTAATTAAATATTAAAAAGGGTAATGGTCTAGAGACGATCTGCTCTGCGAAATACACGGGTGTAAGTTATAAGAAACAGCGATTTTGGTATTGGCCTTTATCTGTTAGTTCTACGGCTTTTAAGTCTTCAGAAAGTAAAAAAAAAAGACGGTTTGCACTCCGGGAGTGCCGGCATAAGTGAAAATTGAATATTAACGTTGTGCATTTCCATGGATGCGCGTGGCAAGCTGTAACATAAACACACGAAGCGCAAGCGCCCTGCGCCGCCTAAACGAAACAGCAGGCGCCTGCATATATTTTCGCCGCGCCGTAGAAAGAGAGGGTGATACTTCCTCTCCTACGCCGCGCCGCGCGTCTTACGAATTTTCGATCAGGTCACGTGTCCTGACGCCCTCACGCAAGTTTAACATTTTTTACCCATACCAAAAGTAGTGTACAACGCCGCTAAAGAAGTTTTCACTTCAAAAACTAAGTCTTTTGCATCGTAGAACTCAAACGCATGAACCTTCAAAAAGATAATATATAGATGTACAACGTACAACGTAGAAGAGACATACTCGTAATAAATCGAACGACTGGCTATTCAAGATTACAATAGTATAATAATATTTATACCATTCCCCCTCTAAAAAGTTTATTTTATTCGTTCGTATTCGTCGTTATATTTTATTCTTTTAATCACTATTTTGGTGTTTGAGTTTAGAAAAATTACTCTTGATTTGAGTAACTGTTCCAATTTCAACTTGCATTTTAATTGATTTAACCTTCCTTTTTTTCTTTAAATGTCTATTTTTGTTTAAATCTTTCTTTTTCTCGTAGTCATGGTATAAAGTATAGTATGCAACTCTTGAATAAAACGGATTTAATCGAGGGCCATGAATTACACGCGTCGCTCAGGATTCTAACACTCGAATCACTCGCTTCGCTCGTGATTCAACCGTTAGAATCCTTCACTTGATCGTGATTCACCTATGGCCCTCGAATTAAATCCGTCTTTTATTCACTAATTGCATAATATACTATTTAACATTCAAAAAACAAAAACATTCCCCTACAAATTGACCGGGCCGTTTATTTACTATTATTTTATTAAACAAAATTGTGTGTTACGATTTATTGCGGGTATGTTCCTTTCACGTTGTACCTCTATTTTATTTAATATTTTTATTTTATTACACTTTATTACAAAAATGTAACAGGCGGCCTTAAAATCCATAGTCTTTTCTACCAGTCAACCTACAGGTGGTCCTGATAAAAGCAAAATTTTGGACGAAGAAATAGAAGTAGGTACTAGAGTTAATAAAGTATGAGACGAAACCATACCATATTCCTATATAAACATTACCTAAAATATATCTACAGATATTAAATTAAAGATGTATAGTATAATTTATATAAAAAGAAATGTGGTGTCGTGGGACACCAGGTAGGAACGAAGTTCCTTCGGCTAATGTAGAATCGACACAATTTGCAAAAGAAAAATCGTGCTCAAAGGTATTATACACTACTCGCTTGTGTATACGACTGTCGCGCCTGCGCACGTCTCATTCAACGGTTTTATTTAACGAGGTCATCCTTACGGTTTTACTATCACATTTTTTTCAGTTCGGTCGCGCAGCAAAATCCCTATCTCCTCCAAACCTGCCGTAAGGAACTTCGTTCCAATATAAACCTACATGGAATATCCTCATGAAAGACGCCTGTATGCCTCTCTTACATAAACATCTCCTCTCACAGGCCTACTGGAAGAGATCTCTTTTGAGATAAGTAGTGCCTTTGTACAACTTTTATTTGATGTATTCTCTGTATTTTCCGTGTACAAAAAATTAGTAAATAAAATATCTATATATTTCATGTAGTCTTATAGTTCAACTTAAAATTAAAATTTAATTTAAAAGTGACTCAATCAGGGTGTTTTAGCTATGAAAATACTTGACAATTCCAACATAATCACATAATGTTAAAAAAAACATGTTGGCAAGTAATTTTATTTTTTAAAAACTTGGACTTTCGACTGGATTGTGGTCTCAAAACTTTTTAGGGTATTACTTAACGCGATTAATATAATTATTTTGAGCCAGATATCTCAACAACTCGTCTGCAGTCATGGTCGCTGTATAAGGGTCGGCGCACATATGGCGAAGCGCAGCACAGACCATTTTTCACTGTCAAACTATTATCGACATTGTCTTCTTTGAAATAATATCCAAAATCAATTTAACACTGACAGTGTCCGTTTGGGAATTATTTTTTGTTGTTCGCACACACCTTTTGCATAACTCAATCACTAGATTCCACGTTTCAGATAATTTAAAGCCGTCAGCCGTCTTCATCTTTTTAGGATAGAAAAGATTTTTGATTTTGCGTGACTGGCATTTTGAAGGGATGTTTCTTGATGATGGATATTTCTTTGCAATTTCATATTAATAAATCCGCTATCTCTTATGAAATGCAGCAAAACATTTCAACGTCTAGAATTTCGCACCTTCTCTAAGTTAAAATACTGTAAATCCAGCCAGCAGCCACATTTTCTTATCCACAAAATTTATTTGCAGTTTCCTAGCCGCTATCTCCTCTACGGAGCGTAAGGCCGCGCTTCGATTATACGCCTTAATGGCCACTTAAGGCAAATACCTCGTTGGGAACGAATAAACGAAATCCTAATGCAGTTTAAGCCCCTAATTGCTGATACAAATGTATAGTAAGTATAGATAAATGGTAGGGGCCAGATTTCCACTATAGCATTTTTGTTTTGTATGTTTGTAGGTATTTGTTTTTGTCAATAACATAATAATATTAGTAGACATCTTATTCTTACTTAACAGTTTATACTTGACAATAATGTAGATAAAAAAATTTAATAGGTTGGGGAAAAAGTCTTTTCGCATTTTATATGAAAATTCAAAACATTTTTTAATATAGTTTATTTACATTCAACTGAAGTATGTAGGTACCATTTTGTTCGATAACTTTTTGCCATCTTATGGGTAGGGTACATGATCCCATTGCTATAGAAATTTTTGGGCTTCTGATCAAAAAACTGCGTCAAGTCGTTTTGGCAGTCCTCTCGTGATATTAACCTGACTCTGCCTAAAGAATTTTGAAGAGACCGAAACAGGTGGAAATCTGAAGGTGCCAGGTCAGGACTATACGGCGGATACATTAACACCTCCCAGCCAAACTCTCTTAATTTTTGCTGAGTGGTTAAAGATGTGTGAGGTCTAGCGTTATCATGATGAAAAACCACACCCCTTCTGTTGATTAATTTCGGCCGCTTTCTCTCAACTTCTTGCTTTAATCTTATCAGTTGTTCGCAGTAGAGTTCTGAATCGATGGTCCTGCCTGGTGGTAACAGCTCATAATGAATAATGCCCTTCCAATCCCACCACACATACAGCATCACCTTGTTGCGAGTTAACCCGGGTTTTGCCACAGTCTGTGAAGCCTGACCGGCCTTTGACCATGACCTTTTTCGCACGTTCTTGTCGTACGTGATCCACTTTTCATCACCAGTTATTAATTTCTTCAAAAATGGTTCGGTCTCATTACGTCGTAATAAAGAATCAGAAATGAGTACACGGTTCATTAGGTTTCTTTCAGAGAGCCCGTGAGGTACCCAAATTGCTTTTTTGTGTACCCATTTTTTTTCAAATGCGCCAAAACTGTTTTGTGGTCAATTCCCAGTTCTTCAGCTACGTCGTAACTACAGATATGCCGATCTTGCTCCACTTTTTCAAAAATAGCATCCATTTTATCCGTAACAGGGTGACCAGAGCGACGTGCATCTTTGACATCAAAATTTCCGGATTGAAAACGCTTAAACCAAATTTGTGCTACTCTCACATACACTGCACTAGGTCCATAAACATCGCAAATTTTTTTCGCGGCTTGAGTTGCATTTTTACCTTTTTGGTAGTAAAATTTTTAATATGTATCTAATTTCTTCATTAGATTAGATTCACTCATCTTGACGGTAAGAAAAACAAATGAAAATCACGCATTTTCCTAATTTGAATTTGGAATTATCTTCTTTAAAATTTAAACTTTTAAATGATACCAAAACCAGTCAGGTACAAATAGTATAGCCAAAGTGGTTTTATTACAAGTTAATACATACTAAATGCGAAAAGACTTTTTCCCCAACCTAATATTTACAAATAATACACTTGTTAAGGATGACGTCACATAACGGGCGACGGCGGCGGCTGTGCGGGCGAGCGGGGAGCGCGCGGGCGCATCGATGTGTTGAGACAAGATCGGCGGTACTTCCATATAAATTACGATAGCAAGCACAGCGCATAATCCTATCATTGTACTATTTTAATTTTGGAAATTGCAATAAAAGCAATCTTACTATTCAAGGAGTTGGCCTCAATTTATTACGTTTCCAACATATGGTGACCCCGACGTGACCGACGTGATCGACGTGATCGACGTGAACGACAAATTGCATCATCGATTTGATCAAGAGCTAAGGAGCTGGATCCTGGAATAGCGTTGCTTTGATTAACGTGATTGAAGCAAGGAAGCGAGGTCCTAGAATCGATTAGCAAAAGACGTAATCAAGAACACAGGAGTTGATTCGAGTCGTCGCATCCAGGTGTATCGGTTGGCCTGGACATCTCGTGCCGGTACCTACACAGGAGGAAGGACGAGGATATTCGCGTGATTGCTGCCACTTTCCTTCGTCGGTTTGTGTGCCAATCAAACAGTGTTTGCCAAGTCATAACGTGTTTGGAAGTGCCTGCTAAGTGGGTGGTTTTAAGTCCTAGGTTACCTATTTTTTCTAGCTGCATTTTACTGCAGTTGTAACCCGTAAGTACTTTCCATCAACACCATTATTTAAGCGTCAATCTAAAGTGCAAAGTGCTAAGACTTATTTGAGTCCTAGTAGGTTACCTATACTGATTTCCTAGCGTTCAAAAGCTAGTAATCTACTTCACTTTCATTTACGATTTTCATTTATAATAAAGTCCCATTAATTACCTAAAAAGTAATTGCTATTTGTCCTGCAAACTTATTAAATTAAAGTTAATTTCTCAATGCTACGTATAACCCTACTAAATTAATAAGCTGTTTTTACAAAAGTTATTCGAACACATTCCAGGTTCGTTGTCGCCACTGCCGCCTCTTCGATTCCGCCGGGTTATAATAGCAAGTTGCATTTGAATCTGCCGTTACCTACCTACATCGTAAACGCCGAGTAGCTGTGACGTCGGGCGCGTCGCGGTAATCTGTTCCGAGTTCATTGCCGCTTCGCAGTACATTGAGTGCGACATTTTTGGTTTGAAATTTTTATTATTTTTTTGTTTTTATGTTTTTTATTAGTCACGGTTAGTTCGTTGCTTGCTCTTAATACGATTTAAATAATCATTAGCAATTATTTACATTGTTGATGACTACTAAAGTTATTAAAAAACGTTAGTCTTTGTTGATTATTGTGATTGTCAATAACTAAAATTGTTATTTTGTTATTGATAATTATTTATTGAAATTATTAGTGATTGTTAAAATTATTAATAATGACGGAAACTAAGGAAGTGTTAATTGATCCTAAAGATAAAATGAAAGAACTTATTCAACAAAGAGGTACGATTAAGGCAAGGCTTACTGTTTTTCAAAAATATGTCGATAATTTGCGTAAACTTGAGTCAAAACAAATTGATTCTATTGTTATTGGAGAATTACAATTAAAATTAACTCGCATACAGGAATTGTTGTCAACTTTTGATGAAGTTCAAAATAAAATAGAATGTTTGGTATCAGATATAGATTCTCAAATGGAGGAACGTGACTCCATTGAGACTAGTTTTTGTAAAATTATTTCTATTACTCAAAATATGATTGAAACCTTTGGAAATTCGCAAAAACCTGAACTTCAGAACAACAGTCAAGGTTCTTGTCATGGTTCAAGCTCGTGTGGTAATCATAATCAGTTAAATGTCAAACTACCTACAATTAAATTACCTACTTTCGATGGAAATCATTTAAAATGGTTAGAATTTAGAGATACCTTCGAATCATTAATTCATACCAACGAGTCTTTACCTGCTATAAGTAAATTTCATTACCTTCGTAATTCGTTGGAAGGTGGCGCATCAGTAGTGATTAAATCAATTGGTTTTACTTCGAATAATTATGAGTTGGCTTGGTCAACATTATGTGAGCGTTTTAATAATAAGAGAATCCTCATAAATAATCACACAAAAGCCTTGTTCAATTTTGAAGCCATCTCGAAAGAATCGTATAAGTCCATTCGTTATATGGTTGATTATTATTCAAAAAATTTGCGATCTTTGGAAGATTTAGGTGAACCTGTTCAATATTGGTACACTATGGTCATATATATCATGGCATCAAAACTAGATGCCGCCACTAGTAGGAAATGGGAAGAACACAGAAACACATTAGAACTGTCGCCTAAACTTGTTGAATTTTTCGAATTCCTACGTGGTCGTGCTGATGTTTTGGAGACCATACAATATAGTCGGTTTGATTCTAATAAATCTGAGAAATATACTACTAGGGATGTTCTTAAATCTACAAAGTCATTTATTATAAACAGTAATTCAAATCATAAAAATTGTATCGTTTGTAAACAAAATCACTTTCTTTATATGTGTGATAAATTTAAAACTATGTCGTTGAGTGAGAAAGTTTCTTTTGTCAACAAAAATAAACTATGTGCCAATTGCCTCCGAGCTGGTCACCAGGTTTCTCAGTGTCGTCTAGGTCCCTGCAAAATCTGTAAAAAAAGACATAACTCGTTATTACATAAGTCATCTGATAATGATAACAATAGTAAATCATCTCACTTACCTGCGAATTCTGAAGATACTTCCATTCAGTCTCCATCCTCTAGTGTAGCTTTGTCTGCTATGGTTCCAACTCAGGTGCTATTGTGTACTGCAGAAGTTGAGTTAGTAGATGTCAAAACTAATAAATCCTTTTTTGCTAAAGCGTTGCTTGATAATGGCAGCCAGTCCTCGTTCTTAACTGAAAAAATGCAGAAGAATATGAATATTTCTTGTTCTCAAACTCATCCAATTTCAGTTTGTGGTGTTAATAATACCGTTACTACTATTGTTGAAATGTGTAATATACAGGTCAGGTCTCGAATAAATAATTTTTTTATTGATGTTAACTGTCTGGTAATCCCGCAAATAACTAGTAATTTGCCAAATGTTCCGGTTGATGTATCAAAATTACATCTCCCACCTAATATTCAGTTAGCGGATACAAAATTCTTCCAACCATCTGAAATTCATATATTGCTAGGTGCTGATGTGTTTTGGGAGATTGTCATGTCTAATCAAATTAAGTTAAATTCAACTCAACCAATATTACATGAATCTAAATTTGGCTGGCTTGTTGCTGGTCCTATAGGTAGTTCGTCTTATTTAGATTCAAAGATTCAATGTAACTTCTCTCAAGAGATAAGAGATTCTCTTGCAAAATTTTGGGAGCTTGAAGAGCTTCCCCAGTCTAAAAAACTATTGTCCAAGGAAGAAGAGGAGTGCGAAGCTCACTTTCTTCAAAATTATAGACGTCTCCCAGATGGAAGATTTTGTGTCAAACTTCCGCTACGTGAAAATCCAGAAGAAGTTCTCGGTGATTCATATCCTGGTGTACGAAAGCGCTTCTATAACTTAGAAAAACGATTAAGTAAATTGAATCTTAAGCAAGGTTATACAGATTTCTTAAAGGAGTATGAACAATTAGGACATCTGACAGAGGTGCTTCATCCTTTATTTGGGTATTACATTCCCCATCACGCAGTTTTGCGTGAGCAAAGTGAAACTACCAAATTAAGAGTAGTCTTTAATGCTTCTTTTAAGACTTCTGGTAAATCATTAAACGAAATAATGCTGGTTGGACCCACAATACAGGATGATTTGTTTTCGATTCTTTTGAGGTTTCGTCAAAATATTTATGTCGTAACAGGTGACATCGAAAAGATGTACAGGCAAATAAATGTTGACGAAACACAACGTCACTTGCAATTAATTCTTTGGCGAAATATTGAGTCGCAATCTCTAAAAGTACTTCAATTGAACACAGTTACCTATGGAACTGCATCAGCTCCCTTTTTGAGCACACGTTGTTTAGTTCAACTTGCTAATGAATGTACAAATGAAAAAATTGCTAACGTCATACGTCATGATTTCTATGTTGACGACTTAAATACAAGCTCTAACTCAAAAAGTAATCTTAAATTTATAGTAAAGGGTGTAATAGAAAAATTAAATGAAGGTTGTTTTCCATTGCGAAAGTTCCGCACTAATGTTCCTGAAATATTTGATGATCTTCCTATAGATAATCAGACTCAAGATTTTTGCAAGGATTCTACAGTTTTGGGCTTAAAGTGGTCACCCACAAATGATGTTCTTCAATTTTCTACAAATACTGAAAAAGCGTCCAATGTTACGAAACGAACCATTTTATCTGCATCAAGTAAACTATTTGATCCACTTGGTTTATTGTCTGCGTGTACCATTACACCCAAAATTATTTTGCAACATTTGTGGGCTTTGAAATCTGATTGGGACGATCCAGTCCCCTATGAAATTAAAGTTTTGTGGGAATCATTCATTAATGATCTCTCCTATTTGTCAAATATTCAAATTCCTAGATGTGTTTTATCAGAAAATTCCCTTAATGTTGAAATTCATTGTTTCACAGATGCTTCACAAAAGGCATATGCTGCTAGCATCTATGTAAAATCCAAAGATCATGTTCAATTGTTATGTGCGAAATCGAAAGTAGCACCTTTAAAGCCAGGTACAACTATACCACGATTGGAATTATTGGGAGCGCTTCTTGGTGCGCGGCTGCATTCTAAAGTAGTGAATTCACTCAGGGTTTCGATTTCAAGATCTACGTTTTGGTCAGATTCGACTATTGTGCTAGGATGGCTCAAAACTCAACCTAAGGTTCTCAAACAATTTGTTTGTAACAGGATTCAGGAAATACGTCAACTTACCGATCCAATGTCTTGGCGTCATGTACCTACCGATGTAAATCCGGCTGACTTGGCCTCTCGTGGTGTTTCACCGCAACAGCTCCATCATCATGCTCTTTGGTGGCACGGTCCTCCTTTTCTGTCAAAATCTGAAGACTGCTGGCCTTCTTCCAGTCCCTGTTGTGGCGATTTACCTGAAACAAAAATAAGTCTTAAAGTACAAAATGTTGAAAATATTATACCGTTTCAAAAATATTCAAAGTTAAGCAATTTACAGAGAGTCATTGCATACGTGCTTTGTTTTATTCGGAATTGTAAAAATAAATTAAATAAGATAAAGTCCATACTCACCGCTGATGAACTAGAGCAATCGTTAATAGTTTTAGTTAAACAGTCACAAAATGATTCTTTTTCAGCAGATATTCATTCACTGCGCACTACAAAATCCGTTAATTCTAAATCTAATCTTTTATCACTGAGCCCCTTTCTTGATGAAAATGGTCTACTTCGTGTAGGAGGTCGCATACAGAACGCCTCCTATTGTTCATACAATAAAATTCATCCAATGTTAATCGATTCAAAACACATTTTTACAAAACTTTTATTTGAATGCGAACATCTGCGAATGCTTCATTGTGGCCCGCAGCAATTATTAAGTTCTATTCATCAACCATTCTGGCCTATTGGTGGCAGAGCATTGAGTAAAAAAACTGTATTTAAGTGTATTAAATGTAAAAGATTAAAAGCTCAACCATTTCAGCCGTTAATGGGTAACTTACCATCTCCTCGTGTTAATCCAGCTCCACCATTTGAGACATGTGGAACTGATTTTGCAGGCCCCTTCTTAATTTCAAGTCGTAAGGGTCGTGGCTCACGTACCAGTAAATGTTACCTTTGTATATTCGTATGTCTTTGAACTAAAGCACTTGGAGGTGGTGAGTGACTTAACGACTAACGCTTTTATTTTATGCTTGCGTAGATTCATCGCTCGTCGTGGCAAACCTAATACCATTTACTGCGACAATGGTAAAAATTTTGTAGGAGCAAGCAATGAACTGGCTAGATTAGTAAGAAACTGTGATCAAACTATCGGCGATTATGCGTCTGGTGAAGGAGTAAAATTCATGTTCAGTCCGGCTTATTCACCTAATTTCGGCGGAATCTATGAGGCGGGCGTAAAATCCGCAAAATTTCATCTAAAAAGGATTGCAGGCAACACTAGTCTAACATTTGAGGAATTGTCCACATTGTTTGCTCAGATTGAGGCTATTATGAATTCGCGTCCGTTAACTTGTTTGTCTTCGGATCCTTCGGACTTGACTCCACTTACTCCTGGGCACTTCTTAATCGGGCGACCTCTGACAGCACTGCCTGCACCACACTCCGAACCGCTTGGCGTCAATCGCTATCGCTTAATTGAACGTCTACGATATCAATTTTGGAAGAGGTGGACGCAAGAAGTCCTTTCTACTCTACAGCAACGTGTAAAGTGGCGCACTAAAGGTCACAAAGTCAACGTCGGAGATCTCGTCCTCGTGAGAGACGACAATTTACCACCTTTGCAATGGCTGATGGGGCGAGTCTCAAAACTGTATCCTGGCGAAGACGGTATCACTCGAGTTGTCGACGTAGTCACAAAAAGAGGCTGTTTCCGAAGAGCAATTACAAGGTTGTGTCCAATTCTAGAATCCCAAGAGCCTCTTGAAAGCAGTTCTTTCAAGAGGGGGGAGGATGTTAAGGATGACGTCACATAACGGGCGACGGCGGCGGCTGTGCGGGCGAGCGGGGAGCGCGCGGGCGCATCGATGTGTTGAGACAAGATCGGCGGTACTTCCATATAAATTACGATAGCAAGCACAGCGCATAATCCTATCATTGTACTATTTTAATTTTGGAAATTGCAATAAAAGCAATCTTACTATTCAAGGAGTTGGCCTCAATTTATTACGTTTCCAACAACACTTACTCACAAAATATTCTCATACTTATTAAAAAAATATTATTTTTGTGGATTCTGAAAAGTTCTCGATTATTATAATTGTCATAAGATGTCACTCGTATAAAAAACCCGGCCAAGTGCGAGTCGGACCCGCGCACCGAGGTATCCGAACAAACCTAAAGGTATGTTAAGTAAGTTTAAAATTGATAAAAATATTTTTATTATATGAAGTTACTAAAAATTTACGGTTTTCGCAATTTTTCCTGCTTCGTACTAAAGTTCAGGATTCTGAGTTTACGGGATATACCCTGTAGGTTCTGATTCCCTCGCGAGTGTCGAAAATTTGTGGCATAAACGTGAAATCTTTTGATTGCGTTAGCTTAGAAGTTTGATTTTTACAGCTCCAACAGACAGTAGACCTGATTATTTGATATAAACTCCAGCTTGATACCTTCACGCGTTCCTGAGATTTTTCTCAGAAACACGTCAGGAACAGGGTCATGAACGACAGATGGAGGACGGACGGCCAACAAAGTGATTCTATAAGGGTTTCGTTCTTTTTCTTTCGAGGTACGGAACCCTAAAAAAAGACAAATAAAAAAATGAAGAATTAATACAGCAGACTTTATTTTTATAATTTGAAAGTTATAGCTACACAGATGCTTGTTAGCGCACAGTTACTAAAATATGAAACTGAACCAGTCTCACTACCTCTTCAGATAATTCTGTGCTGCAAATAGTAGTATTGCTTACTACTTGTTTAGTTTGTTACCAAGACAAATTGAGAATTATAGTAAATGATAGAAAGTTCTGATAGAAAAGACGTATATTGATAATTTATAGATTGATACAATGTTATATGAGCGCACGACAATCGCGGGCCGTCGGTGACGTGGACGTGAACATACATACATACATATTATCACGCCTGTTTCCCACAGCGGTAGGCAGATACTAAGGACCTCCACTTGCTACGATCCTGACAGACCTCTTTCGCTTCATCTACACTCGTGAACGTGAACACTTGATGGTGCAAGCGCCACGCGGTGTGAACGTGCTGACGCTGCAAATTGTACGTGCTATACACTACTACAAAAAAGCATTATGAGTATGAAGTGACAGGTTACTCACGTAGAGTCAGCTGCTGATCGACATGCTTTCGACCTTTCAGAGGTCTTCATCAAGGCAAATGTGACTGGACAACGCGTACACTATTTCGCTTCAAACATAAACATTTTGTTCTACTAAAAATTATGTAATATTTTATGTAAGTATAATCTTTCTAGTTAAATGTGTACGTACTTGCTTCTACCTTGTAATTGAGTAAATATCTTCTCAATCTATCGCAGGTTGACTGGAAGAGATCCCTACATGGGAAAAGTCCGCCTTTGTATATTTGATCTTTCGTATGTTGTCTTTGTATAATTATGTATTTGTTTTGGTACAATAAAGTTATTACAAATAAACAAATAAATTTCGGGGCGATAAGCGTGATAATTTAATTTTATCCACTTATTTCACAAAGGACTATATGTCACTGGTAAACATATAGATATAAAAAAAGAAATTAACATAAAGCCTTAAAAAAAAACTGCAAAGAGGTATGTGCTGCTATTATTCTGAAAATGAGTTCCTAGATACAAATGAATAATTTTGTAAATAAAATATATAGTATACTCTGTAGCAGATATACCTTATAAAATAGTGAAATAGTGTTATATGATGCCTATATATATGTATATGTATACGTATACACACACACACACACACACACCCTCACACACACACACACACACACACACATGTGCCAGTGTTTTAATTGTTACGAAAGGGTTGATAACATGGATTGTATTTTAATTACGTATGACCTTACGTAAAACTCTTATGAGCTAATGAATTTAATTGAATGACAGTGTACCGAGGTCGTAAAATAACGCCTTCATAAAATAAATAGCAGAATAACAGTGGCGTGTTCTGGTTGTTTCAGGTGGCAGGCGTGGTGGGGCGGGCAGACGTGCTCGCTTGTCTGTTCTTCTTGTGTTCTTTGCTACTGTATCATGGGTAAGTGTACTCTACTTTTCTCTTACTTCTTACAAATGTTTAATTTAACTTCATTTAATACTGCGAACAACTAAAAATCCCTCTGGATAATCTAAATGGAAACGTGGAATTGTCAACGTCGCAGCAAGTAAAATCCCACAGAGAAAACACTTCAAATAAAACATTTAATTATTTAAAAAAATTGTTAAGACAAGCTTATCTAAAACAATGAAATTAAAAGTTTAAAGTGCACTTTTGACTAATCAAACGAGCTCAAACTCGAATGGGGTTGCATCCTTTCACTACAGACAAGAAAACAGACAAGAATCCTTTCATTACAGAGTTCCAATGGCCACCTTCCGGCTCCATCATCAAATCAGTTTCATATCATCATAATATTGTATTTTCACTCAATATACGTTTGCATCCAAAATTTCTGCTCAATCGAAAACCGGGAAGTGTAAAGACCCACTTGCAAGATTTGATAACAGCCAGACGACAGGTCGGGACAGGTGAAACTAAATAAACGCTTGTAAAAAAAAGTACACAACTAAGATGACCTCCGTGGCGTAGTCGTCACCATGCTAGTCCGCCACCCAGAGGTCCCGGGTTCGATCCCCGGTCAGGGCAAGTCGGAAAGTGGTCTTTTTCAAATTGTCCTGGGTCTTGGATGTTTATCTATATATGTAATCGTCGAGTTAGTATCCCATAACACAAGTTTCAAACTTACTTTGGGGCTAGCTCAATCAATGTAATTTGTCCCTATAAAATAAATAAATATATAGGGACAAATTACACTGATTGAGCTAGCCCCAAAGAAAGTTCGAGACTTGTGTTATGGAATACTAGCTCAACGATACTATAATTTATAACAAATATATATGTAGATAAACATCCAAGACCCAGGACAATTTGAAAAAGGCCATTTTCCAACTTGCCCTGACCGGGGATCGAACCCGGGACCTCTGGGTGGCGTACAAGCATGGTGACCACTACGCCACGGGGGTCGTCAAATATTATATATTAATACGTAAGCATATTTGATTTACGGTTGTTTTATTAGCTTTAGCTCAAGCAAACATTTAAAAGAGTTCCACTTAAATAATGTAGGTACCTAACTAAAACATAAACAAGTGAGTAACATACTCGCAAAAATTCTGTGTTGAAAGATAAACTTCCACCAAAACAAATAAAAAGAACGGTTAGACGACAAAGCGAACTAAACCTACCTAAATTAAAGGAGGCGTCCCACGCGGTGCGAACTTTGGCTAATTCTACGGAATATAATAAAGCCGTGTGGTACGTGTCCCAGGGTGGCACGTGTGCCAATTATGGGACACCGCTTCAAAGTTGGCTGCGCAAGTTTGGGAGTACCTACCTATGGTTGTTACGAAAGAACTGCAGGAAAAAGAATTAAAGTCTGGGAGAAAAGAAAAACATATGATTTACCAGCTGTTTCTCTTCCACGCAGATCGAAAAATATAATCGAGGGTATGGAGGAATAAGATTTTTGAAAAAAATATATTTTTTTTTGTCTTATCATGACAAATGAAAGAAGCCATAACTAGATGGAGTTGCGTCTTTTTATTACTGAGTTCCATCACAACTACGGACAAATGAGAATTGAAATAGAAGCCTGACCAATTCATCCCCACTTGGGGCGAACGGAACTGTGAAAATCTAGTAATTCCCATTTGTTCCCAGTGGGGACGACGCGGTGGTGACAATCGAAACACACAAAATTAAAAATTGTCCCATTTGACCCCAGTGGGACCATAGACCACCTTTCATCTCCTTCATCAGACCCTAGGGCATCGTCTACCATAAAGCGCTTGTCAAGACAAATCAAACGAGTTTTACTTAATGAAGTTATGTAAAACCAAGTAATACCAAGTCGGTTAATTTATTCAGTCTCTACTTAAGGGACCTTTAATTAACTAACCTAACTACATCTTGTAATGACTATTATAACTATATTAAATATTATAAATATATTAAATATTTAAAATGTTTTAAATAAATAGAACGATTTGACCATCGCATGAAAACACAATATATCTCACAAGTAATACTAGTAATTCCCATTCGTCCCCAGTGGGAACGACGCGGTGGTAACAATCGAAACACACAAAACTAAATTGCCCCATTTGTCCCCAGTGGAGACGTCCCCACTGGGACATATTAATTAAATAATGTTAAATTATGGTAACTAAAAAGTCAGGCTTATAGTTAAATAAATATAAATAAATATATCGGACAAATCACACTGATTGAGTTAGCCCCAAAGTAAGTTTAAACTTGTGTTATGGGATACTAACCCAACGATACTTTATTGTATAATAAATACAGATATAGATAAACACCCAAGACCCAGGACAATTTGAAAAAGGCCATTTTCCAACTTGCCCTGGCTGGGGATCAAACCCAGAACCTCCGGATTAGCGGACTAGCGGTTTGACCATTACGCCACGGAGGTCGCCGAAGTTTTATCCACAATGAAGTTATAAGGGTGTCGAAACTGGCCTGATGAAAATGAGCAACTTGAGCTGAAAATCTGACAGCCGTTGGCTGGCCGCATACGTAGGATTCCTCTTAGAGCGATCTTTCGGCTAATAACTTACTAAGTAGGTACATAAACTAGGCTTTGTTTAAACGTTCCGTTCTCTAGAGACTAGACTGCGAAGCATATTTTACGGAAACTTCAACATCGTGCTTCAACAAAAACAAAGCCGCCCCAGCGTGGAGACATGCCCCAATTACCGACGTCGCTTGTGAGGCAAAATATTACCGTATAGAAGAATAACCCAGCAATGTTTCTTAGTAAACTATCGCGCTTTGAACAGATTATTAATCACACTTTCACATCACCCTAATATTATAAAGGCGAAAGTTTGTGAAATTTGTCGCAAATGTCTAGACCAATTTTGATAAAATTCAACATTCAAAATTCAAATGTTTATTCAGTAATTAGACCTTTACAGGCACTTTTATACGTCAATAAGTATAATTTAATTACGTCTAGTTTATATTAAAATTTAATTTATTTTAAAGAATTTAATTATTAAAAAATGGGGCTTAGCACGAACCTTTTTTTTTACGTCCAACGCCAGTGACGTACATACACTCTTTTTGGGTAGACTTAAACTAGAGAAAGTCAACTTACTCGGTTTCACGTCCTCCAAATTCAGTGGCCCTTGTGATGATTACTGGGAAAAATTCATGTATCCCCTTTATCGTACCTACATGTTATTTGGCAACCAGTGAAAAGTAAGAAATATAAGACAGGCACCACGTCGTCTCTTTATTTCAAACCTGTTCCCTACGAAACGTCACTTCCTTATTATCTATATTTTAGGCTAGTGTCGGCAGGTGCATTTCTCAAATTGGGAATTTGGGCCACACAATTCTGAGATAGGAATTTCTATTGAGATACATAATTGTTATATTACAACTTAGCAGACTTTTGGTAAAATAATCTCCATTAAATGTATTTTTAATAAGTGGACCTATTTATTATAATAGGTCCACTTATTGCACTGGGTACATACTCATGCCGTTGTCTCGGGGTGGCACAGTCGGTCAAGAAAATATTTAAATTAATTATGTATATTAACATAGTTCGAAAGTTTTCTAATACTAACACTAAATGGACGTATGGCTGAATAAATAAATTTATTTTATTATTTATTATTTAACGATTGCCACACTATAGGTTAGTCGATAAAAAAACCTATACGCAAAAAAATTTATGATTTTATTTTACCACTTTGTCGGCAGCTTCTTCGTACTAATAGTCCCTGTGTGAAACTGCGGACAGACAAACAGACATGGCGAAACAATAAAGGTTCTTTGTTTACTACGGAACCCAAAATTTATTAATTACAAAAAAAAAACATATTGCGATATAGTTTCTTGCGAAAAGTTGTTTAATTTCACTCCCTCTCCCACTTCAAATACGTCAACTTCCTTCATTTCAATTAATATTAATAACTTTTGTACTACATATATTCTAAGGGTTTGACCAATATGGGAGTGAAGTTTATTACCGTGTAATCTACTCTTAAAGCTCTTTCATTTGATACTGCATACGGTATGTTTATATAAAAAAATAAACATTTTTTTCACTGTATCGCCGACGTCACAGTTACTACCCACCATTTTCGTACTTGTCATCCCATAGATTTGAATTTACGACATCATACTGAATGCACTAATACACAAAATACAGAAAATCGATTTCTAGACAACTTTTGGGCGAATTGTCGACTATAAACACGTTCAAGTTTATCGTATAAAAAAAGTTGTTCAGACCAATCATAGGTATAACAAAAAATCTAACAACATTTTTTTGAAATAGCTTCGATATGTGCTTTTTAAAGTTCGAAACCCCCATATTTCCACCAATTTCAAAAATTTGAAGAACTTTCTCGATCAATAAATTCTATATAATTACCGAACCTGCTCATAAAATTTCATGGTTCGGTTTAGAAATGCGACCTGTAGGCGAGAACAGACAGACAGACGGACAAAAGAATTTTCGGCTAGTCGAACTGAGACGTTTCGCTCGATCGGACTTAAAGTCCAATGCCTTTTTTACCATTCCACCTACCTACAGGTGGTGCTGATAAATGCAAAATTTTGGATAAAAGTACTAGAATTATTATTGTAAAAATCAAAAATTACTTAATTCTCTAGATACAAGGCTATCCATCAGTTTTGTGGAATATCTCCAAAAATATAAGGTTTTTAACACCATAGCGTCATAACTTTTGACTATACTATAATTTCATCATTTTGTATTCCTTAAAATTGAACCTTCAAACACAACACTACTCACCCCTTAACTACAAGTTGATGTCCACATAGTTAATACTTAACTGGAAGTTTCCGCATTGCCGCTCAGCTTCGCAACTTGTGTGGTTACTGTCCCGCGGTTATGAACTTGGAACTTCTGATGTTCTACCCGAAGTACCACCTATTATGAAAATATTTTTGACGGAGATGTTTTCCCAAAATCGTAGTAAAGTCGTTACCGTAAAACTTGGCACAAGGACTTTGTTGAAGATGTAGCAGCAACTTTCTGCTTTTATCATTCTTCCATTCTGCTTTGTAAGAAAAAAAACAAGTAATCATTCAATTTTTAAAACAAGCTTCTTGTCTATATTAATTACCTAAAAAAGTTAAAGTGCCCCTTAAGACGAATCAATCGACCCTAAACTCGGTGGTGTTATGTTGTTTTATCACAGAAATGCCATAACCACCTTCCAGTTCCAACATCGGATCAGCTCGATGTCATGATATTAAATTGTCACGCGTATGCGCAATATACGTATGAGTGCAAAATTTTAGCTCAAACGGAAATCCAGAAGTGGGTCAAATTGATCTTGCAGGATTTATTTACAAACAGACAGACTACGGGACAGGTGAAATTGAATAAAGCTTCTAAAAACTTACAATGTACGGTCGAGGCTGATAAACCTGACGTTAACTTTTAAGGTCGTATGGTAGGGGTCACATTTATCTGTATCCTCTGAGGTTGTCTGAGGAAGTAGCCAAGATTCAGAAAAACACACTCCGATGGTATGGTCACGTAATGCGCAGGGATGATAACCACAAAGAAGGTGATGAGCATAGCCATATTGACGACCTCCGTCGCGTAGTGGTCACAATGCTAGTCCGCCACCCAGAGGTCCCGGGTTCAATCTCCGGTCGGGGCAAGTTGGAAAATGGCCTTTTTCAATTGTCCTGGCTCTTAGATGTTTATTTATATCTTAAGTATTTGTTATAAAATATAGTATCGTTGAGTTAGTATCCCATAACACAAGTATCTAACTTACTTTAGGGCTAGCTCAATCAGTGTTATTTGTCCCTATATATTTATTTATTTAAAAAAAAATAGCTGAAGGAAGGAGAGGCACAGGAGCCCCCCCCCCCCCCCCCCCTCCCCTCTAAAAACTTGGTCCAGTACCGTTGAAAAAGATATGAAGACGATGGGCGCAACCCACCTGGCGTGATGAGCTACGTCAGATGCCTTTAGGCAGCTAAAAAAACACACCGTATTAGTTATCAACGACAGTTAGTTGTAACTCGATAAGAAGATGTCCACTCCAAATCAATCGTTAACCCCCATTACTCTTAAACAGCTTAACCGATTTTCATAAAACGTAGCTAAGAACCATCGCAAGGGAATTCGCTTGCACATGAAAGAAACCGCATCGAATCCTTCGAGAGCTAAGGCGCCCATCGTCTTCATATCTTTTTATGCGCGAGTGTGGTGGCGTCGCTGGTCGGGTCGTTGGATTCCCTCTAATATGGTTGAGTTTAACGATGGCTAATCCGTGCGTCAACTCGTGAACGGGTGCTACCGGAAGGGACTGGTCAGCTCGGCTTCGCTTTTTTGACTACTTAATATTTTTTATTACGCAATTTATGTTTGTTTACTTGTTCGCAAGCGTTACATGTTATAATGTGTCAACATTGTATTATATTATAAGTATTTATTAATGAAAAGACAATTATAATAATATATGACAAAGCCCTTCTGGCGAGTAGACCAATACTGTGAAAATGAGTTTCTTTCGGCGTTTCTTCTCAGCAGTGGTCGTTACGAAGCGCTGGTATCGGTAGCTTTTCTTTAAAAATAAATTAAATTTTGATATACTTTACACGTAACGTAAATTATACTTATTGACGTATAAAAGTGCCTGTAAAGGTCTAATTACAGAATAAACATTTGAATCTTTGAATCTAAGATGACACAGACAGACATTATCGTCAAACCTATAACACCCCTCTTTTTTGTCGGAGTTAAAAGCAAATTACCAGCCTGTTATTATTAACCCGAAAAAAAATTATGTCCCTGAGGAATCCTTTGATATTACGCAAGCCTCGTGAACGAAATAAGAATACACCGAAGTGGGTTTTCACCGACTTTAAAAAAAGAGAAGGATATCAATTCGTTGTAATCTTTTATGTTTTTTTTTTCTCACATATATTCACCGACTACTCGAATATGCCTGGATCAATTTAGTTTTTTTTTTTTTTTGGGTTTGATACTAGGTATACTTGTAGTTAGACTCATAGAAAATTTATCAAAATCGGTCGTGTGGTTTGGTGTTAAAGTCGTTTTTTAGTTTTAAAAAAATATATGTAATAAACTACTTACACACTCGATAAAAAGGAGACCCCTCCAAATCAGACGGAAAGTAAAAACAAATAAACCAAACGAGCCTGTGATTATAAATCTAAACAAAAACTGAAGTACATAAACATCCTTCAAAATGAATATCGTTTGCGTGCCCCTGGCGAATCGTTCATACCTCGGAAACCTCGTAAACGAAATAATTACGACAGGCTCTAATCCGCGAAATAAAATCAGCCGAGATATCCGTATCACGGTTGCCCGGGTTGCCCCCACAAAATCCGGAATATTTTTGATAAACATCTCGGTTTTGACATTATCTTGTATCTTTATTTTTAGCCGACTGCGGCAGAAGGAGCATTATGTTTTTCGAATGTGTGTATGTATAATTATTTGGCCCGCTCTGCAGCCTGAACGGCTCAATCCGTCTTATTATAAAACGCAGACTAACTTTGTTACTAGGTTTAAACCACTATCCGCCCAAAATGAAGTTGACATTGACAGGTGAGACAGTGCGATATTACTACACAAAAAAGGCTTTTCAGGCTCATAGGCCAAAAAAGGACCGACAGGCTAAAATTTAGGGCAAAAAGCCTATAGTCCTCGGGAAGACTACTCGAGCTTCGTAAACCACGCTAAAAATAGTCCTTGCATCTTACGGCCCTTGGTTCTTAGAGCCGCAAGACCCGAAATGCTCAGTCTACTACGGAGATAAAGAAGGGATAGACCTCCAATATTCATAAAAGTTAACAAACGTTTGCTATAGCTCTTTTGGTTAAAATATGCTTTGTCTTCATACTAAAACCAATAAAATAATTACATTAATTAAGTTATACTTACATTAAATCTATCTTCTATCTAAATATATCTTTGTCCTCTTAGATGGATGAGGAGATGATTAACACTATTATAAAACCACTGGATGGATCGGGCTGAAATTTGGCATGCAGGTAGATGTTATGACGTAGGCATCCACTAAGAAAGGATTTTGATCAATTCTACCCCCAAGGGGATAAAATAGGGGATAAAAGTTTGTATGAAACTTTGTCAATTTTAAACCGATCGGGCTGAGAATTTGCATGCATAAAGCTATTATGACGTAGGCATCCCCTAAGAAAGGATTTTGATAAATTACACCCCTGCGCGAGCGAAGCCTCGGGCAAAAGCTAGTTATATATAAAAAAAATTTTGCAACGCTTCACATCAAGGCAACGTGCCCAGAATACTGACAGTGTTCCCTCGCTAAATTGCGAGAGAGCGATTTTGCTCAGCGGATAAGCTGAGCAAAATAATAACCAGCTCTGGGGTCTCCCGTTGCCTCAATAAGATGCGTTACTACATCTTTCAAAAACACTTTAGCCTCCAGGCCCCAAGGACCCATCGTTTCCACCGCGAAAGTAAGAAAATATGATTGGCTGCCAGACCCGTGTATTTGCGTATTTTCCCCAACTCTGCAGCAAGCGCAGCCGCATCACCGTGTGCAGAAGTGGAGAGCAAGAATTCTTACTATGTCTACTATTGAAAAGAGAGAAAGGGTCAAAAGATGTTTTAACCAAAACAGGTTTAGCAAACGGCTGTTATTAGGGTTCCGTACGCAAAAGGTAAAAATGGTCTGTCCGTCCACCTGCCTGTCACCAGGCTGTATCTCATGAACCGTGATAGCTAGACAGTTGAAATTTTCACAGATGATGTATTTCTGTTGATTTACAACAAACGTGATTTTTATAGATAATGGTACGGAACCCTTCGTGCGCGAGTCCGATTTGCACTTTGCCAGCTCCTTTTTAAGAATAGGAGGGTTATTATATTTTCTTAACATTCCAGATCATCAGGTCACCACCGCGTGTGGTCCAGCATTCTGCTGGCTGGGCTCAGCATGCTCGCCAAGGAGACCGGCCTCACTGTGTTGCTCTTCAACCTGGCCTTCGACCTGTACCGCTGTTGGAGTCCGATCTCTAGGTACATAACAGATTTATCACTATATTTCTCATTTTTAATCTCTTAGTGTCCAACGCAACGTAAAGCCGGGTCCACATTTGTAGCATTTTGGCGTATCCAGATCAGGTGTATCGTATCTAGTATTTGTATCCTCAATATGGACGCCAATTTTGACCACACCGTATGACTGACTTATAGTGTTAAAAAACGCGTCCATACTTACCAAATGTTGAATCGTGTCAGCGTATCGGTATTACCGTATGATACACCGTGAACCATACAGGATGATTCGCGGTGTAGCACGTATCGTATCATGATACAGTATCAAAATACGTCCATACCACCGATACGAGGTGTATCAAGATACGCGGTTAGTGTGGGTCGGGCTGTATCAGATACGGCGTGTATCATTAACGGGTATCATTTTACGTCCAAACTAGCGATCATGATACGCGCCGAAGCCACGCAACGGAGATACGATACACCGAAATGCTACAAATGTGGACCCGGCTTAGTATGTGCGACGCTTATGTCGCGTACCGTGACGTCAGGGTCAGAAAGGGATTACTCTTAATAGAACATTTTTAGATTATACAAAAATAACGGACCCATATTTTTCAGTTTATCAAAGAAGTAAAAATTCACAAAGATACGGAGTATCTAAGCTTACGACGTCACCGCTATGAAAAAATCGTGCTTAGGCGTGACAACATGCGCTGTATCTACGTCATTTTTGGTTTTTCAGAGAAAGCATTTTAATTATTTAACCGATGGGGTAAAAAATGTTTGCCAGTCGTCATGCCTATTCTATGAATGACGCACGTAAGCGTCGCGCAACAGGCATGACGAACGTTAGGTTAGATTATTAATAAAAAATATTGTAAACGTATTATTTCTTTTCTTTGAGAAACAAAAAATTACAAAGATACAGCGCATTGAAATTTAACATGACGTCACCGCTGCGTACGATTTTTACATAGAGGTGACGTCGCAAGTCACCATTCAGAAATTTGATGCTTCGTATGTTTGTGTTTTTTTTTTTGGTAAACTGAAAAATATGTATCTATTATTTTTTGATTATCTAAAAGACGGACTAATTACAAACATACTTTTTTAGCCCTGTCGTCACCGCTTTTCGCGCATATTTATTTTACGGTGCGGCAGGTTAATTTAGTGATATGAATAGGTTAATTTAATGATATAAATAATAAATTGAAATATACAGTTAATCAAGTTTTACGTACAACTCGAAAACCTGCCAAGTTCAAATTTAGAAGTATTATAATTTTAGATATTTTTAACCAAGTACCTACGTATTTTCACAACTATACCATATTTTAAGTTGGGTGTATGGTAAAGTGAATTTCGGCCAGATGGACCATTGACGTGAATAAGGTGGCGGGTAGTGGCTGGATGCGGAAGGTGGAGGTCTGGGTGTGGAGGCGAGTCTTTGGAATGGCAAATGTTTACCAGTGGATCAGGCTGTTGATGAAGATGATTATGATCGATTTTAAAGTGCATCTAAACTTTGCATTAGATTGGATTTCAACCCTTTTTAGGCGAACAATTAGCCGATAGGAACTTGGCCCCCTTTTTAACAGGTATGTTTTTGGATAAATTTTACTATTACCATTACAGGCTATCGGCAGTCATGAAATGCCGCTGGAAAGGCGACGGCATGTCGGGCAGAGTGGTCAGAACGCTGGCAGCATTAGTCTTACTGGTCAGCATCAGACTGGCGCTGCTGCAAGGCTCACTGCCGGCGTTCTCACCACAGGATAATCCGCCAGCGTTCCACTCGTCATTCATCGTCAGGTATGTATGCTAAATAGATTCCTTTTCCAATTTTAAAATACCTTTAGGAAAGTCAAAGCTAATTTTTTTCGAGGATCAGTTTTTTTTATATGTATGGGTACGGGCGAACCACACAAATTGAGCTAGCCCAAATGTAAGTTCGAGACTTGTGTTATGGGATATTCAACGACACCAATTTTATAACAAATACATATATATCATAAATAAGCATCTAAGACCCAGGTCAATCTGAAAATATAATTTTCCATCTTGACCCGACTGGTAATCGAACCCGTGGACCACCAGTGTCTGCGTGGCATGATGAGCACTAGGCCACAGAGGTCGTCCATTTTTTTTGCATCGGATTGATTACCGGATTGATTGCTCTTTCAAGAGGTGAAGTTTCTGGCGTTTCTTTTCAACATATGCATAAAAAGTATATAAGTAGGTATGTCAATGGTTTGTCAAATTTTTCGCACCCTAGGGTTGAACATTTTTAAAACCAAAGGGATCAATGTATCTGCCAGCATTTACACCATTTGCCACGGATTCCAGATACAACACTATTTGTACCTATGTTTGACAAATAAATGATTGATTGATTGATTGATTGAACACTAAAACAAACAAGAAGCATCAAAAATAATATTCGATTGTAGTCTAAAGCTGATGTGAAAAATATATCAGATGCTATCATACTTTGGAGTAAAGTTTAATTGAATACGTCACTATTTCAGGTTGATGACGTTCTGCTACCTGGCCGCTTTCAACTGGTGGCTGCTCCTCTGCCCGTGGTGGCTGAGCCATGACTGGCAGATGGGCTCAATACCACTCATTACCGGTGCTTGGGATCCCCGCAATCTACTTACCTGTGCTGCCATCATTACCCTGCTGGCGCTGTCGTACCGATGTATTGTGGATTTAGAGGTAATTTTATCAAATTAATAGTTTTTGACAGCATTACAATGCTCGGATTATTTTCCAAATTAAATTAAATTTGGAGAATAATCCTATATAGGTAGGTATTAATTGTTTAAAACAAAGCCTTCATCACTTTAATTGACTTTCAATTCATCTAAATTGAATTAAGTTGAATATCACACTTCTAAATAGTGGGTAGGAGTGAAGAATAACGCATGCTTTAAATGTACGAACTAGGAAGAGTATTATGTGATGAAAAAAATTCGTCAGTGATCAAAGTCACGGTAACACAATTAGTAGTGCACTCACGGCGTTAACGTGAGGGAAGCGGGTTTGATCCCACTCGTAGTGAAATTTTTCATCACATGTTTTAATTTGTCATTATATCACTTTAAATCTCAAAATTTTGAAGTGACTAAAGCTTATCTAGTTACGGCGGAAATTTGCAGCTAAGCGTATCAGCTATAATTGGCACATGGGATTCAAACTGCATTCCTTAGTAAGTAGTTTGCTTTCAGTCATCAAATAATTTTATATCTTGTTTTGTTCCTCTTAGCTTTGTAGCAGGTGCTTTGAAAGGGGACAGTAACGTTTATTTAAAAGCATCTCTAATTAAATTATTATTAATATTCCAGCTCCAACGACACACGCCAGTGGTAGTGGGCCTGATGTTGCTGGTCATCCCGTACCTGCCTGCTTCCAACTTGCTGGTCACTGTAGGATTTGTGGTGGCTGAGCGAGTCCTCTATATACCCAGGTAGAAAACACTTTTTTATTTTATATCAATGAAAATTTCCATTAAATTCTTCCTCCTTAATCTAAGTGCATTCCTGGTTTCATATTTACCTGTATTCTTCAGAGCCCAGGTTTATTCCTCGCTTTTCTTCTTCAAAGATCATAATTATGCGTTTTGAAATGGTCTCTCAAAGATGTAAAAACGTAATCTGTACCAATTTTGGCCATCACATAGTAATCACACTAAAACCTACGCTTGTTTGTTGTTATTTTTCGTGTGTTGCAAAACTGGTGTCAGATTACTTTTCAGGCTGCCTAAAGCCATCTGACATAGCTTGACGACTGTCATACAATGATGACAGCCGGGACCAACGGCTTATACGTGCCTTCCGAAGCACTGAGGAGCTAGAAAAGGATATTTTTATGCCACTTGTGGTCACCTAATTAAGTGAGGATCACGCCAGGTCAGGCCTGTGACACTCCCCGTTTAGATATCAATTATTATTTAGATATCGAAAATATACCTACATTATTACTATGCCCGCGGCAAGCACGTCAAATTGGGAAAATTTAGTTACATGAATTGTTTGTCCAGAGTAATAAGAATGAAATTGGCTTGCAATGGATTTCTAGGTATCTAAACGAAGAGGTGAGAACTTCTGACGCAAACTAAATTAAACCAAACTATGTAAATATTTCTTTGAATTTCTTGTCTGAGCAAGACTTTTGTACGGGAGTACTATAGTAGTTATTCTGTGGCCAGGTGTCGCTTTACTTGCTAAAGCGCTAGTACCTAATGCGTGAGTACTAGTACCTTCTTATTCTGTGGTAATGCGCACTTCCACCGGGCCACCGAACTCCTATCCCTCCCTAAATACCTCGAACATGGAAAAACCTTTACTTATGTAAATCCCACCTGAATATGCCTATTATGGCTTATGATCTCCCCGTTTTAATATTGTTATCCCGTTCAAAAACCGCAAATACCAGACACGATAGGAAAACAATGGACGTGTATTTTTATAAAGACATTTAGGTCTTTAGAGGTTAATTCTAACTGGTCCTTACATTTGCTGATTGTCAATTTTCCAGCGTGGGCTCAGTGATTCTGACAGCTTACGGCATGGAGCTGCTGTGGCGCCGAGCAAACTCCCGCTGGCTGCTGATCTTGGCTGCGGCGTCTCTGGCGGCGTCCGGAGTGGCCCGGACCCACATGAGAAACCGGGATTGGAGGACGAGGGAGACTCTGCTCAGGTGATGATCATTTTTTTCCTCTGCAATGAAAAGGCCGCTTTAGCAGTAGAAATCCCTCCATTTTCTTTTATTCTTCTCGCTCTTGGGCTTCTATATTATTTTAATATCATCACTCCATCTTGTGAAAATCTTTCTGATAGTCTTTTCCACCCATTAAAGTCCTCTTATTCTCTTATTAATTGACAGAGTGACGAGTTGTCCGCTTTTGGTAAAAAATTGAGTAAAACAGTTGAAGATATAAATTAATATAAACAAAGAGGGGAGGCTTTTGCCGAACTATATGAGCTTAATGGCAAAAAAACTGCTCATGACCATCACCGATCAGTTTGACATAGGTGATGTTCTGTGTACTTCTAAATATACAGAGTTACTGGTAACTAACGCAAAACCTCTGAACATCGTAATCAGAATCCTAACATAATATAGATCTGCAAGAAAAAAATAAAAAAAATCTAAGAAAAAAAATGGACTCTTCATAGAAACTCGACCAGGTGATCAGTGAATATGTATGGGAGGCCAATTTTGTTTTCTGCAATTTGCGCCTTTTTTCTTGCAGATCTATAATGTGCTGGGGAGTCTGATTTCGATGTTAAGAGGTTATGAGTTAGTTACCAGTAACCCTGTATATGTTTTGTTAACTGATTAATTTGTGTGATTCCACCCCTTGTTAGTACACACTGCCAAGCAGATACCTGACTTTCTGGTTCCTGGCGGTCAGCTGTTCTATAAGAATGTAGAAAAATATAGATAGTCTACTCGATATGCCCAGAGCTGGAGAGGACTGTATGTATGTATATATGATGTAGGGGCTGATCCGATTAAAACAGCGAACAACTTTCAACACGTCTATTCCCAATCAAGTACACGCAAGAAGAATAACTATCTAATTTGTGAATAATAGTACAAAAAACAGTGTTGCCATAAATAAGGCTAAAATTAAAATGATATAAAATTTTTGGATTCTAGGCTTTAAATAAAGACATATTGGTTTCCCAACAAATAGTAGATTTAAAAATTGCTGCATATTTATATTTCGTACATATTTAGTATCGTATAGTAACAAATATTAATATGTATTTATATAGGAAATATCACATTATTGTATTTATTGTTTTTTTTTTTGTGCTTTATTTTTATCTTGCAAACCACATTTAGACTTTATGTAAAACCCAAAGTTTGACTTGTAGACAACGCTTTTATGAAAAGGTTAACGTCGTGTCGTACAGCTTAGTAAAACGGCTAGTGGACAAAAGAGACAAACGGAAAATAATCATACTCCACCGACAAAGCATAGCTTTTAAATTGTTAATATATCTATAGATACTCGTAGATAGTTCGCGACAAATAAATAATTAATACATGACTTGCCGATGCGGCTACGTCTGCCACAACTGCAGTACTATCGAAATTACTTTCGTCTTGACTAACGTTACAAATTGTTTTTTCAGGGCGGACCTGGCAGTTCTTCCACATAATGCAAAACTCCACTACAATTTCGCCAACTTTCTTAAAGACATCGAGCAACAAGAAAATGCTATTAAACACTATAAGGAAGCTTTGAAGTGAGCATTTATTTCTTTTTTAAATAACTAAGCAGGTTTGTGCCTACGGCTCACCTGATGGTAAGTGGTTACTGTAGCCTTTGGACACAATACCAGGGAAGTCAGTCACACGCTCATTGTCAATCGTGAAGAAAAATATAGTTAAAGACACGGGAGAAAGTGTGAAGCGGGACATGAAGGAGAGGGGGATAGGGATAAGTAGTATAAATAAGGTAAATGATAGAATACGATGGAGAGAGTTGAAATACAGAGCAAACCTCAAATAGAGAGAAGGCGATGAAAATAATGATGATGACGTACAAGTTAATTTGCTATAAAAATTAAAAAATCCCCGAACTATCAAGAACGCCATCTAGTGAAAAGAAGTGGAACTACCGATACGACTTCATATTCGTAGCGCCATCTATTATTGCTACAGAATGACTTTCAAGCGCTTTTAAACAGTTAAACCAATTTTCATTAAACATATCTAAGAACTACCGCAAGGGAACTTGCTTTCACGTAAAAAAACGCATCGAAATCAGTCCATCCGTTCGAGCGCTACGATGCCACAAACAGACACAAAGATAGACAGACAGACATTGGCGTCAAACTTATAAAACTCCTATTTTTATCGGGGGTTAAAAATATACAAATTAAACTAGTAACATGGACATAATATCTCATACAAAGTTGCTAGTTACCATTGTGAATACCGTATAATTGATATCCACGTTTCTCGGATTATTTGTGTCTCGGATTATTTGTTAATTTTCTTCCTCAAAACATTACTTTTAAGATTTTTCCATCTGCCTAACTAAGGAATAACTTAACCGGTTTCCCTTCCCAGATTGTGGCCCAGTTACGCGAGTGCCCACAACAACCTCGGGACCCTGGTCACCGGCTGGAGTCGGGCCGAACACCACTTCTTACAGGCCCTCAAATATAACCGGGACCATGTCAACGCACACTACAATCTTGCAAAATTGTATAGGTAACTTACTCAATTTATTTTGATTTATTCAAACTTTATTGATCCACAATTAACAATTCTATAAAATTGGCGGACTTAAGAGTCGTTACCCTGGACAGAATCAGACATTCCCATACAAATGTAGTCTACTTTTTATTTTGAAACGATATTGTCGGATATGGGCAAAATTATGTTATTGAAATTGCAATTATCTAAGGTTATAATTGGTTTCATACAGTAAAATTATGAACTTAAAAGTGAATATAGTGTATATCATATTTGACCATCAGTATGGAAAACTTCTACACCCCTATATTTTCTTTCCAGTTCATAATTTTACTATAGGAAACCAATTATAAGCCTAGATAATTGCAATTTCTTTAAAATTATATTTTTTACCGAAATATGACATGTCGTTTTAAAATAAAACGTAGACAACGTTTGTATGAAAAAGTCTAGGGTAAGGGGTTTCTTAGCGCTAAAAGCGTTTTCTCCCAGTAAACCATTAGGAAAAACAGATCAATTGTTGCGGCGCAAAAAATAAAACAATAAAATTACAACACAATATACTTAGTCATCGAATGAAGCCTTCTTTAATGCTATTTCTTCTCATTGAAACATCTACATTTTAGCTTTGGGAGCCCGATGTGGACCATAAAAAGTGTGTTCTATTAGAAACACAAAGAAAAATAAGTTATAAGAATAAAACCTAGCTAAATCGATTTTTTACCCCCGACACCTGCATACCAATATTCATCAAATTCCTTGGAGCCGTTTACTTAATCCTTATCATACTAGAATTGCTCGCTTAAAGAAGGTCAAAGGAAGAATGTAGAAGCAAAAAGTAAGGATTTTTAAAAAAGTATTTTTTTTGTACAAAATTTTACTGTGAGGCCAAAGTACTTATTAGGACAAATGAAATAAGCCCAAACTCGATGAAGTTGCATCATTTTATTACTGAGTTCCATCAATCACCTTCCGTCTCCGTGATCAGACCCTAGACATCGTCTACCATAAAGTTCTTGTCAAGACAAATTACACGAGTCCTACTCAATGAGGTCATGTTGTTTTATGACTGAATTCTTACAAATATTTCCCGACTCCATCATCAGAACAGCTCATTGACTTGATAATATTGTATTTTCATCCGATTTACACAATTGTGCAAAATTTCAGTGCAATCGGTTGAGGATAACTAATTGAAAATTGAGTTGCAAGATTTGACCTTAAAAAACATACACAAAATACATTGCAAATTAAATAAACTCTTCGTAACATAAAAAAGAAACTTCTTGCCACACCAGCTTGCACGAGACAAAAGTTTAATAGAACGAAAAGCTATTGATTACATAGGATACTATGTAGAACACTGTTTATTGTGATGATTTCAGGAAAAAACTAATTGAAAATTGAGTTGCAAGATTTGACCTTAAAAAACATACACAAAATACATTGCAAATTAAATAAACTCTTCGTAACATAAAAAAGAAACTTCTTGCCACACCAGCTTGCACGAGACAAAAGTTTAATAGAACGAAAAGCTATTGATTACATAGGATACTATGTAGAACACTGTTTATTGTGATGATTTCAGGAAAAAGAACCGTATGGCCGAATCCTTGAAAATGCTGGAGCGCTGCATCTCTCTGGAGCCACGGTTCGTCCAGGCTTACTTGGAGCTGTTCCACCTCAGCGGGGAAGAGGAGAGACGAGTGATCCTGGACAAGCTACTCGAGTTGGAGCCTGGCAACTGGGAGCACTACTTGCTGTATGGGAACTGGCTGAAGGATAGAGGTACCATTCAATTCAATCTTGGATTCCTAAACAAGTATCAAGCTCTGCTTTCGTCTAGGCTTACTTATAGAGCTGTTCCACCTCAGCGGGGGCGAGCAAAAGGTGAGTGATTCTGGACAAGCTACTCGACCTGGAGCCTGGCAACTGTAATCAATACTTGTTGTACGGGAGCTGGCTGAAGGATAGAGATACAATCTACTCAATCTTGGATTCCTAAACAAGTGCCTGATTTCGTTCAGGTTTACCTAGAGCTGTTCCACTTCAGCGCGGACGAAGAGTGGCGAGTAATACTAGACAAGCTGCTCGAGCTGGAGCCTGGCAACTAGGATCACTACCTGTACAGGAACTGGCTGAAGGATAGAGATACCATTTAACTCAATCTTGGATTCTTAAACTAAGTGTCTTTCTCTGCTTAGATTATTTATTAATCAAATGTACTTTTTTATGTATGGCTCAGTTGCATTTTTTTTTTACGAAGATTAAGCCTAACGTACGTACTGACATAATAATGCAAAGATCGCAGTAGATAATGCTAAGGTATCATCTTAACAAATATGCTCATATTTGTTTAGAAGAATCCTAAGCATTGCCCCCTCCACTAATTAGCACATATAATATGTGGCGACCTCTACGCCTCTACGACGAACTACAACCATGAAACAAATCAAGAGTCACCGACAAAATAGTGAACAAGAAGCATACGAGATGGCGCCAGCAGTATCCTTCATCTCGATCTCAGAGTTCGCCTGATTCGCTGCATATATATATAACTTCCGACGATACACCGCCGGAGCCGCGGTTCCTCGCTAAACACCATGCCTGGTGGAAAGGTCTTTCCTTTTTCGGTCGAGCGTATCACCTCGCTTCCGCTAAATATACTTATCATGGTACTTAGTGACCTTTATGGTTCTACGAGTGTCTAAGTATCCTATAAGGAATAAAGATGTATTTAAATGTTTCTTTCTCAGGATTGCTGCCTCTTTCCCTCCAATATTACACAACAGCTATGAGGTTGTCCTTCGGTGGGGAGACACAAAACCATGAGCGAGGGAAGATCCTGTCCACTCGTGCGGCTTGTCTAGCTCATAGAAGCAACGGACAGACTGCAAGGATGGTTCAGCTGGTTACAAGGTGAGTTACGAGTTTGCTCCAAAGAAAAAAAAACAATCTAGAATGCTTACGCCATTCCCGAAAAATATACCTAGACTTCCCTCCATCCTTTCTACATTATTACACTGGCAGTTTGCGGAAAAGGATGGAGAAAAATCTAGGGATATATTTTAGGGACGTTAGGTATTTCAACATAAGCATTATGGAAATAGAAAACTAGGGGTGTTCAATAAAAAGTGTGAGTATGATGCAATTATTTTTTATTAAATGTTATTGTATTTTTCGACCTTGTCACCTTTCAGGTTTATATACTTGATATATGTTTTTTATAAATACAAGTTTCCCTTTCTAAAAAAATCTTCCTGATCCCTTAAAAGATCGTGTACGGCGGCGACTATTGCGTTATCATCTTCAAATTTCTAGTCCCTAAGATGTAGAAATCACTAGGAGCGAGTTCCTGTGAATATAGAGGATGTTCCAGCAATTTGAAGCCACCTTGTTGAATTACAGCCATCGAAACTCTTGACTTGTGCGTGGGGGTGTTATCTTGGTGATACAAAACAACTTGATCAAGTTTGCTACGACGTTTCTTGCGTATTTTCTCGCGTAACTTTACTATTTATCCTGCGTACATAGTCCCCGTAATAGTGGCTCCAATGAATTAGCTAATCGATCAATACCACTCCTTGGCTGTCCCAGAAAAGAGAGCCCATGTCTTACCGGCGGATGGAATCACCTTAAATTTTTAGGCGTTGGAGATGACGGTCTCTTCTAAGTCATGGGTAGTTTTTTCGTTTTCGAGTCATAATGGTAACACCATGTTTCATCCATAGTTATGAATCGAGCCAAAAATCTGTCAGGATCCTGTTGTAACAAATCCAAACAGCTTTGTGAAATTCTCCGCCTCGTTTTTTTCTGCGCGTCGAAAATCCTTCTGGGCACCCAGCGCACTGACACTTATTTCATACCCAAATGGTCACGTATAAAATTATGGACATATCCTATCTAAATCTTTACTTCTTCAGCTATAAAACCAACAGTAACATGACGATCCGCCAAGACAATGTTTTCAACTTTTTTAATCATTTGTTGTGTCACTGCCGATGTGCGGCGTCCAGTGCATTAGTCATCGTTAGAGGAAGTTCTTCCTTGCTTGAACTCAGCACACCAACGCGCAACTGTAGAATGTGGAAGAGCATGAACCCCTTATGTTGCTCTCAAGTCTTGATTTACCTGCTCCGTAGTAAATTTATTCATGCAGAGATATTTTATTTCCGCTCGAACTTCAATTTTATCAATTTCCAAGAACACGTTCAAGCAAGGCGCAAAGAAAAAGTTTGTATTAAAAAAAAAATAAGAGAATTTTATTATATCTTATGTCTGGGCTATGCCTGCTAGTTATTTTTTCTTTCCAACGAAAATGTATCGCATTATCACTATTTATTGAACACCCTTCGTAAGTACGTGGTATTAGGTTTAATTTTCAATGCTTTTTTTATGAAATTATTACTCGTAGTTTTTCTAGTTTGTATGTTATTCCTCTGGTTCGCCCCTAAGGCACCACGGTCATTACACGGCTACGACCACGACCAGTCGTTACTACACGTAGGTTGGTCGCAACGGTCTGGTGTGCGGCCAGTAGCCGCTGCCTGCAAGTGCTCGACGTTCATAAGGATTTTTTTGGTTAATCTCATGGGGTGAAAGTCTCATATATTGCGAACTTTTCCTTTTGAATGACGTTATCTATCAATCTTATCTAAATATTAACCACAGTTAGATATTAGTTTGTAAGAATTAGTAGAGATGTCGCACTAGATAGATAGAGATATCGCACTATATAGTCCAGTTTTTTAGGAAGTCTACATTTAGTGCTAAAGTATAGTAGGAAATAATTTCCCAAGCTCAGTACGAAGCCTGAATGGCGAAACGGCTTGATAACGCATTTAAAACGATTATCAGTTCTCGGGTTCAAATGTGCTTTGATGGCAGAAAAATTAATATGTTTTTCAATACGTTTAGAGTTAAAGTATAGTATAACTAATATATACGCGCGATGGCGAAACGGTTAACATAATCAGATCAAATCGACAGAGATTTTAGAATGAGTTCCCAAGTTTGAAGCCGTTTGATTGCAAATGAAAATTATATTTTATACTTGTTTTTTTTTTGGAATAACATTAAAAGATGACGCTATATTTGCAGCTTAAGTTGTTGATAGAAAATCTACGCGAGATGGCTCTCTATTACAGAACTCTATGGTTAATCTAGTCGTTTCGGCCCCTGGTCGTGGTCGTGGCGTCTAGTGCGCAATGTGCCTTACTGTGAACATGCGGCAAACCTTACATCGGCCATAACTTAGACCCCTTCTTAGTTTTATAAGACCAACCAATGACAGAGGTTTTTTTAACTTTACGAGTGATAAAATAGGGTAGATTGTGAACTCCTATAAATGCTGGTTTGTTTTTCATCTATAAATTATAAAACGTTATTTTATGAGCAGTTCAGTACCGTTCACAACAGTGGCGTAGCGTGCCTTGGCGGGGTCCCGTACAAAAACTTGTTTGGCTTGAAATTGAAAACGGCTTCATGTTATTGTTGTTTGTTATTCGTAAAAAATATTATCCAAAAACAAACTAAGACAAATAGCCTGTGGATGTGTGGTTGCAGATGGCACGCAGCGAGGGCGGGCGGGCCGCCGATGCGAGCGCGCGCGCGCGCGGCCCGCGCCTGGCGGCTGCGCACCGAGCTGGCGGGCCGCGCCGCGCTCTACGCGCGCCCGCACCCGCCGCAGCCGCAGGTCAGCTCCCACGTCCTCCGACATAGCTTTGCCAGAAGTGCCATTTTTCAATCGCGGAGTCACCTAAACGAATGGGTTTCCATACAAAAAACCATTGGTTTAGTGACTCCGCGTTTGTAAAATCGCACCACAGGCGTCTGTACAGACACAGGCTTTTTGATTGCGTGTCCCGTAAAATTAACGGTGTCCGATTTGTCCGGCTTTTGCTAAGAGGCTTTACACCTTTAGTTGGCTGTCTCGCTCGCACAACCAAACATTTTTAAAGATTATCAAAAAATGTGACTCATTTGTAAAAAAGTGTTTCACTAACTTTCTAAATAATTATATTGTGGATATTGTAGACATGTTTGTATATTGTGTAGACATTGACTACATCGAAAATTAGGTCATTAAAATTTTAAATTTTCGATGTCCTTATTCTCGATACCTACCCACACACAAAAACAATAAAAAACATGTCTAAAATATCCACAATATAAATTATATAGAAAGTTAGGGAAACACTTTTCTACATATGAGTCACTTTTTGGAACGAAGTTCCTTACGGCAGGCTTGGAGGAGATAGGGATTTTGCTGCGCGACCGAACTGAAAAAAATGTGATAGTAAAACCGTAAGGATGACCTCGTTAAATAAAACCGTTAAATGAGACGTGCGCAGGCGCGACAGTCGTATACACAAGAACTTTTGAACTTCGTTCCTACCTGGTGTCCCACGACACCACATTTCTTTTTTTAATAATCTTTAAAAATGTTTGATTGTGCAAGTGAGACAGCCAACCAAAAATGTAAAGCCTTTTAAGTTTTTTACATTTCGCAAACGAGCGAGCCCCGAGCGTGGCCGAGCGCAGGCGAGTCGACTGTCCTTCGCTTCCGCAGACATAGGAACTAACACATACATAAACGTGGGTGTGACGACTTACGACAGTTTAAGAAGAAATAGTTTAAAAGTAGCTCACAATCTAGATGTTCAAAGATTCGAAGACCTTTGCCCAGTTGTGGGACTGTATAGACTAAATCAATGTAAAAAGTAGTAAAAGAATTTGAACCACGAAAATATGTTATAAAGAAATACATCTGAATTAACCAGTGTACTGGGGTTGACCAGTTGTCATTCCTATCGATGAACTCTTTAACTTTTCTTGTTTTTTTATGTGGTATGCTACTTTAATTTTAAACAGAATCAATTTATAAATCTGTCTTTAAAATCCCTTTTTTTAAATATTCACCCAATAATGCGCTCCCCGAGGCCTTATCTAGAGGGTAAACGCGCCAGATCATAACCGCCGAGTAGATGCCCATTGTATGAAGAAAATTGGAGTTTCCATGCATAAGGCGGTCCATAGCACCGATGACCGAACAGCCAGGAAACTTTGTGGTCACGATCATCAGCATTGAGGGACCGATAAAGATATAAATTATAAGAATTTACTTTTCGTAGAAGAGCATTTTAGAAACAAAAATCGAATCACAGCTATACGTCATATACGTCACAACCCTACTCCTTATACAATGTTATTGTTAGTCCGCCACCCGAAGGTTCCGGGTTTAATACCCGGTCAGGGCCAGTTGGAAAATGGCCTTTTTCAAATTGACCTGGGTCTTGGATGTTTATCTATATATGTATTTGTTATAAAAATATAGTATCGTTGAGTTAGTATCCCATAACACAAGTCACGAACGTACTTTGGGGCTAGCTCAATCAGTGTTATTTGTCCGTATATATATATATATATTTATTTAATTTCAAGGGGTTATTCGGATTTCAAAATGATGGACTGAATTATCCCTTAAAATATTTGTAAGAACTTAAATATTTGTATAAATGGTATAATTGTATTCAAAATGTATTTTGTTTTTCAGGTAACTTCGACGTGTCTCCACCACAGCAAACTAGAAGTATCCTCAGAGGCTTACGTCAACGGCAAGCAACTCGTCAAAGCCGATACTAGGACTCTCCTCGCCAAAAGTGACATTTCTCGTGACATAGACACCATCGTAGAAAAAGTGGAAGTGAAAAATCATTGTCAAAGCAAAGACTTGAAGAAAAGTGTTTCTATTTCTGCTCAATACAAGCCAACGCATAACAAATCCGATACAGGGCATAAGCAGAAGAGTTGTCCCTTGCATAAGAAGAAAAAAATCAAGGACCCAGAGGCTTTTACGCCATTTGTTTCTGACCATTTGATAAAGACTTATTAGGTTAAGTTTAGTTATTCTAAATAGGCAATGATGCTGTCAATAGGCTTGACGAATGAAAAAATATGTTAAGACCATCGGTTAGATTTATTAAAAAATGCTGTACATGTCTTTTTTCTTTTCTCTGATAAACAAAAAATGACAAAGATACAACGCATTGAAATTTCACATGACGTCACGGCTACGTACGATTTTTGCATAGAAGTGACATCGCTAGCCCACTCCGGAACTTTGATGCTTTGTATCTTTGTGAATTTTTACTTTTTTGGCAAATTGAAAAATGCGGGTCCATTATTTTTGGATAAACTAATAGACGGACTAATTACAATTATATTTTTATAACCTTGACGTCATCCCTATTTTAATGAAATAATTAATAAAATCTTCTATCCTATCCTTTGCCTAACAATTAGCAAAATGTTAATTGTCACCACATTTACGATTAATAAATTAATTTCAAAGGACGGTGCCACTTCTGCCCTGACTTCGCAATTTATAACCGACTTTACTACACCAGTTCATAAACTATTATTTTGTGCAGTGGAATTGAAATAACAAAAGAAATAACATTCTTAAATGAATACTTTAACAATTTACTACCATTATTAATTACGCTTTCATTAATTTTGACAGTAACATTGCGGTAATATTTTTAACCATTTCACCGCGAGACTTTATATCAGTTGCCGTGCCCCCTGCAGCGCGAAGGGTAGTAAATCTAAAATAAATACTTACAACCAAAAAGGGATGTGGATACGTAAGTTATGTACAATACGAGCATTTTTTGTCGGAAATATCCGATGCTCGCGGAATGTTTGTCGGATAAATCCGACGTTCGCGGTGAAAGGGTTAGTAAGAAAAAAAAATTTTAGTTAGTCGCTATTACGAATTTGTGCCACAGAGAGACTGCATGCGTTGTTCGTTGGTTCATTTGTTTGTCATGGCCTCATGATGAAATTAATTGAAAACGTAGGGAATGAAATTATGTTTCTTTTTCAAGTTAATTAAAAGTTTTGACATGGTGCAAAGTAATCAATGGCGCAGACAAGATTTGCAATAAAAAAAAAAGTGAAACATCTTAGATTGCACGCCGGCTGTCTATAACGTAAATAGCTATGCTGATTTTTTCCTTTAATAAATAAAATAAATATATACAGACAAATCACACAGATTGAGCTAGCCCCAAAGTAAGCTTAAGCTTATGTTATGAGATACTAACCCAACGATACTATATTTTATGATAAATATATACATAGATAAACACCCAAGACCCAGGACAATTAGAAAAAGGCCATTTTCCAACTTGCCCTGGCTGGGGATCGAACTCAGACCCTCCAGATTGGCGGTCTAGCGTGTTGACCATTCATTACGCCACGGAGGTTGTCAAATTACTTTATATCAAATAATTAATTTAAGATGTCGTTTTCAACTGAACAAAGTATTCATTTTTTCTTTACTTATAGTGCATAAAAGATCAAATTTAAAAAAATATATATTAACGGGTACAATTCAAAATGTCATGACTTTCGAGGCTTATAAATTTTTAGTCAACAGTAAGGTGACGTGACAAAATTAATGAATTTAAATGGTTGGATTCGTTGTTGTACTGTACATTAAACCTAGTTTAGAAATTACTATGTTAATAACAAAAGCTTTAATGTTTTATGCCGCGCGTACTTTGACAACGCTAATAGGACTTCAATTATTGAAAAGGCATGATTGCTTGGTTCTTTTTATAACTTTATGTTGTTAGTTTCGTCTTATTTAGTAATTACGTACCTAATTATGTCAACTGTTACTAAACCCCGCACAAACATGTAACGCTTGGCCTAAATAGTGTGATTGCCATCAACTGACATAACAATGCATGCAGTGCTTACATAAAGATATCTTACGACCTAAATACTGATCTGTACATAATTGTAAATTAACTATAAATAAGGTTGCTACAAATGTTAACATTGTATGAAAACTAAATTAAGTCTGCTCATTTGATGATTATATAAAAAAGGAAAACGAATAAAGGGCCTACAGTGTTTTATGTGACGTTTAATGTGTTTTCTTCTACGAAAAAAAAAAAACTTTATATCAACTTGTGTAAAGGCGGAAATTAATTTACACAAATATTTAAAAAAAATGTCTGTTGAAATCGTATTCTGACATTTCCCTACTGACCAATTTTGAATAAAAATTAAAGTACCTATCTTTCTGCCGAATTACATTAAATTTGCTAAAAAATATCTATTACTTGAAAAATTTTATGATATTAATAAAATCAGAATATTAAGGAAATGTTTTAGAAAAAAAAAGATTATCTTAAAGTGATGACGAAAGGCCTTATTACTGAATGAACAAAGGCTATTTGATTCTTTGAATCCACCGAATTTATTTTATCCTGTTTGACAGTCGTGCCATCGTAACGTCAGATCTTAAAGTTCTTGGTTGTCGATCTGTAATTACCAGAGGTCGGAATTAGGTAGAGTTAGTTATGTACTTACACTGATTTCATACAGCGAAAGAATAAAGTGGATATGCCTCAAATCCCGGGATTCATTTTAAAAAGCAGAAAAGTCCTGTAAATTCTTAAAAAAAGTTATTTACTTCTACATAATTTAAACCACTGCACGCGCGACGCTGCCAATATTTAAAAACTAATAAAAAATACTAATGTTAGTACTTATAAAAATTGTATGTAATTATCTTCGTTTTATTTGTCTTATCTATCTCTGAGTTTTTATGATTATTTATTTGTAATATTGTTGGCAACATGGGATTGTACATTAGAAATCCCGGGAAGATCCATATTAATATCAACATTTCGATGCAAGTACCTTAATAACTCTATCTTTTTCCGGCCTCTGGTAATTACTTATAAATAAATAAATATATAGAAACAAATCACACGGATTGAGTTAGCTCCAAAGTAAGTTTGAGGCTTGTATTATGGTATACTAACTTAACTATACTATATTTTTAACAAATACATACTTATACATAACATCCCAGATCCAAGCCAATCAGAAAAACATCTTTTTCCATCATGTCCTGACCGGGGATCGAACCCGGGACCTCCGGAGTAGCGGACAGGCATGTTAACCATTACGCCACGGAGGTTGTCATTATAAAAATTCTAAAGCCTATGATTTTCCAACAATATAAAAGCCCTAATCCTGTAAGCTAAACAAACTGTATATTACCGCACGTATTGATAGGTGTAATGTTTGTTTACGACACGAAATAAACGAAATATTGACATGAGCGTTCTTTTATTTCCAATTACCTACTACTACAATACTAAGTAACCCCGTTTGAAATAACTTTCGTCATTTGAATTACATACTTTGTTCTTTTGTGATAGAAAAAGTTAACAAGATTTTGGCAACTAATTGCTCTGAAAGCAACTGTCGACCTAGCGAGTCTGACTTTGCATAACGTAAACTTTTTGGCTTTGCAAAGCGTAAACTTCCAGAAGTTTACCCTATATCATATTTTCAACCATCATAGCCCAGTCATTTTGATAAAAAAATCCAAGAAAGTGAAAAGGCAAAACAAAAACATATAACTATGGAATCCACTCAAAAAAGTTCACGAGAATTCGCATTTCGCATGCGAATTCTAATGGTGATTAAGACTAGAAGTGAAAAAATATCGGCTTTTATAAGAATGAATATGGATTAAGGATGCAAAAAAAAATCATATTGGAACACTTTAAACAATTACGCTTTTATAAGTATAATTATCTATAGCGATGCATCCGATACCGATACCGATACCGATATATCGGCGATACTTTGAGTTAGCCGATATATCGGTATCGACGATATTTTTATGACCGATTCAACGATACTTTTTTTTTTAAATCGCCTTTCTCCGCAAAACTTTAGATTACTTTGTTTTTTTAAATAAAAATGTTATTATTGTTAATTACTAAAATTTATAATAATTATCTAATATCGACCTATGTAACTACTTTTCATATTAATAAAAAAAAATCCGACTGGTGATGACGACCTCCGTGGCGTAGTGGTCACCATGCTAGTCCACCACCCAGAGGTCCCAGGTTCGATCCCCGGTCAGGGCAAGTTGGAAAATGGCCTTTCTCAAATTGTCCTGGGTCTTGGATGTTTATCTACATATGTATTTGTTATAAAAATATAGTATCGTTGAGTTAGTATCCCATAACACAAGTCTCGAACTTACTTTGGGGCTAGCTCTATCAGTGTTATTTGTCCCTATATATTTATTATTTATTTATTATTATTATTATTTATTATCTTCATGTTTGATTCAATTAACGTATCAGTATCGGTATCGGTATCGCCGATATTTGTATAAGAGTATCGGTATCGGTATCGTATCGGCGAAAAGGCGTATCGATGCAACCCTAATTATCTAATAAAATTATATATTAAGTACAGTTTGTAAGCCTTTCAATTACTACCTAAAAGTGAACTTGACACTTAAATTGTATACCATAATAGGTTTATAACACTTCCCCTTTTTGCTACACAATAAAAATATAAACTACATATACTTATGTAGAATGAATAAGCGCACTTACAACTTCTTAGAATTATGCACTTTAGATTTGAATTTTTGCATGTTTTGCTTGGATGTATTGCTGTTATACGAAGTTATTTCGTTGTATATGTTTAAAATGTTTATTTTACTGTGAACTTGTTTTTGGTCCAAATTAATAAATAAAAAAATAAATAAAAAATAATAATACTTATCCGTTTCCCTTGGACCCAATACGTATTTTACTTAGGTACGTTGTTTTTGTCGTTTTTTTTTGTTTGTGGTGCAATTAAGAGTATTTGTATAGATATCGTAATAGTAGTTTATGATACAAGTGTGGTAAGTTGTTCATTACAGTCGAGGCGGGTTGACTCACAAGCGGGTGAAGCCCGCGCGTGAGTCTATGGAGGCGAGACTTGTGATGAACAATACACACGTGTGCCATACTACGTTTTTCAACACATTAGTGAGGAAAAACTCTTCAATAAAACACTTCACTTAAACTTACAATAAATCTCGTTAAAGGAAATTAGAAATATGACGCCCTTAAATTTTCTTGTTCAGGCGCATTTCGCGCATGCGCGAAACTGTAGAGATTAATCCACCAACACTTGAGATGAAACACAGAAATTAATCCAACAACATCCAAATGATTATTTTAAAAAATGTTTTTTTTTTTTAAAGGAAAGATTATAAATTAATTTTAGTGTTGATACAAGTATTTTAATTAATATATAAAACGGAATAATTTGAGTAAAACAAGGTTTTGGTAATGAGTCTAGGCTGGCTGCATGCAGAGATTATATGTTTCAAAAATAATATTCGATATTTTGGATTTATAGAATCTTATTCCAAAAACATTTAAAAAACACTTTACCGCACTTGTGCGGTAAGTAATATTTACCGCACGATTTCGAATGTGTGTGTAATAAATGGCATTACATAACTAAAATCAGTGTGGTAACAATTTCTTTTTATCTGACTTTGGTCATCCATTTTCTAATCAAAAAGAAAATGTACTTAACAGTATGATAGATTTTTTTTATGTTATAGGCCGGCAAACGTACCAGAGGGTCACCTGATGGTAAGTGATCACCGCTGCCCATGGACAACTGCAATTGTATGTATGTATGTATGTATAGACTCTTTTTTTGAAGGTTTCAATGTCGTATTGGTCCGGGAACACTGCTGCAGGAATTTGATTCCGCAGTTCGGTCGTACGTGGTAAAAAGTTCCTTTTAAAACGTACGGTGGTTGATTGCCAACTATCGAAGTGGTGTGATGAAATTTTAAGGTGGGTGGTGTGGTGGTTAGCAATAAGAGAAGTTGTCCGGTAATACTTTTAATTGCATTCTGTATAGCACAGGCAATGAAAAGCACAATTCCGAATAATGGTAAGGTAACAAATTGCACAGAATCGAATTTCTTTCGAAAAATTGGTTTATTGAGCAAGGTAAATATTACACTAAATAATTATGCAGAGTCACGTCTAACTTCAAGCTAACAAAAAGAATCGTAACGTTACTCCTGAGTTTGCAAATCTGTTTCACTTCATGAAATTCGATGAAATGGTCTTCGTTACTTGCACCGAGTAGTAGGGTCATGACTCGAGCATATTTTAATAATACAAGTCAGAGACGGATTATTTTTTATTGAAAATCAGTTAGTGCGCGTTCGTGCGTAAAATGCGGTCGTATTCTGTATCATTTTGATCGCAATACAATCGCGAGACAAACCTTTAAGACTTTAGTAAAGTTCAGTTTTTCATCAGGTAGTGTTTTAAGTACATTACTGTTCAATTATATGAAAATAGAAATAACAAGACACATACTTTCCACCATAACAACAAACAATCTGTAGTTTTTACATGTGTGTAAAATGAAATAATGACGTTACCTCTCTTTTTTCGTTGATTTAGTAAATTAGTTACAAGTATCAATACTTTTTTTTCTTGCAATGGATCTTTCTCCAGCCGAAACCTATTCAAGGGTACACCTTTCATGGGTATATTCAGGAATGGGTTTTGGCGGGAGCGCTTTTACATCAACTTCTCCAAAGAGCCGCTACGTGTTGGATCTGTTTCCCCACGCAAGCCTCTCAAAGGACCGGGGTGAAAAGACCCGTGAATCTAAGGTAAATACTTTAATAATTATTGCGGCACGTACCGAATAGAGCAGCATTAGTCCATCTCAACCTCATTCCATGTACCATAAACCTTTTCCATTTACTTGCATTGCAGTAGATCTTTCTCCTGCTGAAAACTATTCAAGGGTACACCTTTCAATTGTTTATCCAAGATGGATTTTGGCCGAAGTGGCCGAAGTGTTTGGCTCACGTATTGGATCTATATACATGAGGATGCAAGCCTCTCAAGGGTAATAAAAATAATTCTTGTTAAAGACCCGTGAACCTGAAACTATAGGATAATTTAGTAATTAAATTAATGAACAACACTCAACGAAATCTTACTTAAGAGCCTTTTCACATTTGGTTGGCTGTCTCACTCGCACAATCAAACATTTTTAATGATTAATAAAAATGTGACTCATTTAAAGAAAAGTGTTTCATAAACTTTTTAGTATATTATATGTTAGATATTGTAGACATGTTTGTATATTGTGTAGACATTGACTACATGGAAAATTAGGTCATCAAAATTTTAAATTTTTAATGACCTTATTCTCGATTCACACACACATAAACAATAAAAAAACATGTCTACAATATCTAGCATATAATATATTAAAAAGTATATGAAACATTTTTCTTTAAACGAGTCACATTTTTTAATAATCTTTAAAAATGTGTGATTGTGCGAGCGAGACTCCCAACCAAAGGTGAAAAGGCTCTTAAGGCGGGCCTTCTCGGCCGCTCTGTTTTCAACGCGAGCATTTGAAAAGCTTGGTGTTTCATCCAGGGCAATGCTAGAAAAAGAGGCAAATCAAAAAGAGAGAGATAGTGCCTTAGGGCATGGTTAGCATTTTATAAAATAAAATGAATATTATTATTATTTATATAAATTTTTGGAGGCTTATATTGAGTTTATTTTTCTAAATTTAAATTTTTGATTTCGATAGAAACCTAGAAATAGCGCCCAAGATACGTGTGAGTTCAAAAGTTTTCAAGAAAGATCAGATACAAAGCCATAATCACGTACGAGCGTTCGTATGAAAAGTAAGACAGGAAAGCCGCTCTCAAGAGGCTACCTGAATTTTCCGGGGTCCAGTGCTGCCCCCATTTGAAATAAATCATTAGAAAGAAAACAGAAATATCATTTAAAATTTTGTCTTGACCAGGCTTTAGATATCCTTTTAAACAATAAATGAACTACTGCTTACAGTTTAAAGTAAGAACGTGAAGCTTATCTACGCACATACGCCAAAAGTGGCCGTTTTTCGCTAATGGGCGTAGGAAAGCTTCACGTTTTCACTTTAAATTGTAAACAGTAGTTCAAAAAATAGTTTGAAGGGTTATCTAGTGCCTGGTCAAGACAAAATTTTAAATGATGTCCCCGTTTCCTCTCAAATGATTTTGAGCATTGGACCCTGGAAATTCAGGGATCCCTCTCACATTAAGTTTTTAACCATCGTCGAAAAAAGAGAGGTTTTATATATTTGACGCTCGCATTTTTTTATTTATTTAAAAAACTTTATTGATTTTCAATATAACTACAATTGTTTACAATTGGCGGACTTAACGCTAAAAGCGTTCTCTCCCAGTCAACCATAAGGATAAACAGAGATCTAGTTGCGGCGCAGAATAATTACTAAATAAATCCTAATAAATATACCTACTAATATAATAAATAATTGCATCAGTCGGTCTATCTGACGGTCTGTTTGTCTGTCTATCAGTTATGTGAAAATAAGTTTCTTTGCAGTGGTTCTTGGCCATGATTGACGAATTAAATCAGTTCAACTGTTTAAAAGTTATTGGGGTTAACGCTTAAAATACAGGGTTTTTTCCTGTCAAATAATAGATAGAGCGACGAATATCAAGTCGAATCGGTAGTTCCACTACTCATACCTAGATGGCGTTCGTTTTATTCAGGATTTTTTTATTTGCCTAGCAAATAAACTTGCGCGCTGTTCGAAATCGAATCCCAAAAGATTCGCTAACCTTTCAGAATAGTCGCCCGCATAGTTAGCTTCAATAGAATCTATTAAACTCACCACCTGTTGCTTCACGATCGTGATATTGGTCAAGGAGAGGTTACGGAATGCAAACTTGATGGCATTATCGGATTTGAGGTCGCAGGGAAAAGTGTAACCAATTATGACTATTGGAATCCCTTGACACAGAGGCTAATCGTTTTTTTTAGGTTGTGTTTCCAATCTTTGTGGTCGAAATTACCGAAGCTATACCAGTTGGGAGCCCAGCTATTTTATTTATTCTTACTACAACTTATTTATTCATTACTTATTCACTATTATTTATTCATACTTCTTTAAATATGATGAAAACCGGCCGAGTTCTTATCGGGCCACGCGCAGTGTCAGTTTTCGTAGTTGCAAATGCTAACTTTGAGTTCACGGAGCTAAAAACATTTTGACTTTGATTTTATGAAATTTTGCTTTTCCGGGTAACATTTTATAAGTTAAATTGATCGCTTATAACTTAGTAATTTGAAAACCTTACTTAGCTCTGATGGTTTTTCTTTAAACTTCGTTATATATTCTACTGCCGTTTTACGTGTATATCTAATCAAATATATATATAACTTAAAGGTGACTGACTGACTGACTGACATAGTGATCTATTAACGCACAGCCCAAACCACTGGTCGGATCGGGTTGAAATTTGGCATGCAGGTAGATGTTATGACGTAGGCATCCGCTAAAAAAGGATTTTGAAATAAAATAGGGGATGAAAGTTTGTATGAAACTTTGTCAATTTTAAACCGATCGGGCTGAGACTTTGCATGCATAAAGCTACTATGACGTAGGCATCCCCTAAGAAAGAATTTTGATACACCCCTACGCGAGCGAAGCCGCGGGCAAAAGCTAGTATTGTATATACACCGTTTACTTTATTAATCGTTGTTATAAACAAGTTTATTTGCAAATTAAAACTCCCGTCTGTCATGCCATCTTGTGATGAGTGACGGTACTACATATTATAATTAATATTCGTAGCGCCATTTATTATTACCTAGGAATAACCCTGGCTTTCAAACGTTAATCCCCTAACTTTTAAACCGTTGAACCGATTTTCATTAAACATAGCTAAAACCATCGCAAGGGAACTTGCTTTCACGTAAAAAAAAACCGCATTCAAAAAGGTCCAATTGTTCGAGCGCTATACGATGCCACAGACAGACACACATATAGACAGACAGACAGACCGATAGACACACATTAGTGTCAAACTTTAACATCCCTCTTTTTTGCCGGGGGCTAATAATTTTTCAAAACTAAAAACCGACTTCACCCCCAAACTACACAACCGATTTTGATAAAATTACCATGGTACCACCTGAAAAGTATAACCTTTCAAACGAAAAAAGAATTTTTTAAATCGGTCCAGGCGTCTTTGAATAATCGGTGAACATACATAAAAAATAATAATAAAGGATCGCGACGAATTGATAAACTCCTCCTTTTTTGGAAGTCGGTTAAGACGAAGTGGTAGCTAAAGTGGCGCCCTCATTTGAAATAAATTGTTTAAAACTAAATATTATAGACATTTATACAAATCAAATTTTTAATTATCACCATGTTTAGTTTTTAACAATTTATTGCAAATGAGGGCGCCACTTTTGCTACCACTTCGTCTTAAAAAGTGCACTGGACAGTGCACACATTTTACAGCAAGTAGGTAGGATATTTTTGTCCTTTATCTATGCCTACATTAGATTTAATTGCCCAGATTAGGTTGTGCGTCAGGACGTGTTTGCAGTAGTGTTGGTAAACTCTTGGCTAGCCATACATTGTATGAAATACAATGCAGTTTGTAGATATTCTGTCTAATCTTATTTGTTTGAGCGCGTTCATACCCGCTTGTTCAAGCAAACACACAGGGGAGGTGTGACGTCTTTGTAAACAAATATTTGTATTATTAATTCTTATTAAAATAATATGAGTATTATTAGTCTAGGAAAAAAAAGAGCCTTTGAAATTTACAAAGTTTACAAATCTCGTCAAACTACGCGGAATGCATTGTTTAAGAGCGGCCTCTCCGTCTTACTTTTCATACAAACGCTCGTACGTGATTATGGCGTTGTATCTGATCTTTCTTGAAAACGTTTGAACTCACAGGTAACTTGGGCACTATTTATAGGTTCTGTCGAAATAAAAAAAAATTGAGAAAAACAAAGTCAGTATAAGCCTCCAAAAATCTGCTTTTTGCACAAATTTTAGCTGAACTTCGACCGTTCATAAAGTACTCATAAATTGTAAAAGTAAAGAATATATTCGATATAAACCTCGCAAATGTAATGAAAATTGTACAAAACATTTATTTTACATACTTGTAAGGCTTAATGATAAACGCGTATCACCTGGAACAAGTTTTATGAAATTTCCGCACCCTATGAATAGTTAATATTCGTTCAATGTATAGTTAATAATAATACTAATTTCATTCAATAGAATGCAAATCGTGCCACTAGGCGCTATTTCTCTCTTTTTTGTTTGCCTCTTTTTCTAGCATTGCCCTGGATGATACACCAAGCTTTTTAAACTATGCTCGCGTTGAAATCAGAGCGGCCGGGAAGGGCCGCCTTAACTATTGTGTGTGTCTGATATTACAGCATACGAGGGGTTAATTCACTAAGCAGTATTTTTGTTGAATTATTGAATTAAGGAAAAACGCAAAAATTACGCTTGTACTTATGTAAAACATACTTTTTTGAATTTATAATTTTTCAAGACCAAAAACTGACTTTACCCCAAACGAGGAGCTCGGTGGCCCAGTGGGAGTGCGCATTACTAGCGCTTTCACGAAGCGACACCGGGCGTGGTCCACACCTGGATGGGTGACCACAAGTGGCATAAAAAAATCTCGAGGTCCTCCATGCTTCGGAAGGCATGTATAAACCGTTGGTCCCGGCTGTCATCATTGTATGACAGTCGTCAATCTTTGTCAGATGCCTTTAGGCAGCCACTTACACACATAAAAAGAATCCTAAACTACACAACCGATTTTGATAAAAAATTTATAAGATCACCAGACAAATATACCCTTCCAAACAATTTTTTTTAATCCAGTCGTTTCGAGTAATCGGTGAACGAACATACATAAAAAGATCGCGATGAATTGATAAAACCCCCTTCTTTTTGGAAGTCGGTTAAAACATTTTACAGAAAACCTTTTTTACTAATTTTTTTTTAATAACTAATTTGGGAATCAAGCTTGCGGCTCAACTGTGGTAAGTGGTTATTAAATTTTAGGTTATGGACGTCTGTGCTACTCATCGCCGACACTTAAAATCCTTGTCGTATCTTTATTTAAGACTTCACAGCATTTATTTGTTTGTGTTTGTTTTTTCAACCCATATTATACCATTGTGTTTGTACGGTGTTCATATTAAAGGACCTAACGAATAGTACCTACCTTCACTTCGATGGACGGAAATTAATCCGGTAGTATTTCCACAAGTGATTGCGTGGTATTGCACAACCGGATCTCACGGTCGCAGACGATTAGTAAAAGTATAAATTCAATAATTCACGGCCGAAGTTTTCACTGGTCGGAAAATCGCAAAAATAATCGGCGGGAAAACGATTCGCGACGGGCGTTTTGGACGCTTTCTAGAGCGCGGAGCGTTCGCCTGCGCCCGCGCAGTGGCCGATACGCGGCGAACTCGCGCGCTCGTCTCGACGCAAACACCGCTTGTTGATAAACCGCCCGATATAAAACTCGGCACAGATACAAAAAGGTCATAAACTGACAGGCGCTCGGAACTCGAGTACCCGCTATTGCAAGATCCTTTAGTGAAAGGTTTATAAGTTAAAAAAACGATTCATTCTTGTCTCAGTACGTCCGACCGAGATGCGGCCAGCGGTGATCTGGCTGTCGCTCTTGGCGATCGCTGTTGCCGAAATAGCTGAGGAACCCTGGGTGGAAGAGGAAGTCGAGGAATCGTACAATGAGGAAGTGGAAACGCATGAGAGAAGAAGGCGGGAAGTGTACGTCGAACAGCCCTATGAGGAACATATAAGAGTAAAAAGAAGGTGTTACGATGAAGTTGTGCAAGAACCAACACATAGGGTGCGAAGGTCTGAAGAATACGTGAGGGCGCCTCGACAAGTTCATCAATACGAGGTGCATGAGTATACAGATGACGCATACCCGTCTTCAGTGCCGTACGAAGAAATGCTTGCAGAAGCCGCAGAGCACTATCATAGAGTGTACGCCGCCCCCGGAGCCCCAGCATCAGCTCGTTATCTAAGTCCTGAAGTGAGTCAATCTGCCGGGCAACCTGTTAACTTTGCCGCTCCTTCTAATGTGCGTGTGGCGTCCCAACCTGTTCAGTTTGCTCCACCCAATGTGCCCGTTTCCAAACCTGTTCAGTTTGTTGCCCCAAATGTGCCTTTTGGCCAACCTATCAAATTTGCCGATTCTTCCAGCGCGCCTGTAGCACCGCAGCCGGTTAAGTTTGCGGCGTCAAACGCGGCCCACTCTGTGAAGTTTGCTTCAAATGTGCCTGTTAATGTTGCATCTAACCCTGTGAATGACCATGTCCAGTTTGTCGCACCCCCTGTGCTTGCTTCTGTGTCTCCCGTAGCGCCTGAAGCCCCCGTGCATGGTCCAGTGCCGGTGCAATCGGCCCCGGTGCCGCAGACGAAGAAATTGGCGGGAGACCAGTACGGGTCGGCTGCCCACCATCATCATCATGGCCATAAACACGGATTTGAGCATGGCGGGGGACACAGTGGACACGGAGGACATCATGAAGACCGAGGAGGCAAGGTAAGTTGTGGTGTTTGCTTTTTGTGGCTTGTGTCTTCTCTTCTGTGTATTTTGTGTATTTGGCAACATTTTTGGGTATTTTAAAATTTTCAGTTCTTTGCATCTACTTTTAACTGGGTACAATATATGAACCTTATGGGGTAATGCAAAAATAAGATGAAACGGCAAACCAGGTTAAGAACGTGTAGGCTTCAAAACATAACTTTTATAACTAGGTTAAACTTGCTTATCTTTGGCTAGCGTTTAAAGTTATCCCGTACACCACAGATCTAAAATTTAGATTAAGAATTCCTTTCAAAATCTTTTGGTGTTTAATTTTTTCTGTGTTACCTATCTCTAAATCAAATTAAAAAGGAACATAATAATAACTGATTGGAAAAGATCATTTACTAAGACCAAACTCCACCGACTTTTGCCAGTGGAGTATGTGCCACACTTCTCAGCCTTCAAGCCTTGTCCTTTAATGCTTGATACATGACTATTACTTTTTTACACCAGCTGAAAAAAATAACAGCTAACACTTACCGAACTTTATAGTTATCTATTTAAAATGACTATACTATTCGATACTGTATTTGAAAGGAAATATAGTTCGAAAGTGGGTCAACGAATTCATCAGAGCAAACGTTTAATTCAACGAACTAAATAAACTATAATACCTAGTATGCACCACTGCACTGAACAGTGCACGAGTGTTAGAAGTGTTGTAAAAATTATCTGAATAAATTTAGTTTCAAAAAAGTTTGATAGAATTTAGTTTTAGTATTCCCAACTTTGTTTTGAGATACTTTGTTAAGAATAGTATCATTAGTGTTCGTTCCCAAAGGGTAATAATTGGCCAAGTGCGTGTCGGGCCACGCGCAGTGTAGGGTTCCGTAGTTACGAATGCCAACTTTGAGTTTATGCTACTAAAAACGTCTAAAAACGAATTTTCTTTTGAATTTGTATGAAATTTTCCTTTTCCGAGTACATTTTATAAGTTGAACGCCTATAATTTTTTAATTTGTAAACGTTACTTAGCTCTGATTTCGTAATACATGTTATAGCTGTGAATTTTTTCACGTGTCCATTTGTAACCGTTTAGCAGATAGAAGGGGTACGGGGGTGCGGGGACACTTGACTCCAAGAGTCAAGTGTCCACCCCCTCTATCTGCTAAATATAAACAAAAATTTTCACTTTAAAACCAAATATTCCAGAAACGAATCCCTAAATCCAAAACTGTGTTGCAACCTTACAATATTTTCGAAACCTATTCAACGACACCCCACATGATTGGTTAGCCAAGAAAAAAAATACTTTTCACTTGACTTGTATGGGAGCTACCCTAAAAAAAATATTTTTTCAATATTTTATTTTACCACTTTTTCCGCATAACTAATATACATATCCGTGCCAAATCTTTCTAGTAATTAAAGTCGCAGAGTAAAACTGCGGACGGACAGACAGACAGACATGGCGAAACTATAAGCCTAAAAACGGGACACTATTACAAAGAATCCACTGCCCGTCTGTCCGTCCGTCTTGTCTATCCGCCCATCTGTCTGCCTGTCACCAGGCACCAGAAATTCCAACTTTCAAGCTACGGTTTATGAGATACAGTCTCATAAACCGTAGCTTGAAAGTTGGAATTTCTGTTACCGCTATAACAACAAATACTAAAACAGACTAAAATAAATATCTTAACAGGGCTCCCATACAACAAACGTTAATTTTTTGTAGATAAAGGTACGGAACCGTTCGTGCGCGAGTTGGCCTGTTACTTTATATCATCTCCCGGCTGCAAAAGAGTTTCGTAATAATAAATTAGTTATTTTCACGCATAAAGTCAAAGTCAAAGTCAAATTTTTTTATTCAATGTAGGATAAATTTATCTCTTATTGAAGGTCATTTTTTTTTTTAATATTATTTTAGTGCAAAAGCTAAAAACTACTAGCGTTTCCAAAAGAAACCCAGTTCAGTATTGGTCCCTACCCAGCCTGATGGGCTATATTACAGTTACAATACATATTTACACATTAGCTAGGTATACATTATACTATATATTTAAACAATACAATTAAAATCTGCAGTCATCTATTTCCAAGAATTGTGATCAGACGATGATAAATAGTCATTTACATGATAATACGCATTTTTGATTAAATGATTTTTAATGGCAGTCTTAAACTTAGATAATGGTAACGCTACTACATTATCTGGAATCATAATATATGTTTGTAGTATCGCACGCTCTCAAGCTATTGCAAGCGCAATGATAAGTCAAAAGCTGCCCTAAGCAACAGAATAAGTACTAGTACTCACGTACAGAAGTCTTACTCAGAAAATAAATTTAAAGAAATATCTACTTAATGTGGTTAGCGCTATGGTTTAATTTAGTTCGCGTCAAAACTCCTCTCTTTTTCGTTTAGATACTTAAACATCCATTGCAAGCCAATTATTTTCTTATTACTCTAAACAAACGATTCATGTAACTGAATTTACCCCTCCGGAGCGGTCGCTACCCGTATAGTAATAATGTAGGTATATTTTCTATACCTAAACAAAGGCTTGCCTAATAAAGCCTAAGCACCGATTAATAGATACAACAATGAAGGTAGTTATGCGAAGTTGTTTTACATAGATGAGTTTATGACACGCCCAGATATGGTTTGTATTTTTAAATGTTGTTCCTGTCTACAAATGTTTTCTGCTTGATTGCGTCTTGAATATTGATAATCAAATGACAGACAAATTAGACCTAAAAACGAGTTCCGTACCATTATCTATAAAAAATCACGTTTTTTGTATGGAGCCCCACTTAAATATTTATTTTATTCTGTTTTCAGTATTTGTTGTACAGAAATACATCATCTGTGAAAATTTCGGTTTTTGAGAGTCATAGTGTCCCGATTTTTCCCTTTCGATACGGAACCTGAAAGAAACAAGTACGGTATCTAAGTATTCGCGCAAAGTAATGATTTATTCTTATCAATATTATTCCACATTCAGTGCCGTAAATAGCGTTTTCTGCGCCCTGTGCGAGCTTCTATAAATGCGCCCTTTTTTAATATTATAGGTACCCTAGAGCAATGCTATGTATAGGCCTACTTTATTTCATTCAGGGTGATAAAATAAAGCACAAGGAACAAATTATGAACAAATTATTTAATATTATAGAACAAAATCTATATTTTTAAAGAACTTATGTGGGCGAACAAGCCGACGAGCCATCTGATGTTAAGTTGACCCTTTGCCTATTAAAACACTAGTACCACCCAATGTGTCTCACTCACTAAAACCCAAACATAAGTTCACTAGTGCAAATGCGTTGCCCACCCTGATGCTTAAGAATTCCTTTACCCTAGACTTTGCATACAAACTTAGTCTACGTTTTGTTTTAAAACGACATGTCAAATTTCGGTAAAAGTATGTAATTTTAAGGAAATTGCAATTATCTGGGGTTATAATAATTGCTTTAGTGCCGGACCAGACGGATCGCAAGTTGCGTCGCGTAACAGCCAGAGATGGGCAGTGGATAGTTCTCAATCTACCCATTTGTTTATTTACTCACTAGATTTAATAAATAGAGTAAATAGAGCGTGCTCATGTATTGACATCGCATTTGATGTCAGTTTACTTATTTTTACGTAAAATGACGTCTATACACCGTTCCCACCAAAAAATTTTAATTAGTCAAAGAAGTCTACTTTCAGTGTATGATTAGTATGGTGTTTTCATATAAATTAGCGTCGTATATAACGTTTACCTACATTTTAAGCATATTATGGCGTACGCACACACTTTCCGACAAGAATTGCAAGTGTATACTAGATTTAAGTTTCAAAATTGTCATGAAAACATGAAATAATGAATATGAATATAAATATGAGTCGTAACTTATATAAATCAATCTACTCACCAAATGGATAAATTAGGATATTTATCGGGTATTTACTCAATCTACTGAGTAAATACTCAAATGGGTTGATTGAGTATTTATGCATCGCCCATCACTAGCTATTACGCTTGCGCCGCGTCTGTTACGGCCCTTGGACAGTAAACTTTTGAACTGGAAAGAAAATAAAACCGTGAAGAGTTTTCAATACTGATGGTCAAATATGATATAATACACCATAATCTCTTTTAAGTTCATAATTTTACCGTAGGAAACCAATTATAATTGCAATTTCTTTAAAATTACATAATTTTGCGCATCTCCGACATGTCGTTTCAAAATAAAACGTAGACTACGTTTGTATGCGAAAGTCTGATTTTGTCCAGGGTAAGGACTCTTAAAGATTTAATTTTTGGGCCACTATGATCTTCATACTTCTATAAAATATAAAAGATTTACTCATCATCATCATCCGAGCGTATTCCCGGTTGTATCTTCAGCAGTAACGCTACAGAGCCCAGGGTCCGCTACCTAACCAAGGAGATTTGACGAGGTTACTGGTTTTTACACAGAGCGACTGCCGTCTGACCTACACAACCCAAAGGGCAAACCAGGAACCAATTCTTGGATAGTTTGATGGTCAAACACTAGGTGGCGTTCGGGACCCACAGTTTTACGTGCCTTCCGAAACACGGAATCATCTTTCTTTTCGGATAATCAGGTGATTCAAGCCTGCAATATCCTATCCAGACCGGAAACAACTTTTCACAAAGTATGCTTCCCAGTGGGAATCAAACCCATGACCTCCGGGTCACAAGGCGAACGCCTTGACCACTGGACCACGGAGGCAGTCATATAAAAGATTTGCTATACGCGCTTTCTTCATTGCGAAATCGCTGCAAAAAAGTGAACGCGTTTTGACTAATTTAATAGACGTTTTTGATGATACTGGCATTTAGGTACGTGTGTGTTGGAATCGAGCACTAGGGGCACAGGGCGGGAACTTATCAGGAGCAAACCAGAAAAAAATAATAGTCTGGCCTAGAATGGCCACATTCTTGAACCGCCCAGAGTCTACGCGCTGTGCCTGGGCACCGGTGGCACCGCCCTTTGTACGGCACAGTCCACATTTCCTGAAAATCTGTAGTACTGTCTTTGAATTACTCACAGCAGATGTAGGTACCTGTTCTATTGTTTAAGGGGCTACATGAATTTTCCGGGGTCTAGTGCTGCCCCCATTTTAAATAAATCATTTGAAAGAAAACGGAGATTTCATTTAAAATTTTGTCTTGATCAGACCCTAGATAACCCTTCAAACTATTTTATGAACTACTGTTTACTGTTTGTAGTGAGAACATGAAGCTTTTCTATGCACATACGCCAAAAGTGGCCGTTGTTCGCAATTGTGCGTGGAAAAGCTTTACGTTCTCACTTTAAACTGTAAACAATAGTTCATAAAATAGTTTGAAGGGTTATCTAGGGTCTGATCAAGAAAAAAATTTTAATGAAATCTCCGTTTCCTTTTAATAGATTTATTTCAAATGGGGGCAGCACTGGACCCCGGAAAATTCATGTAGCCCCTTAACGTTATACTGCATTCATTTTAATTTCATTAGCATTCAATAAATTCTGAAATATAACAAGCTTATTGATGCCGATTTTGACTTATTACATTATTATCACATTAGCAAATCAGTCAATTGATCCGCACCGAAATGCTATGAGAAATGAGAAAGCTTCTTAATACGTAAGTACGCATACTGTTACTTTTTTAAATCGAAGCCCAAAATATTAATCGAACACTCAAGCTAAAATAAATATAAGTGTACTAGCTGACCCGGCAAACGTTGTTTTGCCAAAATTGAGGATTGTATGTATTTTTGTATGTTGTATCATAAAAAAATAGAAATTAAAAATTTTGTCTAAAAAATAAAATAAAAATTTAGGGGTGGACTACCCCTAACATTTAGGGGGATGAAAAATAGATGTTGGCCGATTCTCATAGATACCGGATAAGCACAAAAAATTTCATCAAAATCGGTCAAGCCGTTTCGGAGGAGTATGGCAACGAAAACTGTGACACGAGAATTTTATATATTAGATGGAAAAATCACACAGTAAGTAAGCTAAAACTTGTGTTATAGGATACTAACTCAACCATACTATTTTTTAACCGCCTTCCAAAAAGGAAGAGGTTTTCAATTCGTTGCGAAATATTTTTTTATGTATATTCACTGATTATTCGAAGACATATAGACCGAGTTGTAAAATTCTTTTTCTGTATGAAAAGGTGTACTTGTTAGGTAGTCCCATAGGAATTTATTTAAATTATATCTATATAAATAAACACCCTTTTTCAACAATTTAAAAAGGCCATTATCTATTACAGATATAGTCTAGTTGGTATCATAATTATACCAATAATAAATATATACTAGACTAGCTGATGCCCGTGGCTTTGCCCACGTCCTGGGGACCTCCAATTTTAGCGGGATAAAAAGTACCTATCTAATGTGTTAATCCAGGTAAAATTTATCTACATGCCAAACATTTCAATCCAAACATCACTATGCCGGCACTATATATTACTAAGTTGGTAAGTATGTATCTGAGATAGATGTTGAGGGAGAGATAAAACCGACGAGAGTTCAACCATTAAAACCCCAGTGCGACACAAGATCTCATATTAAATTACCACAGAAGCCTCAAATATATATATATATATATATATATATATATATATATATATATATATATATATATATATACCATTTAATATGAGATCTTGTGTCGCACTGGGGTTTTAATGGTTGAACTCTCGTCGGTTTTATCTCTCCCTCAACATCTATCTCAGATACATACTTACCAACTTAGTAATATAAATCTTCTACCTATATGTTACTATATATATATATATATATATATATATATATATATATATATATTCCCTAGGGATACATCAAGAATTTTAATGATGATGAAATGCTATTTTCATGCCGTTTTTCCCCGACTTTGACAGAAGGAGGGTTATGTTTTTCGAGAGTATGTATATGTATGTTTATTTGTATGTATGTATAATTGTTTAGCACCCTCTGCAGCCTGAACGGCTCGATGGATGTTATTTTGAGTGGTGTTGTTAGATTCGAATTTACTGTAAGAGTGACACTGGGTATATCGAATTAATAAAAAAATAGTATAAAAAAAATCTAAATAAAAAAGGCAGTCGGGTTTTTTGTTTTTGCTATAATTACTTGACTAATTGAAGTCCTAATTCGATGTACCGCAACTTCCAGAGCACCAAAGGGTACAAGTCCGACCACCACGTAGACAAAGGTGCGCAAGGCCATAAGACCGACGAGCACCATCGCAGGGAATACGAAGAAGCTGCCGGCAAGAAGCACAAGCATCACGACAAGGCGGGCCACAAGGGTAGCCATGAAGAGGAGGCCCATGGGCACAGAGGCTCGCATTTTGGGGAGAAGAAAGGGCATAAGAAGGGACATAAGACCAAGGGTAAGTGCGGTTAACTTGTAAAAGGTCAGTTTAGACAGAGAGGAGCCAGCGGAGAGGATTTTTTTATGACACTCGAAAATCAACTAGCATAAACTGCAAAGCGCGAGCATGTTCGCGCGGTCTCAAGCCCGCGCGAGCATTTTGTTGTGTTTTGACGTTTATACATACATTTTAGGCTATGGTGATACGGAATTACTTTCAATTGAATTAGTAAAATGCAATGTGTTCAATATTTTGTATTCTATTACACTGTTTATCTATGTCGACATACACACAGCCTTATTTATTTATTTTTTACATTATTATTATTGCATCCACACCACGCATCTCTTCAGATCACAGCTTAAAATCAGTGTATTGCTCCCGGGCAATATTTTTAAATTTGTTTTACGTATTTGGCTATAGATTTTAATTATCTCAAATAAAAATTATTTTATTTTATTTTTAATATTACCACTGAGCTGAGGCCTATTTGTATTGCTGTAGCACACGCACTGAAAATTGTACAGATAGGTAGAAGTTTGTTTGCTATTTGTGTCTGATTTTTGTATATTTTTTATATGTGTATTACAGCAGCAAATAATAGACCTTATCTATCTATCTAAATTGCTCGAGCATTTTGTCCTCTCTTTCTGAACTGACCCTAATGGTAAAGCTTCTTATATAAATGACTTCTGTGCTTCGAATTCATTAGCTCATGAACTATATTCTGGGTCAAAATGTAGCTAAGGACATAGCTTACTTTATGAAGTTTTATTTGTAAATAAAAATATTGTTCATTTAATATTTAGTTGGATGGATGCTAATTTTAACAGACTTTAGAATGTTATCAATTCACCGCGATCTTTTATGTTCACCGATTATTCGAAGACGCCTGGACCGATTTGGATAATTCTTTTCTTTTGTTTCAAATGACATACTTGTCGAGTAGAAATCCCATAGAAATTTTACCAAAATCAGTTGTGTAGTTTGAGGGTGAAGTAGGTCTTTAGTACTGAAAAATTATTGACAGTTATTAACGTTTCATCCCGTCCATTTCTAAAAACTCACGCACATAAGCGAGCTCTCACCAACTGGACTTCAGCAGTCTTATTGTAAAACCCAGACTGACTTTGTTACTCCATAAAGCACTTTATGAAAGAAGCGTCCGAACGCTTCTTTGATAAAGCCGCCGACCACCCGAACCGACTAGTTAGAGAGGCAGCTAACTACATCCCGGAGCACAACCCTCGCCGACTCACCGGCAGACGTCCGAGGCATGTTCTCTCTGATTCCGATGACCAGATTATGGCTGACATGGTCCAATTCGATACCTCTGCGGCTCCGAGCAGCTAGAGAAACCTCGTGGTCGGACCCCCCCGCATTAGGAGGAACATTAGCTCGTTCACTAGGTACCGCCCGGCGGTACCTGGACAATTTGCGTCCTAAGTAGGCTCTTCTGGCACCGTAGCTTCGGCCCTTCCGGCAAAACATGGGTGTTGCAGCACCCCAAAATTTGCCATAACCCCTAGCGCGCCCAAAGCCGAGGTTTCCCCCTTGGGAGCCCTTTGCGCTGCTGCAAGTAGTATATAAATATACCTAGGAAGCCGGGCCTCTGGCCCGCTCCTCAAACCTTGTCCGGGTGAAGTAGGAAATGCCGTCCGAGGCAACCAAAATCTGTCTGTCAATTCAAAAAAAAAATAACTTTGTTACTAGGTTTAAACAATTATCCGACCAAATCAAGTTGACATCTAGTAATATTATACTATCATCTGTCAATGTGATATTTGACGACCTCCGTGGCGTAGAGGTCACCATGCTAGTCCGCCACCCAAAGGATCCGGGTTCGATCCCCGGTCAGGGCAAGTTGGAAAATGGCCTTTTTTAAAATTGTATTGGGTCTTGGATGTTTATCTATATATGTATTTGTTATAAAATATAGTATCGTTGAGTTAGAATCCCATAACATAAGTCTTGAACTTACTTTGGGGCTAGCTCAATCAGTGTTATTTGTCCCTATATACATACTTATTTTTAATGTCAACTTCATTTTGGACGGATAATGGTTTATACCTAGTAACAAAGTTAGTCTGGGTTTTATAATAAGTCGGTAGCAGTTTAGCAGTTCACAGACCATGAGATAAAATACGGTTGATCAGTTTCATGTATGGCGAAAACCATAGGTTGACAAAATACTCAAAGCAAATATAGTTTATGATAAACAGTTGAGAAATATATCTTGTCACAAATTAATAAAAACAAAAGAAGGATAAATAAATAAACGCCATCAGTGCATTGGTACTCTCAGTGCTGTAAGCCTTATGCAAATACGTAAGATAAATATTCCATCTAGATATACCTTTATGCGGTTGATATCTACCTAAATAAATAAACTTATATACGGACGAATCACACAGATTGAGCTAATCTAAAAGTAAGGTCGAGACTTGTGTTATGGACTAACTCAACGATACTAGATAAATATAGGTAAACATCCAAGACCAAGGTCAATCTGAAAAAGATCATTTTCCATCTTGACCTGACCGGGAATCGAACCCAGGACCTCTGGTGTGACGTGGCATGATGAACACTAAGCCACAGAGGTCGTCAACAATTTCTTTTCCAGAATTATCTATAAACGTAACCCTACAGTTACGCAATCCAAATTAGGTATTTGTATTTTTACTGAGAGGTGACGTCAAAACCCACTCCAATAGACGCTTCTTATTATAAAAACAGGATTAATTTTGTTACTAGGTTTAAACCATTATTCGCCCAAATCAAGTTGACGTCTAGTAATATCACACTATCTCACCTGTCAATGTCAACTTGATTTCGGCGGATAATGGTTTAAACCTAGTAACAAAGTTAGTCCTGTTTTTATAATAAGACGGATTGAATCTATGTGGGAATATTTACTATTTTGGTAAATAGTAAATTAAGTTTCCATTATTTTAACGGAAAAACTTAGCATGTACCGAACAATAAAGGAACAACGTAATAATATAAATGTTAATTAAGTGATTTGAATTGCTAAATGTTTTTTTTTTTTATATCCAATGTTGCAAACTGGTGGCGAAAGCACACAAAGCAATTTTAATCACAAGTTTATAACTTTGACCGAGCGAGAGAAGCGTCTCAGATTCGAGACTGGCCAAAAATGATTTTGTCCGGCTGTCAGTTTGTCCGGCTGTTCTCGCGTACATTCTCTCATTTCTTAACCGATTCTTGTGAAATTTTGTAAAAAGGTTTGAAATTATACAGATTTATTTTATTGGTTCAGTTTTTCGCAATTTTTTAATGTATTGGAAATGTTGGGGTTGAAAACCTAAAAATATCATATTTCAGCTATTTCGAAAAATTTACAAAAATGTCATAATTTTTTTTGTTTCCCTTATTAAGACGCAATTATTTTGTTTGAACAACTTTTTTACCTGATAAACTTCAACGGGTTCAAAGATTCAAAGATTCAAATGTTTATTCAGTAATTAGACCTTTACAGGCACTTTTACACGTCAATAAGTATAATTTATGTTACGTTTAAAGTATATTAAAATTTAATTTATTTTTAAAGAAAAGCTACCGATACCAGAGGTCGGGGTGAATCGCGAGGTCTACGGATCACAGAGCTACTAGTAATATAAATATCTAATTTCAATTGCGGAACCCTGCAGCACGTATAAATAATTTTAGAAAAGGCAATATTTGCTTGCGGTTAGAGAAAGCGACATTACATAAGTATTGTTTGCGTTCCGATTGACCCTACGGTTGTTATGGCCGCCATTATGCGGTAAACGCCATGAAATTCAATAAGCGTCTACCGGCACACTGCTTAAATTGGTACGGAAGTAAAAAATAGGAAAGCTATAGACACCAGTTAAAGTTATAATATAAGGGTCAAGAAAAGGTAGGTACTACACTGCCACTGCATTTGCACAGTTTTTTTCATATTATCTTTATTTGCGCTGGAAAGCTCATGTCAAGAAAAAAAAAGAGAACTCCTACCTTGTCAATTAAAAACAAACTACTCTTGTATAGACAAGTCCTTATGCCAGTATGGACTTATGGCATACAGCTGTGGGGCTGTACTAAACAAAGCAACATAGATAACATCCAACGATTCCAAAATAAAGTGCTGCGGGATATTGCTAACGCCCCGTGGTATGTAAAAAACGACGACCTGCATCGGGACCTTAACATACAGTTCGTTGACAAAATTATAAAAAAGTACGCCGAAGCACACGAGTTTAGGTTGCCACCATGTGAACGTTGAGGCGATCCAGCTCCTCGACAACACAGACATTGTGCGAAGACTTAAATAGTCTTATTATAAAACCCAGACTAACTTTGTTACTAGGTTTAAACCATTATTCGCACAAATTAAAGTTGATATTGATAATTGAGTGTGTGATATTACTAGATGTTAACTTGATTTGGTCGGATAATGGTTTAAGCCTAGTAACAAAGTTAGTCTGGGTTTTATAATAAGACTGAAAAGAACTAAACCGTTCGAACTAGTGTAGCAGTGACATATGTGTATAATAGTGAAAAATAGTGACAATGAAAACCAAAGACACGTGAACAAAGTGCCTTCCCCTTAATAGAGACAGTAAGAAAAGTGCCGATGGACACATTCTTATTAAATAAGTATTTTATAAAACTAGGTCAATGATAAATGACTCATTAGTCTGAGTTTAGGCTAGATCTTAATACAATTAACGTATTTATTCAGAATATAGATACGTTAACACACAGAAAAAAAAATATATTATCTGGATATTGTTCCCCAAGAAAATTAAGTTTAAGATAAGTACCTATATGTATTTGTACTTAACTTGAGTCTATTTTGTACACGCCTACTTCTACCTGTTTTGTTCTTTTTTCTTTTTCTGGGTCTGCTGGAAGAGATTTCTTATGAAATAAGCAGTACCTATGTACTCAATGTTCTTACTTTGTTTGTTTCTATGTTTGTATTTTGTTTACATGAATTTTGACAATAAATAAATAAGTTATTTAGTAAATAGTCCGGGATTTAGCCAATGTTACTTTTCACTTTTCTCTTTCAGATCTGCTTTTTAGATTTCTAAAAGCATAGTAGACATATACGCGTATCTACTTATAAGAAAACCGTTTTTCTAACTTTCAATGCCATTGGCCCATTGGTCCACTCTAAGGCACACGTTTTGTTTTTGAAGCTCATAATACGGTACAGCATGGCGCACAGACATGTCGGTAACAAAAACAAACATTGTCGAATTCTTGGAACAGTGGCGTGGGAATTCAGCGTTACCTACATTTTTTATTATGCTGCCGTTTACTTTCCTTATTCTCAGATTAAGAACATTAAAACGCTAAGCTCAGAATTTCATAATGTTCAAATCCAAATCTCAGTCTAGTGTAATGTAATTGTTTTTTTTTTTTTTGGTAACAACGATGATAAGCGTAGACGCCGTTATTTTGTTGCACAGACGTCACATTTTTGTAGAACTAAAACATTTAATTTATCGACTTATTGATATCGACTCCTTATTCTCACCAAAACCCTTGTACTTCCTTTAGTTACACGGACGATGTAAAACTATTACAGTTTTTTGTAATTATTGTGGGAAAATTATGATAAGTAATAAGGTCGTAATTAACGAACGCCTGTATTTTTCTACCCATGGCTTTTATTTAACCCATTTTTTTTCACATTCTTATCAGTTAGTAGTTAATAGTTACCGTAATTAGCGCAACCTCAGAGACTCAGAGGTGAGGATTTCAGTAGCTATAGCGCTATAGCGCTTTTGCAAGCAAAGCGATAACGGCGTGGTCCGCACAAGGATGGGTGGTCATAACTGGCATAAAAACTTCTCGAGCTCCCCCGTGCTTTGGAAGGCATGTACAAGCTGTACAAATTGGCCCCGGCTGTCATCATTGTATGGCAGTCGTCATACGTCAGATGCCTTTAATAGTTATTTATGCAACTGTTGTATAATAAAGGGTATTAAAACACGAATGTGAGTTTAGTGAGTGATAATAGTATCACATGAGTGTTTTTATACCTAATTATAACAGTTGCATACAAAACTTTATCTAAACCCATGATATGAATCCTCTAAAAAAGGTTCTGAAACCATAGGGTGTTTTACAGTGTTTTAAAAACTCATTTTATGTAAATTCATAGTAAGTATTGCTGAGTATTTAATACAAACAAACAATGTTTAGGTAATGATAGAATTATTTATTGTAATAATTATTTAAATTTTTGATCGTAATTTTTTTCCGTCACATACCCTCCGAAACCATCGTTTCAGCAACAATGACAGGTCAAATCGAAGTTTTACAATTTTTTTATCAGTATATCTGGATGATACTCTCTTTGAAAAAATCATTGCACGAGCAATTTTTATAATATCACGTCTCTGTCCATTGCGGGGCAGACAGAGCCCAGGCTAATGAGCCTAAAGCCACACCCAGCACCGAAAACTGTCGCCCAGCGATGGACAGGGGCTTAAATTTAGGGATCAAGTTTGCGTTGCATAATAAAATTTAGTACAACATTATAACACTCATTTGGGTGATACAATGGTTATTATGACACTGGGTGTTTTAATGTGGGCAATAACTGTTTCAGAAACTTTAATAGTGGATTTATAGCATGGGTGTAGATAAATAAATAATTATATATAATATACGGACGAATCACACAGATTGAGCTGGCCCCAAAGTAAGTTCGAGACTTGTGTTATGGAATACTAACTCAACGATACTATATTTTATAACAAATACATAATAGATAAACATCCAAGACCCAGGTCAATCTTAAAAAGATCATTTCCCATCTTGATCTGACCGGAGATTGAACCTAGTGACCTCCAGTGAGACAGCGTGGTGTGATGACTTTAGGTAGCCTGAAAAACCTGACACCAATGTTGGACACTTACCTACCCACACGAGAAGTAACAACCTCAGAGGTATAAGTCATGTCTTGTGAAGATGGAACACATGTCTATGCTCACAGACGCATAACCAGCCACAACCGCTTCCCAAAAATAATAATTACTTATTTTTTACATTACAGGCTACCACAACAAGTACCACAAGGATGAGTTCCACAAAGAACACAAGTTCTACGATGACTTCCACAAGAGCGGAGAGCACCACCGCTACGGAAAGTTCAACGCCAAACACGCGAGCAACGAGTCTGGCAAGAAGAAAGCGCATCACGTGAACGCGGGACATGACTTTGTGGAGCGAGGCAAGAAGGGATACAGGTATGAGTGTACATCATCATCATCATCATCATCATCATCATCATCACCATCATCACCATCATCATCATCATCACCATCATCATCATCATTATCATAATCATCATCATCATCATTATCATCATCATTTCAGCCGCATAACGTCCACTGCAGGACATAGGTCACTCATTCCAAAATGACCGATCTAGAGCGGCCTGCATACAGCGCTTTCCAGCGACCTTAGTCAGGTAGTCAGTGTACGTTATGAGAGAAGGTAATACCACCACTGTAGTAAGTTTAATGCTAAGCACGCCAGCGACGATTCCGGCAAGAAGAAAAGGGCATCATGTGAATGTGGGACATGACTTTAAGGAGCGAGGCATGAAGGGATACAGGTATGAGAGTACATCATCATCATCATCATCATCATCATCATCATCATCATCATCACCATCATCATCATCATCATTATCATCATCATTTCAGCCGCATAACGTCCACTGCAGGACATAAGTCTCTCATTCCAAAATGACCGATCTAGAGCGGCCTGCATACAGCGCTTTCCAGCGACCTTAGTCAGGTAGTCAGGGTACATTATGAGAGAAGGTAATATCACCACTATAATAAGTTTAATGCTAAACACGCTAGCAACGAGTCTGGCAAGAAGAAAACGCATCACGTGAATGCGGGACATGACTCTGTGGAGCGAGGCATGAAGGGATATAGGCATGAGAGACTAGGTGATACTATATGTAACTACGAGTAATGTAATTTAATTATCTATAAAAGTGGATAATATGGCAGCGTACGGCAAGTTCAATGTTAATTTTGCTTATAATCATCAATCACCGATCATAAATTTTGAGCGAGGAAAGGACGTACAGGTTTGATAAATGATGGTGTAAATTGTAATATGACTACAACAGTGGATAATGATTAATAACACTGCCATAGCAAGTTCTACGCTAAGAACGCCTTGTACGAGCTAGACAGAAGTAAGCACACATTGATCTATACAATGTCCTTTTTAATTAAGTACAAATATTTTAAGAGGTTATTCAGTCCATCATTTTGAACAACTTTTCCCAATAAATGTATATCGAAATACGAAAAAAAATATTTAGGTTCTCATACAGATCGAAGTAGTCACGTGATATCGTTACTATGAAAAATGCAAAGAAATTTTTTGTTTTTCGATATATATTTATTAGGAAAAGTTGTTCAAAATAATGGACTGAATCACCTCTTGAAATATAGTACATAGATTTGTAAGCACATGATGAAATGCGGGACACGCTTCGTGGAGCATGATAAGAAGCATAAAAAGAACAGGTATAAGTTACATATAATTGAGATATTGTTATATGTTAACGACAGCGAAATACATCACCGATGTCTCATATAAACCACATGACATTATGAGGCAAGGTTTATAAGATTTTACAGTGACAAAAAAGTATTTACAACATGCACTAAAGAAATGTCACTTGCAGTCACCTGAGGTCACTAATCTATTTACAAGAACCTCGCCCAGGGTGCCTATCATGCGAAACTTCTTATAGGCCAAGCTCATCAGCAGAAAAAATTGAAAGGTCTTAAAGCAATTGGGAAGGGATGAAAATTTTTAAAACGCCTGAATCTTTTTCTTGTGCTAGGAATGACATTTCTATTTATCGTGAATAAATTTCAGATTTTTCGGTCCAGCCAATTAATAATAAAAAATAAAAATATTTTTAATCACAATTTCGTTCACTATTCATCTTAACGCCGCCATTTCCTTTGCCTTTTCTCATATGACGTATAAAAAATTTATTTCATGACTTTTCACAACTTAACTGCCACTTTCATAAGACAGTTGACAGCTTAACTGTCACAGTTGTCAAAATAGTGTCCCTATTTTACCGCAATGGCAGTTCAGTTGTCAACTGTCATATGACATTATCTTTTTTACACGTCAGACGGGACGGGCAAAAGAAATGGCGGGGTTAAGCTGATTGGTGAACGAAATTGCGATCAAAAATATTTTTATTTTTTATAATTAATTGACTGAACCAAAAAATCTGATATTTATTTACAATAAAGAAGAGTGTTATTTCTAACAACAAAAAAGTTTCAAGCGTTTTTAAAATTTTCATTCTTTCCCCAATGTCTAAAAGTTATTTTGTCGTTCAACATTTATCTACGTACGTAGCGAATATAAAAGTTGGCCCTCAAAACTATTCAATGTCGTCATTTAGGGATATTCTTAGTTTGGATATTAATAACTCAAGACGTCAGTGAAGTGTGAATGAAGGAGTTATTCGTTGGTTAACTAAAATAGAACACGTAAGGAGATTGATACAACTGTCTAAGGGAATCATCATCATTTCAGCCGCATAACGTCCACTGCTCCTCAAAGGCATAAGCCTCATCTCAGGATTTCCAAAATGACTGATCTAGAGCGGTCTCCATCCAGTGCTATCCAGCGACCTTGGTCAGGGCGTCTGTTCATCTTGTGGAATTTCAAAGTGCTATCCCTTTTTATATTTCTCTGCAGAAAGTAAGGAAGTAAGAATTTTGGAAAGTATGCTATGAGGAAAAATTGAAGTTTCACTTTGACCGTTCTTCAGGTCTATCCCGTTTGCGGTAATAATTTAAAAGTAAAAGAATAGCATTATCTTTGTACAACGTAATTACGATGTCTAAAAGTGGCTCTGCGATCTGTAGACCTCGAGAATACCCCGACTCTTAGACGTTTATCCAATAAAATAATTTTAACAAAAAAAAATCAATGGCCATATTTCCGCCATTTTGAAAAATATCAAAAAACTGAATCGACAAAAAAAACTTTATAATTGGCGGACCTTTAACAAACATTTACGAGAATCGAAATAGCGACCTGCAGTTGAGAACAGACGGTCAGACAAACTGACAGCCAGACAAAAGCATTTTTGGCTAATCTAGAAACTGAGACGTTTCGCTCGCTTCGCTTGCTCGGTCATTAAAAATGTCATTTAATGTTCTAGCAATAAGGGTCACCTAGACGAAGACCACAAGGGCTACAAAGGCGGTCAAGGGCACGAGGAGCATCACGCCCATCATTCGCAGCACGGCAATAAGGGCGGCAAGGAAGGAGGTTCCCACTGGGGATACCAAAAGAAGAATTAAGAAACGGTATAAGAAGGACTAAGAAACTTATGCTAGGATTGCTCAAATGTTGCGCAAGGAAAGTATTTTCAATTTTGTGTGGATCAAAACTTGTCCCAGCAGACATTTAAAGTACTCGTAAGTACAACAAGTAGTTCCAGAGATTTAAATACCGATAGACCTACTAGTTAAAGTATTGGGAACTTTATTCCTAACAGACTTATCAATGGTGCTAATGGGAATTTAATTCCCTGTATAAGTACACTAAGCGAAGCATTTTTTTAGGAGTTTTATCTTTAATAGAAGCCTAAGCTGTTATTGTTGTTCGAAAGATGATTCAGCCAATCAATATGGATAGATTTTTCTATCGTCAAAGTATCGGTACCCCGAAAATAATTCGAAATTCCGAATTAAAAAAAAAAAACATATTCATATTGATAGGCTGATTTACCCTCTGTATGCTAATGAGGAAAATAATGCCTTTTTCTTTTAAAAAAATTGTGAAGAATATGATGGTCGTTTAGTCGACAATGCTATGTACGAGTTTGTTATTTCGGCATGATTTATAAGAATATCCACAATTTAGTTCGAATGTGATTGGAATCGATTATGCCATAGAATAAAATAAGGATAGTTTCCGTAAGATACCATTAGAACGAATATTCAATTAATTGCTCGAATGGCTGTAACGATATACTTTTTTTATCAAAAACATTCCATGATATAGGTAAGATTATTTTTCTTCTTATTCAGGAATTATTTTATCTAGTTGTTGTTCCCAAATTTTAAACTAAGTTGTTACTATACCAGTTAATCTATTAAAAAAGAAAAGAAATGTGGTGTCGTGGGACACCAGGTAGGAACGAAGTTCCTTCGGCTAATGTAGAATCGACACAATTTGCAAAAGAAAAATCGTGCTCAAAGGTATTATACACTACTCGCTTGTGTATACGACTGTCGCGCCTGCGCACGTCTCATTTAACGGTTTTATTTAACGAGGTCATCCTTACGGTTTTACTATCACATTTTTTTCAGTTCGGTCGCGCAGCAAAATCCCTATCTCCTCCAAGCCTGCCGTAAGGAACTTCGTTCCAAAAAGGTTTGTGCTAACGTGCTATGAGCACATGATAATGTGCTTAAAACGCAGAGGTAAGAAATCCGCTGGAGCTATCAAAATACTCTATGCCTTAAAAAAGTCAAATGTAAAAAAATATTGAAATTGTCAATTTCTTTCGATTTCATAATAGGTAGTTCTTGACGTCAGATAATTTACATCCTTATACGTTTTAAATCTTTGACTTTTATCTACGTATATTGACGCTTCCTAAGCGCAAGTAGATCACAAGTAAAGTACCTATAGATGATTCTATAAATTATTGAATTAGTTTATATCGGCGCACATTCAAACAAACTGATATTATGAGTCTCAGACGATCATTGCCACTTTTTTCGCTCCAAAAAGCCATTCCAATAGCAATGCAATGCTAATGCAACAAATTACTCAGCAAAAAACCTATTGATAGATACTTTTTGGTTGTGTAACCGAGTCCAATCGGTCACCGTCGGACTGGTTAAGCAAACATATGTTTTTTGCTTTTTTTCCTGCTCTGTCCTCAATCTCGATCTATTCTTGTTTTCACCTTATTTAGGTTAGTTATATTATATCTAACCGTATAATATCGTTATTATCTAAATAACAAGTCTATTGTTATAACTACACTTTGTTACTTTAGTCTTTTGTTCCTTTTTTAACTGATTTCCTAAAACGGGGACGTAATCAATTCGTCCCGATTTTTTTAAATGTTTGTTAACCTATTATTCGAAGACGCCTGGACCTATTTTGAATATCTTTTTTTTTTGTTAGAAAGGGCCTACTTGTCAGGTTGTCCCGTAGAAATTTTATTAAAATTGGTTGTGGAGTTTGATATGAAGTTGGTTTTTAGTTTTGAAAAATTATATTCCATTTTCTGGTACTAATCTTGAAAAATATTAAACTTAAGAGTTGTTCACTCCTCAATGGTCAGCAATGTAAATATTTTAAGCCAGTTTTCCATGATAGATAAGTCGACTGTAGTTTTAAGCTTTGATAAGATTTTATTACGTTGCAAACAATATTTTATTTCTATTTAACAATTTGTTGGTTTTGCTTTTGTATTTTTTTATTACTGCTTTTTAAGTTTTTATATAAAAGACTGCCAATCAAAAGGCATATCGGTTGATGTAATCCTTTGCTTTTTAATTCCAAATATTCGGAGTTATTTTTTTTTTCTGTCTATACTTTGTATTTATTTTTTACGTTACCACGTTAGTTAACATGTTATAAGTAGAAGTTGTTAGTCATTTTGTAAATTAAAATAAATGTATTTGTGTCATGCTTTTTATTTAACATTCCTAAAAAAAGGTTTTATTTTATAAATATTAAGTTCAGGTAAAAAGTACCCGACTACACTAGCGGGAGGGTTTATCGATTGTATTTTGTTAATCTTTTAGACTGTAAATACAACTTGGAAGGGACATACCCGTAATAAATCGAACCCCGGGCTATAATAGATCACCATTATAGTATAATGAAATTAAAATAACAGCCAGAGCTCGAAAACTAATAAAGAGGTCTGAAGCTTGATGGATTTTTAACCAACTTTCAAAACGGAGAAAGTTATCAATTCGATGTAATCTTTTTTCATGTACGTTCACCCTTTACCAATAATTCGAAGACGCCTAGACCGACCTGGAAAATTATTTTTTTTGTTTTGAAAGGGTACCTATTCTTTCCACTATGTAGGAGACAGTGTAGATGTAGTAGTGATGTAGTGTAGTGCCTCGTAGATCACCCCGCATTTCATCCGACAGAGCCGTTAGAATAATAAATTGCGAAAAGTGGCCACTTTTGGCGAAAACAGTTTTAAAACAAGACGGACTACCAATATTACTTTCAAAGGTTATTCATAAAATAGTTTAAAGGTCTTTCTAGACATTTATACAAATCAAATTTTAAATTATCACCATACAATACAATACAATACAAATACTCTTTATTGCACCATAAACAAAAGGAAAAACAATAAACAGAAAAAAAGAAGACAGAATTATGATACAAAGGCGGACTTATCGCATAGCAATCTCTTCCAGTCAACCTTTGGGTAGAGGGAGAAGTGAATATTAAAAAATAGGCGGTGCAGTATGTTAGATTTACTGTAAATAGTTACTATATAGAACCTGCCACAATATATACATACAAATACTTAAATACACGACATACATACCTACAAATTAATAGACATACATATATACATATAAAATATATATTATAATTATAACAAAATAATGAAATATGAGCATAATGCGAAAGAATCCACTACAAAATTAATCATGAGTTGGACAGATAGTGAGCTTTTAATTGCGTTTTGAAACTGCACAAAGTTTTAGCGCTACGGATATTAATAGGTAAGGAGTTCCACAGTCGAACAGCTTGAACGGAGAAGGATTTAGAGTAGTATGTGGAAGAGTGGAGGGGGACTTGAAGACGGAGATTGTAGAAGCTGCGTAAGTTACGGTGTGAGACATCAGTTAGGAATATGAAACGCTCTTTTAGATAGCTGGGAGAAGAAGGTATAAATAGTATGGAGTATAAAAGGGAGAGGATATGATAATTACGACGAAGTCGAATAGGGAGCCACTTGAGTTGCGCGCGGAAGTTGGAAACATGATCATATTTACGTAGCCCAAATATGAACCTGATGCCGAAATTTTGAAGACGCTCAAGCTTTTCAAATTGCTCTTCAGTGAGGTCCAAGTAGCAGGGGTCTGCATTGTCGAGAATGGGGAGGATTAAGGACTGAGCGAGCAAAATTTTGGTCTCGATGGGTAGGAAGTTCCTCAGTCTTTTAAGGGATCCTGCAGCACCGAATACCTTCTTACTGACTTCAGTAATTTGGGTCGACCACGATAGTGTTCTATCAAAGTGAACCCCCAAGTTTTTTACACTCTCACTATACTCGACCCTGACGCCATCAAAGATAATGGGAGGAAGAGAAGGCCAATCCTGGAGATAAGCCAATGGCTCCCTATAACAATAGCTTGGGTCTTCGATGGATTGACGGCAAGACCATGGGCTTTAGCCCAATCAGAGATGTATGCTAAAGCTTCATTGATTTTTCCTATCCCATTAGGAAGGTTGTCTATGGTCGTGCTACAGTATATTTGGAGATCGTCAGCATATAGATGATAGGAAGTACAGAGTTCGAAGGTGATAGAATTGATAAATAGTGCAAAAAGTAATGGAGATAGCACACCACCTTGTGGAACTCCTGAAGTAGTATCACACCAGGAGGAAAATCGGTCTTCAATTCGAACTCGTTGCTGGCGACCATGTAGATATGAATGAATTATTATTTAGTTTTAAACAATTTATTTCAAATGAGGGCGCCACTTTAGCTACCACTTCGTCTTAAAGCGAGAACATGAAGCTGTTCTTCGCACATTAGTTAACTTTTTCGCGAATGTGCGTAGTAAAAGCTTGTATTACTACGCACCGTACAGTACTTAGTTCATAAAATAGTTTGAAAGGTAACGCTCTAGGGTCTAATCAAGACAAAATTTTAAATGATATCTCCGTTTCCTTTCAAATGATTTATTTCATATGGGGATAGCACTGGACTCTGATAAATTCAAGTAGGTAGGGAAATGACAGAATATAATAATTGTATAAAGACTTTAATTGGTCACATGAACTGATTCGAGGCTTGCACGGCAATATAATCATTGTAAAGACTTGTGATTGGTCACATAAACTGAGGCTTGCACGGCACGATGGCCCCTAACTTGGGGTCGAAGTACTTGGTGTACACAGCGACGTTGTGGTGCGGTCGGCGCGGATAGAACACGCGCTGCCCGAAGTCATCCACGAAGTCCGTGTAGTCCATCTGCCATTCGCGCTTCATGCCGTTCTTCTCGCAAATCCTGGCTCTGGAATCATGAAGTAGGTATTTATATTAACACAAAAATAATTTACTCCTTATATGCTGGATCATCAAAGCGTATTTTCCCGGTTGCATCTTCAGCAGTAGCGCTTCAGAGCCCGGAGTCCGCTACTTAACCAATTAGATTTGACGAGGTTACTGGTTTTTACACAGAGTGATTGCCGTCTGACCTCCGCAGTCCAAAGGGTAAACCAGAACCAATCCTTGGATAGTTAGATGATCAAACGCTAGATGGCGTTCGGGACCTACAGTTTCTACGTGCCTTCCGAGACACGAAATCATCTTTTTTTCAGATAATCAGATGATTCAAGCCTGCAATATCATAATGAGACTGGAAACATCTTTTCACAAAGTGCTTGTATGCTTCCCAGTGGGATTCAAACCCATGGCCTCCGGGTCAAAAGGCGGCCACGGCACTTGACCACGGGGCCACGGAGGCAGTCCATATACAGGTGCTCACAGGGAGGCTAGGTGTAAATTCCAGATGTGGCTAAATAGTGGTAGACCTACCTCAGGACAAGTATTCCAAGAAACGAGAGAAAATCGTAAAGGTGTCAAAATAATGAACACCAGATAAAGATGAATATTATATCCTCCCATCATAAAAATAATGATTTTAAGAGTTTTTGGAAGGCAACAAATAAGCTGGGATCTAAACCTGGTCTCCCTGCGGGTGTCGACGGCATCAGTGAACATGTTGATATGGCAAATATGTTTAAAGAACATTTTTCTGTTAAGTCACCATTGGGCCAACCCAGTCGGGATGTGGTACAGGTCGGCCTGGTCAGGAGAAGTGTATTAGATTTGTTGTTGATGATATAGGTAAACTTATTAAATCCATGACAAGGGGAAAATCTCCTGGCCATGATGGCCTTAGTGAACATCTTCAACATGCGGGGCTGCATCTGCCGAGAGTCCTTGCCTTGCTTTTCACACTGTGCATGGGACATTCTTACCTGCCTCCCGAAATGTTGAAAACTGTGGTGGTGCCAATTGTGAAAAATAAAACAATTTGTGTTGGGACGTTTGCACCGAGCCTTATCAGCAATAAAATACATACATACAGCTTTGTTAAAATACATACATACAGACTATCACGTCTTTACCCCTAACGGGACAGACTGCAAACAGCACTTTGAGTCTAAGCAGACAGACTCCCAGGGTCGCAAGACTCAAAGGTCACTTTTAGCGTGATGGTGGGCGAGAAGGTGTCAAAAGGAATAAAAATAGTGATGGCTTGCTAGCCGCATTGCCTATTAAATGCATTTTTGCCCAGTCCCTCGACCGGCTTCAAAAAAATATTGTACAAAAAGCATATCTGCTATATTTTTCGTCGACACCATGAAGTGAAATTGATATTGGTTTTCTGACTGACATCGAGAACCCAGAAACGCAAATCTCAAAGGGATGGTGAAAAAGAAGGTGGGAAAACGAAACAAACAGATGTAGTTGCTAGCATCGCATCGCCCATTACATGATACTTAATTATATCAATTCTCTTAATCGCACTATGTGCTGTAAATGCGCGAAAAAAATTTATACATACTCCGTTATTCGGATGGGTGACCACAAGTGGCATCAAAAATTTGTCAAGTTCCTCCATGCTTCGGACGACACGTATAAGCCGTTGATCCCGGCTGTTATCATTATATGGCAGTCGTCAAGCTACGTCAGATGCCTTTAGGCAGCCTGAATAATCTGACACCAGCATTGTTCACTTTACACACATGAAAGACAAAAACAAAACAACTTTCTCCGTTTCCGAGTCGATACCTTAAAGGTCACAGCAGACTAATCAACGCCTAAACGGAACGTAAACGTATCAACTCGAGCAGTTCGGTATTCTTTGTACGAAACTCTCTACTGCAACGGTCACTATTCGGATTCGTAACGAAATCGCCTCGCCTCGGGACCAGCTCAGGAACCGCTTTGCGGGTCGGTCAACTTTATGGCGCTTACGCCTCGTCGTCCACGCGCCTACGTCTCTCCGTACTAGAGCTTACGTCTCTTCATCCACCCTTGCACCTTGCACCTTGGTTTTTTATTCTATATAGCGTTCTGACAGTTGTCAATGAGGGTTTTCGAAAATATGTGACACCACATTTGACGGAGCAAAAGAACCTGTCATCTGATGGTCCAATGACAACAGTCGATTGGACCTGACGTCACTGTGCTGCCGACTGGTATCCCATTTTTTGAAAACCCTGATTTGAGATATGGCAGAGTGGTCGGCGAGAGGTAAGCGCGGCGTCACCCAGCCGTAGCCGAGTCGATGTACCGAAGCTGATCCGATTCGGTTACGTGCCTACGTCAGTTTGACGCCTGGTGGACGGCGCGGCGAAAGGCGATACGGTGTCGATCCGTTTACGAGTTGATAATTCTGCTGGGACGTTTAATGATATACCTCCTTACAAATATTAGATCTATTGAAGGATCTTACGTGTATTTGCTGACTGCGACAACTTGCACCAAGGGATATCGGAGTTCGTAGGCGTTGTCTATCGCCGTCTTGAGAAGCAGATTCCCCACGCCTTGTCCCGTCACTTCGGCGGCAGTTGCGATCACTTCTGCCTGGCAGACAAACGGAATAACTTAGATCATGTTCCTACGCGACTAAATAGCAGACGTTCTTCTCCACGCACGCGCAGTGTAAGGTTGCGTAGTTACGAATGCAAATTTTGAGTTCATGCCACTAAAAACGTCTTAAAAACTAATGTTGTATAGAATTTGTATAAAATTTTCATTTTCCGAGTAAATTTTATAAGTTGATCGCCTATAACTTTTTAATTTGTAAACCCTCCTTAGCTCTGGCCTCTGATAGATTTCCTTTAAATTTCGTTAAAATACTATAGCTGTGAATTTTTTCACGTGTCCATATATAATCGTTTAGCAGATAGAAGGGGTGGGGGTGAACACGTGACTCTAACAAAATTTTTCACTCTAAAACCAAATATTTCAGAAACGGAACCCTAAATCGAAAAACAGTGTTCACAAGCTCATCATAATTTTGAAAGACCTATTTAACCGTACCCCACATGATTAGTAAGTCGATAAAAAAAAGACTTTTCACTTTACCTGTATGGGAGCTACTTTTAAAAAAAACTATATTTTATTCTACCACTTTTTCCACATAATTAATATACATACCCATGATAAATCACAACTTTCTAGTACTTATAGTCGCGATGCAGACAGCGAGACAGACAGACAGACATGGCGAAACTATAATATATATATCTTTCAAAATATTCTAGACGTAAGATTGCTACATTAGTAGCAAATAATATTAATTTTTGGACGAGTTTACATTGTAAACAAAAACCTAGGGTTAAGATGCCTACAGAATTGCCAGTAATATGTAATGGTAATTCTGTAGACTTGACGGCAGATTTAAACTGAACATGAAGACAACGGAAAGGCCTCATGAGCTAAGAATAATTCATCAAAATTTAGAAGGTCTTTCCGGCAAAGAATTATTAGTAGAATTAGTTTTAGAAGAAATGGATGTGGACATTTTATGTTTGACTGAACATTGACTGTATGAGAGTCAGATGATGTTCAGCCTAAACAACTATAATATTGTAAGCTGCTTTAATAGGAAGTCTGCTCAACGAGGGGGTTCCATAATTTTTGTTAAAGATTCTTTCCGCAGCAAACAACGTAAGTATATCGTCAGACTTTCTGTTGAGCGCTGTTGTGAGGTTACCTGTGCCGAGCTAGATCATCATATAATTATTTGTGTATACAGTCCCCCTAATAGTGATTTTAAAACTTTCCTTAAAGCAATGGACCAGGTACTTAAGTCCTGTTCAACTAGTAAAAAGAATATTATTGTTTGTGGAGATTTTAATGTTGATATCTTAGTAGATAATTCAAAAAGTACGCAATTCGTAAATCTTTTTAAGTGTTATGATTTAGTAAACGTATTCTTTGAGCCAACCCGAATCACTGCTACATCTGCCACATGTCTAGACAATTTTTTTAGTAATATTCAATATTCTGACAAATCTGTTGTTAATAAATTGCCTTCTGATCATTCGGGTGTATACGTAGCTTATGTCAATGAGTCCAAAGGCAAATTCAGCCACTTGAACAAAGATAAGACCTTCTGTAGGCCAATTACTTCAAAAAATATAAGAAAACTTAAAAATAATTTAGATAACAAACTGTTATCTGTCGTATACACAGGGAAAAATCCGGACGACCATTACAATAAACTTTATAATTGTATTTCTTCAGAATATTCTAAAACATTGAAACAAAAAAGAGTTGCTGTGCATAGTAAATCACAATTTAGTGAGTGGGCTACTACCGGCATCTACATAAGTAGGAACAAGCTTTATGCCTTATATGCCCAAAAACAATTTAATTTTAATCCTTCCTTTGTAGAATATGTTAAAAATTATTCTAAAATATTTAAAAAAGTTTGTAGACAAGCCAAGGCCAATCGTATTAGTAAAAAAATAAATAATGCCCCTAACAAAATAAAAGAAACTTGGAATGTTATTAATAAAGAAACTGGTAAAAATAAAGCAAAAGAAAATATCTGTCAAATCAAAGCTAGCGGTAAGATTATTACTAAACCTGAAGAAATTGTTAATATTTTTGATAATTTTTTTACTAACATACCTTTGGAACTTACTTCCAATGTGGATTCTAACGTGCTGAAGCCTTGCTTAAGAATAATGTTAGGCCTTGTGATTCTAAATTTAAATTTGAGCATGTTGGCCCTAGTGATATAGTAGAAACATTTAAACAGTTAAATTTAAAAAAATCGGAAGATCATTGGGGCATGTCGGTTGCTGTAGTAAGCCATATTATAAATGTCATAGCTGGTGATTTAGCTTTTATATTTAACGAATGTATTGATGAAGGCATATTTCCTAACCTAATGAAATGTAGTAAACTAATCCCCTTATTCAAAAAAGGAGAAAAAACAGACCCTGGCAACTACAGACCTATATCTATCTTGCCAGTTTTGAGTAAGGTGTTCGAAAGATAATGCTCAATCAAATGCTACTTCACTTCAAGACCTGCAACCTTTTCCATAGCCAACAGTTCGGTTTTACTGGCGGAAAATCAACCACCGATGCGGGAGTGGCACTCATCACTCATATTTACGACGCATGGGAGAGCAAAAATGATGGGATTGGATCCTTTTGCGATCTCTCTAAAGCATTTGATTGCGTAGATCATCCGACACTTTTGCTTAAATTTCGTCAATATGGTTTTGATGAAAATTCAATTAAATTAATAGAATCTTATTTAACAGATAGGCTTCAGACTGTTGATTTAAACGGCATAAAATCGCACGAATCTAATGTTAAAATCGGCGTACCACAAGGTTCTATTCTAGGACCTTTCCTTTTCTTAGTTTATGTAAATGACTTGCCTTACATGGTTGAGAAACAGGCAGGCATAGTGCTGTTTGCTGATGACACCTCGCTAATATTCAAAATTGACCGTCATAGCACAGATGCTAGCGCGGTGAACAGCACCTTGTCTTCTATTTCTGATTGGTTTACTGCCAATAACCTCATGTTAAATGCGAAAAAGACCCAATGCATTCGATTTTCTCTTCCCAATGTGAGGCAAGCTTGCGTCGACATACTGATAGATGGCGAAAAACTTGATCTTGTTGAAAGTACTACCTTCTTAGGAATTACGATCGACTCGAAACTTCAGTGGGGCGCTCATATATCAAAACTTTCAAATAAGCTTAGCTCTGCGGCTTATGCTGTTAGGAGAATTAGACAATTGACAGATGTAGCAACTGCTAGACTTGTGTACTTTAGTTACTTTCATAGTTTAATGTCATACGGCATACTGCTATGGGGGAGTGCAGCCGATATGCAGACTATTTTCATTTTACAAAAAAGGGCAATTCGAGCTATCTACGGCTTAGGATCTAGAGACTCACTCAGAGAATTATTCAAGGAAATAGGTATACTAACCTTACCATCACAGTATATATTTGAAAACATACTGTATGTAAGGAAAAAGATTTCCTCATACAATAAAGTAAGCGATTTTACCGTCAGAAACTTACGCAATAAGAGTGACTTAGTTGCCCCGTATTATAGGCTCAAAACAGTTAGTAAAACTTTTATGGGGAACGGTATACTTTTTTATAATAAACTGCCACAATCGGTCCTTGATATGCCTGACAAAAAGTTTAAAGCTTATGTAAAGAAGGTACTGTGTGAGAAGGCTTATTATAGGACCGATGACTATCTTAAAGACAACAAAGTCTGGCTTGAGCTTGGCGCGGGTCCCTCTTAAAGGTTTGTATACTCAGAAATGGTCATAATCTGGTACATTAAGTACATACTGAATTTACAACTTGATTTGACATTATTTCAAAATTTCGATATTAAAAAAATTAATTTAAATTATGACAAAAAACAATGTATACTCTGTCCACATATCAACTATAAATATTAATTTCATTGTGAGTTGACGTTCTTGGAGAAAATGCTGCAGTGCAGTTTGTTACCGCTTCTTCTGCACTAGCGCTTTGGAGGCGGCAGTAAACTTAGCTCTAAGTAACTTTTTGACGTCAACAATTAATTGTGCAATAAAACAAAGTAACGATTATTAAGAGATATTATAAATATCCTATGATAATAAAGATATATTTGAATTTGAATTTGAATTTGAAAATAAAGGTTCCTTGTTTACTACGGAACCCTAAAAATAAAACAAAAGATTCCGACGAAATGACAACCTCCTTTTTTTTTAAATCGGTTAAAAACGAAATGCTCCGGCACTAGCATATAATGTCAAACCAATATATGTTGATGACGAAAAAATTATAACTTTTGTCTAAGAGAGATAGGGGTACCTATACATAATATATAACAACATGCTTCGTAAAAACTCTTCCCTATAGCAACATGCTTAGCAACATAGCAACATGCTTCGTAAAAACTCTTACTCTAAAAGACCGCTCCGCATCGTTACTGGCTCAGAGATTCCCATAACACTTGCTGCATTTCCGCGTTGAATGGCTATGGAAAGTCTTTAAGCCAGATAAGATACGAAACAAAAGTCTTTTGTACATTTTACTTACTTCGTAAATATAGCTCACGTTATACTTCTTGAATAAGTTAGGACTTCTGATACAGTGGGCACAGAAATACATGCGGTGGCGTTCCGGCCTGGACTGCGTATAATGCGCCCATTCCTCCAGCTCATCGGCAGACCATGGGAACACCTTGTTGGCCACCAACACGCCTACCATCTTGCGCTCGCCTGTTCTTGCAATGCGCTCGTAGGCTATGAACCTGTCACCTGAAAATCCATGGTTCATGGCCTTTTTATATACCCAGTATACTCTCACAGTAAATACGAATCTAACGACACCTCTCAAGCTAAAATCCAATGAGCCGTTCAGGCTGCAGAGCGCGCCAAACATTTGAATTTGGCGCCAAAAATCCGCCATTTTGTTTTTTATTTTATTTTGATATACCCAGTGTCACTCTCACAGTAAATACAAATCTAACGACACCTCTCAAGCTAAAAGCCGAAGCGTTCAGGCTACAGAGCGTGCCAAACAATTATGCATACATACATACTCTCAAAAAATATAACCCTCCTTCTGGCCCAGTCGGAAAATAAACTTACATTAATAAATAAAGAAATAAACACGGAAGACCAGCGGCATAATGTAAAGGCACATCATTGCCCTATGCTGAGTGGTGCCATTTCGGTGTAAAACTAATTTTAGTTAATTATTAATGCAACTAATGTAAATTTACACTGAATAATAGTATTATATGCAACAGTTGTATAAGGAGGGTTAAAAAATGCGAGTGGCGCAGGTTATGACGCGAGCCTTGGCGAGCATCGTAAATTGACGCCAACGAGCATTTTTTGACTACTTATGCAACGTTGCATACAATACTTTTTCTACGATAAAAAATAAACAAAGAAAAGTACGAAATACTACCATATGTTTGGTAGATACTAGGTATGTATGGAAGACTTATTTTTTTTTTATTGACGTCTTCCTAGTGACTAAAAGTGCCATTTTTGAAAGATGGAGTCACTGAAACGAATGTTTTCATACGAAAAACCGTTTGTTCAGTGACTCCACGTTTGAAAAATGGCACTATATGTTAAAATAACGATTTTATTATGTTGGCAGTATGGTAGATCTAAAGAAAAAAAGTTATAGGTCTATGGCCAGGAGAATCGTTTTGGCGAAATAACGACACATGTGCTATTATATTAGGAATAGACTATAGACTTTTCTAAAATCATATAATCTTTGTTCTTATATTAGTGTTCGGGACCATTTAACGACAGATAACAGTACAGGAGTAGAAAAAATATTTTTCTTTCTTTCTTTCAAATAATATATCTAATTATAATTAATTATATCCTATTGCAATATCCCAACAGCAGTCCATCCCAATCTCATTCCATAATCCATATACCTTTCCCTTATCATTGGATCATTCTCCTGCCAAATCCTGTTCAAGGGTACACCTTTCATATATGTGTCAATCCAGGGTGTTAGCTTCCTGCACACCAAATTTTATTAAAATTGGGCCAACCATTTGCGTGTGAAGGAATAACAAACATACACACACTCACTCACAAACTTTCGTCTTTATAATATTAGTGTGATGATTATAGTGTGATACGTATGATACATGTAACAGACAATAGTAATAATATGACAAAGACATTCAGGCGAGTAGGCGACCAATACTGTGAAAATGAGTTTTTTTCGGCGTTTTTTCTCAGCAGTGGTCGTTACGAAGCGCTGGTATCGGTAGCTTTTCTTTAAAAATAAATTTAATGTTAATCTATACTTTACACGTAACGTAAATTATACTTATTGACGTGTAAAAGTGCCTGTAAAGGTCTAATTACTGAATAAACATTTGAATATTTGAATTTGAATATTTGAATCTTGAATCTAACAAAATTCCTGTCCGATCCTTGTAGGAGCAATTCAGATTGTCAATATTAACAACTTTTGCTATGGGACCAATGCTTAAATCTCGAAAAAATAATCTACAATTTCATACAAGTGTTCGGCCGGCCCGGCAATTTGTATGAAAATGTCGATTTTTTCTTCGAGTTTCAAGCATTGGTCCCATAGGAAAAGTTGTTGTTGTTTGAGTTGCTCCTACAAGGATCGGACAGGGTTTTTGTTACATATTGTATACATACCTGAATGGCTATATTTATCTGTGAGAACATTAAGGTACGGAGAGTTGATATCCATCCACAGGCCAACAACGCTGGGCTCCAACGGCCAGTAGTGGTTGTACAGGAAGGACCTGATGAACTTCGCGTGGCATTGGTTGCCGCGTTCCACCGTCACATTGCGGATGTCGAAACACTGACAATGCAACAAGAATTAATGTTATACTAAAACTATATCCTTCTTATTATAAAACCCAGAATAACTTTGTGACTAGGTTTAACCCTTTCACCGCGAGACTTTATATCAGTTGTCGTGCCTCCAGTGCGCGGGGTAGTAAATCTAAAATAAATATTTACAACCAAAAAGGGACGTGGATACGTAAGTTATGTGCAATACGAGCTTTTTTTTGTCGGAAATATCCGACGCTCGTAGAATGGGCCCGACAATGCTTGTCGGATAAATCCGACGTTCGCCGTGAAAGGGTTAAACCATTATTCGCCCAAATCAAGTTGACGTCTAGTATCACATACTATCTCACCTGTCAATGTCAACTTCATTTGGGCGGATAATGGTTTAAACCTAGTAACAAAGTTACTCAGGGTTTTATAATAAGAAGGTATGATTTTAAAGTTCCGCGGTCACAATTACTGTTACTGTTAAGATTCTGTCGTCACGGTCGCTAGCAGTCTCTCCAGTAGAACGACAGATGGGTCGTCGAAGTATCTGGCTAAAAATGATAATAATCCCAGTACTTATAACAATACTAAAACTAGCTATGAGATCCGCTCCCCATGACGTGTGAACTATACTTTATCATTTATCTTATTATACAATGTCCTTTTAAATTAAGTACAAATATTTTAAGGGGTTATTCAGTCCATCATTTTGAACAACTTTGCCCAATAAATATATATCGAAATACGAAAAAAAATATTTAGGTTCTCATACAGATCGAAGTAGTCACGTGATATCGTAACTATGAAAAATGCAAAAAAAAAATTCATATTTCGATATATATTTATTGGGAAAAGTTGTTCAAAATGATGGACTGAAACACCTCTTAAAATATTTGTACTTAATTAAAAAGAACATTGTATAGTTCGCACTCCTTTTCTTTTTGGTTGCCTGTAAGAGATTGCTTCGGCGAGAAGGCCGCCTCTTGTACCTCATTATATTATATTACTCATATTTTGTAAGTATTCCGAATATGAAAAGTTTTTTTGTATTGTATTGTATTGTACGATCTATTCTTGAACCAACCAAAAAAGACAAAAAATTCAAAAAAATTGGTCGAACCGTTTCGGAGGAGTATGAACACAAACACCGTGAAACCAAAATTTTATGTATGTATTTAGAAGAAGATATGAATACCTCACAATTATACTTTTATGTATAGACAGAGCCTACCGCGAAAAGGAAAAAGGCGAGAGTGAAATCTGTCTTTTGAAATATACATATATGATTTTATATCTAAATTAAGTTTTTAAAGTGAATAAATTACCTGTACAATTACATGTGTTCGTGCGTGCGTACTTACGTTTTATAATATATATATAAAACAAACAATTCTTGCATAAATATACATATAAAGATCTCGGAAACGGCTCCAACGATTTTGATAAAACTCGGTATGGAGTGACGAGGCTAAAACATGATTTTCATAAACTAAGTAACCTGTCGCCCGGCTAGATATATAGTTATGTGTACTTGAAATTCATATGGGCTTATGTACTTGCATTTAAGTGAGTGTACGCGTGTGTAGTTTTGTATGGAACAATGATAGCGATATCAGTAACCTTAAATTAAACCTTCTCCATCCATGTTAACGGCTAAAAGATGAACTGACTGAATTATGAGGAGAAAAGTCATGGGCGTGTCTACATCCCTATTACTCACTGGTCTCTTGTCTTGTGGATAGAGGGCGCCACACTGAGACGGGTTCTTGCACCGCACTTGCTGCAGTGTGGTGATCCTGACAGGAGTCAGCAGGTTCCTCGAGAGCAAACCAAATGATAAAGCCTTAGTCAACATTGTTACTTAATCTGAAGGTTACATCCTGAAATCGCATGCAGTCCCAAAATTTTCCTGTTTTTTACTATTTTTTTTTATATATTTTTTAGTCCAAATGCATATTTTTGAATTTTTTAAGTGTTTATCAACATACGTCTAAAGTGGCACCTTCAGACATCTATCAGAAAATTTCATAGAGTAGAATAAAGAAGTTATCATATCTTCATTACACAACCCAAAGAATAAACCAGAGATCGGAATCACGGGTGCTTATGCTCTCAAAAGTATGGATATGACTATATTATTTATAAATAAAACAATCATAATTATGTGATTACAGGATATATTTTAATCGAAAAAAATAGACTTATCCTGAAATCGCATAATTATGATTGTTTTATTTACTTAGTACCCAATTATAATTCTCTATAAATCCCAGAACTTTTAGTTATATCCATACTTTTGATAGCAATTGCACCCGTGATTCCGATCTCTGATAATAACCCAAATATATCCAAAAAAAAAGTTATTTCTGGATTTTTTAATAATCATAGATTTATAATATACAAGTGTAATAATAACCCAAAAAGCAAAAAAAAAGTTATACCTCCTACATCTTTGTAAAAACCAGCCTAAAACTTTATTTTTTGTTCTTTTCAATAAATTACCTATCTCACAAACAATTAAACTATAAGTCTGTTACACAAGCCACTTTTCTGGAAGAGATACCTATATACACGCTGTAAGCCCGACATTGTATTTTTTACTTTTCTGATTTGTAGTTGTGTACATTCTTACGTACAATAAGGGCCAGAACAGACGGGGCGCAAGTTGCGCCGCGTAACAGCTAGTGATGGGCGGTGCATAATTACTAAATCAACCCATTTGAATATTTACTCAGTAGATTGAGTAAATATCCGTATTTATCCATTTGGTAACTAGACTAATTTATATGAGTTGCGACTCATATTTATATTCATTATTTCATGTTTTCAAGACAATTTTTAAACTTAAATCTAGTTTACACTTGCAATTCTTGTCGAAAAGTGTGTGCATACGCATATATATAATGTAGGTAAACGTCATATGCGAAGCTAAAATTTATGAAAATACCATACTAATCATACACTGAAAGTCTTCTTTGACTTATTATCATTTTTTGCTGGGAGGTGTGCAAACACGTAATTATATATTAAAATAAGTAAACAGACATCTAATGCGATGTCAATATATGAGCACGCTCTATTTACTCTAATTATTAAATCTTGTGAGTAAATACTCAAATGGGTAGATTGAGTACAATCCACTGCCCATCTCTAGCTGTTACGCGACGCAACTTGCGCCCCGTTTGTTCTGGCACTAAAGCTTTATAAACAAACAAACAAACAAACAGGTCAAGTGCAAGTCGGGCTCGCCCATTGAGGGTTCCGTTACATAAACAATTCACAAAACTTATATTTGCAGTCAAGTTCATATACTTAGTACTTATTTTATTTTTCTTCTCTTCTTAGTCTCTAGAGAGGCTGGTGATTTACTGAAACCCCGCCCTGAAACCTTTCGAGAGGGCTTTTCAGTGTTGTCCCCGACAAAATTTAGTCTCCAAAACTTTTGAAACTATGTTTGTGGTGAACATCGCTACTTGCTTTTGCATGATGGTGATATCTATTTGCGTACATTGTTCAAAATTATAAAATTTTACTTAAAAATTATGTAATTGTACATATAAAAAATTATACATACCTGTAAAATTCCCAAAAAATCTGGGAAATTTACGGAAAAATGTGAATTTTACATACTTTTCGTAAATTTGCAGAAAATTTTTCATAAATATTAACATGTCACAATCGGTACTACTATTATTTTCATGTTCCATAGTCTTCCAATTTCAGTTTTTAATTGGTGGTAACCAAACAAACAGCCACCAATTAAAAACTGAAATTGGAAGACTATGGATTTCTTAACATTCATTTTTCGGGGTATTGTATGAAGGGGATACCTGAATTTTCCGGGGTCCAGTGTTGCCCCCATATGAAACAAATAATTTGAAAGGAAACTGAGATATCATTTAAAATTTTGGTCTCGTCATACTCTAGATAACCTTTCAAACTATTTTACAGTTTAAAGTGAGAACGTAAAGATTTTCTTTGTATATTTGGAGAAAACGGCCATTTTTGGCCAATACATATATATATATGTATCTTGAATCGGTCCCATAATAATTTGGGGAAGATATGATGAAGATATATGGAACATACTCCTAAAAGAAAATGAAGTCCTAATGTTCCTATTAACTCGACGACCTTCGTGGCGTAATAATCAACACGCTAGTCCGCCAATCCGCAGGTTCTGGGTTGGATCCCCAGCCAGGGCAAGTTGGAAAATGGCCTTTTTTAAATTGCCCTGGGTCTTGGGTATTTATTTCATGTATTGATCATTTAATATAGTATCGTTGGGTTTGTATCCCTGACACAAGATTAAGTTTACTTTGAGGTTAGCTCAATCTGTGTGATTTGTCCCTATATATTTATTTATTAACTTCATAAATACCGATAAAAAAATTGTAAAACAAAATATATAAAAAAATATTTCAATTCTCATAGAAAGCTCTTTTATTTCGTATATCATGATGTCACACGATAAATTAATGATTGAATGAAAAACTTTTTATTGTACCAATATAAAAAAGAATATAAAAAGTTTTACAATTCAAACAAAAAAATACAATGGGCGGTTATATCCGGTGGATATATACCCGTCATAAAACTTTTTTAAATTTCTAATTTTATATGTGGCAGCCATATTTATAATTCATTAATATACGATATACATCCATTTTTGGGTCACTTACTATTCTTCCCAATATTCAAGCGAACGAAATCAACTCAGATTCAATCCAGTGGGACCGATTGAGTTTTGTAGCAAATTGGCTGTGACAGACAGACAGACAAGTGAGTAATCATAATAGGGGTTCCATTTTTACCTTGTGAGGTACGGAACCCTAAGCACTAAATTACAATACTTACCTATCATAAAAATAAAAAATGTTATAATGTAAACGACCTCTGTGGCCTAGTGGTTTGCCAGGCACACTGGAAGTTTCGGGTTCGATCCTCGGTCAGGCCAGGATGGAAAATGATCTTTTTCATATGGACTTGGGTCTTGGATGTTTATCTGTATTTGTTTTTGTTAAAAAAATATAATATCGTTGAGTTAGTATCCCATAAAACAAGTCAATTACTTTAGAAATGTAACGTGTTACTTTAAATAAGTTTAAAAATACCTTAGACCATAAATACCAACTCTGTGTAAGTAAGTAGGTAATTAAAACTATATCTAATAAAAAAAAAAAAAATATTTATAATGTTGTCATAGTTTTCAAATCAATGGCTGATTTCTTTTTCAAATTACGAAAAACAGGTACGCTATGAAAACGTTGTCAAAAAACAAACACATCAAGTGTCATAGCAGCCGTCAATAAGTCACCATTATTATATTTCTTGAATTATTTTTATAAAATAATAAATTACTTTACCATCATCATGATTTGGAGAACTAAATTTTGTGTGTAATAAACGAATATCTTTGACACTCCGGTGTCCATTATGTCCTTGGTTCACAATTTGTTCAAGTTATCAGGGAGTGGCGTGAAAAACTCTGTTCTCAGCCTTCTCTCCAACCAATTCAAAAGAAACTACTCGGATAAACCGAAAACCGATCACAATTCCAAAGAAACAGCGGTATACAATGTAATTGACGTGTCTTGTTCTTTAAGTCTTATTGCTAGGAATAGCATTGAAGGTATGGTAGGTCGTGATATGATCACAAGCATGCCAGTGGCATAGAGTGAGGCTAGACAACCTTCGATTTACTAAATCCAATTTGCATACGTGGTACAAAGCAAGAGCCCTCGCAGTTCAGCGCTGTGCCACTTTGCATGTAAGAACAAACATGTCAAACAATACATTTTGTATGTTTTAAAAGTTTTTTCTAAATATCTACTAATATCATACAAAATCTAAAAAAGACCATCAACACCATGGATTTAATAAAAAAGAAAATGAAAAAATTGAGACGGAAACTATTCATAAGGAAAACTTATTTGGAGTCACAAGGTAAATGCATTGTTTACAAAGTATTTATGAATAAAAGATGTTTAATTCTAAGGCTGGGAATACAAATGCTAAAATTCAGATGCTGATTTTATATACATTGCTGGTTTTATATTGATTACTTTTTGACGAAATTGTTGTGAAACGGGCAATGTATTAAAATCAGCATCTTAAATTAAGCATATTTGTATTTCCACTCTAACGGTCTATCATTTGAGTCTTAAATTCATCAGTTAATTATGTTGTATTTACTCGACAGTGTGTATAACATTTTATTGACTATTTCAGATGACAGGATCCGCCCATATAATCATTTCAAAATTTCAAACGCCAGCATTGAGCAGCGACTGACTCCTTCCCAAAAATCCATCAAACGAGTTATGGTCATCGAGCATAAAGAACGCAAATCACAAGAGTTAAATGATGTTGTCTTAGAAATTATGGGCAAAAAATCTTCGTGCGTTGCACTTTTTGGGAGGCCTATAAAAAATGATCTAGCTATTCGTTTTGAAGAAATGGCTACTTCTGGTATAAGCAATGAACACAGAAAGGATCTGCTTGAAGCTTATTTACCTCCAGTAAATTGTAAATTAATAGCTGCTCCAAGTTTAAATCAGGAAGTAAAAGCAGCAGTCACTGACACTGTTAGAAAACGAGATATGATCATGTACAATAAACAAAAACAAATCAGTAGCGCTATTGCTTGCCTAGGTGAAGCAATGACCTATCTTTCGTCTAAAAACACAAAAGAAATAACTCTGCATAGATTGTTATTCGACACGGCCCGAATCCTTTGTGATGCTCAGTTTAACGAATCAATGGTCAGGCGAAACTTTATTCTTTCTTCACTGAATGAAGATTTCAAGAAACGTTTATCAGTAACAAACATAGATAATTTGCTTTTTGGAATTAAAGAAAATTCAAAAACAGTCGAGACAAGAAAAACTTTGATTGATAACTCAAAGACGAAAATAGCTACCGCGCATTCGAGCGCCAACAAACCAAGGCCAAAATCTCCAGAAAGAAATCCGAAGAGAACCTTTCAAAGCCGTCATTATAGGAATTCAACTAATCCAATCAAAGACTACATAATAGTTCCATTGGAGAATGAATCTCCACGCTCGTCGAAGCAAATGCATAGAAGGGATAGTAGAGAGAGCCGGCAACGAGGCACATCACCGAGAGGATCACGAGCCAGCTCAAGTTCTAGTCCACGTCCTCAATAAAGACATGGTAAAATCATATTTATAATTTAAGATGAATGTTAGTTATCTAGAAAACATTTTTGAAAATAAAAATATTCCAATGTATCTTTGGTATTTTATTTTTCGATACTTTTAATACCATTAATTCACTGTCCATTTTAAATCAGAAAAATCTTATTTATGGGCTTAAATCAAAACATTAACCTCCAATTCCTTTAAAATCATTCACTACATTTTATTCAAAAAACAAAATATTACTTGTGTTTTAAAAACCTATCCTGCAAAACCAAGTATCTGTGATTTCCAAAAACTTTAAAGTCGTAGACGCTTTAAGTTTTTATGACAAGGGCAATTTCTTGAGACTTTTGAAGTACGTAGACTTGGATTTCTTTTTAAGTGCAGGATTTTAAAGAATGTATACTTCTTTCATATACTTACATGGTTGAACTTGAAATGTAAACTTATTAACCATCATGTTTCAGGTGCAAGGCACCGAGAATGAAGAGCGAGTACGCGTGCGACGTGCCCGCGCGTCTGACGTGCCGCGCGTGCTGCGCTTCGTGCGCGAGCACGCGCGCACCGCGTGGCCCGGGCTGGCCGCGCCTCCTAGCGGGTCTCATCTCGTCATGTGCGACTATGTCGCCAGAGGCCTCGCTCAAGGTCTGTCCGGTTTTATTTGTAAGTACCTTTTCCCAGAAACTACAATTTGAGGTTCTTTGAAAAGGGCGTGATTTCTTCAGGGTTGAAACAGCTCCTGGGGTTTCGTCGGCAATCATGTGGTGGAGCAATATGCAGATCGCATCATTAAAGGAGTTTTCTTCAGAAAGAAGCAGTTTAGAAATAAGGAGTTTGCTAGCTCGGCGGAATTATGCTTTTTTACCGCTTTACCGCTTGCGCAAGAAGAAAGCAATCCCAGGCGTGGTTCCTCTTGAACTGGTGACATCTTCTATCTACATATAAGAGAAAAGTTTTTATCGGTGACATTTTGTGGAAAGAGGCGCACACAGTAACGATGTTGGGGCTGGTTTGGCGTTTGCCATAGCCACGAATAATACACAGTACACTTAGTAGTAACGCTGTGTGCGGGTTTACGATGAGTACAAACACAGAGGTTACTTGCGCCTATCTGGGATCAAACCTGTGTCTCACAAAAGTGCATAAATCACTTGGTCACCACCGCTTCATTTTTCATTTTCTTCATTGAACTGGCAATGCAAGTAGCAAAATTTTATCAAAGCTCTTCCGTGCTTCCGTTATTAATCCATTTAGCTGTTGGTCCCGAATCATCATTAGATTGCAGTGACTTTCTGACAATCTTCATGGAAAAGTAATGAAAATGATTTTGTAAAGATACTGCGTAATGATGGCAAGAATTACTTGTTTGTGATGGTGTATACGAAGGAAAGAAAAAGTTGCACCTACATGTATATTCTCTACTGCTTCTTCATCTCGTGTCGAAAGCTCAAAATAAAATAAAAAATCCCTCCAGTAGGTTGATACTTTCACAGCGTTATCAGAGGCCTGATTATCCACGATAAGCAGGAGAGGAGGTGTGTCCTAGTGTGGTCGTTACGACCACATTGACACTGTGTTGCAGTTGGATCAATATACCGCCACCGGGCTAAATTATGCTTGCAATGGCCTTCCTCAGTACAGAGTCAGTTTAAGCTTTTCCATGTGACCCATGGTAGCTTATTACAAACTTTTATTTAGTTGTCTGTCTCGTTATCTGCCTGTAATCAAATTTTGCAAGTTAAATTTAACCCACTTCCTGGTATCCGATTGAGCTGAAATTTTGAATGCATAAGTATATCGCGTGACATAGCAATTTCATGATGACATGGAGCTTATCTGACGATGGAACTGAAAGGTGGAAATAGGAACGTTATGCAACGACGCAATCCCATCCAATTTGGGCTTATTACATTTGTCTTGGGAAGTACCTTGGCGTCACAATAAAAACTTGTACGAAAAAAAGTAATTTTTTCAATAAACTTATTTTCTACACTATGCAGGGCACTCAATGCTAGCGGAGCAACAAGAGGCTCGCCGCGGCTGGGGCTCGGTCCGTGGTCTTGCTCTGGGCACCTGCGTCTGCCCCTGGGACGCCGCTGTGTTGGAACGATGGGCGCGGTGCGTCAGGTGTACGAAGTCGAGGCGACTCATGCATTTCACTGCACACTGTCTACGCGCTCCGGCCTTGCATGACAAATATCATGTACATAAAATTTTGCAGGTAAATGATTGAAGCCTACTCAGGAAGAAACACTTAACCCCTTAAGTGTTTCTTCCTGAGTAGGCTGTTTTTCGCAATTGTGCGTCGAAAAGCTTCACGTTCTCACTTTAAAGTGTAAACAATAGTTCATAAAATAGATTAAAGGGTTATCTAGGGTCTGATCAAGACCAAATTTTAAATGAAATCTCCGTTTCCTATCTATAGATTTATTTCAAATGGGGGCAGCACTGGACCCCGGAAAATTCATGTAGCCCATTAATGAATGATTTGAGGAAAACGGAGTGCATTTTTATCTATTATAGAAAAATCATCTCATTATTGCTTTTGTCATTATATTCCATAACTCAATATTATCCTTTCCCTAAAAATGTCTGAATATTTACTGATACAAAGCTGCAGCCTCTATCTAGGATTGCCTTACGTTGGTACTATTATAAGACACGATGAACTACGAGTGCTTAGGTACTCCTGAAAATATTACATTGACAAATCGGTAGAGTATTTGATAAAAATAGAAAATATTTACGAAAAACGCTTGTAAATGCTCTCTAACCTTTGCAGGTTTCGATAATAGTCCCGCTAGATGCTCCGAAGAGGGCCGAGATCATAAACGTGCTCGCCAGGAACGCCATCCAGCGCGGCCGAGACGTGGGCTTCCCGCTTGTCAGATTCGACACCAGTGACACTATGATGTAAGAGGTTTAGTGCAATTACTCTTAATTACCTACATCTCGTTTACCATCAGCATTTTTTCGTCTTTCAGACGTATGCCTTCTCCATAGACCTTCACGACTCCCTGACTCTAGCCTTCTGTATCCAGTTGTTACCGACGTATAATGTTGCCAACACAGCTTTCTGGTGAACAACCTCTGCCTCTCGTTGTCTATATCTCGTTATGTCAATTTTTTTAATGCCAAAACAATAGGAAATCTTTATTAGGAATGGTTGTGTTTTGTGGAAATAGCTAGAACTGGCGTCAACGTTTTGAGCTGCCTAAAGGCATCCGAAACAGTTTTATTTCTGGTATCTAATGATGATAGTCGGCTTAACTTGTCTTTTGAAGCAGAAATCTTGACATGTACGAGTACCACTTGTGGTCAGTAATCCAATTCATACCTGGCAGCGACCGTCGCTTAACAATTTGCGATGGTCGCCGACTGTCGTCGGCCAGAGTCGCGAGCTGTCACTGGCACGCTTTCCCGAGGCTTTTCACATTTGGTTGGCTGTCTCGCTCGCACAATCACACATTTTTAAAGATTATTAAAAAATGTGACTTGTTAGAAGAAAAGTGTTTCATGAACTTTTTAATATATCGTATGTTAGATATTGAAGACACGTTTTTTTATTGTTTATGTGTGTGTGTATCGAGAGTAAGGTCATCAAAAATTTAAAATTTTTGATGAGCTAATTTTCGATGTAGTTAATGTTTACACAATATACAAACATGTCTACAATATCTAACATATAATATTTTAAAAAGTTTATAAAACACTTTTCTTCAAGTGAGTCACATTTTTTAATAATCTTTAAAAATGTTTGATTGTGCGAGCGAGACAGCCAACCAAATGTGAAAAGCCTCTTAAACGATTAGCATCTGTGAAAGTATAGCCAGTTTAAGTATTCTCTTCAAGTATCATTAATTTCAGTGCACAAACACTAGAAGAACTGGATCTAAAAAAAGAATGGGAGTTGACTTACGGAGCAGTACCCGAAACATTCAAGGAAACCACAGGTCATACGCCTTACGTATCAAAAGAGCCGATCGCGGAAAACACTGAACAAACGCTTTCAGCTGAATCTAATCCAAGCAATGCTGATAAAGGTGCAGAAAGTGAACCGAAGAAAGAAAAAGACTATTCCCACTTTATTGCAGTGTATACTTCTCAAACTAAGGATGTGAAAGCAGTAAAAGCATGATTTTCAGACTAAACACAGCAGACAAACCTACAACAATATAAAGTGACGGCTTAGTGACGGCTGCTTATAAACATTGAAACTAAAGTTTGTTTTATTTTAATAGTATTCTTTGATAGTTCTAGTCCTATAAGTTATAATAGACTTCACATCATATCACTACTCATTAGGTACCTAGGAGTATGGCCTTAGCACCATAAAAGCGTTTGTATTTATTCTTTTGAAACTAAATTATTTTTTGACATAATTCAACAGAAAAAATCTTGAACTAAATCTCTGTACCAATTTTGTTTTTACAATTTAAACATTCATAAAAAATATAACCTTTTTCTTAATCTATTTAATCTACAACATGTTTTGTCTCTTTTCCTCTTTTCCTCTTCTCAATATTTGACAATAAAAGAACGAAAAATAATAAAAAATTAAACATATAATATATATCAACATACATAATATATATATATATATATATATATATATATATATATATATATATATATATATATATATATATATATATAATAAACATACAAATGAATACATATATCAGAATGATTGAGGCTAGGACTGCTGTAGAAACAATTTATGTACCGCTCGTTTGAAAGCCAAACGACTAGGAGCTCTTCTTATAGATTCCGTAAGGGCATTCCATAGCAGGATAGCCTGGACTTGGAAAGACTTGCCCATGAAGGAAGTGCGATGAGGAGGGATATTAATGATGGAAATGCTTGAGGAGCGAAGTGTGCGAGAGTGAGTGGAACTGAGAAGGTTAAATTTAGATTTAAGATAGTTAGGGGAGTGCGGATTATTCAAGATAGAAAAAAGCATAGAGAGTATTCTAGTGTTACGACGTAAGGGGATTGGGAGCCATGCTAACCGAGAGCGAAATGAAAAGACGTGATTAAATTTACGAATATTGAAAATAAATCTGATGCAGTTATTGGCCAAACGATCCAATTTGTTTAGGAGAACTTGTGTCAGGTCACAATAAAAAACATCCGCGTAATCAATAATGGGAAGAATTAAAGTTTGAGCTAACGTTATTTTAGTTTTAAGTGGAAGAAAGTTGTTTAGACGATAGAGAAAGCGCAGCGAGGCAGTTACTTTTTTGCGTATACTTGCCAAGTGGTCCCATGGAAATTTTATCAAAATCGCTTGTTTAATTTGGGTGCGAAGTTGGTTTTTAGTTTTGAAAAAATATACTTACTCAAAAAGAAATGTGGTGTCGTGGGACACCAGGTAGGAACGAAGTTCCTTCGGCTAATGTAGAATCGACACAATTTGCAAAAGAAAAATCGTGCTCAAAGGAAGAGAAAGGTATTATACACTACTCGCTTGTGTATACGACTGTCGCGCCTGCGCACGTCTCATTTAACGGTTTTATTTAACGAGGTCATCCTTACGGTTTTACTATCACATTTTTTTCAGTTCGGTCGCGCAGCAAAATCCCTATCTCCTCCAAGCCTGCCGTAAGGAACTTCGTTCCAATATACAACTTGGACATACCCGTAATAAATCAAACCACGGACTATACTAGATCACTGTATTTAATGAAATTAAAATAACTGTCAAAAAAACTACTTACTTACTAACACTTTTGTGTGGAAATGCCAAAAATGTTTTCTGTGTTTTGGCTGTTATTTTAATATATAATTTTATTATACTAAAGTGATCTATACAATGTCCTTTTTAATTGAGTACAAATATTTTAAGGGGTGATTTAGTCCATCATTCTGAACAACTTTTCCCAATAAATATTTATCGAAATACGCAATTTTTTTTGCATTTTTCATACTAACCATATCACGTGACTACTTTGATTTGTATGAGAACCTAACTTTTCTTTTTTCGTATTTCTGTATACATTTATTGGGAGAAGTTGTTCAAAATGATGGACTGAATCGCCCCTTAAAATTTTGTATAGTATAGCCCGTGGTTTGATTTATTACGGGTATGTCCCTTCTACGTTGTGTATTTGAAATTTACTGCCGTGTAAAAGTGCCTGCAAAAGGCACATTGATGAATAAACATTAATTTAAAATGTTGGTACATTTTTTACGAAACTGCGAATGAACAAAACAATACTATAGTCACGTACCAACTCAACAAAATACTTTTGTCAAATCTTTTGATTTCATAGTCGACGTTGCGATATCTAGTGAAAATTTTAATTATACTTGAAATTGGCGTGTCCTCTACAGAAGTATGAATTTCAGCAATCTGGTTACCAAAGCATTGAGACAATCTTACTTTTTAAATCAATTATGAAGGTTTGACAAAACAGAAGTTGATTGTTTACTTGAAGGATGAGACGGAATCTTTAACTTCATAGTATATTTTTTGTAATTATGTTATTTAAGTTTCTCAGTAAGTGAATGTTAATTGTTTTGAGAAATAAAGAATCTTTAACCGTAACTTTGAAATAAGACGATTAACAAGGTACTAGTTTGGACCCCGTATTTCGAAATGCACTTTATAAAAATTGTATCAGTTGTGTCATGAAACAAGTGGGACTACATCATCACACTTGTCCCATCATGTTCCCTTCGTTTGAACATTTATTACTTACTCATTTACTTAACTAAAGCCAAAATCTTTAATTCATCTTTGGATTTTTTTACCGACTTCAAAAAAGGGAAGTTATCAGTTCGTCGAAATGTTTTATGATTCTTCTTTAAGTATATCTTTCACCGATTACTCGAAGACGCCTAGACCGATTTGGAAAATTCTTTTTTTGTTTGAAAGTGCATACTTTTTAAGTGGTCCCATAGAGATTTTTATCAAAATCGGTGTAGTTTGGCATTGTAACTCTGTCATCCGTGTAATAATTGCGACTGTAATAATAATTCAATAAACAAAGACATGTTTTTAAAGAACCTATTACAACTGTAATAGTTGTTAGTGAAATAAGGCAATGGGAATTTGGGTTTACCTTTGATGACGTTGCCACATAACTTTCTGAATCAGTCAGTGAAAAATTTGCATCTATAAAAAGCCAATCAACGCGACATTGAAAACGCAATGGAAACCGCACTGGGCATCGAGACCAGCGAACTGAAATATTATGGAAGAGTAACTTCAAACATTTCATCATCGTATAATTTTTTTTTTTTATACATTTGGGCGACCATCATTTACACTTAAAATATAGGTTACAAAGTAGTAAACAAAAAGCCAATAACAGGTCTTTACAAATAGAAACACAATACAATTATTATGAGATTACGGGAACACCAAAAACACCAAGTTAAGTACTTAGTATTTTGTGGCCAAAGATACGTCACGCCACCGTAACGCATCTTCGCAGCGTCATTCAGCCGGCACCAATTGGTCCAGCAAAAGACGTTACGTTCCGTCAGTAACCTCATTGGTAAAAAAGATGTAATAAGGTATCTTCTACTTGAATGTACTTTTGATGGCGAAATTCTTTTTCTATTTTTTTTTTTTTTTCGCCTTCTCGCATACGATCACGCTGAGTGGTATTGAGTCTTGCAGCCCTAGGCTCCGTCTGCTTAGAGCCGCAAGACCCATTAAGGATAAAGACATTATATGTATTATTATTTTTTTGGTTATGATTCCAAATAGTAAAAGTTCGCTAAACTAAACCTAGTATGTACGTATGTTTTTATTTATTTTTTTGTTATTATTCCATATAGTTAAAGTTCGCTGAACGAAATCTAAAAAAGAGCGTCCAATGTTCGCATTTCCAGCGAAGAAGTTTGCCAAGGGTCAGTTCGCAGCCTGACATTGTGAAAGACTGGCTCGGTCGCAATCAGCAGTTATATAAAACAGAAACTCTGGAATTATAGTTGAGTCGGAGCTAAAGCGGCAGCCTGTTTTTGTAACAAGAAAATCACAGATTATTCCGTAATTAAGTATCGTAATTAAGATTGCACTGAAGGATTTCAAAATTCAAGATGGCGGCTCGGTTTTTGCCCGTGGTGCTGGGCGCTTTGCACCTGGTGATGGGGTCTCCGGCGATCACTCTGCAGGACTTGGAAGTGGCTGATGACACGATGTCCGTGGGCTCTTATATACGAGCAGTGAGGGCGGCTGGGGTAAGTGTGCGAACCAGATTTCAGATACCGAAGTGTTTTCTTTTTTTTTAAAAGCGATTTGATGTACTATATTTTTGAAACAAGAAGAGCCTATAAACGATTGTTTTCTTTAACCGACTCTAAAAAAGAAAGAGGTTATCAAATTCGTCGAAATCTTTTGTTTTTTTTTTATGTATATAATATATGTTCACTAATAAGTGGAAGACGCAGGGACCGTATTGAAAAATTTGTTTTGTTTCAAAGGGCATACTTTTTCGGTGGTCCCTTAGAATTCCATCAAAATTGGTCGTGTAGTTGGTTTTTAGTTTCGAAAAATTATTTATTTCGTTTAAAGTCAAACATCTAATCAATAAAATGGGTACCTTAAATGTGGTCACGTAGGTGGAACGTGTGAAGAGCTTTATATGGAGAGGGTTAGTTAAAATATCGAAAATAATAGAAAACAATGGAGGGAGTTGCCATACAGAGCCGACCCCGAATAGGAAAAAGGTGAGAAAGATAATGATTAAAATCGTTATACAAAAATAAGGCTATAAAAATCGTCTATTAGCAGTTCGGTTGTTAGTTAAATCTCTAAGCACTGCTTTTTCTTGACCAAAACCTTGGGTAATTACCAAACAGCAAAAATACTTATTGATATAAATTTTTTTGCTGATAAAAAAACCTAAAATATAAATTTATTCCAGGCAACATATCACCAGATTTCGCACTTGTAAAATAAGAACGATAGTTAGGATTTTTTTTATTGTTTCAAGCGTTTTTTTCTTTTCATAATCGATTTCTCAACATCAGTTGGTGACTGATTAGCTGACGATGACTAAGGGAGACCAGCTAAAAGCGGTTACCTTGACTTTAAAAAAAGAAACAAACAATGTAAAACAAACTACTTATAATACTTTAGGGACTAGGCTAAGTTTTAAAATATGTAATTTCGCTGGCGCGGGTTGAACTGCGCGAACGTTTGGAAAATACAACGCTATCATTTAACTCTTCAAGCACCGATTGGCCCGATCGGGTCAAAAGAACAATTGAATTCAATTGTGTCTGCGATTTATGTGCTTGAAGGATAAAATCGTTTAATCAAACAAAACCGCTTTGCTTGCTATTGCCACATTGAGCTGACTTCCCCTAAGTAACTGCCATTGTTGGACCTAAAGTAAAAATTTGTAAAATCCTATAAGTAGATAAAAGTTTGCAGCTTTGAACTGACTTTCTCTAGTAACTGGCAACTGCTACTGTTGGACCTCGCCTATAGTATCTATAAATCAAAAAAATATAAATCCTATACGCAGTTAAAATATTTTTACTCTAGCTATGGGAAGTTTTTATCCGACTTCCAAAAAGGAGGAGTTTATCTATTCGACGTAATGCACAAATAGATTACTTTTTTTTTATGTATACTTATTCACCAATTATGTACTCAAAGATAAGATGCCGACAGGACCGATTTGAAAAATTCTTTTTTTTGTTTGAACGGTTTTACCGACGTTCCAGGTAGTCCCAAATAATTTTATCAAAATGTGTTGCGAAGTTTGGGAATGAAGTCAGTTTTTAGTTTTAAAAAAATATTTCGTTTGAAACTTAATTAGGTACAATGTTTGGGTAAAGTTGTTCAAATCAAAATAATGAACAAAATCACCCACCTCTAAAAATATTTGTACATACTTTAAGTAATAAATACATAACATCCCAGACAATTATCTCCAACATATTATAGCGCCAGAAGGATCCATTAGGTAAGGATTCATACATACCAACGGCACTTTACGGCGACCGTCAACACCAGTCAACTGCAGCCGTCGACACGTCGGCGGCAGCCGTCGACCGATGGTGACGGCTGCAGTTGAGCAGTCGTGGTCGGCCTTTAGTACAGAAGCCAGTTGCGAAATGTCTTCAATGAAGAAACACTAATCGTTTTTACTCCGCCTCTGTCACCGAAAAATTCAAAAAATATTTATTTCTATGTATCTATGGTAAATATGTACAACTAGCGGGCGAGATAGTAGTGACGGGCCCTATGACAACTAGGAATAATACATGATTTTGGCTTTCTAGCGGAATACGTTTTTTTGTATGGGATTTTCAGTCCTCTTGCTACTGCCACAATAAGCAACTCAACATTAATGTCGTCACTAAATATCATTTCTAAGAAACGCGACGCTTGCATACTCTTGCCCTATCTGCAGTTGACTGACACCACAGAATTATTATAAATATTATACATATAGAACGGATGGCCTTAGGCAAATAAGGAATCTTGCAAATAAAGAATCTGAATCTGAAAAAAAGGTTCCGGCGCAATATGCGTCCCCATTCCCCGTCCTCGTACCTCTCTCCCGTTCTCGCCTTGTCGAGGCGGCTGCAGGCGCCTGCAGCCCCCAAACAGCACCCTCCACACGGTGACAACGGAGAGGTGCGAGGATGGGTTACAGGGAGGCATATTGCGCGGAACCTTAGAGGATTCCGTCTGTATGTAATACTTATATTAATTCTGTGCTGACACGTCGACGGCAGCCGTCGACGACAGAAGTGCCGTTCGTCTGTATAACACTAAGCAGTGTGGTTTTAGCAGTGTTTTTTTTTTAAATAATAACTTATTATCTTCGCAGCCTGAAGACTGGCACAAATCATACCAGCACGAAGGAGACGGCGAAATCGGTTACTCCCGAAAGAAGTCTGGAGGCGGCAAGAAGGGGTACCAACACTTCGACTCCTATCACAAAAAGGCTGGCGACAACTACGAATTCGAGAAGCAAGACTCCTTCGGCCTAGAAGAGAAGGAACAAGATGGCGCCTACAGCCACAGGGACGAGAGGAAAGGTGACCTCAGGCGACCTCCAAAGTTTATCAGGCGACCCATAAAATTTATAAGACGATTGATCAAATGGATCTTTTGATTTTCGGCCTTCTTACGAAAGAAATAAAACTGAAATTCGATTGAAATTTTCATTCTGCTTCTGATTGCTTCCAATCCAAATTGAGAAGGTAATGTCACTGCTTGGCGTTGTGAAGAACCGGAAACATTGCAAATGGTTGGTTTTGTTTCAGCTGAGCAGAGACGACGACCTGATGACGCTGAGGAAATTGAACGGCGCGATGGTGACAGAGCTGAAATTGAACACGAAGACTTGAAGTAAGTGGGATAAATACCTCAAGTTCATGGGCGTATCCAGGTTCTGAACCAGGGGGAGGGGAAAATCATGTTTTATGCATCTAGTCAAAAAAATAAACATCCAATAACAAAGGTAACTTTTTAATAAATTCTTTAATTAAACAATAGCTTTATTAAAAAGTAAATTTCAAAAGTGTTCAGCATACAGGTTAAAACGTCTTCCGTGAAAGAATTGCACATACCGATGACACCTTTTTATGTACACTGCATTTACAGTCAGGCTTCAAAAATGGAGTCATAATTTCTCATACTGTTGTATGAAAAATTATGACTCCATTTTTGAAGCCTGACTGTACGTACAAAGCCCAGATAATCTATCTTTGATGATAGTCGATCTTAGCCGTGTTTTTCTGCATCTGACTATGCTAAATGACGGTCTGTCTGTCTGTGGCATCGAATCTCTCGAACGGGTAAACCAATTTCAATGCGGTTTTTCAAAGTGAAAGCAAGTTTCCTGGCGGTACTTCTTAGCTATGTTTAATAGAAATCGGTTCAGTCGTTAAAAAGTTATTAGGGGTGAACGCTTGAGTCCGGTTTTTTTTAAAACTTGTCTTGCTAGTAAATTTTTAACGGCAAAAGTAGATAGTATTAGTACGGACGTAAACAAAATCCAGGGGGGGGCGCAGTTGTCCCCCCCTCCTGCCCTCTCCCGATACGCCCAAGCTCAATCAATATTGGTTATTTTTTGTACCTATAGGTACAAAGTAGTGTTCAACACTGGTGTCAGTTTTTTCAAACTGCCTTAAGGCATCTGACATAGCTTGAAGACTCCATTCAATGATGTAAGCCGGGGAGAGACCAACGGCTTACAAAGCACGGAGAAGTAATAAATATAAATAAATATAAATATATAGGGACAAATCACACTGATTGAGCTAGCCCCAAAGTAAGTTCGAGACTTGTGTTATGGGATACTAACTCAACGATACTATATTTTATTATAAATACTTAAATAGATAAACATCCAAGACCCAGGACTATTTGAAAAAGGCCATTTTCCAACTTGCCCTGACCGGGAATCGAACCCGGGACCTCTGGGTGGCGAACTAGTATGGTGACCACTACGCCACGGAGGTTGTACAAAAAGTTCTCAAAAGTGGGTACAAACAAGAATGAATTAACGATGTTAGTGGATAACTATTTACCTACCTACCCTTCGCTTGCAAATCGCAATTGAAAGGTTTTTTAATATTGTAGGGTTTTATCTCATAAAAAGGGGAACCTAATTTAAAAAAAAAAAGAAAAAAAAACTTATGGCAAAAATATAAACTGTACCTACTTCTAGCTATTTCGACAGACAACTGCTGGGAAGCTAAGTACATATGCCCAAAGAAACCCAATTCAGTGTACCCACTCAGACTCAGCTGTGGTGCTATTATGGCATATTTCAAACGCAGCGTCACTAACCGAATGGTTTTTTTGTTGTATGGAAAACCTTTCGTTAATACTACATGATTGGAATTACTTTGTGCAATTCCGCCACCAGTTAGTTCATGCAAACTATTGCCGGCCGGCGCCCACCCACCACTGTTAGTCCTAGCATACCTGCCACCAACAGCGGCAGTCAAGCGTCGAATGACGCTTGACTGCCGAACGATCAACAACTTGTTTGGTGCCTGGAGATGCCTCGTGGAGAGGCGAAACACGTGTCGCGTATGCGGTGTCCGATATTGCTGCAGCCGCAGCGGATGCAGCAGTATCGGAGGGAGCATGCACACGGGCTGTTGGTGGCAGGTATGCTGGGACTACGGTGGTGGGTGGGCGCCGGCCGGCAATAGTTTGCATGAACTAACTGGTGGCGGAATTGCACAAAGTAATTCAAATCATGTAGTATGTAACTTTGACTTCCGCAAAGTAACACCTGAATCTATTAACTACCTTTCGTTAAGGTGACTCCGCGTTTCAAAAATAGCACTTCTGAAGACAGCCGTGCAAGTTTGGTGAAAAGGAGGTTTTACGTATTCCTAACTTCCTTTCAGAGAGGGCGCTCCAGACGGCAACGGTGGAATAGAGGCGTACGGCCACGATCCCAACGACTACATCCTCCCGGAGAAGTATACCTACGACTCCGCAGACGATATTAAATTCTAGGTTAAACAATTTTCTCTAGTTCTTGTAACCCCTAGACTGATGTAAATATAATTTTTATAGGTAGGAAACTAATTTTGTGTGGTTTGTACGCCTTATAATTATATTTCTATTTAATGATTACGCTTTTGAATTAACTACCTACCGCCTACCGGACATTCTTTGGTCATCCTTGGTGTTTCCTCATTTACCATAATGCGTAGGTAGGTTTCCCACCAAAAACATGCCTGTCAAAAAGGGGCCAAGTTCCTATCGACTAATCGTTCGCCTAAAAAAGGGTTGAAATCCAATCCAATGCCAAGTTTAGATGCACTTTAAAAATATCTAAAATTATAATACTTTTAAATTTGAACTTGGCAGGTTTTTGTGATGTACGTAACACTTGATTAATTGTATAATTAAATTTATTATTTTTATACTTAAATTAACCTGCCAAGTTCAAATTAAGAAGTATTATAATTTTAGATATTTTTAAAGTGCATTTAAACTTGGCATTGGATTGGATTTCAACCCGTTTTTAGGCGAACAATTAGTCGATAGGAACTTGGCCCCTTTTTAACAGGTATGTTTTTGGTGGGATTTCAACACTTTTTTTTTCAAGAAATTGTACCTATTTTTTTTTGATAAGATATCAAAGCGTCGTAAGTGTAGAAAGAAATGCCAATCGATTTCTTATTAACTTTTTATACAATGTCCTTTTTAATTAAGTACAAATATTTTAAGAGGTGATTCAGTCCATCATTTTGAAATTTTTTTTTGCATTTTTCATAGTAACGATATCACGTGACTACTTCGATCTGTATGAGAACCTAAATATTTTTTTTCGTATTTCGATATACATTTATGGGCAAAGTTGTCCAAAATGATGGACTCAATAACCCCTTAAAATATTTGTACTTAATTAAAAAGGACATTGTATATACTGCAGACGAAAAACACAATATCGCGTTTCAATTATACCGCTAGCGCCATCTATCGAAAGTAATTTATAACAATATAAGCCTGATTTTTTAGGTAAGCAGTATTTAATAATAAGCTATACAGTGTGCACTATGTATACATGGCAATATTTTATACACCCTCCCCCCTCTCCTCCCCCCTCCTCATCGTATTCTCATTGTATCACTGGTTCATAAATTTTTTTATTAAAAATGTGTTATTCGATTGAGCCAACTCACGCTTGACCGATTTCTCAAATTTTTGTTAATCTACATATAAAACACAATTGGAAGTGGCCTAGAGGTTTTGATTACCGGTCAGTGAGTCACTCAGTCAGTGCCAAAATTAGCTATTTTCACAGGGTCATATTTCAGGATCAACAGAAGCTATATTTATGAAATTTGGCATACTGCTTTAGTACTAGTATATGATTACGTAGTTTCAATTTTATCTCCATACTTGCAATAGGCACTGAGTTATAGGGGGGTTAAAAGTGGGGCGAAACGGTTCGTGTAAATAGTGCACAGCATACGCGCGGCCTGTTGCTGGAACTTGGCCTGCGCACTACTGTGCGCTTAGATAACCTTCATACCCTTAACGAGTACATATAAAACTTGAAAAAATAAATTTTTGTTTATATTTGCCTCAGTTTCAGCTCGACCGAAAACTCAAAATTTTGTCAAATTAAACTCTCAAGATTAAACCCGAACAAATTGTCAAATACTTAGGTACCTACTTATGTAAGTGTGTAGGTATACCTACTACCAATATAAAAAATAATCAACTGCAGATACAAAGATCTACAAAATCCTTCCTTTGGCGTGTAGGTAAAAAAATAATCAAATCAATGGCTTATCAAAAAAGATTTAGAATAGCTTATCAACCACTTTGTCCAAACAGAACGCACCCACACGCATGCGTAATAAAATCTGTAACAAAACGCATTAGACACTACACTAAGCAGCTGTTGACGTTGACACTTTGAGTTGACAGCGGTTTATCTTGATGTTATGACGTTTGTTTTGCTTTCGTCTCGTGGAAGTGAAGTATCATTGTTCGCATAAAAACAAAAACTTTTTGTTTCCTAATATAATATTGTGATGTGATTATACAGTAACGCAACATTTAGCAGACATGAGGCTTAGAACCTTCGATATCGCTGCAGTTCTCGTAAACCTGGTCCATTTCGCTTACTGTGGTAAGTAGCCGACAATTATTTAATTGAATCAATTTATTGTAGCGGTGTTATGCGAGAACTTTATTCTTTTTAACAGACCACATCCTGTCCTGCAATGTGACCTCTATAGAGCCCTGTCGGGGGGATAATCAGCAGTGCAATGCAATTACTCAGCAATGCGAATGCATAAGGGGTTATACCATGGTTGATGATGAATGCAAGCCTGGAAACGCCGCTCTACCAAGTCATACGACAACAGTGGTCCTTGTGACGTTATTCACACTAGCACTTGTAGCAGGAGGCCTTTTTTTAGTCATAAGAAAGTATAATTTAGTTGAATATGTGCGACTGAAGATAAACCAGAGGAGAAGCAATGATGTGATGTACGAGGATGTGATGATCGGCCAGGATGACCCGCCTCTGAGCCCGTAAAGATGCCTTTGTAGTTTACAATATCCCTGTTTTGCAGTTGTACATAAATTGTTTTGTATAATCATACAATTTGTTTGTATTTATAGCTTAATGTTTACTCAATCTATTTATTCCAATCATTACAACAGCTTTGAGATGTAAATATTGTTAAATTTGTTGGTTTTAAGTTTAGTTACTTACAACTGTGAAACGGGCGAACAAAGTTATTTTGTATTCATTTGTGTAGCTAGTTATAATTGTTGTACATTATATGAATAAGTAAAAGTCAAGTGGTTAATACAGATGTTGTAATGAATATTGTTTATTATAACAAACTGTAAATCCTAATAATGGTGCTATTTAACCCTTTCACCGCGAGACTTTATATCGGTGGTCATGCTCCCAGCATAAGGCATAGTGAATCAAAACTAAGTACCTACAACAAAAAGTATGTGGATACATAAGTTATGTGCAATAGGGCAGTAGTTTGATTAAACACAAATGGGCATGAAAATGTTTGTCGCATTAATCCGATGTTCACGGTAAAGGGTTAAAACACCAATCACTAATTGATACATACCATTTTAAGTTCAAGATAATTTTTCATTTGTATTTATAGATTATTATTAATAGCCATTGATGTCCTAGAAATAGGCCACGGCCTCTCTCTCACTTCTCAATGACTCAACTTGTAGATACTGAAAATAATATTATTATCTTGCCATTAAGTATTTAAAATAGACGATGAATATGTTATTGATACTTGGATAAACAAATTTCCTCTTTGTTTCTAAGAAATTAACTAAGTACAACATGTACACATTTTAGTTAATGACATCATCAAACAAGTTCCAAGCAGGAAAACATTGCAAAGAAATATTTTTATCCTCTTTTATATTGACTTATTATATTGGTTGTGTAGCATAGGCGTATCCAGGCCAGATTTTAGGGGAAGGGGGGATTATTTCGGATAAAAAAAAAAACACTAGTATTATACTTAGTAAAAACAGAGATTCAGATAGTTCAAATGTTGCCATTACAGGAAAATTATTCGTGCTTTTCAATTCAAACTCTAAGATTTAGTCTTGATTTAGGTTTGAAACACTAGATCCCCTCTGTCAATATGCCTTACTTAATATGTTGACCAGTTCAAAGATTTATTATTTTAATGTTATGCCCAACATCTGGGGACCAGATATAACAACATCTAAATTAATCCTTGATAATGTTAAAAAAGACTATTGTTAAAATGCCTGTAATGACAAGTAAAATAAACTTGTAACCGTATTGTATTAACTATTTCTTTACTTGAAACTTTGACTGTGAACACGAACCCAGAAAAACACCTGACTTTAAAGCTTGAAACTAATTGATTATTCCTATCGAATGTTGAAGGCTATGTGGTTTTTGGTAGATAAGAATGGGTCCACTTTAAATTCTCCAGTGAATGTAGTAGAAGACCACTCAGGAAACACAAGCTAAACAAAGTTTAAATAAACCTCAACGAAACCTCTCCAACCCATTTGGCCAGCGTGTTGAGTGTAACCCAAATCCTCTGGTTGCTCCGGCCAAGTTTGGCTCTGGTAATACAGAGAGAGTCATACTACTGCAGTGGAGACTAAAACAAATCTAATGATGATAATCGAAGTTCTAAGCAAATGGAAACTGATCTTTCATTTGTCACATGGGGGCTTGGGGTCTGTAGAAAATCAGTAAGGCTCAGACCAAGACGCAACGCGACGCGACGTGGCGCGCACCTTTGAAGCAACATAGAACTTGTTTACTACTCAAAGTGACACAAATTTCAGAGCTACGCATGACGTCTCGGGATCTCGGGTGAGTGAATTAGTATCTTTTTGTGTAGTGAAATCTCGGTCTGAGCTGACCCTAAGTAGTCATTATCATGCCACCAACTCAGGCAGAGCCAGTGATGGGTGGGACAAAAATATTGTCTTAGCTTTCTCTACTTTAGGGATATTTTCCTGATAGTTAATGGGAGAAAGTGAGTACTTTCAGTCTTATAAAACTCGGACCAACTTTATTAACTAGGTTTCAACTATTATCCACCCTAAACCTATCTAGTAAAATTACACTATCTCATATGTCAATATTCACTTCATTTGGGCTAATACTAAGGTTTTATATGGGCGTACCGTCAGGAGGAGGCAGCTACAATTGAACTACAAAACTGCTACAATTGAAAGGTCACTTATCACACTCAGACGCATTAAAACGTGGCTAAAATCGACTATGATCGAAGATAGATTAATAGGCTTTTTGTGTTAAGTGTAAAACGTGTAAATGTAAAACCGTTTTGCTAAAAACCCTCGAAAGTTACTTTAAAAATAGCTATTGTATAATTGAAAAGTTTATATGAAAATCAATTATTTTAATTTATGTTTATTTATTTGGCTAGTAGTTTATAAAAAAATCTGATTTTCCCCCCTCTGACCCAGAAGCTGGGTACGCCCATGGCTTTTAACCTAGTATAATCAATAAACTTAGTGTTCTAAACATACAATTTGGCTGAGTATTTCGCAGTCAAAGTTTTTATGATGCTTCTTCTATTTTTATGGTAAAGTATAAATTCATGTAGGCACTATATATAATTTGATGCTCTGTGAAATGATCGCTATCGAGCTTGTATTCTGGTGTCGAATAACGCACACACCGGTAATACGAACGCTACAATGTTAGTTTGCAACATTGTAGCGTTCGTTCGTTTTAAAAAGAACAAGGCCAGGGGAGATTTTTAAGGGGATTTAGGTAGACTTATACCCATAGAAGGTTGTCGAATAACGCACACACCGGTAATACGAACGCTACAATGTTGCAAACTATGCTGTGATAATTTCTGGCACTCATTTAATTTCGTTTTAAAAAGAACAAGGCCAGGGGAGATTTTTAAGGGGATTTAGGTAATACCCATAGAAGGTTGTCGAATAACTCACACACCGGTAATACGAACGCTACAATGTTGCAAACTATGTTAAAGTATTTTTTTGTGATAATTTCTGGCACTCATTTAATTTTGTTTTAAAAAGAACAAGACCAGGGGAGATTTTTAAGGGGATTTAGGTAGACTTATACTCGTAGGTGTATAAGGGTTGGGACACACCTGTCAGCACGTAATAAAACTTTCTTATGCTGCTATCGTTTTCTGTCGCTCAGAACAGTCTTGCAAGACCGAGAGTGACGGAACGCATCAGTATCGGCGATTCCGCGGTTCGCTCGCTCTTTCTGGCTCTAGCGAATGACAGATGTAGCCAAAGGGGTGTATCCCATTCTATTCAAAATTCTGGGGACCAATGGGAATCACAAAAACGAAAATTCCAATTTGTAACCACTGGGTACAAATTGGAATTGTAATGTAAGTCAGTCCCTAGTGGGGTCGAATGGAACTGTTAAATACGCGGTGGTGACAATCGAAACTCATAAAACTAAAAAATTGTCCCATTTGTCCCCGGTGGAGACGTCCCCACTCGGGACGAATGGGATATAATGGGCCCAACACTTAGGCTACATGTGGCAGCAGGGAACATCGCTTTCCTAGGTTACTATCCTTTTCTGTCGCTACGAACCGACATTAGATAGAGCGAGAGAGCGATGGAATGCTTCAGCATTAAACACCGGCTAAGCTGAAGTGTTCGCTCAAACAGAAAAGGATATTAGCATGCGAAAGTGCTGTTTCATGTTGATAGAAGTAGCATAATACAAAGAATGCCGCGTGGCATGAATTTGCACTTAAACTACATCCGTCTTATAAAACCCAGACTAACTTTGTTACTAGGTTTAAACCATTATCCGCCCAAAATGAAGTTGACATTGACAGGTGAGATAGTGTGATATTACTAGATGTCAATTTGATTTGGTCGGATAATTGTTTAAACCTAGTAACAAAGTTAGTCTTGGTTTTATAATAAGACGGCATTAGTTTTGTTGTTTTTCTTTATCATAATTGGTAATATTTGAAACAAAAATAGTAAAGTAATATTCTGTAAGAATATCTTTAATATTCTTACAGTACTGAGAATACAAATACCCGCAGTAACTGTTTATAAATATATAATTTAGGCAATCAAAAAATAAGCTACGAGTGTTTGGTTTGCTTTCCTTTATAGTGTGTGAAGTAGCCCAACGCGAAACGATTTGTCAGAGTTACATTTTATAGCATAGGAATTACCAACTAGGAGCCCGCGGGAATATTCCAATAAAGTGAGATAATGCGAATAACAGCATTATCTAATCTTTATTTGGGTATTATACTTTATCTGTTAACCTACAATCGTACAATAGCTTTTCTGTATCAAATGAATGAATCCGGTAAGTACATTGTTAAGCTACTAATTTAAGTTATAATGCATTAGTTTTTATGATGTATATTATGTAATCAATTTATTAAATGTGTATCTGTGTATACGTGCTTTAAAGTTATTTATCTCGAGGGCGGTCTTGAATGAATAAATATCTTAAATTTTTATTTTCTTACGTACGTCCTACCTGACCAATTTTTTTGGTTCGTTGTCAAGAAAGAGCAAGTTCAGTTCATTAAACTTAAATGAAGCATTTTCGCACGCGACGTAGTAAGCAGAGATATAAGTAACTAGTTATTTTGCAAAACATCGTTTGAACCATAAAACTACGCATATTTTTAAGGAAATTCTAAAACGAAATTTATCAGAAAGGTGTCTCCAATTGAACTCGCTCGAAAGATTTGACTTGCGCGGTGCTTAAAAAGTCAGCCTGTATTCAAGTAGCATACCTATAGGGAACTTAAGGAAATAAAACAATTTTTATGATATTTGTTCAGCTTGACCCTTGATTCAGGTTTCTCTGCCCAAGCTGAAAGAAAAGCGACATAAAAACTGACCTCTGAGGTGTCACTTAAGAATGAATTTAGTCTTAGTTGGACCACTCCTGCGCAACGTAGCGCCAGGTTTTTCTTTCCTATGTCGGACTGACAATGAAAAAAAAAACAGTGGCACTTCGGGAACGCCGACATAAGTGAAAACTTGGTGTCGTTACCGTATCAGTGTCGCAATTTAAATGGTTTTTTCCCCAACTCAAAAAATGCTTTCTGTGCATGTCCATAGCCCCTAAAAGAGTTTTCACTTTAAAATGTTCTGGCACTAACTACTTCTGTCGTGGACTAAACTTGTGCATTATGGAATATATTTTGAATAGGTAAATTTATCATCATTGAATTACTTACCTACGTTACGAAACCAAGAAATGTTATTTGATTGGTGGTTTCATCTTAATGCGAGTTCACGGCGAGATATGTTTGAGTAGCTCGGTGATTCGGCGGGAGTGCGAAGTACTAGCGCTTTCACAAGTAAAACGACACCGGGCGCGGTCCGCACTTGGATGGGTGACAAAGTAGCATAAAATGTTCTCGAGCTCCTTGCTTCGGAACTCAGAAGGCACGTAAAGCCGTCGATCCCGGCTGTCATTATTGTGTGGCAGTCGTGTAGCTATGTCAGATGTCTTTAGGCAGCTAGAATGAACTACACACGAAAAACAAATAAACAACGGCTAGATGCGTTCCATTCAGAGTTACGAAGTAGATATGTACTTGGATTCCCACATCAAATTCTACATCTAAATAAAACCTTGATATTATTTAACTCTTCAGATACAATATAAACCATTTGTGAAAACCTCTATATTACAATACTTAAGTCGCATTTCAGATGATTTTCCTAAGTAAATAAACTTTGAATGGAGAGTTATGGGTCAGCTTTGGTGGAAAAACCAGCCTTATTACGCAAGCTATAAAGTTTATTCTTAGATAATAAGTTATTGAATTTTGTGATTATTTGCTTGTGCTCAATCAAGCCAAAGACTGAACTATTGTTTACCCAAATTATATGTTGAAAACATGTTGGTATATTAAATATATTGTTTTAAAGCGTCGTACACATTAGGGGATAGAAATCCTACCTACATTTTGATATTGTATTGTAAACCAAACCAATCTCCTTTTTATAAAGATAACAGAAACAGCCGAAGATACAAATAAAAATACAGAAGTAGTTGTTTATATATGTGTATACAAATATTCAACAAATTGCCAGAAGAACTAAAGATTTTAAATGTCAGGCTCTTTAAGAAAAAAATGTATAAATGGCTTGTTGACAAAAACTTTTATAGCCTCAGACAATTCTTGGACTGCTAATATTTGCATGCTATTACTACTAGCAATACTATGTTTGTTCTTTAATATTTATTGTAAGACCTATATTATATTTAAAGAAAATAAAGATATGATATACGTACAAGTAATTGGAAACAAAAAGGAAGGTTTTATCCAACGAGACCTAAGGGTTGAATCTCACTTGACAGCACGAACAGCACTTATATATGCGGCTATCCTGTTCTGTCGCTTAGAACCAGGGACAGGAATACCGTTATTTTTTATCGATATATCGATACTCGAAACCAGTATTTTACCGATATTTGTATCGATATATCGATAAGAAATATCGATGAAATACTGATATCAGGTATCGATATATCGATAAAAAAACGACGGGTTACACTCCGGGAGTGCCGGCAGAAGTGAAAACTTGAATATTAACGTTGTGCATTTTTGATATTTTGGGATGGTTAGGGAATAATTTTGCACGAATTGCTTTATCAGTATAAAAGTCAGTGGCGTAGCATAGGTCACTAGCACCCGGTGCGGAAAGTCTTATTTGGTTTGGCATTTTGATGCAATGTTATTATGTTAAGTTTTCTTTTTTCAAACTAAAGCCTGTCAAAAGTAACATGGCTTTAGACTTCTATAAGAGTCGTCTTCTAGTGTGTACGAAGCTAAAGCATAGTATCAGTTAAATGCGTCACAAATTCAAAGCGAACTTTTGTTTAAGTATTATATTAATATTATTTTTTGTTTTACTTATATAGATATTTCCAGTTGTATTTTGTGTAGGTATAACATATGATAAATAAAGAGCTATGTTTTGAGTATGTTTTTTAACTGATCCTAAAGTTACCTTATACACAGTGGAAGGGACTTATCCGTAATCAATCAAACCACGGGCTGTACTAGATCACCATAGTATAATGAAATTAAAATAACAGCCGAAAAAACAAAAAAAAATCGACTTTCCCATTCAGATTGCCCGAGCGATGCACACTTCTATGGAAAGGCCGAATTTTTTTTCATGTTTTGGCTGTTATTTTAATTTCGTTATACTATAGTGATCTAGTATAGCCTGTGGTTCGATTTATTACGGTTATGTCCCTTTCACCCAGAGTTGGGCGTAGTTAACTACTATTGTGTAGTTTGATTACAAATTACAATTAAAGGTGTTTTTTTGTTTGTTTTTTTTTTTAAACAATATCCCAGGTGTAGATTCAGTCTAGGTCTAGACCTCTGAATAAAACAATGCCAGGAACGAGGATACATTTGTTTCGCACAAAGTATTCATGTTTTACGAAAAAATAACCATAGCGCGTTTGAGGAACAGTTGTTTACATTGAGGCGCAGTTGTTTACATTGAGGCGCCATCTATCGGAAATGACAATAAGCTTAACACATGTAGTTAACTACAAGTAGTTGAAATTACATTAAATCTAACTACATCAATTGCAACTACTGTAGTTGTAATTTGTAATTGTAATTAAGTAGTTATAACTAAAAATTACAATAAGAATTTATTACCGCGGGCGGGTGTTAAAGATGTTATATTTCGAAATTGTAAGTGTAAGAAGTTGTAAGCAAGAAACGAAAATTTATAAGTAAGTAAATCTTTATAAAATATGTGATTTCAAAAAGTAGTTTGTAATTGTGATTACAACTCTTTTTGTAGTTTATAGTTTAACTACTTTTTCAATTACTTTTTGTAATTATGTAGTTGCGATTACTAACTACAAAATGTAATTGTAGTTAGTAATTAGTAGTTAAATTACATTTTGCCCAACTCTGCTTCCACCTTGTATAATGGTAGATCATACAATCCCCGTATTCATATTTAACGATTGCTTGCTCATTCTCTTTCAGTAAAAATATGTTTTGTCTCGTTTTTACTAAGTATGTCAAATATTCAGAAGATAGAAAGGCACAATAGATGTTTTAACTTCAAGGGCTACCTGAATTTTCCGGGGTCCAGTGCTGCCATTTGAAACGAATCATTTGAAAGGAAACGGAGACATCATTTAAAATTTTGTCTTGATCAGTCATCAGACCCTAGATAACCCTTCAAACTATTTTATGAACTGCTGTTTACAGTTTAAAGTGAGAACGTGAAGCTTTTCTACGCACATGAGCCACCACCCTAATGTGCGTAGAAATAAATTAATATATACGGACAAATTACACTGATTGAGCTAGCCCTAAAGTAAGTTCGAGACTTGTGTTATGGGATACTAACTCAACGATATAACAAATACATAAACACCCAAGACTCAGGACAATTTGAAAAAGGCCATTTTCCAACTTGCCCTGACCGGGGATCGAACCCGAGACCTCTGGGTGGCGGACTAGCATGGTGACTACTACGTCACGGAGAAAAGCTTCACGTTCCTTTCAAATGATTTATTTGAATGGGGGCTGCACGCGACCCCGGGAAATTCAAAAAGTAGCCCCTAAAAAAGGTTAGCAAACGGTTGTTAATTTTATGAATAACAAGGTAAAAGTGCGGCAAAAACTGACGACAGGAATAAGCAATTAAACAAAAAATTACTGTATAAAATAATATGTATTAAAAAATAATTCATTGGCTTTTTGGCATCTTGTAAAGCTTACATTAATTTGTTTCTAGTTAAGTCCATATCACTTTATCGTCTTTAAGATCGCGTCACAAACTACTTTCCAACAACACAAATCAGATACTTTTTTCTAAACGTCAAAACAAACATTCCATGAGATTTGTATGAAATATAGAATGATGACGTCATAGTTTAACTCATGCGAAAAACGTCTCTCGCAAAATGTCCCCTAGTCGTAAAACTTCTCTTTCTCATACTGCCTCTTTCGCAGAATGTCGCTTTCGTAGTAGGTCTCTTTCGTACAATGCTTCTTTTACAAAATGTAGCGACAAGGACTTAGAATAAAATTTCGACCTCTGTGGCCTAGTGGTCACCTTGCCAGACTGCCATTCCGGAGTTCCCGGGTTCGACCCCCGGTCGAGTCAAGATGGAAATTGATCTTTTTCAAATTGACCTGGGTCTTGGGTGTTTATCTATATATGTATTTGTTATAAAATATAGTATCGTTGGGTTAGTATCCCAATGCACAAGTCTCTAACTTACTTCGGGGCTAGCTCAATCTGTGTGATTTGTCCGTTTATATTTATTTATTTACCATAATTTCGATTTCCGAAGCAAAATTATTACAATAACTAAAAAATACAAAAGGTATAGTTTAATAATCATTCTAATTAAAGTTAATATCAGTGCCACAATCAAGACAAATTTTCTTAATCAAAAAATTTTTTTTACAATAATCAAAATTTTTTTTTTATATTTTTGATTTGCAGTGGTTAATTAATTCAACAAACTTTAGTGCCATAATGAGAAGATAATTTTATATTTATGTAGTAACTATTATCTAGTATGTGGTTATGTTACTGACCGTATTGATTTTTTTATCTAAAATTTAACCAAATTTTGAAAATGTTTGATAACATTTTTTTTTTACTTGGAATAGGTACATAAGTAAATTTAAGTAACTACTAAACTTATGACATCATAATATGTTTACTATATAACTACAGTAAATGATTTTGCTTTGGAAATAATAGAAGTTTTATTCTAAGTCCCTGTCACGACATTTTGCGAAAGAGATCTTCTGCGAAAGAGACATTATGAGAAAGAGACGTTTTGCGCATGTGACGTAGTTTCTTCAAGTCAAATAGCGCTCTTAATATTAGTTTTTCTGCAATAATAAATCTAAAATCACGTTTAAATGGATACGACAAGTGACATTATTTTGTGATGTTTGATTTTTTCAACGGTAACAAATAATTTATTTTTGACCCAGGAAAGTACCCTGTTATAATAGTTATTCGCGACGAACGAAACACGGTCCGATGCGCTAGTCAATCAACGCGAAAAGTCACATTGCGAATGGTTTGCGCAAGCGTTTCCAAATGGGTGCATTTTTTAATCGGTCGCATGCAAAAGATTCCGATTTGCAAAGAGTGGTCTTGACCACTCGTAACATTGACATTAGTAGCGTAGATATGTCAAAGAAAACTCATGGAGAATCCGATTCGATTCACGCTGCTTTTTAATGAATATTGAAGTATTTTCAGCATAAAACGATATTGTTTTTTTGTTCAAAATACGAACGTTATTTTACGCGAGCGTTGAGTTGGAAACTACACGTTTTGCGTTTCGGTGAGTCCCTTAATGAGAAATAGCATTCCTGGCCTTTCCGGGCATAGTCGCGACGCGTTACGGTGTGAACTGCTCCTCACAACAACACTGGCTCCCGTTTCACAGGATGTAGTCCCGGAGGGCGGGCGTGACGAGGAAGCTAGTGAGGGACTTGACGCACACACTCGCGGCCAGCGACAGCACCGTCGCCGGCATCGAGCGCTCGTACACCACTGCAACACGCATGGAGTTAGCTCAAACAGTGTAATTTGTCCCTATATCTATATTTATTTTAAAAAAATATATATTTTTCAAACTAGGAAATGCGCAAAAGACGGCCTTATCGCTAAGCAATTTCTTTTAAGTAACCTCTCTATAAAGAAAAAAGTGATTAGCGATGTGGTTCAATTTAGCTCGCGTCAGAACTCATCGCCTCTTCGTTCAAATATCTAGAGCAAGCTAATTTCATTCTTATTACTCTGGACAAACGATTCATGTAACTGAATTTTCCCCTCCGGAGTCAAAGTCAAAGTCAAATCATTTATTTATCTTTGGATATTTATATCACTTGATAATTGTCATTTCTTTTTTCTTTCGATTTCTTAATAGTTAGTTGTTGACGTCAGATCATTTACTTACAACTAAGTTTACTGCCGCCTCCAAAGCGCAAGTACAGAAGAAGCGGTAACAAACTGTACTGCAGCATTTTCTCCAAAAACGTCAACCTTACAATTATACTGATATTAAAATTAGATGTGTGGACTGAGAATACATTGCTATGTCATAATTATTAATTAAAAATGTCAAATTTGAAATTAATGTCAGTTTGTATAAAATACATGTACTGATTGTACTCAAATTATGTCATTTGTGAGTGTACAAATATAAACCTTTAAAAGGGACCCGCGCCAAGCTCAAGCCAGACGTTTTTGTCTTTAAGATAATCATCGGTTCCGTAATAAGCCTTCTCACAAAGTACTTTCTTTACATAAGCTTTAAATTTTCTATCTGGCATATCAAGGACCGATTCTGGCAATTTATTATAAAACTTTATACAGTTTCCCTTAAACGATTTACTGACTGTTTTCAGCCTATAATACGGGGTAACTAAAACATTTATGTTACGTAAGTTTCTACCCGTAATATCACCTGTTTTATTAAATAAGGCAATATTTTTCCTCACATACATTATATTTTCAAATATGTACTGGGATGGTACAGTGAGTATATCAATTTCCTTAAAAAAATCTCTTAGGGAGTCTCTCGATCCTAAATCATAAATAAAACGAATTGCCCTTTTCTGTAAAATAAAAATAGTCTGTATATCAGCAGCACTCCCCCAGAGAAGAATCCCGTAGGAGTGGTCGCCACGCACATAATCATAATACTTATAGGTGTATTTTCGATACCTAAACAGGGAGTGAGATAGGCCTGCTTTTAGGTAAGAATTTTCAGTAGACGGATTTTTAAACACTCGCATATCTTGTAGCTCCCCTATACGACACGATTTCGACCTTTTCTTTAACTTCATTCATGAACAACATTTAGTCTTTCTTTCCCTTTTATGGCTTTCACCTTGTCTTCCATGTTTTTAAAAGAAAAGATAAACAGAAAAGGTTCTAAAATCAAAGACCCAAAATCTATGAACAAAGTGACAATTTATAAAGACGTTTAATGACGTTAAATGACATTTTAGATAAATAAACGGGGAGTGATAGGCTTGCCTTCGCTTAGTTACTTGGTCCTGTGGGGGGGGGGGGGCTGGCAGAATCAGCGCAGCTAAGATGAAGATTTATGGTCCTGTTGGAGGGGGGGGGGGCTGATACAGGCCTGCCTTCGCTTAATTTCGGTCGTGTGGGGAGAGGGGGCGAGAGATGGATCATTACAATTGAGAAAGATGTGGGGGATGGGCTTTTAATTAGCACAGCTGCTTCATAAACCATTACCAGTGAAGGCGCTGTAGAGCACGCAGCAATTGTACCCGAGCACCAGCAGATTTCGATATCTAAACAGGGAGTAACATAGGTTTATCTTCGCTTAGTTATTTGGTTCTGTGGGGGAAGATGGGATCAGCGCAGCTACTGAAGATGCCGGTTTACGGTCTTGTGTGACACAGGCTTACCTTCGCTTAGTTACGGTCCTGTGAGGAGGGGGGGGGAGAGTTGGGTCATTACAACTGAGAAAGATGTGGGGGGATGGGTTTTTAATCAGCACAGCTATTTCATAAACCATTACCAGGCCTGTGTCACTCCCCGTTTAGGTATCGAAAATATACCTACTTTATTACAATTCGCGCGGCGACCACTTCGAAGGGGAAAATTCAGTTACACGAATCCTTTGTCCAGAGTAATAACAATCAAAATGGCTTGCAATGGATGTCCAGGTATCTAAACGAAGAGGTGAGAATTCTGACGCGAGCTAAATTAAACCATAGCGCTAACCACATTAAGTAGATGTTCGTTTAAATTTTTTTTCTGAGTAAGACTTCTGTACGTGAGTACTAGTACTTATTCTGTGGCATTACCAGTGAAGACGCTGTAGAGCACGCAGCAGCTGTAGCCGAGCACGAGCAGGCCGGGCGCCGGCGCGGGCGCGGGCGCGCGCCACACCAGCGCCGGCAGCGAGAACAGCGTGCTCGTGTTGGCCAGCGAGAAACCCTTTATCACGCGCAGCAACGATACTTCAACAGAAGAAAGTCATTTGATCATCATCACGTATTGGCTTATGCGCAAAACGACCCTTTTGCAAACTGTCCCCTAGTCGTAAAACGTCTCTTTCTCGTAATGCCTCTTTCGCGGTAGGTCTCTTTCGCAGAAGGTCTCTTTCACAGAAGGTCTCTTTCGCAGAAGGTCTCTTTCGCAGAATGTCTCTTCCGCTAAATGTCTCTTTCACAATATGTCGCGACAGTTAATTAGAATAAAATTTCGATTTTCGAAACAAATATAAAAACAAATTATGATATTGTTTCATTAGGTATCTGAAAATTAAAAAACCACAATTGATTAATTACAATGATTAATTAATTTAATAAACTTTAGTGCCATAATAAGAATATAGTTATGTTTATGTAGTAACTATTATCTAATATGTGGTCGTGTTACTGATAGTATCGATTTCTTTTAATCTAAATTTTAACCAAATTAAAAAGAAATTACCTGTCGTTATTTTTTTATTTGGAACACATAAGTAAATGTAAGTACTAAACTTATAACACCATTATTTATTTACTAAATAACTTTAATAAATAATTATGCTTTAAAAATTTAAATTTTATTCCGCACATTTTGCGAAAGTGACAAAGAGATATTATGCGAAAGAGACCTTCTGCGAAAGAAGCATATAAGATATATAAGAAAAATACTTTTACAACTAGGAGACATTTTGCGAAAGAAACGTTTTGCGCATAAGCCCCACGTCCGGGTTGCATCCTCAGCGGTAACGCTTCAGAGCCCGGGGTCCGCTACCTAACCTAGTTGATTTGACGAGGACTGCCGACTGACCTCCACAACCCAAAGGGCAAACCAGAACCAATCCTTGGATAGGTTTGAGCAAACGCTAGATAACGTTGCAGACTCACAGTTTATACGCTTCCGAAACAAGAAAACATTCTTTCTTTTCCTATAATCAGGTGATTTAAGCATCCAATAACCTAACGCACACTGGAAAACATTTTTTTAATGTATGCTTCCCCGTGTGATTTAAGGGGGGCTACCTGAATTTTCCGGGGTCCAGTGCTGCCCCCATTTGAAAGAAATCATTAGAAAGGAAACGGAGACATCATTTAAAATTTTGTCTTGACCAGGCACTAGATAACCCTTCGGACTATTTTATAAGCCAAAAGTGGCCGTTTTTCGCAATTGTGCGTAGATAAGCTTCACGTTCTCACTTTAAACAGTAAACAGTAGTGCATAAAATAGTTTGAAGGGTTATCCAGTGCCTGGTCAAGGCAAAATTTTAAATGATGTCTCCATTTCCTATCAAATGATTAATTCCAAATGGGGGCAGCACTGGACCCTGGAAAATTCAGGTATCTCCTTAAGGGGCTACCTGAATTTTCCGGGGTCCAGTGCTGCCCCCATTTGAAATAAATCTATTGAAAGGAAACAAAGATTCAACGTGAAGCTTTTCTACGCACTATTGCGAAAAACGGCCACTTTTGGCGTATGTGCGTAGAAAAGCTTCATGTTCTCACTTTAAACTGTTAACAGTAGTTCATAAAATAATTTGAAGGGTTATCTAGTGCCTGGTCAAGGCAAAATATTAAATGATGTCTCCGTTTCCTATCAAATGATTAATTCCAAATGGCGGCAGCACTGGACCCCGGAAAATTCAGGTATCTTTCAGCAGTGGACAGTCGAAAAAATTATGTTATTTATAAGGCTTTATTTTAAAACAAAGATATAGGGCTATAACTTAGTGGAATACGCACAATATCTATGCTTGTGTGGTTTCTCTCCACTAACGATGACGCACTCCTTTGGTGTCCTTTATGTGCACAAATAAGAAGGCTCAAGGTCGCTCAGCGCGCTATGGAGAGTGCCATGCTTGGTGTTTCTTTACGTGATCGAATCAGAAATTAGGAAATTTGTAGAACAAAAGTCACTGAAATAGCCCAGCGGATTAGCTCATTGGAGTGGCAGTGGGCGGGCACATAGCGTGAAGAACAGATGGCCGATGGGGCAAAAAGGTTCTCGAATTGCAACCGCGTACTGGCAATCGAAGCGTAAGACACCCAAAGACCAAAGTCGCTGTAAAGCGCTGGATACAGGCTGCTCTAAATCGGTCATTTTGGAAATCTTTGGAAGAGGCTTATGTCCAGCAGTGGACGTTATGCGGCTGAAATGATGATGATGATGATGTGCACAAATACTCAGAATTCAACAGTCAAAAGGGTAAAAACGGGACCCTACTAGTCCCACTACTAAGACTCCACTGTCCGTCTCACTGTCACCAGGCTGTATCTCATGAACTGTGATAGCAAGACAATTTAAATTTTCGCAGATAATGTGTTTCTGTTGCTGACTGCCTCCGTAGTCCAGTGGTCAAGGAGTTATCCTTGTGACCCGGAGGTCATGGGTTCGATTCCCACTGGGAAGCATACTTTGTGAAAAGTTGTTTCCAGTCTGGATAGGATATTGCAGGCTTGAATCACCTGATTATCCGAAAAGAAAGATGATTCCGTGTTTCGGAAGGCACGTAAAACTGTGGGTCCCGAACGCCACCTAGCGTTTGATCATCAAACTACCCAAGGATTGGTTCCTGGTTTACCCTTTGGGTTGTGGAGGTCAGACGGCAGTCGCTCTGTGTAAAAACCAGTAACCTCGTCAAATCTCCTTGGTTAGGTAGCGGACCCCGGGCTCTGAAGCGTTGCTGCTAAGGATGCAACCGGGAATACGCGCGGATGATGATGAATGTGTTTCTGTTGCCGCTACAACAACAAATATTAAAAACAGAATAAAAAAATATTTAAAGAGGGGCTCCCATACAACAAACGTGATATTTATAGAAAATTGAACTGTCGTTTAAATAAGATAAAAATATTTACCTTCATATCGCGAGGATCCTGATTTCGTCAGCTTCATCAGCCCGTGCAGTGTAAGAAGGAACATCACTATCCCTGGAGTTTAACAAAGTTGCACATTAAAATCTACAATAAGTAAGAAGAGGAATTAAGACATTGAATTTAAGCTGCGTTCTTCAGTTTTTTAAAGAATACATTAAAATTACCACATAGAATCCACAGTGCCTTAAGGTTGAACTAGTCGATACTTTTCTATACAAACGAAGGCGATTTCCTTCGCCGTTTTTTTTTTTACATTGTACATTCAAAGTTTTAGGATATCATTTTGTCTCATTATAAATTTGGTCTGTACGGATTTAGAAAAGTAAAATAAAAAACCATTAAAAAGTTATAAGCTATCAAAGATTCGTTTTCTTTTTTGCTTATCTTTACGCAACTTTCGGCGTAAATAAACAATAATAAAAGTGTAAAATCTTCATACAAAGTCCGCATCGATACAGCTTAATATCGAAGATTTTAACAAACTTTATTTGTTATTAATAAATGCAGTAGTTTTTGCATAAAGCCCCTTTTCCCAAAAGACTTTACGGTTTTAATACGCACTCGCTTAACCATGAATTATCGTGCATTTCACCTCGCTGCTTCACCCGAACACAATGTTAGGTGAGACAGCATGCTTTTAGGCCGCGCCTATCTGTAAGTTCGAGCCCGCGACTAGTTCAACCTTAAAGGTCAAATCTGTAAAATTATAAGACCTTTCATAACAATGTGATGTAATATGCATGTGTACTTGTAACAACTTATCAATACGTTAATGAATATGCATATTAAGAGGCTTTTCACATTTGGTTGGCTGTCTAGCTCGCACAATCAAACATTTTTAAAGATTATTAAAAAATGTGACTCATTTTAAAAAAAGTGTTTCATAAACTTTTTGATAGATTATATGTTAAATATTGTAGACATTTTTTTTATTGTTTATGTGTGTGTGTATCGAGAATAAGGTTAACAAAAATTTAAAATTTTGATTTCCTAATTTTCGATGTAGTCAATGTCTACACAATATACAAACATGTCTACAATATGTAACATATAATATATCAAAAAGTTTATGAAACACTTTTCTTCAAATGAGTCACATTTTTTAATAATCTTTAAAAATGTTTGATTGTGCGAGCGAGACAGCCAACCAAATGTGAAAAGCCTCTTAAGTAAGTACTACCAATACACTAGATACGACCTAAATAAAAAATCGAATTTATCTGCAGGCATGAGAATACCTCTGTAGTACATGTACGGTACGCTTCAAAAGTGGGAGTCAAAATCTCTAATGCTAAAAGGGAATATGCATGAAAAAAATATTTGCTATCCAGTTTATCCATAACTATTCAAAAATTAAATTACTAACAGTGAAAACGGAATAAGAATTGGTTTAAAAACGAACGAGATGTTACAACAATTTTACGAAAATATCTCTATCTCACTCGCAAAAACGCTATTTTCTATGGCAAATGTATAGATGATGACGTCACCAGTCCATATCGGACTTCTCTTTCTAATTGAAACTTTGAAGTGTCACATGTTCGTCGCTGATTAAGATATTTTATAAATTCTTTCATATTTGTTTAATGTGGTTAATAAGAATTTTATTAAGCAAAAAATAAAATTCTTGCATATTCCCTAATGAATGAGAAATTATGACTCCATTTTTGAAGCCTGACCGTACGGTCTTACCACTGAAAGTAGATATGAACTGTATGTAGAAATCCTTCTCCATGATGAACAGGTCGTTGTTGTGTGCGTGGCTCTGGTGTTGCCATGCGCAGCACTTGCTCTTCAACATGTCTGCTACAGCTGGGTTTCTGTAAACATTTAAAGTTTTTTTTTTTACACTGAGGAAAAAAGAGGGTGCTATAAATTTGATACTTTATTAATAGATTTTGATAATTTTTTGATAGATAGTAGCATTGTAGCTCTCGAACGGATGGACCGATTTCGATGCGGGTTTTTTACGTGAAAGCAAAGTTCTCGTACGGTGGTTCTTGGCTTATTATAACCATGTTGTCCCACTAATGTCACCCCAATTGCCTTCCAGGGGGGTTACTTCACAAAATCATACGTTAGTCGTACGAAAGTGACGTCCTTTTTCTATGTCAAACCAAATAAGACTTTATCATCATACGTTAGTGCTCAATGTGGGTTGACACTGAAACGCGGATACGCAGTTACATCCGTCTTGCGGATCGCTTTTGGAGTAACCCCCCAGGTCTCTCTATTTGGCGCCATTTTTATATTTTAATTTCACATTTTGTTTTGCCATAACTACAAAACCTTATCTATCTTATTTAAAGTCAAAGTCAAAATTATTTATCTTTGGATATTTGTATCACTTGGTAGTTGTCCATTTTTCTTTCGATTTCATAATAGGTAGTTGTTGATGTCAGATCATGCAGAAGTACAGAAGAAGCGGTAACAAACAGTTCTGCAGCATTTTCTCCAAAAACGTCAACTTACAATTATAATATTACAAGATTATTTTCTCAGCAAATTAAATAAACACCGGCCGAAAATGTCAAAAACGCCATCTAGTGATGAATAGCAGAACTAGCGATACGATTTGATATGGTATCGGTAGTTCCGCTATTATAGCGCCATCTATATTTTTTTAGGAAAAACCCTGATTTTCAAGCTTTAGTACCAATAACTTTTAAGTGGCTCAACCGATTTTCCTCGAAAATAGTTAAGAACCACCACAAGAGCACTTGCTTTCACGTGAAAAAACCGCACTAAAATTGGTCCATCTGTTTGAGCACTACAATGCCACAGACAGACACACATTAGCGTCAAACTTATAATACCCCTCTTTTTTGTCGGGGGTTAATTATTAGATGTGGACTGAGAATACATTGGTATTTCATAAGGCTGAGTATGTGATAATGATTTAATTTTAACTTCAACTCCATTTCAAAACTGTAGCAATCTGTACACTTTAACTTACAAGAATGTATTAATATCTGACCCATTCTGCATGGCACAGAAGGAGTCTACGGCGATGTTGAACAAGCTGTCTCGTCTCCACAGCCCATATGTCTCCACCATCACCAAGATGATGAACAGCTTCCAATATGACTGGAAATGAGAAAACAGTTGTGTCAAACATAGACCTTGAATTTTTGATTCCAGACTCGTGTCTTCCCTAGGTCGGGGAGATATCGGACCGTACTTTTTAATAATAAGTTTTTTTTTTTTTTTTTACGGAGGAAAGATCCCTGTTACGGAACCCGTCAGCCTGCGGGGGAGGCTGTCAGGTTATGTGGGACTCCACGCCAGATCGACGTGCCTACCCACTAAAAAACCTCCGGAGTTCCATCTCAACCGCTTTTGCCGGGGAACGGAAATACATCCGCGAACCCCGGCGCGGCTGGCCGCCAAAGCGGCCCCTCCTCGGGGGCGTCACAGCGCCCCCCCCCCCCACTCACCAAGTCGGCGCGTCCGGAACTCACGGACGCGCCGTACCTCGGCCCAATTGAGAGGCGGCAAACTCCCTACTACCTACTATCCTCTCCCTATATCCCTACTATCCTATGTCAACTAAGATTAACCCCCTAATTCATAAAAAAAAAATACAGACGATTGCTAAACCTATTTTAGTTAAAATATGTTTTGTCCCTTTCATTCCTTTCAATATTTGACATTGCAAGAACAGGACGAAACATACTTTGACTAAAACATATTTAGCAAACGTTCGTATATTTTTATGAATAAAGGGTTAAGAGCTTAGATACATATGAGCAACCGAGGGAGGGGGGAGGGACAGAGCTTGTCCGATTTATTTTGTACATATGCTTATATCAAATAATAATGAATCAGCAATGTGGACTGAGAAGTTGTTATCTTATATTTATGAATTAAGAATGATATTATATTCGTGAAACTAATATTTTAAACTATTACTGAAACAAGCGTTAGCTCACCAGCAAAACAGGACTGGCAAATTCAGACCTACTTGGGGAAAATGTCCAAGAAGTAAGAAGTAGTAAAACTAAAAAAGTTATGTCAGTTTGTTAATTAAGTAGGTAAGAAATTAGCAGAAAAAACAGACATGGGTAGCACTCCACCGACTCTTGGACTCTTGGTTCGTATCACAGCCCTTAAATATAAGAAAATACACCTAAAGCATTAGTGAAGGAACAATTCTTTAAGAGGGACAAGCCACCAAGCTCAGACGTTTTAGCCGTCTCACAAAGTAACTACTTCCTTAATTATATTTTAGTGGTCATCATGGCACACTGTCACACCAGAGGTCCCGGGTTTGATACCCAATCTGGCGAAGATGGAAAATTATCTTATTCAGTTTTACCTGGGTCTTGGATGTTTATCAATACATGTATTTGTTAAAAAATATAGAACTGTTGAGTTAGTATCCCATAACACAAGTCTGGAACTTACTGTAGTTTGTTTGTTTTTCATGTGTGTAAGTGGCCAACACTGGTGTCAGATTTTTCAGGTTGCCTTAAGGCATCTCACATAGCTTGACAATTATCATACAATGATGACAGCCGAGACCAACTTTTTATAAGTGCCTTTCAAAGCACGGAGGATCTGAGAAATGTTTATGCCACTTGTGGTCATCTACTCAAGCGAGGACCATGTCTGATGTCACTTTACTTGCGATAACGCTAGTAATGCGCTAGTAGCGCGCAGTCCCGTTATACCACCGAGCTCCTTTGGAATCAACTTTGCGGCTAGCTCAATCTGTCTGATAATTGGGCGCTTATTTACGTAAACTTCACGCAGCACATAACACAGCGTTTATACAACCACCAACCTGATAAAAAGAATTATGTGTCGCAGCATCATTCTCGCGATTTACATTAACTATGTGTAGCTGTGTGATCAACTACTAGCCCATGCACGACTTTTTTAAAGCTACATGTAGTTAATGTGAATCGCTAGAATTATGCTGCGTAACATAATTATTTTTATCAGGTTGGTGGTTGTATCAACACTGTGTTATGTACCGAGTGAAGTTTAGGCAAATAAGCGCCCGGTTATCCGATCACTGATTATAAGCTTTGAATTTTCCTACTGATTTTACAATGTCATCTGACTGACGGGCCGGTGTTTTGACAATTATTGTTAATGTAACGCCTACTAACCTTAAATTCCGTGTTGTATAAAACATGCCACTGTGCTTCCTTAGAGACCAGAACAATGTCTATCATCACAATCACTGGATCATATTCTATGTATTTATCCACAATACCTTTGCATTTATCCTGGAAAATAATAATATGTGTGATAGGAAAGTACTTCTAACAAAAAATGCGTTTGTCTTTGTATGCATGAAAACTTGAGTCAAATATAATATTTGACTAATTAGCAATTCAAAATGCCTGAACAGTCTTACGCGAAGCCTTGATTAACGTATTTGGAAATTTATTTCTGGAATAAAAGAGTAAGTGTTGACGAAGCAAAAGAGGTTTGCAAGGATCGTAGCAAGTGGAAATCTATAGACTCTGCCTACCCCCAAGGGAAACAGGCGTGAAAATATGTATGTATTTCTGGAACAAGATCATGTGGTGGAAAAAGTAGATTCATACATTTTCGAGCGATGTTTAACTAAAAATGCAATCGCTACATCATTTTTGATGCACTCCCGTATGACTAATAGTAATTATAACCGTTTACCGTGTACATTTTGTAAAACAATGAGAAAACATAAAACACTCACACATTTTGTAAGTTTGAGAACAGATGGTCCGTATGTTTTGTAGAGAGCGCTGTGCGGTTTGCCACAATTTACACACCTATATTGCTTGTTTTCAGTCATTTTCCAAGATTTCCCGACAGTTTTCATTCAGAAATACGAAAGAAAATCTTATCAAACTATGATAATCAAAACATCTTAACATAAACTTCCTTCACTCACGCAGTATGAGATGACACACCGGCCGGACACACGTCCGTCAATGTCAAGTGTCAACTAAATGAAACGTCAAAACAAAACGCAAATACGTCAAAATATACTTTTTCTGCATTACTTTACGGCCCTGGATACCTAGTTTTTTAATGCCTAAGGTTTTCGCTTTTTACGTCGGATTTATCCGACAAACATTGTGAGGCCCATTACGCGAGCGTCGGATATTTCCGACAAAAAAAATGCTCGTTTTGCACATAACTTGATTATCCACATCCCTTTTTGGTTGTAGGTATTTATTTTAGATTTACTACCCCTCGCGCTGGGGACACGACAACTGATATAAAGTCTCGCGGTGAAAGAGTTAATCTTTATTTCTGCTTAATGTAGGTTCTACGATCTAGCGGGGCTACTCGAGTTAAAATTTAAACACTAGTGGCAATGCTTTGTCTGTTCAATGTAGGTATACCGTATATTATACCTCACCGTATATACTTCACAAATTCGTTGACAAAATCCAATATCCTTAATAATCCTTTAACCTATCCTATTGTTTCGTTCGAAGGTCTTTTATTTGCTTCAAGGGGGATTGAGTGGCGTACGGCACCTAAAAACGCCAATAGATTCTACAACGATCTACCTACCTATTTTATCACTAAAGTCGCACTAGATTTAACCCGTGATTTGACGGTACATTTTATTAGTCTTGGTTACGTTAACAGCGTTGTCACAGGCTTAATGAATTCGTTTGAAAAATAAAAACGACGGGTTGCATTCCGGGAGTGCCGGCAGAAGTGAAAACTTGAATATTAACGTTGTGCATTTTTGATATTTTGGAATAGTTAGGGAATAATTTCGCACGAATTGCTTTAATTATTAGTATAAAAGTACTATCATTTATGTGGTAGAATACAATATTTATTTATTTACAGCGTGCCACGCACAAGCACAGGGGGATACTTCCTCTCCTACGCTGCGCCGGCTATCTACTCTCCATCCGTCTTACGAATTTTCGATCAGGGTCACGTGTCCTGACGCGATCACGTGTCCTGACGCGAGTTTAACATTTTTACCCATTACAAACAAAAGTTTACAACGCCGCTAAAGAAGTTTTCACTTCAAAAACATAAAAGGTGCCTATGAGTCATTATTAACTTCATAACCTGCCCATTAAAGCGACGAGTTGGTTTGAGTATCGACACAGATTATGACAAAGCAGTACCCTTAATATCTCCACAATCGCTGGCATAAACAACTGGGGAGTGTGTTCCTTTTGGGATCTACGCTTGTTCGACTTATTTATCGAAAACAGTCATAAAACCATAAAGCCGTTATTTTTTAAATCGCTTTTTGGGACCAAATATTTATTTACTAGCGTTTGTACCATAGACGTAATTTTTTTTTTAATACTGTACCTACCTTAGAATCTTACCTACATCCCCAAGGTTGAAATATAAAATTTTAGTGGAGCTTCAAGATAATTAATTAAAAATCGCTAAAATCTTATAAGCGATTTTAAATAAAAAGTATTTAGGTGCCAACTTTTGCAAGTAGAAAGTGCGCTGCTTGCTTGCGATGCGAATTTGAAATACTGTGTGCATCGATCTTAATCCAATAAATAATATATATCCTTACTTACTAACTAATCTTTTATTTAATATGTTTTATTTTTAACTCACTTACTTACTAATCTTTTATTTAATATGTTTTATTTTTAATTAGATATATTTTAATTTATAGGTAGGTTATTTTGTTTTTAGTTTATTTATTTTATGTATGGTGCTGTGTATAATTTATTCTGGAATAAATGATTTCCACTAATCTTTTTATAAATTCATTTATTTTGATACTTTTGCTTGTATAAAAAATATTGTAATTTGGAACCGAAAGTTTTTTTTATTATTATGTACTTACACAATGTCACTCATAGAATTATGATGAAACTAACAACAAATCCTTTTACCGATCAACCTTTTAGGCTGCAGAGCGTGCCAAAAAATGTAAACAATACCCTTGAAAAAACATAACTCCTAGCACACTGGGTGTATAATATACAGGTTGACTTTTTGACCACCAGCTAAATTTTCGGAGTAAATTCTGTCCATAATAAAATTACTTTTTATAAAAACAATTACCTTACGAAAAACGAGAAGAAATATTCGGTTTCCCTTACAAGTCAGCGCTCGGGCAAACGGATTTTATAAGGAAGGACGAACATTTTTTATCGGTTTTTATATATTAACTTTTTTTATAGAAAGAAGTTCAGAATCATGGACTAATCTTATTTTTAAAATTTGGCTGGTGGGTATAAGTCTCCCTGTACACCTAAATTTAAAAAAAAATGTGTTGCGGCACTTGCGGCCGCTTATTCAGTGGTAGAATTAGTTTAAGTAGGTAAGTACCTTAGTAAACTAACATCTTACTACATCCATAATTTTTCAAAACAAAAAACTGACTTCACCCCTGAACTGCACAACCGATTTTGTTAAAATTTCCATGGTACTACCTGACAAGTATTTCAAACAAAAAATACATTATCCAAATCGGTCCAGGCGTTTTGGAATATTCAGTGAACATACATAAAAAAGGACGCGACGAATTGATCATCATCATCGTTTCAGCCGCATAACGTCCACTGCTGGACATAGGCTTCTCCCAAGGATTACCAAAATGACCGATCTATATAGCGGCCTGCATCCAGCGCTTTCCAGCGACCTTAGTCAGGTCGTCAGGCCACCAGTGTCCTACGCTTTGCTTGCCTGTACGTGGCCGTCATTCAAAAACCTTTTCGAACCATCGGCCATCGGTTCATCATGCTATGTGTCCCGCCCACTGCCACTTCGACAAGCTTATCCGCTGGGCTATTTCAGTGACTTTTGTTCTCCTACGAATTTCCGCATTTCTAATTCGATCACGTAGGGAAACACCGAGCATAGCATTCTCCATAGCGACAAAGTGATAACCGAGGAGGTTATCTTTTGAAAGTCTGTTAAAAATGGGAGTACAACTGAGGAGTTAAAAGGGGAACACTGAAACAGGACCTGCGGCACTTGGGATTTTTACGACATTATAAAACATTGGCGGATAATCACGTGTTCTAAAGGGACGACTGTTTTTTTATAATTATTTTATGGCTCTGGATACTAGTCCTTTAGAGCCTATCTTTATTTATTCACTTCTCTATTCCTAACCCTAAACCCTAACTATACAATCAACGGTTAGTGTAAGCCCTTTGATTGCTTCAGGGAGCTTCTGGCGACAAATCTATACGAGCTCACTGGTTTTCATAGCTGATTGAGTTGCAGACGGCGCGGCTCCTAAAGACGCCCATCACAGTCCGCAAATAAATATCACTACAGCCGCACTATGAGTGTCCACTTTAAATATTTCACATATTGTCCATGAGCATGAGTATTTAGAACACAAAGTCCACTAGAATCAATTTGCAAAACAATTTAAAGCAAACTCCAACTGAACTCCTTGACTTCCCGCCAAAAACCAAGGGACGAGTGCTTTGTCAGATTTTAACCGACTCGAGAAGCATTTCCAGCGGTAACCAAGCTATGAATTTGGTTTTATCTATATTAGGACAGACGAATATTTTAAAATTTTTAGTTGACTTCCAAAATGTAGGAGGTTATCAATTCTTCGCGATCTTTTTATACTTATGTAAGTTCACCGATTATTCGAAAACGCCTGGATCGATTTGAAAAATTTTTTTTTTGTTTGAAAGGGTGTACTTGTCAGATGGTCCCATAGACATTTTATCAAAATCGGCAAAGAGAATTCAAATAAAAATCGGTTGTGTAGTTTGGGGGTGAAGTAGGTTTTCAGTTTTGACAAATTATTTTATCATTCTGGGTGATTTTTAACCTCCCGCAGCCACCAGTAGCGTGCATTTCATATTGTCTACTCTGTCTACCATATTACAATGTCGGATTACTAGCGGGAAATGTATTTTGTTTAATATGAAGCCGTTTTCGTAATTTATGTAGGCAACATTAATGCCTACCCTGTAAAAAAAAGTTGTGCACGTCACTGCAGCATATGTACTCGTACATTTCTTTGTTTAATATTACACAAATAAAACCGGCTTAGTTTAACCCCTACCATAATCTATTGTTGTATGGGAACACCACTTAAATATTTATTTTATTGTTTTTAGTATCCGTTGTTATAACGCGGAGCGTTGTTATAATAGAAATACATCACATTCTGTGGAATTTCGACTGTCTAGCATGCATGGTTAGTGATAACTGATAATAGCATCCCACCAAAAACATACCTGTTAAAAAGGGGGCCAAGTTCCTATCGGCTAATTGTTCGCCTAAAAAAGGGTTGAAATCCAATCCAATGCCAAGTTTAGATGCATTTTAAAAAAATATCTAAAATTATAATGCTTCTAAATTTGAACTTGGCAGCTTTTCGTGCTGTACGTAACACTTGATTAATTGTATAATTAAATTTATTACTTATATAATTAAATTAACCTTTTTATATAAGTAAATTAACAGTCAGTCAGTCAGTGCCAAAATTAGCTATTTTCACAGGGTCATATTTCAGGATTTACTGAAGCTATGTCTATGAAATTTGACTTAATGCTTTAGTACTAGTATATGATTACGTAGTTTCAATTTTATCTCTGTACTTGCAATAGGCACTGAGTTACAGGGGGGTCAAAAGTGGGTCGAAACGGTTCGTGTAAATGTTGCACGGCATGCGCGCGGCCTGTTGCTGGAACTTGGCCTGCGCACTACCGTGCGCTTAGATAAAAGACCGGTCTGGAAAATAGATCTGTGGCCATAGAGTGGCGGATTTGTAAATAATACGAGTAAAATACTGCAAAAATACTTATATTTCTAAATATATAGAGTAATATTATAACGTTTAAATGATTAAAGATTAACATTAAATAACGTCTAATTGATTAAATATACACAATCCATGAATCATGATGATGAACAACGTTTACCAAGGAAAATAATTAAATAAGTACTTATATAGAAATTCGGAAAATATATTTTTGCTCTTCATACAAACTCAGATCAGAAGAAAGGTAAGTTGTATGGGTGACCATGTTATGTTATGTAATACTTCATCGTACACCAAAAAATAACAACATTTAAAAAAGAAATACACACAAAAAAGACATTTAAATGTATACAACGGGTCTAATCGCTATAAGCGACAAGACAGTTTCTTCCAGACAACCGATGGATGGACAGAATACAGTGAAACTTTAGCAGACTGGGTTTGGTACACGACCAAAATACAATAAGTACTTAAATAATACCAAGTACATATATAAAGAAAAAAATACATACATACAGACCATGAATTACTTTTCATATTTCCATACATTTATTTAATATTTATTTATTTATACATGTTTTTCAGAGAAAATTAATTAGTAGCATGGTCTGAATTGACACTTAAGATTATTTTGATTTGTATAATAATTTTACATCGTATTAGGTATAATGCGACACATATAAGTTGAACAAAAATGGCGCGCTTCAAAGCATTTTTTTACAAATTCCCGGCCCGCAGGTTGAATCAAAATGGCGGTTATCGGCGCAGGTACAAATAATGCGCCGAAGACCGCCATTTTGGTTCAATTTATTTTATTTGTGTTTTACAAGTTTATTTTGTGTCGTATAGTAGTAATTTTAATTCGTATACAAATATATGGCCACGATTAGGCCGTACAGACCCAATACTTCGCTGAAAATTAGTATAAGGATCATTCCGATGAACAGACTTGGCTCGTGCGCGATGCTTCGCGAGCCGGCGTTGCCGACCACTCCGATAGAGAAGCCGGCTCCCAAGCCAGATAGGCCTGTGGAAATCCCGGCACCTAGGTGCTTGAAACCTCTGGAATAGAGAAATTTTCTTTATTCCAGATTATATATATATATATATGAAAGAGTTATGCATGGAAAGGAACGTACGGTTTGTAAGAGAAGGACAGACGATACAAGTAAGACGGTGTGAAAGAGAAAGGAATAGACGCGCGCGGAAAGTTTGAATTTGGAAGGATGCGTGAGAAAACTTTATGGCTAACTCTTTTACCCTACAAGCTTCACGGCTCTGGAATGCTTTACCCGTTGATATCAAAGAAATTTCCACTAAATTTTATTTTAAAAGAAGAGTACATTCTCATCTTTTTAATTAGTTTTTTTTAGGGTTCCGTACGTCTGAATACAAAAACGGAACCCTTATAGGATCACTCGTGTGTCTGTCCGTCCGTCGCTTACAGTCAATTATCTCCGAATCTATTAGACCGATTAAGTTGAAATTTGGTACACATATCAATTCCTGTGACCCAAACACAGAGGTGTGACGTGAGCAGATGAAATCTGTATATGGGGGTCATTTTTGGGGGGGAAGGGGAAAATTAAAAAAAAAATTTCTGAAAACTGCATCGTGTGGCATATCAAATAAAAGGTCTTGTCGAGAAGATCTTAAATGTATTTTTTTGTAATTTTAAAATAAATAGTTTCCGAGTTATTCAAGAAAATAGACGAAAATTGACCATTCCCCCCCCCTTATCTCCGAAACTACTGAACCTAAAATTTTGAAAAAAATACAGAAATTAGTTTTCTCCTTATAGATTATAGGAAAACCTATAAGAAGTCCATGATATTAAAATAACATGGTAAATCACTCAATATTGTGCGTACCAACTTACATTTGCAGGTGGAATGTGTGGGAGAACATATTTTTTAACTCCAATGTTAAGTTTTGAAAATAAAGTGGAACACTCAATATAATACGTTCACTTACGAAAAATCTTTGATATTGTACGGAACCCTCTCCACGCGAGTTTAACTCGCACTTGGCCAGTTTTTTTTTTAATAGGATCTAACACCGTCGTCATCATCAGTGTTGGTATGTAGTGTATGTATGTGTATTTGTGTATTATGTATGTATGTTATATATGTATGTATCTGTAATATTCTAATGTAAGGTATATATTATAAGACATATTATATGGTATATATCTATTATACTATATGTATATTAAATGTAAGTATATTGTGTTGTAAATTTATTGTTTTATTTTTTACGCCGCAACCATTTTTCTGTTTTTCCATATGGTTGACTGGGAGAGAACGCTTTTAGCGTTAAGTCCGCCAATTGTAAAACAATTTTTAATTGTGGATCAATAAAGTTTTATGAATTAATGAATGAAAAAAATGGGGGTATTTCGGTTTCTAAGCGAGTAAAGTTATACCACTGTTTAAACAGGTATCCAAACATGACCCGAAAAATTATAGACCAATTTCTATATTACCAGCTTTAAGTAAAATATTTGAAAAAAATCATATTAGACCAGCTAGTATCTTATTTTAATATTAATAAATTACTTCACTGTCGCCAATATGGAGCTCGTTCACTAGGTACCGCCCGGCGGTACCTGGACGATTTGCGTCCTAAGTAGGCCCTTCTGGCACCGTAGCTTCGGCCCTTCCGGCAAAACATGGGTGTTGCAGCACCCCAAAATTTGCCATAATCCCTAGCGCGCTTAAAGCCGAGGTTGAGCCCTTTGCGCTGCTGCAAGTAGTATATAAATATACCTAGGAAGCCGGGCCTCTGGCCCGCTCCTCAAACCTTGTCCGGGTGAAGTAGGAAATGCCGTCCGAGGCAACCTATGTGTGTCAATACAAAAAAAAATCGTCAATATGGATTTACAAAAGGGCGCTCTACCACTGATGCAACAGCGACCTTAGTTCAAATTATTTACGAAGCCTGGGAGAATCGACAAGACGTTATAGGCAGCTTTTGCGATCTGTCGACTGAGTCGATTATGCAGAGCTAAGTACCACTAAGTTTGTTTGAATATGTCTTTACAATACTACACTGCAAATAAACACCACCTCACACAGACTTGGAGCTGTCCAGCTTGCGAAAACATTACAAGACGACTCAGAAATGACAAAACACCAATTAGCAAACCAAAACAACTGATACTTGACGATACCAACATGTCTATTGAGGAACACACAACACTCAGTCAAAGCATTATAGGAAACACATTCACGTCTCCAACCTCAGAAATACGGCATACACAGAAAAGTGACCAAAATATAATAACGCTGGAAGCTATTAGCCTTCTATTAGAAAAAAAGCTTGAACAAAACAAGCAATCCATCCTATTAGACATTAAACACCTATTGACTACCGAAATCAACACCGTCGCCTTACAACTTAAAAAAGAATTTACACAAAAAACAGACGAATTGCAACAACAGCAGAAAATGCATGACAAAAAATTTTTGAAATATGTAACTGATCAAACTAATTTATTAGCTAGAGAAAACAAAAAAATTGCAAAGGGAGTTAGAAGAATTAAAACAAAAAAATAACGTGACAATAGAACCACAAAATCTATCAGAGCAATATCTAAAATGCCCAAATACATTCGTCCTATATGGCTTAAATGAATACCCAAGAGAGCAGGAGCATGAGGTTGAAGAAAGAATTTATTAATGTATTTAGAGATATTTTACATGTAGACCTCACAGGTTACATAGAGGAAATTCGACGACTCGGAGTAAGAGGACCGCGACGACCACTACGCGTGGAATTAATTAGCAAACGCATGACACAATACATATTAAATAACGTAAGATATTTCCGAAACACTGGACTTTACGTATCCAAACTGCTCGACAAAAAAACACTAGACGAGAGAAATCGAACCAGAAAATCACAAGAAATGTCTACAAACATGACTCTAAACGAAAGTAGGCACAGATCACCACAAAAAATACACGCAGAGCTATGGTACACAACGAAGGTACTTCACAGCAAACTACTAACCTACCATCTACTTCACTCAACACTTTCAACAATACGCGACAAAACAACACACCGAATACATTTCGCACCTTTCGAGAGTGAGATAAATATAATTTTTCAAAACTTTCAAAGCCTGTGGAACAAACGCACAATATTTGAAGCCTTCCTAGATCAAACCAATAACGTCTATCACGCGTGCTGCATATCTGAAACATTTTTAACAAAGGAAAAACTGGAGCTCATACACTTTAATCATTATCGCGTTGCAAGTGCGTACTGTCGGCGAAACTACGACGGTGGAGGGGTCTGCAAACTATTACGAGACGATATGGAGTACATAGACCTCGAAGATATCATGGACATGTCAATTGAATTTCTAGTAGAATTATGTGCCGTAGAATTAATAAATCATGATTTAATATTAATATCAATGTATTGGAACGACAAACGGCTAAATGATTTTTTAGTGCAATTGGAACAAATTTTAAAATATTTAAGCAAAAAGTATAATAAAAACGTATAATATTAGGTGGTGACTTTAATATTGACACTTTAATAGTTGACTCTGAATCAAAAAAACTACTTGACCTGATGGCTGAATATAACTATACATCACATATAAAAGAACCAACGCGCGTAACTAAATCATCTTCCACTTGTATTGACCTAATATTCACAAATCACAGAGATAAAAATATAAAAACCGAAGTACAAAATCTTGGTTTTTCAGATCATCATAAATATATAAAAGTAAATATCCTCTCAATTTGTCGCAGGTTGACTGGAAGAGATCCTTATGTGGGATAAGTCCGCCATTGTATATTTGCTCTTTCGATTTTTTTGTACTTTATTTTGTTTTTTGGTACAATAAAGTTATTTTAAACAAACAAAATGCATACTTCCATACATACCTAGCAGTGAAATACATAGCCCTCCTTTTGGAGTCGCCGTAGTCAAGTTTGTTTGTTTGTTTTCCGTGTGTGTTGGTGGCCAACACTGGTATCATATTTTTCAGGCTGCCTAAAGGCATCTGGCATAGCTTTTCGACTACCATACAATGATGACAGGCAGAACCAACGGCTTATACGTGCTTTTCGAAGCGCGTTTGAGCTCGAGAAATTTTCATGCCACTTGTGGTCACCTATCCATATGCAGACTACTCCCGGTGTCGCTTCACTTGCAAAAGCGCTAGTAATGCGCATTCCCTACGGGCCACTGAGCTTCTCAAAAAATTAAAAAAAGTAAATAATTGGCCAAGTGCGTGTCGGGCCACGCGCAGTGTAAGGTTCCGTAGTTACGAATGCCAACTTTGAGTTAAAAACGTGTAAAAACCATTATTCTATTGGATTTGTATAAAATTTTCCTTTTCGAATACTTTTTTATGTTCATCGCCTATAACTTTTAATTTGAAAACCCTATTTAGATATGATAGTGTTTCTTTTAATTCCGTTATATTTTCTATAGCTGTGAAATTTTTCACGTATCCATATATAACCGTTTAGCAGATAGAGGGGGGGGGGGGGGGGACACTTGACTCGTAACAAAAATTTTCACTTTAAAACCACATATTTCAGAAACGGATCCTAAAATCGAAAAACGATGTCCGCAAGCTCATAATATTTTTGAAAGACCTATTCAACGATATCCCACATGATTGGTTAGTCTAGAAAATAAAATTGACTTTTGACTTTACTTGTATGGGAGCTACACTAAAAAAAAAATTATTTCAATGTCTTACTTTACCACTTTTTCCGCATGATTATTACAGCTTTCTACTACTTATAGTCACTGAGTAAAACCGCGGACGGACAGACAGACAGACAGACAGACAGACAGACATGGCGAAACTATAAGGGTTCCTTGTTTACTACGGAACCCTAAAAAGTAGTCAAATAATATAATAAAGTGTATTTGTAATTTTTACTTACGAGACTACTTAAGAATAATATGCTAACTTTTCTAGGTCGTATTCTGAAGGAGGTCCTAAAGCCCCGGCTATCAGGATCGACACGACCAGCCCGTAGATCGCGATGATGCCCGCCATCACCACGGGCACCAGTGCTTTCATGATCAGCTCCGGCCGCGACACAGACATGGCTGTGATCCCAGAAGCTGACTTCGCCGTCCCAAGCGCGGCTCCTATCACTGGAACAAGATGATTTGCAGGCAAATTAAAAAGCCCCGACACGATCTAGTGATAAGTAGCTGAACCACATTATCTTCTAATCCGTAGTGTCTGTCTCTGGAATGCTCTCCCTGTTGAAATTCGGACTGCTAAGACTAAAACAATCTTTAAAAATCGCCTTTATAAATATTACCTGACGATATAATCAGTTCTGTTCAGTGTTACTATATGTATTTATGTAAATATTTTTATGTATCATATAAGTATGTATTATATATGTGTGTATGTGTATTTAGGTATATATTCATATGTAAGCAGGTAAAATAGAGTACTGCGCCCACCTTGTTTCAAATAAATTTACCTCCACCCAAAGGTTGGCTGCAAGAGATTGCATTTATAGCGATAAGTCCGCCTTTGTGCCTATATTGTTTCTTGTTGTTTTGTAATTTTTGTGTGTCTATTATGGTGCAATAAAGTTGATTTGTATTGTATTATATTGTAGCGCCATCTATTACTTTCCAGCTAAATATCAAACCCAAGCTTTCAAGCGTTAACACGTAATAATTTTTAAATGTCTGAATCAATTTTCATCAAACATAGCTAAGTGCCACCGCAAGGGAAGTTGCGTTTTTGTTGACGCTATAACAACAAATATTCAAAACAGAATATAATAAATATTTAAGTGGGGCTCTCATACAACAAACGTGATTTTTATACATAACGGTACGGAACCCTTCTTGCGCGAGTCCGACTCGATATTATTATGTAGAAAACAAGATTATATTATTTAAAGACGATAATATATTATTGTATTGACCTGGGTCTTGGATGTTTATCTATATATGTATTTGTTGTAAAATATAGTATCGTTGAGTTAGTATCCCATAACACAAGTTTCGAACTTACTTTGGGGCTAGCTCAATAGCTTAATGTGTGTGATTTGTCTATATATATTTACTTAGTTTAGATTATTTAGTATAATAATGAACATACCGCTAAAAACTATGGCTGTAATTGCCCCAATTATCCCGAAGAACGGTCCAGAAGCATGTAATACTTTCTCATTAGTGAGCTTCTCAATAGCGCTCATTTTCAACAATTTTCAGATTCGACCACCACAAATACGTTAACAAACTCAAAAAGCGTTAGAACAATATTTCCTTCTGATTTGTAAACATAGCAAAGTAAAGCACCAATTCATATATGTGTAGCAAGCATAAAAAAAATGTAGCAAGAAGAGAAAAATCAAAATATGGAGTTGACACTAAAATTAGAAATTGAAAAATAATCGAATTTGACAGGTATTGATTTAAAAATAAATCAGCGGAATACAAGGAGGTCATTAAGCTTATGATTCGAAACTATAGACCTAGAATTTGTTTTCTGTGTAAAGAGACCGCCATAAACGAAATAAAATAATATATTTTTACCCAATCTACAGAATAGGGATTCTGAAATAGGAAACATCATTGATTTTGCACCCCTACCTATATTGAAAGCATAATCAATAGAATCAGAATCACTAAAATTAATAATAATTTATGTCATAGTTTTGGCGGGAGCGCCACATTACATCAACGTCTCCAAAGGGCCTCTACGTGTTGGATCTGTATCCCCACGCAAGCCTCTCAAAGGACCGGGGTGAAAAGACCGGTGAATCTAAAAAAAAAGGATTTATATCACAAAAAATGTTAAGGAAATAATCAAAATCTCCAAAAATAATAACGCCTGTTTCCTACAGGACCTTGCTAAAATACCGACAAATCTTTTTCGCTTCATCTACACTCATCAATCTTTATATTATAACTACATGCCTTTCGGTCACGGGTACCTACAGTTACCTACCACTCAGTTTTTTAGAACGTCAGACCTCTCAAAAAAATCTAAACACGCAGCAGTGAGTCAGAGCCAAGTTCAAAGAAAGGAACTGGCGACGCAGCAGCCGTGTGTAGATACGAGTATATTTATAAATAAATAAATAAATATGGACAAATAAAACTGATTGAGTTACCCCAAAGCAAGTCCGAGATTTGTGTTTTGGAATACTAACTTAACGATACTATATTTTATAACAAATACATATACAGATAAACATCCAAAACTCAGGACAATTTGAAAAAGGCCATTTTCTAACTTGCCCTGACCGGGGATCGAACCCGGAACCTCTGGGTGGCGGACTAGCATGGTGAAACCTACGCCACGGAGATCGTCATGGAGCAAGATTTGCGGGCAAAACATTTTCTGCTGAACCTTGGAACTTCCGTCAATCATTGGAAGTAGCTTATCGTTTTGATTATGAATAATTGATACAATGATATTTTTCCAGTTTTTTACGTTATTATATCAATAACTATTTGGGCTACATTATTAAAATTTTAGATTCAAGATAAGCTAATGTATGTGCTTAATTTTATGTTTTTGGGTTAAATAGATTTCGACTTGTGAAGAGGTCATAAGTAGCTCGAAATGGTTCATGTAAATATACACACGGCTGCTGCGTCGCCAGTTCTTTTCTTTGAACTTGGCTCTGACACAACTGTTACCAGATGATGACAAGGAATCACACCGTGGGGGTGAAAGTGCCATAAATTGCGAATTTTTCGTTTTGAAGGACGTTATCTATAAATCTTATTCTGAATTAAATATTAAAAGCACTTTTAGTTATTAGTTTGTTAAGATTTGTAAAGATGTCGCACTACATTCTTTCTCATTTTACGGTTTTACGGTTTAGTATAGTCAATAATTTCACACGATTAGTGTGAAGCCTGTTTGGTGTAACAGTTTACGCGGTCGAAACTAATCAAGAGTCAACGGGTTCAAAATTCCACAAAAGCTAAACATGCCTATTTAAAATCTGTTATTTGTTTTTCTTTTCATTTAGAGTTAAGCTATAAGCGATAATTTCACTAATACTAAGCCTAATTGGCGTAGCGGTTAACGCAATGGACTCAAAGTCATCGAGGTCTCAAGAATCGCAGGTTTCAATCCCACCTCACTGCAAATATATTTTATATTTTATTTTGGATTAACATTAATAGATGACACTACGTTTGCAGGTTCGCAGCTTAAATTGTTGGCAAAAAAATTACGCTAGATGGCTCTTTATTTCAGTTATATTATAGTACTCTATGAATCACACAATGTAGAATGTTCATCAGAGTTGAGGCAGACCGATGGCGAGATTGCTGGATGACGTCATTAATATTATCACTAGCGCTTTCGCATGTTGCTCATCCCAAGCATCCCACATTTGGATTAGTGACCACGAGTTGCAGTTAAACTTAAGCTGATTCTTGCCTAGAAACAAAAAATAAACGACGGGTTGCACTCCGGGAGTGCCGGCAGAAGTGAAAACTTGAATATTAACGTTGCGCATTTTTTATATTTTGGAATGATTAGGGAATAATTTTGCATGAGGTGTTTTAATTATTAGTACAAAAGTCCTATCATTTATGTGGTAGAATACAATATTTATTTATTTACAGCGTGCCACGCGCAAGCGCCCTGCGCCGCCTAAACGAAACAGCAGACGCAGGCATACATTTTTGCTGCGCCGTAGAAAGAGAGGGGGATACTTCCTCTCCTACGCCGCGCCGGCTATCTACGCTCCATCCGTCTTACGAGTTTTTCGATCAGTGTCACGTGTCCTGACGCGAGTTTAACATTTTTTACCCATTACAAAAAAGTGTACAAAGCCGCTAAAGAAGTTTTTACTTCAAAAATATTTAATATTTTTTATAAACAATTACATAAAATTACAACCAGATGGAAAGCGATAACTGTAGCCTATATATACAACCAATTACTTGCGCTGGTTTTACAGTGACTCTTACGTCCGCGTGGGTTGTAACCGCGGCCCGAAAGACATACAAAAAAATCTGCTGTTTCCTATGTAACGACCCTGTACGCTCAAAGCTCACGAGATTTCATTTTAAACATTAGATAGATTATATTTGGGCTAACACTATTATTGGGCTAAGTTTCTCTTCAATTCTCATTTTTTAAGATTTCTCTTTCAATTCTCGCTTCTAAGAAGCACCCTACTATCCAATGTTAATTTAAAAATATTCGAAACAAAATTATTTTTTCAGCGTAATAAGATATATTACGCCGATTTTTTTTTTCGATTATTCCTCGGTTCTCCCCGTCATTTGATATTATACCTTAAGAAACTATTTCAGTATTATTTTTCAAGTTAAATTTAAGGGTCGCAACCAATATTCAAATTATAGTTAAAAGCTCAAAACTGCACACTATAGAGCTTAGATTTATTTTTTCATGACACAGGGTATTTCAAAACGAAATAAGTAATATTATTTCAAATAATTTTTTATTACCAAAACCCTGAAATCATTAATTGAATGGTACAAGGGATGGTCTGTATTAATATAAGGTATTTTCAAATATACTTCCATTCCATTCCATTTTCAGCCCACATCAACCCACTGCTGGGCATAGGCCCCCCTTTTTTTTGCGCCATTTCCCACGGTCCTGTGCCATTCTCATCCACTGCTTACCCGTCAACCTTACAATATCGTCTGACCAACGCCGGTGGTTTCCCTACTGGTCTGTTCCCCTGTCTCGGCCTCCACTCGGTTACTGCTTTGGTCCATCGGCTGTCTTTTCTCCTAGCCAAGTGTCCTGCCCATTCCCATTTCAACCGCGTGATCCGTCTACCTACGTCTTCGACCTTAGTTCTGCGGCGAGTCTCTACGTTTGGTACACGGTCCATCAGCGTGATACCGAGCATGGTGCGCTCCATCGCTCTTTGTGCAACCTTTATTATATGCATGTTGTGCTTTGTAAGCTTTCACGTTTCAGCACCGTAAGTGAGTATGGGCAGAACACATTGATTGAATACCTTGGTTTATCAAATATACTTCGTAATCATCAATTTTAAAAGAGCAAAATCTTGCTTTTGCTCTTTTAAAATTGTAAATATCAGCAATATACCAAATTATTATATTCCTCTTTTCGCAAAACCTTTCTGATGTTAACTAGTCGAAAAGAATAAATGGTTATGTTTATATATAATATAAGTACCTATAAAATACATCATTGTTTATAGTTTGTAAATAGTCGTTCAAAAATGCTGATGAGTAACCCAGAATATAACAAAAATATAAGTATTTGCTTGTAACAAAGTCTGCAGTGTTTTGTCTTAGATATGTTTGAAAATAATACTTATTTATTTTTGTATTCTAGCCTATGATCAGTAAAACAATTTCAAAAATCATCAACTGAAATTTTATTATTAAGAACCATGAAATACACTAGCTATTAACTTAAGCAATTAGTAGCCAGTTTTAGGTGTTTTTTTAAAGGTTGCATAACGTAAGGTCATTTACTGGTGTTTACTATCAAGTAGAAGCTTGTAACCAATATTTTTAACATATTATCACATCGAAAAATATTTCTTTCACAAATATTTTTTCGATTTTGTCGATTCAAATTCATGTTTAAAACGGGACAAAAATATCGCAATATTAGGTTTCTGTGTATATATATCAGGGTAGTCCAGAAGATCACCAGCAACACCTTATTCAGTAACTCTAGCTAAGAGTATTACGATAAGATTAAAAAAACTTCCCCTATTCATCTCATTTTTGTTCTGCAAGGGTAATCTTGTACACGCAATGGTCACTCAGCATTGTGAACTAAGGATTCCAACTTCAATTTTGTTTTCTTTTTTAAAAAGGAGCACAAACTCTACATAAATATCTGATACCGGTTTTTACAGCAGTGGTGTCGAAAGGCTGAATGTATTGCAGAAATTTGACATGCTCCAGGGGAAGAAAGGAATAAGGAAGGAAAAGGAAGGAGACCTTTGTACATATTTCGCTATAAAACGTAACATAACCAATAATTTTAATCAATTAAGGAGACTCCATAGTCAAATGTCTATACAATATTTTTTTTAAAGTTTACATCTGGTAGCGACCTCTAAAGTTGGTTTAATGATTAAAATAAAAAAAAACACTGATTCATATTTTACAGTATAAATAGTATATATAGTGTCCGGGTAACATTTCAAAAGTCGAAAAATAAGAAACTCCGATACAGTGTCTGGGTAACATTTTAAAACTAAAAAAATAATAAACTCCGATACAGTGTCCGGGTAACATTTCAAAAGTCGAAAAATAAGAAACACCGATACAGTGTCCGGGTAACATTTCAAAAGTCGAAAAATAAGAAACTCCGATACAGTGTCCGGGTAACATTCCAAAAGTCGAAAAATAAGAAACTCCGATACAGTGTCCGGGTAACATTTCAAAAGTCGAAAAATAAGAAACATCGATACAGTGTCCGGGTAACATTTCAAATGTCGAAAAATACGAAACTCCGATACAGTGTCCGGGTAACATTTCAAAAGTCGAAAAATAAGAAACACCGATACAGTGTCCGGGTAACATTTTAAAACTAAAAAAATAATAAACTCCGATACAGTGTCCGGGTAACATTTCAAAAGTCGAAAAATAAGAAACACCGATACAGTGTCCGGGTAACATTTCAAAAGTCGAAAAATAAGAAACTCCGATACAGTGTCCGGGTAACATTCCAAAAGTCGAAAAATAAGAAACTCCGATACAGTGTCCGGGTAACATTTCAAAAGTCGAAAAATAAGAAACATCGATACAGTGTCCGGGTAACATTTCAAATGTCGAAAAATACGAAACTCCGATACAGTGTCCGGGTAACATTTCAAAAGTCGAAAAATAAGAAACACCGATACAGTGTCCGGGTAACATTTCAAAATTCGAAAAATAAGAAACACCGATACAGTGACCGGGTAACATTTCAAAAGTCGAAAAATACGAAACTCCGATACAGTGTCCGGGTAACATTTCAAAAGTCGAAAAATAAGAAACACTCATACAGTGTCCGGGTAACATTTCAAAAGGTCGAAAAATAAGAAACTCCGATACAGTGTCCGGGTAACATTTCAAAAGTCGAAAAATAAGAAACTCCGATACAGTGTCCGGATAACATTTTAAAAGTCGAAAAATAAGAAACTCCGATACAGTGTCTGGGTAACATTTCAAAAGTCGAAAAATAATAAACTCCGATACAGTGTCCGGGTAACATTCCAAAAGTCGAAAAATAAGAAACTCCGATACAGTGTCCGGGTAACATTTCAAAAGTCGAAAAATAAGAAACTCCCTTCTGGATATCCAGTGTCTTCTTATTGGATCCTTAGAAAGGCTGAAAGAGGAATAAAACTAATTTACACAACGTTTTATTTGCAAAAAATAAGGTTATAGTGGGGCGCACTATAAGTTTCCGGAATGAATATGAAAAAATACTATTAAAGGTACATAATTAATTTATTGTTTTTCAAAATAATCTCCCTTGGCGTCTATGCACTTTTTCATTCGATGAAACCAGTTTTGAAAACTTTTGTGCCACTCCTCTGTGGTGACCTCTGAAACGTGTTTTTCATACTACTCGACAGCCTCTTCTGGTGATGAAAATCGTTGACCGCGTAATTGGTTCTTAATTTTTGGGAACAGAAAAAAGTCACAAGGTGCCAGGTCGGGACTGTATGCAGGATGACTCATGAGTTCTACATTTTTCGCCTTCAAAAAGTCGTTTGTCTGTCTAGCCGTGTGAGAACTAGCATTGTCGTGGTGCAGGATGATACGGCGTTTACGGTTATTTTTACGGAGTTCGTCAATAACTTCCGGCAAACAAATGGTCGTGTACCAGTCACTATTTACTGTACGACGATTCTCTAAGGCAACAGTAGCCACGTGTCCAGTCTTATTAAAAAAAGAAGCAATCATCCGCTTAGATGCACTTTTCACGCGTGCCACTTTGGTTGGTTTCGGCTCATCTTGAAAGACCCATACGCTCGATTGCTGCTTTGTTTTGGGATCGTAGCAATAAATCCATGTTTCGTCACCTGTTACTATGTCCCACACCAAATTTGACGCACCTTCGTTGAATCTGGTAAGCATGGCACTGCACCAAGTGACGCGGTCCGTTTTTTGAGCCTCGGTCAAGTTGTGTGGGATCCACCGCGAGCACAGCTTTCTCACACCCAAATGTTTGTGTAGGATTAATTGTATTTGACTCATGCCTATTTCTAAGGATGCGCGAATTTCATGGTAGGTCACATGCCTGTCTGTTTCAATCATACGGCGCACAGCATCGATGTTTTTGTTGGTCACAGCGGTGGACGGCCGACCATCGCGAGATTCGTCACTGAGATTGATACGACCACGCTTGAATTCTGCAAACCAGCTATAAACAGTTGTCTTGCATGGTGCTTCATTGTTAAAAGCTGTTTCAAGCCGAGCGATGCTCTGTTGAGCTGTCAAATTACACTTAAAATCGTAGAAAATCATACTACGAAAATTTTCCCGAGTTAAATCCATGTTGATGCAGACACACAATTTTTTAAATGGCGCCACAAGGTAAAAACAAAAGACAGTCAGATGAAACAAACTGCATTCTACAGCCAAAGAGTTCTATTTTCAAATGTTGCAATAAATTTTTAAATATTGTTTATGTAAGTGGCCAGTTCCGGAAACTTATAGTGCGCCTATGTATAAGGTGATACTGATATTATAGGTCTCTTATTTTACCTAGTTTGGGTGCAAATATCATTAGTTTACATCAAAGTTAAATTTTATTTCGTCTATTATATACTATTAAATTAAGTTATACTGTCCAATATCATATTAAATTCCAAGTAATATTTATAGTACAATAAAAATATAGGAATGTTTGTGTTTACATTTAGGAGTGTTTTCCATTTAAAAACTTCTTCAGCAAGAAAGAATATAGAAGGTTAACATTTGTATAGTATCGGTTACAATGCGACACAAATAAGTTGAACAAAAATCGCGACTTCAAAGCATTTTTCTACAAATTCCCGACAAGTTATATTACTACTACTACTACTAGGATGGTGCAGCAACCCAAAGTGAGTTTTGACCTCCGATAATATTCTTTTCCACTCCGATCTATTCTCTGCCACCTGCTGCCAGTCTTCGGCTTTTATTTCTAGCAGGTCCTTTTTGACTTGATCTATCCATCTGTATCTGGGCCGCCCAACAGGCCGTTTACCGCTTAGCCTCCCAGCATACGCTCTCTTCACTGCACGGCCGTCTTCCATCCTTTCCAGGTGTCCCAGCCAGCGAAGTCTATGTGCTTTCGTCTCGCCGATGATGTTAGGCTCCGCCACCATCTCCTCCAGCTCCCTATTTTTTTTTCTCCATTCCCCATCTTCTGCCTGTATTGGTCCCAGAATTTTTCGCCAGATTTTTCTTTCCGCTACCAATAATTTGTTTTCCTCTTTTAGTGTCAGTGTCCAAGTTATATTATAAGTATTTTTTAATTAAAAGACAATAATAATAATATGACAAAGCCCTTCTGGCGAGTAGGCGACCAATACTGTGAAAATGAGTTTCTTTCGGCGTTTCTTCTCAGCAGTGGTCGTTACGAAGCGCTGGTATCGGAAGCTTTTCTTTAAAAATAAATTAAATTTAAATATACTTTACACGTAACATAATTTATACTTATTGACGTGTAAAAGTGCCTGTAAAGGTCTAATTACTGAATAAACATTTGAATCTTTGACGTAAATTGAACCAAAATGGCGGACGTCGGCGCATTATTTGTACCTGTACCGATAACTGCCATTTTGGTTTAACCATGTCACCGTCATAGTTAGTTTCTGTATAACTCTTCTGCGTAACTCCGTGTTTCAAAAATGGCATTTCTTTGCATTACTGAAACCGGAAATTGACAATTTTATTTAACGAATCTTCGTCGTGATGTCGCTTCCTCAAATAACCTTTAACCTTGCTTGAAAATGGTCATTGGGATTTTTGTAAATACCTTAATTAATAAGACCTTGTTTTATAAAATCTGATTAGAGAAAGCTTTTCCTAGAGGCTATTTCCTCGAAATTGATTGCTAATTAGATTATTTTTTTAATTATTTGAGAAGCGAATTCTAGACACTTCTCGCTGACTAGTTAAATGTCGCGAACTGTTACTGGTCTGCGAGCAATATAACAATCAATAAGCTATGTCAAGAATGAATTTCAAGACAGGAATTAATGTTGGCAACACACGCGACACGACAAATATTATGAATATATATCAATATATACGGAGAAATCAAACAGATTGAGGCAGCCCCTAAGTAAGTTCGATTTTTTTTTATGAGATACTTACTCAACGATACTATACAATGTGGAAAGGACATACCCGTAATAAATCGAACTGCGGGCTATACTAGATCACTATAGCATAATGAAATTAAACTTACAACCAAATAACCAAAAATTCGACATTCTCATTGAAATTGCCCGAGTGGCTGCACACATTTGTGTTGAAAGGCTGATTTTTTTTTGTGTTTTGGCTGTTATTTAAATTTCATTATGCTATAGTGATCTGGTATAGCCTGTAGTTCGATTTATTACGGGTATGTCCTTTTCACGTTATATAAAAAATACAATAGATATCCAAGGTTCGATCCCCGTTCGGGTCAAGATGGAAAATGAATCAGATTCTAAGGTCAACCTGAAACGAATTCATTTTCCATCTTGACGCGACCGGGGATCAAACCCTGTTTCATAATATATGTTTACGTTTTATGTTGCTAAAGTTCATATTGTTTTCAGATTACCGAGCCTCAGCGGCCATCCTGACATTGTTTAGATATGATGGAAGCCACTTCGATTTCCCCGGAATGCCAACTATCTGAGAACTTCGATAATCTGCACCTCGCTGCGTCGACTAACTTTTCAACATGTAAATCTTGCAAAACTAGATTACACGCGTATTAATTTTGAGCTTAGGGCTTATGTTAAGCCACATAATTTGTGTATGGATAAGCAAATCTTGCTGGTAAAATCCAGTGGCGGCCGCGCATAATTTAAATGAATTATTTAAACATTTGTTTTGTTTTTCGTGTGGCCAAAAATGATGTCAGATTTTTCAGTTTCAGGGTTCCGTAGCCAAGGGGTAAAAACGGGACCCTATTACTCAGACTCCGCTGTCCGTCTGTCCATCTGTCTGTCACCAGGCTGTGTCTCATGTATCATGATAGCTAGACCGTTGAAATTTTCACAGGTGAAGTATTTCTGTTGCTACTTTAACAATAAATACTAAAAACAGGATAAAATAAATATTTAAGTCCGATACAATAGGTCATTTTTTATAGAAAATGGTACGGAACCCTTCGTGCGGTAGGCCGACTCGCACTTGGAAGGTTATTCATAGCTTGACGACTGCCATACAATGATGACAGCTGGGACTTGCGAAATTTTTATGCCACCCGTGGTCACCACTCATTTCAATGCGGACTACGCTGTTGCTTTACTTGCAAAAGCGCTTGTACCTAGTGCGCACTCCCGCCGGGCCACCTAGCTCTTCAATCCGCTACTTTTTTTCAACAACTCAAATCAGGTACTTATTCTAAACGTCAAAAAAAATTTTTATGGAATTTGTACTACTAATAACACGATTCGTAGGATTTCTATGAAATACAGGCGACGTCATAGTTTCTTGGAGTCAAATATCGCTTTTGATATTAGTTTTTCTGCAATAATAAATCGCGCTGTAAATGGGTATGATAAATGACAGGTGACATTATTTTGTGATGGTCTATTTTCTTAACAGTTCCAAAAAAAAATATGTTTGACTCAGGAAGTACTAAATTGAATTGTAAACAAAAGCGACGAGTATCGCGAACTGTTACGTGACGGTCAACGACTGTCGGCAATTGTCGGCGACAGTTACGAACGTCGTTCGTCAAATATGAGTCACCGACTGTCGCCGGCCAGCGTCGCTAACATACTGTCCCTCGTCTGTCCAAGCACTAGGCGACTTACCCTCATTTAAACGTTTGCTGATCTTATTTTGCTTAAAATATGTTTTGTCACGTTTTTATGTCGAATATATAAAAGAGAGATAAGGACAAAATATATTTTAACTAAAATAGGTTTAGCAAACGTTTGATATTCTTTATAATAAGGGGGTTAGTACTTACCTAATTTGGCAATAGGGATGGGGACTTGTTAAAGATAACAAAACGCAAATATAAAGAAAACAAAACGCAATTCCTACGCAGGCAACACCGGGGGAATTACTTCAATATTCAAATCCATAATTCCTTTGTTCGAACACATTCACATCACTAACGGCTCAGACACTCTTTGTAATCTTCTGTCTTACATTATATCAATCCTATTTATTTACAGTTCTTTCATTTACTTTCCAGTATAGTTAACATAATTAGAAATAGTTAGCAGATAGGGAAGTCCTTTTTTATCAAGGACTAAAAAAGATTTTTGGCTCATTTGATAGATTATTAAAGAGTATAGTACAGGTATTTTTTCTTTTCTCTTATTTTGTTTTTTTTTACAATATATTAGTTTAGGCATTTGTCCTCAATCTCACCTGATGGTAAGCGACGATGAAGACTAGGATGAAGCATGCCTGTCCAAAAGATACCCATTCAATCTACTTTTGAATGTCCGGGACTGTACTTCTCTAGGAATATAGACGCAGGCAGTTCATTCCACACCTTAGCTACTCGAACCAAAAAGGAATTGTCGAAGCGTTTAGTTCGAGACTTAGGTATTTCAACGACAATGTTGTGAAACCCCTGTAGGCGCCTCGTAGTCCGATAGAGAAATGGTGAGGGTTTCACGAGATCAAAAAGAGCCTTCGAACACTCTCCTATACTATAAGTAAATAATGACAAGATACAAGCCCATTAAAGATTCGCGTGCCGTCACGCTCAGCTATGATTTTTAACCAAAGGTGACGCAAATCACTCCCACTCCGGAACTTCGAAGCGCTGTATCTTTTTGAATTTTTACTACTTTGCCAAACGAAAAAAAAACAGGTCCTTTATTTTTGACCGACTTTCAAAAAGAAAGGGGATATCAATTCGTCGAAATCTTTTTTCATGTATGTTCAACGATTATTCGAAGACTCCGAAACCGATTTGGAAAATTCTTTTTTGTTTGAAAGGTCAGGTGGTCCTATAGAAGTTTTATCAAAATCGGTTGTGTAATTTGGGAGTGAAGTCGGTTTTTAATTTTGAAAAATTATTGGATAAATTAGTTGATGGACTTTAAAAAAATAATATATTTTTTTATACAGTCCACATTTGTATTACTTCAAGAGAACCATAAGTGTTGGAGTTAACTGTGTACTTACGACCGAAGATAGGCGCCTGTGTTCAAACCTTCTTGTTTGAGTTTCCGATAGTTTGTCTAAGTTTGGATTATGCTTGATTAATTTGTTAGTAATTGATATCTGTTATCCTTCGGATACAATCGGGGGCTACCCATTAACTATATTAGATAACTTGTGATAGGCACATCACATTTAATCCAAATGCGGCAGGAAACAATATTACAAAATTAAAAAAAGTATATCTTCAGCACTAAAACACTAAATCGATTTTGATAAAAGTTTTATGAGACTACCATACAAGTATACATAATTTTCCAAGTTGATCTACGTATCTTCGAGTAATCGGTGAAGGGTGTATATACATAAAAAAAAACCTAAAGATTCCGACGAATTGATAACTTTCTCCTTTTTTGAAGTCGGTTGATAAAGAAACATCGTGGTTTTTAAGACGAAGTGGTAGCTAAAGTGGCGCCCTCATTTGAAATAAATTGTTTAAAGCTAAATATGGTGATAATTAAAAATTTGATTTGTATCACTGTCTAGAAAGTAATATTGGTAGTCAGTCTAGTTTTAAAACGGGTTTTTGCCAAAAGTGGCCACTTTTGGCGAAAACCCGTTTCAAAAATAGACGGACTATTACAGTTAATTTTAAAGGTTATTCATAAAATAGTTTAAAGGTCTTTCTAGACAGTGATACAAATCAAATTTTTTAATTATCACCATATTTAGCTTTAAACAATTTATTTCAAATGAGGGCGCCACTTTAGCTACCAGTTCGTCTTAAGCGACTTTAAAAAGAAAGAGGCTATTAATTCGAATAAATGTATATATTATTTTTTTATGTACGAGTATGTTTTTCGATTATAGTATCCGATCTGATCCGTGCGTCAACTCGTGAACGGGTGTTGCCGGGGGGAGGGTCAGCTCGGCTTGGCTTTTTTGACTACTTTGTAATATTTATCTTTTACGTAATTTATGTTAGTTTACATGTTCGCAAGCATTACATGTTATAACGTGCCAACATTTATATTATATTATAAGTATGTATTAATTAAAAGACAATAATAATAATATGACAAAGCCCTTCTGGCGAGTAGGCGACCAATACAGTATAATAGTTTCTTTCGGCGTTTCTTCTCAGCAGCGGTCGGTACGAAGCCCTGGTATTGGTAGCTTTTTTTCAAAAATAAATTAGATTTTGATATCTTTACACGTAACGTAAATAATACGTATTGACGTGTACAAGTGCCTGTAAAGGTTTAATTACTTAATAAACAATTGAATATTTGAATATTTGAGTAAGACGACAGAAACAATTTGAAAAAAAAAAATGGTTTGATAGGGTCGACTTGTCAGTCCCATAGTAGTTTTATCAAAATGGGTTGTATTGTTTGGTGTAAAGGTCGGTTTTTGTTTTTAAAATAATATTATATAGAGTTAGGGTCGAGTGGGCACGCTATGAATATTTTTTGAGCACGCTATGACGCGGTACTTTATAAAAAAAATGAAAAGCTCCAAAGTAAACCCAGCTAAAACCTTGTAAGTACAGACGAGACTCGGTACAACGAGCGTATTAAAATTAAAATGCTCGAGTGCCGTCCGGGTATGAAGACAAAAACAACAAACTATTTAATATTTGAGGAAGCGGAAATGTAAACGAAGTAGCTCATGCTCTCAATGCAAAATGAAGAAAATATGGAATTGCTCGGTTAAAAAAAAAAAAAAATTCGGCCAATCGTAGGTCGTCGAAGTATAATTTGTTATTTTGTGTAAAACAGTTGTTCTTTATGAATATTGTTGAACGGTATACTGTAATATAATCGGTGTGAGTGAAGGAGCGGCGACACCGTGGGCAAAGGTATGGCACTTCTTAGAAGCGGAGTATCATTTATGTCTACAGTACTACAAACGATACTGTACATCCGTGCACACGGCGATGTGTGTGTGCGCCCAAGACGAGAACGGGGAGAGGCTGCGGGGATGGGGAACGAGGACCTTAGGAGATTCCGTTCTGTGTAGTTTTAAAACGGGTTTTCGCCAAAAGTGGCCACTTTTGGCGAAACCAATGCCTAAAACTACCAATATTACTTTTAAAGGTTATGCATAAAATAGTTTAAAGGTCTTTTTAGACATTGGTACAAATCAAATTTTTAAACATCACCTTATTTCGTTTTCAACAATTTATTTCAAATTAGGGCGCCACTTTTGCTACCATTTCGTCTTAATATTATTTTTAGTTTAAGAGATAATTGCAGATATAAGAAAAGGGCCTGGTCAGGTATCTTGGTCTCAATCTTGATGTGGTTAGGATATAGTTTAAATTTATCATTTTTATATACCTGCTCATATAAATCCATTGCAAGCCAATTTCATTCTTATTACCTTGGACAAAAAATTCATGTAACTGAATTTTCCTTTCCGGATTGGTCGCCGTAAGCATTGTAATAATATAGGTATATTTTAGATAAATAAACGGGCACATGCCTGGTCAGTAATGCTTATAGTTTTACCGTGCCGTGGCAGGCCTGTGTCACTCCCCGTTTAGGTATCGAAAATGTACCTACATTATTACTATGCGCGCGGCGACCACTTCGAACGGGAAAATTCAGTTACATGAGGTTGGTTTGCAATGGATGTCTAAGTATCTAAACGTAGAGGTGAGGATTTCTGACGAGAGCTAAATTAAACCATACCGCTAGCCACATTATGTAGATATTTCTTTGAATTTCTTTTCTGAGTAAGACTTCTGTACGTGAGTACTAGTACTTATTCTGTGCCGTGGGCAGCAGCTTGTGTACAATAAAGGGCAACATCCTATGAGCTATTTATCTGTTCTTGTTATTTTGTGATGTCATTAAAGTGAATGTCTTTTGAGATGAGCACAGCGTTGTGCATTATTACTGTCGTGTTGAGTTTTGTGTAAAATGAACTAGCCAAAACTTTTTGGCATGCTTTATACAAGACAGAAATTTCATAAGTTCTTGAGTAGTAGGAGCAGAGATAAGGGATGCCTCTATGGGTTATAATTTTATGAGTAGGAGTAAATAAAACAACGATGAACGTTCGAAGTCTATTTATTCTCCCTTTTACGCATACATAATATACATTATCCTATCTCGCTTATGCTTGGGCCGGACCTGCGTCTATCGTCACGAAGCTTCGTGCTATTACACGATACACGCAAATGTGACCGGCCGTTATCGGGTATCGTCCCGAATATTCGGACTTCGTGTTGGTTATCGCGCGGATGGCGATACATCAAAGGATTTAAGCACGCTAACCATTCGCACTGCTTGGTTGCACTTGCGTTGTTCATTTTGACGTTTGTTTTCAACTTGTTCAGACGCGTGCTGTGCGACGGTGCCACGGTTGTTAATGCGTAAAACTGGAGTGGAACGATAAAATAGTGTTAAAATTTTTAGCTTTTTCTTCCTAGGTTTCTTTTTAGGTTTCAATAAATGCATTATGTAATTGTTAGCACACATGTTAAAGAAAAGAAAGTCATCGTCCATATTTAAAACACGTAGATGACGCCATCTTGGATTATTGCCAGATAGTTCGTGAAAAATAACGAAGCCGCTAGTGTGACTAGCGCTTTATCGCGGTAACTTTTTAGTGTAGAAGACTCTTTCACTCATACCTACCAGTTTTACCAACAATTTAGTAATAACAAAGTTTTACTATACATTATTTATTTATTATTTGACGACCTCCGTGGCGTAGTGGTCACCATACTAGTCCGCCACCAAGAGGTCCCGGGTTCGATCCCCGGTCAGGGCAAGTTGGAAAATGGTTTTCGTTTCAATTGTCCTGGTTCTTGGAAGTTTATCTATATATGTATTTGTTATAAAATATAGTATCGTTGAGTGAGTATCCCACAACACAAGTCTCGAACTTACTTTGGGGCTAGCTCAATCAATAAATGTGTTTGTTTTGCCTTAATGGCAAACCAGCTGAACAGATAGAAATATAGATAGCTTATTACCTGGATTATTATATTATAACACATAGGATAGGTACCTATTATATCTGAAAAATATTCAAGTTCCCCTGGGATTGTAGGAAATTTACCACGCGAGCAACACTGCAGATATGTATTTTAAAAAACCGGCCAAGTGCGTGTCGCACTCACGCACGAAGTATTCTGTACCGTTATTTATAAAAAATCATGTTTTTTGTATGAGAGCCTCGCTTAAATACCTATTTATTTTATTCTGTTTAAAGCATTTGTTGTTATTTCAACTGACTAGCTATCACTGTTCATAAGATACATCCTGGTGACAGACAAACGGACAGTGGAGTCTTAGTAATAGGGTCCCATTTTTAACCTTTGGGTATGGAACCCTAAAAAACGTAACAAATAATAGTTACTCCATCATCCAATCATAAAACAGGAATAAGTCGGGTGTCCACACGCCACATTCCTCTAATCCACATAAATACGGGATCGGTGTCACCCTGTTTGCCTCAAAGAAAGCAATATTTCCTACCCACCGTAAATATTGACATCTTGAGGCAACGTACACGTTGAATTTTCAGCTTTCCAAATATTACGGTGACGGTGTAATCGTATTTGAGTTCTGAATTATTTTGTTAGGAGTTCGAGAGTGTTTGTAGTAAACTAAATTATAATTATAAATAAAAGAAATCACTAGATTTATACCTTTAGTGCATTAGACTTAAAAATATTGATACACTAGTTTTTACCCGTGACTTAGTCCGCGTTCAATAAAGTAATCAATTACAAGTAATTTTGTGCCGACTTTCTGTGGACTGTTCTCTGATAAGCTGCTGGTTTTTCCTCGGTGAGCTAATAAAAATGCTTGAACTTGGACAAGACGTTATTAGACGTATTACTTGATTCACCGGTAACAAGCAAGAGAGAGAGGCAATGTTGCTCTCATACAAAAATACTTATAACTAAAAACTTAAACTTTTGTGTTGCTAGTTGTAACAAATTTGTTTATGTTAATTAGGTTTGTATTCCATACAACGTTTGGAAAAGCTATAGGCAAGCCTGCGTCACTCCCCATTTATGTATTTTATGGTATATCGGAAATATACCTACATTATTACTTTGCCCGCAACGTCCATTTTGAACGGGAAAATTCAGTTACATGAATCGTTTGTCCAGAGTAATAAGAATGATTCAAAGATTCAAATGTTTATTCAGTAATTAGACCTTTACAGGCACTTTTACACGTCAATAAGTATAATTTATGTTACGTGTAAAGTATATTAAAATTTAATTTATTTTTTAAAGAAAAGCTACCGATACCAGCGCTTCGTAACGACCACTGCTGAGAAGAAACGCCGAAAGAAATTCATTTTCACAGTATTGGTCGCCTACTCGCCAGAAGGGCTTTGTTATATTATTATAATTGTCTTTTAATTAATAAATACTTATAATATAATACAATGTTGACGCATTATAACATGTAATGCTTGCGAACAAGTAAACAAACATAAATTGCGTAGTAAAAAATATTAAGTAGTCAAAAAAAAGCGAAGCCGAGCTGACCAGTCCCTCCCGACAGCACCCGTTCACGAGTTGACGCACGGATCAGCCATCGTTAAACTCAACCATATTAGAGGGAATCCAACTGGCTGGAATGAAATTGGCTTACAATGAATGTCTAGGTATCTAAACGAAGAGATGAGAAGTTCTGACGCGAGCTAAATTAAGCCATAGCGTTAACCACATTAAGTAGATATTTCTTTGAATTTATTTTTTGAGTAAGACTTCGTACGTGAGAACTAGTACATATTCTGTGCATTAGAATTTGGGTGATTTTTGCCTGCTAGCGGATGCCTACGTCACAATAACTGTCTGCGTGCCAAATGGCGCAATCCGTTTGGTGGTTTGAGCTGTGTGTTGATAGATCAGTCAGTCACGGTTGCCCTATCAAAGTAAAAGTTATTTAATTCGATTTAGTAACCAACTCATTGACATTTGACAAGTTGGTAACTAAATCGTAATCCTTTTTCGACTCGGATCGGATCTGGATTCGATCGCTCGACAGAAATGCTTAAGATGCTTTTCACATTTGGTTGGCTGTCTCGCTCGCACAGTCAAACATTTTTAAAGATTATTAAAAAATGTGACTCATTTGAAGAAAAGTGTTTCATAAACTTTTTATTATATTATATGTTAGATATTGTAGACATGTTTTTTTATTGTTTATGTGTGTGTGTGTGTGTGTATCAAGAACAAGGTCATCAAAAATTTAAAATTTTGATGACCTAATTTTCGATGTCAATGTCTACACAATATACAAATATATCACCAATATCTAACATATAATATACTAAAAAGTTTATGAAACACTTTCCTTCAAATGAGTCACATTTTTTAATAATCTTTAAAAATGTTTGATTGTGCGAGCGAGACAACCAACCAAATGTTAAAAGCCTCTTAAAAAATCACTAGTGTGTGCTTACTTTAAATCGACCTCATTGGTTTCGTAGACTATGCTGCTACAAAGTCTACGAAAATACTACGACTTGTGTAGCGGTTACGTTTTTAGGAGAGTTCCTCGTAGCACGTCATGTCCACGGTATTTGAGGGTTTGTAGGTATTTGAGTAATAGAGTCTTCATACCAATATTTGAAATTAAAAACCATGTCTGTTTATGAAAAAAAGACTTCTATCGAAATAAGAAAGTCGTTTCTCGTTACTCGTAGGATACAATGTCGATCTACAAGTTTATTTGCTAGGCAAATTAAAAAATCCCCAAAAGGCCATCTAGTTATAAGTAGCAGAACTCTGTACTCATTACTAGATGGATATCCGAAGCGCCATCTATTATTTGATAAAGTCCCTGTTGTAAGTTGCCCTGTTTTTAAAGCTTTAAAATCAGTAACCTTGAAACAGCTTACCGACTTTCATCAAATTTCTAAGAATACATAGCTAAGAATCACCGCAAGGGAATTTCATCATCATCATCAGGTCTTTTTGTCTCCACTGCAGGAGCACGACCCTCTCTGTACTACCAGAGCCATACTTGGCCAGAGCAGCCAGAGGACTTGGCCTACACTCTCCTCGCTGGCCAGACGGGTTGGAGAGGTCTCATTGAGTCTCATTATAAGCTTTGTTTAGCTTGTATGCCCTAAGTCGCCTTCTACGACATCCACGGGAGGACTTGGAGTGGCCCTATTCTACTCTGCCGGAAACCACACGGCTTAGGGCAAGGGAATTTGCTTTCACGTAAAAGAAACCGCATCGAAATTGGTCCATCCGTTCGAGCCCTACGATGCCACAGACAGGCGGACAGACAGATAGCCTGACAGATATTAGCGTCAAACTTATTACACCCCTCTTTTTTGTCGGGGGTTAAAACAGTAGACACTTGTTAGACTTATTTGCACTGCCTCCGTGGTTCAGGTATCAGGCGTTCGAATTGTGACCCGGAGGTCATGGGTTCGTATCCTACTGAGAAGCATGCTTTGTGAAAAGTTGTTTTCAGTCTGGTTAGGAAATTGCTGGCTTGAATCACCTGATTATCCGAAAAGAAAGATGATTCAGTGTTTCGAAAGGCACGTATAAACTGTGGGTCCCGAACGTCATCTAGCGTTTATTTATTTATTTACAAAATTCATGTACACAAAATACAAACATAGGAACGAACAAAGTAAGAACATTGAGTACATAGGTACTGCTTATTTCATAAGAAATATCTTCCAGCAGACCCAGGACAGGAGAAGAGAAGAAAACAGGTAACAGTAGGCGTGTACAAAATAGACTCAAGTTAAATACAAATCCATAAAATAGGTACTTATCTAAAAGTTTAAACATACACATACATATTATATAATACATAAATTAAAATATACCTAATTATAAATGTAAATAAATAAAAATAAAATTATACATAAGTTAAGAATAAATATACCTATATAAATATATACCATTCATTACGTTAAGGAAAGATATCGTTTGATCATCAAACTATCCAAGGATTGGATTGTGTGTGTGTTGCGGTGGTCAGAAGGCAGTCGCTCTGGGTAAAAACCAGTAATCTCTTCAAATCTCTTTGGTTAGGTAGCGGACTCCGGGCTCTGAAGCGTCACTGCGTAGATGCAGTCGAGAAAATACGCTCAGATGATAATGAATTGTCCGACTTATTTGTATATTAGACCATTTGCATAGAAAAATTGTCACCATTCTCACTTCTTCAACTAGAATTTTTCCGAAATTTTTCATTGCACGCACAATACAATACAATACAATACAAATACTCTTTATTGCAGCATAAACAAAAGGAAAAACAATTAACAGAAAAAAAGAAGACAGAATTATGATACAAAGGCGGACTTATCGCATAGCAATCTGATCCAGTCAACCTTTGGGTAGTGGGAGAGGTGAATATTTAAAAATAGGCGGTGCAGTATGTCAAATTTACTGTAAATATTTACTATATAGAACCTGCCACAATATATACATACAAATACTTACATAGCCTACATACATATCACAAATTAATAGACATACATATATACATATAAAATATTTATTATAATAATAACAAAATAATGAAATATGAGCATAATGCGAAAGAATCCACTACAAAATGAATCATAAGTTGGACAAATAGTGAGCTTTTAATTGCGTTTTGAAACTGCACAAAGTTTTAGCGCTACGAATATTACTAGGTACAGAATTCCACAGTCGAACAGCTTAAACGGAGAAAGATTTAGAGTAGTATGTGGAAGAGTTGAAGGGGACTTGAAGACGGAGATTGTAGAAGCTGCGTAAGTTACGGTGTGAGACATCAGTTAGAACATGAAACGCTCTTTTAGATAGCTGTGTACACACACATGTGCAGCTGGGACAGCACATATTGAGAGACTAAACTTTGTGTCCTAACTATGTGTGTGTAATAATGTTGTTTGTTGTAACAACAAAGCGCGATGTGAGAGAGACAAATTGCAGAGCAGCCGGGGTGACGTCTTTGTGTAACTATCTCGAGACTGGCCGGACGCTTGCGGCTCTCAGCTCAAATAAACTTGGAAGATGCTTGCTAGTTCTTAGTTGGAATTCAAATATACATCTTTGTATACTACGAGTAACATGCTGCAGCAAAATGTATACAGTAGTAAATTTACATTGACCTATAAGTACCGCCTAAAAGTGTACGTTGACATATACTTGAAAGATAAATCAGCGTTTTTGCATTCAATTGGAAGCATACACTATACAATACAATATAATACGAAACAATACAATACAATACCCTTTATTGCACGAAATAAATAAATGCAGGACATAATTATCTTAATAACTAGGAAATCCGCAAAAGGCGGCCTTATCGCTTTGGAATATATGAATTACTAGCTTTTGCCCGCGGCTTCGCTCGCGTAGGGGTGTAATTTATCAAAATCCTTTCTTAGGGGATACCTACGTCATAGTAGCTTTATGCATGTAAAGTCTCAGCCCGATCGATTTAAAATTGGCAAAGTTTCATACAAACTTTCATCCCCTATTTATCCCCTTGGGGGTAGAATTGATCAAAATCCTTTCTTAACGGATGCCTACGTCATAACATCTACCTGCATGCCAAATTTCAGCCCGATCCGTCCAGTGGTTTGGGCTGTGCGTTGATAGATCACTATGTCAGTCAGTCAGTCACCTTTGAGTTATATATACATATATTTAGATATTTAGATTAAGATTATATTATGAGGTCCTGACCACGGATCGAACCCGGGACCTCCGAACAATGATCGGGAAGATATGAGGACTTTGCTCACTTCAGTCGTTCAATTACGTGCAGTGGTACTATTTTTTAAACGCTGACTCACTAAACGAACGGTTTTTGTCTCTAAACACTAAAACTATTCGTTTAGGTGAATCCGCGTTTCAGAAATGTCACTTCCGCTGGAGACGTCGTCTCATTTAGGGTCATGCAGAATTCTCATTTAGGGTTGGATCTCACTCGCCGGAGTAGCACTTTTCTACGCTGCTATCCCTTTCTGTTGCTCAGAATCGTCATTTGCCAGAGAGAGAGCGACCGATCGCTATCGCACCGTCCATGCTATACAGGATAGCAGCATAAGAAAGTGCTGTTCCGTTCTGACAAGTGAGATCCAACTCCAACCCTTACCATGCAAAAGGAAACATGTCGGCCAGTAGCTACTCTCTATGTAGTATATATTGGTTGCAAAAACCCAATTACATCTTTTGTCTAACACATCTGTACAATATTTACACGACAGGAAGAATTATTTCTAGCTGATCGTAATAAATTCAGCGGCGAAGTGTCCGCGTGCGTCGTAAATTTATCACTCATATTGTGCGTGAAATAAATAAAAAAAGAACGATGGAACATTACATCCCGCGTGCACGCTCTTGATTCCGCGCAGAAGACAATTTATTTACAAGGGTGTGAAATATAGCCGGCGGGATTCTGAATTTTGAGGCCTTAATCTATATATTATATATATATATATATATATATATATATATATATATATATATATAACTCAAAGGTGACTGACTGACTAACATAGTGATCTATCAATGCACAGCCCAAACCACTGGACGGATCGGGCTGAAATTTGGCAAGCAGGTAGATGTTATGACGTAGGCATCCGCTAAGAAAGGATTTTGATCAATTCTACCCCCAAGGAGATAAAATCGGGGTGAAAGTTTGTATGAAACTTTGTCAATTTTAAACCGATCGGGCTGAGACTTTGCATGCATAAAGCTACTATGACGTAGGCGTCCCCTAAAAAGGATTTTGATAAATTACACCCCTACGAGAGCGAAGCCGCGGGCAAAAGCTAGTAAACAATTAATTGGAATTATTTTTTAGGACTGAATTAAAGGAGTGTGGTAAGTAAGTTATCCTTATCAATCATAGGGCGTCCCGAAGTTGTATCTAAGTAGATTAGTATATAGCACTTCCTGAGTACTTTTAAGGTAATAAATAACCTTACCGCAATGAAATTAATTTCTGCTTTTCCTAATGATTGACTGGTAGATAATGCATTAGCGAAGTTCACCTTTTTAGCCAACAAGGGCAAAGCCATGTATGTAATGTTCATCCGTTCCCTTGTATCTTCAAAGATATCCATGATACATTGACTAATGAGGTATCTTTGGAAGCGTTTCAGCTGTCCGCTGATTATAAGTTGTATGACGTCACACTTAATTTTACACGGCGCCCTCTATAGGCCAAGAAGTTACTTAAAAAATAAAACAAATCATACTGTGTTTGGTACCAAACGAAAGGGCTCATTTTAGAAATATACAAGTTCAGTAAGAATCTTCCCGTGGTCGGGTTTTAGTTTTTGAAACTATATCTAATGTATTATTTTAATAGTACCACATGAATGTTTTAATACCTAATTATTACAGTTGCATACAAAACTTTATCTACACCCATGATATGAATCCTCTATAAAAGGTTCTAAATCCATAGGATGTTATAATACAGTGTTGTAAGAATTCAATGTAAATTCCCGGTAAGTGTAATTGCTGAATATCTAATACAAACTAACTATATATGTGTAGGTAATAATGAAATTATGTAATGTAATAATTGTGATCAATAAATATTTTAATAAATAAATGTCCAAATAAATTAATATAGCTCATGAGATGATATAAAAAAAAGAGATTTTGAAAGTAATAATTAAGTGCAAAGAAACCTATACGGACATAGTTAAGAAGATTATAATCTTTTTGGCATAGGTACGAGACATAGGCATAGCCATTTACATTACGGGCACTTGGGCAGTCGGTGCCAACAAAGTTCTGTTTCACCGTTGATGAACAATATTTAGATGCACTCATCGACAAGCAAGCGTTGTTCATTTTGACGTTTGTTTTTAACTTGTTCAGACGCGTGCTTTGCAACGATGCCACGGTTAATATTGCTTAAAAATGGAGTGGAACGATAAAATGGTGTTAAAATTTTTAAGGTTTATCTTATGCATTATGTAATTGTTAGCACACATGTACAGGTAAAGAAAGTCGTCGACTATATTTAAAACACGTAGATGACTCCATCTTGGATTATTGCCCGATAGTTCGTGAAAAATAACGAAGCCGCTAGTATGACCACAGCTTTATCGCGATCACTTTTTAGGGTACAAAATGTACGAAGCTTCGCGCATTACTTCGGGGCGATAGACGCAGGTGCGGCCGAAGCATGACACACACACAAGACTAAGGCTTTCTTCATTATTAGTTCGTTTTTGATTTTAGTTAAAAACAAGCTCCTCGTAACACATACAAATACATATATTTTGTGTCTCGCACATGAATGCCGATCCGAAGCCTTACTAACAATCTCTTAAATTTATTTATTTTTCTTTTTGATTACTAATATTGGTTAAGTTTACTAACACTATATGGATTTTTAAATGATCTGAAATAAAAATACATTATTATTTATTATTTATATATTTAAAACTAAAAGGTGTTGTTCGTAAACTTTTCAGCTCATAATTGTTATATCTTTATAAAATATAACATCATTTCCTGCGTCGCACGTTGATACTTTTTGTGGCTTTCAGAACTCCTGAGTATTTTTTATGGCCAAGGAAAGTAACTTTGGGCGATATTTTACTCGATTTAAACTCTGAAGAAGTTGCCAACTTTATGGAGCTAATATTGTGTCGCTAACATGCAAGCTTTAACATAATGTACTTAGCCGAGTTTGAAACACACGAGAAGGTTCTCTTGCATAATGAATAACTTTCAAATTTTTTACAAGGAAACAATTTGGTTATTTTAAGAAAGTTGCCAAAAATTTTGAGAAAATGTGGTTATTACTTTCCTCATTTTGTGACATTGGAATGGTAGTAAACTTTATTATATTTATAGTATCTGTATTTTTTTTCAAAAAAAAAATCCAGTCAAGTGCGAGCCGTCCAGTGGTTTGGGCTGTGCGTTGATAGATCACTATGTCAGTCAGTCAGTCACCTTTGAGTTTTATATATTTAGATATTAGGTCATATAAACAAAGATTTCCAAAATTGTAATCACTGGTTAAAGTTTATGAAAATATTTCCAAAAAGAGATGTAGAATATCAGATGTTAACGAAATTTAAGAAAAAATCTCATTTTGATTCTGAATAAGCTCATACTCTTCGATGACACAACTCTTAGCTTATCATCCCCCCGCTGTTCCCTGATAAGATCCGCATTACACGCGTGTTATGCTCGTGTATCTATTTGTATTTTTTTTTTTCAAAAAAAAAAAATCCAGTCAAGTGCGAGTCGCGCTCGCGCACGAAGGGTTCCGTGCCTTAAATATTTATTATGTTTTAATTTAAATCTTAATTTTAAAAATATCTAAATATTCTGCGAATATTTCAAGCGTTTACCTGTTGCCGTTATATAATACCGACCAAAAACACGGAAAAATTCACGTTTGTTGTATAGGAGCCGCCTTAAATATTAATTTTATTCTGTTTTTAATATTTGTTGTTATAGCGGCAATAGAAATACATCATCTGTAAAAATGTCAACTGTCTAGCTATCACGATTCATGACACACAGAAACACACACCCTGATGACAGACAGAAAGACAGACAGACGGACAGCGGAGTCTTAGTAATAGGGTCCCCTTTTTACCCTTTAGGAACGAAACCCTAAAAAACCAAGCATATAAGCATTCGAATTGATTCTCCTTCTTTCTGAAGTCAGTTAAAAAGCGTGTAACATAATCCAATCGCGCGGTGCTAAAACGGCGAAAACCGGCAGCGTTATGTGTACAAACACTATAACACTTACCATAGCGGTCGTGTATCTCAGTAAATCGCGCTTATCAGCCGAGCGTCAAGAGTTACCTGAGAAATGCTGGCAATTTAGCGGCTTGAGCTGCAGTTAGCTCTGCTGGTTGGATAGCAGGCGATTACGCAGACGGCTAGCAACATTAGCATGCTGGAGTTAATGCGAGGAACATAAATTAGCTTGGTATTTACAACGGTAAGTGTACGAGTGCACCCTGAAAGATGGGCACACAATACCAGATGGCCTTAAAGACAAAAACTTCTGGCTTGAGCTTGGCGCGGGTCCCTCTTAAAGGTTTGTACATGTATACTCACAAATGTCATAGTTTGAGTACGTTCGGTAAATGTAAAATTACTAAATTTACAAATTGACATTAATTTCAAATTTGGAATCATTTTTAATTAATAATTATGACATAACAATGAATTATCAGTTCACATATCTGATTTTGATGTCAGTATTCATTGTAAGTTGACGTTTCGGCAAGTACAAATCTTTGTACTTGTAAAATTTTATTTCAAAATGGTAATTATCCTACATATTTAGATGTAACCAAGTCTGTCTCGTTAATTCCTTTCTCATCAGAATTAGGATTGCCTCGCTCATGAATTCCCCACATGTAACGCAAATAAGCTTTGCAATCGTCGCCCGACGTAATTTCCTCGTAATATCCGCGCCGCATCCGCGCCGTATCCGCGCCGCTTCCGATATCCGCTCGCTCGCGATTGCCAGCGAATCCGCCGGGATTCGATTATGGCCCGTTTTTCTTTGTTTACTTGAAAGGCTTAGGCTGGTTTCACAGCTGTGCGGGAGATCTATACGTCTCGCCTGTTATGCGGGCGACAAGCACGGCATGCGCCCGCATAGCTGTGAAACGATAGTTCAGTACGATTGAGCGGATGGCGTTGTCCGGGCGCTACCCGCAGCATGTTCCGCACGAAACGATCCGCATCGCTGTGAAATGATGTTTTAGCGCCTCACATGTGTCTCCGCTCCAGGAGCACGTGCGGACGATACGTACGGATCTCCCGCATAGCTGTGAAACCAGCCTTAGCGTTTTGCGGCGGATGATATCCGGGGGTAAGATTGTTTATTATTATTTTATCGGCCCCCTTGGGAGCGTGAGATTTTTTGTCCGACTTCAACACAAAGGCTATCGAGGAAATAGGCACAAATTATTAGGGCTATTAGGTACGCATGACTTGTAGTCATGTAGACATTTAATAAGAATACGGCTAGCAATCAATATTTTGATTATTTATTTTTTTCCACCTTCTCGCTCACCATCACGCTAGAAGCCTCTACGTCTAGCGGCCCTGGGCCTTTTTAAAACCACAAGACCCAAACCGTCTTATTATAAAACCGGGCTAACTTTGTTACTAGGTTTAAACCATTATCCGCTTAATATGAAGTTGACATTGACAGGTGAGATAGTGTCATATTACTAGATGTCAACTTGATTTGGTCGGATAATGGTTTAAACCTAGTAATAAAGTTAGTCTGGGTTTTATAATAAGACGGAAAATGTTTATGTCTGTCCTATTAGGGATAATTACTTGATAATTTACAAGTAATCGTTTCACCGCAATGTCGGATTTATCCTACAAACATTTTCGTGCCCATGTCGCGAGAGTTAGATATTTCCGACATGAAACAACTGCTCGTATTGCAACTTAACTTAAGTACACTAGCCGGCACGTTAGTTGAACAAAAATGGCGATCATTGTTGTAGTTGTTTGTCCGTTTAGAATCACATTTCTATAACATTTCTATCCGAACTTTAGATAGAAATGATTTCGGCTTTGAAAAAAGACCAAAAATCTCTTTTAACACTTTTATCTTCAATTAGACATGCGCCGATAGCCGCCATTTTTGTTCAACTTACGTGCTGGGTATTATATTCGATTCACTATGCATCGCGCTGGAACCACAACAACTGATATAAAGTCTCGCGGTGAAAGGATAATTAATAGAAATAAAAAGATATTTCATTGTTGCTTTAAAAAAATTAAAGTATTCATTCAGTTATAAAGGTCCCTTCACACACCCGGGTAGATACGCCCACGCAAGACTGAAAAGGCTTTGTCTGCTCCAAGGATAAAACATGATAATGTTTATGTCATCCCATAACTAGTTTCACTAGGAGATTTAAGCCCGCATACCTGCGTCAATAGAACATGCAACTTTGTCCAAAGTGGTAAGAGTACGAAGTTTGTAATGCGGCCCTTCGTTAATTATGCGAGGGCCCAGGGTGCGGTCTCTGGGACCGCGGAGTAAACATTAGGCCACGTGATATATTGGAGGTGTTCGATAGGACCAATCGAGTTAAGGTAATTTATAGCTCGTGCCTGCGTTGCACGTTATTAGTTAAAACCCAATTACAATAAAAGAATCAATTATGAAATAACTAATGGAATGACCCGGCTTTGGACAGGTATTTTCTTTACATGTAAATCTTTCTCTTTAATCACTATATCATTCCATCGTCTCACAATTAAGACGAATCTAACGACACCTCTCAAGCTAAAATCCATCGAGCCGTTCGGGCTGCAGAGCGTCCCAAACAATTGTACATGCATACATACTCTCGAAAAACATAACCCTCCTTCGGCACGTATGTTGAACAAAAATGGCAGTCGTTGTTGTACGTTGTTTGTCCGTTCAGAATAACATTTCGATCCGAAATTCAGATAGAAATGATTCCGGCTTTGAAGAAAGGCCAAAAAATCTCTTTTAACAGTTTTATTTCACATTAAACATGCGCCGACAGCCGCCACTTTTGTTCAACTTACGTGCCGGGTATTGTAAGCAAACGAAGTGATACCTATTCTCTTTGATCTTCTATTGATTTTATAATAAGTATATGTATTACCTACTTTACTACTACACATACCTATCTAGCTTTAATAACAATTTAATGATGTAATAATGTGTCTTTAGAGTTCAATCCGACTGAGCAGTTTCGGCTATTATAAATATTATAATATAACGTCTAGGAAGCGGCATTAAAACGTATAAATTCAGTTAACATACTGAGTTTTATTTAGAAACTAGCTTTTGCCCGCGGCTTCGCTCCCGTAGGGATGAAATTTATCAAAATCGTTTCTTAGGGGATGCCTACGTCATAGTAGCTTTGTGCATGCAAAGTCTCAGCCCGATCGGTTTAAAATTGACAAAGTTTCATACAAACTTTCATCTCCTATTTTATCCCTTTGGGGGTAGAATTGATCAAAATCCTTTCTTAACGGATGCCTAAGTCATTACATCTACCTACATGCCAAATTTCAGCCCGATTCGTCCAGTGGTTTGGGCTGTGCGTTGATAGATCACTATGTCAGTCAGTCAGTCACCTTTGAGTTATATATATTTAGATATTAGGTCATATAAACAAAGATTTCCAAAATTGTAATCACTGGTTAAAGTAAATAAAAATATTTCCACAAAGAGATATAGAATATCAGATGTTAACAAAATTTAAGAAAAAATCTCATTTTGATTCTGAATAAGCTCATACTCTTCGATGACACAACTCTTAGCTTATCATCCCCCCGCTGTTCCCTGATAAGATCCGCATTACACGCGTGTTGTGCTTGTATGTTTATCTGTTTACGAAACAAATTGAATTTGCGAATGAGCGCAGAAAGGCGGAGTAGTGATGGGAGGTTGTTGTTCCGAGAAAACAGGGACTTAGTGTAGGATTACTTTAATATTTACATTACTTCCTATACGTTATGGAAGGGACGTACCCGTTATAGATCGAACCATGGACTATATTAAATCACTATTGTATAATGAAATCAAAATTTAAAAAAAACACACACAAAAAAAATCGACAGTCCCATACAATTTGCCCGGGCGGCTGCACACTTTTGTATGGTAATGTTTTTTTTGTGTTTTGGCTGCTTCTTTAATTTCATTATACTGTAGTGATCTAGTATAGCTCGTGGTTCGATTTATTACGGGAATTTCGTTTCCACGATGTATATATAAAACTTACTTATATGAGTATGGAAATAAAGTTGAATTTTTTATTTATTTAACATGCAATTTAATTTATTGACGACCTCCGTGGCGTAGTGGTCACCATGCTAGTCCGCCACCCAGAGGTCCCGGGTTCGATCCCCGGTCAGGGCAAGTTGGAAAATTACCTTTTTCAAATTGTCCTGGGTCTTGTTGATGTTTATGTATATATGTATTTGTTATAAAATATAGTATCGTTGAGTTAGTATCCCATAACACAAGTCTCGAACTTACTTTGGGGCTAGCTCAATCAGTGTTATTTGTCCCTATAGATTAAAAAAAAATTGATTTTGTATGTTAGTTTGGGTTAAATCTTGCAACTCAAAATTTAAGGGATTACATGAATTTTTCGGGGTCCAGTGGTGCCCCCATTATTTGAAAGGAAAAGGAGATATCATTTAAAATTTTGGCTTGTTCAAGGCCTAGATAACCCTTCAGACTGTTTTATGAATTACTGTTCACAGTTTAAAGTGAGAACGTGAAGCTTTTCTACTTCACATTAGCCAAAAGTCGCCGATTTTGCAATTTTTTTCCAAAAATTCAAGTATCCCCTTTATTAAAACCTACGTTACTTTATAAACCTATATGTATACATATAGATATTTAGCTTATTTATATTAGTTTACAAATAAAGTTAAAAATTTTAAAAAACTTTTATATTACTTGCAATGTATCTTGTATGTATATATATACATTATGAACTTTCGCTTCTTTCTAGTTTAAAATTATGATAACTCATTTAATAGGTACTGTTTTACTATGGCTATGGAAGAGTGTACCCTTCCAATTCAGATGTATTTTACTTAACAGAAGGACACAAGCACAAGTTTATATGTACCAAATGTTATTAAAGGATTAAAAATATTTTCATTTTCATTTTTTTTTCATTTTCAGTTCCATTTCCATTTTCATTTTCATTTTCATTTCCATTTCCATTTTCATTTTCATTTGCTTGGGTCAAATCTTGCAACTTTATTTTAAACCAATTATCTTCAACCGATTTAGCCAAATTTTGCATACTTGTGTAAATCGGATGATAATATATTATTATGACAAAATTTTTATCTGACGATGAAGCCTGTAGGTGGCCATAGGAACCCTGTAAGAATACGACACAACCCCATTGAGTTTTGGCTTATTGCATTTGTATTAATAAATACTAAGGCCTTACAATATTAGCTTGTCAATAAAACGATTATTTTTCAAAAAAAAATATCTACATATTATGAAGCGATGAACTCGGTCTAATTTATGTTAAATACTAATATTTTGTAAAGGAAATACTTTTTAAAAGTACATTAACTGAACAGCAAGATATGAAACATTCAAAGTGCGGAATTTTACCTGAACTTCTTTCGGGGCAACCGCATAAAAATTAATAGCAGCACGGTCGATCGGCGTTTATATCGCCCGGAAAAACGGATACAACCCCGTGTTACGTATGTTCTTTTGAAATACGATAATGTGCGACTGCCAATCGACCGTTGATTCGACTGTGAAATTATCAATTTTCTTTAATGTAACGCTAAGAGTTGGCAGATGAAACTCCGTTATTATTACCTTATTATTATTACTTGCCGTACCCTCGCCCGTATAAGAAAGGAGGGTTGGCTAGGAGGTGTCTAATTAGCCGTGAAATTTATAAGTATGTCGAGTATTGGTCGGCAATAAACCGATCCAAGTGGCTACCACAAGCCGTAATGGACCAAATTCTTTTTTTTTTTAAAGTTAATTTTATAGAAATGTAATAGCAAGAGTACTTAATTAATATACGTAGATACAAGCACTTTTCACCAGAGGCTGGCATGCAAAAATTATTTTAAATACACATAAAATATATCTATTAACGAATTATGGTTAACGAGTAGACATAATTACATATGTCAATGTTTCAATATTATAATAATTAGTTTCATATTCGTATCTAAAGCTGTCCCTGGAAAGCCACTCGCCAGCACGCGTGGCCAGCTCGACGTTTTAAGGTCATCTAGCTCGCAAAGTAAAATACAAGAAACCCAGGCTCCACATCCTTAGAAGCCCAGTTATTTATAGCTCTGATTGGTCAATTTGGAAATCTTGAGACCCTTGTCCAGTGGATGTTATGCGGCTGAAATGATAATGATGAAATTTGACAGGCCTGGCCAAACTTTTAACATTCGTTATCATCAATGTATTTAAGAACTATGTTCTTATCAGTGGAGTATTTTCCATGCCTCCTGATCTGCAGCTTTCGAAAAGTCATTAAAAATACGCATACAATGTGACATACATAAGTTGAACAAAAATGGCGGACTTCAAAGTATTTTTGTACAAGTTCCCGACACGTATATTAAACCAAAATGGCGGTCGTCGGCGCATTATTTGTACCTGCACCGATAACCGCCATTTTGGTTCAACTTATTTGTTTCGCATTGTACGTAAATCAATGTTTCAAACAACAAACTTACTACTTGCAACTCGAAACTAAGCCCCTGTTCCTACATTAATATACAGTAATTAATTAATTAGGATCCCGCTCTAATGGTTATCCACGTCACTGAGACAAACCTTCCAATATATAACAAGACATGAGACAGCCTGTGTACAGCCTACAAGCCTACATTAAATGGGCGTGCTTGTTTCCGAATGTACGACAATTTTACTTCTCTTTTGAGATTATTCTCGTTCGAGGAACTCATTACTTAGATTGGAATGTTGTATTCAAACAATGTCTCAATTTCAAGTAACTTGGGAAGTGTGTTTAGACACTAAGGGTCAATCTATACAAGCGCAGAGTAAGAGGGCATCAAAGCGTCAATTTTCAATTTAACAGTGCAAATTCCACCGTAATAAACGTGCAACACGAAGTATTGTTTCATTTGAGATAAAAAAGTTGCAGGCATTCGAACAAATTCAAGCTGATTTGTGCGCGTGCGTTCGCGCGAACTTAAGCGCCTACTACTAGTAATAATAAATTGATTATTTAGGACAAAGAAATCCTTAAAGTTTTAGTTACATTGTTCTTAATTACTTTGTTGGTATGCGTTGGTACACGCGGTTTAAAGTCGCATGCAGTTGAATTCAGTGTTTTAAAATGGGCCCACCTACCCTTGCTGACAAGCAATGATGGTGAGGACACTGTTCCTAAGTTGTTAAGTTATTGTGTTGTTGAGTACTAAGCGAACAAACATGTCGTCACGTCACTCATCAGTCCGAAAAAACCGTGCAAATGCGCACGAATACGCGTGCATTCATGCAACGTTTGAAGCATTTTAATATAATTTATTGATATTTATATTATTATTTTTTTTCGGCTTCCGCGGAAGACCAGCGTCGTGGCTCGTACCACGGTCCACGACACATGCTGAGCGTGGCCGTTTTGGTACATACTTGTATTCATGCAGCCAAACAAATTGTTACGTTTTATAAGTGTGCTACCAAATAAACAATTTTTCTTTCTTTCTTTCTTTCTTTCTTTCATTTGACGCATCGATGCGCTTCGACTCTGCTCTAGTATGTATTGACCCTAAGGCACAGAGTAAGTAACTCTAGTACTCCCGGGTGTTGTCGCATCCGTTGTCGCCGATTAGTCTTCCAAAGAATTACACACACAAAGTGGGCTCAACGCGTCCGGTGGTTAATTACCGAGGGTCCGGGCACAAATAGTGTGGAAGGAGAAAACATCATTTTAATTTATTTTATGTATATGTTACCGGAGATGTGTTGAATTCAGGCATTGTATAAGGAAGACAAGAACGATCGAAATTTATTGACATTGAATTAGTCACCGTATTATTGTGAACCGCGATTGTTCATAAACTACTTCAAGAGATTGTACTGTAAATGCAACGCTTTTAATTTTGTTTGGATTGAGATTTTATTCTACTAATAGGTTTTAACGACCTCCGTGGCGTATTGGTCACCATGCTAGTCCGCCACCCAGAGGTCCCGGGTTCGATCCCCGGTCAGGGCAAGTTGAAAAATGGTATTTTTCAAGTTGTCCTGGGTCTTGGATGTTTATCTGTATATTTATATGTTATAAAATATAGTATCGTTGAGTTAGTATCCCATAACACAAGTCTCGAACTTACTTTGGGGCTAGCTCAATCAGTGTTATTCGTCCCTATATATTTATTTATTTATATTCTAAATATGAAAGTTCGGGAATTTGAGTGTTCAGATTAGCGTTGTATCTATATAGATGACTTAATAAAAAAGACGAGTTAGGATGTGGTCAAGCTAGGATAATGGACAAATTAGGAAGCTGACTAGTTAAGAATAGCTTAGGAAAAAGACGAGTTAGGATGTAGTCGAGATAGGATAATGGACGAGTTAGGAAGTTGACTTATTAAGAATAGCTTATGGACGAGTTAAAAAAGAGACTGGATAGGAAATGGACAAGTTAGGAAAGTAGACAAAGTCAACGTAAAGGTAACTATCTATAGTTTGACTATCGACAGTATAGAATAACCAATATTATCGATTGTCAAAATAGTTTGCAATACTAGTGATGAAAGACAAAACTGACGATGGTATCGATACTGTTGAATTAAGATATTATTGGTACTATCGATAGTATCGAATATTGTCGATAGTGTCTAAAGTCAATAGTATCGATACTATTGATAGTCCTATCGATATTGTGACTGTTTTACGAGGTAACGATAGTATCAATATATACTATTGCTTGTAACACTAGTTCAGATGTTTGTTACTTAATCAAGCAAAAATTGATTAATAGATTAAAATAAAATTTAGAGTACCTTAATACATTGTTACTAAGCATGATTTGCAGTGTTGCCTACTGTGGTACAAACTTATACACACGAAAACCAAAATAAACCCGTTTTGAAAACAACACCGCCTTCAATGCGGGGAAAGCTAATAGGCAGTTATACATTTCAAAACAAATAACCAAACAACAACCAACTACTCAACCGATTTTAATAAAAAAATCTGGAACTCCCTGACAAGTATGCCCTTTCAAGCAAAAAGAAAGAATTTTCCAAATTAATTCAGTCGTCTTCCAGTAATAGGGGAACATAAAAAAACTTATTAAGTACATTGCGTTCAAAGGGCTTTAGCCATTACCAGCAAGAAGACAGGCAAACTTTCCACGTGGTGGACAACCGTGAATAGAGATACCACAACTGGACATCTAGACAACCCGGGACCGAGCGTCCTGGCGCCGCGGTACGCCAGCCGACCTCAAATAACGGGAGAAGGCATGGCAAAATATAAATATAAATATAAATAAATATATAGGAACAAATTTCATTGATTGAGCTAGCCCCAAAGTAAGTTCGAGACTTGTGTTATGGGATACTAACTCAACGATATAATATTTTATAACAAATACATATATAGATTATATAGATAAACATCCAAGACCCAGGACAATTTGAAAAAGGCCATTTTCCAACTTGCCTTGACTGGGGATCGAACCCGGAACCTCTGGGTGGCGGACTAGCATGGTGACCACTACGCCACGAAGATCGTCAAAAGAAGAAGAAGTACATTTGGATTGATAACCTCCTTCTTTCCTGAAGTCAGTTAATAAACAAGTGAGCGTATTTTTAGAGTCCCATCCCTATACTCTCCCTGTTTTATGTCGAAGGGCCAGGGTTCGAATCACTCCACTGATTTACGGGCGTCCTTTCCTCGCCTTGGCCGACAAACTTCCCTTTGCACCTTTGAAATATATGGGTTAATTTCATTTGCATGAAAAAGTCGTGAACACTTTTAGATAGAAAATGAAAAATTCAATATTATATTTACTAACTTGTATTTAAGGGGATAACTGAATTTTCCGGGGCCCAGGTCCAGAACATAAATCTTTTCTACGCACAATTGCGAAAAATGGCCACTTTTGGCGTATGTGCGTCGAAAAGTTTCACGTTCTCACTTTAAATTGTAAACAGTAGTTCATAAAATAGTTTGAAGTGTTATCTAATGCCTGGTCAAGACGAAATTTTAAATGATGTCTTCATTTCCTATCAAATGATTTATTTCAAATGGGGGCAGCATTGGACCCCGGAAAATTCAAGTATCTTAACTTGCAATATATCTTATATGTAAGAATATTTGTTTGGGTCAAATCTTGCATCTCAACTTTAAGGGGCTACTTGAATTTTCCGGGGTCCAGTTCTGCCCCCGTTTAAAATAAATCATTTGATAGGAAACGGAGCCATTATTTAAAATTTTGTCTTGACCAAGCACTAGACATAGAGTACTATAATATAACTGAAACAGAGAGTCATCTCGCGTCACTTTTGTTCCAACATTTTAAGTTGCAAACCTGCAAATGTAGTGTCATCTATTAATGTTATTCCAAAATAAAATAAAATTTATTTGCATTGATGCATGATTTGAATCTGAGATTTCTGAAATCTCTGTTAATTTGAGTCTATTGCGTTAACCACTACATCATTCAGACTTCGTACTGCACATGCAAAATTATCGCTTATAAAGTTAACACTAAATTAATAGAAAAACTAATAAAAGATTTTGAATTTTTAGCCATTGTGGGGAATTGAACCTGAGGTCTTCTGATTAGTGTGGGACGTCTAAACCGCAACACCATTCAAGATTCATACTACATACTCGAAATTATTGGTTACGGTTTTTTATACAGCCCTCAATATACAATAATCTAGACACGCGGCAGCGTATCAGAGCCAAGTAAATAAAAAGGAACTGGCGATAACACGAACGATTTCGAGCTACTTTTGACCTCTTCACAACTCGAAACCTATTTACCCTAAATACATGAAATTTTGTACACACTTTAAAGTTGTCTAGCTTATCTCTAATACAAAATTTCAGTAATGTAGCTCAAACTACTTTATTGATATACTCGTAATAACGTTAAAAAATCCCAAAAAATGTGATTGACCACTTAGTCATCATCAAAAAGGTAACCTACTTCCATATGACCTAAAAAGTTGATATTTGGCACCTAGGTAGACTATTACGCTTATACATAGGAAAAAATCAAATAACAGTGAATTTCGTAGATTTGAGTATTTTTCAAAAAAGGTAACCTACTTCCATATTACCTGGAAAGTTGATATTTGGCATCTAGGTAGACTATTACGCGTCTGCAAAGAAAATATTAAAAAAAAAACTGTGAATTTCGTAGATACAATAAATTATAACATTTGACTTGGCTAGTTTTAGCAAGCCTACTTTTATTCGGCTAACAACTTATTATCTTAACGTTATACGTTATTGTTATTGCATTGTAAGGTCCTTTTCTACTAAACATCAGAATTGCTGATAAAAAACTAGCCAGGTCAAATGTCAAGATTCTTACAAAAAAAATTCAATATTCTCTAAAGAACTTGGCGGCCATTTAGATCTTAATTCTTTTGTCGATTTAGATCTCAATTCTTTTGTCGGATTTTGAATTGGCTCCCATTTTCACATTTATGTTTTTGGTGGGAGCTGCTATACTACACCATCACGTCTTTATCTCTAACGGGGCATACAGATAATTATGGGTCTTAAGGCTCTAAGCAGACGGAGCCTAAATAAAGGCCACTTTTAGCGTGATGGTGGGGTAGGCAAGAAGGTGGAAAAATGAATAATAATAGTGATAGGGTACCAGTCGCATCGCCTGTTAATAATACTCACATTTTCGCGCATTCCCTCGATCAGCTTTTACAATCTGCGCGGGAAGAGAACATTCTAGGTTTTTTGTGTCCTCTCAGACAAGCGCGCGGAATAAGAAAATTCTGCTAAACGGCTATAATTCACACCCTTTTAAATAAATTGTCTTCTGCGCGGAATCAAGCGCGTGCTCGGCGGTCGCGGGATGCCATGTTTCATCGTTTTTTAGGGTTGCGTACCCAAAGAATAAAAACGGGAAACTATATTATTACTATTTTTATTTATTTTTTTGTTATTGTTTATTGTAAACCAACAGCGATACAGTTTCTTATAGTTACAAAATATACAATTTACTTAATAGGGCCAAAAAAGGTTTACACAGGATTTTACCAATATAAATAAACTCAATGTTGATTGCAATAACAAAACAAGGTTACATATTTTGTTTTAAGTAGATAATAAAGGTATACTAGTACATGCATAATAACCGAGCAATTAAGTATTATTAGGGGCTCAGAATGGGGGCTATGACTCCACTGTCCGTCTGTCCGTCTGTCCGTCTGTCTGTCCTATCAGGCTGCATCTCATGAAACGTGATAGCTAGGTAGTTAAAATCTTCTCAGATGATGTCTGATCTGTTGGCGCTATGACTGTTTTTAGACTAATTCTAAAAACAGAATAAAATAAATATTTAAGTGGGGCTCCCATACAATAAATGTGATATTTTATTGATAATGGTACGGTACCCTTCGTGGCGAATCCGACTTACACTTGGCCGGATTTTTTATTTATTCCACGCACAATATGAGTGATAGATTTACGACGCACGCGGACTCTCCGCCGCTGGATTTATTGGGATCCGCTGGAAATAATTCTTCCCGTCGTGTAAATATTGAACAGGTGTGTTAGGCAAATGATGAAATACGATATTTGACAAATTTTGGGAAACCGTTTCAAATAACTTTTTCTACTCCTGTACTGTAATCTGTCTTTTAAATGGTCCCGACTGATATAAAAACATAGATTATATGATTTCAGAAAAGTCTACAGTCTATTCCTCATATAATACCATGATAGCACATGTGTCGTTATTTCGCCAAAACGATACTCCTAGCCACTTTTTTTCTTTAGATCTACCATACTTACAACATAATAAAATCGTTATTTTAACATATACTGCCATTTTTCAAACGTGGAGTCACTGTACAAACAGTTTTTGTATGAAAAAACATTCGTTTGACTCTATGTTTCAAAAATGGCACTTTTGGTCACTAGCAAGACGTCAATAAAAAAATGAAGTCTTCCATAGATACCTAGTATCTACCAAACATGATAGTATTTCGTACTATTCTTTGTTTATTTTTGGATTTATTTTGGTAAATGTAGTCGTAGAAAAAGAATTGTCTGCAACAGTTGTATAAGAAGGTTCATAAAATGCGAGTGGCGCAGGTTACGATGCGAGCTTTGGCGAGCATAAGGAGACGCCATCGAGCATTAATATCTAAATATATATAACTCAAAGGTGACTGACTGACTGACATAATGATCTATCAACGCACAGCCCAAACCACTGGACGGATCGGGTTGAAATTTGGCATGCAGGTAGATGTTATGACGTAGGCATCCGCTAAGAAAGGATTTTGATCAATTCTACCCCCAAGGGGATAAATAGGGGATGAAAGTTTGTATGAAACTTTGCCAATTTTAAACCGATCGGGCTGAGACTTTGCATGCATAAAGCTACTATGACGTAGGTATCCCCTAAGAAAGGATTTTGATAAATTACACCCCTACGCGAGCGAAGCCGCGGGCAAAAGCTAGTTACATAATAAGCACAGTGCCTACATGAGTATTTCAGGTATATCTATTGTATTATTATCAATAAAATCAATGTTGAAATTTGCATTTTTACAATTGCGTCAAAAACGCTTTTTCTCAAAGAGCAAAACAATATGCTTTTTCCTTTTTCTGTGTTGGCGGTGGTTATTTTTCAGATGACTTGAAGATGACGTCACACAGGTATAAGCATCACTACTTGTATAATTGTATATTCTAAATCTTTGATAAGCATAGACCTAATTTGTTTTTACTGCGGGTATCTTTGCGTAATAGCGCATACGTATAGAAAGTTCGTCGAAACACCATATTTACTTTCGTGTGAAGACATTTACAGGGCGTTTTCGTCATATATAAAAATTTAAATTTTATTCGTACATTTTGCAAAAACCATGTATTATTTATATATTAATTAAGTGAAATATGTTTCTAAATCCTCTTATCTTAAAGGATGACAGCAAATTATGGTTTATTTTAAATGTTGTATAACAGCCTATATTGGGTGCTAAACGCTATTATATATATATATGATCGTTACGCAATATTAAATTTTACATAAATTTCGTAAATTATAAAAATATTAAATTTTACATAAATTTTCAGAAAATTTTCGTAATATTTCATATTTTTTCGTAAATTTTCCAGATTTTTTGGGATCTTTACAGTGTTATTATTTTTTTGCATGTAAAATTACATAATTTTAACAGTGTAGCTTGTAGTGTTGTCTTTTCGCTCGATAGCCCATCGATAGAGTATCGGTATTTCAATAAAACCAATAGTATCCTGACGACGAACAAACTTTCGATACTATCAATAATGTCATGATCACGATGACTATCTTAAAGACAACAAAGTCTGGCTTGAGCTTGGCGCGGGTCCCTCTTAAAGGTTTGTATACTCAGAAATGGTCATAATCTGGTACATTAAGTACATACTGAATTTACAACTCGATTTGACAATATTTCAAAATTTCGACATTAAAAAAATTAATTTAAATTATGACAACAAACAATGTATACTCTATCCACATATCAACTATAAATATTAATTTCATTGTGAGTTGACGTTCTTGGAGAAAATGCTGCAGTGCAGTTTGTTACCGCTTCTTCTGCACTAGCGCTTTGGAGGCGGCAGTAAACTTAGCTCTAAGTAACTTTTTGACGTCAACAATTATTGTGCAATAAAACAAAGTGACGATTATTAAGAGATATTATAAATATCCTTTGATAATAAAGATATATTTGAATTTGAATTGAATTGAACTGAATTGTCAATAGTTTATGAAACGCAGTACTATCGATAGTTAATCAATCAATCATTTATTTATATCAGATAACAGCGATCCATAAAGAATACAATTAATAGTAACAAAATTGAAATAAAAATTTATTTAATACAAAATATCACACAATGTTAATACTAATTTTAGAATATAAATACCTTCACTGCGGCATAGGCACTGTGACATGTCTGTCGCAGCAGTGCCGAAGGTAAGTATAGTCCAGTCGGTTGGGGATCATCTTTAGAATGACATTGGAGCTGCCTTGCACTCTACGTACCAAGGAGGCTCCGCTTACGCATAGTTGTGTGAAAACAATCTGTGTGGGCTTCTGCAAACATGCCTAAGGCGCTACAGTATCGTGGCAAACCCGAAATCACTTTACACTATTGATATACGCACCCGTTTTGAATTTATACCGGGTATATATTAAAACCAATTGAATTAAATAAAAAATAGGATTAAAACAGATAATTTGATATCTCTGCTGTAGAATAATTTGGGTTTCCCATCAAGAAAATAACCGAAATTGATAAATATGTACATACAAACAACAGCTTTCAAAAGAGTATTTATTATAAACATATTGATGGAAATTTTTCTTTCGACATACTTTTCTTCGTTTCCATGGAACGTGAACATTTTATCCTTCCTACCCAATTTTACCTATTTTTATCTGCCCAATTTTTACCCACCTGTTAATTTCTCTAGTCGCAGTACGTTCGAGAAAGAAGATTTGCTGGTTTTTAATCGACTTAAAAAAGAAGGAGTTTGTCAATTCTTCGGAATCTTCTGTTTTTTTTAACCCCCGACGCAAAAAGAGAGGAGTATTATAAGTTTAACGTGTCTGTCTGCGTATCTGTGTATCTGTCTGTGGTATCGTAGCTCCCAATGGGATGAATCTATTTTCGTCATTTTTTTGTGTCATAGATAATTTAATCGCGAGTGTTCTTAGCCATGTTTCATGAAAATATGTGCAGTCGTTTAAAGATCATCAGCTCTTTTTTAGTTGATGAGGGGATCTGCCTAACTTTCTTATATCCGATCGATTCGAAATTTGGTACCGTGTTACTTGAATTGACCTGACCTGATCAGCCATTTGAATATCATCAACTCTTTAATAGTTGATTTATTTTTAAGTTTTCAGAGTTTATTTCTTTGTGAGGGGGTTTTTAAAATGTTTAATTTTACTTTTATTTATATACTTGCTTTTGCCCGCGGCTTCGCTCGCGTAGAGTCTTTCTCTTAGTAGGCATCCCCTAAGAAAATCCTTTCTTAGGGGATGCCTACGTCAAAGTAGCTTTATGCACGCAAAGTCTCAGCCAGATCGGTTTTAAAATTGACAAAGTTTCATACAAAGTTTCATCCACTATTTTATCCCCTTGGGAGTAGAATCGATCAAAATCCTTTCTTAGCGGATGCCTACGTCATAACATCTACCTGCATGCCAAATTTCAGCCCGATCCGTCCAGTGGTTTGGGCTGTGCGTTGATAGATCACTATGTCAGTCAGTCAGTCTTTTGAGTTATATATATTTAGATTTAGATAGAAGATAGATAGATGTCCACCGATTACTTAAAGACTCTTGGTCCTCGCTTCGTTCCAATAACTCAAATTGGATATTTTTTTTTCTAAATGTCAAAATAAACATTTTCAATGGGGATTTTACCCACCAGTCAAATTTTTAGAGCAAATTCAGTCCGTGATACGGCACTACTTTTTACCATAAAAGCAATTAAAAATCGATAAAAAAAAATTCGTCCTCCCATACAAAATTCGTTTGGCCGAGCGCTGATTTGTATGGCAAGCCGAATTTTTGTTTTCTTTTTTTATTAACTATTTTTATGCTGATCTGGCGCTTTTTGACAAGTCTTGGACATCCATCGCGCAAGATAGAGATCAGTGGCGTATTAGAGGGGAGGCCTTTGCCCAGCTGTGGGAAAATATAGACTAATAAAAAATAAAAAAAAATATGGAAAGTAGTTTAATATCATGTACAGCACTTACTCCAAAAATTTGGCTGGTGGGTAAAAAGTCACCCTGTATAATAATTTCGTCATAGTTACTTGGAGTCAAATAGCGCTCTTAGCGCAGTTTATCTGCAAAAATAATATCTAAAGTCAAATTAAAAATCGATAAGACCATAATTATAACAATGGATATTATTTTGTCACGTTTTATTGTCTTATCAGTACCAAATAAATTATTATTGACCAATAAAAATACCTACTTTGGAAAATTCTTTTATTTTTAAGAGTTCAATTGTTATAAATAAATAAATATATACGGACAAATTACACTGATTGAGCTAGCCGCAAAGTAAATTCGAAACTTGTGTTATGGTATACTAACTCAACGATACTCTATTTTATAACATATACATATGTAGATAAACTCCCAAGATCCAGGAAAATTTGAAAAAGGCCATTTTCCAACTTGTCCTGACCGGGGATCGAACCCGGGAACTCTAGGTGGCGGACTAACATAGTGACCACTACGCCACGTTAGTCGTCAATAGTAGATGTGTTATGTGGTCCCATAGAATTTTATCAAAATCGGTTGTGTGGTTAAGTGCTGAAGTTGGTTTTTAGTTTTGAAAAATTATTTATCTCATAAAGACCGGTTTGCGAGAAGTTTTAAAAAATTCTTCAAAAGTTTGTAAAAGAAGATAAATTTTGTCTGTGTAGATTTTATAAAAGAAGTTTTACGATTTATCAAAGAACGTATTTTACCATCTCTGAAACTTCTAGGTTTTCCTTTAAACCGATACACGCCGAAGCTTCCGGTACGAGGTCGTAAATTCAGTTCTGAAAGTCTGCGACAACTTTTGACTGCGGGTTTAAACTATCAGAACTTGCAAAGCTCGAATCAAATAAGTCTTATTCGTTGCGTCAAAGTGCTATTGATATTGGGAAGAATTCTATAAAGGTTTAAGTTTAAAATACATGTCTTTTCTTCTAGGGAATAAAATTTCGTGAGATGTCCCGACTCGTTTTCCTCCTAAAAGCTGATCAGAATGGACGAAATCCTAAGGGATCTTTTAAATATACTTTTTTGGATTTCTTTCCAATCTTAAGTGAGGGTTAACATCAAAGCTCCCAGCCACTAACTTTTTGAAAGTAACTTGTGGAGAGGGAAGCTAATTAAGTATGAAAAATAGTAAAGATGTATTAGTACATCTTTACTATTTTTCAGTTTATATTCTTGATGTTGTGATAAGTGTAGATGAAGCGAAAGAGGTCTATGAGGATCATAGCAAGGTCCAGAGTTCTTGTTTTCCCAGTGGGAAACAGGCTTTTAAATAATATAAAATTAAAAATGCATTTTGAATTTAATTGTTATATATTTCAAATGTACAATTATTAACCACACTTAATTTTTAATTTAGATTTTATAGATTTTAAATTTAGTTTTTTAAACGTTGTAAATAAATAAATAATCTTTTATTATTACATGTTCGATAAAAATATTACAATTAGTATAACTAATTGACTTTCCATAGAGATAAACTAATTGCTTTAAACCTGTTTTTAACCCTCGGCGCAAAAAAAGAGGGGTGTTATATAATTATAAGTTAACGTGTCTGTTTGTGTATCTGTGTATCTGTCTGTGGTATCGTAGCTCCCAAACGGAGGAACCGATTTTCGTTTAGTTTTTTTTGTGTCATAGATAATTTTATCCCGAGTGTTCTTAGCCATTTTTAATTAAATTCTGTTCATCCGTTTGAAGATCATCAGCTCTTTTCTAGTTGATGACAGAATATGACTTGTAGCTTATTTTTTATGTCGGGGGTTTTTAAAATTTTTATTATACTTTTTCTAATCTATCTTACATGTATACCTAAATCTACTTCATTTGCATAAAGTTATCTCAGAGTCACGTTTCATGAGCAAAATTGAAAACGTGAAACTCTTAATTTTTGAAAACATCAAACAATTGTATAAAATAATTTTCTTAAACGAAATTATCAGTGAAACTTATCTAACGAATAACTAGAAAACGATGTTTGATCAAAAAGCCTTGTTATTTTAATAAATCTTTGAACTAAATGCGAAATTCAAAGAGGGTTGAATGCCCGTTATAGCCAAGGTCAGTTGAACAACAACTGAGCTTAGGTTCTCTGAAAATATTCTTATCAAATTTTACGATTTTTCATTAACGAGTCCCAGGTCTGCAGTCGTGCTTCGAGATCCAAAAATACGAGGTTATCGTGAATCTTGCATTTTACGATGTTCAAACCTGTCTTGAAAAATAATATTCTTTTGTCGTCTTTTTAGAAAATTTCTTTAAAGTAAGTGTAACTTACGAGTATATAAAGAAGCGTTTCATAAACAAGGTTTGTGAAATGAAATATTTTTGCGTACAAGTACTTTATCAAGATAAATGTAACAAGACCAAACTTGATGGGCTTGCGTCGTTTCATTACAAAGTTCCAATGGCCACCTTCCAGTTCCATTATCAAATTGGCTTTGTTTCATCCTAATAAAAAATTATTTAAAAATTTCAGTACATAAAAAATATAATATATTTTACAAGTTGTAGCGCGCAATCTTATGCCGCCGATGTTGGCGAGCCTGGTGGCTCCGACCAATGACCACACTAGCCGCGCAAGCACATCGCATATTAATTTCGTCATGTTGTCGGTCCGGCCGAAACAGCCAATCACAGCGCCTGCCGCGCGAACGAACACCGATCGCGGGCTTGCTCCGCGCGCCCCCTCTCGTCTCGCAACAAGAAACACTTCTTCTAGAGTATTCTAGACTCTCTCTTGTCTCGCTCGCCATCCGCTATATCTCATGTCGTGCATTTTTTCACAATTGTAACGTAGTGTGTCTTGTAATAAAACACCAGTTAACGAAAGTGTTGTGATTTTATTTTAAAAGGAACTCATAATAGTTACCTCAACGCTACAAAGTTCTAATACTAATTGTCACGCGGTAAACGTAGGCCAAATTTAACTTGTAAGGTTTAATTACAGACAGACAACGGGACGAATGCAACTAACGACGTCCCTGGCGTAATGGTCAACACGCTAGTCCGCTAATCCGGAGGTTGTGGGTTCGATTCCTAGCCAGGGCAAGTTGGAAAATGGCCTTTTTCAAATTGTCCTGGGTCTTGGGTGTTTATTTGTGTATTTATTATACAATATAATATCGTTGAGTTAGTATCCCATAACACAAATTTAAACTTACTTTGGGGCTGGCTTAATCAATGTGATTTTTCCGTATATATTTATTAACTAAACAAGTAATTATTTAATAAAAGTCTGATCAAGGAATCAGCATTGCCAGTCAATGGGTGGAAATGTTGCCTTTTAACCCCGCTGCCAACGGGGTGATATTTTGATAGGCCAAGATTTCTTTTAAATTTAACTATATTAAGGTACAAAAGAATGTTGGATTGTTGAGCGTTTTATTTTAATTAAATTAAAAAAACAGTCATTATTTAAAAAATTTAAAAAAAAAACTTTTTTTTAGATATCAGTTTTCCTAAGAAGCGCTGGCTTGACGTCATCAAGGACGAAACGTGCCAAGGAGTCCACAACTAGGGATGTCGTCATACGATACAGAAAATAGTTTTTTGAAACTAATAACCGACTAAGACCCCAAACTACACAGCCGATTTAAAAAAAAAAACTTCTGGGACCTGAGATTTATGCCCTTTCAAACAAAAAAAGATTAAGAATGGTGCAAATCGGTTCAGGCGTCTTAGAATAATCGGCGAATATACATAAAAACCGGCCATAATTCCGTACAATATTAAAAATTTCTGTAAGTGAGCGTATTACATTGAGTTTACCACTTTATTTTGAACTAGCTTTTGTCCGCAGCTTCGCTCGCGTAGGGGTGTAATTTATCAAAATCCTTTCTTAGGGGATGCCTACGTCATAGTAGTTTATGCATGCAAAGTCTCAGCCCGATCGGTTTAAAATTGGCAAAGTTTCATACAAACTTTCATCCCCTATTTAATCCCCTTGGGGGTAGAATTGATCAAAATCCTTTCTTAGCGGATGCCTACGTCATAACATCTACCTGCATGCCAAATTTCAGCCCGATCCGTCCAGTGGTTTGGGCTGTGCGTTGATAGATCACTATGTCAGTCAGTCACCTTTGAGTTATATATATTTAGATTGAAAGAATTCTTATATTATTTTCCAGTAAAAGTAAAAGCAATCAACTTTATTTTCTATTTATTTGTTTCAAAATTTTCGGCTCACTAGTTTTCGAGATCAGGAGGAGGGAACGGTTAATTTTCGTCTTCTTTCATGAATAAAATCAAAACTATTTATTTTACAATAATAACAAAAATTTATTTGAAATCCACTTAATGAGTGCTTTTATTTAATATACATACACGGTGATTTGTCATTGGTTTTGGAGCCGAAGGCCACATCATAAGGATCGTTAGTAAGACTTAATTAGCTAGACAAAATAAAATTCAGGAACAAAATATGTTGACTAAAACTCGAAAATAAAATAGTGAGATCAACTAGTAGTATCGCCGGCCGGCTACATTTCTAGTTCATCAGGGTCAAGCGTCATTAATGAACGGGCATAACTACGTTGTCTCGATCGAAAATCATTTTCGCAACTTTTTTATCACACAAATTAAGTGGTTAAATAAAGGAATTTATTTACTACATGACATTATTTTTTCCTAAACCAATGAAAAATCAGCGTGTATGACACAGTAGGGTTTGCAAAACTATTTTTTTAATTTCCTTATTTGTCCCTGGAAAATGACCCTTATTTAAAAACAAAAAATATTTATTAGCTTATTTTTCCAGTAATTTATAAGCAATAAACTATACATATTATTTATTTTTTTTCATAATTTTAGGCTCATTAGTTTCGGCGATCTGGGGGATATTAATGGTCAATTTTCGCCTTATTACATGAATAAAATCAAAACTATTTATTTAACAAAAATACATACATATTATCACGCCTGTTTCCCATGGGGGTAGGCGGAGACTATAGATTTCCACTTGCTACGATCCTTGCAAACCTCTTTTGCTTCGTCAACACTCATTACTTTTTCATACATGCTCTCCGGTTATAGGTACTCTTTACTTCACCTTTTTTCAGAACGTCTGCAATTTGGTCGCAGAAAGTTCGTCGAGGTCGACCCGGTCCAGTTTTCGCATCCACATCCGCACGATAAATATTTTTACTTAGTGTTCTTTCATCCATCCTCTCAATATGTCCAAACTACCTTAACATTCCATTCTCAATTTTTGTCACTATATTCTCTTTCACCCTACACCTCTCACGTATTACAACATACCTTATCTGGTCTTTCAAAGTTACACCACACTTTCTTCTTAAAGCTCGCGTTTCAACTGCAGTTATCCGCCATTCATTCTTCTTCTGCCATACCCAGCTTTCAATACCATACATAGGAGTAGATATCAACACTCCCTGATGAACAGCAATACGTGCTTTAGCAGACACCTTCCTACTGTTCATAAAAGAATGTAATGCCCCATTCACACGATTACCAGCAACCACCCTTCTCTCTATATCGCTTTCGTACTTTCCATCTCTTATGAACATACTATCTAAATAAACGAATTCCTCTACTTGTTCTACTTTTTCTCCATCTATCATAATATCACATTTTGTTGTACTTTTATCCCTTTCAAACACTATTACTTTAGTATTGCTTACATTTACTTTCATATCCTTTCTCACCAACGCATCATCCATAACCGTTACCATCTTTTGCAAATCCTCTTCCGACGACGCAAGTATCACTTGGTCATCGGCAAAGAGGACGCATTGGATAAGCAACTCATACATTTATTTTCTTTCAAATCTCTTAGACAATTGTCCATGAATAAGTTAAACAGCCATGGCGATGCTACACACCCCTGTCTAACACCTTTTTCGATATTGAACCAGTCCGTGTAGCCCGCATTAATTCTGACACAAGCGCTGGAATCTCTATAGAGAGATTTCAGCGCTCGTATCAAACAGCTGTTTACCCAATAAACAGATAATATGTTGACCACAATTCATTCCTAATTACAATAATAACAAAAATATATTTGAGATCTTTATAACGAGCCCTTTTATTTGATATATGACACAGTAAGGATTGCATAACATGACTCTTATTTAAAAAATATATATATATTTACTTTGCACATCTGTGCAAAGTAACGGACGGACAGACAGACGCACGAGTGATCCAATAAGGGTTCTGTATTTACATTTTTTGTACGGAACCCTAAAAAGAGCGTGAAATATTAACAATCTCCTTCGTTTTGGAAGTTGGTTGAAAATATCGACCGCGGGCTCCGTAGCAACATTGACTAAGGAACGATATTACGCGGTTGTATAATGTATAACGACAAACGCTATAAGATGAGAGGGACTGTAGTGGTCCACTATAATACAACAGATAGCGCAGGTCCCAATACAAGTCCCTGCGCAATCTTGCGGATTGTGTTTGTCAAGCACTCCATGGCGACACTACGCGGCGGCGAGCACACAGATTATACCGTCCTATGAGATGAATCTGGCATAGTTAACATACACGTCTAAGCTATATGTGGAAGGCTAAAACTGTGACTCTGTGAGCTGCAGACCTCACGAATTAGCTCGGCCCATTGAAGTTTTTATTTTTATTTTTTTATTTAATCTCTACTGTCCCACTGTTGGGCAAAGGTCTCCCCCATCTCCTTCCAAATATCTCGACCGTGTGGCACTTCCAACCATTCCCTCTCAAACTGTCGCAGATCGTCACACCAACCACACCATCATTGAAGTTTATTGGATAAAACAGTTGTTCGAACAAAAAAAGTTGCGTCTTCATAATGGTAACAAAAAAGTTGTTTGACATCTTTGAAAAACTTTTTTTTTGAAATGTCTGGAATATGATATTTTTAAAGTTTTCAACCTTTATATATGCGCCATTTTGAAAATTTTCGATAAACTGAATCGTCTACTTATTCTACTCCAAGCTATATTCTAAGTTAACCATACTTTCAAATGGCTTGCTATATATTATGTATATTAGGGACTAAAACATTCGTCTACCTGGCATAAATACAGACCGACATCAGTAATAATACAATGTAATACATTTAAAAGCCAACTATACTGTATACTCATTCTAAAGTAAATATTAAGTTGTTTATTGTACTTCCTATGGCTTGCCAAAATTTAAGTTAAAAATTATAATAGTGTTAATCATCTCCTCATTCGTCTAAGAGGACAAAAGCATTGATGTATCTTGTTTGAGTGTTAATAATACTCATTTACTCTTAAAAATGCATGTAAATGTTTTCATACTGGTTACTCTAATGCTTTAATTTTCGGCTATACTCAAATATTGTGTGTAGTTTGTACAAACCTTGATAATGTAAACTTTATTTAATGTTATTCGTTAAAATGGGACAAAAAACTGATGTAGGTATCTAGTCTAAGTGTTAATATAATAATACCCATTTAATCTAAAAATGAGTGGTTATGTTCTCAAACTGGTTACTTTGATACTTTAATTATCGGCTTTACTCTTACAAATACTGTAGTAATTTGAACAAACTCTGAAAAAAAAAAACTTTATTTAATGTTATTCCTCTAATAGGAAAAAAACGGACGTAGGTATCTAGTTTAAGTGTTACTCATTTACTTTAAAAATTTATGGTTGCTTTACAAACTGCTTGCTTTGTTACTTTATGCTTGCTTTGTTACTTTATAATTTTTGAACCTTCTGACTATGTTATACGTGAGTCGGTTGAGAAATGCGACCTATAGGCGAGAACAGCCGGACATACAAACTGATAGCCAGACAAAAGCATTTTTGACCAATTTCGAAACTGTCGGTCAAATATCTCGCCTTAATCCCTATGGGGTAGTCAGAGCCACTCCTGAAGTGAAGATGGTAAAAACTTCTTCCACTTTCTTATTTATAAAATACTTTTTGCTATCTACTCTTTTATTTTCTACTTGTAAGCGATGGTCTTTGGCAGTTGCGCGCGCAGACATTTCGCTATGTAGCCAACTGACAAAGACCTTCCTTGAAGTTTATCTGCCTGTTTCTAGAGTGAATGGAATTTTCCGAAGAAAAAAATATAATTTTGTTTGATTTAACATTGAGTTCAGGTTTGCTGTATGCTGAATTGTACTCCTATGTTTTCTGACTTCTATCTTCACTGTTCTTTGCTACGCTCGTGCACCTTCTGTTTTCCTTGTTTTTCTTGTGTACTTACTTCAATAAAATACTTCATTTAAATTTCTAAAATATTTATTCTTCTTCTTCATCTGTACACATTTTCCTATCTGGGACGCTCTGCCCAAGAGCTCCCATACTCCATAGACAAATCACACAGATCAAGCTAGCCCCAAAGTAAGTTCGAGACTTGTTGTTGGATACTAACTTGACGATACTATGTTTTATATCGAATACATATATAGATAAACACCCAGACCCAGACAGATAAGAGCCAGGTCAATCTGAAAAATATCATTTCCCATCTTGACCTGACCAGGCATCGAAACCGGAAACTCTGGTGTGGTAGCCTGATATGATGGCCACACCTCAGAGGTCATCAGAGGTGGTTTATGAAACAAGTAATTATTACAAAAACAAAAAACCCGATTGCCTTTTTGGAACGAAGTTCCTTACGGCAGGCTTGGAGGAGATAGGGATTTTGCTGCGCGACCGAACTGAAAAAAATGTGATAGTAAAACCGTAAGGATGACCTCGTTAAATAAAACCGTTAAATGAGACGTGCGCAGGCGCGACAGTCGTATACACAAGCGAGTAGTGTATCATACCTTTGAGCACGATTTTTCTTTTGCAAATTGTGTCGATTCTACATTAGCCGAAGGAACTTCGTTCCTACCTGGTGTCCCACGACACCACATTTCTTTTTTTTCTACACTCAGTGTCACTCGCACAGTAAATACGAATCTAACAACACCTCTCAAGCTAAATTCCATCCAGCCGTTCGGGCTGCAGAGCGTGCCAAACAATTATACATACATACATACAAACATACATACATACTCTCGAAAAACATAACCGTTCTTCTGGCGCAGTCGGGTGTTTGATTCTTGATACATAAGATTGACGTTGTGCTAAGAAACACCGACTCCTTATTTTCCATTACCCGGATTGGACATTTTAAACACTGAAATATTCATAACAGCACTAAAATCTGTTCCTCTGCCGACCCTAGCACCTACGCAGTAAAAACTTTACTAGCACATAAAGCTAAGCTTTCTGAAATGACGGTTCTTTAAAGAGCGAGGTATACTGCTAGCTACACTATATCAGCTGGACTGGATTTTGGCCATTTTATTTAAAGCACGAGAAAAATGCTTGGTGGAAATATTTTATCAATTGTCTCGAATTTGTCATACCTAAATGATAAAAATGTAATTGATCGGGCGAAACGTCTGTTCCGAGATTGGCCAAAAATGCTTTTGTCCGGCTGTCTGTCTGTCTGTCCGGCTGTTCTCGCCTACAGGTCGCATTTCTCAACCGATTCTCGTGAAATCTTGTGAAAAAAATTATGTAGATTTTTTTTTACAAAATGGTACAAATGTTGGGGGAGAAATCTTTACAAATATATTATTTCAGCCAATTCGAATTTTTTTTAACATATGTTAAAGTTTTAGTTACCTTTATTAAGACGCAATTTTTTGTCTGATAATTTTTTTAATCGGATGAACTTCAACAAGGCTGGATGACTTGCGGGGTCTACAACTTACAGAGCCACTAGTATTTTTTTTTGTATGTTTGGTTTCTGTGTGTGTTAGTGGCCAAAACGGGTGACAGATTTTTCAGGTTGCCTAAAGGCATCTGACATAGCTTGACGACAGCAGGGACCAACGACTTGTAAGTGCCGTACGATGCACGAGGAATTTAAAAAATGTTATGCGACTTGTGGGCACCCATCCATGTGTGCACCACACATGGATGGATGTCCACAAGTCGCATTTATTTCTTAAGGATTTATGTATTCCTTTATTTTGAATAGAATATTTTGACGAGAATGCTGCGGCTTCCTTTTTATAACCTCATGACAAAGCATATTGCGGATTTTGCTGTTTGACAAATAGAAGGAAGTATTCTTATCGAATGTATTGCCAACACTGGTGTCAGATTTTACGAGCTGTCCAAAGGCATCTGACGTTGCTCAATGTTTGTTAGCAAGCAATCTGAGCAAGCAGAGCAAGACAATGAATATGAAGTCAAAAAATTCAACATTCAAATTCAAATGTTTATTCAGTAATTAGAACTTTACAGACACTTTTACGTGCCAATTAGTATAATTTACATAACGTGTAGTGTATATTAAAAAATAATTTATTTTTAAAGAAAAGCTACCTATACCAGCGCTTTGTCAACCACTGCTAAGAAGGAACGCCGAAAGAAACTCATTTTCACAATATTGGTCTCCTACTCGCCAGAAAGGCTTTGTCATATTATTATTATTGTCTTTTTATTAATAAATACTTATAATATAATACAATGTTGACACATTATAACATATAATGCTTGCGACCAAGTAAACAAACATTAATGTATTTTAATTAATAAATACTCGTAGAGACAGCTAACCCGAGCTATCTTCCGTTGTGGTGTGTCGCGCCCTTATCCTTCTAGAATGATAGCATTACGAGGGGGCGGCGGCTGATTATTACACGGCTCCTAATAAAAGATGTGCGATTTTGTCCGGAAATTGACCTCTATGTCCTATTTCGTGGGGATTTGAAAGGTCAATATGGATTTAGGAAAAGTTGGTTTTATTTCGACATATTTTATTAAAAAGCCTGAAAGCCGCAAAATGTTTTAGTTGGCAACAGTGGCCACGAGTAAGTTATTTGAATTTTTAACCGACTTAAAAAAGGAGGGGTTATCATTTTGAATGTATATTTTTTTTTGTATGTATGTTACGTGATGTCTTTGTCAACCGTGGACCGATTTTAATGATTCTTTTTTTATTTGAAAGTCATTACTACCAAGTTGGTCCCATATAAATTTGGTGAAGATATGATGAAGAACTTTGGAGATATGGAAAAAACTCTTTATTTTCCTTCTTCCATACTGATCTGGTAGAAAAAAAACCACTTAGAAGTAGTTTTCTTTCCGCATATATTCTTAAAACTGATCAAGGGATTAGACGAAAAAGCTAATCATGTTAATAGACGATACCTTGTGGCGACCTCTACGGCCACTATGAGGAACTACAATCAAGAGACAACTGACAATATAGTCCACAAGAAGCATATGAGATGGCGCCAGCAGAGTATCCTACATCTCGATCTTAGAGTTCGCCCGATTCGCTGCATATATACAACTTCCGACGATACACCGTCGGAGCCGCGGTGGAGCCGCAGTTCCCCAGGCGCAACAACGTGCCTGGCGGGAAGATCTTCCCTTTGTGGCGGTCGAGCATATCACCTCGCTCCCGCTACAGTGGTGACCCCGACGTGATTGGAAGCAACCTTCTCCATCATCAGCAGCTAAGCAACTTTCTTCAGCATCGTCGAACTCTGTCATAATTGTTCCTCTCTCTCACTCAATATTGGTCAGCAGCAGTCTCACAGCAAGCCAGCGCAACGGGTCAATCTTCAGGTCCATCGCAGCCGACTCACCGAGCTTCCTGGTCCTGATACCAAGCACCCACAACTTACTCGACAACTTCAGCGACCGGCGCATCCCCCGCAGCATCGCACCCTGGATCTGAGGCATCTACTCTCCAGCGTGGCACTCCGGCAGTGGACATCATTCCGGCGCCAACAAGTCGAAAACGCTCTACACAGTCTCGACTCACCGCAGACTACGAGCACGCTCAGCACGGTCTCGACTCACCGCAGGCCACGAGCAAGCAATTCACTTCCGACTCACTGGAAGGCTCCCGACTCACTGGGACAAGAATCATCTGGCACTTGCAAGCACATATATGAAGCACAGACTGCACTTGGAAAAAAAGTTATCAGACCTTCCGGTCTTGGGAGGGAGTCCTGTGGCGACCTCTACGGCCACTATGAGGAATTACAATCAAGAGACAACCGACAATATAGTCCACAAGAAGCATATGAGATGGCGCCAGCAGAGTATCCTACATCTCGATCTTAGAGTTCGCCCGATTCGCTGCATATATACAACTTCCGACGATACACCGTCGGAGCCGCGGTTCCCCAGGCGCAACAACATGCCTGGCGGGAAGATCTTCCCTTTGTGGCGGTCGAGCATATCACCTCGCTCCCGCTACAACCTTTCGTCTTGTGGCCCTGGGGCCCTGGGCCCTGGGGCCCTGGGCCCTATCTGCTTGCAAGCTTCGTCTCTGTCTCTGTCTCGCTCGTCATGCTGTTGTTTGTAATTTTGCGAGTGTGTAAGTGGCCAACACAGATCCCTGTCTGTCTGTGTATTTGTTATAAAATATACAGTATCGTTGAGTTATAATATATAGTATCACATAACTCAAGTCTCGAACTGACTTTAGGGCTAGCTCAATCAGTGTTATTTATCCCTACATATTTATTTATTTGTATAACAAAGTAAGTACGTTAACCGGAGTCAAACCTTCATAAACCCTAACGTCACACCCAAAAACACAATACACCGTTATCAATACGATATTGTGACAAATCGCGGTCAGGTGACAGGAGCCATTTGTTAGGCGCTTTTGTAAGCGGAGTGACCGGCGGCAGCTGGCTCATTGTGGTGTATTGCCTTTGAATATATGTAACATCATCTCGGGAATATTTGTCACGCTTAGGAATGTTTTTTTAACCGTTCACCGCGAACGTCGGATTTATCCGAAAAACATTGTCGTGCCCATTCCGCGAGCGACGGATATTTCCGACAAAAAAAATGCCCGTGCCCTAAAGTATCCATCATCAACATCCCTTTTTGGTTTAAGGTATTTATTTTAGATTTATTACCCCTCGCGCTGGGAGCAAGACAACTGATATAAAGTCTCGCGGTGAAAGGGTTAAAGAATAATTTTTAAACCCCAGACGCAAAAAGAGCGGTGTTATAATAGCTGACGTCGGTCGGTCTATCTGTCTATGACATCGTAGCGCTCAAATTGACAGTTGCGATGCGGTTTGTTTTAAGTGAAAGCATGTTTCTTTGTGGTGGTTCTTAGCTATGTTTGATAAAAATCGGTCCAGGTGTTTAAAAGTTATTGGACGTTAAAGCTTGAAAGACAGGGTTTTACCTGAGAAATAAGAAATGGTTTTAACTGAAATATCGGTAGTTCCGCTACTCTTTACTAGATGGCGTTCTTGACATTCGGTGGTCTTTTGATTTATTAATAATTTACGAATCCTTTAGAGCCTATATTTAGTTATTTTGTCGTTTCTGTCCTTAACAGTTTCAAACAAAAGTTGGTGAAGGTTCTCGATTGCTTCATTGGTTTTAACTTCATGAAAACCAGTAGACTCGTATATAAGATTTATTGCAATAAATGTATTATACGAGTCCACTGGTTTTCATAGCCTGGTGTGTGGTGGACAGCCTAAAGACACGCACCACAGTCCGATAAACAAATATCTCTATAGCTGTTCCACTTTAACGGTTTTACAAATTGTTCGTGAGTATACACATTTATAACCCCAAACCAGGCCTGTGTCACTCCCCGTTTAGGTATCGAAAATATACCTACATTATTACTTTACGCGCGGCGACTACTTCTAAGAGAGAAAATCAGTTACATGAATCGTTTGTCCAAAGTAATAAGGATGAAATTGCCTTGCAATGGATGTCTAGGACTTCTGACGCGAGGTAAATGAAGCCATAGCGCTATAACCACATTAAGTAGATTTTTTTTTTTGCGGACAAACAACACTGATTGAACTAGCCCCAAAGTAAGTTCGAGACTTGTGTTATGGGATACTAACTCAACGATACTATATCTTATAACAAATACATATATAGATAAACATCCAAGACCCAGAACAATTTATAAAAGGCCATTTGCCAACTTTATCTGACCGGGAATCGAACCCGGAACCTCTGGGTGGCGGACTAGCATGGTAACCACTACGCCACGAAAATTGTCCTGGGTCTTGGATGTTTATCTATATACTAGCTTTTGCCCGCGGCTTCGCTCGCGTAGGGGTGTAATTTATCAAAATCCTTTCTTAGGGGATGCCTACGTCATAGTAGCTTTATGCATGCAAAGTCTCAGCCCGATCGGTTCAAAATTGACAAAGTTTCATACAAACTTTAATCCCCTATTTTATCCCCTAGGGGGTAGAATTGATCAAAATCCTTTCTTAGCGGATGCCTACGTCATAAAATCTACCTGCATGCCAAATTTCAGCCCGATCCGTCCAGTAGTTTGGGCTGTGCGTTGATAGATCACTACGTCAGTCAGTCAGTCACCTTTGAGTTATATATATTTAGATGTATTTGTTAGTATCGTTGAGTTAGTATCCCATAACACAAGTCTGGAACTTACTTTGGGGCTAGCTCAATCAGTGTTATTTGTCCCTGTATATATATATTTATAATATTTTTTATTTTATATTATTTTTTAAGCAAACCCCAGCGGAACCCCTTGATTTCTCGGTTAAACTCCCTAACGCTAAGTGACAAAGTAGCCTGATCTTCAAACAGAATTGGATAGGGATCCAGAGATTTTACTACCGTGCTAAAGAAAAATGCCAGATTATGAATTCATACTAGAAGAAATAAGATGCTTCCGTATCAAAAGCCAAGAAGAAACTCTCAAAAAGCTTTACATTACCATATAAACTAAGCTCCCAAACTTATTTCATATCACCGTCTTCTGCCGCTCCGGCTTAAGGGGCTACCTGAATTTTCCGGGGTCCAGTGCTGCCCCCATTTGAAATAAATCTATTAAAAGGAAACGGAGATTTCATTTAAAATTTTGTCTTGATTAGACCCTAGATAACCTTTCAAACTATTTTATGAACTATTGTTTACAGTTTAAAGTGAGATTGTAAAGCTTTTCTACGCACAATTGCGAAAAACGGCTACTTTTGGCGTATGTGCATAGAAATGCTTCATGTTCTCACTTTAAACAGTAAACAGTAGTTCATAAAATAGATTGGAGGGTTATCTAGGGTCTGATCAAGACAAAATTTTAATTTATATCTCCATTTCCTTTTAAATGATTTAATTCAAATGGGGGCAGCACTGGACCCCGAAAAATTCAGGTAGCCCCTTAAACGGAAGAAATACGTACTTACCGCAATATAAATGTAAATTTGTTAGAGCCCACACTGCAGGGCCCTACTTAAATGGCAATTTTATGAACAGGTCCCAGATTTTAATAAACCGAACTTGCTCCATAAATATCAACTTTAGATACGGTTTTGAGGTTCTTTTGAAACGCTAAGACACAGGTGAGCATCCGCCTGGAAAGTTATCAGAAGTGATATTTTTGAAAAGTGGAGTCACCTGAACGAATGCTCTTTCCATGTAAAAACGTTCAGTGACTTCGCGTTTGAAATATGGCACCACAAAAACGGTTTACTACATTTTATTCCTCGACCGGCCCCATGGGAAAAATCGACACAGACGAACTTCAATCTTATTCGTCATTTCAGCCGCATAACGTCCACTGCTGGACATAGGCCTCTCCCAAGGATTTCCAAAATGACCGACAATAATAATAATATGACAAAGCCGAGGCGAGTAGGCGACCAATACTGTGAAAAAGAGTTTCTTTCGGCGTTTCTTCTCAGCAGTGGTCGTCACGAAAAGCTGGTATCGGTAGCTTTTCTTAAAAAATAAATTATATTTTCATATACTTTACACGTAACGTAAATTATACTTATTGACGTGTAAAAGTGCCAGTAAAGGTCGAATTACTGAATAAACATTTGAATATTTGAATTTTTGAACCGATCTAGAGCGGCCTGCATCTAGCGTTTTCCAGCGACCTTAGGTGATCAGACCACCTTGTGGGTTGGATACTTGGGTGACCTACACTTTGCTTGCCAGTACGTGGTCGCCATTCGAGAACCTTTTTGCCCCATCGGTTCTTCGTACTATGTGTCCCGCCCACTGCCACTTCAACGAACTAATCCGCTGGGCTATGTCAGTGACTTTTATTCTCCTACGAATTTCCTCATTTCTGATTTGATCAGGTAGGGAAACACCGAGCATAGCCCTCTCCATAGCGCGCTGACCGACCTTGAGCCTTCTTATGAGACCCATAGTAAGGGACCACGTTTCAGAGCCATAAGTCATCACTGGTAACACACATTGATTAAACACTTTCGTCTTGAGGCACTGAGGTATTTTGGACGAGAAGACACTGCGTAGCTTATTGCATTGACATAAAGTTTTAGTTCATCAGGAAATTTTTGACTATATACTGATACTAGCTGTAACCCGCGACTTTGTCCGCGTAGAAGTCGAAAATGGTTCTAATAGGATACGTTATAAATTGTGTTATAATATCCGTTCCCGTTTCCGTTACCTTCATTTGCTAGACCAAAAGAGAACAAATGATCAATTTATCTCAATTTTTTAGTCTCCCACTAAAAAAATGACGAAGCTTCATAATAATATAAATTCGCAACCCCTAATGCACCCTAGGGGATGCAATTTTTAAAATCTAATTTTCGTATTATTCTTTTTTATTGACCACTAATTCAAAAATGTCATGTGTCTCGCTTCAAAAATGACGAAGATTCATATAAACTTGCAACCCCTATTTCACCCTTATAGGGATGTAATTTTCGAAATCTAATAAATGCATTATTATTTTCTACTAACTATTAAAAAAAAAAAAAAAATTTCATGGGTCTCACTTTAAAAATTACGAAGTTCGATACAAACTGGCAACCCCTATTTCACCCCCTTAGGGATAAAATTTCCGAAAATCCTTTCTTAATGGACGTCTCCTAGTCACAGTCTACCTTCCTGCCAAATTTCAACTTTATTGGCTAAGTAGTTTTCGAGATTTCGTGATGAGCGAGTGAGTGATTTTCGCTTTTATATATGTATATATAGATAAAGTGTGTTCGGACATGCACTAGTGATAATTTAAGGACATGCTGTTGTCTGTCATCTATACGAATAACTTGTACTAAGAGAAAAATTTCGATATCGTGAAAATAAAATCGCTGCTCCATAGTAATTACATACCTATCGCATAAAAATGTATGGAGTAACGAATTCTTCTTTCGCGATTTCGTAATTTTATAAAAGTTGTTCGAATAAATGACGACAGCATGTCCTTAAATTATATCTAGTTCATATCCGAACACACTGTATATTACTAAATATTTAAAAACGGTATTACTCACGTAGTGTAGTCGGAAAATGCCGACTAGTTTCGATCGGTTTAGACGATCATCATCAGGGCGAGTGTTGTTAATTGGGAAGACGACGCGACGGTTTCGCTGTCCGCAACGCACTGAGCGTAGCCTCGCGCGCAATAGAGCAGTTCCGGGGATTCCATTTAATTTGTACTATGTTTGTACTATGTATGGATGTTACTCGATGGAATCATCATCAATGCATGTTACTTGATAGAATCATCATCAATGCATGTTACTTGATAGAATCATCATCAATGCATGTTACTTGATAGAATCATCATCAATGGATGTTACTTTATAGAATCATCATCAATGCATGTTACTTGATGTAATCATCATCAAACTAAATCTGGGTCAACGTAGTGCTGAACTGAAAATATGCTGTAAACTTAGATTCGTAATACGTAAATATTGAAAACGGGTCACGGTTTTACTTTTGGTCTATACCTACCAAAGAATCCAACCCATAGATACCTACTCAGCTTGGTTCCCATTGGTTGTCAAATAAAATAATACTCTAGACAAGGTTGTCAAATGGTTGTCATTGAAAATTTTGTTTTTCAAAGTGTAGTGCAAAGTGAAAATTTATTTTATTATAAATAAAATAATTCAATTTTGGTCAATGATGGTTGAAGGCCGAGCAAAGGTGAGAAGCTACATATTTCATGTGCAATATAATTACTATTATTAGAATAGAATTGTTAGTTATATCAAGTATCTACATGTCTCATTTTGTTACTCATATCAATACTTATAAACTAGGAAAAAGTTACATATTTTACATAACTATCTTCGCGGTGTATATTCTAGTTATGTATATAGATTTCTCTTTGCTTATATATATTTTTAAATACATACTTCAGTATCTTATTTCTTTCGTCTATTTTCTTATGGTACTTGTAATAATGTAATTATTATATTATATCACCGGCTACTGTGTTCTTGCTTCTTAATATTTTCTTGATCTTCTTTTTTCTATTTTACTTCTACATGGCTCTTCTAAATGGCTTTCTATTTCTTATTGTTTCTATACCATCTGTATTTATAACTGTAAGTCTTCTTAAAATGTAATAAATAAAAGAAGGTTTCACTCAGATATCATTCTAATAATCACACAAGGCTACCCCTCTACCACTTCCCCCAACGCGGTGCAGCAGTAGTTAACATACTGGCAATCCAGCCTACTTATTTAATGTCTTTACTTTACTTAAGAAATGTTTTTCCAGGAACTTCCCGACTTCCAAGTCTTCCAAACAGTATTCAAGTACTGTTTGGTTATTATCGTTCTACCGATCGTTGGATTGTTTTCGTCGAAACTCGTATTTGATGGAATGCAGTTAACACTCGTCACAAGCAGCGTGTATTCTGCCATCGTTGCCGTATTGGTACTGCATGTTGCTCTAGGACTTTTTATTACCCGAGCCTACGCTGCCGATAAGGTTTTTAAGCAAACTGCCGAAAAATGCTAAAAATTTAAGTTGAAATAAGTACTTACAGATCAGAAAATCAATAAAAATGGTATTTACATGAAATTGTTACAAATTCACACAATGAAAAGGCAGTTATTGCAGCACGAATAGCGACAAATCCAAAACATTCTTGTGCTGTGCAATGTTAAGAAGTTCAAACAAAATCATTTGAAGATATCACATAGAAAGATGTTAAAGAAACAAATAATCAAAATCTTCAAGAAAAATGTTCTCCTAATGTGATTAATTATACTTCACTTACTCACTCCATGAAGATACCAATGATTTAAGTAATAAAAGTTCGCCTTTAGCACCGATAGGGCTTGATGAATGCGGGTTTGCGGTTGAAGCCGAAAGCAACAATGGGTATAAAATATCCTTTCAACGCTTGTATCAAGAATGAATCTCCCAAATAAATAATCATTAGAATTTTTTTCTCTAATTTCTGCAAAAAGTAATTTTGCTATTTTTCAGTAGGACATTTTAGAATGTACTAAGTGCTCTTAAAGACGAGTTACAGTATGTTGGCGACAGTTCGCGACACTTGTTGGAGAATGTAACTATAGCTAGCAAAGATTTAGAATATACAAGTAGTGATAGCTAGTTTGAAAGTATAGCTATACTAGTTATGCATATTTGCTTGAAAGTATGGCTAGCTATAGATTGTATGTATACTAATAGATTATTTTCTGTTTCATTCAAAAAGACCCATTAGTTATGATTTTACAGACATTTGAAATTCTCAAAAAAATAGAGGTCTGCATTCAGCGTGTGACGTCACATTCCAACGCTCCGCTCCGCTCGCGCTTTGATAGCACGTGCGGAGTGAGCTGCCTCAGCTTGCTTTAAGTCGAGGCTGCTCGGCCTGAGGCTGCTCTAAGGCCCCTCGCCCACCGCGACTTTTTGTAGTGATGCAGTCGCGATACTGTCGCATATTTGCATAGATACAGTCGCGATACAGTCGCTAGCTGTGTGTCCTCGCCCACCTGAACACGATGCTGTCGCGATGCAAACGCGATTCACTAACGGCACAAAAATGCTTGACATACTCACAGTTGCAAAATGGACTCCGTTGAGGCTCATTAGTCACGTTCTCTTTGGTGCTGCTTTTACGTAACTAGCCGAAGAGTAGAAAACCGAAGCGTGCGCAACGGAAGCAGCGTCAATATTGGATGCACTCATTTAATAAAGAGAGATTACTTGGTGGATATTATGTTACGACGTTTAAAATACAAAAAAAACTTTGAGTGTCGATGTCGATATCGTCCGACATGGTCGCGCGTCAGCATGGATGCAGTCACGACTCGCGATGCTGTAGCGCGTTAGCATCACTACAGTATCGCGTAGCAAATGCGACTAATGCGCGTTAGTAGTGATGCAGTCGCGCGTTTCATAAACGCGCGACTGCATCGCTACTAAAAGTCGCAGTGGGCGAGGGGCCTAATGGATACGCAGCTTAACACTAGCCGGTCCGCCAATAGAATGTCACGTCACTGCATCAATCGCCGGCGCGGAGAAATCTCGCGTCGCGCACTAATTTTAAAACTCCTTCTCGGAAACTAAATAAGATTTCACAATATTTTTTTCACAGATATTTTTTTTATTTTCACCAACAAATACGATGAGGTAAAAATCGAAATTAGTGTACTTCGCCGACTAGGGTTGCAATATCTGTCGCTGACTCGCTGTAGCTCGTTTTTTTAAGCTCTAAGCGGCCATAGCCAATGAAGATTCAGAGAAATACTTAGCTAGAAACATTCCTGCATCGCGTTTCACCTACACTACGCTCCAAAGTTAACTTCGACATAGATATTCTATGCGGCTTATGGTCATCAATCCGAATACAGCCAGGTAAGTGTGTGTGGAGGCCAATACTGGTGTAAGATTTTTCAGGCTGCTTAAAGGGATCGGACATACATAGCTTGACGAACTGCCATACAATAATGACAGCCGGAACCAACGGCTTATATGTGCCTTCCAAAGCACGCTGCTACTTTTCAAAAGTCAAAAAGTCAAAAATCATTTATTTATCTTTGGATATTTATATCACTTGATAATTGTCATTTCTTTTTTCTTTCGATTTCTTAATAGTTAGTTGTTGACGTCAGATCATTTACTTACAACTAAGTTTACTGCCGCCTCCAAAGCGCAAGTACAGAAGAAGCGGTAACAAACTGTACTGCAGCATTTTCTCCAAAAACGTCAACCTTACAACTATACTGTTATTAAAATTAGATGTGTGGACTGAGAATACATTGCTATATCATAATTATTAATTAAAAATGTCAAATTTGAAATTAGTGTCAATTTGTATAAAATTCATGTACTGATTGTACTCAAATTATGTCATTTGTGAGTGTACAAATATAAACCTTTAAAAGGGACCCGCGCCAAGCTCAAGCCAGACGTTTTTGTCTTTAAGATAATCATCGGTTCCGTAATAAGCCTTCTCACAAAGCACTTTCCACTTTTGGTCACCCATCCAAGAGCGGACCATGCCAAAGCGCTAATAATGTGTACTCCCGCTGGGCCAACGAGCTCCCCATCAGCTAGGTTTCCTAACATGTGAATGCGTTAGTAAAGCAAACTTCCACTGAGCTATCGAGCTCTGATTGATTGCCTGCAGCAAGGTAACATTTGAAGAGAAGTTAATACCCTACTCCAGCATTCTCGGCGATAAGAAGCTGCTCCGAATAAAATCACAATATTTTAGAGACCCGCACTCGTAATCTTCCATTCAAAGTGTTAGGCGTTGGTCACACTGCCGAAAGGGCATTTAATTTGTTGACTTTAACTTTTTTTTACAAGCTTATACTTAACTTGCCATGTAACTTTGTATGAATGTTTGTTTAGGTCAAATATTGCAACTAAATGTTCAACTAGTTATCCTCAACCAACTAAACTGAAATTTGTGTAAGTTGGATGTCAATAAATTATTATGGAGTTAAAGAGCTGTTCTGATGATGGAGCCGGATGAATTCGACAGAGCTCGGTAATTAAACAATAACCTCATTGACTCATTTCATTTGCCTTGACAAGCACTTTGTGATAGACGACTTTATAGTAGATCTAGTGTCTGATCGCGGAGACGGAAGGTTGTTATTGGAACTCCGGTACTTTTTATGTTAAGCTGCTAACACTGGTATAATTTTTCAAGCGGCCTAAAAGCGTTTGACATCGCTTGATGTCTGCCGTGTAATAATGACAGTAAGAACCAAACCTTAATATACCTTCAGAAACATGGAGGAGCTCGAGTTATTTTGTATGTATTGTGGTCCAACTTGTTGTCACCTATCCAAGTTTGGACCACGTCAGGAGTTGTTTATCTAACGTCAGGTTTTTCTACCAGCCACTGAGCTCCTGCGTTTTATTAGGAAGTTAACTTTAAATTCTATTTAAGTCAAAGTCAAAATTCAAAAATCATTTATTTATCTTTGGATATTTATATCACTTGATAATTGTCATTTATTTTTTCTTTCGATTTCTTAATAGTTAGTTGTTGACGTCAGATCATTTACTTACAACTAAGTTTACTGCCGCCTCCAAAGCGCAAGTACAGAAGAAGCGGTAACAAACTGTACTGCAGCATTTTCTCCAAAAACGTACCTATCTTATTCGTATTTGACATACATATATTATCACGCCTGTTTCCCACAGAGATAGGCAGAGACTAAGGACCTCCACTTGCTATTATCCTGACAGACACTTTCGCTTCATCTATTCTATACTCATCACTCTCTTCATGCATATCCGCCGGTTACGGGTACTTCTGACCTCTCCTTTTTTAAAGAACGTCTGCAATCTGATACGTTCGTCGAGGACGACCCTGACCCACTCTTCTACTCACGTTCGCTTTGTAGATTCTTTTAGTAAATCTCCTTTCGTCCATTCTTTCTACATATCCAAACCATCTCAACATTCCTTTCTCAATTTTTCTTACTACGTCTTCTTTCAGTTCACACCGCTCCCTTATGACATCATTTCTAATCCGATCTTTCAAAGTAACACCACACACACTCCTCAGCGCTCTCATTTCAACTGCATTTGTTCTACTTTCGTGCCTATTCTGCCATATCCAACTCTCATTTCCATACACCAGCGTCAGTATCAGCTGGTGTATGGACGTATTTGACATAGTCAAACAAAAAGTCAATGCATGTAGCCACTAACTAGTATAGACAAAAAATTACATGAATCATTTGATTAGTTAATACAATCTTGTTGCCTGAACTTCTACTTAAATTATAAGTTTGGAAGTGTTTCTTTACGAAGCTCTTAGTAGGTAGGTAGGTGAAATATTGAGCGGCAAAGTGCGAGTCAGATTTGCGCAAGAAGGGCTCCGTACCATTATTTATAAAAAAATCACGTTTGTTGTATGGGAACCCCACTTAAACATTTATTTTATTATGTTTTTAGTATTTGTTGTTATAGGGCCAACAGAGGTACATCATCTGTGAAAATTTCAACAGTCTAGCTATTTCGCGGTTCATAAGAGACAGCCTGGTGACAGACAAACAGACGGACGGACAGCGGAGTCTTAGTAATAAGGTCCCGTTCCCCTAAGAAGCAGGCTATATGTCCTATAAGCAGGTCATGTCGTATCAAGCTGTAAGGAGTAAGGCTGAAGGCCGAGAAGTTTGGTGGACTGTCCACGGACAAGACCCCTAAGCTTACATAACAAGACTTATCAGAATATTCTTGGACTTCTATCTAGTCTGTGCGAGCCCTAAAATCAGAAGGAATGGATTTATTCAGATGGTCGGAAGCTCTCCCGGCTGCAGTGAAAACTGGAGAATATCTAACTAGCATTTGTTTGTTCCAAGAGTTAAGCACTGGCTTCAACGTGTTTGCATTTAGGAGCAGTTTTGAATCAAGGTGGCATTTCTCAAATACGAATGTATAATCTAGAATTTTCTTTCTCTGCGAAAATGCGAATCACGTTATTAGGCGATGCAGCTAGCAACCTATCACTATTTTGATTCCTTCTTTCATCTTCTCGCCCACCATCACGACGACGACGACCTCCGTGGCGTAATGGTCAACACGCTAGTCCGCAAATCCAGAGGTTCTGGGTTCGATCCCCAGCCAGGGCAAGTCGAAAAATGGCCTCTTCAAATTGTCCTGGGTTTTGGGTGTTTATCTATATATGTATTTATCATAAAAATATAGTATCGATGGGTATCCCATAACACAAGCTTAAGCTTACTTTGGGGCTAGCTCAATGTATGTTAATTGCCTTATATATTTATTTATTATTTATTTTATCACGCTAAAAGTGGCCCTTGAGCCTTTCGGCTCTAGGATCTATTTGCTAAGAGCCGCAAGACCCAAAATGCTCTGTCTACCCCGTTTGGGTAAAGACATGATATTATGAATATGTTTGTTCTTCATCTAGAAGTTTTAAGAATATAAGCTATTAACTCACATTCGAAAAGAAAGGTAAGGTGTAAAGGACATACCCGTAATAAATCGAACCACAGGCGCTATACTAAATCTCTATAGTATAATGAAATTAAAATAAAAACAAAAAAAAAATTTTCACATTCCCATACAAATTGCCCGGGCGGCTGCACACTTTTTTATGGAAATGCTGAAATTTCTTTTGTGTTTTAGCTGTTAGAGTATATTAATTTTATCGTACTATAGTGATCTAGTATATATAGCCTGTGGTTCGATTTATTACGGGAATGTTCCTTCCACGTTGTTGATAAGGGATCCCAAAAATTCGATTAAGTTCCTAAAAGCCGCATTTAAAAGCATTGCAGCTGCAAGTTAGATACCAACGTAAATACATATTTTTATACGGGATCTGCTTGTAAATAACAGTGAAAGAGATTCGAATTAAGGGAATACATGATTTTTCGGGATCTAGTTCTGCATCCATTTGAAAAAAAAAAATATTTGTAAGGAAACGGAGATATCATTTAAAATGCCCTAGTTAACTTTTCGAACTATTTTATGAACCAGTATTTACAGTTTAAATTTAAGATTTACTTCGCACGTTTGCGATAAACGACTATATTTGCTAATAAGCGTAGAAAAGCTTCACGTTTTCACTTTAAACTGTGAACAGTAGTTCATAACATAGTTTGAAGGGTTATCTAGTCAAAGTCAAAGTCAAAATTTTTATTTAATGTAGGGTAAATTTATCTCTTATGGAAGTTCATTTTTTTAAATATTATTTTAGTGCAAAAGCTAAAAACTACGACCGCTGCTGGGAAGATTATGCCGAAAGAATCCCAGTTCTAGGGCTGGATAACATAGTTTGAAGGGTTATGTAGGGCTTGGTCAAGACAACATTTTAATTGATATCGCCGTTTCCATTCAAATAATTTATTTCAAATGAAGATTTGAAAAATTCAAGATTTGCAGTAATAAAAAGGGATCCGATTAAATTCGCAGAATTTTTCACCGCAAATAGCCAAACCACTATTGAACTAAAATATTTTCTCCAAAATCGTCGAATACAATTTATCGACGCGTAAAAAAATGAGTTTTCAAGTCAATGGCTTTGTAAAGATTTAAATGGGGATCCAATTAAACTGAAATGGAGTGTAAAATTATTATGGATCGTAATTTTTATTGCTTGATTTGTTAAATCCAGAATTATGGCCGCTGCGATGGAGATACGAATGCGGGACATTCGGGATAATTTAATTCTGCTCCGTAATTTTCGGAAATATGATTTATTATTCAGTTATTTTCAATAAATCGTGGATAATTGTCGCTTAATTTGAGGTTTTTGGAACGCGTCGTTTAATTACCATAAATTCATATTCAATATTGAAACAATATTATTGTTTGCGAAGCAAAACAAATAAGGGTCGCTCATTGCTTCGCTCTACAATTTTGGTACCAAAAAAATTTCATTTTACTATAGATGTTAAATAAAACAGTACTGTCTCCCATTAAAAATGTATTCCAGTATTTTAATAACGTGTATTTATTGAATTTTTTAACCATGCTTTTAACTAGAAACTTAGTTCATAGTTTACAAGTTAAAGATAACTTCGTAACTTCGAAGCGCTATAACTTTGTAAATTTTTACTACTTTGTTAAACGAAAGAATGTTAGCCTTTTATTTTTGGATAATACAGTTGGTGGGCTTTAAAAACATTTTATTTCTATCTGTTCCACTTTTCCATCCCTCACTTGGCCAGATATTGTGACTAAAAAATATATTGTTGAACTGGGCGTCCTCTCGTATTCCACGAAAGCGTAAAAAAACACCAGTACAACGATATTTATTTCCGAATAGTGAAACAAGGAAATGGTTTCGTTCAATTCCCTTTATTTTATTTAGTCACATTGGTCAAATTAATGGTGCGTGCTGTAATACGGAGAACGGCAATACTCGTAATAAAATCTAATGCGGAGCCGATAAATATGCGAAACGGCCGAGGTTGAAGTTCGGATAGGACGTTTTAATAAAAGCAACATATATTTATGATCTTTTGAGTTAAAATTATGATCTTTTGAGTTAAAAAAATAAACAGTGGTCCTCCAGGAGTGCCGACAGAAGTGAAAACTTGGTGTCGTTACGGTAAAGGCCGTAACAGACGGGGCGCAAGTTGCGCCGCGTAACAGCTAGTGATGGGAGTTGCATAAATACTTAATCAACCCATTTGAATATTTACTCAGTAGATTGAGTAAATACCCGATAAATATACTAATTAATCCATTTGGTAAGTAGATTGATTTATATGAGTTGCGACTCATATTTATATTCATATTCATTATTTCATGTTTTCATGACAATTTTAAAACTTAAATCTTGCAATTCTTGTTGGAAAGTGTGTGCATACGCCATAATATGCTTAAAATGTCGATAAACGTTAAATGCGACGTTAAAATATATGAAAATACCATACTAATCATACATTGAAAGTAGGCTTCTTTGACCAATTATCATTTTTTGCTGGGAGGTGTGCAAAGACGTAATTTGATGTTAAAATAAGTAAACAGACATCAAATGCGATTTCAATATATGAGTACGCTCTATTTACTCTATTTATTAAATCTAGTGAGTAAATACTCAAATGGGTAGATTGAGTACTGTCCACTGCCCATCTCTAGCTGTTACGCGACGCAACTTGCGTCCCGTCTGTTGCGGCACTAACGCCGCCGCTATTAAATGAGAAAACAGTGCAACTATATTAAATATGAATCTATAGAACTTTGAATATTTGTTTCCTAAAGATTCTTTATTTTCTTATCTTTTCGTCAGTTAGTCACGCCATGTTTTAATCAAGTACTTGAATAAATTCGCGGGCTGCTACTATTATGATATTCTCGCTAATCCGAGCCGGGTGTTACCATCAGTACAAATTACAAGAGTTCAGATGTAAAGCTCCTATCATATAATCTGGATTTTATATGCTTACGCTATAATGGACTTACCTACATCCTTTTTGCTTGCAGGCAGATTCAAATAGAACTACGAGTAGTTACTTCCACTAAAGGCGTGATAAAGGTGCGAAGGTTTCGTCTCCTTCTTATCAAGTCGAAATGGCTCAAATTAGATATTGGTAGACCAGAACCTAAGGTTTAAAATTTATTTTGTATTCACTCTACAAAGTGCATACTTTTAATCTTAACTTACTTTTGCTTTGCATCCTCCATCATCATCATTCCAACTCTTCTTCCTCTCGCTGCTGAACATAGCTTCTCCTTGTCGACGCCACCTATCCTTATTAATAAAGTATTGCATCAACGAAAACATACCATTTTGGCAACTTCAACCGTGTCATTTGTCACGACCTTCTCTTTTACCCTCGCACGGGAGTCAGAAGAGTGATTCAACAGAGAAATTGCAGCTGAGTCTTCTATAACCTTCTGCAATCACCTGCTCGCTTGCTAAGTTTATGAACAATCAAATATTTTAAGTCAAACAGGCTGGTCTTTCTCATATCAAGGGTGTCAATAACTAACTGCAAAGGCGTTTGACGTAGCTCAATAAATAAATAAAACAAATAAATATACGAGGACAAATCACACTGATTGAGCTAGCTCTTAAGTAAGTTTTAAACTTGTGTTATAGGATTCTAACTAAGACACCCAAGACCTAAGAAACCAACTTGCCCTGGTCGGGGACCGAACCGTTGAGCGAGAACGGGGTAAAGATGCGGGGATGGGGAACGGGGACACATATTGCGCGAGATCCTAGGAATTATTGCATTTTACCTGATAGACGTTTAGTTCTCTAGGCGATTTACAACTTAGGCAATTTGCCTTGTTGATATTCATTTTTAGCATTTTGCTTCCTAGACGAATTAAAAGTTAGATACTTTGATAATTTTTTTATCAAGCACTATTCCGACTTGCCCTGGCCGGGGACCGGGGCCTCTATTTTTTGTCCCACTGCTGGGCAAAGGTCTCCCCCATCTCGTTTCAAATATCTTGATCGTGTGCCACTTCCAACCATTCTGTGTCAAACTGTCACAAGTCGTCGCACTCTGATCATAAAGCTCATGTTCTATACTTTCGCTAATTTTTACTGTCAGCTTATCCGGCTCAGCGCGAGTGTAATCAATGGCCCATCGTTTATTTAAATTGAATCGATTGTCTGGAGCACGCTGCTCTAAATCTGCGGAACCTCCGTTGTTTTTGTGTCAATTTGTTGGATTACTTTGCATGGACCCGTGTTCTGGTCGGGTCAAAATATTCATCGTTTCTAATGCTTGTAAGTCAAAATATTGAATAAAGTTTTATGTTTATTTTTTATTTATTCTTTACAGAATCAACAGCACGTTACAATATTATTATTTTACTTTATGAACTATTACTTACTGCCAATAACAGATTTCTCATTTTGTAATTAAAATATTCAAAAACTACGTTTAGAGAAAACAGTTAGAATGGGTATACTCGTATATACTACAACAATTTAAAAAAAAGTAAAAAAACGCATGGGAATAAGTTTTTAAACGGAAGCAATGTAGCAAAAATAACTGATTATGGATTTTCACTTTACGGTAATATGTATAGAATTTTAAAACGTTATTAAAATAAAACGTTATTAAAACAAAATTAAACAATAATGTGTCGTGCTGAATATACTTCTTTACAACTTACAACGTCGCATCGTCCTTACGTGAAGGATGAATGATCCGCTTGCTTTTGTCAAAGATTGGAGATGCTGAAGATCGAAGTAGATTAAAACAACAATTTAATCAAAACTAAAAAACCCAAACTACACAACCAATTTTGATAAATATGTATTTCTATGGAACCACCTAACTGGGAAGTTTTCCGTTTTAAACATAAAGAGATTTTTTCAAATCGGTCTACACATTTTGAGTAATTGGTGAAAATACATTAAAAAAGTACAAAATCCGACGAATTATTTTTGCACGTCAGTTAAAAATGCTTGAGCTTAATTGTTTAAGGAGTACACAATTTTCAAAAATAGCACATAAACAATTTTCAGAAACGATATATTTTTTTAAGCAGCGCGGAAATGCAGCCTTTTATTTAAGGGGCTACATGAATTTTTCGGGGTCCAGTGCTGCCCCCATTTGAAATAAATCATTTGAAAAGAAACGGAGATATCATTTAAAATTTGGTCTTGATCAGACCCTGGATAACCCTTCAAACTATTATATAAACTACTGTTTACAGTTTTAAGTGAGAACGTGAAGCTTTTCTACGCACAATTGCGAAAAACGGCCACTTTTGGCGTATGTGCGTAGAAAAACTTCATATTCTCACTTTAAACTGTAAACAGTAGTTCATAAAATAGTTTGAAGTGTTATCTAGGGTCTGATCAAGACAAAACTTTAAATGATATCTCAGTTTTCTTGCATATGATTTATTTAAAATGGGGCAGCACTGGACCCCGGAAAATTTATGTAGCCCCTTAACCACCACACTTAGATTTTTAATATAGTTTAATGTAGATTTTAGTTTAGTTTTTAAATTTAGTTTTTTAGTTCAACTTTATAATTATTATAACAAGAAATAAATATTGCTTTATTTATTTTATTTTTATTTAATTTATTTATTAACAAAAAATAATTTATTACATGGCAATGGGATGAGCAAAAACCATTCAAGGTTTGTACACACATCCAACTCGCAAAAATTTATTCACACTCACTAAACCAAACATACATAAGTACGTTTTTGTCAAAGCAAGAACTCAACAAATATACCTACTTATACAAGGTAATACCAACTGCAATGCACTTCACAATCAATTTATGTCGGTAATCAAAAAAAAAAAAAATAAAAATAAAAATTGTTTATTGGGAAACTAGTTATCGATTTATATAAATTGAATCAAATAAAATCAAATAATAACTTTTGAAGTTAATTTACTACTTAATACAATTTTAAGATTATGAAAAAAAATTGAAAATAATTTATATATACTATCTGATATGAGCCTGTTTCTAGTTCCATTTATTTAATAACCATTATTCAATTGAAATTAAAAATCCTAACTTTTTGAGTCTCATTACAATATGCAATGAATGTCAAAGATGAATTTAGTTACACTTTTTTTTTTTCGAAACTGTGATTTTGTTTTTATTTCATTATAAAAATACATTTCAAATACAATTATTAATAAAAAATACACAAAATTTACAAATAAAATAGAGATTCCATCGCGACGCCGCGAGGCAGGGTGCCCAGTAAGCAATATAATAATAAAGCGGCAATGCTGCTAAGCATTGCCTCGCTGCACTGCGATAGAAATTCTTTGGGAGAAATAACTGCCAGCCCTTGGATCACACGTAACCTCCCGGAGGCGCGCTGAAATCTCAGTCACCAGGGTTCTTGCTTCTGGGCCCCACGGACCCATTGTCTCAACCGCGAAGGGCACAAAAATATAGTTCGCCTCGAGGTGCTCATATTTCCTTCGCTTAACGGTTTCAGCAGCAACTGCAGCCGCCTGAATTTAGTTACACTAGTTCTACATAAATTGGTAAACCAGAAAGACCAAATCTGCGTTATATTTACCAATAACTCACCACAAGCTTACATATTTTATAATTTTAAGTACTTAATATTTCATAACTTATAAATAACGTATACCAATTATTCTCAGAATAGATACATCTCTGAACTCTGTGTATGAATCTGTTCTTTACCCACTGAATCGTAATATGAAGCTGAATTCTCGAAATACAATCGGAGTCAAAGATTAAATTAGTTCATGAATATTACATTGGGCTGTAATATTTGCTGAATTTGAGAGCTCTTTCATTATACCCAGCCATTAGCGATTTCCACTGTTGCAATCTATTCGGTTAATGATGACTTATTGGAAGCATTTACTTGATTATCAGCTTTTGGCGTTGAGAAATTAGAGCTATGTTTCTGTGGCTGATTGCTATCGAGTTACTTTATTTGCTAATCAAAAGTAATTATAAGAACATAATTTCATTCTATGGTATTAATCAGCACAATAGAATTGACTAAGCCAAACATTATTAAATTTATTACCAAAAAAAAGACTTCATTTTCTTGCAAGTGTTTTTTCCTCCAAAGTTCTTCATCAAAATATTTTTACTAAATTAATATGGGACCAACTTGATACGAAAGTCTTAATAATGTGAAATCGGTTCACGAAAGAATCACCAAAATCACCCTGCGAAGTATTTTGTATGTATGTATGTATGTTTAGGTGAAATTTTGATATTCAACGTAGCTCAGTTGTAAAACAACATAACCTCATTGAGTAGGATTCGTTTGATTTGTCTTGACTTTATGATAGACGATGTCTAGGGTCTGATCACGGAGACGGAAGGTGGTCGATGGAACTCCGCAATAAAACGACGGAACTCCATCGAATTCGGGCTTAGTTCATTTTTCTAAATAAATACTTTGGCCTCACAATAAAAGCTTGAACAAAAAATGCATTTTGTTCAACTCATTATTCATTTCCATTACAAATATTTACTTACGTTATATAAGAATAATACTTTTTTTAAAGCATTTACTAACAAAACGGGAGTACAAACTATATATCTTATATCTAAATATATATAACTCAAAGGTGACTGACTGACTGACATAGTGATCTATCAACGCACAGCCCAAACCACTGGACGGATCGGGCTGAAATTTTGCATGCAGGTAGATGTTATGACGTAGGCATTTGCTAAGAAAGGATTTTGATCAATTCTACCCCCAAGGGGATAAAATAGGGGATGAAAGTTTGTATGAAACTTTGCCAATTTTAAACCGATCGGGCTGAGACTTTGCATGCATAAAGCTACTATGACGTAGGCATCCACTTAGAAAGGATTTTGATAAATTACACTCCTACGCGAGCGAAGCCGCGGGCAAAAGCTAGTACAATATAAAGAAAGACCAATGACGCAAACAAAAAACATTGGATAAAAATGATGCTTCACTTTCGTTCTGTCTTTAATTTGTAAAAAAATCGTATAATTTCCTGTCTCGTCTTCATTTACTTCTGGAACAAACAAGGAAAGCGAATTACATTTTTAAGATATTAATAACGCCGTTGTCCATCATCATTAAGCCCAAGAATAACGTTAGGATTATTAAAAGTGCTATTTTCAAAAAGATAATTGAAACTTTTTAGACATGCTTTTATAAATTTCAGGGCGTCTTTTCAGTAGATCACTAATACGGAAGAGAAAAAACGACGGATTGCACTCCGGGAGTGCCGGCAGAAGTGAAAACTTGAATATTAACGTTGTGCATTTTCATGGATGCGCGTGGCACGCTGTAACACAAACACACACGAACATTCGCGCAAGCGCCCTGCATCGCCTAAACGAAACAGCAGGCGCAGGCATACATTTTCACCGCGCCGTAGAAAGAGAGGGGGATACTTCCTCTCATACGCTGCGCCGCGCCGGCTGTCTACTCTCCAATCGTCTTACGAATTTTCGATCAGGTCACGTGTCCTGACGCCCTGACGCGAGTTTAACATTTTTTACCCATTGCAAAAAAGTGTACAACGCCGCCAAAGAAGTTTTCACTTCAAAAATAAGTGGAAGTGCCGAGGGGGCGTGGCGCGCATGTCATAATTAAGCACAACTGCACTCAATCCTGACAATATATATTCCGTCAGCTCCAAAACCATCCATCAATTGGGAAGTCGTCGTACGAGTAAAGTCTAAAAAAAGACTTCATTATCATAAGGTCTTTTTTTAGACTTTTCTCGTACTGCAGGGGCATGACCCTCTCTGTACTACCAGAGGCATATTTGGCGAGGAAACTTGATGATTTGTCCACTCCAAGTCTTTCCATCAATGTTGTAGAAGAAGACTTCGCATTCTAACTAGCTTAACAAAGCTCGTCTAAAATAACTAGTCTAAGATATCTTTTTAAGAATCTCAGCGTCGCAGACGGCTGGATAACCGAGTCGAATTCCATTACAAAAGTCTTTCATTCAGCCAAATTGGCATAATCCTGTTTTTGTGAGGATTAAAAGCGATTTATCAAAAGAATTGTTTCCTGGCTTGAGACGAACGGGAGGCGTGCTTACAAATGCTTCTCCATTTAAACTCTGAATTACGTTGAGCTGTAGGAGTATTCAGAAGGAGTAAATTGCAAGTAGATGGCTGTAGTAGTACCTATAGTTATTTTGTAGTTGATGTTTCTATTTTGTATTAATGAGTTACTCTTAAATTTTTTCCGCCGCTCGTCCACAACTGTAATAGTATTTTTTCTACTCCTGTACTGTTATCTGTCTTTTAAATGGTCCCGAACACTAATATAAGAACATAGATTATATGATTTCAGAAAAGTCTATAGTCTATTCCTAATATAATAGCACATGTGTCGTTATTTCGCCAAAACGATACTTCTAGCCATAGACCTATAACTTTTTTTCTTTAGATCTGCCATACTGCCAACATAGTAAAATCGTTATTTTAACATATGGTGCCATTTTTCAAACGTGAAGTCACTGAACAAACGGTTTTTTGTATGAAAAAAAGTGACTCCATGTTTCAAAAATGGCACTTCTGGTCACTAGGAAGACGTCAATAAAAAAAAATTAAGTCTTCCATAGATACCTAGTATCTAGCAAACATATGGTAGTATTTCATACTTTTCTTTGTTTTTTTTTGGATTTATTTTAGTAAATGTAGTCGTAGAAAAAGTATTGTATGCAACGTTGTATAAGTATGTCAAAAAATGCTCGATGGCGTCTCCTTACGATGCTCGCCAAGGCTCGCATTTTATGAACCTTCTTATACAACTGTTGCATAAAATACTATTACGCAACCATTGTATAGGAGGTTACGATGCGAGCCTTAGCGAAGCATCGTAAGGAGACGCCATGGAGAATTTTGACGTCTTTATACAATACTTTTTCTACGACTATATTCACTAAATAAAATACAAGAATAAAAAAGAAAAATATGAAAAAGTTTTTCAGGTATATAATAATAATAATAATGATTTATTCCTCAAAACATGAATACAAACATGAATACAAAATCACTGTAGGTTTTAACAATTTTAAAACTAGAATCAGTTGAAAATCTTTTCCCTATTTAGTTTATTTACTACACTTACATAGAGGGTAGGCATTGCTGTGTGGTATTGCGTAATTATGCAAAGTCACTAAGATAAGATAACAGTCTAGCAATGACTAAGTATACAATAAGAGAGTAAATACGTTCTTCCTACTACGTATAAAAGTAAGTATAAAAGTTTTAACTTACGCATTTACATTATTTCTAAGGTCAGAGTGTCATCCATGATTAAAATCGAAACACTGATCTACTCAATTAACAAATGATTAAACTTATGTTTTTTTTAGCAAAAGAGATAGTTTATACGATTATATAAAATAAAATAAAACTCTTCACTGTTAGTACTCATATCCACGAGTTAGAATTGGTCAAAACAATTGTTTCTACCCTCCGTACTAGTTTACACTGTATGACGGCAGGGCAGCATTCCTCGTCCGACGTAAACAACTTGTAGTATATGCAAACGTAACAGATGATAGAAAGTGATGATGATCCTTAACATTATAATTTTGTTATTATGAGCTAGTTCTTATTAAATAAGATGAAGATATAAATAAGAATGTTTTCTTTTTAGTGCCGTAATTTACCATAACTTACGAAATTATATTAATTTATTTTTATATATGTAAGTTATTAAAACACTATAATTAATATCCCTAAATGTCCATTACATTTTACACCTCTCCTAACAATGATAATAAGTACCACTACATGTATGTTTACGTGTAAGTATAATAATATGTATGTAAGTATGTATGTATGTATGTAAGTATGTAAGTTGTATGTATGTATGTATGTATGTATGTAAGTATGTAAGTTGTATGTATGTATGTATGTATGTATGTATGTAAGTATGTACGTAAGTATGTATGTATGTATGTATGTATGTATGTAAAAGGTATACTAGGTGAGATATCTATGGCGAACTTAATTTTTTTTATTGACAATTACTTCCTATAGTAATTTAATTACTTCCTATAGTAATTCAAGATTATAATATAAAAAAAAGTTTTTCGTATGTTGGCAATAAAAGAATTTATTTCGGCATGTTTAATTTTTAATAGAATTAACTTGGTAGTTGCGATTTTTTTTGGTAAGTTAATGTTGATTAAGTAAAACCTTAATCTAAGTGTAATTAACTTAAGCAATTAGGCGCATAGGCCTAAAGGAAAAAAAAAACTAGGTCTATGGGGAATAGAGTTGTAGACTTTTCTGCAATCATATTATCAATGTTCTTATATTAGTGTTCGGGATGCTTATGTTTGTTAATTTTTTGATGCAGGTTTGTGCCTAGTGCGGGAGTCTTTGTTAATCATATAGTGTATTGTTTGCTAAAAATAATAATTTTATCCTATCCTTGAGTAGCTTTATAGAAGAATTCGGAGTAAACATTGATAAAAAAAGGATATTATATTAAAATGAAAGGTTACAATTTCTGACTACATGTTTTCACTTGTATGTATGGTGTTGGACTCGAGGAGCATTTGGCAATATTTTTAAATATCGGTTACGCATGTTCTTTTGAGATTCTTTGTTCCTCACGAGACACAAGCCGTATATTAGCCATAAAAGCATAAGTCATATTTAATTAAATATTTTTTAAAGCTTTCCGAGTCATACGCCATATGAAGTGTAACATTTGAAAACTCGCGGCGAGATGAGACTAAAATGGTCGAAGCAGATGCTGCAAGACTAATCGCTTTTAAAATTATTGTTTTACTTTTTGTTCATCTATTATTTGGTATTTAATGTAATGAAGAACGCTACAGATGTTGCTCTCCGGTAAAAAAAAAAAACAGATTTTTGTCGCCGAACGTCGGCAACCGTCACCAACAGGTGTAGCGAACTGTTGCAGCAGCATACTGTCTGCCAGTTATTAGAGCCCTAAAACGGAGCAGCGATAAGGCTATGATGACGCTACGCTTTTACGCTACGCTTTTACGCTACGCCTTTACGCTACCCTTTTACGCTACTCTTTTACGCTATGCTTTTATGTTACTCTTTTACGCTACGCTTTTACGCTACGCTTTTACGCTACGCTTTTACGCTACGCTTTTACGCTACGCATTTACGCTACGCTTTTACGCTACGCTTTTACGCTACGCTTTTACGCTACGCTTTTACGCTACGCTTTTACGCTACGCTTTTACGCTACGGTTTTTGGTGTGCAGTGCGTGACGCAGTCACCATTCGGAAACTTTTCTGCACAAGCACAGATCAGATTCTTCGTAAGCATTATTAAAAATAAGTAAAATTTATTTAAAAACACACCTCGAGTCCTTGTAAGCTTTCAAGTACATTAAGTACAGTAAGTTCATTTTAAGACTCGAGCTCTTTTAAAGGCTCGAGTTGTTGCTCAAAGATTTCGTGCTCGCCTAGCCTCGGAACTCCAAGCCCATTGCGCTCTTAGATCCCTGGAAAACCGACTCGAGTCTTCAAAATTAGAACTCGAGAACTGTCTTGTACATGACTCTCTGCGAGGTTTACTCACAGAACGTCTAGTGTTTACTAGGTAATAATTTCGAAGCTACGTCTACGTCAGATTCCTTTAGGTAAGTTGAAAAATCTGACACCGATGTCAGCTTTTACCACACTCGATAAGAGAACTTCTAAATTTGAAACCGACTACACTCATTAGAGATGTCGTTAGCTGTGATTTAACGTGGCGATCAATCAAGCACGTCCCAGTCACCATTCCGGTCGTGCGACATGGTGATTAATGAGTGTGGAACAGCTTATTCCTGTTTAAATCCGCAGTAATGTCGGGCAATCCTACCCATGTTGCCAAATCATATGTATAGTAATGTTGTTAATAGAAAAGAGAGGCAAGAGAGAGAGAGAAACAATGAAAAGGACACAGCGAGAGCGCAGCGCATCTGGACAAAAAAGGGTGTTTTATTTATTTATTTACCAATTAATGTACACGGAAAATTTATACAGAGAATACTTACATCAAATAAAAGTTGTACAAAGGCACTACTTATCTCAAAAGAGATCACTTCCAGTAGGCCTGTGAGAGATGTTTATGTAAGAGAGGCATACAGGCGTATTTATACATAAAGTATAGGAGGAAGAAAATTAAAATGACATAAAACTAAACATACATATGCATACATATATTACACATATACTTAAATAAATACATGACATATGTCTATTTAGAAGGAAATATAAAATATACTTAATATGAACTTTATGAGTTACAATTAAGATGATTCCAATAATAAGAATGGTGTTATAAGTTTGACGCTGATGTCTGTCTGTCTATCTGTCTCTCTGTGTGTCTGTCTGTGGTATCGTAGCGCTCTACCAAATGGACCAATTTTGATGCAGGTTTTTTACGTGAGAGTAAGTTTCCGTGCGGTGGTTCTTAACCATGTTTGATGAAAATCGGTTTAGTATTTTAAAAGATATTAGGTGTTAACGCTTGAAAGCTATTGCATGGTGCATGGTGTCACTTAAATATATCTTCTAAAGAACCTCGATTTGAGCAAATATCCGCTCAATGCAATTGTTTTAGCTTCAACATTTATTTGTTTGCCGAACAAACTGTCCTCTCTGTCCAAGTTTCCAGCGATTAGCAGAGGAAACTCTTGAAAGATCGAAACAAAGGCATCTGTGACATAAAGTGTCGACATTACAGATACAGAACTAAAGGTATTTTTTATACATTGTGCATATTTGTACTGCAGTTGGAAGGTAACGACTAGGATTTAGAAAGGAAAATTCTTTTCAGTTCGGACATAGGCGAATTGGTCTACGGATTGGCGGGATATGAGTAAGGAGTTCGAGTTTATGACGAATCGCTAATGAGTTATATGTATTTTTACCCAACTGCGCCAGAAGGAGGGTTATGTTTTTCGAGAGTATGTATGTATAATTGTTTGGAATGCTCTGCAGCCTGAACCGCTCAATGGATTTTAGCTTGAGAGGTGTCGTTAGATTCGTATTTACGGTGAATGTGACACTAAGTATATCAAAATAAAATAAAAACATAATGGCGGATTTTTGGTACCAAATTCTAATGTTTGGCACGCTCTGCAGCCTGAACGGCTCGATGGATTTTAGCTTAAGAGGTGTCGTTAGATTCGTTTTTACTATGAGAGTGACACTGTCAAAAAAAATATAACAAAATAAAAAAAGCCAGTCGGGTTTTTTTGTTTTTGTAATAATTACTTGTTATAGAATTGGAGTTATATATTTGGTAGGTGTAGGTAGATGTCTCTAAAATACTATACATGCCTGAGCCCAATCGGTTAAGGTGTTGCCAAAATGTAGGGAATAGCGAGTTTACACTTTCGGACGAACTACAACGAGGCATTTCACATTTGGTTTGCTGTCTCGCTGGCGCAATCAAACCTTTTATAATAGATTATTAAAAAAATGTGCCTCTATTGTAGAAAAGGCTTTCATTAACATTCAATCTAAATATATATTACTCAAAGGTGACTGACTGACTGACATAGTGATCTATCAACGCACAGCCCAAACTACTGGACGGATCGGGCTGAAATTTGGCATGCAGGTAGATGTTATGACGCAGGCATCCGCTCAGAAAGGATTTTGATCAATTCTACCCCCAAGGGGATAAAATAGGGGATGAAATTTTGTATCAAACTTTGTCAATTTTAAACCGATCGGGCTGAGACTTTGCATGCATAAAGCTACTATGACGTAGGTATCCATGATTTTGATAAATTACACCCCTACGCGAGCGAAGCCGCGGGCAAAAGCTAGTATAATTATATTTTTGCTAAATTAGACATGTCTTTTTATCGATTGTATCGAGAATTAGGTCATCAAACCTTTTAAAGTTGATGATCTAATTCTCGATGTAGTCAATGTCTACACAATATACAAACATGTCTTAAATATCCACAATATTATATTGAATGTTAATGAAATACTTTTCTACAAATGAGACACATTTTTTAATAATCTTTAAAAATTTTTGATTGTGCGAGCGAGACAGCCAACCAAATGTGAAAGCCCTCTGAAATATAAGTGCCAGAATATTAACGTTCCAGTTAAAATTACGATCGACATTAATGCTGTATGGTTTCTGTATGGGCTAACCACACAGAAAGTTAAGCTAAGTTAAGCTGAAGGGTTGCTAGCTAGGCGGGAGGAACTCCGAAGAGAATATAACCGAACCCGTCGAGTGATTTCTTCACACTAGTTTTATTGATTTCACTTAAACGCTAAGATCACTATTTGATTGACATATTGACCCAGATTACTTAATCGCTAAGTTGTGCATATAGTTAAAAAGTAGGTTAAAATATTGTTACCTATGTAGATATTAATTGTTTGCTAAAATGTATGAGATGATAGCTCATACATCTTGCCGACTCAAAAGGAGGAAAGGACAACTACTTACTTAATATCTAGAATAAAATGATATCTACAATAGCAACTACAATCAAGCTGAAAAGTAACGCTAGATGATATAAACAATACAGTGAGGGATTGGAAATGTTGTAGTAAAACCAAAATATTAAAGTTAGTGTCATTGTTTAAGTTCTCGATAAGCCTATTTGTCTTTGTTAGATCGCACCGATTCCCCATAACTGTCCGTTGGAATAGGAATAGACACAAAGTGCGGTTGGTTCGTCAGAGGCGAGTTATACTCTACACTGGTGTCTACGCTCCCTCTCACACACTTGTGGCACTCACGACCTTCACAACACGAAACGCGGTTTTCACTATTAAGCACACGAAGACCGAAATAATTGTCTTTGCTCGTTGAAGTGCCCGCCCTGCTTGAGACAGGGAGGACTGCTGTTCCTGGGTGCTGGCGACGGCGTCTCCTTCTTACGAATATGCATATAGCTACGATTACCAATGTTAGTATTGCTAGGCTCGAATAGCTGACTGCATACTGGTGGAAGTCGTGAAAAGTAAGATCAGGGTAAGATGCTTGCTTTAGATTATTTATCTCGTCCTTTATCTGATGATAGATTTGTTCGTGATTTTCTGTAGTAAAGTCATATGTTGGTATAGAGCTATTTATGAGAGTGTTCAAGACGGATACCTCTGGGGCTTCGAATGTAGGTTGGACGTTAAGTGTTTTCAGATATTTATTGTGAGAGTAAATGATGAAGGAATCGCTTTTTAAAGTGCAACCTTGACCTAAAGTGAAGAGGCCATTGCCTGTCAACGTTTTAGTAATGACCTCGGATGGACAAAATATGCGAACGCTGCATTTGCCGCAACATGAATGCAGCCATATGTTCGGGCGATGTAACTTGATCCATCTGTTTATACATGGCACTTGCTCGTGGATACAAGGTGATGATATTTTTTCCGCATTAATTAAAGTGATATTGCATATGTGCTGTTGAAGATCTAAGTTATAATGTGGCTTGTCTAAGCTGCACATCAAATATTCGTCCGAGGCGTGCAGACAATGTTGTAGATCGAAGTCCGTGAGGAATACTACCTTCTCTTTATGAAGGTTAAACGCTAAATATGGATACATAGATATGGTAATAGACGAATGAGCTCCATTACTCTGCGGTATGCCAATGATTTTGTCGAGTTCATATACTTCTTCGCTGACAATAGGAATCTTTATTTCAATGATAAGGTAATTTCTATGAACCTTAGCGTATACCTTAATCATTTTGTAAAAATCTAGAATGTTTTCCTTTTCAACAGCTAATTTGAGATCACCCTGTAGCTGGTTGGAAATAAATTGAATTTGCTTTTCCAGTTGTTCTATAGATAGGAGGTGAGTATCAAAGCTACCGTGAGTAATATCGGTGATAGTGTTGATGAGAGAATCTTGCGTTCGTCTTATGTGCTCGAGTATGATGCTGTAAAATAAAGACCTCGATTTATGTCGGAACGTAACTGGTTTACTTCATAGGAAGCTTCTTCTAAATGTTCTTTAATGAGGGAAAATTGTTTATTCATTATGTGCTCGTTGCGCTTCACAATGTTTGATTCGGCTTCAATGATGAGCGTTTGATTTCTTATAAGCTGCTGAAGATGATTCTCGTTAGAGGATACCCTTTCAATGTCCTTGGCGTATTGTTGTGCAAAGTTATCGTCTAGTACTCCAAATAGATAGTTTGCTACGCTACCAACACCGTTTATTAATCCTCTTTTTTGTCGTTTGTTGTTGGAGCTCAAAAATAGCTGATTGTAATGCTCAATCTCCGTTAGTTCATGTGCTAGCTGCTCAGATATTCTTCGATATGGGGAACTGCATCTCATAGCCAAGCTTATATCTGTTAGATTATTAATGTATATATCCATATCTTCAATCGCTTGAAAGTAGTTGGTTAGGTTGTAGTAAACAACTAGCTTCCATTCATCCCGAATATTCTTTATGTTTGAAATCTTATCGAAGTATAAGGAGCTGTTATCATTTAGTGAAGTTGTCGAAACGTTATTTTGTGCCGACGGAGGTATGAAAGAAGCTAGTAGTAGAAGTACAAGTGTGATAAAGTTTGAAAATATTTTAGGATTTCTCTTTGTCCTTACAGGTGCTGGCCTTGGCTCATGCTCTACAATTTGTTTTGTTTCATTGTTGGGAGGAATATCGATTTCTTTATTTGATATGGGTAGTTGTAAAAGTTTTGTTACAGGACGCTTAATTATACCACCCTTTGCTCTAAGAGATAACACTCGAACATATCCATCTTTGCCGGGATGTAGTTCCTGGATCCTACCTAATGCCCATTTGCCAGGGGGCATGTTATCTTCCTTTATTAAGACAATGTCATCAACATCGAAGTTTTTGATAGGTTGCCTCCATTTAGACCGTTCTTGTAAATGCTGGAGATAGTCCGCTGACCATAATTTCCAAAATTGTTTATTCATGCTCTGAACGAGTTGCCAACGCGTTGGTAAGCTAAGGTGGTCTGGGTCCATTTGAGGCCTTGACAACAGTGAGTCGCCTATCAAAAAATGTCCTGGAGTAAGATACGAATCTTCAGGATTTTCTGTCAAGGGATATAAAGGCCGCGAGTTTAGACAAGCCTCTATTTGATGGAGTAAAGTAGTAAACTCTTCATATGTGAGTTTCTGTTCTCCTAAAACACGCTTCAGATGCCGTTTAAAACTTTTGACTGCTGCTTCCCAAATACCACCCGCTGAAGCCCAGCTGGGACAATTAAATGACCATTCGATGTTAAATTCGCTGAGATTTCTGAAGAAGTCTTGGTTAATCGTCCTTACGATTTCTTTGTATTCTTTGTCTAATGCGCGTTTGGCTCCCACGAAATTTGTTCCGTTGTCACTATACATGTGGCGAGGCATCCCTCTCCGCGCACAAAAACGACGAAAAGCTGCTAAGAACGCTGGGGTGCTAAGATCTGTCACTAATTCAAGGTGAACAGCCTTTGTCGCCAGGCAGATAAAAACAGCGACGTATCCTTTATATGTTGTGACTCCTCGACCCTTGTTCAATTTAAGATCAAAATAACCAGTGAAATCGCAACCTGTGTTGGTGAAGGGCCTAGAGGGTGTAACCCTTGCTCGAGGGAGATCAGCCATGATTTGCTGCTGTTTATCATTGCTAAAGCGTCGACATTTAACGCAAAGACGCAGCTGTCGCTTGACTGTTCTCATCCCGCCAATAATCCAATATCTTTCTCTTATATATGACAGGGTAAGGCGTGGACCTCCATGCAGCGTAGTGACGTGTGCTTGCTCGATAATAAGATTAGTGAATCGACCATGGCTACTTAATATAATTGGATGCTTTGACTTGTTGCCAATGTTGGCGTAGCTGAGACGGCCTCCTACTCTCAGTATTCCTTCCTCATCTAGATATGGATGGAGACTTGCTAGTTTGCTATTAGGACGGACATGTCCTTTGGTTGTAATGTCAAAAAAATCGCTTCTTAATTCGCTTTTTTGCACCTGCTTAATAATAAATTTGTATGAGTCATCTAGTTCATCAGCTGTTAAATAGGTGTCATGGTTCCTCGTAGTATGACGTAAAGCGGCCTTGAAACGTAACACCCAACCTAGTATGTTTACAGCACGTGTGATGGAGCTGTTATTCAATAATAAATTATAAATGAAATCCGAGTTTGTTTGTAAGGCTACGTTCACCCTGGCTTGTTTCGTTTCCAATGAAGGTGCGCTATAAGTTTGCTTTTTAATATTATTTGCATCAAAATTATTTAACCATTCTGGTCCTTTCCACCAAAGAGAGCTTGTTTGTAATTTAGCGACTGTAGCTCCGCGAGTAGCACAATCCGCAGAATTGTCCTCAGATTTTACGTGGTTCCACCTGTCAGCTGGTATGATTTCTTTAATTTGTTGAACTCTGTTGGCTACGAAAGGCTTCCATCGATTAATGTCGCCTTGAAGCCAACCCAAAACTATGGTAGCGTCGGTCCATGCAAAAATATCCGTAACGTCAAATGAACCTTTAATATTTTTTATCAGCTGAGCTAAAAGTAGGGCGCCACATAGTTCCAATCGTGCTAATGAAATCTTCTTTTTCATAGGGCATAATTTCGTACGAGCTGTTACAAGTCTCGCTGTGAACTCTCCTTTATTATCGCGTGCCACTAAATACACAACGCAAGCGTAAGCTTTTTCCGAGGCGTCGCAAAATGCATGTAATTGATATTTTTCATTTAAGTTGCCTAAGTATCGTGGTATTACGAATTGGCTAATGTTTGATAAGTCTTGCTGAAGCTGAAGCCATTCTATTTGGATATCTGAAGGGATAGCGTCGTCCCATCCGATATTAGTAGCCCAAGTTTTTTGAAAGAGGAGTTTGGCTCTAACTGTTACAGGTGAAAGCCAGCCTAGTGGATCAAATATTTTAGATATAGCTGAGAGGAGCTGTCGTTTGGAATTAATTTTATTTGGCGTACCAATGTCGTAAGAAAATACGAATGAGTCGTTGGAAGGTATCCACCGCAGACCTAATGTTTTTCTAGTTTCGGGATGTTTAAAGTCGAATGGCTTATCTAGCTGTTCAGATGGTAAATCTTCTAATAACTGAGGATCATTGGCGGACCATTTTCGTAGGTTCATCCCTGCTCCTTTTAAAATTGCAATAAGTTGGTTTTGTAATTCCTTTGTGGCTGAAATTGTATCTTCTCCGCACAGAATATCGTCCATATAACAATTATTTTTTAAAGCTGAGGCTGCCATAGGATATTTATCTGCTTCGTCGTTGGCGATCTGCCTTAGAGTTCGCATAGCTAAAAACGGAGCTGCTTTTGTCCCGTATACAACCGTAGTCAGAAGATATTCCTGTAGTGGTTCAAGGGGATGCTCCCTCCAAATAACGGATTGAAGACGTTGATCACTAAGTCTCATCATAATCTGACGGAACATCATTTGAATGTCACAACTGGAGACATATTTGAATTTCCTCCAGTTTAACAATAAAGTTGGTAGATCTTTCTGTAGATTGGGACCGCATTCCATAAGATCATTTAGGCTAAACCCAGAGCTAGTCTTTGACGACGCGTTGAAGACCACTCGTAATTTCGTAGTTGTTGAATCGGCTTTTACTACTCCGTGGTGAGGAAGATAACATTTAGGGGTTTCGTCAGGGCCCGCTAGGCGCATATGATTTAACTGTAGAAAATCGTTCATAAATTGTATATAGCTTTCTGAATATGTTTTATCTGTAATTAGCTTGCTTTCTAAGTGCTTGAATTGTGCTATAGCTTTTCCCTTTGACAAGCCGAGAAACTCTTTATAATTCCTTTTCATAGGCAAGGCTACTTCGTACCTACCATTTTCTAGGCGTCTAGTAGTGGCCTGATAATACTCTTCGCAGTATTTATCTGCTTCACTAAGTTCGGATGCTGTGCTGGGAACTTCCTCCATCTCCCAATATTTAGCTATTTCCTCCAAATCGTTAATGACTACACTACAGGTGAAAGTCTTCACGGTACCTGACAGGATCCAACCAAGTTTTGTTTGCTGAGCTATCGGCATATCTGGAGCACCTTTGACTAATCCACTCAAAATAATGTCGGAGTATACGCTAGCGTCTAATAACAGATCGATTGGCTTTGAGATGTTGTAATCGGGATCAGCTAACCTCATGTGTTGGAGATGAGGCCATGATTGTTTTAAAAATGAGACATTTGGTAAATCCGTTACTAAACGAGGGAGAACCGCTGCTTCGGTAATGAAGCTGTAGTCACCGTAGATTGAATGACATTCTAGAGTAACTATACTTCTGCTATGTTTAGGACTGACGCCGACACCTGCTAATGATGCGCTAAACCTACGCCGAGGTGATCCTAATCGTTGAGCTGCATTTTCGGAGATTAGAGTTAACTGGGAACCTTGATCCAATAGACAACGTAAGGTTACATAATTCCCGTCAATTGCTTTGACATTTAGTAAGACTGTAGCTAATAGGACTTCTTCATCAGTCGCGCAGACATTGTTGGAGACAAAGGATTTATTGGTGACGACACGATTCGACGAAGTTAAAGTGTTTGGTAGAGGTTGCTCAGCTGTGAAAGACGCACCTTGTACCGGTGACCCAGAATAACAATCATGTATGCTTGTGTGATGCGCGTTGTTGCAGTATTTGCATTTTTTTATTGACATACATTTATGATTATGTTTAAATAAACAGTTTTTACAGAGTTTCAATTGCGCAATCGTTTTCAATTTGAGGTCAGCGGACATATTGATAAATCTAGAACACTTGTAGAGCTCATGATCCGAATTACATAAAGGACATCTAATGCGTGGCGCCGCATGGGCAGCTTGAAATCCTCTGAACGGTGACCTGTTATTGTTATATGAACTCCTAAAATGTTGTTTAGAAGAATTGGTAGCTTGTCTCGAGGGATTAAACGAGTGTTGTTTTTCAAATCTTTGTGTACTAGGTTCAAGTGCGATGTATTTGCTCTCGAGAAACTGCATTAATTCGTCTAGTGAAGCTAGATCCCTAGGGGACTTGCGCGCTGCCTTATAATCAATTAAAGTCTCGCTGTCCAATTTCTTAGCAACAAGATGAGCGAGAATCGGGTCCCAGGTTGTTGTATCCACTCCAAGATTATGAATTGCATGAATACATTCAGTTGAGGTATCGTAAAGTCGTTTGATATCCTGAGATGTCGGCTTGCTTATAGGTTGATTAAGGAAAGTTTCTATTTGGTTTGTGAATAATAAGTGCGTATTATTATAACGATGGGTCAGTATTTCCCATGCTATATCATAATTCTCAGCTGAAATATTTAAATGTTGAATTAGACGCTCAGGCTCTCCTTTTAACTTGCCTTTCAGATGTTGCATTTTTTGCGCTTTTGGCAGGAATTTATTGTTATGAATTGATTCAGAGAAAAGATCAAAAAAAGTGGGCCAAAAATTGTACCTGCCTGTAAAAACGGGAACTTCTAACAAAGGAGTAGCATGTTGTAAATGAGAGGTTGCAGCTAGTTTTTGATTTAATTCTCTTTTCATCCGCTTAAATTCTGTTTCATATTTTAAAAACTCATTAAGATACACTTCATCTTCACCTCCCAGAATATTATCTATATCTAAATGTAATTTGTCAATGTTCTTCCAGATAGATTGAAAGTTATTAAGCTCGTCATCTAATTCCCATTTTTCGGTAATTTCACTAATCTCAATACTAGATATCATACGCTGGAATGCTCGGAAATTAGTTCTTTGACGTGATAAAAGCTCATCAATTTTACCCACATTATCTTTTTCCTCTGGGCGCGATCCAGAGGGCTGTTTGTACGGTTCGTGCTTAGCTATTTTCGCACGAAGCTCAGTATAATATTGTTTAGTTCGCTCAAAGATAGATTCCTGAAAATACCTTTGATCTTTGGTACCTAACGATTCTAACCGTACATGATTAAGTTCGAACTCTCCCCAGAGGCTATCTAAGGTCTCTAGACGTAGCTGTAAATACTCTGAGGTTTTTCTATGAGTTGAGTCCTTGTTGAAGTTGGTGCCAATTTGCTGGATTTTGGCAACGAGCTCGCTCTGGCGGTCAAATACCGCTTGGACGTTCGACATTGTAATAGCTTGGTTAGTAATATACAGGAAAGATCTTACTTGTTATCTGCAGCTTGCGCGTCTTACAACCCACGCAAACACGATGAAAGTTCCTGAAGCTAATTGCTGTAGCTGAAGCTGCGAGGAGTGTTCCTAGATTCGCGAACACGTGCCCCGGAAGTATGCTAGTGTCCCACGGAACGAAAGTTCAAGAAAACTGTCACGTCACGCGGAAAGCGTATGAACTCGAATTAGTCCACACGCGCTAGTTCACAGTACGCGAGACCGAAGGAGTAAACTCGCAAAAAGTCCCGCTAACCGTTAGCTCGAAGGACCATATGTATGGGCTAACCACACAGAAAGTTAAGCTAAGTTAAGCTGAAGGGTTGCTAGCTAGGCGGGAGGAACTCCGAAGAGAATATAACCGAACCCGTCGAGTGATTTCTTCACACTAGTTTTATTGATTTCACTTAAACGCTAAGATCACTATTTGATTGACATATTGACCCAGATTACTTAATCGCTAAGTTGTGCATATAGTTAAAAAGTAGGTTAAAATATTGTTACCTATGTAGATATTAATTGTTTGCTAAAATGTATGAGATGATAGCTCATACATCTTGCCGACTCAAAAGGAGGAAAGGACAACTACTTACTTAATATCTAGAATAAAATGATATCTACAATAGCAACTACAATCAAGCTGAAAAGTAACGCTAGATGATATAAACAATACAGTGAGGGATTGGAAATGTTGTAGTAAAACCAAAATATTAAAGTTAGTGTCATTGTTTAAGTTCTCGATAAGCCTATTTGTCTTTGTTAGATCGCACCGATTCCCCATAACTGTCCGTTGGAATAGGAATAGACACAAAGTGCGGTTGGTTCGTCAGAGGCGAGTTATACTCTACACTGGTGTCTACGCTCCCTCTCACACACTTGTGGCACTCACGACCTTCACAACACGAAACGCGGTTTTCACTATTAAGCACACGAAGACCGAAATAATTGTCTTTGCTCGTTGAAGTGCCCGCCCTGCTTGAGACAGGGAGGACTGCTGTTCCTGGGTGCTGGCGACGGCGTCTCCTTCTTACGAATATGCATATAGCTACGATTACCAATGTTAGTATTGCTAGGCTCGAATAGCTGACTGCATACTGGTGGAAGTCGTGAAAAGTAAGATCAGGGTAAGATGCTTGCTTTAGATTATTTATCTCGTCCTTTATCTGATGATAGATTTGTTCGTGATTTTCTGTAGTAAAGTCATATGTTGGTATAGAGCTATTTATGAGAGTGTTCAAGACGGATACCTCTGGGGCTTCGAATGTAGGTTGGACGTTAAGTGTTTTCAGATATTTATTGTGAGAGTAAATGATGAAGGAATCGCTTTTTAAAGTGCAACCTTGACCTAAAGTGAAGAGGCCATTGCCTGTCAACGTTTTAGTAATGACCTCGGATGGACAAAATATGCGAACGCTGCATTTGCCGCAACATGAATGCAGCCATATGTTCGGGCGATGTAACTTGATCCATCTGTTTATACATGGCACTTGCTCGTGGATACAAGGTGATGATATTTTTTCCGCATTAATTAAAGTGATATTGCATATGTGCTGTTGAAGATCTAAGTTATAATGTGGCTTGTCTAAGCTGCACATCAAATATTCGTCCGAGGCGTGCAGACAATGTTGTAGATCGAAGTCCGTGAGGAATACTACCTTCTCTTTATGAAGGTTAAACGCTAAATATGGATACATAGATATGGTAATAGACGAATGAGCTCCATTACTCTGCGGTATGCCAATGATTTTGTCGAGTTCATATACTTCTTCGCTGACAATAGGAATCTTTATTTCAATGATAAGGTAACTTCTATGAACCTTAGCGTATACCTTAATCATTTTGTAAAAATCTAGAATGTTTTCCTTTTCAACAGCTAATTTGAGATCACCCTGTAGCTGGTTGGAAATAAATTGAATTTGCTTTTCCAGTTGTTCTATAGATAGGAGGTGAGTATCAAAGCTACCGTGAGTAATATCGGTGATAGTGTTGATGAGAGAATCTTGCGTTCGTCTTATGTGCTCGAGTATGATGTTAGCGGATAGGGCTGAAGCTGTAAAATAAAGACCTCGATTTATGTCGGAACGTAACTGGTTTACTTCATAGGAAGCTTCTTCTAAATGTTCTTTGATGAGGGAAAATTGTTTATTCATTATGTGCTCGTTGCGCTTCACAATGTTTGATTCGGCTTCAATGATGAGCGTTTGATTTCTTATAAGCTGCTGAAGATGATTCTCGTTAGAGGATACCCTTTCAATGTCCTTGGCGTATTGTTGTGCAAAGTTGTCGTCTAGTACTCCAAATAGATAGTTTGCTACGCTACCAACACCGTTTATTAATCCTCTTTTTTGTCGTTTGTTGTTGGAGCTCAAAAATAGCTGATTGTAATGCTCAATCTCCGTTAGTTCATGTGCTAGCTGCTCAGATATTCTTCGATATGGGGAACTGCATCTCATAGCCAAGCTTATATCTGTTAGATTATTAATGTATATATCCATATCTTCAATCGCTTGAAAGTAGTTGGTTAGGTTGTAGTAAACAACTAGCTTCCATTCATCCCGAATATTCTTTATGTTTGAAATCTTATCGAAGTATAAGGAGCTGTTATCATTTAGTGAAGTTGTCGAAACGTTATTTTGTGCCGACGGAGGTATAAAAGAAGCTAGTAGTAGAAGTACAAGTGTGATAAAGTTTGAAAATATTTTAGGATTTCTCTTTGTCCTTACAGGTGCTGGCCTTGGCTCATGCTCTACAATTTGTTTTGTTTCATTGTCGGGAGGAATATCGATTTCTTTATTTGATATGGGTAGTTGTAAAAGTTTTGTTACAGGACGCTTAATTATACCACCCTTTGCTCTAAGAGATACCACTCGAACATATCCATCTTTGCCGGGATGTAGTTCCTGGATCCTACCTAATGCCCATTTGCCAGGGGGCATGTTATCTTCCTTTATTAAGACAATGTCATCAACATCGAAGTTTTTGATAGGTTGCCTCCATTTAGACCGTTCTTGTAAATGCTGGAGATAGTCCGCTGACCATAATTTCCAAAATTGTTTATTCATGCTCTGAACGAGTTGCCAACGCGTTGGTAAGCTAAGGTGGTCTGGGTCCATTTGAGGCCTTGACAACAGTGAGTCGCCTATCAAAAAATGTCCTGGAGTAAGATACGAATCTTCAGGATTTTCTGTCAAGGGATATAAAGGCCGCGAGTTTAGACAAGCCTCTATTTGATGGAGTAAAGTAGTAAACTCTTCATATGTGAGTTTCTGTTCTCCTAAAACACGCTTCAGATGCCGTTTAAAACTTTTGACTGCTGCTTCCCAAATACCACCCGCTGAAGCCCAGCTGGGACAATTAAATGACCATTCGATGTTAAATTCGCTGAGATTTCTGAAGAAGTCTTGGTTAATCGTCCTTACGATTTCTTTGTATTCTTTGTCTAATGCGCGTTTGGCTCCCACGAAATTTGTTCCGTTGTCACTATACATGTGACGAGGCATCCCTCTCCGCACACAAAAACGACGAAAAGCTGCTAAGAACGCTGGGGTGCTAAGATCTGTCACTAATTCAAGGTGAACAGCCTTTGTCGCCAGGCAGATAAAAACAACGACGTATCCTTTATATGTTGTGACTCCTCGACCCTTGTTCAATTTAAGATCAAAATAACCAGTGAAATCGCAACCTGTGTTGGTGAAGGGCCTGGAGGGTGTAACCCTGGCTCGAGGGAGATCAGCCATTATTTGCTGCTGTTTATCATTGCTAAAGCGTCGACATTTAACGCAAAGACGCAGCTGTCGCTTGACTGTTCTCATCCCGCCAATAATCCAATATCTTTCTCTTATATATGACAGGGTAAGGCGTGGACCTCCATGCAGCGTAGTGACGTGTGCTTGCTCGATAATAAGATTAGTGAATCGACCATGGCTACTTAATATAATTGGATGCTTTGACTTGTTGCCAATGTTGGCGTAGCTGAGACGGCCTCCTACTCTCAGTATTCCTTCCTCATCTAGATATGGATGGAGACTTGCTAGTTTGCTATTAGGACGGACATGTCCTTTGGTTGTAATGTCAAAAAAATCGCTTCTTAATTCGCTTCTTTGCACCTGCTTAATAATAAATTTGTATGAGTCATCTAGTTCATCAGCTGTTAAATAGGTGTCATGGTTCCTCGTAGTATGACGTAAAGCGGCCTTGAAACGTAACACCCAACCTAGTATGTTTACAGCACGTGTGATGGAGCTGTTATTCAATAATAAATTATAAATGAAATCCGAGTTTGTTTGTAAGGCTACGTTCACCCTGGCTTGTTTCGTTTCCAATGAAGGTGCGCTATAAGTTTGCTTTTTAATATTATTTGCCTCAAAATTATTTAACCATTCTGGTCCTTTCCACCAAAGAGAGCTTGTTTGTAATTTAGCGACTGTAGCTCCGCGAGTAGCACAATCCGCAGAATTGTCCTCAGATTTTACGTGGTTCCACCTGTCAGCTGGTATGATTTCTTTAATTTGTTGAACTCTGTTGGCTACGAAAGGCTTCCATCGATTAATGTCGCCTTGAAGCCAACCCAAAACTATGGTAGAGTCGGTCCATGCAAAAATTTCCGTAACGTCAAATGAACCTTTAATATTTTTTATCAGCTGAGCTAAAAGTAGGGCGCCACATAGTTCCAATCGTGCTAATGAAATCTTCTTTTTCATAGGGCATAATTTCGTACGAGCTGTTACAAGTCTCGCTGTGAACTCTCCTTTATTATCGCGTGCCACTAAATACACAACGCAAGCGTAAGCTTTTTCCGAGGCGTCGCAAAATGCATGTAATTGATATTTTTCATTTAAGTTGCCTAAGTATCGTGGTATTACGAATTGGCTAATGTTTGATAAGTCTTGCTGAAGCTGAAGCCATTCTATTTGGATATCTGAAGGGATAGCGTCGTCCCATCCGATATTAGTAGCCCAAGTTTTTTGAAAGAGGAGTTTGGCTCTAACTGTTACAGGTGAAAGCCAGCCTAGTGGGTCAAATATTTTAGATATAGCTGAGAGGAGCTGTCGTTTGGAATTAATTTTATTTGGCGTACCAATGTCGTAAGAAAATACGAATGAGTCGTTGGTAGGTATCCACCGCAGACCTAATGTTTTTCTAGTTTCGGGATGTTTAAAGTTGAATGGCTTATCTAGCTGTTCAGATGGTAAATCTTCTAATAACTGAGGATCATTGGCGGACCATTTTCGTAGGTTCATCCCTGCTCCTTTTAAAATTGCAATAAGTTGGTTTTGTAATTCCTTTGTGGCTGAAATTGTATCTTCTCCGCACAGAATATCGTCCATATAACAATTATTTTTTAAAGCTGAGGCTGCCATAGGATATTTATCTGCTTCGTCGTTGGCGATCTGCCTTAGAGTTCGCATAGCTAAAAACGGAGCTGCTTTTGTCCCGTATACAACCGTAGTCAGAAGATATTCCTGTAGTGGTTCAAGGGGATGCTCCCTCCAAATAACGGATTGAAGACGTTGATCACTAAGTCTCATCATAATCTGACGGAACATCATTTGAATGTCACAACTGGAGACATATTTGAATTTCCTCCAGTTTAACAATAAAGTTGGTAGATCTTGCTGTAGATTGGGACCGCATTCCATAAGATCATTTAGGCTAAACCCAGAGCTAGTCTTTGACGACGCGTTGAAGACCACTCGTAATTTCGTAGTTGTTGAATCGGCTTTTACTACTCCGTGGTGAGGAAGATAACATTTAGGGGTTTCGTCAGGGCCCGCTAGGCGCATATGATTTAACTGTAGAAAATCGTTCATAAATTGTATATAGCTTTCTGAATATGTTTTATCTGTAATTAGCTTGCTTTCTAAGTGCTTGAATTGTGCTATAGCTTTTCCCTTTGACAAGCCGAGAAACTCTTTATAATTCCTTTTCATAGGCAAGGCTACTTCGTACCTACCATTTTCTAGGCGTCTAGTAGTGGCCTGATAATACTCTTCGCAGTATTTATCTGCTTCACTAAGTTCGGATGCTGTGCTGGGAACTTCCTCCATCTCCCAATATTTAGCTATTTCCTCCAAATCGTTAATGACTACACTACAGGTGAAAGTCTTCACGGTACCTGACAGGATCCAACCAAGTTTTGTTTGCTGAGCTATCGGCATATTTGGAGCACCTTTGACTAATCCACTCAAAATAATGTCGGAGTATACGCTAGCGTCTAATAACAGATCGATTGGCTTTGAGATGTTGTAATCGGGATCAGCTAACCTCATGTGTTGGAGATGAGGCCATGATTGTTTTAAAAATGAGACATTTGGTAAATCTGTTACTAAACGAGGGAGAACAGCTGCTTCGGTAATGAAGCTGTAGTCACCGTAGATTGAATGACATTCTAGAGTAACTATACTTCTGCTATGTTTAGGACTGACGCCGACACCTGCTAATGATGCGCTAAACCTACGCCGAGGTGATCCTAATCGTTGAGCTGCATTTTCGGAGATTAGAGTTAACTGGGAACCTTGATCCAATAGACAACGTAAGGTTACATAATTCCCGTCAATTGCTTTGACATTTAGTAAGACTGTAGCTAATAGGACTTCTTCATCAGTCGCGCAGACATTGTTGGAGACAAAGGATTTATTGGTGACGACACGATTCGACGAAGTTAAAGTGTTTGGTAGAGGTTGCTCAGCTGTGAAAGACGCACCTTGTACCGGTGACCCAGAATAACAATCATGTATGCTTGTGTGATGCGCGTTGTTGCAGTATTTGCATTTTTTTATTGACATACATTTATGATTATGTTTAAATAAACAGTTTTTACAGAGTTTCAATTGCGCAATCGTTTTCAATTTGAGGTCAGCGGACATATTGATAAATCTAGAACACTTGTAGAGCTCATGATCCGAATTACATAAAGGACATCTAATGCGTGGCGCCGCATGGGCAGCTTGAAATCCTCTGAACGGTGACCTGTTATTGTTATATGAACTCCTAAAATGTTGTTTAGAAGAATTGGTAGCTTGTCTCGAGGGATTAAACGAGTGTTGTTTTTCAAATCTTTGTGTACTAGGTTCAAGTGCGATGTATTTGCTCTCGAGAAACTGCATTAATTCGTCTAGTGAAGCTAGATCCCTAGGGGACTTGCGCGCTGCCTTATAATCAATTAAAGTCTCGCTGTCCAATTTCTTAGCAACAAGATGAGCGAGAATCGGGTCCCAGGTTGTTGTATCCACTCCAAGATTATGAATTGCATGAATACATTCAGTTGAGGTATCGTAAAGTCGTTTGATATCCTGAGATGTCGGCTTGCTTATAGGTTGATTAAGGAAAGTTTCTATTTGGTTTGTGAATAATAAGTGCGTATTATTATAACGATGGGTCAGTATTTCCCATGCTATATCATAATTCTCAGCTGAAATATTTAAATGTTGAATTAGACGCTCAGGCTCTCCTTTTAACTTGCCTTTCAGATGTTGCATTTTTTGCGCTTTTGGCAGGAATTTATTGTTATGAATTGATTCAGAGAAAAGATCAAAAAAAGTGGGCCAAAAATTGTACCTGCCTGTAAAAACGGGAACTTCTAACAAAGGAGTAGCATGTTGTAAATGAGAGGTTGCAGCTAGTTTTTGATTTAATTCTCTTTTCATCCGCTTAAATTCTGTTTCATATTTTAAAAACTCATTAAGATACACTTCATCTTCACCTCCCAGAATATTATCTATATCTAAATGTAATTTGTCAATGTTCTTCCAGATAGATTGAAAGTTATTAAGCTCGTCATCTAGTTCCCATTTTTCTGTAATTTCACTAATCTCAATACTAGATATCATACGCTGGAATGCTCGGAAATTAGTTCTTTGACGTGATAAAAGCTCATCAATTTTACCCACATTATCTTTTTCCTCTGGGCGCGATCCAGAGGGCTGTTTGTACGGTTCGTGCTTAGCTATTTTCGCACGAAGCTCAGTATAATATTGTTTAGTTCGCTCAAAGATAGATTCCTGAAAATACCTTTGATCTTTGGTACCTAACGATTCTAACCGTACATGATTAAGTTCGAACTCTCCCCAGAGGCTATCTAAGGTCTCTAGACGTAGCTGTAAATACTCTGAGGTTTTTCTATGAGTTGAGTCCTTGTTGAAGTTGGTGCCAATTTGCTGGATTTTGGCAACGAGCTCGCTCTGGCGGTCAAATACCGCTTGGACGTTCGACATTGTAATAGCTTGGTTAGTAATATACAGGAAAGATCTTACTTGTTATCTGCAGCTTGCGCGTCTTACATCCCACGCAAACACGATGAAAGTTCCTGAAGCTAATTGCTGTAGCTGAAGCTGCGAGGAGTGTTCCTAGATTCGCGAACACGTGCCCCGGAAGTATGCTAGTGTCCCACGGAACGAAAGTTCATGAAAACTGTCACGTCACGCGGAAAGCGTATGAACTCGAATTAATCCACACGCGCTAGTTCACAGTACGCGAGACCGAAGGAGTAAACTCGCAAAGACAATTATTTCGGTCTTCGTGTGCTTAATAGTGAAAACCGCGTTTCGTGTTGTGAAGGTCGTGAGTGCCACAAGTGTGTGAGAGGGAGCGTAGACACCAGTGTAGAGTATAACTCGCCTCTGACGAACCAACCGCACTTTGTGTCTATTCCTATTCCAACGGACAGTTATGGGGAATCGGTGCGATCTAACAAAGACAAATAGGCTTATCGAGAACTTAAACAATGACACTAACTTTAATATTTTGGTTTTACTACAACATTTCCAATCCCTCACTGTATTGTTTATATCATCTAGCGTTACTTTTCAGCTTGATTGTAGTTGCTATTGTAGATATCATTTTATTCTAGATATTAAGTAAGTAGTTGTCCTTTCCTCCTTTTGAGTCGGCAAGATGTATGAGCTATCATCTCATACATTTTAGCAAACAATTAATATCTACATAGGTAACAATATTTTAACCTACTTTTTAACTATATGCACAACTTAGCGATTAAGTAATCTGGGTCAATATGTCAATCAAATAGTGATCTTAGCGTTTAAGTGAAATCAATAAAACTAGTGTGAAGAAATCACTCGACGGGTTCGGTTATATTCTCTTCGGAGTTCCTCCCGCCTAGCTAGCAACCCTTCAGCTTAACTTAGCTTAACTTTCTGTGTGGTTAGCCCATACAGTTTCAATTCTTTGCTTTATCTACTTTGTTTCAAAAGCGTTTCTGAAATACTTCGGCTTGTGAATTCTTTATTCGGTTTGAAACAACTGAGAGTTGTCTAAGAACTCCGAAATTCATCACTGAGATTTTCAATGTTATGTCTGTTGCTATCTTTTCAATTCTGTCGAAACAAATTCTTCTAAATACCTAAAATACAAATTTCAATTTCTTTCCGACACTTATGATCGGAAACTTCGCTCTGCCGTTACTTGTCTTCTCCCTATTCCTCTCCATCGCACAAATTCTTATCGAACTATTATTTCCAGTAAACGTCGCGGTCAAGTTTCATAGTTTCTAGAACTAGTTTAGTCTAGTTCCGTTTCCACGAATAAATTTAACTTGCAGCTGTCGATGTCCACTAAGATGAAAGCAATACTGCTATTTGATTTGAAATTTGATATTCTGATAGCGAGTTTGTTCAATATCTATTTGAAAAATAATCTAGCTTATCAAGACAATTTAGCAAACAATCTTTTGAAAACTAAAATAACAAAATGTACTTAATTCTATTCGTAATATCATGTAAATGCTTTTATAATATTACCTAATTTGAAACAACTGAAATGAAAATAAGTTTTTAATTAAAGCAAATATTACACAAGTTTCATCAAATTGAAACACGTAGGCTCAAAGAGCCGAAAATAAATATAGAATGAGCATTTGTTTCTAAAGTTAGCAAAGTCAACCAAATAACACTCGTTCATTTATAATTTGTTGAAACGTTTTTCGAAATTAGTTTATGTAATACGAGACACCTGAATGTAAAAACATATTTTGTTTTTATTATTGTGAAAGTTTTTCTACTTTTGATGTCTATCCAAAATGTTAAATGAATATTTGAGAGAAAAAAATTAAAAGGTGTTTCTGGAAAAAAGTACCTTTAAAAATCACGAGTAAATCTTTATTTTCATTGTCTGTAACAATACACAGGGCATGCCTACCCATCGCCTTAGAAACATAATTATTTCTCTTCCTTGTCACTAGATGGCGCTATAGGTATTAACTAAAACATTAAAATCTTTTATTACTATTACTTAAATAAAGTAGAACTCTGATTAATTAAATATGACTTTTATGAAATGAAATTAATATTTTAAAAGCATGTTCAACATTTGCTTTGTAATTGTGCTGCCATCTCTGTATTGCTTACTCGCAACTCCAGTTTTGCCTGCTTTCAGACCTTCCAATTGTTTCTATGGCGTTGGGATATGTTACGTTAGTAATTATTATTATCTTTGTACAGGGTGACTTTTTAACCACAAGCCAATTTTTTTAAACAATTTAAGTCCGAGATTCTGAACTACTTTCTATAAAAAAATGAAGAAAAACAAAAATCGAATTGCCTCTTCATATAAATCAGTGCTCACCGATCGAATTTTCAATAATTATTTTTGTGAAATAGTTCATGAACTGAACTTGCTTAAAAAAATTTCATTTGTTCAATTTAAATAAAGCTTAAAGATGATATAAAAATATCACAAAAACCCATTTTTCACAAACAAGGAAACAATTTATTTTCTCCTAAACGTTAATTTAACTCACATTAAATAAATCCAATTTACCCCAAGTGTTTTCCCCACAATTTGTTACCTACTGACCCAGCTGTCCAATAAACAAACTCAATTAAAATTAAAAACTCCAAACACAATTAAAAGGACATAGCCGCCACAAACATACTAAATTAAAAGAACAAGACACTTTAATACAAATTTGCCTTAACCGCAAACTAATTTTGGAGGAAAATTACTTTTGCAAGTCTCTAAACGTATTTCTGTTTGGCCAATTAGATCCTGCGGGATAACATTCGCATTCGGGAGACAAAGGCAAGCAGACAAACAAAAGTTTGTGCAATTAATGCGAAAGCGGCCTCTTATAGCAATTGAATTAATCCTGGATCGCACAGTTGCAAACTCGACATCTGAAACTGAGTTTTGTAAGTTGGTAAGTGGGTTCCCAGTTTGTTATGTGGCCAGATGCTGCCGAAATAAAGGTTTGATGTTAAATCTGCATGTAGAATTAATTTCTCTTTGAAAACCCTTTTGAAGCCTGTGTCACTCCCCGTTAAGATATAGATAATATACCTACATTATTAGTATGCGCGCGGCGATCACCCAGAGTGAGAAAATTCAGTTACAGAAATCGTTTATCCAGAGCAATAAGAATGAAATTGGCTTGCAACATTTCTTTAGAAATAAAAATACCAGATGTCCCTATGAGAAAACCAAATATATTTTATGTAATGACAAACAAGCAATGACAATCGATACTCTTTTTTAAAAAATATAAAAAAGTAAATTCTTACAAAATACCAACCAGGTGTTATTAATTAATTCAATAAAAAAGGTCGAATACTTCCCCGTAATTTGGAACACCCTGTACTCCCTGTAGCTATGTATACTGTGCACAAAATTACAGTTACATTTCACTTCATTATATAAGCAGCCAAACAAAGTATAAAAAAAATAGTTTATTTAACATCTAATAACTGCGTTAATTTACAGTGTTTAAGTTATGAAAGAGGTTTAGTCAAAACGTCAGCAGTCTTATGATTGGTGCAAAAATAATTGATCTCTATATACTTTAGGGTGCTTCTTATAACGATGAAAAAATTTTTTTTTCGATTTTTTCTTGGATCACCCCGTCATTTGATACTATACCTTAAGAAACTATTTCAGTATTATTTTCAAATTTTTAAAGTTAATATTCACATTTAAGGTAAAAGCTCAAAATCACTGCTGAGCTTATATTTAGTTTTTCATGACACAGGGCATTAAAATACAAAATAAATGATATTATTTCAAATAAATGTTTATTACTAAAACCCTGAAATCATTTATTGAAAGATACAAGGGATGGTTTGTATTAATATATGTTATTTTATAATATACTCCGTAATCATCAAGAGCAAAATCTTGCTTTTGCTCTTTTAAAATTGTAAATATCAGCAATATACTAAATTATTATATTCCTCTTTTCGCAAAACCTTCCTGAGGTTCACCAGCCGAAAAAAATTAATGATTACGTTATTATATAATATAAGTACCTATAAAATACATCATTGTTTCAAGTTTTTAAATAGTCGTTCAAAAATTTTGATGAGTAACCCAGAATATTACAAAAATATGAGTATTTGCTAGTAACAAAGTCTGCAGTGTTTTGTCTTCGACATGTTTGATAATAACACTTATTTATTTTTGTTTTTTAGCCTATAATTAGCAAATACAATTAAAAAAAAAACATCAACTGAAAGTTCATTGTTAAGAACTATGAAATACACTAGCTATTAATTTAAGCATTTAGTAGCCAGTTTTAGTTAGTTTTTTTTTTTAAAGTTGCATAACTTAAGGTCATTTACTGGTGCTTACTATCAAGTAGAGGCTTGTAACCAATATTTTTGCCATATCATCACATCGAAAAAATATATTTCTTTTACAGATATCTTTTTCGGTTTTGTCGATTCCAATTCATGTTTAAAACGGGACAAAAATATCGCAATATTAGGTTTCTGCTATGTATATATATCAGGGTAGTTCAGCAGATCACCAGCAACACCTTATTCAGTAACTCTAGCTAAGAGTATTATAATAAGATTCAAAAAACTTCCACTATTCATCTCATTTTTGTTCCGCGAGAGTAATCTTGTCTGTGGCCACTTGTACACTCATTGGTCACTCAGCATTGTCAACTAAGGATTCCAATTTCAATTTTGTTTATTTTCACTATTTTGGCTCCAAAGGAGCACAAGTTGACAGTGGTGTCGAAAGGCTGAAAATCCATGGAGTTAGTGTACTCGTATTGCAGACATTTGACATGCTCCAGGTTGAGAAAAGAATGGAGAAGGAATAGGAAGGAGACCTTTGGGCATATTTTGCTATAAAACGTAACATAACCACAAATATTAATTTATTAAGGAGACTCCACAGTCAAACGTCCATACAACGTTTTTTCAGAAGTTTGACAACTGGCAGCGACCTCTAAATTTGGTCTAAAAATTAAAATAAATAACACTGATTCATATTTTACAGTAAAAATTCAAATCACAACGTGACCGGGTAACATTTCAAAAGTCGAAAAATAAGAAGCACCCTAATATACTTGTTATTAATTAATTCAATAAAAAAGGTCGAATACCTTCCCGTAATTTGGAACACCCTGTAGCTATGTATACTGTGCACAACATTACAGTTACATTTCACTTCATTATATAAGCAGCCAAATAAAGTATAATAAAAAAAAATAGTTTATTTAACACCTAATAACTGCGTTAATTTACAGAGTTTAAGTTTTGAAAGAGGTTTAGTTAGCAGTCATATGATTGGTGCGAATGAAATGATGGCATATATCTATATGTTTGGTGCGCGAATGATACGTGTCGTTAGCTGTCAGTCTAATAGAGCTTTGATTGTCAGAATAAATGGTAATGGCCTGATCAATGTTAAAAATGGATTTAATGAGAGAGCGGAGATAAATAGCTTCCTTGCAAGCTTCTGAAAGAGCCATGTACTCGGCCTCTGTCGTAGAGAGCGCAACTGTTCTCTGCTTTCGAGCTTCCCAAGACACTGAAGCACCACTCATCATAAAAACATCCCGTAAATGAGCGACGATCTACTATATTATTGCCATAATCAGCATCTGCAAAGCCTACTGGATAAGAATTTGGAGATGGCTGTTTTGCAAAAGTAATTTTAAGATTTCTTGTAGCTTTAAGATACCGTAGTACTCTTTTAGCAGCTTTAAAGTGCACCTCCCCGTGATGTGTATTGTACTGGCTAAGATAAGACACAGTGTGGGATATATCTGGTCTCGTGCCGATAGAAATACACATCAGACATCCAATAAGCTGTTGATAAGGAAGATCGGTGTGTTCATCATCTTTTTCGGGTAACAACATCTTTAACCCAGGCTCCATAGGGGTAGATACCGTAATAGCATCACTCATGCCAAACTTATCAATAAGTTTATTAATATAATGAGATTGATCAAGAGTAATAGATCCATTGCTAAGTGTGACCCTCATGCCCAGACAATCTTTGACTTGGCCCAAAACCTTTAAAGAAAACTTTTGTTTTAATTTAGATTTAAAATTTTCTTTCATACTGTCACAGTTTGAAAGTACAAAAAAATCATCAAAAAATTCAGCGACAATTAAAATGTTATCATCAGAACGTTTGTGGTATACACAATGTTCTGTCGGTACTTGTATCATCGATAGACTAGACATTGCCTCACATACCTTTTTATGCAATTGACGTGGAGTTTGTTTAAGTCTATTAATAGACTTTTTTAGAAGACATACTTTAGAGATGTCATTTATGAAACCTTCAGGTTGCTCCATATACATTTCTTCTTCGAGATCTCCATTAAAAATGCGGTTTCCACATCTAGATGCTCAATAGAAAGATTTAATTGAACAGCAAAGGCTAGCAACAGCCTTATCGTCGACAAACGTGTCACTGGCGAGAAAGTTTCATGGTAATCGATACCATAGACTTAGGTAAAACCTTTGGCAACAAATCTAGCTTTAAACTTTACTATCTCTCCATTAGTATCTTTTTTTATTTTGTAGACCCATTTGCTTTTAATAGGCTTTCTATTAGTTGGTCGATCTACTAAAACCCATGTTTCATGTTTAATTAAAGAATTATATTCTGATTCCATAGCATTTAGCCAATTATCTTTATAATTATCCACCATCGCTTGTTTGTAAGTTTCAGGTTCTAAATCACCTGTTACCATAAACGATGTTGGGTCGAATCTCTCTCTTCTCTCCGAGGATATCTAGCTTCAGATGTGACATCGTCAACCCTTGGTGAAGCAATAGAACTTGGCGAGAGAGCCTCAGCATCTCCAAAAAACTTCACGGTTTTCAGGATATGATTCTGGACTGTTGATGTCATTTGAAGCTATTGTGGTCTCCATATTTTTAATATTTGGAACTGGAGTTGGAGGTGTAGGTGCAGGTGTCGATACCGGTACGGTTGACACGTTTTCGGACTGTGACGTTGAAGGTAGGTAGTTTTGATTTTCGACAATAACTTCATCATTGAATGTGGTGTCGGTGGGATTACTCAGTTCTTTTTTAGCAACTGGTAATTTGTCTTTTATAAAGACGACATCCCATGCGACAACAATCGATCTGGGATTCTGAGGATCCACAAGGCGGTGGCAATTGGTCCCAGAGCAGTATCCAACGCAGATGCAGGTCCGAGTTTTTGAGTCAAGCTTTTTTCGCTTTTCCTTGGGTATGAGCGCATGTGCTTCGCAATCAAAGACTCGGAGATTTGTGATATTAATTGACTTACCATACCATAACTCGTCAGGAATCTTATTGTTAAGTGCTTGTGTAGGCGAAATATTATTTAAATAAATAGCTGTGTTTACAGCTTTGTCCCAGTATGCTTTAGGTAATGTTGCTTCTTGAAGAATACACCTTGCTTTTTCTATAACGGTCCTATTAACCCTCTCAGTAACAGAATTCTGTTGCGGGCAAAAAGGAACGGAAGTTTGAAATAAAATTCCATTTTCCTTCATGAATAATGTCATTTTACTGTTGACAAATTCACCGCCGTTATCAGAACGGAAGTTTTTAATTTGAAGATCCGTTTGATTTTCTACAAATCTTTTGAATTCGACAAATTTCGAATAAACCTCACTTTTGGATTCAATTAAATACCCAAAAGTTTTACGAGTGAAATCGTCAGTAAACGTGAGCTCTACCCCATGACTGTGTACTCATAGGTCCACATAAATCGGAATGTATGAGCTCTAGTTTACATTGCGACCAAGATTTCGACTTTTCAAAAGATTTTCTTGCTAATTTACCTTGAATACAAGAAACACAAGTTAAACTTTGACCTTAATTGTCAGAAAAGTTTACACCAGAACTTTTATTTTTCAAAACATCCATTGCTTTGGCATTTAAATGACCAAGGCATTTGTGCCAAAGTAGTGCATACTCTTTGGTATTTGTCAATAGAGCGATAATCGCTTCGAAAAAATCTAGTTGAAACATACCTTTAGAACCAGATGTAGTAGCAACGACAAAACCAGAGACTTTACAGCCTTCTTTATGTAGGATGGTGGCGCCTCTCGGAGAGAAGACGCCAACATAGCTGTTTTTTACAAGACTGCTTACTGAAAGCAAATTTGCAGCTAAATTAGGCACATAAAGGACATCTTTAAACGTGTACTTTTTGTTATCCTTTGTAGTAAGTACTATAGTACCACTGCCTTGGGAAAGAATTTGTTCTTTATTGGCAACTGTGACAGGTTTAATACAAGGGTTCAGCTCTGTAAAATATTCCTTTTTATTTCACAAGTGTGTGGTGGCGCCGCTATCAATGAACCATGAATCAAATGAGGACGCGGAAAATGAAAGATAAGTCGAATGAGTCAAGTCAGAAATGTAATTAGTTCGATTTTGAAATACAGAATTTTGAGACTTTTTCTTAGACAATTTTCTACACACATCCTTTAAATGGCCTTTTTTTTCGGAAATAACTACAAAACATAACCTTGCTTTTCTTGTTTGCTATCAAAACCTGTTCTGAAGAAGATGAAATAGCAGATGATATGGCATCGCGACCACTCTCCTTTACTAAGGCAGCTACTACAGATTCCACTGTGTGATTTAAGAATGTTTTAGAGCCATCACAAGAGGTCTATAGCTGTCCGGAAGATTAGTTAGCATCAATACTGCTAAGAAGGAGTCTTCGATTGCTTTTGCAATGCTTCTTAATTCTTCTTGAGTAGCTCATATAGAGTTAACATATTTGTTCATATTTCCTACATATTGAGTTGTCAATAATTTTTTCATCAGTGTAATTTGTCAAACGTGGTCTGCGTCAGCATAAGCAGCCTTCAATGCCAAGTTTCTCTTGCTGTTGGTGTGTTTACGTTTAGTTTGACTGAATATACAGTTTCCGTGCATGAGAGACATATCTTTACTCGAGCCTTGCTATCTTTACGTGAATTTTCTGGAGTTAGTATGAAACCGTCACTTACTGTGTCGAATAGTACCATATCCGTTAGGAAACATCACATTGAAAAATACTAAGTCGCGTAGTTTTCTTTTCCTTTGAGCTTTTGAAAATTAACGGAACCGCCAGCAGAAGCCAGGGCAGTGGCAGATGTGAAGAGTTGATCTCCACAATTGGCCATTTTTAACCAATTTTTTCAGCAACAAGGGTTAGAGGCTTCTCAAAGGGCGCTTCTGGGCCCATAACCTACTGATAATCCAGTTCTTTAGAAATAAAAATACCAGATATTCCAATGAGAAAACCAAACATATTTTATGTAATGTACTCTTTTTTAAAAAATATAAAAAAGTAAATTCTTACAAAATACCAACCAGGGTGTTATTAATTAATTCAATAAAAAAGGTAAACCATAGCGCTAACCACATTAAGTACACTTTTCTTTGAATTTATATTCTAAGTAAGACTTCTTTACGTGAGTTCTAGTACTTATTCTGTGTCCAGAGTTTGTTGTGTTGCTAGATGCTGCCGAACTATAGGCACAGGTGTGGCACTTCAGAAGCGGAGTATCATTTGTGCCTACTACTAATACCAACGAAGCTATACATCCGTGCACATGTCAATGTTCGCCCCCATCACACGCGACAAGGCGAGAACGGGAAAGAGGTGTGGGGATGGGGAACGGGGACGCATATTGCGCGGGACCCTGGGAGTTTCTGCTTTGTATGTAATACTTATATTGTAGTGGTCACATAAGACATGTAGAAAACAATCACACGATCATAAAGATGTTTTGTTGTGTACCGAAGATTTTTTTTTCGTTTGCGAAAACGAGGGCGTTATGAGGGTTTGTAAAAAAAATGGAATGGTTGCGGAGCTGCACAGCTGTTTGGACTTGGTAAAATTTTGCGTGATAAATAAATGTAATTATGCAATACTACATGGTTTATATTTACGCCGTGTTGTGTAAATGCGAGTTTATACTCTGTCATATCTTTAGATCGGCTTTTCTGGTCTAAATTTTCGCTGATTACACGGACAGAGGTCGGGTACAACTAATGCTTAGATACTTCCTGAAAAATCGAATTTTATACATAGACATATTTATAATTGTACATTCAAATATATACAAGGGTGAGGTTGCGTCTATTTACTCATATACTATAGGTACACATGGAATCACAAGATACAGTTGATTCATATATCGTGTTACATTCATCAATTAAATAAATTATAAATATGTCATATTATTCGATAGAATGACGATTGCAGAAGATCTCTATGTGAATGTAAATATATTAAGTTATCTTAGATGGAGACGCTATTGCATGCATGTAAAAGCAAAATGGGGATGCAATATTTTTTGTTGCATACTTGGTGACGTGTCAGGATTCGAGGGTCAGACAGAGCTAATAAAACCAAACGCGAGGCAAGAAGAGGGGATCAGTCCTTTCGCGTCCTTTGCCTGACATACAAGTTTCGAGTTTAAAATCGAGTGTGTGTAATTTTGTGTTATAAATTTCATTCACCGATTTGAGCTCGTTGTTTTGTGTCCGGGTAAATTACTGTGAAGTGACGGGTCTAGAATTCTAGACTTCCTAAATATTTTATCTATACCTTTCTCACAAACCCCAAAATTCCGCTGAAGCGTTAGATAAGTACTGAATAGGTAATTTATACTGGGTGCTGAGACTGGCATTCAGGCGCTCTGGGTCCATCCATTTTCCTTTCACCTAGGTATCCTAGGTCAACCTGTAGGTTTACAGAGGGTTGACCTTATCCTAATGTATCCCTAGAGTAGTTCTTATTTGCATATCCTACACAAGTCGCTTTACACACACACACGTTTAACTTCTCACACACCTGTTATGAGCGTGGTGGCTAATAACAGACCCTAGTTTCACACTAGGTCTTATAATAGACTAGACTTAGGATAGGCGAGCAATTGCGATTGCTCTTAGGTCGGTTTAGACGTAGGTTCGTGATTAGGTTCGTTATCGGAATATAGTGAGGTTTTGCGTACGGTTAAATTAATAAATCTGCTAAAGATAGATACGATAGAACGGACAGATAATATATATATCGAAGATTACTTGAATCTCTATAGTTGGGTTAAATGTAGTATTATCATTGTTGCTGTCAATAAAGAGTCACATAAGTTTCATTTGTTACCTTAGATCTATATAATTGAAAGATATAGGATCCGATCAATTTAGTCCTATGTATGATAGTGAATATCTAAAGGTTATCAGATTATGATATTTGATAGTTATGTGTTTATTGAGATTATAGGGATATATGGTAACTAGTATATCAAACATCTATTCACCAGAGAAAGGTTAGAAGGTCAGAAGTTAGGTATAGAACTTATGATCTAAATTAACGTCTCAAATATATTTGCTCTCAGGATCTTGACACGCCAACCGTTGCGAGCATGTTAAACTAGAAAATAAGTAAAAGAATAGAATTTACGTGGAAGCTCTGGTAATTACAGAGCAGATAGGATTAGGATTCTTTGTTAGGATAGCCGGGTAGGATTGTTTTGTTTTGTATGGCTCAAGATCATTTAGATCTTGATTGCTTTCCTACATAGTAATATTAGAGTCGCGAAAAGGTTAATAAGTGGTAAGAATTATCAAATTTCATCGGGAAATTTGGTTTTTCCGAGGCTATTAAGGGTTGGGAGAGTATATCTCTTTGATCAAAGATTAAACAGATATACTGTCGCCGGAGTGGACTTATTAACCAAAACTATATATGTTTCTTATGCATGTTAGTGCAAAAGGTGTCAAACCGTGACATCTTTCTCCTAAAGAGGAAACCTGCTGTCCATGACGATATAATATCTCATTCCTCGCAACACAGCAAACCAGATATATTGACTTTGTATCGCCAAGATGTATCGAGTTTACTCGAAATAATTAGAGTCTTGTGAAAATACTATTATTATAAGAGCTCTTCGCGATTGTCATCGCGACCAAAACACCTGTTTTGCGTAAGCGAATTTATAAAATTACATTGGTTAACCAAATATCCAAGACTCTCAACGCCTGTTATCGTACTTTGTACGACATTACCACATATAATTAAGCTATAGCAAACCTATGACCTAACTGATTACAAATATGGATCGATCCGCCTGATTTTTCAGGAATGGCGTATATTCCTTCGCTTTATGAAGTCAATTATTTGAATGATATAAACCATAACAGCTACAAAGAACAATTCTGTAATACGACTATTTCAATAAGGGATTAAATTACGTAATAAATAATATGAGTATCTGATAATGTACTATGCTTAAGGTTTTAAATAGACGATCATAGCTCACGTGATTTGGAACTCCTGCAGTAGGCCGCGGGTGTATTACTTATGTATATTATATACATAAGTAAGGGTTCCATCACAATATTAGTTCTGTGATATAGGTTTGAGGTTTAATCTGCGTGTACAATAGGCTATTTGACTTTGTTTTTGGACAATATTTTATACGAATAACAAATAACACTAACAAGAAGCCGTGTTTCGAAAATAGAAATTTAATTGGGTATTAAATGAGGCAGCAGTTATCATTTTAAATATAAGAGTAGGAGCGCGGTGGGGACATCTCGCTATCTCTTTCGTAAGCGTGACAACTAATGACAGTGACGTCACGCGGGTGTAGGTGCATCCTTTTTTTGTTATTTGACTTTTCCCCTTCCATCGGATTTGAGAGGCGTATAACTTGCTTATTTGTAAGCGGATTAAAATTGTTATTTATGTTTTCGGTTTCGTATCATGTTACTTTATGACATGAATAAGAAAAAAAAATCGAGTCAAATACCGAATTATTTTAATTAATTTCTCTTTGTAAACTGAAGCAGGTGTGTAAGCTTAGTGTGTATAAGGTTTCTTTTGTTGTCGTTTGTGAAGGTTTCTTCATCTTAATTTGTGTTATTTTGGCAGGCTTTGTCTGCTGTTTTCATTTAATTTACCCGTGCAAATATTTGAAGCTATTTGCACAGGTATTTTACAAGTAACTGAAGGAAAAAATGTTTTATTGCTAATAATATATATTCAGAAGGTTTGATCAATAAACAAAATGATTTGTTAGGTAAATTAAAAAGAGTCGGAAACGTAAATGACGCTATCTAGTGACGAGTAGTGGAACTACATATTATAATTGATGTCAGTAGCGCTATCTTTTATTGCTAGGGAAACCCTAACTTTCAAGTGTAAACCTAACTAAACTAACTTTTAAACGACTGAACAGATTTTGTCAAACATAGCTAAGAATTACTATAGAGACTTCCTTTCACGTGAAAATACCGCATCAAAATCAGTCTATCCGTTCGAGCGTTACGATGCCACAGACAGACAGATAGACAGACCGGCGGAAATTAGCGTCAAACTTATAATACTAGGCGAGTAGGCGACCAATACTGTAAAAATGAGTTTCTTTCGTTTCTTTTCAGCAGTGGTCTTTACGAAGCGCTGGTATCGGTAGCTTTTCTTTAAAAATAAATTATATTTTAATATACCTTATACGTAACATAAATTATACTTATTGACGTGTAAAAGTGCCTGTAAAGGTCTAATTACTGAATAAACATTTGAATCTTCGAATCTATTTCTAGCATCATCATAATTTCAGCCAGATAACGTCTACTGCTGCTGGAAATAGACATTAGACATCTCCAAAGGATTTCCAAAATAATCGATCCAGAGCGATCTGCATCCAGCGCTTTGTGGGTGGGTGTCCTACGCTTCGCCGGTGGATCCCACTATTCGCAATTGATAGAAATACTGGGACAAAGTCTCCCACTATTTCCATAGCAGGTGGCGGCGGAAAAAAAACGTTATTTCACCCGACGTACACATAAAAAATATTTATTTCGTCTTTAGATAAAACCTCTTGAACATATTGAATGAAAGCTGCCATTATCATTGTAGTTCTATTATTGCACTAGGTATTGCGTTATTGATTTATTGACTGAATAATAAAATTTTATTTACTGCCGTTTATTTTTAAGTCATTTTATTAAATGCGTTAGGGCAGGCCTGTGTCACTCCCCGTTTAGGTATCGAAAATATACATCCATTATTACTATGCGCGCGGCGACCACTCCGGAGTAGGAAATTCAGTTACATGAATCGATTGTCCAGAGTAATAAGAATGAAATTGGCTTGCAACGGGTGTCTAGATATCTAAACGAAGGGATGAGGAGTTCGGACATAGCGCTAACTTCATTATGTAGATATTTCTTTGAATTTCTTTTCTGAGCAAGACTTCTGTACGTTAGTACAAACTTGTTCTGTGCCATGATTTCCATTCAAGAACCTTTTTCTTTCTTTCTATATTTATTACAAAAAAAATCTCTTCGAGAACATAATACTGCAGGTAATGACACAGCACTGGCAGTGGAGAATGGAGATAATATCACCACTATTCTCCACCGAGGCTCGCTTCATTATTCCCATCTTGAATACTGTTGCAGGCGAGCGTTCTGCACTATATTCAGTTCACGACAGATTTATCATTCTAAAGAGAACATATTTTATACAGTTACTGTACTGTAGTTCCTTACTGGTTTTGTCTATGTATTAATATCATATTTTTGTTCTGGTTTCTTTGTTCTGATCTCTTCTTCTTCTCCTATTGCCGGCCGCCGCCCAACACGAGTGGTTGCAACGGTGACATTCAAAATATTGAAATGCGAGATTTTTTGGTCGCATTTTTCGGCTGATATCTTTTTTTATTATTACATTAACAGGGTATGTACTTGTGATAGAATATGTTTTATTGATTTCACTTAAAATCTGCTTTCCTTGAATATATCTAGGATGTTTTATAATCACCGTGTATATAGGGACAAACGGCGGGAATCAACTTTGTTTGAGGACAAGGTTATTAATTCGTCGGATTTTTTTGACGTATGTTCACTTATCATTCGAAGACACCTAAAACGATTTGGAAAATTCTTTCTTGTTCGAAAGGGCATAATTGTCTGGTGGTCCTATAGGTATTTTATCAAAATCGTTGTACGAGTATAGTTTGAGGGTGAAGTCGGATCGTAATGTTGAAAAAAATATAGGTACAGATACTAAATAATATACAGGGACAAATAACACAGATTGAGCTAGCCCCAAAGTAAGTTCGAGACTTGTGTTATGGGATACTAACTCAACGACAGTATATTTTATAACAAATACAATATAGATAAACACCCAAGACCCAGAAAAATTTGAAAAAGGCTATTTTCTAACTTGCCCTGACCGGGGATCGTACACTAGATCACTGAGATCGTCGAACTATACACCTATGTTTATCTATATATGTATTTGTTATAAAATATAGTATCGTTGAGTAAGTATCCCATAACACAAGTCTCGAACTTTCTTTGGGGCTAGCTCAATCTGTGTTATTTGTTCGCATTTATTTATTTATATTGCATTAATAGATAACCATGATCAACTAAGTTTGATAATGACATACACTATGATTTATGTTAACGATATGAGGCTTTCGTTAGCCTCATACCGTTATGGTTAAGCCGTCAGTTTTGTATTCGAGTGGTCTCAAGTTCAACTCCATTTATTATTTTATTTAACTTGACACAAAAATACAAGTTAATTAATTAATATATAGGGGCAAATTACACTGATTGAGCTAGCCCTAATATAAGTTCTAGACTTGTGTTATGGGATACTAACTCAATGATACTATATTTTATAACAAATACATATATAGATAAACATCCAAGACCCAGGGCAATTTGAAAAGGAAATTTTCCAACTCGCCCTAACCGGGGATCGAACCCGGAACCTCTGGGTGGCTGACGAGCATGGTGACTATGCCACGGAGGTCGTCATCACAAGTGTAATGGGGGAATTAAGGGCCGTAATAGACGGGGCGCAAATTATGGCGCATGCACACACTTTCCGACAAGAATTGCAAGTGTATACTAGATTTAAGTTTCAAAATTGTCATGAAAACATGAAATAATGAATATGAATATAAATATAAGTCGCAACTCATATAAATCAATCTACTCACAAAAATGATATTTATCGGGTATTCACTCAATCTACTGAATAAATATTCAAATGGGTTGATTGAGTATTTATGCAACTCCTATCACTAGCTGTTCCGCGACGCAACTTGCGTCCCGTCTGTTGCGGCACTAAGTGAACAGACATCAAATGCGATGTCAATATATGAGCACGCTCTATTTACTCTATTTATTAAATCTAGTGAGTGAATACTCAAATGGGTAGATTGAGTACTATCCTCTGCTCATCTCTAGCTGTTAGCGACGCAACTTGCGCCCCGTTTGTTGCGGCACTAAAGCCTAAGGCTTTATCTACCAGTCAATTAAACAAGAGATGTTGAGGATGTCAGGGGTAGTGAAAAACTTAAAATAGGTACGTGTATTATACAAACAATGTAAAAGAAAAATTTCTCCCTTCAAAGACCAGGTTTCACAGCCAACAAATTGTTATTCCCAGTTAACACCTTGAAGTAAATTAAACTGTGCAGAACAAGGGCCTGGCTCTGTCACGGTTGTTTAAGTGACATCATTAATTACTTCTGTCCGATGCCTTTGTCGGAACGGAATGGTGCAGAATAAAAGCCTTAGGAGCACTGTGCTGCTCTAAATTCACAATATTTTTATTTTTACGAGAGTCAAATACAATGTTTGCAAACGAAATGATAATGGGAATAAAGTAATAACTAATACCAGTTTTTTACACCCGACAAAAAAGGGGTTTTGTAAGTTTACCGCTAACGTCTGTCGGCATGTCTGTGTCTGTCAGTGGCATCGTAGCGCTCGAATAGATGGACCGATTTTGATGTGTTTTTTTTTTACGTAAAAGCAAGTTCCTTGCTGTGGTTCTTAGCTATGTTTGATGAAAATCGCTTGAGCCGTTTCAAAGTTATCGATGTTAACAATTGAAAGTCAAGGCTTTCTCTAGCAAATAATAAACGGCGCTACGAATGTCCATCTAGTGATGAGTAGGGGAACTATTAATACGACTTCGGTAGTTTCGCTACTCGTCACTAGATGGTGTTTTTGACAATCAGAGGTTTTTTTTTAATTTGCCAAGTAAATAAACTTGCATACCCTTAACTCGTGTTCTAAATTGTTTTTTGTAGCGCCTTATATCAAAGAATTAATATGAATATTAGATAAATACAGAACGGAAACTCCTAGGGTCCCGCACAATATGCGACCCCGTTCCACGTTCCCGCACCTCTCCCCCTTTCTTGCCTTGTCCAGTGTGTTAAGGGGCGAACACACACGTATTGACGAGTGCAAGGAATGCAAGAATGTATAGTTTCCTTTGTGTAGCCATAAACGATACGTGTTTCTTACGGCGTGTCTTCCCAGCAATGATCGTTCCGAAACGCTGGTAGTTTTAAGATTTTGCACTAAACATAATAAGAAAATAACTTCGTCATAAGATTAATATTTACTACGGCGAATACGTCAATAAATTAACAGCTTTAAAAAAGAAAGAAATTAGAAAGTTTGTTTACTAGTACCCAATTTCATCCATTCTTCAAACTTAATACAGTTCTCAATAAAGCAATCTAGATAAAAGCCTAATATATCGTCTCATTCAATTTATAGGCTTTTTAGTATTTCGGATAATGGATAGAAAGAACTGAGCGAGTTAGGCTTGTGAGCATAATAAATCTAAGCTGAGTACTTAAGTGTTTCTGTCTTACGAATGGTATTAAGCTACTTTAATGATAAATGGACACAAAATTCAGTGACGCGTACAATTTTTTTAACGATAAATTAAAATAGACATACATTTTATAAAACTTTGTTTTAGCATACTTATATTCGACTAATAAAATTGTCGTTTTTATGTTATACTTATATGAAAATTATTGTTTGTAGTAACTTTATTAGGTTTACCATAAACTAAAATAAAGTACAAGAAATTCAAAAGAGCAAATATACTATGGCGGACTTATTCTCATATAGGGACCTCTTTCAGTCAACCTGCGATAAATAAAAAAGAAACATGTCTATTGTTTTCCCATTTTAAGGTTCTATTCTTCTAAACATGTCTCAGAATTGCTGGTAAAAAAACTAGCCTGGTCAAATGTTGATTGACTTGACGTTTTGATGAGATTCTCCTTAATAAATTTCAGGATTCTCTACAGAAGTAAGCAGCCATTTAGATCTCAATTCTTGTATCTGATATTGAACTTGGCTTCTATTTTCACATTCATGTTTTTGGGGGAATATAAACTTAATACAAAAATTGACATAAATAGTGTCTATTACGTATTAGGTAGGTACTTTATATTTTTGAATACTTATATGTTTTGCTTTGGCTTGGTTATCCCGGCACGAAGTGGGGTACATCGCACGAAGAACCAATGGCCGATAGGGAAAAAGGATTCTCGAATAGCGGCTACGTACCGAGGAACGCACCGTAGGAAACCCTACTTATTTCCTACATACTTCCCGCGAGGACATTTTCCGAAAGTAGGTCCGAATGCCGGTCCCGCTTTGCGTGGTGAGCTTACGCTGACCTCAGTTCTCGAACCAGCCCAACTTCCGCAGGAAACTTAGAACGCCTGGCGCTCTGCACGTCTCTGCCAAGGTTTTCAGGTGTTTTAGGAACCTTACAAGTAGGACAACCTACTACTAAGGTCGGACGACCAGAGCAGGATTGCAGAAAAGTGCTGGATGCAGGCCGCTTCCAATTGGACGTTTTGTAAATCCTAGGGAAGGTCTATGTCCAGCAGTGGACGTCCGTGGCTGATGTGATATGATGATGATTATCCCAAGAGACTCTTACATTTCTTTTGATAAAAACTAACGCCAGACTGTATGTCATTAGCTTGAATCTTCGATCGCTTGCGAACATCAGTGTGTCTCGAGGCGTATTGTTTACGCGCGTCTTCTAGTCACATTCGCTCTGATGAAGATCTCCGGATGAGGTTGAAACATGTCGCCCAGCAGCAGACTCTCTACGTGAGTAACACATACACAACAACAACATAAGTATGCGCTGAGACTGTTGTCAAAAAGTTTTCACAACTGCCCATATTAAGCATTACACGTAATGTTTCTACTTTCAGTGACGATTTTTCGGTATATAATAATAAAGAAATAAATATATAGGGACAAATTACACTGATTGAGATAGCCCCAAAGTAAGTTCGAGACTTGTGTTATGGGATACTAACTCAACGATACTATATTTTATAACAAATACATAGATAGATAAATATCCAAGACCCAGGATAATTTTGAAAAACGCCATTTTCCAACTTGCCCTGAACGGGGATCGAACCCGGGACCTCTGGGTGGCGGACTAGCATAGTGACCACTACGCCACGGATGTCGTATATGAAGTGGACTTATACCTACGTACATGTCGTCGTTCGTATTTTTGATGATGGCTTACTTGATAACACTTCTATGCAAGAGATGGGAAACGAATAACATCTACATACAAATTTATTTGCCAAAACCCCCTACGACATCATCAAGTGATGAATGGTGGAACTAAATATTCCATTTGATATGCGTAGCGCGATCTCTTCTGTCGGGGTTTAAAACAGACAGGAATGCGGTTCATACGGGACGTTTAAGACGATTTGCGGGACTATTTAATTTAATATAGAAAATGCGGGTACTTTTTAATTTAATATATAAAATTCGGGTACTATTTAATTTAATATGTAAAATGCGGGTACTATTTAATTTAATGTATAAAACTGTCATTACGGGACGGTTAGCCGCCTTATAAAAGCACAGAAAGTAGTCGAGATAAAGTAGCATGTAACATAATACCTATAGCATCAAGTTTTATGAAAAAGGTCGTGTTAGTATGTACATTTGCTACAATTTTTCCACACTAAAATTTTGACAGTTAAGAGTGCCCTTCCCCTAGTCAAAATCAGACTATTCCATAGAAATGTAGTCTGGTATATATAATATAATATTGGCGAAAGTATGTAATTTCAAAGAAAATGCATATAATAAGGTATATTAGTTAGGCACATTCGTTTTTACAGTCAAATTATGAAGTTAAAAGAGAACATAGTGTATCATATCATATTTGACCATCAGTATGAAAAACTTCTACACTCTCATATTTTCTTTCTAGTTCACATTTGACTGTCGAAAACTAGTAATATGCCTAGATGCATGTAATTTCTTTGAAATTAGAAAACACTGCTCTCACATGTTATTTCAAAATAAAAGCTAGACTAGGTTTGTATGGAAAAGTCTAAAATAAGGGGATTCATAAGGTCACTTCATTTAAAAAGATAAATCTCATGTTATTCGTAATCCTCCGAGGCCGCCATTTTTCAGCGTCTATTCGTATTCCCGCAGAACCCTAATGTGATATAAGACACGAATCTTATTTGAATCATCATTTATGTGCGGAGCCCGATTTCGACCTTGCGCCAGGCCTGTGTCACTCCCCGTTTAGGTATCTAAAATATACCTACATTCGATCACTTCGAAGGGGAAAGTTCAGTACATGAATCCTTTGTCCAGAGTAATAAGAAAGAAATTATCTTGCAATAGATGTCTAGGTATCTAAACGAAGAGCTGAGGAGTTCTGACGCGAGCTAAATTTAACCACAGCGCTAACTACATTGAATACATATTTCTTTGAATTTCTTTTCTAAGTAAGACTTCTGTACGTGAGTACTTGTACTTATTCTGTGTTTGCGCTGCTAAAAAAAAATGACGCATTTACATGACGCATACAAATTATCTTTTGGGTTTTGTAAAAGAATCAGTAACATTTATTATCAATAACATTTATTCTTCAACATACATTTCAAATTTATACAAACACAAACAATGATAATTAATAAAAATATTTCCAATTCACCACTTGACATTTCTGCTGCGAAGGTGCTAGCAACGTTACCGCGCTGAATAGCAATGGCCAACCTTCGCATCACAAATAAGCCAGAGTGAGAGACCATTATTCTTTCTTATTCAGCTCTAACTCCTAGATAAGAACGCTGAACGTTATTTTTTAACTAACAGACATAAAATATTTATTCCAATATTATTATAAAGACATACAAGCGCCATATATGTACAATATGTAACAAAAACCCTGTCCGATCCTTGTAGGAGCAACTCAGACCGTCAATATGAACAACTTTTCCATATGGGACTAATGCTTAAACCTCGAACAAAAATCGTTATTTTCATACGAAAGTGTTCAGCCGGCCCGGCAATTTGTATGAAAAATGTCGATAGTTTCAAGCATTGGTCCCATAGGAAAAGTTGTTCATTTTGATGGTCTGAGTTGCTCCTACAAGGATCGGACAGGGTTTTTGTTACATATTGTGTATGATCTGCATTGCATTATGTACTTAGTAATGTCATACTTGATGCTATGAAGCATCCCTTTCGTACCTTTAAATAAATCAGATATTATCTACACCGATTTCCCTCTTTCACTCGGGCACCTATTTTACACCCACCTACATCTGAAATTTTCTCGCCTTTTTCCTATTTGGGTTCGGCTCTGTATGTGAACTCTCTCCACAATTTTCTGTTCTCCATCTCTGTTCTAACCCCCCGTTCCCCCATGTCTGATCTCACGCATTCATGCATCGCACGCTGAAGTTTCCTCTTCATACTAAGTAAATGTTTCCATTAATTTACCTGAATACCTGAATTTTTCGGGGTCCAGCATTTTATGAAATACTGTTTACAGTTTTTAGGGTAAGAACGTGAAGCTTTTCTACACACAATTGCGAAAAACGGCCACTTTTTGTGTATGTGCGTAGAAAAGCTTTGCGTTCTCACTTTAAACTGTAAACAGTAGTTTGAAGGGTTATCTAGTGCTTGGTCAAGACAACATTTTAAATGATGTCTCTGTTTTCTATCAAATGATTTATTTCAAATGGGGGCAGCACTGGACCCCGGAAAATTCAGGTATCGCCTTAAACGTCCACGTTTCACAAATTGACAGGCAGCATGTATCATCCATTTTCTTTACCTCCCGGATCAAAGGTCCAGACCCAAGGGGCCGACTCAGCCTCGTACCTGTCAAATCTAATTGGCATCACTGATTTCGCCAAAAAATGTATTTTTATCGGCCTGCAGAGGCCGGCGCGGCGACGAAATTTACGAGAGTCCTACATTATTTATGAGAACGGTAAAATTCTTAATAGTGTCCTTTAATTTATGAAATTATTCATTATTTAACGAGGCAAGGAAGCTGCATGTAAACTCGACTGACTGAAGAAAAATATTGGTCCTATTCAAATATTATTAAATCGCTTTTTCTTGCGTTTGTTTTTAATATTTTGCTTTTCTTCATTTGTATAAAGGTAAAAATCGTAACAGTATACTCGTTTAAACTTGGATTAAAATCAATCCTCAGTTCTCACTATTCAGGGGTGTTTGGACGACACGCGCACGCCAACCCCACGCCTGGCTCATGCCTAGCGCGCTTTGGAATTTGTTGCAGGTTTTAATAATTTGAGATCTATCACACATCAATACAACTCAAGTTGCATTAGTTAAGTAGACCGTCCAGCTAGCATCGCTGAGTACTAGTATGTGCGTGCATGTCCGTCTGCTGTTTTTATTTTATTTTATTGTTACTAACATCCTAGTATTTTAAGATCAATTGTTACTAACCCTTTGTATGGATCTTGTTGTCCGAAATAAACGATTTATTATTATTATTATGTTGGTACGCTTTTCAGCCACGGGTCCATGGGGACCCGGTCCTTTGAGGCGTTCATGGGGCCAAAGCCAACATGAAGAGGCCTTTTAGTACCTTTTTATCTAAAAAGTGAGATGGCTGCATCTATGGAGGTCTATCCCTTAATGTACCATTGAGATGCACAAACGGACAGTCCTCCACAGCTGCCAAACTATTGCCAGGGAGTGATTTACTTGGTTTTTGCTTTATGGATGGGATGTTAGTGGACCGGATAACTGAGTTATGGAGTGTGATACGGACATCTACCTAAAAATCTCTATCAACAATTTTAGCCTGGTAGATGGTGACTTGCTGCTCGTTGGCTACACTGCCTGTGGGCACCCTAACTAGCCACGAAATGCGGCCAGGGCGCAACACAATATGAGCAGCTGAGGGTGTCGAGAGGTGCGGCTCCGGTTTCACCATCACGGGGCTTACCTACCCCCGAGAGCGGGTTTCCCCGTTATTACGCCATTACGTGCAATACACTTCCACCCTGGAGCTATGTTCTGCTCTTGCGACTCCACTCTGGCCGGCCAGTTAAGGCAAGACAGAGGCGGGGGGGTGTCGCCTTTTTATTAACCGAAAAAAATATTTACAGGTAAAGTTTGTTATTAGGCTCGCTTATTTTACCTTTGTAAATTACACATAGTCAACTTAACCTATAAAAAAAAAACGACGGGTTGCACTCCGGGAGTGCCGGCAGAAGTGAAAACTTAAATATTAACATTGTGCATTTTTGAAATTTTGGTATAGTTAGGGAATATGAAATATAAAAGTACTATCATTTATGTGGTATAATACAATATTTATTTATTTACAGCGTGCCACGCGTAAGCGCCCTGCGCCTAAACGAAACAGCAGACGCAGGCATACATTTTCGCCGCGCCGTAGAAAGAGATGGGGATACTTCCTCACCTATCTAGACATCCATTGCAAGCCAATTTCATTCTTATAACTCTGGACAAACGATTTATGAATTTTCCTCTTCGAAGTGGTCGCCGCGCGCATAGTAATAATGTTACCTTAATATTACTATGCGCGCGGCGACCAGTATTTTTATATACCACATATTTTGGATACCTAAACGAGGAGTGTCACAGGCCTGACCCAAGTAAACTTGTTCCACGGTACTGTGTACTAAATGTAGGACAGCGATTAATCGTTGTTAATTAAGCTGTGTTACATTTCAAGGGCTAACACTTCGGGAGGCCTAATGAATGCGCGGGCAGGCTTGCCTGCGGACACGTTTAAAGATCCCGCCCTGTTTACACGCGGGAGATATTCATTTTGTCACAGAGTACTATATATTTTGTTTTAAATAACACATGGACAATGTTTAAGAATATCTTTTGTTGCAATAAAACTCCTTCTTGCATGTTGCTCACCTCATTTCTTCATCATTCCAATCCGTCCACCTTTCAAATTTTATTTCTAAATTCAGTTTTTAGATAGAGAAGAGGCATAATGAGTAGATTTTGCTAAATGACTCTGATTTTGCAAGTAACTATTTACGTAAAAAAGGTATTTAAGCACAATTATATTTTTTTAACGATTCATTAACTTTGATTTTTAGTTGATTTAAAAAGCCAATTTTAGAAGTACTTAAAAGTCAAAAAATTATATTACCATAGGATTTCCTAAAAAAATATACCTACTTTTGTAATGAGGCTAATCCTGTAAACGCAATATTTGACATAGCACTCGAACAAATGTTTTTGCATCACACCTACAAATGCGACATAAGTGACGTCACTCCTGTCCGGTCTTTCTAAGGCGTTCCGAGACGCCGTCCAAAGGCGAATGTGACTTAGTAACCTAAGTCACATTCGCCATTATCTTAAAGAGATTATTAAGAGATATTCGCTAATATCTTAAAGAGATTTTGGGTTAGCAAGGTAATTTTTTCTTGGACGTGTCTATTTTGTGGAACACTTTAAACGGGGAACACCGAAAAAAAAATTAAGCAACTTCTATATTCTTTACACATTCCTTCCTCATCATTCTGACGCATTCTTCTACCACCTCTTATACTTGTAGCAACTTGGTTATAAATAATTCTTTAAATGTATAATTTTAAACCAGTTCTGATATATCTTACGACCACCTCCGTGGCGTAGTGGTCACCATGCTAGTCCGCCACCCAGAGGTCCCGGGTTCGATCCCCGGTCAGGGCAAGTTGTAAAATGGCCTTTTTCAAATTGTCCTGGGTCTTGGATGTTTATCTATATATGTATTTGTAATAAAATATAGTATCGTTGAGTTAGTATCCCATAACACAAGTCTCGAACTTACTTTGGGGCTAGCTCAATCTGTGTTATTTGCCCCTATATATATATATATATAAATAAAAAAACTCTTTCATTCTTTCAACATTATTTTTTTATCTTTCTTTATTTTTTCTATGCTGGTCTGGGAAAAAGGAAAAAACTTAGAATGTACCAGCTGCTTCTCTTCCCGCGCAGATCGTAAAAACGATCAAGGGAATAGGCAAGATTTGAATAATGTTAATAGGCGATGCGGCTAGCAATCTATCACTATTTCGATTCCTTTTTCCATTTTAACTCCTACCATCACGCTAAGCGTGGCCCAAAGATCATACGGCCTTGGGCTCTGTTAACCCCGCCAGAGATAAAGACGTGAAAATGTATCTATATCTGTTATAATTACAAATAAATTATTCGTCCTTCGTCGTTCAATCCTTTGTCATTTAATCTCTTGTTCTATGTATGTATGTGGGAGCACATATAATGAGCTGGGACAGGTGGAGTTACGACATTGGATAAATACAATGCGACACAAGTAAGTTGAACAAAAATGGCGGGCTTCAAAGCATTGTTGTACAAATTCCCGGCACGTAGGTTGAACTAAAATGGTGGTTAACAGGCGCAGGGATTTATTCCGATCCAATACCACGAACGAATACCACTGGTACATAGGGCGCACTATAAGTTTCCGGAACTGGCCACTTACATAAACAATATTTAAAAATTTATTGCAACATTTGAAAATAGAACTCTTTGGCTGTAGAATGCAGTTTGTTTCATCTGACTGTCTTTTGTTTTTACCTTGTGGCGCCATTAAAAAAATTGTGTGTCTGCATCAACATGGATTTAACACGGCAAAATTTTCGTAGTATGATTTTCTACGATTTTAAGTGTAATTTGACAGCTCAACAGAGCATCGCTCGGCTTGAAACAGCTTTTGGCAATAAAGCACCATGCAAGACAACTGTTTATAGCTGGTTTGCAGAATTCAAGCGTGGTCGTATCAATCTCAGTGACGAATCTCGCGATGGTCGGCCGTCCACCGCTGTGACCAACAAAAACATCGATGCTGTGCGCCGTATGATTGAAACAGACAGGCATGTGACCTACCATGAAATTCGCGCATCCTTAAAAATAGGCATGAGTCAAATACAATTAATCCTACACAAACATTTGGGTGTGAGAAAGCTGTGCTCGCGGTGGATCCCACACAACTTGACCGAGGCTCAAAAAACGGACCGCGTCACTTGGTGCAGTGCCATGCTTACCAGATTCAACGAAGGTGCGTCAAATTTGGTGTGGGACATAGTAACAGGTGACGAAACATGGATTTATTGCTACGATCCCAAAACAAAGCAGCAATCGAGCGTATGGGTCTTTCAAGATGAGCCGAAACCAACCACAGTGGCGCGCGTGAAAAGTGCATCTAAGCGGATGATTGCTTCTTTTTTTAATAAAACTGGACACGTGGCTACTGTTGCTTTAGAGAATGGTCGTACAGTGAATAGTGACTGGTACACGACCATTTGTTTGCCGGAAGTTATTGACGAACTCCGTAAAAATAACCGTAAACGCCGTATCATCCTGCACCACGACAATGCTACTTCTCACACGGCCAGACAGACAAACGACTTTTTGAAGGCGAAAAATGTAGAACTCATGAGTCATCCTGCATTCAGTCCCGACCTGGCACCTTGTGACTTTTTTCTGTTCCCAAAAATTAAGAACCAATTACGCGGTCAACGATTTTCATCACCAGAAGAGGCTGTCGAGGAGTATGAAAAACACGTTTCAGAGGTCACCACAGAGGAGTGGCACAAAAGTTTTCAAAACTGGTTTCATCGAATGAAAAAGTGCATAGACGCCAAGGGAGATTATTTTGAAAAACAATAAATTAATTTTGTACCTTTAATAGTATTTTTTCATATTCATTCCGGAAACTTATAGTGCGCCCCACGTATTACTTCGAACTTTTAATTATTTTCTATTCCGAACAGATACAACTCGCCGACATACAACAATACAGTAAGGCGCCGACGACCGCCATTTTGGTTCAATTTACGTGTCGGGAATTTGTACAAAAATGCTTTGGAGTCCGCTATTTTTGTTCAACTTATTTGTGCCGCATTGTAAGTGAATGTAATTAAATCTTAATCTACAACACTTAATCTTACGCATACGAAAAAATCTATACTAGGTGGCAAATGGCTTCAAAACACCATATTTCAACAGCTATCTTAAGGAAGAAACATTATACCGCATTACATAACATCGGTAAGTACTCACTTTGAAAACAAGTCTTATTTGTACAAAGGGATCGCTGCCGAAGCAATCGCCAACTAAAATTGAGTAGCTCTAAGTTTAACGAGTTTTAAAATGAGAATTGTTTCTCTGACGGCCCACTTGTTTGTTTATCTCAGATCTCACTTTGTTTGTTACCTTTGTACCTATTTATAGGTGTTAATAAACCATCACGCTAAGGGTTGATCTCACTTGTTAGCACGGAACAGCACTTTGCTGCTATTCTTTTCTGTCGCTCAGAACCGTCATTTGCCAGAGCGAGATGGAGACACGGCCGGTGCTTTAGCGTACCAGCGTACCGTCGGTATCCAACCCTAGAAGTTGCCTTTGGGTTTTATGGCCCTTGATTCTGTCTTTTCTGTAATGCTTGGGCCGCACCTGCGCCTATCGTCACGAAGCTTCCTGCTATTACACGATACACGCAAATGAGACCGGCCGTTATCGAGTATCGTCCCGAATATTCGGACTTCGTCTTCGTTAGCGAGCGGGTGGCGCGGTACATCAAAGGGTTTTAGCGCGTTAACAATTTGCTCTGCATGGTCGGACTAGCGTTGTTCATTTTGGCGTTTGTTTTCAACTTGTTCAGATGCGTGCTGTGCGACGGTGCCACGATTGCTAATGCGTAAGAATGGAGTGGAACGATAAAATGGTGTTAAATTTTTTAGGTTTTTCTTTCTAGGTTTCAATAAATACATTACGTAATTGTTAGTACACATGTAAAAGTAAAGAAAGTCGTCGTCCATATTTAAAACGCGTAGAAGACGCCATCTTATATTACGAGTATTGGCCGATAGTTCGTAAAAATAACCCGTTAGTATGACCACAGTTTTATCGCGATCACTTTTTAGTGAAACAAAACGTACGAAGCTTCTCCGCGTATTGCTTCGGGGCGATAGACGCAGGTGCGGCCGAAGCATGACGGATAGAGACGTGATACTGTTTCTGTATCTACGTTTCAAGGGCAAGCACGTTTTGAAACTTGACGTTTAAGGGTTGGATCTCACTTGTCAGCACGGAATAGCACTTTTCTATGCTGCTATACTTTTCCGTCGCTCAAAACAGTCAAGTGACGGTTATTAGCGGCAAAAAAGGATAGCGGTATAGAAAAGTGCTGATCCGTGCTGACAAGTGAGATCCAACCCATAAACAACAAAACAAAAGAAATTGTTGACTAAATGCAAATGAGACAAAGTAACATTTTTAAACCCCAACAAAAAGAGGGGGGTGTTATAAATTTGACGTTAATGTCTGTATGTGGCATCGTAGTGTTCGAACGGATGGGTCCATTTCAAAGCGATTGTTTTTAGCTGAAAACAACTATTCTTGCAGTGGTTTTTAGCCATGTTTGATGAATATCGGTTCAGTAGTTTAAAAGTTATTGTATAATAACACTTCATAGACGTGGTTTTGTAATTTAGCTGACAAACAATAGATTTTATGTATTTCCGACACTCATCACTAGATGTCGTCGAGGGATTTTTTAATTTGCGCAGCAAATTTATAGTCTTCTTACATCTTAGGTGAGCTGCTATTTAACGAGTTCCGATGCGCGTTTTAGACGAGTTGCCACTGTAGACTATTTACGTTTGCGACTATTCCATACACCTCATTCTATGATCGTGATCATCATTTCAGCTGATGGAATTCCAAAGTTATTATATTGGCCAAGGATTTCAAAATTTACCAGCAAATTCGGCTACCTGGCAGGCGATCTGTACACACGATCTGAGCAAACTTGCGAGAAAATGCAGGGATGCTAGAAATCGGTTATTTAGAGAAAAACCTCTTTCATTTCTTATCTATAATAGGGTAAGCTTCCAGTCTCTGGACGGTGACAGCCATTGGACTGAAAACAATAAGACCTTATTTATTAACGAAGCTTTAAAAAACGGGAACACTGCAGCGACAGAATATAAAAAGATATTAGCTGCAGTGGATAGAACACAATAAAACCTAAGGAGCGAACGATGTGTTCTGCCCAGTGACTGTTAGCGTACAATGGCTGAAAGTTTACCCTACAGGTAAATCGTTATATGTATCTCAGAATTGTTTCGATCTCCGGCTAGACCAACAAAGATTGTTTTGGTATCTTGATACTGTTTCTACCAAACAGTGTTAAATATTTACGGTCAGGTCAAGATGGAAATTGTTGGCCTGGGTCTTGGATGTTTATCTATATATGTATTTGTTATAAAATATAGTATCGTTGAGTTAGTGTTCCATAACATAAGTCTCAAACTTATGGGGCGGGTGTCTGCGACGAAAGACGGCTGTGTAATCCTGAGTCTAAATTTCAACGGACGCCATTTTGAAAAATTTTGAACCCGATTAACTCCGGCATTATTAGTCGTAGAGATCTCGGATTTTCTTTAAATAAAACAAAAAGACATCCCCTACATATTTCAACGGCCAAAGGGTCAACACCTGACCTTGACCTTTTGACCTCGACTGACCCCAGATTTTAATAGAGGAGGTCAAGACGATTACTGGGAACCCAAACACCGACTGTCTACGACGAACGACGGCTGGGTAATCGTGGGTCTAAAATTCAGCGGCCGCCATTTTGGAAAATTTTGAACTCCAATAACTCTGGCCCCTTTCGTCGTAGAGACTTGCGGTTTTCACCGGGGCTACCAGTGAACCGAGCTCTATCAATCTAGTGACTCTACATAGAGCCAACATAGAGTCGAGGTAGAGCCAACCCAAATTTTTGTAATAAAAACGGTCTAGCTCCCCATATAGGGCAGGACTCTACAAAAGTCTTATCTTTTGTTTTATACATATAATATAAATTTAAGTTTCACTTTAGTAACCTGTATTAAAAAAATTTATTGACTGTTTTATTTGACGAGCTGCTAGCAAAGCAGCACTAAAACAAGTTGCCAGCTTCGGCACTTCATCTGACCCAAAATTTATATTTATCCTAAATATTTAATAGTTATTAAGACAAAAATTTTTAAAACTTATACAAACTTTTACGTTTTATACACTTTTTCAATATTGACAATACCTCCAACAAAATGATAGCCAGAAGCCCGGTATCCAAAAGCGGCGATGCCAACCAGGAAAAATCGCCTCCCAGGACAGTTACCAGCTGTAACCCGGATCCCCAGAAGTCACCGCCAAAGACGGTTACTCTGTCGGTAACAAGGAGTGAGGAGAACAAAAAATCAAACTTGCCAAATGTTTCCCCAAAAACAACAAGGACCAGGCAGGCCTGTACTGCGGCAATTAAGCCCAAGAAATTAATGCCTCGGAAAGATGGGGAAGCGAGCACCTCGCCCAAGAAAATATATAAAAGTAGACTGACGGAGGCTAAAGCACAAGTGGCTAAAGCAAAAAATTCCTTAAAGGCCGCCCGGAACCTAAAAACCGAGATCAAGGAGGATGTCGAGGACGCACTGGACAAGCCTTACCAGCTCATAGGGCTCATAGAGCCCTATGAGCTGGTAAGTGAGGCTGAGAAACATAAAACAGTCGAATCGACAGTCATCGACCTCTCCCCCCCCAAAGACTATGACCGGACATCTATTGCTGTTCAACTGGAGGAACAAACCAGGCTTCTCCAGTAGAACGGCAAAAAGATGGACGAACTGAGGGAAGCTTTGGAGAAGCAGAGCGAAACTCTAAAAACAAGGGCAACTTATGCCAGTGTTGTGGCTGCCCAAACTTCTCCTCCTATCCCTCAGACAAACCGCAGCACCCTCCACTCGATGGTAATCACCTCGAAGGTGGAGACGGAGACGGGAGAGGAGGTGTTGGACAGGGTCCGTAAGGCCGTTGATGCAAAGGAGGGCTGGATAAGGGTTGAAAAAGTGAGGAAGGCTAAAGATCGGAAGATAATAATGGGTTTTAAAACACGGGAGGAAAGAGAAAAAGCGAAGGAGAAATTAAGCAAGGAAGGCGTGGACCTCAGCGTCGAGGACGTTAAAAACAAGGACCCGCTCCTGATTATTTATGGCGTACTCAAAGCCCACAAGGACGAAGAAATACTGAGCGCCATGAGGAAGCAGAATCGGGATGTCTTTTCCGGCCTCGGCGTTGAGGAAGATCGGATGGAGGTGAGGTACCGGCGGGCTGCCAGAAACCCATTGACTGCACATGTGGTCATGCGAGTATCGCCAATTATCTGGCGAAGGGCGATCCAACAAGGATCGATGAGCATCGATCTTCAACGTGTGAGGGTGGAAGACAAATCCCCTCTTGTGCAGTGCTCCCGTTGCTTAGGCTTCGGGCACAGCAAGAGGTTCTGCAGAGAAGAAGTAGACCTCTGCAGTCATTGTGGCGGCCCTCACATGAAAACGGATTGCACAGAGTGGCTCACCGGGGAGACTCCGTCTTGCCGGAACTGCAAGAAGGCAGAGCTGGGGCGCATCGACCACAACGCTTTCAGCCACGAGTGTCCTACAAGGAAGCGATGGGACGAAATAGCCCGGGCGGTTATCTCGTATTGCTAAAGTTGTAATGGGCACCGAGGTTCCTTATCACAAAGACGATCAAAACGGGACAGTGACTACCAAAACGTATAAGATAGTACAAGCTAACTTAATGAAAAAACAGCTTGCCACCCAGGAGCTAATGATAGAGGCAGGGAAAAGAAAATTAGCAATGGCACTAGTACAGGAGCCGTATGTAGGGGCTATAGGAGAGATGAGGCAGTACCGAGGAGCCAAAATACTACAATGTGATAGGAAAAGCGCGAAGATCAATAAAGCAGCGATAGTGGTGTTTGATGATGAACTCGAGGTTGTTAAATGTCCAATATACACAACAGAGAATATCGCAGTAGCAAAGGCAAAAACAGGGTTGGGTGAAATCGGCATCATATCCATCTACTTAGAGGACACTGAACCTATAGAACCCTACATAGAGCACATAAGGGAAGCTGTCAAGAACTTAAATACTCCAAAAATAGTAATAGGGGGAGATGGTAACGCATGGAGCACCTGGTGGGGAAGTGATGAAGAAGATCTCAGAGGAGAGGCACTGGCAGGGATGTTGGAAGAGCTAAACCTCGAAGTCCTGAATACTGGAAGCACGCCAACATTCGACACAATTAGAGGAACTAAAAGGTTCAAAAGCCGCGTAGATGTGACGGCCTGCTCAATCGACCTTCTAGCAAATATTGACGGATGGCACGTAGATACAGGTTTAACAAGCTCAGACCACAACAGTATCATTTTTCAAATTAAAACCAAAAAAGAAAAAGGATTAAAAATAAAAAGAACAACAAGAAGATATAATACAAGAAAAGCCAACTGGAACCAATTTAGAGAGAAAGTAACGCAACTAACGATAGAACATAATATAAACAGCTCAACAATAGAACAGATACAAAGTAAACAGGAACTAGAAAAAACAGTACAGACATACATACAAATTATAATAACAGCATCTGAAGAATCCATACCTAAAATAAACAATAAATACACAATAACATTACCTTGGTGGAATGAAGAGCTTGCTAAACTGAAAAGTGAAATGAACACGATGAAACGAAGAATATCCTGCGCAGCCACAAACCGAAGATTGCACGTCGTCCAGCAGTACCTGAAATCAAAAGAAAAATATGAGAATGAAACAAGGAAAGCACAAGAGAATAGTTGGAAGGAATTCTGTACTAAACAGGACAGGGAGGGAATGTGGGAGGGAATATATAGGGTTATAGGAAAGACAGGACGGAGACAGGAGGATGTTCTAATGGTTAGGAATGGAACAGCAGTAGACCAAAAAGAGTCTGCAAAAATACTTGCAACAACATTCTACCCAGAGGACAAAGCTGACCAAGATAACGAGGAACATCGACAGACTAGGGAAAAAGCATCAAAGGTAAATGATTGGAAACATGGAGAGACATGCGACCCACCTTTTACACTCGAAGAGCTACTTGATGCAGTAGAGAGTTTTAACCCTAAAAAAGCCCCTGGCCCGGACGGTCTTACAGCAGACATTTGCAGAAATGCCATAATGCAGCACCCGGAAATATTCCTCGCACTAACAAACAAGTGTTTAACACTCGCTTACTTCCCCAAAGCTTGGAAGGAAGCCACTGTAGTTATTCTGCGCAAACCGGGGAAAGAGGACTATACTGTTCCGAAATCTTATCGCCCTATAGGCCTTCTCTCTATGTTGGGCAAAATACTTGAGAAGATGATCATGCGCAGAATAAAGTGGCACATTGTACCAAAACTTAGTACCAGACAGTACGGGTTTATGCCACAGCGAAGTACCGAATGCGCCCTCTACAACATGATGAAACACATCCGAGATAAACTAGAAGAAAAGCAACAAATCGTGATGGTATCACTTGATAAAGAGGGCGCATTCGATAGCGCATGGTGGCCGGCCATAAAATGTGAACTAGCGGAAAAGGGCTGCCCAGTAAACATAAGGAGGGTCGTAGATAGCTATCTCGACGAACGTAAAGTTAGTGTCAGATATGCTGGAGCAGAATACGAAACGGGAACAAACCAAGGCTGCGTGCAGGGTTCGATAGGGGGGCCAATGTTTTGGAATATTCTGTTGGACCCTTTGCTGCAGGAATTAGAAAAGAGGAAAATATTCACCCAAGCCTTCGCAGACGACGTTGTTCTTATCATCTCGGGACAAACCGCAACGGAAATAGAAAGGCAGGCCAATGCCGCTCTCGCCCATGTCGCGGAGTGGGGGCCAAAAATAAGCTACGTTTTGCTGCGCACAAAACAAAGGCTATGAATATAACCAGAAAGCTTAAATTTGACTCCCCACGCCTCAGCATGGGCGGGATAGAAATTGCCCTGTCTGACGAAATAAAAATACTTGGCCTCACAATAGACAAAAAGCTCACATTCAATAAGCATGTCAGTGAAGTATGCAAAAAAGGTTTGAACATCTACAAGCAACTTGCAAGAACAGCAAAAATAACGTGGGGGCTGAGTCCCGAGATTATAAGAACAATATACATGGCAGTTGTGGAGCCCATTATATTGTATGCATCCAGCGTCTGGTCCGAGGCTGCCTCTAAGATTGGAGTCCAGAAGCAACTAAACGCAGTACAAAGAGGCTTTGCGCAAAAAATATGTAAATCCTACCGGACAGTCTCTTTAAATGCCACCCTAGTGCTGACAGGGCTAATACCACTCGACCTCAGAATACAGGAGGCGGCTGCCCTGTACAAGGTAAAAAAGGGAGCACCGTGGCCAGCATTGGTGGATAGGGAGATAGAGACGCCGGTTAGAATCGCAGAGCTTCCACACCCAGCGGAAAATATGAGCATAGAGTTCATATGCCTGGTGGACCAAGCACATGTAGACGCACATAGCACGCAAGAAGTACGTATCTACACAGATGGAAGCAAGATGGAAGGTAAGGTTGGGGCAGCGTGTTCATTTTGGAAACACTCTTCCGAAATTCGAGCCATAAAGCTTGCGCTCCCATCCTATTGCACGGTTTACCAGGCGGAACTGCTTGCCATATGCAAAGCAACAAGGGAGATCCTAAAGCGAAAAGAGTTGAGCTTCGGAATATTCAGTGACTCAAGAGCAGCTCTGGAAACGGTGGCAAACCAGAACGCTCCACATCCTCTTGCAGTCGAGAGCAGGGATAACCTGAGGAGGGCTTCGGCTCAGAGGAAAGCTATATCCTTGTTCTGGGTCAAAGCACATGCAGGTTTAACAGAGAATGAGCGTGCGGACAGCCTTGCAAAGGAAGCAGCAACGTCGCTAAAAAAGAAAGCAGATTATGACCGATGCCCGGTTTCATTTGTCAAGCGACAAATCCGCACGGAGTCGCTTGACAAATGGAACAAAAGGTACCAATCTGGAGAAACTGCATCAACGACCAAAGTCTTCTTTCCGGACGCAATAGAAGCGTATAAAATTATTAGAAAAATAAACCCGACTGGCACTATTACTCAGGTGTTAACGGGGCACGGTGGGTTCTCTAAGTACCTGCACAAATTCAAGTGCAAAGGGAACCCATCGTGCGTCTGTGACCCGAGCCAAGAAGAAGACATAATACACGTTTTGGTAGACTGTCCCATATATATGACTGTAAGAAATACTTTAGAGAATGAAATAGATTATAAAATAAATAAGGAAAATATAAGTAAAATATTGAAAGATAAAAATATTAGATATAAGTTTTTATGTTATTGTGAAGAGATAACAAATAAAGTAGTGTTAAGAAATAAATAGTATACAATAGGTAAACTAACATGTATAAGTAGTATACATTGTATAGTTCCCAAAACATTAAAGATAAAATATAATAAAGATAAAAGTAACAGTAGTATAAAGATGTATATCAAGGTAAAGAAAGATTTTGTTAAAAAAAAAAAAGGTAAAAAAAGGTATAAATTAGATAATAAGGAACAATTGTTGAAAAAGGTCTCCGAGTAATCTTGTCGGAGGTAGTTTGTAAGGTGAAGTAGACGGAAGGTGTTTTAGCCGGTGCAAGCCCGGCACTATCTGGGCCTCCCTTCCCAGATGTCCAACAGGGATTTCACCCGCCGTTTACTAGCCAGGATAAAAAAAAAAAAAAAAAAAAAACTTATGGGGCTAGCTCAATCTGTGTGATTTGTGCGTACATATTTATTTATTATACAATTATTTTTCTTCGTTCGTAACTTTATAAAACAAACGAGTTATAAGGCGGTGGGTTTTCACAAAGAAAATTTGACTTTCCGGACTTAAAATACAAATTATTCAGGACATTGTCAAATCGTGCTTAGTTTTGTGTTCTCAGCAAATGAAGGGACACGTTTGTTTAAGAGCAGGCTTGCTGACGCGGTGATAGGTAGGGTCGGTAGATTTTAGTGTTTGCTTGCTGGGGCTTAAATGAAACTTTCGGACAACACCAGAGATGGATAACAGTTATCCGCTTTAAGAGGGTCTAATATGCTTTTAAATATTGGGACCCTGACAGGAGTAACCAGATTCTACTTAAAATCTAAATATATATAACTCAAAGGTGACTGACTGACTGACATAGTGATCTATCAACGCACAGCCCAAATCACTGGACGGATCGGGCTGAAATTTGGCATGCAGGTAGATGTTATGACGAAGGCATCCGCTAAGAATGGATTTTGATCAATTCTACCCCCAAAGGGATAAAATAGGGGATGAAAGTTTGTATGAAACTTTGCCAATTTTAAACCGATCGGGCTGAGACTTTGCATGCATAAAGCTACTATGACGTAGGCATCCCCTAAGAAAGGATTTTGATAAATTACACCCCTACGCGAGCGAAGCCGCGGGCAAAAGCTAGTTATATATGAGAAAGTTTGGAATGATGGATGAAAAAATGAATGGATTTATGTATGTGTGGATGATTTTTCAGTTTTGAAGCCATACCGGCAGAACGGATTAAAATCAAAGGCATTTAGATAGACAAAAAATAATTTCCTCTTTAAATTTTCGGATAACGAGCAGGTGGAGTAGCCATTAAGTGCCGCAACAGACGGGACGCAAGTTGCGTCGCGTAACAGCTAGAGATGGGCAGTGGGTAGTACTCAATCTACCCATTTGAGTATTTACTCACTAGATTTAATAAATAGAGTAAATACAGCGTGCTCATATATTGACATCGCATTTGATGTCTGTTTAGTTATTTTAACATAAAATTACGTCTTTGCACACCTCCCAGCAAAAAATGATAATTAGTCAAAGAAGTCTACTTTCAGTGTATGATTAGTATGGTATATTTTTCATGAATTTTAGCGTCGCATTTAACCATTTAACGTTAACCGACATTTTAAGCATATTATGGCGTATGCACACACTTTCCGACAAGAATTGCAAGTGTATACTAGATTTAAGTTTCAAAATTGTCATGAAAACATGAAATAATTAATATAAATATAAGTCGCAACTTATATAAATCAATCTACTCACCAAATGGATAAATTAGGATATTTATCGGGTATTTACTCAATCTACTGAGAAAATATTCAAATGGGTTGATTGAGTATTTATGCAACTCCCATCACTAGCTGTTACGCGGAGCAACTTGCGCCCCGTCTGTTACGGCCCTAACGCGAAAAATGTCGTGGGTAAGCAAGGCTTGAAATACCGGTATTTATAGGAACCGGTTCCATTGAACTTGGTGCGGTACAGTTTCCAGACACCGTACCTGTACTACCTGTATCGCTATTAATTTTCCTTCAGTATCGGTACTAGACCAGAGAGAGAAAGCAGGTAGAAAACAGTGACCTAAATTAGGTACCTATACCTGGAGGAGTACCGGTACCCACCTAGTACAGGTACCCGGGTACCGAAATGAAAAGAACCTCTAAATACCATCACGGAACCTGTACTTTTGGTACCGGTTCCAAGCCTTGAGGGTAAAGTGTTATAACGCTTTGGAAAGTCAGTTTTATCACAGGTATTGACATTGCAATATATTTGTCACTCACATATTCTTTATGGGTAGCAAGGTGGCGTGCGTCAGCCGAGTTTTTTAACTCCGACAAGAAAGAGGGTTTGACGCTTATGTCTGTCTGTTTGCCTGTGTCTGTGACAGACACAGGCAGACGTCTGTGGCGTGGTAGCTGTCGGGTGGATGCACCAATTTCAATGCGGTTTTTTTACGTGAAAGCAAGTTAGTCTGGGGTTTTTTAGATTGACTGGCAAAAAATAGATGACGCTACCGATATTTAATCCACTTAACATAGATTGGAATATTTAGTGAGTAATTCCTGGACTCATCGCTAAGTGGCGTTTCATTAGTTTCCTGGCAAATAAACTTGTGGATATGCTAGGAATACGCCACGGTGCAACCCGATGTGCTTTGTATTACATTTGTAGCGTTATGGAGAAATATTCACCATATTTTTAACCGACTTCAAAAAAGGAGGTTATATGTTCAACTATACATATTTTTTTATGTATGTTCGCCGACTACTCCGTCAATTGGGGACTGATTTTCAAAATTCTTTTTTTTTATTCATAGAGTACACTTCCGAGATGGTCCCATTGGAACCAAGTCAGGATCCGATAGTGGAATCTGGGGAAATCGAGGGAAACCCTCAAATTTCATAGGCACGTACAATGTTTTTGCACATATTTTTTGAAAAGTAATGTGCATTCCTTCGTTCCGGTGGGCCCGGAAAGAGATGGAAGGACGAGCTTGACTTCTACGGCAGGGATTGGGCCCCAAAATCCCTCGACCGGGAGAGTTGGAGTGTGACATCGCGCACTCCTCCGCCTCTCTTCGGCGCAGCGGGGGGGGGGCCCATGCCCATATATAAGGCGCGGCGGCCGGCGCTCGTCCTCCTTTTCTTCGGCTGCATCTCCAGCTAAGTAGTCCTTCTACCTAGAAGAGCTACTTAACGGATCTAGTGCCTATAACTCACGACCCTGACTACCTACACTGTACCTAGTGTTCTTGTGAATTTTTGTAACTAATGTAATGTTCATTATACCTATCTCATTTGCCAATATCTAGTCTTTCCTTTATCTCATCTATCCTCCTAGATCCTAAATCTAGGTTTTACTAACCTAAACGGTACAGGAGTGCTGGAAGAGTATTGGTTAAAAAAAGATAAATAGATTCCTTAAATCTATATTTATTTTGCGACTACAACTTTATACAATGTCTTTTAATCAAGATAAGAGTTATGATCACTGTTTTAAAATGGATGCAAAGAATTTAAATGTTTTCGCAATAAAGTTGCTATAAAATGCAAGTTTCACAAGCTTCATCCGAGTCTATATTAAAGTGTTAGTCGAGTTAGTTCTTAGTACTTGGCTCACTGGGATTCCAGTTTTGTTGCAGGAACTAATTAAAATTCTTAATGCAAATGTTTGAGATAATAATATGCAGTAAGACTTTGCGGCCTTTTATTTTTTGAATCTTTTTATTGCTGTTTATAACTTATTTACATGCTGGTTTGGGAGATAAATACTCAGCTGCTTTTCTTCCCGCGTAGATCGTAAATACAGATCGAGAGATTGGGTGAAAATCTAAATAAAGTTGATCATATTTGTCGAACTCCGTGGTGTAATAGTCAACATGCTAGTCCGCCAATCTGGAGGTTCTGGGTTCGATCTTTAGACAGGGAAGTTGGAAAATTGCCTTTTTCAAACTGTCCTGTATTTATCATAAAATGTAGTATCGTTGGGTTAGTATTCCATAACACAAGCTTAAGCTTACTAGCTCAATATGTGTAATTTGTCCCTATATATTTATTTATTTATGTTAAATAGGTAACCCGTCTAGCTACCCTAAACTATTTTGAATATAACTTTTTCCATCTTTACGCCCAACATAACACTTACAGTGACCAGGATCTTACAACCCAAGGCTGTTAGGGATAGAGTCGCGACAATCCATTAAAGATTTGAGCAGGCTTTATGTTTCCTAAAAGCATACCTTAATACCTTAACTTTCAATCCGCAAGAGAATAGCTTGTTTGTTCAAACGTACACTCGCAGTCTAGCGTACGGGGAAGGCTTCATGATAATCGCTTCATGTGACAGCTGTCACGGTGCTGGGACGTCCAGAGATTTGTAGCGAGACAATAGAGGTGGAGTTTAGTACAAATAACGCTGCGGTACGCTTAGGAACGGGAAGCGAGACTCAGATTTGGAAAGCACATTCAGTTTTGTCTGAATTGTTTTATTATCTGTCTGAAATGATTTCTTTCTCAATTCTCTTCGACCCAAAAACTCCGTTCTATTTGAAATCAAGATTTACTTTTCTGGGTAACACCCATGACAGAGAGCTTCGCTCGTCCAATAATCTTCTCCTAGCTGTATCAAATTATCGGAGTGGGTTTTTCCGAAATTCTTTCACTGCTACAGCTGTACAGCTTTGGAATGCCCTCCCTGTAGATATCCGCAAATCTTGTAGTCGCCTCGCGTTCAAAAAAGCCGTGCGTGACCATAATCTGCACAAACTGTCAGACGGATAGAATATATTTTCATGTAGATTTGTATAATTTAGATATAATATATGTAGTTATGTATATTTAGTATTTGTATTTATGTAGGATATGTAGAATGTAGTAACTTTATATTTATATATTTCTATATAAGTATATATTTTTATTTTCATTCAGTTTGTATTGTTACGTATTATATTATTTATTATTCTGTGGTAACGTAGATACGTATACGTAGCTTAGTAAGTATTTTGTTAAAATATAAGTTCTCTCAAGTTTAAATTTTAGAGTTTTTGCACCATATTTCCAAAATTTACGCTTGTCAACATCACCTGAAGGTTGACTGGTAGAAAAGGCCTACGGCATTAAGTCCACCAATTACAATTTCATGTAATAAAGTTAAATAAATAAAAAAAAATGAAATTCCTAGGCATGGATTATAAAATCACAAAGGGCAACTACTCATTATTTCACACTATGAATAGTTCTTCTTCATATTCTCATAACAATTACATGTGCACATAATCAGACTCATACAACCTTAGACTTTATTAGCCTGAATCAAATGGGTTACTCTCGTAGAGAGTCAGCGACTGGCCCACATGTTACCTCAACTTACCAAGATCTTAGGATTCTTACAGATGAGCGATAGTATGCCAGTGCCAGCGACAGTAAGTGAAACTAGTCGGCGATGACAATCCGCCAACTGCTACCGTCGACAGTTCACGACAGCTGTAACAGTCAGACAGGCATGTCGAGCTGTCGCTCGTCTCTCCGAACTCTTAACTTACTTTATTACGAGAGAATAAAGTTTACGTTGGCTAATTAGTACCAAAACTACTATAAAACACTTAGTCTCTTCTTTTCCTAGGGCTAGACCTTCCTCGTACCGCGGCGCCAGGATGCTCGGTCCCGGGTTGTCTGGATATCGAGTTGTGCCAGGCCTGTCTCACTCCGCGTGTAGCGATCGAAAATATACCTATTGCGACCGCTTGGAAGGGGGAAATTCAGCAGGGACGACTCGCTAACCAGCAGTGAGCAGTGACGCACGCGCGGTTCGTTTACCTGTGTTCACAAAAAAAATTGTGCATTATTTATTTGCTTAAGAACTGCGATCCAAATTTAATTTTTTAAGCTTTCTAAGGATGCTAAAAGTTAAGATCTACTTTAAAGTGATTATTGTAAAGTTATTTTTTTATGTTTGAGATTTCTTATGTTTGAGATTGACGATCAGTTATTTTATTTCTATAACTGACATAATATGATCAAATAAATAATGTGTAGCATTTCCATCCAGCGTGGCAATGCTGCCAGCCTTTTGGGAACTTTACCGTAGGGCAATGATCTGCATGACATTTTTTATTTGTAAGTTTTATTTATTTAGTTTTTAGTTTAGTTTTTAATTTAGATTTAATTTTGTTTTTAATTTAGTTTTTAGTTTGAATGTTACTTGTAATTATTACCTCAGTTGATTTTAATAAATAAAAGTTTATGTGTAGACATTTTATCATTCGTAACTCTGATGAGACGGCGCGGCAGCGCAGCGCGCAGTGTCTTGCGTCGCTGCGTTGGCTGCGCATTGCCTGCGATGCGACACGGGCGCGGTGCGCTAGATGGCGATAGTAGTAACTTATAACAGTCAACCCTAGCAAACGGCTCACTCAATCGGTATTTTGCAGACCTATTATGAACCGTTTGTTTACAGTTATAAGAATGGAATTGGCTTGCAACTGAAATTCTTGGTATAAAAACGAGGTGTCGATTTCTGATGCGAGCTAAATTAAACCATATCTTTAATAACATTGAGAAGATATTTCTTTGAATTTATTTTTAGAGTAAGACTTCTGTACGTGAGTACTAGTACTTAGTCTGTGGTTGTGCCCGCTTGGTATCCCTATTCACGGTTGTCCATCACGTTTAAAGTGGTCTCCCTCTGCTTTCTTCTTGCTGGGAATGGCTTAAGCCCTTCGAACGCAATGGTTTTTGTTCGTCTCATCACATAACTTAACCACCTCATACGAATCTCTGTCATCTTTTCTGTTATGAGTGCTACCTTCAACGAGCTCCTCATGTTTTCATTTCAGACTTTATCAAGTCTTGTGACTCCCGCTGACCACCTAAGCATCTTCATCTCATTTACGTACGTGCATTTTCTGTTACATGTTTCTGCATGATAGCCCAGCACTCGGATCCATACAGCTTAGCAGGCCTTACCGTGGTTTTGTAGACCCTACCTTTTAGTTGTATGGGCATTAGGTTGTCAGTTCACATAATACGCCAGCCAGTGCTCTCCATCTTAACTAAATTGCGTTAATTCTACGCTTCACTTCCAAGCCTTTGCTAGCATCAGCAGTTATCAGCAAGCATCATATGAAAATTCAAAACATTTTTTAATATAGTTTATTTACATTTAACTAAAGTATGTAGGTACCATTTTGTTCGATAACTTTTTTCCATCTTATAGGTAGGGACATGATCCCATTGCTATAGAAATTTTGGGGCTTCTGATCAAAAAACTGCGTCAAGTTGTTTTGGCAATCCTCTCGTGATGTTAACCTGACACTGCCCAAAAAATTCTGAAGAGACCGAAACAGGTGGAAATCTGAAGGTTCCAGGTCAGGACTATACGGCGGATGCATTAACACCTCCTAGCCAAACTCTCTTAATTTTTTGGTTAAACTCTTTTTGGTTAAACATGTGTGAGGTCTAGCGTTATCATGATGAAAAAAAACCACACCCCTTCTGTTGATTAATTCCGGCCGCTTTCTCTCAACTTCTTGCTTTAATCTTATCAGTTGTTCGCAGTAGAGTTCTGAATTGATGGTCCTGCCTGGTGATAACAGCTCATAATGAATAATGCCCTTCCAATCCCACCACACACACAGTATCACCTTGTTGCGAGTTAACCCGGGTTTCGCCATAGTCTGTGAAGCCTGACCGGCCTTTGACCATGACCTTTTTCGCACGTTCTTGTCGTACGTGATCCACTTTTCATTACCAGTTATCAATTTCTTCAGAAATGGTTCGGTCTCATTACGTCGTAATAAAGAATCACAAAAGAGTACACGGTCCATTAGGTTTCTTTCAGAGAGCTCGTGAGGTACCCAAATATCGAGCATTTTGTGTACCCAATTTTTTTCAAATGCGCCAAAACTGTTTTCTGGTCAATTCCCAGTTCTTCAGCTACGTCTTAACTACTGATATGCCGATCTTGCTCCACTTTTTCAAAAATAGCATCCATTTTATCCGTAACAGGGCGACCAGAGCGACGTGCATCTTTGACATCAAAATTTCCGGATTAAAAACGCCTAAACCAAATTTGTGCTACTCTCACAGATACTGCACTAGGTTCATAAACATCGCAATTTTTTTAGGCGGCTTGCGTTGCATTTTTACCGTTTTGGTAGTAAACTTTTAAAATGTATCTAATTTCTTCATTAGATTCACTCATCTTGACGGTAAGAAAAACAAATGAAAATCACGCATTTTCCTAATTTGAATTTGGAATTATCTTTTTTAAAATTTTAAGTTTTAAATGATACCTAAACCAGCCAGGTACAAATAGTATTATAGCCAAAGTGGTTTTATTACAAGTTCATACATACTATATGCGAAAAGACTTTTTCCCCAACCTAATATTTTAAAACAATAGTTTTAATTTTCTTTTTTGAACTATGAAACTATTATTCACCCGTGTAGACTACCCACCAGCCTGACGTGCTTCACCAGTGCTGCACTTAATTTTGAGGTCTCGGAAAAAAAAGCAAATTTTTGGATTCTGGAGGGAAAAAATAATTGATTGAGCCAAGGACTCGTAAAGAAATACTCGTGTTTTGACGCCTTGACGATTAGTTAAGGAAAAACTAATAAGTAAATTCTTACATTATCTTTTATTCCTATGTATTTGCATACGTAAAAAACACTGCTGTGAAAAGTGATAGCAAAGAGTTACTTCATACGCGCTGAATAGAAATATTTGTTCAAATTCTAGAAAACCAAAGCTAAAAATCTATTTCATTCGGACTAAGTTTCAATTCAGCCAAATCATTCAGGTTAACACATGTTCCGTTTCAGCAGAAAATTGAATCGCAAGAATAGACTCGACGGGACCTAAAAAATCAGCAAAACCGGGGATAAAAGAATTTTACTGCGATTTGAAAGGCCGGCCGATGATAAATGTTCCGAGCGGACGGTTTTTATTACGCTTTATCCTTTAGACATTAATAGACGTGTGAATTGTACGGCCCAAGTGAAATATTGTGGCAAAAACAAGTGGGCATGATTTGGGAAATAGATTGCTGCGTAATGTTGAGTTGTGGTTTTGTTTAATATTTCTTCTATTAATGTATGTTGTTTTATAACATTTACTTTAAAAACACGAGCAACCTTGATTGAGTTTAGTTTACTATACTGAACTTCTTTCCATAAAAACAATTATCGAAAAACGAAACAAAAATTTTGACTTTTCATACAAAATTGACAAAGCGCTAATTTGTATGAAAAGTCGAAATTTTGTTTCGTTTTTCGATAATTGTTTTTATTTAGTTAACCCTGTATAGTGACATGATTCTGTATTAGTTATTTTTTTCCTTAGCCTATAGAGGTGTGTCACTGCTGGAATATCTAGGTATATCTTCTTTTTTCGGTCTAGTAGTTCCGGAGCATTTGGCTGTGACAGACGGACAGACAGATAAGCGAGTGATCCGATAAGGTTTCTGTTTTATCTTTTTGAGGAGCGGAAGCCTAAAAAAGAACTTACTCTTGGCTCACAAGTTTCTTAACATGCTCTTATCATAGTAAATATAGAATTAAAAAGTAAAATAATTATAACCGATTACCACTACCTGCAAAAGTATTGCCACAAAGGGGCTAATGTTATCCGAAGCGTTAAATGTTATTAGCAGCCAGAAAGGACGTGCACAGAAGACACATTATATATTAATCAAGCGGCTAAAACGGCCTGAATAGCTGGCCGTTTGCTTACTGTTGCTGCAGTTTTGATAAAAAAAGATCATTAAATTAAAGCTTAGAGAGAACTAGAGAATTCAAATGTGCACTTTTGTTTCTATTACAGTATGACGTGTTGGCAAACATGTCAACAAACTGGAATCAATTAACTTGTAGTGCCGGCAGTTTTCTTTGTTCATTACTGGCGGGTATTACCGCTTGACGGTCAGCACGAAACGACAATTAAATTGAGTTTTATTTTATCCTGGGCATAATGTATTTAAATATTGTATTGTAAGAATGAAATTTCTTTAAAAATAAATATTCGGTATTTATTAAACTACCCTTTCTCAAGACTTTTTTCCACTGTTGTATGTGGTTGACACAATTTGTTTATGTTCTTTAATTTGGGTATTTTGGTAATCTTTCCTTTCCAATCGTCTTTGATGACCTCTGTGGCCTAATGGTTATCATGCCAGGCAGTCACCCTGGAGGTCTCTGGTTCGATTATCGGTCAGGTCAAGATGAAAAATTGTCTTTTTCAGATTGACCTGGGTCTTAGATGATCAATGATCATCTATATTGTTTTAAATTAGTATAGTATCGTTGAGTTAGTATCTCACAACACAACTTACTTTGGGGCTAGCTTAATCTGTGTCATTTGTCCGTATATATTTATTTATTATTTCTATTATTATTCTTAAACAAAGCATTATTATCTCTTCTGAGAACTTATTTTATTTCTGGGCCTTTTTGTAGTAATAAAATAATAAAAAATTCTTCGATTCTTCTAATATCTTCAAACATTATAAAAGAAGAACCTAAGTTAAACACAACTGACAAACAGCTTAAATTTTTCTCTTTTACAATGGCTTGAGAATGATTCTGTTTGAGGGATAATTTAGTTAAGTAGATAAATAACCTAAGAAAAACCTTTCAGCTACCTACTTCACACTATCAGCTTATTTGAAATGTAATCTTTAAATTTTCTCGTAACTACGTATAATAATAGCTTTCGGGACCCAATTCAATTAATCGAAAAGGTTTTGGGTTCACCGCGGTGGTGTATTAGCATATTCGGAAACTTTTAGTTACTCTAAGTAATGGAATTACATTTTGAAGTTAAATAAAATTGGCTGGATAAAGTAGATTAACCGCGGAGTACACGGTTTGGTATTTTAGACTGTAAAAAGTTTTTACTTTTATATCCTAACTTTAAAAGCCTGTGGGACATGAATGGCTATTCAAAAAAAAACTTTAATTCTGTTTCGTTAAAAAGACACGCGTTAAAAACAACATGTTCTATTCATAAATTAAAAGACTTTATTGATGAAAAAAAAAATATTACATAAAAATATAAAATAGCGACCGAAACGTTTAAAAACTTAGGAATATAAAGTCTTATTGAATAAATCTCCATTTTTATTTAATAACATATAAGCTAATTATTTGTCTTTCAATATACGAATAAATAAATTTTAGTTTGAAGTAACATTTGGACTTTATTTTCTCAATTGAAATCTGAATTCAGTAAACTATATATCTATAGCATGCCTCATAAGCGGAGCATTGAGGTAGTGCTCTACTCTTTAAAATGTAAGGGTCAAGCATTTATCTGGACTTAAACTGTCTTTATTATATTCATATTGCACTCATACAATAATATAAGTACGGAGATATTTACTACGTAATAGATTAAATACGTGTAGAAAATATTTGTCAAGCATAACATATAAAAAAAATGATCATGGATGTCCGGATGTCAGTATGGACTTATGTGCCATGAATTGGCTCTCGAAATACTTAATGTATTTTGAAACATTTTTTTAAATTAGTTCATTACGTCACGGGATTGTTTCCTATTGCACATTACTATCTAATTCTCTATCAGTTTATTAATAAAATACTCAAATTCCCTTTTGCAAACAACAAAAACATGCGAGAACATTGACATCCATCTTTTTTTTTAATTTTTACGGCTCTGGATACAAGTCCTTTGAGTTTACTTTTTTGGCAGCGCGCGTATTCTACGCGTTTGTTCTGTGTATTATGAGATCGCCCGTAAGCCACATTATAATTTCTAATTTATTTTATTGAATAAGTGTTATTATGACGCATGCACTTTTGAAATTTCCAAATAGTTTTTTTTTTTTATTTCCCTTTAACGGTGTCGGCATCACAAGCTAGTGGTTAATTTGTAGTTAGTTAGGTTTTCATTAAATAAATCATCACTACTACGTTTTTAACGATCTCTTGAATAATATCCACAATCTACAATCAAGGAAATTGAATTCCAACGAAGAACTTTTCTTCGCGAGTTTCCTTCAAGTTCTTTATTCGTCTTTTTAAGCCGTGGAGAGCCGTCGAAGAAACTTATTTCGATCCGAAAACTTCACAGCTACGTACTCTAGTTATTACAAGCTTTGTTTAACTTGCAACGTTCGTTAGTACATTACGTGAAAGATTTCTGTTTTAAAATTTGCAATTACTTCAGTTCGATTCGTTTGAACTAGTACCTGAACATTGAACTAGTCGAAACTATTCCTATACAAATTTCGGAGGGGATTTCCTCCACTGTTTGACATTGTACATTCAAAGTTTAACATGAAATCGTTTTGTCTCAATAAAAAGTCTGTACGGGTACAGAATAGTAAAATAAATAGCCATTAAAAAAGTTTTGAGCCATCAAAAATTCATTTATTTTTTGCTTATTTTTACGCAACTTTCGGCGTAAATAAGTAATAAAAGAAGTGACAAATCTCCGAAACTAAGTACAAAACGCAGCGACATAGCTTAATTATCAAAAATTCTAATAACTTTATTTGTAATTGATTAATGCAGTAGTATTTGCATAAAACCCTTTTTCCCTATGGACTTTTCCTATTTTTTAACGCTCTTGGTTTGCTATGAATCCGCTAGTTTCTAACAAGTCAAATCAGAAACTTTTTTCTAAACGTCAAAACAAAAATTCTCTATGAGATTTGTATGAAATAGCACGGCGTGACGTCATAGTTTCTTGGAGTCAAATAGCGCTCCTATTATCAGTTTTTCTGCAGTAATAAATTTAAAATCACGTTGAAAATGGATATGATCAATTACAAGTGAAATTATTTTGTGACGTTTTATTCCCTTGTCAGTACAAAATAATTTATTTTTGACCTTGGATGCCACCCTATTATCGTGCATTTCACCTCACTGCTTCACCCGAACACAATGTTAGGTGAGACAGCATGCTTTTAGGCCGCGCCCACCTGTGAGTGGTTTAACTAGTTCAACCTTAAGCCCCATTTAGACGGTGCAAGTTTCTGGCCTGCTGCATACCATTTTATTGAAACGGGAAATGATTTGTATGACTGAAGTTTCGTTTAGACGATGCAAGTTATCTATTGCAAATCAAAGCGGAACACAGGTTTAAAAAGTTCTTATAAGTATTGAAGTATCACTGTGACCTATCCTTATGGATATACAATAATATAATGATTATAATTAAAATGATCAGCAAGTTAAATAATTATAAAAGTCACATTAAGTTAAATCTAGTCATTAAATTTAATTATAACATGCAATAATTTATTCGATAAAAAATTAATTATATGATAAAAATATCAAAATATCGTTGAAGTAATCTTTAACATTTTTCAATCAGGGGTAATTTCAATTTCTTTATAAATGTCAACATGTCTATTTTTTTTTACATTATCTGGCAAATTATTGTAAATAGTAGGAGGCGTACCTCTTACTTCAGTAAAATTATATGCAACTGGTAAGCAACTTGCATCGTCTTAAGGGCCTTTATGAACAGGAAACACACAGACTACTTTAACCCAAATTTAGAAAGATTGTTAGCATAAAATGCAAAGACTTTGCGTCACTTTTAGAATGGTGATGGGCGTGAACATGGAGAAAACACTTTGATGGGTTGCTAACCGCATCAAGTATTTTAAAGAAAAACGATCTTAGAATGTATCAGATGCCTTCGTTTCCACGCAGATCGTAAAAGGCCATAGAGGGAATATGGACACAGCGAGTTAAGAATTTCAGTAGATTCCCTCGAACGGCTTTTACGATCTGCGTAGGATGAAAACAGCTGGTACTTTCTAAGTGTTTTTTTTATTATTCCAGATCAGTATGGGAAAAAATCAAGGAAGAACGTCATAAAATAAATAAAAAACATGTTATAATTATGCAACGCGATAGTTTAATTGTATTTTTTGCAATAGTTGTATAAGAAGGGTCAACATTTGAGTGGTGCAGATTACGATATGAGCTTTAGCGATCATCTTAAGAAGACGCCATCAAACATTTTTAACGTCCTCTTACAACGCGGCATACAATACTTATTCTATCACTATATTTACTGAATAAAATACAAAAATAAACAAAGAAACATATGAAAATGTTAGACGTATTATGTTCGTACTACTTTTTTGTACTATCTTTTTTTTATTGAAGTTTTTATAATGACTGTTAAAAAATGTTTTTCTATGTCGGCTGGATAATATCTAAAGAAAAAGTCTATGGCTTGGCGTATCTTTTAGGCGAAATTACGACATATGGACTGTTATGGGGAATAGCTGGACTAACGACTTGTGTTGCCTCCTGAAATCATAAATATCAATATTTGTATAGATATAAGAATATTTGTATAGATATAAGTATACGTGACTATTTAAAAGATAGATAACAGTAGGTACAGGAGTAGAATAAGGCCATTCTAATCGGTCAAAATTTAATTATAAATAATGTTATTTAACTCTTCATTTGTTTCAAATAATAAAATAATAGATAAAAAAGGACTTGGGAGGAATTCGTCCCAGTGACAGGTAAGTGGTTAAAGAGTCTTTATTTTAGGTAACACGAATACAGTGTTAAAAATTACGATGTATTTTTAATTTAAAATACAAAATCAACAAAGAGAAAAAAAAATTTGGTTCAAAAATCAACTTTTTATTATCTGTATGTCACACATGATCAATAACGTCGACCGCCATTTTGTTTTCATAAGTGACGTCAAAATAAATGAACAGAAACGAAGTGTTCGTTTCTGTTCGTTTATTTTGACGTCACTTAAACAGTGATTAAGATGATAATATTTCTTTGTATTGTGACTTCAGATTGTATTTATTTTGATTTAAAAGTGACCTTGCACACGATTTATAGCACTAGCCGTCCGTTTCTTATAGTGGAAAAAAAATCGTCATATTAAAGGTAGCAGAAGTTCTACACGTATGCTTTAATTACTGACTTATTTTGTGCTGAATGCAGAATACTACAAAATGAATAATATTTTACAAAAGTAAGTACCTACCTTTCTTCTATTTCAATAATAAACATAATGCTGTGCATAATTGATGAAAAGTTTACAATCTAGCATTTGTAACTGCTGGTATGACGTCACCATGATGGCGGCTGTCGTTTCTGTGCGAGTGTGTTTAGCGTAATTTTTTAATTTAATTATTTAGCATTTAGCGTCATTTAAGTTACTTTAAGAACATATAAATACATTTTGAAAAATTATATAATTGCCAATTACCCTTTCAGGCGGCGTGAAGGTAACCCAGATAGTTTATCGAGCCTAGTTTGGCCTAATGGCCACGGATCTAGGCCGACCTGGTAGTGCTCGGAAATTCTAGCCAGACACGAACTCTGTCAGTTTGATGTACTCGCTTGTTCTTTAATAGAAAAGTTTTAATAGACGTCTTTTAGTATAAATACAACCATATTCTGTAATCTTTTTAAAACCGAAACCCTAGAGAAATTTTCTACTATCTATCTGTTCGTCAGTCACAGACAGACACAGCCAATTTTCTCTGCATCTACAGTTTGAGTTGAAATTTATACGGCGACTATGAGAATTTTCATAATTTATTTGCGATTTAAGGGTTATACAATTTAGAAGAGACATACCCGTAATGAATCAAAACTCAGGGTATACAAGACCACTATTGTATAATGAAATTAGATAGTCAATAACAATAAAAAAAAATGCAAAATTTCTATGGGACCGACGAATTTTTTGTTTTGTTTTTTGAATGTTATTTTAATTTCATTATTCTAAAGTAATAATTAAGTATAGCTCGTGGTTCGATTTATTACGGACTAGCTTTTGCCCGCGGCTTCGCTCGCGTAGGGGTGAAATTTATCAAAATCCTTTTTTAGGGGATGCCTACGTCATAGTAGCTTTATGCATGCAAAGTCTCAGCCCGATCCGTCCAGTGGTTGATAGATCACTATGTCAGTCAGTCAGTCACCTTTGAGTTGTATATATTTATATTTAGATATATCCCTTCTACGTTGCATTTATTGCCTGTTTCAGTGTTCTACTGTTGGACAGGGCTGGGCTGAAAAATTGTCGTTAATTTTCTTGCAATAACTTTTTATTACCTTTCATCAAAATGAGATGAATGCCGTCTTACTACAGTACAGGTATGGAAACTGCGAAGTTGTTCGTCTCACTCAGTGCAACAAACAAGCTAATTTAATTAACCGCTACAATCACAAAGTTTGGAGTAACGAGTCGCAGTTTGTAAGGAAATGCGTTCTCAAACTTGAGTACACTTGACCGCAAGATTGGTTAAGTGTTAAGAGAAAGCGGATTTGAATTTAAATTATGTTTTTATTACTTAGAGATGCCTTGTTACGGAGCTCGATCGGTGGTCCGGCAACAGTACGCATTACTAGCACTTTCACAAGTTAAGCAACACCGGGCGTTGTCCGCACTTGGATGGGTGACCACAAGTGGCGTTAAAATTTTCCCGAGGTTCTCTGTGCATCGGAATCCCGGCTGTCATTAGTGTAGCCGTCAAACTACGACAGATGCCTTAAGGCAGCTTAAAGAATCTGATACCAGTGTTGGCCACGTATACAATCGTTTTTGTTTTTCATTTGTTTGTTTTTTAACGTGTGTAAGTGGTCAACACTAGTGTCAAATTTTTCAAGCTACTTTAAGGCATCTGGTATAGCTTAACGACTGCCATTCAATGACAGCCAGGACCAACGGCTTATACGTGCCTTCCGAAGCACGGAGGAGCTCCAGAATGTTTTATGCCTCTTGTGGTCACCCATCCAAGTGCGGACTACACCCGGTGTCGCTTTACTTGCAAAAGCGCTAGTATTGCGCACTCTCGCCGGGCCACCGAGCTCCTCCGTGTCCTAACACACATGTAAAACAAAACAATTGGAAGCCTTCCGGCCGCTTGAAATTATGACACTACTTGACCACTAATAAATAAATAAATAATAAATATAAATATATAGGGACAAATCACACTGATTGAGCTAGCCCCAAAGTAAGTTCGAGACTTGTGTTATGGGATACTAACTCAACGATACTATATTTTATAATAAATACTTAAATAGATAAACATCCAAGACCCAGGACAATTTGAAAAAGGCCATTTTCCAACTTGCCCTGACCGGGGATCGAACCCGGGACCTCTGGGTGGCGGACTAGCATGGTGACCACTACGCCACGGAGGTTGTCAAATAGACTCAGCAATGTTTAATTTATCATTTACTTCTACATCTGAGAGCCAAGCTCTCGTCGGAGTCATTGTATAGAAGAGACCCAAATGAAGAAGTTTTTTTGAAAGACATTTTAGGTTTTAAAGCAGCACAGCTCCGGCTAACATGAAGAAAGAAAGAAATAAATAAATATAAATATATTTGGACAAATTACACTGATTGAGCTAGCCCCAAAGTAAGTTCGAGACTTGTGTTATAGGATACTAACTCAATGATACTATATTTTATAACAAATCAATACATAGATAAACATCCAAGACCGAGGACAAATTGAAAAAGGCCATTTTCCAACTTGCCCTCACCGGGAATCGAACCCGGGACCTCTGGTTGGCGGACTAGTATGGCGAACACTACGCCAAGTAGGTCGCCAAAGGATCATACTATATATTATCACGCCTGTTTCCCACAGCGGTAGGCAGAGACTATGGACCTCCACTTGCTACGATCCTGACAGACCTCTTTCGCTTCATCTACACTCATCACTCTCTTCATGCATGCCCGCTGGTAACGGGTCCTTCTGACCTCTCCTTTTTTAAGAACGTCTGCAATCTGATCGCGGTACGTTCGTCGAGGACGACCCTGACCCACTCTTCCACTCACATTCGCTTTGTAGACCCTTTTAGTAAATCTCCATTCATCCATCCTACTTTCTACATGTCCGAACCATCTCAACATTCCTGTCTCAATTTTTGTAACTACATCTTTCGTTCCCTAATGACATCATTTCGAATCCGATTTTCAAAGTAACACCACACATACTCCTCAGCGCTCTCATTTCTACTGCATTTATTTTAATTTCGTGCCTTTTCTGCCACACCCAACTCTCACTTCCATACACCAGCGTCGGTAACAACACTCCATTATGAACAGCCAAACGTGCTATTTTGACACCTTCGTGCTGTTCATAAAAGAGTGTAGTACCCCATTCACTTGATTTCCCGCATTCACTCTTCTTTCTATACATACTATCAAGTCTTTATCCAAAATGTGACAAACAGAGCATTTTACCTCTTGCGGCACTTAGCAGACAAAGCCTAAGGCATACTACATGATTTGAATTACTTTGTGCAATTCCGCCACCAGTTAGTTCATGCAAACTATTGCCGGCCGGCGCCCACCCACTACTGTTAGTCCCAGCATACCTGCCACCAACAGCCCGTGTGCACCCGCCACCAACAGCTGATGCATGCTCCCTCCGATACTGCTGCATCCGCTGCGGCTGCAGCAATATCGGACACCGCATACGCGACACGTGTTTCGCCTCTCCACGAGGCATCTTCAGGCACCAAACAAGTTGTTGATCGTTCGGCGGTCAAGCGTCGAATGATAAAACTAAAACCCTAAGGCCGCAAGACTCAAAGGCTGCTTTTAGCGTTATGGTGGGAGAGAAGGTGTAATAAGGAATCAAAATATTGATAGTAACCCATCAATATTTTCAAAGGAATCAGAATATTGATAGCCGCATCGCTTATTACCATTTCCACGCCCATTTCCTCGATCGGCTTGTACGATCTGTTGGCTGGAGCTGGTATATTCTCAGTTTTATCTTTTCTCCCGTCGTGTGGTTTCCGGCAGAATAGAATAGGAGCACTTCAGGTCTTCCCGTGGATGTCGTAGAAGGCGACTTAGGAAACAAGCTAAAAAAAGCTTACAAACATCAATGGAGACCTCTCCAACCCGTCTGGCTAGCGTGAAGAGTGTAGGCCAAATCTTCTGGCCGCTCTGGCCAAGTATGGCTCTGGTAGTACAGAGAGGGTCGTGCTCCTGCAGTGGAGACTAAAGAGACCTGATGATAATGATGATGATGATGATCTTTTCTCCCAGATCAGCATGGAAAAAAGGATGTAGTCACCCAACCCGCTACTCGCTCTACGCAGCAAGCTCGGTCTAGTTTGCGTTTCACAGCGAGACACTGGCAGATCCTAACTCACTGCGGTCGCGGACTTCGTAAATATGCCGAGAACTCTGTGATAATAAACAAACTTTGCAGTTCTTGCTATCATTCCTCGTTTATGTAAAAGTGGCCGAGGAAAGTTCCACTTTATTATAAAAAAGATTGCAACTTTTCGTGTTGAATTTGTATGTATTTTTCTTTGGTCAATGGTTCATCATTTCAGCCGCATAACGTCCACTGCTGGACATAGGCCCCAAGGATTTCTAAAATGGCCGATCATGAGCGGCCTGCATCGAGCGCTTTCCAGCGACCTTGGTCAGATCGTCTGACCACCTTGTGGGTGGGTGTCCTACGCTTCGCTTGCTAGTACGCTTTCGCCATTTGAGAACCTTTTTGCCCCATCGGCCATCGGTTCTTCGCGCTATGTGTCCTGCCCACTGCCACTTCAACGAGCTTATCCGCTGGGCTATGTCAGTGACTTTGTTCTTTTACGATGGTCAATGGATAAATCAAATGATAGAAAATATACGTCGATACTGATATAGATAGACAAGTTGATTTGCAGGCAAATTAAAAACCCCCGACGACACCATCTAGTGGTAAGTGGCGGAACTACATAATATTGTAATACGTAGCGCCATCTATTATTTTCCAGCTAAATTTTAAACCCCAGCTTCCAAGCGTTAACACCTTATAACTTTTAAACCACTGAACCGATTTTCGTCAAACATGGCTAAGAACCACCGCAAGGCGCATTAAGACAGACGTTAGCATTAAACTTATAACAGCCCTCTTTTTCGTCGGGGATAAAAATTTGGAGTTATAGACATTGATTGGCTGATTGAAAAGCTCAGTGGGCCGGTGGAGTAAGCATTATAAGCGTTATTGCAAGTTAAGTGACACTGGGCGTGGTCCGCATTTGGATGGTGACCACAAGTGGCATACACATTTCTCGAGCTCCTCTGTGCTTCGCAAAGCTGTTGGTTCCAGCTGTTATCACTGTATGTCGGATGCCTTTAGGCAGCGTGACACCAGTGTTAGCCACTAACTACACATAAAAAACAAACAAACAATTGGTGGCTGTCCTATTGTCTAATTTTAGAATGAAGTTCTTTCTCGCAGGTCGTAGAGGGAGTGAACACACGAATTGACATTTAATGGAATAATGTTTCTCTACGGGATCGAATCAGAAATTAGGAAATTCGTAGAACAAAAGTCACTGACATAGCCCAGCGGATTAGTTCGTTGAAGTGGCAGTGGGCGGGACACATAGCGCGAAGAACCGATGGCCGATGGGGCAAAAAGGTTCTCGAATGGCGACCGCGTACTGGCAAGCGAAGCGTAGGGCACCCACCCGCAAGGTGGTCAGACGATCTGACCAAGGTCGCTAGAAAGCGCTGGATGCAGGCCGCTCTTGATCGGTCATTTTGGAAATCCTTGGGAGAGGCCTATGTCCAGCAGTGGACGTTATGCGGCTGAAATGATGAATGATGAAATAATGATTGAGAAAGCATTAAAAGTTAAAACATAATGTGGTTTGTACGGAGTAAATATAATCCCATGATCAAAGGGCAACAAGGTTTTTGATGCGTTAACACTAAAAGCTATTTATTACTTAACTCAGTTTGTAAAATACAAACCCAGTACTAAAATATGCCTAACAGCTCTCAATTTTATGATATCTGATGAAGAAAACTGCAATTTTTATAATTTTCAAACAATGATTACCTTAACGTTCAAAAATGTTTAGGTATTATTTCCGTTTTATAAAAACGCGTGTGATATAGTAAAAATCTTGTTCTTTGCTACAGCGTTTCAATCATTAGTCAGTTTAATGTCAGTACGGAGATATCCAAGATTTTGCTGAAGACCAAATTTCCCCATACTATTTGCATTTTAATTTTTATATTGAAAATAGCACGGCCAATTCAACTTCACATAGGTATCTTTGCAAAATCAAAGGTAGGAACATAAATCAAATCCTGTTTTGAAGGCAAACGTGGAACTTAATTTTGCAATCTAAAACTGACTCTTTACAATTTTGGTTTGTTATAAATATCACCCCTTCAAAATATACAAAATAACTGAATTTTTAAGTTTTAAAAAGAGAAATTTTCCACAAATTTGAGCTAATTAGTAAAAAACAAAACTAAGTTGATAATCATCATACAAAAGTCTATTGAAAATACTGATTTAATTTCAGGCACCATTAAATATATTCATTTTTGTTGCCCCGTGTTATATTTACTCCGTACAAACCACAACTCTACGTATCTATTACCACTCATATGAATAAAGAAGTTCAATATTTCAAATACAATCTGAAAAAGTGGAGCAATTCTCAGTGGAAAATAAAAGAGATGTACGGAAAACTATTCGTTCCCGGCCACGTTTCCATCGACCATACGCCGCAGCCGAAATAAAATGAATTCTCGATTACACCGTAATACCGGCCCCGAACATAGTACAAGGTCTAAGTGAATTCTTTTTAATAGCAATTGCTAGCTGTTGCCCGCTACGTGGCTCCCGCTTTCAAAGGATATTTAATCTATGTAAGCCTTACATTTTTTGGAACAAAAAGTATTTTTTGTTTTAATCTTAGTATTCAGCTCTTTCTATACAAGCTAAATTTTAACCTAATCTGTTTAGCCTTTGTGTCAAATCCATACAAAGATTTATGATATTAGTAGGATTGACGTTCAACAAAAAAAAAAAAAAAATGGTAGAAGCCTGTTTTCAAAATCAAAGTGATGAAATACAGTGCAAACAATTTTCAACCCCCGATAAAAAAGGGGGGAGGGGTGTCATGAATTTGACGCTAATGTCTGTCAGTCTGTCTATGTGTCTGTCTATAACGCTCTATAACGGATAAACCGATTTCGATGCATTTTTTTGTACCTTAAGTGCAAGTTCTCTTGTGGTGGTTATTTTTAGCTATTTTTGATGGAAATCGGTTCGGCCGTTTAGAAAGACTTGGGGGTAAACGCTTAAAAGTCGGGGTATTTTAATTTACCTGATAAATAAGAGATGGCACTACAGTTACATCAATTCCGCTTAACATCGATTGGAAAATGTAGTTCCACCACTGATCACTAGATGGTGTCGTCGGAGTTTTTCTAAATGTATTATATTATATTTCATTGTTTTACTTAACCTGAAAATCATATTTAATTGAAAGATCAATTGCATGAATATACTTAATATACGAGCATGTTTAATATCATCTGTCTCATATGTGCTCATTTCTGTTTGCGTTTTTGTCTATGTTGCTTTCTTCCCGGGATCAGCTTCCCTTCTTTTTATTCTGTTTTTTCTCATTGGCATCCTTTTTTGTAAGACATTTAGCACGCATCCTTGACAAGCCATAATTTAAAGCAATTGATACTACATATCCATTTCATTCAAAAACTTACAAATATTTAATGTTGTTTGTTTGTTTTTCGTATATGCTAGTGGCTAACACTGGTGTCAGATTTTTCAGGATTCAGGCTGCCTAGGGGCATCTGACATTGCCTTGCGACTGCCATACAATGATGTCAGCAGCGGCTTATACGTTCCTTCCGAAGCACGGAGGAACTCGAGAAATTATGCCACTTAAGTGGCATAAAAATTTCTCGAGCTCCGCCGTGCTCCGCTCAACAGTATCGAAACAAACATGCTATATCATTTACAGTTTCACAAGTTTACTTGTTGTTTGAAATAAATTTGCCACGAGAAGTTTGACGTGACAACTAAATATCAAATAAAAAACAAACTTGCAGCAAATTTAAATGCTATCTGGGTTGTGGTCACCCACCCACGGTGTCACTTTACTTATGAAAGCGCTAGTAAGGCGCACTCCCGCCGGGCCACCGATCTCCTCAAATATTTAATAAAAGGATGCTAGCTCTCAACCTAAGCCGAGCCTTTTTTCAAGTCGAATCGTTGTCCCGGGGCCAAATAACCATATATTTGAAGGGTGCGATCGCTGGAATATTCTCTCTTCTCGATAGCTCGTCTCGAGACAAGTCGTTCAGTAATAAAATGCTTCTTAAACCGACCATTGGATTTAGATATAGTAATTCTACTTAATCTCGGAGCTTTATGACACTTTCATTGTAAAGTTATGGCTGCTACATTGTTTTGGAACGATGTTTGAAGCTGTAAAAAGATAATTGTCACGATGGTCTTGGATTTCATTTTTTAAACCCCAATAAAAAGAGGAATGTTTTAAAGTTTGACGCCAGTGTCTGTTTGCCTGTCTGTCGGTATGTCTGTTAGTGTCATCGTAGCTCTTGAACGGATGGACAGATTTCGATGCGTTTTTTTACGTGAAAGAAAATTCCCTTCCTATGCTTGATGGAAATCAAAAGTAATGGTAATTTCAAAAGTTATAGGGGTGAACGCTTGAATGTCGGGAGTTATTTAATTGGGTCTCTAATGAATCTCATAAAAATATTTGTAATATTACAGTTTGAAATAATGCTATTATGTATAATCATAATACCTCATAATGGATTTTCATATAATTTTGTTAATCATATTTTTTTTACATTAGTATAGTTATCATAAGTACACATTGTCATAAGTAGTTAAAATCCTAATATAAATTTTATAATAATAGTTATTACTCATAATGTAAATTAATATAAAAAATATTAAAAAAAAACTATTTATGAAATCATAAAATTATTGGGTCACCCCCGCCGCACCATAAGCTAAACCACGTGACCTGCATGGTATACATGACTCTGCAAAAACACTGTTCGCAGCTAAGGGGTGACCCATGGGCCACCCTCGCCGTACCATGACCTACATGACCTGGGTGGTCTACATGTCTCTGTAATAACGAGTCTGCTATTGGCGGCTATTTTGATATATAGGTAACAATACCCGGACGGATAAAACATTGTGAGTATAAAAATTATATATAATATCTTTTGGTTAACCCCAGTTATGGGATAAGGTATACATATATATATATATATATATATATATATATATATATATATATATATATAAAAGTAGGGGAAGAAAGAATAAGATGTATTTGCCTCCATAAATATTATGAACAAAATACAATAATAAAGCCATCATGAGAAACCGTTTATGAATTAAATCGGAATTATAAACTATGATTATGGCACCATTTATATAATGTTTATTGTAATAATGGATATACAGAACCATTATTACAATACACATTTTTATATGATAATAATTATATGATAAAAAAGTTATGACAAACCATATTATGATTAATATACTTATGGGAAATGAGAGGGTCCCATTTAATTTACCTGATAAAGGGTCTCTTTACCTGTATATGGTGGGCGAGAATATATAAAAATGAATCCAAATAGTGATGGTTTGCTAGCCGCATTATCTATTGATATGATTCGCATTTAATCTCATTACCTTGATCGGCTTTTACGATCCGCACGGGAATGGAATCAACTGGAACATTCATTTTTATTTTTTAATTCAGAATTGAAGTTAGCCTAAACAAGCCCTTTAACAAACCATTATAAGTAATGGGGAAGACAGATTAGGAATTGTCTCCCCTATTGGAAAAAAAGATGTAAGTATTTATAGGTAAATAAATATATATGTCCGTAAGGCAAATTACACTGATTGAGCTAGCCCCAAAGTAAGTTCGAGACTTGTGTTATGGGATACTAACTCAACGATATTTATATTATACAACAAATACATATATAGATAATCATCCAACATCCAGGACAATTTGAAAAAGGCCATTTTCCAACTGACCCTGACCGGGGATCGAACCCGGAACCTCTAGGTGGTGGACAAGCATGGTGGCCACTATGCCACGGAGGTCGTAAAAAGTAAATCTTTGTATAAGACTAGGGTAATGTTTCCATCACAAGAATAGCCTAAAAACAAATGTATTCATGACATTGCCGACATTCCGCGAAAACAAAACGAGCCGAATGCCGAAACGCGAAGGCACGATGAATATTCATTCTCACGCCTATTTCTGATGTGGAAACTTTTGTTTTGAATAATTAGATTGTATAAGAACGTGCTGTCAAGCGATATGCGTATTCCAATTTAACAAAATATTAACAGTAACTGAGAACTGGCTCTTAAAAGGAGAAATAATGTAAAATTACCGGCCAAGTGCGATCAGACTCGCGCAAGAAGGGTTTTTGGTATAAGAGCCCCACTTTAATATTTGTTTTATTCTGTTTTTAGTATTTTTTGAAATTGAAATACGTCATCTGTGAAAATTTCAACTGTTTAGCTATCACGGTACATGAGCTACAGCCTGGTAATAGACGGACGGTCGGCGGAGTCTTTCTTAGTAATAGGGTCTCGTTTTCACCCTTTGGGTATGGATTCCTTAAAATAAATAATAGTTAATACCTAATTGCCAAGCCAGAAATATACTCATATTATTTAAGTTTTGAGGGTTTTGTACAAAAAATTAAAAATGGAACCTTTATAAAATCACTCGTGTGTCTGTCTGTCCGCTCGTATGTCACAGATAGTTTGCTCCGAATATACTGGACCGAATCAGGTGAAATTTGGTTGTAATCCTATGACCCTTTCGTTGCGGTAATCCGGTTGTTATTTCGGTTCTAAACATAGATGTGCACAGTAAATAAATATTTTATTTACATAAGAATCATTTTCGAGGGACAAATTAGGAAATATAAAAAAGTTTTGCGAACCTTACTGTGTCATTTATAAGGGCTTGTTATGGGGATGTCAAATATATTTTTAAATAGATATTTTCGATTTTAATTCATGAAAAAGACGAACATTGAGCATTCCCCTGATCTTCGAAACTACTGAACTTAAAATAAAATAAAAAAAATAAAATACAAAATATAGTTAATTGCTTGTAGATTACAGAAAAACCTATAAGAATTCTATTAATTTAAAGTAAAGAGGCAAACTCAATATAATACGATGACTTTCGGAAAATAGTTCATTAAAATCCCACTAGATGGCTCTAGTAGTGGTAACACGCGTCTTACTGTGAGGGTTTCAAATGTGATATAATAAAAACATTTGACTTCGCCATTGCACGGATCCCTCTCCACGCGATTTTTACTCGCACTTTGCCGTTTTTTTATAGATAATGGTACGAAACCGATATTGGCCGATATTTTTTTTTCTATAAACCTAGTTGTATGTAGCTAAAGCTGATTTGTGTATAATTTTTGTATGTGTGTTATAGCAGCAAATAAATGAGATTATCTATCTATCTAAAGAATTTGCATTATTCTAGGATTTGAGGCACCTCCACTTAACTTCACCGAGAGACCAAGCTCATAATTTTCAAGATAAGTTTTCAATTTTGTTAGTCAAATTTAATGACAGTGGAAAACCAGATAAGTACAATTCAGATAGCAATCTGAATTTGACATAACGTATCAAGATAAAAGCTAAACTACGTTTGTGTGGACATTTTTAGGGTAAAGGCTTCCTTACAGTTAGTCTTTCTAGCAGTTGGTATGACAAGGGTAAACTGTTTTTTTTTTCCTGAAACTGGCTAACGAGTTTCTTTTAGAGTTCCTTCACTAATTATTGTTTGTTATTTTCTTTTACATTTCTAACCGCACCTTTTTTGCCTGCAACCTTTTTTCTAACGAGTTACATAGAACTAAAGGTTACGAAATCCAAGGGCCGTATTACCATGGTGGGCCTAAGATGGAAAATGGAAATAAGGAATGTGACACGTTTCTAGCCTATTGCTGTTATTTAAAAGCGACGGGTCAAATGTTGCAGAAAGCTCACCTCGTTGCAGCGCAATCCACGTGATTTATCCCTAAAGCTGGCCCATTTGGAGCACATCCAAAAAACTGCTGACGCGCACCACCTTGCCTTAATCCAGACGTGATTGTATATATGCATTTAAATATAATTTTAAAATATACTGCACTATCAATGATTGTGGTAAAACTTACATTCCAAAGAGTAAAAATGTTGCAGAAAGCTTACTGCGTCGCGGCCCAATTCTCGTGAATTATCCCCAAAAATGGCCCAAAAACCGCTGACGCTCGCCAATCTACCAGCCATAAAGAATATTATTATGTGTGACAACTACAAAGCAAATTCTATACCCGTATCAAATCCTTAACGCCATGTAAATTCTGCGTGCTTAACTTATTTAACAGAAAACATTATGATCTAAAAATTGTAGCATAGTCCTTCCTACCTACATAACTGATTTCAGAGGGCAATTTTTTTACAAATACAACAACTAGTCACATAGCGTTAAAAATGTTGCAGAAAGCACACCGCGTCGTGGCGCAATCCTCGCGATTTTATCCCCAAAGCCGGCCCATTTGGACCTCGTCCAAAAAACTGCTGACGCACGCCGTCTTACCAGCCATAAAGAATATTATAAGTGTGGTGAATTCTGCGCCTTAAATCAGTCCTATAGTGCGTATTATACCAATTAAAGGAGTGCAGACTTTAATGAATTTAACATTGCGTTCAAAGATCGGTGGCATAGTCCTACTTTACTGATTTCAAAGTGCAGTTTTTTCACAAATACGGTAACCAGTCTTCTTAGCGTTACAAATATTTCAGACTGCACACCGCGTCGCGGCGCAATCCATGCGATTTATTACTAAAGCCGGCCCATTTAAAGCACATCTAAAAAACTGCTGACGCACGCCACCTTGCTAGCAATAAAGAATATTATGTATGACAATTATATTGCAATTTCAAACCAGTGTCAAATCCTTACTTTATCTTACCATGTGAATTCTGCGCTCTGAAATCAGTAATATTGTGCGTATTCTAGCAATTTTACCTTTATGAATTTAACAAAAAAAAAATACCATCTAAAAATATAACTGATTTTACATTGGTGATTTTTTATACAACAAGTAGTCTGCATAGCGGTACAAATGTTGCAGAAAGCAGAACGCCTCGCGGCGTAATCCTCGCGAATTTGTCCCTAAAGCTAGCCCATTTGGAGCATATCTGAAAAACTGCTGACGCATGCCACTTTGCCAGCCAAAAAAAATATAGCGACAACTGAATTGCGATTTGGAGGAGTTTGGTTGCCCGGCGCGAGTGCGTATTACGAGTACTAGACACCGGGCGTGCTCCGCACGGATGGGCACAAGTAGCGTAAACATTTTTCGAGCACCTCCGTGCTTCGGAGAGCACTTATAAGACGTTGGTCCCGGTTGTCATCATTGTATGGCAGTCGTCAAGCTATGTCAGATCTGTTTAGGCAGCCTGAAAAATCTGACACCAGTGTTGGCCACTGCAAAACATTGAAATTTCAATGCCTGTGTCAAATCCCTACCGTAGCGTTACAAATGTTGTAGAAAGCACAGCGCGTCGTGGCGCAATCCTCGCGAATTTATCCCTAAAGCCGGCCCATTTGGAGCACGTCCAAAAAACCGCTGACGCACGCCACCTTGCCAGCCTGATCCATTCACCTCTATTACGGGCAATTTCAAACGCTTTTGTCTACGGAATACATTTTGCGATGAAATATTTTTATAAAATTATTCTCAGTACACAACTCGGCAGATTTTGACAGAGGAAATTGATGTTCAATTTTTAATTTATTTAAGTAGCTAAGTTTGGTTTTTGTTAGGTAAGTTTGTGGATTAATGTTAGGTTAGTAGATGTTATAATGAACTGCCTGCGTCTATATTCCCAGAGAAGTACAGTCCAGGGACATTCAAAAGTAGATTGAATGTCTTTTGGATAGGTATGCTTCATCCTAGTCTTCATCGTCGCTTACCATCAGGTGAGATTGAGGACAAACGCCTAAAGCAATATATTGTAAAAAAAAAACCGCAATAAATCAAACCACTTTAGTATAATGACATTAAAAAGTTAAAAAGCAAAAAGTTAAAAAGCCAATTTCGTCAGTTCCATACTAAAGAAGATAAGAGTAGATGTCTTATTTGTACGTATTTTATGTACTTTTTATTATTCTAAAGTAAATACTAAGCCATATGGCTTGCATTGTATTATGTACCCTAGTATTGAAAATTGTATCAATGCTTATCTATAAGCATCCCATGTCAATAAGTGATTCGAGAAGTGGCCACTAGATGTCATATTGTACTTAGTGTATATAAAGGATTTTGTACAATGTCAACTTTCGATTGCGACTTAGCTTTAAGCAGTTACCAAATAAATAGATACGAGTAGTTACCAATTTTCCCTCTTTCCCTTGGGCAGCTATTTTACAAACTTAGGTAGGTTCTACATATATGTCTATGTCGTAGCCATATCGTAAATTTAATTTCTTCATTAAATGATCGAGAATTTCATGAAATGGTCGCATTTCATGAAATGTTGTACTGGCTACTGGTCACAACGTGATGTGGATTGGGCGGATCAATGATAAGAAATTGTTTCACGATATTAACAAATAGTTTCGACCATTTCATGAATTTACCGTGTCACTTCATGAAATGGTTGATTATATCGTAAAATTGTTATATTTTTAGTTTTACTATACATTCATGTTGTGCGGCTTGGGGTGGACCAAGTGCCACCCCGCCGCAACCTTAACCTAACTATAGCGCTCTGTCACAAGTTTTTGTTTTGTTTGCTTTTTTCAGCCTGTTTATACGATCCGGCCAAACGTGGACGACAAAATCGTGAAACGTTGACGATTTCATGATCTGGTCAAATTAAGTTGGCCGTTTCATGAAATGCGACCTTTTCATGATCATCATAAAGTGATCAAATCTACGATGTGGCCAAGATATCTATACTGTTATTTTAGTGGTTTGATTCGTAGTTGACTTTAAACACAGAGTTTTAGCATTGTACAAAGTAAAAATATATTATGAAATGAGTGCAGGTAAAGCGTTACCCGTAGCTTTTACTTAATATCGTTATTTAATTCAATTCACGAGAAATACCCGTTATTTTTCCACTGCAGTCGAACTTCACAAAACGGAGTGAAATAAAACGACCGCGGGAAACGGAAGGAAACACTAATAGCTTGGAAGTTACTGAAAGCTTTCGAAGCTGGTATCGGTATCGGTCAGCGGAAATATAATTACTTAAGGTTCAATGGGAAACTGGAGTTGCAAGCTTTGCTTACACTTCTCAAGTTATCTTCTTGGGACCATCCATAAATTACGTCTCACGAATTTCATGCCTTTTTGGCTCCCCTCTCCTCCTTGTCACAGTTGAAATTTTGAGACCTCCACCCCCTTGTGTGACATCATATACCGGTTTTTTTTGCGAAGTTACTAAACTGTCGTATAAATATATAATTTTATTCATATAAGAACTTAAATACATAACATAAATAAACTATGACTAAACCATAACTATGAATTAGATACTAAACTAGATATAAGTACTTTAAAAAACATCAAATGATATAAAAAATTAAGCATAAATCACTGCCCTCGCAGGGTAGGGTACCCAAGAGACTGGCAGCATTTCCGCGCTGAATGGCCAAGCTCAGCCTTTGGCCAGGAATGCGCACTAGCACTTGGATCCCCTGAGGCGTCGATTAGGCGTGCGAAAATCTTTTTTAAACAACTGACGTGCTTTAGCTTTTAACTGATAAAGCTGGAAATATTTAAACGTTTATTTATTTATACTTAAAATATTATATTTTATTGCTTAGGTATATTGTGACGTCACGAACTTTATGACTTCTTCCACCCCGTGTCACACATCTCACACTTCATTGACTCCCCTGCCTTTCCCTTAATGTGTGACGTAATTTATGGATGGTCCCTTAGGTCTTGGGAAAATGAGATAACTTGGAATGTACCAGTGCAAAAGCTCTGAGAAGAAAACCTTTCATGCAAATCGTATATATCAATCATTATCAACAATTTCAGCCGCATTGCGTCCACCGCTGGACATGGGCCTCCCCCAAGGATTTCCAAAATGACCGATCTAGAGCGGACCGCATTCAGCGCTTTTCTAGTCGTATGACTATCTTGAGGGTGTTCAAGTATATGTCATTAAAAATACATAAATCAACACACACTAACACTACCCGTATACGCCGAACGAGGTACGAAAACCCCGTACGGGTTAACAGACGTGCTAATGAGTCGAATTAGTCACATACCTTACCAGTTTCTACAAATTAAAATAACTATGAACTTCATTTTTACCCGACTGCCAAGGTAAGGTTATGTTTTTCACGTGTATCTTGTATGTTTTACATTTTTTTTATAACCTCGTTTCTTCCTAACGACTGATCGAATTTTGACAGCTATGGTAGTGTTAGATGAAGCGAAAGTGCGACGTTTAGACGGCGTTATTAAAAAAAAAAAAACACAAACCTAAGTCAACATCAATCAAGACTTTATTTAGAAAGTTAATAATAGGGTGTGGGATACAAAAGCCCTATGCCGTTTTCTACTCTCGCATGGAGGTACCGCCCTTATTGTCGTCCCGTGCTCCGTGAAGGTGGTCAGCTGGGGTCGATCGGTGTTGGTGGGCCAGCACTCAGCAGCAGAAGAGGAGGAGTTAAAAGCCCAAGCTTTGGACCCGATTCACGGGTATTGCTAACACTTGGACTAGAAAATACGAAGTACTTTATCTTTAAATGTAGAAGTATTTTTTAAATGTACTTTAAATTAAAAAAATATAATCGGGTCAAAAATATTAGACTATGCGCTGAGACGAGCGCGCGCTAAGCGAAGCGTATTCACGCCAGAGGGGTCGCAAACGCTGTGTCGCTGGTGAGGATCAGCCGCCGTTCGTAATGTCCACGCATAAGTACCTAGCAACGGAGACAAAAGACCGATGTATGTCGCAGTAAGAATGAAAGCCAGCCATTATTGACGTTACCAATTTATGGTACGTTTCTGTGTGTTAGTTTGTTGTTGTTGCATTATTATTTTAATAGGGTGTTTATTTAATTTTGTACAAATATGTTGTTTAACTTTATTTTATTTACTTAGTTTAAGTTAGTTGTAACTTTTATTTTTATTTATATATTATTAATTGTAATTATATAGTTTATTTTAAATTACGATTAAATATACGTTACAGTCTGTCAGAATCGTACTCACTGAAGGTCCATAATCTCTGCCTACCTCTGTGAGAAACAGGCGTGGTAATATGTATGTATGTAATTTATGTATGGTATCGTTAGATTTGTCTTAAAAACTCACTTTTTTTTTAGGTTTCTTTTTTAATTTAATGGCGGCTAAATTGTCAATGGCTTTCTTATTTTTTATCCAGTTCTGAAAAGTGTATCAAACTAAAGGAGATTAAATGTAGTTTACAAAAATATATAGGTACTAGTCAAATGTTTAAATTAAATTTGAAAAAAAAAATCATTCATGAGGTTGTAAAAATAATTTAACTAGTTAAAGAGTTTTTTATATTATAACTAGTTAAATAGGTATCCAAGATAAGTGATCTAAATAAGGTCCGATGTCATTATTAAGTTTGAGTAAAATTATAAACCTCACAAAGGACAAACACGAAACCTCACCAACTACGCGTAAAGTAATGAAAAAATCCTTTTTCCATTTCGCGCTGCATTTTAGTGGAAATTGCATTTTCTGTGACGTTGCAATGGCGTCAGATAATAACATTAGTTCGCCCATGCGATGCCCAATTATGAACGACCACATTATTACCTCATTGCGTTATAGTGCGGTGAATTTGAATGCGTCATTGTTTGCGACTTTAAAAAGGTCCTCAAATTATTTTCTTTTTTTCTCATTTTTATATCCTCCAAATTCTCCTTGCAGATCCCACCTAAGAACTCTCCTTAAATTCCCTCCTCACAACACTGCTACCTTTTCCAACTCCTCGGTGCATGCATTCAGACTATGGAACTCATTACCATTTGCTATTCATGAATTCAAAGTAAAAGATCATTATTTATTGGAATAATCTTAATTGTAATTTATATTGTTTATTATTAAGTATACATTATATTTCCTTCTAAAATAGACATATATATTTATTATACTCGTATGTGTAATATATGTATATGTATGTTTATTTGGAGTTATTGTAGTTTTGTGTCATTTTAATTTTCTTATTCCTTTATCTTATGTTTATAAACACGCCTGTATGCCTCTCTTACATAAACATCTCATCTCATAGGCCTACTGGAAGAGATCTCTTTTGAGATAAGTAGTGCCTTTGTACAACTTTTATTTGATGTATTCTCTGTATACATTTTCCGTGAACATAAATTGGTAAATAAATAAATAAATTCTTTTTTTTTAACCGATTAGAATTTTTTATTTGCGTAGCGGTGGCCCGTTGCCACCAGGTCTAAATCTGATGATTAAAACCTCGAGAAATTGAGGGAACTCCTTAAATAGTCTAGATACACATATAGTGATTTTAATTTGCATTAAGAAAGTATAATTTAGTAAGGCGGAACTGAATGAAAAGGTTTTTTTTTTGGTTAAAATTATCATAAGAAAAATCAAAAAGTATTTTTGTAAGTTTACATAAAGCTCGAATAAATAACATTGAAAGAATTGCATACAAAGTTGTGACAAGAAATAAGTACACGATAAAGTCACAGAAGATTCGAATCTAACTTTGGAAATATTGTAACGAACTAAAGTCACTTACAATGCTTCAAAGAGTTTAGAAATCACACAAAGCTACCGATCGCGAAGAGCAAACTTTGGAATAATAACAGTACATAAAAGAACGGCATTATGTCCGTAAGTAAAAGCAATCCAATCTAAAACACTATGAACAATGCAATTCTCGATCCACACTAAAGTTTTCTCTATTCTCTTTGTTATAAAGATCAGTTTTGCTATGCAGATGTTGTAGATGGAAATATCAAAATTGTTATATCAAAGATAAATTCTGAAGTAGATTGTTGAAAACAGTCTGTGCGAAACTCGGGAGAGCTTAAAGTTGATCAATGCCTAACGAAGTCCTTCTGACGTCGATCGATACTCTTTAATGATCCTTGAGATCTTTCGATAATAATCTAGGATCTTTTGATGGACGTTGTCCATTTTAAAGGTGAGGGGTTTGAAGAGTGGTCTGGATCTCTGAAGAATACCGTTTGTTCAGTTACTGAAATTGAAAGACTTAGGCAACGATTAAGAAGTATCTTACATTAAGTAAGTATTAAAATTTCTCACATGATGAGTACATGAAAGGACTTTCAATCAATATTTTATGAATGATTTGGCCAGCTCTTACCGCGAATCGAAAAACACGAAAGTGTTTTCGTTTTAATTCTCACCTTTAAAAAATAACCTGGCCTGGCTTACGAAGAGTTCTATATCATTATCTATAAAAAATCACGTTTGATGTATGTTTTTTTTTTAATATTTGCTGTTATAGCGCCAACAAAAATACATAATCTGTGAAAATTTGTGTGAAAACTAGAGATAAGGCTTGGTGAAAGACAGACAGACGGACAGCGGAGTCTTAGTAATGGGATCCCGTTTTTACCCTTTGGGTAAGTAACCCTAAAATAAAAGAGAATCCTATACGAATTTAATAACAATAGATAACAAAAAGCCTACGATACTTACAATGAATATAAACTTCACAGACTTACAAAAAGTTCGCTACATTTCAGACCTTCGTTGTAGAACACAAAAAGAAAAATAAATTGTAGTATGTAACATTCAATGTTCTCCAAAGTTTTTATTACTCGAGAGTGGTAATAATTTATGTACGTAGTTTATATTTATTGCAACCAACCACCCTACATACCTACAAGTGTTACTGTTAAATTAATATTGTATGTAAAACGTTAACTTTTTTACTCGAATTTAGTTTATTTTTTCGGGTCCACCCGATCAGACGACCTGATGGTCGTCTGAAACCTATTAATTCGACTCACTGACGTCTGTTAACCCGTACGGGGTTCTCTTCCCTGGTTCGGCGTATAATGGTAGGTGTGTTGATATTTATGTCTTTTATTGACATACTTATACTTGGCCGCCCACAAGGTGGTCATACGACGTGATCAAGGTCGCTAGAAAGCGCTAAATACATGCCGCTCTAGATCGGTCATTTTGGAAATCCTTGAGAGAGGCCTATGTCCAGCAGTTGACGTCATGCTGAAATGATGGTGACGATGACTTTTCCGTGTGTTTAAGTAGCCAATGAATTAAAGGTATCTGACATAACTATCTGACGAAGTAGAACGGCTGTCGGACAAGAAAGACAAATGGAAGAAAATTCATACTTCACCGAAAAGAGCATAGCGCATAGAGCGATAATTCATACAAACTTGCAACCCCTATTTCACCCCTACAGGGATGATATTTTCAAAATCTAATGAATAAATTAATATTTTCTACAAACTACTAACATAAATAAAAAAAATCGTGTCTCTCACTTTAAAAATTACGAAGTTTTATACAAACTGGCAACCCTTATTTCACCCCCTTAGGGATGGAATTTCCAAAAATAATTTTTTAACAGACGTCTCCTAGTCACAATCTACCTACTTGCCAAATTTTATCTTCATTGAGTAGTTTTCGAGATTTCGTGATGAGTGAGTGAGTGATTTTCGGTTTTATATATATAGAAGATAGATAGATATAACTGAACAATTGATGATAAATAATGATAGCTATCTCCTGGACCAACCGTTCAACATAGCTCTTGAAGCTCGCAGATGTTTGGCATAAATATGATTATACTACGTGTATCAAACATGAGCACCTACTCCGTTTTTATTTTTGAAATCTATAGCGTATTATTGTTTTGTTATACAATTTTGCTAGCCTGTAGTTGTTTTGTTTTACAACGGGATAAAGGCTTCCCGTTCTTCTTCCACTCGTGTTTTCTGCCATGCGTGTAGAAATACCCAAATACTCTTTCAGTGTAAGTTGATGTATAAGGCGATTTGCACACTGCTGCGCACGCCGCTGCTGCGTAGCGCGGGGCCGGACTACAAACAAGTATCTAAAATTTAAAATTCAGATGTTTATTCAGTAATTAGACCTTTACAGGCACCTTACACGTCGATAAGTATAATTTACATTACGTGTAGTTTATTTTAAAACTTGAAAGTTAATTTATTTTAAAGAAAACTTAACGATATTAGCGCTTTGCAACAATCCCTGCTGAGAAGAAACGCTGAAAGAAACTGAATTTGAATAGAAAACACGTATAGAACAACGGATTGACACCACCTTTAACGCGCGTCGTTTTTATGTAGCGGAGCAGGAAGGATACGGAGCAGTGTGCCAATCGCCTCATTAGGTGAAACATGAGTATCAAGAAATACACACAATGTTAAAATATACAACAAATGTTCCTTAAACGTGAGATTAATGCCCTAGTCCCGAATTCTCTCAGGAACAAGCAACGAGCCTCGTGTGTTGAATAAATTATACTATACCTTGGAAAGCATTTAAGTGCGTCGATTTCACTGTAAATGTTTTGTTTTTATTGTCTTAAAACAAACACAGAGTAGGGTCTTAAGTTAGCTCAGTGATAAGAATAAATTTATTTTCCATTGCTATGCAAATTAAAAAAATCCCCCAAGACACTATCTAGTATGAGCGGCAGAACAAAATTTAACGCCATCTATATTTTGCCAGGTAAATTAAAAACCCTAATAACTTTTAAACGGCTGAGTCGATTTTCATCAAACATAGCTAAGAAACAACGTAACGAAAATTGCTTTCACTTAAAACCGCATCGAAACCGGTCAATCCATTCGAGAGCTACGATGACTCAGACATACAGACAGACAAACGGACAGACAGTCATAAGTGTCAAACTTATAACTTTCTTTTTGTCGAGGGTTAAAAACGGGTTTAATGATATAAAATAACATAACACTAAAAAACTTCAGAAATTTTTGTGTACGGAAAATTTTGGCAATATTGCTCCCAATGAAATAGTTTTCGTCACTCTAAAATGGAGTCTATACAAAATTAAGTCTTTGTTCCTAATGGGCAGACAGAGCGTTTTGAAGATCATCATTATCATCATTAAAGCCGCTTGCATCCAGCGCTTTCCAGCGACCTTGGTCAGGTCACCTTGTGGATGGGTGTCCTACGCTTCGCTTGCCAGTACGCGTTCGAAATTCGAGAATCTTTAACTTAACACTAAACAGATGTGATCCCATATTTGTGAATATTTACAACCGAAAACTGCCCAAAACGAAATAGAAAAAAAATAATTAAAACCTTCACACCTAATAAAATAAAGATTGTCGCACAGGCGTATGGAAATACATAAACTAATGCCTGAAGGCGGTTTCATTGCTCGGTTGTTCTGTTTATTGTTCTTGTTGACTGCAAACGAGCCGTAAAAACACGCGAACTTGCGTATTTACGAGGTTTCAGAGGGCGGCGAATGGAAATCAATGTTTACCGGCGTTTTATGATTGAATAGTAAACAGTGGGATGGGTTGCAACATTCCCAATTTTGTTAGTGTAAAATTGGGTCACTCGGTGAACCAAACATGTTCCCGGAATGAAGTGCCATTCTTGTAACGCGAAGTAAGCTAAACGAATGGTTTTTCTTTACAACAGTCCTTCGTTTAGTGACTCCGCGTTTGAAAAATGGCATCCTTCATGTTGTATTTATCAGTTCATTTACTTATTTTCAGCTATCGCCAGGCGAAATGGAGTTGCTTGAATCTTCTCCAAACTGAAGGTAGGTCGATGTAAGTGTAATCTGACGAGCTGGTGCTATACTGACTGAGAGGCACGGGATTCTGGTCACGTCGACCAGATCTTGCAGCAACTCCTCTCATGCCTTTTTGCCCACCAGCTATATCATGCTTGACGTGAACTCTGAACTGAAAAGAAAGAAAGAGTTTTTGGTGGGAAGTCAAAGGGTTTAGTTGGAGTGTGCTTTAAATTGTTTTGCAAATTGGTTCTAGTCTAGTGAACTTCATATTATGACATTGGTGTAGTTTGATGTTATAAATGCTCATCCTCATGGACTATATGTGGAGTGTTAAAAGTGGACACTCATAGTGCGGCTGTAGTGATATATTTGCGGACTGTGGTGGGCGTCTTTAGGCGCCGTCCGCCACTCAATCGGCTGAAAACCATTGGGCTCGTATAGATTTGTCGCCAGAAGCTTCCTTGAAGCAATCAAAGGACCTACACCAACCTTTGATTGTTTAGTTAGGAATAGGAATAATTATGTGAAAAAATAAAGATGAGCTCTAAAAATTATTAAAAAGAAGTAATCAAAGAAAAATAATTTTTTTGGTGCATTAAAAACTAACAGTTCAGTAACATAAAAACTAAAACTCAGCTCCGGAGGAAGAGGTAAAAGTGGCGTTATCGTGCTGGAAAAAAAGTGTTGTTTTATATATTTAACTGTACATTCTACTGTAACATTTTAAAGTTAATAAAAAAATCCTACTCGCCGAAGTAGGTAATTAAAATTAAACAGGAAGCTTTTGACTGTATTCAGCAGAAATAAAATGTAAGTATTTCTTTTTAGGACGCGCTTGGACCGCTGACAAAGGCGCGTCTTTATGCTTTAAAGCGCTTTACGCTGCAAGCTCAAAGAGCGCTACAAGTCGAGCGCTAACTGGATTCCAAAAGTGCTTGCGAGTGGTTAACTGGGTTTTCATCTTTGGAACTTCATTGCTTTCGAAGTTAATTATAAAATATTTCTTAAATATTTTTAAACAGATGAAGCTGTTACGAAATAATCTCGCCTTTTTAACCCCCAACAAAACAGCGGGGTGTTATAAGTTTAACGCTAGTATCTATCTGTCTGTGGCATCGTAACTCTCGAACGGGTGGACTGGTTTCGATGCGGCTTTTTTACGTGAAAGTAAATTCCCTTGCTGTGGTACTTAGCTATGTTTAATGAAAATCGGTAGAATATATATCGAAGTTTAAAGGAAAACTATTAGAGCTAAGTAGGATTTACAAATTAAAAAGTTATAAGTGACCAACTTATAAAATGTACTCGGAAAAGGAAAAGTTCATACAAATTCAAAACACGTTTTTATTGACGTAAACACAAAGGGGGCATTCGCAACTACGGAACCCTACAATGCGCGTTGCCCGCCACGCACTTGGCTGGTTATTTTTGTTTTAAGCAGTAAAGAACTTCGTTTCCGCTAGGTGTACCACGACACCCATTCCCTTTCTTATTTAGTTACAAATTATTACTTTTATTCATTCAGGCCTTCTGTACAGGATATGTGGTAGAGAAGTTTAATAAGTTTGAGTCAGCCTGAGACAAATTCAGAGCCATGTTCTGGGAACCGAGCTGGAAACCAGGGCAGCCGCGGCTGGGAGAAGAGGCTCTCAAAGTTGATGTGAGTATCTTTGGTCGAATTTTAGACAATCCAACAGGAACCCCACATTTTCCTGGGATAAAAAGTATCCTATAATAATAATAATGTCATTTATTTCAGGCACTAACACATATAAACAAATCCGTTTAAAAGTTATTAGAGGTTAACGCTTGCAAGTCAGGGTTTTCGAAAACAAATAATGATGGTGCTACGGACATCAAGTCGTATCGGCAGTTCCGCTACTCATCACTAGATGGCGTTCTGGATATTCGGTTTTTTTTATTTGCCTAGCTAATAAACTTGTTACAATAGTAGTTCGTCACAAAATTGGAATTAGCGAACCTCTCGCGAGTTCCAATCTCGTCAACAAAGAACCCTATTTATACAATATGTAACAAAAACCCTGTCCGATCCTTGTAGGAGCAACTTAGACCGTCAATATGAACCACTTTGCCTAGGGGACTAATGCTTGAAACTCGAAAAAAATATCGTCATTTTCATACAAACTTGTTCGGCCGGCCCGGCAATTTCTATAAAAATTTCGATTGTTTCTTCGAGTTTCAAGCATTAGTCCCATTGGAAAAGTTGTTCATATTGACGGTCTAAGTTGCTCCTACAAGGATCGGACAGGGTTTTTGTTACATAATGTATATCATATCTCGCCTACCCACAAAGCTTTATTTTCTATTCTAAAGAATCCTTTTGCTCCCGAATACTTGAAGAGTAAATTTCAATATCAGTCTGTGTCCCACAGTCGAGAGCTTCGCTCTAGTCATACACTTCGATTACAAATTCCTTTGTTTCGCTCCAATTTCATGTCTACGTCTTTCACTCTTCAAGTTATACGATTCTGGAATGCCCTGCCTGAGGACCTTAAAACTATTTCAAACAGATATCTTTTTAAGAAAAAAGTCCACATGCGTTTACTTTCTCCTTGAATGCAGCAGAAATTTTTATACTGGTTTTCTATAGTAATTAGACATATTTATTTAATGTATTTATTGTTTGTATGGTTATGTATATATATTATTTATTTATGTATATTGTATAATATATGTTTATTTTATATGTATTTAATATGTTGTATGTTTGGTGCATACTGTTTGAGTATACATTACTTTTACGCCTACTACGCAAAATTTCTATTTATCCCGAAGGTTGACTGGTAGAGAATGCTATTAGCATTAAGTCCGCCTTTTGTACCATTTATTATTGGTAAATATAGTATTAAATAAATAAATAAAGCTTCGATCAAAGATACTCAAACAAACATACATACAAACGCCAGATTGTTCAAGTAGGCTTATTAAAAAATAGGCCACGGAGGTCGTCAAAAATATTATTCTTTGGGTAAACAAACATAAAAAAATACAACTGAATTAATAAACTTCTCCATTGTTTGAAGTCTGATAAGAGTAAAAACTCCCACGGTATATCATAGCCGTATTATTAAAATTTCAACGAAAGCCACTGTCCGTCACAAGACGTCCAATTTGGCGGGTAATGATGGGCCAACAGAATTGAGTGTCAGGATGATAAGACGCCGGCAATTTTCTTTTAACACGCTCCATTTTACGGAAACCATTATTTATTCTGAATCACGTTCGAGTTCACTCGATTGCGACTCATTTTGTTTAGTTTATTTACTGAGGTAACAATGTTTGCTCCTCCTTGCATTTGGCTGATTTTAAAGAGTAACAAGCTTGTGTTACTTAATATTAATAACACATTTTTTTTTTGCAGTAACCTAGAGCAGAAGAAAGAAGCGTCGGACGTCAAGCGATGAGATGGATTGACGACATAATTAAAGTCAAGCATCATGTACAATCAACTAGCTATTTACTAGTGTTTTTTGTTATGTATATGTAGTGTGAATCAAAGTGTATCTGCGTAGTAATATTCTGTGCTGTATTAGCTAGCTAACTGTACATGAATTTATAATTTAGAGGGATAACTATTACCTACAAACAACCCTAGCACCTAACACCTAACACCCTAGCCCTAACCATAAGTCAAGAATATATACGTAAATAGATAGGCAAGGAAGTCTAATACCGTGAGACCTAAGATATTAGACGGACAGTGGGTAGGAACAAGGTGTAGTGCACGGGGTGCAATGTGCACTGGCCAGGATTTTCCTACCACCGGTCAAGCAGACTCACAAGACTGATCAGTAAACTGACGGCTAAGGGTGTCTTGGCCGTAGTAGGAGGAAAGTATTGGTAGATGGATCCGTCAAGATCCCAGACAAGAAAACACGTCGATTGTCTGATACCAAAGAGAATTTATTTACAAAATTACAAAGTACTTATACTAAATGTATTTACATTGGTGTGAGTGAATCATAACAATATTTGTTTGTATGAAACCTAAATTTTCTTGACTGCGCTGCAAGTATGCGTTTTGGGTCGGTCACTGCACTGCTGAGTTGCATGTTCTATGCGTGAACAGATCAGGTCATAGGACCGAGTTGGATGGCGTCAACACACCACCTAATTATACATACAGTACAAAAGTGCCGATTTAAATTACTAACAGCAACTATTTGTACTCAATTTAAAAGTAGAAATTCGCAGATCAGGTCACCGTACCAACATGGGTGGCGTCAAAGAAAGAAGGCCTACTATGCACTAAAGAAAGAAGGGCTGGAATGATGATGAGCATTTTTCCGGAAGTTTCCCTCATTCAATTATTTATTCAAATAACCTATATAAAACAACAAACCTTTGCAAAACAGAAGCGGGCTATTTTGCCTCTAACTTTCATACAAAGAACCGCAGTATTTTACTAAATAACAGTTTCAGTGACCGACTTTCGTTTGCGGCTTCTTGTCAACGAGTCGGCTTTGATTGAGCAAGATCGTGTAATTTACCGGAAAATGCTTGAACGACTTAAAAGGCATTCCGGTACCCCGCTCCGTCCGGAGAGTATTGTGAGACTTAACCAATGAGGGTTCTTAAATAAGTCAAATAAAGAGGCAACATGGGGACCAAATTTTAGGCTCTCTGTCGTTTAAAGCGGGTCACTTAGTCCTTCGGATCATTAAATGTAGTCGTAGTGATTTGATTTGATTTGAAGAATAAATACGGCCCCTAAGTTGATTTTGGTTGGTGGTCATCAGTACCAATAAGTATTCATTTTGACGGTTTCCGTGGCGTAGTGGTCACCATGCTAGTCCGCCACCCAGAGGTCCCGGCTTCGATCCCCGGTCAGGGCAAGTTGGAAAATGGCCTTTTTCAAATTGTCCTGGGTCTTGGATGGTCATCTTTATATGTATTTGTTATAAAATATAGCATCGTTGAGTTAGTATCCCTTAACACAAGTCTCGAACTTACTTTGGGGCTAGCTCAATCAGTGTAATTTGTCCCTATATATTTATTTATTATTATTTATTCATGACTTATAATTAAATATCAATATCAATACATAGTATGAAACAGAGTTACTTTCCGCCGTCTGTCCCTCTGAATGTACGCTTAGATTTTTAAAACTACACAACTGATTTTAATACGGCTTTCATCAATAGATAGAGTTATTTAAGAGTTATAGTGCAGAGTTATGGTTTATGTCAAAAACTGTTGCCTTGGGAAGCTGCTAGTTTTTTTTTTTATTTTTATTTAATGTAACAAGTAACTACGACACCGTAGTAAAAAAACTTTGTAAAAAAATTCTCTGTCTATCGTAAAATAAAAATATCTTTACGCTTTCTGGTCGGAAGTGTCGGAGGTAGACAAAGTTTACCAATATCGCTTTGCTTTTATGGTCGGACATTGTGTTTCGTTGTTGTATTTTATATCGCCTTTAAAGTTCTAATTCTGAAGTCTTTGCACTGAACGGCTGTTTTGGAACGTGCTTGTTCACTTCATAGTCCTAAGTGTCTTTTACTTTTTTCCTCTCTAACACCCTCGTGTTAAAATAAAAGTTTTCCTTTTTCCAATCCCGTGGGATTAACAAATGACTTCAGTTCAATTTTTGGGCAAAGACATAGTTTTTCGCAAACTTCTGGGAAAATGCCTCGCTTTTATTTCTTTACTGATTTCTGTCTGCTGCGAGCTTTTTCCATTCAAGCAAATGCTCATTGTCGTCTTGCCAACATCGCTCAAAAAACTGTTATTTAGGTTCGTTTAATTTTTTAAACTAACTACTAATGCATCTGATATAAGTAGCTAATAAATGCCGGCGAGTGGCAAACCGCAAATCGTGCAATAATAACCAGTCTTCCCGGCGTGGTGATTATGGACCAATCGTGTCTGTAATGGGAGAGACCATAAGTCCAGCTAGAGGTATATGAAAAAAGTTTGTTGTTAAAAAAGTGCAGATTACTTACCTGTCAATGTGCTAGCCATTTATTTCATTTTACGTTGAAATTGTAAGCCGATTAAGGAATCGCGCGGACTGAAAACTTTTACGTGCGGGGATTTAGTTTTAGCAACATTTTATTAAATTTTTTAAAACATAAAGTATTTGTTATTAATTTAAACTATCTTCTATCTATCTATACTTTTATATTATTTAAGTATATATTTTTTTTACAATATGTTGGTTTAGGCATTTGTCCTCAATCTCACCTGATGGTAAGCGACGATGAAGACTAGGATGAAGCATGCCTATCCAAAAGATACCCATTCAATCTACTTTTGAATGTCCCGGGACTGTACTTCTCTGGGAATATAGAGGCAGGCAGTTCATTCCACACCTTAGCTACTCGAACCAAAAAGGAATTGTCAAAGCGTTTAGTTCGAGACTTAGGTATTTCAACGACAAAGGGGTAAAACCCCTTTGTCCTCGTAGTCCGATAGAGAAATGGTGAGGGTTTCACGAGATCAAAAAGAGCCTTCGAACACTCTCCAAAATGTATCCTATAGAAAACCGATAAGCAGGCTACTTTGCGACGATGCTCTAGGGACATAATATAATATTCTCGTGTCACGGTGGTTGTGTACATACTTGATACTGCTTGACCGATTTCTATGAAAGTTTTATGTGTATTTAGTAGGTTTGAGAATAGATCGTAAAGTATGTTTCATGTGTCACAGGGAGCAGGTCCCACGGGCACAACTAGTACTTTTTAATATTGTTCAAATTTTCCAGAGAAGTGATTATAGCTCTGGATCTTTCCTTTATTGGGATAGGCCTTTAGTCCAGTCACATAATATACAATATGTAACAAAAACCCTGTCCAATCCTTATAGGAGCAAGTCAGACCATCAATATGAATAGCTTTTCCTATGGGACCAATGCTTAAAACTCGAAAAAAAAAACGTCATTTTCATACAGAAGCGTTCGGCTGGCCCTGCAATTTGTATGAAATTTTTTCCTTCGTGTTTCAACCCACAGGAAAAGTTGTTCATATTGACGGTCTGAGTTGCTCCTACAAGGATCGGACAGGGTTTTTGTTACATATTGTATACGTCCATAACTTCACAGACAGTCAGGTAGTGGACTGATACAGGCTGTAAAATCGAAGAAAGAATACTGCACACAGTAAATACTTTAATTTCCTTTGAGCATACTCGTATTCGTTTCAAAATGCATCAATTTATACACCTACAAGTCTTTAGGGCGCGTTCAGACGACACGCGCATGCCAAACCCACGCCTTGAGCACGACAAGCGCGGTTTGATTTTGTTGCATATAACTTGAGTCCTATCACACACATTAATAGAACTCAAATTACAATAACCGAAGTTCAGTCAAGGCAAGCGCAAGGTAAAGGCAAGGCGGAAGCAAAGCGGAGGCAAAACGAGCGCGTGGCGTAGGTGAGGTGTGCGCGTGTTGACTTCGGATAATACAATGTGATTTGTTTTTTTTTTTATTTGAAATGACATACATAGTTTGCCTCTGACGGCATTTCCTACTTCACCCGGACAAGGTTTGAGAAGCGGGCCAGAGGCCCGGCTTCCTATATTTATATACTACTAGCAGCAGCGCAAAGGGCTCCCAAGGGGGAAACCTCGGCTTTGAGCGCGCTAGGGATTATGGAAAATTTTGGGGTGCTGCAACACCCATGTTTTGCCGGAAGGGCCGAAGCTACGGTGCCAGAAGGGCCTACTTAGGACGCAAATCGTCCAGGTACTGCCGGGCGGTACCTAGTGAACGAGCTAATGTTCCTACGCCTACGTATTCGATTACGACGAATGCGGGGGGGTCGGACCGCGAGGTTCCTCTGGCTGCTCGGAGCCGCAGAGGTATCGAATTGGAATGTGATTTGTATTGATGTGCCTCAATTTATATGCAACAAATTGCAAAGCGCGCTAGACACGTGCTAGGCATACGCTTGGCATGCGCTAGGCGTGGGTTTGGCGAGTGCGTGTCCTCCGACTACGCCCTAATGGGGCACTCAGACCATTTAATATGCATGTTTAAGAAAAAAAAAAATTTTTTTTACCTCTCGTTACTAAAATTAAAAATGCGCCTTCGACCACTTCGTAAAATTATCTGCATTTTTATGCACAGCAAGTTTTACTTTTACGGTAAAACTTTTAAAACACCTCGCAACAATTATGCGAACAGCTTCCGAAGTTAGCGTTCTGCAGGTTCCAGCACTTGCCTCTACTTCTGGAGAATTACCAAGCTTTTCATTCAGGACATTTGCAGGTACTCTGAAAAGCTTTACGTGTTTTTACTAGTTTTTAGTATGGCTTCAAAGTTTGTGCATTTGAAATCTACGAGTACCGTGTGCAATATGAAAATATGTATCCTTTGAGAGCATGCAAACTGTTGACTTTTGAATGTACTGACACTAAATTTTGTTTTAATTCTTTTGCTAAGCGATTTTTGATCATGTGCTTGTGCATATCATACTTTGGAATGCTTTGCAACTGGATATTTGTAAAGAGCTGTAATTTAAAAAAAAGATTGAGTGACGTTTCCATTACCTTCTTTCCTAGCTGTTACTATTAACTCTTTATTTCTTTTATTTTCGCTGGCTACTTATTACCTTACCGTTATTTCTGACGTGCCTACATTCATTTCCATCCACCGGTTGTGTGGAAGAGATCGCTCTAAGCGATAAGACCGCCCATTGTACACCAGTTTAAGTGACTTCATGTTTCAAAAATGGCACTTTTTTTGACAAAAGAAATTAAGTCTTCCATAGATACCTAGTATCTAGCAAACATATGGTAGTATTTCATACTTTTCTTTGTTTATTTTTGGATTTATTTTAGTAAATGTAGTCGTAGAAAAGGCATTGTATGCAACGTTGTATAAGTATGTCAAAAAATGCTCGATGGCGTCTCCTTACGATGCTCGCTAAGGCTCGCATCGTGACCTGCGCCACTCGCATTTTATGAACCTTCTTATACAATTGTCGCATAAAATACTATTATCATATCAGCTAGGCAGGAGAGAGTAGTTAACGTTCCAAAAACTATAAATTACAATTAATATGATAGATTTATTTTGACTTATGGATTTAATGAAATCGTTTACTCAAGTAATCAAGTACGTAAGGGTTTAAATCGATTTAGACGATCATTGTCAAGTGTGTTAGGAGCGACTTGACGTTTTTGCGGCACCCCTTACGTAAGTACGTGTAAACCATTTAGCAAAATTCAATTGATCATAATGAATTTTCATCATGTGAGTTATTATTTAACTTAAATATAATATTTTATCACTAATTTAACACAGATTTTGTCGCTTAGTCTAGTTTTTTTTTTATGTTTAGGGCGGCAAACGAACAAGCGGGTCACCTGATGGTAAATGATCATCGCTGCCCATGGACAACTGCAACACCAGGGGTGTAACAGAAGCGTTGCCGGCCTTTCAGGAAGATATAGACTCGTTTTTTGAAGGTTTCAAAATCGTATCGGTCCGGGAACACTGCTGCAGGAAGTTGATTCCACAGTTCGGTCGTACGTGGTAAACAGTTCCTTTTAAAACGGTGGTTGATTGCCAACTATCCAAGTGGTGTGGATGAAATTTAGTCTAGTTAGGAAATTTTTGATAGTTAGTGATTATATCATCTCAGTTTTGATATTATTATAACATGTTATGTTTAAATTGTTATTCATTATTATAACGCGTTCATGATGAAACAATGCAACAATCGAGGCCACCAGTTAACGATTCCGTTTATTTGAAGCACTTACAACAAATCAATTTCAATGTTTCTACCCACCTGCGTACACAGTGCTCCGAAAGCGTTTCATTGTCATTAACTACATTGATTTTGTATTACTCTGAATTGTTTATTTGTAGCGCGGCTTTGACGAAATGAATTGGAAATCGGAATCAAAGCCGATGGAATAATGTTTACTTATGTATAAAACTTGTTTTCCAGGATCGGTGATTAATTGCAGTGTACAACAAATACATTAGTATAAAACAAAAGCATAATTATAATATAATATTTATTTATTTTTATTTATCAAGGTGGTGGCTGAAAACCAGTGGTTCGTTATACGAGCAAAAGTATCGCTGAGCCACAACCTTTGGTATCGCTGCGGCACACACCCACTACCTTGCATACGTATTTTATTTGTTTCTGTACCATTATTATAGTATTATTGTGTTTTATTTTCCCTATGTAATGATAAGTGTATAGTGTGTGTCTTTTTGGTATCAATTAAATGATTATCTATCTATCTATTTATAATACATCTCTTGTGCGTCCCGCTAATCTAAATATATATAACTCAAAGGTGACTGACTGACTGACATAGTGATCTACCAACGCACAGCCCAAACCACTGGACGGATCGGGCTGATATTTGGCATGCAGGTAGATGTTATGACGTAGGCATCCGCTAAGAAAGGATTTTGATCAATTCTACCCCCAAGGGGATAAAATAGGGGATGAAACTTTGTCAATTTTAAACCGATCGGGCTTGAACTTTGCATGCATAAAGCTTCTATGACGTAGGCATCCCCTAAGAAATTACGCACCTACGCAAGCGAAGCCGCGGGCAAAAGCTAGTCATACTAATATTATAAAGGCGAATGTTTGTAAGTGAGTATGTGTGTGAGTATCTTTGTTATTTCTACACACAAACGCTTGGACCAATTTTGATAAAATTTGGTATGTAGGAAGCTGACACCCTGGATTAACACATAGGCACTTTTCCCGCGGATAACCCCGCGGGGCGCAGCTAGTATTAAAGTATATATAAAAAAAATATAAACTTCTACGTATGGTATAAATCTAATCTTCTATATATATAAAAGCGAAAATCACTCACTCACTCATCACGAAATCTCGAAAACTACCTGGCCAAAGAAGATGAAATTTGGCAGATAGGTAGATTGTGATCAGGAAACGTCCATTAAAAAAGGATTTTTGGAAATTCTATCCCTAAGGGAGTGAAATAGGGGTTGCCAGTTTGTATAAATCTTCGCAATTTTTAAAGTGAGACATATGAAATTTAATTTATTTTATTAGTTACTAGAAAATAATAATGTATTTATTAGATTTTGAAAATGGCATCCCTATAGGGGTGAAATAGGTGTTGCAAGTTTGTATGAATTTTTGACATTTTTGAGCGGGAGCGGGAGCGGGAGTGGGAGTGGGAGTAGGAGTGGGAGTTGGAGCGGGAGCGGGAGAGGTAGCGGTAGCGGGAGCGGCAGCGGGAGCGGGAGCAGGAGCTCGACAAGGTTCCTCGGGTCCGCTCGCTAGGCCTTTAAATCCCTACATTTTTTAACGTAAAAAAAAAACATATGAGAAACATTTTCTAGACTACTACGCGGACGAAGTCGCGGGTTACAGCTAGTAAATTATAAGTACCTAGTTCACGTTGTATCGTACATTGTTATTAGTTGTAAGAAAAAAAAACACAAAATATTCTATTTAGTTGTATTGTTACGGAGAATGTCTTTTTGTTTTATTAAAATGCAAGAATGTAGGTAATATAGAAAAAGTTTCATTGAGATATCGAAATATAGTTATATCAATGAAACTATTCATTCTATGAATCTAACTCAAAAGTAATAACATTCAATATATGTGAATACTAATAGACAAATAAATTCACATAACTTCAAATATATAAACGCAAATAGATACCTCATACCTCAATGTATCTCAAAATATATACGGTAATCTATTTATTTAATGAACTTTAATACATAAATGTAACAGGCGGACTTAAGGCTCAAGACCTTTTCTACCAACCAACCCACAGGTATATCTTATTATGATACTTACATAATAACTTTTTTAAATAAATAATATATTGTGTAGTCACTATTGTTTCCATATTTTTCTATTTGCAAAGCCCTAAGGCTTGAAGGACTACTGAAGTCAGGGATTTTGTTTTTACAATAAAAAGACAAAAATGGAAATGGGCAGGACACAAGAATGGTCTCAAGTCGGTGGCCCAGAAGGGTAATGGAGTAGCGACCATGGGCCGCATCCAGCGCTTTCCAGCGACCTTTATACCTCGTAGTTTTCACCTCGTGGGTGGATGTCCTACGCTTCGCTTGCCAGTACGTGGTCGCCATTCGAGAACCTTATTGCCCCATGGGCCATCGATTCGTTGCGCTATGTGTCCCGCCCACTGCCACTTCAAGGAGCTAATCCGCTGGGCTATGTCAGTGGCTTTTGATCTCTTACGAATTTCCTCATTTCTGATTCGATCACGTAGGGAAACACCTAGCATAGCGCGTTGAGTGACCTTGAGCCTTCTTATGAGACCCATAGTAAGGGACCACGTCTCAGAGCCATAAGTCATCACCGGTAACACACATTGATTAAACACTTTCGTCTTAAGGCACTGAGGTATTTTGGACGAGAAGACACTGCGTAGCTTGCCGAACGCTGCCCAGCCGAGTCGGATTCGTCAAAAGACCTTTTCCTCGAAGCTGGAACTTCCTGCCTGGATCAATTGACCCAGATAGATATACTGGCCTACAACTTCGATGGTGGATCTCCCAACACAAACAGGTAGGGGCGCGACATGGATATTCGACATTACTTTCGTTTTGTCCATATTCATTTTAAGGCCCACCTGTTGGGAAACTCGATTTAGGTTTCCGAGCATAGTACTTAAGTCCTCCATTGATTCTGAAATGACAAAGATATCGTCGGCAAATCGAAGGTGAGTGATATACTCGCCAAAGATGTTGATGCCAAATCCTTCCCATTCCAGAAGCTTGAAGGCATCTTCCAGTGCAACGGTGAACAGTTTCGGAGATATAACGTCTACCTGTCTTACACCTCTTTGCAGTGGAATAGCCCTCGTGCACTGCTCCTGTACTTGGACTGACATAGTGGCGTTACTGTATAAGCACTTCAACACTTCGATATACCGGCATCGCTTAAGAGACTAAAGCACGGTCCACGTTTCGATCGAATCGAAGGCTTTTTCATAGTCCACGAACCGCAAGCATAACGGCCGGTTATACTCCCTCGTCTCCAATATAACCTGCCGCAGCGTGTGAATATGGTCCGTGGTGCTGAAGCCTTTACGAAAACCGGCTTGTTCGGGAGGTTGGAAAGCATCAAACCTGTATGCGAGAAGATTCGTGATGACCCTTGAAAATAACTTATATACATGACTCAGAAGCGTGATAGGCCTATAGTTCAATAGGGTGTTATCTCCCTTTTTGAATAACAGGACCACCACGCCCCTGTTCCACGCTTCTGGCGTTACGCCCTCGAGCAGAACGGAATTAAAAAGCCTCTGAAGAACTTTCAGTACCGGCGTTCCGCCCGCTTTCAGAAGCTCTGCTGTAATTCCATCCTCACCCACCGCCTTGTTGTTTTTAAGCTGTTTGAGGGCTATTCTAATCTTCTTATCATCTTACCATCAGGTATTCCAATCCTATGTAGGGTCGTGCAAATGTTCTTTAGCATACTTACTATATGACTGGTTATGGACAGAAGAGAGAAATACGAATGCAATTATTTTCTCGATTAAACAGTATTATACGGTGGGCTTAGGACATATTAGGACGACACGCGCACGCGCCAAGCCCATATTCAGGACATGCCCAGCGTAAGCCTAGCGCGTCTTGAAATTTTTGAAATTTGTTGCATAAAAATTTGAATCTTATTTCACATCAATACAACTCAAATTGCATTAACCTAAGTCAACACGCGCATGCCTCGCCTACGAAACGCGCTCGTCTTGCCTCCATCTTGCCTCCGTCTTGCCTCCGTCTTGCCTCCGTCTTTCCTCCGTCTTGCCTCCGCCCAACGCTTGCCCATACTGGACTTCAGTAAATGCAATTTGAGTTGTATTGATGAGTGATAGGACTCAAATCTATGCAACAAATCCAAACCGCGCTTGTCGTGCGCTAGGCACGGGCTAGGCATAAGCTTGGCGTGTGGGTGTCGTCGTCTGAACGCACCCTTAATAGTAGATTGATGAGTGCTGTCATGATGATAATTTTCAAAGTTTCTGTTATAAATAATGACCACAAATTGAAGAGATTCAAACTAAGCGGGTTTGCGAATAATTGTAAGCACTTAACCTCTAAAACTCGAGGCGTTGGCGTAACTGCCGCTTACGGACGCTTTTCCAGCTCACGAGGAGCCACTTTAGCCAAACCAGACTTGAGAACTTGCTCACTTCGCCAAATTCACAGCTTGTGGCCAAAGTTCGCGCTAACTTATAACTTGTTACTTTTTGTGTTTAAGTACATTTATTTTCTTTATTACACTCAGAGTTATCTCTTTTCTTTTATTGTTGTTAGTGAAAAATAATTGATTTAAAAATGTATTTGCTGGGTGTTTCTAAAATGGGCATCGTGACAGGAAAATATTTTTTGCCCATTTATTAGATTTTGGTCTTTCGTGTTTGTAAGTGGCCAACACTAGTGTCCGATTTTTTCAGGCAGCCTAAAGGCATCTGACATAGCTTTACGACTGCCATACAATGATGACAGCCGGGACCAACGGCTTATACGTGCCTTCCGAAGCACGGAGGAGCTGGAGTAATATTTATGCCACTTGCGGTCTCCCATCCAGTAATTAGACCTTTACAAGCACTTTTACACGTCAATAAGTATAATTTACGTTACGTGTGAAGTATTTTAAAATATAATTTGATTTTAAAGAAAAGCTACCGATACCAGAGCTTCGTAACGACCACTGCTGAGAAGAAACGCCGAAAAAAACTCATTTTCACAGTATTGGTCGCCTACTCGCCAGAAGGGCTTTGTCATATTATCATTATTGTCTTTTAATTAATAAATACTTATAATATATTACAATGTTGACAAATTATAACATGTAATGCTTGCGAACAAGTAAACAAACATAAATTGCGTAGTAAAAAATATTAAGTAGTCAAAAAAGCGAAGCCGAGCTGACCAGTCCCTCCCGACAGCACCCGTTCACGAGTTGACGCACGGATCAGCCATCTACTTCTACACCATTACCTTTGATTCTAACTCTGCTCTGATAAAAGCGTAACAGACTGGCAGTATTAGTCACTAAGTACAAGTTTTCACAACGAGTTAAAATAGTTTTATGTAATCTGCAGTGGATCCGTAGTTAAGTAAGCGCCAAGTATCTCACAACAAACTGCAAAGTCGAGCGATTCTCTTTTAATTTCGCAAAGTAGTCCATTCTGATTACGCTCCGGATAAAGTTTGCCTAGATTCAGGCATTCCACTCGCGTGTTTAAGTCTCATTTATAAATTTAAACTTCAAGTTTTTACTACTTTGGATTCATTAAGTTTTAGTTAGCTTTATTTAACTTGAAATAAATTCGTGTTTATAAAATTTATTGCTATATTTTTAGGACTGGGTAAAAAGTACTTATATATTTTTTCACTTGCTTCGTCAACATATTGTTTACTCGTGGTCCCACCAATATCCAAAAATAATGGACCCATAATTTACAAGCTTTTATTCAGTTTCACCTGTCCCGGTATCTGTCGGTCTGTCTGTCTGTCTGTAATCAAATCTAGAAAGTTAAAATTGAACCTTTTCCCGGTTTCTGACTGAGCTGAAATTTTGCACGCATACGTATATAGCGTGACAATGCAATATGTTGACATGGAGCTGATCTGATGATGGAGCTAGACCTCCGTAATGAAACGACGCAACCCCATCGAGTTTAGGCTCGTTTGAGTCGTCTTGAGGAACAATTTAGATAAAAGCTTGTTATTAAAAAATATATTTTTTTAAATAATGACTTGTTTTTGTTTAACAAAGTAGTCAAAATTCACAAAGACTAATCGCATAGAAGTTTCGGAATGAGAGCGATTCACTTCACCTTCTGGTGAAAATACCTGATCGTGACGTCACGTGACATTTAAATGCGTAGTATCTTTGTCATTATTTGCTTATCAGAGAAAAGGAAAATGCATATACCAATTTAATAATCTAATTACTATTGAGCCAAAAATATTATCCACTTCCATGTTGTAATAACAGGTACTTACAAACTCCCGTGTACAGAGAGCAGTTACACATAAGGCATTAGCTTGTAGTGCGGCTAGCTTTGATCTAATAATTGGATTGGTACAAATTGATTGGCTTTAGTTGGTACTGTGGCCTATATGTACGTACGTTGATAATTAGTCCTTTGAGCAACACCACGCGGCTGCGTGGCTTGGTACAATTTAGCATTGAATATAAATAAGTACAAGTGTACGCGTACTTACATACCAAAATGACTTCTACTAACACACACAGATTTTAAGCATAATTTATGACCCTTTAGAAGGAAGAAAGGGAATAGGAAAACCCAGACACAGCTTTATAAAGCAAATAAATAATGTATTATGTAATGCTTTAAGTGTTTTAGCGTGTAAGTATTGAACAATGTTCCCCCATATTTCTATCATTATCTCCTCTGGTTGTAGGATTGACTGGAAGTGATCCCTGACAGGTATAAGTCCGCCTTTATACTATTGTGTTTTTGTTTTGTATTTTAATTGTGCGTTTTTAAGTTCAATAAAGAATTTATCTATCTATCTATAAAGGAGAAAGTAGGAGTGTTGTCGTACCAAGATGTTAAAAAGCTGGCTGAGGACAGACTGGAATGGAAGAAACTCCACTGACAAGAGCGATAATGAAATTACAGGTAAAAGATGTCACGTTATACTAATGGGGTAGACAGTGCCCAGAGCCGTAAGACTAATTATGGGCCGGCGAGAAATTTTTTTATCTCAGAAATTTCTTACCTTGAAAATTTTCGGAAATTTTGGAAATTCTCACCGTTTTTCAAGAATTTTAGTTAAAAATTTCTGGAAATTTTCAAGAATGGCACATCGCTATGTTAGACACAGGCCACGTTAGCGTGATGATAGGAGTGAAGACAGAAAATTTAAATCAGAACATTATAGGTTGCTAGCCCCATAGCCAAATGACATTATTCAGATTATTGCCTTGCCTTGCATTTCCTTTATTGATACTTATACACAGTATATAATGTGAAGACAAGTTTATCGACCAGCAAACTAAAAAAGAACCCAACGCAGCATCTATTGATAAATGGCGGAACTATATGTTCCAGCCGATGATAAGTGGAATTGGTATCCGTAGCGCCATCTATTATTTGCCAGGTAAATTAAAAAACCCCGACTTTCAAGCGTTAACCCCCAATAACTTTAATACATAGCTAAAAAACTCTGCAAAGAAACTTGCTTTTACTTAAAACATCCCGCAGCGTACCGCATCTAAATCAGTCCATCCGTTTGAGTACTACGAGCCAAGCCCCAAACAGACAGACATAAGGGTCAAACTTTAAACTCCCCTATTTTTGTTGGGAGTTAAAATTCAATTGAATAATGAATAATGATACAAAACCGAAACCAATCGCCATAAAACTCTGGCCATCCCCTGAGTAAACACGATCTGTTCTCAAATAAACATTATATGCTGGTATATCCATTGCGATCCTATATGGTGATATCCATCGCAGCAACAGGTATGGCCGTTCAGCTCGTGTGATCCGAGCTCTATTGATATTGGACTTGTTCGGGAACATTAATTGAATGAATTTGAATGGGCTTGTTTCTCCATTTGTACGATGTGAATGTTCGAAATTTTCACGTGGATTTGACGATGGTGTGAGATGCAATTATTACTTTAATTATACCTTTTTACGACGCTCGAGATAAAGACTGTAAGTTTAACGCTAATGTTTGTCTGTCTGTGGCATCGTAGCTCTCGAATAAATGGACCAATTTCTATGAGGTTTTTTTACGTGAAAGCAAGTTCCCTTGCGTTGGTTTTAAGCTATGTTTTATAAAAATCAATTCAGCTGTTTAAAAGTTATTGAAAGTTAACGCTTGAAAGTCAGGGTTTTTTAGTCTGTCTAGCAAATAATACATGGCGCTATGAATATCAATTGGAATATGTTGTTCCGCCAATCGACACTAGATGGCGTTCTTGAAAATCGGGAGTTTTTTAATTTGACTGGCAAATTTGTGAATACTATAAAAAAACGTGTTTTTAAGTAAGTGAGAGTTCTTTTTATTTATTTTTAAGCGGTGTTTTAAGAACACGCACATGAAAAGTAAAGTGAGAGTGAGTGAGAGAACTTACACTATACTAAACCTACATGCACCGATACACACTTTAGGTACATTTTTCTTCTTCTTTGATTGCTATCAGACCTTTTGTTGTTATATTTTGGCAAACATTTAGTAAAGTAAATTAACTACATTGGTGTAGTTCTCAAGAACATGTTCGTTCGTTTTAAAACACATTATGGGAGGCCAAATCCAGTAGTGGACTTCTTACGGCTGATGATGATGACGAATCAAAAGCTTACACTTGTTTAAAAAAAACCATTTAATAAATACTAAGAAAGTTTAATTTTAAATTAATTACGAGTATAAAATTATCTTGACTTCTCCAACTTGAGACTACGGAAACAAATTAAGCAGAAAATTTGGCCTCAGCAAAACGGGACGTCACTTCTCAAGTTGAAATTCTGCGAGTAATTATTATTTGACGATTCTCGAACAAAAGTAGCGGAAATATACCCAGAGCTTAAGACTACCAGATGTTTGATTGATTTATTGCCTTTATTTGACAAAAACACGACAGAATGTCATTTCTAGGTACATTACGAGTGGTAGTTCATGATACAAGTGTGATAAATTGTTCATTACAGTCGAGGCGAGGAGCCGCGACCGGTAAGGAAAAATATACCACACGTGTGTTACAACGTTTTTCAACACATTTTGTGATGAAAAATTATTAAAAAAATCTCGCAATTAAAAATCTAGACACTCGGCAGCGTGTTAGAGCCAAGTTCAAAGAAAAGAACTGACGACGAAGCAGCCGTGTGTATTTTTGAACCCGTTACAACTCGATCAATTGTTAATTCTTTTATATAAATTTCAGGGTTTTCTACAGAATTTGGCGATCATTTAGATCTCAATTCTTTTGTTAGATTTGGACTTGGCTCCGATTTTTTACATTTATGTTTAGGTGGGATTATAAAATTAGCGCGCACATGGAAAAAAAATCTTTTTCAAACATTGGCGCACGCCTGAAGTAATGCGAGAGACATAGAAATCAAGCCGCCAACAGCCAAACTATGATTTATACATTGATTGACCGAGCGAGCGTCTCAGCTTTGAGAATGGCCGAAACTGCGTTTGTCCGGCTTTCAGTTTATCCGGTTGTTCTCACCTTCCGGTCGCATTTCTCAACTGATTCTTGTGAAATGAGAAGGTTTGATAATTATACTGATTTTATTTTCCTTGCGGATTTTCGAATTTTTACAAAAATTGCGGTAATATGGAGGTTGCAAACATTAAAAATATTATACTTGCAACCATTTAGTTTTTTTTTTTCAAAAATCTGTTCTTTTCTGTTCTGAGTCCGCCCAGCCAGCAGTTCCGCTGCAAGAGTTTATGAATGAGGTCTACCTTGGAAAGTGCATCATCACGCTTGCAGACCAAAGCCGGTATGTGTACCGTCCTCAGTTCGTCGACCTTGGCCATGCCAATCCTCGTTATACCACTCTCATAGCTCGAGAAACCAGCTTGACTCGTAGATACGGACAGAGGAGTGTAAGAGATATTCGCAGTTAGGAAGTAGGAGAGAGAGGGAGTTGTAAGAACCGACCGAACACTTGCATCAAATCAATATGGGGAGTATAGATATTATACTTGGTGTGTAATATATACTTGGAAGGATAATGGACTGCTTTGTTGTTATGCGTCCTTTCTAGATAAAAAAAAAAATGTATTGAAACTTTTCGTTACTCTTATCAAGACGCGACTTTTTTGCCTGATCAACTAATTTATCCAATAAACTTTAAGGGCCGTAACAGACGGGGCGCAAGTTACGCCGCGTAACAGCTAGTGATGGGCGGTGCATGAATACTCAATCAACCCATTTGAGTATTTACTCAGTAGATTGAGTAGATACCCGATAAATATCCTTATTTATCCATTTGGTGAGTAGATTGATTTATATGAGTTGCGACTTATATTTATGTTCATATTCATTATTTCATGTTTTCATGACAATTTTGAAACTTAAGTCTAGTATACAGATGCAGTTTTTGGCGGAAAGTGTGTGCATACGCCATAATATGCTTAAAATGTAGGCACGTTATATGCGACGCTAAAATATATGAAAGTACCAAACTAATCATACACTGAAAGTAGGCTTCTTTGACTAAATATCATTTTTGTGGGAGGTGTGCAAAGACGTAATTTTATGTCAAAATAAGTGAACAGACATCAAATGCGATGTCAATATATGAGCACGCTCTATTTGCTCTATTTATTAAATCTAGTGAGTAAATACTCAAATGGGTAGATTGAGTACTATCCACTGCCCATCTCTAGCTGTTACGCGACGCAACTTGCGCCCCGTCTGTTGCGGCACTAACGGGTTGGGGAGGCTCGCGAGATCTACACAGCTCACTACTAGTTTTAGTGTTGTTACAAGTATTTTACTTACTAAAAAGGATTAATTTGAGAAAAACAAGGTTTAGTGTGGATACCTATTTTACCTATACAGGGTTACTGGTAACTAACTCATAACCTCTTAACATCGAAATCAGACTCCCCAGCACATTATAGATCTGCAAGAAAAAAGGCGCAAATTGCAGAAAAAAAAATTGGCCTCCCATACATATTCACTGATCACCTGGTCGAGTTTCTATGAAGAGTCCATTTTTTTTCTTAGAATTTTTTTATTTTTTTCTTGCAGATCTATATTATGTTAGGATTCTGATTACGATGTTAAGAGGTTTTGCGTTAGTTACCAGTAACCCTGTATATTGGCATGCTGCCTTTATGTGTGAGTTTGTGAAGATGGGTTTATTTAAAGAGCAACACGATATACTGGAATAATAAAAGCGGCTGCTCACACAAGCTCTCAAAAGCGGATTATCTCCGCTGCGAGCTCCAATATACTCCGTCCAAACATGCGGCTCAAAGTCTCAGTTGGCTCTGTGCTAAGTAAAGACGGCGAAACTTAAGCTAGCGTAGGCAAAGTGAAAAATTCTCTTACAATTTTCTTCGCTCTAGTTTTAAAATCAATCACGTGGAATGATTTTAAAATTTCTTTTTAAGTTCCCGGTTTTATGGTTTCTTTATTTATTCATTTATTTATTAAATCTGCTCTTAACGCTAATGCATTCTTTACCAGTCAGCCTTTAAAAAACAGAAATAAGTTTATGAGCGATTCAACGATTCAAATGTTTATTCAGTAATTAGACCTTTACAGGCACTTTTACACGTCAATAAGTATAATTTATGTTACGTGTAAAGTATTTTAAAATTTAATTTATATTTAAAGAAAAGCTACCGATACCAGCGCTTCGTAACGACCACTGCTGAGAAGAAACGCCGAAAGAAACTCATTTTCACAGTATTGGTCGCCTACTCGCCAGAAGGACTTTGTCATATTATTATAATTGTCTTTTAATTAATAAATACTTATAATATAATACAATGTTGACACATTATAACATGTAATGCTTGCGAACCAGTAAACAAACATAAATTGCGTAATACAAAATATTAAGTAGTCAAAAAAGCGAAGCCGAGCTGACCAGTCACGAGTTGACGCACGGATCAGCCATCGTTAAACTCAACCATATTAGAGGGAATCCAACGACCCGACCAGCGACGCCACCACCGGATTGGACATTTTAGTGAGCATGAAAAACCCGAACTCGCAGACCTTGTCAAGAGAAAATATTAATTATATGTTGGTCACTTATTGATCGCAGAGCATTTACATGTTTTTACAGTAAGCATATTATGGTAACAGAAAATGCAGCTATTTATGTTTCATGTGTGGAGTGTAATGGAAAATGTTTAGGAAGTATCCACGCGTTTTTATCTCTTAAATAATCATTGATAGTATAGTACGCATTGTTCAATAAAACTTTTTTAACATGTGTTTTAAATTTTGCCATTGGTAGGTTAACGATCGCTTCGGGAAGTTTATTAAATAATGTTATACCTAGACCTAAGAGTGACTTTCTAGTTTTAGCAAGTCGAAATTTAGGCGTATGAAGCTGATTTTTGTTGCGAGTATTATAACTGTGAACATCACTAGCGACTAGCTTTTGCCCGCGGCTTTGCTCGCGTAGGGGTGCAATTTATCAAAATCCTTTCTTAGGGGATGCCTACGTCATAGTAGCTTTATGCATGCAAAGTCTCAGCCCGATCGGTTTAAAATTGACAAAGTTCCAAACAAGCTTTCATCCCCTATTTTATCCCCTTGGGGATAGAATTGATCAAAATCCTTTCTTAGCGGATGCCTACGTCATAACATCTACCTGCATGCCAAATTTCAGCCCGATCCGTCCATTGGTTTGGGCTGTGCGTTGATAGATCACTATGTCAGTCAGTCAGTCAGTCACCTATGAGTAATATATATTTAGATAGGCGCTTTAAGATATACTATATGAAAAACATACACATACAATACATAAATATATACATACATATTATTAATACCTACATTCATATACATACGTAAATACATAATATAAAATAAACCAAATTTAGAATCAAATTAGCTAGAAGGTGCATGTGGACTTTTTTCTTGAAAAGATAGGCACCTATTTGAGATACTTTTGATGTCTTCGGGTAAGGCATCCCAAAGTGGCGTAACCTGAATAGTAAAAGAATTAGTACAAGGGAGAGAGAGGATTGTTTAGTACCTATAGAAAAAAGAGTACAAAGCATTCCCTGCTGTCGGCGCTGACGAACAGGATGCCAGTTAAGCGTAGATGGGAAAGAAGAGATGTGATCGTACTCACGCACACAGAAAATAAAGCGGAAGAAAATATTAATAAGGCGACCTAGCTTACTGAGAAGATCAGCGTTTGATCAGGATATCATACATCAGCATAATCAATTACGGGGTGAATAAGGTATTAAAGTAATTTTAGTTTTAATGGGAAGAAAATTTCTGAAACGATTTAAGTATTGAAGAGTGACTATCTTAAAGACAACAAAGTCTGGCTTGAGCATGGCGCGGGTCCCTCTTAAAGGTTTGTATACTCAGAAATGGTCATAATCTGGTACATTAAGTACATACTGAATTTACAACTTGATTTGAGATTATTTCAAAATTTCGACATTAAGAAAATTAATTTAAATTATGACAACAAACAATGTATACTCTGTCCACATATCAACTATAAATATTAATTTCATTGTGAGTTGACGTTCTTGGAGAAAATGCTGCAGTGCAGTTTGTTATTGTTTCTTCTGCACTAGCGCTTTGGAGGCGGCAGTAAACTTAGCTCTAAGTAACTTTTTGACGTCAACAATTATTGTGCAATAAAACAAAGTGACGATTATTAAGAGATATTATAAATATCCTATCATAATAAAGATATATTTGAATTGAATTTGAGTAAGTAACCTTTCTGCTTCTTTCTTCGTTTTTCTAAACTTAGTTTGGGGCTAGTTCAGTCAGTGTGACTTGTCCTTTTATTTTTATATTCATTATTATTATTTATTTATGACTATGTGACCTATATTGGTAGCTTTGTAAAGCATTTGAAAATGCTTAACACATTCTATCTAATGAGGATGCCTGGGTCAGGAAACATTATTTTATTTACAATTTTATTATTTCAGTTATAATTACAGTCCAAAAATAAAAGACAATCGTTTTACGATTTATCCAGTTAATAAATAATTACAAAGATACAGAGCGTCTAAGTTCAAGATATGACAATGCTGCACAAATGTACGAGATGAAGGAGACATTTCATCCTTATCTTATTGTTCGATGTACTTTTTTCTACTAAGTGTTGTGGTATTTTTTGGCAATAAAGGAAATTTTATTCTATTCTATTCAGATGATAGGCTTGTGACATCACCTTTCAGAAGAAATTGTACTTACCAAAGCGTACGTAAGCGCGAACTTGGAATACGCTGCATCTTCGACATTCTTTGTTCGTCAGAAAACATAAATAAAAGTGGCCAAGTGCGAGTCGGACTAGCGCATGAAGGGTTTCGTACCATTATCTATAAAAAACATCTGTTGTTTGGAACAGGATAAGTAAATTTTTTTCGATAACATTATATCATACAACATATATAACACTAAATAGTAGATTGTGCTACAAGGGGATAAGGTAATATTTTGACGGCGAGGGTGCTACTTTGAATCCAGAGCGAAACGAAGGATCCGCTCGTGATTCTACGGTGGAATCCTGAGTGTAGCGAGGGATTCATGTATATCACCCGAGATTAAAATATTACTATATATATATTATATCGATATATATATATATATTTTATTATCTCTCCGCTCCGCTCGTGATTTAACTGTGTCCTTTCTTCCTGAATCCTTCGTTTCGCTTTGGATTCAAAGTAGCGCCCTCGCCGTCAAAATATTACCCCTTGTAGCACAATCTACTATTTAGTGTTCTGTAACTCCTTACAATAAATATCTTGCTCACGAATACATACTTTACTATCTTTATTTGGTGCCCGCGACTTCGCCCATGTGAAATTCAGTTTTCTTACAAACCCTTGTTGATGACATGACAAATTTAAAAATTTTGTCAGATTAGTCTGTATATTTACTGTTCAATTTCTTTATTGTGATGCGGTATACTTTTAATATTGCAAATGTGAAAGTGAGTGGAACTCTCCGAGGCGCGAGTCAATGAATTTCGTTCTCGATTAACACTTAGTTGTGCCTATCTTTTGTCATTAGATTCTTGGGATCTACTGATCCGCTGTCTTTTAGCTTGTCTAATATTCTGAGACAGATTAGACTTTCTTCGTAGCATTTTTGAAAGCAAAGCACAAAATACAATAATATATATATTTAATTCAATAAATCTATAAAGCCAAGAAGCTTTTGAAGATATCCAAAATATCTAACCAATCCACAAAGCAAGATCAGAAAGTCCGTATTTTCATAGCCAAGGGGCAAATTATAAATCAACAATATTATCTGAAATATTCTAATCTATCCACTGAGCAAGATCAGAAGTCCGTATTTTCATAGTCAAGTGTCAAATTATAAATATTATAAATAAATCAACAATATTAACTAGCCAACCCACAAAGCATCAAAGCAAGATCATAAGTCCTTTTTTTCATAGCCAAGTTTAGCCAAATACCAGTATAAAATCAACAAATTCAACAATAATAACTAACCAAATCACAAAAGAATCAAAAAGTTTAGGTACAGAGCAAAAAAACCAGCTTGTATTTATACTTTTTCACAAAAACAACCATAGTTCGTTTTAAAATTTCTTGAGGCGCCATACGTTGCTATTTTATGTAACTATAAAATCCCCCCTAGAAAAATTTTCTTTAAACTTTAAATGACGATTACTTTTTTTTATCTGAAATCAGATTTCGATGAAACAACAATCGTTAAGTGAAAAACGCGTAAAAATCTATTCAGTAGTTTTAAAGGTTAGCGAGTACATACAGACAGACAGACAAAAATAAAAAATAAAAAAAAAATGTGTTCTATTACAATTCAATTCAATTCAATTCAAATATATCTTTATTATCATAGGATATTTATAATATCTCTTAATAATCGTCACTTTGTTTTATTGCACAATAATTGTTGACGTCAAAAAGTTACTTAGAGCTAAGTTTACTGCCGCCTCCAAAGCGCTAGTGCAGAAGAAGCGGTAACAAACTGCACTGCAGCATTTTCTCCGAGAACGTCAACTCACAATGAAATTAATATTTATAGTTGATATGTGGACAGAGTATACATTGTTTGTTGTCATTATTTTAAATATTTTTTTTTAATGTCGGAATTTTGAAATAATGTCAGATCAAGTTGTAAATTCAGTATGTACTAATGTACCAAATTATGACCATTTCTGAGTATACAAACCTTTAAGAGGGACCCGCGTCAAGCTCAAGCCAGACTTTGTTGTCTTTAAGATAGTCATCGGTCCTATAATAAGCCTTCTCACAGAGTACCTTCTTTACATAAGCTTTAAACTTTTTGTCAGGCATATCAAGGACCGATTGTGGCAGTTTATTATAAAAAAGTATACCGTTCCCCATAAACGTTTTACTAACTGTTTTGAGCCTATAATACGGGGCAACTAAGTCACTCTTATTGCGTAAGTTTCTGACGGTAAAATCGCTTACTTTATTGTATGAGGAAATATTTTTCCTTACATACAGTATTGTTTGTTTACCCTTTTTTTATAGCCCACACACATTTTCTGTTAATTTTATCAAATGTACAGACACTCGGTTCCCACTGTTTTATTGTATGTATTGATATAAATATATTATATATCATATATCCATACTTTTGATAGCAATAGTATCCTTGATTCCGATCTCTGGTCATCATGCCTATAGCATACATGTCGGCTAAGAAACGGAACTCCAGATATTAATGTCTTTATCTCACTCTGTCTCACTGTGTCTGTGTGTGTGTTGTCTGTCTGTAGCCATCAATCGCATTCAAAAGGTATCAAATGACCAATTAGCAGCGTACCTGCTTAAAATAAAAATAAAAAAACTATTGTTAATATAAAGCTTACAGGAAATCGAATGAACAAGTGCACACGGTCTCTGAATGGCCACTGTTCCAGCTGGTTTGCGTCCAGTGCCCGGGGCGGGTGAAATCATGCGGTTAATTTAATCATGGACAACGTTGTCTGTTAGTGAAGCGAGTATTACTTGGTTTGTGCGAGTTTTCTGTTTAAATTGTATAGGTATTGTAATATATAGGTCACGCGGACTGTTGTTCCCCACTGGTCGACCCGTGTTAGCGCTAACAAATATAGAGCCTCTCTGTACGTCTAACATAAGTACATTAATTGTGATTGTATTTAATAATATATAATAATAATAATTGGCCGCAGGGCAGCTTGTGGCGAGCTGTTGGTGTGTAACGACAGAGAGAGAGCCGGTCAGAATCCTCGTCCCCGACGCGTCTTCGACGGTCGTGGTGGGGACCCAAGAGGGCTCTCAGCTCTACATTGCCTTAATTGGCCGTGCAGAGAGGAGTCGTTAGAGCTGTTGCTCCAGGGGTGAAAGTGTTAAAAAGCATAACGCCGCGAGTAACTTCGGAGAAAGCGCAGCACACCTCTCGACACCCCTGAGTCGCCTGCACTGGTGTTGCACCTTTGCCGGCAACTACTGTCGGCGCGTTTGTAGGGCACATTTGACGGGCGACAAGCCACAGCATCAGTCCATCCCAATCTCATGCCATAACCCATAAACCTCCCTTTTTCTTGCAATAGATCTTTCTCCTGCCGAAACCTATTCAAGGGTACACATTTCATAGGTATATTCAGGAAGAGATTTTGGCGGGAGCGCCACATTACATCAACTTCTCTAAAGGGCCTCTACGTGTTGGATCTGTATCCCCACGCAAGTACCGCCGGTAAGTAAACACTCTCAAAGTACCGGGGGAAAAGACCCGTGAATCTAAAGGTGAGAGAAACAGTTTTATACAAAATACACGAGAAATAAAAACTTATTCAACTAATATATACATAGGTACTAACTTAAATGTTTTTGGAGGACCGGTGCCCATGCTAGGTTTCCGAAGAATTTGGACAATAAAGCAAGTGAATTAACTCCGGATTATAATTTGTGGATCTTTGCTACCCCTACCACCACATGCGTATCTACAAATATACACTTATAATACTTTACACAAAAATTGTATGGGAAATTTATTATTCCTGATTTTTTGTGTTCCGAAGTTTCTAGACAGAACTTTTATAGTTTCGACAGGTTTGTCGAAACTATAAAAGTTCTGCCTAGAAATAGATATTATGCCTGTATATCCGTCCGCGGCATAGCTCAGAGACTGGTGCTAGAAAGTTGTATTTTTATATTACGTATGCTGACACAGTCTGAACTCATCCGACCACTTTGTCTTTGGTCTGCCTCCTTCTACTGTCTGTCGGAGTCCAGACAGTAGCAACGTGAGCCCACCTTTCCGATGGTGTTCCTCACAAAAGTGGACAACAGAAGTGTTTGCACACATAAAGGGGAGGTTTTTGCCCAGCAGTAGGACATAGAGAGCCAATAAAAAAAATTACCGATAAAATAGTAAAAGAAAATTAAATTTTTGTTTTTCAGTAAATAAATAAATAATAGGGACAAATAACACCGATTGAGCTAGCCCCAAGGTAAGCCTGAGACTTGTGTTATGGGATACTAACTCAATGATACTATATTTTATAACAAATACATATATAGTAAGTGGAGATGATATTTTTTTTTGCGAATACTCTTTATAAACTTTGCGTTTTATAAACAGAAGTATCATTAAATAGATATTTTAAAAGTTTTAAAAACATTGTGGGTTTGCAAAGACAACTTTTCGATTGAGTGACCCATTTTCGAAATATTGAACTAAATTAAATAACAACTCACTGCAATTGCTTCCAGTTACAGACGCAGCTCAAAAGCTACTTACAATGTGTACTTTTCGAGGTCCGTAATTTCAGATTTAATTCCGGAAAGTAGTGAATTTGATGAGTTCCGAGATGTAGACAAACTTTGCGATGGTCTAAGTGTACTTAGACGAGATGTAATTGAGACGGCAGGAATATTATAATTACCGAAATGTTATTTTTATGCTTTTGATAGTTATTTACTTAAATTAATTTTGATATAACTTCTTTACAGTGTGTACTTTCCGATGTTAATCAGGATTTTTTTCCATAAGGAGATGGATTTGATGAGTTTCAAGTCGAACATAAACCTTGCGATTGACCATCTCTATTACATTTTGACTAAGTGTACTTAGACAAGATGTAATTGAAATTAAAAATAATACAAATGTTAGGTACTTTAATGTTTTTAGGGTTCTGTACCCAAAGAGTGATTTCGCTGTCCGTCCGTCCGTCTGTCATTCACCAGGCTGTATCTCATGTACTGTGATAGGTAGACAGTTGATTTTTTTATAGATTATGTATTTCTGTTGCCGCTATAAATATATAGGGACAAATTACACTGATTGAGCTAGCCCAAAAGTATATTCGAAACTTGTGTTATGGGAAACTAATTCAACGATACTATATTTTATAACAAATACATATATACCTCTAGATAAACATCTAAGACCCAGGACAATTAAAAAAACAATAAATACTAAAAATAGAATAAAATAAATATTAATTTGGGGCTCCTTCTTACGCGAGTCTAACTCGCACTTTTCCGGTTTTTAACATTAGTTTTAGTAGTTAAAAAAGAAATTTGGTGTCGCGGGACACCAGGTAGGAACGAAGTTCCTTCGCCTAATGTAGAATCGACACAATTTGCAAAAGAAAAATCGTGCTCAAAGGAAGAGAAAGGTATTATACACTACTCGCTTGTGTATACGACTGTCGCGCCTGCGCACGTCTCATTTAACGGTTTTATTTAACGAGGTCATCCTTACGGTTTTACTATCACATTTTTTTCAGTTCGGTCGCGCAGCAAAATCCCTATCTCCTCCAAGCCTGCCGTAAGGAACTTCGTTCCAAGAGTTGAAAAGTTTCATTATTTTCTTTTCAATTTTAGCCCAAGAAGTGGTGTAGAATAAAGTTTGACGATACGGGGTTCAGAGAAGAAGACGAACTTTGCAATGGAGCCTGATTTAATTAGACGAGTTGTAGTTTGCGAGCTGCTTGCAGTCGTTCATCGTGGATACCAGTAGCAGTAGTGTAGATCTACATATTTTTTTACATCCTGTTATACCATTTTGCCAAAATTGTATGTGACAACACGTAAGTAGATAAATAGCTCGATGGTGACAACCTTTGATTTATATAATGTCCTTTTTGATTAAGTACAAATATTTTAAGAGGTGATTCAGTCCATCATTTTGAACAACTTTTCTCAATAAATATATATCGAAATACGAAAAAATTTTTTGCATTTTTCATAGTAACGATATCACGTGACTACTTCGATCTGTATGAGAACCTAAATATTTTTTTTCGTATTTCGATATACCTATATTTATTGGGCAAAGTTGTTCAAAATGATGGACTGAATAGCCCCTTAAAATATTTGTACTTAATTAAAAAGGACATTGTATAGTCCCTCAAAGTTGACAACATTGTTTTATTTTTTTATAATTATTTTATGGCTCTGGATACTAGTCCTTCAGAGCTATATCTTTGTTTATTCACTTCTTTATTCCTAACCCTAACTATACAATGAAAGGTTGGTGTAGGTTGATTTGATTGCTTCAAGGGAGCTCCTGGCGACAAATCTATACGAGCCCACTGGTTTTCATAGCCGAATGAGTGGCGGACGGCGCCTAGAGACGCCTACAACAGTCCGCAAATAAATATCACTACAGCCGCACTATGAGTGTCCACTTTAAACATTTCACATATTGTCCATGAGCATGAGCATTTATAACACTAAACTACACCAATTTTATATTATAAAGTCCACTAGAATCAATTTGCAAAACAGTTTAAAGCAAACTCCAACTGAACCCCTTGACTTCCCTTCTGACAACATCGGTTGAGATGGGAGGCAGCAATATAAATAATAATTCTAAGCTTTTAAGTACATAACAGGGATGTGGACTGATTCTTTAAAATATATTATTTTACTTAGTCCGTCGAGTCATTGTCAGGGTGAATGTGACACGAGACGCGCGTACAAAGTCGTTAAAATTCAAATACCGCACATGTAGAAGAGTTGACTTTGCCAGAGAGAGAATCAGATGCCAGATGAAGATGACAAGATCGCTCAACGGGCTATGGAGAGGACTATGCTCGGTGTTTCTCTACGCGATCGAATCAGAAATGAGGAGATTCGTAGGAGAACGAAGGTCGCTGACATAGCCAAGCGGATTAGCACATTAAAGTGGCCGTGGGCGGGGCACATAACGCAAAGATCCTATGGCCGATGGGGCAGAAAGATTCTCGAATGGCGGTTACATACCGGAAAGCGCAGCGTAGGACACCCACCTAGATGGTCAGATGACCTGAGCAAGGTTGCAGCAAAGCGCTGGACGCAGGCCGCTTTCGATCAGTCGTTTTGGAAATCCTTGGAAGAGGCCTATGTCCAACAGTGGACTTCCTGTGGCTGATATGATGATAATGATAGAGAAAGACAAGAACTTAGCTCTTTAATAAGATTTACACCCAGAGGTCCCGGGTTCGATCCCCGGTCAGGGCAAGTTGGAAAATGGTATTTTTCAAATTGTCCTGGTTCTTGGATGTTTATCTGTATATATTATAAAATACAGTATCGTTGAGTTAGTATCCCATAACACAAGTCTCGAACTTAACTTAGGGCTAGCTCAATCAGTGTAATTTGTCCCTATATATGTATTTATTTATTTAATTAAACGGAAACACCTGTAGCACAAATGTTTACCGTAAACAGCCTGTAAACAATACGTGTAACGCGTCTCCTCCGCTCTCTGAATAGCTGTGTTGCTCGGAAACTCACCGGCAGTTACTGACAGCTCAATACGTCTCGAACGTTCCATTTTCCACGCAGGCCATTATGCCACGCAGCTGCCGGGGAAATACCTGGGAATTTCATTTACTCGTTCTGTTGAAAATGTTTAAAGCAAGGTAAAAAACTGCATCTTTATCTTCAATGGGTAGACTTAAGTCTTACGGATGTAAGCAAGCAGGACCCAGGGCCGCAAGACTCTAAGGCTTCAGGGCCAAAAGTTGTAAAAATTAATTGATACAGTGATTGGTTGCAAGCCGCATTGCACATTTTTTTACTCATTCCTTCAATCTGATTCTTCAATATGCGGAAAGATTTGCAGCTGGTACTTTTTAGTATTGCTAGCAATACTATAAAATATCAATAGTCTCTCGATAATATCGTGACCTCGAAAAACAGTCCCAATATCGATTGTATCGAATAACCGATACTATCGATAGTATTGTCAATAGTTTGCAATACTATTGATGAAAGATAAAACTATTGATAGTATCGATAGTTCCTATTGAATTTAGATACGATCAACAGTATTCGATACGATCGATAGTGTCTAAATCTAAATATATATAACTCAAAGATGACTGACTGACTGACATAGTGATCTATCAACGCACAGCCCAAACCACTGGACGGATCGGGCTGAAATTTGGCATGCAGGTAGATGTTATGACGTAAGCATCCGCTAAGAAAGGATTTTGATCAATCCTACCCCCAAGGGGATAAAATAGGGGATGAAAGTTTGTATGAAACTTTGTCAATTTTAAACCGATCGGGCTGAGACTTTGCATGCATAAAGCTACTATGACGTAGGCATCCACTTAGAAAGGATTTTGATAAATTACACCCCTGCGCGAGCGAATCCGCGGGCAAAAGCTAGTTCAATAATATATATGTAGTATTTATAATTTCGAAACAAGTGGTCTACTGGGATAATTAACCTTATTTATCGTCGTTAGTCCTACTGGTAGGACTAATTTAAAAGTTCTAATGGCTAATATAGTACAGTTTTATTGAAGTTATTTGTTCAGATCATTCGGAAAATACTAAAAAGAGTGACAGTCTTTTATTCATCTTCGTACATTTTTAAATTTTAGAATACTATTCGCAAGTAATTAATTTGAAATCTAATAATTCAGCATTTCCTGCGCAAATCCCGTCAAAATTTTTTCGTACTGACACCGTCTGTACATCATCGTTAAGCTAATGATATGTGTGCCAGCCTCAGACCCTATATTCCAGCACGGAGGGCTCTCGAGTTTGTGCTGCAAGTTTTGACATCAAGCGACACATAATTTTATGAAAAGCGCCCGCTTTTTATGCCAGAATGAGTAATGTGATCATTTTTACCCACCTACGCCAGAAAGCGGGTTATGTTTTTCGAGAGCATGTATGTATGTATGTATAATTGTTTGGAACCCTCTGCAGCAACGGCTAGATGGATTTTAGCTTGAGGGGTGTCGTTAGATTTGTATTTACTGTGACAGTGCCACTGTGTATATCAAAATAATAAAAAACTGGTCAAGTGCGAGTGGAACTCGCGTAGAGACGGTTCCGTACAATACCAAAGATTTTCCGTAAGTAAACGTGTTATATTAAGTTTACTACTTTATTTTCAATTAATAGAACTCTTATATTATTTTTTCTGTATTCTGCAAGCAATGGACTACATGTTTTTTTTTTTTCAAAATTTTTGACTCAGTTGTTTCGAAGATCAGGATAGTGGTCGTCTTTTTTCATGAATAAAATCAAAACTATTTATTTTACAATAATAACAAAAATATATTTGAAATCCTCATAATGAGCACAGAAAGGTGCGCGAAGCTTTTTTTAATTTTCTAATTTAGACCACGAAAAATACGCTTATTTAAAAAAAAAATTATATACTTATTTTTCCTGTAATCTACAAGAAATGAACTATACTTTCCAAAGTAACTTTTTCAAAATTTTTGGGTCAGTAGTTTCAGAGATCAGGGGGGAGAGTAATGGTAAATTTTTGTCTTCTTTTTGAATAAAATCAAAACCATTTATTTTACAATAATAACAAAAATATATTTGAAATCCTCATAACGAGCCCTTTCATTTGATATATGACACAGTAAGGTTTGTAAAACTTTTTTTTAATCTTCTAATTTATCCCGCGAAAATGACCCTTATTTAAAAAAAAATATTTATTTATTTGGCACATCTGTGTTTGGGTCATAGGATTTCACCATCCTACCAAATTTCACCTGATTTGGTCCAGTACATTCGGAGCAAATTGGCTGTGACAGACGGACGGACAGACAGACGCACGAGTGATCCTATAAGGGTTCCGTTTTTTCTTTGTTGTACGGAACCCAAAAAAAAAAACAAAATAGTGGATTTTTGAGCCAAATTATAATGTTTGGCGCGCTCTGCAGCCTTAACATCTCTATGGATTTAAGATTGAGAGGTGTCATTAGATTCGTCCTAATTCTGAGATTCACTAGGCAGAGACACTAGGTATATAAAAAGGCATTCGGGTTTTTTCGCGACATCTGGCTGACAATGCCATATTATGTGTATTCTGTGTCGTGACTTCAAATAATGGCAACTTCATGAATATTGTACTTGTACTTGTTGCGGAAAACTACTTGTATATTCTAAATCTTTTGCGGAAAATGATCTCACGTGACACGTTGCCGTATGCCGATGTCTCAAGCGAGCGCGTTCGTGTTTGGCTGAAACGTTGTCGGTGACTCGTCTTTGGTCGTCAAGTTGTCTCACGGCGTCTAGTTGGTTGAATTGGATTCGTCAAGAGCGAAGCGTTGACAGTCAGCTGTATGTTAGCAGAAGGTTAAAAAGTCAGGGCTTCTCATAAAAATTGCGTCCGCTAATAAAAACTTATTTAATTTTGTTCACACAGTTTTGAACAATCATTATGACAACAAGTCCGTGGGTGTTGATGGCTCTGAGAAGGAACTTTTTTTGTGGCACCTTATGATACCGATTGATTTAGAGCCATCGTGGTCTAGGGATTGGGTTACCGAGTACGAGCTATCCAGGTGCGTTGGACGTCGACTGATCGCCACTCGGGGAGACTCCCTACCTCCACCCAACCAGTCTGTCTAGAGATATGACTGTGTAACAATGTAGTTTTACATCTTACTTAACAAATGGATCATCCTTTATTTTCTATAAATATTTTCAAAATTCTCTTCAAAACAATTACTATTTAATTTAAAGTTATATTAATTTTTGGAAATGAATTTAAGCAACATAAATGTTGAGATACATATTCTAACTGAATGACGTTTAATGACTTTGACAGACAGTCAATGTCATTGCCATTTTAAGAAAATAACTTATATTAATGTTAGTTTAATTAGAAATCATTCTCGTTATTGATATATTAAAAAATCCTATTATTTAATGAATAATATTTAAGCATTTTATTTACTAATTGTCTATGATCTTCTAGAATGTAGACAAAATGTGGAGTATTTTTAGAACCGGGTAAACAATAATATAATATTTGACCCCCGACAAAAAAGGGGGTGTTATTAGTTTGACACTTATGTCTGTCGGTCTGTCTGTGGCATCGTAGCGCTCGATCGTAGAGACTAATTTCAATGCGGTTTTTTTAAATGTAATTAATTAAAATTAAAGCAAGTTCCTTTGCAGTGGTGGTTCAGTGGTGGTAGTAGTAGTAGTTCGGCTACTCATCACAAGATGGCGTTCTTGACAGTTGTTTTTTTTTTTATTTGCTCAGCAAATAAACTTGTATGTTGGAGAAAAAATGACTAAACAAATGTTTCCACAGCGTTACAAAAAAAAATTGGATATTAAAGGCAAGAAAGTAAATAAGATATCGCTTTATAGCTTCGGTTAGACATTGGATAACTAATCGTATTTGATGAATATACGTTTGGAATTATTTCTTTGGAATTGCTTTTGATAAAAAAACGACGATTTGCACTTCGGGAGTGCCGGCAGAAGTGAAAACTTAAATATTAACGTTGTGCAGTTTTGATATTTTGGTTAGTGAATAATTTTGCACGAATTGCTTAAATCAGTATAAAAGTACTATCATTTATGTGGTAGGATACAATAATTATTTATTGCGCTATCGTACACAAACATGACAATTTATATTACATTAATACACAGGCATACATTTTCGCCGCGCAGTAGAAAGAGAGGGGGATAATTCCTCTCCTACGCCGCGCCCGCTGTCTACTCTTCATCCGTCTTACGAATTTTTGATCAGTGTCACGTGTCTTGACACCCTGACGCGAGTTTAACATTTTTTACGCATTACAAAAACTTGAACAATATATTTAATCTCGTTCTTGTTTATTTGTTTATATTGAATACAACATCTCGTTCATATTGTATTCAATACAAACAAAAAATTGATTAAGACTTGTTCCATCAACTATTGTAATATAACAAGCTGAAGCTAAACTTCCACGTTTCCAGAGAAGCCTTCGACAGTCAAAGTTCAAGGTAAGTCGGTAATCTAAGATTAATTAGCGTTCATGATGAATATGGTTTCAAACCAACATACAAACGTAGTGAAATCAGAGCTAGGCGTTAATTAAGGCGTTTATGTAGATTTAACGAGGTAACAAACAAGTTGAGTGGATAAATATCATTATACTGAGGTATAAATATCATTATAACCAAATAGCATTATTTTTATCATTATCAAGAGTGTCACAAATAGAAGATGTACATCACGATTACATTACAGGTATCATAAATACAATAAACATATATCTACATTTTTAAATAAAATATAATATATACCTACATACAATATACATATAATATATGTAAAATAGCAAGAAACGATTTATTCTGCGTGTCCTTGATTATGCATTCAAAAATTAAATTATGCACTTTTTTTTATCTACGTGCCTATCTACTGTATATTTCCTGATGTTCTCGGGCAATTTATTTCAAAGCCGTATATAGAAGTGCATTTCTGTAAAAAGAATGCTTACAGAATATCCGCGCAACTGGCGCAAGTATTATGAACCTGATGTTTTTGCAGTAAAACGATATGAACAACCATCGGCGCAGGTGTTACACAGCTGTTGTTTTGCAGTGAATCATTGTGAACAAACCCCACTGCTAACTTTTGTGTGTTGCGTATAAACACGTCGCACAGCCAATAAGTCGTTTCTGTTACTTTTTCCGGTGTGGACAACATCTTGTCATCCTGGCAAATGTTGGTCCCGCCTTTCTAAATCCTCGGTGAGCTGTAAAATGCTTTCAGCATACAGCGTAATTTTTCATTCGAAAGGAAAATAAGTCGTTAGTCTTGGCTCAGTTGTGTTAAGATGCACTACTCGTGGTTGTTTAGCTGTGGCTATTCGTAGCCAATTAGCCATGACACATTAAGATACGAGTGTTATAATGGATGCGGATTACATAAATGATTAATTGTTACGATACTCTATTTCAACTGGACGGCTAGCCCTGTGGGCACAGGATAACTGTGCGGGCTAGAGAGTTCAGTTAAGAGCGGCCTTCCCTAATTATGGCGTTGTAACTGATCTTTCTCGAAAACTTTTGAACTCTTGTGACCTATTTCTAGGTTTCAATATAATTTATTATAAGTATTTATTAATTAAGACAATTATAATAATATGACAAAGCCCTTCTGGTGAGTAGGCGACCAATACTGTGAAAATGAGTTTCTTTCGGCGTTTCTTCTCAGCAGTGGTCGTTACGAAGCGCTGGTATCGGTAGCTTTTCTTTAAAAATAAATTAAATTTTAATATACTTTACACGTAACATAAATTATACTTCATCATCATCATCCGAGCGTATTCCCGGTTGCATCCTCAGCAGTAACGCTTCAGAGCCCGGGGTCCGCTACCTAACCAAGGAGATTTGACGAGGTTACTGGTTTTTACACAGAGCGACTGCCGTCTGACCTCCACAACCCAAAGGGCAAACCAGGAACCAATCCTTGGATAGTTTGATGATCAAACGCTAGGTGGCGTTCGGGACCCACAATTTTACGTGCCTTCCGAAACACGGAATCATCTTTCTTTTCGGATAATCAGGTGATTCAAGCCTGCAATATCCTATCCAGACTGGAAACAACTTTTCACAAAGTATGCTTCCCAGTGGGAATCGAACCCATGACCTCCGGGTCATAAGGCGAACGCCTTGACCACTGGACCACGGAGGAACATAAATTATACTTATTGACGTGTAAAAGTGCCTGTAAAGGTCTAATTACTGAATAAACATTTGAATCTTTGAACCTTTGAATCAATCGAAAAAAAAATGAACATTTGGAAAAACAAGTTCAGTATACGCCTCCAAAAATCTGCTTTTTTGCACAAATTTTACCTTAAGTTCGACCGTTCATAAAGTACTCATAGATTATAAAAATAAATAAGAATATTTCGATAGAAACCTAGCAAATGTAATGAAAATTTATTTCACTAATAATACACAAATTAAAAACATTTATTTCACTAACTTGTAAGGCTTACTGACAAAAACGTATATCCTGGAACAAGTTTTTTCAAATTTCCGCACCCTATGAATAGTTAATAATGTTAATATTCGTTCAAGGGATGGTTAATAATAATACTAATTTCATTTAATACAGCGCAAACCGTGCCCTAAGGCGCTATCTCTCTCTTTTAGATGATGAAAAAAACAAGCTTTTTGAACTATGCTCGCGTTGACGACAGACCCGCCGGGAAGGTGATCTCTTTTTTCTACAAATATGATTCACTATTTTCAAATTGCAGTGAAAATAAACAGTATCAACGTAGCATCAAACAAACCCATAAAGCCACGGTTCAGACGAAATGCAACTGCCAATACTTGGGATTTTAAAGCAAAAATATTGGACATTTATTCAACTCCGGTGTTCTCAGTTCGACGCCTCGCCTGGCGTCTGCGAGCTGCTGATTCGCCCTTCCGACTTTGAAAATCTCCCTTTGAAAATATTCTTTCTCGAATTCCAAACGATTCTTAAATATTTGACAAACGTTCTTTGTTTGAAAATATATTACGACGAAATTGAAGAAATGTAAAGGTGGATTTTTGCAGCATTCTTTTGATGATTTTTATATTTTTAAATAGAATATTTTTGTGTAATATATTTTTTGTATTCTTAGTGTCTGAAATATAATTATCTGCGTAGATATCGGAATATCTATAAAATGTCTTTGACCAAATAACTATTTGCCTGTATTTGATTTCAAAAGGATAGAATGAAAAACTTTTGTTTAGGTTAAAAACGGTAAAAATGAAACTATGGAATATTATTTTTTCTATTACATGAGTAAATAGATAAGTTCGCTTTGAACACATGAGTTACATAGTTAGGTATATAAACGGGACTTGGCACGAACCTTTTATAACCGACTTTCAAAAAGGAAAAGGTTCTCAATTGGGAACTAGTTTTTTATATATGTTCGTTCACCGATTTTTCGAAAACGCTTGGACTGATTTGGTTTTTCTTTTTTGTTTGAAAGGGCCTACTTGTCAGGCGGGTCCATTGAAATTTTATCAAAATCGGTTGTCTAGTTTGGGGGTGAAGTCGGTTTTAGTTTTGGAAAATTGATGCTTCTTAAGAAGTTACAGCTTACATCCTTCTTACAGACAAATATATCGCTTACACGTATCTTTACCCTACAAATCTATATATATAAAAGCGAAAATCACTCACTCACTCATCACGAAATCTCGAAAACTACTCAGCCAATAAAGAGGAAATTTGGCAGGAAGGTAGATTGTGACTAGGAGACGTCCGCTAAGAAAGGATTTTTGGAAATTCTATCCCAAAGAGGGTGAAATAGGGGTTGCCAGTTTGAATGGAACTTCGTAATTTTGAAAGTGAGACACATGAAATATTTAATTTATTTTAATAGTTAGTAGAAAATAATAATGCATTTATTAGATTTTGAAAACTACATCCCTATAGGGGTGAAATAGGGGTTGCAATTTTGTATGAATCTTTGTCATTTTTTAAGCGAGACACATGACAATTTTGAATTAGTGGTCAATAAAAAATAATAATACTGAAATAAGACTTTAAAAATTACATCCCCTGGGGTGCATAAGGGGTTGCAAATTTATATTATTATGAAACTTCGTCATTTTTAGAGTGAGAGACAAAAAATTGAGATATATAGATCATTTGTTCTTTTGCTCTAGCAAATGACAGGAACGGGAATGGGATATTATAACACAATTTATAACGTAAAAATATCAATTAAAGACGCGGACGAAGTCGCGGGTTACAGCTAGTATTTATATAACTGTCAAATATTTTTTGAAATTGATAATTAAACTTACGTTATCGATAAACGATCCAGCTTTAATTTGATTTCCCGTCGAACATTTTGATCCTCTCAAACCGAATAACATCACGTGAATTATTTTGTTCAGATTCCAAAGCCTCGCCGCACGCTGTGGTCGGCGGCTAATGCTAATATCCTAATTATATTGAAAATGCGAGTCTGTTAGTTCATTTTCAATTAAGTGAAAATAGCTCACATTTTCAACTAAAACCGCCTCTATTTTATCACTATTAAACATTTACCACATGGTGGAAGCGGCATAACTTAACCAGACATTTATTTAAACTGGATGAATCAGATAGATAGTTAAATTAAAAGTAACCGACTTTTTTGCGGCTATAGTTTCGGGGTAGACGTTATGATGTGTGACTATAGTACATACATATATGTATACATATCCTTTCATATCTTTATTGACCGAGCGAGCGAAGCGTCTCAGTTTCGACTGGCCGAAAATTCTTTTATTATTATTATTAATTCATTTATTTCAGGCAATAAAAGAGTTTACAAAAAATAAACATCTAGGCCCATATCAATATATACCTTAACCTTTACATAATAAACTTCTACGTAATAAAATTCTTTTGCTCGTCTGTCTGTCTGTTCTCGCCCACAGGTCACATTTCTTAACCGATTCCCATGAAATTTTGTGAGCAAGATCGGTAATTACATTTTTTTCTGCAGAGCCGATTTTTCGAAATTTTCAAAAAATCCCGAAAATTTAGGAAATTTTTAACATTTTTGACAATTTTAGTTGAAAAATTTCCTGAAGAAATGTCTTGCGGGAATTTTTCTCGAAATTTTCCAGATCGTTTCGAAATTTTCCAGAGCGGCACATCACTACACCCGACTCGTTGGAGTTTATCAGAAAATAAAAGTTGTTCAAACAAAAAAGTTGCGTCTTAATAAGGGTAATAAAAAAAGTTTTACATCATTTTTGAAACATTTAAGAAATGTCTAAAATATGATAATTTTAAAAATTTCAATCCGTCATATTTCCGCCGTTTTGAAAAATTTAGAAAATCTGAATCAAGAATAAGATACTACATAATTTTCAAATCTTCTCACAAAATTTCAAAAGAATTGGTTAAGCGATGCGACCTGTAGCGAGAACAACCAACTAAACTGACATTTTTAGCCAATCTAGAAACTGAAACGCTTCTCTCGCTCGGTCAATAAGTGTGGATAGTAAGACTCTCTAACGCCATCAAGTTGAAGTAGTTTCTTTCTTACCATAAAATGAAACTTATACAGCTCTTTAAAAGCCAAGCTTGTAAAGGTCGTACAAAGTTTCACCTACAATACCCGCCGATCTGTTTCACAAAGTGGATAAACGCTAACCGTGCTGCGCTTCGGTGCTTGTTTGACCCTCATGCATTATGCCTGCGCTCGGCTAAGAGATTGAAGGGAATTTTATACTGTTACCCATCAAAGCCACTTTGTTGAAAGTGCTGCAGTACAGTTTGTTACCGCTTCTTCTGCACTAGCGCTTTGGAGGCGGCAGTAAACTTAGCTCTAAGTAACTTTTTGACGTCAACAATTATTGTGCAACAAAACAAAGTGACGATTATTAAGAGATATTATAAATATCCTATGATAATATATATTTAAATTAAATTGAATGTTTGTTACTAAGTAAGTTAGTACTTTATACTATATGCAACAAAAACCCTGTCCGATCCTTGTAAGAACAACTCAGACCGTCAATATGAACAACTTTTCCTTTAAGACTAATGCTTAAAACTTAAAAAAAACGACTTTTCATACAAAAGAGTTCTTCCGGCCCGGCAATTTGTGTGAAAATGTCGATTTTTCATCGAGTTTCAAGCATTAGTCCCTAGGAAAAGTTGTTCATATTAACGGTCTGAGTTGCTCCTACAAGGATCGGACAGGGTTTTTGTTACACATTGTATATAAAGAAGATATCATCACACAATATGTCGTAAATCGAAAATTGTTGAGTAACTCACTGCTCGCATAATCACAAGCGCTTACGTAAACTAAGCGACATCGGGTGATGCGGTTAGTATATAATGCATTATATTGATTGATTATCATTGTTAATTAATGGGGACTCGTATTTATATTTCCCAACAGACGGGGCGCAAGTTGCGTCGCGTAACAGCTAGAGATGGGCAGTGGATAGTACTCAATCTACCCATTTGAGTATTTACTCACTAGATTTAATGAGTAGAGTAAATAGAGCGTGCTCATGTATTGACATCGCATTTGATGTCTGTTTACTTATTTTTACGTACAATTACGTCTATGCACACCTCCCACCAAAAAATGATAATTAGTCAAAGAAGTCTACTTTCAGTGTTTGATTGGTATGGTATTTTCATATAATTTAGCGTCGCATATAACGTTTACCTACATTTTAAGCATATTGTGGCGTACGGACACACTTTCCGATAAGAATTGCAAGTGTATACTAGATTTAAGTTTCAAAAGTGTCATGAAAACATGAAATAATAAATATGAATATAAATATGAGTCGCAACTCATATAAATCAATCTACTTACCAAATGGATAAATAAGGATATTTATCAGGTATTTACTTAATCTACTGAGTAAATACTCAAATGGGTTGATTGAGTATTTATGCATCGCCTATCACTAGCTGTTACGCGGCGCAAGTCGCAACTTGCGCCGCGTCTGTTACGGCCCTAAGTGCCGCATCAATTCAGAATGCGGCCTATCCGCCACAGTTTTAAGAATGCTGTTGTGACTCGCTCTGATTTATTTATTTCCAAAATGAGCGACAGGAAGCGTTTTGCCATTTAACATGTTAGGTACATATGTACTCTTACCAAAGCAAGACATTTCTATGTGAAACAATACATTTCGTAAAAAAAGGCTTCGCAAGTAAAGTTCAAATCTAAATTTTGACAAATCAAAACTGTAGAATTTTGACTCGTCAAAGGCGCCATCGCCATAGAAATAGAAACAAATGATTCGATTGAGTAAGCGGGCGCAGTGGGTTGCGAAATCAATTCAAAGTGTGCTTTGCCTGTGATTTGACATTCGCTTTGCTGAGGCATTTTATATTTCCTTACTGTAGTTTGTGAGAGTATTTGATTTTCAATTTCTGGGTTACAGCTAAGTTTAGTGCCTTAAGCGCAAATGCGGTGTAAGGGCTAAAAATTTACACTAAGCTCAAAGTCATGTGGTAGAATTACTAATGATATTTAGTTAATAGATCATAGCGATCAGCTATAATCCCAATGAGCTGGTATGAGTTACTTACTGTTACGAGTTTCATACTGAATTAAGACAGTTGATTATTTCGAAACTCCCAATTTCGAAAAAATTATAGTTCAACTATCGCCGCTAGAAGCGCCTTTACAAACATCTCCTTGATCCTCAATATTTGACTGCTTGAAATAGTATGCACGTGAATTTACTTATGTCCTTTTATTTTTAATGAACAAGCCAAATATCGTCTGTTCCTTACCAAGAAATGCAATTTCCATAAATTCCATTGAGCTCAAAACGGAGGCTTTCAACGCAAGTAATATTTTGATTCTGCTTGCAGAAACCATTTTGATCTTGTTTGCTCTGATTTACTTAATCCGTGTGTTTTGTATTATTACACATTTATGGAAGATTATTGAGAGATTTGACTTTGGGCGTGGGAAACAAATGTATAGTCATGCCGCCTCCACCGGGCGTCGGCATGGTAAACTTGGAAGAAATGCTGACTTGCCGTCGTCAAGAATGTTATGGTCTTACAACCAGGATGCTCAAGAACGTGCGAGGAGTAGAATAAAAAGCAGTTGAGATTAGAGAAAGGGAGATAAGATTCAAAGATTCAAAGATTCAAACATTTATTTGCTAACTATGAGTTATAATACATACAGGTCTTAGGTATATTGATGTTCTCATCATAGCAACTCAAGGAGCATTGCAAATACAATGGGTAGATGTCAATCAATTAATTTAAAACTAAACACAATTAAAATAATATTAAGTGTTAAAATAAATTTCATGCATAATATGTCAACTTCAACAATAAAAAAAAATAATTAAATTCTATATTTATTTACATTAAATAGTTTTTGACAGCGTAATAGCATTTTGAAATAAGGTAGGATTTTAGAGCATTCGAGAATTTTTTAAATGGTTTTTCTTTTCGAATAGAGGCGGGTAATTCATTAAATATTTTAACTGCCATGTGGTATGGGCTATTACCTAGCATTTTTATTCTAGACGCAGGTAGGTGTAGTCTTTCTTTATGTCTGGTATTTATATCATGTGTGGCCGATACCGTTTTAAAAGAGGATATGTTTTTATATGTAAACATGCAGACGTCGTATATATATAATGATGGTAAGGTAAGAAGGTTATAATTTTTTAAAGTAGGGTACACAGGATGTCATGTCATCTATTTGGGCTACTATTCTGACACATTTTTTTTTGCATTGCGAATAGGTCACTTATATCTGTGCTGATATCCTAAAATACCTTAGAAATGGTATAAAATTAGCATGAATTAATCGGGTTACCTACTCACATATAGACTCAGCTACTGGCCGACATGATTCAGCCTAATCAGAAGATCTTCAAATAAAAATTGTTCATAGACATATACAATGTCCTTTTTAATTAAGTACAAATATTTTAAGGGGTTATTCAGTCCATCATTTTGAACAACTTTGCCCAATAAATATATATCGAAATACGAAAAAAAATATTTAGGTTCTCATACAGATCGAAGTAGTCACGTGATATCGTTACTATGAAAAATGCAAAAAAAAAATTTTCGTATTTCGATATATATTTATTGGGAAAAGTTGTTCAAAATGATGGACTGAATCACCTCTTAAAATATTTGTACTTAATTAAAAAGAACATTGTATAGACTAGCTGTAACCCGCGACTTCGTCCGCCTAGAAGTCGAAATGGTTCTAATAGGATCTTTAATTAGTTTTTTACATTATAAATTGTGTTATAATATCCCGTTTCTGTTCCGGTTAAAAAATTACGAAGTTTCATAAAAATACAAATTTGCAACCCCTAATGCACCCCAGGGGATGCAATTTTTAAAATCTTATTTCTGTATTATAATTTTTTATTTGACCACTAATTCAAAATGTCATGGGTCTCGCTTCAAAACTGACGAAGATTCATATAAACTTGCAACCCCTATTTCACTCCTACAGGGATATAATTTTTAAAATCTAATTTCTGTATTTTAATTTTTTATTTGACCACTAGTTCAAAATGTCATGTGTCTCGCTTCAAAAATGACAAAGATTCATATAAACTTGCAACCCCTATTTCACCCCTACAGGGATATAATTTTCAAAATCTAATTAATGCATTAATATTTTCTACTAACTATTAAAATAAACTAAAAATTTCATGTGTCTCACTTTAAAAATTACGAAGTTCCATACAAACTGTCAACCCCTGTTTCACCCCCTTAGGGATGGAATTTCCAAAAATCCTTTTTTATTCTTTCTTAGCGGACGTCTCCTAGTCACAATTTACCTTCCTGCCAAATTTCATCTTCATTGGCTAAGTATCTAGTTTTCGAGATTTCGTGATGAGTGAGTTAGTGAGTGATTTTCGGTTTTATATATATAGAATAAATATATATTATTTATGCCTTTGTCAATATAATATAAAGTATAAAACTAGGTTCTCACGAGCTTTTCAATGAACAAAATGCAAGATAAAACTAACAAAGCTACGCAGACTAGCACAGAAGAGAAAGCTAGAATCATGACCCTCCCAACCTATTTCGGTCAAAAAGTCTGCTTCAGAACTTGTTTATATGGCCTCCATGTATAAAAAGTAGGTCTAATCTATATTATCACACCGCCATCAACCCTAGCTAACGACAGTTTCCAAAATTGTACACGTCAAATTCCCATTCGGCATCAATTCCCGAAACGGCCGCGTCGCCAAATTTACAGTCGTTTCCTGACACAAATTGAACATACTACTACAACGCTTTTCCTTTTCCAACCTCACTCTTTTTTCACCGCAAACCTTCTAAAATAAACCTTGTATCTCTACAATACAGTTTATAATCTTTTTGTGGCCGTGTTTAGGAGTAAAGTGACCCGTCATAAATCGGCGTGGACCCCCCATATGTTCAGTGATAACCTCAGTAACTCTTGCCTCGACGGATGACTCGATACTCGATCGGCAAAAAATACAGCCTCGTAGTTTAGTTTACGACTATTTCTTTGGGTTTCTGTAATGATATAATGTTATAGATAAGGCTGTTATATACGATACGAGTAGGAAAGGATTTAAATATTTTGATAGAGTAATTTCTGTAAAATAGGTACCAAATTTTTATATTTTGATTAACGTGTCATCTACATACTCATACTTACATAAAATAGGTTGTTACTATAAAATGGGCTTTTTTCTAGTGAGGTACAGTCGAATGTAGAAGTCCATTCATAGTTGAACAATTCATATCGCTATTTATTAGCTTACACATAATTAACTCACATAAATTATTTGTGCGAGTGAATTATGTGGAAGCCACACAATTAACCCACTCAAATTATTTGTGCGAGTGAATCATGTGGAAGCCACACAATCAACCCACACAAATTATTTGTGCGAGTGAATCATGTGGAAGCCAAGAAAAAGCGATATGAATGGACTTTTCTTTCTTTTTTTTTACACTCGACTGTACCTAGATTCCTTAGACTAAATAATAAAACAAGAATATTATGAAGCTTGAACAGGTTTATATAAACTTTACTTGATTAAAATTATACCTAAATTGGTGTTTTATTCTGCTTCATGTCGTTTTCTATCAAGTAGGTAACTTGCTTTATATTCTAAAAGGTCTGCTCAGATACCTCTATATTCCCAGTATTTCATTTAGGTTTGCTAAAGGATGATAAAGTTGTCTATCTGATTTATTGTTTCAATTCGCAACTTGTTAAATGATGACGCCTCGCTGATCAAACTATTTAAATATTCATGAAAACGTCAAATCCATGCTCATTAGACTTGAGTTCACTGAACAGTAGTTCAGGCAAACTACTATTATTATTGATTTAATGAAATTCAAGAGTACAATAACTTCAATTTGAATAACTGTCTTAGTTTGAGTCTAAATTAAATTACCGATTCCGAAGAAATTAATGTTTGTGAATTGTTTTATAATAGGTAAATATATTTTGTTAAAGTTATTTCGATTTCATTGTTTTAATTTTTGTGATATTTCATTTGTAAACATGTTAACTTTTAAGCAGTATTCACATCGTTTTATCAAACGGTGCAAATATTCATCTCTTAGTGAAGATTATATTTCTTTGTACCGTTTGGTGTTGAAATATTTGGAACATTGGGCCGTGGCGCGAGGAGACTTTTTAAACGTGACAAGAGGACTGGCTGGTTTTTCGCTATTGCTATCCAGTGAGGGAACGTGGCCAGCGTTCTTTCATACCATGCCGCATGGGCAAGATGATATATTTTTTTAATTTATTTTAGGTTAATGTTATAGCTAAGTTTTAGCTTATTAGCTTAGTTAAGTTTTCTTTCATGTATTTGTTTCTTTTTTATTAGTAAATTATTGAAGTTTAAAAAAACGTTTAAATGAATTGAACTCTATTGTTAATAACTGACTTCCTAAAACGAGGAGATTATCAATTCGTCGTCCTCTTTTTTAATGCATGTTCACCGATTATTCGAAGACGCCTTGACCGATTTGGAAAATTCTTTTTTCTCTGAAAAGGTAACGTGTATTTGTAAATAATTTATCAAAGTCGCTTCTTAGTTTTGAAAAATTATAAAATTATATTCATTGCCTTTTTTTATGACTTACTTGCACTATCTTGTAATTTTTTTTTTGTTAAATATTTGGCCATGCTGTGTACATTCTGTGGAATACTGACTAGTTTTGTTTTTTATGCTTACAAAATTCTCTTGATCTGTATTGTCTGTAATCTGTTTGTGTGCCTTATGATAAAATAAAATAAAAATAAATTAAATTCAGTGCCATTCTCTGCAAAATTCAAAATTCAAATGTTTATTCAGTAATAAGACCGTTACAGGCACTTTTACACGTCAATAAGTATAATTTACATTACGTGTAGTTTATATTGAAATTTAACTTATTTTAAAAAAAAGCTACTGATATCAGCGCTTCGTCACCTACCACCGCAGCTCCAATCTCTAGCAACCTGTGTGCAGTTTGTCTCCAACCTTACAACCCGCTGGCGGCCTGCCCGCCCTGGAACATTCTCATGAAAAACAGCCCGCGGCGCGTTGTCCATTGTTTATACGCTTGGCACCTTGGGGGAACATCTTGTTCTTGGACTGGGTCCAATGACGATCGTTTGAGCTGGGTTAATGTGCTACACATATGGCAATACAAGGAAAAGATTTTAATTGTAAGTTGACGTTTTTGGAGAAAATGCTGCAGTATAGTTTGTTACCGCTTGTTCTGTACTTGCGCTTAAGAGGCGGCAGTAAACTTAGTTGTAAGTAAATGATCTGACGTCAACAACTACCTTTTATGAAATCAAATAAAAAAAATTTTCAATAATCAAGTGATTCAAATATCCAAAGATAAATAAATGATTTTTGACTTAAATATAATTTGACCCAAATTACAGATAAAATCTAGTTAAGGTATTAATTAATATTCAAAATTAAAAAAAAAAAACGACCAAAAGTATCTGACTCTCATTTTTTAGTTATCGATGTAACAATCCATGTCCCTGGAGGGATCTTCGATGTGATGTGACGTAATGTTTTTGTTTAGATATGTATGTCACTTTGTACCAATCTATATGTTGTACAAGAATTAAAGGAGACACGACAATAAAGCTTTATTCATTTATTATTTCATTTATTGATTTAATAAAGAAAAAAATTTCACCACTAGCGAGATTTAACCTCATGCCCCTTAAATCTGTACCACTTTTGCACTTCTAATGACATGACTACTACTTACATGACGTAATTAAATGATTTGACTTTGACTTTGAATGAAGAATGTTTACTAATTTTAATTTTTAGCTCATCGTGTTCTCTGTTGAAAATAAAAAATATCTGTGAAAATAGTAGATTGTGCTACAAGGGGATAAGGTAATATTTTGAAGGCGAGGGCGCTACTTTGTATCCAGAGCGAAACAAAGGATTCCACAATTGAATCACGAGCGTAGCGAGTGATTCTGCAGTGGAATCCTGAGTGAAGCGAGGGATTCATGTATATCGCCCGAGATAAAAATATTACCGTACCCTACTTTTCATCTCCATCTATGAGAAAAACTAGCAAATATAAAACAAAATATAAAGGAAAGAAGAACACCTACAATACCTAATTAAACTTTAACCGACAATTTAATACTAACCTTATTTTTGGTACATAAATACTAAGAAATCACTTTTCCAAGACCACCAGCTTACGATAAAGTATTCAGTCATAACTTTGTTTGCATGTTCCTTCAAATCTTTTTGTTTTTATAAGTAGTAAACTTGATACCTATTCACTATCGGCTTAAACTTATGAAAAAGTATTCACATTTTCACAAATAATTACATGTCAATACAAATAACTTTTGTAATAACTTGAATCAAAGAGAAATATTGGCTTTTTAAAATTATACTCTTATTTCTTTTTCCGAAGCAAAGAACATAAAAATGTTTACCTATATTCATCCATGTTGACGACGAAATGTATTCCAAATTCAAAAAATCACGACGTCTGTGCCAATTATTTTATATTTTAAACAATTTTTTGATTCTGCATAGATTACACTCATGTTCAGTTTTCAAAATGGTTTTAATCCCTAGAGATTTTCTTTTTCACGTTTTAGTCCCGAGAGAATAAGCAGTAACTTTAGCTCCAAATGTTTTGGGATAAAAACATTGTTTTTTTGGTAGATGTGATGAAAAACATATTTTGATCTCTCATGTCCGAGATATGGGATTTTTTAAAATGAGTGCGCGGCGGCAGGTTTTCGTTGGATGCTGTGTGTGTTGGATGATGTGTGCGTGCTCATATTCTACTGGTGGGCTGGCTAATGCGAAGTGCGATCGAGGCGCGAACGAGCGATGCGATGTTACAGTGTCCTCGAATCACCCTTCAAATTTCTTAGATTTTTATCTGTATATGTATTTAATATAAAATATAGTATCGTTGAGTTAGTATCCCATAACACAAGTCTTGAACTTACTTTGGGGCTAGGTCAATCTGTGTGATTGTTCCGTGTATATATTTCTTAATTTATTAAATTTCCTCATTACATATTTACTTTTCCACGCTTTAAAAAAAATCTTCACATACTTATAATTAAAGCATATGTTTCGAGTACCTAATGCTATTGAAATCAATAGTTAACACTTTTTTTTAAGATTTATCAAAGCAGCAGCCCAGAAAAAAGTCTAAATGTTGATGATGAATGTTGATGTCTATGCTTCGTACGGTGAGTGAGAGAGCCGGAGCCCCCCCCCCCCCTCCTCCCAACCTCTTCCCCCTACATCTTTCCCTCCTGAAAGGCCGGCAACGCTTCTGTTACACCCTGGTGTTGCAGTTGTCCATAGGCAGCGGTGATCACTTACCATCAGGTGAGTACACTTACAATTTTTTTGCACTTTGTGTTGTGACCTGAAACATTTGAAAATGGCTTGGGATTCCACTCTCACACCTTTGCCGGGAGCGAAACGCACGCGATTTTAAAAATGAATTAAAAAAGCCTTTGTTTGTTTGTCATAACTTTATTATAATACCCGCCTGAAATTAAAATTTCATCCACACCACTCGGATAATTGGCAATCAACCACCGTACGTTTTAAAGGGAACTTTTTACTACATACGACCGAACTGTGGAATTAACTTCCTGCAGCAGTGTTCCCGGACCGGTACGACATTGAAACCTTCAAAAAATCTTCCTGAAAGGCCGGCAACGCTTCTGTTACACCCCTGGTATTGCAGTTGTCTATGGGCAGCGGTGATCACTTACCATTAGGTGTCCCGGTTGTTCGTTTGCCGCCTTATACCATAAAAAACTACTATGAAAACACACAATTACATAAAATAACAACATAAAGAGTAAATTGACAACGGCGATCTTATCCCATGATAGAATCTCTTCCAGTCAACTGGCAAATAAGAAGATAGGACAATTACAAGCTTACTGTTCATAAGACATTTAGTCAGTTAGTTAAGTGTCCACTAGATCCCATTGTTGTGCTAAGGCCTCCCTCTCGGCTCTCCATTTATGCCTGTTTTGTCCTTTCTCGTGCCAGTCCTTCTAATAGGCTTCTTTCTAGATCGCTACCTCATCAGCGCTAAGATAATATTTTTGTAAAAACAAAAAGATATAAACACGGAAAACAACAGTTTTAATTACAACCACGGAACTTGCAAAGAGCTTGGAGGCACTATGTCAACCCTCCACGACTAAAATTCTGGACGCACGCAGGTGTGAAGGAAGGCGCGCCGGACAAACCGCACTTAACTCGGAATTAAGAGCATTCCTGGGAACAGACTTATTTAATGTTTTGAGGGTTAGTTGCGTGGATTAATGAGATGTTTATTTCTAAAAATTTTGCGTAACATTTTTGAGGTTATAAAAATATTTTTATGTTTGTTATTAGTAAGTACAGCCCCGGGACATTCAAAAGTAGATTGAATGGGTATCTTTTGGATAGGCATGCTTCATGCTAGTCTTCATCGTCGCTTACCATCAGGTGAGATTGAGGACAAATGCCTAAACCAATATATTGTAAAAAAAAAGAGGAAGGGTTATTTAGGGGGATAATGAAACCGCTCGCAACCTTGTTAATTTTTAGGGTTCCGTATCCAAAATTTATTGTTGTGGTTGTTTAGGTAAAAACGGGACCCTATTACGAAGCTGTCCGTACGTCCGTCCATCTGTCTGTCACCAGGCTGTATCTCATAACCGTGATAGCTTGACAGTTAAATTTTCACAGATGATGTATTACTGTTGCAGCTATAGCAAAAAATACTATAAACAGAATAAAGTAAATATTGAAGTAAAGCTCCCATACAACAAACGTGTTTTTTTATTGATAATGGTACAGAACCCTTTGTGTGCAAATCCGACTCGCACTTGGCTGGTTATTTTTATTAATCTTGATGTGTAGAAGATATTTTTAGTCAAAATGCCTATAATAACGATGACGTCTTCATTGAGTTGCATAAAGATACATCCACAGTGATGTTTTATAAAAGTCAATTTTATGTTTTTTTTTCATTGTTTACAAATAATAAAAAAGTATTCCTAAAAAAAATAAAACAAAATTAAAAAAAGAATACTTTTAACAAAAAATAACGATAAATCCCACCCGAATTGTACCCGGCTCAAAAGTATCCATTACGCTTGCTGCGTTTCCTCTTTGAATGGCTATGGTTATCCTTTGAGCCAGGTACGAGAAGATACCGCTCAGCAGGAGCGTTGTTCATACTCTCATTAACCAAGTCCGTAGCTTCGGGACACCACGGAGCAGTTGTCAAAATGTTTTGTTTGTTTTTCGTGTATGTAAGTGGCCATCACTGGTGTCAGATTTTTCAGGCTGCCTAAAGGCATCTGACATAGCTTGACGACTGCCATACAATGATGACAGCCAGCAGCAACGGCTTATACTTGCCTTCCGAAGCACGGAGGAGCTCGAGAAATTTTTGTGCCACTTGTGGTCACCCATTCTAGTGCGGACCTCGCCCGGTGTCGCTTAACTTGCAAAAGCGCTAGTAATGCGCAAAATAATTCAAATGTTTATTTAGTAATTAACCTTTATAGGCACTTTTATGCGTCAATAAGTATTATTTACATTACATGTAGTATATAGATATTAAAATTAAATATGTTTTAAAACAAAGCTACCGATACTAGCCCTTCGTAACGACCACTGCTGAGAAGAAACGCCGAGAGAAACTCATTTTCACAGTATAAACCAATACTGTGAAAATGAGTTTTTCTCCTAACTACTCCCCAGAAGACATTTGACATAAATTAATATCTTATAAATACTTATAATATAATACAATGTTGACACATTATGTCAAGTCTCGACAGCGAGTGGAAAAAAAAAGACACACTACTAAATTATTATGTTTATATTGCTAAATATTGCTTCTTTACAAATAAAGGAGTAACATTAGTGTGAATGCACCATAATTACGTATTTATGGTGCATTCACACTTCTTGTAGGTACAAGGCTACAAGGATATGTTTGCAAGATTATCTCCGGCAGTCCTCGAGCTCCAAACGGCTTGTATACAGTGTATTTATGTGGGTTAGAACTTCGGTTACACGTGAGGGTTGCGTGCCCCGCTCCAGTTGGGGGCTTCCGGCGCAAAAATTACGTCGGCGAGCGGGTGAAGTAGACGGATTTATGAGCGCCGCGCCGTGACGTTTCAGAGTGGCTCATTGTTGGCGCAACACAACGAAATTCATGTTAAAGTACCAAATTTCTTTCAAAAAATCTACAGTCCTTAAATCAGTTTATAGTACAATATTATCGATTTTAGGAGCGCTTACGTGTCGGTAATTGCACGGTAAAGATATACTGTGGTAATTGTTTTCAAAAGTGTGACACTCCTTAAGAGCGGCCTTCCCGTCTTACTTTTCATACAAACGCTCGTTCGTGATTATGGCGTTGTATCTGATCTTTCTTGAAAACTTTTGAACTCACAAGTATCTTAGGTGCTATTTGTAGGTTTCTGACGAAATAAAAAATTAAAATTTAGAAAAACAAAATCAGTATAAGCCTCCAAAAATTTCCTTTTTTGTACAAATTTTAGCTGAATTTCGACCGTTCATAAAGTCCTCATAAATTGTAAAAGTAAAGAAAATATTTCGATACAAACCTCGCAAATATTATGAAAACTTTGAATACAGAACATTTATTTCATATACTTGTAAGGCTTACTGATAAACACGAATCACCTGGAACAAGTTTTATGAAATTTCCGCATCCTATAAATAGTTAATAATCGTTCAATGCTTAGTTAATAATAATACTAATTTCATTTCATAGAATGCAAACCGTGCCCTTAGACGCTATCTCTCTCTTTTTGATTTGCTTCTTTTTCTAGCTGGATGAAACAACAAGCTTTTCAAACTATGCTCGCGTTGAAAACAGAGCGGCCGGGAAGGGCCGCCTTAAATAGGGAGATTACGAAAATTTTTTTTGCTTAATAAAATCCTTATTAACCACAGTAAACAAATATGATAAAATCTTAATCAGTGACAAACATGTGATATTTTAAAGTTTCAATTAGAAAAGGAAGTCCGATATGGAGTAGTGACGTCACTGTCCATATCATCTATTGGTGCGTTCACACGCTTTCGTTCAACGCGGTATTCAACGAGCACGGGCACGCGCGTGTGAACGGGCTCCTTGTGCTCGTGCCTGTGCGCGCCCTCGCGCTCGTAGTTGAACGGGCAGTTTTTTGGCAAAGTTCAAAGGCTGAATGTGCTCGCGCCCGTGGTCTGTTCACACGTGCGTGATTACTTTAGTATCTCGTGCGCCTTCGTAGCGATAACACCGAATCATCAATCTCGGGAGGTCATAAGCAGAGATCGGAATCAAGGATGCTAATGCTATCAAAAGTATGGATATGACTTTAAAATCTAAAGATAAAACAATCATAATTTTGTGATTTCATAATATATTTTAATCGAATAAAATATACTTATCCTGAAATCACATAATTATGATTGTTTTATTTACTTAGTACCCAATTAGATTCTCAAGAAATCCCGGAACTTTTAGTCATATCCACATTTTTGATAGGAATAGCACCCGTGATTCCGATCTCTGCTCATAAGGTACTTTTATAGGAAATTGTTTGTTTGTAATAACTTTATAATTGTACTATGAAAATACACAATTTCATAAAATAACAACATAATGAGTAAATTGACAACGGCTGACTTATCCCATAATGGAATCTCTTCCAGTCAACCGGCGAGTAAGAAGATAGGACAATTACTCACAAGAAGGGTAATAGAAGTTCGTACTTACATACGATAAATGAAACTAACATTTTATCTAACTAAAATAACTAAACATGAATACTTACAACAGGACATATACTTACATAAACATTCATACATTTACATCATCATCATCCGAGCGTATTCCCGGTTGCTTCCTCAGCAGTAACGCTTCAGAGCCCGGAGTCCGCTAATATTCATACATTTACATAAATATACATAAACATACATAGTCGTATATACATATATTATAGGTATACATATGTCTATATAAACATATTGTACTTTTTTCAAAGATTCAAAGATTCAAATGTTTATTCAGTAATTAGACCTTTACATGCACTTTTACACGTCAATAAGTATAATTTATGTTACGTGTAAAGTATATTAAAATTTAATTTATTTTTTAAAGAAAAGCTACCGATACCAGCGCTTCGTAACGACCACTGCTGAGAAGAAACGCCGAAAGAAACTCATTTTCACAGTATTGGTCGCCTACTCGCCAGAAGGGCTTTGTCATATTATTATAATTGTCTTTTAATTAATAAATACTTATAATATAATACAATGTTGACACATTATAACATGTTATGCTTGCGAACAAGTAAACTAACATAAATTGCGTAATAAAAAATATTAAGTAGTCAAAAAAAGCGAAGCCGAGCTGACCAGTCCCTCCCGGCAGCACCCGTTCACGAGTTGACGCACGGATCAGCCATCGTTAAACTCAACCATATTAGAGGGAATCCAACGACCCGACCAGCGACGCCACCACCGGATTGGACATTTTAGTGAGCATGAAAAACCCGAACTCGCAGACCTTGTCAAGAGAAAATATTAATTATATGTTGGTCACTTATTGATCGCAGAGCATTTACATGTTTTTACAGTAAGCTTATTATGGTAACAGAAAATGCAGCTATTTATGTTTCATGTGTGGAGTGTAATGGAAAATGTTTAGGAAGTATCCACGCGTTTTTATCTCTTAAATAATCATTGATAGTATAGTATGCATTGTTCAATAAAACTTTTTTAACATGTGTTTTAAATTTTGCCATTGGTAGGTTAACGATCGCTTCGGGAAGTTTATTAAATAATGTTATACCTAGACCTAAGAGTGACTTTCTAGTTTTAGCAAGTCGAAATTTAGGCGTATGAAGCTGATTTTTGTTGCGAGTATTATAACTGTGAACATCACTATTTTTCTTGAAATTATTTAACCTAGATTTAACGAATAGAAGATTTTCGTAAATAAATTGAGATGTCACAGTAAGAATATTTATAGATTTAAATAACTCTCTTAAGGAATCGCGTGATTTTAGTCCGTAGATCGACCGAATTGCTCTCTTTTGTAGCACAGAGATAGCATGTATGTTAGCCGCTTTACCCCATAAGAGCAAGCCATATGACATTATGCTGTGAAAATAACTAAAGTATACTAGCCTAGCAGTTTCAACGTTAGTACACCGTCTGACCCTCCTCACAGCATATGCTGCCGAACTAAGTTTCTTGGCAGTGGCCTCAATATGTTTATCCCATTTTAAGTTCCAGTCTACAGTTATGCCTAAAAATTTGGTGTTGGGTACCCATTCTAGAACTTGACCATTAAGACTCAAAGGTATGTGAGTATTAGGTTTATTCAATAGTGAAAAATTAACGCACTTAGTCTTTTGTGTGTTTAAGGCCAGATTATTAGTCGTAAACCAACTAAGTACTTGAGACATAGTATTGCTTACATCGTCATAGTTTGTGCATTTTCTGTCAACCTTAAAAAGTAAAGATGTATCATCAGCAAACAATACTACTTCACACAACTTTTCTGCAAGACAGGGGAGGTCATTAATATAAATCAAAAACAAAAATGGACCAATTATTGAACCCTGAGGCACACCCATGCTCACAGGTGCACTATCTGAGGATACTCTGTTGATTTCAACTCTTTGAGTTCTATTATCAAGATAAGATGAAATAACAGAGAGTGCAGTATCAGTAACGCCATAAAATTTTAGTTTATTTTTTAATATTATGTGATCGACACAATCGAATGCCTTCGACAGATCGCAAAAGATACCTATAACGTCTTGTCGATTCTCCCAGGCTTCGTAAATAATTTTAACTAAGGTCGCTGCTGCATCAGTGGTAGAGCGCCCTTTTGTAAATCCATATTGGCGACAGTGAAGTAATTTATTAATATTAAAATACGATACTAGCTGGTCTAATATAATTTTTTCAAATATTTTACTTAAAGCCGGTAATATTGAAATTGGTCTATAATTGTTCGGATCAACTACGTACTTGCATGAAAATACCAAAATATAAGCTTAAATGTCCTAAGCAACTACAGATCTAAGAAGTTTAGATTTGAAAGAGTTAAGCGACGACGTAGCCGAAAGTACCTCAGTTGTGCGATAAACCGTTGCCCGGCAGACCTTTGACCGACATAACATTTGATCGGTACTACCGTAGCCACTTTCCCATCACTAGGAAGAGAGTTCCATAGTCAAGCCGCCATGACTGAGAAAGACTTGGCGTATGTCTGCGTTGTCTTCGAATAATCGGTGAACATACGTTAAAAGAAAATAAAAGATCGCGACTAATTGGTAACCTCCTCTTTTTTCGAAGTCAGTTAAAAATAGAGTACAAGCAAAACTTTAAACAAAATAATTTTTTATCTGTTAAATACCACATACTTCTCCTAATTATTTTTCTATCTATTATTTGTTTCGTCGTATTTAATCAAATTTAATTCTGTTTCCACTGTTAGTATTTACCTTTGAATATCTATGGATAAATTGGTTAGATAACACATCTTTTTTTCATGCATATTCTCTATTCTATCTCTACTTAAACAATAACGCCATCTGCGCGAGGCAGGTTCACCAGCGGCTGAATGAAATTCTAATGAGACGCCTAATTTCAAATTAGGTGCCAATCCGACACAGGATTGAACGCGTGATGGCAAAATCAAGTTTGCTGTACAAGTATCGACATTTAACTCTAGAGGTTCTGAGAGCTGTAGACCTCGCAAGTCACCCCCAACTAGAAGTTTATCAGGAAAATAAATTGTTCAGACAAAAAAGGTGCGTCTTTATAAAAGTAAAAAAAAATACCTTAAGCAAATTTTGTCAATTTTTATTATTTTTAAGTTTTAACCCATATTTTTGCCTTTTTGTAAAATATCCAAAAACTGTTCCGCGAAAAAAATGTATATAATTTTCGACCCTGTTCATAAAATTTACGAGAATCGGTTGAGAAATGGGAACTGTAGGCGAGAACAGCCGGACAAAACCATTTTTGGTCATTTGGCATGAAAAAGTTATAACTTATAACATTTTATTAACCGGTAGGTAATCGAATTTGAGTGGTGCCTCAATAGTGAGTTGCTTTGCGTCGTCGTAACGGATTAACGCATTGTATGCCACCCCCTGCGCTGCGACGAAGCACGATGTCGCGAAACACCGGTGCTCCGACAAAGCAACGCATCACCCTACCCCCCGTTTCGTCTATTGTCCGTCAGATCAGGAGTGCTATTTTTCATTTAAGGACTCACCGAAACACAAAACGTGTAGTTTTCCAACTCACCGCTCGCGTAAAAACCCATTTGGCCGTATTTTTGAAACCGTCGTGTCAGCGAAAAACAATATTGTTTTACGCAGAAAACATCGAAAATATGTCTATGGTTTTCTAAGAATTTCACTACTTATAAAAACGCAGCACGAAACGGAACGGATTCTCTATGAAAGGTTTCTTTGACATATTTGTGTTACAAATGTCAAAATTACGAGTGGTCGAGACCACTCGTTGCAAATCCTTCCCAAACTACCATTTCAAAAATGCGCCCGTTTGGAAACGCACGCGTAAACCATTCGCGATGTGACAAGCGATTTAAAAAATGCTACCCCAGCCGTCGCGACGCAGCATCGGCGCTAGCTGCGACAACGCAACGCAACGCGCTAATAAGACCACCTTTATAGTCTCGAGAGTTTTTAGGTCATGCTCATATCTGACTTTACTTTAAAATAAAATGTCGCTTGCCAAATCCACCCGCAATCGCGCAGCAATATTTGGCACCGACTGTATCGCGGCTCCATCGATTATTCAAATGCGATTGGATATGGGTATGGGCCAGCGAGACCCGCGGGGGTTAGGGCATCACTTATGAAACCTGGAATTCAATTTGGATAAGACGGCACAGATTGGTTTTGTGAGTAATATCACCCTTTTCAATATATACATAACTAGCTGCGCCCCGCAATGTGAAAAAGTAGCCTATGTGTTAATCCAGGGTGTCAGTTTCCTGCATACCTTTTATCAAAGTTGGTCCAGCCGTTTGCGCGTGAAGAAGTAACGAACGTACACACACACTTTCGCCTTTATAATATTAGTGTGATACATAGAGAATATAAAAAAGACTACACCTACCTGCGTCTAGAATAAAAATGCTAGGCAATAGTCCATACCACATGGCAGTTAAAATATTTAATGAATTACCCGCCTCTATTCGAAAAGAAAAACCATTTAAAAAATTCTCGAATGCTCTAAAATCCTACTTTATTTCAAAATGCTATTACGCTGTCAAAGACTATTTAATGTAAATGAATATAGAATTTAATTATTTTTTTTGATTGTTGAAGTTGACATATTATGCATGGAATTTATTTTAACCCTTAATATTATTTTAATTGTGTTTAGTTTAAAATTAATTAATTGATTGACATCTACCCATTGTATTTGCAATGCTCCTTGAGTTGCTATGATGAGAACATCAATATACCTAAGACCTGTATGTATTATAACTCATAGTTAGCAAATAAATGTTTGAATCTTTGAATCTTTGAATCTTTGAATCTATACACCCGTAATATTTGAAAGCTATTACGAAGAAATAAGATGAAGATACGATTATACAAGACTGTTATTAAACCAATTTTGATGTACGAGTATAAAGTTTGGACTCTGCCTTTGTAGGAAAAAAACAAGCTGCTAGTGGCTGAGAGGCTAATTCTTCGTAAACACGATTCGAATGATGGACTTATAGGTAGTTGAAAATAAATATTAAATTAATACCATTTCCTCTTCACTAGAGCACTCATGTTTGCCATTTCACTGGTAGTCCCAATTTTATCATCTGGTTGAGCGTGAAGCGGCCAATTTTGGCTTTAACTCTGAATTGTGGAAATATGCCCACAGAACGTTTCCATGAAATATTCGTCAGTGAGTCGGTAATTAGTACTCGGCGTATTTTATTTGTAGATTTCCATTTTTGCGATGCCAATAACTGGTTTAATGTGTAATTAAGTGACGTGTTCGGCGAACATTGTAATTACTGCGAATGCTTTGTGAAGTGAGGAATGCGACGACAGAAATCCAACCAAATTGGGGAATAAATGGCAGGGTGATGTAAGGACTACCTAAGCGTGATTAAAAAGAGTAATGAATGTCGATGAAGCAAAAGTGTTTTGCAAGGATCGAAGCAAGTGGAGATCTATAGATTCTACCTAACCCCATGGGAAACAAGCGTGAAAATATGTATGTATTTATATAAATCAAAATATGCACGCAAGTAAGTCCGTCTGTTCTCGCCTAAAGGTACGACCTCCGTGGCGTAGTGGTCACCATGCTAGTCCGCCACCCAGAGGTCCCGGGTTCGATCCCCGGTCAGGGTAAGTTGGAAAAAGGCCTTTTTCAAATTGTCCTGGGTCTTGGATGTTTATCTAATATATGTATTTGTTATATAATATAGTATCGTTGAGTTAGTATCCCATAACACAAGTCTCGAACTTACTTTGGGGCTAGCTCAATCAGTGTTATTTGTCCCATACATTTATTTATTATTTAATAATGGTACTACTTTATTTAAATAACATTCATTAAAAAAATAATATATATATAAAAGGTCACATTTCTTAACCGGTTCTCATGATTTTTGTGAGAATATTAATATTAATATATATAGGGACAAATAACACTGATTGACCTAGACCCAAAGAAAGTTCGAGACTTGTGTTGTAGGATACTAACTCAAAGATACTATATTTTATAATAAATAAATACATATATAGATAAACATCCAAGACCTAGGAAAATCTGAAAAAGGCCATTTTTCAGCTTGCCCTGACCAGGGATCGAACCCGGGACCTCTAGGTGGCGGACTAGCATGGTAAACACTAGCCATGGAGGTCGTCAAAGAAGGTAATTATGCATATAGAACTTTTTTATCGATTCAGTTTTTCGAAGTATACTAAATATGATGGAAATCCCCACATTATACCCAAGTTGAAAACTTTTAAAAAATCACATATCAGCAATTTTGAAAACATAAATATCGTGAAACTTTTTTTTACTCCTATTAAGACCCACCTTTTTGTTTGAACAACTTTTTTACGCGATAAACTTCAACGGGTCGGGGGTGACTCGCGAGATCTCCAGCTCACAGAGCCACTAGTTCTAAGTCAAAGTCAAAGACAAAGTCAAAATTTTTTATTCAATGTAGGATAAATTTATCTCTTATTGAAGGTTATTTTTTTAAATATTATTTTAGTGCAAAATCTAAAATCTACTAGCGTTTCGGAACGACCACTGCTGGGAAGATTACGCCGAAAGAAACCCAGTTCAGTATTAGTCCCTACCCAGCCTGATGGGCTATGTTTCAGTTACAATACAGATTTACAGTACTCAGTATACATTATATTATACATCTAAATAATACAATTAAAATTAGCAGTCAACTAATAACCACAAAGCATCAATTGCTCGTCAAACATCCGTATTTTCTCTCCAATCCCATATTTACACGGCCAGATACGCATTCCGGAGCGAAAACAAAAAGGCCGTGAAGCGATGCCGTTCCGGCCGTAGAACGGGCCGTATCCGGCGATCGGGTCATTAGCCGGCCGATATTGCCCCTCCGGTTCCGAGCTATCCCTTCGTTATGATTTTACATGCTTGCTTGCTGTTTTGTCCGATCTCGTATGACTTCCTGTTACATTCCTATTGATTGCCAGCTAAAACAGATGCGTGGGATTTTATATGTAAATTGGAAAGAATTTCCTTTTCGGACGGTACGGGCTTAGCGAATGGCTAGGCAAAAAATAATTACGTCACGTAATTTCACAAGTTTGACTATCTCGCCGATAGCTCAGTTGAGAGAGTCAATGTTCCCGGTTCAAACCCAGCATACACCAATACTTTTTACAATTTTATTGTATTATTTATTATGTATCTCTTTTAGTTTCACAGGACTTTTCACCCCGGTCCTTTGAGAGGCTTGCGGGAATACAGATCCAACACGTAGAGGCCCTTTGGAGAAGTTGATGTTATGTGGCGCTCCCGCCAAAACTCATTCCTGAACATACCTATAAAAGGTGTACCCTTGAATAGATTTCGGCTTAAGAACAAGTAAAAGGGAAAGGTCTATGGGTTATGGAATGAGATTGGGATGGACTGATGCTGTGATATTGCAATAGCAACGTCACCTGCCATAGTCATGATTACTGACTATTTTAGGCAGGTGGTGGCTTGCCGCCCACTAGATGGGCCCCGCAAACGCGCCGATAATAGTTGCCGGCAAAGGAGCAACGCCGGTGCATGCGACTCAGGAGTGTCGAGAGGTGTGCTGCGCTTTCTCCGAAGTTACTTGCAGCATTATGCCCTTTAACACTTTCACCCCTGGAGCAACATTATTATTATCTTTATTCAATTTCAAACATATTACAAAATATAAACATAATATTATTATAAAAATCTAACAACTTTTTTTTTCACGAATTAATAATTTGCTTACTACGTTCATAACTTCGTTCCAACCGAGTGTTCCACGATAATCATGTTCTTTTTTAACTCCTACCAAAAAGTGGTGTGTTGTAAGTTTGACGCTAATGTCTGTCTGTGTCATCGTGACGCTCGAACGGATGGACCGATTTCGATGCGTTTTTTTTTAGCGGTTTGATGCGGCAGTTCCGCTATTCATCACTAGATGGTGTCTTGACAATCGGAGTTTTTTCAATTTGCTTAGCAAATAAACTTGTATTATTGTGTCATTTTAATTAATTTAAACTTCGAACAAATTTTGTATTCGTATTTCACATAATTTTTCAAAATTAAAAACCGACTTCACCCCCAAAGTACACAACCGATTTTGATAAAATTTCCATGGTACCACCTGAAAAGTATACCCTTTCAAACAAAAAAAGAATTTTTTATATCGGTCCAGGCGTTTTTGAATAATCGGTGACGAAACATACATAAAAAAAAATAAAGGATCGCGATGAATTGATAACCTCCTCCTTTTTGGAAGTCGGTTAAAAAAAGGTTACATAGGTATTTTCTTTTCTTTTTCCAGGCTCGCACACCAAAGAGGATGGTTTACAAAAATGTAAAACCGCCGAGTCAGCCCCACAGCCGGGGCATTCAATTACAAACACTACATCCTGATTGCCATCTCCCAACTTTCTGAATATTTCGCCCGAAACTTCCATTCTCATCAAATTAAATTAGACCTTTTTGTGACCTAGCCGAGCTGGGCGTTTATTAAAAAAGTAATTTGGGTATTACATTGTACAAGTGCTGAACGCAAGTACTTTGTTTGTAGCTTTTAAAACATACATAGTTTGTTTGTATATAGCTTTTATTAGAAACACCGCTCTGCGTTCCATCACTAAGATAACCGATGTAGGAGTATAAGCAGTCAAATTGAAGTGGGACTGGGCGGGACACGTCTGCCGCATGCACCCCTAAAGATGGGCACGTATTACCATAAATTGGATACCAAATGGCCGAAGACAACCGGGGCGACCAAGAAAAATGGGCAGATGATTTGACTCAGTTTGAAAAGAAGTGGAGGGTGATATCAAGGGACCGAGACGTTTGGAAAGAGAGAGGGGAGGCTTTTGCCCAACAATGGGACTTAAATGGCTACTAAAAAAGAAAACATACATACCATCACGTTTTTATCCCTAGCGGCGCACACACAACATTTTAAGTTTTGTGGCTCTAGGCAGACAAAGCCGGGGTCCCAAGCTCAATGGGCACTTGCATGATAGAGAGCAAGAAGGTGGAATAAGGAATCAAAATAGTGATAGTTTGCTGCTCGCATCGCCTAAATTTTCCCCCATTCCCGCGATTGACGCCTTCGACGTCCTTGGGAAGAGAATTTGCAGCTCGTAAATTTCAAGTTTTTTTTTCTTCCAGACATTGCATTGAGACATTGAGCATTGACTTTTAAATCTTTTAATGAAAAGCTTTAATTAAACATTAACATCTTTGTCGTAATCTTCTTCTAAAATAGGTGTCACATTTTTTTACTACCTAAAGGCAGACTTTGCTCAATAAAATCCTTCCATGCTAGTCTGTGTGTCAACTGACATTTTTAGGGTTCCGAAATTAAAAAAGCAAGAACGGGACCCTGTTACTAAGACTCCGCTGTCCGTCTTTCCGGTCCGTCTGTCCGTCTGTCTAGCTTTAGCTCTAACTAATATCTCTTTAATTCTTTAATTTTCACTGGCTACTTTCTTTTATATTGTTAATGTTTGTACAAATTTTATGTTTTATGTATTTCTATTACTTTATTGTTTATTTATTTGTTATAGTATGTACTCCTATTATTTATTGGTATATTTATTTTCTTCTACACTGTAATACTCTAACTGCGCCAACTCCCCCACTCATTTATGGTTTTCTTTACCCAAAGGTTGGCTGGAAGAAATAGCTTTAGTGATAAGCCCACCTTTGTACCTACTACATTTTAAATGTACTTTTGATTATTATCATACTTAGTTGGTGCAATAAAGAAATTTTATGTTATCTTATCATAAGTTACTAGTCTCGCTACTAACGTCAACTCTCCTAATGTGAACATTGAACAATGTCTTACATAATTCTGGCAAATAGATTAGACGAACATTCATAGTGCGAAGCTTAGGAGATCTAATCTGTCAGGATTAGCAAAGATGACGTGAAATAATTGAATTCCATTTAATATCTCTGGGTAATGTTACGGAGACATGTTAACTTAGGCAATTAAAAAGACCTTTAGTTAGTTGTTAAAAGCATTAACTAAATTTTAATTACTTGTAACATACTAACTATGATAGTTTTTGTCCGTTAAAAATGGAAATTATTCAGTATCCATTTAAAAAAAGGAAATATTTTTTAGATGGTTATGCCAGACCCTTTCGGCAAGAAAAAGTGGTTTGCGTGATTTTTTTCTAAAAGCCAATAAAATTTACATTTTTTATTTATTTATTTTTTTACATTGTTTCGGCAATAGAAATCCACGCATACCGAGCTTAATTTATTCCTATACTTATGTTCTATTTAATAAAATAAAAAATTTTTGATTCCGCTATGACGGGACTTTCAGTGTTACCGGCTCCCCGCCTATATGTATGTGTTCGTCAAATTTTGAGCCACTGATATTGCAACGCTACAGCAATTAAAAAAAAAAGTATAATTAATAGCATTTTCCTGCAGGTCTGAGAGCAAAAGATAAAACTAAGAATACTTATACCAGCTGTTTCTCTTCTTGCGCAGATCGTAAAAGCTGGTCGAGGATTCCCTCGACCAGCTTTTACATACCGCATACATGATTTATATAATAGACCATTCGGTCTATTATACAAATCATGTATGCGGCTAGAAAAAAAAAAATTCAAATAAGCCTTTCTCTTAAATAAATGTGAATATAGTATCACAGAGATTTTTGATGATGAAAATGATTGCTATAACCTTTGATTTGATGTTAATAACAGATTGAAAAATTAATTTATTTATTTAAGTAATGGCATCTAGTTGCACCCCATATTTGCTGTGCCCTTGCAGGTCACTTGTGCTTTATTCATATTTATGTGACATTTTTTTAACTTGTGACTTACAAATAAAGCATCTGAATCTACATCACTACTTTGATTTCTTTTTCACCTTCCCACAAATACATGCCATCATGCCATAAAGTGGCCTTTGAGTCTTGCTGCCCTGGGTTCCGTCTGCTTGGAACCGCAAGACCCAAGATGCCCTATCTGCCCTGTCAGACGTGATATTATGCCTGTAAGTAGGTATTGACACAAAAACATATCAGAAAACAAATGTAATAAGTAATATTCTATAAAATTTGCAAATTACGTAGATTGTTCATTTTCGTGTCTCGGGACCCTCCTAAATTCCATTTTGCCGTTATCGCTGAACGATCGAAATAGCGTGATTGGCCGATAATAAAGCCTTCGCTTCATAAATACTTGCTTGGCATTTGGTTAGACAGCCTCTAGTTTTATCTCGTGAAGATCTAGAACCCTGTCGAAATAGATTCAAGATCTTCTCATTGCTAAATCAATGGACGTTTCATTAAAATTGAATAAACATTTTCAGTAAGTTCTTACTCAAAATATATTTTTTTTATTGCAAACCATAATATATACTTTATTGGATGTTAACAATATAATATTTAAGATCATTTCTGGATCCTAAACACAAACAACACAGCAATTTGGTTAGAGAAGATTAGGTCCCACACAAACATTAAAAATAGGGTGAGTACTATCCCATATTAAAAAGAAATTGTTTTAACTGATTCAGGTATTCATTTAATACATTCAGAATTAATTATTATGATTTAATGAATCCTTGGTTTATCGCGATAACATAGTATGCAAAAATAGTGCTAGAAATCTTTTTTCAAATCATTTTATCTTACGTTTGTAAAAAAATCGCCCAAAGAAATTACATAACTGTTTGCGAGGTCACAGATTAGATAAAAGAAGATAATTCTTTTTTAAAATCGGTATAAATAAATAAATAATAAATATATCGGGACAAATTACACTGATTGCGCTAACCCCAAAGTAAGTTCGAGACTTGTGTTACTCTATAACAAATACATATATAGATAAACACCCAAGAAATGTTAAATAACATAGACTTTCATGGTTTGGGCACGTGATGAGAAGAGAGGAGTCTCATGTAACTAACTAAAAAGGTGTTGAACATGACTGTGAGTTGCTATAGGCAAGACCAAAGAAAAGATGGAAGGAATGCATAAGAAATGATATGGAAGCCCTGGGAGTAGATGAAGGTATGACTCGCCACTCAAGAAAATTGGAAAGAAAAGACATTTCGCGCCGACACCATATAAATAGATGGGAAATAGTACCTACTTAAACGGTCAAACTTACTCAATATAGATTTTATAAAATAGGAAATTAACAATTATTTAAACACAAATAAAAATAACGAAATTGAAAAAATATTTTACTTCTAATAATATTTATTTTTAATTCTGGATTTTTTGAGTTTAAGCTGTAACGCAAAGCCATTTTTTATCACTATTCCGATGTTATTTGGACTATTATTTACAAAAGTTTTATGAAAATCGGAAAACTCATGCATGGGTTATGGGTTAATCTTCTTTTGACATTTGACCTTTCTAAGAACAGGCACGAAAAATATAACGTGCTGTTACATACTTAATATTTGACCATATATTGCTGATCTGCTAAATTGCCAAAATTTTGAGATTAATCGGCAATAAATGGCTGTATAATCAGTAGAATTCTGGTTGTTCGGCAGTCGTCATTCTGCTGCTCTTCGGACCCGGCTCAACCCTCCGAATAGGGTTCTGGTGAATAGCACTAGGGAGCCACCACGCACCCCATGGTCCACCGCGATGCTTTAAGTTTTAAATAAACCAAGTGAAGTGACGTCAGTTAATAAAGTAATTGTAGTGAAAAGTTATAAGTAAATAAATTAAGTTTGGGTTAAAAAAATATATTTTTTTTTTTTTTTTATAAGAACAAAGTGGCTCGGACTAACAGTGCGTATTAAACCTGATATTTTTTACGCACTCCCATTATTAACTTTTTAAGAACTTAAACTTAAAAAAAAACTTATTAAGAACACAAGCAAGTAAAATTACCTGTTAGTTTCTATATTTATGTAAAATTTTAATCAATTTAATCAACATTTTACATAAACTTTGGAACTACACTAGCCAGCCCTGCGAAGTTCCGCAAGCAGGGCCGGAGTTCGGTAATAAACAAGTTCGCGCCAAAGCAGTCGCCAGGGACGCATTAGGCTGCTGATACTCAAGTTTAAACAGAGATGCGTGGCCTGGGGATACTGACGGGGAATCTGTTAACACACTATAAGTACCGAAGTTGTTGTATCTTCGCCTGAAATTTAAAAAGCAGGCCAAGTGCGAGTCGGACTCGAGTACAAAGAGTTCCATACCGATGTCTATAAAAAAAAATACGTTTTTTTTTTCAGGGAGCCCCACTTTAATATTTATAATGCCGGAGGGAGAAGAAGAGAATCATTACAACAATTTCTTACTAAAAAACAGAATAAAATAAATATTTAAGTGGCGCTCCCATACCGTAACGTGATTTTTATAGATACGGAACTCTTCGTATACAAATCTGACTCACACTTGCCTGGTTATTAGTATCTGTTCGTATAGCGGCAACAGAAATACATAATTTGTGAAAATTGAAACTGTCTAGCACGGTTTATTCGATACAGCCGGTTGACAGATAGACAAATAGATAGACGGACGGACGGACAGCAGTCTTAGTAATCCATTTTTACTCTTTGGTTCCGTCTTAAAAAATAAAGACGAGTTTCTCCCATATGAAGCGCATAGGAAAGTGTCACGTTCTCTATTATGTAAAACGTATCACTTATTACATTACTTCAGTTTAAATAAAGGACCACAGTCCGGTGATACTATAGTTCAATGTACCAGTTTTTGTCTCATATTATAATTTTTTAAAACTAAAAACCTACTTCAACTCTAAAATAGTACACTACCGATTTTGATAAAATATTTATTAATTTATAAAAACTCTTTATTTCATTATAAAAATACATTTTAAATACAATTATTAATAAAAAATATACAAAATTTACAAATAAAATAGAGATTCCAACGCGTCGCCGCGAGGCAGAGTGCCCAGTAAGCTAGCAGCATTGCCTCTCTATTTATTAAATCTTATTTTTATTATTAATTATTTATAATATTTATTAAATCTTTATTGACCTAAAATGTACAAAAAGTGAACTTAACGCTAATGCATTATCTACCAGTCAGCCTTTAGGAAAAAACAGAAATAAGCTTATGAGCAATAGGCGCTTAAGGATATACTTTATTAAAAACATACATACAATACATTAATATATACATACATAAACATACATATTATTAATACCTACATTTATATACATACATAAATACATAATATAAAATGAAACAATTTAAAATAATTTAGGCCAATAAGTTCTGCTGCAACATATTAGCTAGAACGTGCGTGTGGACTTTTTTCTGCAAAGGTACCTATTTGAGATACTTTTAATGTAAAATATCAAATGTAGAATATCAAACAATACAGAATTTTTTCAAATTAGCCTGGTCATCTTCAAATAATCGGTAAACATGTACTGAAGTTTACACAGGGAATCTATTACTAGTCTCAGTCCTACATAATATTATGGAACCCTCACCCTATCAAAGTTTAGTTAGTTAAGAACAAATTTATGTGTGGTGACCACGCCCCTGAATCTTATTAGGAGGTTCAAAATAATTCTGTATTAAACTAAACCCTCAACTATAACGCTCCTTTTTTGACAATCGAGTCAACAACATTATTTTAAGTTAGCGGCGTGATAAATGACAATCATCATCATCATTATGTCCACTGATGGACTACGGAAATAGGCATCTCCCAAAGATTTCCAAAATGACCGATCAAAAGCGGCCAGCGACCCTCGTCAGGTCGTCTGACCACCTAGTGGATGGGTGTCCTACGCTTCGCTTGCCAGTACGCGGTCGCCATTCCAGGACCTTTTTTAACCTTTCAAGCACCAATCGGCCGAATCCGACCGAGTGTACTATAGTCACGCGGTGACGCAAAACGCCAATCGGCGGATCCGACCGCGTTCCCCCGTCTCACTATTTTCATAATTATGCAATTCAGAGGCAACTTTTGTATGAGCAAGTTTGATCATAGAGAAACTTTACTAAATTTGCTACATAATGAAATGCAATTGTATTACGGTCAGCGGTGTTTTTAATCTGTATCACAATTGTCAACATTTAATTTTCGCAATTCCTTAGGTGACAGTTCATGAAATTTGACATATAATTCATGGTGGCTGAAGGGTTAAAATGAATAATAATTTAAAATAAACGCGCACTTAATCATCTTACAAATGTCACAAAGTAAAAATTTTAGTCTCAGTACTCGAAATAGGTTCCACTAACGCGAAAATAAAGATCCTCCCGGGATAGCTCGGACGGTGACATTGACGGATAGTACCGTTCCCCGGGACTAGCGAAAAAAAGAGTACTTTGTTCTAAATGGCCTTCTCACTAAAATGTTTGTTTCATTGTTTGTATTTCTAGATTTTTTTTATATAGTGTTAAATATTAAGAATCCCCTTACCCTAGACTTTTCCATACAAATGTAGTTTAGTTTTATTTTGAAACGACAAGTCAGATTTCGGTAAAAATTTATAATTTTAAAGAAATTGCAATTATCTAGGGTTATAACTGGTTTCCAACAGTAAAATTATGAATTAGAAAGAAAATATAAGGGTGTAGAAGTTTTCCATAGTGATGGTCAAATAATAAGTAAACATTTTTTTCCGGCTTCGATCCCCTGTGAGATCGAGATGGAAAATGCTCATTTTCTGATTACTACCTGTTACTTGGATGTTTATATATATGTGTATTTATTATAGACTTTTAACGCAAAGTTTTGGAGCAATTTTACTGTCCATAAAAATAGTTAATGAAAAACGAAAACAAAAATTCGGCTTCCCATACAAATCAGCGTTCGGCCAAACCAATTTAGTGTGTAAGGACGAATTTTTGTTATTGATTTTTTATGACTTTTATTATGGAAAGTAGATCAGTATTATGGACTAAACTTGCTCCAAAAATTTGGCTGTTGGGTAAAAAGTCACCTTGTATAGAATCGTTGAGTTAATATCCCATAACACCGGTCTCGAATTCAATGTGGGGCTAACTCAATCTGTGTGATTTGTTCGTAAATATTTTTAAACGGAATAAGTCCGCCGTTGTATGTTTACTTTCTTACTTGTATGTATGTTCTTTCTTATGTACAATAAAAAAAATGCAGAAACTATGACTACAAAAATACGAATGAACGACGATATGACTACAAAATATCTATAGCTTTTTCATACCCCGGAAGGTACGGTAAGTCGATACGACTATGTCGGTGTCTTCAGGTAGCTTGAAAATCTGAAGACAGTGGTAGCTACTAATAGCAAGCTTCGTAGAAGGAACACTACTCGGCGGAATAATACACTATATTCTCTTTTATGTTCGTAATTTTACTGTCAGAAACCAATTATAACCCTAGATAATTGCAATTGCTTTAAAATTACATATTTTTACCCATATCCGAAATGTCATTTCAAAATAAAATGTAGACTACGAGTATGTTTGTATTGGAAAGACTGATTTTGTCCTAAGTAAGGGGACTCTTAAGTCCGTAACGTTTTACATAAAACATTATAGAGATTAGGTTACACAAGAGAAATACATTAGGACGTATGTTGCACACGCTAACTTCCGAAAGACTGCCCAAAAGAAAAAGAATTTAAGCAGAGACACGTGTTCGGTTCCCGCCGAGTAGTGTTCCTTCCACGATGGTTGCTATTAGTAGCTACCACTGTCTTCAGATTTTCAAGCTACCTAAAGACACCGACATAGTATCGTCTTGACGACTGCGTCGTATCGACTTACCGTACCTTCCGAGGTACGAAAAAGCTGTATATATTTTGCAGTCATATCGTCGTTCATTCGTATTTTTTGTAGTCATCGTTTCTAAACTATTTTATTTCATTGTACATAAAAAAGAACACACATACAAATAATAAAGTATACATACAACGGCGGACTTATTCCGTTTAAAAATATTTACGGACAAATCACACCGATTGAGTTAGCCCCACAGTAAGTTCGTGATTTGTGTTATGAGATATTTTTTTTTTAAAGTCAAAAATCATTTATTTATCTTTGGATATTTATATCACTTGATAATTGTCATTTCTTTTTTCTTTCGATTTCTTAATAGTTAATTGTTGACGTCAGATCATTTACTTACAACTAAGTTTACTGCCGCCTCCTAAGCGCAAGTACAGAAGAAGCGGTAACAAACTGTACTGCAGCATTTTCTCCAAAAACGTCAACCTTACAATTATACTGATATTAAAATTAGATATGTGGACTGAGAATACATTGCTATGTCATAATTATTAATTAAAAATGTCAAATTTGAAATTAATGTCAATTTGTATAAAATTCATGTACTGATTGTACTCAAATTATGTCATTTGTGAGTGTACAAATATAAACCTTTAAAAGGGACCCGCGCCAAGCTCAAGCCAGACGTTTTTGTCTTTAAGATAATCATCGGTTCCGTAATAAGCCTTCTCACAAAGTACTTTCTTTACATAAACTTTAAATTTTCTATCTGGCATATCAAGGACCGATTCTGGCAATTTATTATAAAACTTTATACAGTTTCCCTTAAACGATGTACTGACTGTTTTCAGCCTATAATAATATCAGCCTATATTAACAAAGCAATACATAAAAGGGTCTCATATCTAGAGGAATCGACATATCTACAATAAAATATCTTCGTACAAGAAGTATCTATCTACATGGGTTCCTCTGAAGTGGTGGGTAGTGAATAGATAAAACGAGGGTCATTTCCCGCCACTAGCCGCCAGTAATGGGATGGTTTACGATAGAGGTCAGATGCATTTGCAGGCGAACGGTCGAGACCTATCTTAGAATAATTCGACCAGATAAGGAACTTTAAATATAATTTACTTGAATAATAATGAGAAATTGATAGAAAGGTATCTATGCCCATATTTCTTCTTTCATACACTATTGTATTTTTGATAGGGCATCAAAGAAAAGCTGTCCGTACCACCAGATTCACTTTATGAATATTCTTTGTTTTTGACATCAATAGGACCTGCCACGTGGTATCTAAGTTGTATGATAATAAAAAATCAAGACCGAAAATATATAAAAGTCAGTACTGTTTGTAATTGTAAACTAAAAAAAATGTACCTATACTGAAAATCCATACTAATCCATACATTTGGTTGGCTTGGTGTAGATATTTTGGACACGTTTGTATATTGTGTAGACATTGACTATATCGAGAATTAGCTCATCAAAACTTGAAAAGTACACATAAAAAGTAAAAAAGCATGTCTAAAATATGTAACATATAATTATATTGAATGTTAATCAAACACTTTTCTACAAATGAGACACATTTTTTTAATAATCTTTAAAAATGTTTGATTGTGCGAGCGAGACAGCCAACCAAATGTGAAATGCCTCCTAATGAGAAAATAATAAAGGCCTGGCAGCCTAAATCATGTAAATCCATTCACATCTTTGGGAAAAAGGTACAATGTTGCGAACACATTAGGCTTAAATTTATTAAACCTTCCTTTTTAGTCATGTGGAAACAAAACATTACGTTCCGTATCTCGCACAGTGTAAGAACAAAGGTATTCATTGAGGTAGCACGTACGTTCCGTTTCACGCAGCAACTCCCACAAAAGTTGCTCTCGATCGGCATTCAATAAGCTGCGACGCATCCTGTTTGTCTGTGTGTTCACACGACGGAAACGCCGCGAGACAGTCGCACCCGCTTCTGTTCCTGCGCTTTTGTGTGTAGTGTACAAGCTTTATGCGATAAGCGACAGTAAGCAACTAATTGACCGAGCGAGCAAAGCGTCTCAGTTTCAAGATTAGAAAAAAAATGCTTTTGTCCGTCTGTCCGTCTGTCCGTTAGTCTCGGAGGTTCTCGCCTACAGGTCGCATTTCTCAACCGATTCTCGTGAAATGATTCGAAAATATATTTTTTTTGTTGTTTCGGCGGAAATATGGGAGTTGAAAACTTAAAAAATATCATATTTCAGCCATTAAAAAAATGTCATAATTTTTTTGTTCCTTTATTACGACGCAATTTTTTTGTCTGAATTTTTTTTTATCAAGTAAAGTTTAGCGGGTCAGGATGACTTGCGAGGTCTACAGCACACAGAGCCCCTAGTAGAATATATAAATGCCAATTTAGTTTACCTAGACTTAGTGTGCTTCCACCACCAGTTAGTTTATACAAACTATTGCCAGCCGGTGCCCACCTACTATTATTAGTCCAAACATCTGCCACTGACAAGCCAAGGGTTGATGCATGCCCCTGCCTACGCTGCTGCATCCATTGTGGCTGCAGTGTCATCGACTGTCATACTCATAACATGTGTTACCCTTTACACGAGGAATCGTCAGGCACGAAACCCGCTGTTGTAGTTTCGGCGGTAAAAATACGAATGATATTATTATTTTTGTATCTTGCCTCTCAAAGCCTCTCAAAGGACCGAGGTGAAAAGACCCGTGAATCTCATAAGATTCACGGGTCTTTTCACCTCGGTCCTTTGAGAGGCTTACAATGCTTAAATGGAGGTACAGATCCAACACGTAGAGGCTCGTTGAAGAAGTTGATATTTTGTGGCGCTCCCGCCAAACCCATTCATGAATATATTGTATCCCCTTTAGGTTCACGGGTCATTTCACCCCGGTTCTTTAAGAAGCTTGCATAAGGTTACAGATTCAATACGTAGAGGCCCTTTGGAGAAGTTGATGTAGTGTGGCGCTCCCGCCAAAACCAATTCCTGAATATACTTATGAAAGTACCCTTGAATGGGTTTTAGCACAGGAAAAATCTATTGCAAGTAAAAGAAAAAGGTCTTTGGATTATGGAATGAGATTGAAATGGATTGACGGTAGGATATTGCAATAGAAAGGTCACCTGCCACAATCATGTTTACTGACAGTAAGCAGGTGGTGGCTTGCCGCCCACTAGATGGGCCCCTCAAACACGCCGACAATAATTGCCGGCAAAGGAGCAACACCGCTGTACGCAACTCAGGGGTGTCGAGAGGTGTGCTGCGCTTTCTCAGAAGTTACTCGCGGCGTTATGCCTTTTAACACTTTCACCCCTGGAGCAACAGCTCTAACGTCTCCTCTCTGCACGGCCATTTACGGCAATGCAGAGCTGAGAGCCCTACAAGCCTTCTTGGGTCTCCACTCCGACTGACGGAGTCGAGGGCTCTGTCCGGCTCTCTGGAGCACCCGGGTCCGTGGTGTCGTTACCAATAGCTCGCCACAAGCTGCCCTATTATTATTGAACATTCAGTGCATGGCTTGCACCATGGGGTAGGTACGCTAGTTAACGCGCGCTTACGTATCCTGAAACAGTTGTCGCAGTTGTTTCTCATTGTTTATTCGCATGTATTGTTTGTCACAAAGTCTGTTTGCGCCAGTGTTTGTTAGCGACCGTAAAAACGGACAAAACGGGGAAAGGAATAAGCAAATAGTTCCTTTGAAGTCTATATCAAAAGGAAAATAGTAAATATTTGTTCTAGTTGAGAAATATTTGGATGGAATGAAGGCTTTTATTTATTTACATCCAGAGTAATTAACTGAATATGCCTTTACAAATTTTTAATCTTTCTTTCTGCAATAAACAGAAAAGCAGTGTTTTTTGTCGTTTTATTTCGTTGGTGCAATAAAATGGTTTTGCCTTTTCACAACAAATAAAGGATCTTAGCGTATGTTCTTTAATTAAAATAATTAGACCTATTTTTGAGATGATTATTTTTTGAAGGTAGTTGACATTATATGAATATGCACAAGGTAAATGTTATGTTTTATTAATGTTATGATGTACTATCAAAAGTCCTAGACAGATTCCGATATAATCAGTATTTAGATCGGCATTGACATGTCTTGTAATAATTTTTAGGGTTCCGTAGTAAACAAGGAACCCTTATAGTTTTGCCATGTCTGTCTGTCTGTCTGTCTCTCCGTCCGCGGTTTTACTCAGCGACTATGTACTAGAAAGTTGTAATTTAGCATGAATATGTATATCAAATAGGCGGAAAAGACAGTAAATTTAAAATCGAAAAAAAAAGTTAAGGTTGCTCTCATACAAGTAAAGTGAAAAGTCAATTTTTTTCTCGACTAATCAATCATGTTGGGTATCGTTAAATAGATCTTTTAAAAATATTGTGAGTTTGTGAACACCGTTTTTCGATTTTGGGATCCATTTGTGAAATATTTGCTTTTTTAAATGAAAAAAATTGTTAGAGTGAAGTGTAAATCTGCTAAACGGTTATATATGGACACATGAAAAAATTCACAGCTATAGGGTATATAACGAAATTTAAAGGAAAACTATAAAGCTAAGTAAGTTATACAAATTAAAAAGTTATAGGCGATTAATTAACAAAATGTACCCGGAAAAGGAAAATTTCATACAAATTCAATGAAAATTTGTTTCTAGGCGTTTTTAGTGCCATGAATTCAAAGGTGGCGTTCTTCACTACGAAACCCTACTGCGCGTGGCCCGACACGCACTTGGCCAATTATTTATAAATCTGTTTGACATAATAGTCGATAAACAGTACGGAACTGGCTTTTATGTCGGCTGGTTCTCTATTATGAAAATGACTTAATCTACAATTATTTGCACATTTCTCACTTGTAAATTTCATATAAAAACGTCACATAGAACACGTCAGGTGCAGTTTATTGGCCTAAAACGTTACAATTTTAAATAAAAATTATAAAGCACGTGCTCTAATTTCAAAATGTACCTTTCAGTTGCCTGTTTCGGTTCTCGCGGCGAACGTAAATTGTTTTTGCAATAAAGGTCTGTTGGTATTTTATCTTTTTACTGCGTGTATGTTTTCGTGTCTCGTTTAAGTCCAGTCGGCGGCTAATTTGTTTTACGCCAGTTTACGTCAAGCACGCCGAAATATGTCCGAATGTACAGTATGATATTACGTTACAGGGTAGGAAAGAAAAAAATGTTTTATTTTAAGTTTTCGAAAAGAGAAGAAGACAGGTTAGGTCACGTTACAAGGCTGTTGGCCAACACTAGTTTCAGGTTTTTCAAGCTGCATCAGACATAACTTGACGAGTGCCATACAATGATGATAGCCGAGACTAGTGATGTGCCGTTTCCGGGAATTTTGGAAAATATTACCGTAGACATTTCTGGCAATATGCCTAGTTTAGGGGAATATTTACGAAAGTATTGGGAATATTCTCGTAAATTTACAATGACAAAATTCCTACTGAGTTCCTATATTTCCAGCAGCACATCATTGGCCGGGAATTACACGAGAATTGGTTTAAAAAATGCAACCTGTAGGTGAAAGCCAGAAAACTGGACATCGGATGTACTCGTATGGAGACACGATAGAATTTTTGCCCAAACTGAAACGGGACGCTTACTGGCTCAGGCAATTAATTTCCATAGGTTAGTAGACCATCAAACTCGCAAGTACATTTATTCATACTTTTTAGGGTTCCGTACCCAAAGGGTGAAAACAGGACCCTGTTACTCCGCTGTCCGTCCTTCTATATGTCACAAGACTGTATCTCATGAACCGTGATAGCTAGACAGTTGAAATTATCAGAGATAATGTATTCCTGCTGCCGCCACAACAAAAACTAAAAACGGTGGTGCACTAAGCCAGTTATTAAGTTTGTAAACATACATACTATCACGTCTTTATCCTTAACGGGACAGACAGAGCACCTTTTGTCTTGACCACTTTCAGAGTGATGGTGGGCGAGGAAGTGGAAAAAGAAATCAAAATAGTGATGGGTTGCTAGCAGCATCGCCTATTAAAATTAATGACTCGCATTTTCGCCTACTTTTCTATTGAAGGTTAAAATTCAAAATTCTAATGTTTATTTAGTAATTAGACCTTTAGGCACTTTTACACGTCAATCAGTATTAATATAATATAATACAATGTTGTAATACTATTTTGTAATACTATTAATATAATACAATGTTGTAATACTATTAATATAATACAATGTTGACACATTTAACATGTAATGCTTGCAAACGAGTTAACAAACATAAATTACGTAATAAGAAGAAATATTAAGTAGTCAAAAAATCGACTCCGAGCTGACCAGTCCCTCCCGGCAGCACCCGTTCACGAGTTGACATATTGCATTTGAGAGTTGTATTCATTCCAATATGTTTTGAATTACCCAATTTGCTGTATTTGTAACGTAAGAATAGAATTCCATTCTGAATTTCCATTTCCATGTGGAATTATGCAAACAGATTAAACGAGCGGCTTCACAAAGAAATGTACAAAACTGTACCGCGAGAGTGTTACAATACAAACCATACGAGTGTATGCATTCGTTCTGTTTGCATTTTGTTAAAATTCTACAGGGTTTGTTTTTCTTTGTTTACACATCAATTTATTGTTTTTAACATTTTAATTCGAAAAAAAGACGAATGCCGTAAGTTTGACGCATATCTGTCTGTCTCTCTGTCTATCTGTGTGTCTCTCTGTGGCACCATAGCTCTCGAATGGATAGACCGATTTTGACGCGGTTTTTCTTTACGTAAAAGCAAGTTCCCTTGTGGTGGTTCTTATCTATGTTTAATTAAAAGCGGTTGAGTAGATTAAGATGACATTTTTAAGACGAACGTACCGCGATCCGATTGCAGACGTTCTTAAAAAACGAGAGGTCAGAAGTACCCGTAACCGGCGGGCATGTATGAAGAGAGTGATGAGTATAGATGAAGCGAAAGAGGTTTGTCAGGATCGTAGCAAGTGGAGGTCCTTAGTCTCTGCCTACCGCTGTGGGAAACACGCGTGATAATATGTTTGTATGTATGTATGTTTTTAAGAGACGGTTTTTTTATTTGCCTGGCAATCAACTTGTTGTAGGGTCGTATTGTAGAACAACCTCTAATATTATTTGATAAAGTTTATTTCTAAATTCCATGTTGGTCTGGGAAAAAAGAAAAGCGTTGAATATTCCAGCTGCAACTCTTCCCGCGCAGATTTAAAAAGCCAGTCGAAGAAATGTTCTGAAATCTGAATTATGTTAAAACTCAATGCGGTAACTTAGGTCCCGGCTGGCATCGTTGCATGGTTTTCGCCAAGGTAGGAAATACTACGTATGCCTTTAGGTAGCTTGAAAAATTGGACACCGGTGTTGGCCACTTACCTACTTGAAAAAAAAAACAAACTGCATCTAAGATTAAGATTCAAAGATTCAAATGTTTATTCAGTAATGAGACCTTTACAGGCACTTGCACGTCAATAAGTATAATTTACGTTTCGTGTAAAGTATATTTAAAGTTAATTTATTTAAAGCTACCGATACCAGCGCTTTGTAACGACCACTGCTGAGAAGAAACGCCACAAAAAAAAACTCATCTAAACAGACATGAACCACATTTGCAACTATTTGCAACTAGATGTTATTTAAACAAGCTCTGAGTTGTGTTTTAGACGAGTTTCTACATAGAATATCTGCGTTTAAGACGAAGTGGTAGCTAAAGTGGCGCCCTCATTTGAAATAAATTCTTTAAAATTTAATATGGTGATAATTAAAAATTTGATTTGTATGAATGTCTAGGAAGACCTTTTCTACGCACAATTGCGAAACACGGCCACTTTTGGCGTATGTGCGTAGAAAAGCTTCACGTTCTCACTTTAAACTGTAAACAGTAGTTCATAAAATAGTTTAAAGGGTTATCTAGGGTCTGATCAAGGCCAAATTTTTAATGATATCTCCGTTTCCTTTCAAATGATTTATTTCAAATGGGGGCAGCACTGGACCCCGGAAAATTCAGGTAGCCCCTTAAGACTATTCGAGTCTAACGAAAGATACATTTATAATAGAAGCAGAGTAAAAAATAAAATAAGATCTTCTTAAAGTAAGCCCCTTGTTCGTGATTTTCGCGCCAGCATTTTTTATCATCGTGTTTTTTACTCCATTGTCTGCAACAGGAAACGGTCTCTCAAGGCGATTTTATATTCGTTCCTATCTATTTTCTTTGTTTCTTTATTTGGTTCTTGTATTTTTTACTTTGTAATCTATCTATAATTCCTTTTTACTTATTTGCCATTTTCCTTGATCAGTAAAAACAGAGAAAGAGAAGTTCACTTTGTTATAATATTTCATCACGAAAAAAACCATTAAATAATACAATAGAAGCTATAATTAAAATATTGATAAATAAAAAATAAAATTTGAAACTAAAATAACATATTTTATTAAAACTAAATTAAGCCTAGTAAAGTCAAAGTCAAAAATCATTTATTTATCTTTGGATATTTATATCACTTGATAATTTGACGTTTCTTTTTTCTTTCCTAAAAGGAATCAAAAATTCCACATCGAATAGTACCTGGTTCAAACGTGCCCATCACACATCAGCGTTTCCTCTTTGTATAGCGATGGCAATCTTTTATCCAGATACCATCCGGAGCGGAGGTCGAAACCTTTGGCGTCCCATCTCACTTATAAAGTTTTCTGCTTCTGGACCCCACGGGCCAGCAGTTTTAACAGCCACAGGTACAAAATCGTAATTTGTTAATAAAATTTAATATTTTTGTTTCTTTCGTGTGGCTGCCAGCCTGGCTGCTGCCTTGACATTCGTTTAAATTTTGACATCATTCTCAATTAATAATTATGACATAACAATATATTCTCAGTCCACATATCTAACTTTAATATCAGTATAATTGTAAGGTTGACGTTTTTGGAGAAAATGCTGCAGTACAGTTTGTTACCGCTTTTTCTGAACTTGCGCTTAGGAGGCGGCAGTAAACTTAGTTGTAAGTAAATGATCTGACGTCAACAACTAGCTATTAAGAAATCGAAAGAAAAGAGTGACAATTATCAAGTGATTCAAATATCCAAAGATAAGAAATGTTTTTTGACTTTGACTTTGGTAAAAGGTTGACGTAAAAGCTAGTTGAAATTATAGCTCAAGTCACCAAGAGGCATTAGACTTGACATAGCTTGACGACTATCATACAATGTTCTGAAGCACGGGGAGTTCGAGAAGTTATTTATCACTTGTGGTCACCTATCCAAGTGCGGACCACGCCCGGTGACGCTTAACTTGCAAAAGCGCTACGAGTAGTAACACGTACTCCCAACTGGGCCACCGAGCGCCTCAAACTTTTTATTGAAACTAACACTCATACAATACACTTAACCCCGTAGAAGCCGAACAATATTGAATTTTTAAACTCCAATCCTTTTACTGGAGCTGTATAAGAGCTCTTCCAGTCGATATTAGGGATCCTTGGATTGAAGACAGCACTTTAAACTTGTACTCGTGTGTGCCGAGTGCAATGGCTTGTTAAAGTAACTCTTATTATAGGACGATTTTGTTCAGCTTCGGTGGAACAGGTTAAAAGTTTCTGTATTTTCAGCTAGTGTTTGTTAATTTAGGTTTATTTTGTTGGATGTTTATTTAAGTATTGAAACTTTGTTACACGTACAAATGTTGGACTTTACTCATTGCTTTCTTTGCCAGTGAATTATCTCAAGGAAATCTTTCAGATAGAAAAAATGCACTTTTACAAGTCATTATTACAAAAACAAAAAACCCGACTGCTTTTTTTAATTATTATTTTTTTTTATTTTTATATACCATGTGTCACTCTCACAGTAAATACAAATCTAACGACGCCTCTCAAGCTAAAATCCATCTAGCGGTTCAGGCTGCAGAGCGTGCCAAACAATTATACATACATACATACATACATACAAACATATATACATACATACATACTCTCGAAAAACATAACCTTCCTTCTGGCGCAGTAGGGTAAAAATGGATGAAAATCTTTAGAACAATTGAAATAAAAAAACCGGCCAAGTGTGAATTGTGCACGAAGGGTTCCGTACCATTATCTATAAAAAAATCACGTTTCTTGTATGGGAGCCCCACTTAAATATTTATTTTATTCCGTTTTTAATATTTATTATTATAGCGGCAACAGAAATACATCATCTATGAAAATTTCAACTGTCTAGCTATCACGGTTCATTAGAAAAAGCCTAGTGACAGACAGACGGGCAGTGAAGTCTTGTCTTAGTAATAGGGTCTCGTTTTTTACATTTTAGGTACGGAACCCCGCAAATTGAATAAATAAACAAGATAACTAACTAACTTAACATGATAAAGAAATCATTTTAATTTAATTTGGTAAAAGAAGAATCTGATTGTAGAAATAAACAAACCGAGCGTGCCTCTGAAAGTTGCCAAGTTTTAAATTCTAATTTCGTTTGACAACAAACGCGAACTGTAATGTATTTATAAAGGACAATGGAAGCACAATTGATTTTAGATTATTTCGTTTAAGCTTTTAGCAAATATTGCCACTGAATGCAAAACATTTGGTTAAAACAAAGTTCAAACGCTTGCTGAGCATCGAAAATAACTTTAATAGAATGTTTTCATCGCTTTTTTTTCATAATTTTTCTGTAATCAATTTTTAGTATAAATTGATTATAGAAAAACTGAGAAAAAAGTAGTTAAAAGACATAAAAGATTCAATTCAAAACCACCACCAAGCGCAGCGTTGGTTTTTTTTTAATTTTTGGAAACCCAAAATGGCCGCCCAATGTCGATTGCTTCCGATTTGGCTAAAAATCGATATCTATATGTATTTTGAGCCGAAATTATAGTTCTCATATTTAAAAGTATTAGTTACTTACGCACAAAATACGACGAAAGGCGACGCGACGGTTTCGCTGTCCTCAACACACTGAGCGTAATTTCGCGTTGCTCAAGTCATTAGTTGTTTAGCTCAGTGCGTTGAGGACAACGAAACCGTCGCGTTGCCGTCCCACTTAACAACACTTGCTCTGATGATGATCGTCTGAACCGATCGAAACTAGTCGGCATTTTTCGACTACACTACGTGAGTAATACCGTTTTTAAATATTTAGTAATGACATCTCACGTTACTTTTAATAATATTACAAAATAAACTGTATAATTTTTAAACACACAAACTTCAATACACGTTAATATCAGACAAACTGCAAGTGTGTTGCCTACACTGGCACAGTCATGTCTCGTGGAAACCAGAAATAATAAATTAAATAAATATATAGGGACAAATCACACAGATTGAGCTAGCCCAAAGTAAGTTCGAGACTTGTGTTATGGGATACTAACTCAACGACTTTATTTTATAACAAATACATATGTATATAGAAGTCTATCTAAAAAAGATTATTTTCGATCTTGACCTGACCAGGGATCGAACTCAAGACCTCCGGAATAACAGCCTGGCATGGTGACCACTACAGAGTTCGCACGTCACACAAAGTCACGTGGGATACGAATGCATAGCCATACCGCCTCCGCGTCATGGTAGACCCAAGAAAAGCCTGCTTGACGTCGTCAAGGATGATATGCGAGGGTATGCAATCTAGAATGCTCAAGACCGAATGCGAAGTGAAAGAGCCGAAATCGGAAAGCAGAACACAGCAATACAGCTAAGGTTGTTACTGGTAATACGCTGAGATAAGAGAAACAGAGAGAGAGAGAGAGAGAGAGAGAGAACCACTAATCAAACTGTATTTGAAAACAATATACTCTTTTACGTTGTTCATTATTATGCTAACCATACTTAAATCTACAGATCTAAAAGTTCAGTTTCCAATTTGCAACCGTTTGCGGCGACCCCGCTTGTCCTGTAGCTCAAAGTTCGTTATTTGAGTTCGGTATTGATCTTCTTTCCGTTCTATTTGCCGGACTCCGTTATTCTAATTATTTCTGAATGTTTTTAATTGATTTCGCCGCGCTGTTTGGTAATTGTGTGGAAATGTTTTGTTGTTTTATTTACATTTCTAATTGGTTTACGTGCTTGTGTGCTGTTTGGCGGGCTGTTCTAGTTTGATGAACAAAGTATGAATTTAGGTTATTTACGAGGCATTGCTCATACTTTTATAGCTTTTTATATATACTTTTTAAGTAATGCCGAAAAAATAAAACATTTTGAGAAAGTTTTTTTTTTTTTTGAAGATACAGGTTTTGAGAATTGATTAGTCTTCAGTGAAGATTGATGAGTATCAGAGTGCAAACCATTTCCATAATCATCATCATTTCAGCCGCATAACTTCCATTGCAGGACATAGGCCTCTCCCAAGGATTTCCAAAATGACCGACCAAGAGCGGCCTGCATAACCTTGATGATGACCTTGGTCAGATCGTCTGACCACCTTGTGGGTGGGTGTCCTACGCTTCGCTTGCCAGTACGCGGTCGCCATTCGAGAACCTTTTTGCCCCATCGGCCATCGGTTCTTCGCGCTATGTGTCCCGCCCACTGCCACTTCAACGAGCTTATCCGCTGGGCTATATCAGTGACTTTTGTTTTACTACAAATTTCCTTATTTCTGATTCGATCACGTAGAGAAACACCAAGCATTGCCCTCTCCATAGCGCGCTGAGCGACCTTGAGCCTTCTTATGAGACCCATAGTAACGGACCACGTTTCAGAGCCATAAGTCATTTCCATACCTTATTCTTATAATAGGTACATTTTGATTAAAAACTTAACTTAGACTTGCAAAGTATTTGCAGTTTGCAAGTTACTGTGGTGAAGGCTCAAATATCAAAAGTGTTAGGATCATCTTAATGAAATATAGTAAAAAATCTCTTTCAAGATGTTTTCGTTTTATTGTCAAACAAAAAGTTAAAATAGCCTAATTTTGTTTCTGTGATGAAAGGTAATAATTTCATATCCGTTGTCACTCAGATGAATTTCACACACAGGAAAAGATGACAGATAACTCCAAGTTTTGCAAATTACTGGGCGATTTGCCTTTAAGCTACGTCTGCCAAATTCACCGTATAAACGGAACCGTTTGATCATTCGAGACTACTTGCCAGCACGTGATCGGAATTGCCAGCTTAGCAATGACGCATACCAAAATGTTCACACCATAAAGGGAGACTTTGTGGAGCAACTTCAGTCTATTGAACTACTTTCTATAAAAAAAGTAATTGACCGTCGCCAAAATATGTTCGTCCGCCCATACAAAATCGGTTCGGCTGAGCGCTGATTGGTATCGGTAGCTAAAATTTTATGGTCGTTTTTAAGCTATTGCATAGCTTTTATCGCGGGCTTTGAGCGCGACGACCGAATCAAGAAATTTCGTAACGAAAATAAAACCTAACACCCCTCGTCTAACGTCCTTTCAGTTCGGCAGACTTCGGTACGGTGTTTGTGTGCGTGCGACTAGACATATGCGTGTAGACTAGCTGTTAACTGCTCATAATAAAAATTCCTGAATAACCTACATGTACTGTAAGATAATAAAAATGTTTTAAACGATATTTTCATTTATTCAATAAAAGAAAAAAAATGTTTTCTTATTGGTCACCACGCTCAAAAAGTGTAACTTGAATTAATATCAAAGAAAAAAAAAATACTGCGTAAATAAAAAATAAAATAATTGCATAAGTTAATAAAAAATGCTATGCAATAGCTTTACCGCGGCAGTCCCCGAGTGCCACACTTTTTTTATTGTTAAATTTTTTCATGAGACTACTTTCCATAAAAAAAAATTCTGTGTCATGGGCAGAACGTGCACCAAAAATTTGGCTGGTGGTTGAACGTTACACTGTGTACAATCTCAATGTACATAATTTTGCTTACGCTGCGCATGCCACGGCTCGCGCGTTTACTTATATTTCATAATAATTCAATTAGGTACCTACTTTTAGAGTGCATTAAACCTCACTAGGAGTAACACAGAAAGGAAGTGCCAACATCAACCTTTGTAATTTACTTATACAATATACTTTAAACTAACTGTGATTGTTTTGGTGATCTTCTGCTCCTGCACTCCACAACTATCAACTCTACTACAATACTACTACCACTACTTCCTGCCACACACTACACACTGTATTAGTACGAACTATTCCTATGAAAAACCTAATTCAAGAAAAGTATGTATAAAAGCAGTGAAATACTTAAAATATAGTGAAGAAATACCATGCGAGCAGGATTTGATTTGGCACCCATGTGTCACTATCCGTTTAGGTATCGAAAATAAACCTACATTATTTACTATGCGCGCGGCGTACACTCCGGAGGGGAAAATTCAGTTACATGAATCGTTTATCCAAAGTAATAAGAATGAAATTAGCTTGCAATGGGTGTCTAGATATCTATATGAAGAGGTGAGAATTTCTGACAAGAGCTAACCACTTTTTGTTCATATTTTATTGAATTTCTTTTCTATGTAAAACCTGTAAGTGAGTATTAGTACTAATTCTGTGTCCATGTTCAATATGTTCTCAAAAATAGGTAGTTTACATAATAAACTATCAAGTATTTATATTCTTTATGTGTCATGCAGAGCATTCTAGGTGCCGGCGCACATTAGGCGAAGCGCGACGCAGAGCATTCTTTTCTGTCAAACTATAGCCAAAATCAATTAACACAATACTTATAGCCTAGTCGAAATTCGCCATATGTGCTTATGTATTGTGTTAATTGATTTTGGATATTATTTCAGAGGGCAATGTCTATAATAATTTGACAGTGAAAAATACTCTGCACTACGCTTCACCATATGGGCGCCGGTCCTAGGTATTTTGGCTTTAAAAAGACAGAGCCCAAGGTCGTAAGTCACATTTAGCGTAATGGTGGGCAAGACGGTAGAAAAAGAAATAAAAATATGAGACGTTACTAGACGGAAAGAGAAGCAGGCGGTATATTCTTCATTTTGTCCTTCTCTCGTGTCCATTGTGTAAAAAATACGACCTGTACTTGGCGTCGGAGAGAGGCGTAAGAGTGGCAACTCACTGGAGTGACACAATTTAGTGTAATTTGGACCAATCGACATGAAAAGAACATGTTTTTCGTTATTATCAAACCAGCATACTTAATTAGTTTTAGCTCCGATATAAAATAAATAAATAAATAAATATGGACAAATAACACTAATTGAGCTAGCCCCAATGTAAGTTCGAGACTTGTGTTATGGGATACTAACTCAACGATACTATATTTTATAACAAATACATATATAGATAAACATCCAAGACCCAGGACAATTTGAAAAAGACCATTTTCCAACTTGCCCTGACCGGGGATCGAACACGGGACCTCTGGGTGGCGGACTAGTATGGTGACCACTACGCCACGGAGGTCGTCAAATATATAAGATAACATTGTAGTGCTACATTTTCGTATGTAAAGTAAGTTGTGTTGCGACATGGGGCAGAAAAATCGGAGCAGCGATAAAGCGGTGCCGCGGCCTACTTCCGAATTGCTGCTATTATGTAAATGCACTTACGAGGAAGTAAGTATACAGCGCAGTACTTTACTTGACGTATGGCGCTAAATTATACGTCGATTTGGTCGTGTCTTGGCAGCTCTGTATAGTTCTTAATAATAAATTTGTGTATCCTTACACGTTATGCGTCAAAAATGTGTTAAAATGTAAGCCGTATTGCAATAAGTAATAGGTAAAATAAATCTTAGCCTACCCTGATATGCCTATTATGTGAATTAAAAAGAAAGTAAGTTTGCAGCACAGTACTTGACATATGGTGCAAAATTACTAGTACACATCGATGCAGTTTTTGGCAACATTCTCTTTTACGTTTTTATTATGTTAAAAACATTAGCATCGCGGCCTATTTCCAAATTGCTAGGTTAATATTGTAACAATACATTTATGAGAAAGTGAGCATAATTTTGAATTATTTTACTTGACTTATATGGCGTCAAAAGAAGCGATGTACATAAGTTGCATTTCAGCATTTAGGTAGAAAAATCGGAGCAGCGATAAAACGGCGCCGCGTGCTACTTCCAAATTGCTGCTATTAGGTAAATGCACTTACGTGGAATAATACAGCAAAGTACTTTACCTGATGTATGGTGCTGAATTATGCGTCGATCTGAGCAACTGTTAGCCACATTTTTTTTACCAGCAAGCAGAGTGAGCCAATGTCTTTGAATCTACTCGGGCAAATAGGCGTTTGTACCGATGTTAGTCAAGAGTTAGGCTTTAAAGCGATCTCAAGCTCACAGTTTGTTGGAAGTACTACTTCCTAACTTAGTTTATACAGCTTTAAAAACGTAGGATGTGTTACGGTATCAGGTTAAAGGCATAAAAATCGTAGTAGCTATAAAGCGGCGCCGTGACCTTCTTCCAAATTGCTGCTATTATGTAAATGCACTCACGAGGAAGTAAGTATAGAGCGCAGTACTTAATATGTGCAATTTTTTGTTGATCAACCAGAGTTTTGACAGTCTTGCATACTGCAACTTTAAAAATCATTGAAAAAAAAAATGTAATGTAGGCTGTACTGAAGTTTTAGGTAGAAAAAAATATAAGTTAGTAGCAGCAATGAAGCGGCGCCGCTCCGACTTCCAAATTGCCGCTATAGTTGTATGTACTTACGAGGAAGTAAGTGTACAGCGCAGTACTTGACGTATGGCGATAAATTGTACGTCGATCAGCCTGGGTTTTGGCAACTTAAGTATTTTTATAAGCGTCAACATCGTAAGTAGAGATTTATTAATTATCTTCAAGAATCTGCGAAAAAAATATTTTTGGGCAAATCACAAAGATTTATTTAGAGGTTTTTTTTTTTTTTGTTTGATATACTTTTATCTTGCAACCCACATTTAGATCCGAAAGTTGACTGGTAGAAAACGCTTTTAGTGTTAAGTTTGCCTATTGTTCTTTACAATTTGTATTTGATGAACAATAAAGATTTACCCCCAAATTCATAAAAATTACAAACGTTTGCTAAACCTATTTTAGTTAAAATATGTTTTGTCTCGTTCTTTCGATGTCAAATATTGAGAAGAGGAAAAGGGACAAAACATGTTTAGCTAAAATCAGTTAAGCAAACGGTTGTATTTTTTTATTAATATGAGGGTAAATAAATAAACAAAGATTGAGCCAATTTTACGACGGACGTTAAATACGCTATTTTAAATAAAACAACTATCTATGGCCTATTGATAGTATGTCTTCTGATGACGAACAAACTATTAACACTATAAATAATATCTATAGTATTGCTCTAAAACAGTTATCGATAGTATCGATAGTTCGTTCGTCGTCATCGATCGATAGTATCAATAGTTTGTTCGTCTTCATCGATCGATAGTATCAATAGTTTGTTCGTCTTCATCGATCGATAGTATCAATAGTTTGTTCGTCTTCATCGATCGATAGTATCAATAGTTTGTTCGTCTTCATCGATCGATAGTATCAATGGTTTGTTTGTCTTCATCGATCGATACTATCGAAAGAATTGTTAGTTACCAATAGTATTGCTAGACCTATCGGTAGTTTGGTATTTTTCCATTGAAAATATCTAATGTAAAACTATTGATTTTTCGGCAACACAAAGTTTCAACGTAGCTAGATCTGGACTTCAAGGACTTGAACAAAAATATGATCATGCTGTAGAATTTGGACTATATAAAATAAAAGCCTTTACTAAAATGAAGTTTCTAAAAAATTAAACCAGTTTTGAAAATGTGTCTAAATATTTCTAAATTATTTTATACAATACTTTTTAAGCAATCTTATAAACAAGAGACAAGATAACGTTTCATAATACCACTAGCTAGCTAAGCTTTACAATAAAGCTGTGATAATGCCTCCTGTTAGTTAATGAAGCTTGCGACAATAGCATTGCCGTATAATCACTTTCAAGCCAGCCTCGACGAGTCGACAATTATTAATATTTTGCCATTCTCTACAGTTGAAATAAAAAATAAATGTATGTTATCCAAATTAAAGCTGTATTTTACATAGGTACTACCTATGCGATGATTAAATTGTGCACATCCTACTCATCACATGGTGAGTATAGTGGGAAAGGTAGCGTCTAATAGAATAAAGCAGTTTTATCCTATTAATATATATGGTTTCTACGATCATAGGATAGGCTATATGAGCCTCATAACAATCGTTAATAATGTAATTACGGATTTTTAAATATTTGTAAATGTATATGAGAATTTGTTCGTTTTTTGTCTGTATAATACCTTTATCACTTAAATCCGCTTTTTTCAACAAGTCAAATCAAATCCTTTTTTCTAAATGACAAAACAAACATTTTTTATAAGATTTATGAAACACAGGCAGATAACGTCATAGTTTCTTGGAGACAAATATTGCTTCTATTATCAGTTTTTCTGTTACAATAAATCTAAAATCACGTTAAAATGGATATGTTCAAAGACAAGCGACATTATTTAGCGGCGTTTTATTTTCTCATCAGTACAAAATAACTTATTTTTGACACAGGAAAATACCTAAATTGCCGAAAGGCATCACGTAGCAAAGCTATTTCCATATAAAGATGACAATCGGGACCAAAAATTGGGCTTTAATTTAGTCGTCAAAATAAGAAACAACAAATTTAATAAACCTTTTATTTTTAAACAGAAGACAGTATCCTTCACTCTATTTTGTCTTTGGTTAAAAAACAGAAAATCAACACGGCATTACCGTGGCGAGCGCTACAAAGGGCTTTTGCTAAAGTAAATATACAGTATCCGAGCTGCCGAGGGCCACTTTGTTCCATTCAGGCATCGTAATGCCTTCTTCTTATAAGTACCAATTTCTTTTGCCAAATACGCAAAGCACCAATTTTAATCTGAAAAGATTTTGGGGTTTTTCTGTTGCACAAATGAAATTTTGAAGTTTTTCTTTAGTATAGTTGCCATATTGAAGTAGAAAAAAATATCTTTTTACCCGACTGCGCCAGAAGGAGTGTCATGTTTTTCGAGAGTATATATAGTATGTATGTACGATGTGTTTGGCACGATCTGCAGCCTGAAAGGCTGTATGGATTTTAGCTTGACAGGTGTCGTTAGCTTCGTATTTACTATGAAAGTGATACTAGGTATGTCAAAATAAAAAATATAAAATGGCGGATTTTTACGCCAAATTCAAATGTTTGGCATGCTCTGCCTGAACGGCTCGATAGATTTTAGCTTGAGAAGTGGCGTTAGATTTGTATTTACTGTGAGAGTGACGCTGGGTATATCAAAACATAAAAAATACAAAAAACGTAAGAAAAAAAAAGGCAGTCGGGTTTTTTGTATTTTGTAATAATTACTTGTTTTGTCCAAGTTTTTAGTGTGAGGCAAAAGTACTTATAACAAATAAAATTAGTCCAATCTCGATGGAGTTGCGTAGTATTATTACTAAGTTCCATCGACCACCTTCCGTCTCCGTGATCAGACTCTAGGCATGGACAACGAGTCCTTTTCAATGAGGTTATGTTGTTTTATAACTGAGTTCCGCTGAATATCTCCCGGCTCCATCATCAGAACAGCTTCCATAGCGAGCGGCCTTCATAATATTGTATTAATATCTGACTTACACAAGTATGCAAAAGTTCAATTTAATCGGTTTAGGATAAGTTGAAAGTTGAGTTGCAAGTTTTGATCTAAACATACATATATACAAGCATAAAAGATACATTGCACGTTAAATGAAAGCTTGTAAAATAAAACTGTTTTTTAGCCGACAAAACAAGAGCATTGTTTTAATGATGTAGTATGTCAGAAGAGCATAAGCACAACATTTCGCATCTTACGTAGTATGTATTGGTAACTGTCTCTATCAATTTTAGCAGAAACAAGGGAAAGTAGATTTTTTTATAATAAAACAAAATATTGCCTTGTCACTCTTTCTTATTTCCGTTCGCCCAATTTTTGCTATAGGTAAGAGTAAAGGAAGATTGATCGTGTCGGAATTACTTAAAAATAACATCTTATAACACTAATAAAACAAAACAATTTATAAACATTTACATCTACGCCATTTTAATTTATTATATAATTTAATAAGTTAAATGAATTAAATGAAATTGTTTTATTTTCAGATAACAGAGATCCAAGAGAATTAAAACATCATCATTATAATTTAAGAGCGTTGCTCTTGTTGGTGGAGTTTCTTCCGTTCTATTCTGTTTTCTGCCAATCTCCTGACATCGTGATACGACACTGCTGTTAAGTTTTCCTTAACTTGCTTCATATAGCTGTGTCTGGGCTTTCCTTTTCCCCGTCTTTCTTCTATTTTGCTTTCTATTATTTCTACGTGGATACTAACAAAGAAGGCAACTAAAAGTTTGGAAGCATTCAAGGTGTGGTGGTAAAGTTGCAGCCAAGTAGTGTTCGGGAATTGTTTACGATATTTTACTATAAACGTGTTTCTAAATTCACTAAAACATAGTTCCAACCCTAAATTCTCACGTTAGCTCCCGAAATGCCATCGCTAAGCACCCCGACATCCCGCAGCAATATAATATTCCTGCGATTGCTGCTAATGAGACGATTCGGATGCCAAAGCGCAAATCCTATGTTACGGAGACAGGGCTTAATTGCGGATCCAGGTGGAGCGTACGGCGGGTTATGGCAGTTTGTGTGATGGTGTACGATTTAAATGTTTTTTATCCTTTTCATTTATAATGGACGATATGTTGTGAGAAACATGACAAACAAACAGATTAGATACTATTCCACATACCTAATTATTTATATTGATCGAGCGAGCGAAGCGTCTTAGTTTCGAGATTAAGACAGTCCGGCTGATTTAGCCTAGCGGTCGCATTTCTCAACCGATTCTCATAAACTTTTGTGAGGTTTGAAAATGATAGAGAATTTTATTTACGTTTCAGTTTTTTGAAATTTGGCGTAATATGGGGGTTTAAAACTTTAAAAATATCATATTTCAGCCATTTTTATTTTTATTGATTAGGTATATACTTATTACATATGTATACTTTATATGTGTATTCACATATGTATTGATATTTACTGTGTAATAGTTTAGTATTTATTTACGAGTATTAATTATAAATAGTTTTTATTGTAGTAAGTAGTTAGATGTAACTGAATTCTGTTTCTGTTTAGTGTCCTTTGTGTATTGTACTCACTCTCTATCCTGTGTTGTAAATTGTCCTCCAATTTTAAGAGATCCCTATCTGGGATAGGTCCGCATTTGTACTGTTCTCTAGTTCTAACCTGTATTTTTGTTCTGTGTTTATGTACAATAGGATTTAACAAGCAAACAAAACAAAAAAACTTGTGGCACTCGGAGGCGGCTGCCGCGGTAAAGCTATTGAATAGCATTTTTTATCAACATATGCAATTATATTTATTTTTTATTTATGCAGTATTTTTTTTTCTTTGATATAAATTCAAGTTTTTTCTTTGATATTAATAAAAGCTACACTTTTTGAGCGTGAAACGTTAACAAATGAGAAGTTAAGGATTGGTAGGCCGAAATTTTAAATTTTTAAAACCATCTGAGACTTCGAAAATTATATATTAAAATTTGAAAAAAAGATATGTTTTAGTTAAGGATCTAGTCTAGTAAAATTCGTAGTTAGTTACATGATCTAATAAATTTCACTTGATAAAAAAAATCCTGAAGTAGCCCCTTTTTGTAATATTTTTTCAAAACTTCAACTAAACTACTGATATTTTACATTTGATTCTTGTGGTCACTTAAAGCCACTAAATATGTTTAGAAAAATTCACAGAGTTCCCTTTTATAACCCGTATCCCAGTTTAAAAAAAAAGACGATAAAATCTACATTCCGCGTCCTTTCACGTTCATTCCCCGCCTCCCGTTCCTCAGTAAGACGAGATACTCATCCGACTGGGCCGTTGGAATACAGGGCCTTAATATTGTTTAAAATATTTTTATTATCTTACAATACATGTAGGTAATTCAGGAATTTTTATTATGAGCAGTTAGCAGCTAGTCTACACGCATATGCCTAGTCGCACGCACACAAACACTGTGCCGAAGTCTGCCGAACTGAAACGACGTTAGACGATGCACGGCTTACAACGCCGCGCCGCTGTGCCGGTCGCCGGTTGCCGAGAAACGTTTAGGCGGAGTGGGCGGGGGTGTTAGGTTTTATTTTCATTACGGAATTCCTTGATTCGGTCGCCGCGCTTTAAGCCTGCGATAAAATCTATGCAATAGCTTAAAAACTTATTAAAACGCAACTTTTATGTCTAAAAAACTTTTTCATTCGATAAACTTTAACGGGTCGGGCAAGGTCTACTACAGTTTACAGAACCACTATTAAATTGACACGTAAATTACAAAAGTGTTGGATCACGGTTCTTCACATCTCAGATTGCGGATTCTGGTACGGCGGGTTGTGGCAGTTTTGTGTGATGGTGCACGATTTGAATTTTTTATTAATTATAAATTGCTTGTCCATATTGTCAGAAACATAAAAAGCAAACAGAATAAATACTTTATATTTTTCATTATGATATTTATTTATTGTCACTTAAATTACACCAGTTGAATTGGGCCACAGTTTTTCGCATTTCGTAACTTCGGGCGGCTGTTAATAAATTTTCAAGTATTCGTTGAAATATCTCGTTTTTGACCAATACCATTACTAACGTTACTTTACTATTGATAGGTCATTCTGTGCTTGGACCATGTTGATTTGATTAAAATGTAATAGAATGTCCCTGAAATTAATACTTAACTTTTAAGTTTATGTAACAGCTGACATTCAATTCAATTACTAACTTGTTACTAACAATTTCTGACATATCCCAAACGAAATATTTCTGAAATCACTATTATTATATAAACTCAACTACATACTTAAAGTTCGCAACACCCTGCCAGGGTTCATGTACTTATTTACCTACTAACCATGTTATAGTATAAGTGCATGTAAGCGAGAAATAAAGAAATTGATGTTGCGTCATGCGACATTCGATTTATAGAAATTTTGTGGGGCCGCCCGTTTTACTTTATGCTAATACTTGAAGTTATTTATTTATTAAACTTTATAACAAAAACATAACAAGCGGGCTTAAGCCCCAAGGCCTTTTCCTTTTACCAGTCAACTAACAGGCGGAGCTGATAAAAGCAAAATTTTGGACGAAAGTACAAAAAGTACTAAAGGTATTAAAATATTAGATGAAATCATACTACTCTGCAAGTAACTCTTACATATCACTGAATAATCTTTAAAATATTATGTGCAAGGATTAACTTTATTAAAAAAATGTTCTAGGTGCTATCAACCAAGCATCGCGCGTGCTTAAAGCACTTACTACAGGCAATTTGTTCCCGTGTTCCAATTTACCCTTTCACAACTAAGCCGAAAGCTTAAAAACACAACACCCTCAATTTTGTGTAATTAGAACAAGGAGTAAAGGCAGAATTTTAAATTATTCATTGGCAGCGCTATAAATTTGCACGAACTACTATAAGTTAAAGCTAGTTAACAATAAAGCTAATGGAATAGAAGCAATAAAGTGTGGCGATTCTACAAGTCGTGAAGAGAGTGGAAAATACGGAACTTTGTGTATATAAGTAACAATGTAAGAGAACTAGGTAGGTACGTAAATAAAAACATTTGAATGAATGTCGAATGACTTTAGGTAGCTTTAAAACTGTTGGAAAAACTTATAGAGAATAATTCACTCGCATACGTTTGATGTGAAGTATATTTTTAAACAAGTAATTATTACAAAAACTAAAAAACCCGACTGCCTTTTTATTTAGTTTTTTAAATTATTTTATTTTGATATTCCTAATGTCATTCATTCTCACAGTAAATACAAATCTAACGACACCTTTCAAGCTAAAATGCATCGAGCCGTTCAGGCTGCAGAGCGTGCCAAACTATACATACATAAATACACACAAACATACATACATACATACTCCTGAAATACATAACCCTCCTTCTGGCGCAGTCGGGTAAAAATGGAATACATGTCTAATATTATTTTTACGTTTTAAGTTTTGATTAGTTAATACATTAAAAAGTTTGAATAGAATATACAACAATTTAAATTTGCAGCTTAACTTTACAGCACTTTCTCAAATACTCATAGATTGGGCCATCATATTAACTATCCTGTAGCGCAGACCCTACAAAGGGCAGTAAACCCTCACACGGCAGTAAAACAGAGGCCCATTCTACCGCTGACAAATCACCCAAACTTTGCCGGGAGTAAAGTTGGCAGCGGAAAAACTAACACAATGTTCAGAGTAAACAAACACAGAATGTAAAGTTGACACGAAACCTAAGCTTAGAGAAATACTGCCACGCGACTTTAAAAAACGACCTCCGTGGCATAGTGGTCACCATGCTAGTCCGCCACCCAGAGGTCCCAGGTTCGATCCCCGGTCAAGGAAAGTTGGAAAATGGCCTTTTTCATATTGTGTATGTATTTGTTATAAAATATAGTATCGTTGAGTTATGATCCCATAACACAAAGTCTTCAACTTACTTTGGGGCTAGCTCAATCAGTGTTAATTGTCCCTATTTAATTATTTAATTAAATTATACCTATAGCCTTTTGACTCGAAAAGAAGCATGTCCATATATTTTTGTTCATAATTTTATTATTAAAATAGATACGAACCTTAATAAACCTGAAAAATTGGTAAGATCTTTCAGTGTTCTAACAAAGCAAACAAAATTGACAAAATTATATTAAAAAAGAAAACATTGGAACACAGCCATAGAAATTCTTTTTTCTGAAATAAGAATTAAAGTCTTTAAGATTTGGAGGATATATCAGAGGAATACGATATTACTCCATGTCTCTTCATTATCAATTATATACCTTTATCTACTCTATCAACTATCTCTTTTTAGTGTTCATCTTTAGTCAGTGCGTTGCATTTATCGTTTAGGTTCTTTTTGACGACCTCCGTGGCGTTGTGGTCACCATGCTAGTCCGCCACCCAGAGGTCCCGGGTTCGATTCCCGGTCAGGGCAAGTTGGAAAATGGTCTTTTTCAAATCGTCCAGGGTCTTGGATGTTTATCTATATATGTATTTGTTATAAAATATAGTATCGTTAAGTTAGTATTCCATAACACAAGACTCGAACTTTGGGGCTAGCTCAATGAGTGTTATTTGTCCCTTTATATTTATTTATTCATTTATTTCTTCTCATAAGACAGACAAATGTATTATGATTTATAAATGTGAATATTACACACACTATAATAGAAAATATTTTACACCCAAGTATTTAAAATACAGTACAGAGCCATAAACACTAGTTTCAAAGCCACTCTTTCGGAGAGCAACCTTTTTCGAGGCATAAAGAGAATTTATGATTGTAATATCGCCGGCCACGGCGCGATATCGTCTGATTACCAGATCCTCGGCGCGATATTGAAATCGCCCAAATGGTTCTTTAATACACAACATTAACTTTGATATATTGTATAATGCTTTGATATTTGGAATTGTAATGAGTTTTGTTATGAATGGAATTGGAAACGGTCCGTATGCAGCAGTTTTCAGCAACTTTGCTAGGTTATTTTCAGGTGTACAGTGGACTCTTGCTCCAGCTCTAACATGCTGGTCAGAGTAAAAGAAAATAACTTAGGATGTAGCAACTAATAGGCATGACGAATGGCAAATTATTATTAGCTCATCGGTAAGATTATTTAAAATTACACACACACACACAAACACGTTTTTTTTTTTCACTGAGAAACAATTTAGCGGTGACGTCGCAAGCCCCCGCTCCGGAACTTTGATGCCCCGTATCTGTGTGAATTTTTACTTTTTTGATTAACTAAAAAATATGGGTCCATTAGTTTTTGATAATCCTCAAAATTTTAATAATCAAACTTTCCCGCTTGCTTAATTTACTGCGCAGATTGTTTTTTTTTTTTAATGCATTTCATAATGTACATCAGTTCTAACTACTAAAAGTCGCTGTCATATTATAAGGTACACTCGGAACCCTGTCGGGTATCGCAAAAGAAAAATGGAACAGCAAGCGGATTTTATGTTTTGCAGAGGTTAATTCATAAATATAAACCTAGTATTTTACCTAGTATACATATATGTATTTAAATATATCTGGTAGATATTTGAAATATTATGGTAGGTATTTTTTTTTTACGAATGTGTGTCATTTGTGTTTAGTGTCAGTCATAAACGTAGTCAGTGACAGTTTTTTTATTCAGAACATAAATTTCATTTTTTTTTTTCATTAAAAAACTTGTTTATTATGTAAAAGCAGGTAGAAAGAATGAGCTATGCAAATCATTATTTCTTATTCCATCTTTTCGCCCACCATCACGCTAAATGTGGCTTTTGGTTATTTCCGGTTCTGTCTGCTTAGAGCCGCAAAATCCAAAATGCAAATATGTAAGTGTAAGTACACGCTACATGGACCACAAGCAAGCTGCAACAATTTAATCACGTGACGTCGAAACTGGATTTCTTGCTCCAAATCGCTCGCAACAACTAATTACTTGCATCTGCTTTCGATTGAATCTGTTTCATTGTTTTCTGCGATGCGACGTATCGGTCACATTTAATTGTATCGGAGGATTTGTCGTTTAATTTAAATGTTTCGTTTTTATTACTTAGGTATTTTTAATTAATGTGATTTAAATTAAACCACACATGCTTCATGTACAAAAAATGGTTTTATCTATAAAAATTCTTCTTTAATTCTCTTTTGTGATAATTTTCTCGAATTTTCCTTTGGCAATAGAGAATATGCATATATTTTTTTTATTTGCTCAATATAATCTTTCTTAACCACAGTAAAAAAATATGAAAGAATTTTTAAAATATCTTTATCAGCAACGAAGATGTGATACTTTAAAGTTTCAATTAGAAAGAGAAGTCCGATATGGACTGGTGACGTCAAAGTCCATATCATCTATACATTTGCCACAGAAAATAGCGTTTTTGTGAGTGAGATAGACATATTTTCGTAAAATCGTTGTATTTCGTTCGTTTTTCTACCAATTTTCATAGTGTTTTCACTGTTAGTACTTTATATTTGAATATTTATGGATTAACTAGTTAGATAACATATATTTTTTTAATTTTTAACGAGACATGCCAAAACTTAACTTTTATATTTATTCCTTTTAGCAGTTAGTCAAAGCAATCGCCAGCAAAAGTTAATAGCACAATAATTTACAATTCAGAAGTTCGTCCGTATTTAGCGAGTTCACGAGCATTCAGTGCTTCATTTATTTAAATTTCATTTATTTAAATGAATTTATGCAATTATATGCGTCTTATTCCAACTAGCGAGCTGTAATTAATGTAGCTATAGTTCTGATTTATACGTTAAGTTTGAGGCCGTTCATTAAAATAATAATACGCCAACTGTTAACGTAATATTAAGTTAATCTGACAGTTGCATTGAAAGTAAATTGAATTATTTTATTGTTCGGATTGTGGGCTTAGTCTTCAGTGAAATTTGTTTGTTTTAATAAGAGAAGATAAAACTTCGTAATTGCACTAAGTATTTAAGTTAATGACACTTGTTAACTTAATTACGGGCTTATCATTTTCACTACTAACTTAATAAGTTTTTGCGTAGTTGTGGCTAAACATTTTCCAATTTTACACGCTATAGTAAAAACTTACAAACACTATTATATAATAAAAAGATATATAATACTTCATATTAATTTTGCTAAAATGAGTTGAGTAGTCATTAAGTAGGTTAAATATTTATCTTAAATCACATGTTTACAAAAGGAGAATTAAAGTACATAATCAGATATCTATGTACCTTTATATCGGACGGTTGCGAAACTAATCACAAAGCCCACACGCCACTGGCGGCAGATATGGGTCGCGAGAAAATCTTCATAGGTATAAATGTATTTAGGTATATATTCATATGTAAGTAGGTAAATTAAGTATAGGTATAAGTTCTGCGGCCACCTGGTTTCAAAATAATTATACAATTAGATGCTCTATATCTTTGTGAATTTTTACTATTTTGATAAAGTGTCCCTTATTTTGTATAACCTAACTGACGGTCAAAATAAAATATCACTTTACTGACCCTGTCGTCATCTCTATTGAACAACTTCGATTTAATCAAAATATTAGTCAAACATAATAACCGAAGTTGTTCAATATGAAATTGTTGTACGAATGTTTACGACCGCAGGCGCTAATATCGGCGGGCCTTTGATCTGTTTGTGTGTTTGTCTTGACAACCAACTTCGAGTTGTGGCTGACTATCAGTTGGTGGATATTTGTTGTGGGCTCGGTGTAATTAGAAGCGATCTAGTAATATTCGCCGCGAAAGAGTCAGAAAATTATGATTGTTATTATTAATCTGTCTTAGATTATCCAACATAATGCACTTATATTTTTCATTTAAGCAAAAAAGTAAAAATTTACAAAGATACGAAGCGTTAAAGTTCCGGAGTGGGGGCTTACGACGTCATCTCTATGTAAAAATCGTACATAGCCGTCACGTCATGCGAAATTTCAATGCGCTGTATCTTTGCCTTTTTTATTTCTCAGAGATAATATATAAATATAAATAATAATAAATATATACGGACAAATTACACAGATTAAGCTAGCCCCAAAGTAAGCTTAAGCTTGTGTTATGGGATACTAACCCAACGATACCATATTTTATGATAAATACATTTATAGATAAACACCCAAGACCCAGCACAATTTGAAAAAGGCCAATTTTACAACTTGCCCTGGCTGGGGATCGAACCCAGAACCTCCGGATTGGCGGACTAGCGTGTTGACCATTACACCACGGAGGTCGTCGAGAAAAGAAAAAATAAGTGGAAAATTTTATGTCATGCCTATTACAATGCTTATTCAATTATTTCTAACATTTATGGTGTACCTTTGAAGCAAAAGAGATTGTTGAATCGTTTCTACAAAAAGCAATAAGATATACTAACTGTGACATTTACAAATGGTTTTGTTACAATAACATTGCATGTACAAAGGAATATCATTCAATTTCGCAAACAAACCTCAAAAAGACACTTGAGCACGAGCGGGATTAAACAGAGGTATTTAATATCTGTTTTTATTGAATTACGTTTTGAGATTACAATAAATCAGGCGGCTTATAACAAAAGGCCCGTTTCAATTCGCCAAGTTGGATTTAAAACAAAATTGTGACTTGCCACACACCTGGGTATTAGCCGAATAAATTTCATTGGAGTCACTGACTTATAAAACAAATAGAGTAGTCATGATTAAGAATGTGGTTTTCTGTCTGTCATCATTGTATATCAGTTGTGTGTATAGGTGCTCCCACACAGCAGTTATACAATGTCCTTTTTAATTAAGTACAAATATTTTAAGAGGTGATTCAGTCCATCATTTTGAACAACTTTTCCCAATAAATATATATCGAAATACGAAAAAATTTTTTGCATTTTTCATAGTAACGATATCACGTGACTACTTCGATCTGTATGAGAACCTAAATATTTTTTTTCGTATTTCGATATACAGTTATTGGGAAAAGTTTTTCAAAATGATGGACTGAATAACCCCTTAAAATATTTGTACTTAATTAAAAAGGACATTGTATAATGTTAGAGAATGTTGCATAACATTTGTACGGGACAGCCGACAGAAATAATAGTACATAGGCCATAATTGTTATAAGTTCAAATAAAATATGTATTTATAGTATTTTTATTCCCCCATAGTTGATAAGTTTATAGGTAAATAGATAATAGTAGGTACAACTATGTTATTGTAAATAAACAGATTTCTCTTTGGTGTTTTTATTCCCCGCCAGATAAGCAATAGGTAGGAAAATAAAACATAGGTCTGATAGCAATCAGAATCTGATAAGATTTCATAGTAATAGTTCTATCGGATTATTTTAAGATAAGAAATTGTATAGATATAGTTTTTATCAATAAAAGCCTATGTACTAAGAGTGTGAACGAAACGCGGACAGAGGGGCGCGCGCGGGGGGAAGCGCATCGCAGCTTCTCATTGGCGCGTTCAGTCGCTTGTATCGCAATAGTTAGAACTCGCGAATTATAGGATAAATATAACGGCCGTACCCCGCACCCGGCAAGTCCTAAGTAGGCCCTTCTGGCACCGTAGCTTCGGCCCTTCCGGCAAAACATGGGTGTTGCAGCACCCCAAAATTTGCCATAATCCCTAGCGCGCCCAAAGCCGAGGTTTCCCCCTTGGGAGCCCTTTGCGCTGCTGCTAGTAGTATAAAAATATAGGAAGCCGGGCCTCTGGCCCGCTCCTCAAACCTTGTCCGGGTGAAATAGGAAATGCCGTCCGAGGCAACCTATGTCTGTCATATCAAAAAAAAAAAAAAAAAAAAAAAAACCGCACCCGGCACTTCACGCGCTCTTCACTTCGCACTACGCAGCACTTCGCCTTCGACTACAGATCGGACAGTGGGAACAGCAAGACAGTGGAAATAGGAAATAGGAAGCCACTCTGTCCGCCCGTACGTTCGTCTTTCGTTCACGCTCGCCGTACCGCTGGGTATACTCTCGAGTACTACGTGTTTCATTGAGTTACCCCTATTCTATTTCTTTGATAAATTTCATTTCTTTGACATATCTAGTTTCTTCGAGTCGGTACGGCTGGAGCGACCGCGATCAACCGCGTCGTGTCACAGCGAACAGAGACAGAAACAACAAAGAGACCAACGTGTGGGAAATCGCATAGCAAGGCGTAGGTTCGACACCCAGCGCAACGAGTGTACGGTTCGTCACGTACAACATTTGTTTCCTTACATTTTATAAGAAATTATAACAAAAGTTATAAATTGTTAGTGATGTTATATAACTTCATACAACAAAATGTTAAACAACTAATAACAACATGATGAAACAAATGATAACTTTTGTTGTATAACATCATCCGAGCCTCAGAGGGACGTTAGCGGAAGCGCGCGGGGAGGTTGCTCGCGCGCTTCGTTTGTAGTGTGCCTACTCTGTCACGTACACAGCTCTAGTCGGTTCATTCACTGTTCATGTTCACTGAGTCACTATCACTACCAGCTTTCTCTAAAGACAGACCCAAACTTATTGTTACTGTTATAATATGTTATACAACGAGTTAAACCAGTAAGGTAGCGTTTATAACATTGTATAACATGTTGCAGTAAAATGTTACACATCGTTATAGAATATGATCGTGTTACACAATGTTTTATAACGTTACATAACTGCTGTGTGGGAGCACCTCATCAGATTGCCAATGTCAAAAGTAGACAAAGGGATGGATGGAGAGATATTAGTGGACACATCCACTCCAAGGAGACACTTGATGAAGGTTTTGACAAGGGGCACAAACCATACCAATATAACAGAAAACCGACAAGAACTCTTCTGGGAGCCCTGACTGGACACTTTCATAATCACAGTCATCTCTCCAACATAAGACTTATTGAGAACCCTAAATGTAGGTGAGGAACTAGAGGAGACAATGAGACACATCCTGTGCAGCTGCAACTCAATGGCCGGACAGGGTATGGACCTCTTTGGATCAGTAAATCCTAAGTTAGAGGACTACAGGCACTACGCACCAGGTGACATTCTGAAGCTTATGCAGTGCTTCTTCAGAAATCCTGATGCGGGTGAGTAAGGCAAGGGGGTAAGTACAATATAACCCAAAGGTTTGACGTGCTTCCAAATATGGACCCCAAAGCAAGATAAGATAAGATGTATCAGATTCGTAGCGACAAAGCTTTTTTTGGCGACCTCTGTGACGTAATGGTCAACACGCTAGTTCGCCACTCTGGAGGTTTTGGGTTCAATCCCCAGCCACGGCAAGTTGGACCAGTTTATTTGCTAGGAAAATAAAAATGTCAAAAGCGCCATCTATCTAGTGATGAATAGCGGAATTATTGATACGATTGGATATCCGTAGCGCCATCTTATTTTTTAGGGAATGCCCTGACTTTCGAGGGTTTATTCCCAATAAGTTTTAAGCCGCTACACCGATTTTTATCTAACATAACTAAAAACCACCGCAAGAGACTTGCTTGCTTTCACATAAAAAAGCCACATCGGTAGCGGACTGTGTGTCCGCTACCGATAGACAGACCAACAGACATTAGCATGAAACTTAATTCCAACCCTCTTTTTTGTCGGGGGTCAAAAATTGCCTTTTTAAATAATCCTGGGTTTGAGATGTTCGCCTTTATAACATTGACCCGCGACATCGTCCGCGTAGAATTTGAAAATGGTTCTCATAGGATTTTTAATTCGTTCTTTACGTAATTAATTTCAACATATAAATTATTATGTTAAAAGTTTGAATACGTATAAAATATAACAATTTTTGCTAGCCTTTACCGTTGCCGTTCCTCAGGAGGTCTAGTGCTCCCCTAGACCTCCTGAGGAACCTATGTGCCAAATTTGGATTTTCTAGACCCAGCGGTATGGGCTGTGCGTTGATATGTCAGTCAGTTAGTCAATCATTCACTTTCTTTTTTATATGTGCATATACTTATTTATCATAATTATATTGTTGTTGATTAAGAACCCTGTGATACAAGTTTAAAGTTACATTGGGGCTGCTCATTCTGTGTGATCTGATATTTATTATTTATATTTTAAAATTATTTATTATTCCATGTTATACCGACGCGCCGGGCAAATTCGACCACGCGTGAGGGTGCAAACTTCCATTCTGTACGTTAGTACTAATATTGCTTCCATGAATAAAGTTGTCAAATATAACACACTTTCGGTATTGCCACTATATGCTTTATTATTTCAGAATAACCTCAATATCCTAAAAATTATTAAATGTAACAGGTAAAGTAATTAAAACTAAACAAATACTTATTTTAAATTGCTTATAACACAAAAGCCCTGGTAACGTGCCCAGAAGGCTGGCAGCATTGCCACGCTGTATGGCCATGCTTATCTTTTGGCCAGACAAAGCCCAGCTTTCCGGTCACGTGCGATTTCAGTAAATTTTCGGGCAAATTTGACTGTTTTTTGTATCTATATTTTTTTCCTTAAAAGTCTTCGGTCGGATTTATTCAAAATTGTGACTCGACACACACCTGGCTAGTTAGCCGAGGCCGAGGCCGAGGCCGAATAAATTTCCATTGCCTCCATAAATTGATTACGCCGGCCGCGTAATTGGCGCAAACTAATTGAAATTTATGAGACCCCAATTTCTGACGGAGAATAAAAGAATATTTATGATCTTTCGCCGACTTCGTTAATACGTGACTTTTATTAAATATTTTCGGGAAGAATTTGTTTTAATAGGCATTTCTGTCCATCGTTTAATGTCTATTATTTGACGTTTTTAATATATTGACTTAAACGAAAAATCCTTACTTAGTATTGAGTAAGTATACAATATGTAACAAATACCCTGTTACAATTTGAATGAAAATATTTTTTTCTTCAAGTTTCAAGCATTGGTCCCACAGGAAAAGTTGTTCATATTGACGGCCTGAGTTGCTCCTACAAGGATCGAACAAGATTTTTGTTACATAATTATTGTATAAATGCGAAAGTTACTCTTTCTATTTGTCTGTCAGTAACCTCTTCACGCTTCAACCACTGAACCGATTAAGATGAAAATTGTTTGGATATATAGGTAGCAAAAGGACATAAAAGAATTTTCATACCAAAAAATTACAATAAGTGAATAATCAGGTGAGTGGAACTTTGTATGGGGAATCCCATTTTGCCATACAAATGTAGACTTTATTACAAAGTACTTTTACTACAACAAAAGCTAGTTATCCATAAATACAAAAATATACTAATTGGGAAAATATCTGGTCCATAAGAAATGATTTTGGCAATTATCCGTTTTGTTAATGTCCTACAGAGAATTAATTTTTGACAATCGGCAGTTTTTCGAATTTCATAGCAACGATTGGAGATAGATACAAAATGTAAAAAAATTATCAGCTTTCATTATGAAGTACGCTTAAGTGTAAAAAATACCAAGTAATGTTTCAAGCCGTCAAAGGACCTAAACAAACAAACAAATAGTAAATTACCGAATAGATTCCCCATTGAGGTCTTTACTTCCTACGTAGTCACTGTATAATCAACCTATAATTATTTAAATCTCAACTAAGCTTCGCATTGAGCTCGCTACGATCCCAGCCTTACAAGGATTAGGAAGCGTCGCTTATGAAGAAGCGACGCGAAGAGCGGAGCGGAGAATGGAACTGAAACGTAAAGTAAGTATCAAGTAAGTATTATGGTATCGCGCGTATGATGCGAACCTTCGATGGCTTTTAAATAAAAAAGTGACGAAACAGAGATCGGCAAGGTAACGGCTAAGATATGGTATATGGAAGACGTGTACCAACCTTTCGGATCTTCAGTCAACGAGCTCCCTGGACCTACAGCTCAGCCAGCCTCGTGGATTTCACCGGTTCAGGATCACGTCACACTGGCACCACACAAGCCAACGTTCCTCAAGTTCTTACTGTCCACACGCGAAAGACACCATTTTGAAACAGCGGGACGGATATGACTTACGAGCAAGGGTTGCTCATATCGTCAGCGAAAAAGTTGGAACAGCTCTTGATGGCACGGTGGTTGAGTTAATACTGTCTTGCGGATTGCGGCGCATAGAGGGCGCCTCGTTGTATAGGTACACGTCAAAGTAGGAATATGGAAAAAGGATGTGTAGTCTAAATATAAAAAAAATATATAAATATCAAAATGTATATAAAATAGCCGATAGATGGCGGCAACAAATTATTGAATAACTAGACGTCGTTTGCCGCCAATTCTTCTGGATCTAGGCCTCCCCAAAGATTTCCAAAATGACCGATTGGAAGCGGTCTGCATCCAACGTTTCCTACAACCCCGTTAACGTCACTTCTTGTTAATACTGGACTAATCAGTGGCTGCTGTATAATGCTACGTCATGCGACAATGATTTTATATAATATTTGAAGTTACTTATAACGTCTCTTTCCTTAACAGAGCATAGATAGTATTTTGGGTTTTACGGCTCTGAGCTGACAGAACCTAAACCCACCAAATCCAAAGCCTGTTTTAGCGTGGTGGTGGGCAAGGAGGTAGAAAAGGAATCAAAATATTAATGGGTTCCAAACCGCAACGCCTATTAACTTGATTCGCTTTTGCGTCCATTCCCTTGATCGGCTTTTACGGAATAAGAAGGAGATGGTACATTCTTAGTTTTATTCTCCCAGACCAGCAAAAAATATAACCGGTCAAGTGCGTGTCGGATTTTGAAGGGTTTCGTGCCATTATCTATAAAAAGTCACGTTTGTTGTATTGGTGTATTGTCACGGGAGTCCCACTCAATTATTTATTTTTAGCATTTGTTGTTATAGCGGTAAAATACATCATGTCATGAAATTTTCAACAGTCTGCTAACACGGTTCATGACATACAACGTAGTGACAGACAGACAGGTAGACGGACGGATGGACGGACAGCGAAGACTTAGTAATAGGGTCCCGTTTCTACCATTTGAGTACGGAATCCCACCTAACAACTATCCTTCAATTCCCTCCTCACAACACTGCTACCTTTTCCTACTCCTTCTCGGTACATGCAGGCAGACTATGGAACTCATTACCACCCGCTATACGTGACTCCAAAACGATTTCTGTATTTAAAAGACGAGTCAAAGATCATTATTTATTGGAATAGTTATTATGTTTATATTAAGTATTTATTATATTTCCTTCTAAATAGACATATGTATTTATTTAAGTATATGTGTAATAATATATGTATGTTTATTTGTAGTTTATGTAGTTTTATGTCATTGTAATTTTCTTTATTTTATGTGTAAACACGCCTGAATGCCTCTCTTCACACAAACATCTCTCACAGGCCTACTGGAAGAGATCTCTTTTGAGATAAGTAGTGCCTTTGTACAACTTTTATTTGATGTATTCTCTGTATAAAAATCTTCCGTGTACATAAATTGGTAAATAAATAAACAAATAGTTCGCTACTCGCCCCGCGTGTCTACGATCGCAGTGTCAATTTTCAATAAGACGCAAGCATCTTTGTCCCGAGCAGCGTGTACAGTGTCGCCATCTTTAATTACCGAGCTGAATGAGTTTTCTCGTTATCGTGATGGAGAGTTTAAAAGTCGCCTTGTACGGTGGAGGTTGCGTATGAAATTCTCGGAGACAGAGTATTTTCACGAAAATTCTGGGATGTTTTTCATTACTCTCCTTATATAATGTAGTTAGGAAGTGCGGAAAGGATAAATATCTTGAGTATTCCCAAAAAAATATTTAAAAAATTGCTTCCTAAATCAGTTATACTCATTTTGAAAAATACAATACAAAGAACTTAATTGTCAAAATCAAAAAACATATTCGGAATACTCATAAAAAAAGGATTACATATAATGAGGTACAACAGGCGGCCTTATCGCCGAACCAATCTCTTATACGAAATATATAATATATTTGTATATATATATAATATATACAAATAACACTGATTGAGCTAGCCCCAAAGTAAGTTATAGACTTGTGTAATGGGATACTAACTCAACGATACTATATTTTATAACAAATACATATATAGATAAACATCCAAGATCCAGGACAATTTGAAAAAGGCCATTTTCCAACTTGCCCTGACCGGGGATCGAACCCGGGACCTCTGGGTGGCGGACTAGCATGGTGGCCACTACGCCACGGAGGTCGTCAATAAATAATAAGATAATACGTGGCGCAGTTTGAATTTTATACCCTAAATTTTATACCTAAATATATCTATTGTAGCGGGAGCAAGGTAGAATGCTCAACCGCCACAAAGGGAAGATCTTCCCGCCAGACTTGGTGATGTACGGGGAACCGCGGCTCCGAATTGTATACATGTCGCAGGGATATTATAAGAGCCGTGGTACTATAAACTCACTAGTGACATCAAAATAACACAGTTTTTTGTCATTACGTTATATTTCTTACGATATAACGGGCTTGTTTTAGTGACATTAAAATTTCACTAGATCGTTAAATATATACATATATATATATATATATATATATATATATATATATATATATGTGTGTGTGTGTGTGTGTGTGTGTGTGTGTGTGTGTGTGTGTGTGTGAGTGTGTGTATATATGTAGATTAGTATTTCTATATTTTAAAACGTCATTCGAATTCGTCTAGGATATCTGTATTTCTTCCAGATTCGGACGATTCGACGCGGTCAGATGTGCGCGGTTTCATAGGATTTCATATCAATAATTCAAAAAATTCGTTTCGTTCGGCTCGTTAGGCGCGTCCGGCTCGGATAAGTGTGCGTTCACCTTTAAACGGCAATCATGAACGTATAGCACGTCCTGCCTAAGTCACACTTCAACAAAAGCACAATGTGCAGTCAAAAACAATACGCAATCAATAACTGTAAAAAATTCTTGAGGATTTATCGTCAGGTGTCGGCTAGCTCGCCTGCCGGCGGGTTTGGTCCGGACGACTCTCGTAAATTGTACAGGGGCCGCATTTTTTAAATCACTTGTCACATTACGAATGGTTAGCGCGAGCGTTTCCAAATGGGCGCTTTTTGAATCGATCGTATGCGAAGAATTTGCAACGAGTGGTGTTGACCATACTTTCATGTAGAATCCGTCCCGATTCACGCTGCTTTTTTTTTTCATGGTAAAATGTTTAGAAAACTATACACAAATATTCGAACTTTTCTGAGTTAAATAATATTGTTTTAGCTCACACGGCGGTTTCAACAATACTACCAAAATTGGTATTTTACGCGAGCGAAGAGTTGGAAAACTACACGTTTTGTGTTTCGGTGAGTCCCTCAATGAAAAATAGCACTCCAGGTGTCGGCGGCGGGTTTGGTCCGGTCAACTCACGTCTATTGTACAGGAAAGTTTATAGTGCTCATAAAGTTGGCAATACTTTCCATCCTGCCATGGGAAGAAATAAAGAAACCTAGAATGTACTGGCTGTTCCAATTCTCACGTATGTTGCAAAATCCGATCAAGACTATCATCTAGAGATAATAGTAATTATAACATACTAGTGTGCACGTTTTCTCACGATGTTTTCCTTTACCGGAAGCAAGTATTGGTAGTTGAAAATGGCCGTACGTACATGAGAACAAACTCGAAAGTGCCGAAACTATTCTCGGCTAATTTTAAATAGACGACCAAGTGCGAGTCGGACACGCGCACGAAGGGTTTCGTACCATTATCTACAAATAATCAAGTATTTTGTAAGGGCGCCCCACTTTTATATTGGAACGAAGTTCCTTACGGCAGGCTTGGAGGAGATAGGGATTTTGCTGCGCGACCGAACTGAAAAAAATGTGATAGTAAAACCGTAAGGATGACCTCGTTAAATAAAACCGTTAAATGAGACGTGCGCAGGCGCGACAGTCGTATACACAAGCGAGTAGTGTATAATACCTTTCTCTTCCTTTGAGCACGATTTTTCTTTTGCAAATTGTGTCGATTCTACATTAGCCGAAGGAACTTCGTTCTTACCTGGTGTCCCACGACACCACATTTCTTTTTATTTTAAACTGTTTTTAGTATAGGTAGTGGCGACAGAAATCGGCATCGGCTGTAAAAAAATCCAACTGCCTAGCTATCACAGTTCATGAGATATATCCTGGTGACAGACGGATAGCGGAGTCTTTAGGGTCCCGTTATTACCCTTTGGGTATGGAACCCTAAAAAGAACAGCATTTGAACAGCATAGATCTCCTTCATGCAACTGAAGGCGTGTTAAGTTGTTGTTAAGTGTTGTTGGTTCCGGCTGTTGTTATTGTATTACGATCATCAAGATATTTGAAATGCCTTAAGGTAACTTCAAAAATTTGACGAGTTCTTTGATCACTGACTTCCCGGTTATATTAAAGCCTTGCTTTGCTGTTTTAAAGCCGGGTTTCCATTTTTCTTCATTCATTCTATGAATAATAAAAGTAAAAGATCTAACAGTTCTCGTTTGCTGGCTACAAAGTCAAAGCAAGTAAACGCAACATTGTAAGACCGCACCTGTCAGAGGCACCCGTTCACTGTTTCTTTTGCATCTGGCTGGACCATTGATTGCCCATTGTGCGCCGGCGAGCTTGCACCGTCTACTTCATGCCTTATTACAATACCACTTTGTTGCGGAGTGTGGTTTTACACTTATCTGGTAACAACATTTTATGTTTTCGATTTGGTAAGTAAAGTTTTAAATTCTTTTTCTGCACACACTAAATAGTAGATTGTGCTATAAGGGAATAAGGTTAAATTTAGAAAGATGGGTTGCGGAAGTCAGACGGCAGTCGCTTTGTGTAAAAACCAGTAACCTCGTCACATCACCTTAGTTAGGTAGCGGATCCCGGAACATGAAGCGTTACTGATGAGAATGCAACCGGGGAAACACGCTCGGATGAAGAGTGGACAAAAGAGAAGGTGACATATATCGCTGGAGGTTTCTTTGATATAGGCGGATAATGGTTTTAACCAAGTACTAAGTAAACCTTGCGAGTCACCCCGTCTTGTTGAAGTGTATCAGACAAAAGTTTCATCTTAAGGGGCTACCTGAATTTTTAGGGGTCCAGTGCTGCCCCCATTTGAAATAAATCATGTGAGAGGAAACAGAGACATCATTTAAAATTTTGTCTTGACCAGGCTCTAGATAACCCTTCAAACTACGTTATCAACTTCTGTTTACAGTTTAAAGTGAGGACGTGAAGCCTTTCTACGCAAAATGACGAAAAACTGCTAAAAATGTCATAAAGCGTTACAAAAAAGATTTATGACATTTTTAGTTAAATAAATAAATATAAATATATAGGAACAAATAACACTTTTGTGTTGTGTTATGGGATACTAACTCAACGATACTATATTTTATAACCAATACATATGTAGATAAACATTCAAGACCCAGGACAATTTGAAAAAGGCCATTTTCCAACTTGCCCTGACCGGGGATCGAACCCGGGACCTCTGGGTGGCGGACTAGCATGTTGACCACTACGCCACGGAGGTCATCATAGTTATTTGTAACTTTTTCAAAAAAATTCACGAGAATTGGTTTGAGAAATGTGACCTGCGGGCGAGAACAGCCGGATAAGCGGATTTTTGGCAAATCTCGAAACTGAGACGTTTCGCTCGCTTCACACGCTCGGTCAATAAGACGAATAGCGAATATCTAGATACTATTACATATTTTTCTAATAAATTGATGTTCTGAATACATAGGTTCCTTATCATCATCATCATCCGAGCGTATTCCCGGTTGCATCCTCAGCAGTAACGCTTCAGAGTCCGGGGTCCGCTACCTAACCAAGGAGATTTGACGAGGTTACTGGTTTTTACACAGAGCGACTGCCGTCTGACCTCCACAGCTCAAACGGCAAACCAGGAACCAATCCTTGGATAGTTTGATGATCAAACGCTAGGTGGAGTTCGGGACCCACAGTTTTACGTGCCTTCCGAAACACGGAATCATCTTTCTTTTCAGATAATCAGGTGATTCAAGCCTGCAATATCCTATCCAGACTGGAAACAAAGTTATAACAAAGTATGTTTCCCAGTGGGAATCTAACCCATGACCTCCGGGTCACAAGGCGAACGCCTTGACCACTGGACCACGGAGTCAGTCTGAATATATAGGTAAGGTACCCTTATACGTTTTTTTCCGATGACTACTAAGTACGAATGAATTTTAAAAATGTATTAGAAACAAAATAATATTAGTTATTACCTACTAGTAAGTAGTAACAATTTTTTCTTTATTTTTATAAAAAAATGTTATCTCTCGTTGAGGGAAAAGCATCTTCTGTGAATAAGATAACTTTTTAATAAATAACAAAGCAGTATATTTTTAAAACGCTATGAATTCAGTGAATTAGCAGAATTGCTACAAATCACTGAGAATATCTAAAGCAGTGTATTTCTGTCTCATTTAACGTTTGCTTCACAAAGGCCTCGCCACGAGAGCAATAACTCCGCGGCCTGTACATTCTTAGGGTTCCGTATTCAAAGGACGTAAATATGACCCAATTAAATAACTGGGTCTTTCTCGCAGGCTGTCGTTACTCGCAATGAACCAAACTAAATGGAAGTAGATTTTCTTTAAATTATGATTTTACGCATTGCACAATTTAATTAGGTACACGATTTTGTTTTCTTCATTTAATATTTGGGCTGAGGGTCTTTTGGCGAAAACCTTTCTTAAGCGTATTTGTAAAGACAAAATCTATCTATATGTGTCATAAATTAATTTGCTGTTTAGTTTATTACTAAAAATTACCGGTGACGTAGTTAATTACTACCAACTATTTGGGACTAAACATATATTAATACTACGCATGAATAATCCTAGCGCTCGTAACTTTTTTAAGGTACGAAGTCTAAGCAAAATGTATGGAACAATTTTCACAGTTAATTTTCGGTTGTGTGAATTATTGATGTAAACTGTTGTAATTTAATTCAATTTCTGTATCTGCCTTTTCAACGCGGAATCTCTGTAGCGCAAGTCTCCGTCACTCTTCGCCAGTTTTCGCAACAACGCTTCGCGATTTCTTTTGTCTGGTTCCACCAGGACGACGATTGTTCCGGAGCCTCCCCGTGGAACGTAAATGATGAGCAATTATGTAGAAGGACAACTTTCCAGACGACTTGCTGCAGGCTTCAGCCAACACTGGGTTTTGAGATAGGCTTTATAAAAGGCCTAGATTAACACGCACTTAATGTCTAATTTTATGTTTTAATTTAGTGAAATTTGTCTTTGTTCTCCAGCAGGTGGACCAGTTTTTTGCAGAAATAAGCCAAACTTATATGCCAAATGTAGACAATAAACCTTAAACCCACAAAGTGTAAGACTAAATAATGTGAGCTATAGGATAAAGATTAGAAAATAACATTGTATTTCTTCAGTTAAAAAAATACTGCTTAGTACGTAAAATAGACAGATGAGTATACTGACTATTTTACATTCATAAATTATGATATTTGTTAAAATGTCACTCTTCTACTCAAATATATAATTAAAATCAAAATGTATTTATCCTACTGTATGTAGGTAGATACTTGTGTTTTTTTTTTCTTCTCTTTTTGACTAAAGAACTTTCTACAGGGACAAATAAGAAATGCAATAAATACGAAAAATAGGCACTCCCAATGTTATAACAGTTATAAGTTCTAATTTAATTTCTTCAAGAATAACATTTAAATTTTCATAAAAAGTTATTATTTTCTATATTAAACTTTTCAAGATGCCTTGACACAATTACCAGCTGAGTATTGACTTAAATAAATTATGCATGAGTGTCAGGTTCACAGAGCTTTCGAGAAACTTTCCAATTTACAGCGAGACACTTTCTCGGGCTTTCGAGCTTTCCATTCACATCTCGTGAATATAGAGCGCTTTTTAAACTTTTAGTTATCGAACTAATGAAATATTTATCTGGGTAAGTATCTGGTCATTTCGCCTCCCGAACAGTTCGCCCCAACGTGCTATGAATTGTACGATAAATAAATTTCTATTGTATTTTATTTTACAACAAGCCTTTTGAACGTGCAGTTTTGATTCATGGAGGTAATCGCTAAAGTATTAATTTAGTCTCAATCTATTCGGTCTTTTTAGAAAAAAAACACAGTAATTTGATCTTTTAATTATGCTTAATAGCTCAAATAATGTACTATGCTACTATGCATTAATTAATAACATCTGTTTTGGTAAATTTTGTGATAGTCATAAATCAATATAATGTATTGAACCAAAATATTAAACCATTCGTTTCAGAGTTTGACACTGCCATCCAAGAAGAGTTGTTATACGATTTAGATCATGGGGCAATCAGCTCGTGGGGCGAAATGACCAAACAACTATTTATCTATCGAAGCTAGAAAATTGAATTCTGCTTTACTGTATATTACCTCATGATTATTTATAAGTTCATTTGTTCGACAGCTATTGTCGTTATTTACTGTACACCAATTTACAGTTGAATAAATTAACTATCAATGGAGTCCGTTTATTTCAATTCACTACATGAATTGTTGCTGTGCTTTATGGGCTTAAAATTATTTCGGTTACGTGAACTATACATTGAAATAAATAACATAGAGTGTAGCAAACTTTTGCTCAAGATTTCCTTGAAAGTACACGGTGATTTTTCATTGGTTTTGGAGCCGAAGCCAATTTCATAAGGATCGTTAGTGAGACCTAATTACCTAGTCCAAATAAAAATTGAGAAACAATAATTTTTGACTAAAACTCGAAAGTAAACTCGTGAGATCAATTAGTAATACCATCGGCTGGCTAGATTTCGAATTCATCGGGGTTACGCGGCAGTTTTTTACGGGCGTAACTACGTTGTCTCGATCGAAATCATTTTTGCAACATTTTTATCTTGTTTCATACACAAATTTGGATTACGTATATGGATAGAGGAATTTATTTACTACACGACATTTTTTTTTCCAAAACCTATGAAAAGTCAACGCGGATGTAAAAAATTATTATTTTTTGTATTTAATGAATCATGTGCAGTGCAATGTAATCTTAATATATATAACTCAAAGGTGACTGACTGACTGACATATTGATCTATCAACGCACAGCCCAAACCACTGGACGAATCGGGCTGAAATTTGGCATGCAGGTAGATGTTATGACGTAGGCATCCGCTAAGAAAGGATTTTAATCAATTCTACCCCTAAAGGGATAAAATAGGGGATGAAAGTTTGTATGAAACTTTGTCAATTTTTAACCGATCGGGCTGAGACTTTGCATGCATAAAGCTACTATGACGTAGGCATTCCCTAAGAAAGGATTTTGATAAATTACACCCCTACGAGAGCGAAGCCGCGTGCAAAAGCTAGTTATTACATAAAACGTGTCGATCTTATAAGTAAGGGCTGTTTTTCAGTATAAAATAAGAAAGGGTACAAAAAAGATAGAGAACCAAAGTATTGTACCCCGTAATAATATTTTAATTACCATTTGTGTCATTCTTACTTGAAATGTTTACTGTTACAAAGCTTTTAAAATAACTAAAATTAATTTTGAGTGTCCGAATATTAATTACTAGTTTAATTTAGTTCTCAAGAAAGACATCCCAAGTTGGAATTGTACCGAAATGACTGTGCTGCGAGCCAGCTGCGAACGGCAGGTCGAAATTTAGTTTAGTTTAGTTCAGAGACTCGACTGAACTAATTAGTAAACTACAGTTGTTTGTTTGAACTTGCACGCTCTATGACTTTCGTAAGTCGCGTCTGTTTTTACCATGTTAGGATTATCATACGAAGTTTGGAAAATTATGTGTTTGATCTCTAAAACTTTGGTGGATTACTTTGCATATAATTAGAAGTTGAATAAAATAATTGAATAATTTTGTAACTGTAGTTGTATAATTGTAGTTTAACCTGTCCCTTTGTCTGTCTGTCTGTTTGTATGTAATCAAATCTTGCAAGTTCTTCTTCTTCAGCCCATTATCACCCAATGCTGAGTAGGCCTCTAGCAATGCACGCCATTCCTTTCGATCTTTAGCTTTCCTCATCCATGTCCTTTCGGCAACCTTGACCAGATCGTCGGTCCATCTAGTCACTGGTCTTGCAAGTTACATTTCCGAATGAACTGAAATTTTGTACACATTTGTATGTTACATGACAATGCAATATTATGATAACATGGAGCTGATCTGATGATGGAGCTGGAAAGTGACCATAAGAACCCTTTAATGAAACGACATAACACCATCGACAGTAGGCTTAATACATAAACAAAGAAATAAATAAATATATAGAAACAAATTACACTGATTGAGCTAGCCCCAAAGTAAGTTCGAGACTTGTGTTATGGGATACTAACTCAACGATACTATATTTTATAACAAATAAATGTTGCGGAAGCCAAGTAAACGAAAGGCAGAGCAGGGCGGGATCAGCATCTGACATCCTGAGTGACGTGATCTACCCACTGAGTTACTCACAGAACGAGAACAGACTGTAATGTCAGGATGAAAACTCATTTACAGTCAAGTCACCTTACTGATGCCGCTGCGTGAGAGACGTTATAAAAATGTGACGACAGATAGCGCCCCACCTCGCGCTGATCCATGAATTCCAACCACGTTAGTTGAATTCTCTGGCCCACACATATTCTATGTCCACCTGGGCTTATCGTCTAGCTGAAACAAACTGTCATTGTAATAAATCGGTTTACCAATCCACATCTATTACAATAATCACGATTAAAGTAATCACGGCCAAGCCCACAGCACACTACTTCGAGATGTTCACAGTACGGCGGTCCGCACAAGACTGAGTCACTAGTCACTAGGGCAACCGCTTTTATACTCGTTGACACTTAGAGCAGCTGTGCACTTGTTTACGACAATTTGAACACGTTTTTGCAGGTGGCTTGTGCACGTGGTTAGATTTTGTGGTTCTGCGCCGATAAACATATATAATAGATAAACACCCAAGACCCAGGACAATTTGAAAAAGGCCATTTTCCAACTTGCCCTGACCGGTGATCGAATATGTTATACGTCCTGATAAGTATTTAGGCCTCATTATAAAAGTTGTAGGTACGGAAAAACGTTTTTTTTTCCAAAAACCTCATTAAGTATTAAAATGGTCGTTAGTAAATTTAGCGTATTTTTATTTATATTTCGTTATAGAGTTTTGTGTTGAACATGTTATATAAAAGGTAATCATTTTCTTAAAAGAAACGCTTCGATATTTTTCAATAGCATTTGAAAATAACTAAGGGGTCATTTATTATAACAACAAAGAAAACGCTCGATTAAACAATTTTATAACAAAGGAAATAATATAGGTATTATTTTTTAATAATGAAGGGTCTCCACAGGGGTTTGCCTCGGCTATCGGAAACGGCGTTTCGGTTACAATTTCCCATTTTCATTCAGCATCATTGAATTTATAAGTACAAGAATATGTAAGGTCGTGTGTATATGAATATTTACAGAAGTGGTAAAATCGACCACGTTTTTTTAACCTGGTAGAGGGAGCCTAGGGCCATGAGACCTTTCTTGTGACCTGTCTTATAATATAACATATTTTTTATAAGTTATTTCGTAATATGATTGTATGTTGATTGATTGTAAAAATTATATAAAGTCCCAGAAAAAAAAAAACAAGTTGTGCAAGTTTTTAGTATACGGCCAAAATATAAATTAAATTATAAATAAATAAATTTATTTATTTATTTAAGATTACAAAGACCCATATTAAAATCAGTACCCAATGTCATGTCAAAGTCAGTCGCTCTTACAATCTATTATTACAATAAAATTCAAAAATACGTTGAAAAGAAGGCAATAAATTAATTAATATTTAAAAATCTTAATTATTATTAAATTAATAAATTATTAAAATTAAATTAACTACGACAAAAATAAGCGCAAACTTGATGGAGTCGCAACATTTTGTTACTGAGTACTATCGACCACCTTCCGTCTCCGTGCAGATCCTAAACATCGTCTTCCATAAAGTGCTCGTCAAGACAAATCAAACGAGTCCTACTCAAAGGGGTTATGTTGTTTTATAGCTGAGTTCTGTCGAATATCTCCCGGCTTCAGCATCAGAACAGCTCCATAATATTGTATTGTCATCCGACTTACACAAGTGTTCCAAATTTCAGCTCAATCGGTTGATGCTAACTGGTTGAAAATTGAGTTGCCAGATTCGACCTGAACAAGAATTCGACGTTATAAAAATTAAATTCGAAAATTCATTACAAATTGCCCGAGCGGCTGAATACTTTAGTATGGAAATGCCGATTTTTTTGTTTTGTTTTTGAATGTTATTTTGATTTTGTTATACTACAGTGACGTAGTGGCCTAGGACAGCCCGTGGTTCAATTTATAATGGTTCTGTAGCTTCCACGTTGTAACAAAAAAATTCCAATAAAATTAGTACTAATTTTAACATGAGACGGCACAACACATCACAATTTCGGTGTTCCGATAATTCCAAACAAAGTTTGAGGTTATTGGATTTTTATTTCGAGAAAATATCGGCAATTTAAATTTTGATATTGCCACCTGCAAAAGAGAGCAATTCGGTCGATCTACGGACTAAAATCACGCGATTCCTTAAGAGAGTTATTTAAATCTATAAATATTCTTACTGTGACATCTCAATTTATTTACGACAATCTTCTATTTGTTAAATCTAGGTTAAATAATTTCAAGAAAAATAGTGATGTTCACAGTTATAATACGCGCAACAAAAATCAGCTTCATACGTCTAAATTTCGACTTGCTAAAACTAGAAAGTCACTCTTAGATCTAGGTATAACATTATTTAATAAACGTTCCGAAGCGATCGTTAACCTACCAATGGCAAAATTTAAAATACATGTTAAAAAAGTTTTATTGAATAATGCGTACTATACTATCAATGATTATTTAAGAGATAAAAACGCGTGGATACTTCTTAAACATTTTCCATTACACTCCACACATGAAACATAAAATAGCTGCATTTTCTGTTACCATAATAAGCTTACTGTAAAAACATGTAAATGCTCTGTGATTAATAGGTGACCAACATATAACTATTATTTTTGAGTTCGGGTTTTTCATGCTCACTAAAATGTCCAATCCAGTGGTGGCGTCGCTGGTCGGGTCGTTGGATTCCCTCTAATATGATTGAGTTTAACAATGGCTGATCCGTGCGTCAACTCGTGAACGGGTGCTGCCGGGAGGGACTGGTCAGCTCGGCTTCGCTTTTTTGATTACTTAATATTTTTTTTATTTTTTATTACGCAATTTATGTTTGTTTTCTTGTTCGCAAGCATTACTTGTTATAATGTGTCAACATTGTATTATATTATAAGTATTTATTAATTAAAAGACAATAATAATAATATGACAAAGCCCTTCTGGTGAGTAGGCGACCAATACTGTAAAAATAAGTTTCTTTCGGCGTCATTACGAAGCGCTGGTATCGGTAGCTTTTCTTTAAAAACAAATTAAATTTTTATGTAATTTACACGTAACATAAATAATACTTATTGACGTGTAAAAGTGCCTGTAAAGGTCTAATTACTGAATAAACATTTGAATCTTTGAATCTTTGAACCTGCAGATTAAGATACGACAGGTGGCGCCATCGTTTCAGGTTCACTAACTTAGTTGAAGACCCTTATGATTATATGATGATAAGTTCCTACGTGGTATAAATGATAATGGATACCAACTCTCCATTGACATTTATTGCAAATACTTTTCTTTTGAAGCTTTTTTCTGACGATTGCTTCTTGTTATTGAACCTGTATCAAAATTGCCGATATTGCCTCGAAGCAAACATCCAATAACCTCAAACTTTGTCTGGAATTATCGGAACACCGAAATTGAGTTATTCTCACCCTTCGCTAAAGTGACGTTCGGTGTAGTAAAAAGTTGCAAACTTTTGTCTCGTGTCCCGGAGTTTTTTACTTGTATTTATTGAGATACAAATACATTATCGTCTTTGTCCTTGATGGCGTAGACAGGGCCCAAGGCAGTAAAACCCAAAGGGTACGCTAACAATTAGCGGACTTAAGGGGCTACATGAATTTTCCGGGGTCCAGTGCTGCCCCCATTTGAAATAAATCTATTAAAAGGAAACGGAGATTTCATTTAAAATTTTGTCTTGATCAGACCCTAGATAACCCTTCAAACTATTTTATGAACTATTGTTTACAGTTTAAAGTGAAAACGTAAAGCTTATCTACGCACAATTGCAAAAAACGGCCACTTTCGGCGTATGTGCATAGAAAAGCTTCATGTTCGCACTGCAAACAGTAAACAGTAGTTCATAAAATAGTTTGAAGGGTTATCTAGGGTCTGATCAAGACAAAATTTTAAATGATATCTCCGTTTTCTTTCAAATGATTTATTTGAAATGGGGGCAGCACTGGACCCCGGAAAATTCATGTAGCCCCTTAACGCTAAAAGCGTTCTCTCCCAGTCAACCATAGGGATAAACAGAGATCTAGTTGCGGCGCAATATAATTACTAAATAAATCTTAATAAATATACCTGCATGTACCTACATTTATTATATGAATATACATACATGAACATACATACAATATACAAATAATGAAAGATGATGGTGAAAAAAAAAATATACACTATTTTTGAAGATGAGAGTGTACTTTTCGTTTAAAAGAAAATTTAGTTGAAATGTCCTTGATGTCAACTGGTAAAGCATTCCAGAGCCGTGAAGCTTGTTTTTTGTCTGTCTATCTATATTTGTACGCTAATCTCTAAACGGATTTTAAACAAGTTTATTTGCTAGGCAAATTAAAAAACCCTTCTGTCAAGAACGCCAACTAGTAATTAGTAGCGGAACTACCGATACGACTTGATATCCGTAGCGCCATCTATTATATGCTAGAAATACCCTGACTTTTAAGCGTTAACCCCCAACAACTTATAAACTGCGAATTTTTATTAAACATAAAGCTAAGAACCAACGCAAGGGTATTTATCGTGCGGATGTGGATGCGAAAATTGGACCGGGTCGACCTCGAAGAACGTTCTGCGACCAAATCGCAGACGTTCTGAAAAAAGGTGAAGTAAGGAGTACTTATAACCGGAGAGCATGTATGAAAAGAGAAATGAGTGTTGACGAAGCAAAAGAGGTTTGCAACGATCGTAGCAAGTAGAAATCTAAAGTCTCCGCCTACCCCCATGGGAAATAGGCGTGAAAATATGTATGTATGTATGTATAGTTTAAGACCCGAGAAAGGACATATATATATAGTACTGGATAGTTTTCATTACAAAATTTCCACAGAGGGCACTCAGGTAGTAGCATATATTTCATAATTAATTGTAAGTAAAAAAAAGAATAATACAAAGCTAAATAAAATAGAATAATAAAAGCTTTTACATTTTGATACAAATGTTTTTTTTTGTACTTAGTATCTAATAACCAAATCACACAGATTGAGCTAGCCCCAAAGTAAGTTCGAGACTTGTGTTATGGGATACCAACTCAACGATACTATATTTCATTTTATAATAAATAAATAAATATATAGGGACAAATAACACTGATTGAGCTAGCCCCAAAGTAAGTTCGAGACTTGTGTTATGAGATATTAACTCAAAGATACTATATTTTATAACAAATACATATAAAGATAAACATCCAGACCCAGGACAATTTGAAAAAGGTCATTTTCCAACTTGCCCCGACCGGGGATCGAACCCGGGACCTCTGGGTGGTGGACTAGCATGGTGACCACTACGCCACGGAGGTCTATTATAACAAATACATATATAGATAAACATATAGTATCTAGTTTTAACCAATATTTACTCAAATCAAGTAGAATGATTCTATAGAATTTTATTGACTACTATCATCTCAAATATACATTAAAATAAAAATAACAGGACAAGTGCGAGTGGAACTCTGGAGAGGGTTCCGTACAATACCAAAGATTTTCTGTAAGTGAACGCATTATATTGAGTTTACTACTTTATTTTTAATTGATATAATTCTTATATTATTCTTCCTGTAATCTACAAGAAATAAACTATATTATGTATTTATTTCAAAATTTTAGGCTCAGTAGTTTCGGAGATCAGGGGAGGGAATGGTCAATTTTCGTCTTTTTTCGTGAATAAAATCAAAAATATTTATCTTAAAATAATAACAAAAATATATTTGAGATCCTCTTTACAAGCCCTTTCATTTGATATGTAAAAAAGTAAGGTCTGCAAAACTTTTATTTTAATTTCCTAATTTGACCCTTGAATATGACCCTTATTTTGATAATATATTTGTTGGCTTATTTTTCCTGTAATTTACAAGCAATGACCTATATTGTGTATTTTTTTTTTTCGAAATTTTTGGCTCTGTTGTTTCGGAGATTAGGGGGGGAATGGTCAATTTCGGTTCGTATAATAAGCCCTTTCATTTGATATATAACATAGTAAGGTTCGCAAAACTTTTTTTTAAATTTCCTAATCAATCCCTCGAAAATGACCCTTATTTTAAAAAAATATTTATTTACTTTGCACATCTATGTTTTGGTCGTAGAATTACACCATTTTATCAAATTTCACTTGATTTGGTCCAGTAGATTCGAAGCAAATTGACTGTGACAGACGGACGGACAGACAGACGCACGAGTGATCCTATAAGGGTTCCGTTTTTCATTTTTTGTACGGAAACCTAAAAATTATACTAAAATTCCATATCGAAATATCATATTTGAGAATTATATATTTTATATACAACGGGCCAATAAATAAATTGTAAATAGTTAGATAGCGACAAATCTCACTGATTTAACTGAGAGTAGACAGCCGGCGCGGCGTAGGAGAGAAAGTATCTTCCTTTCTTTCTTCAGCGCGGCGAAAATGTATTCCTGCGCCTGCTGTTTCGTTTAGGCGGCGCAGGGCGCTTGCGTGAATGTTCGTGTGTGTTAATGTTACAGCGTGCCACGCGCATTAACGGATGGTGACAGTGACAGCTGATGGCTGGACCGTCTGTGTAGTGGCCGCACTGCTGTGTATTCGTAAAATTCGTTTATATAAAGTGTTTAATTAATGAAATATAAATTGTCATGTTTGTGTACGATAGCGCAATAAATAAATATTATATTCTACCACATAAATGATAGTACTTTTATACTGATAATTAAAGCAATTCGTGCTAAATTATTCTCTAACTTGAACTTGGCAGGTTTTCGTGCTGTACGTAACACTTGATTAATTGTATGATTCAATTTATTATTTATATAATTAAATTAACCTATTTAATAAAACCTGCCAAGTTCAAATCTTGGGAATGGCAAATGTTTACCAGTGGATCAGGCTGTTGATGAAGATGATTATGATCGATTTTAAAGTGCATCTAAACTTGGCATTGGATTGGATTTCAACTCTTTTTAGCCGAACAATTAGCCGATAGGAACTTGGCCCCCTTTTTAACAGGTATGTTTTTGGTGGGATTTCAATACTTTTTTACAAGAAATCGTACCTAATTTTTTCCATATCGCGATTCAATTATACCGCTAGCGCCATCTATCAAAAGTAATTTATAACAATAGAAGCCTTATTTTTTAGGTAAGTAGTATTTAATAATAAGCTATACAGTATGCATTATGTAGACATGAAAAATTTTTATACCCTCCCCCCTCTCCTCCCCTCCCCTCCCCCTCTCCTCCCCCTCTCCTCCTCCCCCCTCCTCATCGTATTCTCATTGTATCACTGGTTCATAAATATTTTTATTAAAAATTCGATATTCGATTGAGCCAACTAACGCTTGACCGATTTCTTAAGTTTCTTAATTTTTTGTTAATCTACATATAAAACACGACCTGCGTGCAGTCAGTCATTGCCAAAATTAGCTATTTTCACAGGGTCATATTTCAGGATCTACTGAAGCTATATCTATGAAATTTGGCATACTGCTTTAGTACTAGTATATGATTGCGTAGATACAATTTTATCTCTGTACTTGCAATAGGCACTGAGCTACAGGGGGGTCAAAAGTGGGTTAAACGGTTCGTGTAAATAGTGCACGGCATGCGCGCGGCCTGTTGCTGGAACTTGGCCTGCGCACTACCATGCGCTTAGATCAAAGGAAGCTCTAAATTTCACACAGACGAAGTCACGGGCATTACTAACACATAGAATAGTTAAGTACCGTACCGCCTAAAAAGGCTTCCAATTTTGATCTCGTTTAGCAAGGAAGGTTTCCCTGAACCAATATCCGAGTCGAAAGTAATTTCCTCGTATGGAGATACGGTTTTACTAAGCTTGGGTGTTAAGAGGATTGTAAAGCAAAATGTTTTTATTCAAAAAGAGATAACGGTGTGGCCCCCTTAAACCTACTCCGATTTTTAACGAATTTAGTGGTGAAAAACGAAGGCCTTACCTTTTTATTTCTTTTAATGAAATTTTAGCTCCATACATTTTAGGCTTTAGCATGGTAGGTATTTAATATGATATGGAGGTAAAGGTTTTTTTTACGATTTCAGGAATAAATAATAATAATAAATAAATATATACGGACAAATAACACTGATTGAGCTGGCCCCAAAGTAAGTTCGAGACTTGTGTTATGGGATGCTAACTCAACGATACTATATTTTATATCAAATACAGATTTATAGCAGAGGAATGGTCCCATAGTAAAAGTTGTTCATATTGGTTAGTATGTTTACTCCCTTTGGGGTAATACCTCCTTTCCGGTACACGAATATGTGATTTCTTTTATTATTTAAGTATCTATTTTTATCAAAAAAACTTCGTCAACTAAGGTTTTTTTTTTCAATAAATGGAACAAAAATTATTTTAAAAAATAAATACAAACGTACTCATAGTAATCAGGCCTCTTGCAGTCACATTTACACGTCAATAAGTTTTATTAGCTGTTAGTCAGAGCTATTAGGCCCAGAGCCGCCCTGCAGATGTAAATATTAAAGTTAACGGTAATAGCATTTAAACCGTAATTCCCGTCCGCTGCGCCTCACTTGACGAAATAATTACTGCTGTAATTCTCACGTAATCCGTTTACAATGACACCGGAGAAAATTATTATAAACATTGCATTACAATAAATTAAACCTTCATCAAGTGATTGTCTGTTTAAAGAAATTTATTTGTAAATGCAGCACTTAGGCGGTAGGTATTCATTTTTTCTCTCTGGTGACGAAAAATTTATCTTTACATACTATTTATTGAAAAATTTTGAATTGTATACTGTTCAATTCAATATTATTATTTATTGTATCACCAATATCATGACTGGACGGATTAACACTGTCTTAATTTAGATGTTAACTTCATACACTTCTTATTTTGTAATAAATGAATTCAGATCGACTATTAACGAACCACCAATGTGTGATATCCCAAATTTTAATAATCAGCCTCTGAATTTCCATAAATTAAAAAATAGCGAACACGAAGATAAAAATAAAACTGTGGTCCATGCTGATCTGGAAGAGAAGAAAAAGCAAATAATGAACCAGCTGTTCTCGAGGTCGATCGAGTGAATAGGTGAGATTCTGAAAACATTGTGGCTATCAACCCATCACTGTTTAGATTCCTTTTTCCATCTTTGCGACCACCAATGTAATAAATCTAGCTTTTGGATTTAAGGGAATACATGAATACTTTGGGCTTCAGTGCTGACCCATTGGAAATAAATTATTTTAAAGAAAACTAAGATATCATTTAAAATTATGTCTCATGCGGCTCTAGATAACCCTTCAAACTATTTGTGAAAATTTACTTTAATTTTTGCCAAAAGATTTTCGCAAAAATGCTAAGATATTCCACATTCTCACTTCAAAGTGTAAACTGTTTAGGAGAAAATGGGTCCTTGGGGTCCTGAAGCTAAGTTGTTTTTTAAGGACATCACAACGCATCGAGGCAACTGGTGACCCGAGGGCTGATAGCTTTTTTGCTCAGAGAATAAGTATCGCTATTCAGCGAGGGAATGCTGCCAGCATGTTGGGTACGTTGCCTCGATGTGGTAGGTTGGAAGTAATATTTGTATTTTTGTTTTGAATAAAGATATATTTCAACTGTAAACAGTAGTTTATAAAGCAGTTTGAAGGGATATCTAGAGCCGCATGAGACAAAATTTTAAAAGATATCTCCGTTTTCTTTCAAATAATTTATTTAAAATAGGGGGGCGGCACTGGACCGCGAAAAATTCATGTATCCCCTTAATGGCCCTGGAGTCTATCTAACCCATTAGGGATAAAGTCGTGATACTATCTGTATCAGTAAAATTGTGATACCTTATCTGAATTATTTTAGCTTTGTTGAAAATAGTATTTTATGCAACAGTTGTATAAGAAGGTTCATAAAATGCGAGTGGCGCAGGTTACGATGCGAGCCTTGGCGAGCATCGTAAGGAGACGCCATCGAGCATTTTTTGACATACTTATACCACGTTGCATACAATACTTTTTCTACGACTACATGTACTAAAATAAATCCAAAAATAAACAAAGAAAAGTATGAAATACACCATATGTTTGTTAGATACTAGGTATCTATGGAAGACTTAATTTTTTTATTGCCGTCTTCCTAGTGACCAAATGTGCCATTTTTGAAACATGGAGTCACTTAAACGAATGTTTTTTCATACAAAAAACCGTTTGTTCAGTGACTCCACGTTTGAAAAATGGCACCATATCTTAAAATAATGATTTTATTATGTTGGCAGTATGGTAGATCTAAAGAAAAAAGTTATAGGTCTATGGCTAGGAGTATCGTTTTGGCGAAATAACGACACATGTGCTATTATATTAGGAATAGACTATAGACTTTTCTGAAATCATCTATGTTCTTATATTAGTGTTCGGGATCATTTAAAAGACAGATAACAGTACAGGAGTAGAAAAAATAATAAAAAGCTTTAATGTTTATCTACCTTGATTTTACGATCTCCTGCCCTCCTGCTTTACATTATTAAAAGGATAACTAGATTAAAATTTAACAGCCCTGTCAGACAATAGACGTCTAAATCTACACTAGATTGAAAGTAATAAAGGTTGTAATAGCGTAATAACTAGAGTCAACCATTGTTCTACGTAATTCTAATTGCTCAGAGTGTTAACTGTTTTTGTAATCTCCTCTTTATTTATTATTTCTACTAAAACTAGGTTATAACAAGATTGGAGTGAATTGGACTTTACATAGAGACAATTTAATTAAATATAATTTTTCAAAACTAAAAACCGAGTTTACCTCCAAACTACACAGCTGCTTTCAATACTATTTTTATGGGACCACTTGATAACTATGCCCTTCAAAACAAAAAAGAATTTTTAAAATCGGTTTAGGCGTCTTCGAAAAATCGGTGAAAATACATAAAAAAAGATTGCGACGATTTGATTACCTCTTCTTTTTTGGCAGTCGGTAAAATTTTTATTTTACTTTTTTCTCAGTTTATCTCTTTAAGTACTTACCCACAAAGTAGGTTTTTAGGTTCCGTACCCAAAGGGTAAAAACGGTACCCTATTACTAAGGACTCCGCTATTCGTCCGTTCGTCTTTCTGTCACCAGGGTGTATCTCGAGAACCGTGGTAGCTAAACAGTTGAAATTTTCACAGATGATGTATTTCTGGAGCCGCTAAAGTAAATATTAAAGTAAATAATAAAGTAAATATTTAAGTAGGGCTCCCATACAACATTTTTTTTTATATTCGGAGACCGTGCGCCAGCCTCACTCGCACTTAGCCAGTTATTATTTTTCTATGGTTTTTTATAAATTCAGATTAAAACACAAGTTTTAACAACTACACTTTTTCTATGCTAATCTAGACATATCGAAAAGCATCTCTAAAAAGGTTATAAATACTTAAAGATATCTGAATCCAATCTTGAAGAACAACGCCGCCTATTACAATCCAATGTTCAAAATAAAACTAAATGTAAGTAAAATAACAAACGAGAAATAAGACCAGAGAAAATGAGATTTGGTGAAAATACGTGTAACTCTTGTAAGTGGTCTCCGTTTTGATTCCAGGTTTTATTATGAGACGCGCGTTCTGAGCTTTATGATGCCAATTCTTGCGAGACACATGTAGCGTGCTTCTCATAAACTTTTACCAACTTTTTACCCAACAAAAACATCCTAAATTCAACCTAATACGTTCAGGTAAAGGTAGGGAATGATGGTAAATTTAAAGATGTCGGCAGAGGAGGCATATGATTTGCGTACGTCTGTGGCGCGCCCAATTACTGCACGGAGAAAGTGGTATTATTTCTGGTGGATGTTTTGAATACTGAACACGACTAGGATAATACTCTAGCTAGATATAACCAATTGTTATTTCATATCGAGTTAGTTAATACATATGTGTGTTAATAGGTAACATACATGTACATATTAGTGGCTCTGTGAGCTGTAGACTTAGTGAGTCACACGAAACCCGTTGAAGTTTATCGGATAAAGAGTTGTGTAACAAAAAATTCTTAAGATATATTTCATATCGAAAAACTCAATTGACACAACATTCTTCACAATTTTCAAAACTGTTTACAAAATTTCGGTTAAGAAATGCAATCTGTAGTAAAGTACAGATGGACAGACAAACAGACAGACGGACAAAAACATTTCTTGCCAATCTCGAAATTGAGACGCTTCGCTCGTTCGGTCAATTATTATGCCTTTTTTCCACAGCGGTAGGCAAAGACCATGGACCTCTACTTGTTACGAACCACGACAGACCTCTTTAGCTTCGCCTACACTCATCACTCTCTCTTAATTCATACCCGCCGGTTACGGTTACTTCTTCAGATTTTTCGAGTTGCCCAAAGGCATCCGACGTAGCTCAATGTCTGTCATCTAGTGACAACAGTCATCACACTGTTTCCTCACGATGATTTCCTCCACCGAAAAAAAGTTGTAGCAGTTGAAAATTACCATACATGAGTACGTAGTAGCAGTTGAAAATTACCGTACATCAGTACGTAGTAGCAGTTGAAAATTACCGTACATCAGTACGTAGTAGCAGTTGAAAATTACCGTACATCAGTACGTAGTAGCAGTTGAAAATTACCGTACATCAGTACGTAGTAGCAGTTGAAAATTACCGTACATCAGTACGTAGTAGCAGTTGAAAATTACCGTAACATCAGTACGTAGTAGCAGTGGAAAATTACCGTACATCAGTACGTAGTAGCAGTTGAAAATGACCGTACATGAGTACGTAGTAGTAGTTGAAAATGACCGTACATGAGTACGAACTCGTTACCCTTAATACATTATTTGCGGAACAAACAGAGTTAAAATTTACATAAACTAACAGCTACTATAAGTGTTTCTATTTCCTTTTCAAAATGTACTTGTCTATTTTAACGATTTATAATAACATAAATTTAACAATTTATTTCGCCCCAGGTGGATCTTTTATTAAAATATTCTTCAATATTCAGAACATTGCAATTATCCGTTCCATTAATTTCAATATTTCCTTTGCCGTCACTTTTCACAGAATCGGTAATTTCAGCAATCCGCTTGGTTTTTTCGTTCCGTTTTAGCAGAATTGGAGTTAAATTTTTGAATTTGATCCAACCAAAATGCATTTAGTTTTTAATTTCCAAGGCTTTTATCAGAAGTTTTAGGTTTGATCAAATCTTTACCTGACGCATTTGTATTTAATTTTTTTATTTATTATGTTTTTTGGATTGCTATTTATTTTAAAATGTCAAACACAAATCCAAAATGTTATCTTGGTAAGTTATTTTGGTGAGTTAAAGCACTAAACACGACGTGTTTATTATTGGGCAGTTCATACTAGTTATCGCAATTTTTTTAAATTATTTGTAAATCTTCTCCCCCGAAACTGCTAAAAGATTTTTTTTTTAATAAGTAACACGCTTGCTTTTGGAATTGTATTATATGTAAATTTTGTGAACATAAATTAATAAACTTAAATAAAAACTAACCTAATGAAATGTAGTAAACTAATCCCCTTATTCAAAAAAGGAGAAAAAACAGACCCTGGCAACTACAGACCTATATCTATCTTGCCAGTTTTGAGTAAGGTGTTCGAAAAGATAATGCTCAATCAAATGCTACTTCACTTCAAGACCTGCAACCTTTTCCATAGCCAACAGTTCGGTTTTACTGGCGGAAAATCAACCACCGATGCGGGAGTGGCACTCATCACTCATATTTACGACGCATGGGAGAGCAAAAATGATGGGATTGGATCCTTTTGCGATCTCTCTAAAGCATTTGATTGCGTAGATCATCCGACACTTTTGCTTAAATTTCGTCAATATGGATTTGATGAAAATTCAATTAAATTAATAGAATCTTATTTAACAGATAGGCTTCAGACTGTTGATTTAAACGGCATAAAATCGCACGGATCTAATGTTAAAATCGGCGTACCACAAGGTTCTATTCTAGGACCTTTCCTTTTCTTAGTTTATGTAAATGACTTGCCTTACATGGTTGAGAAACAGGCAGGCATAGTGCTGTTTGCTGATGACACCTCGCTAATATTCAAAATTGGCCGTCATAGCACGGATGCTAGCGCGGTGAACAGCACCTTGTCTTCTATTTCTGATTGGTTTACTGCCAATAACCTCATGTTAAATGCGAAAAAGACCCAATGCATTCAATTTTCTCTTCCCAATGTGAGGCAAGCTTGCGTCGACATACTGATAGATGGCGAAAAACTTGATCTTGTTGAAAGTACTACCTTCTTAGGAATTACGATCGACTCGAAACTTCAGTGGGGCGCTCATATATCAAAACTTTCAAATAAACTTAGCTCTGCGGCTTATGCTGTTAGGAGAATTAGACAATTGACAGATGTAGCAACTGCTAGACTTGTGTACTTTAGTTACTTTCATAGTTTAATGTCATACGGCATACTGCTATGGGGGAGTGCAGCCGATATTCAGACTATTTTCATTTTACAAAAAAGGGCAATTCGAGCTATCTACGGCTTAGGATCTAGAGACTCACTCAGAGAATTATTCAAGGAAATAGGTATACTAACCTTACCATCACAGTATATATTTGAAAACATACTGTATGTAAGGAAAAATATTTCCTCATACAATAAAGTAAGCGATTTTACCGTCAGAAACTTACGCAATAAGAGTGACTTAGTTGCCCCGTATTATAGGCTCAAAACAGTTAGTAAAACGTTTATGGGGAACGGTATACTTTTTTATAATAAACTGCCACAATCGGTCCTTGATATGCCTGACAAAAAGTTTAAAGCTTATGTAAAGAAGGTACTGTGTGAGAAGGCTTATTACAGGACCGATGACTATCTTAAAGACAACAAAGTCTGGCTTGAGCTTGGCGCGGGTCCCTCTTAAAGGTTTGTATACTCAGAAATGGTCATAATCTGGTACATTAAGTACATACTGAATTTACAACTTGCTTTGACATTATTTCAAAATTTCGACATTAAAAAATTAATTTAAATTATGACAACAAACAATGTATACTCTGTCCAAATATCAACTATAAATATTAATTTCATTGTGAGTTGACGTTCTTGGAGAAAATGCTGCAGTGCAGTTTGTTACCGCTTCTTCTGCACTAGCGCTTTGGAGGCGGCAGTAAACTTAGCTCTAAGTAACTTTTTGACGTCAACAATAATTACTTGTGCAATAAAACAAAGTGACGATTATTAAGAGATATTATAAATATCCTATGATAATAAAAAAAAAATTAAATTAAATTAATTAAATTAAAAGAATATTTACAGAAAAAATTACGGCAGCAAAAATAAAGTCGTCATGAATTCAAAAATGGGACCTTTCATCCTGTTGTGATTTATGAATCCCAAACGAACAAACGCGATCAGGTTTAATGACCCCTCCCCCCTCCGGATTTAATAACCTGATGCGGCAGAATCGCAAATCTCATTAATATCAATAAACGCCACTGCTTTGGTACAGTCGCTCCTTGTTTTAGCTTTTAATTGTATTTCAAAGTGTAGTTGGATGAATCTAGAATTAGAATCTTGTTTGTCATAAAGTTGACGTTGATGACTTACTCGAGCAATTCATGAATATTAAACGACGTATTCATAAAAAAATCTGCCGTGTTAAATTTGTCTATAGTGAGTAATCTATAGACGATACAAGTAAAACGGTGTGAAAGAGAAAGGGATAGACGCGCGGAAAGTGTGAATTTGGAAGGATGTGTGAAGAATATAGTTAAAGTTCTCAAAAAAGCTGGAGATTACGTAAAGACGAAATAAGATGTAAGACGTGTTTTAAAGATAAGTTTAAAGATTAATAAGACGAAAGACGGATGTGTAAAGTTTAGTTTATCAAGACTAATATAGCAGTTTATATTATTCTCAAACACAAGTATTTCTTTCTGTGGATCTTCCTCAGCCCCAATCCCACATGTATTTATATTTATTTAATAAATGAGTGCAGACTTTTTCAAGATTCGACAGGAAAAATCAGCGCTTCAGAAACCAGTAGCTTTGTCTCTTATTATCGAGTGACAGGATTTGCCAGGCAAAAAGAACCCGCAATTTCCCAGCGTTCATTTGCTATAACTTTTGAATAGCTTAACCGATTTTCAATAAACATATCTAAGAACTACCACAAGGAAACTACTATCCAGTAAGAAAAACCGGATTGAAATCTGTCCATCCGTTCGAAGGCTGTGAAGACACAGACAGACAGACGGACGGACGGACTGACAGACAGATAGACTCCGTCTATTTGCGACTGGAGCTGAAAAGCAAGCTTTGTCAAAAATTAAATAAAGATGATAATAGCAACAGTCTTACTATATAGACTCAAAACAGTTGTTGGAGAAAATGCTGCAGTGCAGTTTGTTACCGCTTTTTCTGCACTAGCGCTTTGGAGGCGGCGGTAAACTTAGCTCTAAGTAACTTTTTGACGTCAACAATTATTGTGCAACAAAACAAAGTGACGATTATCAAGAGATATTATAAATATATATTTTTTTTTTACAATATTTGGTTTAGGCATTTGTCCTCAATCTCACCTGATGGTAAGCGACGATGAAGACCAGAATGAAGCAAGCCTATCCAAAAGATACCCATTCAATCTATGGAAAGTTTGAAGGGGTATTGGGCTACCGGAATCTCACTCACCAAGCAAAACACAGCAGCCTTTACATGCTGCTATTTCACGCCGGTATTCTGTTAGAAGGTGGTTATTAGCCGGCTCGAGCAAACCCGATTCATGAGCTAAAGGTGTTGTTGTAGCTAATATATTTGGGCTCTACCACCAACAAAAGTTATCACTCTTTAGCACCACCCGGGGATCACGTGTAGGGTCTCGAGGGTAAAGCCTACGGACGCGAGTGATAATCGATCCTATGATAATAAAGATATATTTGAATTGAATTGAAAAATAAATTACAAAAGTCAGGTAATATGAGGGGTAACTCTGGTAAGTCTTGCCCGCCATAAGCCTATTCCTAACTATCTTTTAATACGAGTCATGGCCTAAAGTAATGGACGATCTTATAATTGAGTGGTCGGATTAAAATTGGTGGACTAACTCAATTGGGGATTAACGTTATCCGTTTACACCGAATTCACCTAACTAACAGTAGGTTAATTAATTAAAACGACTTAATTTTAATAGATTTAAGTTAAATCTGAATTTAACTTTAATCGTCATTTATAACCGACTTCAAAAAAGGTGGACATCATCAGTTCGAATGTATATAAATTTTTAGGGTTCCGTACACAAAGGGTAAAAACGGGACCCTATTACTAAGACTACATGTCCGTCCGTCCCTCCGTCCGTCTGTCTATCACCCAACTATATCTCACGAACCGTGTTAGCTAGACAGTTGAAATTTTCACAGATGATGTATTCTGTGGTCGCTATAACTACAAATATAAAAAAAGAATCAAATAAATATTTCAGTAGGTTTCCCATACAGAAAACGTAATTTTTTAAAAGACAATGGTACGGAACCCTTCGTGCCTAAGTGAGACTTACACTTGGCCAGTTATTTTATTTTATTTCATTTTGTTCCACTTCTAAAGAACGTACCTATAACATCATTTTATTACAAAGATTTTACCTCTGTCTTATTCTTTATACGTAATTTCCCGGAAATAAAGCATAGCTTCCTTATGGTATTTTATTTATTTGAATGAAATCTTACTTCCATCTTGCGTCTTTCATGATATTTTGAGAGCCATAAAAAGCTAAGATTATACTGGCTGGCTTATATTGCAAAAGTCGATGAAAGGAGCAGTAATAAAATGTACCGTAACCGAAGGGCATGTATGAAAGAGGTCTGTCAGGATTTTAGCGGAAGAAGTGGAGGTCCATATTCTCTGCCCACCCCTGTGGGAAATAGCTGTGATTTTATGTATGTATGTATTAAAGGAATAGGCGTTAACTGGATCATACCTACTTCTAAAGAAGCAGTGGTGTTTCTCTCGAAACAGAAATGAAGAGATTCGAAGGAGAACGAAGGTCACCGACATAACAAAGCGAATTAGCTCATTCAAGTGGCAGTGGGCGGGGTACATAACGCGAAGAACCGACGGCCGATGGGGCAGAGAGGTTCTCGAATGGCGGCCACGTACCGGCAAGCGCAGCGTAGGACACCCACCTGCTAGATGGACGGATGAGCTGAGCAAGGATGCAGGGAGGCGCTAGATGTAGGTTGGTTGGGTCATTTTGGAAATCCTTGGGGAAGGCCTATGTCCAGCAGTGGGCTTCCTGTGGCTGAAATGATGATGATGATCATGATGAAAGAAAACGTTTAGGCATTTGTCCTCAATCTCACCTGATGGTAAGCGACAGTGAAGACTAGGATGAAGCATGCCTATCCAAAAGATATCCATTCAATCTACTTTTGTATGTCCCGGGGCTGTACTTCTCTGGGAATATAGACGCAGGCAGTTCATTCCACACCTTAGCTACTCGAACCAAAAGGGAATTTTCGAAGCGTTTAGTTCGAGACTTAGGTATTTCAACGACAAAGCAACTGTTATAATATTAATATCTGATATTTTCTTTTTCATTCATTACAATTTCAATCAACGTTTCATCAAAAAAATAATTAGGTATTTTCACGCACAAGAAAATCCTAGAAAGTCTAGCTTTAGCAAAGTCTTTGATTGCTTTCTTTCTTTTTTCATTATTGGTATGTCATTCTTCTTGATTAATTGAAATAGAATAATCTGAAATATTCTTTTTTAGTTTTATATATTATATTTACTGAACAGGGGGAGAACTTTAGAGAACACACTACATTTCAAGATGAACTTCTACCTTATTATTGTTTTTAACCCAAGACGACAAAAAGAGGGGTATTATTAGTTTGACACTAACATCTGTCTGTCTGTGGCATCGTAGCTCTTGAAAGGATGAACGGATTTCGATGGGAGTTTTTTGCAAGAAAGCAAGTTTCCTTGCGATGGTTCTTAGCTATGTTTGGTAAAAATCGATCCAGCAGTTTGAAGAGTATCAGATTTTTATCACAATATAGGTTTCCATTCCAATACATTCAAGTTGATTGTATTGAGAAGCAACTGGGTTTCTTTCGGCGTCTTCTTCTCAGCAGTGGTCGTTCCGAAACGCTAGTAGTTTTTAGCTTTTGCACTAAAATATCATACAAAATGACCTTCAAGAAGAGATAAATTTATCCTTCTTTGAATAGAATTTTTTGACTTTGGCAATAGATGGCATCATCATCTCTATAAAAAATCCCGATGTACGAAATCATAACACTAATAAAATCATACATATGACTTCGGTTCGTCGCGCTATGTGTCCCGCCCACTGCCACTTCGACGAACTAATCCGCTGGGCTATGTCAGTGGCTTTTTTTCACCTACGATTTTCCTCATTTCTGATTCGATCACGTAGGGAAACACCGAGCTTAGCCCTCTCCATAGCGCGTTGAGTGACCTTGAGCCTTCTTATGAGACCCATAGTAAGGAACTCCCTTACTATGGGTCTCATGACCTGTCACATGATGACTTATGGCTCTGGCCATAAGTCATCACCGGTAACACACATTGATTAAACACTTTCGAGGCACTGAGATATTTTGGACGATAAAACACTGCGTAGCTTCCCGAACGCTGCCCAGCCGAGTCGGATTCGTCAAAAGACCTCTTCCTCGAAGCTGGAACAAAGTGGCCTAAATTTCGCAAATATTTGTAAATAACTCCTCCGTGGGGCAACGCCTTAACGAGCCGAGCTTACATGACATTAACTCGTCATCCAGGCTCGTCACAGGCTGCATAAAATAACCTAATTGCCCACGACCCCGCGCTTCATAACGCCATAGCACAGAAATGATAAAAATAGAGCATCTTCATTCCTGATCTCGATGGTGCGGCGGGAGAATGTATTCTAGCGCTTTCGTAAGTCAAGTGACCTCGATTGCGTTCTCTATAAATATACATACATTTTTGTTACTTAATAGAAATAGTTATTTATATTGGCAAAATTTAATTTTCGGGTCTTCCTGGCTTTAAGGCTGCAGAATAGATCCCTGTCTGGTGTAAGGCTTCCATTGTATACTCCTACTTTCTGTTCTGTTCTCTTGTTGTAATTTGTATTTATGTTTATAATTATATTTGATATACATCAACATTTAATTTGATTTGATTGACGACCTCCGTGGCTTAGTGGTCACCATGCTAGTCCGCCACCCAGAGATTCCGGTTTCGATCCCCGGTCAGGGCAAGTTGAATAATTGGCCAAGACCGTGGCGGGCCACGCGCAGTGTAGGGTTTCGTAGTAACGAATGCCAACTTTGGGTTTATGCCTCTGAAATCGCCTAAAAACTAATTTTCTATTAAATTGGTACGAAATTTTCCTTTTAAGAGTACATTTTATAAGGCGATCGCCTATAACTTTTTAATTTGTGAACCCTACTTAGCTCTGATAATTTTCCTACCTTACTTAGCAGTAAATTTTTTCACGTGTCCATATATCGCCGTTTAGTAGATAGATGGGGTAGACACTTGACTCTAACAAAAATGTTCACTTCAAAACCAAATATTTCAAAAACGGATCGCTAAATCCAAAAACGGTGTCAACAAGCTCATAATACTTTTGAAAGATCTATTCAACGATACCCTACATGCTTGGTTAATCGAGAAAAAAATTACATTTGACTGTACTTGTATGAGAGTTATACTAAAATTTTTATTTTTTTTTTTATTTTACTGTTTTTTCCTCATAACTAATATACATATTCATGCCAAATCACACCTTTCTAATAATTATACTCGCTGAGTAAAACCGTGTACGGACAGACAGACAAACAGACAGACATGGCGAAACTATAAGGGTTCCTTGTTTACTACGGAACCCTAAAAATGGCCTTCTCTTGTTCAAATTGCACTGGGTTATGGATGTTTATCTATATATGTATTTGTTATAAAATATGGTATCGTTAAGTTAGTATCCCATAACACAAATCTCCAATTTACTTTAGGACTAGCTCAATCGGTGTAATTAGTCCCTATATATTTATTTATTATTTATATTCCAAATTGCCCTTGATGGGGATCAAACCAGGAACCTTCGAACAATGGATTAGCGTGGTTGCCACTAAGTCACAAAGGTCGTTAAGGATTTCAAAAGCAAGTTTGCTTACTGAGGGACATTTTAATTTTACTGTAGCAAAACTCATGATATCATACAAAGTATCCAACAAAAAGCGAATTACTGGATATAAAGCGAACTCTATGCACTTACTGAAGTACCTCATTAGAGATACGTTTCATCGCGAATTTAGACTGTCTCTCCTGGTATTACGGTTTCTTTTTTAGTAAACATATTACAATCCGCACTTTTATGCGGAAAGTGTAAAAATAAATGATGATGGCATAATTTTTATTTAGTTACAAATCGTTATTGCCGATTTGCGTGATAAAGGTGTGTTTGGATGTAAGTCCGTTTGTTTCATTGTTTTGCATGTTTCGTTTGGCCGGGGTCAGGCCGACCGCGCCGATATTGACACGGTTAATGTTATTGAACCGTATTTGGTCGTTTGTATTTTTTGTGGTTTTTCGTTTGTTCCGAGAACTGAGTTTCAGATTGTATTGCATTACAGTAGTTAGTGATATATTGGCAATTTTCTTCTTTATCGTGTCGATGACACAGCAACATATTAGTGTTGCCGAAAAATTAATAGTTTTACAATCGATTCTTTTAATTGCAAAATGCCAACTTTCGATAGTATCAATAGCAGTTTTAGAGCAATACTATTTATAACTAACATAAGTATCGATCGTATTGAACGATGACTTTTTTTATGTTATAGGGCGGCAAACGAACAAGCGGGTCACTTGAAGGTAAGTGATCACCGCTGCCCATGGACAACTGTAACACCAGGGGTATAAAAGAAGCGTTGCCGGCCTTTCAGGAATTTGTAGACTCGTTTTTTGAAAGTTTCAATGTCGTATCGGTCCGGGAACACTGCTGCAGGAAGTTGGTTTCACTGTTCGGTCGTACATGGTAAAAAGTTCCTTTTAAAACGTACGGTGGTTGATTGCCAACTATCCAAGTGATGTAGATGAAATTTTAATTTCAGGTGGGTGATGTGGTGGTGAAATTTTGCAGCAGGTATTAAGTCGAACAATTCTTCAGAGCATTCCCCATGATAAATGCGATAAAAATGCACAAGGATGCAACATCCCTACGTAGAGCCAGAGGATCGAGACGGCCGACGAGAGTCACATCGTCGATTATACGAGTTGCGCGATTTTGAATACGGTCAAAAGGAATAAAAGCAATATTCCATATGCGGCCTAACTTGTGCCTAATACAGCTGAAGGCGATGTGACGATGTGAAATATCGCCTTGCTACTACGAATAAACTACACATAGTTTGTTTGTTTGTTTATAAAGCTTTATTGTACATAAGAAAGAACACAGTTACAAATCAGAATAGTAAACATACAACGGCGGACTTATCCCTTATAGGGATCTCTTCCAGTCAACCGGCCAGTAATTGAGAGGAATGTTTACTTATTATGCGTTTGGGGCAGAAGTGGAACAGTACAATATAAAATTACACAATGATACTGTACAAATAATATATAGTATAGATGTAAACTACATGAATACAACTAAGAATAAACTTACATATAAGTATACATAAATATACATACTAATATACCTAAAATATATATATATATACATATCTAATATCTAAAATATATAAAAAAAAATTAAGTAATTAGGTAGCTCGGAGAAACTTAGGATTCTGAAAAGTTCAATATTTTGTTTTTAAAGGAACCCAAGGACGATGCCATTTTAGTATCTAAGGGGAGTGAATTCCATAGGTGTGCTGCCATTACAGAGAAGGATTTAGAATAAGACTGCGAAGAATGAGGAGGTATATCAAGAAGAATATTGTCAGCGGAGCGTAGGCGGCTGTCAATTTGACGAAAAGAAAATTTTTCGCGAAGGTAATTAGGACAGGAAGGGTTGAAGAGAGCATTGAAAAGGAGAGCGAGAATATGATAGTTACGACGGATTCGGATCGGTAGCCAATTGAGTTTACCACGATATTCAGAAATATGGTCGTATTTACGTAAACCGTAGACATATCTGATGCAAACGTTTAGTATTTTTGATAGTATTGATAATATTGATAGTTTGTGCGTCTTTAGGATTGATACTATAGATATTGTTTGTTTGTATGTTTGTTTGTAATAATTTTATTGTACAAAAAAATTACATTACAAAAACGACACACAGAGCAAATAAACGATATTGTTCGTTTTATTTAAAATACTGATAGTCTATCGATAGTGGAATACCGAGCGGCAACACATCATTATATGTGCACTGCATCAAGTCAGCCATTGAGCATGAAGTAAGGCGTCCAACCGGCGGCCCACATCAGCCGCGTAATCCAAATGCGCTGTCTGCCCATTAGGAATAAATAAGTGATAGTGTGTTACAATATATAATCAATAGCTCTGTGATCTGTAGACCTCGCGATTCCCCGGACCTCTTTGAATTTTATCTGATAAAAAGTTCTTTAGACAAATATTAGAACCTCACTTTTATGTTTAATCTGTGTGACATTTTCCGTTTCCGTCATTGTCTAATGGAGTTGTGCTTGCTTAGGCTTGTTAGAATTATGTAAACGGGTATTTAATTAATGTTATGTCTGACTGAATAATTAGGGGGTGTTATTTATCAATTTACAATAAAAGTTGCGTCTTAATAATAGTAAAAATAGGATAGCGACACGATTGTTTTTTTTTTAATCACTGAACTATCATATATTTTAAGTTTTCAACCCACATACTTGTACTTTCGCCATTTTGATAAATATCGAATAACTGATACGACAGAAAAAACTATATAATTTTCGAACCTAATCACAAAATTTCACGAGAATCGGTTAAGAAATGCGACCTGTAAACGACCGATAAACTGACAGCCGGACAAAATTATTTTTGGCCTATCTCGATACATCCCATTATTTACTAGGATTTCTGTATTTTTAAGACTGCATGATTCATTCAATGGTAATCATAAAATGCAATTTAAGTTCTATAAAACGTAGTATAAGTCATACCCGACATGATATTGGGTATTTCCATAAATACAATACTTTAAACCCTTCTGAAGCTCTATCTCTCGGCATGTTGCCAAATGTTACACATTTTTTCTCAATTAGTTCAATACTCCCCCTCGAAAGCAAATCCTCCCAGATTTATAGGGGATATAACTCGTCAGCAGAAAATTAAGAAAGAGATGCCTATATCTGATTGTAAGAATTGGGAAAGGGAGGGAATATGAAAACATAAGAGGGACAAAAAGACGCTAATATTCCTTGGGACGTATGTAAACGCGGTGATAAATCAGGGTTGTAATAAGAGGGTACTTTGATATTACTTGATATCGAAAATAGACGAGATTTATGCGTGTAACTTACCTATTTTGACGACCTCCGTGGTGTAATGGTCAACACGCTAGTCCGCCAATCCGGAGGTTCTGGGTTCGATCCCCAGCCAGGGCAAGTTGGAAAATGGCCTTTTTCAAATTGTCCTGGGTCTTGAGTGTTTATCTATAAATGTATTTATCATAAAATATAGTATCGTTGGGTTAGTATCCCATCACACAAGCTTAAGCTTACTTTGGGGCTAGCTCAATCTGTGTGATTTGTCCCTATATATTTATTTACTTATAATTAAGTACTCATTGTGCGTTATTTTCGGTAGAAAATTCTTTAAAAAAAGACTCCGCTGTCCGTCTATCTGTTACCAGGCCACAATATACCAGGCTGTATCTCATGAACCGTGATAGCTAGAGAAAGAAAAACACAGATGATGTATTTCTATTGCTGCTATTCCAAAACATACTAAAACCAGAATAAAAATATTTAAGGTTGGCTCCTATACATCAAACGTGATTTATTTTGCCTTTTTTTGCTCGATATTAATAACGGTAACGATGCTTTTTCGTTAACGTTGTTTATTCACCCCACAAAAAATTAATGGAATAAATATCTAAGGGGGCTCCCATACAACAAACTAGATTTTTTATAGATAGTGAAACGAAACCCGGTTGTTATTTATACATGCATTTATTTTGGAATCCAGTTTTCTTATGTTTGAGCTAGTATGAACTGATAAAAAAACAGCCGATTTAAAACTAAAAAAAAATAATATTTCGATTGAATATGGTTTAATAAAATTTTTAAGTATATAAGTTTTTCAAATTTAGTTAAATTTTATTTGTTATACTTATATTGTTCACATTTAACGCACAAAAACGGTCAACTTAAATTTTAATTAAAAGTTACATTCCACTTAATTGATTTGTATTTGTGTTATTTTTCCAACTTACGGCCCACCGGTCATGCCAAGAGCGGCTCAGGCTCTTTTTGCTCCCTTAGGAAGAAGTCGGAAATGTTTCAATTTTGATACCTTTATCAAAATTAAAACAATGTTGTAAGACTGCAGAACCTTGTCGCTGTATTCCCAAAACAAAATCTTCCTTGTCATCTATCAAGGCGCTCCTTAGCGGCAGTTTTCCGATTTTGCTCCCGGCTGAAAAATGGGACGTCGCCCTCGCTGGGGACTCGCTCGAAATTCAGGACACACTCAATGAATGCACCTGACATTCACTGAGTGTGTCCCAGCTTTTAACTTGTGCTCTTTAAGGGTTAGGATTGCACTTGGGAGATGTTTTTCATGTCAATGTATTGTAATAATTAATAGCTGATTGATATAGTTCAAAATTGGTTTTTATCTGTATTACTTGTAGGTAGAAAAGTCCTGGGCCTTAAGTCTGCCTGTTAAATTTTTTGTAAAAAAGTTAAGTTAAAAGTTTTCATTCTGGGAAAGGAAAGAAAAAAAAAAGAGAAAAATACCTTTTTTTTTCTTCCAGGGCAGACTTCAGTATTTATAGCTCCGTTACCGATGACGGAATACACTGTATATTTTTCTTTATAATTTCTCAGTACTAAGACTTCAATTAAGGGTGTTATTTTTATATCATCAAATTATTCTTTTGTGAGAGACCGGCTCACGTCTCCTAAAATACTTGATATTCCCATTTTTGTTCCCTAAGGGTATCGTTGTATTATCAGCCACCGCATTTCGACACTTGTGTTTTTTCTTTGTCGAAATTTTAATCTATTCGTAGAAAGGTTTTATATTTTGTGTTTATCAACCATTTAAAGTAGGTAAATTATTAATACTATTATTCAGTTATTATAATCATCAGATCTTTTTAGTCCCTACAGCAGGAGCATGTCCCCTTTCTGTACTATTAAAGCCATACTTGGCCAGAGTAGCCAGATAATTTGGCTTACAATCTCCATGCTGGCCAGCTGGAGTAGATAACTCTTAGTGATGTTTATTTAATCTTTGATTAGCTTGTATGCATATAATTCCTATGTTGCCTTCTTTGATATCGACGGGAAGACTTGCAGTGTTCCGACTCTACTCTGCCGGAAATCACACGGCGTATTAAAGGTTAACTCACGTAATATAGTCGGAAAGGCCGACTTCTTTGTTTTGTTCTTGCAATGTCAAATATTGAAGAGAGTAATAGAGATATATCAAATTGAAATTAAAAAGGCAGGTAGTAGTCATAGGCTTGGCAAATGTTTGTAATTAATTATAATATTCACATAAACAAGTAAAGAATTATAATGTTCACAAATAATTATCATTTTGTAATGCTAGGTTGATAACAGTTCTAAGTTATAATAATTTGGGTTTGATTAAGTTTTTACAAATGTACTAACTGAGCCTCCGGGTTCCGCAGGGAATTCCAGGATAAATAAAATATTTTTCCTTCTCTGGGTCTCAAACAATATATATACATAAATTCATATTATCACGTCTGTTTTCCACAGGTGTAGGCAGAGACTATAGACCTCTACTTGCTACGATCCTGACAGACCTCTTTCGCTTCATTTACACTCATCACTTTCTTCACGGGTTCTTCTGACCTCTCCTTTTTTTCTCTTTTTTTCTCAAACTATATCTGTACTAAATTTCATATAAATCGGTTAAAGCGCGAGGATAACAAACAAATAAACAAATATCCAATCTCACTCTCGCATTTTAATATTAGTTGGGATACTACCATATATAAAATTCTGTGTATTCTTTTAATAGACTTGTCTGTTTATTTATAAGTTGTCCCACTTCTTTACTTTCCTGTATGTTATTTTAACAATTTGGCAGTATCTTCAGCTTTGATCCAATATATAACAACATCGCTCATGGTGGCTTCAGTCGCCATGCAAACAATATAACCCACGATCAAATCTTATAAGTGATTTTGGTCATCTTCTTATTTAACTGGTAGATGTCAGATTGTGTTCAGTAATGTTCTTTTCTTATGACATGGTACTGAATTTAATAGTATTTCAACTACAACAATACTACAATAATACAAATTAATATGATCTTGAGAATTTTCCGCAACTTGGCTTTCTGGGGCAGACATCACATAACCCCTTACCTGTGACCGGGTGGAATTCCTCCCAGGTCAATTGTTTATCTATTATTTTATTATTTGAAACAGATGAAGAGATAATAAGCAAGTGATGATGTGGGGTGATAGTACGGACGCTCAAGATTTGCTGGTGCTACAAAAAAAGTGTGTTCGTATACTGGCCAGTATCAAGCGACCCGAGAGCTGTAGACAATACTTTTCGGACCTCAATATATTGACCCTGCCCAGCATTTACATATTAGAACTGTGCAAATTCGTAAGGAAAAACTCAAGTTTATACTGTAAGTATACTGACATTCCTCGCCGATATAAATCGCGCAAGCCAAATGACTTGGTTCAAATACAGTTAAAATGAAAACTTCACAGCTCAGGACTTTATCCAATGTCGATAAAGATATATAATAAACTGCCTAATCGTATAAAAGAAGAAAAAAATTACAAAAAGTTTTTAAAATTAATAAAAGAATTTCTAATAATTAAGACCTACTATTCCGTCAAAATATGTAAAATATTTATGCACAAATCATATGTAATGCAATGTAATGAATGAATAAACAATGAATAAACAAGTGTTTCAATAAAGTACACAAAAAATGGTAGAAGTAGTGGCCAGACTGAAAGGTATCATAAAATATCAACATCATCAACAGCTCTCAGTTACACTGCTGAGTATAAGCCTCCTTTTGTCTGCGCCAACCTGCTCTGTTGTTGTACATCGCAATCCAGTTATTTCCAGCAACGTGCCAGATGTCATCAACCCACCTAGCCGCTGGACGTCCCTCACTACGTTTCCCATTTCTGTGATACCATTCAGTGACGGCCTTACTCCACCTACCATTTTTCCTTCGAGCCAGGTGTCTTGCCCAGTTCCACTTTAAAGTCGCAACCCTGGAGAGCACGTCATAAACTTTCGTTTAATGTCGGATCTCCACGATGCGAACTCACTTCTATATTAATCGGTAAGTTTCGACAAGCTCTAAACGATGTCATTGTGTGGAAAGAAACGCATGCAATGTCAATTTCTTTGTAAATAGTTTGCATAGGCTTACAATGATTTTTATTGCGTGTGGTTTGCTACTGCCTTCTCCCTACATTTTACACACGTCTCGAAAATGCCCGAGATTGTTCCAATACCTGTAAAATGGTTTACGACACGTAAAGGTGGTGGCGCGCTCTTAGGAAGTTATGGCGGTGGCAATGGGAGTATACCGTTTTATTTGGCAGATTCAGGTTGAATATTTGTGGAGACGTTGATTTAAATTCCGTCCTTTTCATCATCACATATTTCAGAGATGTTGTACTCTAATATTCTTTTTCCCTTCTCTCTTTTCTTATTTCATCTTTGTATATTAATGTTTTTATTTGTGTCTGAAAAAATTGTTGCTCGAAAATAAATGGTAAATTTGAAGTTCAATTTGCGAAATAATTGTATTCATTTGTGATTGAGTTTCGCAGTATCGGTCGCGTGAAATTGGTTAATTAAAGCATTCAGAAAGTCATCGGGGTCCATTGACCCCGTTTTATCCACCATCTCGGTTCATAAACAAAACGGTGAATTAAAACAAAAATCTATTTTCAGATACTTACGTCAATTTTATTATTGTTTATTTCTTATCACGCTTTATTGACCGAGTGAGCAAAGCATCCCAGTTTTGAGATTGGCAAAAATAGATTCTCGTGAAATTTTGTAAGAAGGTTCGAAAATATGTTTATTGCATTTCATATAAGTCATCTTTAATTCAGTAATTATTTAACTCTTCTCAAAATATTCACAGTTGGTAATCCGCAACATGCTTCGTCAACATTTTCACAGTTGGTAATCCGCAACACGCTTCGTCGACAATTATATAGAACTTTTTGTCGATAAAATTTTTCAAAATAGTGGATATGTGGGGTTGAAATTTTTATTTTAATATCATATTTCAACCATTTCGAAAAATTATCCGGAATATTATTTTGAAAACCCTTATTAAGACGCAACTTTTTTTTAACAACTTTTTAATCCGATATATTTCAAATTCAAAGGGCCTGGGCGACTCGCCAGGTCTACGGCTCACAGTGCCACTAATTTATTTACGCTCGTACATGCTGGTCTGAAAAAAGTATTTATAATAAATATTTCAGCTCCTCTTTCCTTGTAGACCATAATAGCTAATCGAGAGAATATGCATCTCGAGGAGTCAACGTATCAATCAATCCTGCACTTTTTAATAGTCACAAAACGGTATCAATCTGTAAGGTACAAAACCGGAATCAATTCGTCATATCATGTGTTAAAACATTGAGATTTAAGATTATGCCAAAAAACTTTAGGTCAATAAAGATTGTGGCTACAGAAACATTACGTCGAAGTATTATTAGGACAAAAATTTACTAATCTTAAAAGTAGTCATCAAGGCAAACTATATTTTGAATTAAAATTTTTGGAGAATCAAAAGGGATGCTTTATCAAAAAATCACGACATAATATTTCCATTGCTTTTATTATTCATTCATAAAACATTCCGCTTTCTCGTCTCTAGCTAAAGCTACGTGTGTATTCATAAAGGTAACAATGTTGAGAGTAAAGTGTTATGTTTTGTTTGTGGGTACTAAGCTGAAATGTCTTCGCTGACCGGTGGATTACCTTATCTCCCACCGCAGACTTAGTAAACTACTAGAGGGACAACAAATAAGCTTGTAAACTTTGTGGAAATAGCTACTGCATTCTACAGTGCGATGTGTAAACGTAATGTGCAGACTTAGTAAACTACTAGAGAGACAGCAAATAAGCTTGTAAACTTTGTGGAAATAGTTACTGTATTCTACAGTGTGATGTGTAAACGTAATGTGCAGACTTAGTAAACTACTAGAGGGACAACAAATAAGGTGGTCAACTTTGTGGAAATAGCTACTGCATTCTACAGTGCGATGTGTAAACGTAATGTGCAGACTTAGTAAACTACTAACGGGACAGCAAATAAGCTTGTAAACTTTGTGGAAATAGCTACTGCATTCTACAGTGTGATGTGTAAACGTAATGTGCAGACTTAGTAAACTACTAGAGGGACAACAAATAAGTTTGTTAACTTTGTGGATATAGCTACTGCCTTCTATAGTGCGATATGTAAAAGTTATATGCAGACTTAGTAAACTACTAGAGGGACAGCAAATAAGCTTCTTAACTTTGTGGAAATAGCTACTGCATTCTACAGTGTGATGTGTAAATGTAATGTGCAGACTTAGTAAAGTACTAGGGAGACAGCTAATAAGCTTGTAAACTTTGTGGAAATAGCTACTGCATTCTACAGTGCGATGTGTAAACGTAATATGCAGACTTAGTAAACTACTAGAGGGACAACAAATAAGCTTGTTAACTTTGTGGAAATAGCTACTGCATTCTACAGTGTGATGTGTAAACGTAATGTGCAGACTTAGTAAACTACTAGAGGGACAGCAAATAAGCTTGTAAACTTTGTGGAAATAGCTACTGCATTCTACAGTGCGATGTGTAAACGTAATGTGCAGACTTAGTAAACTACTAGAGGGACAGCAAATAAGCTTGTAAACTTTGTGGAAATAGCTACTGCATTCTACAGTGTAATGTGTAAACGTAATGTGCAGACTTAGTAAACTACTAGAGGGACAGCAAATAAGCTTGTAAACTTTGTGGAAATAGCTACTGCATTCTACAGTGTGATGTGTAAACGTAATGTGCAGACTTAGTAAACTACTAGAGGGACAGCAAATAAGCTTGTAAACTTTGTGGAAATAGCTACTGCATTCTACAGTGTGATGTGTAAACGTAATGTGCAGACTTAGTAAACTACTAGAGGGACAGCAAATAAGCTGTTAACTTTGTGGAAATAGCTACTGCATTCTACAGTGCGATGTGTAAACGTAATATGCAGACTTAGTAAACTACTAGAGGGACAACAAATAAGTTTATCAACTTTGTGGAAATATAGTATATTATTTAAATGTAAAATAAAAATTATAATAAATGTTAAAAGACGATGCGGCTGACAATCTAACACTGTATTAAGTCTCTTTTCCATCGTAACGCCTACTCGTCTCGCTAAACGTGGTATTTAGATCTTACGACCTTAGACTCTGTAAGGAACTAAGTCGACCTTTGTGACGTACCCACTACCAAGTCGACTTCTGTGACCTAGTGGAAAGTACTTATTCCCTGCTAGGCTGCTACTCCAAATGTCCCGGGTTCGATCCCGGTCACTCAGGTCAGGTCACGATAGAATGATCTTTTTCAGATTGTCCTGAGTCTTGGATGTTTATCTATTTATGTATTTGTTATAAAATATAGAATAGTTGAGTTCGTATCCCATAAAACAAGTCTCAGACTTACTTTGGGGCTAGCTCAATCTGTGTGATTTTTCCTTATAGGTATATTTATTTATTTTAATTAAGTCCTTAGTGTGTATGATTTTATAAAAATTGATCGATACGTTATTTACAATATAAACATTATTTTTTTAATCAAAAAAGATTTTGTCATTAGATTATAAAATCGCATTCTCAAATACTTTAGCAAAAGAGCATTGATTAAAGTTTAACAATATCGTATTTCGTTGTTAAAATAAATAGAGTGCCTTTAAATAAAGTTTCACATTATCGCACCATCGAACAACTCAAACAATACTCAACAAGTTTATTATTTTAATATTTCACTTTCCAATTTACATTTGTTTGCATTCTCTTTCGAATTAACTTACGGGCTTTATTTTATACATTTTAATCAATTTGCTGGATTTTATTCAAATTTTGCAGATTTGGTCCTTTCACGAGATTCAATTACATTTTCTCAATGTGAAGTGATATTGTATCAAAAGAAGAGCAATTTAAACTCGTATTTGATGAATTGTACTTTATACATAAGGGCACATCGATAGATTTTGTGTCGACTCTATTTAAAATGTATGGCTTTTTACCCGACTGAGGGTTATGTTTTTTGAGAGTATGTATGTATAATTGTTTGGCTCGCTCTGCGGCTTCAACGGTTCGCTGGATTTTAGCTTGAGAGGTGTCGTTAAATTTGTATTTACTGTGACACTGGGTAAATAAAGAGGCTGTCGTTTTTTTTCTAATAATGATATGTTTACCACTCTTTCGTAGACCGAAGACCGAAGACAAGATGGGCAGACGACTTAAAAGCATTCGAACAGGATTGGAAAGTTAAGACCAAGGACAGAAAATTATGGAAGGAAAGAGGGGAGACCTTTGCCCAGCAGTGGGACATGAACGGCTAATAAAAATAAATAAATGATATGTTTATCACAGTCATGTAGATACATATAATTTTGCATTAAATTTATAATTATTTAATTTTTACGTTTTCACCTAGAGAGACATTGGAATTCCTGCATGCATTATCTCACTTAGTACAAAGCAGTACTAATTAAAAAAAAAAAATTTAACTTTGAATATTTTAAACGTTGAAAACTATTTTGTTTTAAATGTTTTTTTTTTCAATAGAGGTACGTATATATGGCTAGATCAACGAACAATTATGTACTTACGTACGAGATTGATGTTATCATACAATCCTTATTTTAAAGCATAGCAGACAGGAATTATAAAGTCGTGTACCTGTTTCCTGCCTTGTTTTACGTCATCATAAACCATTTTACAGGCTCTAACCCGCTCTCATATTTTACTGCAAATAAATTTTATCGCCGCAATACAGTGCCAATAAAAAGCGAGCAAAACTTGTGTTTAATATCACGCCGCCGACACATTGGTCGGAAATCCAATGGTTTATGGCGTATCAAGATATGATAGATTTTCTGATACCCGCATTATTTTACTGTCTCTCAGCTGTCGTAAAAATAATGAAGAACGTATGAAATACGTGCAATAGATAAAAATAAATAAAATAAATATATAAGGACAAGTTAAACAGATTAAGCCAGCCCAAAAGTAAGTTCGAGACTTGTGATATGGGATACTAAGTCAACGATAATATATTTGATAACAAATACATGTATAGATATAGATACACATCGAAGACCTAGGTTAATCTGAAAAAGATCATTTTCCATCTTGAACCGACCGGGGACAGAGCCCGGGACCTCCGGTGTGACAGCTTGGCGTTGTGACTAGGCCACAAAGGTCGTCATAAGAAGATTATTTTACTAAAGATGATGGAAGATAATAAAATGGTAGAGAATGAAGCCCTGGGGCAGACACCACAAACATACGCCACTCGTCAGGGTCGTTCTTCTTAAACAACTTGATGATGTCTTGAAGACTGCGCTCTCCCTTTTCGTCTCATTCCGATCGAATCATCATTCCGAGCGACTCGTACATTTTCGTATTACATTTCGTACCCTTTCGCACTGCGGATCTCCTCTTCCTTCCAGTTGCTAGTGCAGATCTGCGTGATGCTCCCTTCGTCCATGCAGTCCAGCTGCTTTTCCAGAAAGGCTAATAGTTCGCTGACCACGAGCTTCTTAGAAGTCACGGCGACGACGAGCTGCTGCTAAAGCATGATGCCCGGACGGTTACTAACGTGCATAGCACTGCAATATTACTAAATTATTGTGATTTCGCTAATAATGTAATATTAGGTGTTTGTATGGGCTAGTAAATTAAAGGCATGTTGTTAGTTTCCATGCCAAATCTTTATTAAATCAATTCCTTATGACTAAAAACACGGTACATTAAGTGCATTAAGTACTTGAAACATGTGCGTGTGACCTAGCTTCGATACAGTTGCACAATTCGTATATTACGCTTATTGCCCAGTGTCACGCTAAAAGTGGCCTTTGAGTCTTGCGGCTCCGGGCTCTGTTTGTGTAGAAAAAATGCTCCATCTCTGCCATTAGGGAAAAAAGACAGGATAGTGAATGTTTTCTCAAAGGCATATTTTAATCTGACGACCTCCGTGGTGTAATGGTCAACACGCTAGACCGCCAATCCGGAGGTTCTGGGTTCGATCTCCAGACAGGACAAGTTAAAAATTGCCTTTTTAAAATTGTCCTGGGTCTTGGGTGTTTATCTATTTATGTATTTGTCATAAATATAATATCGTTGGGTTAGTTAACACAAGCTTAAGCTTACTTTGGGGCTAGCTTAATCTGTGTGGTTTGTTAAAAAAATTAAATAAAGTCATAGCTTTTTGTTTGTGACAGAGGTCGACACTTGATAGTGTATGTTTATTCAAGCAATATGTTTGTGCTTTCAAGAGCCGCCACGTACTTGACATGTAAACCTCTTTCCGAAAGCATTTGTACGAAATTTTATCAATCCGTTGTCAAAAGTCCTTGGGACCGCAATTTTGACATGAGATATTTGTGCATAGTCATTTTATCGCATCTTACCATGCTCAGAGGTCTGCTTAGGTACCGTGGTTTCCAGCCTAAAATAGGACAACTTCATTTTTTTTTTTGATGTCGTAAGAGGCAACAACTAAGAACAAATGTCGAGACATTTGTTCATTGTAGCACAAGAGCTACAATTGCATTCCCAACGTGGGTTGATTTCGGGTGGCGACTCGGAAACGGTACTCAAACCTCGGGCTTCAAAGCAGCACAGCTGATGAAGCAACCGAGAATGAACTAAGATGAATAATGTTTCGACACTAAAATCCGACTTAACCCCCAAATTACACAATCGATTTTGAAAAAACTTCTATGATACCACCTGACAAGTAAACCCTTTCAAACTCAAAAATTTCCGTTCATATAGGTCTAGACATAATCTAATAATCCATGAAAACACATTAAAAAAAGATCACAACGAATTGATAACCTCCTCCTTTTTGTAAGTCGTTTAAAAAGAAATGTTAGTTGGTAATCGTGCTCTAAGCCAGAAACTACATGGTATATATAATTTAATGTAACATTAACAATATGCCTACCTAGGGAGAGATTAAATTCCATTTCGGAAACTGTTGTAAAATATAATAAGAGTGGCAAAACCGAAAACGGGAACCAAATTAATGGATTTTAATCCCAAAGGATTAAAACAGACTTTATGTTAATTATGCTAATGCACACCGCGGAAACTATAACTTGTTTAAAAGGCGTATAAAGTAGACAAAAGGGTCTTTACGGTATTAATTCTACTATACTGAGCATGGCCCGGGCGTAAACATCGCTTTCCAATGAAAAGGATAAAATGTTAATGTCCCGTGTCATGTTACAAAATGAATAATATTTCTTATAGCGTTCTTCATTTTTTTTTGCCTTGTTGAAAATTATTTATAATTTCTGTTTGTCTTTAAGTGCATTTTTACAAAGATTTTTTTTTATTTATTATACATTTATTAATGATACGATATAATAATAATATTTATACATTTGAATTTGGATGCAAAGTAAAATGCCTATTTTACCAGCCAGCGACAGTTTGTGTTTGTATTGCCTAACGACAAACCCTGGGACTAAATGGTACAGACCAGAAAATATTATATTATGTGCGGGTAAAAATTTTTTGTTACTTTAAAAACACTTCTTTACAAGCCAGTCATACAATTTTTGTTTGAAAATTTAATACTATGTATTGATTTAATATCTTTAGGCAATTCATTGTAGATTCGTACAACCATAGGAAAACTATTAGATTTATACAGCCATGTTTTCATTGTAGGATATAACAATCTGTTTGTATTTCTTTTACTGTACCTTATTATTTATATATAGATATGTGATTATTTAGATTTCGACAGTGTAAAATATAACAAATTGTTACTTAATGATGGCATTTTATGAGGAATTAAAAATTTATTTAAAGTTTAGATTTTACGTTTTTATGTATCTGTTATGGTACAACAAACTAATTATAGATAAAATTGGAACAAAATAGATAGATAGATATACTCACTTATTTGCTGATATAACACACATACAAAACATGGACACAAAAGTAAATAAGCTTCTACCTACCTGTACAATTTATAACCAATGAACTTGCCCTCAATCAAAAGGACTTTATATACGCCCATGGCTCTGTGGATCAAATTAACGAGACTACGTATCAGCAATTAAGTCAGCCATAACTAGCGGAAACAATATAGGTTATAATTCCAAAGGCCTGCGTGCTATAATGGAGCAATAAAATGTAGAGCTACACCCGTTAGGATATTACAATTTTAATCCCTTCGCTTTGAATGGTCTTGCGAATTATAGTCTCTAGAGAATAAGATTAATTTTCCATTGATAAAAGCTAAAAGAAATAAGAAATGGTTATAAAAGCGCTCCAATATTTTTAAGGATTTTTGTCGTTCCAATTTTTTAAATAATATGAAACCAATTTAAATTAGGTAATTTAAATTTCCGTAAATATATATCGTATGCGGTACATGGTAATAAACAGTTTTAAAAAGCGCAGATGTTTTGATATCACAATATGCCATAGAATATTGTGTACATAATGGAATATATTTATTTTTTTATAAACCTGAGTGTCCCATAATGTATTACATAATAAAAAGTACCTGTAAATATATCGTTAGTAAAATAAATACGAAGTAGTAAAAAGTTAACGCTACTTAAAATAGTGTTTACAAAATGTAAATATTTTTACAGTTTAATTACAAACCAGGGATAAATATAAGCTTTAAAACAATAACCTTATTCCCTCGTCTAAACTTTTAATACATTAGGGCCTTACCAGACAGGCCGTATTAAAAGTAACATTTAATTAACGTCTAAGCCGGTGTTCACTGTTTTATGAACTATTTGTGTTTATGAACACGCTCGCAACGGCACATAAAAGGTTTATACATGGCTCAACCCTCACTATATTATTCGTCTCATCGAGAGTAATTATGTACCATAATCAACTAAGTAAAGGTTTATTTTAATACGCACTTAAATCTGTCTCAAAGATATTCTGAGAAGTAGGAAAGAGTGTAATGACCAAGTTACTTTTTGATCTGAAAGAAATATAATCTCTATCAACACTTCAGAGCCAAGCTCTCATTGGTGTCGTACTATGGATAGACACGCATATGATTTATTTTTTAATAATCAAATAAATAAATGTAAAATAATTAAATATATTTAAAAAAAAAACACTGATCATGCTAGCCGCAAATTAAGTTCGTACTTGTAATATAGGACTAACAATTACATACTTATTTAACGAAACTAAATTTTATAAATTTTTACACATTTATAAACCATAGTTTATAATATAATATGAACACTCACCAAAACCTAGGACAATCTGAAAAAAGGTCATTTTTAGGGTTCCGTACCCAAAGGGGAAATACTGGACCATATATTACTAAGACTCCGCTGTCCGTCAGTCCGTATACAAATACAATACAATACAATACAACAATACAATAGTCCGTATGTCTATCATCAGGCTGTATCTCAAGAACCGTGATAGTTAGACATTTGAAAATTTCACAAATGGTGTATTTCTTGTGCCGCTAAAACAGCAAATACTAAAACCACAATAAAATAAATATTTAAGTGACATTCCCATACAACAAACGTGATTTTTTTTATGGATTATTGTAAAGAGCCCTTCGCGTGTGCATCCGACTTGCACTTGGCAACTATTCAACTTACTAGGACAACAACAACTCTAGCTGGGAATCGAATCCTCTCCGCAGGGGCGGATATTTACACTTGTATTTTGTTACATATTGTATATACAATATGTAACAAAAACCCTGTCCGATCCTTGTAGGAGCAACTCAGATCGTCAATATGAACAACTTTTCCTATGGGACCAATGCTTGAAACTCGAAGAAATAATCGACATTTTCATACAAATTGCCGGGCCGGCCGAACACTTTTGTATGAAAACGTCGATTTTTTTTCGAGTTTCAAGCATTCGTACCATAGGAAGAGTTGTTCATATTGACGGTCTGAGTTGCTCCTACAAGGATCGGACAGGGTTTTTGTTACATATTGTATAATAATATGGCAAATTTATACATAACCTAGTACTATAAAATGTGCCGTTAAAGTTTAACATGCCGCCAGTCAGCAGAGACCAAGGCCATAATATTTAATTAACATAAAGCCCGGCTTACACTAACTCCGCTTCGTAATGGTCTGCTAAAGCCATTCAGATTGCAAATTCTCATTTAGTTCCTTATTATGAATCGCTGGGCATTATGGATCTTAGAATAAAATTTCCTTTTAATGTCTTTATTATTTTAACTCCATAAAATATTAGTGTTAAATAATACATAGAGAGAGCGAAATTCGAATTTATAAAACAGTAGCAAGGCCAATGTGAGGATGTATGGATGCGAGTCTTGGACACTAAAAATGAAAGAAGAGAGTAAACTATTTGTGGCGGAAAGGAAGATTTTCCGGAAAATCTTGGGATCAACAAAACGAGAAGACGGTAGCTGGAGGATTAGGACAAACTAGGACGTAGAAGAACTAGTGGCTATACCAAACATAATGGGAAAAACCAATGCGGCAAGACTCCGATGGCCTGGCTACAAGGATGGAGGTAGATCGTGCTGTCAAAAGAGCGTGCACAGGGAGACCAACTGGGAAAAGACCAGTGGGTCCCTCTAGGTACCGCTGGAGCGACAAAGTCTGCAAAGACGTCGAAGCTCTCCAAGGAGATCTGCAGATGAAGCAGGCTAAGGAACAGTGGCGCCTTCTGGTGGCGGAGGCCAAGACCTACTTCGGGTCGCTGAGCCAACGGAGGAGTCATCATCATAATTTAAGATCGGTGCTTGTCGGTGGAATTTCCTCCTTTCTATTCTGTTTTCCGCCAACATAACAACGACGCAGTGGTACGTAAGTATTATTATTTTAATTCTTGTGCATTTGTATAATATAGATACTTAAGAGCTAAGTTGAAAAAAAGCATTTAGACGAAGTGGTAGCTAAAGTGGCGCCCTCATTTGAAATAAATTGTTTAAAACTAAATAAGGTGATAATTAAAAATTTGATTTGTATAAATGTCTAGAAAGACCTTTAAACTATTTTATGAATAACCTTTGAAAGTAATATTGGTAGTCCGTCTAGTTTAAAATTGTTTTTTTCAAATTTTTATTTCAAATGAGGGCGCCACTTTAGCTACCACTTCGTCTTAAAGTAATAATGCGTGAATTTTATACTTATATTTTCAATTTTGTTTAGGCATTCTGTCATACAATTTCTCAATTGATGCAAGAGATGAATGACACAGAAAGACATGTAAAATCCGCCATTGTTCAAGAAATAAATAAAAGATTTTTATATAGGTAATAAGAATACGAATTTAAATTATGCTTAAAATGTTAAATTAGTTGTATGTCTTGTAATGTTTATTATATAAATCTACTGGTTATTCCAATACACAAAAATATTCGCAAAACATCTTCGTCATCAATGTGCGTTTCCGCAACGAGTTTTGTAAATATACAATTTTAATCATATTGTGTATTAAGTTAATACACACATGAAATTATACGTGTTACCCTACAATTCAGGTTGCAAGCAAAATTACAGGTAATTTACTGGCGCCATAATAACAACTGATTACAACTCACTCAGTCGATGCCAGTAAACATTGGTTAGTGTTCAAATTTAACCCTTTCGTGAAATTATGATCATATTCTACAACATAATAATTGTATAATGTATTATATTCAAGTGATATACATTTAAGCCGGCTATATAATTATAAAATATTTTCTGTTGGAATATTTTATCGTCGTCTGTCCGTCTGTTCTCGCCTATGAATTTTTTGTTGATTCAGATAATCGAAATTTTTCAAAATGGCCTCAATATAGGGCTTGAAAATTTTTAAAATGTAACATTTCAGCCATTAACAAAAAAGTCAAAAATGTTATAAAACTTTGTTGTTACCCTTATAAAGACGCAACTTTTTTGTATGAACAACTCTTTATCTGATAAACTTCAACGGGTCGGGTAACTCGAGAGGTCTAGCTCACAAAGTCCCTAGTGTTAGTTATTTGCGATGATCGCGAAGTCGCGTATAAGGGGTTGTAGAAATATATATATTTGTGCCTTTTGCAGTGGAGACCTTAGGGCCTTGAAATTTCCGCACGCCTTATTGACGTTTCGGGGGACCCAAGGGCCGGCGCGCATTTCGGACAGCGTCTAAGTATTGCTATTCAACGCGGAAATGCCGCCAGTCTCTTGCCCTGTGACGGCAGCGATTTGGCCTCCATTTTTAATATAATTTAATATAAGTTTTTATTATTTAATTATTTTTATTTTATTTAGTTTTAATTGAAGTAGGTAGTATTTTAGTTTGTTTAGTTTGCATTTACGTTATTTTTTTTCTTATAAATAAATAAAATAAAATACCTACATTTATTTTAGGTAACCTTGACCCATATACAAAACAATTTATATTATTATTGTATATATTTTTGTGTGTTTAATAAAATTATGCCAACGCTGTAGAAACATCAAGAAGTTGTATATCTGAACTTTGATTGAGCCTCAAATATGGCATTTGGTTTTCTAAATCAATCCGTTCCGCAGCAAATAGTTTATGCTAATGAGATTCTTTCAATTTGGATGGAAATTGAGCGCTTAATTGCTTATTTCGTGTCTTTTTTATGTTATAGGGCGGCACATAAACAAGCGGAACACCTGATGGTAAGTGACACCGCTGCCAATGGACAACTGCAACACCAGGGGTGTAACAGAAGCGTTGCCGGCCTTTCAGGAAGATATAGACTCGTTTTTTGAAGGTTTCAATGTTGTATAGGCCCGGAAACACTGCTGCAGGAAGTTGATTCCACAATTCTAACTAAGTAGGTGAGATTTCTGTTAAAATTGCTGGTGGTTTTAGAGTTCAATGAGTGCAGTATATTTTACAGATAAACTGTAACGGCCTTAGTTCTAGCAGTGTAGACAGAATTTAAGGCCGCAAGATCCAAAGCCACTCTTAGCGCGGTGTTGTGCATGATAAAAAAGACTCAAAATAGTGATGGACTCTTAACCGCATTGTTTTCGTCCATTCCCTTGATTGGCTTCTAGAATCTGAGATGGAAGGGAATCAACTGGTATATTCTTTATTCTTTCTTCTTTTTTAGATCAGCAAACAATATTCAACACAATGTAAAAATTGTTAAATGGAAATAAATGAATGAATGAATGTATTCACAACACAACTGATCGCACTTGCACTTCTTCTTCTTATCGAGTCGAAATGGCTCATATTAGATATTGTTAGACCAGAACCTAGCCACGGCAACCGCCCTGTCATTAGCCATATTCAGATCTGCCTTAGTACAAGGAATCGGGCAGTTGGAACATGACAAAAGATGGTCCATGGATTGTGTGACCCCACAGTCACACAAACTGTTGCCAGAGTTCCAACCCCATTTGGCTCTGTTCTCCCGGTATCGCACTTATGATGATGGTTTTAGCTGAAATTCAGGGCATTGCTCTTTGAGCAATTTTTCCGCTGAACCTACGACCTTTTTGTGCTACTGCAACAAACATACATACATCACATCGCTAAAAACCTTTATTTAATATACACAAAAATCATTCGTGAATTTCCTTGTGTGAGTGTGCAGTTTTCACAAGTAAACGATTTATCTACAAAGTCGAAGGGACATGCCCGTAATAAATTAAACCACAGTCTATACTAGATTACTGTAGTAAATGAAATTAAAATAACAGTGAAAAACGGCAAAAAAAAAATCAGCATCTAAATATATATAACTCAAAGGTGACTGACTGACTGACATAGTGATCTATCAACGCACAGCCCAAACCACTGGACGGATCGTGTTGAAATTTGGCATGCAGGTAGATGTTATGACATTCGCTAAGAAAGGATTTTGATCAATTCTTCCCCCAAGGGGATAAAATAGGGGATGAAAGTTTGTATGAAACTTTGTCAATTTTAAACCGATCGGGCTGCAAGCATAAAGCTACTATGACGTAGGCATCCCCTAAGAAAGGATTTTGATAAATTACACAAAGTCGCGGGCAAAAGCTAGTTTCCATATAAAAATATCGAATTTCTTATTTGTAGTTTGACTGCTATTTTAATTTCATTATACTATAGTGATCTAGAATAGCCCGTGGTTCGATTTATTACGGGTGTAAATGTCCCTTTCACATTTTATAAACAAGGATAGAAACACTATATTTTGTACCTCAAATTAACTAAGCACCTAATACGGCATTTGCTAGCTAAATGGAATTAATAAATTGATCTGCAGAATTGTCGCGTGCCGTTGCGGCAGCAAATAGTTTATGCTAATGAGACTTTTTCAATTTGGATGGAAATCGGCTGCCGCTTGCTTGTTTCATTATTGTACTGAGTAAGTTTGCTTCTAAAATAGCTGGTTGTTTTTAGAATGGAAATTTAGCCGTTTTTAGGGTTAGTAAACAAGGAACCCTTATAGTTTCGCCATGTCTGTCTGTCTGTCTGTCCGTCCGCGGTTTTACTCAGCGACTATAAGTACTAGAAAGCTGTAATTTGGTATAGGTATGTATATTAATTATGCAAAAAAGTGATAAAATAAAATACTGAAAAAAATTTTTTTTTACGGTAGCTCCCATACAAGTAAAGTCAAAAGTCAATTTTATTTTCTCGACTAACCAATCATGTGGGGTATCATTGAATAGGTCTTTTAAAAATATGATAAGCTTCAGAATACCGTTTTAAGATTTAGGGATCCGTTTCTGATATATTTGGTTTTAAAATAAAAAAAATTGTTAGAGTCAAGTGTCCCCCCCCTCTATCTGCTAAACGGTTATATATAGACACGTGAAAAAATTCCCAGCTATAGTAAATATATCGAAATTAAAAGGGAAACTATCAGAACTTAGTACGGTTTACAAATTAAAAAGTTATCAACTTACAAAATTAACCCGGAAAAGAAAAATTTCATACAAATCCAATAGAAAATTTGTTTTTTAGATGTTTTTAGTGCCATAAACTCAAAGATTCGTAACTACGGAACCCTACACTGCGCGTGGCCCGACATGCACTTGGCCAATTAGTATTTTTAATTTAGCGCCATTTCACAGGGCATTTCAGAATTTTATATTTTTACTTTACATCATTTTTAATAAGGTAAACTTATGCCTAAACTGTATTAATATCGCAATCTTTTGCTATCTTTGTAAAACAGAATTATAATAGAATAAAATAAACTTTTATGTAAAATATTATAACTTATTTGAAAGTAACATAAGTGAAATACATTAATTTAAGCATTGCAGTTGTGACTGAAACAATGACATTTATATCTTACTAGCTTTTGCCCGCGGCTTCGCTCGCGTAGGGGTGTAATTTATCAAAATCCTTTCTTAGGGGATGCCTCCGTCAAAGTAGCTTTATGCATGCAAAGTCTCAGCCCGATCGGTAAAAAAATTGACAATTTTAAACCGATCGGGCTGAGACTTCATACAAACTTTCATCCCCTATTTTATTCCCTTGGGGAAAGAATTGATCAAAATTCTTTCTTAGCGGATGCCTACGTCATAACATTTACCTGCATGCCAAATTTCAGCCCGATCCGTCCAGTGGTTTGGGCTGTGCGTTGATAGATCACTATGTCAGTCAGTCAGTCACCTTTGAGTTATATATATTTAGAAGAAGAAGATGATCTGCATCTTTACCTTATATCTTACATTGTAGATGAGCTGATTGACCCTCAAATTAACCAAATGCCGCATTTAGTCGCAAAGTTTCATTTATAATTTGATTTGCAGCTTTGTAAATGCATAAATACGTGGGACAAATTACACTGATTGAGCTAGCCCCAAAGTGAGTTCGAGACTTGTGTTATGGGATACTAACTCAGCGATACTAAATTACATAATAAGTGCAGTCTTGGATGTTAATCTATATAATAAATACATTATATAGATTAACATCCAAGACCCAGGACAATTTAAAATAGGCCATTTTCCAACTTGTGCTAGCGGGGGATCGAACCCGGGACCCCTGGGTGGTGGACTAGCATGGTGACCACTACGCCATGGAGGTCGTCGAATTGTCGCGTGCCGCTACGACTGCAACTACTAGTAGTTTATGCTAATGACACTTTTTCAATTTGGATGGAAATCGACCACCGCTCTCTTTTAATATTAACCTAATTTTTTTTTGTATTAATTTTTAAAATTATAAAAATTAAAATTAATAAAATATAAAACATTTTGTTAATATTAAAACTCTTTTAATATAAACAAAATGTTTTATGTAAACTTTCACTATATATAACAGCGTATTTTACCATTTTTCTTTCATCGCAGGTTATTCCCAGTGGCAGCCTCAACTGTAATGCTGTGAAGTCTGGGGTCCGCTTTTCGGTTTTTCCTTCTCCACTTCGCACGGTCTTGAGCGTCCTTGGTTTATTAATTAATTAATTTATATATTTTATTTAACTTTATTACATAAATTTGTAATCGGCGGACTTAAGGCGGCCCTTCCCGGCCGCTCTGTTTTCAAAGCAAACATAGTTTGAAAAGCTTGGTGATTCTTTCAGGGCAATGCTAGAAAAAGAGGCGAACCAAAAAGAGAGAGATAGCGCCTTAGGGCACGGTTTGCACCGTATTGAATGAAATTAGTAATAATATTAACTATCCATTGAACGAATATTAACTATTCATAGGGTGCGGAAATTTCATAAAACTTATTCCAGGATATACGTTTTTGTCAGTAAGCCTTACAAGTTTGTGAAATAAATGTTTTTATTAAAAATTTTCATTACATTTGCGAGGTTTCTATCGATTTTTAGTTTTTATTTTTACAATTTATGAGTACTTTATGAATGGTCGAAGTTTAGGTAAAATTTGTGCAAGAAAACAGATTTTTGGAGGCGCCTACTGAACTTATTTTTCCAAATATTCATTTTTTATTTCAATAGAAACCTAGAAATTGTGCACAAGATATCTGTTAGTGCAAAAGTTTTCAAGAAAGATAACTTATAACGCCATAATTACGTACGAGCGTTTATATGAAAAGTAAGACGGGAATGCTGCTCTTAAGGCCGTAAACCTTTTCTACTAGTCGACCTGCAGATGGTGCTGGTAAGCAAAAATTTCCGAAATATGTGCAAAAATTGGTTGTAAGATCATTGGCACGTATATCATCTTTGACGAGGTCAAGCCAGCAATCTTGGATCTACCCCACGTCTGGTGGAGCCCGACAAAGGCGGCATGGCTATAAATTTGTTTCCTATACAATATGCCACCTTACCAGCATAAGTGACTCCCTAGCAGTTTGTCTGCCGAAAAATGTTTTAACTGAAATGTTTTATGTAAAGTTTCACTACCTACGCGTTTCACCGTATTACTCCTAAATCTTATTTCATGTTAATAAAATCCCGCTTCGCCCTTTTATTGCCTCCATTACAGAATGCTTGACTATAAATTTTGGAGAACAACGCAAAAAGACAACTTATTTCATAAAATGCTCAGTTTCGTCCTCAGGGCTTTCCGAAAGCTTAGCAACTAACAAAAGTGTCGACCTTTATCACAAACAAAAAGCTATGACTTTATTTATGTTAAGTACCAACTTTGTAACATTATAAGAGTTAAACATCCCTAATTATCCAAATTAAAACATGTGATGAAAAAAATTTCATCACATGTAATAATTTGGATAAAAATCCGGGCATTGTAATGCTGTTACCAAACCAATAATGCATCCCTAATTTAAAATTCACTATCCCGTCTTTATCCCTAATTGAACAGACGGAGCGTTTTGAGTCTTCCGGTCAAAGTAGCGCCTTTTGTCCCTTGTCCTTTGTAGCACAATCTACTATTTTAACTCAGTCTACATCCCTATTGTGATGGAAGAAAAGCAGCTGGTACTTTCTAAGTTCTTTCGTCTCTCCCATGCTGGCTACCATTTAAGAATCTCTTTTACCCTTACAAAAATCTGTGCGAGAAACTCGGTGTCAAACCTTAAACACTTTCATTCTTTTATTATAGTATTCTTTGATTTACGACTGATCACTATCAAAGTATCGTAACTTCCAAGTTCGGGATTTAATCTTCAATAAAAACTTCTGTACCAACACGCCCGCTATAATCCCAAAATAATTTTAGTCAGCCCTGAAACTAGACCGATAAAAAAATACGGGCCAAGTTTGCGCACGCGGCCGCGCCAGTGAAAACATAAAGGAAACAGCCGATGGAAAACTGCGAAGTCCGGCCTTAAAGGGGATTTATGTATCAAACTTAAAACAACCTTGGTCGAAGATGTAGAGGAACTAAATGTGACTATCATTGTTTTGAAACAGCGAATTGCTGTTCTTTAGTACTAACAAGTGTACTGACTGTAGACCTACGCACTGCGTTTCAGCACTGCTACTTAGTAAATATTATTTTTTATGCTAATTTTCGGATTATTTTGTAGCATTGCATTGGCGTATTCTCTGGGCTACCACTTACTAAAATAAGAAAACCATGAAGGCCATCTGATAAAACCACTTTACGAGCTATAAAAGCAACCTAATTTCATAATAACACCTAAGTTTGAATCATTGATAAATGATTTGATTTTGATCTTCTTTTCAAAGTTTTCAAGCTGCCTAAAGTAACTGACGTAGCTTGACGACAAGATCTCTAAAGATATTTTATGCCAATTGTAATTATTTTATCCAAGTATGGGCCAGGCTTGAGGTTGCTTACCTTGCGCAAGCGCAATGCACACTCCCACCGAACTTCAAAAATTCTTTAACTAATACGATTAGAACAATTGACATATCTAGTAGTTGTTTTTCCCAGCTCTGTGTATCGGAAAGTTACTAGCGAGTAAAAGGGTCGTGTTTGGCAAAGAGAATATACTCGGCTTTATCCGCAGACGTCGACGCAATCTGATAGAATAGGAGCCTTGTTTGCGGTGTACATATGCAAAACCATCAATCAAAACAGATTGTTGAAACCTATCATATATCTCCAATCATTTACTAAAGTGCTTGATCAAATTGTCTTTTAGAAATTAGACTAAATTTTTTGTGCCTATTTTCATATAAAAGATATGAAAAATGGGTTTGAAAACTTTTAAAATACCATCAGAGTTGTATTTAATTCAATATCCAACGGCTCGTATGTAATCCAATTATTATGTATGTAATTTCTACTACTCCGTGAATACCTTCGAATCCTATTCACATATTTGAACGTACCTAATCTGTAATCACGGCACCTCCAAGGCCTGGAAGCCTTTGAAGGCCACATAAAGGGTTCTGTTATATAAATGGTGCGGGGTGGGGGAGGGGTTAGGCACGTAATCTGTTAATGTCTAGACCGGTCTCAATGACGGATGCTAATTCAATGGTCTGACCTAATAGGGTTACCAAATACTATTAATATTAAACTATGGACTATCGATAGTATTGTGTCCTTAAAAATAGTCACTCTATCGATAGTATCGAAAGTATTGCTTGTCGATAGTATCTATAGTATAAATGTTTTATAATCAGTATCAGGCCTGTGGCACTCCCCGTTTAGGTATCGAAAATTTACCTACATTATTACTACGCGAGCGACCACTTCTAAGAGGAAAATTCAGTTCCATGAATCGTTTGTCCAGAGTAATAAGAATGAAATTGGCTTGCAATGGATGTCTAGGTATCTAAACGAAGAGGTGAGAAATACTGACGCAAGCTAAATTAAACCATAGCGTTTACTACACATTAGGTAGATATTTCTTTGAATTTATTTTCCGAGTAAGACCTCTGTACGTGAGTACTAGTACTTATTCTGTGTCAGTATACTACGCTCGTATCGATAGTGAGTACATTTTCAAGTTAAACTATCGAAAGTATTGATTGTATTGATTACAAAAAAGGTAACAGTATTGATACAATCGAAAAGCAATACTATTGAGAGTTTTGCTTGCTTTGCTTGAAAAATAGTCACAATATCGATAGATTAACTATCGACAGTCCTGTAACGCTAAACTTAATCTAAAAAAGGCTACCAAAGAGATACAACGCATTTCGAATACAATAAAGAGGTAAAACGTATCTAGTAAAACTATTTGGCTGTAATTTTGCTGCTCCGCCTCTCAGTCTACCATCTCAGGGTCTCCCCAGCTGCATTATCAGCTGTAGCTGTGAAGCCTGGAGTCAGCTTTACAGATTTTTCTTCTCCCCTTTGCACGGTCTTGAGCATTCTTGATTGTAAGACTATTGGTACACATACCATCCCTGACGACAGTAAGCTAGCATTTCTTGGATCCTGGATTTCTTGGATTTCTTGGCATGGCTACACATTTGTTTCCCACGTAACTTGCCGGTTTCCACAAAACAACCGTACCAGCCGTTGGATACGAAGACTGCCGCGAATGCGGGCAATGCTCACGCGGGCAAAGCTTATTGCGACTCTACAAGACATACCTACTTGGTATTTTGGGTTCTAGTAGTGATGAACATGTATATCTGTTATTTTAAATGTATAGTTAGTATAAAAAAAAAATAATGTTTTCTTGATTTTTGTATAATAATAAAATGTTTTTGTATTAAAAATAATATCTGATTGTTGTACCTTACAAACACTTTTTTATTTAACTCTTCCCACTTCACATTACCGGGCTTATGCTACTCACTTTGTGCTATCCGCCCTGTTCAAAACACACACCGGGATAGTTGATACTAATCTGTGCCATCTACCCCGTTGATCGACGGGGCCGATCTACCGTGGTTGATGAATCATTTTTTTCCTAACCGTCCTGTCACCGGGGCAGACCACCTGGGACGGTTGAGAACACCAACCCCGTTCTTCGCCGGGACCGAAATACCGGGGTCGATGAATCAATTCCGGGGCAGGCTCACCGGGCCGGATGGTACTTACTCATACATCGAGTAGTCCAGAGCATTTGCATCTCCGTGACAGCCAGTTCCTGTTTGGGTTGCTCAAGCACAGGCCACACTCAATATCATGTAAAAGGATAGACCTAATGATGGGTTTGTAGATGTGTCTTTAATTTTACAATACCACCTACTTGATGTCAACTATCTTGGAGAATGCAGTAAGGTTCAGCACGAACTGTTCGATACCAGTCATTTTTAACCGACTTCCAAAAAAGAGGAGGTTTTCAATTCGTCGCGACCTTTCATTTTATATATTTTGATGTATGTTCACCGATTATTCGAAGAAGCTTGCACTGATTTGAAAAAATTTTTTTTTGTTTGAAATTGTATACTTGTCAGGTAGTCCCATAGAAATTTTATCAAATTCGGTTGAGTAGGTCGGAGGTAAAGTCGGTTTTTAGGGTTCCGTAGTAAACAAGGAACCCTTTTAGTTTCGCCATGTCTGTCTGTCCGTCCGCGGTTTTATTCAGTGACTATGATGTATTAGAAAGCTATGATTTGGCGTGGATATGTACATTAATTAGGCGGAAAAAGTGGTAAAATAAAATATTGAAAAAAAAATTCTTTTTTAGGATAGCTCCCATACAAGTAAAGTGAAAAGGCAATTTTTTTCTCGATTAACCAGTCATTTTGAATATCGTTGAATAGGTCTTTCAAAAATATTATGAGGTTGTGAACACCGTTCTTCGATTTGAGGATCTGTTTCAGAAATATTTGATTTTAAAGTGAAAATTTTAGTTTGAGTCAAGTGTCCGGCCCTCTATCTGCTAAATGGTTACATATAAACACGTGAAAAAATTCACAACTAAATTTATAGAAAAACTGACAGAGCTAAGTAGGGTTTACAATTCAAAAAGTTATAGGCGATCAACTTATAAAATGTACTCGCAAAATGACAATTCGTTTTTAGATCATTTTCGTGGCATGAACTCAAAATGGGCATTCGTAACTACGGAACCCTACACTGCGCGTGGCCCGACACGCACCTGGCCTTTATTAGTTTTGAAAATGTATCTCTTACGCTATTTTCAGAACATGGAGTTGTTTTACTTGCTTCTGAATTTAATAATTTAGGGTTTTAAGCTCTTTTTGGGGATCCTTGTGTAAGCAATCTCTCAAACGACACTTCAGCACTGTCCCGAGTTATTGACTAGCTTTGATACCATCTGGGTTTATTGATATTCCGAGTTTCAATTCGAATCTCACCTGGATCTGCGTCTATGAGGTGTTCCGTATGGACCTGTAGCGTTTTAGCTTATTGAAATTTGAGATTTTAGTGATACGGTGGAATGTGAAACGCGTTTTCACATTCCACCGCTATGGTAGCGATTTTCGCCGCTGCAGCACCACTCTTAGGTAATGTACTTTTAGTTTGCTCATAATCATCATCATTTATAATATTATCATCATTTTCAAACCTTTTGTTTTTAAATTCAAAATTCAAATATTTATTCAGTAATTAGACTTTTTCTCAAACATGCTCGGAAATGTAGGCATTATTGTAGTGAAAAGATGACATGGAGTTTGTAATTCTTGGCTCGTGCATTACTTTGCTGGACTAGGCCAGGAAAGTAGTATGAAAATTCATTCCTGCCCGCTGCTCAAAACAAAAAAACTAATAAAGTGTATTTACAATGACAAGACAATGACATTGACGTTTCAGATGACAATTTTGTTTTTACATTTAGCAAAGACATTAAGCGTTTAATTCCATAATTTGTCATACAGCCAATTGCTACCACATAATAAAAAATGCACTCTTCGAGCATTATTTATTGTTATTTACATTTTAATGACCACAATTTTATTAAAATAATGTTGTTATAAAATCACACGAAAATATGCTTAAATTTCGTTGCGATAGAAAATTGCGTAAAATATGTCCGGGCCGTATGGGCTATGTTTCCTTTGCACTAAAAAACGCGGGAAAGCAGTTTCTTTTCTTTCAAAGTACGAAGATACTCTTTGCAGTAAACTTTAATTGCTTTCGGTAAATATTTGCATATTTCTGGTTATTTCTTCAATTATTTCCTTACATTTATTGAGAAAAGCACTATACATGCCTCGACGGGAATGGCATTGCCGGACTCGTAATTATTGTCAAGGCCTCGCTAACGCTCAGCCTTGAAAACTACTCGTCCATCAACGCCATATTTCCCGGCCTCTGTAGTAATGTACTATTACGTTGTTTATCTATTTAATATTTGTTATAAAATATAGTATCGTTGAGTTAGTATCCCATAACACAAGTCTCAAACTTACTTTGGGGCTAGCTCAATCAGTGTTATTTGTCCCTATATATATATACATTTATTTTTTTATTATTATTAAGTTATATGAGATTAACTTTATTTTAAAGAAAAGCTACTGATACCAGCTCTGCGTCGACCGACCACTGCTGAGAAGAAACGCCGAAAGAAACTCATTTTCACAGTATTGGTCGCCTACCCAGAAGGGCTATGTCATATTATTATTATGTCTTTTTTTTATAATAAATACTTTTAACATAATATAACATTGATACATTATAACATGTAGTGCTTGCGAACGAGTTAACAAACATAAATTACGTAAAAAGAAGAAATACTAAGTAGTCAAAATTCGACTCCGAGCTGACCAGTCCCTCCCGGCAGCACCCGTTCACGAGTTGACGCACTGATCAGCCATCGTTAAACTCAACCATATTAGAGGGAATCCAACGACCCGACCAGCGACGCCACCACCAGATTGGACACTTTAGTGAGCATGAAAAGCCCGATATCGCAGACCTTGTCAAGAGAAAATAATAGTTATATGTTGGTCACCTATTGATCACAGAGCATTAACATGTTTTACAGTAGGCTAATTATTGTTACAGAGAATACAGATCTTACGTTTTATGTGTGGAGTGTAATGGAAAATTTATAGGAACGCATTTTTATATTTTAAATAATCATGAATAGTATAGTACGCATTAGTCAATAAAACATTTTTAACATGTATTTTAGATTTTGACATGGGTAGGTTTATGACCGTTTCAGGAAGTTTGTTAAATAATGTTATACCTAGACCCAAGAGTGACGTTCTGGTTTTAGCAAGTCGAAATTTAGGCGTATGAAGCTTATTTTTGTCGCGAATGTTATAACTGTAAACATCACTATTTTTCTTTTAACTATTTAGTCTAGATTTAACAAAAAGGATATTGTCGTAAATAAATTAATATGTCACAGTATAGTATTTTATGCAACAGTTGTATTAGAAGGTTCATAAAATGCGAGTGGCGCAAGTTACGATGGGAGCCTTGGCGAGCATCGTATGTTTTTCATACAAAAAATCTAAAGAAAAAAAGTTATAAGTCTATGGCTAGGAGTATCGTTTTGGCAAAATAACGACACATGTGCTATTATATTAGGAATAGACTATAGACTTCTGAAATCATATAATCCATGTTCTTATATTAGTGTTCGGGACCATTTAAAAGACAGATAACAGTACAGGAGTAGAAAAAGAATATTTATAGATTTCAATAACTCTCTTAAGGAATCGCGTGATTTTAGTCCGTAAATCGACCGAATTGCTCTCTTTTGTAGCACAGAAATAGTATTTATGTTAGCCGCTTTACCCCATAAGAGCAATCCATACGACATTATGCTATGAAAATACTAGTAGCCTAGCAGTTTCAACGTTAGTACAACGTCTGACCCTCCTCACAGCATATGCTGCCGAACTAAGTTTCTTAGCAGTGGCCTCAATATGTTTATCCCATTTTAAGTTGCAGTCTACAGTTATGCCTAAAAACTTGGTGTTGGGGACCCATTCTTGAACTTGGTCATTAAGACTCAGAGGTATGTGAGTATCTACATTGCAGAAACACGTCCTTCTCTGTTATACCAGTGCAATGCTTGGTCAGAGGATTTAGTCTTGACTTTCTGATTTCATATGGATTTGAGATACCTATTTAACCCTTTCACCGCAAGACTTTATATCAGTTACCATGCCCCCAGCGCGAGGGGTATGAAATCTAAAATAAATACCTAAAACCGAAAAGGGATGTGGATACTTAAGTTCTGTGCAATACGAGTGGTTTTTCTTTTTTGTCGGAAATATCCGACGCTCGCGGAATAGGCAGAACAATGTTTGTCGGATAAATCCGACGTTCGCGGTGAAAGGGTTAACTGAATGTTAAATATAAGCATCGTTTAGCTAGTTAGATTTACGATAAATTTGCGTTAAGGATCAGAAACTTTGATATTTGTATCGCCGCACCAATATTTCATAAAGTCATCATCGTTTAGTTTTTCTCTTCAGAGCTATTTATATGTTAGTTTAAGTAGATTTTTGTGTGTGTATTTTATAAATAGATATTCATTCTGATATTTATATGTGACAGGTATATAATTTAAGTATATATTTTCGTCGTTTATCCCTATGGCTGACTGAAAGAAAATGCAGCATTAACTCCTCCATTTGATAAAAGTACATTTGTACTTTAGAACAATAAAGTTTGATAGGATAAATAAAATATATTATCGCACCAATTTTATGTCATGTATGCAACATGTTAGCGATGAATAAATGAGTAATTTTGGATTGTGTGTTAACCTTTCAAGCACCAATCGGCCGGATTCGACCGAGTGTACTATAATCACGCGGTGACGCAAAACGCCAATTGGTCAGATCCAACCGCGTTCCCCCGTCTCACTATTTTCATAATTTTGCAATTCAGAGGCAACTTTTGTATAAACAAGTTCGACCATAGAGAAACTTTACTAAATTTGCTACATAATGAAATGCAATCGTATTACGTCAGCGGTGTTTTTAATCTATTTTTCTGTATCACAAGTGTCAACATTTAATTTTCGCAATTCTTTAGGTGACAGTTCATGAAATTTGACATATAATTCATGGTGGCTGAAGGGTTAACCGGCTAAAGAAGATGTGAACAAAATAAATAAATTAGAATTGTAGTCTCTATTTTGAATGAAAACAATAATAAATTACAATTAAACTAAAGACACTACAAAACTAAGTAATCGTTAAATTTAAAGCGATACTATAAATCAAAGCATACTAAAATAAAATCATCAATTTATATAAAAAATCATTTTTTGCAGTCCCAAAAGGAACATGCCCGCCTACAGGCATTGCGGCTTTGTAGATTGAATGAGGACCATTACGATGGCTCACTTATGGTCTACGACTGTTTCTAACTCCGATTGGGTATCGGGCACGGCCATCTTGTAATTAAATGTGGTCCTGGTTTCGATGTGGTTTCGATTACGTTGAGGACACGGGATATCGTCGTAGGTACCCAGATTTGGATTGTAGATTACTTAGTATTTAGCTGTGTGTGGCAGATGTTATGTGATTTACACATTTGAGAAAAAATTATGTGATGCGATATGTGATTTGTAAATATCTGTATTTCCAATCAATACAAAATAATTATAATTCCTCATTTTCTTGATAGCACGTAATCAATCAGTCAACTGAAAATAATAGAGTTTTATGCAACAGTTGTTAAACAGGTATAAAAAATGCGAGTGGCGCAGGTTACGATGCGAGCCTTGGCGAGCATCGCAAGGAGATGCCATCGAGCTTTTTTTGACGTACTTATACAACGTTACATACAATACTATTTCTACGACTATATTAACTAAATAAAATACACAAATTAACAAAGAAAAATATAAAAATGTTTGACATGTTTGGCAGATACCTAGGTAGGTATCTATGGCATAGATTTAGACAGTTAATCTAGGTCTATGATCTATGGCAAACTTTTTTTTTAATTGACGTTTACTTCCTATATCCATAGTGACTTTTTATATCATGAATATTATATCTATCCTATATCTATGATCTAAGGACTATTCTAAAAGAGCAAAAGAAAAATCTTTTTGTAAAATTTTGTTATGGTTTTATTTTTAATAGAATGAGTTGGTTTCTTGCGTTTTTTGTTTCGTTTAGTCAGTGTTGATCGAGTAAAACTTTAACCTAAGCGTAATCTACATAGGAAGTTAGGCGCATAGATCTTAAAAATATTTATATTAGTTGATGGGTAGGCGTATCTTTTTGGCGAAATTACGACACATGTGCTATTATGAGGAATAGAGTTATAGACGTTTTTGCAATCATATTATTAATGTTCTTGTATTAGTATTCGGGATTATTTAAAAGACAGATAAAAGTACAAGAGTAGAAAAAATAACTTAAGTCATTTTCAATCAATTAGAATAATTAGGAAAATTTAAATTTAACATTTTTAAAGCACCTACCTATCTGGAAACTTTATTTTAACAGTTAATGACTTTAAATGCACCTTTAAGAGAATAATTTCACAGCTCGAGTTTGAATTTTAAGCGAGAAAGCCTCGCTCCATCACAAACACGTCGGCATTATCAACATCAATTCCTGGAATGATTACCCATTTCTCCTGTGATTACGTCAACCTCGCGTAAACAACAACATGTTATTGTATTCGGTGTTTTGAGATTTGTGTATTAAATCCTATAAGATTCAAATTCTAATAGGTGGAAAAAAGGTAAGTAATATCCGTGGCTATATTTATAAATAAATTTTGTTCTTGTTGGTCTGTAAAATAAGATATTAAATGAGCTAGCTTATTTAACGTGTGCTGAATTTTTACGATTTCTTTTTTTATTGGGTCTGATATTCTTACGGAGTTATATATTTTGTGGCCGCAGGCAGAGGCCCATGTACACAAAATAAGTACTAATACTCACGTACAGAAGTTTCAATCGGAAAAAAAATCAACGAAATATCTACTCAATGTGGAGTGCTATTGCTTAATTTAGTACGCGTCAGAAGCACCTTTTCGTTCAGAAATCTATTGCAAGCCAATTTCGTTGGATAAACAATTCATAATAATAAGCTGAATTTCCCACTCCGGAGTTTCTGCCGCGCGCATAGTAACAACGTAGGTATATAAATAAATAAATATATAGGGACAAATAACACAGATTGAGCTAGTCCCAAAGTAACTTCGAAACTTGTGTTATGGGCTACTAACTCAACGATACTATATTATTTATCAAGTACAAATATAGATTATTAGCTCTTTATAAACACACAAAAATATATACAATGTAAGAAGAAAAAAAAAACTTTATTAAAATTAAACAAACTAAAATACTACCTACTTTAATTAAAACTAAATAAAATAAAAATAATTATATAATAAAACCTTATATTAAATTATATAAAAAATAGATAAACATCCCAAACCCAGGACAGTTTGAAAAAGGCCAACTTACCCTGACCGAGGATCGAACCCTGGGTGGTGGACTAGAATGGTGACCACAACACCATGGATATAAATTCGGTCGTCAAATAGTATATTTTCGATACCTAAAAGAGGAGTGACACAGGCCTGATATGTCGTGTATCGCCAAAGGACGAAAATTTTGAAATCGTTATAATGTGATTCTAAAATCCTGTGGTTTAATCATAAACATTTACGTAACAAGAAAATTTAATACTTCGTGCGAGCTCGACATTTTGACAGAGCCGCATGTGGATGCCGTGAGTGCAACGCAAACGTAGGTAAATGTATTTCACTTGCAAACTAATTTCAGTTAGCGGAGTGAGCTCCAGCTAGAGGGAATTCAGCTATCATAAATACACGAAGTTACTCTTAAAAGTAGGTATTTACTTCCTTAATAAAAAAGAGAAATTACTTTAGTGTACATTCTATACCTTTCGTGCACGATGTCAATTTGACACAGTTAAATAAACCTGCTAAGAAGTTCGATGGCTGAGCAAAAGTATGCTTTACTAGCCGTTAAAGTCATTACATTTATTGAAGACCTCTGTGGCCTAGTGGTTGTTATGCCACTAACTATTAAGATGTCAACAACTAACTATTAAGAAATCGAAAGAAAGAAAAAAGAAATGACAATTATCAAGTGATATAAATATCCGAAGATATATAAATGATTTTTGACTTTTTGACTTTGACTTTACCAGGCTGCCATGGTAGGTTCCGGGTTAGATCCCCTGCCAGATCAAGATGGAAAATGATCTTTTACAGATTAACCTGGGTCTTGGATGTTTATGTATATATGTATTTGTTTTTAATAAAGTATCAATTAGTTAGGATCCCATAACACAAGTCTTGAACTTACTTTGGGGATAGCTCAGTCTGTGTGATTTGTCCGCATCAATATATACACACATAAAGCTGTCAGATTCCTAAAGGTAACTACATCCACTTACATAAAAAAACAATCAAAACAAACTGTAACACCAGGGTAACTAGAAAATTAGATAAACCTCGTGCTGAGCTCGACATTTTGACAGAGCGGTATGTAAATGCCGTAAGTGCAACGCAAACGTCGGTAAATGTATTTCACCTGTAAACTAATTTCAGTTAGCGGAGTGGTTCGAACTATAGGGAATTTAGAATACATGGAGTTACTCCTTAAATTATTTACTTAATTCTTTTAAAAATATAAATTACTTCATTACACATTCTGTGCCTTTAGTGCACGATTTCACTTTGAGATAGTTAAATGAATTACCTCCAGGGTGATATTGTTAACCAGCAAAGAAGCTCAAAGGCCTAGCTAGCAGAAGAACGCGTTATAAGTGCTTACACATAAGCGCATAATAAGGAGATCAGAGCAGCTGATAATATTAAAATCTTTTAAAAATGGCTAATTGAATCAACTCCCTACTTATGAGACCAATTGTCATTAAAAGGTATTTAATTCGATGACATTAATTGTAAAATATTAAATATGACAAGTGTGTTTATACATCTTATGTGTACTCATGTGATGTATAATTCTAAGTTTGATAATATTGACATGTTACGAAATGTTATCAATATGTCATAAAAAATAAACAATAATTAAATAACAGTCATGCAATCAACTGAAACTTTAAACGCCAGGGTAACTAGAAAATTAAATAAACTTCGTGCTAAGCCTGACGTTTCGACAGAACATGTAAATGCCGTTAGTGCAACGCAAACGCCAGTAAATGTGTTTCGCCCACAAACTAATTTCAGTTAGCGGGCCGCTCTAGCTAGAGAGAATTTTGATCACACGCAGTTAATCTTTAAAGTAGATACTAACTACTTTTTACTGTTTGCTCGTTATACTACCTTATATTATAAAGTAAAAAGAAGAGCTCGTTGGCCTGGCGGAAATGCGCACTACTAGCGCTTTCGCAAGTAAAGCGACACCGGGCGTGATCCGCATTTGACGACCACAAGTGGCATTAAAAGTTTTTGAGCTCCTCCGTGCTTCATAAGACACGTATAGTATTGATCCCGGCTATCATCGTTGTATGGCAGTCGTGAAGCTATGTCAGATGCCTTAAGGCAGCTTGAAAAATCTAACACCAGTGTCAGCCACTTACACGAAAAACTAACATTTAAAGTAAAGAAATGAATAATGCAAGTGCATATTCGTGAGTCTCACACGTCTTTATCCTAAAGTAAAAGTCTAGAATTCTCCATGCAAACCAAATCTATCGTTAATTTTAAAATGCCATTATTAATAAAGCACGGGTTACTCACGTAGAGAGTCAGCTACTGGCCGACATGTTTCGACATCATCCGATGTCGTGCAGCGGATTTGTGCTCGTGCACAAATCCGCCGTTAATGGTGGGTCGCGCGGGCGGCGCGAGCGATCTCTCGCTTCACTCGTAGCGACAGTGGTGGGGATTGCTGGTTTTCTGCGTCGACGACTCCCGCGAATGTACTGGGAGCCTCAATATTATCTTCTTCATCGTCGGCTGCTGGTGATGATGCCCGTGTGTGAAAAAAAGCTCCCTGTGTCAGAGACTATCGACTGTACATAGCATCTATTATGCGTCTCTTGAAGAACCGGTTTCCAGGAAGGGGGAAAGCTCATTCGCCCTGATGAAGACCTCCGGATGAGGTCGAAACATGTCGGCCAGTAGCTGACTCTTTACGTGAGTAACCCGTGCTTTATTAAAAATGTCTGAGTCTCACGTTAGTTTTAACCAAAAAATTTAAAATGTGATGTTGGATTTCGGTAAATTTCTCTATTTTAAAGAATTATCATAGTTTTCCATAAATGTACGACATTTCGAAATACCCGTAAGTAAATGCCGTTAGCGCGACGCAAACTTCGCTAATTCTATATGCAAACAAGTTTCAGTTAGTGGGCTACAGCGCTAATTAGAGGGAATTTCAAATACATGCAGTTAAAAACCAGTTATCTCGTAGAATCACCAAGGTTAGGTAGCGGACTCCGGGCTCTGAAGCGTTACCGCTGAGGATGCAACCCTAATACATTAACCCTAATAAACATATAGTAGGATGCTGATGCTTTGGATTCGAAGTAGCGTTAAACTCTTGTAGCACAATCTACTATATCGCATATAAGTTTTACTATAATAAGTACTCTCTTATTGAAAGTCGAGAAATAGGCTATTTGAGTGGAGTTTCGAGCCCAATTTTAATTTGATAGTATTTTTTGTGCTTTGTAGTCTAGAATCGGACTACTTCATATTCAACGTGGTACATACATACCCATAATAAATCAAACCACGGGTTGTACCAGATCACTTTAGTATAATGAAATTAAAATAACAGTCAAAACGCAAAAAAAAAAACAACGCTCTCGTACAAATTACCCGAGCGGCTGCACTCTTTTGTATGGAAATGCGAATTTTTTTTTTTGCAATTCAATTCAATTCAAATATATCTTTATTATCATAGGATATTTATAATATCTCTTAATAATCGTTTGCTTTTGGACTATTATCTTAATTTCATTATAATAAAGTGATTTAGTATAGATCGACCATGGTTCGATTTGTTACAGCTATTTCGCTTCCACGTTGTATAAGAGGCGACTGAAAAAATTATGCAAACAAGATTAAATCCTCTTCGACTAAATTATGAAAAAGTCGTTCAAGGAAGCAAGGCTTCGTACCAGTTAACAGCAAACACAAATTAATTATTAAAAAATCATTTATCGGGGCTTCAAGCTTAATCAAATATTAATTGACTTACGAGGACAAAATAAAGAAAATGTAAAAAAACAAGGTTTGGAGGATTGCAACCAGGAACAAAGTTCTAAACGCCTTTTTTTTATATGTCGAAAGTCTGTCAGTTTCTGTCGTTTTAGTAATATATATAGCGGATTAAGAGAAAGACATATTAATAATGTTGAGCAAGTGAAGGAGTTTGTATACTTGGGATGTATGTTTACGAAAGATGGCAAGCACGAGGGTGATGTTGAAAAAAGAGTGAATGCGGGTAACCAAGTGAATGGAGCGTTGCATTCCTTTATGAGCAGCAGGAAGGTCTCACACAATGCACGACTTGCTGTTCATAAAGGAGTACTAATACCTACTTTAATGTACGGTAGTGAGAGTTGGGTATGGCAGAGAAAGCATGACAGTAGAATAAATGCAGTTGAAATGCGAGCGCTGAGGAGTATGTGTGGTGTTAATTTGAAAGATCGAATGAGGAATGATGTCATAAGGGAGCGCTGTGGAGTGAAAGAGAATGTTGTGACAAAAATAGAAAAAGGGATGTTAAGGTGGTTTGGGCATGTAGAAAGGATGGATGAAAACATGTTAACAAAAAATATTTATAAGGCAAATGTGAAAGGAACAGTAGGGAAGGGTCGGCCTCGGCGAACATTCTGCGACCAGATTGCAGACGTTCTGAAAAAAGGAGAGGTAAAAAGTACCCGTAACCGAAGGGCATGTATGAAGAGATTGATGAGTATAGATGAAGCGAAAGAGGTCTGTCAGGATCGTAGCAAGTGGAGGTCCATAGTCTCTGCCTACCGCTGTGGGAAACAGGCGTGATATTATGTATGTATGTACATATCAATAAAATGGTACTGCGTATATTTTTTTAATAGTCGGGTTATAGGCATACTTCAAGTATATGCGATTTTCAAGAGGGCTGGCTCATATCTTGCGCAGAGGATTCAGTAGGCATTCAGCGCGTAAAGCAGCCAGTGTTCTCGACACCGCGCCACATGAACCACACTTAGATAGTTTAATTTAGATTTTAATTTAGTTTTTATATTTAGTTTTTTTTTTTAATTTTAATTGTAATTAATTATTGTTGTCTAAATAAAAAAGTAATAAAAAATTTGCTCCACAAATTTTAAGTGTGCCTGTAACCCGACCATGAGAAATGCTCGGTCGGTGATAGAGACAAATCACGGCACTCCTTTCTTTCTTTCTTTTCTTATGCTCTTCCCCTAGTGCGTTTATAAATTACCACTGCCGCGGCAACGGCTTTCCCACTGTGACACCACGCGCTTAGATTTTGTAAGTTTTTGTGCACACGGTGGTAGTGCCTGCACTAGCTGCGTAACAAATACTAACACAAAAAGTTATTTTTAAATTATTTTTATTTACTTTTAAGTTATTGAGTATTTTTGTTTGTTTAGTTTTGATTAAGTTCTTTTGTTTCGTCTTATATTGTATATATTTTTGTGCGTATTTCACTACAGATGAGAAAAAAATCCGCGATATTCAAGTGATCACCCTAATAACCAAGAACGGTGCAGGCCGCTCTAGATCAGTTATTTTGGAAATCCTTGGGAGAGGCCTATGTCCAGCAGCGGACGTTATGCGGCTGAAATGATGATACATGTTACTTAGAACCACCGCAAGTAAATTTGTTTTCACGTGAAATAACCGCATCGAAATCGGTCCATCCGTTCAATAGCTACGATGGCACATACAAACACATAGTCTGACGGACAGTCATTGTCGTCAAACTTATAACAACCGTCCTTTTTGTTAAAATGCTCCTCTCTTTTAAGATTCTACCCAAAGGATAAAAACGGGACCCTATTACTAGTCGTAAGACTTCGCTGTTTATCCGTCCGCCCGTCCGTCTGTCACCTGACTGTATCTCATGAACTGTGATACCTAGACTGCTGAAATTTGCACAGATAAATACAGAAAAAGTAAATATTCGCGTGGGTTTCCTATTCAAGAAATTGTTTTTTTGTAGATAAAGGTACGGAACCCTTCGTGCACGTGTCCGACTCGTACTTAGCCAGGTAAATGCGCTCTTATGTAAGAAAGTTATATAAGAACAATTAACTTTATATGTTAACAAGGTTTTACTTACGTAGTATAATCGGCATGCCGAGTGTTAGGAGGGGCGGCGACTTGACTGTTTCGCTGTCTTCAACACACTGAGCATAGTCTCGCGTGTCATCGCTCGTGCCGCCCGCGCTGCTCTATTCCAAACGATGACTAATGGTGGTGTGTCCGTAGTTGTTGGTGATACTCTTGTAGCTGTAGAAACCATCGTGTCATCGTCGTCTTCAGCCTCGGGTATACTCAAGGCGCTTGTGTGTACTGACAACACTACGTGACTCCACGAACAGCACCTGCGAGTATTTGGTGCTCTTCGTGGAATAGGTCAGGTGCTATTCGCCAGGTGCTATTCAAACGGGTGCTCTAAGTGGAATACCTCCTAAAACCGTGTTATTACAACGTGGAAGGTACATTCCCGTAATAAATAGAACCACGGGCTGTAGTTCACTTTAGTAAAATGATATTAAAATAACAGCCCCAACACAAAAAAATCGGCATTTCCGTCCGTCCATACAAATTTCCGCAGCCGTCCGGGTAATTTGTATGGAAATGTCTTTTTTTTTGGTTGTTATTATAGTTTTACTATACTATTGTGATCTAGTATAGCACGTGATTCGATTTTTTACGGGTATGTCCATTTCACAGGTTATATTAAGTTATGTCACCTCACGTTTGTTTTAATAATATTATATAAACAATTATGCTTTTTGCCAATCTATCATCGTATATTGCATCACGGCCTGGGGTGGCGCTTCTAAATCTCATCTTATTGTCCTAGAAAGGGCTCAAAGAGCTATTTTAAAGGTATGTACCTTTAAGCCGTACAGGTATCCTACAACAGATCTATACAAACATTGCCAAGTGCTAGCGGTACGACAGCTTTTCATACTCGCAACTATGATGCAGCAGCATGCTCAACTTTCTTTCCTTTCTCAACTCCTAAGTAGAAATAATAGACTTAACTTTTCTTTACCCCCATTTAACTCCGAATTTATAAAGAGATTTTACTATTTTCTTGGTCCTTACCTTTATAAGGAAATCAATCATAATATTTTTGTTTATCCATTAAATAAATATAAGTACAAAAAATCGATCACTGAGTGGAAGTGGTAAAAGCTAACGTATAACGAGACCGAAAACTTATTAAAAATCGTAGATTAACTTAAAGCTATGGCCAAACTAAAAGTTTATTTAATTAATTATGTAAGTTATGTATATAAATATATTATAAGATATACATATATAGATTGTTAATTTTTCATGTATATTAATGTTTTTGGAACGAAGTTCCTTACGGCAGGCTTGGAGGAGATAGGGATTTTGCTGCGCGACTGAACTGAAAAAAATGTGATAGTAAAACCGTAAGGATGACCTAGTTAAATAAAACCTTTAAATGAGACGTGCGCAGGTGCGACAGTCGTATACACAATTCTTTTGCAAATTGTGTCGATTCTACATTAGCCGAAGGAACTTCGTTCCTACCTGGTGTCCCACGACACCACATTTCTTTTTAATTTAAAATTATATTTTAAACATAAGATCGCTATAAATAATCATTTGTCATTGTTATATGAATCATATATACCTAAATTATGTATAAGCCTTAACTATATTCATTAATGACGAGTCCTGGTGACCTGTAATACAGGTTCTTCGGAAACCTACACGGGCACCAGCTCTCCACTTTTAACACACTTCTTTACCTTTTAATGTATGGCTTTTTTACCTATTCATGCTTGTATTAGTTTTATACTCAGTTTTAAGATAAATTGTGGAGGAAATAAAATAAACATTTTATTATATTTTTTATTATTTATTAATTAATACCAATTCCGTACTTTCTATATTTTGTGTCATCATAAACCACCTCATTACCACGGTTCGAGCGGAAACTTTTTCGTGTTGTTCAACATCATCGAAGGATATCCATTTTGCTGGCAATTTTGCTGACTTGTGCTTGCTGGTTAATGTTTAATTAAAAGTTAACCTGCCAGTATCAAGACGCTGTCAAAGTTGCTACTTATTGCACGATAGGCTGAACCTCTTTCACATAGATGTCTATTCAATAGATTAATGGCTGAGTTTTTGATGAATTTATTAGTCAAAAAAACGTATGTATAACTTTACTGTATTATGAAAACACAAAATAACAACGTATTTACTTTACCCAGGGACAGGAATACCGATATTTTTCAATCGATAATCGATGCCCGATATCGGTATTTTATCGAGATATATCAATATAATATAATATACCGGTTTTTATACAAAATATCGATACTTTTTAAGCCATTTTTTAAATATATAACTGCAATCCTAAAATACTCATAAAATTGTCACTGTCAGTGCAAGATGATTTCGTTTTTAGAAGACAAAAACCGCCTTTTTTCGAAGTGCCTTCTTCATGCTCGAATACAAGTTCGCTCCTGTGCCCAGAGCCTTGAGATTGCTTAATTCTCTTGGTCGGGAGTGTGTTGACATTGACGTGCTTAGCTGTTCATTGGGGAAATTCACAAATGAGGCATTTTTACATATACCTCGTTTGTTAAATAATCTATAGCTGTGTTGTATTAGGTTAAGCCTGTAATAACGAGCTGTATTGAGAAATAATATTAAAAAAAATACAAAATACCTAGTATCGATATATCGAAATTTGTATCGATATATTAATATATCGATAAAAAATATCGGTATTTCTGTCCCTGACTTTACCTGTTAATTTAAACTCATTATTAAAGAACTTAACTTACATGATTCAATCAAATCTAATCAGATACATTTTTTTTCACGTCAAAACAAATATTTTCTATGAGTTTTGTATGGAATACAGATTAATAGCGTCATAGTTTCTTGGAGTCAAATATCGCTCTTAATAACAGCTTGTCTGCAATAATAAGTCTTAAATCACATTGGAAATAAATATAATTAGACAAAATATATTAATTATTTGTGACATTTTAATATATTATTTTGTGACATTTTAATATATTGTTTTGTGACATTTTATTTTCAGTACTAAATAATATATTTTTGATCAGGACCGTGCCCTATTTTATTATTATTTTTTATTTTATTATAAGGCACACAAATAGATTACAGACAATAGAATTTTGTTAGCATTAGAAAAACAAAACTTGTCAATAATCCACTATAGTGTACACAGCATGGCCAAATATATAAGAACAAGTAAAATCATTTGCGAGGTTTTTATCAAAATAATTTTTTTACTTTTATAATTTATGACTCTATGATCGGTCGAAGTTTAGGTAAAATTTGAGCCAAAAAGCAAATTTTTGGAGGCGTATAATGATTTTTTTTCCAATTTTTTTTGTTTCGATAGAAACCTAGAAATAGTGTACAAGATATCTGTTAGTTCAAAAGTTTTCAAGAAAGATCAGTTACAACGCCATAATCACGTACGAGCATTTTTATGAAAAGTAAGACGGGAAGGCTGCTCTTAAGAGTTATTCAGAATCACGGACTGAATATTCCCATAAAATAAGTTCAGTACATTTTGTTAGACGTTATATAATAGCAGAATTTGAAAGTATTTATTGCATTTTGCTCAAAAATCTTTTATATTATGTATCACTTCAAGGAATTGAAAACCTTTGTAAGCAGGCGTCACACATCATTATCATCATAATTTCAGCCGCTTAAAGTCCACTGCTGGACAAAGGATATAAGCAGTTGTAGTTTGATTCAAAAGTAGCTTATATTTAATTTGTAGAATCCTTTAAGTTTTATTTATCCTGTCCAGCAACTCAATGGTCACTGGCCAACGCCGATGAAATTCCTCGTAACAAGTTAAGAATTCCGCTGCGTTTGTTCTTACCTGTTGTTCGCAACTCCAAGATTCCCAAGTTTCTTTGACTACTGGCAACTTTGCGAGTATACGGCGGAAATCGCAATGACGGGGAAGTTTTTTGGTGATGGTTTTATAATGAGCATAAAGTTACAATGTTCTGGAGATTAAAATGGAATTACGAGTTTATCAGGTGTGGTCAATATAATAAACATACTCATATACAATAATAATAATAAACATGCATGTATATCTAAAATACATTTATCTTACACAGAACATACATGCTTAGGTCTCATCATTGATAAAACTATCAGAAAATTATTTTTCTACTCCTGTACTGTTATCTGTATTTTAAATGGTCCCGAACACTAATATAACAACAAAGATTATATGATTTCAGTAAAGTCTATAGTCTATTCCTAATATAATAGCAAATGTGTCGTTATTTCGCCAAAACGATATTAAACTGCGCCACTCGCATTTTATGAACCTTCTTATACAACTGTTGCATAAAATACTATTATATCAGTGTCTAAATGCTAGGAATTAATGTCCGGTTTTGTCTTAGGTATACAAATAATATCTATTTCCCTAATGGGGTGGAGCATTTAGGTTGTGTGTCTCTTAGCATATGTTTGTGTTCTATGCTTCGTTCGGTGAGTGAGAGAGCCGGAGACCCCGGAGACCTACATCTTCCCTTCCTAAAAGGCTGGCAACGCTTCTGTTACACCCCTGGTATTGCAGTTGTCCATGGGCAGTGGTGATCACTTACCATCAGGTGACCCGCTTGATCGTCTGCCGCCCTATGAAATAAAATAAAAAAATCCAAAATGGCAACTAGTTATGAGCCGAATCGCCTTTTAACCAAGTTAATTTATCATCCATTTACCAAATACACAAAAAGACTAGTATTAAAGCAGATTCAAATACCCAATATTTACCAAAACTAAACCAACCAATTTCCTAACAGAAAACAAAGCAAAACACTGAGAAATTATGCAAATGCAATACCGCAATATTATAATGAGTGCGCCAAATGCACTTCCTATCCAATGTTTTACTATATCGGTATTCAGTCGGACTAACAGCCAGTTAATGAATACGGGAGTAGTAATTTGTGAGGGTTCGTGCTTAGCGCTTCGTGTGGTTTCAGATCTAGATGTTGCATCAATGCTCCCTAATAGCTCCTAGATTGCCTTCGCTGTCAGATTTAAGGCTTCCTACTTTTATTTTATGGTTTTTGTAATGAATTCTTGAATTCTAAATATATATAACTCAAAGGTGACTGACTGACATAGTGATCTATCAACGCACAGCCCAAACCACTGGACGGATCGGGCTGAAATTTGGCATGCAGGTAGATGTTATGACGTAGGCATCCGCTAAGAAAGGATTTTGATCAATTCTACCCCCAAGGGGATAAAATAGGGGATGAAAGTTTGTATGAAACTTTGTCAATTTTAAACCGATCGGGCTGAGACTTTGCATGCATAAAGCTACTATGACGTAGGCATCCCCTAAGAAAGGATTTTGATAAATTACACACCTACGCGAGCAAAGCCGCGGGCAAAAGCTATTCGTTAATAAAAGACTTTTAAAAGTAGATATTCATCGTTTGTATATAGTCTCTGCCTACCCCCAAGGAAAATAGGCGTGAAAATATGTAATGTATATTTATCGTTCACATCTGCTACTCGTACCTATGTGGTTCAGTGATCATCATGCCAGGTTGTCACCCTGGAGGTCCCGGGTTCGATCCCCGGCCAGGTCAAGATGAAAAATTAATCTTTTTAGATTGTGCTGGGTCTCGAGTGTTTCTCTATATATTAATTTTTTATCTATTTAAAGTATAGTCATCATCATCCGAGCGTATTCCCGGTTGCATCCTCAGCAGTAACGCTTCAGAGCCCGGGGTCCGCTACCTAACCAAGGAGATTTGACGAGGTTACTGGTTTTTACACAGAGCGACTGCCGTCTGACCCAAAGGGCAAACCAGAAACAAATCCTTGGATAGTTTGATGTTCAAACGCTAGGTGGCGTTTGGGACCCACAGTTTTACGTGCCTTCCGAAACACGGAATCATCTTTCTTTTCGGATAATCAGGTGATTCAAACCTGCAATATCTTATCCAGACTGGAAACAACTTTTCACAAAGTATGCTTCCCAGTGGGAATCGAACCCATGACCTCCGTCTGACAAGGCGAACGCCTTGACCACTGGACCATGGAGGCAGTCGTATCTATTTAAAGTATAGTATCGTCAACTAAGTATCCTATAACACAAGTCTCGTATTTACTTTGGGGCTAGCTCAATTTGTTTATCTACACCCATGCTATAAATCCTCTATAAAAGTTTCAGAAGCAGTTAGCTCATTACCAACATTAAAACACCCAGTGTCATAGTACTCATTATATCACCCAAACGAGTGTTATAATGTTGTACTAAATTTCATTATGCAACGCAAACTCGATCCCTTCCTTACTCATCAAACAGCCACATATTATGAATTTAAAAAAAGAACATTGTCATGTACGCGCCGTTCACTACCACAGCTCCGTAATTTAAAAAAGGAACTAATTGGTTATGTGAATTCACGTGGTATCCCGCAATTTTTATTTGATATCGAACAAAAATAATTTGCATTCCAATAATTGTACGATCCAAAATTTAAATTATTATCACAATTAATAATTTCATTATTACTCATACATACATCGTTAGTTTGTATTAGATACTCAGCAATAAACTTACCAGGAATTAACATAGAGTTCTTACAACACTGTACAACACCCAATGGATTTAAAACCTTTTATTGAGGATTCATATCATGGGTGTTGATAAAGTTATGTATGCAACTGTTATAATTAGGCATTAAAACACTCATGTGATATTATTATCACACGAGGCGAAGCCGAGTGTGATAAACCCACACTCGTGTTTTAATACCCTATATTATACTACAGTTGCATAAGTAACTATTTATTTATTTACTCTAATGTCCAGAGATTTTTACGAGCGTTTGTAACTTCACGAGCATTCTTTGTGAGTCTTATTTTAAGAGTGTAATCTATAACCGAAAGGTTCCGCTAGATTTAGTCTCCGCCCGGCCCGATTTGTACTTCTGAGTTTGTAATTCAATCGAACACATATTGTACGGTCGAATCATTACTTAATTTCGGTAAAGGAAATCTGCCACGTTATTCACTAGCTAGTGTGTTAAATGACTGAGGTCACTAGTCATTTAAGGCGATTCCCCCACTGGTAACGCGCTCCGCCGCGGTACGCGGTCCGGCAGATTTTGCGCGCGGCAACGGAGGCGAAGATCTGGTTCACCTAGCGGTTTGATCGGCTTCCTCGAACGTAGCAGCAGTTTACGACGGTGGTCCTGCGTAGATTGGCAATTTGCACGTAGTACGCGCTCTTGGTAACGTCTTATATGTCCGTACTGTGGAGCAGCCCCGCGGCTAGCACCGCGTCTCCGCGCAGATCGGCAGAATCCACGCGGGATGCGCTCCCACGCGGTAACGCGTCGTAATTGTGTGGACTAGGCGTGATTTTCTATACAAATTGAGATACTTGCATACAATGTTAAAATCTGCGGCCCCGCGCTCCGCGACGGTGCGTGATGCAGTGTGATCACCGCCTAACGTGCGTGCAAACAGAATTTTCGAGCGGCTTTAAGCTCGAAAATTCTGTCACTAGCAATTATCATACTCTATATTGTGGAAAATTGTAGAAGTGACTGGTTCGTGGTCGAAAATGAATTAACTTGTTATGGTCTCATGCAAGCACTACAAATAGATTCCATGAAACATTACAGCTCCTGGAAACTCTGAATTTATGTTCTCGTAAATCATGGCCTCTAACGTCTCAATACCCGCTTACAAATTCAGGAGCTATTGTTTATTTAATTATTTCGCTCCATGAATGGTAATGGGATGCAAGGATCACTGTGTTATCTGATGCCGCTTTTATTGGTCTAGTAGGATTCCAAGTGTTTGCGAGCTTAATGAACGAGGCGACGTTACGATTTCGACGAATTCATTCATTCTTCTTCTTCTTATTAGCCAACATCTATAGCCCTTTTTTGGCCTCCATTAGATTATCTCTAGAGCAGGATGCGGTGGATGTGGCACGCTCCGTGAACATCTGCATGGCAAGGAACATCTGTTGAATTGAACATCATTTTGTTTATAGACAAAATCACTTGACATCTCCTTCTTTTAAACCAAATTTCAAAAAAGAGGAGGCTGTCAATTCGTTGGCATCTTTTTAAGGTTCCGTAGCCAAATGGCAAAAAACGAAACCCTTATGGATTCTTCATGTCTGTCTGTCTGTCCGTCCGTAATTCACGGCCACTTTTTTCCGAAACTATACTGTTAAAACTTGGTAAGTAGATGTATTCTGTAAGTGTGAAAATCACACAAAAATAGAAGAAAAAAAAAACAATAAATTTTGGGGGTTCCCCATACTTAGAACTGAAACTCAATAAATTTCAGTTTCTAATGTCATTTTTATCTTAACTGAATAGTTTGCGCGAGAGACACTTCCAAATTGATAAATTGTGTGTCCCTCTCCCCGTAATTTCTAAAATAACAGAATGATAAAACTAAAAAATATATATGATGTACATTACCATGCAAACATCTACCGAAAATCGCATGTGAATGGTCGTGTACCATCGAGCACTTAAATGAGGCTAACGACAGCGGGATCGCCGTAAAAATCATTTAAAATAGAAACTATACTTGAACCATTTTAATTCGACAACAAGAAGATACCAGAAAAAACTAGCTGCTGACTAATGCCGAAACTCATAACTAAACGCCTTTTTCTTGTGTAATATAAAGCAATTATTGCGCTGAGTTGCAAAAATATAGTAAAATAAATGAAAAGTGGAAAAAAAGGTTGAAAGGCTGTTGGCACCAAAATATGTCAGTTTAAAAAAAAAACTAAGACAAATGAGTTCACAAATCTGTTCCATTTTTTTTAAATACTTTACAATGTTGTAACTTTACACCCTGTACCAAATAACTGTTCTTTGATAATTGTGGGTAGAATATTCAACATTGTAGTTTTACAAAAGAGTAAGTGTTGCTCTATGAATATTTTGTAACTGATTTCAAATATTTACTGGGTTAATTGAAAATGCAGCATTGTGTGGCTTATAAAGGCTTTTGAAAATCCTAATGTATTATTTAGGTCTGTATGCCGAGGCAAAATGTTTTGTAGTTACTGTGAATATTATTGTGAGTCTGTATTTTCGTATTGCCTTTACCAAATTCTATAAATATTAATGAACAATCAGCATTTTCTGTAGTTGCCTGATGGCATGCAAACTAAATGGAGAAAGGTATTTGTGTGGTCTGGATACAAAATTAGTGATATAGAGAGATCCTCGGGTCTGCTGGAAATAAATTATGTACTATTTTTTTGGACGTGGACGTAGTACTTTTATAGAGAGATAAGCCGAGTTATCTATCTACGTTATAGACTGCTATTCAACAAAACAAACAAAGTTGACAACTTCACAGCATAAAGAAAATTATTCCTTAAGTTCTTCTTATCGAGTGTGCTAACAGGTAACACAAAATTTTCAGATTTGTCAAACTGCCTAAAGGCATCTGACGTAGCTCAATGACTGTCGTCAACCGACAGCAATCATTTTTACAAGCTTTTATTTAACTGGCAATGTATTTTGTGTGTATGTGTGTATGTGTGTTTAAGTCAAGTCTCGGAACTCAATTTCCAACCAGCTGAAATTTCGCAAACTTTTGTACCTAAGGCGGATGACAACACAATATTATGGGGTCAATCAGCTGTCATGATGATGTAGCCGGGAAATATTCGACGGAACTCGGTTTTAAAACAACATAACCTTATTTGGTAGGACTCGTTCGATTAGTCTTGACAAGCACTTCATGGTAGGGTCTAATCACGGAGACGGAAGGTAGTCGATGGAACTTAGTAATAAAACAACGCAACTCCATCGAGTTTGGGCTTATTTCATTTGTCTTAATAAGTATTTTGGCTTTACAATAAAAACTTAAACAATTTTTCTTATTATTTACTAGTAAACAGTTCAGGTACTCGATTATAGTAAAAAAATCAAAACCTGCACTCTAGACCACTAGATACGTTCAAGCCTACCAAGAATCTACAATTAGGACCTCAAAATAAATATTTGCTATTCAATTTCATCAGGCGTACAATGTCATTTATTTTTTAAGTACCTCAAGTACAATTTCCCTCTTTCTAAACTTGCAAGCGCCACGCATAACTTTTTTTACATAATAATTATTTTACTGAGCAGTCTCAGTAAAATAATGTTAACTCGTCAGCTTCCAGACGGTCGGATTCGACCGAGAGAACAATAGATAACAATGGGTTTGCAAAGTTGCGGTTGTTGACGGGTTAAATTTGAAGAATATATGGGAATTTGAAGAATCTCGGGTTTTCATTTACCACAATAGAAGCCCCAAGTGTCCAGAAGAGACAGATACTATGTAATCATAACTGTTATCACCAGTAAAAGCTTATAAGTCTTGATATATGTATTATATTTGTACAACTCACAAATGACATAATTTTAGTACAATCGGTACATGTACTTTATTTACAAATTGACATTAATTTCACATTTGACATCATTCTTAATTAATAATTATGACATAGCAATATATTCTCAGTCCACATGTCTAACTTTAATATCAGTATCTAAAATATCAGTATATAAAAGGTAGACGTTTTTGGAGAAAATGCTGCAGTACAGTTTGTTACCGCTTCTTCTGTACTTGCGTTTTGGAGGCGGTAGTAAACTTAGTTGTAAGTAAATGATCTGACGTCAACAACTAACTATTAAGAAATCGTAAGAAAGAAAAACGAAATGACAATTATCAAGTGATATAAATATCCAAAAATAAATAACTAAATGATTTTTGACTTTTTTGACTTTTGTTGAAAGAACCATCATTAAAAATATTTTGAATGGTTAGGCACTACAGATTCCATTAGTGTGTCATCTCTGCTCGTCGTGGCTAAAGCACAGAATTCATATACAACATGTACCGAAAAGGGTGTAATAACCCGAAATTTCGGAAACATACTAATCAATGTGAACAACTTTAACTATGGGACCATCCTTGAAATCGTAAAAACAATCTGCAGCTCCATACATTTTGGCACGTTAGGTATTTAATTTTGTATGGAGGTGAAGATTTTTTTTTTTACAATTTCAGCGATGGTCTCATAATAAAAGTTGTCCGCATTGATTAGTACGCTTACTGCCTTTTGGGTTGATACCCCCGTTTCATAACACATTGTATGTATTACTTACAAAACGGAAACTCCTAAGGTCCCGCGGAATATACGTTCCCGTTCCCCGTCCCCGCACCTCTCCCCCGTTCTCGCCTTGTCGCAAGTATTGGAGGTGACACATTGCCGTATGCATTGTAGTAGTAAACATAAAATTAAATGATGCTCCGCTTCTATGAAGTGCCATACCTGTGGCTGAAGCAATATATTCCGAGGCTAGAGAAATATTTCGCGAGGCTTGAACAATATTTCCCGAGGTTTGATGTCTGTACTGTCACTTATTTGTGTACTGCGCTTATCGCACTAACTTAGTCGCGACTGAATTTGCTTTATTTATGAGAATTCTAAGCAGTTTTATAGTGTCAAAGCAGTTTAATGCTGAAAGCATAGGCGTGAAATGCTAAAATTGTGATAGATCGGTCTAGTATTTATGCTTAACGGCGTTAATATCTAGAATATTTTTACACCCTGCACAATGAACATATGTACTTACTCCGCATTTTAACTTGATAGTGGAAATTGTATAAGGTGTTATTTGGTATATATGTAAATTGTATACTAATCAGTACTCATCTCTCCAATACAGGGTTACTTTTTAAACACCAGCAAATTTTCTAGATCATGTTCAGCCTATAATACTAAACGACTTTCTATAAAAGATATTATTAAAAATCAATAAAAAAAATTCAACCTTCATACAAAACCCTTTTGACCGAGCGCTGATTTGTATGGAAAGCTGATTTGTTTTTCGTTTTTCGATAATTGTGTTTATGGAAAGTAGTTAATCTCATAGACTCGACTTGTTATGGCTATCATCTATGACTATCTCACTCTACGCAATAATAACGAGCGGGATATTACTAGTCTGTCGCGCGATATAAACTTTATATAGGATTACTAGCTTTGCCCGCGGCTTCGCTCGCGTAGGGGTGTAATTTATCAAAATCATTTCTTAGGGGATGCCTACGTCATAGTAGCTTTATGCATGCAAAGTCTCAGCCCGATCGGTTTAAAATTGACAAAGTTTCATACAAAATTTCATCCTCTATTTTATCCCCTTGGGGGTAGAATTGATCAAAATCCTTTCTTAGCGGATGCCTACGTTATAACATCTACCTGCATGCCAAATTTCACCGTTGCCACAGAGGTCGTTATGTAATTTGTGTTGTGATATGATGTACTGGTGAAGACGTGGGGTTTCTATAGTTATTGCTGCCAATTAAGAGGCTACCTGAATTTTCCGGGGTCCAGTGCAACCCCCATTTGAAATAAATAATTTGAAAGGAAACGGAGATATCATTTAAAATTTGGCCTTGATCAGACCCTAGATAACCCTTCAAACTATTTTATGAACTACTGTTTACAGTTTAAAGTGAGACCGTGAAGCTTTTCTACGCATAAACGCCAAAAGTGGCCGTTTTTCGCAATTGTGCGTAGAAAAGCTTCACGCCGTCAGTGTACAGTTTAAAGTTAGATTAAACTGTACACTGACGGCAGTTGCCGTCTGACCTCCGCAACCCAAGGGTCAGACCCAATCCTTGGATAGGTTTAAGCAAAAGCTCGATGGCGTTCTTGTCTCACAGTTTATTCGTGCCTTCCGAAACACAGAATCATCTTTCTTTTCGGATAATAAGGTGATTCAAGCCTGAATTATCCTAACCAGACTGGAAAAAACTTTTCACAAAGTACGCTTCCCGGTGAGATTCGAACCCACGACCTCAGGATCACAAGGCAAAGGCAAGGCAGGACCACGAAGGTATTATAATAATATTTTTTTTAAATAATTATAAATAGTGCTACCAAATAAAAAGTGATTAATGTAAAAAATCACCTCATCGACCAAACTATCAAAATGACCTAACATTTCTAGATACTTATAAATAAATTTCCTATCTCAACAACAGTTAAATTTAAGCAAGAAAGCCAAGTGAATAATGTTTGGCTGGCTACGTAGCGAGGTAGCCAGTTGAGGAGTTGAGGCCATGCATCAAATTAGGGAAGCGGAGCGTCTCCGGTCCCCGGTCTCACGACGCACGGGGCCCGTGCGACACGTTAACGGCAAAGTTGTTTGCATATACTGCATACACTATCACGAATGAAACAAGCAGATAATTTTGGGTCTTATGTAGACAGAGCCCAAGGCTGCAAGACCCAAACGCTACTTTTAGCGTGATGGTGAGCGATAAGGTAACATCAATACAATACAAATCAACTTTATCAAAAGTTACAAAATAATAAGAAACAATATAGGCACAAAGGCTTATCGCTATAAATGCAATCTCTTTCAGCCAACCTTTGGGCGGAGGAAAAGTTTATTTGAAACATCATTCGCACTTTTGCCCATTTCCTCGATCAGCTCTTACGATCTGTCCGGTAGATAAAGCTGCTGGCACATTCTACCGAATATATACTGACAAATCACACAGGTTGAGTTAGTCCCAAAGTAAGTTCGAGACTTGTGTAACAAAATACTAACTCACCGACACCATATTTTATCTAGGTTATCATGGAAGTATGATTCTCAATGTACTTCAATCTAGCGGTGCCACTCGAGCTAGACCTTAAACACTAGTGGTAATGCTTTGTCTATTCAATGTACCTCACGAAAATATTAACAAAATCCAATGTACCTCAAACATTTGGACAAAAATTTAAAAAAAAATTGTCATCCGTCCAGCGGGGCCCTCAATTGTATTACGCTAGAAATACATTAAAATAATTCAGATCGTAACTTAACTCAATGTACCTCTTGATTCATGTATTAATTCCAAGGAATCTTTAGCAGTTCAGGAGAAATTCAGCAAGAAAACTTTTATCCGTCCAGCAGGGCCCTGTGTAATTTTAATTCATACGTGCAGAAAAAGCTTGCTATTGTTATGTAACAATGTACACCAGAGTTCTTCACCAATTCTAATTGTTTTGCAGTTTTTCTACAATTTTATTTAAGTACAAAATAATTATAATTGTAGGAAGTAGGCGTTTGGTAAGGTAAGACCAAAAAAACATGAACAGAACGTGTCCATAATGTCACCTGATTTAACTGCTGTAGATACCAAAGTTATCTCCTCATGGCAGAATTTATTGCTACCATCGGGACGACGCTGTAGTGTGAGCTCGAGCCTCGAAACCACCTATTCCTCAATGTCGCCACAGATTTTTTAGTCTGAAATGTTTGTTGGTAGATTTTTCACTAAATACTTACGGGTAGCTAGAAAAGCTACCAGACCAAAAAAAACGACGGGTTGCACTCCAGGAGTGCCGGCAGAAGTGAAAACTTGAATATTAACGTTGTGCATTTCACGCGCCTGCACATGTGTGCAGGCGCAGGCATACATTTTCGCCGCGCCGTAGAAAGAGAGGGGGATACTTCTCCTACGCCGCGCCGGCTGTCTACTCTCCATCCGTCTTACGAATTTTCGACCAGGTCACGTGTCCTGACGCCCTGACGCGAGTTTAACATTTTTTGTCCATTACAAAAAAAGTGTACAACGCCGCTAAAGAAGTTTTCACTTCAAAAAAAGCGGCCAAGTGCGAGTCGGACTCGCTCATGAAGGGTTCCGTAGCAGCAAGTAACAAAGTATAAAAGTTCTTGTAGTACGTTGTAACTTTGATCGATGTTTTAATAAACTTATTAAAAAAAAACTACTAACTTGATCTCGTTCAAACCCATTTTTGGTGGAAGTTTGCATGGTAATGTAATTTTTTTTTTTATTTGTCATTCACGTATTTTAGAAGTTACAGGGGGGGGACATACATTTTACCACTTTGGAAGTGTCACTCGCGCAAACTATTCAGTTTAGAAAAAAATTATATTAGAAACCTCAATATCATTTCGAAGACCTATCCATAGATATCCCACACGAATGGGTTTGTAGAAAAAAATTTTGAATTTCAGTTGTAAGTATGGGGAACATATGTCAATGGGCCTAAGTACTGGAGATATTGCTCGATTGAATTCACATTATTTATTTTTAGCCGACTACGATAAAAAGGAGGTTATGAGTTCGACTACTCAAATAAGCCTGAAGCAATTTGGAAAATTCTTTTTTTGTTCAAATCAAATTTTTTCAAATCGCAAGTATGCCCTTTCAAAATTTGGAAAATTTTGAAAGGGCATACTTGCGATTTTGCCATATAGGTACATACATTTTATCAAGATTGGTTGTATAGTTCAGTATTAAAATCGGTTTTTAGTTTTAAAAGATATTTGTTATATAATAGATAAGAATAAAGATATTTGTTCTTTTTAAAGACGAAAAGGCTCTCTTTAATCCCTGCAGTAAAGTAACATACTTACACTATTATGGCTACATTTTTCATTTAATAACTCACTAGTAGTGAAACTGGCGTCTTCGCAACTGTTTAACCCTTCGATTACCCTTTGAATGAAGTTTTTTGCGATTAAGTTGCTGCCGGCATTTCAATAGTTAGGGAAAACTCTAGAGCACTTCTTCAAACTTACTGTACGTTAATAAAGCAGGTTATCCGTGTGATGCAACTAGAGAAGTCTTTGATAACCAACCTTATTTTAAAAGTATCCAGTGAAGGTGCTATCTATACTTCAGCAGGAAGCGAGTTCTAAAGCCTTGCCACCAAGACTGTGAAAGATTCTGAGTACGACAAGACGAAAACCGTGGAATGTCCAAAATGAGTTAATTCCGGCTCTAAAACAAAATTATACTAATTAAGTGCATATTAGCATTTACAGGTTAAAATTTCTGATAAAACAATTTTGCATTTCACAATAATTGTGAATTTAATAACATGTGGCATGTTAATGGCTTGTTCATATTGAGGTTAAATTAACTACAGTAAAACTAGGTCAATAATGAACTGTTGTTACTAATGTGTTTAAAACAATTTCCACCTTCTCGCCCACCATCACACTAAAAGTGGCCTTCGGGCCTTGCGGCTTTGAGCTCTGTCTAATACGAGCCGCTAGTCTCAAAATATTCTTTCTCTCAATTAGGATAAGACATTTCTATAGTCAAATCCAAGAATTTTACAAGCGTTAAAAGTAGTACAGTTTATCTCTCTCATTACAGACATCAGGGCGGTGTTGCGGCCTGATGAGGCCTTTTGTAGCGGCGCGATGTCCACAGCTTTGTAGAGACTGCCCGGTGATTTATGTCACTTTATGAGTTGTTAGGGCGGGAATAAGAGCGATTTGTATACAGAACTCTTTACAATACACATTTTTTTTACTAGCCTGTCGGTAGCAGTGTGACAATACACATAGATTTTGTATACAAATAAGACACTTATTTATTCAGTCTGAGGGTTTAGAAGTGTTATAAAGTAGTATATTTTGTTTGTCGTTCATTAAATTTATTAGGGCTATTTGTATGTGAAAAAGAGCGATTTGTATACAGAACTCTTTACAATACACATAAATTTCTTTTTATACAAAGACGACACTTATTAAACCAATCTAAGTGTTCACAAGCGTTATAAAGTATTACATTTTATTTGTCGTTCATTAAAGACATTAAGGCGGTGCCGTGGCCTGATGAGGCCTTTTGTAGCGGCGCGATGTACGCGGCTTTGTTTGGACTGCCCGGTGATTTATGTCACTTTATGAGTTGTTAGGGCGAGAATAGGAGCATTTTGTATACAGAGCTCTTTACAATGCACATAGATTTCTTTTTGTACAAATAAGATACTTATTTAACCAATCCAAGGATTCACAAGTGTTATAAAGTAGTATATTTTGTTTGTCGTTCATTAAAGACATTAGGACGATGACACGGCTTGATGAGGCCTTTTGTAGCGGCGCGGTGTCCGCGGCTTTGTTAGGACTGCCCGGTGATTTATGTAATTTTGTGAGTTGTTACGGTGGGAATAAGAGCAATTTGTATACAGAACTTTTTAAAATACACACACATACACACACACACATTTATCCTACCTCTTCCCCTTCATAATTGAGTAGTATAGTTTTTTTTCTGTAGCTGATGATTTTGTAAGTAATAATTAGTTTTAAACGTATTTTTTCCCCGCCGCTCGTCCTAAACTGTAAGAGCTTTATATTTTTGTTAATCTTTCTGATTGCCCGCGATACAGGCTTGTACCTAGTGCGGGAATCTTTGATAATCATGGAGTGTAGTGTTCTCTCGTTAAATAAATGATTTTGTATATTTTTTTTTTAGATCTCTTTTTATACAAATAAGACACTTATTTAATCAAATCCGTGTATTTATTTGCGTTATAAAGTAGTACTTTTTGTTTGTCGCTTATTAAAGACATAAGGCGTGGCCTGACGCGGCCTTTGTAATGGCGTGGTCTTCGCGGATTTGTCCGTTTATTTAAGTCACTTTACGAGCTCTTAGGGTCAGAATGAGAACAATTGATATACAACTCATATTATAAATTATTCACAAAGATCGCTACACACAAATAAAGGAAATCCAAGAATTTACAAACGTTATAAAGTTTGTTTTTTAATTAATGGCCTGTTGCGGTTTTTTGTAGCGCCGCGGTCTTTGCGGCTTTGATGGGATTGTCTGGTTATTTATGTTACTTTATGCGCTGTCACAACAAGACTAACGTTGATTTTTATGATAATTCTTTATGTATTGTTTCTTACTAAGACAAGGAGTACAATTTATAAGTCATATTCATTACATACATTAGCGCGGTGACGCGGCCTAGCGTGGTCTTTTGTAACTGCGCGGTGTCTGCTGTTTTGTAGGGACTATCCGGTGATTTATGCCACTTTATGGGCTGTGAGGGATTAATAACGATATGTTTATAAAGTGCATTGAACACTTTATGTGCACATCGAGTTTCATAATCTATAAGATAAAATATTCTTTGAAATTCAGGCATCAGCTTAATCTGCCAAGAATCCAGAAAATATGTAAGATATTTATTTAGTTCACTTTTGGGAAAACACACCTACAAATAATAAAATATTCACACAAGTACATAAAATAAGTAGTTTATTTAGTTAAGTTATAAAAGGTTTTTTAATAGATACGCTGTATGACAGCGTATGGCGGCCATCTTGGTAAAGTGACGGGGCGGTCAAATTTGGCGGGAATAAATAATTTTGACGTGACATTTATCGTGTTAAGCCTGCTACAAGAAAAATAAACTTTCACACAAGTAATACAAGTCGTATTTTTAATACACTAGGGATGATTGTTCTGTTCTGTTCTGAGTCCGCCCAGCCAGCAGTTACGCTGCAAGAGCTTATGATTTAGGTCTACCTTGGAGAGTACGTCATCACGCTTGCAGAACAAAGCTGATGCATGTATATCGTCCTCAGTCCCTAGAACATGGGGACGCCAAACCTCGTTATACCACTTGTATAGCTCGAGAAACCAGTTGGACTCGTAGATAGGGATAAAGGAGTGTAGGAGATATCGCAGTTAGGACGTAGGGGAGAGAGAGGGAGTTGAAAGAACCGACAGAATACTTGCATCAAATCAGTATGGGGAGGATAGATATAATACTTGGAGTGTAATATACACTTGGATGGATAATAGACTGCTTTGTTGTTTTTGTATCCGTCGCGTTGCTCTGCAGGTCTTCTTTGTAACATTCGAGATTTGTTGACACTGTCGTAATAGTGCAGCCTTCTGTCTTCTGGAATTTGACTTCTGACTTCAGTTTACTGGTCTTGAGTTCTGGCTTCTGGGTTCTGCTTTTAGCAGCCGATTTCCTCTTTAAGGATTTTACTAGTTCCTAGGTAAATTTTTTTGAAGTTCGATTTCTGAATCCTGCTTCTTTGTTTTAGGCTTCTGGGTTCTGGCTCCTGATTTCTGCCTTCTGTCTTCTTGATCTTGGGTCCTGGCTCTTGACTTCTGATCTTTATCTTTTAACTTACATGTTTCGGTTTTCGGATTTTGAGCTTAATATAGTAATAGGGATGTGAACTAAGTAAAATATATATTATTTTATTTACTCCGTCAACCAGACTATCTAAAATCAAAGACCCCATATTTTTTAATTTAGCAACGTAATAAAAATTCACAAAGATACATCGCCTCAAAGCCTCGGAGAGGGGGCGACTCACGTCATCTCTGGCCAAAAATCGCAGTTGATCAGGACCTCACGCGATGTTTTATACACCTTTGCCACGATCTGAAAATCAGAAAAAAGAAAAGTATGTATATTAATAATTTATTTCTTCTTTACTTTTACTTTCAATAATAAAGATGCAGATTTTTTTTTCTTTTTTAATTTTTACCACATTTGAATTTTATTACCTTGTACTAAATTTTGTTAACTTTTTTGCAAGTGATATCCACATGGTTTTATTTATTTATTTTATTGTCTTTTTCGTAGGGCTAGGGCCCCTGATTAGTATACTGATGTAGATTGTTGATTGTAGACTATCTCGGGCGATTGATTGGTTTGGTGTATATTCTTCCGATTCTAACTTAGTTTCTGATATTTCATGGATTTTTCAGCTTCTTTTTTAATGAGGATTCGATTTCCTATGATTTCCATCCATTCTGCTTTTGTTTTGTGCGTATAGTAGCAGATATCGTGGTTGAGTCAACCCACTAGGGATGTAAACTTTACAAAAAAAAAAATATTTAGTCCGTCAACTAGATTATTAAAAAAATAAAGAACCTGTATTTTTTCGTTTAGCTAAGTAGTACAAATACCGTCCGGTATTTGTACTACTTAGCTTAGGTCCAAGATATCGATGGAAGGATGAAGTCGCCAAAGACCTAAAAGAGCTGGAAGTGGTCGCTGAGCCAGCAAACTAAGCAAGTAAGTAAGTAATACTACAGAAGAAATGCATACGGATAATTACGAATATAAAAGGAAAAAAAACTTGCCAACCACATTTTAAAGACCTTGAAATATTAACTTTGCCCTGTATTTACATTTTAGAAGCATGTAAATTTGTACGCAAATATCCCCAGTTTTACACAAAAATTGAAGACTTACCAAGACGATATACCACACGACAAAAAAATAAACTAGTGACACCCGCTTCCAAGTTAGAACTTTTTAAGTATGGCCCGCTAGCTATGACGATAAAAATTTATAATGCCCTACCCGACAGCCTAAGAAATGAAGAAAAAAGTTCCTTCTTTATAACAAAATTGAAATTAATTCTAGTAAATAAAACGTATTACAAACTGGACGAGTATTTTAGCGATAAAATTTTAATTAAAATTGACAATTTAACAATACCTACTTAACAAATAAACTTTGACATCACATTTAAACTTATAACTTGACAATAATTTACAAATAATAAATATCACACAATCTTGCTAATAAATACTAAAATATTATTTATTAGTATATGTTTATATAAAATCAGGGCATTTTATATATATATATATATATATATATATATATATATATATATATATATATAATATTAAATAATATTTTGTAAACTTTTATATTTATAAGTTAACTGCATGTCATAAATGTCGCTCGCTTGCATGTAATAAACAGGGTTCATAGTGTACCATAGAAGACAGTGACTTTTAGTAGTTAGAACTGTTGTACTTTAAGAAATGCAATAAATGATTTGAATTTGAATTTGCAGTAGTACAAATTGCAAAGATGCCACGAACATGCGATGCGCTTCAAAGTTTTGGTGTGTGGGTGATTGACGTCACCTTTGATTAAAAACAGTAGCTAATCGTGACGTCACGTGAAATTTAAATGCGCTGTATCTTTGTCATTATTTGATTATTAGAGAAAAAAATATACGTTTATCAAACTTTCGGATAAAGAGCCGAAAACGTCTTTTAGTCCACATTCCTATTCAATAAATTGATGAAGTTTATGATTCGGTATCGTTTTAGGCTGAGTCGTATCTGATGTTAGTGGAATTGCTTTGACGGCTACGCCTGAGTGATGGATTTTGATGTACGAGCTGCTGAAGTGCACGGCACCTGCAAACTTGATCAATTGATGGATTGCACAACTTTGGCGATGAATAGATCGTTTTCGGATATAAGTAAATGCATTCCGTAAACTAGTTTGTTGTTTGTTTTTCGTGTGTAATTGCCCACACTGGTCATATTTTCAAGCCGCCTAAAAGTTGGGACTTATCTGTTAGTTCGGAACGGAACTTTCTTATGCTTTTATCCTTTTCTGTAGCTCAGAACCGTCATTTTCTAGAGCAGAAGAGAGAGCGACTGAACGCATCATCATGGCCGGTTCTTTGGCGTTCCGTTGCTCTTTCTTACGCTCAGCTTGGAACAGATAATGTCATATGGCTTGCTCTTATGGGGTAAAGCGGCTAACATACATGCTATCTCTGTGCTACAAAAGAGAGCAATTCGGTCGATCTACGGACTAAAATCACGCGATTCCTTAAGAGAGTTATTTAAATCTATAAATATTCTTACTGTGACATCTCAATTTATTTACGACAATCTTCTATTTGTTAAATCTAGGTTAAATAATTTCAAGAAAAATAGTGATGTTCACAGTTATAATACTCGCAACAAAAATCAGCTTTATACGCCTAAATTTCGACTTGCTAAAACTAGAAAGTCACTTTTAGGTCTAGGTATAACATTATTTAATAAACTTCCCGAAGCGATCGTTAACCTACCAATGGCAAAATTTAAAACACATGTTAAAAAAGTTTTATTGAACAATGCGTACTATACTATCAATGATTATTTAAGAGATAAAAACGCGTGGATACTTCCTAAACATTTTCCATTACACTCCACACATGAAACATAAATAGCTGCATTTTCTGTTACCATAATAAGCCTACTGTAAAAACATGTAAATGCTCTGCGATCAATAGGTGACCAACATATAATTAATATTTTCTCTTGACAAGGTTGCGAGTTCGGGTTTTTCATGCTCACTAAAATGTCCAATCCGGTGGTGGCGTCGCTGGTCGGGTCGTTGGATTCCCTCTAATATGGTTGAGTTTAACGATGGCTGATTCGTGCGTCAACTCGTGAACCGGTGCTGCCGGGAGGGACTGGTCAGCTCGGCTTCGCTTTTTTGACTACTTAATATTTTGTATTACGCAATTTATGTTTGTTTACTGGTTCGCAAGCATTACATGTTATAATGTGTCAACATTGTATTATATTATAAGTATTTATTAATTAAAAGACAATTATAATAATATGACAAAGCCCTTCTGGCGAGTAGGCGACCAATACTGTGAAAATGAGTTTCTTTCGGCGTTTCTTCTCAGCAGTGGTCGTTACGAAGCGCTGGTATCGGTAGCTTTTCTTTAAAAATAAATTAAATTTTAATATACTTTACACGTAACATAAATTATACTTATTGACGTGTAAAAGTGCCTGTAAAGGTCTAATTACTGAATAAACATTTGAATCTTTGAATCTTTGAACAGAACTCTCTCATGTTTTTATCCTTTTCTATAGCTCAGAACCGTCATTTGCTAGAGTGAAAGAAAGAGCGACGGAACGGATCAGCATTGCCGATTCTGTGGCGTACCGTCGCCTTTTCTCACTCTAGAAAATGACGGCTCTGAGCGACAGAAAATAGTAATAGTAGCATACAAAATTGAGAGATGAGTTCCAAACCTTAGGCGGCTTGAAAAATATGACCAGTGTGGGCTCTTACAGACCTACATCTAGGTTCTACTACACCCTGTATATAGAGATAGTTGTAACTTACTAATTCCGTTCCGTTGTCGGTGAGATCCGCAGTTTCGGAGTTATCTGCGCTGTCCGCGTCCGTGTTCTAACAATATTTGGCTCATTAGCGAGTTTTGAATAACTTCGCGAACTGTGACTACATTCTGTCTAATTAGTTGCAAGTTACGAGGTAGTTATACGTGTAGTTGCTTAACTTACTAGAATCAAGCTACGTATGAAAAGCAGATGCTATGTTTTACTTACTCCGCTGGTTTAGCGACCCGAAGTGGATCTTGGCCTCCGAGACGAAAGAGCGCCACAATTTTCTATTCTGAGCGATATCTTGCCAGCTGACAACTTCTTCCATATTCCGCAGATCAGCCAGCAATAGCTATGACGACCTACTGGTCTTCGGCCTGATACTCTTTCTCACATTATATTCTTACTGTAGCACCACTTATTATATTGTATCTCCTTTAGATTCACGGGTCTTTTCACCCCGGTCCTTTATCTGTTTTTCCCTGTGGTTAACTGGGAGAGAACGCTTTTAGCGTTAAGTCCGCCAATTGTAAACAATTTTTAATTGTGGATCAATAAAATTTTATGAATAAATGATGCTGAGAAAATAATTTTTTTGGGGTAAGTCAAAAGTCAAAGTCAAAGTCAAATCATTTATTTATCTTTGGATATTTATATCACTTGATAATTGTCATTTCTTTTTTCTTTCGATTTCTTAATAGTTAGTTGTTGACGTCAGATCATTAACTTACAACTAAGTTTACTGCCGCCTCCAAAGCGCAAGTACAGAAGAAGCGGTAACAAACTGTACTGCAGCATTTTCTCCAAAAACGTCAACCTTACAATTATACTGATATTAAAATTAGATGTGTGGACTGAGAATACATTGCTATGTCATAATTATTAATTAAAAATGTCAAATTTGAAATTAATGTCAGTTTGTATAAAATACATGTACTGATTGTACTCAAATTATGTCATTTGTGAGTGTACAAATATTAACCTTTAAAAGGGACCCGCGCCAAGCTCAAGCCAGACGTTTTTGTCTTTAAGATAATCATCGGTTCCGTAATAAGCCTTCTCACAAAGTACTTTCTTTACATAAGCTTTAAATTTTCTATCTGGCATATCAAGGACCGATTCTGGCAATTTATTATAAAACTTTATACAGTTTCCCTTAAACGATTTACTAACTGTTTTCAGCCTATAATACGGGGTAACTAAAACATTTATGTTACGTAAGTTTCTACCCGTAATATCACCTGTTTTATTAAATAAGGCAATATTTTTCCACACATACATTATATTTTCAAATATGTACTGGGATGGTACAGTGAGTATATCAATTTCCTTAAAAAAATCTCTTAGGGAGTCTCTCGATCCTAAATCATAAATAAAACGAATTGCCCTTTTCTGTAAAATAAAAATAGTCTGTATATCAGCAGCACTCCCCCAGAGAAGAATCCCGTAGGACATCAGACTATGAAAGTAACTAAAGTAAACTAGTCTAGCAGTTGCTACATCTGTCAATTGTCTGATTCTTCTAATAGCGTAAGCCGCTGAGCTGAGCCTATTAGCGAGTTTAGAAATATGGACATCCCACTGAAGTTTTGAATCTACTGTGATTCCCAAGAAAGTAGTATTATCAACGAGATCTAAGTTTTGACCGTCTAGTAGCACATCAACATTGGCCTGCCTCACGTTAGGAAGACTAAATCTAATGCATTGCGTCTTGTTTGCATTCAACAGAAGATTATTGGCAGAGAACCAATTAGAAATGGCCGATAATGTATCATTCACCGCAGTAGCATCTTCGCTATGACGGTCTATTTCAAAAATAAGAGACGTGTCATCGGCGAACAACACAATACCAGCCTGTTTTTCAACCGCGTAAGGCAAATCATTGACGTACACTAAGAAGAGGAACGGTCCTAGGATAGAACCTTGAGGTACACCCATTTTGACAAGAGATCCGTTTGACTTTATGCCATTTATATCAACAGTCTGAAGCCTATCCGTTAAATATGATTGAATGAGGTTTATAGATTTATCGTCAAAACCGTACTGACGGAATTTGAGCAAAAGTGTCGGGTGATCTACGCAGTCAAATGCTTTTGAGAGATCGCAGAAAGAACCGATTGCATCATGCTTGTTTTCCCATGCGTTGTAAATGTGAGTAACTAGCGCTACCCCCGCATCGGTGGTCGATTTCCCTCCAGTAAAACCAAACTGCTGGCTATGAAAAAGGTTATGGGTGATAAAGTGATGTTGCATTTGATTAAGCATTATCTTTTCAAACACTTTGCTCAAAACTGGCAAAATGGAGATAGGTCTATAATTACCAGGATCTGTTCTTACCCCCTTTTTAAATAAAGGAATCAATTTACTGCATTTCATTAAATTTGGAAAAATACCTTCATCAATGCATTCATTAAAAATAAAAGCTAGGTCTGCAGCAATGATATTTATGATGTTGCTTACTACATTAACGGACATACCCCAGTGATCTTCAGACTTTTTTAAATTTAGCTGTTTAAATGCATCGACTATATCTTTAGGGGTAATATGTTTAAATTGAAACTTGTGATTACATGGAGCTATATTATCTTTAAGTAAGGCTTCAGCATGTTGAGGACTTGAATTGACATCAGCAGTAAGTGCCAAGGGAATATTGGTTAAAAAATTATCGAATACATTTACTATGTCTTTAGGTGCGGTAATGTTTTTGTCAGCATATTTGATTTCACGAATATTTTCTCTCGCTTTAGTTTTCCCTGTTTCTTTATTAATGACATTCCATGTCTCTTTTATTTTATTTGGTGCATTATTGATTTTTCTACTAATATAGATAGCTTTAGCCTTTTTGCAAACTCTTTTAAATAATTTTGAATAATTTTTAACATAATCAACAAAGCTAGGGTTAAAATTAAATTGTTTTTGAGCATATAAATCAAATAACTTTCTTCTACTTATATAAATACCTGTAGTAGCCCATTCATTAAATTTTAACCTTTTATTAACATTAACTTTTTTTTGATCCAATGTTGCCGAATATTCCTTAGACACGGTACTAAACAATTTATTGTAGTGATCATCAGGGTTACTTCCAGTGTATACGACTGAACATAATTTATTTTCTAAATTCTTCTTGAGCTAACGAATCTTTTTGGAAGTAATTGGCCTACACATGATTTTATCATCTTTCAAGCAGCGGGTGGACTTCTTGACAAAAGATACAAATACACCTGAATGATCAGATGGCAACTTGTTAATAACAGATTTGTGAAAATAACTTATATCGGTAAAGAAATTATCAAGACATGTGGCAGATGTAGCGGTGGTTCTAGTAGGTTCAAGAAAAACATTTTCTAAGTCATAACATTTAAAGAGGTTTAAGAATTGTGTACTCCTTGTATTCTGCAAAAGAATATCAACATTGAAGTCACCACAAATAATTAAAATCTTTTTACTATTTGAAGCTAACTTAAGAACCTGATCCATTACTTTCAAAAATCCCTTAAAATCGCTATCAGGTGGACTGTATACACATAAAATTCAATGATGTTCTAGCTCGGCACAGGCCGCCTCACAACAGCGGTCAACAGAAAGTCTAACTATGTCGTTCCTCTCCTTGCCGCGGACATCATTTTTTGAAAATATCATAGAACAGAACAGAACAGAAGTACAACAGAACTAACCAATAAGAACAAAAAAATAATGAATTTGTTATTATTAAGTAAGTAAATACATATGCTCATATATATCGAATTCTTTTATTATTCTTTCTAGATGCCCAAGCCATTGAGAAAGGAGAAAACAAAAGAAACATAGAAACAAGCTGCGTATCTTTCAGAGAAGATATTAAAGCCGATCGAAACTGCATATTAAGTTAATAGATGAGCAACTCATCACTATTTTGGTTCCGTTTCCACCTTTATGCTCCCTGTGCTTTGCCTTGCCTTTGAAATTTTCACGCCTGTTTCGCATAGGGGTAGACAGAGACTATGGATCTCTACTGTCAACATCCAGATTCAGATTTTAATTGCAAGTCACAAGTTCCAAGTTGTTACATAAAGAAATCCTTTTTAGCTTCAGCAACACCATTACTCTTTATACACATGCTCTCCGGTTATAGGTACTCTTTACATTGCCTTTCTTCCGAACATTTGCTATTTGGTCGCAGAACATTCGTCGAGGTCGACTCGGCTTGGATCTCGCATCCACATCCACATGATCAAATATTTACTCTTCTTTCATGCATTCTCTCAATATGTCCAAACCACTTTAACATTCCATTCTCAATTTTTGTCACTACATCTTCTTTCACCCCACAGCTCTTAGGTATTATCATCATTTCTTATCCGGTTTTTCAATGCGTAACATACTACTTATTTTATGTTTCTGCCATACCCAGCTTTCAACACCAAACTACCCTACAAGAGTAAGCATCATGTAAAACAGCAGTAAACATTTTACTTGAAACTATTTTGCATAACTTACAGACTGTGCTGACCGCTCTCTGGTAAGTAGACTGTGAAATATCCGAATATCTGAGAAATATTTAAGACTAGAAATTCGGAACTCAGCTTTCTAGGAACGAGCTTTCCAGCTTTCAAATATTTGTAGTTAGCTTCAAACAAATTTCAGTCCCTCGAGAATGCTGTTTGTTTAAGGCGAATAGCAGTCAGAATTAGCCCCTCATTTGAAATATGCGGGCGTCATTTCAGCATGGTAAGTATTCGTGTAAATATGATCGGCGAATTTTGTCACCGCAGATTTAAAAACAAGACAAGTTAAAAATAATGAAATAACGCTCTTAAGAGCGGCCTTTCCGTCTTACTTTTCAAACAAACGCTCGTACGTGATTATGGCGTTGTAACTGATCTTTCTTGAAAAGTTTTGAACTAACAGATATCTTGTGCGCTATTTCTAGGCATCTATTGAAATAAAAAATTAAAATTTGAAAATACAAATTCAGTAAACGCCTCCAAAAATCTGCTTTTTTGTACAAATTTTACCTGAACTTTGACCATTCATAAAATACTCATAAATTGTAAAAGTTAAAAAAATATTTCAATAGAAATCTTGCAAATATAATGCAAATTTTAAATTAAAATTAATTATTTCAGACACTTGTAAAGCTTGCTGATAATCACGTATTTCCTGGAATAAGTTTTATGAAATTTCCGCACCCTATGAATAGTTAAAATTCCTTCAATGCATAGTTAATAACAATCTTTATTTCATTTAATAGAACGCAAACCGTACCCTTAGGCGCTATCTCTCTCTTTTTGGTTTGCCTCTTTTTCTAGCATTGCCCTGGATGAAACAACAAGCTTTTTAAACTTTACTCTCGTTAAAAACAGGGCGGCCGGAAAGGGCCGCCTTAAAGCGCATCTGTGCCTTAATAAAATATTTATACTACTAATAACACAATTTAGGCTTATAAAGTGGTTTGAAACTTGCAAACGAGCCAAATGATGTTAGCGCACGGACAGCGATCAAACTATTTCTAGGATTGTTTGTACTACATAAAGTAACGCTCCAGAATCGCATTGTATATTATTATCCTTTTCATAGTAATATATAATATTACTAACTCCGTGGTCCAGTGGTCAAGGCGTTCGCCTTGTGACCCGGAGGTCATGGGTTCGATTCCCACTGGGAAACATACTTTGTGCAAAGTTGTTTCCAGTCTGGACAGGATATTGCAGGCTTGAATCACCTGATTATCCGAAAAGAAAGATGATTCCGTGTTTCGGAAGGCACGTAAAACTTTGGGTCCCGAACGCCACCTAGCGTTTGATCATCAAACTATCCAAGGATTGGTTCCTGGTTTGCCCTTTGGGTTGTGGAGGTCAGACGGCAGTCGCTCTGTGTAAAAACCAGTAACCACGTCAAATCTCCTTGTTTAGGTAGCGGACCCCGGGCTCTGAAGCGTTACTGCTGAGGATGCAACCGGGAATACGCTCGGATGATGATGATATAATATTACTAACTCAATGCAAGCGTGTAACGTGGTAAGAAACTTGGTAGCGTTAACTGCCGGTTTTTGACCGACTCTAGAAACAGGACTTTTTTTTCTTACATAATCGTATTACAGTCCTATGGTATTATTTATTCAGTGAGTCATATACTCTATGCCTACTTGCTTAGTGGTTTTTTTCTGCTCTTTTATCTATCTTAAGTACTTTGTGTTCTTCCACCATCAGTTGATTCCTGCTAGCTATTGCTTTGCGTCGCGAATCTACTTCTGTTAGTCCCAGCATACCTGCCGCCAAACAACAACCCGATATACACAAATGCTATCGCGTCTTTATCCCTAATGGCGCAGCCAGAGCACTTTGGGTCTTGCGCCTCTAAGCAGACAAAGCCCAGGGTCTAAAAACTCAAAGGCCACTTTTAGCGTGATAGTGGGCGGGAAGGACGAAAAAGAAAACAACAATTTTATGGGTTGCTAGCCACATCCCCTATTAAAATGATTCTCTCGATCACAGCTTCTACGATCTGCGCGGGAAGAGAAGCAGCTGTTAGATTCTAAGATTTTTTTCTCCCTTAATTTTTCCTTTTCTGATCATTTACACATGCTGTTCTAAGTTGACTGCCTCCATGGTCCAGTGGTCAATGCGCTCGCCTTGTGATCCGGAGGTCGTGGGTTTGAATTCCACTGGAAAGCAAACTTTGTGAAAAGTTGTTTCCAGTCTGGTTAGGATACTGCAGGCTTGAATCACCTGATTATCCGAAAATAAAGATGATTCCGTGTTTCGGAAGGCTCGTATAAAATGTGGGTCTCGAACGCCACCTAGCGTTTGATCATCAAACTATCCAAGGATTGGTTCCTGGTTTGCCCTTTGGGTTGTGGAGGTCAGACGGCAGTCGCTCTGTGTTAAAACCAGTAACCTCGTCAAATCTCCTTGGTTAGGTAGCGGACCCCGGACTCTGAAGCGTTACTGCTGAGGATGCAACCGGGAATACGCTCGGATGATGATGACACATGCTGTTCTAAGATAGTTAATAGATTCAGGGATTTCTTAGAGGAAGTTAAAGTTACAGTTACATGCTATTATATATAACTACTAGCTTTAACCCGCGACTTTGTCCGCGTGGAAGTCGAAAATATGTCTAAGAGGATTTTAATTGGAAAATGTTGATATTTGTTGACAAATTTTTTTTTAATTTTTTTTTAAATATTTTTATTTTTTAAATAAAAAGTACCCTATGTTACTTCTAGTACCTCCCAGAATATGTGTACAAAATTTCATGATTATTCGTCAAGTAGTTTTTGCGTGAAAGCGTAACAAACATCCACGCTTTCACATTTATAATATTAGTAAGGATTGCCGGCCGCTTTACTCTAGCATTTCATTAAGCATATATTTCCTTTATTTATTTACCCAACCAGAACACTATGCTTGAACCAGCATCTAATATTAACGTTATAATATATGAATCAAATATAAGAACCGCACTTATCCATACTCAGCGAGACAATGGTGCTCTCATTTATCACCGCCTGTCGCAATGTCCTATAAATACCTGTCCACCAACATTCTTTCCTGTTTTATAAGGGTATGTACTAATCATACGCACTAGACAGAAAGTCTAGTGTTTACGCAGTTTGAAAATGGAAATACTTTTTTGGTTAAAACTACGTGATACCAGGCATTTGACACTCCCCGTTTAGGTATCGAAAATATACCTACATTATTGCTATGCGTGCGGCGACCACTTCGAAGGGGTAAATTCAGGTACATGAATCGTTTGTTCAGAGTTATGAGAATGAAATTGGTTTGCAATGGATGTCTAGGTATCTAAACGAAGAGGTAAGGAGTTCTGACGCGAGCTAAATTAAACCATAGTGCTAACCACATTAAGTAGATATTTCTTTGAATTTCTGTGGTGATACACAGACATTATAAGTAGAAGTTATCGCCTTACTCGCTTAGAGAGTCATTAACTGGCTTCGTAGCGGACTCGTCATGAAAATACTTGTAAGTATTATTTTCTTTATATTTCAGAATTCAGACAAATGTTTTCTATACACTCAACTTATGTTTTAAAAGGCTAGTTAATTCGTCTACCCCGCGTTATCGTCTGATGGTAGGCGTTAAGTTATACCCACCAAAAACATAAATGTGAAAATGAAAGCAAAGTTCAAAATCCGACAAAAAAATAGAGAACTAAATGGCCGCCAAGTTCTGTAGAGAATCCCCTGAAATGGTTTTATGAGAATCTTAAAATTTGACGAAAGTTTACGAAGTTTTTTACCAGCTATTCTGATATTAAGAAGAATAGGACCTTACAATATGAAAACAATAACGTATAACGTAAAGATGATAAGATATACATACTTACCACCTGTCTCTTAAATATTCACTTTTTTTCTGTACCCAATGGTTGACTGGAAGAGATTACTATGCGATTAGTCCGCCTTTGTATCATAATTTTTTCTTCTTTTTTAATATTTTTCGTATTTCCTGTCGTCGTTTATGGTGCAATAAAGAGTATTTGGATTATTTTGTAAAACTATTAACTTGGATTCAAGTTAAGCTAGACAACTAAAATCTATATGCTAAATTTCATGATTTCATGTTAAATAATTTTCGACATATGAAGGAGTCAAAAGTAAGTCGAAATGGTTCGTCTAAATACACACGGCTGCTGTATCGTTAGTTCCTGTCTAGGAATTTGGCTCTGACACGCTGCCGCGTGTCTAGATCTAATGCATTTAAGTGGGTCTGAAAATTTGTTGATCACTGAGTCTTCATTTTTAAGGAACCTGAAATTCGCGTCTAAGAGAGTGATGTCACAGTGATACGAATCAAAACATAACTATCTCTGAACGTAGCCTTACATTAGTTACGTATACAAAGAAGGCCTTTAATTCGACGAGAAAACAAATACTTGCACTCATAAATACACGACCATAGTTTTCTTGTCCAGCTTGATGTATGTCCGAATAGAGATTAGGAGAATAAGCAATGATGAGTAAATGACAGTCATAATGAACTGTTCATCATGGATGTCATTAGTTTTGTCGGTCGCTTTATGTGACAACATCATTATCTGACGAAACTGATATGGCTTACAAAATAATCTGGATCATTTGAAGATTAATAAATAGTGTCACATCTCTACAATACAATAAAAACAACTTGATTGCACCAAAAGACATTTACAATTTCGGAATACTTATAATAGTATTTTATGCAATAGTTGTATAAGAAGGTTCATAAAATGCGAGCGGCGCAGGTTACGATGCGAGCCTTGGCGAGCATCGTAAGAAGACGCCATCGAGCATTTTTTGACATACTTATACAACATTGCATACAATACTTTTTCTACGACTACATTTACTAAAATAAATCCAAAAATAAACAAAGAAAAGTATGAAATACTACCGTATGTTTGCTAGATACTAGGTATCTATGGAAGACTTATTTTTTTTTATTGACGTCTTCCTTGTGACCAAAAGTGCCATTTTTGAAAAATGGAGTCACTTAAACGAATGTTTTTTTATACAAAAAACCGTTTGTTCTGTGACTCCACGTTTGAAAAATGGCACTATATGTTAAAATAAAGATTTTATTATGTTGACAGTATGGTAGATCTAAAGAAAATAAATTATAGGTCTATGGCTAGGAGTATCGTTTTGGCGAAATAACGACACATGTGCTATTATATTAGGAATAGATTATAAATTTTTCTGAGATCATATAATCTATGTTCTTATATTATTTGGGACCATTTAAAAGACAGATAACAGTACAGGAGTAGAAAAATAAACATAAACGAGATACAAGAGCCGGCCTGCCATACAGAACAGCCCCGTTCTGAATTTTTTTACTACATCCAGCAGAGAAAGTTTCAAGAAAAATCTTACAAGTAAGTGAGTTTAACAATCACCGTATCATCTAAGTAACTGAATTCACAATGACTTTACAAGTTTTCTGCAAAAGTTTTCGCTCGACGGTCAGACTCTTTAAATAATTCTATTCTCTTGAATGAGTGAGTGGTTTTGGGTGGGAGCCAGTTTTATACTCTGAATTTGGTGTTTTCAAATCAAAGTAAACACAATTTTAAACGTCAATAGTTTAGTAGGCATTACTTGTATATATTTTTTTATATTAAAATTATTAATTATTTAAGAAAAGCTAACGATACTTTAATTTTGCAATGACTACTGTTGAGAAGAAAAGAAAGAAAAATGGCTTTTTCAATTTGCAAAAAAATAATAATATACGAAAAGAAATGTTACCACAATCATAAGTCACACTATAAGCTTGCTTACAGGAAACTAATTCCAATTAATAGAATACTAAGAAGTCTTAAAAACTAATGCTGACCTGAACAGTTTCTGGCGCCATATTTTCAGCCTTATTGTAAGTAATAAATGAGAAGCAAGCCGAAAGAATTCAAATAGGCAGAACTGAACCCATAAAAACGCAAACAAATGCAAACAATCTCGCATTGACAACAATATTTATTACATTTCCATTTCACCAACTTTCCCACACGTTCTTACGGTTTTAGAGGGAAATGAAGAGTTTCGACTTTATCGGTGAGAAATTTTCATTAGGTCTCACATCATTGACTTTCTTTACGACACTCAACGTCGAACAGGAATAGGAAATTTTGTTGAGGAACTGAGGTTGGATTGGTTAATCTTCAATGAGAAATTTCATACGGTGTCTGAGCAGCTTCATTCATAATGAGTGTGTTAAAAATAATACTGGTGTCAGACTTTTCAAGCTGTCTAAAGGCATCTGACGTAGCTTTTGTCTAGTGGCAACAATCATTTTTAGGGTTCCGTACCCAAAGGTTAAAAACGGAACCCTATTACTAAGACTCCACTGTCCGTCTGTCCGTCTGTCTGTCTGTTAGTAGTAGTAGTTAATATCCGGCCAAGTGCTAGTCGGACTCGCGCACGAAGGGTTCCGTACCATTATTTATAACAAACATTTGTTGTATAGGAGCCCCAAGAAATAATTTTTTAATTCTGTTTTTAGTATTTGTTGCTATAGCGGCAACAAAAATACATCATCTGTAAATACTTCAACTGTCTACTTGTAACGGTTCATGAGATACAGCCTGATGACAGACATATACAATAAATGTAACAAAAACCCTGTCCAATCCTTGAAGGAGCAACTCAGACCGTCTACATAAACAATTTTTCCTGTGTGACCAATACTTGAAACTCGAAAAAACAATCGACATTTTCATACAAAAGTATTAGACCGGCCCGGCAATTTGTATGAAAATAACGATTTTTTCTTCGAAGCATAGGTAAGTTGTTCATATTGACGGTCTGAGTTGCTCCTACTGGGATCGGACAGGGTTTTCGTTACATATTGTAGACGGATAGACGGATGAACGGACAGCGGAGTCTTATCCTATCCAATAGGGTCCAGTTTTTACCCTTTGGGTACTAAACCCTAAAAATTACCGTACGTAAGTTTTTACTCAGAGCCTACCAAGCATCGAACTCGTGTCTCACAGTGTATAACTTAACCGCTTGGCCACCGCTTCATAATGAGCAGTTGATTCAAGTTCATATCTATGAACAAAGCTATTTTCAGTTATCAACCCTCCCGAAGTAACCGCCATTCGGCAAACTGAGTACAGATTGGCTCAACCGCGGATGACTGACGTGCGGTGTTGACAGAGCCTCGGCTTCCTCTGCGCAGCTGTAATTAGAGCTTGCCTAACCGCGGTTTGATTGAGCAACTTAGAGTTCGCTTATACAAGGGTACCTAACTCTGAACCTCAAATGCTACGATAAATAAGATTTATCTTCCAGCTCTTTGGGGTTTTGGGGCCTAATTTTTACGAGAAAATTCAATATTTCTTTGTTTCTTTATTATTCATCTACATACCTACATAATATTCTAACGCGTCTTTTAAATAAATAAAACGCGGTTTGTACAGTATTCCGCGTTTTTAATTTGCGTAGCAAATTATTATTATTATTATGATGATTAGTAGCAATGAAAATTAAACACGCGGATATGATAGGTCTTTAACCTATGAAATTGCCGTTCTGCAGTACTGGCTATTTCAAATCAAAATAATTTTTGTTTGGCTAAGAATTCTAGTTTCAAATTAATTTTATTTTAAAAACATGGAATTCTTTTTCCAAAAGTAGTCATTTGTTTATTGATTAGTGTTACATTTTCATCGCATTTCAATCTTTTTCGTCATCATGGATACGTTAAAAATTCGAGTAATTATGGAATATGAGTACCGTCGTGGCAGCAACGCGGCACAAGCGGCACGCAACATCAACGACGTTTACGGAGCTAACAAAACAAACCAACGCACCACCTGTTATTGGTTTGCTCACTTCCATTCTGGAAATTTCGACCTGAAAAATGAACCTCGCGGTCATCCGAAGACTTTGGTCGACAATGACGAATTAAAGGCGATTGTGGAAGCTGATGATACACAATCTACGGCTGAATTAGCAGCAGCTTTCGACGTTAGCGTCAAAATAATATTGGTCCATCTGCGTCAAATTGGCAAGGTAAAAAGCTTGACAAATGGGTGCCTCACGAACTCAATGATCGCCAGCGCGAAGTACGCCTCGAGACGTGCCTTGCACTGCTTAATAGACACACAAATGAAAGAATTTTGAACCGTATTGTTACCTGCGATGAAAAATGGATTCTGTTTGATAACCGTAAGCGCTCAGCAATATGGTTGGATCCTGGTTCAGCACCTTAACAAAAACTTACCCCTAGAAAAGTGATGGTCACTGTTTGGTGGTCTAGCGCCGGTGTGATTCATCACAGCTTCTTATCAAACGGGATGAGCATTACTGCAGAAGTGAACTGTGAAGAACTGAACACAATGATGCACGCTCCTCTCCGTTGCTCCTGCACGACAACGCGCGACCTCATACTGCACAGCAGACGGTCTCCAAGTTGCAAGAACTGAGGTTGGAAGCTCTCCGTCATCCGCCCTACTCACCAGACCTTGCGCCTACAGACTACTACTTTTTCCAGAATTTGGAAAACTTCTTGGCGGGAAAAAAATTCAATACCCGAGAGGCAGTACAAAATGCCTTTGAAGAATCTGTTGCCTCCCGTCCAGCTGATTTCTTTAAGAAGGGCATCAATAAACTGCCACTGCGTTGGCAAACATGCGTTGATTGCATGGGTGAATACTTCTATTAATACAAATAAAAAATACATGAAAAAAAAACGTTTAAATCTTTTCATACAAAAATATTAATAATAATATTTTCATAGGTAAAGACCTAATAGAAAATAATTGATTTGATTTGCTTTAAATAAGCAAACAAATCAACTAGTCTTTACATCATAATACAATATTTATTCATTAAACATATATTGTACAACACAAAACTCCGTGGCGGAATGGTCGCCATGCTAATCCGCCAGTCAGAGGTTCCGGGTTCGATCCTTGGTCTTGGATGTTTATGTATTTGATGATATATGTATTTGTTATAAAAAATGATATCGTTGAGTTAGTATCCCATAACATAAGTATCGAACTTACTTTGGAACTAGCTCAATCAGTGTAATTTGTCTCTATCTATATAATTTTAGTATTTATTTAATGCTAAAAACATTATCTAAGGGCCAACGTTTGGGTTGGTGAAATTTACATCTTTATTTTGAAATTCAGATATTTCCTTCAGGAATAAAGTATACAGTGAAGCTCTCAGAGCGTCTGTAGAAATAGGACGTGCGATGTAGCGAATGTAGCGATCTCGCGGGATCTGGCGCCCGCGTTGCCTCTGTAGCTTGTTGTTTATCAATTTACAGATATTGAATATCACTGACGAGTATCATCTTTGGAAATAAAAAAGGCAGAAAGCGTATCATCTGTTTCAGTTTCACTGCTCAGCTAAAGATTAACCTAGAATGTGCTAGGATGAGAAACTTAGAAGTCGTCAATGTAATTGATTAAGCAAGTGAAGCGAGCGAAGCGTCTCAGTTTTGAGATTGGCCAAAAATGCTTTTATCTAAAAGGCAGAAAGCGTATCTTGTGTTTCAGTTTCACTGCTTAGCTAGAGATTGACCCAGAATGCGCTAGGATGAGAAACTTAGAAGTCATAAATCTAATTGAAAAAGCAAGTATAGCGAGCGTAGCGTCTCAGTTTTGAGATTGGCCAAAAATGCTTTTATCTGAAAGGCAGAAAGCGTATCTTGTGTTTCAGTTTCACTGCTTAGCTAAAGATTGACCCAGAATGCGCTAGGATGAGAAACTTAGAAGTCATCAATCTAATTGACCGAGCAAGTGAAGCGAGCGAAGCGACTCAGTTTCGAGATTAGCCAAAAATGTGTGTTTTTGGCTTTCCAGTTGTCACTTTGTCTGTTCTCACCAAATTCTAGTGAAATGTTGTAAGAAGGTTTTAGTTTTTCGAAATTATTCAAAATAACTTAAATATTGGGGTTGAAAACTTTGAAAATATCATATATCAGAGATTTCGAAAATTGAAAGAAAAAACGGGTGTGTCGTGAAATCCCCGGTTGGAACAAAGTTTGAAAAAAAATCGTGATGCTAAAAAGTGACGGAAAAATCTTACACTTTTGTCACCTCCATCCGCCGTTCCGTCCGAAAAGGAACGTCGTTCCAAATATGACATATGACTCTTTAGTTTCCTTTATTAAGATGCAACTTTTTGCCGGAAAGACTTTTTTATCTGATAAAATTCAAGGGGTCGGGGGTTCTTTGTCACTTTTTTCCTAGTCGTGTGTGCTACCATCTCTGTGTGCCTACCCGCAACTTCCAGTTTTTCCTACTTACGGACCCTCCAATAGTTTCTACAACGTTAGGTATCTATTACGTTAGTAATTATAAAATCTTTGGTATAACTGTAGACTTAGGACGATGTATCAACAAAGCCATTCCTAAATTAGGCGTAGGGTAATTTTAATTCATTCACCCCGGCCTAATTCGTGTCATTAGTAACATGAACACAATTAATAACAACAAAATGTCAAATTACCATGCGTCGGGGGCGTCTTTGCCGAGTCTTTTGTGCTGCAAACAAATTAGAGCCTTCATTAGGCTGGGTGCAAATGGTGGCAGTTCAGAATTGTCACCTCATGCAGTGACGTCATCATAATCGCATGCGATTATGATGACGTCACTGCATGTCGTTTCGTTATGTCACGCCTGTGTCACTATTCGTTTAGATATCGAAAATATTCCTACGCGCGGCGACCGCTCCGGAGTGGGAAATTCAGTACTAAATCCGCCGCCCACTGAGACGGATTTGTGTGGGTACCTACTTATTATGAGTCGTTGGTCCAGAGTTATAAGAATAAACATAGCTTGCAATGGATTTCTGCGTATCTAAACGAAAAGGTGCCGATTTCAGACGCGAGCTAAATTAAACCATATCGCCAACCACATTGAGTAGATTTTTTGAATTTCATTACTGAGTTAGAAATCTGTACGAGAGTACTAGTAGTTATTATTTGGTTGTAACCACGTCTAATGTGATGCTGTAACCCTCATAAATACAAATAAGATTTTTGACAAAAAAACGTCTTGCAAGCTTTTATTGTGAGGCCTAAGTACGTTTTAAGGGGCTACATGATTTTTTAGGGGTCCAGTGCTGCCCCCATTTAAAATAAATCATTTGAAAGAAAACAGAAAAATCATTTAAAATTTTGTCTTGATCAGACCCTAGATAACCCTTCAAACTATTTTATGAACTACTGAATACAGTTTAAAGTGAGAATATGAAGCTTTTCTACGCACATTCACCAAAAGTGGCCGTTTTTCGCAATTGTGCGTAGAAAAGCTTCATGTTCTCACTTTAAACTGTAAACAAGAGTTCATAGTTTGAACGGTTATCTAGGGTCTGATCAAGACAAAATTTTAAATGATATCTCCGTTTTCTTTTAAATGATTTATTTCAAATGGGGGCAGCACTGGACCCCGAAAAATTCAGGTAGCCCCTGACAAATGTATAAGCCCAAACTGAATGGAGTTGCGTCGTTTTAATACAGGGTTTCTATGGTCACTTTCCGATTCCATGATCAGATTTGCTTCTTGTCACAATAATATTCTATCGACATCTGATTTACAGACATTAGCATATAAAATTTAATTTCAATCAGATACCTGAAGGTGAGTAAAATATAACTTTCGAGATTTGGACAGGTGAAACTTATTTAAAGTTTGCAAAAATCAGTCCCCTTAAATCAGTTATATAGTAAGTATGTTCACAGGTGAGGGGACTAGCAACCTATCACTATTTTGATTCCCTTTTATCATCTTCAAGCCCACCATATACATGAATCGTTTGTCCAGAGTAATAAGAATGAAATTGGCTTTCAATGGATGTCTAGGTATCTAAACGAAAAGGTTAGGAGTTCTGACGCAAGCTAAATTAAACCAAACCCATAGCGCTAACCACGTAAGGTAGATGTGTTTTTGAATTTCTTTTCTGAGCGAGACTTCTATGCGTGAGTACTAGTACGTACTCATTCTGTGACTTTACGCCTCTTCTCGCGATAGGGGCAAATTTGACGCTTCACTGGCTTCGCTTCCACTGCGGTGTAAGTTGAACCGGTCTTGTGCCCCTTTTAAAGTCACAAAAAGTATTTAATTTCTAATACAATGTTATGCTATTTTCATCTTGTATCTTTATATTAATGGCAGGATTGTTATTTAGCGTTCAATGTGGATGATGGCAAAATTAAAAAAAAAAAAAATTGCAAATATTGAAACTTCATTCTGTAGTTTCCCTATTTTGTGAAAGAAAGTCTGCCATTAATATGAGACTATTAATAGCGTAGAGCCTTCAATGGAATGATACGCCTGTTCGTGATCAGCGGCTGAGACGTAACGAAGACTAATAGTACGAGCATATTTCTTTGCCTGATATAAACTACATATACTTACTACAAAGACGGGTCAAACATAAGTCGAACGGATAATCATGTAATAATACAGAAACCCTTGTTAAATGTTAACTATCACGTTTTAATCCTTATATATACACAGAGTATTCCGTTTCTTGCAGCTCTAAACAGAGCCTAGGTGCGCAAGATCCAAGACCATTTGATGGTGATGGTGGTTGAGAAGGTATAAAAAAGGAATCCAAGGAGAGATAGTTCCCTTCGATCGATTTAGATACGAGCACCATGGGAATAGAAGCAGCTGGAATCTAAGATGTTTCTTTTCTCCCAGACTAGCATGGGAGGATAAATCCTAGTATTACCTATTGAAAAATAGATAAAGTAATTGTAGTCTTCGGCTATAGTTTCTTTCGTGTAATTTACAGATTGTTTAACACATAACACAGTCAACGGAAAAGAACATTTCGTGAGTTGGTTTAGTTTAAAATTTACTACATTTGTTAAAATCTAGATAAATTGATTAACAATGTTATATTTCTTGTTATTCTTTTCTCACTTATTTAATAAACACTATTATAGATTGTGACCTAATAAAGAAGACGAATGTGAATATTTCCAAGGATACATTTGGCTTCCGAAAGCCAATGAAAATATCAGATTCTGGGAAGCAGCAGCTAGACTTTGTTTATTTTCAACGTTATCTGCGCATTCTCGTATGATGGGCATATATGGGCGGGATGTTTGTGTGGGAAACTCTGGTGAGAAGCGGGATAATAATGTGGTTGAAGTAGGTAAGTTTACAAGCACAGTTTTATACGAAGTGTTGAACCATTTGTAGGATAGCTACAATGGACTTTCCGCTCGAACAAATAATCTTGAGAAATAGAGTTTATTTTATAAATTACCTAAACATTTTAAAACTCTACTGTAAAAATAGTTTGCAAGTTATGAAACGGACATTTTTTACTTTCATATTTTTTTTATTTACCTTTATTATTCCATTCAGGAGGAATGCCGAACTGGCTAAGAGGACGGTCTGTTTGGAGATAGATGGCTGCAAAGGGATAGGAACGCCAAGAAAGATGTGGAGCGAATGTGCTAGTGCAAATATGGTGGATGCCAGAAAGAAGTGGAAGCAGTTGACATACAGAGTATTACAGAGCCGACTCCAAATAGGGAAGTAGCGAGGAGGATAATGCTGATAATTAGTCCACAGCTGGGCAAAGGTTTTCCCCTATACCAACATAATTAACTTACGATATAAAACAAATTTCCTGACGATGTCAGTAGTTCAACGTCCTTTTAATTTTTCAAGTAAGTAAAATTTTAGCCCTTTCCTCGTACTCAAACCTAAGATATTAAATTATGCGAAGTTTGAACAAAAGTAACGAACGACGGAAATTTAAACTTGAAGTGATTTGAATGGCGTAAAAATAAATCTAAATCTAAGGAGAGGATTTAATAAAGCGCGTAATTAGCACAAAGAAAGCCAAACTAATAAGCTGACTCGGACAACCCCTTAAAGTCCAATCAGACGGGATACTTTTCGAATACGTTTTTCTGTATTTTGTTGTTTTTCGTTTGGTGGCCAATACTGGCGGTAGATTTTGCAGGCTGCGAATAGGCATCTGACAAAGTTTGACGACTGCCATACAACGATGACAGCCAGGACCAACGGCTTATACGTACCTTCCGAAGCACGGACGAGAAAGTTCTTCTGCTACTTTGCATCTAGTGTTTTTTGCTACTTTTTACTACATATCCAGAAAACTACTACTGAACATGTTATCACATACTGGGCAAAATGCGTTCCCACTTATTTTAAATTTCGACTTCAACTCAGTCCTATATTTATAAGACTGAGTATAGGTTACTCTGGTACTAATACAGAAAGAAGTAATTGTTATTGTCAAGATCTGCAAGTTACAAAGGGTTAGTTAGATGGGAGGGTCACCTGGAAAGAATGGACAACACCCAGGGTTGTTAAGTGCATCATCAATTGGATCCCGCAACAGAAAAGACACAGTGATCCGAAAAGAGATAGAGGGACTGCGTCAAAGAACATCTAAGGAGAATAAGCAGCTAAATCTCTTTGAGATGGAAGGCCAGTAACAGAGAGATATTAAAGAAGATCAGAGGGAAGAGGCCAAACAAACAGTTGTAGCACCGCATGAAGTAGCAAGAATTAAGAAGCATAACATTAAAGGAATGCGTTTAAGTATGTACTCTAAGCGACTGAATCGTTGGTTTGCTCCGACTCCTAATGAATAATTATGTCGAAGGGAATGGATGGAGCGCTCGATAGTGTTATCGGGAATTTATTAGGGGAGCACTATCGGATGAATAGTTGGATTACGATACGATCAGTAACCCTGTAGGAATGTAACATGTTTGATTTATTGTTAAACCAAGTTGTACGAATTAGTTTTGAATTGTCTTAAATGAAAATAGTCTATGTAGAAACTCGTCTAAAACGCAACTCGGAACTCGTCAAACCACCAAATCCACGAGATACGAGTTTATTATAAGTATGATTCTAAGTTTTTTTTATAATGACCTGTAACGAAATGTTATCAATATGTAATAAACTATATTTCATTTAACATTGTATTATGCTTTAAGGCTTTAAATAATAATAATAATAAGGTATCTCTCTCTGCGGCCTTGCTCCGCTGCCAGCGTGCAGCTAGGTTAGGGGTTTTTTTTTTAAATATGTGTATATTTTACTTTTTTATAGAGGTATTATAAAAAAATCTAACCTAGGAGACGTAAAATGAATAAAGAGAATAATAATATTTTTTTTATTTCAGACGGATACATCCTTCCGTATAATTTATTAATTAAAAGACAATAATAATAATATGACAAAGCCCTTCTGGCGAGTAGGCGACCAATACTGTGAAAATGAGTTCATTTCGGCGTTTCTTCTCAGCAGTGGTCGTTACGAAGCGCTGGTATCCGTAGCTTTTCTTTAAAAATAAATTAAATTTTAATATACTTTACACGTAACATAAATTATACTTATTGACGTGTAAAAGTGCCTGTAAAGGTTTAATTACTGAATAAACATTTGAATCTTTATTAAACTTTCTATAACTTTTTAAAATCTATTTGAAAACTAGGCCTATGTTAATACTAAGGGTTTGGAAGAGCGTCCCCCTGTCACAGGCTTTTTCTAAGCTTACTATGTGGGTCCCAGAAATCTGTATTGTTTAATTACCGGCTTGGAAATAAAGACTTTTTTTTCTTTTTAACTTAGTTTTATGACTCGTAAATTCTCCATAAATAATATGGTGCCATTGTAAAAGTACAAAAAAAATTACTGTTTATAATTACTTACTATTTTAGTAAATATGACATTTAATTTAGTGCAAGCGTCATAGTCTATATTTTAATTTACTGGTATGCAAATGGTATCCATTTTCAACTTTCATCACACTTCATTCATTAATAATTTATTCATTCATTTATTTAACAATTCTTTATTTCTTTATTACTCGTTTTCATGCACTCATTCAGAAGATGGTTAGTAGTAGGGTGTTGCGAACTTATAGAAATTATTTGAGTTTATATAATAATAATAGTATTTATAATCAAGAACAAGAAGATAATTAACATAAATTATGAGGAAGTTCAATTGATGTTAATGGTTAGAAGATATAAATTAGATTTTGAATCTTGTACTTCACAAATAGTTAAAAATACAATAAGTTCAATGTCAACAAAAAGTTAGTAATAGGTGTTTATAGGCTAAAAATATAATTATTGCAAATATAATTACTGCAAGTGTGTTGGTCAGATGCAACTTGAAACTGGAAACTGGAACTAAAACTACGAGTACCTACTCAGATATATTGTGACTTTCTTTAAAACGCTTATTATAGTTTGTCATTTAAATATTCATTAACCGAGTAATACCCCTTTGACAATAGTAGCCCTTTTAATTTTTTAAAGAATTTTAGATTTTTCTTTCCTTTTTTTACACTGTGTTATAATTACTTAAAACAAACATTATTATAATAATCATTGATTACATCTATTATATCTATGTATAAATAATCTGATAATTTAATTAGATACTTTAAACTATAAAAGCGGAGTATCATTTATTCCTACGCTACTACAAACGAAACTATACATTCGTGCACACGGCAGTGTGTGTGTTCGCCCGCACAACATCTTCGACAAGGCGAGAAAGGGGAAGAGGTGCACAGGAAAGGGAACGTATTTCGATCTGTATGTAATACATGAATTAATTCTTTGCTTTCACACCTGTATACAATATGTAACAAAAACCCTGTCCGATCCTTGTAAGAGCAACTCAGACCGTCAATATGAAGAACATTTCCTATAAGACCAATGCTTAAAACTTGAAAAAAATTGGACATTTTCGAAGATTCAAATGTTTATTCAGTAATTAGATCTTTACAGGCACTTTTATACGTCAATAAGTATAATTTACGTTACGTGTAAAGTATATTAAAATTTAATTTATTTTTAAGGAAAAGCTACCGATACCAGCGCTTCATACAAATCCCGGGCCGGCCGTACACTTTGATATGAAAATGTCGTTTTTTTTTGAGTTTCAAGCATTGGTCCCTTAGGAAAAGTTGTTCATATTGACGGTCTGAGTTGCTCCTACAAGGATCGGACAGGGTTTTTGTTACATATTAAATTTGACGATAGAGTCGTTGGCCCACTCCACCCACTCTGCTGAGAGACCTATTTTGTATACCCACACACACAATATTAAATTTTATTTCTTAAAAAGATTTGTTTTTTCGGTCTAGACACTTTGCTACTCTAAAAGTCTATAATTCTATTTCCAGTAGCAAGCAATCGGAAGCAATTTTCAGCTCGCACCTGTATTTCTGCCGGCCCACTCGTTGGCAGCCGCTCTGCTGAGAGAGCTGTTTTGCGCTGCACCCATAATCACATTTTGAGATAACCAGGTCGAGGACGTGAAAGATTTCACAATCTAATTCTGAACATTTAGCGCTGCAAAATAGGTTTAGTTTTTAGTACTTTTATTACATATTGCCACAGAATAAGTACTAGTGCTCACGTACAGAAGTCCTACTCAGAAAAAAAATTCAAATAAATATCTACTTAATGTGGTCAGCGCTATGGTTTAGTTTAGCTCGCGTCAGAACTTCTCACCTCTTCGTTTTGATACCTAGATATCCATGGCAAGCCAATTTCATTCTTATTAATCTGGACAAACGATTCATGTAACTGAATTTTCCCCTTCGAAGTGGTCTCCGCGCGCATAGTAATAATGTAGGTATATTTTCGATACCTAAACGGGGAGTTACACAGGCCCGATATTGCCCGTAATAGTAGTTCATTGGCGTATGTGCATCTCTCGGACTTTATTCATTTATAAAAACTTGATTTATCTACCATAATAATTATTTGTAATACAGATGTAGACTAAAAAAAAAATAGGCTCATTAGATAAATTTTATTAAAAAGAATGGTATACTTATATTTTATCTACGATTATCTACGATTTTTAACCAAAAGTGAAGTAAATCACCCTACTACGAAACTTCTTTATCTTTGTGAATTTTTATTACTTTGCTAAACGAAAAAATATAGGCCCTTCATTTTTGAATAACCTACTTGACGGATTGAATTAAATAATATATGTTTTACTAATTCCATAACCATATACTCGTTGGCATATTGTGATATAAAAACAGCTGCGCTCAAAACTTTATGTTACTAAGAACTGCATAAGAGCGCAGATCGATTGTCTTTTTTATGAGATATATTGACGGAAATTTAAATTGGTTTCACATAATTAAAGAAATTAGGAATGATAAAAAATCCTTTAACGTTTGGGCTCGATTTTATAACCATTTCTTATTTGTTTTTAGATTTGATCAATAGATTTTTTTTATTCTATAGTGATTACAATTCACGAGACTGTTTAAAGCGAAGGGATTAAAATTGTCATATCCTAACGGGTGTACCGTAAATGTAGTTGACAGACTAAATAATGTTTACCCAGTCCATATCATTCTATTATTCATAACTAGCGGATTATTGAGTTTTTTTGTTTTGTATGATTTCGGTAAGTATGGCATACAACAAATTAATATCCAACCTCATTTCACTAATTATAATTAAAGTAGGAAGCTCAATACGAGTGTTAATTCATTTCCTCGTAAGGCAGTGAAGCGAGTAATCCAATATATATTTACACCAGTTCTGTTTAATCCCTGCTGAGATACACGGATGTATGAAATGGTGTAACAAAATAAATACAGAATTATTGTGATACTTCATATTTAAAAGAAGACACTTGAAATAATTTATGTCTTCATCTGTAGAAACATGCAAAAACAACGCGCTGCCTTAATTGTTTTAGTTTTATTAATGGCAGGTGAAATTAAAAACATTTAAATAACTTGGGTGTGGTTTTAATACTTTTTAAGGTTCCTTACCAAAAGGGTAGAAACGGGACACTATTACTAAGACTTTCGCTGTCTTTAATATAATTATAATAAATAAAAGTAACGTGAGATGACATAACTAAATATATAACGACCTCCGTGGCGTAGTGGTCACCATGCTAGTGCGCCACCCAGAGGTTCCGGGTTCGATCCCCGGTCAGGAAAGTGGTCTTTTTCAAATTGTCCTGGGTCTTGGGAGTTTATCTATGTATGTATTTGTTATATAATATATTATTGTTGAGTTAGTATCCCATAACTTTGGGGCTAGCTCAATCACTGTAATTTGTCCCTATATATTTATTTATTATAAACCGTCGGGTCGCCGTCCCAATTAACAACACTCGCCCTGACGATGATCACCTAAACCGATCGAAACTAGTCGGCCTTTTCCGACTACACTACGTGAGTAAAACCGTTTATATATTTACTCCGCTGTCTGTTTGTCACCAGGCTGCATCTCATGAACCGTGATAGCTGGACAGTTTTACAGATGATGTATTTTTGTTGCTGCTTTAACAACAATGGAACTTAAAAACGGCATAAAATAAAATTTTTAGTGGGGATCCTATACAGAAACGTGATTTTTTTTCAGATAATGGTACGGAACCCTTCGTGCGCGAATCCTACTTGCACTTTTCCGGTTATTATTTAGTTACAACATATTTTGTGTCTTTATAATTATATACATGACCAAGACAAAACACACTCCGTCTTATTATAAAACCCAGACAAACTTTGTTACTAGGATTAAACCATTATCAGCCCAAAATGAAGTTGACATTGACAGTTGTAATAGTGTGATATTACTAGATGTCAACTTGATTTAGTCGAATAATAGTTTAAACCTAGTAACAAAGTTAGTCTGGGTTTTGAAATAAGACTGACTGTAGCTAAAATAGGTTTGACAACCGGCCGCCGGCATGATGACCTTTTACAAGACCCACAGGAAGAAATGGAGAGGTAAGGTTAGGTTAAATCAGTTATTAGGTTAGGCCTGCTCTGAGCCATCACTATTCTGTTGTTTGTTTTTCATTTTTCGTGTGTGTAAGTGGCCAACACTGGTGTCCGTTTTTCAGGGTGCCCAAAGGCATCTGACATATCTATGTCTGATATAATTGACTTCTGCCATTCAATAATGACCGCGGGAACCTACGGCTTTTAAGTGCCTTCTAAAGCATGGGTGAACCGATTTCGATGCGGTTTTTTACGCGATAGCAAGTTTCCTTGCGGTAGTTCTTAGCTGATGAAAACCGGCTGTCGTTTAAAAGGAATTGGGTGTTAACGCTTGAAAGTCAGGGTTTGTAATTTACCTGCCAAATAATAGATGGCGGCTACGGATATTAATTCTACTAGGTTATTATTTAGTTCCGCAACTTATCACTAGATGGTGTCGTCGGGGGTTTGTTTAATTTTCCTAGCAAATAAACTTGTTGTGTATCTGTGATTTCAAAACATTACTTTAATAATTGCATGTGTTACATTTTCTAGGTTCCTGTACAATGAATTTCAAGCGACGCGTGTAAATTGATATAAATTGGAGGCCCTAGGCGGTCCGCGTTATGGCCGGTCTGGGATTAATGTATCGTTTAAAATGCTATGCATTTCGGCTTAATGAACGAGATATTAATTCAAAAGCTGTATTAATTTTAATATTTTAACACATGTTAATATAATAAATATATTATTGGCAGGCAGTGAAAAATAAACACGCACTGTGAGAATATAGCATCGAATAGTTGTAAACTTAAATAGTCTACGGTGGCATATTCATTTTGTCTAAATGCTCATGGTCTCACTTAATAGGTACTTGGTGTTTGCATCGTCATAGGGGTCACCCAGTCTAAATCGTATCGAATTATTTCCCATCTTATTATAAAAATACGGACCAAAGGACGAATATATTAGTTTAAACCTAGTATAAATACTAGGTGTTCCTTCCAAACTAAGTTGGCATCTAATATATAACAGAGAAAGTGCGAGTTGAACTTGCGTGGAAAGGGTTCCGAATACCAAAGATTTTTCGTAAGTGAACGTAATATATTGAGTTTACTACTTTATTTTCAATTGATAGAATTCTTATATTATTTTTCCTGTAGGCTACAAGTAATATACTATTTTATATATTTTTTCAAATCTTTTGGAGATCAGGGGGGAGGGGGGAAATGATCAGTTTTCGTCTTTTTTCGTGAATTAAATCAAAACTATTTATTTTAAAATAATAAAAAAAAAAAAATGTTTGAGATCCTCATTACAAACCCTTTCATTTGATATGTAACATAGTAAGTAAATTTCCTAATTTGACCCTTATTTTAAAAATATATTTTGTTTACTTATTTTTCCTGTAATCTACAAGCAATGAACTGTATTTTGTATTTTTTTTTTCGAAATTTTTGGCTCAGTTGTTTCGGAGATCAGGGGGGGTCAATTTTCGTCTTTTTTCACGGATAAAATCACAAATTTTTATTTTAAAATAATAACAAAAATATATTTGAAATCCTCATAATAAGCCCTTTCATTTGATATGTGACACAGTAAGGTTTGCAAAACTTTTTTTTAAATTTCCTAATTTATCCCTCGAATTAACATATTTAACAACAATTAACTATGCACATTTATGTTTAGGTCATAGGATTACACAATCCTATCAAATTTCATCTGATTTGGTCCTGTAGATTCGGAGCAATTTGACTGTGACAGACGGACGGACAGACAGACGCAGGAGTAATTCTATAAGGGTTCTGTTTTTCATTTTTTGTACGGAACCCTACAAAGCACCAGTGATGAATGACTTGCTGGCTGGCAGTACTCTGAAACGTGGTCCCTAACTATGGGTCTCATCAGAAGGCTCAAGGTCGCTCAGCGCGCTATGAAGAGGGCTATGCTCGGTGTTTCTCTGCGTGATCGAATCAGAAATGAGGAAATTCATAGAAGAACAAAAGTCACTGACATAGTCCAGCGGATTAGCGCGTTGAAATGGTGGGCGGGACACATAGCGCGCCGAACGCATACTGGCAAGCAAAGCGTAGGACACCCACCCATAAGGTGTTTAGACAACCTGACCAAGGTCGCTGGAAAGCGCTGGATGCAGGCCACTCTTGATCAGTCATTTTGGAAATCCTTGGGAGAGGCCTTTGTCCAGCTGTGGACGTTATACGGCTTAAATGATGATGAAAATGGCAAAATCTCAATGTCTACTATATTTGGGCTGAAAATGGCACAATCTCAATGTCTACTATATTTGGGCTGAAAATGGTTGAAACTTAGCCATAATAGTCTGTATTTTATTGCAAGATGGTTGACGCAGTTTTTTGATCAAAAGCCCCAAAATTTCTATAGCAATGGGATCATGTCCCTACCTATAAGATGGCAAAAAGTTATCGAACAAATGGTACCTACATACTTAAGTTAAATAAATTATATTAAAAAATGTTTTGAATTTTCATATAAAATGCGAAAAGACTTTTTCCCCAACCTATTATTTTTTGAGTAAGATTTCTGAACATGAGTAGTAGTACTTATTTTATGATTCAGGCTCAGGCTGATATTTCAAACCCCACACGATTTCAAGCTGCCACATTCTACGTTATTTTCACTGTTCAAACCAACACGATCGGTCTTAAAATAAAACGAGCAAAGCCAACTTTACAGTACTCTATGAGCCAACTTCAGCTCGCACGAGCTGTTGGTTGAGCACTAATAATTCCGCATACAAGCTGAAGCACTCTCCACCGTACGAACAATAATATCGGGTGCTCGTATCCGACTGGTAACGTTTTGACAAGCTTTTGGCGGTGACACAGATATTTTATATGAGGTTTTAGGAGTTTTTCATAATATGGAAAGTTTTAAAGCATCTAGCAGTGGCTCTGTGAGCTAGACCACGCAAGTCACCCCGACCCGTTGAAGTTTATCGAATAAAAAAGTTGCTCAGACAAAAAAGTTGCGTCTTAATAAAAGCTACAAAAAAGTGTTTTTGACATTTTTGAAAAATTTGGAAAAAATCCCAAAACTGAATCGACAAAAAAAAATTGTATAACTTTCAAACCAGCCTAAAACTTTAACTTGAGAAATGCGACCTGTAGGCGAAAACGACCGGACAAACTGACAGCCGGACATAAGTATTTTTGGCCAATCTCGAACCTGAGACTGTTTGCTTGCTCGGTCGAAAAGGGTGTAAAATACCTATGTCCTGTTGTCCGGCTGCTCTCCACTACAGATGACATATTTTCTCAACGCAGGTTCGATAGTTATTTTTTTAAGCTATATGCATGAAAAAAATATTTGTTATCTAACCAGTTTTTCCACAAATATTCAAAAGTAAATTACGAACAGTGAAAACAAAATAAGAATTGGTTAAAAAACGAACGAGATATAATAATTTTACGAAAATATGTCTATCTCATTCGCAAAAACGCCATTTTCTATGAAAAATGTATAGACGATGTGGACTTTGACGTCACCAGTCCACATCGGACTTCTCTTTCTAATTGAAACTTTAAAGTATCACATGTCCGTCGCTGATTAAGATATTTTATAAATTCTTTCATATTTGTTTACTGTGGTAAATAAGGATTTTATTAAACAAATAAAAAAAATACGTGCATATTCCCTATTGCATAGCTTTTATCGCGGGCTTTGAGCGCGGTGACCGAATCAAGAAATTCCGTAACGAAAATAAAACTTAACTCCCCCCACTCCGCCCACACAGCAGCGCAGTGCGGCGTTAAAAGCCGTGCATCGTCTAGTCTGCCAAACTGAAACGACGTTAGCGTCATTTTAGTTTGGCAGACTTCAGCACGGTGTTTGTGTGCGTGCGACTAGACGTATGCGTGTAGACTAGCTGCTAACTGCTCATAATAAAAATTCCTGAATAACCTACATGTATTGTAAGATAATAAAAATATTTTAAACGATATTCTTATTTATTCAATAAAAGAAAAAAAAATGTTTTCTTATCGCTTCTTACCACTCTCAAAAAGTGTAACTTGAATTAATATAAAAAGAAAAAAACTTAAATTAATATCAAAAAAAAAAATACTGCATAAATAAAAAATAAATAAATCATTATAATTGCATAAGTTTTAAAAAAATTCTATGCAATAGCTTCACCACGGCAGTCTCCGAGTGCCACACGTTTTTTTTGGTTGGACTTTCGATGTCTACAGCTCACAGAGCTAGGTTTAATCGAACGACTATCTAGTAGGTCAAAAATCAATAAAGTATTTAAATTGTTGGTCTAGAACATACTTACAATTATGCATAAAGAAAAAACCTTCTTTTTTTTTTAGAAACGTTCGAAAACAGCCATATTTGCACAAAATTGGGCGCAAACAAGTCGAGCAAACACCAATGTTGAGACTAGATGTTTGCAGTCTGCGGCAGGCAGCTGAATGCTTCAACTGTGGATATCAGTGCGATTTTACCAAAGACAGAAGCAAAAAACAATTTTTAGGATTTTAGCTTTATTTTCATGTATTACCACATATGTAGTCAAATGTGACCTATATGTAATTTTTCGCGTCAACTACTTACTTTTTGACCGACTTCCAAAAAGAAGGAGGTTATTAATTCATCGGAATCTGTTTTTTACTCGACTGCACCAGAAGGAGGGTTATGTTTTTCGAAAGTATGTATGTATGTATATTGTAGAATTTAGCTTGAGAGGTGTTTTTAGATTCATATTTACTGTGAAAGTGACTCTGAGAACAAAATAAAAAAAAAAAACGAAATTAAAAGCGGCGGTCGGGTTTTTTGTTTTTGTAATAATTCCTTGTTAATAATTAACATATCGGCTAGTAGCTGACTTTCTACTTTAGTAACCCGTTAATTAATACTAATAACCTTCAGAATATTTTTTTATTTATTAGTATGTAATATACACGGATTATTCAAAGACGCCTGGAACGATTTTGTAAATTCTTTTTATCTTTGAAAGGGCATAATGTGTCAAGTGGTCCCAATAAAATTTTATCGAACTCGATTGTCCAAAACAGTGCTATCGGGCAACCGTTACCCGTCGAAGAAAGATTTTTAACAGAGCAATGAAGAACGGTATTTTGTTAAACAGTTACTCGACGAAGGTTATTTCGAAATACCGTTGTAAGCTCGTGTTGTGAGCAGTTTGGGGGTGTAGCCTGTTTTTACTTTTGAAAAATAGGCATGAGAATGGGAAAATATTTTTAGCCCATCATCGGTCTGGATTATTAAAAAAATATTGTACACGATAGATTTTCTTTTCTCTGAAAAACAAAAAATGACAAAGATACAGCGCATTGAAATTTCGCATGTCGTCACGGCTACTTAGATTTTTACATAGAGGTGACGTCGCAAGCTCCCACTCCGGAACTTTGATGCTTCATATATTTGTCAACTTTTTCGGACTATTGCAATTATACTTTTCTAACCCTGTCACCACCCCTATTAATATAATAGGGGTGACGACAGGGTTATGAATTCATAAGCTGGTCTGAGGGAAAAAATAACTTCAAATTACCACCTGCTTCTCTTTCCGCACAGATTGGGAATGGGCGAGAATCTGAATACGGGTAGCAACTTATCTTTATAATCATAATCATTTATTTTATCAATCATAGGTACAGTGGGTCTTAGGTACTGCAAAGCTACTGCTAAGACCCACTGTACCTGTGATTGATAAAATACATAAATTCAAGTATCACTGTGTTGCGCCGTTAGGCATACAAAATTATGTTGATTCCTTTTTAACTACAAGCCACCTTTACGTTGAAAATGGCCTTTGGGTCTTACGGCTCTAGGCTCAATTTGCTCTGCGGCATCGAAGCGAAGCGACGAAATTGTACATAGCATAATGAACTTTATATCAATCGTATAATGTTCCAACTATGGCGGTGCCAGCGGCAATGCGCGGTGTTGCGCCGAAGTCTAGCGAATCAGCGCGACTCGGCGCGTCACCGCCAGCAACGCCATATTCATTATGCTAAGTGCGATTTCGTGGAATCGCTGCGACTCTGCCGTAATGTAAATTTATCCCTAGGCTCTGTACACCTCGCAAGTGATAAATACGTGATGATGTTAACCACACGTCAAGTTTCTACCAGAATGGAGTCATGAATTAATATGTGTAGCTTGTAGAGCATCTGATCCGTACCTAATGGGAGTAATTTCGCTTCTGGTATAACTATTATACGTTTGAACTGGGTCACACAATATCGTATTGCTCGCAATTTACAGCCACATTAATATTCCTTCTGCATTGTCTGCCTTGACTAATGTCTTTGTCTGTCTTGATGAAAATACTTTAATATCATAATACATCTTGCGCGTTCCCGGTTGTATCCTTAGCTATGCTGCTTCAAAGCCAGGGGTATGCTTTCCCACTTTTTCTTTTCCAAAAATAATATGCATGTAAATTCCCAAGGGAGTTGATGTCGAGCGGCGATTGACATCAACTCCCTTGGGAAATTTCGCACAAATGAATGTATTGGTGCAAAAAAGACATAACCGTCAGGCAGGCGTCCGATCATATAACTATAGCCAAATTACATAAGCATGCTAAATAAGAAATGTTGAAAAACACTACGTGAGCTGGGATTGAAGCAGCGACCTTGGTCTTGAAACGACCATGCTGTTACCAACTGGGCTATAGCGAATTGAACTCCGCAATTCGAATTCCTCCACCATCTCCTATTCTTTTTTCACCATAACTTATTTCAATATTTTGTATGCTCTATCTAATTTAGCTATAAAAATATAGCGTACTAAATAATTAACTTAATTTAAGGTTTCAACAAGAAAAGTTCATTTTATTACTGGTCTGAGAGAAAAGTATACTCTATACGGTTGCGAGACGTAGACACTAACAAAGTAGGAAACTAAAAGGTTGGAAGCGATCGATATGTGGTGCTGGAGAAGGCTAGAGAAAATTAGTTGGAAGGACAAAGTAACATACATAGAAAATTAAAAAGAGTAGGTGCAAACAGACACATCCTAGAAGTCATTGGAAATAGGCGAGGCAATTAGTTCGATCACTTGATACGGCATGACAATTTTATGTACATTAGAATAGAAGGCAAAATAAAAGGAAGGAGAAAGGGAAAGCCCAGTCACAGCTATATGAAGCAAGTCAAGGAAAATGTGACAGCATTGTCGTATCAAGATGTTAAGAGGTTGGCGGAAAACCAGTTTTGTTGCGGTAGAGCCACGCTACCGGTAAAACTCTGTTTTTCTAGTACCACACTCTCACAGAAAATCGACGTCTGAGTAGTAGCGTCACCGCTTCTATGCTTCGTTCGGTGAGTGAAAGAGCCGGAGCCCCACCCCCCCTTCACCCGTCCCCCTCCTCCTACATCATCCCTTCCTAAAATGCCGGCAACGCTTCTGTCACACCCCTGGTGTTGCAGTTGTCTGTGGGCAGCGGTGATCACTTACCATCAGGTGACCCGCTTGTTCGTTTGCCGCCCTATGACATAAAAAACCGAATAAAATGCAAGAAACTCCACCGATAAAAGCACCGCTCATAAATTATGAAGATTAGAGAAAAGCTAAAGCTACAAGAGCGATCGCTATATTAATGCAGTCTGGTGTCTGTAAAGTCATTCGCGTCCATCAGTTAGTGGTCAACCAACGGAGTCTACTTCACCGCATTCAATCAATTTGTCTGGCTGCGAGCTTGTTCATTTAATTTTTAATTTGTAGTCAGTAGGTAAGCAGTTTTTTATTTTATAGCCTTTTTTATATCTTCATAATTTTTTTATGGGTATATAGTAATGGAACATACTCAATTATCATCATATCTTGATTCCTAACCACAACGGGGTAGACGAAGCATTTTGCAGACTAAACCTCAGACCGCTAGACTCAAACCCTAATATTCATAAAAGTTAACAAACGTTTGCTAAAACTCTTTTAGTTAAAATGTGTTTTGTCCCTTTCTTACTACGTCAAATATTGAAAAGAGGGAGAGGGACAAAAGATGTTTTAGCTAAAACACGTTTAGCAAACGCCTATTATTTTTTATGAATACGAGGGATAGTGTTTAAAAAACACACTAATAGTATAAATGCACAATACTTACATATAGATGTCAAAATTTGACACAAATATCATATTGTCTGAAAATTTAAAAGTAATGACACGCATGACGTGTCAAGCTCGGCACGTCACATACTAAGCAATAAAGCAACTAATCCTTCTTTATGAAAATGTGCCGCGCGTTCCAAACGTACACACGTGGCTATGTAGTGTATATAGAGGTAAAAATTTGACCCAGATGTCTTTTAATTTTAAAAAAAATGACACGCATGACGTGTCAAGCGCGGCACGTCGCATACTAAGCAACTAATGCTTCTTTATGAAAAAGTGCCGCGCGTTCCAAACGTACACACGTGGCTATGTGTACACACGTGTCTGTAGAGGTAAAAATTTGACCCAGATGTCTTTAAATTAAAAAACAATGACACGCATGACGTGTCAAGCGCGGCACGTCGCATACTAAGCAACTAATGCTTCTTTATGAAAAAGTGCTGCGCGTTTCAAACGTGGCTATGTAGTGTCTATAGAGGTCAAAATTTGACATAGATGTCTTTACATTAAAAAGCATTGACACGCATGATGTGTAAAGCTTGGCACTTCACAAACTAAGCCATAAAGCAACTAACCCTTTTTTCTGAAAAGGTGCCGTGCATTTCGAGCGTACCTACGTAACTATACAGTGATCATAGAGGTCAAACTTTGACACAGATGTCTTTAAATTAAAAAGCAATGACACGCATGACGTGTAAAGCTTGGCACTTCACAAACTAAGCCATAAAGCAACTAATCCTTCTTTCTGAAAAAGTGCCGTGAATTTCGAGCGTACCTACGTAACTATACAGTGATCATAGAGGTCAAACTTTGACACGATGTCTTTAAATTAAAAAGAAATGACAAGCATGACGTGTCAAGCGGCAGGTGGCATACTAAGCAGCTAATTCCTTATGGAAAAGTGCCGCGCAATGTAAAAGTACATACGTGGCAATGTAGTGTCTATAGAGGTCAAACTGTGACACAGATGTCTTTAAATTACAAAACAATGACACGCATGACGTGTCAAGCGCGGCACATCGCATACTGAGCAGCTAATTCTTTATGAAAAAGTGCCGCGCAATGTAAAAGTACATACGTGGCTATGTAGTGTCTATAGAGGTCAAACTTTGACACAGATGTCTTTAAATTAAAAAGCAATGACACGCATGACGTGTAAAGCTTGGCACTTCACAAACTAAGCCATAAAGCAACTAATCCTTCTTTCTGAAAAAGTGCCGTGCATTTCGAGCGTACCTACGTAACTATACAGTGATCATAGAGGTGAAACTTTGACACAGATGTCTTTAAATTACAAAACAATGACACGCATGACGTGTCAAGCGCGGCACATCGCATACTGAGCAGCTAATTCTTTAAGAAATGGTGCCGCGCAATATAAAAGTACATACGTGGCTATGTAGTGTCTATAGAGGTCAAACTTTGACACAGATGTCTTTAAATTAAAAAGCAATGACACGTATGACGTGTCGAGCGCGGCACCTCGCATACTAAGCAGCTAATTCTTCTTTATGAAAAAGTGCCGCGCGTTCCGAGCCAAATTATGTTCGAGACGGAATACGAGTAATAAAATTAGGATGCCTCCGACTTTGTTGGATCTAGGTCTAAAAATGGGAGCACATAAGTGCATTTTGAATTGTATTAAAACTCTGTGCGTACAATAGTTTACACCCGCAGTAAAAAATTTTATAATAATATTATAATTTTTATTCAGTTTTGAATAAATTATTATCAACATGTCGTCAATATAGCGCTTATGTATACTTAGATCGTCTAGTCCAGACATGAACCCCTCCGAGCTAATATTAATCTACTAACTAATTATTAAGTAACAAGTATTTTCATTAAGTAACAAGTTTATTAGACAGGCACATAAAAAAAAATCCAGACTAAAATCTTTTAAACGGCTTAGCCGATTTTCATCAAACTAAATTCACTTTCACGTAAGATAAACCGCATTGAAATCAGTCCATCCGTTCAAGAGCTGCGATAACACTGACCAGATATATAGACAAACAGACTGACAGACAGACCGACGGACAGACAGGCAGACAAACATAGGCGCCATGCTTATAACACCCCTCTTATTTTGTCGGGGTTAATAAAAAGAAGTTTGCGCGATTTCTACGCGCTTTCTATGGAGTCCGCTCTATCGCACATTTGTGTTATTTATGCACTACTTGGTCAAAAGATCTAACCGTGCATCGTTTGGACAAACAGGCAATTAATGAAAAGTGAAGAAAAAACGACGGGTTGCACTCCGGGAGTGCCGGCACAAGTGAAAACTTGAATATTATCGTTGTGCATTTTTGATATTTTGGAATGGTTAGGGAATAATTTTGCACGAATTGCTTTAATTCTCAGTATAAAAGTATTATCATTTATGTGGTAGAATACAATATTTATTTATTTACAGCGTGCCACGCGCAAGCGCCCTGCGCTGCCTAAACGAAACAGCAGGCGCAGGCATACATTTTCGCTGCGCCGTAGAAAGAAAAGGGGATACTTCCTCTCCTACGCCGCGCCGGCTGTCTACTCTTCATCCATCTTACGAATTTTCGATCAGGTCACGTGTCCTGACGCGGTCACGTGTACCAACGCGAGTTTAATTTTTTTTACCCATTACAAAAAAAGTGTACAACGCCGCTATAGAAGTTTTCACTTCAAAAACAATAGCATGTATTGAGAATAAACACCTATTTTGCTTGTGAGCATAACAAGAAGAGAGGGGCGAGCAGTCTTAAATTAGACGATTTAGACGTACAGCTATATTGACAGTGCCTACAAATTATATTGACTAAAACAGTGTGACACCCAAACATGAAATTTCGATCAAAGGTACTCGATTATAATATAAGCATACAAAGGTAGGATATAAATACATACAGGCAGACGCTAGATTGCCAAAATAGATTCTGAGAACTCGCTCGTTTAACAAGAACTAATTTGCATCGTGGTTTACATCTAGACAGCCAACGTTCTAAAGTCCTGGTACTCCAAACATTTCCAATAACCCACTGATTACAAACATATTATATCAGACTAGCTTTTGCCCGCGGCTTCGCTCGCGTAGGGGTGTAATTTATCAAAATCCTTTCTTAGGGGATACCTTCGTCATAGTAGCTTTATGCATGCAAAATCTCAGCCCGATCGGTTTAAAATTGGCAAAGTTTCATACAAACTTTCATCCCCTATTTTATCCCCTTGGGGGTAGAATTGATCAAAATCCTTTCTTAGCGGATGCCGACGTCATAACATCTACCTGCATGCCAAATTTCAGCCCGATCCGTCCAGTGGTTTGGGCTGTGCGTTGATAGATCACTATGTCAGTCAGTCAATCACCTTTGAGTTTTATATATTTAGATTTCATTCTCCTTCAAGCGAGAATTTATTAAAAATATCTCGAATATTTCTTTGAAGACCTTATTACTTTCATAAATTAAGGCGAGGCATCGGCGGATAAACGGAAAACTGTTTTGCTAGATTTCATTTTTAAAATATTTACAAAAATGAACAAATAGTTTTTAGATTCAGGTGTTACTTTGAAGAAAAGTTACATACTATGTGATTTGAATTATTTTGTGCAATTCCGCCACCAGTTAGTTCATGCAAACTATTGCCGGCCGGCGCCCACCCACTACTCTTAGTCCCAGCATATCTGCCACCAACAGCGCGTGTGCACCTGCCACCATGCTGCTGCAGCAACATCGGAGACCACATATGCGATACGTGTTTCTGGTGTTTCGTCTCTCCACGATGAATCCTCAGACTCCAAACAAGCTGTTGAAATGGTTGAGTTTAACGATGGCTGATCCGTGCGTCAACTCATGAACGGGTGCTGCCAACTTTACACGTAACATAAATTATAATTATTGACGTGTAAAAGTGCCTGTAAAGGTCTAATTACTGAATAAACATTTGAATCTTTGAATCTTGAATCTTTGACCATTCGACGCTTGACTGCCAACACGTGGCGAAATTGCACAAAGTAATTCAAATCACATAGTATGTAAAAATGAACAGCTTAAAAAAACACATTTGAATGCCCCGCTCGCTACAAGCGTAAATCTTCCATCGGGATAAGAGTAAAATAACTTTAAATGAATTTTTCCCATGCAAATCATAAAAACCGATCGAGGGAATGGGCGAAAATACGAATCGTGTTAATAAACTATGCGACTAGCAATCCATCACTATTTTGATTTCTATTTCTACCTTCTTGCCCAGAATTACGGTTGACTTTGGTAAGGCTACAAAAATAATTATAAAAACATACAATGTGATACAATTTGAGTGCCTCCGTGGTCCAGTGGTCAAGGCGTTCGCCTTGTCAGACGGAGGTCATGGGTTCGATTCCCACTGGGAAGCATACTTTGTGAAAAGTTGTTTCCAGTCTGGATAGGATATTGCAGGTTTGAATCACCTGATTATCCGAAAAGAAAGATGATTCCGTGTCTCGGAAGGCACGTAAAATTGTGGGTCCCAAACGCCACCTAGCGTTTGAACATCAAACTATCCAAGGATTGGTTCCTGGTTTGCCCTTTGGGTTGTGGAGGTCAGACGGCAGTCGCTCTGTGTAAAAACCAGTAACCTCGTCAAATCTCCTTGGTTAGGTAGCGGACCCCGGGCACTGAAGCGTTACTGCTGAGGATGCAACCGGGAATACACTCGGATGATGATGATGATGTGATACAATTTCGGCTAAACTAATTAAAAGAGCAGGTGTTACCATTTAAAAGGTATCTACGAAAATTAACACGCACTTTTGGTAAGATATCGTTCCGTTTGTCTCTTTTGTGCAAGTCCGTTTTATTTTTCTCAGTCTGAAAGTTCAAACACGTTTAATTTTTCTTAAGTAGCCATAATCAAAAAGTTAAATTAATAAAGGATCGCCCTATGTATGTATGGAATATAATATATTCCAGTCTGCCTCCATTCTCCTTGTGAATACTGTAAGAGCACAGTGTGTAACTGCTCAGTTCTCAGTCAATAGTCACCTTCTACGACATCAAGGTCATTGCTCATGACAGCTCAGATGCATAAGCACCGTGGCAGCCCTCTGCTCCACCCAGGAAAGAATATAGATAATAATACGATACTTTCTAGCAGCGATCGAAAACGGACCCGTCACACCCAACCACAGGGTGTCCGGTGGCGGATTTATGTTTTTGAAAGTTAATAAAACAAAAACTTATGTGCTTATGGGTTTATTAACTAATGTTATAAATTAAGGGATAATGTGGATTTACTTTTGAAAAATGATTTCATCCACCATGCAGTCCATTAAGACACACACACTGTTGCAAACGCGACCGGACATCCTGTACAAAATATAACTTAACAAACAGTAATAAACAGTTTCTACTGTCCATTATCTAATGTGTTATGCACTGCTATCACCAGGCGTGCGTCATACCTAATTAATTTGTCATTACTGAGTATGTGTAGTGCATTGAACCGAAGTGCATTCGCACTATATACAGAAAGGAATAGCCAAAGTTTTCATATGATTGTAACACTTAAATAACTACATAACTAATATACTTACCGTTCAACTGTGACTGGTTTGGTGATTTTCTTTCTACACTTCAACTACTCTCAACCTCAGCTTCTTTCATAATCCGGACCACTTCTCTTCTCAACAGATTAGTTCGTTGAAGTGGCAGTGGGCGGGACACTTAGCGCGAAGAACCGATGGCCGATGGGGCAAAAGGTTCGCGACCGCGTACTGGCAAGCGAAGCGTAGGACACCCACTCACAAGGTGGTCCGACGATCTGACCAAGGTCGCTGAAAAGCGCTGGATGCAGGCCGCTCTTGATCGGTCATTTTGGAAATCCTTGGGAGAGGCCTATGTCCAGCAGTGGACGTTATGCGGCTGAAATGATGATGATAATAATGACTCTACTCAGCTCTTCAAATTTACAACTTACTACAACTCATCTCATCTCTAATGTTACTATGTTACTATAATATACAGAGGTCTCAGTCCACTCCGCATAGGAAAGAACATATGGAGTGGTCTTACTCTAGGCCGGAAACTACACGGCTGGTACATATATATGTCTGTCCGTAGTCAGGGATTCGTTTTATTATCATCGATGACCTCCTAGTGGCCTAGTGGCCTAGCGCATCATGACAGGCTGTCACCTGGTGGTCCCGAGGTCAATTGCAGATGGAAATTTCAGATTGATCTGAATATAGTATCGTTTTGTATCCCATAATACAAACCTTAATTTGGAGCTAGCTCATTTGTATGTGGTATATTCTACGATTTTTATCCGTAGTATATGTTTATATTTATTTATAATCATCCCAGCCCTTCTTCCTCCCACTGCTGAGTATAGGCCTGGCTTCGTCGATGCCATCATTGGTTATAATTTTTGTTTGATCGTAAAGTCATAATTCTGATTTTATGATCAAATTCAGTTACAAAGAGAGCATATCAAGGGGCCCAGAAAGGCCTCCTTCATTTTCGGGGCCCACATCTGTGGAACTTTCTCGGTTCAAGGTTTGATTTGATTTATGATTTCATGCTCGGAACCGATATTATTCATAACTTTGCTGCCTCAATATTGAACGTTGATCTTTATTTTACAAGTTTCATAAACAGTTTAGACTATTTGAGACCAATAGGATTCTATTGGTTGTTGGCTTTGATTTTTGGCAAATGCTTTATATATTTTTACTAGCATTTATTTTATTTAATACTTTATTTACCAATAATAAATGGTACAAAAGGCGGACTTAATGCTAATAGCATTCTCTACCAGTCAACCTTCGGGATAAATAGAAATTTTGCGTAGTAGGCGTAAAAGTAATGTATACTCAAACAGTATGCACCAAACATACAACATATTAAATACATATAAAATAAACATATATTATACAATATACATAAATAAATAATATATATACATAACCATACAAACAATAAATACATTAAATAAATATGTCTTATTACTATAGAAAACCAGTATAAAAATTTCTGCTGCATTCAAGGAGAAAGTAAACGCATATGGACTTTTTTCTTAAAAAAATATCTGTTTGTAATAGTTTTATGTTCCTCAGGCAGGGCATTCCAGAATCGTATAACTTGAAGAGTGAAAGACGTAGACATGAAATTGGAGCGAAACAAAGGAATTTCTAATCGAAGTGTATGACTAGAGCGAAGCTCTCGACTGTGGGACACAGACTGATATTGAAATTTACTCTTTAAGTATTCGGGAGCAAAAGGATTCTTTAGAATAGAAAATAGTGTGCAGAGCATTCTCTGCTGTCTACGCTGACGAACAGGGAGCCACTCGAGCTTAGATCGAAAAACAGAAATATGATCGTATTTACGAAGACAAAAAATGAAGCGGATACAGTTATTAATGAGTCGATCAAGCTTATCGAGAAGATCTTGATCAGGATCAGGATAACACACATCAGCATAATCGATGATAGGCAAAATAAGTGACTGAATAAGAATTATCTTGGTTTTAACAGGAAGGAAATTTCTTAAACGATTCAAACATTGTAAAGAATAATTAACTTTTCTACAGACCTCTGTCACTTGGGTCCTCCAACTCAATGTTGAATCAAGATAAAGGCCCAGATTCTTTACCGATTCACTGATGGGAATGGTTGTGTTATTAAAAACAATAGGGGAAATAGATCTCATATCCAATTTAGCTAGTTGCCTTGAACTACCCATCAAAATAGCCTGGCACTTAAGTGGATTGACCTTGATGCCAAAACTGTCCGACCAGCAAGAAATCTCTAATAAAGCCTTGTTCAACTGATCCACTCCAAAGTCAACGTTTTCAGCAGTGGTCTGAACATAAATTTGTTAATCATCCGCGTAGAAATGATAAGAACAGCTAATTGAAAGTGATAAAAGATTTATAAACAATGCAAATAATAGCGGAGACAAAATGCCGCCTTGAGGGACGCCTGACGACAGTTTTATCCACTGAGACACCTCCCGATCCTTTCGAACCGCTTGCTGCCTGTCATGGAGATATGAGGAAAACCATTCCATTGAGGGTGAGAACTTCATGTATTGAAGAATAGCCAGGAGAATATCATGATCAACCATGTTAAAAGCGTTAGAAAAATCAATAAGACCAAGAATGGTGATCAATGAATTCTCCATGCCAAGGCGTATATCTTCTGTGACACTGAGAAGGGCAGTGGTGGTACTATGCCCAGGGCGAAACCCAGATTGCAACGGTGTAAGAAGATGATGGGTGTGCACAAAAGAAGAGACCTGAAAATGGACCGCAGCTTCTAATATTTTAGAAAGATAAGGTAAGATAGAGATGGGTCGAAAATTATTTAAAGTCTGCGGATTAGACACTTTCGGCAAAGGGATGACGAAAGCTTTCGCCCAAAGAGATGGAAAAGTGCCAGAGGTTAAAGAAAAATTGACAATATGTGTAATAACCGGGAGAAGAATATCAAGCAAATTAATAATCATTTGGCGGCTTACATCATCACACCCAACGGCATTAGATTTAAGAGAAATTATAATTCTGCGTATATCATCCTCAGCTAATGGAGAAAAAGAGAAAGGTTCAATATTGAGATTGGCCATGGAAGAAATCCTTGTTATGGTACGAAGTTTGACCGACGAATCAAGGGAAGAAGAAGTGGAAAAGTGACTATTGAAATTGTCTAATGAAAATGTAGAAGTCGTTTCTTGTGTATTTTTACCAATATTCAATGAACGAAGGAACTTCCATGTGTTGGCCGAAGAAGAATCTGTGAGCTGGTCATGAAAGTATTTCTGTTTAGCTGCTCTTACCATTCTATTACACAAATTACGTGCTTTTTTATATGTCGCCCAATTTACGTCGGATCTGTCACGTTTGTACGTTCGGAAAGCACGATCTCTGCGCGTCATGGCCATACGGACCCCTCTACCGATCCAAGGGGCCGGCGGTCGCCTTACTTTCACAGCATGCAATGGCGCATGAGTATCGTACAGCTTCAGTATAATAGAGTTCAGCATCGAAACCTTCTCGTCTACAGATTGTGCAGTATAAACATTGGTCATGTCAGTATTCTTCGCATCACATCTAAGGCGCTCTAAATCAATTTTTGCAAAATTACGCATCCATACTACTGTGGGCTTAGGCTTTGAAGGCTTCAGTTTATATTGAAGATATAAGAGATCATGTTTCGAAAAACCAGGGGCAGGAAGTTGTTCGTGCTTGATCACAAGATCAGGGGAAGAAGTGAGAATTAAGTCAAGCAGTGTGTCATCAGTAGAAGGATTAACATGTGTAGCACTTAAAGGCAGAATTTCAAGATTAGCTGACTTGACTATATCACATAATTTAAGGGCTCGAGAATCACGGACAAAAAGATCGGAGTTGAAGTCACCATGATTATGTGATGTGTGTAATCCGCACAATGAGTATCGAGAATAGACTCGAACTGAACAAAATAATTATAACCAGGGGGGGAATACAGAAGAAGGACCTTCTGAGCTTGGACAGTAACCTCTAGGAATAAAAACTCAGCCGCACTGCAATATGTAGGAGCTGAGGAATATAATATTTTGTAAGAGAAATTACTACGGAGATAAATAGCAACCCCACCACCTCCACAGCCAATGCGGTCGTTTCTTACTACAACATAACCATGTTTATACAATGACCTTCCCGTAGAGCCCTTGATTGGAACCCACGGGATAGGCTGAAGCGTGGCCGGCTCAATTCATCATCATCATATCAGCCGCAAAAAGTCCACTGTTAGACACAGGCCTCCTCCAAAATTTTCCAATTTCGTCCCAATTCAATTAATTCCATCCCAAAACACAAACTTGGTGCCGCACTGTCATCTCGGAAGCCAAACAGCTTGGATTAACGTGAGACACAGACATAATTGGCATGAGTTAACGGGTTACTCACGTACACGACATGTTTTGACCTCATCCGGAGGTCTTAATCAGAGCCAATGTGCCTAGAGGACGCGCGTACATACAGCCGCCACACACTGATGTTAGCGGTATGTCGCGCGAGCGATTGCCCACTGCACCCACAGCGGTGTGGTGGCTGGTCACGTGACGTGCTGGTGGACGGGAGTCCTCGACGCAGATAACCAGCCACCCCCTCCCCCAGCCACCACCACCTAAAATAAAGAATGCAATAGTTAACAGATTAAGCGGGCGCCATGTTGAATCTCCCCTTAGCCACGACACAAAAAAGATAGTGTTCTTATTTGCGATTTTTGATACAGATAAATTAGTCAATGATACTGGTTTACTTTGAGCTAAGAGAGCAAGATTCCCTTTATTGCCTCTACAACTAAACATTTTCATTTTTTTAAATCAAAATGTATAATTAAAACTTCAATAAACAAACACAATCAATAGTGACTCATTCAGTATGTATAATTGAATCACCAGCGAGTCGTATGCTGTGAATGGAGTCCCAAATGAATTGTTTCATCCCGACGCCGCACAATTCACAATAATTCACACCGCGGTGCCGATACATCATGCCGGCCACTCATTTGCATACCTAATTGTTATAGATGTACAAATAATGTAGAAAACAATGTGGATTTTTATAAATGAATAAATAAAATAATAAATATATAGGGACTACTTACACTGATTGAGCCAGCACCAAAGTAAGGTCGAGGCTTGTGTAATGTTCAGCTAACCCAATGATACTATACTTTATAACAAATACAAATAAAGATAAACACCCAAGACCCTGGACAATTTGAAAAAGGCCATTTTCCAATTTATCGTGACCGGGGATCGATCCCGGAACCTCTGGGTGGCGGACTAGCATGGTGACCACTACGCCACGGAGGACATCAAATGATGTATTTCTGTTTTGAGGCCTAACTTTTACCAAAAAAGTCACTATTTTATTGATAGTTTGTATATAAGAACGCTTAATACTCCTATATGAGAAACAATTCAACATATTGTTATACCTGTTTACACTCTTGACAGAACAGTGCACGGTCAGGTCGCTGTTCCTAACACTCTCCCTGATCATGATCATCTAAATCAACCGAACCTGTTGGCTTTTTCGACTACATTACGTGAGATAACAACCCAACAATATTCCTCTTCAATTTATCTCACTTTAGTTTTAATAAAACACGTGAGCTTGTCTATGAATTTGAGTCAGGACACAAGTCGTCCCAGGGACCATTTGACCCTTTTTATTTTCATTAAAGACAATTGGGCCCTACAATCCCTTACTTCCTATACCAATTTTTTTTTTCTTAGATTTATTACTTGATAATACTCATACCTATTAGTCTTAGAACAGATTGATCAGATTTCATTTTTTATTTAGATAATACGGGAACCGTCATGCAATTTCCAAATCTAATAATTGGCCAAGTGCGTGTCGGGCCACGCGCAATGTAGGGTTCCGTAGTTACGAATGCCCACTTTGAGTTTATGCCACTCAAACCGTCTAAAAACTAATTTTCTAGGGAATTTGTATGAAATCCTTTTTTAAGTTGATCGCCTATAACTTTTAAATTTGTAAACCCAACTCAGCTCGGATAGTTTTCCTTTAAATTGCGTTATATTTACTATAGCTGTGATTTTTTTCAGGTATCCTATATAATTTTTTAGCAGATAGAGGGGGGGGGGACACTTGACTCTAAAAAAAGACTTTAAAACCAAATATTTCAGAAACGGATCCCTAAATTAAAAACGATTTTAACAAGCTCATAAGTTTTTTGAATGACCTATACAACGATATCCCACATGATTGGTTAGTCGAGATAATTTTTCAAAACTAAAAACCGACTTCACCCCCAAACTACACAACCGATTTTAATAAAATTTCCATGGTACCACCTTAAAAGTATACCCTTTCAAACAAAAAAAGAGTTTCTTAAATCGGTCCAGGCGTCTTTGAATAATCGAGGAACATACATAAAAAAAAATAAAGGATCGCTTCGAATTGATAACCTCCTCCTTTTTTTGGAAGTCCGTTAAAAATAAAATTTACTTTTGACTTTGCTTGTATGGGAAGTACCTTAATTTTTTTTTATATTGTATTTTACTCCTTTTTGCATAAGTAATAAACATACCTATACCAAATTTGAGCTTTCTAGTACTTATAGTCGCTGAGGAAAACCGCGGACGGACAGACAGACAGACAGACAGACATGGCGAAACTATAAGGGTTCCTCGTTTACTACGGAACCCTAAAAACAAACAACAATACCAAATTACTTAATTGATTTTGTAAAATTTCTATGGGACCACGTGACAAGTATGTACTTTCAAACAAAAAAAGTGTTGTCAAATTAGTCCAGGCGGCTTTGAATAATCCAGGATTCTGACGAATTGATAACCTTCTCCTTTTTTTGGAAGTGGTTAGAAAGGAAACAAAAAGCAAGGCAAAATAACTATAAAGTAGTGTTGCAAGCAATAGTATAAAAAATCGATAGTCTACGATACTATCGTCGCTTTGACTGCCTCCGTTGTCTAGTGGTCAAGGCGTTCGCCTTGTGACCCGGAGGTCATGGGTTCGATTCCCACTGGGCAGCATACTTTGTGAAAAGTTGTTTCCAGTCTGGATAGGATATTGCAGGCTTGAATCACCTGATTATCCGAAAAGAAAGATGATTCCGTGTTTCGGAAGGCACGTGAAACTGTGGGTCCCGAACGCCACCTAGCGTTTAATCATCAAACTATCCAAGGATTGGTTCCTGGTTTGCCCTTTGGGTTGTGGAGGTCAGAAGGCAGTCGCTCTGTGTAAAAACCAGTAACCTCGTCAAATCTCCTTGGTTAGGTAGCGGACCCCGGGCTCTAAAACGTTACCGCTGAGAATGTAACCGAGAATACGTGAGGATGATGATGATTATAGTCGCTTTGAAATACAGTAACAATATCGATAGGACTATCGATAGTATCGATGGTTCCGATACTTTTTTTTTTTAATATATAGGGACATATAACACTGATTGAGCTAGCCCCAAAGTTAGTTTGAGACTTGTGTTATGGGATACTAACTCGACGATACTATATTATATTACAAATACATATATAGATAAACATCCAAGACCCAGAACAATTTGAAAAAGGCCATTTTTCAACTTGCCCTGACCGGGGATCGAACCCGGGACCTCTGGGTGGCGGACTAGCATGGTGACCACTACGCCAAGGAGGTCGTCAAATTTAATAGTATTGATACTTTTGAGAGTTTTACCTTTCATCAATAGTATTGCAAACTATTGATAATCGATAGTATCGATAGTCCTATTGATATTGTGACTGTTTTTCGAGATCAACTATCGATAGTTATGGAACGCTACTATAAAATGTTCAAAAAATACAAAGTAAGTTCAAGCTCTTTGGAATATAAACGTGTCTGGCAGTTCGCCGAAAACCCCAAAAGATTCAACGTTTACAACGTTTGAATCGGTAATTCTGCTATTTCCTGGTCGTCGTCTGATGCCAATAAAAGTGTGCTCCGAACTTCTACACTTTATCGGGTTTTCGAGACTTGGTTTATTTTGAGCCAGCTGGCATCGATCAATTTTACGTTCTGCTTTGTGGTCTGAAAGAAAGAACACTTTTCAACCAGTTTTTATAAAAGTTATGATCGAAGCATAAACCTATTTTTTTTTACTGCGTAAAAAGATCACACTAGCCAAGTGTCACAGATAATACAATAAATCATTCTCACAAGAGCAAAATAGATGATCAAATTGACAATGAGACAAGTTTTCATACAATATATATACGCCATTAACTTCCACTCATAAGATTGGCTACATAAGTTACATGCGAGCACATGAGCGAGTTTCACAATTATGAAGCAGTCGCCATGACCTAATCCGGTCGGAAATCATCATTACATATCATAAGCCATCAACACCGTGGTTTGAACATCGTCGCACAAAAATCGGATTTTCCAAATTGAAAACTGTTAATGTAGATTCAAGATTCAAAGATTCAAATGTTTATTCAGTAACCAGACCTTTACAGGCACTTTTACACGTCAATAAGTATAATTTACGTTACGTGTAAAGTATATTAAAATATAATTTATTTTTAAAGAAAAGCTACCGATACCAGCGCTTCGTAACGACTTCTATAATACGCTATATCCATGGTACATAAAAGTATGGGTCTGATGGGTTTTAAAAAAACTAAAGTATAACTTAACTCGATACAGATTTTATATCAACAAATACCATTTTGCGATGTTTACAATGGATTTCCAAGTCTTGTCAGTCAAAAAGTGTCAGATCATCACACCACCTCGTCCTTGGGCGACCTCTCTTGCGACGCCAGCCTACCGGCACCCATTCTATAGCAAACTTGGCCCAACTATCTGGGTGCATCCTGCACACAGTCCAGCCCAGTCCAATTTGATTTTGGCTGCTTTTTTCCCCTCTTTTGGAGAGAAGCTGGTGTTACGTACATGATCTGTTAGTTTAATCCCTAGTATACTTCGTTCCATGGCTCGCTGGCAAACCCCATCATATGTCATTCATCATATATCATATATAAAAAAATAGCAAAGCGCAGCACTTGCCCCGTTAGTTTGGAGTTGTATGTTTAATATGTACGCAAAAGAGGCTGAATGCATTCGATTGTTTTTTTTCTGGAAATTACTTATTGTCAGGTTCAAATAAAATGCTTTTTAAATTAATTTTCCCCGTGGAATTTTCAATAAACGAGACAAAACAAAAGTAAAAATCACAGACCATTTACGTAAGGTTCTACGTAAAATGAATAGTCTATCTGTATAACATCTTTGAATTACGAAATCTCTCGAGATTGTTCAAAGAAAACATTGCCAAAAATACTCAAAGAAACATGAAATGCCTAATTCTGTTCCATGAATACACGTTCTAGCCAAATTACATTTTACCTTGTGATCAAAAGCTGGAATTAATTAGACAATAATGTCTCCGTCTTGCTGCCGCCACGTGGAGTGCGCACTAATCAAAGAGCTTCAGCTGAGGTGACTTCATGTTCCTCATTACCAGAGACGAACAAACTAATAGAGAGTACCCCTTTCAGCCCGAGCATACACAAGCGTGCGCTTGCGTTAAAAAAATCAGTAAAAAAAATAATTTGGAGAGATTCCTCTTCAAATTATTTTTATCTTTATTTTATATTAATTTTAAATAATTAAATTAGTGGAACTAAAATGATGGCGGCTATTTTTTGCTCTTTGTGATGTATGGGGCTTTACAAAATTTTATTCCAATTTTTTTAATGTCCGTAAATTCATTTGTTTGTCGGCGCGGTTTATATTAGACGCTGATTTGACTACGCCGAGACACTTTACGTGAGTTTGCCGCATCGGCAGTTGGCGCTAGTGTCGCAGTGACGTGCTAACAAAACGTCAGGGGAAACGCTTTGACAGTGAACAGTCTTGATCGAGCGGCCGTACTGTGCACAACTCGTTTGTGTGGTTTACTGTGGCTTGGCCATGACTTACTTAATTGTGATTGTTGTATAAGATGTGGATTGGTAAACCGATCTATTACAATGACAGTTTGTTTCAGCAAGACGATGAGCCCAGGTGTATACACAGTATTCAATTCTGTGGGGCCAGAGGATTAAACATGTGTGGTTGTAATCCATGGTTCAGCGCGAGGTGGAGCGCGGTCTTTCCTCACGTAAGGTCTCTCGTGTGGTGGCATCGGTAAGGTGACGAGACTGTAAGTTTTCATCCTGACATTAGTCTGTCCTCGTACTGTAAGTAACTAAGTGGATAGTTCACGTCACTCGGGATAGCAGATGCCGATGCCGCCCTACTCTGACCCCCTTTTACTCGGCCGTCCCCGACAGATATATACCTTAACTACTCTGACATTTAAAACGAATCTAACGACACTTTTCAAACTAAAATCCATCTGGCCGTTAAGGCTGCGCAGCATGCCAAAAAATATACAAAAATATACGTTCACTAGAAAAACATAGCCCTCCTTGTCGCGCAGTCGAGTAAAATTGTGTTATCTATCGTCGTTTACGCCCGTGGTGGTAACCGAATATTACTCGGCGCGCAGGCACCAATTTTAATTAAATCCACCGGCTTTGCGCTGGTAAGATGTATATTTTCATTCGCATACAATTTATGGGACGATAATTTAATTATAATAGGTCATAATTAGCTTGTGGAAGCCTTAACTGTGCAATATCTAATTATGATATATTTAATTCAATTTCTTACACCATTTAAATAATTGTTGAGAGGAGAGGCATATTAAGGCGGCCCTTCCCGGCGGCTCTGTCGTCAACGCGAGCATAGTTTGAAAAGCTTGTTATTTCATCCAGGGCAATGCTAGAAAAAGAAGCAAAGCAAAACGGGAGAGTTAGCGCCTGAGGACTCAGTTTACATTCTATTGAATAAAGTTATTATTATTATTAACTATCCATTGAACGAATATTCACTTTTCATCGGGTATGGAAATTTTATAAAACTTGTTCTAGGTGATACGTGTTTTTCAGTAAGCCTTATAAGTGTGTGAAATAAATTGTTTTTATTTAAAATTTTGATTACATTTGCAAGGTTTCTATCGAAATATTATTTTTACCTTTACAATTTATGAGTACTATTTTTTATTACAATACAAACCTAGAAATAGCGCACAAAATAACCGTTAGTTAAAAAAAATCAATAAAGATCAGTTACAACGTCATAATCACGTACGAGCGCTTGTATGAAAAGTAAGATGGGTAGGCCGCTCTTAAGACGGTGCGCTATTGAAAGACCCGCGGGCCTCGCGGCAATCCTTTTTCGTTCTTTTCTAATTTATAAATGAAGTATTGTAGATTACGACGCAGTTATGCTTTAAGGTCAACATCATCCTTGGTGGCCTATAACAAGTGAAAAAAGCTTCGAACGTCGCAAGTCGTGTCATAATTACAGTAACACAGGACTGTGATGAATGAGTTCATCCAAAAGAAACTAAAAGCATATGAGATAAGAAGACAGTCACGTTATCGACTAAAATGTTTCACGGGGTTTACATCTAAAGCGTTCCTATATTCGACTGAAATATATCACGGGCTTTACATTTAAAGCGAACCTATATTCTACATACGCATGGTCTATTGCAAAGCGTCCGGGCCCGACCTTTGCGACCCGCCCTAGTCTGCTCATGTCTTAAATGCTGCGCCCCTTGCGTGCCTTAAATCTCAAAGCAGCATTTAAAATGGAGTTAATTAAGATTAGGATACAATTAAAGGCCGAGTTTTTAGGCTCTTTAATTTGGATTTTATCTTAATTGTTATTTTAAGTTAATTTTAGTTTTTAGAATACGTAAAACGGAAATAAATTAGGCAAATTTATTCAATTGCTGTATAATTACGTGGTAACTAAATTTTCATTTATTTTGATAATAATTGAAATATTTTTAGGTGTAAATTTATCGGATTACACTATTTATTCACGGTGATAGGTACCGAGTATTTTCATTGGGGAAACAATCCATTGGTAAGGCTTACTTAGTATGTCTATTGGGACACCTAATTTACCAACAATTCAAGCTCACATATTACAGGAATAATATGTTAGGTACCTATGATTTTTACTAAATGAGTACCTATATAGTTTTTCAAAACTAAAAACCGATTTCACCCACAAACTACTCGACCAATTTTAATAAAATTTCTTTGGGACCACCTGACAAATAGATCCTTTTAAATTAAGAACTTTTGTAACCAGTCGCGGTCCAGGCGACTTTGAATAGTCGGTAATACATTACAAAAAATAAAAATAAAAAAACATAAAAGATCGCGACGAATTGATAACCTCCTTCTTTTTGGAGGTCAGTTAAAAAGAAAAAATATTTTTACTTAAACATGCTCGGAAATGTAGGCATTATTGTAGTAAGAAGAAGACACGAAGTTTGTGATTCTTGGCTCGTGCATTACTTTGCTGGACTAGTCCAGGAAAGTAGTATGAAAATTCATTGCTCAAAAGACTAATTCAAGTGTATTCAGAATGACAAGACAGTGACATTGACGTTTCAGATGACAGTTCTGTTTTTACATTTGGCAAAGACATTAAGCGTTTAATTCCATAACTTTTCATACAGCCAATTGCTACCACATAATAAAAAATGCACTCTTCGATCATTATTTATTGTTATTTATATTCTAATGACCACAATTTTATTAAAATAATGTTGTTATAAAATAACACGAAAATATGCTAAATTTTCGTTGCGATAGAAAAAAATCTATGGTATTACATTTTTTGCGTAAAATATGACCGGGCCGTATGGGCTATGTTTCCTTTGCACTAAAAACGCGAGAAAGCAGTTTCTTTTCTCTCAAAGTACGGAGATACTCTTTGCAGTAAACATTAATTGCTTTCGGTAAATATTTGCATATTTCTGGTTATTTCTTTAATGATTTCCTCACATTTATTGAGAAAAGCACTATACATGCCTCGGCGTGAATGGCATTGCCGGACTCGTAATTATTGTCAAGGCCTTGCTTTTGCTCGGCCTTGAAAACTACTCGTCCCTCAACGCCATATTTCCCGGTCTCTGCAGTAACGTACTATTATATATAACATTTTTATTAATAACAGAATGATAACAATAACCAAACTACTTTCTTTCCTACAATTTGAAACGCAAGAAACTTCATCCATTGTAGATACTAACCGAAATTACTTGTCCCCAAAAAGCTCTGTTATTATCAGTTTTATTTATTTATCTATAAGGTTTAAATTGAATCGCCAACTGTAAAGCCCGACCAGGCATCTTAAAACCGTTTTCACCAAAATGGTCGAAGTCACTACCTTTATATATCTTCCGCGACGGATGTCCTCAATTTGTAAGAGGAAATAGAATACAATTTTGTTTTTCATTAGTCAAGTAGTCCCAATCTCTTAAGGGCCTGATCCAGCGAACGCCATTAACTTGATTTGTGCTGTGGGGCTTTAAAACAGGCTGTACAATACTTGCCTCTCCAATTACAATGTGAAAGCCAATCGGAACCGATACAAATAAGGATTGATTCTCGCTGTATCTAAACTAGACTTCTTTTTTGTTTTATCGAGTCAAAAATTTATAAAATGATTCGGGTTTTTCGAGCATACTAATATTTTTTGTGTCAACATTATTGCATATTAAACTTGTGAACAATTCATTGTTCACTAGTTTAATGTGTGAAAGCCTGAAATCGTCTTGAAACCATTCGTCTTTATCTAAGTAAGCAATAGCCTAGCATTCCGTTACTTTTCTTACTAGTATTATGATCTAAGCGCACGGCAGTGCGCAGGCCAAGTTCTAGCAACAGGCCGCGCGCATGCCGTGCACTATTTACACGAACCGTTTCGACCCACTTTTGACCCCCCTGTAACTCAGTGCCTATTGTAAGTACATAGATAAAATTGAAACTACGTTATCATATACTAGTACTAAAGCAGTATGTCAAATTTCATAGATATAGCTTTAGTAGATCCTGAAATATGACCCTGTGAAAATAGCTAATTTTGGTACTGACTGACTGACTCACTGACCGGTAATCAAAACCTCTAGGCCACTTCCAATTGTCCTAGCGTTATGAAATTTGGCACGCAGGTTGTGTTTTATATGTAGATTAACAAAAGATTAAGAAATTTGAGAGAGGTCAAGCGTGAGTAGGATCAATCGAATATCACATTTTTGGGCACTGGGCAGGTTAATTTAATTATATAAAAGGTTAATTTAATTATATAAATAATAAATTTAATTATACAATAATCAAGTGTTACGTACAGCACGAAAACCTGCCAAGTTCAAATTTAGAAGTATTACATATAATTTTAGATATTTTTTAAAATGCATCTAAACTTGGCATTGGATTGGATTTCAACCCTTTTTTAGGCGAACAATTAGCCGATAGGAACTTGGCCCCCTTTTTAACAGGTATGTTTTTGGTGGGATGTTATTTATACGTCAATCGTTTTAAAAGACCTGATCGTTTTCCATTGAAAGGCTGAATTGGCTAAAACAAGTAACAAGAGGAATAAACTATCGAATAAATATGAAAAGTGGACATAAGAGTTTCCGTTTTGATTGCTTCGAGTCTTGTTATACAAATTGTATTACCAGAGTAATGAACGTTGGCTTCAATGCTAGGGCCTTATAAATCGTGGCCTAACAACTATGGCCTGAAGCCTAATAACTTGGGAGGCGAGAAAATTGCCTTGAAAAAGGTAATGCTAGAAAAATTGGACGAAGAATTATGGAGGTATTTTATCTTGAAACGAATTGTTTCGCCTTAAAATAATAAGGTAAAAGATTTTTAGATTTAGATATACTAGCACGTTTTAATCCCTAACGGTGTAGACAGAGCTACAAGACCCACAGGTCACTCTCAGTGTGATGGAGTGGGAAAGGGGAATTAAAATAGTAATGAGTTGGTTTCCCGATCGGTTCTTACAGTAAAAGTTGCATGAACAAAACCTTGAAATGTTTTAGTGTAAAAGTTTTGTCGAAAGCTGGCTATCGTTCATCAAACTTTGACTTTAATCTTTAAAGTATCAATCTAAAAACAAGTAAGTAGTTAATGGTAAAAAATATATTTAAAAAGAATCTCTTATCTATAATAAAGACCTCCGAAAGACGAATCAATAGAGTCCAAACTCGGGTTATGTTATTTTATCATAGAGATGCCGTAACGGCCTTCCAGCTCCATCATCAGATCAGCTCCATGTCATCATAATGTTGCGTATAGGTACGTATGCGTGCAAAATTTCAGCTCAATCGGACACCGGGAAGTGGGTCAAATTTAACTGTCAAGATTTGATTACAGACAGACCGACAACAGTATAAATGCAACTAAATAAAAGCTTGTAATAGAAGCTTCTAAAATAATATTTATTAGTCACCATTCACCATTTTTTAAATCCTTGGATGGGGCCTATGCCCAGCAGTGGACGTTATGAGGCTCTGTACTTATAGTACAGAATTTTTAGCTTTTTGTATAAAATTTATCCCAAAAAAAAAATACGTTAATTAGTTAGCTCCAAAAACAGTTTACGTAAAATAACAGAAATTCGGAGCATGGTCTTACAATGCGTATTCATTTGCCCAAATTACTCTAATTAATGTTATTTACTCGTACTTCATTATCATTCCCTTCTGGATTTATTTACGCATTTCTCACGCTTATTACCCCAGCTAATTTTAAACCAACTTTGTCTCTGTTACAAATAGACTTTAAAATTATAAATCCTGCTACAAGAAGTGTTTAACGAAACCTTACGAATGTACTGGCGATAATAGGAAAGGAAACGGAGATATCATCTAACATTTATCTTGAACACGTTCTAGATAACCCTTCAAGCTATTCCATGAACTACTGTATACAGTTTAAAGTGTGAAAGTAAAGTTTTTCTACGCACATCAGCCAAAAGTGGCTGTTTTTCGCAAATACGACACTTGAATTTTTCGGATGCCTGGAAAATTCAAGTATCCCCATAATAAGATAATGCGGCTAGCAACCCTAATGATGTTTTTTTATTCCTTTTACTACCTCCTCGATAACCGAATATTAAGGGGCATCGTGAATATTGATCTTAAAGTCGAAAGGTCGCGGCTGATGAATTCGACGCTCCGACCGTCGCAGGTCCAAGTCCAGATCGAAAACTCCGAAGGCTTCCAGCTTGAACTATCGAATCGCTTCGAAGGCCTTCAGGATTGCGTTACAGTGGACGAGATAAACCAAGGGTTTGTAGAAGCTGTCCAAGCGGCCAGATCGTCTTTCGATTTATGTTCCACTCCAAACGAAAACCTCAGGAAATCTCTGCTCAGACCCTAGACTAAATGGCAGAGCGACGATCAAGGCCACTGCAGACCTCTAAAGATGCTGAATCATATTAGCAGCTCAATAGACGTATACAGAAGTCCTTGCGACACGCTCATTTAATAAAAAATGTATTAACGAGACGATCGAGCAGAACAAAGGCTCCAAAGTATTCGCAAGTGCTATGTCGGTAAGGCAAAGCCGATTGATGAAGCTGAAGATGGAGGACGGTGGCATGGTGTCGACAAAGGAAGGGGTTCTAGCGAAGATCAAGAGGTTTTATGGACAGCTATATACCTCAGTTTCTCAACCCAGAGAACAAATGGCTAAAGACCCAAAAGCCAAGCTGACCTGACACTATACCGAAGATATCCCGGACATCAGCCTGTACGAGATTAGTATGGCCCTTAAACAGCTTAAAAACAACAAGGCGCCGGGCGAGGATGGAATTACAGCAAAGCTTCTGAAAGTGGGCGGAACACCGATACTGACAGTCCTTCAGAGGCTCTTTAATTCCGTTCTGCTCGAGAGCGTAACGCCAGAAGCGTGGAACAAGAGCGAGATGGTCCTGTTCTTCGAAAAGGAAGATAACACCCTATTGAAGAACTATAGGCCTATCACGCTTCTTAGTCACGTATATAAGTTTTTTTCAAAGGTAATCGTCGAAACGAATCGTCTCGCAAACAGGTTCGATGCGTTCCAGCCTCCCGAACAAGCCGGTTTCCGTAAAGGCTTTAGCATCACGGACCACATTCATACGCTGTGGCAGGTTATAGAGAAGACGAGAGAGTATAACCGGCCGTTATGCTTAGGGTTCGTGGACTATAAAAAAGCCTTCGATTCGATCGAAACATGGGCCGTGCTTCAGTCTCTCCAGCAAGGCTCTATTGACTTTATCGGTAAATCGAAGTGTTAAAGTGCTTATACAGTAACGTCACTATTTCAGTCCGAGTACAGAAGCAGTGCACGAGGGCTATTCTACTGCAAAGATGTGTAAGACAGGGAGACGTTATATCTCAGAAACTGTTCACCGTTGCACTGGAAGATGCCTTACAGCTTCTGGAATGGGAAGGATTTGGCACCAACATCAATGGCGAGTATATCATTCAACTTCGATTTGCCGACGATATCGTTGTCATGGCAGAATCGATGGAAGACTTAAGTACTATGCTCGGAGACCTAAATCGAGTTTCCCAACAGGTGGGCCTAAAAATGAACATGGACAAAACGAAAGTAATGTCGAATGTCCATGTCGCGTCTCTACCTGTATGTGTTGGGAGCTCCAAACTCGAAGTTGTAGACCAGTATATCTACATGAGTCAATTGATCCAGGCAGGAAGTTCCAGCTTCGAGAAAGAGGTCTTTCAACGAATCCGATCTTCGCTGGGCAGCATTCGGGAAGCTACGCAGTGTCTTCTCGTCCAAAATACCTCAGTACCTCAAGACGAAAGTGTTAAATCAATGTGTGTTACCAGTGATGACTTATGGCTCTGAAACGTGGTCCCTTACTATGGGTCTCATAAGAAGGCTCAAGGTCACTCAACGCGCTATGGAGAGCGAAGCGTAGGACACCCACCCACAAGGTGAATAAGGTCGCTGGAAAGCACTGGATGCAGGCCGCTCTAGATCAGTCATTTTGGAAATCCTTGGGAGAGGCCTATGTCCTGCAGTAGACGTTATGCGGCTGAAATGACTACCTCCTCGCCCACTATCACGCTAAAAGTGGCCTTTGAGTCTCGTTACCATGGGCTCTGTCAGCTTACTCGTAGAGCTGCAAGACCCAAGATTCTCTATCTGCCCCATGTATAAAGATTTAGAAAAGCAAGCAATGCTTTGCTCAATTCAATTTGCGATTGACACAGTATTTTTTTAAAGAAATTCATTTAAGGATGCGTGCATTTTTCGGGGTCCAGTGCTGCCCCCATTTGAAATAAATAATTTGAAAAGAAACATAGATATCATTTAAAATGTTGTCTTGACCAAGCCTAGATAGCCCTTTAAACTATTTTATGAACTACTGTTTACAGTTTAAAGTGAGAACTTGAATATTTTCTACGCACATAAGCGAAAAACGGCCACCTTTGGCTAATGTGCATAGAAAAGATTCATGATCTCTTTTTATTTCAAATGGGGGTAGCACATTATAGTATACCACGAAAAATTCATGTATTTCCACAAGGATAATTTGCAAATAGCTTTTTCTCTGTTGACCTGTTCCAAACCCGAATTTCTTCTAGTCTGAAATATACATATAGCAGTAAGCAACTAAATTAGATGTCCTTTTGCGAGAAAGTTGGCTACTACCTGGTTTTAAGAAGACGAAAATTCAAAATACATTTAAGGAAACTTTATTCCCTTAGCTATATTAAGATTTCTTAAGTTTTCCGAGTGGGCTTGAAGATAAAGTTCACCTTTCCTTTTGTTGGCGTAGTTGAGAAGTTATTCTGCAACTTGGAGGATGTAATAAGTATTTGCTTGAGAGCATTTTATCCATAGTAAATACTTCGGTAGTGAGTACTGCCTTATGAGTAACGACAGCATAAAACAATTTTAAAAACTCTTCTTATAAGAATGAAGGTTTGAAGGTGGATCCTGTACTATTATTGCCTCGTTAAATTCTTTCAGAAATAGTTTCACGATGATGGTCGTTATTGATAGTTTTTAAAAGTTAAGTCTTTTACCTACGATACTTTGAGACGTCCTTACTTCGAAACAATCCGTTTGCTAAGCTTGCTTTGGGGTTCGCTCAATCAGTGTGATTAGTCCCTAAATATATTTATTTACTTATACCAACTCTGACGCGAAGCTATTCACATACTATCCTACACGTACTACTTTGTTATGACTCTGGGAATATGCATGAAAAAAATATGTGTTATCTAACCAATTTATCCATAAATATTCAAAAACAGAATAAAAATTGGTTGAAAAACGAACGACGTCACCAGTCTATATCGGACTTCTCTTTCTAATTGAAACTTTAAAGTATCACATGTTTGTCGCTGATTAAGATATTGTAAATTCTTTCGTATTAGTTAACTGCGTTTGATAAGGATTTTATTAAGCAATTAAAACCAATACGTGCATATTCCCTAACTCCACTTTAAAAGTGAGATGTTAAAGATATTCAAAATGACGTAAAGCCTAACCTTGGTACCGAGACCTTCGTGCGTCTTTTTGCAAATTTACTTAGTTATACCAAATTTACCGTTTCACTTCACATCGCTCAGCCGCATTATCTCCGTCGCTAGCTAAATTCGCCCCACGTACACATGTGTAATCGACTATACATTACAGAATTAAGATGCGAACGGGATCGGCTCGCCATGTCGCCCCTTTATATTTCCATAGCGATGTCTCATAGACTCATAGACAAATAGACAAAGAACGAACAATCACGTAGGCGCTAAAATCGTTCGTTATGGAATAATCCTTTGGCCTATGTCCAGCAGTGAACTTCTGCTGATAATATTATAAAGACTGGAAGAGATCCCTTAAAGGGATAAGTCCGCCTTTGTAATGTTTTCTTTTGTATTTGTGTTGTGTCCTTTTTGTACAATAAATATTTACATAACATAACATATAATAAATAAATAATAAATAAATATACACGGAAAAATAACACTGATTGAGCTCGCCACAAAGTATGTTCGAGACTTGTGTTATGGGATACTGACTCAACGATACTATATTTTTATCATAAATACATCATCATCATCATCCGAGCGTATTCCCGGTTGCTTCCTCAGCAGTAACGCTTCAGAGCCCGGGGTCCGCTATCTTACCAAGGAGATTTGACGAGGTTGCTGGTTTTTACACAGAGCGACTGCCGTCTGACCTCCACAACCCAAAGGGCAAACCAGGAACCAATCCTTGGATAGTTTGATGATCAAACGCTAGGTGGCGTTCGGGACCCACAGTTTTACGTGCCTTCCGAAACACGGAATCATCTTACTTTTCGGATAATCAGGTGATTTAATCCTGCAATATCCTATCCAGACTGGAAACAACTTTTCACAAAGTATGCTTCCCAGTGGGAATCGAACCCATGACCTCCGGGTCACAAGGCGAACGCCTTGACCACTGGACCACGGAGGCAGTCTTTATCATAAATACATATACATATGTAATAATTTTTCAAAACTAAAAACAGACTTCACCCCCAAACTACCTACACAACCAATTTGATGGGATCACGTGACAAGTATACCCTTTAGAATAGGAATAGAATTTTCAAAATCAGTCCAGCCGTCTTCGAATAATCGGCAAACATAGATAAAAAAAATATCGCAACGAATTGATAACCTTCTTCTTTTTAGGGTTCCGTAGTAAACAAGGAACCCTTATAGTTTCGCCATGTCTGTCTGTCCGTCTGCGATTTTACTCAGCGACTATAAGTACTAGAAAGCTGTAATTTGGTAAAGATATGTATATTAATTGTGCGGAAAAAGTGGTAAAGTAAAACATTGACAAAAAATTTTTTTTAGGGTAGCTCCCATACAAATAAAGTCAAAAGTCAATTTATTTTGTCGACTAACCAATCATGTGGGGTATCGTTGAATAGGTCTTTCTAAAATATTATGAGTTTGCAAACATCTCTTTTCGATTTAGGGATCCGTTTCTGAAATATTTGGTTTTAAAGTGAAAATTTTTGTTAGAGTCAAGTGTCCCCCCCCCCCCCTTTATCTTATTTCGACTTTAGACTTTACTTGTATGGGAGCTACTCTAAAAAAATTTTTTTTTCAATATTTTATTTTTACACTTTTTCCGCATAATTAATAAACATACTTGTACCAAATTACAACTTTCTAGTACTTATAGTCGCTGAGTAAAACCGCGGACGGACAGACAGACAGACAGACAGACAGACATGGCGAAACTATAAGAGTTCCTTGTTTACTACGGAACCCTAAAAATTAGTACCGTACCCGTGCGCAGTATCCCCTCTACATGTCGCTCAGCGCTAAACTTACGTGCCGCAACGTGTAATTCCCTCAATCGAGTGTCTTCGCGGAAAAAAAAGGTGGTATATTCTTAGCTTTTCATTTTTCCGAATCTACATGAAAGAGCGGCATGGGAAACTGTGGTGTCTATTTATATCGTTGTCATAGTCGGCCGTACCTACCAATTGGTTATTTTCGCCCTTTTTAGAATTCCACGCATAACTTCACTTTGTTTTACTTTTTCATTCTGAAAAATGTTTTCGCATACAAAGCAGGGTACGTAATTCAGTTCTACACGAAATAAAGTGTCGGAAATTTTCAACAAAATTTCGTTTGTTGCGTGTTCGCTTGATGAATTGTTTTTATAAATACATTATGTTTAGCGAATGGCACTTGAGTAATGTGGACTGAATATAGATGTTTTGCAAAAGTGGCGCCTGCGTAATAATAATGTATCAAATCGACTTGTTTTTCGCACGAAAGTAGTTCTTTGAGAAAATATACAATTTGAAATTGTTGGAATATCTGTTCGGTTTGGGCTAAATTAAAATACCATTTGTCTGGTGAAGTATGAAATTATATTGTTTTAACTTTTACTTGGAAGTAATATGTCTGATTCCTATCACTGCAATAGAGAAGAAAGTTGACATAAGTGGGGGTTGCCAGCACCAAAAGTGCATATTAAAATTAAATTAAATATATAGGGACAAATAACACTGATTGAGCTAGCCCCAAAGTAAGTGCGAGACTTGTGTTATGGTATACTAACTCAACGATACCATATTTTATAACAAATACATATATAGATAAACATCCAAGACCCAGGACAATTTGAAAAAGGCCATTTTCCAACTTGCCCTGACTGGGGATCGAACCCGGGACCTCTGGGTGGCGGACTAGCATGGTGACCACTACGCCACGGAGGTCGTCAAAAAGTATTGCTAGCCATAGTACAAAAATAAAGATTGACAAAATAAATAATATAAATCAACACAAATTATTTATCCTTAAGGAAATAGGTATATTGGCATGCAAGTAAAGCCTATTTAAGTGTACACGCATAAAAAGAAACACGTTTATTTGCTAGGCAAATTAAAAAAGCCCCCGACGACACCATCTAGTGATAATTGGCGAAACTACATAATATTTAAACCGATGTTAAGTTGAATTGATATCCGTAGCACCAAAAACAAAACACCGACTATGAAGCGTCATCACCCAATAACTTTAAACGAATGAACCGACTTTCATTAAACATGGCTAAGAACCACCGCAAAAGAAGTTTCTTTCACGTAAAGACGCATTGAAATCGGTCCATCCGTTCGAGTGCGACAATGCCACAGACAAACAGACATACAGACCGACAGACATTAGCGTCAAAATTATAACACCCCTCTTTTTTGTCTGGGGTAAAAAAGCTTGCTTTTTTTCAGGCAAAATTCCATAAAAATGCAGGCAAACGAAATCACTAGTTATGAAATAAACCAAAATTAAAATTGAAATGCATGTTAAGTGAACCAAACGTTTTTTAAAATCAATTTATGTAATACGTTTAGTCGCAAATCTGAAAAAAAAAAACACAAATTTGGTCTTTGCAATTTGGAACAAGTTTTGTTAACACGAGTTTTCGGTTGAAATGTAATATTTAACGTGCTGCGAGCTTGGAAAAGTATTCCTCTTCTCTGTTGGAAAATATACTTACTGCTGTTTGAAATAATGCTATTCTGTTTATACAACAGGATTTTAAGATGTGGTACTGCAGAGAAGTTAAAAACAAAGTATAGAATATCCTTATAAAAACAATGTTTTTCTAATTGCCTTTTACAGCCTAATTTATCCACTGCAGGATATAGGCCTCCTCCATTGCACGCCATATTTGAAAATATAATGTATGTGAGGAAAAATATTGCCTTATTTAATAAAACTGGTGATATTATGGTGATGGTAGAAACTTACGTAACATAAATGTTTTAGTTACCCCGTATTATAGGCTGAAAACAGTCAGTAAATCGTTTAAGGGAAACTGTATAAAGTTTTATAATAAATTGCCAGAATCGGTCCTTGATATGCCAGATAGAAAATTTAAAGCTTATGTAAAGAAAGTACTTTGTGAGAAGGCTTATTACGGAACCGATGATTATCTTAAAGACAAAAATGTCTGGCTTGAGCTTGGCGCGGGTCCCTTTTAAAGGTTTATATTTGTACACTCACAAATGACATAATTTGAGTACAATCAGTACATGAATTTTATACAAATTGACATTAATTTTATATTAAATTAATGTCAATTTGTATAAAATTCATGTACTGAATTTTATACAAATTGACATTAATTTCAAATATGACATTTTTAATTAATAATTATGACATAGCAATGTATTCTCAGTCCACACATCTAATTTTAATATCAGTATAATTGTAATGTTGACGTTTTTGGAGAAAATGCTGCAGTACAGTTTGTTACCGCTTCTTCTACACTTGCGCTTTGGAGGCGGCAGTAAACTTAGTTGTAAGTAAATGATCTGACGTCAACAACTAACTATTAAGAAATCGAAAGAAAAAAGAAATGACAATTATCAAGTGATATAAATATCCAAAGTTAAATAAATGATTTTTGACTTTTGACTTAGCTGCTAGGTGCACGAACGTTCGTAGCACGTAGCGGCGTTTATCCGTAGCCCATAGTAATTAACAAAACGGTACGCACACATATATGATGTTTATGTCATTTATATTTTAACAACTTAGAAGTTATGTAAAATCATGTTCAAAATAGTTAAGTATGTAATTGTTTAAGTCGATTTTTTTTTGTAAGTAATCTTAAATAACTAATTATATGCCTATACAATTTAGCACATTGTTCTTCTAGTACTTCACGAGTAATATTATATCACATTAAAATATTTACTTAATAAGAAAGTTTAGCGAGTTCCTATGGCCACCTTCTAGCTCCATCGTTAGACCCTGGATATCATCTAGAGTCTAGGTACTCGTCAAGACGAATCTTAAGAGCCCAAACTGGATGGGAATATGTCGGTTTATTACGGAGTTCCTATGACCTCCTTTCAGCTCCATCATCAGACTCTGGATACCGTCTGGATAAATTTGACGGGGTTATGTCGTTTTATTACGGAGTTTTGCGTCATTGCATTATAGAGTGTTTCGTACACAACCTATTGTAGCTTTTGGCTGAGTAAAAACGATTTCCTATAGCCACCTTCCAGCCAGCCATCATCAGGTCAGCTCCATGTCCTCATAATATTGCATTGTCACGCGATATACGTAAGCGTGCAAAATTTCAGCTCAATCGGAAACCTGGAAGTAGATATTTAACTTGCAAGATTTAATTACAGACAGATAGTGAAGGCTCTGAAGTAGCTGAGGATACAGCCAGGAACAAGCTTTGGTGAAAAAAAGCACTGTGCTAGCTCTGAGCTCACAACATTAGACCGAAATAACCTTGGCCGAGCAACTGTTTGACATAAAACCGTTCCTCATCGCTCTCTTTAAAAAATTACACTTAGACGAGTAACGGTTGACCGAGAGCACTGTTTTTGCTCTAACAATCGGACAAATTTTTCTTCACCGAGTAACTGTTATACAAATTACCGTTGGTGCTAGCGGAAGCACTTCTAGTTTCGCTACTAAAAATAAAAATAAAAACTTCTCCCAACGTGAAGAAACGAAGCACAAACTAATAACAGCGAACAACATTTGTTCGCAGTATCTTTCGTAACAACAACAATAACTCCAATCCAACAACCCATTCGCGGCGACCTTGAGTACAAGTTTCGCCATAAATAAATACTCGCGATGACTCAGAGCGCGGTAACAGCTGGTGAACGTTTGAGACATTCTGCGGTGGAGATTGCCACGTTTTGTCGAGTGTTCGACAACTCGCTCTTCTGTATATTTGGTACTACCTGTACCCGCGGGCTTCGCTCCCCGTGTGAATTTCGAGATATATATATATCTATATATATATATATCCTATGTCCTTCCCTGGGTCTCAAACTAAATCTATTCTAAATTTCATCTGAATAGGTAAAGTGGTTGAAGCGTGAAGAGGTAACTAACAAACAAATTAACAAATGTATATTGTATATGCAATTAGTGAATAAAGGACGGATTTACTTCGAGGGCCATAGATGAATCACGAGCAGGTGAAGGATTCTAACGAATGAATCACGGCCGTAGGAAGTGATTCATGATGATTGAATCACGAGCGTAGCGAGTGATTCGTGTTAACCAAATTATAGCTTTCTAGTAGTTATAGTCTCTGAGTAAAATCGTGGACGAACGCACAGACTGACAGACAGACATGGCGAAATTATAAGGGTTCTTTGTTCACTACGGAACCCTAAACTGCCAAAAAACACGTTCAAGTTTATCGTATAAAAAAAGTTGCTCAGACAAAAAAGTTGCGGCTTAATAAGAATAACAAAAAAGTCTAGTGACATTTTTGATTATTTTTTTAAGTAGCTGGGATATGAGATTTTTTAGTTTCGAACCCCCATATTACCGCCATTTGTAAAATTTTCGAAAAAATAACTCGACAAAAAAGTTTTATATAATTACTAAACATGCTTACAAAATTTCATGAGAACCGGATAAGAAATGCGACCTGTAGGCGAGAACAGACAGACAGACGGACAAAAGAATTTTCGGCCAGTCGAAACTGAGACGCTTCGCTCGCTCGGTCAACTATATCTCTGTCAAAACAAAAACAAAAACAACCCCATTCTAAATTATAAATAATAGAAGCATACGCCATTATTAATTAATGTGATTTAGGAACATAACTGGGCATATTAACTATTTGATGCTTCCGTCTTATTAATTTTATATTCACTTTGGGATAACGATTGTAAGGAGAGTTTAAAATGTCTGACAAAATAAAAGATTCACGTTTATGTAGCAAAATGATAATTGATCAAGCGAGCGAAGCAAGCAAAGCGTCTCAGTTTCGAGAATGGCCAAAAATGCTTTTGTTCGGCTTAAATTTGAAGATTTATGAGAGGGTTGGAAAATTATACACAATTCTTTTGTTATTTAGTTTTTAGAAATTTTTCAAAATGTTGGATATATCGGAGTTGAAAACTTTATAAATGTCATATTCCAGCCATTTCAAACAAATTTCAAAACGTGTCTAAGTGTTTTAAGATCCTCAAAAAAATATCAAGTAAGTCCATTGAGGTTAATAATATTCCCATTAGAACTACTGTTACGTCACAGCTAACCGGATGATCTGTTGGGACGAAATATCTCAGTAGTCCTACTGGTAGAACTTCAACTTTTTATCCGATAGACTTCAACAGGTCGGGGGTGACTTGCGAGGTCTAAAAATCACAGAACCACTAGTAATATTGGTAAACTTACGATATTTGTTGTAAATTCTCTCATAATCTGAATTAGGTAGTTATTATGTGCTTACACTGATTTCATACAGCGAAAGAATAAAGTGGATATGCCTCAAGTCCCGGAATTCATTTTAAAGAGCAGAAAAATCACGTGATTTATTAAATAAAAAAGGTTTTTACTTTTACACAATTTAAACCACTGCACGATCGACGTTGCAAATATGTAAAAACGAATAAAAATACTAATGTATTTACTAATAAAAATTGTATGTTAATTAACTTTGTTTTGTTTGTCTTATCTGTCACAAAGGTTTTTATTATTATTTGCTTGTAATATTGTTTGCAACACGGGATTGTCCATTAAGAAATTCCGGTAAGTCAACTAATATCATAATAGTATTTTATGCAACAGTTGTATAAGAATGTTCATAAACTGCGAGTGGCGCAGGTTGCTCGCCAAGGCTCGCATCGTAAGGAGACGCCATCGAGAATTTTTTGACATACTTATGCAACGTTGCATACAATACTTTTTCTACGTCTACATTTACTAAAATAAATCCAAAAATAAACAAAGAAAAGCATGAAATACTGCCATATGTTTGCTAGACACTAGGTATCTTTGAAAGACTTAATTTTATTTATTGACGTCTTTCTAGTGACCAAAAGTGCCATTTTTGAAACATGGAGTCACTTAAATGAATATTTTTTCATACAAAAAAACCGTTTGTTCAGTGACTCCACGTTGGAAAAATGGCACCATATGTTAAAATAACGATTTTATTATGTTGGCAGTATGGTAGATCTAAAGAAAAAAAGTTATAGGTCTATGGCTAGGAGTATCGTTTTGGCGAAATAACGACACATGTGCTATTATATTTGGAATAGACTATAGACTTTTCTGAAATCATATAATCTATGTTCTTATATGAGTGTTCGGGACCATTTAAAGACAGATAACAGTACAGGAGTAGAAAAAAGTAATAAATATCAACATTTCGATGCAAGTACATAAATAACTCTACCTAATTCCGACCTCTGCTCATAATACCGTAGCAGTGTGGCCAGAGACGGTTTAAAGGGACTTCATTTAGTTTACTTACAGCTGCAAACAAGCGCAGTTTGTTCAGCGTGCCAACTGGGCGCTTTGAGACGCGGCTACACCACAAACAACTAGATGCTGGGACAGTAGGACAGTAATAACAGCTGCAATTTATACCTAAAAAGTCGTAGTGTTGCTTAATTATAACATACTGAAAATATTTTTGAAGATTTTAAATAAAAAAGTACAGATTAAAACATGTTATGAAATTTTTTGCCTCGTTTGGGATTCGAACCCGCGTCCCTCACGTTAACGCCGTCTGTGCTGTGCACTACCAATATTTTATAAATATGTTTCATCTCATGTTTTAATTTAAATAATAATACGAGCATTGTAATGCTGTTAAAATCCAATAATTTAAAAAAGTACAGGTTTTTAAATGTAAAAGTCAGTAGAATTTTCTGTTATTATAATTATTTTGTTTTTTGTATATTTTTAGCTATATTGAATTTATGTAAGAAAGAACATTTTCTCGTTAAAGTTTTCTTTTGAATAAAGAGTTTGTTACGCATTAATATTTGTTAATTTGTATCTCATGTAAGTGAGAGTTTTTTATAAGAAATGAAGATTCTTTAAACCTATCAAAATAGCTCATATTCTATGTAATAATTTAACGAAACCTTTATGATTAGCTAAAGACCTAACAGGTTAGACAATTAGACATACTAAAAGGTTTACGAAAATGTTATTTAAAAGACCAAATACCAAACGGATTTACGAGGTAAGACTTAATGGGAAAATCACCTACGAAACAATGAAATCAGCAATCGCGTAATACACAGGCATTAGCAAGTGCTCGGGACAAACGCGAGTATCAACGAATGTAAGCAGATTAGGATGCTGCATCCATTACCGTGATTGCTGGGTATTTGCTCTCCAAGGCTAATCCACGCGATAATGGATGCCGGTAGGCACTGGCTGTGCGTCGGCGAGGCACGAGCTTGATCTAGTGGTGCCGAAAAATCGATAGTTCTACTATCGATAGTTTCAATTGAAAAATGTCAAACTATTGATAGGCCTACCGATAGTATCGATCGATGACGATGAACAAACTATCGACACTATCGATATTATCGGTAATAATGATTTTCATAATTTGCCTACCTCCGTGGCGTAATGGTCAAAACGTTAGTCCGCCAATCCGGAGGTTCAGGGTTCGATCCCCAGTCAGGGCAAGTTGGAAAATGACCTTTTTCAAATGGTTTTGAGTTTTCAGCGATAAATGAATTTGTCATAAAATATAGTATCGTTGGGTTAGTATCCCATAACACGATTTTAAGCTTACTTTGGGGCTAGCTCAATCTGTGTTAGATTTTAGATTTTATTTATTGAGGAACAACAAACAGTTACATTAATAAAGATTTAACTATCTAACAGATATAATATTACATACTATTATACGAAATGGCAATGATTAAGTAACCCACTTCGTTACTCACAGTTTAAATTTTTGCGTCTTAATTATAAAGTAGCCACTAGAGGTAATAGTTACAGAATTTTAACAATGAATATTATATACAATATATGTGCTTACAAAGAAATCAGTGAAGTAAGAAAAAAGATAATTAGAGGTATGTATAGAAAATGTTAACTTAAAAACTTAAAAGGAACTGGTTCTTAAATACGTGTTCTTAAATAAAACTATCGATACTATCGATAGTTTTATTTAAGAACGATTGCATCGATAGTATTGATAGTATAGATAGTCTATCAATAGGCTGTCGATAGTGAACTAACGAGCGGCAACACTAGTTCGATCCTTTCAAGGCTCAACTTGTGCGTTTGGATTTGTAATCATTTTTTTATTTTTTTTTACACTGATTGAGCTAGCCCCAAAGTAAGTTATAGACTTGTGTTATGGGATCTAACTCAACGATACTATATTTTATAACAAATATATATATATATAGATAAACATCGAAGACCCAGGACAATTAGAAAAAGGCCATTTTCCAACTTGCCCTGACCGGGGATCAAACCCGGGACCTCTGGGTGGCGGACTATCATGGTGACCACTACGCCACGGAGGTCGTCAAAATCATATACGGTTATTTTCAACACTTTCTTCCTAGAATTCCTTCACCAGAATCAAATGCTTACCAGCATTTGATTCTGGTGAAGGAAATCATCATTTGGAAACCTGTTTGATGAAATTCTATTTTATCTTGCGTGATGTTTGTTTTTTGGGTGTCTCTCTAGAATAAACGATCGGAAATTCAGTAACTTTCAGCAACAATCCGAAAAGAAGTGTTTAATTTAAAATCAATAAGATTGTAGTAAAAGTCGATTTCGGTCACACATTTTCGCTTGATGTAATGTAATGTATCTTGCTTCTCATAAGATGATCGAATATAGAAAAAAAAAATCGTCACACGTGTATCATTTATATTATTATTTTCAAAATTTCAAACTTTTGCTTTTTATAACAAAAAGGTCTTGTTATAAAAGAAAAAATAATGTGATCTACCAAATTAAGTAAGTAATTGTTTGTCTTTTTTATATCACGTTGACCCATAAAGCTCGAGCCCAAATCGGATTTAAATTCTATTTCGGTGGTTGAAACAAACATTTTCCGCCATAATCCCGCTAATCTATACGGGAGTCGAATTAATTTACTGTCCTTATTCACGTGCAGGGCAACGCTTATTTTCAGAGTTTTTCGCCAAAATCTTAATTAATTTATATGTTCGTCCTATTCGACTCATTCCTTATTCGTTACAATTTCACATTCTCCTTGATTAAAACATTTTTAACCGGATATCTGGAACATGAAAAGAATTGTGTTTCTTCATATATTTTGAAGAGTACGTTACATTTGCCACGATATGATGTATGAAAGAAATACATTTTTAGATCCTTAAATCAGTTTAAGAATGAGAAATTGATTAATTTGAGTATATGGTTTAGGTACATTTTCTTTTAATGCTTTGCTTTGCCATATATTTCTTGTAGGGTACAATTAAATATTGCCACTTAACTGTTACTTAATCGTACATATGTATATTTCCGGAGGATTTGCTACAGCATTATCCGTTATATATATCTTAACAAAATTTCTACTACTTTAATAACTTTACTATTTATCAAAATCTAATATAAATTGTAAAAGATCTAAAAATCTTATGTTATTTTTTTATCTTCACCTCATTCTTTTACTTTTTAAGTTTCTTCAGGAAACTGAAAAATATATTTGGTTATTTTTAGTTTTATTTTGTAGATAATCAAAACCATAGCGAATAAGAACTCGCCTAATTTATATGGTGGCTATAAACAGAGGCAGGGGAATAAGCGAATCCTCGCTTAACGGAGACTTTACAATTTTTTATTGAGCGCCAAATGATGCGGCTTTACGACTCTCGTGTTTATGCCTTGTTTATGCTAATTGCTTTTGTTTCAGATTTCAGGAAGTTGTGAAGAATCACTTTAAGGAAAATACGCGGTGCTATATACAAAGTAACGCGCTCATTTACCAGTTTGAATGTCCCGTATTTAGAGCTGATTTCGATTGGTGCCCATCTTATTTCTGCTTATAAGTTCCCCATTATTTTTTTTATCACTATAATTTTAAAGCGAAGCTCATGTCTTGAATTTATCGTGGCATTGATAATTATACAAAGATGTTACTGGGGCTTTCTCTTTTCCTTTATATGTTTATTTTTTTCCTTATAATTTATTCCGACTGTCTCCTCATATAGGTACAAATATTTTATATAGAAAAATGGGACACGTTATGGTCGTTTTAAAACGCTAGTAGTTTTTAGATTTTAATAAGAGTTAAATCTATACTAAACTAGCTTTAACCCGTGGCTTCGTCCGCGTAGAAGTAAAAAATAGATCTTATAGGACTCTCCCTGTCCCCTGTCCCCTGTCTGATGAATTTTGAAAAATCCTGAAATATGTATTACTTATTTAGAGCCGGGAATACTTTAGCGAAGTTTCGATTAAAATGGTCAAACTAATCCTGTTCGTCCATACAAACTTTGGACCCCGTTTCACCCTCTTAAACGATGAATTTTGAAAAATCCTTTCTTAGTGCACCCCTAGACCTCATAAGGAACCTATGTGCCAAATTTGGAGTCTTTAGACTTAGCGGTTTAGGCTGTGCGTTGAAGTAAATGGACATAAAGATAGAGGAAGACTAAAGAAGAGATGGATCAATTGCGTTAAGCGTAACATGGGTATAGTTGAGGTGGATGAAGGAATGACGGGGAATAGAGGGACATGGAGGCAAAATACGTACTGCGCCGACCACAAATAAAATAGGAAAAGGTAAGGTAGATGATGATGATTGTATATAGAAAAAAAAGTGACTTGTATAACTCTGTATTGTACAGCAAACGAAGAACTAAGTCCATAAAGTCAGTCAGTCCATAAAGTGGTGCGTACCATAACATTACTCGTATTATAAGTAAACTAGTGATACTTCTGTATCCTGCCTGGATATGAACAAAAAATAGAATGTTACTTTCCCGAACCCTCGTTTATTTTTAACAAGTGATTAATAAACTTATTTATTCCTAGAGTGACAACGACACGGGTTCCCGAGTGAGAGAGATAAAGCGTATTTCCCTCCTAAATAAAAATAATTGTGCGTTTCATTAGGCACGGATTAAAACTGCTCACTCAATGTAGCTCTCCGGCCTTTTGGCTGTAAGCCCTGGTAATTAATCCTGCTAAATAGTGAACCGGGTCGCTAGACAAGACGCCATCTTGCGTTGAAACACATTTTGTTAGCTCCTCATCGTACGTTCCCGGTTGCGGTTTCCGGATTTTCCTCTCTAAAATTATAGGCATGTCAGTGATCACCCAAGGATGCTGAAGACTGTGGAAAGTGGACATTTAAAATCAGGGATTAAAAAACGGCTTATTTGTTCTAGAACTGTCTGCCTGCCCGATATCAAACATCTTTAAGAATGCATTTGTGCGAAATAAAATAACAACAAGCCGCCGCCCATCGTCAACGCTATTTGGAAGTTGTTGCACGAAAAGTTTGTGCTTATTGCCGAGGAATATTCGAACGTTGTTGTCCCCAAGTTGTCCTTACTATGGCACTGGCCACTGTTTTTGTTGGTCTGACCGGTGTAAAGATGACACCAAACAAAAATCCCTGAAATATCTATTTGTAAATAGTAAAGTATAGTATAACTTGAATTGATATTTTAATTTTTCCAAACTATAAACCGACTTCACCCTCAAACTACACAACCGATTTTGATAAAATTTCAATGGGACCACTTGACAAGTATACCCTATGAAACAAAATAAAAAAAATCAAATCGGTCCAAGAGTTCGGTGAAGCACTACAATACATAACATAACAAAAAAAAAACGATGGGTTGCATTCCGGGAGTGCCGGCAGAAGTGAAAACTTGAGTATTAACTTTGTGCATTTCCATAGATGCGCGTGGCACGCTGTAACCTGTAACATAAACACACGAACATTCGCGCAAGAGCCCTGCGCCGCCAACGAAACAGCAGGCGCAGGCATACATTTTCGCCGCGCCGTAGAAAGAGAGGGGGATACTTCCTCGCCTACGCCGCGCCGCGCCGGCTGTCTACTCTCCATCCGTCTTACGAATTTTCGATCAGGTCACGTGCCCTGACGCCCTGATGCGAGTTTAACATTTTTTACTCATTACAAAAAAAGTGTACAACGCCGCTAAAGAAGTTTTCACTTCAAAAATATTGCGTCGAGTTGATAATCTCCTCCTTGTTGTTGTTAGTCGGTGAAAAATTATTTACGTATTCCTATACGTAAAAAATTTGTAAAAACTTGGCAAAAACGTTTTTGCAAGCAGTATGAGTGAAGAAACATTACATTCTACGTTTCCATTTACCGTAACTGCATGGCAGTCAACGCTGAAAAAAATAACCTCAATACATCGACTGCAGCAATTATTTCCCGAGACGAGCCATCATAATCTTGGCCGCGTCAACAACCCGACGAAATTGGCCCCTGTAACGAGCACACAGGTGCCACACGGGGGCTCGGGACGGCTGCAGAAATAATAAAACACAAAAGATAAATGGAATCATTCAACCGTCATTACATGGGTCTACCTTCGCGGCCCTGCAAAAAGCCTCTGAGCGTGACGGCTTTTAGAGAATAGTCAGTCGACACACTGAAATAATAGAGTTGCAAATACAATGAAGGCTGGAGACAGTTAAGGATTTCAGGTATTTTCTCCGTCATATGCTGACCGTAGCCACAAAATAATGAGTGTTCAGAAGGACGACATGTATAAGATACTCAATGCTGACACTATTGTGACCTTGTCGACTTTAATTAGATGGTGTAAAAGCAATTTTGTTTCACATCATTAAATTTTTCGTAAGAATTTCTAAAAAACTAAGTGATTTTTTTTTTGCTTTTTTCATGATTTCTTTGAAGCGTTGCCTTGATGTGACGGCTTGCGACAGTTTAAATGAGAATGGTTAAAAGTGGCACACGATCGAGATATTTAGAAGGAGATGGGGGAGACCTTTGCCCAGCAGTGATACAGTAGAAGTTTAATAATTGTTTTTTATTAATTCTTTTTTAATTCTTAGTCTCCGAACGTTCATCTGAGTTTAAGCCTACAGACGCCTAGTATAGAGGTGAACATTATCACGAAGACGATGTAATATTTATGATGATCCCTCAACTATACAGGAAGATGCAGTAGCAACGACAGGAATACTTATGCATTTACTATGGTGGCATAAAGAGACAAACAGTATTGAAAAAAATAAAGAAAATCTTTATACAGCTAAAAAAACAAAATCTTATGTACCAGACTAGCTACTTATTGTTAGCAGCCGGCATTACTTTGCATTTAAAAGTCGTTGGCGGAAGCACACTAAATAATTTAGACCAATGATGCTCTTTTATGACAATTCTGTGTTATTTTTATTTTTCCCCGCAGCCCTGGAGCCGAGCAAACAATTATTTCGCTCACAATGGCGTGAGGAATGTTATTCATCTTCCCCCGCGAATTGTATGTTCATTTGAAGATGTGATGGCACACAAAAATGGTAGATTAACTGTGTCTTTTTATGAAAAATAAATTACAAAGCACCGAAAATATAAAATGTGAAATATCACAATTTATTCGGTGGTTACTGGTTGAATGAAATGTGAGGCTAATTACGCGCTTCTCTCTTATTGTGATAGTATAATTACACTAATTGGTACTTCTATATAGTTTTTAATTTCTTTGGTTGATGTGTGTAGACTCCAAACAACAGAAAAAATAGTATCCTTTACTTTAATTAATAATTTAATGATTACTTTTGTTGATTTATATTAATTTAATTGCAAAAATCAATCTTTATTTTTGTACAACATATTGCTGGCAACCTTTTAATGCTGGCAACCCCTACTTATGTCATCTCTCCTCTCTGTTGCATTGTGCTAGGGAGTCAGACATACATTCTTCCAAGTAAAATTTCATACTTCACCAGTTAAATAGTGCTTTAATTTAGCCCAAACCAAACAGATATGGCAACAACTTTTTGAATTGAGTTCATAGGGAAATATTCCACATCTCTCATTAATATTTAAGTTATTTGATTGGTAAAACTTAGATTAGCTTATAGTCTACTTTTAGAAAGACAACTAGTTTTGTTGTGTAATCAAATTGTTGACTACTCGTTTCATTTGCGATTAAATTACAAAGGTATATAAAAATGACTTGAAAGATTACGATAAAAGATCCTTTCTTTTTGGAAGCCTCTTAGGGCCATTACAATAAACAAGCCAGCAAAGGAGTGTTTTGAATTTTGATGAAAACAAAATACTTTAATACTTACCACTTGTTAACTACCATACTTGGTGTCGATTTAAAAAGACTACTAGTTGTTTTTATGTTGTTAAATCAAACCATTGACTTCTAGTTTTATCTACAAGTAAATTACAAAAGTATTCAAAAATGCCTTAAACTATTACGAATAAGACCCTTTCTTTTTGGAAGCCATTCAGAGCCATTACCATCAAGGAACCCAAGGAGTATTTTGAATTTTGATGAAAACATTAAATCTTCAAAACGGTAAGTATTAACTTGTACGTACTTGTTAAAAACCATACTTGGTGCTGTTTTGGAAAGACAACAAGTTTCTTTTTATTTATTTACCAATTTATGTACACGGTAAAATTATACAAAGAATACATCAAATAAAAGTTGTACGAAGGCACTACTTATCTCAAAAGAGATCTCTTCCAGAAGGCATGTGAGAGTTGTTTATGTAAGAGAGGCATAAAACAAACGAGGAAGAAAAATTAAATAAAACTTCACTAACTACAAATAAACATACATACTTAAATAAATACATAAGTCTATTTAGAAGGAAATATAATATTTACTTAATATTTAATTATTTATATTGGTTAATCAAATATTGACTTCTAGTTTTATTTACAATTACATTACAAAAGTATTCAAAAATGCCTAAAATTATTATGATAAAAATATAATTTATTTTTGGAAGCCATTCAGAGCCGATCACCATAAACAAGGCAGCAAAGGAGTGTTAAGAATTTTGATGAAATATTAATAATTGTTTTTTGTTAAAAAAAAAGAACAATTATGATATATTATACAATTATACAATTATTATATATAATATTAAATCTTTAATACTTACTATAACTTGTACGTACGTCTCTGCTCATAAAAAATGGAAATTCCGCTGTGTTCCGTTAGCAGCGTGATGTGAGCAACGAAATAACAACATAAAGCTAACTAGCTCGCTCCGACTTCGCTAGTCAGATAGTTGGCTTTAGTCGGCTGAGCAATGAGTAAGGAACACGCGTATTGTTGGCACAAATTAGGCGAAATGGTCTGTGGTGCAATTTTCCAAACGCGGAGTCACTAAACGAGTGGTTTTTTGTATGGAAAAACCATTCGTTTGGGTGACTCCGCGTTTGGAAAATGGCACTTCTGGACGCGTTTCGTGCGTAGTCGATTTTTTACCCAACTGCGTTGGAAGGAGGGTATGTACGAGTATGTATGTACTTATGTAAGTATAATTGTTTGGCACGCTCTGCGGCCTGAACGCTCGATGGATTTAAGCTTGAGAGTTGTCAATATGACTTGTTGTAAACAAGTTAATTAATCCCGAATTGTGCGTTTTGAAATGTCAAAAAAAAATGCCTTCATCCTATAGTCACGTTTCGTGAACCCGAATAAAACGTTAGTCGCGATGCGGAAAGTCACATGAAAATTGAAAAAAAAAATCCTCAACGGATAGTCGCGTTTTGTGGGTCCAAGTAATTTTAATTATTTTAACGGTGGTGATTCGTGCGCTGGTTAGATCCAAAAATATTCAATTCTGTGATTTTCGTACCAAAGTTTTTATAAAATGCACGAATCGCGACCGTCAAATATAATTACAAATAATTGGACGCCTGAAGACTATTCGGTGAATGCATTTTTTTTTATTTCTTGAACGCCCGTTCCTCGGCTAACGTTTTATTTGGACGCACGAAACTCGACTATACGATGAACGCATTTTTTTTACATTTTCTAAAACGCACAAATCGTGACTAAATTACTTCTTCACAAAAAGTCGACAACGCACGAAACGCGTCTAGACCGGAAAAGTTAGCCGCGTAAAGTTGCCGTGTGCTGGCAAACTTTGCTCTCTACCTGTTCACTTGCCAACTGCGGTGTATTCAGATGATTGTCTTAGTTTGCGCTGGCTGCACCTCTGCAACATTAATCATTCCGAAACTCAGTCTAACTCCAAGCGTTTCTACCTGTATCTTCAAGCCTTTTCGATAAATCTTCGTCTTGGCTGGATCTCTGCGTACGCTTGCACTTGAACTTACTAAGCCATCATTATTTGAGCGTATTCCCGGTTGCAACCTCAACGGTAACGCTTCAGAGCCCGGTTGTTCGGTGTCCGCTACCAAACTAACCTAGGTGATGTGACAAGGTTTATTGTTGTTACACAGAACGACTGCCGCCTGACCTCCGCAACCCAAAGGGTCGACCAGAACGAATTCTTGGATAAATTTGGACACAGATATACTAGCGTAAGTTTTACTAACTTTTAATTTGTCTGCAATCTTTTGCAATTAAAAATATTAAAAGTAATTGAAATTCAATCAAATATTAAAATCTAATTTAAATTCGTCGCATTAAAAGTAAGTAAAGTAACTTCAGAGAACTTTTAACAAGTTAACACTCTTTCGAACTTTGATGATAAAGAAAATCTCATGTTCAAAGAAGCACGGTAGGTAAGTATAATTTTGTTTGCTTTATCTTTTTAACACACAGAAAACTCTAAAAATAGCGAAGCTCAACAAGAATACCTAACAAGGTATTCTTGTTGAGCTTCGCTGAATGAAATGTACGAAGAAAATAAAAGACCTACCTATTCAGATATGAACGTTGACGCTAAAAGTAGATAATATGAAATCACCTTACATTTTTGATGTTTAAAAACACAGAAAAATAATTTAAAAAAAAACGTATCTAGATCAATTTTATAGGCCCGACATGCAATGAGTTTCTTTTTTGCAAGTAATAGTGGATTTTAACCACCACTCTGATCAGACAAAAAGACTTGGTTTGGGTACTTTTCGAGGTCAAAAATAAATTATTTGGTACTATTTCGAAAATAAAACATCACAAAATAATGATACTTGTCATGATCATGTCCATTTTCAACGTGATTTAAGATTTATCATTGCAGAAAAACTGATATCAAGAGAGCTATTTGACTCCAAGAAACTATGATGTCAGTAGCATGTATTATATACAAACTCATTTGTTCTTGTTATGACATTTAGAAGTATTTGATTTGACTTGTTGGAAAATAGCTAATTGGAGGCAAGCGACCGGTTGTAAAACATGTCCAATCGTTTTAATGGTTTTCGCTTGTTCTTTTTCACTTCACAAAGTCTAATCATCAACCAACAAGGGCTCCTTTTGGTCCAAAGCAGTACACTGTAAACGCGCTTACATTATAAGGGTCAGAAGTACCCGTAACCGGCGGGCATGCATGAAGAGAGTGATGAGTGTAGATGAAGCGAAAGAGGTCTGTCAGGATCGTAGCAAGTGGAGGTATTTAGTCTCTGTCTACCCCTGTGGGAAACAGGCGTGATAATGTGTATGTATGATAAGGGTTGAGGAGGATTCTATGAGGTTTGTCATCTTCCCATGTTGTATTACATCATTGTATTAATAAACATGCTCATACAGTAACTCAGATGCGAGGTGACAAAGCTGTCGGCTTAATTAAAGTGGCGGTACACGGCTGCCATACAGCCCCGCCCGCGCCTTGCTCTGCTTGTCTTAGAAATTTATTGGCCCTTGTGCAGGAACGAGGTTAGCATTCCAGTTCGTTATGTTTTTGGAGTAATTACTGTGCGTCTTTTTATTTTTCATCGTCTGTTTCTGTATTCATAGAAACCGATACGTTATTTTGTGTTTGTTCGGTCGTTCGCAAGCAATTATTTCGGTCATAATGTGTTATCATTGTATTTTATTATTTATAGTTTTATATACACTGACTGACATATAACAAAGCCGTTAAATCGAGTGGGCAGCAATACTTACATTTTTAATGAGTTTTTTTTGTTTTTGAGACAAGTTTTAAGACATATATTATTTTAGAGTTTCGCGGTCATAATAACTATTATAAAAAATGATAAAAATTGCGGTAAGTCCCGTAGTACCAATAAATTTTTTTTTAAACAAGTCAAAAATTTTGTTTGGTGACATCGAAATAATCTAGATTTCAAATTGAGAGCCTTGAAAGGATCACGTTTTTAACCTTAAAGGACGTCACCACCATCGTTATTAGTCTAAAGAAACGATAATCCTCTGCCCTGTGAGATATTTTCCTTTGATGGCACTTACGGAGAGGAAATGAGCACTGGAGGTACTGCGATTCCTATCTCGCGATTTATACGCTAAATCTTGAGTTCTAAGCTTTAGAATTTTTTCGGGACCTTTTCTTATCACTAAATAATAAATCAAAAATAAATCCTCTTGAGAGACTTGAAGTATCTCAATGATTTATTACTCTCTTGAAAATAAATTGGTAAAAACGGAAAATCCTGAAATGGAGAAATCATGCCCTTGGGTATCGGTTGTTACTCCATCACGTAAGAATTACAGAACTTTGGATATAACGTCTTTGATTTACTTAACTTTGTTTTGATTTAAGATTCAGGGTATTTCTATATTTAGAATATAAGAGAACAAAACGCACAAGAGTTCACAAGTAATTTTTATGGGAAAAAGCAGATACTGTTTTCAAAAATTTCGCATATTGCGCCATGTAAAATTAAGTGAAATAAGAAAAAAGAAATGTGGTGTCGTGGGACACCAGGTAGGAACGAAGTTCCTTCGGTTAATGTAGAATCGACACAATTTGCAAAAGAACAATCGTGCTCAAAGGAAGAGAAAGGTATTATACACAACTCGCTTGTGTATACGACTGTCGCGCCTGCGCACGTCTCATTTAACGGTTTTATTTAACGAGGTCATCCTTACGGTTTTACTATCACATTTTTTTCAGTTCGGTCGCGCAGCAAAATCCCTATCTCCTCCAAGCCTGCCGTAAGGAACTTCGTTCCAAAACATCCATATCTCTATAAAATGAACGAAAAAGGATAAAGGTAAATAAAACATACTCACATGCTATCCTAACCTCACGTAGAATGAGATTAGGCAAGGAAGTATAAGAAGAAAATAAATAAGTAGGTCTCATTTGGTATATAGGTAGGTAAATAAGTAGGGTTCATTTCGTCACTATAAATTCGTTTTAGACGTATTTATATGGAAAAGTGAAATAAAACTACGTATTTACAGTTCCATGAAAGAAATATTATTTAACTCATGCATGACACTACAAAATCAGATATAATATCAAAATAACATTCCGCGTGGCGCAGCGCTAAAACTAGAGAAACTCATTTTCAGTGTAATTGGAGGTGTCGGCAGCGAATTGAAAGTTGACGTGGCAACACCGACTTTAGATTGGGTTCGTCAGGTGGTGGCATGGTGGTGGCAGCAAATGAAGGAACCCTTAATTTGATTTCGCTTAAGAGTTTCCTGGTCTATTACCAACTATCTACGTCGACGTTCAAATGTCAGAGATTGGACATTTCTGTAATGGGGTCAACGTTGATTTTAATTTATTTTTACGTCAAATTAGTTTTACAAAACTGCCCCTGGCAAACCGTTGACAGTGTTGCGTAAAAAAGATCCGTCTAGATACTGGAATGGTCTTACATCTGTATTTCCAATAGGGACGAAAAGGCACTTTAAGTCTTCTACTAAAGGTAGACAAAGCCTAGGGTCACAAGACTCTAACACCACTCTTAGCGTGATGATCTGATGATAGGAGAAAAGGTGTAAAAACGAATGATTCGCATATCGCCCATTCCCTCGATCGGATTCTATGGTCGGAACGGGAAGAGAAACAGCTGGTTCATGCAAAAAAAATCTTTTTTCCGACACCATCGCTTGGAAGAACCTGGTTTTATAAATAAAGAGCCATTTATACCAGGGCTCTAAGGTAATGTTTGCTTTGAGATCTCGATTCCATATCGATGTCTCAAAGCTAACGTAATATGAGCTTCAAATCCTGTGTAAATAAAATAAACAGTCTGTCTCCGCATATTTGGAGCTGCATGTTTGTTTGCAAATGGCGGTGACGGTCGCTACTTGCTCGCGATGCAGGTTTATACTCGTACCATACTCAACACATTTATTTGTGTAAGTTATACTTTTATGTGCACCAAAACACATACAAATGGTTATCAAAAATATTTACAAACTATATATACTAGAGGCAATTTCTTTCAGGCAACCTTTAAATGTCACGAATTGAGCTGAAATTTAAAACGTGGATGAAGGGAGTAATCTGAAACATTTTTTTTGTGATACTTATCAATTAAATGTGTATCAAACGGAGTAACAAGCATAACTAGATCTAGGGAGCGTTCTTGCAAATAAATTTCAGGATTTTCGAAAGAACTTTGCACTTTAAATCACATTTTTTTTCTCGGTAAAATTAACAGCCATGCTATATCATAACAAGGATTTTCGAAAGAACTTTGCACACGATTATTTCTCAATTTTTTTTTTCGGTAAAGTTAACACAAGTTGAAATTGGCTTTTTTTGGCTCCCATTTTCACATAACATGTTTTTGGTAAGATCATTTTTCAGAACTGTTTTTACGAAAGAAAAAAAAACTTCAGTTATAGTGATCGTAAACTCAACTGGAAAGTCACAGGAAATCAAACTAGGTACACAATTTCGTTGACTTGTATGACATTTTATTTCCTGTTTTGTAATTAAAAACAACTAAACTTCTTAACCGATTTAGATAAAGCGACATTTTTTAAGACAAAAGCATAAATGTCTAAATTAATTTTTACGGAGATATGGTAACACATAAAAGTCAGCCGACTGGACAACCTACTCCTTTCTTTAATAAGGTTAAAACGTCATCAAAATATTACAAATTGGGAAAAATGCGGACATTTTCTAGTTAGAAACAAAACAAGATACTTATAAATAATTGCTTTGTTATTCCAGATATTAGACCCAATTTTCTATATGGCAATCATAGAAATTGCTTGGCTGATGGAACGGGCGATCTAGCCCGGACAGGCAATTTGTATGCGTCAATCAAAAGTTGAGTATAAACATGTCCATTGAATCGACAATGCCATCCCATGTGATGGGTAGTAATCGAAATATTTGTGATGTTGTACCAAAGTTGAGAAGTAAAGGCTTGTTATAGTAAAAAGTATGGAGTTTGACGGGTGTTTTGGGTGTAGGCAATTTTTACTTTTATAATGGGAAGAAAAATCTGAAAAAGACAATATATCTCTCTCTCTCTCTCTCTCTCATCTCAGCATTTTCCCACTTGCGTCCTCAGATAATATCTGTATTAGATACATACACCTTTGCTTTATACAATATGTAACAAAATTCCAGTCCGATCCTTGTAGGAGCAACTTAGACCGTCAATATGAATAACTTTTCCTACGGGACCAATGCTTGAATCTCGAAAAAAAAATCGAAATTTTCATACAAACGTGTTCGGCCGTCCCGGCAATTTGTTTAAAAATGTCGATTTTTCTTCGAGTTTCATGCATTGTTTCTTTAGGAAAAGTTGTTCATATTGACGGTCTGAGTTGCTGCTACAAGAATCGGACAGTGTTTTTGTTACATATTGTATGTTGAGACCTCTTAGATAAACTAGTACCCCTTAAACACACTTCAAACGGTTAAATAGACATTTACGTTTAAATATTGTAATTTTTTTATAAAAATTCGATTCATCAAAAACCACATCCAGATGGCCAAGATTTTTAACATTTGGTAGTTTTAAAATCAGGTAATTAATTGTGTGGTAATCGAAGCAAAAAAATAGAAAACCAAGAAGTTCTACCAAGATTTGTAATTTTTTTCAGTATTTCAGGTTTTATAAATCAATTTCAGGATTGTTTACACCTGGCACACGATTCGATACCAATTTATTCGTCAGTAAGTCGACATCCACACCACATCATAATATTGAACTTGGCTTCTATTTTGACAGTTATATTTTTGGTGGAATATCCTTTAGCACATTAACCAAAAGTGGCAATTTTTGGCTTGTAACTGTAAACAGCAGTTCAAAAAATAGTTTGAGGTGTTATCCAGGGCTTGGTCAATCTCGGTTTCCTTTCAAATAATTTATTTCAAATGGGGGGCAACACTTGACCCCAAAAAATCATGTAAATTCGCAACAATGTGCGTATTGATTTTTGTTCCAAAAATGGATGTAAGCAGCTTGCAACAGCAATGGATGTAGGCAAGCACGTGATGGGTCTGTAGTTCTTCGGATCAGTGGAACTACCTGATTTCTTAAATGTTGATTTATATTATTTTATTTGCAAAAATCAATCTTTATTTTTGTACTATGACTGGCAATACTATTGTTACTGACATCTCCATTTATCTCGTTTTCTTCTCTATGCTGTGTGTTAGGTGTCAGACGTTTACTTCCAAGTAAAAGTGAAAACAATATAATTTCATACTTCACCAGATAAATAGTATTTTAATTTAGCCCATACCGTACAGATATTCCAATATTAAACAAAGACTATTTAATTAAAGAACACGTTCAGCAGTCTCAGCTATGGAAAGGGGAATCAAAGCAAAGACAGGTTGCCAGCCGCGTGTTTAATCATACAGCAATTTATTTATACATCACTTCCATGCTAGTCTGAGAGAAAAGAAAAAGCTAAGGATGTACCAGCTGATTTTCTTCCCACGTAAATCGTAGGAGCTGATGGAGGGAATGGACGGTTACCAACCCATTGCGGCTAACAACCCATCACTAATAGGGTATATGCATGAAAAAAATATTTGTTATCTAACCAGTTTTTCCATAAATATTCAAAAGTAAATTACTAACAGTGAAAACAAAATAAGAATTGGTTAAAAAACTAACGAGATATAACAATTTCACGAAAATATATCTATCTCACTCGCAAAAACGCTACTTTCTATGGCAAATGTATAGATGATATGGACTTTGACGTCACCAGTCCATATCGGACTTCTCTTTCTAATTGAAACTTTAAAGTATCACATGTTCGTCGCTGATTAAGATATTTTAAAAATTCTTTCATATTTGATTACTGTGGTAAATAAAGATTTAATTGAGCAAATAAAAAAAATACGTGCATATTCTCCATTTGATTCTTTCTTCCACCGTCACGCTAAAAGTTGCCTTTGAGTCTTGCCGCACTAATAGGCTCTGCTTAGAGCCACAAGATCCAAAATGCTTTGTCTCTCCTGTTAGTGATAAAGACTTAATCTTCTATATACATAAAAGCGAAAATCACTCACTCACTCACTCACTCATCACGAAATCTCGAAAACTACTTAGCCAATGAAGATGAAATTTGGTAGAAAGGTAGATTGTGACTAGGAGACGTCCGCTAAGAAAGGATTTTTGGAAATTCCATCCCTAAAGGGGTGAAATAAGGGTTGCCAGTTTGTATGAAACTTCGTTATTTTTAAAGTGAGAGACACTTTTTTTTTACTTATTTTAGTAGTTAGTAGAAAACAATAATGCATTCATCAGATTTTGAAAATAACATCCCTATAGGGGTGAAATAGGCGTTGCAAGTTTGTATGAATTATCAATATTTTTAAAGCGAGAAACATGACGTGAATGAGCGGAGTGGGAAAGGGGGCGGGAGAGGGAGCGGTAGCGGGAGCGGGAGCGGGAGCGGGAGCGGGAGCGGGAGCGGGAGCGGGAGCGGGAGCGGGAGCGGGAGCGGGAGCGGGATTGAGAGCAGGAGCTCGACACGGTTCGTTGGGTCCGCTCGCACGTAAATTTTTAACATAATAATTCATATGTCATCACAAAATTAATAACGTAAAAAAAAAAAAAAACAAATAAAATCATATTAGAAACATTTTCTAGACTCCTACGCGGACGAAGTCACGGGTTATAGCTAGTAGTATGTATATATTATGTATGTATCATTTTTTTTTAAGAGTCCCTTTACCCTAGATTTTTTAATGCAAACGTAGTCTAGTTTTTATTTTGAAATGACAAGTGAGATTTTTGCAGTATTTTGTAATTTTAAAGAATATATCTAGGCATATAACTAGTTTTTTGACTGTCGAAAACTAGTTATATGCCTAGATATATTCTTTAAAATTACAAACAAACATTGAACTTGAATGAAAATATGAGAGTGAAGAAGTTTTCCATACTGATGGTCAAATATGATATAATACCCTATATTGTCGTTTAAGTTCATATTTTGACTGTGAAAACTAGTTATGTGCCTTAATGAAATGAAATGAAATGAAATTGTTTTATTTTCAGATAACAAAGATCCAAGTTTGTTAGTATACAACTTATAACTAATGTTAGTATATAATGCATTATATTGATTGATTATTATTAATTATTTTAATTAATGGGGACTGGTATTTATATTTCCCCATACAGAGCTACAGGCATGGTTTTTCTAATTAAGTGCCGCATCAATTCAGAATGCGGCCTATCCGCCACAGTTTTAAGAATGCTTTTGTGACTCGCCCTGATTGTTCTCAGCATTGACACCGCTTTTTTTTTAAATATATGCCTTAATATAAATTACAAAATTTCGCCAATATCTGACATATTCCAAAATAAAAGCTTGACTGTCTAGGGTAAGAGGACTCTTAAAGCAAAAAAACTATGACAAACTTCTGTATTTATTATATTGTCAAGCTTGTTGTATTTGCGAAATCTTCATGTGGAGTTCTTTCCTAATATTTGTGATGGATTTGTCCTGCGGCGGTCGATCAGATGAGAGCAAATATTTAGAATTTACCTTCTTGTTGTACAAATTTGTTTGTCGCTCCAAATGTGAGCTTATTTATCCGTGAAATAACCAAAGACAAAACGTTTTTAAGCGAAATTTTTACCTTATTCTTTCTATTAATCCCCACAAAAAGGTGGGTTTTATAATAAAGTTTGACGCTAATGTCTGTCTTTCTGACTGTGTGTCTGTTGGTCTGTCTGTGGCATCGCAGCCCTCGGATGGATGGACCGATTTCGATGGGGTTTTTTAACGTGAAAGCAAACCAAGTTTGATAAAAATCGTTTTAGCCGTTTAAAAGTTTTTGAAGGTTAACGCTTAATAGTCGGAGTTTTTTAATTTACCTGGCAAATAATGAATGGCGGTTCGGATATCAATTCCACTTAACATCGGTTGAAATATGTAGTTACGCCACCTATCACCATCACTAAAAGGTAGGTAAGTTCTATGGAAAATCCAGAGGAATGCATTTAATTCTGATTATTATTATTATTATGTTGGTACGCTTTTCAGTCACGGGTCCATGTGGGGCCCGGTCCTTTGAGGCGTCCATGGGGCCAAAGCCAGCATGAAAAGTCCTTTTAGTACCTTTTTATCTAAAAAGTGAGATGGCTGCAACGATGGAAGTCCTCCACAGTCCTCCACAGCTGCCGAACTATTGCCAGGGAGGAATTTATTATTATTATTATATATTATGTTAAAATGGTCCGTAAGTTGTACAATTTAGATCATTAATGATTCATGTGTTACTGTGCGGAAGTAAAAGTTACGTACCATATGATTTGAATTACTTTGTGCAATTCAGCCACCAACTTGGTGGCGGAATTTAAAACATATGGTATGCAATTTGGATCAATCAACGAATACCGTGGTATAGAAGAAAATAAATTGTTTTATATTCGAGACATCTCGATTTTTTTATATTACGTTACTGCCTACTTTTTGTACTGGCTATGCTCGTCTCTGGAATGCCCTACCTCTATCCATTTGATACGCTAAGCGTTGAACAACTTTAATTAAAAATTACTTTCTTAGTAGTCTTGCGTAGTAACTAAATTTCTTTCCCCTACTTTATTTTCCCTCTTCTAGTCTAAGCATCGTGTACTGGTTTATTTTGAATCATTGTGATATTTATTTAACATACATATTTAACGAAATTATATGAATTTATATTGTGCCACGCTATGTAAATTTAAATAATTACATATATTTAGTAATTTATTATGAAAATCTGTATTTAGGGAATGATGGGGCTTAAAAAATAATTTTCATAAAATAGTTACCGAGCAAAGCTCGGTCGCCCAGCTCGTGCTATATTTATTGAGCAAAATAACTGTATGTTTAAATGTTTATACTTGTGTTATTTCTTACATAACATATTGATATTATAAATCCAAATTGCTTCCTGGAACCAAGATGTCTCAAAGTAACCCAATTAGGTAAGAAGGTGTGAACAGAAAATTGCCAAAATGTAATTTACGGTTGACTTGTGTGAAATAATATCTTTTAATAGCAATGTTTCTTAACATAATTAGATCATTTACTTGTTCTGAGATTTAAAAACATATTATAAATTATTGGAAGAAGTTTAGTTCGTATTGGAAAAAACAATATGTAAATTATTTTTTTAAAAAGTAAAAGAAGATTAAAGAAATATCACTTCAAAACACAACACATTTTAATATTTACAAATAGAAAGGCATGATAATTATTTATTCTGCAACGGCCCCAGAAGGTTGGCAGCATGGCCACGTTGTGTGGCTTAAATAAATTATATATTTTTTCGTCGTGTTTTGATTTTTATTTTTTTCTTATTAAGTAAACGGCGTATTTTCTTTAAAGTTGTCTCATTTGAAAACTACAAAGTTTAAGAAGCTAAGAGAGTAAAATTAGTTAAAAATTACTGACAAAAAAAATTATGTGCCTGGATTTTTTTAAATAACTAACAAAACAATTCTTTTTTTCGTTTTTTGTCGATAATATTTCGTCTAATATCCGGACATTTCGTTTGATCAAGTATAAAAAATACACATTATATGTGTATAGATAAATGCTAAACTAACATCGGCATAGCTGGTTCTATTTGAAGGTTTAATAAATAAGTGAGAAAAAAATTTTCCGAACTTGTGCTTACGAAGTGATGTAACAATTAGTCCTGGCTGATTAGCAGATGTTAAGCTATGTTTTATTTCATTTTATTCAGCGGGTTATTTCTTATACGGACATGTCACTCAGATTGAACTAGCCTCAAAGTAAGTTTGAGACTTGTGTTATGGAAACTAACTCAAAGATACTTTATTTTATAACAAATAAATATAGATAAACTCAGTTCAATCTGAAAAAGATTAATTTTCCATCTTGACCTGACCAGGAATCGAACCCAGGACCTCCTGTGTGGCAGTCTAGCATGATGACCACAGATGTCGTCGTAACGTTATTCGCCGGTTGACTGGAAGAGATTCCATTATGGGATAAGTCCGTCGTTGTCAATTTACTCTTTATGTTGTTATTTTATATAATTGTGTGTTTTCATAGTACAATAAAGTTATTACAAACAAACAAACAAACGTCATAACGTTGATTACTTAGTCCAAAAACGAACGAATATAAATATATTTATGGATTTATTGAGGAATATATACCTATATAAAAGTGTCAGTTAACTCTCTACGCCAATCAATTTACAAGCGATGGAGTAGGTTATAAATATTTCGCTCATGTTCTGCGGTAGAGCTTTTAGATTAAAAGCTGATAACGAGACCGCACGCCGCAGCTTTAAAACACGTGGAGGGCTTTTCATTGGCTTTTTGGATATTTTCAGCAGAATTGTCGGTGATTGAGTTTTATTGATCGTCATTTGTAGTAATATTCATGACGAAATTGGTAAACCTGTAATACTACCTCAGGTAATGATGAATAATGGCTGAGATCACATAATTACCTCTTTCATGGCATAATAATTTAATTAGGATTTACAATAAGCTAAATTAAACATCGCCTTCGGTGTTCTTTACTCTGTTATTCATCATACTCAAAAAATAAGTTACAGAAAAAACCTCGATTACTGTCAATGAAATTGACAAAAGTGTTTGTATAATTTATTTTTCTAACTTTGTTTTTGACGACCAGCGTGGCGTAGTGGTCTCCATGCTAGTCCGCCACCCAGAGGTTCAGGGTTCGATCCTCGGTCAGGGCAAGTTCGAAAATGGCCTTTTTTTTAATTGTCCTGGGTCTTGGGTATTTATCTATATATGTATTTGCTATAAAATATAGTATCGTTGAGTTGTTATCTTATGACACAAGTCTCGAACTTACTTTGGGGCTAGCTCAATCAGTGTAGATTGTCCCTATATATTTATTTATTTATTTTCATATCAAAAATCGGAATAATGATTACGAGTTAATATAATCTTAAACATGGCATCATCATTCTCGCACGCGTGATAAAGCGTAAACTGTAAGTAAATATTACGATAACCTTAATATCCAAAATAGAATGGTGTCTTTTACGAACACGTTCTGAGAATTATAAATATGTTGATAGCACAATTTTCCTGTTCCTGATCGTCCCCGAGCTCAAAGGTCGCGATAATACGATAACAAGTCCGGATTCAGATCAGGAAATATGTTTATCGCAAAGTCTGATTGCTCAAAATAACGGGAAGAAAAACAAAGTGATTTGACACGCTGTGAAGATTTGACGGTAAATTCTGCGTTTATCGAGGTAATTTTTAGAGTACCGCAGTAAAACATAGAACGCATAAATGCTTAAAATTAAGTAAATATGCAATAAGTGACTAGAAGAATCTAACAGAATAGTTGACGACCTACGTGGCGAAGGGGTCACCATGCTAGTCCGTCACCCAGAGGTCTCGGGTTCGATCCCCGGTTAGGGCAAGTTGGAAAATGGTCTTCTTCAAATTGTCCTGGGTTTTGGATGTTTATCTATATATGTATTTGTTATAAAATGTACTATCGTTTAGTTAGTAGCCCACAACACAAGTCTCGAACTTACTTTGGGGCTAGCTCAATCAGTGTTATTTGTCCCTTTATATTTATTTATTTATAATAAAAAAGTTGGTTCTGTAGCTAACCAGAGAACATTTATGAAGAGAGTGATAGGTGAAGAGAAAGAGGTCTGTCAGCATAGAAGCAAGTGAAGGTCCCTAGTCTCTGCCCACCCCTGTGGGAAGTGGATGTAAAGTTTTCCACATAATCCAGTATGTCGTTTGAACTCCTGCAGACATAAGAACACCTGGCGCGTGGCGGACGTATTTATAGGGGAAATCTTGTAACCATTTTGACGACCTCCGTGGTGTAACGGTCAACACGCTAGTCCGCCAAGCCGGAGGTTCTGGGTTCAATCCGCAGCCAGCGCAAGTTGGAAAATAACCTTTTCAAATTGTCCTGGGTCTTGGATGTTTATCTTTAATATTGTTGAGTCAGTATCCCATAACACAAGTTTAAACTTACTTTGGGTTACTTTTGGTACTACTTGGATGGGTGACCACAAGTTGGAAATTATGACGTAATCAAATTTATTTAGATACATTATTTATTTTTATATGGCGCAGATATAACTGTACTGTGAGAGCTGTTGATGATGTACCGGTAGCTTTTCTTTAAAAATAAATTAAATTTTAATATACTGTACACGTAACGTAAATTATACCTATTGACGTGTAAAAGTACCTGTAAAAGTCTAATTACTGAATAAACATTTGAATCTTGAATCTTTGAATCTTGAGGTAATCAGTAAACTTGTGATTTTGTTGTAACAAATATCTGCAGAAATGGGAATCTACGACATCGTTTCGTACAGCTTGAAAAATGACGAAATCCCTAAAGAAAACAGAAACGCAGGCAACATGCGATTATTACAAGTTGAAATCTGAAATCCCTGGCCCACCAGCCCCACGTGAAAACCGAAATTGAATTAATTCAACTCGAAATCGCGCTAATGGGAAAAAAGGCCGAACGAGGACGTACAGGCTGCTATCTAATCCTATTACATCTTCAAATGAGATTTCCCTTATAAAACGCCCCCGAGGAATAACACAGCCTTGCCTTGTGTTTGATTGAATTCCGAAAAAAACCCGCTATTCCGGTAGCATTTGAAAAATACAAGTTGAAAAGCATTAAGAATGTCGGTGTAATTTATTTCTAAAGGGCTTGGTAAGGAATTATTTGGGGGTTTGTAAAGCCTGTTTATCGTGGCTTTATTTTTCATCAAAATAGCTTTAATATAAAAACAACATATTTTATGGTGTTTCTTAATTTCAGCTTTAATATGTTTTAATAGCCAACGTGATATTTCAGAATCTAGGAATCAAATTTGCTAGCTTACTGGGCAATGCCTCGCGGCGATGCGTTGGAATCTCTATTTTATTTGTAAATTTTGTGTATTTTTTTTATTAATTATTATAGAATCAAAGATTTATTTAGTAATTACGCCATTTCAGGCACTTTAACACTTCAATAAGTTTAGTGTTTACATTGTTTAATGTTTATTTCTATTTAAATTATTGTTTTAAAGTGAAGTTACCGATACTAACGTTTCATAACGACCATTGCTGAGAAAAACACTGAAAGGACAGTATTGGTCTCCTACTCGGCAGAAAGACTTTGTAAATTTACAAAGAAATTTTTTTATTTCTTTAAGTCTAATAATAGATAGATAAGCACATTTATTTGCTGCTATAAAACACATAAAAAATACACAAAATGTTAACAACCTTCGACTTTATTTATCTTTGGATATTTGTATCACTTAATAATTGTCTTTTTTTTCGATTTCTTAATAGCTACCTACATATTAAAGCAGAGAGTTTATTCCTATTCCAAATAATATTTGTTCACCTACAATTTGAAACTATCACGATAATATACCTATTATGTTAATGTTGGATTGTTTCTTTCTTTAATCTATCCACAAATGGTCTATGGTGAAAAACAGTAAGAGTTAGGAGGAGGGAGGTGTCGATAAAACGTTAATTGCATCTTTTGTAGCGCGCTCGTAAAAATTTGTGGCTGCTACGCGCTAAGGAGAGTGTGTATTACAGCCCTGCGAGACTCGTGTTTATTTACCATTTTTATTATGTCTTCGTTTTTGTATTTTTTTTAATGATTTTTTGGAAAATATGCAGGTTATAAAAGCTTCTCAAGGAAAACAGGCCAAAGACAATTATAATAATATTCTTACATATGTATTTTGAAAAGTTTGTACGTTGCTCCGCACGGAAAAACTAATGTGACAGGAACAGCAGGAAAGGGTCGGTCTCGGCGAGAAATTACGCAATCAGATTGCAGACATTTTATAAAAGGAGAGGTAAAATGTACCCGTATCCGAAGGGCATGTGTGAAGAGATTGATGAGTGTAGATGAAGCGAAAGAGTTTGTCAGGATCTTAGTAAGTTGAGGTCCATAGTCTCTACCTACCCCGCTGGGAAAAAAGCGTGATATTATATGTATGATATTAGATGCAGCTAGCAACCATCACTATTATGATTATTTGATGCTATTACTCGAATTCTCCTTTTGCCCGGTATGAATGATATCCTGCGTTCTCTCCATTTTCAGAGAATTCAGTTAACCACAGATTACGAGACATCAAAGAAATTTCTCGATAAACATTATCCGTAAATTTATCTTTCATTTGCATTTATTTCAAAGTTTAAAGTATAAAGTTAAATTACACCCTTCTGAAGAGTTAGTTCGGAAGTTTTCTCACAAATTGTGTTTCGTTTTTAATATTTTGTTAATCTAAATATATATAACTCAAAGGTGACTGACTGACTGACATAGACAACATCTATCAACGCACAGCCCAAACCCTTGGACGGATCGAGCTGAAATTTGGCATGCAGGTAGATGTTATGACGTAGGCATCCGCTAAGAAAGGATTTTGATCAATTCTACCCCCAAGGGGATGAAACTTTGTTAATTTTAAACCGATCGGGCTGAGACTTTGCATGCATAAAGCTGCAATGACGTAGGCATCCCCTAAGAAAGGATTTTGATAAATTACACCCCTACGCGAGCGAAGCCGCGGGCAAAAGCTAGTTTTATATATAGCTGCTGAAAATTTGTAGTTAATAGATTCAAGTGTAATTTAGCAGAAGTCAAAGTCACATACTCTTTGAAATTATTTTGTGAGCTTCTGCCACCTTTCTGGACAATTTTATAATTTTAATTTTGAAAAAAAAAACTCCTATATTCACTTACCAAAACCTCTTTTAAAAGTGATGATGCTACTAAAATGATATTTGAAAAATTGATTTGGATATTGGAGCCGACATTTAAGAAATGCCTGACTGACTTTACCAAAAATCAAATACTAAGATTATTTTGATGCGGTTATCGCTGACACGTAGAACATATTTCAGAAAGATTTTCGTGCAAGTCAAAAATTTATAAATATCTTCCCCATCAAATGACTGCCTCCGTGGTCCAGTGGTCAAGGCGTTCGCCTTGTGACCCGGAGGTCATGGGTTCGATTCCCACTGGGAAGCATACTTTGTGAAAAGTTGTTTCCAGTCTGGATAGGCTATTGCAGGCTTGAATCACCTGATTATTCGAAAAGAAAGATGATTCCATGTTTCGGAAGGCACGTAAAACTGTGGGTCCCGAACGCCACCTAGCGTTTGATCATCAAACTATCCAAGGATTGGTTCCTGGTTTGCCCTTTGGGTTGTGGAGGTCAGACGGCAGTCGCTCTGTGTAAAAACCAGTAACCTCGTCAAATCTCCTTGGTCAGGTAGCGGACCCCGGGCTCTGAAGCGTTACTGCTGAGGATGCAACCGGGAATACGCTCGGATGGTGATGATCTTCCCCATCAAATCAGTCTTTTAATGAAATTGACCGAAAATCAGCGTTTCTTACATCGGTAGCATTGTATTAAATAACTGAGACAGCAATGTATGTGTAAATTTCTCACAGCTTTTCAAATTCAAGTTAACCCCATGTTTTTTTTTACAGTCATAGACCCAGATTATTTTTACTGCGTTTAAACACCATACTAGCCGAATGCGACATATAATACGATAACAGTTCATCCTAACAAGAGTAAAAGTGATAGCGATCAATTTGACAATGAGACAAATTTTCATACAAAACTTATAAGTCTTATCACCCTGGCCTTAACAACGTCACACGAAGATTGGATTTTTCAAATAGTAAACTGTGTTAATTTATGAAGACCTCCGAAAGAATTTGGAAGCGTTTGAGATGTGGTCTTACCGTAGAATGCTGCGCATAAGCTGGACGGATCACATTACTAATGTTGAAGTTCTGGAGCGCATGGGCAAAAAAGTAGAGCTTGTTCGAACCATTAAAATAAGAAAAATCACATATCTTGGTCACGTGTTGAGAAACCCACAATATCATCTACTCCAGACCATAATGATGGGTAAAATTGCCGGAAAGCGCAAGGTGGGACGTCGCAACATGTCATGGCTGAGGAACATCCGACAATGGACTGGTGTCAAAACGGTAGAACAACTGTTCAGGCTTGCCATGGACAAATCAAGATTTAAAGAGCTGACTGCCAATCTTCAGGAATGAAGCGGCACCTAAAGAAGAAGTTAATTTATGAGTTATCTTACCTAATAAAGATGGTATCGTACTGCTTTACCTACCGATAGTTCGTGTAGTACGTACAAATTAAAACCTGTTAAGAGTCCCCTTCCCCTAGAAAGAATCCGACTTTCCCATACAAACGTAGTCCAGCTTTTATTTTGAAACGGCATGTCAGATAATCCCCTTACTCTAGACTTTTCCATACAAACGTAGTCCAGCTTTTATTTTCAAATGAAATGACAGATTTCGGCAGTGTATTGTAATTTCAAAGAATTTTGCATATATGACGACCTCCGTGGCGTAGTGGTCACCATGCTAGTTCGCCACCCAGAGGTCCCGGGTTCGATCCCCGGCCAGGGCAAGTTGGAAAATGGCCTTTTTCAAATTGTCCTGGGTCTTGGATGTTTATCTATATATGTATTTGTTATAAATTATAGTATCGTTGAGTTAGTATCCCATAACACAAGTTACGAATTTACTTTGGGGCTAGCTCAATCAGTGTAATTTGTCCCTATAAAAAAAAAGCATATAACTAGTTTTCACAGTCAAAATATGAACTTAAATATAGTGTATATCGTATTTGACCATCAGTATGGACGACTTCTACACTCTCATATTTTCTTTCAAGTTCATATCTGACTGTCGAAAACTAGTTATATGCGTAGATATATGCATTTTCTTTAAAATTACAAAACAGTGCCGAAATCTCAAATTTCATTTCAAAATAAAGGCTACGTGTGTATGGAAAAAATCTAGGGTAAAGGGATATTTCTTAAGGTCACACGAAAATATTACGTTTCTGGTCACTTTTTTAAATTCGCTACATCCATCTTGTACCTTCTAAATCTATGTTTAGAGTATACCATTGTAGAATACATCAAGTACAAGAACACATGGGGGTCCTTAACAAATATTGATTTAAGTGTCATAAAACGTGGCAGGAAGGAAGCAGCGGTTAACCCATTACTTATGTCTAGAGAGTTGCGGTTGAAAGTAGTGTACTTGTTAACTCGGTGTGAGGTCTTCTCTATTGAGGTTTGTGTGCAATAAAATAGTAGGTAGAAAGGGTATCTTGAGGGACTTATCAAGATAGGGTTGTTTAACATTTGCCACAAAGTTAATACGTCACGTTTTTAAAACTTCATACATTGAAAGTTAATTCGTCACATGCATTAAAAAGTATGTGTTAGTTCGTCACAGGTAGGTTCGGGTTATTGTAAATTTGCCACAAGTCGTAAAGTACCGACAGCAAGCAGTGATTGTTTAGCGGTCAAAATGAAATATTGATATTTATTGCAAATTTTTAAAGTATGCAACTATATAAGGAGTAACAAAATATACTGAAATCATTTTAAGAGTAAATTCAGTCCATGGTACTGAACAACTTTCGCTATAGGAACACGTATCGAAATATGAAAAGTAATTTTCGATCTCTCATACAAGTTGACCGATCAGTTTACCCGACTTTGTATGGAAAGACAAAAATTGTTTTTCATATTTCAACATATGTTTCTTGGGGAAGTTGTTCACTATAACGAACTTAACTCACCTATAAAATAGTTTCAGTATATTTTGCTAGACCTTATATAAGGACAAGATAATCTGGGAAAATTAATAGAAACATAGGTACTAGACAGCTCTCCTGCACATGCTATCATGCGCTCGCTTGCTCAATGCATCTATTTCTTTCTAGGCGTAACAACCAACCAACCCTATCGGTCAATGCATCTAACTTGTTATCAGTTCAGTGACTCACATGACTTTGCCGGTGAGTGGTGACGTGATGTATAGCGAGATTGGTCTGCATATTTTTCTTTTTTAAATTGGCGCATCTTTGAAAATATGGATCATAATCAGCCGGCAACAAGTTCGGGCGGACATAGTGTAAGTATTTTATGCTACTATACAATAAATTACTAAAAGTTTGTTATTTACTCCCTCGAGTGTTCTTTGATAAAAGAAAGTTTAGTTTCAGTGACATTTATTACTTTGTTGTGATATGATGTAAATCATGACAGCCTATGGCCTACTTGAAATAAAAAAAAAATGTTGTAACGTTAATCTGAATCCTGATTATCTTTACTGAAATGTCAATTAAATCAAGTATTGATTTGATTGATTCTAGTTATTATAATCTCGCAATTTAAACTGCACTTAGATCTACTCCGAATTTAAAATATAATTAAATAAGAATTGGAATAAAAGAGGCACATATCCTTATTTTATTAATTAGCGAATATACAGTATAAAACTAACGATATGATTGTGATTAATACCCATTTATGCTGTTTGTCTCAACTAGACATGACGCATGACAAACTTTAAACAAAATGACCGACGGCCCGGACGGTGACGGTGTTGTAGTTGAATCATTTCATTCGTGAAATTAAACATATATTTTGCTTATTATTTTTGTTTTGAACTTGAATATCAAAAATAGATACAATTACAAATATCTGTACTGAAACAATTTTTTTTTCAAGCACGTTTTTATTTTCATCGCGATTATATAAAATACTAGGCGTTTCCCGTGACTTTGTCAGCGTAATTTATTGCCATTGTTGCTATGGGCAAATATAGCATTCTTATAGTGAAAGAGTTATCAAATTCCGTCCAGTAGCTTTTGAGTTTCTTTCAGTTCTTAAAAAACTTTCTTATTTGCAACATTTAAAAGACATGTAACATAAATATAGTATAATTCATTTAATTTTATACTCAAGTTTTATATTACTAATTTAATTCTATGATTTTTAAGAAAAACGAATGTTGATTTATAACAAACTGTAATTTTAACTGTGATTTATTAAGTGCTCATGAAATGCGGTCTTTCATTTGATTTTAATAGTTATATTTACTTTGTCTTATTCTTCTATTATATAGTTGTTACGGCTATGTTTTAAACTAAAAGCAATATCTTTAATTATTAAAAGAAAAGAAAAATATTTTATGTTTATTTTTATACGGTTGTTATATTGTAGAACCTACCCAAGGTTGTACATGTGTTCTAGGCAAATCAGCCGCTATCAGTATATTTTATAAGTATTTATAAAGAGAATTGTGATTTTTACTATTATGTAGATGTTAAGTAATATTTTTTGATAACTGATGTGATTTTTTACAAAATATACAAAATAGATGATTCGAACGTTCCTTGGTTTTTAGCAAATTTATCTTTGTTTTGTTTTTTTTTATGTTATAAGTAAATCCATCAAATCGAACTGTGATTTTTGTATTTGTTAGATAAGTAAGTAAGTATAGTAAAGTTGAAAATCTAAAACTGTGATTAAAGAAATAAGTGTTTTCATTTAAATTATTGTTTTTTTTTTTTTTGCTGTCTATAAGAAAATAATCGATGTGACGAATTTACAATTCTCGATATTAAAACGTGACGAATTAAATTTAGAAAATTTAAGGTGTTGCAAATTTACACTTACTTTTTTAGTGACGAATTTACTTTGTGGCAAATGTACCACAACCCTCAAGATACTCATCAGGTCTTTTTTGCACGCCTCATAAGCGGAGCATTAAGGTAGTGCTATCTATCGTAACATGTCAGGGTCAAACATTTTTCTGGACTTAAACTGTCTATATTATATTCATATTGCACAAATACAATAATATAAGTACAGAGATATGAAGAACAACCCTTATATTAGCACATTTTTAACCGACTTCAAAAAAAGGAGGAGGTTATCAATTCGTCGCGATCCTTTATTTTTATCTATATTCACTGATTACTCGAAGACGCGTGGACTGATTTGGAAAATTATTTTTTTGTTTGAATGGGTATACTGTCCAGGTCCCATTGTAATTTTATTAAAATTGGTTCTGTAGTTCGAGGGTGAAGTTGGTTATTAGTTTAGAAAAATTATTATTTAAAATATAAAAAGTGGACGTCCGGATATCTGTAGGGACGTACGTATGAGTATGTGCCACGATTACGCTCAATACACTTAATGTATTTTCAGATATCAAACGTGGTAGAGCCACGCTACCGGCAAAACTCTGTTTTGCTAGTAGCATGAATGGGCCGGCTCGTCCGGGGAAGTACCACACTCTCACAGAAAATCGACGTCTGAGTAGTAGCGTCACCGCTTCTATGCTTCGTTCGGTGAGTGAGAGCCGGAGCCCCCCCCCATCCTCTTCCCCCTCCTCCTACATCTTCCCTTTCTAAAAGGCCGGCAACGCTTCTCTTACACCCCTGGTGTTGCAATTGTCCATGGGCAGCGGTGATCACTTACCATCAGGTGACCCGCTTGTTCGTTTGCCACCCTATGACATAAAAAAAATGCCTATGTCACTCTCCGTTTAGGTATCGAAAATATACCTGAACTATTTACTATACCACTTCGAACTTCGAACGGTATTTTTTCCTATTGAAAATTTGTATCCAATTCAGTGTCGTTTAATAAAAGCCCTGTCTGCTTAGAACAGCATGATGCTCTGTTTTCTCATAAGAGATAAAGACGAGATAGTATAAACATATTATAGTATATGTTTTTTGCATAATTTTCATATACACTCATTGTATATGTATAATTTAAGAACTACTTTCTTGTCGTTGAAGTAGTTGCTAAGTCTTCATCTCTGAGCCATCTTTGTGACCTTCCTATAAGTTCTAAACCTAATCTTTCTCCTTCACTTGATCCATAAAATAATGTCCTTTTTGGTCTTCTCTTCCCTCTTGTTGCTTCGACTTTTCCTTCTATTATGTTTTTAAGACTTAATATTTTATTCCGCAGCAAAAATCTCACAGGCCTACTGGAAAAGATCTGTTTTAAGATAAGTAGTGCCTTTGTTCAACTTTTATTTGATGTATTCTCTGTATAAATTTTCCGTGTACATAAATTGATAAATAAAATAAAATAAAAAATACTCAACGTTTCCGTCTCCATTAAAATCTCTTTGATCGACCTCCTTTTATCGGCCTTTAGCACTCTTTCCAACAATAGTTTTCTGTCGCCGGCCGCTATCTCTGATCTCTGTGTTCATCCTTTGAGGGCTGTTCCATTTATTAGCACTTGGCACTCCGATAAAAATGGATATTCAACTTACACAAGACTCAAAGGAAAGGCCTTCTGATACATTACTTTAAAGATAGATACAGTTCGTGATGCTGAATAACTTTTGCCAAGAAACATATCGATGTATAAAAAAATATTTCGTCGGAAACTGAAAAAGTCGGATGAGATGATCGGTCAACTTGAATCGAAGGCCAAAGAAAATTTGTTTATATTTCAATAAATGTTCCTTGGGAGAATTGTTAATAATATTAATAATTAACAATTATTAATAACTGATAACTGGACTGAATTGTTCTGACTTATAAATAGTTGCACCTATGTGAACCTGGAACTCAACTTGAAAAAAATAATTAAAGTGACGTGCAAACAAATATTGACTTTCAGAATAAAAGTACAAATAGACGTAGATTTATGCGATAACGTCAATTTATCATTTTATTGACTTATAGGTAATTGTAAATTTTTCCCCAGTGATGCATTAAGTATAGGTGAGTTGAATTAAAATATCAAAATCGCGCGTTAGCATGAAGAAATATTAGTAGACATTATCATCATCCGAGCGTATTCCCGGTTGCATCCTCAGCGGTGACGCTTCAGAACCCGGGGTCCGCTACCTAACCTAGTTGATTTGACGATGTTAATGGTTTTTACACAGAGCGACTGCCGTCTGACTTGCGCAACCCAAAGGATGGACCAGAACCAATCCATAGACAGATATATGCCCTTTCACGGATACAGTATCACGTCTTAAATCCTAACTGGATAGACAGCGCTCAAAGCCCTTAATCTTAAAGATGTGTATATGGGTGTTGCGGAGCGGGCCCGTAGAACTGTAGCTACTGAGAATCCCTACTGCTGCGCTGATTTAACTCGAAATGGACTGTATTTGTTGGAATAATTAAAAATGTACAAAATTCGTATTTTCGACAAAACGTAAGGGCAGCTGTTCGCTCGGAGCGCAGATGACAAGTGTGAAGTGATTGTGACAGCCACGATCTGTCATGCATCGATGTGAAGTGCGCCGCTCTGACGTTCGTGCGAACGGCGCCGTCTAGTTGCCGCCTCTGGTTTATAATTCTATGGGTTGTCACTGATGCGTCAGTGTTGCTACATTGGGTAATTAATTAAACTTGCTAGCAGGAAAATCTAATTCTGCTTCTCAATAATTTTGCTTGAGATTAAGAAACTCTCTATTATAGTTTCCTAGAATTCATGAAAAGTCACCATTGAGTGAACATTGAGCACTAGACAAGCACACAGTAATCAGTCTCCTAAACACAGAATGCACTTGAGTTAATCGTTTAGCACCGCCGCAACTCTCTCCACGTGTAATGTGTTTACCCACGTCAATCACAAAGGGCACATGCTCTAAGTGGTCGATATTATTATTAAGTTAAACGCAAACTTCTTGCAACTCCATTTTGTTCTGATAATATAATTACAAAAAATTCTATATCTAAGTTTGATTCCCTCAGTTTTATGAGTTATTTTTTTTTGTAAAATATATATTGCAAAAATGTTAAGGTTGCACTATTTGTTTTTCGTTTGTGTTAGTGGCTTACACTGGTTTCAGATTTTTCAAGCTGCCTAAATGCATCTGACATAGCTTGACGACTGCCATACAATGATGACAGCCGGGACCAACAGCTTATACGTGCCTTTCGAAACACGGAGGAGCTCAATAATTTTTTTATACCACTTGTGGTCACCCATCCGATAATTTGACGACCTCCATGGCGTAGTGTGGTCATCATGCTAGTCCGCCACCCAGAGGTCCCAGGTTCGATCCCCGGTCAGGGCAAGTTGGAAAATGGCCTTTTTTAAATTGTCCTGAGTCTTGGATGTTTATTTACATATGTATCTGTTATATAATATAGTATCGTTGCGTTAGTATCCCATAACACAAGTCCCGAACTTACTTAGGGGCTAGCTCAATCTGTGTTATTTGTCCCTATATATTTATTTATTTTATCCAGGTGCGGACCACGCCCGGTGTCACTTTACTTGCGAAAGCACTAGAAATGCGAACTCTCGTCGCACCACCGAGCTCCTCAGGTTGCAATTACTTGACCTAACAACAACAAGGTCACAATATCGTTATAATTTTGCCATTATCTTAATTAAAGTATGGTCTACAATTCCTTCAAACTCGGGCTGCGAGAGCAAATGAAGGTTGCTGTAACGAGCCCCCTAGGAGCAATCGAGCGCATCTTGATGACCATAACGATGTTGTGCTCTATGTTATACGTAGTACCCAGTTTGAAAACCACAATATGAGACAAAGCCCAGATAATGGAAATATAGATTAGTAAAATAAAGCAAGTATGGAGGGAGTGATGAAGCGAGGAAGTTACGTGAATATAATAGTATCGTTTGCAAAAGCACCTGTTTTTGTAGAATATGAGATTATTTCTCTAATTGGTCCAATTTTGATTGGCAGAGAACGCCATATGGCGTAAAGTCCGCCGTTTGTACACTTTTTTATGCAATTTAGTTTAAATCAATAAATAAATAAGATGGTCACAGATTTATTTTTGTTAAAGGTAACAAAACGCAAAACTGAAATAAACAAAACGCAATTCCTACGCGGGCAACACCGGGGGAATAACTTAAAAATTCAAATCTCCAATTCCTTTGTTCGAACACATTCACATCACTAACGGCTCAGACACTCTTTGTAATCTTCTTTCTTACATTACATCAGTCCTATGTATTTACAGTTCTTTTATTTACTTCCCAGTATAGTTAACATATAAATAGTTAGCAGATAGGAAAGTCCCCTTTTTTCTAATTTTAAAAGACAGTAAAACCAACAAATGCTTCTGATAATAGTATTCAAAATTATATACTAAAGATTAAAAGTGTTGGCTAGCACTCAGCTCAGGAATTCACATTTGACGTCAGTAGGCTATTCACATTTTGCCGTTCTTAAGCTGCGTTCTATGAAATATCATATTAATACAAGTACCTTTTTACTTCTTTTTTGCCGCGATGCATGAAAGGCCTCAAATTTGCTACCCTGCTAAATGTGCCGCCAGTAGACTATTCATATTTTGCCGCCTCTAAGCTGCGTTCACTGAAAAGTCATACATAGAAGCACTTTTTTACCTTCTCGATGGAGAGGGTGCAATTGGCCTCAAATTTGCCGCCCCCCCAAATGTGCCTCCATAGGGCCTACTTAAGGCTATAGCCTACTCAGCTTATTGGTAAATCCGCCACTGCCAGCCCTCCAAGGCAAAAACTGGAGAATTGTTCACCCTCCGTTCTCAACTCATAACAGTTAGTAGCGCAATTTGTCCCGCGGTCACTATAATAATGTGCTTGGGACGTGGGACCGCATCAAAATTGAGAGTCAGGTTCACATTCATGCTGAGTGTTATTGCAGACCCATTACTGTGTGTGTCTTTGTTTTAACTATTGTACTATGTAAATCTGTAGTAATTTACTCAAATTTCAATAGTTTTTGTCTTCTTGGATGACCTCTGTGGTCTAGTCATCATGCCAGGCAGTCACACCGGAGGTCCCAGGTTCGATCCCTGGTCAGGTCAAGATGGAAAATGACCTTTTATAGATTGACCTAGGCTGGGTCATGTGTTATCATTTCTAGAATGGTTTTTGTTCAAATCTTTGTAATCAAGTCAATAGAGAATAAAATATACAATTCATACTTTTGCAAAGCAAAGAAGTAGGTACAAGGTAACCCATCACATTTTTACAAGTACACTAGCTAAAACAATATTCGTTTCATAAAAGCACTTGTGATTTTTTTTTTGCAAGTTACACAAAAGGCAATAGTAAAATAACGGGACATTTCATCAAAGAAATGTTTTAATTAAAACAAAACGCTAAAACCGCGTCGATCCATTTAATCTGTGAGCTACCTCGAAACAGAATCAAACAAAAAATCTAATCTCTTGACTCCGCAAATGCGGCGTGATTTAGCGCAGTGTGGCTCCATGCTAAAGACTGAGTAATTGCATAGTCTTAGCACAAAGTGGAAAGTAGTAGATGCGACTCGTGGATAAATTGCGATATTGCGCTACACTAATAAGTATATCTGTTTTTTTTTTTTATTATTTAAGTTTATTGCACACAATCTTATGACGGATTGATTACAATGGGTCAAACTTAATGCTAATGCATTATCTACCAGTTTGCCTTTGGGACATGGTGGGAGATTGTAATAAGGGTGCAAGTGTGGCAAGCCAACTTGTGATATTTACAATACAACACCTATATAATATTACATCTAATATAATACATATATTGATTGTTATAATAAAATAAAACATACCTTTGAAATAAATACTGATACATAATATATAAATGTACACATACATATAATATACATAACTTACTACATAAAATACATACAAATACCTAAATATTACAGCAGAGGGTTTATTCCGATTCCAAATAAAATTTCTTCACCTGCATTTTAAAAGTATCACGATTCTGTGATCTCGCAATGCTATCAGGAAGGGCATTCCAGAGCCGTACAGCCGTAACGGCAAAAGAATTGGAAAAGAAACCAGTACGGTGAGAAGGAATATCGAGTTGCATTGTGTTAGAGGAGCGTAGATCTATCGTGAATTGAGCTAAGGGGCTGAAATTTAGATGTCATGTAATTGGGAGCAGAATTTCTTTCTCCTTAGTACGTTTCCAGTCCACTTCTGTCTTGACACAGAAATAATATGAGTATTACTTATTATCCAACGCTCCCAAATACCAACTTGAGGCACTAGATTCTGTTGACCGAAGAGCCCGCCGGCTTATAAACAGCGATGAGCTTTCGAATAAAAAATTGCAGTCCCTAGAGCATCGTCGCAAAGTAGCCTGCTTATCGGTTTTCTATAGGATACATTTTGGAGAGTGTTCGAAGGCTCTTTTTGATCTCGTGAAACCCTCACCATTTCTCTATCGGACTACGAGGAGCGGACAGGGGTTTCACCCTTTTGTCGTTAAAATACCTAAGTCTCGAACTAAACGCTTCGACAATTCCTTTTTGGTTCAAGTAGCTAAGGTGTGGAATGAACTGCCAGCGTCTATATTCCCAGAGAAGTACAGCCCCGGGACATTCAAAATTAGATTGAATGGGTATCTTTTGGATAGGCATGCTTCATCCTAGTCTTCATCGTCGCTTACCATCAGGTGAGATTGAGGACAAATGCCTAAACCAATATATTGTAAAAAAAAAAAAAACAAACAAACAAAGTCTTCTATGAAAGGTAAGTCTATCCGAAAGTTAAATAAATATCCTTACCTTATTTCCACTTGTTTTATTCATCTTGTACTGTTTTTTGTTTTGAGTAAGTTGTACGTATTCAAGTTAGTGGAGTCAGATTTTTAGAGTGTGCAGTCTAATGAACTAGTGTGCGGGTGGCTGACGATGTTTTCCTTCTTCACCAGAAGCAATTGGTGGTAGTTGAAATGACTGCACACGAGTAACTTAAAGAACTAGTCGCATCCAGTGAGGAACTCCTGGCTTACAGACGCAGAACCAGAACCTAAAGATTGGGACTCATTTGGACGCACGAAATAGCACTTTTCTGTGCTGCTAGAGTGAGAGAGAGCGATTGAAAGCATCAGCATTGCTGGTTCTACCGCTCCGGCCGCTTTGGCAACTGTGTATGTTTTGCAACTGCGGCGTTAAGTCGCACTCTCTCGCTCAGCAAATGACGGTTCTGAGCGACAAAAAAAGATAACAGCATAGAAAAGTGCTGTTCCACGCAGCCAGATGAATCCCAATCCTAAAAGGCTTGGCCACCTTCACTCCATTCTTGACGAGTGATCCTTATATCCCTGTCTATATTTCCGTCTCCTCAGCACAGCCTGAGACGCCGGCTTTGTCTGCCTTACAATGACGCTCTTAATCCGCTGAGAGTCATTCGCTAATGAAAACCAGCGTTTTGTCCCGACGTCATCTGCAGCGCCTAGAGGTTGCATTGTCTTGGACGGCAGTGCAACGGTGCAAGTTTTGTAACTGACGCATTTTTTATTAAATACAAACATTTACAGTAATGACGACGACGACCGTCTGTCCGTCTGTCCGTCTGTCCGTCTGTCCGTCTGTCCGTCTGTCCGTCTGTCCGTCTGTCAGTCTGTCCGTCTGTCCGTCTGTCCGTCTGTCCGTCTGTCCGTCTGTCCGTCTGTCCGTCTGTCACTAGGCTGTATCCTATGAACCGTGATAGCAGACAGTTGAAATTTTCACAGATAATTTCTATTGCCGCTATAACAACAAATCTTGAAAACAAAATAAAATAAGTATTCAAGTAGAGCTGCCATACAACCACCCTTCGCGAGACCGACTCGCACTTACCCTATTTCAAATTTAATTTTAGCAAAAACATTCAATCAAAAGCCATATTCGGAAGAAGCGGACTTATCTCATGTAGAGATCGCTTACAGTTAACCTGCGATAGATTGAATCTTATTAGTAACTGTTAAATTTTGTCGACCAAATGGCCACCACTAACTAAGGTTGACTTTAACTAAGCCCCTTAGTTTATTAGAAGGCTAATTAGTCATATTACATTAGAAGTATAACTTAAGCACCCTCAACTTGTATATGAGTCATATAAAAACCATTGATTAGTTGGCTTGAGAGCAGATAGCTCCTTAGCTATGGTTACTTGAATTCTAAATAAATAATCAGTAAAAAAAAGACGATAGGGTCAGAAAAGTACGTTTGTAATTAGTCCGTCTTTTAGATTATCCAATGCATAAAAGAAAACATATATAATATATTTCTTCAAAAACTGTCAGATAGATCATAGTGTATTTATGTAGTATATGTAGATATTGTTTATCACAGTATATACTTAATAGTGTGCATTATTTGTATGTAGTTTATTGTTTTGATGATTATTTTTACATATAGTTAGTCTTTTTTTTCGCCACATACCTATTTCAAATTTTGCACTACCCCTGATATTCTGCACATCACCCGTTTTTTTGACTAGTAGATTAGCTATTACATAAATTTCGATGTAGTCAATATACAAACATGTCTATAATATCCACAATATAATTATATTGAAAGTTAATGAAACACTTTTTTACAAATGAGACACATTTTTTAATAATCTTTAAAAATGTTTGATTGTGCGAGCGAGACAGCCAACCAAATGTGAAAAGCCTCTTAAACAAAGAAGTTAAAAAAATATTTTCTAAATTTACTTAGGCGTCTTCGAGTAATCGGTGAACATACAAAAAAAACAAACCATCCCCACGAATTGATAACTTCATCCTTTTTTGAAGTCGGTTGAAGAGGGAAAGAGAGAGTGATAGAGAATTCCACTACACCTTTCTAATGCCTTCGATAAGTAGTGCGGCTCGCAATTTGGTAGCTGTGGCGGCTAATACGGACTATTAGATTAATGAGCGCGATCTGGAGCGCCATTTGTTGAATTAATGTACTCGGAAACGTTTGTTTGGGGGTAAAGCTAAGACCGGTGTGCTCAATAAATATTTGAGTACAAATCTTGTCGTAGTAAACTTCTAAGTTGCAAAAACATACAATGAATCACATGGACGCTACTACATTATACTTATTGTCAAATTCTACAATTTGCGCGGGTAGAAATGGTTTTTTCCCACGCAGATTCTAGAAGCCGATCGAAAGAATTGGCAAGAAACTACATGTCAATGGTTTTAATATTTGAATTTTGAATGCCTGCTATTTACAATGCGTCACGAAAACAATAAATAATTTATTTTATACTTATGTATAAGCCAAGCTTGCACATTTCGGCTGCACGCGGCCACATATTATGTAGGTCGCGTGTCAGCTGTTTTTACTCATTTTAAATCATATTACAACATTCAGTTGAGACACTATCGAGCGGCGATCGAGAAAGGAGCCGTCACATCCAACTCTTCAATGTAATTAAAATCTAAATATATATAACTCAAAGGTGACTGACTGACATAGTGATCTATCAACGCACAGCCCAAACCACTGGACGGATCGGGCTGAAATTTGGCATGCAGGTAGATGTTATGATGTACGCATCCGCTAAGAAAGGATTTTGATCAATTCTACCCCCAAGGGGATAAAATAGGGGATGAAAGTTTGTATGAAACTTTGTCAATTTTAAACCGATCGGGCTGAGACTTTGCATGTATAAAGCTACTATGACGTAGGCATCCCCTAAGAAAGGATTTTGATAAATTACACCCCTACGCGAGCGAAGCCGCGGGCAAAAGCTAGTGAGAATAAATTGTTTGTACGTGACGTGTATGTATCTCCATACCATTATCATTATTAACTCTTCATATAGATTAATGTGTATATTATTTTATTGAATTTATGTCATCATGATCTTCATCATTTCAGCCGCACAACGCCCACTGCTGGACATTGGCCTCTCTCAAGTATTTCCAAAATGACAGATCAAGAGCGGCCTGCATCCAGCGCTTTCCAGCAAACTTTATCAGGTCGTCTCACTCACCATTTTGTGGGTGAGTGTCCTACGCTTCGCTTGCCAGTACACAGTCGCCATTAGACTTTTCTGTCCCATCGGTCATCGGTTCTTCGCACTATTTGTTCCACCTACTGCCACTTCAACGAGCTAATCTGCTGGGCTATGTCAGTGACTTTTGTTCTCCTACGAATTTTCTCATTTCTGATTCGATCACGTAAGGAAACACCAAGCATAGCCCTCTCCATAGCGTGCTGAGCGATCTTGAGCCTTCTTATGAGACCCATAGTAAGGGACCACGTTTCAAAGCATTGTTTATGCTACTATGTAAGTTATTTATTCTATGGGCCAAATATTGTAACTAATGTAAAGTAAAATGTTCCCACACCTTACACTTTTTATGCGACGATTCGAAACGACGTTTCCCCAAGAAAAGCCACCGTCTCAGAGCGGGGCGTTGCTCCTAATTGCGGCCAATCATCACAATGGCTGTCGATATCCAGTCGTTAGCGCCCATTCACAGATATTCAACATAGTTTCTTCCATAACTGCGAGCGCTTCTACTGAAACGCGATTACGGTGTTGCTATAAGTAAGTGCTAACTTTTGCCTCTGGTTTTTATTTTGATACGAGTATCGCACTAATATTATAAAGCCGATAGTTGTGTTACTTCTTCACGCGTAAACTACTGGATCATTTTTGATTATATTGAGTATGCAGGAAGCTGACACCTTGGATTAACACCTAGGCTTCTTTTCATATACACCGCGGGTAGCGCCACGGGGTGCAGCTAGTATTAACTAAACGGATCGGGAAAGTCTGAAAGACTCTGAATGTGGTGTTGGAGGCGCATGGAAAGAATAACTGGACAAATAAGAAACCCAATAAGGAAGTGCTGGAACTTATCACTGAGAACAGAACGTTAATGCATACAATGGAGATAAGACGAGAAAAGATGTTTGGTCACCCTATGCGGCAGTTTATATATATATATATATATATATATATATATATATATATATGTATATATACTCATATATATATATATATATATATATATATATATATATATATATATATATATGTATATGAGTAGTACTTTTAGCTCATGGTCTCGAGTTATTATAATAATAATAATAAAGCCTCTTTGTTTCCCAGTAATAATTTGACCTTTTTATATAGGAACCCCTGTTAGAGTATAGACCTCCTCCAGCTTTTTCCATTGTTCTCTATCTTGAACCAGTTTTTTCCTGCTACTTTGTAGGGTTCCGTAGTAAACAAGGAACACTTATAGTTTCGCCATGTCTGTCTGTCCGTCCGCCGACTATAAGTACTAGAAAGCTGTGATTTGGCATGGGTATGTATTATGCGGAAAAAGTGGTAAAATAAAATATATAATAAAAAAATTTTTTAGATTGGCCATTGAAGTAAACTGAAAAGTATTTTTTTTTCTCGACTAACCAGTCATGTGGGATATCATAGAATAGGTCTTTCAAAAATATTGTGAGCTTGTGAAGTGTGTACACCATTTTTCGATTTAGAAATCCGTTTTTGAAATATTTGGTTTTATAGTGAAAAATTTTGTTGGAGTCAAGTGTCCCCTCCATCTGCTAAACGGTTATATTTAACAAAATGTTAAGAAAAGCTATCAAAGCTGAGAAGGGTTTACAAATTATAAAGTTTTAGGCGATTAATTAATAAATGTACTCGGAAAAGGAAAGTTTCAAACCAATTTAATAGTAAATTAGTTTTAGTGGCATGAACCCAAACTTGGCATTCGTAACTACGGTACCCTACGATGTGCGTGACCCGACACGCACTTGGCCAATTATTTTATTTCGTACACCCATCTTTTTGTTTTTTTTTTTTTTACAATATATTGGTTTAGGCGTTTGTCCTCAATCTCACCTGATGGTGAGCGACGATGAAGCATGCCTATCCTATTCTCATGGTCTCGAGTTAAACAGCACCAAGCATCGAATGACTCAAGGTATTGATTCAAAATATCGATAAGTGGAGACATATCATCTCTATTGACGACCTCCGTGGTGGACTATGCTAGTCCGCCACCCAGAGGATCCTGGTTCGATCCCCGGTCAGGGCAAGTTGGAAAATGGTCTTTTTCAAATTTTCCTGGGTCTTGGATGTTTATCTATATGTTATAAAATATAGTATCGTTGAGTTAGTATCCCATAACAGTAGTCTCGAACTTACTTTGGGGCTAGCTCAATTAGTGTAATTTGTCCCTATATATTTATTTATTTATTTATTGTGTGGTGTCCGACCTTGTACAGATTTACAGGCAAATTCTTGTGAATCATGAGGATCCCGACTGCTAGAGAATTTTGTGGATATCCAATCTCAATCAGCATATTCAGCATTAACGTTTCTAAACGACGTACTTTTGAAACGACATATCCGCCTTATTTGGCGTAGTGTGTGGTTTGATTTATAACATCGGTAGCGACATCTGGTACTTCTAAACGTACTTCTCACTTTCTCATCCGTTAGTGTAAACTTGGTTGTGTAGTGGTTACCATGCTAGACCGCCACCCAGAGATCCCGGGTTCGATCCTCGGTCAGGGCAAGTTGGAAAATGGCCTTTTTCAAATTCTCCTGGGTCTTGGATGTTTATCTATACATGTTATCGTTATAAAATATTGTATTGTAGAGTTAGTATCCCATAACACAAGTCTCGAATTTACTTTGGGGCTAGCTCAATCTGTGTAATTGTCCCTATATATTTATTATTACTATTAAACCCAAGTACCGACTAAACCATGTACCATTTTTTGTGCAAGAAAATTTATATAAATAAATAAACAAAGCTTAGCACATTTGCGTTTTATGATATGACAATTAACATGGACTATCAACTTAATTTGTAAGGGTTGTGCCCATTACTAGTAGTTCTGCAGCCGCATAGCAGCAGGGTCGGCATTCCACCGTTATTGCGGGCCGGCTCAGCTATGTCGGAGCTATGCCACGAGGCACTAGGCACCTCACCTCACTACAACTATCTGAGGTATTTGTTTAAACGGTAGTTCACGTACAATTTGTGCAAGGATCTCTATCTAAACCTTTCAAATAGGGTAGGGATACGAAAATGCGCCAATATAAGCAAGTCATGTTTGAACAATTTTTTGGCGAATTTTTTTTAGGGTTACGTAGTAAACAGGACTAGGAACTCTTATATTTTCGCCGTGTCTGTCTGTCTGTCCGTCCGCGGGTCTACTCACACTATAAGTACTAGAAAAAGTGTAAATTGGCATGGGTATGAATACTAATCATGCCGAAAACGAAAAAGTGATAAACTAAAATCTTGAAATCTTGAAAGTGGGAGTCTTTTTTTTTTCTTGATTAACCCATTGTATAGGATATCGTTGAATAGGAAGGAACTTGTGAACGCCATTTTTCGATTTAGGAATCCGTTTCGGAAATATTTGGGTTAATTTTTTTAGAATCCTCCCCTCCCCCTCCCCTCTAAAATCCTTCTGCTAAACGGTTGTATCCATATACAAAATATTACACGTGAAAAAAATCACCATAGAAAAACCTCGCGAAGAAACATGCACACTATTTTACTAATGTGTTGTCACTAGATGGCAATCATATTATATGGAGGCGGAACGAAAAATCTGACACTAGAATTAGCTAATATAGAATCTAAGAAAAGTAAGTAAAAACTATTTGCAATTATTTGCAATGTTTAGTCGACTTTATACTCGTAGTTAGCAAAATAGCCCCCAAGAAAAATATTCCACGTTTATGTTTATAACCCAGAGCAGCGGTATAACTTTTCTAGAAAATCCTTACGACCAGCCGTAACAAGGTAAGTATCTCGGTCAGTTAGTTTGAAGTGTTCCGCCGGCACAACGTGTCCGGCAAGACGCCGGACGTCCGCCACTGGGTATGGAAAACGGGACATGGAATATAACATTTTTCAGGGTGGTTTAATATATGTCACACAACAGTTGTTGGATATAATACGAGTATTTAGTTACCTACTAAAAAAAATATAGTATTTTATGCAACAGTTGTATATAAATGTTAAAAAATGCGAGTGGCGTAGGTTACGATGCGAGTCATGGCGAGCATCGTAAGGAGACGCTATCGAGCAATTTTTACGTACTTATACAGTGTTGCATACAATACTTTTTTTACGAATAAATTTATTAAATTTAATAAAGAATAAACAACGAAAAATATATATATTTAAATATTTGACGTGTAAAAGTGCCTGTAAAGGTCTAATTACTGAATAAACATTTGAATCTTTGAATCTTTGACATAATGTTTGGTTCCTATAACTTTATTTTTTTAATTGATGTTTCCTAGTCACTATGTTTAAAAAACGTTCTTATTATGTTGCCACTAAGGTAGATGTAAAGAAAAAAAAGTTGTAGGTGTATGGCTAGGAGTAATTTTTTGGGCAAATAACGACACATGTGCTGTTATGGAGAATAGATTATAGACTTTTGTATTATCAATGTTCTTACTGCGCCACTCGCATTTTATGAACCTTCACGTATATACGCAATAATCACGAATACTAGTATTTGTGACTATTTAAAAGACAGATACCAGTACATGAGTAGAAATAGTATTTAATGCAACAGTTGTATAAGAAGGTTCATAAAATGCGAGTGGCGCAGGTTACGATGCGAGCCTTGGCGAGCATCGTAAGGAGACGCCATCGAGCATTTTTTGACATATTTATACAACGTTGCATACAATACTTTTTCTACGACTTCATTTACTAAAATAAATCCAAAAATAAACAAAGAAAAGTACGAAATACTACCATATGTTTGTCAGATACTAGGCGTCTATGGAAGACTTATTTTTTTTTATAAACGTCTTCCTAGTGATCAAAAGTGCCATTTTAAAACAGTCACTTAAACGAATGTTTTTTCATACAAAAAACCGTTTGTTCAGTGACTCCACGTTTGAAAAATGACACCACATGTTAAAATAACGATTTTATTGTGTTGGCAGTATGGGAGATCTAAAAAAAAAGTTATAGGTCTATGGCTAGGAGTATCGTTTTTGCGAAATAACGACACATGTGCTAATATATTAGGAATAGACTATAAACTTTTATGAAATCATATAATCTATGTTCTTATATTAGGAGTAGAAAAAAATAATAAAGATACTTTGCCATGTCTGTATCCACGATGGGGCAAACAGAGCATTTTGAATCTTTAGCTTTAAGCAGACCGAGCCCAGGGCTTATGACTCAAAGGCAACTTTTACCCTGATGATTGGTCAAAAGGCGGAAAACGCAATCAAAAAAATCATTATAAAAAAAAAACAACAAACGCGACTGCCTTTCGTATACCCATATCGAATAGTTATTCCAATACCTTTCCTACCAACCTTGCTAGTTATCAATTTATTTCCCACAATGTTACTTGGGCCGGCAATGCGATGGAAATGGATAAAAGCTACGCCGAGTGGCTGTGCTGCGATTCCATCAATTTATTGAGCAGCGCCGAAGTGAGTCATACTCGAAGGCCACTTTTATCCTGATGATTGGTCAAAAGACGGAACGCGGACTCAAAAAAAATCATTATAAAAAAAAAACAAAAAACCCGACTGCCTTTCATATACCCAGTGTAACTCTCAGAATTAAAACGATTCTAACGACACCTCTCAAGCTAAAATCCATCGAGCCGTTCAGGCTGAAGAGCGTGCCCAAACATTTGAATTTGGCGCCAAAAATCCGCAATTTTGTTTTTTTTTTTTTGAAAAATTTGGTTTCACTCTTGCCTACAGTAAATAATAATCTAACGTCACCTTTCAAGCTAAAATCCATCGAGCCGTTCAGGCTGAAAAGCGTGCCCAAACATTTGAATTGGGCGCCAAAAATCCGCCATTTTGTTTTTTTTTATTTTGAAAAATTTAGTTTCACTCTTGCCTACAGTAAATAATAATCTAACGACACCTTTCAAGCTCAAATCCATCGAGCCATTCAGGCTGAAAAGCGTGCCCAAACATTTGAATTTGGCGCCAAAAATCCGCCATTTAGTTTATTTTTTATTTTGAAAAATTTAGTTTCACTCTTGCCTACAGTAAATAATAATCTAACGACAGCTTTCAAGCTAAAATCCATCGAGCCGTTCCGGCTGCAGAGCGTGTCAAACAATTATACATACATACATACATACATACAAACATACATACAAACATACATACAAACATACATACATACATATTCTCGAAAAACATAACCCTCCTTCTGGCGCAGTCGGGTCAATAGTAATAGATTACTACAATACCCGCATCACATATTAACATGATTCGCATTTTCGCTTATTCCTTCGATCGGCTTTTACAATTTGCATGGAAAGAGAAGCACAACTACTACTCTTCTATCTTAATCCCTACTGTACGAAAACTTAGAATGCACCAACGTTCTTATTTTTTTGTCTTTTCTCCCAGACCATCATGGCAGTCTTGACCTATGTATATTAAGCTACATTTACCTTGTTGATATATATTATTTAATTTTCAAAAATCAATCTTTATTTTTACTATGGCTGGCAATACTAAAGCAACCAAGTTGCTGTTTGCAACCCTCAATTATCTCGTTAATTCCGTTGCCGATTGTGCTAGATGTCAGATGTATACTTCACCGGATTAATAGAAGTTTAATTTGGCCCATACCGAATAGTTATTCATTTCCTTTCAACCTTTCCTACCAACCTTGCTAGTTATCAATTTATTTCCCACAATGTTACTTGGGCCGGCAATGCGATGGAAATGGATAAAAGCTACGCCGAGTGGCTGTGCTGCGATTCCATCATTTTTTTGAGCAGCGCCGAAGCGAGTCATTCGAATTGGATTGAAACATGAGACTGCTCATAGTTTGTAGTTATTAATTGATGGATTTTTACCCGATTGCGTCAGGAGGGTTATGTTTTTTGAGTGTATACTTATGTATATTTTTATACGACGCTCTGCAGCCTAAACGGCTTGATGGATTTAAGCTTGTCTGTCATTAAATTCGTCTTATTTCTGAGAGCGACACTGGGTATGGGTAAGTATATTAAAAGTTAAACAAAAGGAGAATCGCCGTGCTATTTTTTCCCATAAATATATGTAGTTAGTGTAGTTTTGTGTCATTTTGAATTTTCTTCCTCCTTTATCTTATGTATAAACACGCCTGTATGCCTCTCTTACATAAACATCTCTCACAGGCCTAATGAAAGAGATCTCTTTTGAGATAAGTAGTGCCTTTGTACAACTTTTATTTCATGTATTCTCTGGATAAATTCTCCATGTACATAAATTGGTAAATAAATAAATATTCTTATCGTTTAAACGTTCCTTGGACTTTCACAAATATTTCAAAACCAAAATTACTCAAAGCTGTACCAGTTCTTGAGTTTTAGCGCACAGCAATTAATTTTTATATATAGTAAGATTTTGACAAAGTCAAGTAAACAAACTAAGCTCAGTAACTTTTTTTTTCTAGCCAAAATAAATGAAAGGAGGGAGCTGATGGGGAATAGATGGTAAACACTGTTACACACTTATTGTGAGTGACAGCGAGTGGGCGGGAAATGGGAAATCATTGTTTGTTAGGCCCAATTTATTTATTTACTCCATTTACTTCCTAAAGTTAATAACTTCTTCCGAGAAAATCTTAGAGTTTGGTAAGAAATATTTTTTTTATAGGAATAGGATGTTATATGAAATACATTTCCACTAAAAGAGATTTTTTTTTATGTAACCATATTTTTTTTAATGTCTAAGAAAACACTAATATTATAGGTTATATAACTATTGCAAAGGTACTGACGTATAAAAAGATAAAAATAACAATAATCAAGAAAAAAAAACACATTACGGATACCTACTTAAAAATACTTTCAATAATAATATATTATTTAAATTACTCCTTACGAATAAAACACTTATCAGCTTACTCATACAAATAATATTAAACATATTTATTTATTTTTAACCGACTTTAAAAAAGGAAGAGGTCATCAATTCGTTGGAATCTTTTTCTAAGAACGTTTACTCACAGCTACGTGGACCAATTTGGAAAGTTCTTTTGTTTGAAAAACAAACTTGACAAGTGGTCCCATTGGAGTTTTATCAAAATCGGTCGTGTAGTTTGGTGACGACGTCGATTACTAGTTTTCAAAAATTATTAACGCCTGTCCACATAAATACCACACATAAACAAATGCTAAAAACACATAAACAGCTGCAAACATCCCTCGTTTTTCGCAAACCCTCAATACGAAATCGCTCAAGCATAATTATGTCAAGTATCACAGCCCGAGATATTGGTTCGCACGCTTTGATCCCGCCAGGCGAAACAAATCAAACGTTTTCTTGGAGAATATGGCAACATCAATCATTCTTACGCGAATCAATGTCGGTATTGGCGATGTGTTGTAAACGGAGATCAGGGAAACAAGGAAATATGGCGTTTAGGGGTCAAATGTCACTTGTCAGCACGGACCAGCACTTTTATATGCTGCTATCCTTTTCTGTCGCTCGCTGTCAGAACCGTCATTTGTCAGAGCGAGAGAGGGTGACGGAACGATATAGCACACCCGATGCTATAACGTTCCGTCGCATTCTCTACCACTGGGAAATGATGTTTCTGAGCGAATGAAAAAGATAGCAGCATAGAAAAGTGCTGAAGTGCGATTTCTGAAACGCGGAGTCACCTAAACGAATGGTTTTCCCATACAAAAACCTTTCGTTCAGGTGACTCCGCGTTTCAGAAATCGCACTTCTGGTCCGTGCTGCCAAGTGAGATCCAACCCTAGGGGTACATATTTCAATGTCGATAATCAGAATGACTACGTGTAAAATATCAGTGTTAAAAGCATCGGAAATTTTTAATATTTTCGCACTATTTTGATTCCTTTTTCATCATTTTGGGTTTTGTGGCCATATATTGTCTATTTAGAACCGCAAAACCGCATTAGGGATACATAATGTTTAGCCCATTTTCTTGATTGGCTTTTACAATCTGCGCGAGAAGATAAGCAGCTGAGGTATTCTAAGTTTTTTCTTTACTCCCAAGTCAATACTGAAATGGTGATTTTAATTATTTTGTTAAACTGTCTTCTTTTGCCAGTGATCTCATCTTACAATTCTCCAATTGAACCCTTGTATGAAAGCGAAATCCTGTCGCTGCTAAAAGAAGCCGTAGTTTTGGCAACAATCGAACCAGACATCCGTGTGATTTTGTTTATCATAAAACGTTTTTCTATTTATTAAATAGTTCGTCTTTTTTTCAAATGGATCTTATATACCTTTCAAAGACAATATTGTTAAGGATAGTGGGTCGGCCATTAAGCCCTCGTTCCGTGACGCGTACGGCCGGGACACCCACAAATTTCAAAATTTGTTTGTCCGCTACGCCAACGGCCTTGACACTCTCGAATCTAAAACAATTTTTTTATGAGATCTTGTGTTAGTACTATTGTAAATAAAAGTGTTTTCGATTTAATTACTTTAATTTTCATTTGACGTGTGCTGTGTTGATTATAAATTGTACACTACTTACTAATACTACCATGCCTGATCTGATTAGTAATAGATGTTGAGTACCGCAACATAACTAATAGAACAGTATGTTAAAATATTCTGAACAAAACATATTATATAGGTTACCGAAAAAATACGGAAAAAGTGAAAGGATATGTCGCCCGCAGGTCGTTCAGGTAAAAACTGAACTAAAAGGATAACAGTGGAAATTTTTAATACACTTAATTTTTTCTTTTTACATTTTTGCTTTAAAAAGTACTCATTCGAGTTCCTTGCTAAAAAAAAATTAAAATGGAAACTTCTCGGCCATGGGCGTAGTAGATAAACAAATTTTGAAATTCGTGGGCGTCCCGGATGAACATGGTGCCGAACGAGGACCTAACGGCTGGACCATTATATACAAGTTATTCAACGTTCAGAACATTTCTCACTTAATACCAAGGCCAACAACTGTGTCAAATCATCTAAATATTTGATGTGGTATCTCAGTATAATAGGCGGACTGAGTCATCATCATCATCATCATCATATCAGCCACAGGAAGTCCACAGCTGGACATAGGCCTCCCCCAAGGTTTTCCAAAACGACCGATCGGAAGCGGCCTGCATCCAGCGCCTCCCTGCAACCTTGCTCAAGTCATCTGACCATCTAGCAGGTGGGTGTCCTACGCTGCGTTTTCCGGTACGTGACGACGATATTCGAGAACCTTTCTGCCCCATTGGCCATCGGTTCTTCGCGCTATGTGCCCCGCCCACTGCCACTTTAATGAGCTAATCCGCTTGGCTATGTCGGTGACCTTCGTTCTCCTACGAATTTCCTCTTTTCTGATTCAATCGCGTAGAGAAACACCGAGCATAGTCCTCTCCATAGCCCGTTGAGCGACCTTGAGCCTTCTTATGAGACCCATAGTAAGGGACCACGTTTCAGAGCCATAAGTCATCACTGGTAACACACATTGTTTAAACACTTTCGTCTTGAGGCACTGAGGTATTTTAGACGATAAAACACTGCGTAATTTCCCGAACACTGAGTCACCAAGTACGAGTCTATTTTGATTTTTAGTACGTTACTGCAGAGGCCGGGAAATACGGCGTTGCGGGACGAGTAGATTTCAAGGCCGAGCGTTAGCGAGGCCTTGACAATAATTACGAGTCCGGCAATGCCATTCCCGCCGAGGCAGGTATAGTGCTTTTCTCAATAAATGTGAGGAAATCATTATGCACACCTAATGTCTTTGCTAAATTTAAAAACAGAATCGTCATCTGAAACGTCAATGCAGTATATTCAGAATGACAATGTCTTGTCATTCTGAATATATACTTCATTTGTCTTTTTGTTTTGAGCAGCGGCCGGGAATGAATTTTTATACTACTTTCCTGGCCTAGTTCAGCAAAGTAATGCACGAGCCGAGAATTACGTCGTGTCTTTTTTTACTACAAAAATGCCCACATTTCCGAGCATGTTTGAGAAATTATAAATTACTGCAGAGGCCGGGAAATATGGCGTTGTGGGAGGAGTAGTTTTCAAGGCCGAGCGTTAACGAAGCCTTGACAATAATTACGAGTCCGGCAATGTCATTCTCGCCGAGGCAAGTATAGTGCTTTTCTCAATAAATGTGAGGAAATCATTAAAGAAATAACCAGAAATATGCCAATATTTACCGAAAGCAATTAATGTTTACTGCAAAGAGTATAAAATCAATCACTACCTACGTGCTTTGAAAAAGAAAAAACTGTTTTCCCGCGTTTTTAGTGCAAAGGAAACATAGCCCATACAACCCCGTCATATTTTACGCAAAAAATGTAATACCGTAGATTTTTTATTTTCTATCGCGACGAAATTTAAGCATATTTTCGTGTAATTTTATAGCAACATAATTTTAACAAAATTGTGGTCATTAGAATATAAATAATACTCGAAGAGTGCATTTTTTATAATGCGGTAGCAATTGGCTGTATGACAAGTTATGGATTAAACGCTTAATGTCTTTGCTAAATGTAAAAACAGAATTGTCTTCTGAAACATCAATGTCACTGTCTTGTCATTCTGAATACACTTTATTCGTCTTTTTGTTTCAAAACAATGAATTTTCATACTACTTTCCTGGCCTAGTCCAGCAAAGTAATGCACGAGGCAAGAATTACAAACTTCGTGTCTTCCTTTTTACAATAATGCCTACATTTCCGAGCATGTTTGAGAAAAAATTATTTACACACGGTCTTGTTAGGAAAGTAGGTAGATAGCGATTTATTTTCGATACAATATTTTTTCATCTAAAAGCAGTTCACCCAGTAACAAGCTAGATAATCTAATTATTTACGTTATATTCCGCAACACAAAATATATTACCGAATCATTCTCATTTTTCTTTTGCGTATGTATAGAAAAAGAAATATCTGTACATCCATTTACAGAATATATATTTTCAATGTCAAGGTTGTAATATCGCTTACATTTCATAAATAAGGAAGTAATAGTAACAGATTCCTTTATGAGAAAACGTTATAAACTCTTAATTGAACGGTAAGGCTGGTTTCAGAGTCACGCGTTCGCACGCGCGGGCGGCGATGCGGGCGTCGCTCTTTGAGCCTCTTGGATCGTTACGCAGACAAACGCGCGTGTGAAGTATGGCGAATCGGGCTGCACTGGCCGCCCGCGCGTGCGAACGCTTGACTCTGAAACCAGCTTAACAGAACACTGGGCAAATTTCACGTGGCCTTTAATGTTGATGTTATTTTTTACATTTTGTCATCATCATCCCCCCGTATTCCCGGTTGCATCCTCAGCAGTAACGCTTCAGAGCCCGGGGTCCGCTACCTAAACAAGGAGATTTGACGAGGTTACTGGTTTTTACACAGAGCGACTGCCGTCTGACCTCCGCAACCCCCAAAGGGCAAACCAGGAACCAATCCTTGGATAGTTTGATGATCAAACGCTAGGTGGCGTTCGGGACCCACAGTTTTAAGTGCCTTCCGAAACACGGAATCATCTTTCTTTTCGGATAATCAGGTGATTCAAGCCTGCAATATCCTATCCAGACTGGAAACAACTTTTAACAAAGTATGCTTCCCAGTGGGAATCGAACCCATGACCTCCGGGTCACAAGGCGAACGCCTTGACCACTGGACCACGGAGGCAGTCGCATTTTTTACATTTTGTAATGTGTGCTTTTTAAATAAGCTCATGGTGTGATTCATAACTTTCGGAATACAGTTTAATTTGTTGTTCTAATAACATAGGTTAGTTTGCCAAATGACGAAATTTTTGTGCAAGTCCCATTAAATCAATTTCGTTGAATGACATCATTTATATAACGTCCAACAAAAGATGACACTGACATATAGATATTTTAGAGGCGAATTCAGTCCATATGATACGGAGGTTTAAAGGAATGTATATCGTATACATGGGCGTAGCCATGGTGGGGCCGGGTGGGGCGCTTGCCCCACCCTGGCTCGGACCTGTAAGGTATCTAGCCAAACCTAAAAAAATAAATTATCTAGGTACTAACTACAATACTTAATATCCGTAAGAAAGTTCATACTCGACAGTCGACATAAAAAAAATGTGATCAAAACATAAAGCGCGCGCGGCGCCGCACGCGCGCAGCGATCGATCATGAGTTACACAAACACAATCCTTTTGTTTTTAGTTTGTATGTGTGAGTGAGTTGAGTTGAGCGAGCAATAAGATAGTATTTTAAATAATACGAATTATACATACAGATACAGGGTGATAAAGGATGAAACCTTTTTATATGAAAAACAACCGGGTAAGACCGCGGGTATAGTTTGCTAGCTACATATTATTTTATTATATTCAAACTGTTTATAACATTGTTTAAACATTATACGATTTACATATTTATTATGTTTTGTACAATTTCAGCGAATCGCTGCGACTCTGTCGCAGTGTACTCGTAAATTGAGCCTTAGACTGCTGCCCCACCCTGAGCCTATGGCTGGCTACGCCCATGATCGTATACAAAAAAAAAGTATGTATATTTTTATTTTCCATAATGGACATTCACGGCTGCATCACTTAGGAGCTGGCCACGAGCCAATTCTGCTTCACCTGACTGATATATGGGCTATAGGTATGGCGTTGGATCATGGACGATGGCTTTATAAAGGCAGTTTTGAGAACGAAGATGAATATCTTGTAAATGGGTAATCACCGTTGTCATGTAGAACTGGCCTCGAGCCAACTTTGAGATTGCCATGTAGGAAACTGCTTCACGTGAATTGCTATAACATACATATATACATACACTATCGCGTCTATACTATGTCGCCCTGACTTGATTAAAATTGATATTCTGAATAAAAAACTGACATTGACTACGTTTATGACTGACACTAAACACAAATGATAAACATTCGCAAAAAATAATAATATTTATATATTTCAAATATCTACCAGTATTTAAACCTAGTATATTTAAATACATATATACTAGGTGAAATACTAGGTTTATATTTATGAATTAACCTCTGCAGAACATAAAATTCGCTTGTCGTTCCATTTTTCTTTTGCGATACCCGACAGGGTTTACAGTGTACCTTATAATATGACAGTGACTTTTAATAGTTAAAACTGATGTACATTATAAATTGCAATAAATAAATAAATTGAAATTGAAATTGACCTCTGTGGAATAGGGAATAGTAGTCGAAATTCCAGGCTGCAGTCACACTGGAGGTCCCAGGTTCGATCCCCGGTCAGATTCAAACGGAAAATGATCTTTTTCAGACTGACCTGGGTCTTGGATATTGGTCTATTTATGTATTTGTTACAAAATATAGTATTGTTGAGTTAGTTTTTCATAAAAAAGTCTCAAACTTACTTTGGAGCTAGGTCTATCTGTGTGATTTGTTCGTATGTTTTTATCCCTAATGGAGCAGCTTGAGCATTTTAGCTTTTGCGGCTCTAAGCGGATAGAGCTCTGGGCCACACGACTCAAAAATCTCTTTAATGCTTGGGCCAGACCTGCGCCTATCGTCACGAAGCTTCGTGCTATTACACGATACACGCAAATGGGACTGGCCGTTATCGATTATCGTCCCGAATATTCGGACTTCGTGTAGTTATCGCGCGGGTGGCGATACATCAAAGGATTTAAGCACACTAACAATTCACTCTGCGTGGTCGCACTTGCGTTGCTCATTTTGACGTTTGATTTCAACTTGTTCAGACGCGTGTTGTGCGAGGGTGCCACGGTTGTTAATGCGTATAAATAAAGTGGAACGATAAAATGGTGTTAAAATTTTTAGCTTTTCTATCTACATTTCTTTTTAGGTTTCAATAAATGAATTATGTAATTGTTAGCACACATGTATAGAAAAGAAAGGGTACGTCGTCCATATTTAAAACACGTAGATGACGCCATCTTGGATTATTGCCAGATAGTTCGTGAAAAATAACGAAGCCGCTAGTGTGACCAGTGCTTTATCGCGATAACTTTTTCGTGTACAAAACGTACGAAGATTCGCCGTGAATTGCTTTGGGACGATAGGCACAAGTGCGGCCGAAGCATTAGAGTAATAATAGTGGGTAGCTTTTTTTGACAAAATGAATACTTCAAATATAAATTTTGACTACCTCCGCGGTGTAGTGGTCACCATGCTAGTCCACCACCCAGAGGTTCTGGGTTCGATCCCCGGTCAGGGCAAGTTGGGAAATGGCCTTTTTCAAATTGTCCTGGGTCTTGGATGTTTATCTATATTTGTATTTGTTTTAAAATATAGTATCGTTGAGTTAGTATCCCATAACACAAGTCTCGAACTTACTTTGGGGCTAGCTCAATCAGTGCAAAATATCCCTGTATATTTATTTATTAAATATGCGTCACACGTAACAATATATAAATGTACACTTACGAGGAAAATTCTTGCCTGAATTATATCTAGAAACCAAACGAACTTATGACAAAATAAATGATATGTCAAAAACGATTATGTATATTGATTTGAAGCTGTAGTATTTAATAATAGAATGTCTAAACATATTATCGTTAGATAAAACAGACCTAAGCTGATTTCTACTTTAATGTAGATTTGTCTGACATGACCGAATTCACAATTGCGAGTGTGTTGTATACAAAAACGCACAAACTGTTGGCAATTCATTAATGACCATTGTTTGTTATTTGTGTGCAAATTGGTTTGGTGGATTAAATGCTTTTGGGATAGCCAGGAAGAAGCGATGTTTTTGCATAATATTATGCTCATCATATCACCAGTCCATCATTAAAATTATAAAATACTAAGGATTTGTATTTTTATTTTCGGTTTCATAACAATGTATTTTTATCCATGGGAAGGCTGTTAACCCGCCGCACAACCCACGAAATGCTAGAGGACTACACCCGTCATTGGTCAACGAATCCATCGGACTTAGCCGGTTAGCGTAGCTAGGCTGTACCAGCGTAGCCAGGGGACGCACGGTCCTCTACGCCGTGAGGGCCAGCGCGAAGCTTATCATGGTCAACCGTCCGGGCGCCGATGGAAGGATGAAGTCGCCAAAGACCTGAAGGAGCTTTCCTATTCTGTGCCAAATCTGACCAGACGGACGAAGAATGGCGCACTTTAATGTCGGAGGCCAAGATCCACTTCGGGTCGCTGAGCCAGCGAAGTAGTAAGGATTTATATTTGTATTTTGTTATTATTTTCAAAACTAAAAACTTATTTCAATACGAAAGTCTACGGACTAAAATCACGCGATTCCTTATGAGAGTTATTTAAATCTATAAATATTCTTACTGTGACATCTCAATTTATTTACGACAATCTTCTATTTGTTAACTCTAGGTTAAATAATTTCAAGAAAAATAGTGATGTTTACAGTTATAATACGCGCAACAAAAATCAGCTTCATACGCCTAAATTTCGACTTGCTAAAACTAGAAAGTCACTCTTAGGTCTAGGTATAACATTATTTAATAAACTTCCCGAAGCGATCGTAAACCTACCAATTGCAAAATTTAAAATACATGTTAAAAAAGTATTATTGAATAATGCGTACTATACTATCAATGATTATTTAAGAGACAAAAACGCGTGGATACTTCCTAAACATTTTCCATTACACTCCACACATGAAACATAAAATAGCTGCAATTTTCGTTACCATAATAAGCTTACTGTAAAAACTTGTAAATGCTCTGCGATCAACATTTCTGTTGACAAGGTCTGCGAGTTCGGGTTTTTCATGCTCACTAAAATGCCCAATCCGGTGGTGGCGTCGCTGGTCGGGTCGTTGGATTCCCTCTAATATGGTTGAGTTTAACGATGGCTGATCCGTGCGTCAACTCGTGAACGGGTGCTGCCGGGAGGGACTGGTCAGCTCGGCTTCGCTTTTTTGACTACTTAATATTTTTTATTACGCAATTTATGTTTGTTTACTAGTTCGCAAGCATTACATGTTATAATGTGTCAACATTGAATTATATTTTAAGTATTTATTAATTAAAGACAATAATAATAATAATATGACAAAGCCCTTCTGGCGAGTAGGCGACCAATACTGTAAAAATGAGTTTCTTTCGGCGTTTCTTCTCAGCAGTGGTCGTTACGAAGCGCTGGTACAGGTAGCTTTTCTTTAAAAATAAATTAAATTTTAATATACTTTACACGTAACATAAATTATACTTATTGACGTGTAAAAGTGCCTGTAAAGGTCTAATCACTGAATAAACATTTGAATCTTTAAGTCTTTGAAAACCGATTTCACTAAAATTTCTTTGACCCCAAGTGACAAATGTAGCCCTTTCAAACAAAAAAGAATTTTCCAAATTAGCTCAGGCGTCTTTGGGTAATCGGGAAACATAGTTGGTACATTAGAAGTTTCTATTTCTCAGAAAATTATAGAGACTAATGATAGTCTAGAGTAAACCACAGCAACTCGTTAAAACTACCATCAATGCTACAACTAACAACCTGAATTGATGATAGTTCGCAATTTGTTGTTTTACATCAAAGTATAAATCAGGTTTATCTAAACGATAAACAGTGTTGTTTAATCACCCCCTATTAATACCGCAACTACAATTGCTGTTTAGTAGTAACAATTGAAGTTAAACATATAAAGCAAATTTTAATGTTAACCCAACCTAGAACGCCATCTACTGATGAGTAGCGGAACTACATATTATGATTGATATCCTTAGCGCCATCTATTGTTTGCTGGGGAAAACCCTGACTTTCAAGTATTTACCCCGAATAAAATAAAAACATTTGAACCGATTTTCATCAAACATAGCTAAGAATCATCGCAAGGGAACTTGATTTCAAGTAAAAGAAAACTGCATCAAAATCGGTCCATCCGTTCGAACACTACGATGCCACAGACAGAGAGACAGACATTTGCATCAAACTTATTTTAACCCCCCTCTTTTTTGTCGGGGGTTAATAAACAAAGTTTAATGTAAGGATAGGTATTGAACTACCGGTTCACGTAAATAAAGTTATTTGAAAATTTTAAAATAGTTAAAACAATTGACTTTCATTATTTTCCAAAACTTGAAAACGTGATTATTAAAGAATTTAGTTTAATTATTTGCCATATAGAGTAAGCTTTGTTAAATTAGAATGATAAAGTTTGGTCATTCTAAGATAAAAACACAAAAAAAGAAACTAAGGAATTACGCCTAGAATAGATAATCAAAATTAAATTCCCGTCCGCCATTTTATATTTGCTCTTTCAATTTTTTTTTTGTATTTTTTTTTTGCTTTTGGTACATCAAAGTTATTACAAACAAACTAACATTCTCTGTATAACCCAAAGGTTGACAAAAAAAAACCAACGCCTATTATTTCTGTACAATGCGAATTCGATGGACAGTAAATGTTATGTAAATAATAGGAATGACTGCAGAGGATGGGAAGTATAGCATTGCCAGACGGGTAGTTGATAAGAACGAGTCTTTTTCTCAATAATGGAGGAGGAGGGTTGAGGAAATTATTAAAGAAATAACCAACTATGCAAATATTTACCGAAAGCATTTTATGTTTACTGCAATGAGTATGTAATCAATCACTACGTGGTTTAAAAGAAAAGACAGGAAACACTTTCCCACGTTTTTTAGTGCAAAAGAAACTTAGCCCATACAGCCCAGTAATTTTTCCGTAAAAAATTTTATACCGTAGATTTTTTCTTTAGCAAATTAAGCATATTTTCGTGTGATTTTATATTAACATTTCAATGAAATTGTGGTCATATTCATATAAATGCTTAAACAGTCCATTTTTTACAAGGTAGCAATAGGCTGTATGACAACCGTAGATTTAAGAAGTAAAATATTCTAGGTCTATGATTACAAGTGATGAAATTAAACGCTAAATGTGTTTACCAAGTGTAAGAACAGAACTTGTTTTAAGCAACGGCCAGGAATGAATTTTTGTAGTACTTTCCTGGCCTTGGCCGGTAAAGTAATGCATGAGCCAAGAATTGCAAACTTCGCGTCTTTTTTTACTACAACAATGCCCACATTTCCGAGTGTGTTTGAGAAAATATTTCAAAGTTTACTTGCGAGTGGGTGACCTATAATGAGTAAAATTTCTTTCGCAAATTATTTTCTGCTGTCATCGCGAAACGCTAGTGTCGGTAGCTTTTCTTATGACGTGAAACACTCTTTCACGCAAGCAAGTTAAAAGTGTAAAAGGTGTATAAACAAAACAAAACTCCTATTGAGATTCCTTTCAATACAGTAACTTAACTGTATTAAGTGCGAAAGCAATTTCAAAACACAATGGAGTTGAGCCCGCGGACTCGATAATTAGGGGCCGAAAGTTTCCGTTATCGATAATCTAATTCGACAATCTAAATCGAGTCGGCCTCCCGGCTATAACTTCGGTTTGCATGGAAGTTGTATGGAACTAATTCAAAGCAGTAGTTGGTATCGCGGCGAGAGCTGAACCGTAAGTTAAGGTGGATTTTTGGGATTCTGAATCAGATAAGTTGTTTGGGATTCTTAATTAGATAAGTAGGATGAGATAAGTTATCATCACAAACTTCTGTCTCTTTCTCTCTCATCATAGCGAGTTCGTGGAGGTATCGCAGTTTGAATCAATTTCCACACTCTTGTGGAACTCGGGCGGTTCATAAACTGTTTCTCCAAGAAGTCTCTTCTAACTAGTAGTCATCCATATGATATTATTTATACATATATATTATTTTAGGTATATATGTACAATATGTTTATTTTATCTACTAGTAATGTTTATTTTAACCCGCGACTTCGTCCCCGTAGAAGTCGCTCCCGCTCCCGCTCCCACTTCTGTTTCCGTTCCCGTTCCCGTTTTTACTAACCACTAATTCAAACAGGTCATGTGTCTCGCTTTAAAAATGACGAAGGTTAAAACAAACTTGCAACCCCTATTTCACCCCTATAGAGTTGTCATTTTCAAAATCTAATAAATGCACTATTATTTTTTACAAACTACTAAAATAAATGAAAAACTTCATGTGTCTCACTTTAAAAATTACAAAGTTCCATACAAACTGGCAATCCCTATTTCAACCCCTTAGGGATAGAATTTCCAAAAATCCTTTTTTAGCGGACGTCTCCTAGTCACAATCTACCTTTCTGCCAAATTTCGTCTTCATTGGCTAAGTAGTTTTCGAGGTTTCTTGATAAGCGAATGAGTGAGTGAGTGATTTTCGCTTTTATATATATAGATAGTAACCGTATTGATAAACATATATGTATAATGTTATAATCTTGTTGTATTCTTGAAGATATTTAATTTATGGTTTTCTATTTAGTTTACACATTCTGTCGCACCACGGATCCGTCACCACGTCCGGTCATTCCAACTGGAACATTACATTACTACATTCATGGTGCGTAATATGCCAGATATTTGTGACTAGGTAGAACAAAACAACGTACCTCTCTTTTTATAGTACCTAAACCGTTCCGTGGACAAATATTCGCGCACTGTGTGCGTTGAGTATAATTTTTGAACACTGCGGACGAAAGTCATTCTGCTGGACAGAGTTGCACTAAACGAATGGTTTTTCGTATGGAAAAATCATTCATTTCGGTGACTCCACGTTTTAAAAATGGCACTTCAGGCCTTTAAGCTCACACTAGTTCTAACAACCAGCAGCTTCACATCACGCTAAGTTAAGAGATGTCATTCATTAAACGTGTTGCGCCTCCTTGGTTGATCGATCGCAAGGTATGACAAATGTCGTAATAAAAATTAAAAATCGATTGTCCTGCCTGACACAACAAGAAAATTACTTTTTTCAACACAAAATAAAATAATTGTGTGAATTAAAATAAAAGTTAATTCAAAATAATCCAGCCTTTATTTCTTCCATCAAGCAGCGCTTCAAACGTACTACCTTATAATAATCATCTATTACAAAACCACTAAAACAGCGCCGTACAACCCATATTCTTTGACATAGTCTTTCGCTAAGATCCACTGTAATCTAAACTTTTTTAAGTAATCTCTCATAATATAACGCCCGATAGAAGTAAACCATAGAAAATAAGTTTTCAAAACTAAAAACCGACTTCACCCTTAAACTACCCAACCAATTTTTATATTTGTATGGGACCACCTGACAAGTATACTCTTACAAACAAAAAAAAAAACGTGTGGCACTCGGGGACTGCCCCGGTAAAGCTATTACGTAGCATTTTTTATCAACTTATGCAATTATAATTATTTATTTATGCAGATTTTTTTTCTTGGATATTAATTCAAGTTACACTTTTAAAGCGTGGTGACCGATAAGAAAACAATTTTTTTTCTTTTATTGAATAAATGAGAAATTAATATTGTTTAAAATATATTTGTTATCTTACAATACATGTAGGTTATTCAGGAATTTTTATTATGAACAGTTAGCAGCTAGTCTCAGAGTTGGGCAGAATTAGCCACTTTTTTTTTCAATTTCGAGCAGACCACAGCGACCCCCAGATATCGGTTTTGAAGGCAATCGGTGCAGTAACAAAAAAGTTAAAAATGACGACCAGTTTTTTTTTAATTTTGAGCATAGATTCAATACAAGGTGCCACAGGGACGACCAGATATCAATTTTGAAGGCATTGATCAAGCAACAAAAAAAAAACAAAATGGCGACCAACTTTTACAATTTCGATCATAGATTAATTACAAGAGACTACATTGACCCCCAGATATTGATTTTGAAGGCAATCGGTCCAGAAACAAAAAAAGTTCAAAATGGCGACTACCTTTGTAAAATTTGAGCATAGATTCATTATAAAAGACCACAGGGACTCCCAGATATCGATTTTGAAGGCAATCGGTCCAGACACAAAAAAATTCAAAATGGCGGCCAGTTTTTTTTTATTTTGATCATAGATTCAATACGAGGTGCCACAGGGACGTCCAGATATCAATTTTAAAGTCCAGTGAAAAAAAAATTCAAATGGCGAGCAATTTTTTCGATGCAATCGGTTAAAAAGAGAACACTCGTACACTCCAAAATGTAACTCTTCCCGACGCAATCGGTTAAAAAGAGAAGGGTAAGTTAAAAAAAATATTCATTATTTAGAATAACGAATAAAATCATGACATTTTACTCGTGACAAAATTATTCGCGATTAGTTTTCCACGAATAAATTTTTATTCGAATAATTATCTAGATACATTTTTATTCGAATAATGCCCAACTCTCTACACGCATACGTCAGTCACACGCACACAAACACCGTGCCGAAGTCTGCCGAACTGAAACGAAGTTAGACGAGTGTTAGGTTTTATTTTCGTTACGGAATATCTAGATTCGTTCACCGCGCCAAGGCCTGCGATAAAAGCTATAGCAATAGCTTAAAAACATTTTTAAGGCAAAATCGGTCCAGGCGTTTTCGAATAATCGGTGCACATACATAAAAAAGATCACGACAAATTGATAACCTCCTTTTTAGAAGTCGGTTGAAAAGCGTGGCGACATACGTATATTATTCAATACAAGTAAATACGTACTACCTCATACTAAACATCTATTACAAATCACTTAAATAGTATCACATATTCTCATACATACTCGTACATTGTCATTCGCCCAGCGATCCTCTGTAATCCACACTTGTCCAGTAATCCCGAGTTTGAGGCCGGATCACGCTAAGCCGAGAGCGAGAGCGTGATGTCATTTACGTGACAGTGTAAATAGTTAATGCTTCTCGTGAAGTGAGATCAGTGTAAAAGTAGATATGACTTACACTTTGTACCCCTTTCATTTCACGATGGTCCTAGTATATTAAAATTCTCTGTTTTATTCTGAAAAAACGATATCGCATCAAAATATGGCCAGCAGCATAGTATAAGAAAACAAGGTATTCTCTTCCCAAGATGACCTAAGACTACGTCACGAGTGTCACGATAAGCTATTACTTATCATGTGTACGATAAGTTAAAAGAACAATCAGAGGCACTCTGATTGTTCTTTTTAGTGAATATAGGGACAATTTCTCAATTAGTTAATAAATATGAAAGAAATACTTACTTAACTATTTAGTATTGCATAAAATTCATCTATTTAGTTTTTAATAAATTTATAAACTTATCAAATTATTAGTTCATAATTGGTATTTTCAGTAAAATAATGTATTTTTTTTTCATGTAATTCAATCACACAGTGGCAACACTAACTGATGACGTAATCTTAGGCCAATCACGTGATCAGCTGTCGCGTGAAAAGAATACCAGACCAGGCGAAGTATATTATGATAACATGGTAAGTAGTATAGAAATAGTAAAAAGAGGCAAAAAACGCACAAATTAAATCCTAAGATTAGTATAAGTAGTTCAATGTAATAATTGCATATAAAAGAATTTTATTATTATACATAATATAAATAAAAATGCTTGCTTATGCTACTCTTTACATCGTAAAGTTAGTTGCCTACCTGGTGTTTAGACTTTATTTTAGTTTCCACAATATAAACCAGAAAAAACATTGGCAATAAAATAATGTTTATCTTGACCTTTATTGTGAAACGAATAAACAAAAATAAGGACACATGGACACGTTTACAAAAACATTCGTATTTCACACAAATAGTGTGTTAACATTGTTCACGGAGCAGCCTTCTTTTTACGTACGTGGGTACACCCTACACGATATCATACAGAGCCATAGTATGCATTATACCAGAATATTAGCTTTACACTCTCGCACAAATCACTAGCAAATCTTCTCAATAGTAATATAGACTGGGTAAACAATATATTTTTTTATTTAGTCAGTCAGCTAGATTATTCAAAAGTAAAGAACTCATATTTTTTCGTTCAGCATATTAGTAAAAATTGACAAAGATTTTCGGAGTGAGGGTGATTTACGTCACCTTTTCTTAAGAAACGTAGCTGTTCTTGACGTCACGCGAAATTTAAATGAGCTGTATTTTCGTCATTATTCGCCAATAAGAGAAAAGAAAAAATACTATACTTTACTATATCTATCAAATGAGCAAAAAAGATTTTAGTACATATCCCTATATTCTTTTTCTGTGGCGTATGCTTAAAGCACATTTTTTTTACTGGTTGATACTCATTCATACAGTAAACTCTCAAATGCAAGAGAGTAGAAACTTCATACTTCATATTAACAAAAACTTGTAGTGTTTTGTTTGTTTTTCGTGTGTGTAAGTGGCCAATATTATTGTCAGTTTCAGTTTTTTCAAGCTGCCTACAGGCATCTGACAAGGCTTAATAACTGCCATACAGTGATGACAGCCGGAACCTACGGCGCCAAAATTTTTATGTCATTTGTGGTCACTTATCCAAGTGCAGACCTCACCCAGTCTGACTCCCGAAGGGCCACCGAGTTCCAAAGTAGTAGTACCAATTGAATAGATAGGGCAGGGCTACTACGATTCGTTCACTAGTATATTTGAAGAAATATGCATATCCATTAATCTATGTTAATTTTAGATGACTTTGATCTTCGTGCTTCTTAAACTTTAAAAGGACGTAATCATTGGCCAAAGACTTGTGGAAGTATTAAAGTTTAGATCATCAATCACTCCAACTACTGAATACTATACGTTTATATTCTTGTTTTATTTCTACTGTGGCGTAAAGTATAAGGATGAAAGGGTTGTCAGCAATCCCGTAACAATATCGGGCGGGTCCCGAACACGTCGCGCTGCATAATGAACATTTATTTGTGATTATAGAACTTTACAGTTTCGGAATGTTTGCGACCAGCCGTATAGAGCGCTATCTCAATATAATTATTATCTAGCTTTGAGAATAAACAACGGGATGCCGCTTATCCGTCACGAGCATAAATATAGGAGGTATATAGATTCAGCGTTGAAGTTTCAAAAGTATAACCTGTTTTGAAACGTATAGTGGCGTATTTTTTGCAAGGGCCTGACACACTTTGATAGAGCGAGATAGTCTTATTGAAATTTCTTAAAAAAGAAAAAGAAAAGAGCGCCGTGTTTTGTCTCTATCACCGACCGAACATTTTTTCATGGTCGGGTTATAGGAACACTTCAAATTGCATATACTTAAAGTGTGCCTATTCCCCACCAAGAAAAAAATATACGTAGTATCATTAATATGTCTTTCTCTTACCCCTGGACGCTCGGTGGCAAATCTACACTACTTGTATTCTAAATCTTTGTTTTTTTTTGTGTAATACGCTAGTACAAGTATGACTCGACTAAAAAGAAAAGTCATCTAAACTTATGTCAGTGCTATTAAAAAAAATCATTTTTATTTTATAGTACTATATAGTAAACAGGTTAGTTTTTATTTTTGACGTTTAGCAAAGTCTCATTCTTGCAACACTAAATTCCTATAAGAGAAACTTGGGTACAACTTGGTAACAAGGGTATTATGTTAGACTACTGCACCCCGCGGTGTTACACGCGGAAAATGTAGCCTATATGTTAATCTAGGGTGTCAGCATACCAAATTTTATCAGAATTGGTCGAGCTTTTTGCGCATGAAGAAGTAACAAACACACACACACACACACACAAACTTGCGCCTTTATAATATTAGTGTGATACTGTGATTATCTCTTTAAGAACGTAATTTTTTGTTGTTCTTTGAACTATACACCGTTGATCAATTTAGATAGGTGTATCAACAGTTTTAAGCTGCGGGGCTGCACCTGATCTCAATATGGCATTTTTTTCATAAAACGCTTATCAGTGGTAATAGTTTCTATAGTCGATTTTTTAGGTATTTAAAAGAGTGTTAACAATCTTGACATGTCTTTTTATTGAAATGTACACTTTATAAATCAATACCTTTGCAAATTACAAATAAATTATATCATTTATATTTTATAAAATAAGTAATTTGTAATTTGCGAAGGTATCGATTTATTAAGTGATCATAAAAAGACATGTCAAGATTGTTTACATTCTTTTAAATACCTAAACAAATGGACAATAGTTTTAATCATACTCTAATACTCGTAGATCGTTAATATTGACTCACTTCTCAAACAAAAAAAAATTAAATATTATGACAAGTTTAGTTGCCTGTCAAATCAAAGCTCCGACTTTCAAGGGTTCACCTCCAATAACATTTGAATTGCTGAATTTCTAACAAACTTGCTTATAAGTTAAAAAAAAACATCAAAATTGATCTATCAGTTTGTGAGTTACAACGCCACAGACAGACACACAGACAGAAACTGGCGTCAAACTTATAACACCCCTATTTTTTCTGGAATTAATTAATCATAAACATTTTTTTAGACTGTACTGTTCAACCGCTGGGCAAAGGCCTCGCCTCTAGTACACCACTGATCTCTATCTTGCGCGATGGATGTCCAAGACTTGGTAAAAAGCGCCAGATCACCACACCACCTTGTCCTTGGGCGACCTCTCTTGCGACGCCAGCCTACCGGCACCCATTATATAGCAATCTTGGCCCACCTATCTGGGTGCATCCTACAGACATGCCCCGCCCAGTCCCATTTGAGTTTGGCTGCTTTTTACCCAAAGTCTACTATATTACTTTTGGAGCGATTACTGGTGTTACATAAAAATTTTTACAATTTAATTTTGAAAAGTTGTATTAACATAAATAAACTATACTATGATTAAACTAAATAAAACTTTTAATAAAAAACTAAACTAGATATTACTTAAATACTATAAATTATAGTACATTTTTTGTCGGAAATTAAAAACAGACTGCGTTAAAATAAGCCACGTGTATTGTTGGATTGTGACATACTCGCACCACGGGGGGTCTATTTGCGTAATGTCTAGACTTTCCCGCCCTGCTTATATCCAAGTGCTCTTGTGACAGACGTACCGAGACGGGGGATAAAATTATCCCCTAACGGATGAGGTAGAAACAAGAGTCGCAGAACCTTAATACTATCGTTCGATAGACCTAAATTAAACTATAATAATGCTATAAATATAAATATTTAATAGTATTTTTTAAAATTTAATTTAATATATTTTCTTGGACTAGAACACCGGCTTGCCGTTCTAACTTATCTTTACAATACTCAACAGGGTTCATATTGTACTTAAGAACAGTGGTAATATGAAACTAAGAACTGAAGTATAATATGAATTCAATAAAAAATGGGAATTAAGCCTAATACCAGATAATAGATATGCATATTTTTATTTATTTTAGTACAAAAATATACGATCAAAGGTCATTTAACTATTTCGTAATAACTACTTACTTACCAAAATACTTAATCCGTGTTATTCTTTATAACTAATAGTAAATTGTGCTACAAGGGGATAGTAATATTATGAAGGCTCTACTTTGAACCCAGAGCGAAACGAAGGATTCCACAGTTGAATCACGAGCGTAGCGAGTGATTCTACCGTGGAATCCTGAGCGAAGCGTAAAAATATTAACGTACCCGAGTAGCACACTCTACTTTTTATTTCCATCTATGAGAAAAACTAGCAAACACAAAACACAATACAAAGAAAAGCAGAACACCTACAATACCTAATCAGATTTCAAACAACAATTGAATACTAACTTTTGTTTACAATAAATACTAAGAAATAATTTTTCGAAGACCACCAACTTACGATAAAATGTTCACTCATATCTCTGTTTGCGTGGTCCTTCGTATCTTTTTATAAGTAAACTTGATACCTATTCACTATCGGCTTAAACTTATGAAAAATTATTTACATTTACAAAATAATAACATTTCAGTACACATAACCTAAAACTTTTGTAATTACATGAATCAAACAGAAAAATTGCGCTTTTTTAATTAAACTTATTTCTTTTTTCGAAGTGAAGAACATAAAAATGTTAACCTACATTCATCCATGTTGAAGACGAAATCACGACGTCTATGCCTTTTTTTTTATTTAAAAACGAACCTTTTCTTTTTTTCTTTTTGCTGGACTGCCAACATTATTTTTGATTCTACATAAATTACACTCTTGTTTAGTATTCAAATTGGTTTTAATGCCTAGAGATTTTCTTTTTCACTATTTAGTCCCGAGAGAATAAGCAGTAATTTTAGCTTCAAATATTTTGGGATGAAAACATCATTTTTAGAGTAGATGAGATGAAAACCTTTTTTTAATGAGAAATGTTATGGAGAATGTCAAGAAATACCAAATAGATACGTAAAGACTTATTTTACAAAATTTACATTACAACAATCAAGTAGACGCCCTCTTAAGCTACCTATTTGTTAATTTTACAAAAATAGGTAGGATATTTTACTTTGTTTCTAAATGGAGCATTAAGGAACCTGTTTATTTAGGAAAGTTCATTATTTCCGGGGCGCGGGATGTACACGAATTGCCTAGTAACAATTTATTAATTTTGCTTAACCTATTATCTTTGATCGACCAGTATTTATACTAGTTGTATAGACAGAACTCGTATTGACATCGTCGATTTGGCTCTAATGTTATAATTTTTAAAAACTGGCAAAGTGCGAGTGGTAATCGCGCACGAAGGGTTCCGAACCATTATCTTTAAATAAAAACACGTTTGTTGTAATGTTTGTTTTATTTAATTTTTAGTATTTGTTGATATAGTGGCAACAGAAATGCACCATCGGTGAAAATTTCAACTGGCTAGCTATCACAGTTCATGAGATACAGCCTGGTGACACACAAACATACGGACTGACAGTGGAGTCTCAGTAATAGGGTCTTGTTTTTACCCTTTTGGTACAGAACCCTAAAACGGTGTATAAAGATAATGCATCTACCCAGCGCTCATACGGTCGTGTCTTTTGCAAACCGGCAAGCTACGTAGAAAAGGAAGCATGTATGTATAGCCATGCCACCTCCATCACCGGGCCCCGGCAGACGTGTTAGACCCCAGAAATAGCTAGACGTCGTCAAGGATGGTATGCGTCCCAGTGGTCTTAGAAACAAGTCCCACCTCCTGTCATGCCTAAACTGCCCAACCTCTTGTACATTACAGTACATTTAAACATGGCTAATGACAGAGGAGTGAGTATTGAACCTTATGAAAAAGCCATTTTGACTCGCTTATAAGGCAAACAAACATGCATGCTAAAGACCATACGAAATTGAAAAGTAAAATGCGAAAAGCCACCCCAGGCTTCACAGTAATACAGTACAGCTGAAGATGCAATATTTTGAGACAAGACACCTTTGGACAAATTATTATTATTTGATCTGTACTTTTGTGTATTTTATATATTTAAGTTATTAAACTACAAGAAAAACTTGAGAGGTGTCAAGGGACACCCGGATGGAACGAAGTAAAATATAAATAGCTCTAAATTACATTCAAACTCTTTTCTGCGTTCTAAAATCAAGTTTTTATTATCTTCATAAATTTGAATGAACAAACAGTGTCGTTACAACTTTTGGTCTTAATTTTTTCCGTCCAGCTACCTTTCGCAACGCGCGATAAGGAACTTCGTTCCAAAAATATGAGATAGAGAGAACATCCTGATCAAATGCACTCAAGTCATTATCGACATCTTAATACAAATGAAAGATGGACGAAGTCTAGTAACTTAGTAAGTTTACGAACCATCTTTTGACTTCTCACATTTAATATCGCAGTTTAAGTGGAAAACTATCCCGTATTATATGGCTGAGATTGATATCGAGCGTGCTCGAGTCAAGTGGGGACCGGGTTGGGACGGCTCCAAGTGGCGAGAGTAAGACGAGTGGCGTCTTTACATCTATACTCATACGCTGTGGGATAGTATGTGCTATTTCCATTTATATTGCAGCACAACTGAAAAGCTAAGAAGCAATAGACTAGTGGTATGTAATAAGAAAGGAGAAGAGTTACGTTACCAAGAAGGTGCTAAATTTGAGGATTCTTCATGGAGTATGTCATCGATTCCCATCCACTTTTTCTTCAATTGAATAAAAAACTGAAAAGTACGATGACAAAGGATAGAGGGAAATGAAAATGGCTGTTTCAAACCGACGTAGAATGGGATAAGTTGATGAAGAAGATTATATTTAAATTAAATGTAAGTTACGTCAATGATACTAAATAACTTTGTGTTACAAAATACGGAGCCAGGTCAACTTATAAGGTACACCAATTAAACGCCATGTGATTTTGCGGAATTATCCATTCTAGCGTTTTTACAACTTGCCTGTTAGTACGTCAATAACGGGTGTGTAATATATGCAATAATAACAGATAATATAATTTCAAATGCAATAACGCTCAAATAATATAATTTTCAATTTATATACAAACGCACTACCTAATTTCATTTTACCTAACATTTTATACCATATAACCATCGCGTGCTCTAATAACTTTTAGTTTAATGTTCATTTTATGTAATTATCCCTTATGCCTTATCCGAATGCTCTTTTCATATAACCTTATTTCACTAAAATATACAAATTAAAAATTGGTTACTATAATAATATAAGTGTTTTGTATATAAGGAAAAAATAACATTAATTAATTCTATTCACGGGTATTTATTTTTTTAGGAAATAATCAGTTACAAAACTGATGATTACCTAACTTTATTTTAAATTTAAGTTTGAGGCCAAAGCTTGAAGATATTTCAAACTTTTAAAACAAAAGGAGGGTTATGTTTGTGTTTCGCCGCACATAACCCTTCTTTTGTTTTAATTGTATGTAAGTACGTTCATCTGCTCCCTCGATATTAAAAGAATATTTAAATTATATTTATAAAAATTTAAATATAGAAAAATGATGGTTAGACATAAAAAATGCGCGCGCATTTTCTATGTCTAACCAACATTTTTTTTTATAAAAATTTGATTATAAAAATTTTTGTAAATAACATTCAAATATTATTTGTATTTAAATATTTTTTTTCATCTGCTCCCTCGATATTAAAAGAATATTTAAATTATTTTGACAAAAATTTTAATATAATAAAAAATTTGGTTAGACATAGAAAATGCAAATTAAAATGAATTTTTTTTATAAGTTTTTATTTTTCATATGCTGCCTCGATATTAAATTATTTGTAAGTATGTAATAATATTTTTTATATCTTCTACACGGATATTCACAAAAAATTTTTTACATATTCATAATACTTCAATTTTTGTAACTAATTTCTTTTTAAAAGACTTTTCTAGTGTATGTATGTATGTATGCATGTATGTATGTCTATTTCTATGGGACACTCTGCAGCCTAAACAGCTAGATGGATTAAAGCTTGAGAGGTGTCATCTCAATTCTGAGAGTGACATTGGGAATATAAAAATTCAGTCGATTTTTTAAATAATTGCTTGTTCATTTCATACTTTGAGCGCATAAATACATTTTTCAATTTCAATTTATTTATTTATTGCATTTCATAATGTACATCAGTTCTAACTACAGGCGTTTTAAAATTATGACATATGTTACGTATAGATTATAATTATTAGAGCAAAATAATGTTATAGTAAGTAAATATTAACGTAAATGTGCACAATATATAATGTTCATTAAACCACATAAAATTAGGTCATATGAAACTATAAAAATAATACGGTATATCAATTGATCTCTTTGAGAATTTGTTATCAAATATACCGATAATAATGTTCATGAGATATCAGGATTGCCTCCTAATTTAATGCACATAGTTGCTAAATTACATGATTAAAGCTACAACTATATTTTGATAAGAATTATTATGCAGTCTTAGGGAAATCCGGTTAGGTCCGAGGACTTTTTAGGATTCTGTATCCAAAAAGGGAAAAAAGGAACCCTTACAGGATTACTCTCGTGACTGTCTGTTCGTCATCTATTACACGTACAGCCAATTTTCTCCAAAACTAATAGACCGATTAAGTTGAAATTTGGCACAAATATATATAAGTTGGTGACACAAAGACGTACAAAGTAAATAATACAATGTTATACATGGGAGTCACTTCATCTTCTTATTTAATAGCTTGTCGCTCTTGTTGGTGGAGGTTCTCGATCTTCCACTTATAAAGATGTAGGTGACTTTGGCTGCACTTCTTTGAAATTTTGATTTAAAATATAGGAAGAGATTTTTGAACATTGCTATAGTGACGAAAATATGTACTAATAAAATTTTTTCAATACAAAATTTTTTCTTCCTTCATTTATTTTTAAATCTACGGTAAACTATACTCCCCATAACGGCGAACCTAACAAAAAAGAGAGCAACTTTTAATTTACTAATTAATACTTATAAAATTATTATATATTGCCACTATATATCACACTAATATTACAAAGGCGAAAGTTTGTGGGTATGTTTGTTACTTCTTCACGCGCAAGCGGCTGGATCAATTTTGATAAAATTAATTTTTATATATGCCACGGGTAACACCGCGGGGCGCAGCTAGTAGGAAATATAAAATAAAGTAATTCAAAATTAATCTTTAATGAAGTTGTTTAAGAAAATAGGCTAAAATTTAACACCTTTCCTTTTTCTCTAAAATGAATAGGCGTAATATATAGAATATAGTTATTAACTTAAGTAAAGACATAATATGTACTAGTATTCACGTACAAAAGTCTAACTTAGAAAATAAATTCTAAAAAATATCTACTCAATGTGGTTAGCGCTATGGTAAAATTTAAGTCGCATCAGAAGTCCTTACCTCTTTGTTTAGATACCTAGACATCCATTGCAAGCAAATTTCATTTTTATCACTAAGGAAAAACGATTCATGTAACTGAATTCTCCCCTTCGCAGCGGTAATTATGTAGGTATAGTTTTAGATACACAGGCACAGGCCTGGTATAGGTTACAGAAAAACTATTAGTACTTAAGGGGCTACATGAATTTTCCGGGGTCCAGTGCTGCCCCCATTTTAAATAAATCATTTGAAAGAAAACGGAGATATCATTTAAAATTTGGTCTTGATCAGACCCTAGATAACCCTTCAAACTATTTTATGAACTACTGTTCACTGTTTGTAGTGAGAACATGAAGTTTTTCTACGCACATACGCCAAAAGTGGCTGTTTTTCGCAATTGTGCGTAGAAAAGCTTTACGTTCTCACTTTAAACTGTAAACAATAGTTCATAAAATAGTTTGGAGGGTTATCTAGGGTCTGATCAAGACAAAATTTTCAATGAAATCTCCGTTTCCTTTTAATAGATTTATTTCAAATGGGGGCAGCACTGGACCCCGGAAAATTCAGGTAGCCCCTTAAAATAACAAAGTTAAAGAATTTAGATAATCGATAATCGTACAATCCTTGCATTTTCAAGGTTCTTTTTTTCGTTACGTCATAATTTCTACCTGTGTATGCGCATGTCAACCGCGTCAAAAAATTATCTCTCCAGTATTTATCAACAGAGATTATTATAATAAGTATTAGGATTATCAACGACTATTGCATACCTATTCCAACAAATAGGCATGACGAATGGAAAAATATGTTTAGCCGATGGGTTAGATTATTAAAAAAATTATACGTTTTTTTTCTTTTCTCTGAGAAACAAAAAATGACAAAACCAGCACATTGAAATTTCGCATGACGTCACGGCTACGTACGATTTTTATATAAAGATGACGTCGCAAACCCCAACACCAGAACTTCGATGCTTTGTATCTTTGTGAATTTTAATTTTTAGGAAAACTAAAAAATATGGTTCCATTATTTTTGGATAATCTAGAAGACGGACTACTCTGTTGTCACCCCTATTGTCAAATCGATAATTTGATACGAGAGATTGATATCAAGCATCCTTATCTCTGAATAGGGACTGTGACATGGGACCGGGAACAAGCAGGCAAACAAAGGGTGACCTGCCGAGTTGGCGTGGGGAAAACTATGTCACCGCTTCCCATATTGGATTCTAAACTATTATATTTAAACACCACTAAGTAAACGTATTGTAACGTATTTATCTTGGACTAGACAGAGACTTTCCTAAAAAGAGAACCAACATTAGGCGGCCGTTCGTCAAATCGTTTAAAGTGCTTCGCCTATTTCTTTAATCTACTTCCAAAATGGAGGAAGTTATTAATTCGTCGTGATCTTTTTTTTTAATGTACGTTCACCGATTATTCGAAGACGCCTGATGCCTAATCTGAAAAATTCTTTTTTGTTTGAAAGAGCATTCTTATTAGGTCCCATGTAAGTTTTATTAACATCGGTTGCGTAGTTTGGAGGTGAATTGGTTTTTAGTTTTGAAAAATTATTTTGATTTTGCATGATCTAAGGGTAACCGTTGATATCCATATTATATTTGGAGAATGAAAAGCTGTAAAGCGCTCACAGGGCTCCTAAAAGACACAGCTAAGAACGCAACTGGTATCGCAACACTCTGAAGCCAGTGTATGATTAGCAAGATGGTGGACAAAGATGGCGGCATATACAAATCAGAATTTATGAACTTTTTGTTACTAGTAGAAAAATCATGTCATTATAAATAGAAATAAAAAATGGACTTAGTGTCTAAATGACAGGCTTTTTTAAATTAACTTATTGCAACCAATGCAGTTTCAAAACCTAATATACTAAATCGACAAACGTATTCTGATGCCACCGTTTTCTACATTGTTGGCTGCCCTTTGATGCATATCCAGCATAAAGCCATTACTTTATTTATGAGAGTATCCGATAGAACATTTTACGGACGCCCCTTATGCAGTGAAGTTGAATAAATAAGTAATACGAGTAAAAAGTCTCTACAGTGCCATTATTTAAAAATTTCATTTAAATTAGACAAGTTTATTATTACAGAAAAAATAAAAGAAATAATATATTATGCAATTAGTTAATAAAAGACGGCTCTACATCGAGGGCCATAGATGAATCACGAGCAGGTGAAGGATTCTAACGACTGAATCACGACCGTAAGGAGTGATTCATGATGATTGAGTCACGAGCGTAACGAATGTTTCAAGTGTTAGAATCCTGAGCGACGCGAGTGATTTACATACTATACTTTATACCATGACTACAAGAAAAAGAAAGATTTGAGTAAAAATAGACATTTAAAGAAAAAAAGGAAGGTTAAATCAATTAAAATGCGAATCGATATTGAAACAATTACTAAAACCAAGAGTGTTTTTTCTAAACTCAAACACCAAAATAGTGGTTAAAAGTGATATTTATTCACTGTTTTCAGTAATTAACATATTTTTTTAGTGGGAGGTAATGGTAGAATAATAGATTGTGCTACAAAGGGATAAGGTAATATTTTGAAGGCGAGGGCGCTACTTTGAATCCAGAGCGTAACGAAGGATTACACAGTTGAACCACGAGCGGAGCGAGTGATTCTTCGGTGGAATCCTGAGTGAAGCGAGGGATTCACGTTTATCGCCCGAGATAAAAATATTACCGTACCCGAGTAGCACACTCTACTTTTCATCTCCATCTATGAGAAAAAGTAGCACATACAAAACAGAATATAAATAACATTGGAACACCTACAATACCCAACAGACTTCAACCGACAATTTAATACTAACCTTTGTTTGGTGTCGTTTTCATACAATAAATACTAAGAAATATTTTTTCGAATATTATTTTTGGTGTGTAAGTTAGTGACCACTTAAGGTTAAATGTTCACTCATAACTTTGTTTGCGTGATCCTTCATTACCTTTTATTTTTATAAGTAAAATCTTTATAATTATTCACTATTGGCTTAAACTAACGAAGGAGTATTTACATTTACATAAATAATTACATTTCAATACAAATAACCTAAAACTTCTGTAATTACTTGAATCAAAGAGAATATTGCGCTTTTTTGTAATACTTATTTCTTTTTACGAAGCGAAGAAAATAAAAATGTTTACCTACAAACAACTACGAACAAAATTCTTCATTTTTTTTTGCTGTACTGCCCATATACTTTTTGCTTCTACATAGATTACACTCGTGTTCAGTTTTCAAATTGGTTTTAATCCCTATAGATCTTCTTTTTCACTTTTTAGTCTCGAGAGAATAACCAGTAACTTTAGCTCCAAATATTTTGGGATGAAAACATCGTTTTTCGAGTAGATGAGATGAAAAATTATTTACCTGCCTTTTTGAAAAGAAACGACGAAGAAGCTTTCCTTTCAGTTTTAGCAAAATAAAAAATAAAAATTTAAATGTATATCACCAAAATCGAAAAGTATAAATTTGTGTGCGTATCCCGGATATGCAATCACGAATAAAAAAGTATCATGAAAAATATACAAAGTCACCTCACAGTGCAATCAAGTTTGTTCTCAGCTTGCAAACTTCGTCCTGGTGCAAATCCCTCATGGTTGAGTTTCGACCTAACTCACACACTCGCCCGGCATAGCACGACCCACGCCGCCGGCCGGTGTACGCCGTGCATCCGGAGCAAACACCGAGATATCGGTTTACAAAGTGCAGGTTTCCTCCCAGGTACCGACTCGAATATTTACAGTTATTGGAATTCTTCTGGCATTATTTTGATCAAATTGAAAACTTACGTTTATTGATAACTTTTTAGGGTTCCGTTGTTACAAGGGACCTTGCTAGAACAAAACATTAGAAGTGCCATTTTTTTGACGCAAACTTACCTAAACGAATGGTTTTTCGAGGCGGGCGTCAGAAATATTCTGTCTGACAGAAAAAAAAAACTTATAATATGCAACCGGCCTTATAGTTTGTTTGTTTGTTTGTAATAACATTATTGTACAAAAAAAAATACATTAAATAAGACAACATACGAAAGAGCAAATATACAAAGGCGGACTTATCCCATGTAGGGATCTCTTCCAGTCAACCTGCGATAGATTGAGAGGATATTTACTCAATTAAAAGGTAGACGCAAGTAGGTATAAATTTAACTATAAGATCATACTTACATCGCTACGCACATACATAAATATATAAATATACATATATACATAAATTATAGCAATACATATATACACATATACTAACTACATATATATATGTAGTTAGTATATGTGCTCTGCCATGTCTGTCTGTACTTTGTCTGTCTGTCCGCGGTATTTTCTCAGAAAGTATTAGTACGAGTACACTGTAATTTCTCATGGGTTTGTATATAGTCACGCTGACAAAGTGGTTTAATTTTTTTAGGGTTACTAGTATCATAATCATACATGTAACGTAAGAATCAATTTTCACATGGTGTGGGTTATCGTTCTTTAGATATCTTTCAAACTTATTGTGAGTTTGTGATCACCATTTTTAGAATTCCGTAGCCACAGGTTAAAAACGGGACCCCAATACTAAGACTCCGCTGTGCGTCTATCCGTCTGTCTGTCTGTCACCAGGCTATATCTCACGAACCTTGATTGTTAGACAGTTACATTTTTCATGTCAGATAATATATTTCTGTTGCTGCTATAACAACAAATACTAAAAACAGCATTAAATAACTGTTTAAGGGGAGCTACCATACGGCAAATGTGATTTTTTTATAGATAATGTTAATAAGTTTGACGACCTCCGTGGCGTAGTGGTCACCATGCTAGTCCGCCACCCAGAGGTTCCGGGTTCGATCTCCGGTCAGGGCAAGTTGGAAAATGGCCTTTTTCAAATTGTCCTGGGTCTTGGGTGTTTATCTATATGTATTTGTTATAAAATATAGTATCGTTGAGTTATTATCCCATAACACAAGTCTTGAACTTACTTTGGGGCTAGCTCAATCAGTGTAACTGCTCACAAAAGATAATGGTACGGACGGAACCATTCGTGCGCGAGTCAGACTCGCACTTGGCCTATTTTCTAATTTAGATATCCTTTACAGATAGAACGTCACGGTGTAAGGCCGTCACGTAATATAAGCTTTGTGGATGATCCAACGTTTTTTTAAACTGTTGGTTAGCAGCACACACTTTTGGAATTCTCTTCTCGGCAGATATCGAATTTACAAAAAGCAAAAACGGCGTCTTTTTGATATTTTTCTATTGATGCATCAAAATGATCTTTGTTGCGAGGTGGCATACTCGACCGCCACAAAGGGAAGATCTTCCCGCCAGGCACAGTGTTACGCGGGGAACCGCACCTCTCGCTACAGTATGTTCAATATTAAGCAATAAAAATATCCGAATAACGTTATAAGATAAGTGTCGCTGTGACCATAAAATTTGGGGAACAGCTATCGATCAAGTGAACATTACGAGGCACGTTCCGCCCATCCATCACGCATATTCATTTATGCACACTTTACGACTCTCGTAAAATAAACAGCCGATACACTTACCACTGAAATGGGCTCCCGAAGGACGCTGGGAAACAACTTTAATGTATTTCGATGATATTTTAGGTAATTCGGGAAGTATAACCCTGCCGAAATTTTAAAACCCGCGACTTCGTCTGAGCAAAAGTCGAAAATGGGTTCTTTTCGTTTCGCCCCTTTAGGAAATGACTTTTAAAAAATCCTGAAACACGTATTTCCTTCTTTACCGCCGGAAGTACTCTTGCTAAGTTTCGTATCAAATGGTCAAACTCATCTTGTTTGTCCATACAAACTTTGGACCCCCGTTTCACCCCCTTAGGAGGTGAATTTTGAAAAATCCTTTCTTTATGAACCTTTAGACCTTATAAGAAACCTATGTGCCAAATTTGGAGTCTTTAGACCTAGCGGTTTGGGCTGTGCGTTGATATGTCAATCAGTCAGTCAGTCCGTATCTTATTTTATATATATAGATTGCAAAATTGTTTCTTATTTTTAAGTCTTTTAAAATATCTTACTTCTGATTACAAGCTGTCAATAAGTAAATGGTAGCTCCAATGCGCGCGCGGAATATTAAACTAGATATGATAACGCAGTACGTGGTTCTCATACGAAATGAACCAGATGCACCAAAGAGACAGTGTCTGTTCCAGGTCTGACCTGGAATAACCAAGAATAAAAATGTCTGAATAATACTTGTTAAAAAAACATTAGTTAAAAATTCAAATTTAACATTAGTGACTAGTCTTTTGCAGTGAAGACACTTCTTGATCGACCTCAAAAAAGCTGAAGTTATCAATGAGAATAATTAGCCTTTTTTTTAATGTAAACTATGCTTCCCGATTACTCGAAGACTCCTGAACCAATTTGGACAAAATATATTTGAAAGGGCGTATTTGTCAGGTAGAAATTTTATTATAATCTATTGTGTAAGTTAGGTGTCAAAGTGGTTTTTTTGTTATAAGTAGATTTAAATTGAATGTACGTTTGGGTATTTAATGTATAGTTGAGTATTGTCAGCAAAGCCACAGAGATGGCTCATATTTTTTAAAAATTTTATTTGTCTCAACAACTCACCTACATTTCATGAAGCTCCGATCACAGATATTCGAGTTATCTTCAAACATATAAACAAACGCTGGATGCTCCAAATGCTCTGAAAACTTCGATTGTTTAACTCGCTCGTACAATACGTTTACAGTTAAAAGTTAACTATCTTTTTCTTGAACTTTTAGTTTTCTTTGCACCACCGTTATTTTGGTACATTCCTCTCCACACACCAGTTGTCTGGAAGAGATCTAAGCGATAACACCGCCCATTGTACCACACGTATTTTCAATTGTAAGACTTCCTTTTTATGTTATTTTTCTACTCCTGTTTTTTAAATGTTTTGTCTTTTAAATGGTCCCGAACACTAACCCTCATATTCATAAAAAAATATAACCGTTTGCTAAACCTATTTTAGCTAAAACATGTTTTGTCTCTTTTCCTCTTCTTAATATTTGACATTGAAAGAACGAGACAAAACATATTTATACCAAAATAGGTTTAGCAAACGCTTGTAATTTTTTATGAATTTGGGGGTAATATTATAAGAACATTGATAAGATGATTGCAGAAAAGTCTATAACTCTATTTCTCATAATAGCACATGTGTGTGTCTGGAAGAGATCGCTTTAAGCGATAAGACGGCCTACTGTACCCATTTAATTTAACTCTTCAAGCACCGATTGGCCCGATCGGGTCAAATGAACAATTGAATTCAATTGTGTCTGCGATTTATGTGCTTGAAGTATTAAAATTATTTCTTTATGTTACATTTTTCTTTTGGTGTACAATATAGAGTTATCTATCTATCTATCATGTGTCGTAATTTCGCCAAAAAGATACGCCTTTATATAGATTTAATTTTTTCTTCTTTAGATCTATGCGCCTATCTGCCTATGTAGCTTACACTTAAGTTAAGGTTTTACTCGATCAACACTAACTTAATAAAAAAGCGTAACTACCAACTCATTGTATTAAAAATAAAATCATAATAAACTTTCCTAAAAAAAAGGTTTTGCTCTTTGAAATAGTCCTTAGATCATAGATATAGTCACTATGGGAAATAAAAGTCTGGAATAGATCTGGAATTTTTTTACTGTTTAAATCTATGCCATAGATATCTGCCAAACATGTCAAACATTTATATATTTTTCTTTATTTATTTTTGTATTTTATTAAGCAAATTTCGTCCCAAAAAAGTATTGTATCCAACGTTGTATAAGTATGTCAAAAAATGTTGGATGGCGTCTGTTTTCGAAGCTCGCCAAGGCTCGCATCGTAACCCGCGCCACTGGTTTTTTTTTCAACCTTCTTATACAACTGTTGCATAAAATACTATTTTATATTGGTTCAATAAAGACTTTTTCATTTACTTATTCATACGTTTTTTTTTTTAAATCGTGCAAAAGTAAATCCTTTAAAGCCACAGTAAAACAATTCTTTTAGGTTGGAGAAGAGTAATGAAAGGCTAAGCGCAGGTTTTGTTCGCGGATCGAGATTGTGATTCCCTCGATTTCAATTTAGATACGTCGCTTTGTGAGATGGTGCGGCTTTGTTCGTCTGATATTATGATGATTAAAAAGAAGGTTAGAAATTGTACTAGTTTTTGCCCGCCATTTAGATTTTTTGTTAATAGCAACTTTTCGACATCTCGGGAACCTGCAGGTGTTTGGGATAAATGGGTTCCCTACGTACAAGCGAGCGCCGCTGTTGCGACGCACGCTGTTGCGAATTTTTTTCCACTGCCTTATAGTTTCGAAGGCTTGTGGACTCGAAGGATGTGGTCTCAAACGACGCTGTTTCGAAAAACATTTCCACATGAAAAATATTAGTACATATAATGTACATTTTTATTGATTATCTATGTGTTACACAAAATCTACGACTGATCTGTATAAACAATTATCTATTCAAGTGGTTTATGTTATCGAAATGAATCAATTGCACATGAGACAGTATTAGTTAGTTTACGAGCGTTCGAGCGTGTGAGGCAGCGACGTTCGCGACCACATCCTTCGAGCTCACAAGCCTTCGAACCTATGAGGCGGTGGAAAAAAATTCGCAACGGAGTGCGTCGCAATACGTAGTAAAAATTTTTTTTATTTCATGGTCGCAACAGCGGCGCTCGCAGTCGCAACTACGTAGGGTACCCCAAGTGACCTTTTAATTGTGTAAATATCCTCAGGTTCATTAATTTGTGGCAGGTTCACTGGAAGAGATCCCTTGGAACAAGTCCGCCATTGTATATTTGGTCTTTAGATGTTTTTGTACTTTATTTTGTTCTTTGATTGATGACTATCTTAAAGACAACAAAGTCTGGCTTGAGCTTGGCGCGGGTCCCTCTTAAAGGTTTGTATACTCAGAAATGGTCATAATCTGGTACATTAAGTACATACTGAATTTACAACTTGATTTGACATTATTTCAAAATTTCGACATTAAAAAAAGCAATTTAAATTATGACAACAAACAATGTATACTCTGTCCACATATCAACTATAAATATTAATTTCATTGTGAGTTGACGTTCTTGGAGAAAATGCTGCAGTGCAGTTTGTTACCGCTTCTTCTGCACTAGCGCTTTGGAGGCGGCAGTAAACTTAGCTCTAAGTAACTTTTTGACGTCAACAATTATTGTGCAATAAAACAAAGTGACGATTATTAAGAGATATTATAAATATCCTATGATAATAAAGATATATTTGAATTGAATTGAATTTGGTACAATTAAGTTATCACAAACAAACAAACCTGCATAAAGCGTTTTTCAGCAATGTTTCTGAGTGTCCTGGTGTTTGTGTGTTTTTCGTGTATTCTGTAAGTGGCCAACACTGGTGTCAGATTTTTCAAATTGCATGGCATCTGACATAGCTTATCGTCTGCCATACAAAGATGACAACCAGGACCAATAACCTAACGTGCCGAAGCACGAAGAAGCCCGCCATCCACTGAGCTATATCTGATAGTTGTCTAATCTTATCACATTTATCAGATTAAGATGATATAGTATTTGGATACAAAGAATTATAAAACAAAAATTTTATAAAATCAATGAGAATATTTTGTAAAGTTTTATTGAGTCTATAGCTATTAAAATACAACATTATTTAAAGAAAATAACTAATAATAACGTTTTCTTTTTGAAAAAAATTGCTTTTTGTTGGTTTTCGTTTATAAATTTTTCCGCCGCCATCATATTAACGTCCCAACGGCCTTGATATCTTCTTTCCATCTCTTTTACGTCCTGATAAAACCGTTAAATATCAATAGATTTAATAAAACAATCTTTAACCACACTTTTTTTAGAAGGTTTATTAGTCGTCCCGGAGAAAGCGTTTCGCGCGCTCGGTTTGGCGCATGCGCTCTTCATAGACTAAAACACGTAATAAAACGTTTTTTTTTTTACTTTTTCTCACAGGGGAAAGATAGGCTAGTAATAATAGACTATAGAATGGTTGGTCCTAGAGTATAAAATAGGAATATTGGTCATGGAATCAATATATTATCCATATATATATATACTATATATATGTTTTATATTAATCTATATACAAACAGAATGTGACGTGACACGTTAAACTAAAGTTTATATTTGCTATATACAGACCAACATCTACATGTTTGTGATAAATTTATTTAAAAAACTTTTTCATCGCTGACCTGGGTTATTTTACGATACCTCTCGCTATAATACACAAGAAAAAAACATTATCTCCGCTTTATCTATGGGGAGCTACCCAACGAAATAGTTACCTACATAAAAATCATAGAAACAACTACAAAAGTCAAAGTAAAAAATTATTTATTTATCTTTGGATATTTGTATCACTTGATAATTTTATTGTCATTCTTTTTTCTTTCGATTTGTTAATAGGTAGTTGTTGGCGACAGATCATTTACTTACAACTAAGTTTACTGCCGCCTTTTGTTATTATGTCTTTCAATGTATATGTTATGGATCAAGCGATAAATTCATAATGCTCGGGCATTATGAATAATGACAAGCTACTTTGGACGAAGTAATACAATTTGAACTTCCTTATTTAATATATTGCCTAGACGTATTTAAATTTTTGATGTGGTTTTCGGGCAATCTGATAATACACAGGTACACTGCACGGGTGGATTACCTACAGTTGATTTATTTGAGATCTATCGACCAAGTGACGAAGCGACCAATTTGGCAACCCCAAATTGTATGATACCGCTCCAAGACATAAACAACATGACCTGGGTAGTCTGACTGACTTTGCAAGAACGAGGCTGCTATTCTGCCGCATAGGATAAGCATTACAATAATGCCTGGACAGTTTTTATCAACATTCAACAACTGCCTTCACATTTTGGGCATTTTTAAAACTGCGCGGACATTTATTATAATGTCTTAATTATCACTTGGCTTATAACATATCTAACGTTTATCACTCTACCAAATTGTTCCTACGTCGCTAAGTGTATTAAACTTGCTAACATGTACAAATGTACCAACTACCAATAGTGTTGTGTATTGAACGGTACCGTTTCCTCCTTATGATTGTTTTATCTCGTTGTTGCTCGGCATTCACACTCCAACTAAATTAGAGGCGTGTGAACGGCCTGCTCACGACTTGTGACAACGTGAGGCAGCCATCAGGCATCTGATGAAAAGCATTTGTTTATAATTGAAGGTCTATTAGAAAAGTCTGTGGTTACAATACATAATACTAATAGTGGCTCTGTAAGTTGTAGACCTTGCGAGTCAACCCGATCCAATGAAATTTATTGGGTAAAAAAGTTATTCAGACAAAAAAGTTGCACCTTAATGAGGATAACAAAAAAGGTTAAAGACATTTTTGAAAAAAAAAACGGAATTGCTGATAATATGATATTTTTAATTTACAACGCCTCATACTTCCGCCATTTTGAAAACTTTTAAAGAACTGAATTGACATCTATCTTCTTCTTCTATCTAAATATATATAACTCAAAGGTGACTGACTGACTGACATAGTGATCTATCAACGCACAGCCCAAACCACTGGACGGATCGGGCTGAAATTTGGCATGCAGGTAGATGTTATGACGTAGGCATCCGCTAAGAAAGAATTTTGACCAATTCTATCCCCAGGGGATTCTAAGGGGATGAAATAGGGGATGAAAGTTTGTATTAAACTTTGTCAATTTTAAACCGATCGGGCTGAGACTTTGCATGCATAAAGCTACTATGACGTAGGCATCCATGATTTTGATAAATTACACCCCTAAGCGGGCGAAGTCGCGGGCAAAAGTTAGTAAATATATAATTTTTAAACATGTTCACAAAATTTTATCAGAATCAGCCGGACAAACCGAAACTGACAGCCAGACAAAAGCATTTTTGACCAATCTCAAACCTAATATGCTTCACTCGCTTCGCTTGCTCGGTCAATAACACAAGAAATAGTTTATCTAATTCTAATGCTAGACTTAAAACTAAGCATATGGCTGTCTTGTTGCTACAAAATAGTAAAGGAATCTAACAAGATATATATTGAATGATTACCATTTAGATTTTTATAGAGATAGAGGAATTTCCAAACGTAAATTTTAGCGATAAAACTTTATTAGTAATTAAAAGCGCATTTTACAAGAGAAATCTCGAAATTTGATAGAAGTGTATGTTAGTAAAGTGCTAGATTAAATTGTTTGGATACAGCCCTGGGTATTAACCCTTTCACCGCGAATGTCGGATTTATCCGACAAACAGTGTTGTGCCCATTCCGCGAGTGTCGGTAATTTCCGACACAAAAAAAAATGCTCGTATTGCACATCCTTTTTGGTAGTAAGTATTTATTTAAGATTTACTATCCCTCGCGCTGAGGGCACGGTAACTGATATAATGTCTCGCTGTGAAAGGGTTAAAGACATATTCATATTGAAATAAGATGATTAACAAGTTGTAGACATGTGAAGGACATTAAGGATTAGATCTCTCTCACCGCCGGTAGCACCGCTATAGCGTTCCGTCGCTTTCTCTCGCTCTGGCAAATGACAGTTCTGAGCGACAGAAAAGAATAGCTGCATAGAATAGCTGCATAACTGTTCTGAGCAGATCTAACCCTGAGTCACCAAGTAACTTATTGACCTGCAGTAAGTTTTTAATCAGATGATACACGCGTGCAAATTAAATCCTACAAGTAAAGAAGGCATGTAAATATATGCCATTGACTGAGACAAAGTAAGCTTCAGATTCAGATCGCATATTGATGATATACCCGAGATTTGAGACATTATAAATATTTAAAGGGTTACTCACGTACAAAGTCAGTTGAAGCCAACCTGCGTTCCGTCGACCAGTTCAGACTACCCATGTATTTAAATATTTTAATCCCACGATAGTTTTCACCAAACTATCTGATATTTTGATTTTATTTTAAGTTAAATATACCTCAACGCTGGTCTGGGGGAAAAAAGTCAATTGTTCCAACTGCTACTCTCCCTATGCAGAACATTAAATCCGCTCAAGGGAAAGGATCATGTCAATAGACGATTTATTTATAAAACTTTATTGATTGAAGAAGACGAAATTATTTAATCAATGTGTGTTACCAGTGATGACTTATGGCTTTGAAACGTGGTCCCTTACTATGGGTCTCCTAAGAAGGCTCAAGGTCACTCTGCGCGCTATGGAGAGGGCAATTTGTAGGGGAACAAAAGTCACTAACATAGCCCAGCGGATTAGCTCGTTGAAGTGGCAGTGGGCGGGACTCGTAGCGCGAAGAACCGATGGCCGATGGGGCAAAAAGGTTTTCGAATGGCGACCACGTACAGGCAAGCGAAGCGTAGGACACCCACCCACAAGGTGGTCCGACGATCTGACCGAGGTCGCTGGAAAGCGCTGAATGCAGGCCGCTCTTGATCGGTCATTTTGGAAATCCTTGGGAGAGGCCTATGTCCAGCAGTGGACGTTATGCGGCTGAAATTATGATGATGATGGTCTACAATTAAAAATTGTTTACAATTAGCGGACTTAACGCTAAAAGCGTTCTCTCCAAGTCAACCATGGGGAAAACAGAAAAATTGTTGCGGCTAGAAACCCAACACCATCGTCGGTAGAGAAGACTTTACCGCTATGCTATACAACAGGTAAGGCACTTCATAGAAGCGGAGTATCATTTATGCCTACTACTACTACAAACAAAACTATACATCCGTGCACATGTCAATGTGTGTGTTCGTTTGCGCCACACGTCAGACGCGACAATGGGGGAGGTGTGTGGGGACGGGAAAGGGGGACGCATATTGCGCGAGACCCTGGGAGTTTTTTTTCGTTATGTAACACTTATATGAAATCTGTAGCTATACGTAACGTAGCCTTTAGGGCTTCTGGCCCTGGACCCTGATTATACAATTAGGGATAAAGACTTATTGTATCCATTAAATTTATAGAAATACAGTACCATTTTATTATATTAACATTTTGATAGATCAAATACGATTGTATTAATTGCTGTCTAACTAAAATAAACTTTCAACGAATCGCTTTGTTTTTGATTGCAAGTACTAACAAGTTATGTTCTGAGTAACTGTAACTATTTAATGGTAACAATTAGGACAAAGGCACCTTGCTTTGACCACGCGAAGATGGCACAGCGACGTACTGTACCTATTAATAAACTGGACTAGACATCGTATTTGTCTATTTCTATTTTCAATACGTAAGATGACATAGCTATACTCGTTTCCAATAGAGCAGCGCGGGCGGCGGCGGCATGGGCGGCGAGTCGACACGCGAGACTGCTCAGTACATTGAGGACAGCGAAACCCATCGGGAACTCGGATCGCCTAAACCGATCGAAATTAGTCGTCCTTTTCCGCCTACACTACGTGAGTAAAACAGTGTTCAAATTTTCAACCTATACTTATTAGCCAACTCTATCGATCCAATTCTCTTGATCGAGGGCTTGGAGGCCCTTTCCATGCAGTATGAGTCAAATTAGGCCCTTCATCTTTTTCTGGCCTAACAGTTTTCGTCTTTCCTGTTCCCAGGCCGCATTAAAGTTTCCTTGCGTTGATTTACCTACTCGGTCTGTTAGGGTATATAGCATATTACACAGTTTGCCTGGTAAATCACGTTACATATCAAAACGAGGCACTCGGTATTCGATTCTCGTTCCAAATATATATAAAATAATTGGTGTTTAAAAGTTGACTAAATTATACAATAAAAACAAGAAGTGTGGACACTAATACCGAGCGCGTAGCGAGCGCGCGGTTCCCAAACTTCCCGAGAATTTGCGCACTAATTTGATGTTTTTTTTTGTAACGTAGAGTATTTTGTTGGTTTTATATTTTTTTTGATGTTACGTACAATCATGATTCATTATGTCCTTAAGTATGACACGTAATTAACCATTCAACCTGTGTATACTTACGAGTATACAGCCTTATACGAACACAGAAAAACTAAACGCTTCCCTAAAACTGTGAGGAGACGACAGAGTAGAGTACAATCTATAACGCCGTCACCCCTTTGTTCTCCCATGGATGTCGTTGCAAACGATTAATGGACGTATGATAATAGAAAACCGGCAGCAGGATCCTCTGTGCAAGTAAAATATTTTTTTTTTAATATTTATTACTTGATAATTATAAATATCAAGTAACAAATATTAGATAAATAAATTGTATATCGATTTTATAGTAGCTGTTGACGTCAAATCATTTACTTAATAGTTTAGTGCTGCATCCTAAGAGCAAGTGTAAACGAATCGGCAACAAACTGCACTGCAGCATTTTCTCCAAATACGTCAATTAACAATCAGATTAATATTTAAACTAGATACCTATGCGGACTCAGAAAATAGGTATATTGTAGTCATAATATGAATTAGGAATGATGTAAAATCATAGTCTAGCAGTGGACATAAATACTCTTATAGAAAATATCTCAATCAAGTCAAATGTATTAATAGAAGTCGGTGGTTACACCTTAAATTTATTAATGGGCCAGGTGCGCTGCAATAGAAGCAGAAGATTAATTCGTAGCTACAAAGTCTAGGGCTGTCTCGCTTGGATAATGAAAATATGATACTGAGCTAATGGCACACTTAAATTCTTGTACTTAAAATGTGAGTTTTAAGTGTCACCATCAGCATCATATTTTCACTACAAATGAAATATATATTATATATCAAGAAAAATGTTTCAGTGTAGTATTTAAATAATTTGAATTATTTATTTTATTTTATCGAACTTTAATGTCTCAAATTACAAATATACTTGTAACAAATGGCGAACGTAATTCTAAGAGCATTTTCTCCCAGTCAACCATAGGGATAAACAGAGAAATTTGTGCGGCACAAAAAAGCAATACGCATATAAATACATTATAAAATATTAGTATATGATATAGAAATAGAAATATATTATATATAAATAACAGTATTAATACCTACTTAAATATACACACATATTGTATACGGAGGGAGGTGGGTCCAAATAAGAGTCACTAGTACTGTGAACTGCTTTATTGGTCCCGAAAGAACTGCCGGTATAAAATTCTCGAAGACCTATATCTACGGTGAAAAAATCTCTATAGCGCGTTTCACATTCTTAGTGGATTGCACAACGTCATCTATCGGAATACTTCTGAACTAAATAAAACGCGTGAACACATATACATGTATTTATAATAACACATAAAAAGCTATGAAGAAAGAAGTAAATGATTATAACTTTATGAAGAAAGGGAGTTTAAAAAGGTGGGCGTGAACTTTTCTTTTGAATGAGAATTTGGTAGAAATTTCTCTGATGTCGACGGGCAAAGCGTTCCAGAACTGTGAAGCTTGAAGGGAAAACGAGTAAGATATACAATTTGCTTGTAATAAAACTATAAGTGTTTGTTCATACTTTGTACCTACGAGTACCTACACCTTACGTTAGAACTCTTGAAAGGAACTTAAGCCGTTAAACCTAGCTGTCATCATTACATGTTACTTACTTACATACATACATACATATTATCACGCCTGTTTCCCACAGGGGTAGGCAGAGACTAAGGACCTCCACTTGCTACGATCCTGACAGACCTCTTTCGCTTCATCTACACTCATCACTCTCTTCATGCATACTTACTTATGTCTTGCAAATGCTTTTAGTCAACTTGAAATAATCTTAAATCCAAAGTTATTCACACACAAAAAAAAAACAAGGAAAACAATCGCCCACAGCAATTTTCATTTCTCAGAGTTGAGAAAACACCAACAAAATTCTTATCAGAAAATTATTTTCCAAAAACACGACCGTCCAGTGTTTATCTTACGTCGCAGTCTATTTAGGTTTAAAGTCGGATAAATAAAGAAAACCTTTTGACCCTCTAAGCTCGACATAAAAAGGGTCGACCGTCGCCCACAAATCAAGTGGGACATTTAACCGTTCTTTCGCTTTTATTGCATCGGAATAAACTCGTTTTTACACTTACACTGTGTGGTTTAGTGTGTAGGGTACTGTAGGCTGTTTCATTTACCTGTGACCCGAAGACGTGGAAACAAAAAGTTGGCTCGTATATTTCTATACGGACTGGGATCAAGATGGTCGATGTTGATTCACTAAATCTTTCATCAAACGAAACGAAAGTTTTGTTCCATTCTGTTCATTTTACCAAGCACGATATTCATAGCTTTTTCTTGTATCATACATGTACAGGGGACTAGGCTCTTTCTGTCCCGTTAGGAATAGTTCTAATGAGGCACCTTTAGCAAGATGATGGCCATAAAGAGGGAAATAGGAATCAAAATAGTGATGGGTGATGCTAGCCGCATTGCTTTTTAACATACCTCGCATTGTCGCCCATATTCTTTTTTTTTTTTCGGAGGAAAGATCCCTGTTACGGATGCCCGTCAGCTTGCGGGGGAGGCTGTCAGGTTATATGGGACTCCACGCCAGAGCGACGTGCCTACCCACTAAAAAACCTCCGGAGTTCCATCTCAACCGCTTTTGCCGGGGACACGGGAACGGAAATACAACCGCGAACCCCGGCGCGGCTGGCCGCCAAAGCGGCCCCTCCTCGGGGACGTCTAAGCGCCCCCCCACTCATCAAGTCGGCGCGACCGGAACTCACGGACGCGCCGTACCTCCTCGGGCCAATTGAAAGGCGGCAGACTCCCACGCAGTCCACCGCCTGTGGACCCATGGGAGCCAGATAAACCGGCTCCCAGCGGCGGAGAAGATGATAGGCTCCGCCGCCTGCCTCTCGCCGCAAACGCGGTGCGGCACCGCTCGGTCGCGGAGGATAGGGAGAGCGGCAACGTAATACCGACACTCCTCCTCCTCCGCGACCGATCTCCAACCACAGCCACGGCGGTGTGGCCCCGCCTGAAGCGTCGGGAGAGCAATAAAACATTCCTCTCCCGGCGGACCCACCACGGGTGGGGGGAGAACTTCTCACTCCCCCGCTGCCCCATTGAGCGCATCCCTACAGGCTCAAGGCCGAAGCCGAGCCCGCGGGAGCTCCCCTCCCCGGGTGGGGGGAGATCTTCCCACTCCCCCGCCGCCCCAATGTGGGCGCTCACTGCTGGTTGACGACAGCAGGAGCGCCCCCTCGCGGGTTCCTCTTAGGTTCCCCGTGGCTCGAGGCTACCACGGGTACTGAGCCCCCCCGGTACGACAAACCGGGAACCCATTGGGGGGGGTGTCGCCCATATCCTAGATCAACTTTCAACATCTGCGCGAAACGAGAGGCAGCTGGTACATTCAAAGTTCTTTTCTTTTCTCCCAGACCGCCATGGAAGATCTTATATCGGTTTATTAGACTTGAATCAGCAATACATAAGCGTATTGGCTATGTAATTCTACTCGTACTTCAACCAGCAGAGTTGTTGTAGGCGTTCGTTCGTAACAAGAAACAAATAAAAAAAAATTTATACTACGAGTACACAAAAACAAAGATTCTCGCACTACGCACAAGCCTATATCACGGGCAATCAGAAAGATTAACAAAATTAAGCACTTTTACAGTTTAGGACGAGCGTCGGGGAAAATTTAATAAGTTTGAAACTATTAATTACTAACAAAATGGAAACGTCAGCTACAGAAAAACTATACTTCTCAATTATGAAGGGGGGAGGTAGGATTAGTGTGTTTGTTTTTGTGTGTGAAGGTGTGTGTGTGTGTGTGTGTGAGGATGTGTGTGTGTGTTGTTCATACCATTTTGAGCAGCGATTCAGTCTCATCATAATTCAAGGTCTTAAGCCAGGAGCAGATCGTTGATCGCTTGAGCAAGACCTTTGTCTTGAATTGCGCAAGTGCGTTGCGCAACTCGCAGTAGATATTACAGATAGAGTTATTTATATTCAAGGCCAAGCAACACAAGTTACAGAAAATAGACAAAGCAGATTGAGTTTAAATAGCTCATCCAACTTTGGGCGACTCGTTTCATCCTAGATACAGAGGCTTCAGGCTAAACTAATTGTAAATTTTAGTTAGTATTGATTACCAACTAATTTTCAAAGGCGTTACTTAAAAGTTTTATTTCTGGCTTTTAATAGCTAAAATAGTGCTTGTAATATTTAAATAATTTTGATTTAATAAAACATGCTTTAAAAAAAAATAACGTTTATTTATTTAAAGAGTGCATACATACTACAACAAATTTTTGTAAGTGAAACAGAAAATTAAATTTAAAGTACAAAGCAAGCAGTTTGTAATGCAACCATACATTTTTAGAGTAAATGAGTAACACTTAAACTACATACCACCGTCCGTTTTTTTTTCCTATTAGAGGAATAACATTAAATAAAGTTTCAGAGTTTGTACAAATTACTACAGTATTTGTGTGAGTAAAGCCGAAAAATTAAAGCATCAAATTAACCAGCTTGAGAACATAACCACTAATTTTTAGATTAAATGGGTATTATTATATTAACACTTAGACTAGATACCTACATCAGTTTTTTGTCCCATTTTAATGAATAACATTGAATAAAGTTTACATTATCACGGTTTAGTATCTTTTTCTTTACTTTATAAAATATACAATCGAATTTATGACTTTCTGCTTATTCGAAGTCGCAATAGATTTTTAACGAATTAGGTACTAGAATTTAAAGTAATATTTTTCAGAATCCAAGGATAAAATTCATTTCAAGATATGGTGAACATCATCGGTAATTTAAGAGCTTGCTCTCGTCACAGAATAAGTAATAGTACTCAACTCATGTACTAAGTCTTACTCAGAAAACAAATTTAAAAGAAATACTTATCTAGTTAATGTGGTTAGCGCTATGGTTTAATTTAGCTCGCTTCAGAACTCCGCACCTTTTCGTTTAGATACCTAGACATCCATTGCAAGCGAATTACATTTTTATTACTTTGGACAAACGATTCTTTAACTGAATCTACCACTCCGGAGTGGTCACTACGCGCATAGTAATAATGTAGGTTTATTTTTGATACCTAAACGGTAAGTGACACAGGCTTGCTCCTGTCGGTAGAAGTAGAGATGCCTCATTTGTTTTAATATAAGAAAGAAAATACAATAAGTTAACACATAGTATGTGTTGATTTATTGTATTTTCTTTCTTACGTAAACATTTCTTACTTTGAGGCTTGCTCAATCTGTGTCAGTATAATATAGTTATTTATTTGTCTAAACGATTTCACTAATCTTGGCAGGTAACAGGCACGGTTTCTGAAAAAAAAACACACTGATAAAGGTCAAGTAAGGGTCGATTTTGGTACAAGGTCTCAATGAACCGACAAACAGCCTAGAATGTTCCAATTAGTCGATAGGGCGCTCCTTTCAGTCAAGTTTCTTTTGAGGGACGTCGAGTAGTCGAAGGACCAACAATTTTCGTTAATGAAATAAAGGACTCGAAAGGGTCTCATTGACGAATCGATTTTCATGTTCTTGCTCACTTGAATCGTATGGATGAATAATATTAACTGACGTAGTATTTATGTACTTATTGGATGTAACTATGCTTATGTATTTTTAAAAAACTGATTACCATTATAATTTAAAAAAAAAAATTGAATGATATCCTCAGGTTTGTTAATTCCTAGCTTTGCTTTTTTTCACTTTGAATGAATGAATGAATGAAATCGTTTATTTCAGACTGCACAGGTATTCAATAGAGATCCATATTTTGTTAGTAGGAAACTTAATAACTATGTTAATAAAATTTAAAATGTGGGTTATTATTAAAAACGTGTAAGGTCGACCAATGTTTACATATTGGGCTGTCCACTCTTTCTGACACCACCCTCAAGAGTGAGTTGGTACTGCTCCTTACCCGTGACCACAAGGATGCAACTCTTTTGCGAAGCACGGCCTGCAAGCTGTCTGTGCTGTGATCTGCAAACATCCCTGAGGCACTGCAGCGCCAGTGTAGTCCCAATAAACCCTGAAGCTGTTGTTGTACTGTACGCGCAGAGCAGGCTTTTTTGTTATAATTACTTCACAGGTTGCACGTGTACAATGTTTGGCAGTAGCTTTTAAAAAGTGTAACCTTTACTTCGCGCGAGCTATGCACAAACCTGCGAGAAAGCATATTACCCCTTACCGACAATGCTCTGCGTTTCCTATCAATATCTATATCATCGGACAAGTTCTCTGTGACCCAGTGACCCAAGTACTTGAATTTTGAGACTTGCTGTAGAACCGTTCCATTAAGTGTGATGGGAAGAACTGGGTAGGTTTTATTACCAGTTTAAACACCATCAGCTCGCTCTTACTCACATTGTACCTGAGCCCATGTTTCACTGCATACTTTTCACAAATCGACAAAAGCTTTCTCACAGAACTGATTGAGGGCTCCAGCAGTACGATGTCGTCTGCGTAGCTAATGTTGTTAATAAAACAGCCATCAACATCATCTTTGGTCTTTTTGTCACTGCTAGTCAATGGTCTTACAAAAAATTCCTAAAATCACTAAAATATCTAGCCAGCACTTACTTTCTTCTTCTTCTTGTATTTAAGAGCTGGACTCTTGTCGGTGGAGTGCTTTCCATGTCTCCTTTCCTCCGACAAGTTCACGTTTAATTTTTCTTTATATGATTGAAAAAAGTTCTTTTTGGTTTCCCTATTTCTCTTTTTTTTATTTACTATAATTTGTAGTATTTGTCTTTTCTCTCCCGCATTCTCTAACACCAGGCCACTCAGAAAGTTTTGCGAAAAAAAGTTTTTACAAACTATTTCGAAAATTTTTATTTAAGTAAAAATAGGTACGTTCCAATTTTAAAATTTCCCTCCAAATTTTTTGTGGACTAATTCAAATTATCGTGTCTCATTGGAAATGGATTTGAGCCGAGAACATTTTCGCGCTATGATTTTTTACGATTTCAAGTGTCGCCTGAAAACGGATGAATCGCGCGATAGGCTCCAAATTGCATTTATGGGTGAAGGCCCTTCCAAGGCAACCGTGTATCGTTGGTATAAGAAATTCAAACACGATCGACTAGCTTTGAAGAATGAGGAAAGAAGTGGTCGCCCTTTGACGGCTGTTAGGAAGTTGTAAAAATTTGATCCACTACAATAGACGAGTTACATATCGAGAGATTTAACACATCCTGCAGATTGGATTAGTAAGCGTTCACTAGATTCTACACGTGCATCTTCGCATGAGGTGGATAGTTTCACGATGGGTGCTGCACAAAATTACAGATGCTCTGAAGCAAACCCGGGTAGAATGGTGTCGCGATATGATAAACAAATTGAAGTAGGCTCGTTCTGGCGTGTTTACAACATTATTACAGGTGATGAGTCCATGGATTTATCAATACAATCCAGAAGCGAAGCGCCAGTCGACGAAACGAGAGACTTGCTGGACAGCACGCCGGTCAAACTTTGAAAAGATTTAATAAAAAAAATTACCATTAGAACCCTGTTTTTTTTTTGCAAAACTTTCTGAGTGTCCCACGTACCTTTTCTTATGTAACTTTTTCTGGCTTCACTTACTTTATAAACATTGTATTATCTAAAGGACCTTATTTTTATTGATAACAGCGTTAGGATCACGAAGCGTTGCTTATTCTCGTATTTTTACCAAACCCCCCTATCCTAAATAAACGAGATAATGTAGTAATAACAAAACGTAATGGCCGCCGGCCAGGGCGGTCTTTGCTGCTTTCAAATAAAACATAACAAACATTTCACCAACAAAAATGTTAGGAAAACAACTTGCAAACTGACTTGGTGAATATCAATTATTCTGAAGAAACAAACTTTCTACCAAAAAATAACCAACTCTACGTTTTTAGGGTTCCGTACAAAAAATGTAAAAACTGAACCCTTACAGGATCACTCGTCTGTTCGTCCGTCTGTCACAGACAATTTGCTCCCAATCTACTGGACGAAATCAGGTAAAATTTGGTAGGATGGTGTAATTCTATGGCCCAAACATTGTGCAAAGTAAATTCATATTTTTTTTTTAATAATGGTCATTTCCGAGGGACAAAATATTAGGAAATTAAAAAATAAAGATTTTTTGCAAACCGTACTGTGTTATATATAAGGATTTCAAATATATTTTCGTTATTATTGTAAAATAAATAGTTTTGATTATTTGATAGTTTTGACGACCTCCGTGGCGTCGTGGTCATTATGCTAGTCCGCCACCTAGAGGTCCCGGGTTCAATCCCCGGTCAGGGCAAGTTGGAAAATGGCCTTTTGCAAATTGTCCTGGGTCTTGGATGTTTATCTGTATATGTATTTGTTATAAAATATAGTATCGTCGAGTTAGTATCCCATAACACAAGTCTATAACTTACTTTGGGGCTAGCTCAATCAGTGTTATTTGTGTGTTTATAAATATATAGATTTATATTTATATTTATATATAATGAAGACGAAAATTGACTATTCCCCTGATCTCCGAAACTACAGACCCTAAAATAAAAAAAATATAAAATTTTGTTCATTGCTTGTAGATTACAGGAATAATCATTTAAGGATTCTATCAATTGAAATAAAGTGGTAAACTCAATTTAATACGTTCACTTACGGAAAATCTTTGGTATTGTACGGAATCCTCACCCCGCGACTTTAACTCTCACTTGGCCAGTTTTTATTTATTTCATTTTATTACGTCCATATAAACGATTTAAAGATATATTATATTTTATAGATATACAGGATGACTGTTTTTTAACCACCAGCCAAATTTTGAACGAGCAAGTTCTATCTATAAACTACTTTCCATAAAAAAAAATACGAAAAAAATATCGGCGCTCAGTCAATTGGTACCAACTCTCACTTTAATAGCTCATCTCTGATAGCTTAAAAGAAGAACTACAACACCTAGTTATGTAAGATCATTCATTACTATTAATGTTAATAAAAAAAAAAATATGTACGGCTATTTCCACCAGCTTCCAGAGAAAGAAAACATCACGAGGAAATTTGTATCGTGAGATAAACGTTTTACATTTTACTATTTCAAATAAGTGATCTATCACATAAACGTCGCTAAAAGTAGCTTCTCTGATATCGATACTAGAAATGAAGGTATTGACTTTCTTAAGAATAAAGATGTAAGTATTTCAGCACGTTTTCAAAACACATTTGAATATGAATAGTGTTGCGAACTGCGAAAATCTGAGAAAATATGAGCGAAACGTTATTTTTGTGCGCGTTTGGGGACGCATTTTTGAAATCACTTGTCACATTACGAATGGTTTACACGAGCGTTTCCAAACGGGCGCATATTTGAAATGATCGTATCCGAAGGATTTGCAACGTGTGATCTCGACCACTCGTAATTTTGACATTTGAGGCGTAGATATGTCAAAGGAACCTTTCATGGAGAATCCGTTCCGATTCATGCTGCTTTTTTACTCATGGTGTAATTCTTAGAAAACCATAGACATATTTTCAAAGTTTTCTGCGTAAAACCATATTGTTTTTAGCTGACACGACGGTTTCAAAAATACGGCCAAATGGTTTTGTATGCGAGCGGTGAGTTGGAAAACTACACGTTTTGTGTTTCGGTGAGTCCTTAAATGAAAAATAGCACTCCTGAACTAGACGTAGATTTTCGTAGATGCTATCGAGTGTCGAGCACGTTTGAATATGAGTCGAGAGAACGCTTATCAGTGTCAGTGTCGAGCCCCGCGCCGCGCACTCCTTTATTGCCTGTCGTCTTTGGAATGTTGTAGATATACAATAGTTTAGTTAGTGAGGATCTCGGTGGCCCGGCAGGAGTGCGCATTACTAGCGCTTTCGCAAGTAAAGCGACACCGGGCGTGGTCCGCACTTGGATGGGTGACCATAAGTGGCATGAAAATTTCTCGAGCTCCTCCGTGCTTCGTATACGTGCCATACGTTTTATGGCAGTCGTCAAGCTATGTCAGATGCCTTTAGGCAGCTTGAAAAATTTTGACTCCTAGTGTTAAAGTGCCACTTACACACCCGAAAAAGCGAAAATCAATAATTTTATAGAGTTTTTGGTTACTCGACATGCAGTACTGAAGAACTCACACTAAATAATACCACTCATAATAGTGATCGCTTCGTTGGTAAAAGCATGGTCGACTCAAGTACAAGACCACTGGTTCAATCCCCGCTCACGTGGTATTTTTTCACAATTTCTAATTTTAATATTTAGTGTGATATACAATAGTTGTATGATATGATGTCATAACTAGCTGTTACAGTTGAATAGATTCAGCTGACACATTCTGTAGGTATTTTACTTTCCTACGGGAAGCTCACATCTTTTAGGGATTTAAAAATAAATAAAAAATAAAATTAATATATAGGGACAAAAAACAGTGATTGAGCTAGTCCTAAAGTAAGCTCGAGACTTGAGTTATGGGAACGGTAGTTAACGGAACGATACTATATTTTACAACAAATAAATAAATATTTTACAATAAATAAATATATAGATAAACATCCAAGACCCAGGACAATTTGAAAAAGGCCATTTTCAAACTGCCCTGACCGGGGATCGAGACCTCTGGGTGGCGGACTAGCTTTGTGACCACTACACAACAGAGTAAAAAGTATTAATTATGTATGTATTAAGTACATCATCATCAGGTCTGACCAGATGCTGGTCTTGGAAAAAAGGAAAAACATAGAATGTACCAGCTTTATCTCGCGCAGATCGTAAGACTTCCAGGGAATGCAAAAAATTGCAAATCGTGTTAAAAGGCGATGTGACTAGCAATCCTTCACTATTTTCATTATTCTTAAAACTTCTTGCCCACTATCATGCTAAAAGTAGTCTTCGAGTCTTGCGGCCCTCAGCTTCGTCTGTTTAGAGCCACAAGACCAAGAATCATCATATCAGCCACAAAAAGTTTACTGCTGGACATAGGCCTCCCCCAAGGATTTCCAAAACGATCGATCGGAAGCGGCCTGCATCCAGCGCTTTCCTTCAACCTTGCTCAGATCATCTAACCATCTAACAGGTGGGTGTTCTATGCTTCACTTACCGGTATGTGGTCGCCATTTGAGAACCTTTTGGACCCATCACCCAACGGTTCTTCGCGCTATGTGCCCCGCCTACTGCCACTTCAATGAACTAATCCGTTTGGCTATGTCAGTGACCTTCGTTTTCCTACGAATCTTCTCATTTCTGACTAGATCGCGTGGAGAAACACCGAGCATAGTCCTCTCCATAGCCCGTTGAGCGATCTTGAGCCTTCTTATGAGACCCATAGTAAGGGACGTTGCAGAGCCATAAGTTATTATTGGTAATACACATTGATTAAACACTTTCGTCTTGATGCACTAAGGTATTTTAGACGATAAAAGACTGCGTAATTGCCCAGCCGAGTCAGATTCGTCAAAAGACCTGTTCCTCGAAGCTGAAACTTCCTACCTGGGTCAATTGATCCAGGGTTTCTCACGTAGAGAGTCAGTTCTACTGTTTCAATTATTACTCTACTATTAATTCTCAGTCTGCCCCATACTAGACCCTAATATCTTGTCGCACGACGTCACATGTTTTTAGAAATTGAAACATTTAATTTATCAACGTATTGGTATAGACTTCTTATACTCACCAAACCCTAACACATCCTTCTCTTACACGGACGATTGAATTGTATACAGATTTTGGTACGTTGACGACTTCCGTGACTTCCCGGGTTCGATCCCCGGTCAGGGCAAGTTGGAAAATGGCCTTTTTCAAATTGTCCTGGGTCTTGGATATTTATCTACATATGTATTTGTTATAAAATATTGTATCGTTGAGTTAGTATCCCATAACACAAGTCTCGAACTTACTTTGGGGCTAGCTCAATCAGTGTAATTTGTCCCTATATATTTATTATTTTTATTATTATTCTTTGGTAATTATTATGAGAAAATTATGATAAATCGTAGTATCTAACGAGCGTCCGTATATTTATTTTTATTTTATATTTTTACCCGTGGCTTTTATTTATCCCATTGTTATTTTATCACAATTTTATCAGTTAGTGATATTATCTTTGAGTCATTGTCAATGACATATAAAATAAAAATAAATATAAGGGCAAATCACACAGCTAGTGCTAGTTATGGGATAATAACTCAACGATACTATATTTTATAACAAATACATAAATATAATATAACTAAACTACAATTAAATACCATTGATATTTCAATAGTCAATAAATAAAAAGTATCAATCCCTATAAGAAAGTAATATCACTGCGACAAGATTACGGGGCATACCCATTACGTTTAAAGAGATAATAGTGCATTTGGTTTTATAGTTCAATTTTCTGAGAGTCTCAAATGACTACGACATTCGACTTTACGTTCTCCATTTATAAAAATAATATCAGAGCCGTTTCAGTTCCCCGGTGTCCTCACACTACCTATCTCTCCGTAACGGCCGTGTCCTATAAAAATCGCCCGTAACAATATCCTTTATGTGCTTCTTGATAAATTACTTTCTGATAACGCGCGCCGCGGAAAAATCTAACGGTGTTTTGTTCGGCCGCGCTTTATTTACGGTCTTTATGTATTTTTTATATACGAGTATCGGAAGACATCTGTAGAGAGAGTGATGAGCATTGAGTGTGAATGAAGCGAAAGAGGTTTGTTAAGCCGGATAGCAAAGTAAAGGTCTAAAGGGTCGGTCGACATACAGGGTGAATTTTTACCCACCATCGTAGTTTTGATAGCAAATCCAGTCCATAATACTAAACTACTTTCTACAATATGTTGACTGCCTCCGTAGTCCGGTGGTCAAGGAGTTATCCTTGTGACCCGGAGATCATGGGTTCGATTCCCACTGGGAAGCATACTTTGTGAAAAGTTGTTTCCAGTCTGGATAGGATATTGCAGGCTTGAATCACCTGACTATCCGAAAAGAAAGATGATTCCGTGTTTCGGAAGGCACGTAAAACTGTGGGTCCCGAACGCCACCTAGCGTTTGATCATCAAACTACCCAAGGATTGGTTCCTGGTTTACCCTTTGGGTTGTGGAGGTCAGACGGCAGTCGCTCTGTGTAAAAACCAGTAACCTCGTCAAATCTCCTTGGTTAGGTAGCGGACCCCGGGCTCTGAAGCGTTGCTGCTGAGGATGCAACCGGGAATACGCTCGGATGATGATGATGACTTTCTACAATATGTTACGAAAACCCGTCCGATCCTTGTAGGAGCAACTCAGGCCGTCAATATGAATAACTTTTCCTATGACCAATTGCTTGAAACTCGAAGAAATCGTCATTTTCATACAAACACCGAGCCAGCCGAACACTTTTGTAGAAGAGCGTAGTTAATTAACAGGTTGTAGTCGCTAGTTATATAGTCTTTTTAACTACGAGCCAAATTGTTGGAGCAAGTTTAGTCTATGATAAAAAATATTCTATTAAAAACGAAATCCGTGCGTCAACTCGTGAACGGGTGCTGCCGGGAGGAACTGGTCAGCTCGGCTTCGCTTTTTTTGACTACCTACTTAATATTTTTATCGCAATTTCTGTTTGTTAACTTGTTCGCAAGTATTACATGTTAAATGTGTCAACATTGTATTATATTATAAGTATTTAATAATCAAAAGACAATATTAATAATATGACGAAGCTCTTCTGGCGAGTAGGCGACCAATACTGTGAAAATGAGTTTCTTTCGGCGTTTCTTCTCAGCAGTGGTCGTTACGAAGCGCTGGTATTGGTAGCTTTTCTTTAAAAATAAATTAAATTTTAATATACTTTACACGTAACATAAATTATACTTATTGACGTGTAAAAGTGCCTGTGAAGGTCTAATTACTAAATAAACATTTGAATCTTTGAATCTTTGAAACGAAAATATCGTTCTCCATTATAAATCAGCTTTCAGTCAAAAATATTTTCTACGGGAGGCCGATTTTATTTTCAATATTTTCTGTATTCAAGTAATTTTAACCTTATATAGAAAATTTTCAAACACAGTTATATCTGTAATAATATGAAAACTAACGTGAGATGCCATAAAGAATATTTTACATCTCATCTGTTCAAAAAACGATGTTTTCATCCCGAAAAATTTGGAGCTAAAGTTACTAGTTATTCTCTCGGGACTAAAAAGTGAAAAAGAAGATCTCTAGGGATTATAACTAATTTGAAAAATAAACACGAGTGTAATTTATGTAGAATCAAAAATAATTTAGCAGCTCATCAAAAAAAAAGAAGAATTTTGTTTTAAAGTAAAAAATAATTGGAACAGATATCTTTTTTTTTTAAATTTGGAATACATATCGTCGTCAACATGAATGAATGTAGGTAAACATCGTTATGTTCTTCGCTTCGGAAAAAGAAATAAGTATTTTAAAAAAAGCGCATTTTTTCTGTTTGATTCAAATAATTACAGAAGTTGTAGGTTATTTGTATTCAAATGTAATTATTTGTGTAAGTATAAATACTTTTTTGTGAGTTTAAGCCAAAAGTGAATATTTATCAAGTTTACTTATAAAAATACAAAGATATGAAGGACCACGCAAACAAAGTTATGAGTAAACATTTTATCTTAAGTTGGTGGTCTTTGAAAAAATATTTCTTAGTATTTATTGTATGAAAACGATACCAAACAAAGGTTAGTATTAAATTGACGGTTGAAGTCTGATTAGGCATTGTAGGTGTTCTATGTTCTTTATATTCTGTTTTGTATATTTTAGTTTTTCTCATAGATGGAGATGAAAAGTAGAGTGTGCTACTCGGGTATGGTAATATTTTTATCTCGGGCGATATACATGAATCCCTCGCTACACTCAGGACTCCATCGTAGAATCACTCGCTACGCTCGTGATTCAACTGTTGAATCCTTCGTTTTACTCTGGATTCAAAGTAGCGCCCTCGCCTTCAAAATATTACCTTATCCCCTAGTAGCACAATGTACTATTAACACGATTTTACTCACTGAGCGTAGCCTCGCGTGTCGCTGCCCACGCCGCCGCCCAGAGCATTGAGGACAGCGAAACCGTCGGGTCGCCGTCCCTACTAACACTCGCCTTGAAGATGATCGCTTAAACCAATCGAAACTAGTCGGCCTTTTCCGACTACACTACGTGCGTAAAACCGTGTTAAGATATTTAGTTTCAGTTACATATATCTCTGGACTTCAATAAACTTACTCGCTGCCGAGTACCGTACTACCTTATACTATTTATGTCGTGATTGGAAACTTCAGAAAGCGATCACGACGCTCCTTGCATTTTTATGACTGCAAAAAATTGTGCAATATTCCCGCCGGAGTGCGGCAATGAAGTCCCATTGAACCTTTCATCGAACGATTTGCATAAACGCCTGCACTCTGTAATGCAGTCAACGGGTGAGCCACAGTGTAAAAAAGCAGTTTGACAATACATAATTTTAATAAATAGAAGAATAGTTCAGTCATGGCATATTTGATATTGTAAAATGTTTATATATTTCTTTATTTTTTTTTTTTAATTTTTTAATAAAAGAAAATCACTAAGATTTATTGTTTTAAATGTATTTTGGAAAAATATATTTTTTAAATGTTTTCAATCACAAATCATTTGTAAGTATTATATGTATAGAGTAAGCAAACAGAACCGATATGGAAGAGCGAAATCTCCTAATACAGGCATTCTTTGCTTAAAAGGAGGTTTCAAAATCCAGAAATTGTAAACCATCTCTATCTAATAAATGAAATAAACAATTTATTATTATTATGTTAGTACGCTTTTCAGTCACGGGTCCATGGGGACCCGGTCCTTTGAGGCGTTCATGGGGCCAATGCCAACTTGAAGAAGCCTTTTAGTACCTTTTTATCTAAAAAGTGAGATGACTGCTTCTATGGAGGTCTATCCCTTAATGTACCATTGAGATGCACTAGCGGACAGTCCTCCACAGCTGCCGAACTATTGCCAATATATTATTTTTATTTATATTGTATTTTTTTTACTCTTATGCCTAGAGGGTTTACGCCCTATACGCGGGCCAAAGCCAAAGCGCATAAGGGTTAATTATATTGAGTACTTAGCGGTTAGAGAAGACGAACTTAAAAACTTGCGGGTGATGCGGCACGTGTTCAGGATGACGGCTTTCTGGATCAGAGTAAGTATATGAACTGGTATATCTAAAGTAACTAAGCTTTCTTTTAGAGATTTCGGCACAACGCCGGTTGAAGAAAAGACTATGGGGACTATGTAAACAGTATCTACTCTCCATTGGGTTTTTATTTCGATGGCAAGATTTTGATATTTACTTAACTTTTCAGATATTGTCGACTGCAGGTTATGTGTGTTGGGGATTTCTATATCAATGAGGTAAGCTTTTTTATTTATTTTATCATGTAACGTTATGTCTGGTCTGTTGTAGTGGATGGTTTTGTCGGTGATTATTGTGCGGTCCCAGTATAGTCTGTAGTTACTATTTTCTAATATAGGATTAGGAGTGTATTTGTAGCAGGCTGTCATCTTGGGTATGAATGAGTGTGTGTGAGCTAAGTGTTGATGGATGATTGATGCCACTTGGTCACGCCGATGCTTGTAATCAGTCTGAGCGATCGATTTACAAGCACCGGTTATGTGCTGAATGGTTTCTGAGACGGTATTGCAGTGTCTACAAAGGTCTGTCGGTTGATTTAGGTCTTTCTGATATCGCGCGGGCTCCAGCACTCCTCCGCCCCTCTTCGGCGCAGCGGGGGGGGGCCCATGCCCATATAAAAGGCGCGCCGGCCGGCGCTCGTCCTCTTTTTCTTCGGCTGCATCTCCAGCTAAGTAGTTCTTCTACCTAGAAGGGCTACTCAACGGATGTAGTGCCTATAACTCACGACCCTGACTACCTAATCTGTACCTAGTGTTCTTGTGAATCTTTGTAACTAATGTAATGTAATAGTTGTTCATTATACCTATCTCATTTGCCAATATCTAGTCTTTCCTTTACCTCATCTATCCTCCTAGATCCTAAATGTAGGTTTTACTAACCAAAACGGTACATCTTTTATTATATATTTTCTGTAGTTGCGGGTGGTTATTACTTCATCTTGTATAGCAAGCATAAATCCTTCAGTTTCCGGACAGTTCACCTTTCTTAAGCCTTAAGTTCAATTATTAACTACAGGACTTATCGGCTCAAAATTGCATATACTCGTATAGCTCCTTATGTGCTACTGATAACTGCTACTTTTTAGGGTTTCGTAGAAAACAAGAAACCCTTATAGTTTCGCCATGTCTGTCTGTCTGTCTGTCCGTCCGCGATTTAACTCAGCGACTATAAGTACTAGAAACCTGTAATTTGGCATGGACATGTACATTAATTATGCGGAAAAAGTTAGAAAATAAAATATTAAAAAAAAAATTTATACCTTTTAAGTGAAAAGTAATTTTTTTTTCTCGACTAACCAATCATGTGGGGTATCGTAAACACCGTTTTTTGATTTAAGGATCCGTTTTGAAAATATTTGGTTTTTTTGGAACGAAGTTCCTTACGGCAGGCTTGGAGGAGATAGGGATTTTGCTGCGCGACCGAACTGAAAAAAATGTGATAGTAAAACCGTAAGGATGACCTCGTTAAATGAGACGTGCGCAGGCGCGACAGTCGTATAGTCAAGCGAGTAGTGTATAATACCTTTGAGCACGATTTTTCTTCGAACTTCGTTCCTACCTGGTGTCCCACGACACCACATTTCTTTTTTGGTTTTAAAGTGATCATTTTTGTTAAGAGTCAAGTGTCCCCCCCGTCTATCTGCTAAACGGTTATATATGGACTCGTGAAAAAAATCACAGCTATAGGATATATAACGAAATTTAACGGAAAACTATCAGAGCTAAGTAGGGTATACAAATTAAAAAGTTATAGGCGATTAACTTATAAAATGTACTCGAAAAAGGAAAATTTCATACAAATTCAATAGAAAATTTGTTTTAAGACGTTTTTAGTGCAATGAACTCAAAGGTGGCGTTCTTAACTACGGAACCCTACTGCGCGAGGCCCGACACGCACATGGACAATTATTTTTTATTTGTCCGGCAAATAAAGTTATTATTATTCATTTATTTAATAGCAGACCATTTTATATTACCATTTTATATTCTCGGAACGAGCTTAAATATAAAATGGATTCCGAGGAAATCCACTTAGAAACTGTAATAGTAAGTCGAAAATCAGTTTGAAAGCACATGAAACTACGATAGCGCTTAATTTTGTGCATTCAGTGCAGTTGTACTAAATTCTCTACTCTGTACCGCTAAATAATATAATGAACAGACAAGGAACACACTGGTCGAGAAGAACAGGTGACTTTTAAGAAATTTTATGGCTATTAATGCTATTATAAATAAAGATGGTACAATATTATCTTTTAGTGTTCGGGTGGGTAGGCAGCGAGGGAAAGCGACGGAACGCTATAGCACCGGCCGTCCTGAAGCGTTCTGTAGCTTCCTCTCGCTCTGGCAAATTACGGTTCTGAGCGACAGAAAAGGATAGCAACATAGCAAAAGTGCTGTTTCGTGCTGACAAGTGAGATCCAACCCGAAGTTTTTCCTATTTGTTTTATGTTTTTAATCCCCGACAAAAAAGAGATGTGTTACAAGTTGACGTTAATGTCTGTCTGTCTGTGGCATCGTAGCGCTCGAACGGAGAGATCGATTTCAATGCGATTCTTTTTACGTGAAAGCAAGTTCCCTTGCTTGTTCTTAGCTATGTTTGATGAAAATTTGTGAAGCCGCTTAAAAGTTATTGAGAATTAAATCAAGGCTTTTAAAGTCAAGGCTTTCCCTAAAAAAAATATATAAGGCCTTTGTAAATAAAAAAAGAATATTTTTTCACTATCACAACACCGTAATTAAAAAAAAACTTATAGGTTATTCGAATTCACGAGACATCCCGCCATACATTTTACGCATCGCACAATCATTAAATTACGTTTTAATGACTGTGCGATCCAAAAATAATAATAATAATAATAATTACAATAAATAATTATATTATTATCTATAAATAGTTTATTTGTATTAGATACTCAGTAATTAAACTTGAATTTACCATGAATTTACATAGAGCTTTATAGAGGATTCCTATCATGAGTGCGAACTGTAGTTAAAGTATTATATGAAACTATACATAATTAGTTATTAAAACACTCATGTGATAATTTTTGTGTTTTAATACCCCTTATTTTACAACAGTTGCTTAAATAACTATTATATTGTGCGATTTCCGTCACTAACATTCAAAATCCTACTATTTAGCAATAAGTCTCATTTTGATGAGGGTATGGTATGCCACCCTCATCAAAACGATTCTCATCACAGTCTAGTTCTTCTCAGCTAGTTTACGATACTAGCGCTAGTGACTGTACCAGTTTGAAGGTTGCTTTGATATCTCCCCTTGGCTGGCTGCCGGGAAGTGCTTTCGCAGCTGATATTAATTTTTAATTTACAAAATAGTCGACTAGGCGATCTTTACAATCTGCTCTTAATTTCATATTTACTTTGGAGTACGCCCAGCAGTGGACTTCACGTGGCTGAAATGATGATTAAGTAAAAATATTAGTTTTTAGGCAAACTGAATCTGATCCTTATACACTTGTACCATTCCTGTATGGGAAATTTTAAGAGAATGTAATTAAAATGTTAACTACCAACTTGCCTAACAGTTTTTGTTACATCAAATTTGTTTATATCTCTATCAGTTTCTTAGATTCATAATATCTAGGTATGTATATATGGTTCAATAATAGGGTCACATTTTCATCGGGCCAAGTGAGACCTAAGAGGACCCTCTTAAGACCCGGACGTTTTAAGGAATGGCATTCAGGAATTCAAAACATTTCTGCGTACAACACGCAAGTGGACTGAAAAAGAAATATACCATTTCCCCTCTAAAAGTTTATTTTATTCACTGAATAAAATAATATCCCGATAAGTAATCTAAATTCAAGTTCCTGCGTACAATATTAAACATCATGTAAGGCATTATACTATACTTTATCTAAACCCCTAAATCTACAACTTGTATCGAAACTACGTACAACAGTTGAAAAATACTTGTGAAGTTTGGCAATAAACCACAAGCTCCGAGCAAGAGCTCACGTTATTGACAAAGTTCACGAGGAATGAATTACGTAACAAGAGTATTTGTTCGCCTCAAGTGAACATTCATTCATAATACCTATATATTGATAGGTATGTTACAGGTGCCGTGTCGTGACAGCTGAGTAGAATAAAATTTGTCACCGTCACTTTCCTCTTACACAGGAGTTGTAAGAGATGACTAAGGGAGGTGAAGGTAGCAAAGAATAGAAGAATTTGACAACCTCCGTGGCGTAGTGTTCGCCATGCTAATCCGCCACCCAGCGGTCTCGGGTTCGATCCCAGGTCAGGGCAAGTTGGAAAATGGCTTTTTTCAAATTGTCCTGAGTCTTGGATGTTTGTTATAAAATATAGTATCGTTGAGTTAGTATCCCATAACACAAGTCTAAATATATATCGTATAAACGACTATCTGAGGTAGAGGAAGCAAAAAATGGCATAAGATTTGCATGTGTCAAGATTTCATACCCTTGCTTTATATCATCTTCGGCGATAACCAGAGATCGGATTCACGAGTGCTATTGCTATCAAAAGTATGGATATGACTACATAATCTATAAATAAAACAATCATAATTATGTGATTTCAGGATATATTTTAATCAAAAAAATAGACTTATCATATCCATACTTTTGATAGCAATAAAATAAAGCACCCGTGATTCCGATCTCTGCCGATAACCAACTCGAATGGTCTCCTATTCGGGTTGGTGCTCGCAGAGGTGCAAGATATATAGTTGACCGAGCGAGGTCTTGGTTTCAACTTGGCCAAAAATGTTTTGGTATGTCTGTGTGTTCTCCTCTAGAGGTCGCATTTCTCAACCGATTCCCGTGAAATTTTGGGAGCAGGTTCGATAAACATATGAAAATCGACAGTCGAGCCATTTTTTGGAAATTTTTAAAAGTGACGGAGTTGACACAATGGGCCTAAGCGCCTTTGAATTTTATGGCTCTTACGACCATTTTTTTTTGTAGTGACAACGAAATAATAAAGGACTTTTATTTTCTATAATGACATACATATGTATATTTTCACCAGCATTGTCAAAAGATGAATAGTCCGGTTTATTTATAAAGAGATCTGATCGACTTATTATTTATGGTATTTGAAGTTTATTTTAAAAGTTTTTTTAAAGTACGAGTATATTTATTTGTTTTCTTGGCAATTATGTAATTACAGAAAACATTCGTTTAGTCAACTTTACCAAAATCACCAGTTTACCAAAATTTTATAAGACTTCATTTTCATAACTAAATCTGCAATCTCTACGAGCTCGGGAGGTCTATAGCTCACAGAGCCACTAGTCATAATTTTATAGTGTCTCAACAATCGAATGTTTAGGGTTTTGTCCGTCGAGTGGCAAGAGGGTCTTGAGTGTCCGCAATGAGTGTCAGGAGCATAGACCAATTTTATTTTACTGCGTAAAAAGACAGAACAAGCAGAGTGCAACAAACAATACGCTAATGGTCGTCCTCACAAGAGCAAAAGAAATAGTGATCACATTAACGTGAGCCAACTTTTGAATGAGTACAAAACTAACCTAAACCTGGCTTATATTGTGTCACACGAAAATTGGATATTTCTTGATGTTAACTGTGTTAATTCATAAGTTTTTCTTACCTTGGAAAGACTTTATAGTGGTGCAGTATGGATTGTTATGCAACAACAAACACGACTACTAAGACAAACCCATTTTACAAGTTATTAAGTTAGACTCACATATTGCCCATTAAATTTTTTTCTTCTTCAGATCTTCACCAAAATACCTGTTCAGATTATGTAGGTATTACAAGTTTTCTTTTAGAGTTACAATATACTGTCTCAAAAGGTATAATTTAGGTCTATTTTGCATCAACTATTTGAGTCACAGATTAGATATGAGTATATGTTTACACTAGGGCTTGTAAAATTTTTGACGAAAGATATCGATTTAAAGCTCTTTTTGAGTAAAAAATTAAGATTATTTTCAGAATAATAAAACAGATAATTAATCTTGATTGAATATTTTATTATATTTAACCATACTGAATGAATTTATCGGAGTCTCCTGGCACAGGCGTTCTTTTACGCTTAAAAGGAGGCTTCAATTAAACACAGAGCTATGTATGTAACTTATGGAAATAAATAAATTATTATTATTCTTATTATTATCTCAAGAGAAAGATACTGTTCTAGTTTCTTATCTTATCGAGTGGGTTGTAAAAGCCAATTTTAGGAATGGGCGCTAATCATGATACTAAATGATGCGTCAAGAAACTTTCACTATTTTGATTACTTTTCTTCACCTACATAGGGCGCACTATAAGTTTCCGGAACTGGCCACTTACATAAACAATATTTAAAAATTTATTGCAACATTTGAAAATAGAACTCTTTTGCTGTAGAATGCAGTTTGTTTCATCTGACTGTCTTTTGTTTTTACCTTGTGGCGCCATTTAAAAAATTGTGTGTCTGCATCAACATGGATTTAACTCGGGAAAATTTTCGTAGTATGATTTTCTACGATTTTAAGTGTAATTTGACAGCTCAACAGAGCATCGCTCGGCTTGAAACAGCTTTTGGCAATGAAGCACCATGCAAGACAACTGTTTATAGCTGGTTTGCAGAATTCAAGCGTGGTCGTATCAATCTCAGTGACGAATCTCGCGATGGTCGGCCGTCCACCGCTGTGACCAACAAAAACATCGATGCTGTGCGCCGTATGATTGAAACAGACAGGCATGTGACCTACCATGAAATTTGCGCATCCTTAGAAATGGGCATGAGTCAAATACAATTAATCCTACACAAACATTTGGGTGTGAGAAAGCTGTGCTCGCGGTGGATCCCACACAACTTGAGGTACTCCGTACTGTCGAGGAGTATGAAAAACACGTTTCAGAGGTCACCACAGAGGAGTGGCACAAAAGTTTTCAAAACTGGTTTCATCGAATGAAAAAGTGCATAGACGCCAAGGGAGATTATTTTGAAAAACAATAAATTAATTTTGTACCTTTAATAGTATTTTTTCATATTCATTCCGGAAACTTATAGTGCGCCCCACGTATATGCCTACCAGTACGCTAAGAGTGGCATTAGGAAATGTATTCGTGAGAAACATTTTACAAGCACTCTACTTCCTAGGTCAATTATATGTAGTTGTATTACTTTTACATAATTCTAAAATTCTAAATTGATAAGATCGAGTGCTTTGTAAAATTCAAACCTAATTTTCAGTTTATCTGGCATTCACTTTTAGATATTGTATTTCTTTTTTCTATATTTTAAATAGTAGAATTTATATAAGTATTATATTATATAAACCTACATTACCACTGACTCACTCACTGATTGACATAGTTGTTTAGTTTGTTCCCGGGTGACAGGGGTAATAAATGGTGTACCATCGTATAGCGGTTGCTCCAGTGAGTACCAGAAAAATCTGATATTTCAAGATTTGCGGAAACCTCATGTGGAAGGTCTGCAAAAACGGTTGGGGTTAGGGGCGTGATTTTTTTTCGAAAACGTAGGGGGTTGTGAGCAATTTGACGACTGTCATTTGTTTTTTGATTTTTTTCAAAATCCAAGATGGCCGCCATACATGGGCAATTCCCCTCCAAACAAATTTCATACAAAAGTCCCCCCTAAGTATCTAGGCGCAGCCAGAGGCCTATTTCCGAAGGCACAGGCCCCCGCGAGGCCGCAGGCCGAGCTGCGTGGCGAGGCCGAAGGCCGAGCCCCTCCCCCCCTTCCCCCACTCACCCCCCTCCCCTAAGTAATTTACACGAGGCCGTAGGCCGAGTGATGCGAGCCCGCAGGGCGAGCTGCGTGGCGAGGCCGAAGGCCGAGCCACTCCCACCAAGCCCTGCGTTGTTTTTTTTTTAATTTTTAGAAATCCACGATGGCCGCCGAAAGTCGACTGCTTCCGATTTGGCTGAAAATCAAAATCTATATGTATTGTGAGCCGAAAAATCCAAATTTGAAATTTTTTTGGAATCCAAGATGGCGTTTACATTTAAAAAATTAAATCGTCGTAGGGGTCTGAAATTTTGTATCCTGGGGTAAAGCACCCCGCGAAACTCGAAACTGCAATCAGATTTTGGATCCAAGATGGCCGCCCACACATTTTTTCATGTTTCCTCAACAGACTGTAATGTTTATCCATTTTCTGAACTGGAAACATATTAAGCCTACCTCAACAGCTGCACGAAAAACCGCGGGCTACTTGCAGCCCGCGCAACGCCCGAAAAGCTAGTATGTTATTTAAAGTTCATAATATTATTTTATAAGTGAAGATTTGTAAATGGCACATAGTAATTAAGAGTTTTTCTTATATAGTAATAAAGCTGTAAATCTTCTGATAAAATAAAATAAAAAAATTCCTTGGATATGATTTTTTTTAATGAGATATTAAGCTTGGTCCTTTTGATGCCTTTTGTGTCATCTATAAAAAGACGTGGAGTGGTCTTATATTCTAAATGGGATACAAACTGCAAACTATATTTATATTTGTCGCAGACGGTCGAGTTCTTTCTAAGTTCCGTACCCAAAGGGTAAACACGGGACCCCATTAATAAGACTGCGCTGTCCGCTCGTCTGTCTGTCTATCACCAGATTTTGATGAACCGTGATAGATAGATAGTTGAAACTTTTCACAGATTCTGATGTTTTATACTCTTAATAATACGCAAACACCTTATTTTTAGTACCAGACTCAGGATACTACCCTATTGGAATAAGTATATAAACAAGCTGTTTCTCTTTCTATGCAGATTGTAAAAGCCTATTGAGGGATTGGACAAAAATGTGGATAATGTCGATACATTATTTATTTAATTCCATAAATGTAGAAAAAAAAAATCTACCTACGCGTTCATCATTCATTACACTGAACGTGACTTTTGAGCTCCTAGACGTAAGGGATAATAAATAAATAAATAAATAAATATATAGGGACAAATTACACTGATTGAGCTAGCCCCAAAGTAAGTTCGAAACTTGTGTTATGGGATACTAACTCAACGATACTATATTTTATAACAAATACATATATAGATAAACACCCAAGTTCCAGGACAATTTGAAAAAGACCATTTTCCAACTTGCCCTGACCGGGAATCGAACCCGGGACCTCTGGGTGACGGACTAGCATGGTGACCACTACGCCACGAGGAGGATAAAGAAGGATTAAAATGTATGTAAGAATCATTTTTATCGATATCACGACGTACGTGTCGTGTAGTACAACCCTTTTCTAACTCACACATAAACAATTCATGTCTGGTCACATTTTATATTAAGCTAGTGCTATCTTGTTACTTCTTAAATTTATGATCAAGAGTGTATTGTGTCTCCGCAGTTGAGTGTTAGGAGTGAATTGTGTCTCCACAGAGTGTCAGGAGTGTCTTGTGTCTCCACAGTCGAGTTTCATAAGTGTCTTGCATCTCCACAGTCGAGTGTCACATGTGTCTTGTGTCTCCAAAGTCGAGTGTCACAAGTGTCTTTTGTCTGCACAGCCAAAAGTCAGGAGTACTTTTTGTCTCCTCTACCAAACGTCAGAAGTGTATTATGTCTCGACAAGGCCTAACCAGACATCACTTAGTTCAACTAAGCTACTAGGACATACTACACTTAAAAAATACTTGGCACGTCCGGCAATAAACTACAGCTTCAAAACGGCTTGAGGGTTCTATTGGGAGGCTGCGATATTGATAAAGTTCATAACAAGTTCAACGAGCGTTTTTGTTCGCCTCAAGTGAACATTCGTATGGCTCAATATGACACAGCCTTCGGAAATAGTTGTAAGAGTACTTTGCTAATAGATATTTTGTGACCTGCACATCAATTTTCTTTAGTTTAATAAATTTTATTATTATACTATATGATTTGAATTACTTTATGCACTTCTGCCGCCAGTTAGTTCATGCAAACTATTGCCGGCCGGCGCCCACCCACTACAGTTAGTCCCAGCATACCTGCCACCAATAGCCCGCGTGCACCCGCCACCAACAGCTGATGCATGCTCCCTCCGATACTGCTGCATCCGCTACGGCTGCAGCAATATCGGACACCGCACACGCATATATTTATTTGAATTTTATTAATGTATTTACATACATACTATTACGTCTTTATCCCTAACGAGGCAGACAGAGTAGTTTGGGTCTTGTGGCTTTAAGCAAATAGAGCCTAGTAGTATAATATAATATAAATAAAATATAATATAAATATAATAAAATATTGATGGGTGATGGGTTGCTAGCTGCATCGCCTAATGACATGATTCGCATTTTTGCCCATTCCTTCGATCGGCTACTACGAACTGCGCTGGAAAATAAGCGGCTGGTACATTCTAAATTATTTCTTTTCTCACAGACCAGTATAGGCAGGTATTAATATAGATAATAATATAAAAACGTTATGATCAGAGTGTCTTACTTTTAATGTCGTCTAGGAAGTAGACGCGCGGCATCGACGTAGCGGTAAAAAGCACATTGGCGGTACGTGTAATTTTTTTTTTACAATATATTGGTATAGGCATTTGTTCTCAATCTCACCTGATGGTAAGCGACGATAAAGACTAGGATGAAGCATGCCTATCCAAAAGATACCCATTCAATCTACTTTTGAATGTCCCGGGACTGTACTTCTCTGGGAATATAGACGCAGGCAGTTCATTCCACACCTTAGCTACTCGAACCAAAAAGGAATTGTCGAAGCGTTTAGTTCGAGACTTAGGTATTTCAACGACAAAGGGGTGAAACCCCTGTCCGCGCCTCGTAGTCCGATAGAGAAATAGTGAGGGTTTCACGAGATCAAAAAGAGCCTTCGAACACTCTCCAAAATGTATCCTATAAAAAACCGATAAGCAGGTTACTTTGCGACGATGCTCTAGGGACTGCCACTTTCTATTCGAAAGCTCATCGCTGTTTATAAGCCTGCGGGCTCTTCGGTCAACAGAGTCTAGTGCCTCAAGTTGGTATTTAGCGGAGCCATTCCACAAGTGACTGCAGTACTCCATGCAGGAGCGAACCTGGGAAACCTAATAAAGATTAAGTAGCCGTTCAGGGCTGAAGTACCACCGGACCCTAGAAATGACGCCCAACTTCCTGGAAGCAGTCAGTGCCTTAAGAGGCATTTCACATTTGATTGGCTGTCTCGCTCGCACAATCACACATTTTTAAAGATAATTAAAAAATGAGACTCATTTGCAGAAAAGTGTTTCATTAACTTTCAATATAATTATATGTTAGATATTGTAGACATGTTTTTTTTATTGTTTAGATTGTGTGTGTATCGAAAATTAGGTCTTCAAAAATTTAAAATTTTGATGACGTAATTTTCGATGTAATCAATGTCTACACAATATACAAACATGTCTAAAATATCCACAATATAATTATATTGAAAGTTTATGAAACACTTTTTTACAAATGAGATACATTTTTTAATAATCTTTAAAAAATGTTTGATTGTGCGAGCGAGACAGCCAACCAAATGTGAAATGCCTCTTAACATTGTGTGTTTCGATATCTGCAATTATTTAGGCTTTCCACTGAACAAACATCCTTTGTCGAAACGGAGTTGAAAAGCTAAACAAAGCACACAGGCAACCTGCCTCAATCGAATCAACGAGACCTGAAAGTTTGCGACAAACAAGTCCGCAGGTGATCAGTCTGAACAATGTGGCCTGAACGACTTATTTATACCTTGTCCCGAATATTTTGGCATAAGTTTTTGTTTTTCCACCGAGCAGTCTCTATTTTTTATTTACTTAGAAAATCGCTCGCTTGTTAAATTGTTATTTATTCAAAAGTGTTGATTAGAAAATGAGACCATTTGAAATATTTTTTATTTTCTTTTTGATCGGAGGCGGCAGTAAACTTAGCTCTAAGTAACTTTTTGACGTCAACAATTATTGTGCAATAAAACAAAGTGACGATTATTAAGAGATATTATAAATATCCTATGATAATAGAGATATATTTGAATTGAATTGAATTAATCTGCTCTTGAAGTAATCTTGTAAATGTGTACGGTACAGACTGTGTTTTCGGGCTAAGAGATAAATCTTTCATTTGAATTTGATTTTATTCTTCCATGCTAGTCTGTCAGAAAAGAAAAACAAATACAAGGTGCTAGCTGCTTCTCTTCCTGCGAAGAGTGTAAAAGGCATTCAATGTAATGAATGGAAATTTGAATCATGCTAATAAGCACTGCGGCTAGTAACCCATCACTAATTAATACCCATTGTAGAGTTCCGTACCCAAAGAGTAAAAACGGGACCTTATTACTAAGACTTCGCTGTTCGTTCGGCTGTATTTCATTACCCGTGTTATGTTATGTAATACTTTATTGTACACCAAAAAATAACAATAATCAAAAAATACACAGAAAAGACATTTAAATGTACATCGAGCGGTCTTATCGCTAAAAGCGATTTCTTCCAGACAACAGATAGATTGAGAGAATATAGTGAAACGATAGCTGACACACCCCACACGGTGGTGGACTGGTGTACACCCCACACGACCAAAATACAATACTTAAATAATACCAAGTATATATATTAATATAAAAAATACATACAGATATATACATACACATATTTTATGAATTGTATACATATTATTATTATTATCGTGATAGCTAGACAGTTAAGATTTTCACAAATGATGTATTTATGTTGCCGCTGTAACTAAAAATACTAAAAGCAGTGTGGTTACCTTATAATAAACGTGATTTTTTAAACATAATGGTACGGAACAAGCGCGAGTCTGACCCACTTGGTGGGTTATTTCATCTTTACCACTATCTAGCTAAGCGTGGGCGTTGGGTCTTACAAGTTAAGGATAAAGATTTCACAAAGCATATCTCTTAAAACTCTTTAAAGCAGTGTGTGCTAGTTTTTCGGGCCACAAAATAAATCGCGCGGCAGCCGCGGCCACTCGGCCACATCGTTACAACTTGTGACGAGTTTAATTGGGGCCGGTCTCATGGGAACATTTCCGATTTTCACTCTGATAGCGGGAGCTAAAATTTTAGTCCTATTTATAATTTTCATTTATTTCTTAGACTAGCATGTACGATCTTATTTCGTGAAATATTTGTATTACGTGGTATAAATATAACTAAATAAGTATATAGGGACAAATTACACTGATTGAGCTAGCTAGTCACAAAGAAAATTCGAGACTTGTGTCATGGGTTACTAACGCAACGATACTATATTTTATAACATACATATTTAGATAAACCTCCAAGACCCAGGACAATTTGAAAAAGGCCATTTTTCAACTTGCCCTGACCAGGGATCGAACCCGGAACCTCTGCGTGGCGGACTAGCATGATGGCCACTACGCCACGGAGGTCGTCAAATAGGAGGTATTGCGACGTCATGAGGAGGGATGCCGAATATCTGGGTAAGACGATGGTCCATTTTGAGGTAAAGAGCTGCAAAGAGACGTGGGAAGAATGTGTAAGGACAGATATGACGGAACGAGGGCAAAGCAAATATGGTGAATAAAGAAGTGGAAACAGTTGACATACAGAGCCCACCCCAAATAGGGAAGTGGCGACGAAAGTGATGAATAATGGATATGGATATTACATAAAATAATGAATGATTTGTAAATGTTGGCTTATTCTTTTGGACAAAATTGAATGTATACTTGTAGTTTATAATAATAATTTATAGTCATTGTATTTGGTTATTACTTACGTCCTTCTGCATTCCTATTCACGTATATTTAACTGTCTTTTGTTCTTCTGGTCGACAGGAAGAGATCCCTTCTGGGATAAGTTCACTATTAGATTTGTACTACTGTATTTAAAATTATGTCTGTTTCATGTTTTTTATTAAGTAAAATAAAGTATTTAAATAATAATCATCTTTTTGTATATCATCGTCACATCTTTATGCTTTACAGTGAACAAACGAACGAGAAATATATGGAAAATACAGGTAATGGTGATCCACCAACCACTTTTTTCTTTAAGTTTTCCTCCAATAAGTCTACCATCTTGCAAATAGCTGTGCAACCGTTGGCTCTAAGCCGTAATAGAAAAGGTGTCATGTTTCCGTTCTGTAAACAAAATAATAGCTGTCTCGCTAGCATTCAGTTTATTATTTCAGTAATTGCTCGAGAAAACTTAAAATAAAAAACGCTCTGGCAAATCGCTGCCCCTTGAGAACGTGCCCAGAAGGCTGGCAGCATAGCCACGTTGAAAGACAATTATTATCTTTTGAGCCAGATAAAAGACAGCTCTCTGCTCACGCGTGATTTCAGATAATTTTCTGGCGATAGTGTTATACATTTATTTTATGCGCCGAAGGTCCGCACGGCCCCAACGTTCCAAACGGTTCAAATAAGTAAATATTGCCGAAGCTATTATTTTTGCGCCGTTTGAGGTTTCCGTTTGAGGTCCCATAATTTTTTTATTAAAACCGGTTGTGTAGTTTGGTGGTAAAGTCGGTTTTTAGTTTTGAAAAATTATTCTCGTAGTCATGGTATAAAATATAGTATGCAATTCTTGAATAAAGCGGATTTACATCGAGGGCCATGAATCACTCACATTGCTCAGGATTCCAACACTTGAATCAGTTAGAATCCTTCACCTGCTCGTGATATATATGTATCGTATGGCCCTCGAAGTAAATCCGTCCTTTATTCACTAATTGCATAATATATTATTTTAAGTAGATATATTGACTGTATGTTTCCCGAATAAAATAAAATAATTTTGTCAATGTTGACAAATAAATATATTAACGCTTGTCATGTCTCTCTTTTGCTCTACGATTGTTTTAAGTCTACATAATTAATGTGGAAGCAAACCTACTAAGCGGGACAGGTACGGTTCCCACACAATGAGACCCCAGATGGTTTCAAAAGCCTTAGAAAGAGAAGAATGCTGCATCAGTTGTTCCATACATGTCTATTGCCTATGAAAGTGCTGCCACCGCCGCCAGTGATCGATCACGTCGGGTGTAGTTTTGGCTAATGTTACAAACACGTCAGGACGGACGTTTGTACGTTAAAGTGCTACAGAATTGCTGCTTAAATATTACGGTGAATATTTTAGCACCTACCCATACAAGTAAGCTATATTTATTTTAACCACCTCTGTGGTCTAGTTTTCATCTTGTCGAGATGTCACATCAGAGGTCGCGAGTTCGATCCCGGATCAGGTCAAGATTGAAAATGTTCTTTTTAGGGTTCCGTACAAAAAAATGGCACCCTTATTGTGCCATCATATCACTTGTGCGTCTGTACGTCTATCTGTCTGTAACAGGCAATTTGCTCCGAATCTAGTGGACCAAATCAGGTGAAATTTGGTAGAATAGTGTAATTCTACGACCCAAACACAGATGAATAAATTAAATAAACATTGTTTTTTAAATAAGGGTCATTTTCAGGGAACATGTTAGGAAATTTACAAAAAAAAAAACTTTTTCAAACCTTACTGTGTCATATTACTAAATGAAATGGCTCGTTATGTGGATCTCAAATATGTTTTTGTTATTATTGTAAAGTTAAAAGTTTTGATTTTATTCATGAATAGATTTTTAGATAGGTCGGTTATTCAGATTGTCTTGCTTTACTTGCTAATGTTTATATATATATTTATTTCTTAGTATCTTTGAGTTTGTATCCCATAGCACAAGTCTCGAACCCACTTTAGGGCTAGTTTAATCTGTGTGATTTGTCCGTTTGTCCGTATATTTAGTTTAATAAACAAAAACCTGGACAATTGCGAGTCAGACTCGCCCACCGAGGGTTCCGTACTCTATTTAAGCTTGTGTCAATGAAACCTTAACTCAATACCTCTACGCGTTCCCGATATAAAGTTAACAGACGGACAGAAAATGTGTTGCTACCGTCAGTGATAAAGACGTGAGTACCTGTCTCGTCGTAATCAAACGTAAAATTAGGACATCATAACGTTATTAAAACAGATGATCTAACACCGTGTTGAATATCGGGAATTCTTTAGAAAAATTCTCAGTTTATTTATTGGCGTTCCAAACCTCTGCACTGCATTTTCCCAAAATCACCGTCGCTTGAAGCGGACTCCACTTTATTTTATCTCTCGATCGACGTGTAGTGCTGCATAAACGACCCGGTGATCTATCACTCGGAGTGGAGTACAGGCAAAAGCACAAGTTTAGAATTCATTGCAATTTCGCCACTATCGCCGTCGTATTAAGGCATTGAGAAGAAAGTTACACTGTTGTTTGTACACGTTGATATTACTATTTGTACAGTCAAGACTGTACATAAAAATGCAATGTATACAACCTACTTTTGGCCGCCGGCGCCGTGTTTGTTCTTCAGTGCTAGAACACGGCTTTTAAATTCTAAATCTTTGTGCTAAAATAAAGATTTAACAATATACAAGTAGATTTGCCTCCGAGCGACCGGAGGTAAGAGAAAGACATAACCAAGATACTACGTACATTTTTGTCACGGTCGGGTTGTAGGCATACTTGAAGTATATGCAATTTGAAGTGTGTTTATATCTCAACCATGAACAAATGCTCGGTCAGTTATAAGGATAAAACAAAGAACTGTTATCTTTTTCTTTTTTTAGAAATAGCAATAGGACTTTATTCTATCAAAGAGTATCAGGCCCTTATGCTAAAAGGATCTTTTGGCACTTGGATGACATTGTCAGGGTACTCCATTTTTTAGCATAATATTTTCTGTCCGAATGTCATAATCCATAACAAGTTTGTTATAATCTTTAGTATCCATAATGTTCAAATATCCGTAATTTTGATTAACCTAATTATCTTGAATCATAACACTGTTGTGCCATAATATGAATTGCTATAATAATTGAATTTTCTGCATGCTTGCTTGCATGCTGTTACCTTGCTTACATGCTGCAAGCTTGCTTTCATGCTGCAAGCTTGCTTTCATGCTGCAAGCTTGCTTTCATGCTGCAAGCTTGCTTTCATGCTGCATGCTTGCTTGCATGCTGCTGGATGCTTGCTTGCATGCTGCATGTTTACTTGTATGTTGCATGCTAGCTTGCTTGCTGCATGCTTGCTTGCATGTTGTAACCTTGCTTACATGCTGCAAGCTTGCTTTCATGCTGCAAGCTTGGTTTCATGCTGCGAGCTTGCTTTCATGCTGCATGCTTGCTTGCATGCTGCATGCATGCTTGCATGCTGGATGCTTGCTTGCATACTGCATGTTTACTTGTATGTTGCATGCTAGCTTGCTTGCTGCATGCTTGCTTGCATGCTGCATGCTCGTAAGCATTGTATTAATAGGATTTTGGTTTTCATATGTCCGATTTTACGATTTATTACTATTAAAAAAGTGAATTATAGCAAACGAATTTATTGTTTTTTTTTTACATAATAATCACATGTCCCAAATTAGGATACATGATAATTATGGGGAAGAAGAATAGACATTTTGAATATTATGGATCATAATATTTACAGCAAAAAGTTATAGCACGTTGTATTTCGAGATAACAACTTTCAGGCGCGTGATATTATACGATATTTGATAGGGTTAGGCATCATTTGGACATATGGCTATTGTGGAAAATATATTACGAGTTCCTAAATTATGGATAAAATATTATGAGACAAAATAGAGAACCCATTGTTATTGGGACTTGGATGCAGAAGTGGCTGTGCAATTAGGGTTACTAGTGCAGAAAAACTACTTAGTTTCAGAAAATAAAGGAACACAATAAATTACCTGCTTTTTTAGTAAAAAAAATAAATAGTACTTTAATACATCTACGCAATTACATTAAAAAAGGAACAAATAAAATTAGTAAAACCTACCAGTTTAGTCGTATTTTATTTAAGTAAGTTATTTAAGATCTTAAAGTAATTAAAAAATTATATTTTGTTAAAATAAAGTCTATTATTAAAGTGAGAAAATCAGACAAACAGTTCAAAGTGTTTTTGAAATGATAGGCAAAATAATCGTAAATAAGTAAACATCAACTTTGTTAAAAAATTATATTTTACGTTTAAGATGGCGGCGTTAGTTCCAATTTTTGCCACGTGCTATAAGATCCTTGATGAAAATAAACGTATTGCCGTCAACATGTACCTCATTATTGTATAACTACTTAGCTGAAAATGCACTCAAAACTAATTTTACAGTACGGGTCGTAAACTGTGACTCGTACAATAGTTATTTTGCTAGACTGATATAAGAAGGGGATCAAGAAATCAAATAGTCACTTTCTCTCTCTCTCTCTCCTTCTCTCTGATTTCCTTCCGTATTGACTAGAGCTGCCTTAAGGGATCAGATATATCTTGATTACTGTAAATAAATAAATAATACAGGTATATACGGAAAAAATCACACAGATTGAGCTAGCTCCAAAGTAATTTCGAAACTCATTTTATGGGATACTTACTGAACGATACAATGCGATACAAATAAGTTGAACAAAAATGGCGAACTTTAAGGCATACTGCCATTTTGGTTCAACCTACGTGCCGGGAATTTGTACAAAAATGCTTTGAAGTCCGCCGTAAATACATATATAGATAAACGTGCAAGACCCAATCAATATGAAAAAAACATTTTCCATTTTGTCTTGATCAGGAATCGAACCCGGGACCTTCAATGTGACAGGTATGATGGCCACAGACGTTGTGTTGTAATCGCAATATATGCGATATTCAAGATACTGTTAAAGAAAAAGCCCGGTTAGGTATTCCAGCACTTAATGGTGCATATAATCGCTTCAGCAATAATTCCTCACGAACAGCCATCAAATAGACCTCACTTTAATTCCCCCTTAAGTTCTTCCTCGCATTAAAAGTTCTGCGACCGTGGCTTATCGTAACGGTCGTAACGTGCCATTTACAGAAGCCGGCATAATGCGACCTTCGCCGGTGTCGATGCTGTAATGTCCTTTTTATACTTGACCTCCACTTTTTGATGTTCTCTATTTGCTTTTTATAATAAAACTAGAAAAGTAATAAAACTCTAGCGGCATATTGTGCGGAATACGCACTTTTATGTACGTGCAGGGGACCTGTAATTTTTATTTCTTTAAAATTTGATGCTGTTGTTGTATTGCACAATTTCAGTTTTTAGTTTCAGTTTATCTATCACATTGAACTATTATGTCCTTCAAGTTAGAGCTATATTTTTTCTATAAGTGGAAACTTTTTAATGGCTATGTTTTATAACTATTTGTTGTTGTTATTGTCTACATAGATATAAAATGGCAGTAAGTTTTCCGAACTAAATAAAATAAAAAATAAAATGCTATTGTTGCTGCACGGAATATTTGTGCGTCTCCCTAGTCTCTAGAAACGACATACCGGTATTTTCTTTTTGTTACGTAAAATTCAGATTTAGATACATTTCACGTCTTTATCCTTAATAGGGTAGACAGAGCCCATGGTCGTAAGACCCAAAGACCACGTTAAACGTGATAGAACGTATGATGGGTTTCTAGCCGCATTGCCTACTACCGTTACAAAGATTTACACCCATTTCCTCGATCGGGTTCGATTGATCTACACGGGAAGAGAAGCAACTGGTACATTCTAAGTTCTTATCTTCCAGACCAGCACGTAAAAAATGCACTGCAAAATAATGTAAAAATCACTTTAATTGTTTTCAGCACACGCAAATAGTAAATAGTCTCTTTAAAAGATGTTCATCACTTAAGAATTCCTTGACCCTAGACTTTTCCATACAAACATAATCTTCGTTTATTTCTAAACGACATGTCAGACTTCGGTAAAAAATTTTAATTTTAAAGAAATTGCAATTATCTAGGGTTATAATTGGTTCCCGACATTAAAATTATGGACTGGAAAGAAAATATAAGGGTGTAGAAGTTTTCCTTACTGATGGTCAAATGTGATAAAATACAGTTTATTTTCTTTTAAGTTCATTATTTTATGTCGGAAGCCAATTATAACCCTAGATAATTGCAATGTCTTGAAAATTACATACGAGTAATTGTGCCCGTATCCGAAATGTCGTTTCGAAATAAAACATAGACTACGTTTGTATGGGAACATCTGATTCTGTCCAGGGTAAGGGGACTCTTAAAGCAAAATGCTAAGAACAGCCATGAAAAAATAATTCTGCTTTACATGTAGAGGTATATTCCTTGGCAAGTCATATTATTTATTTGACACATGGCTCCCAAACTCGAATTGTTCTGGAACTGGCAAAAAGCCTGCCGCCCCAAGGGAATGTTTTTTCGAGGTCTTATAACTCTACAGAAAATACGGGAATATCTGAGAGGCGTGTCTCGCAGGCATTATTTATGTTCACGTACTGCACGATAAATAGCCTATGAAGGTGATAAGGATTTAATAAAGGCTTTATTTATTCTGGAAGCAAGGGAGGAACGAAGTTACAAGGATTAAATATTGTTGCTTTTTTCAAAGACGAGCTGAACAAGGTAACTGGAAAATGAGATATCAGCTTTCAATTGGACATTTTAGGAATTCTTGGAAGTGGTCTACGTCCACGGCTGAAAGAATTCTATTTAAGAAATGTGAAAGCCACTATAGATCGAGCAGTGCTGAAATAAAAATAACAAAACAATTTTGTTTATAAAATATATCTGATCTCTCTTAAAATTTCCGAGCGATCAATCTGTGATGTTTTACTAGATGCCAGCTTATTTTTTTGAATATTTTATTAATTATAATTAATCAACATCAAATTTAGAAGCGCTGTATTTTTGTGAATTCTTACCTTTGCTAAATGAACATATATGGGCGCTTAACTTTTGGATAATCTAGTTGAAGGACTAAATAAAACAATATATTTTTTTACCATTTCCCCTGAAAACAGTGAATAAAATGTACTTTTACTCACAATTTTATTCATTAAAAACAGAATTAAAAAGCATCACTATTTTGGTGTTTGAGTTTAGAAAAATTACTCTTAATTTTAGTAATTGTTCCAATTTCAATGTGCTTTTAAATCGATTTTACGGTCTTTTTTCTTCATTAAATGTCAGTTTTCGCTTTAATCTTTCTTTTTCTCGTATTCATGGTTTAAGTATAGTAAGCAACTGTTGAATAAAACAGATTTACGTCGAGGGCCATTAATCATTTTAATCGGGAATCTAACACTTGAATCACTCGCTATCATTCAATCATTATAAATCACTCCCTACAGTCATGATTCAGTCGTTAGAATTCTTCACTTGCTCATGATTCATCTATGGCCCTCGATGTAAATCCGTCCTTTATTCACTACTTGCATAATAAACTATTTAATACCATTCCCACTCTAAAAAGTTTATTTTATTCACCGAAAACATTTAATAAAACTATTTTGGTAATTTATTTTATTCAGTAAAAACAGTGAATAAAATGCATTGATTAAAATGATTGAATTTAGAACAATTTACTCTAAATTTTAGTAATTGTTCCAGTTTTAATGTCCTTCTTAATTAATTTAACCTTCTTTTTCTTCATTAAATGTCTATTTTCGCTTAAATTTTTCTTTTATCCGCCTTCCAAAAGAGGAGGTTATCAATTCGTCAGAATCTTATGTTTTATATATGTTGATCGATTTATTCGAAGACGTTTGTACTGATTTAGAATATATTTTTTTAAAGGGAATACCTGTCTGGTTTTCCCATAATTTTTTTATTATAACCGGTTGTGTAGTTTGGTGGTGAAATCGGTTTTTAGTTTTGAAAAATTATTATCGTAGTCATGGTATAAAGTATAGTATGCAATTCTTGAATAAAGCGGATTTACATCGAGGGACATGAATCACTCACATTGCTCAGGATTCTAACACTTTAATCACTCAAGTAATGAATCATTCCCTACGGTCGTGATTAAGTCGTTAGAATCCTTCACCTGCTCGTGATTCATCTATGGGCCTCGAAGTAAATCCGTCCTTTATTTACTAATTGCATAATATAATATTTTTCTACGATATTTCTTATAACTAACCACAATGTACTCGCATAAGCATTAAGCACTCGTTGGTGAATATTTTAGAGCAATGAAATGTTAACGGTCGCCGTTCGCCATTGCAGCGGAACTCGCTGAAATATTCGACATGCCGGGGTCACACATAGCGACTGCTTCCGGTGACATAAATAGCATACACTGGAAAGTTTTATGATCTATGCTGTGAAGGAATCTAAAAATGATTATTATATCAAAGACTTTTGAAAAAAATGGTTATTAGATATTATTTCAAAGACTTTTTTAGGGTTCCTTAGCCAAATGGCAAAAAAAGGAGCCCTTATGGATTCGTCATGTCTGTCTGTCTGCCCGTCCGTATGTCACAGCCACTTTTTCAGAAACTTTAAGAACTACACTGTTGAAACTTGGTAAGTAGATGTATTCTGTTAACTGCATTAAGATTTTTACACAAAAATAGGAAAACAAAAAAAAATTTGGCTGTCCCCATACTTAGAACTGAAACTAAAAAATTTTCTTCATCAAACCCATATGTGTGAATAGGTCTTCAACAATTATATTGAGGTTTCTTATATCATTCTTTTCTAAACTGAATTCTTTGCGCGAGAGACACTTACAAAGTGGTAAAATGTGTATCCCCCTCCCCCTGTAACTTTTAAAATAAGAAAATAATAAAACTATAAAAAATATATAATAAACAATACCATGCAAACTTCCACCGAAAATTGGTTTGAACGAGATCTAGTAAGTAGTTTTTTTAATACGTTTATTAAAACATCGATCAAAATTACAACGAACTACAAGAACTTTTATATTATGTTACTTGCTGCTACGGAACCCTTCATTGGCGAGTCCAACTTGCACTTGGCAGCTTTCTTTCTAATTGTCTTAAACTGCTGTCTTTGCCCAAGATTCATAAAAAATCTAAAATGGGCAAAGACAGCAGTAAAACAATTAGAAAGACATTGTAATTTTTTTAGAAATAGTATGTAATAACTTTACAATATTTTAACTTTTAATAAAAACATTGTTGATTGCCTAGTGGCTTCCGGCCTACAATAGAATCACTCCATTTTCTCCTGTGGATATCGTAAAAGACGACTAAAGGATATTTCCGACACTGAATTGATATTGTATATTGATTTTGTACGAAACCCTTCGTCCGTGAGTCCGACTCGCGCTTGGCCCGTTATTTAGTTATACTGGAATCTTCATAGTCAACATTCTATGATCCTAGTTCACAGAAACACATAGCTTAGACGATACTTGTATGACGCTTTATGATGCTACAACATGCTACGGTGCTACGAGGTGCTACGGTGCAACGAGGTGCTACGTTGCTTCTCTGCTACGAGGTGCTACGTTGCTACGAGGTGCTACGCTGCTACGAGGTGCTATGGTGGTACAAAGTGCACAGCAATAACTTGGTAAGTGTGCTACAAACCTATTGTGCAACGATGCTACCAAATCCTATCATTGAACAAAATCACTCATCGCGGAAAACTAGGAAGCTCCTAAAAACGCCTGAAGTAAGGCTGATTTCAGAGTGATGCGTTTAAATCGCGCCATCCAGACGCACGCGCTTTTAATTATACTAGAGTACCCGTGTTTCATAGTAATGCAGTTTTAAGGCACCGTCTGGCCGCCGCTGGTCAAGTCGCTTGCTTTAAGGGGCTACCTGAATTTTTTTCGGGGTCCAGTGCTGTCCTTATTTGAAATAAATCACTTGAAAGGAAACTGAGATATCATTTAAAACTTTGTCATAATCAGACCCTTCAAACTATTTTATGAACTAGTGTTTTCAGTTTATTGTGAGAACGTGATGCTTTTCTATTCTACGCACATTAGCCAAAAGTGTATTTTCAAGAATGGTACGGAACCCTTCGTGTGCGAGCCCAACTTGCTCTCGAATGACTTTTTTCTCTTACATTGTATGTACGTGTCAAATAAAGTTACACATATAAACAAACAAACAAATTACATATAATTAAGCAAAATTAATGTCACTCCCTTGAGTTTAAACCACTTTATTATTTCCCTGACCTTATGTCATTTCCACTCTGCCTCATTCCTGCTTCCCATAATAAAAGCGTACTTTATTTACGGTGTACTGCTGCACGCTGAATGCGTCCGAACCTCAGCCCGACGCGGAGGTTCTCAATTAACCCTTCCCGTTAATAACCCCAACTCATTGGCAGAGATTTAAACCTCCACTCGAAAATATATATTTTATTGAATATTGAACTGTATGTTAAAGCAGTAAGGTATTTTTTTACTCAGAAAGAGATGTGGTCTCGGCTTTTGGGTGTTTTATTAAAAACATTGATTTATTCATTAATTTCTGTCTATTGTTCGGTTCCAGTGTTTAATTATTTAGCCTTTCTGATGGCAAGAGTTGAATGGTTTTATGAAGTGCTTAACCATTGTTATAGGTTAATTTTAAATGGATAATAAGTCATGAAAGCGATAGCGGTACTCTAATATCAATTTAACTGAAAGTTGACGTCTTTGGATTTTGACGATCTCTGTGGCTCATCATGCCAGGCAGTCATACTAGAGGTCCCGGTTCGATCTTTGGTAAGATCAAGATAAAAAAAAGTGACCTTTTACAGATTGACCTGTGTCTTGGATGTTTTTAATGCTTTTACGTATTCATCAATCGATTCACCTTTTTCTTGACTCCTTGTGAAAAATTTGAAGCGAGCCATCGTTGTGTTTTATTTTGTGATAAAATTTCCATTAAGTTTTTTCACCAGCATATCAAAAACCTTTTTTTTTTGGAAATTAAGTGTGGAATACCCGTCGTACATCCGTTCCTTCTTTGTAAACTCCTGATGCCTTCCAGGCGGGCCGGCAGACAACGCTTCATTTATTTTTATTTTTTTATAATTCCGATGGCGATCTTGTATTTTTTATTTTAATTATCACTAGGAAACTACTTTTGCACTGAGTTTATACCTATTTGGGATTTCAAACTCTGAAAATTGAATATTTTCGCAAACACCTGACACCATGTTGAAATTAAAGGCAGGTTGGACCTAGACTGACTTTTATCAAGTACACAAAATATAAAATAAGTGATAACCAATACTACTCGTACAACAACTTCCACGTTAAACGTGGCCGGTGGGTCTTCCGGCCCTGGGCTCTGTCTAGTGAAACGTGAAACTGTATTATACCGTATGAATTCTGATTTGTTGCTACATTCTACGTTTATATGACATGGCATAACTATTTCTATACAATGATAATGGACAGAATAAGACAGTTGCGAAAATGAATCGATCTACGGATAGATCTACGTCTCAATCACATGTGATATCTAGGCTCAACTACCCTCATCTAGATTTAGTTTTGAGTTGTCTGGCGATTGGCTGAGCCAAAACGAACAGAATGTATAAATATATGCTACGATTTGTATGAAATGTACTTCATTGTGACTGTAAGCCTCCATTTATTAAAGAAGCCAACTAAAGAAGAAGTGTTTCATTGGGCACGATCCTACAGTCCGCCGTGGTACAGCTGAGCAAGAAACTAGGAGAAAATACCGCACTGGTTTCCGTCGGTAATAGATTTGGTAGCTATCTACGTCTCACTCACATGTTGATACACAGGTCCATGACGTGTGTATCAACATTATATATACATGTTGGTGCTTGTGTATATAGGGTCAGGCAGGCAGGAGCTCTTCAATGATGTTTGTATATTATATAGTGGAATTACGTTTATTTTACTTTTATGATTTTACAATTAAGGCAAAAAGTAATAATTAAAAGACAGTAAGTATTATAAGAAAAGCCGTGTCGTCGATCCTAGCTTGCAAAGCAGTAGTGGTGGTCATCTCGTAATCCCCTCGCAGGCCCCGCAGCCCCCGCTTCCCTCTCCAGTCGCGCCGCCCGTGATGCTTGCTCTCGATGATCGATGGTTGTTACCTTTGCGCGTTGATTCTAATTACTCTGCGGCTTCACAGATGGCGTTAGTGGTAGATTAGGTGCGTTGACATGCCCCCGGCCTTGGAATTACCCGATTCCAACGAAGTAAGATAGGAATCTTCAGACTATCCAGTGATCTTCTCCTCTTCAGTAGGGAACAGTGGACATATGCGTGAGAATGCCCGCTTGATCTCGCCCGCCTCGGTTTTGATGCGTGCTACGCGTGCGATGCCATCCTTCCCTGGATATGTTTCCAAAACTCGTCCTAGACGCCATTTCAGTGGAGGTAAGTTGTCTTCTTTGATGAGGACCAGAGTGTTCGGAATAAGCTGGGACTTGCTGGTTTGCCATTTGGTTCTTTTCTGCAGCTCCGAAATATATTCTTTGGACCACCTTTCCCAGAAATTCTGACGCATCTGCTCGATCCGTTGGTAGCGAGACAATCTTTGTGTGTTCTCAGCGGTTATATCTGGACTAGCTGGAGCTGTAAGCGGCCGGCCAATCAAAAAATGGGAAGGACAAAGTGGAAGAAAATCATTTGGATCTGTTGATAAAGGAGACATAGGTCGGGAGTTAAGGACAGCTTCAATTTGTGCTAACACTGTACTTAGTTCCTCGTATGTGAGGTTAGCGTTCCCTACAACCCTATGTAAGTGGGATTTACAGGACTTTATCCCAGCCTCCCACAATCCTCCAAAATGCGCCGAATAAGGGGGAATAAAAGAAAATTTTATAAAATTTTCCGATGAAAAATTAATGATTTGTTCTTTATTAATATTTAAAAAATTTGAGAGTTCTTTTGCAGCCCCTACAAACGTCCTGCCGTTGTCAGAAAATATTTCTGCAGGTTTTCCTCGTCTAGAGATAAACCGTTTGAGTGCCAGTATGTATGCTTCAGATGTGAGGCTTGTGACCAACTCTAAATGTATTGCGCGTGTAGTAAAACAGACAAACAGACATATGTAGCATTTTTCTAACTTTGCACCCCTTCCTTTGCGATTTAAAATATATAGGGGTCCCCCGTAGTCAACCCCACATTTAAAAAAATGGTGGACTCGGGTCAATGCGTTCTGAAGGAATGTTACCCATTCGCAATTGTAAGGATTTGGCTTTCATACGAACACATTTAACACAGCTACTCGTATGTACCGTGCGTCTCGATAGGTCCCGTCCTCTAAGAGGCCACCACCTTTCCCTAATTGTGGCTAAAAGGGTCTGAGGCCCAGCGTGAAGTAAGACCTTGTGCTGGTATTGAAAAAGAAGCCTAGTGAAATAATGCTTAGAACACAGCAACACAGGATGCTTCTTTTCGTAGGTAAATAACTGTGAGTTTGTTGAATAAAAGTCGGCCTCCTACTCTAATTAAATCGTGTTTGTCAATAAATAAATTTAAACTTGAAACATTACGAAAACCTCGTATTGTACGATTATTTTTTAAGGCGTCGTATAATTCTGAGAACGATTGCTATTGTGATATGTATGTCAAAACTCTGGTAGAATCGTTTAGCTCGTCCACCGACAGAGGGCCCGCTCTTTTGTGTGATTTTGATTTTATACGACAATTATAAATAAAACGCAAGACGTATGCGGTAGTACGAATTAAACGATTGTACAAAGAGAAACGTTCAAATGGAAAAGAATCTAAAATCTGACCTAATGTTGAAATTTTTACTAATTTAAGCTCCGGCAATTCCTCCAAATTATGGTACATATTTTTGTCACAATTATAATCTATGTTTTTTTCGTGTAAAAACGCTGGTCCGCTCAACCATATATCCGAAGATAGCAAAGTATCGAGATGTACCCCGCGCGATAACAAATCAGCTGGGTTTTGTTTACCGGCAACGTGAGACCACGATGCATCTTCCGTCAGTTCATTTATTTCTACAACGCGTGATTGTACAAACGTTTTTAACAGGTGGGGTGACATACGAAGCCATCCTAGGACGATAGTTGAATCTGACCAAAAATGAACCTTGTCGAACGTTAATCTTAACGAGTTTACTATTTTATTATATAATTTTGCGGCCACTAAACTACCACACAATTCTAAACGTGCGATACTAAGAACCGGTTTTATCGAAGCTACTTTACTCTTCGCGCACAACAAGCGGACGGTCACTGTGTTATCAGTTAGGGTGCGTACATACGCGCATGCACCGAATGCATTTTGAGAGGCATCTGAAAAAATGTGTAACTCCGTTTGTTGCGCGTTATCGCATTTAATATGACGAGGGAATTTTAAATCCTTCAAATAATGCAATTTTTTTAGGAATAATTGCCATTCCATCAAAATGTTATGAGGGATCGGATCATCCCATCCTACTTTATCCAACCACAATTTTTGCAAAAGAATTTTTACAATTATTGTAATTGGTGACAATAAACCTAAAGGATCATAAATTTGTGATATGGTAGAAAGAATTATGCGTTTGGTTACATGAGTCGTGTCTGGTTTACATTTCGTACTAAAAAATAATTCGTCGCTAGTGTGTAACCACCCTAAGCCTAATGTTTTTGTGTGATCATTTTCGCCCAGTGCCAAATCTTTGAATAAAGTTGGTGACTGTGAATTTTGAAAATTAAAAACCCATTTTCTAAGAGGAAAGCAACCCAAATTCAAAACATCGAAAATCTTTTTTGTTATATCTATAAGTGTGAGTTGATCATCGTGCCCAGTGATCAAATCGTCGACATAGAAGTCTTCATTAATAACACGAGCGATTTCGTCATCCTTGCATTCCGATGCTAGCTGTTTGATGCATCGCATGCTAAGATAAGGCGCAGACGCCGTGCCGTACGTTACAGTGTTGAGCTGATATACACCCAGAGGATCAGAAGGAGATTCCCTCCAAAGTATTAACTGTAAATTACGCTGATTGGGTTGTATTAAAATTTGTCTAAACATTTGAGCTACATCAGCACAAACTACGAATTTAAATTGACGAAATCTTAATAGAATGGAAAAGATATCATTTTGTAAAGCAGAGCCTGTATGTTGAATATCATTCAATGATTTCCCCGAAGAAGACTTGGCACTAGCGTCAAAAACTACCCTTAGTTTCGTGGTAGTACTATGTTCTCTAAAAACACCATGATGAGGTAAAAAATAACAAGGTTTATCATAATTATAAATACGACTCATGTGACCCTGGTTTAAGTATTCACTCATGAAATCACAATACATTTTTCTATAATCGGATGGGCCGCGTTGCAACTTGCGTTCAAGTGACAGAAACCTGTACTCGGCCGTCGCAAATGAATCACCTAACACATTGGCTGATTCGCTCAATGGAATGCGCACTGAGAATCTGCCGGTATCGTCTCGCGTAGTTGTGTGAGTAAACAGCTGTTCGCAAGCCTTATCCGACTTAGATAGTATACGTGTGTCTTTTACAGGTATCTCTTCAAGTTCCCAAAATGTTTTTGTTGGTTGTGTAATGAAATATTACATTGAACTTGTTTAATGTGTGATTTTTTACTATTTAAATTATGTGTGTTTGATTGGTACACACAGCCTGAAATGACCCACCCTAACTTTGTGTTTTGCAAGTAAGGGCCACTTTGCAAACGAATTAAACCTTCGGATAAGAGATCCCAAAACGTATCTGCGCCTATTAACAAATCAATTTTACTAGGCAAATAAAAATTGGGATCAGCAAGTTGCAAGTTACTAGGAACTATAATATTGTGATCGTTTCCTAGTGACGGCAACCTGGCCGTAATGCAAGGTAAAACTAAACAATTTATGCGTGTGTTATATGAACTAGTTTTGGACCTTAGATTAATTTTGCATAATTGTGTGGATTGGGTTACGCAATTACCTATACCTGTGATTTGAACAGAGGACTGTATCATTGAAATACCTAGCTTTTTACATAGTGACTCGGAAGCGTAGGAATTTTGACTGCCATTATCCAAAATAGCTTTTACTGTGTGATATATGTTGTTTACGTCTGCTATTTCCACTAAGGCGGTTGACAATAACACTTGCTGTAATGTGTGTGAATTTAAATTATTATTGTCATCCTGGTTTAGTGAAGTGGCATTGTAAGATAATGAATGTGTGTGTGCATGTGTGGTGTTTGTGCTGGGCTCGCCCTGCAGCAATGTCTGTGTTGTGTGTGCTGAAGTGGAAGGCAATTCACCGTTACTGTCAGATTCCCTGTGTAATAATCTATTACATTGCTTGCATGGTCCGTACCAGCAATCTTTAACACTGTGTCCTGCTCGCAAGCAATTACTACAAAGTCCTTTTTCCGTTACGTAATTTATTCTGTCTCCAATAGAAAAACTTAAAAATTTCTCACACGCGTACAGAGGATGATTGGCATGACACTTGACGCATGAAAAACGTTTCGATTTGGAATCAGAAGTAGATGTGTGCTTAGTAGAAGAAGGCCTTTGTGTAGTAATGTGACTGTGTGTGAGTTTTGGTTGATTTGACGACGCTTTCCTACTGCTTATATCAATTATGCTTTTACTCGTATTTTGAGATACTTTAATTGTCTCTAAAACATCGGCTCTGTTCTTAAGGAATTTTAATAAGTCTGAAAACAATATTTTCTCATTATTTTGTGTGATTGTGCTTTTATGAAGTTCCCACTCTCTTTCAGTTGACGGGTCCAATTTTGTGACGATGATATAGACAATTAAAGTGTCCCAAGCATCGGTGGGCTCGCCTAATGTTTTGAGAGCACGAATATTTCTGAGAATGGTGTCGATTAATTTCCTGATTTGTGTCGCAGACTCTTTAGAGACAGCCGGTGCCGTAAATAACGCCTTACAATGATTATGTAATAATAAACGACTGTTGTTAAACCTATTATCAAGTAGTTCCCAAGCTGTCACTTAGTTCTCTGCTGAGAACTCTAATGATTTAATCACTTGTAACGCTTCACCTTTTAAAACAGAACGCAAATAATGAAATTTCTGTATGTTGTCCAAATCCTTACGATTGTGAATAACGGATAAGTACGTGTCTTTAAATTCTAGCCATTGGTCGTAATGACCTTCAAACGGAACCAAGGACAAAGTCGGTAACCTAATGACAGATTTCTGTCCAGACGTAGTCTCAGAAGAGGAAGAAGCATTTAAAATAGCTTTACATTTTGCTACTATCGCATAATACTGATTCTCAAAGGCTTCTCTCTCGACGAGCTCTTTTTCTAACTGGCTATCGGACACAATTAAATCTATTTCATCTTGTAATTTGGAAAACTGATCAAATAACTGTTGTGATTTCTGAAAACGTTCTTGTAATTCTATTTTACGCAGCTCAGGTAACTGCGTGGCATCAAGGGACTGCACATATTTAGTGAACGAAGTAAATTTCCCCTTGACGACGCCTCTTTTTTTATTTAAATCTTTGAAAACATCATCAAAACTCTCAGTATCTATAGATTGGCGCTTTTTGGTCATTGTGTGATGTGAGAAGCAAGGAAAAAGTACTTACGATTTTTCTGGAAGGATTTTGATAATCTGCGAAGCGGGTAGGTAGCACACGCGCGATCGAAAGCACTGGAATTTGCAAAAGGCACAATGTTAGCACAATTGGGACTATAGAACTAGGAAGGAACTGGAATTGATTGACCTGACCGTATGTAGCTGAGCTGGTCTTCCGCTGAGTATCCGTCTCCGAAGGAATTATGTTGGTGCTTGTGTATATAGGGTCAGGCAGGCAGGAGCTCTTCAATGATGTTTGTATATTATATAGTGGAATTACGTTTATTTTACTTTTATGATTTTACAATTAAGGCAAAAAGTAATAATTAAAAGACAGTAAGTATTATAAGAAAAGCCGTGTCGTCGATCCTAGCTTGCAAAGCAGTAGTGGTGGTCATCTCGTAATCCCCTCGCAGGCCCCGCAGCCCCCGCTTCCCTCTCCAGTCGCGCCGCCCGTGATGCTTGCTCTCGATGATCGATGGTTGTTACCTTTGCGCGTTGATTCTAATTACTCTGCGGCTTCACAGATGGCGTTAGTGGTAGATTAGGTGCGTTGACAATACACTAAATAACCAGTGACCTTAGTCTTGATACGACCATGCTTCTTACCAACTGAGCTATCTCGTGTTCAACTCCGCACGCCAAATTTCTCCACCATCTCCTATTCCTTTAACACGCATTAGGGCTTGCGTCATCGCTGGTTCAATCCCGCTCACGTGGTGTTTTTTCACCATTTCTTATTTCATTACCTATTAAGTTTAAGTACTTTAGTACTACATCTTGAATAACTAAAACCTCTTTAAAAATAATATGCTTATAGCTGTTTGACAAATAATTTTAAAATATATCAAGTTTTACAGCTGTGGCACTGTGGCACTGCAATGTGTCATAATATGGATATGAAACAGACACGCTTTGGGCTTCGCTATCGAACAGTAACAATATGCGCATAATAATGTGAGCAAACAACATCATCATGATGGACTCTGGCTGCCCTGGCAAGTAGGCCGAGCGTGAAACATGGAAATTTTTTAACCGACTTCCAAACAAATTAGGTTATTAATTCGTCGCGATCTTTTTATGTATGTTCACAGATTATTTGACGACCTCCGTAGTGTAGTGGTCACCATGCTAGTCCGCCACCCAGAGAGAGGTTCGGGTTCGATCCCCGGTCAGGACAAGTTGGAAAATGGCCTTTTTCAAATTGTTCTGGGTCTTGAGTGTTTTTCCTATATATGTATTTGTTATAAAATATAGTACCGTTGAGTTAGTATCCCATATCACATTAAGTCTCGAACTTACTTTGGTGCATCGGTCGGGGTGGAGACCCGAGAGGGCTCTCAGTTCTGCATTGCCTTAATTAGCCGTGCAGAGAGTCAAATACTTCAACACCAAATTACACATCTAATTTTGATAAAATTTCTACGGGACTACCTGATAAGTATGGCCTTTCAAAAGGATCTTAATCAGTCAAGGCGTCTTCGGGTAATTGGTAATCATAAAAAAAAATCAAATTGATAACCTCCTCCTTTAATGAAGTCGGTTAAAAACCATTCTTCATTGCTCCAAAGTCTTCATACCATTTGCTGTCACCAAACCCGTCTGGCTAGCTTTTTGATAATGGGCAAAAAGGCCTAGTAGGCCTAATTGGGAGAGGCCTTTAGACTTTGTGTGTGGAACACATTTTAGCTAACAAATGTGCAAGAACCTTAAAAATCGTAGTGAAAATTGATGTACTTGGACAATTTTATGTAACGTAAATTGTATGTATACGTCATGGATTGGTGACGAACTATGGAAATTGTTGATGAAATATGAGTGCGTGAATTACCAAGAGAGAAGTGGATTTCTCCAGACAATTGTTGAAGTGTGTATTCTTGGGGTATTTGGTGGCCGCCAAAGGGGGGAGGTTTAGGATTCAAATCCGCGGAAGACCTTCATGAAGAATTGGACGTAAGGTGTTCACCCAAAAGACTGTAAGTGTTAGATTTAAGTAATTTCATTTTGCCTTCAGGTTAGGTACTTATTATTATTATTGTCGATTGTATGAATGCATGGTCACCGACTATTGTTGTACAAGCACTATAGGAATGGTTCCGTGGTTGGTGTCTTGCAATTCTTAGTTGTGATTTTATTTGCCCAATTAGCTTAAACTTTGCATAATTTCTACTCTGTTAAATTCATATCTACCCATATATTATACAAAATGCTTAATACTTAGTATAAGTATCATATCGATACATATAAAGCGAGAGCGTACTTGAGAACAAATAGCTTATTCATGTTTACGAGGCAAAGCCCATACAGACAACATTGTTGCCGATATAAAATATTCAGGCCAGAGTAACAGAGTTATTAGACCCGATAGATTTATGATGCAGCGCATGGGTCAGATCGCTATGGTTTAAATTTGATGCGAAAAAAACTGTAAATATTGGTAAACTTGGAATTTTTACGTCCTCTCGGGTCGTATAATGACTTTTCGGCTCAGTGTTTGACTCTTTTATAATCATCATTTCAGCCGCATAACGTCCACTGCTGGACATAGGCCTCTCCCAAGGATTTCCAAAACGACCGATCAAGAGCGGCCTGCATCCAGCGCTTTCCAGCGACCTTGTTCAGGTCGTCTGACCAAGGTCGCCATTCAAGAACCTTTTTGACCCATTGGCGTAGGGAAGCACCAAACATTAATACACTATCCAATTTTAAGAAACCTGATTAGGAAACTGAATTGTGTGATTGCAGTAACGGTAAGGATCCTAGTTAGAGTCAAATTGCAGGTATTTATCTCTCAAATGCTAAATCAGGACAGTGTAATCGCAGCGCTACGATTTAAGACGCCTTGGTGCGTTTTTTCGTGATTTGATGTCCAGTGTTACAGTTAACAAATCATGCAAATAGGAGTTGACGTCATTTGTAATGCCATTATTCAAACGAGTCGCTAAACGAACGGATTTTTATATAGAACAAGCAATCGCTTAGGCGACTCTGCGTTTTAAAAATGGCACTTCAGGTACAATTTAGGATGCGAGTAAGGATAGTCTTATCACTGGCTATCTAGTTAGGATGCTAAGTAGGTAGCCGGTTTTTAGGAACTCTCCTAAAAATCGAATAGTGTAAGAACTCCTAAAGGCATCTGACGTAGCTCAATTACTGTCACCTAGTGAGAACAGTCATGCAGGTTTCACACGGTGGTTTCCTACCACGGGAGCAAGTGGTGGTACAAATAAATTTAATATGACTTTTTATATTTTTTTATATATATATTTTTTGGTGGCAAACGAACAAGCGTGTCACCTGATGGCAAGTGATCACCGCTGCCCATGGACAACTGCAACACCAGGGGTGTAACAGAAGCGTTACCGGCCTTTCAGGAAGATATAGACTCGATTTAAAAGATTTCAATGTCGTATCGATCCGGGAACACTGCTGCAGGAAGTTGATTCCACGGTTCGGTCGTACGTGGTAAAATACGACTATACTGTAATTACTTCATTAGATATATAAGTCGCATCTACTGAGTGAATCGAAATCTTGCCTTACAGACGCACAGCTGGCCACTCGCTTCGTAGTACATAAAAAATAACCAGCCAAGTGCAGTTGGACTCGCGCACGAAGGGTTCCGTACCTTATCTATAACAAATTACGTTTGTTGTGTTCCCACACAGTAAGTACAAACTTATTTTAGTATTGGTCGTTATAGCGGCCACATCTTCTGTAAAAAATTTATACTATCTAGCTATCATAAATAAATAAATAAATATATAGGTATGGACAAATAACACTGATTGAGCTAGCCCCAAAGTAACTTCGAGACTTGTGTTATGGGATACTAACTCAACGATACTATATTTTATAACAAATACATATATAGATAAACATCCAAAACCCAGGACAATTTGAAAAAAGCCATTTTCCAACTTGCCCTGACCGGAGTTTGAACACGGAACCTCTGGGTGGCGGACTAGCATGATGACCACTACGCCACGGAGGTTGTCGATCATGTTTATGAGATACAGCCTGGCGACAAACAAAGAAACAGACCGACAGACAAATAGACAGAAAGACAGACAAACAGACAGACAGGCGGACGAACGGACGGAAAGACAGCGCAGTCTTAGTAATGGGGTCTCGTTTTCAACCTTTGTGTACGGAACCTTAAGAACAACGTCACATTTTTACCCCTCCATCGCCGGCTATATCCCTCGGGATCCTGCATCTGACAGCATCGCAGTCGCAACGTGTTCTTTGTGTCGTGAGCTGACTGCGTCGGAAATGTCTGTTCAGCCGGAAACTTGCTATGTTTTTGATATTTATCTGCAAACTGTTTAAGTAAATTGTATATTGCTGTAGAATGTCTGAATGGAATTTGAATTTAAATGGTAGAAGTAAGATAAATAAACTACAAGAAGAATACAGCTAACACTTTCCAGCTATATTCTTCTTGTAGTTTATCTATAGGATAATCTAGATATTTTATTGACTGTCATAATTACACACTCTTAACGAATGTACAGGTTCCTTACGATGTTTAAACACCAGCATGAAAAAAAATTTTAAATGTCTAAATTAAATATTTATTCATAAACCAGGCCTTCGCAAGCACTCCTCGGAACAAGGTTTCTTATATTTGTACATTTCTTGTTGACAGGTGGAAAACTTAACATCAAAATTTTTTACGAGACGTAGGTTACGCTAATCGAATATTTATATGTATTACTTAAGTAATAGTTAGTTCAAATATTGTCGTGAATTTCTGACAAAGCATGATTTTCAGCGCTGAATTACGCCAGAAGAAACTTCTTTTCTTTTACCTCTTGACTTTTCTTACTTCATCCCATCATCGTTCTGTAAATTACATAAACCTTAAGAAAAATAACCTACTCGTTGTTTGCTCCTAACGCTAGCTTTATGTATAGAGGGATATCCCCCGGGAGCCTGCATCTGACAGCGTGACAGCGTCACAATCGCTGCGTTTGCTTTGTATTGGAAACGAAGTAGAAACGAGGCTTTGATATTTATCAAATTGTCCGATGCAATCGAGCAATCTTCCAAGCTTGTCAGAGCAAAGAATATAAAAAAAATGTACCAGCTTCTCTTCCGGCACAGATCATAAGATCTGATTGAGGGAATGGAACAAAAATGTCTATCATGTCAACTGCGGCCTGCAACTCGTCACTATTTTGATTTCATTTTACACCTCCTCGCCCACCGTTACACTAAAAGTGGCTTTCGAGTCTTACGTCCCTGGGCTTAATCTGCTTAGAGCCACAAGACCCAGAGCCTTTCATCTTTGTGAAATAAATGAATCTATTAGGTAGCCTGTAAGAGATTGCCTTGGCGATAAGGCGGCCTATTGTACAACTGATTTACTGTATATTCAAATGTAATTTTCATGTGTTTTGGTGCAGTAAAGTGTTTTTACTTACTTACTTACTATTAGTAACAAACACGGGTTACTCACGTAGAGATCATGTCTGTGTCTCACGTTAGTTTAATCAAAAAATAAGCTTTCCTGGGAAGAGGTCTTCCATCTGCAAAAACATTTACTATAATAAAGTGTTTATCTCTAATCAAGTTAAGTAACAGGGTGTATAAAGCAGTTGAAAATCAATCACTGCATTTACCGTAGCTGCAATCAAAGGAAATCAGGTCGTCCCGGTGCGCCGAATCAACTGACCTGCTGACAAAGCGATCCGTTCCGTAGTTACGAATGCCAACTTTGAGTTCATACCGCTAAAAACGTCTAAAAACGAATGTTCTATTGAATTTGTATGAAATTTTCCTTTTCCGAGTACATTTTATAAGTTGATCGCCTATAACTTTTTAATTTGTAAACTCTACTTAGCTCTGATAGTTTTCCTTTAAATTTCGTCATATTTACTATAGCTGTGAATTTTTTCACGTGTCCATATATATCCGTTGAACAGATAGAGGGGGGGGACACTTGACTCTAACAAAATTTTTCACTGTTAAACCAAATATTTCAGAAACGGATCCCTAAATCGAGAAATGGTGTTCGCAAGCAATGATACCCCACATGATTAGTAAATCGAGAAAATAAAATTGACTTTTGAGTTGTATGGGAGCCACCCTAAAATTTTTTTTTTTTATAATATTTTATTTTACCATTTTTTCCGCATAATTAATAGTCGCTGAGAAAAACCTCGGACGGACAGACAGACAGACACGGCGAAACTATAAGGGTTCCATGTTTACTACGGAACCCTAAAAACACTTTATCTGGTGTACTAATGGTAGTGTTTTTACATTTCGGTACCATACAATACTTGTAAGGTTTCTTAACTTCGTCCAGGATTTGGTTAGCAATTAAAACTGAAAATAAGTATTAAGTAACTTAAACGCTACTATAGTAAACAAACAGGACATATCCAATGACGTCATCATAAGCGTGCGCAAAATGATGGCGTTTGAACGGCTCAAATTTATTCAATGTTTTAAATTTCACTTTGAAAAATACCTTGACTATTTTCAAGCCTATTTATATTTTATTCTTTGTTATAAAGATGTAAATGATTAATTTAAGACATAAAGAAAAATCATAAATATTTCCTATTCAGACCGTGATACTAAACAACTTTCTCCAGGGAACATATGCCGGAGTGCAACCCGTCGTTTTTTTATATAAAAAAGTATTGTATTGTATAAGTCAAACGACGTCGACACTCCATGATACGCGTCTTACATCATCCACTTAAAGATACAGGGAGTGGTGTGGTAGATTAGGTGGGCCTGAAACCACACGACATTTTCTCAAGATCGAATATCGAACCTGTATTTGTGAGAAATGCCACTAGGTAGGTAGGTAGGTATATAGTTTAAAGTCAATTCTAAACGAGTTCTTATTATTTGAGCGGCCTCCAAAGTAACGCTCTGCTGTACTGTAGCTCATGAAGTCAACCGCTTCCATGACCTTGAACAGTAGAAACAAATCATTCACCTTGCAGTTTATCTCATTTCGGACTGATTTGTATACTTGTGAACTTATGATTATGACGTTCTTCGGTACATACCTACTTAGGTAAATGGTTCATCGTATAAAATACTGAGGTATTGGGAATACAATACATAGATATTGGATTAGGGATGAAATTCTTCCACGGTACGGTTTTCATCTTGTAACCTTTTGCTATACAAATAAGTATACTAAGTAACTTATCTAATCTAATATCGTAGGTAGATATGGTACCAGTAGATACGGGATGTTTAAGTTGCAGCCTGTCGTGGATACATGGAAATAGAACTAGGTATCACTCAAAGGAGTGAATATTCGCATTTAATCCGCAGATTTAATCTCAGATCATCTATAGATACGTAAGGACCATACTACTTTAGGTACTGCAAGAATCAGTATTAGGAGTAAATCACTGCATTCATCCTTTGATTTCACACCAAATAAAGTGACCAAATCAGATGATCATATCAGGTGACCAAATCAAGTGACCAAATCAAGTGACCAAAACAAGTGACCAAAACAAGTGACCAAATCAAGTTACTAAATCAAGTGACCAAATCAAGTGACCAAATCAAGTTACCAAATCAAGTGACCAAAAGTGACCAATGAGTTATTATTTTAGCAAATCGGAAATGTTGCTTATTAATGACACATTACGAGAGTGTCATTTTATTTACTTACTAATTTTTATGTATACTTTTTATGAATGTTGGTAAACTTATGCAGTAAGTCAACAATAAGTAATTTGGCGAGCAAGTTATGTTGGTTGCCATAGTAGTTTTAAATAGGTTTCGTTTAATTTTAGTCAAGTACATATATTTATTTATTTATAGCTATTTTATTATTAACTCCATCTTACAACTGATGTGCTTTCCCCTGAATCTGATCCAGAGTATTTCTCACTGTCATCATCTCCAAGTAGTTTCTTGAGTGCAGAGAATGATGATATGCCCTCTCTTAGTGACAATCTGAATTTTACCTTTCGTTCTTTGGCAAAAAATTTTAACGTGCATGTCAATGCACAAAAGCATACCTGAACATTATGCAGAACTTTTAACCACCTTTTCTTCACTTCAGGTTCAGGCTATTCTCATCTCAGAAAGCTTTCTCAAGCCATCATTGCCATCCACACTATATCTTCTCCCTGAGTTTAGACTGATCAGAAATGACCGAACTTGTGATTACTAGGACAGAACTAGGATCTGTCAGGATGGTTCGCGGAAGATGATGCGTTGTAGGGGTGTGGCTATATATTTACGTACTGACATTCCATGTCGTATCCTTACTCAGTCCCCTCCAGAACCTGATAAACCTGAGCACCTCCTGCTTGATGTTTCCCTTGACCAGTCTAAAGTCTTGCTCGGTGTTTATTATAGTCCCTGCTCTCGTATCACTTTGATTCTCTTGACTTCTTATTGTCCGAATTTCGTTTGCGATTTGACCATGTGATCTTAATTGGGGATTTCAACACATGCCTTTTAAAAAATGACTCACGTTCCAGTTCTCTTCTTGCTATTCTAAATTCTTTAGACTTACATGTCCTTCCTCTCACTGCTACTCATTTTTCCCATAATGGCCCTCCTACTTTACTTGATCTAATGATCACCTCCTCTCCTGACCTTGTGACAAATCATGGGCAATTTAAAGTGCCTGGTTTTTCAGCTCACGACAAAATTTTTGATTAAACGGAGACACAAAGTCATAATGTTACGCAGCTATGCCAAAATTAATAAAGAGGCTTTTTTGACTGATTTTGCTCAAACAGACTGGGAAGCTATTTTGAGGATATCTGATGTTGATTTGAAGGTAGCTGCCTTTAATGCTGTTCTCCTAGCCATTTTTGACAAACGTGCACCTCTCCACCCTGTCAGAGTGAAACACTTTCCAGCTCCTTGGTTATCTCCAGAACTAAGCAACTAATGGCTAGAAGAGATAAGGCAAAGTTGAAATGGCGGCATAATCCATCAGCTACCAACCGTGATAGTAACATTGCACTTCGTAATATGTGTAATAAGAAATGTCGGGAATCCAGGCGTAAACACATACATAATAATGTGGATCATTGCCCTCCAAATAAATTATGGAAATTCCTCAAGGGTTTAGGAGTAGGTAAACAGAATGGGGTTTTTGATCAACAATGTGATCTTAATGCATTGAACCGGCACTTCTGCACTTCTCCAGTCAATCTCTCTCCTAACACCAAGCTGGCTTCTCTGACTCGGTTGTTGGGTCCCCCGGATTGTCCCGTGTTTAGCATTGATAAAATTACTGATCAAGAGGTGGTTAAAATTATTCGATCTGTTAAGACCAGGGCAGTGGGCAATGACAATATATCTCTTGATATGATAAAACCAATAGCAACCTTAATCGCCCCAGTGATTACTGACAATAATGTCAGTAAACACCCGTATCCAAGGAGCAATTAATAATTATTGCTCCTTGGATATGGGTGTTTTTCCTAGTGCATGGAAGTTTGGGCATATTATTCCCCTACCTAAACAATCCAATCCTTCTTCTCCTTCCCACTTTCGACCCATATCCATCCTTCCGCTTCTTTCCAAAGTGTTAGAACACCATGTTCAGCAACGTCTTTCCAAATACCTCGCTAGACATAATCTTTTAAGTCCGCTCCAGTCGAGTTTTCGCACTGGGCATAGTACGGCGTCGGCACTTTTAAAAATAACGGACGACATTAGGTTCAATATTGAAAATAAAGCCCTCACTATCCTGGTATTATTGGACTTCACCACTGCATTCAACATGGTCGACTATGAGTTATTACTTCCCACAATGCAGTTATTTAGTTTCTCTCCTGCTACTATCTCATGGTTTCGATCTTATTTGACAGGTCGGAAACAGTTGGTCAAGGTGGATGACAGTCGTTCTGACTGGTGTGATCTCTCGGCTGGTGTGCCTCAGGGAGGAATTTTTTCACCTATCCTTTTCTCCATCTTCATTAATAGCATTACATCCTACCTCTCTTTCTATTATTATTTTTATGCTGACGATTTACAGATATATACGGCCGCCCCTTTCGATAGCTTTAATTTGGCGATCAGCACCATCAATTCTGACCTCGCGAATATTGCGGAATGGTCTCATAACTTCGGGCTCTTCGTCAACGCTGCTAAATCACAAGCAATAGTTATTGGCAGTCCCCATTTTATCTCAAAATTGAAGTCCACATCCTTTCCCAATGTAGTCTTGGGTAATGATATCATTCCTTTTTCTTCTGTTGTTAAGAACTTGGGTGTTTTCATGGACGAAACCCTATCATGGTCACCCCAAGTTAATGAGCTTAGTCGAAAAATCGTCGCCTCTCTTCATTCCTTAAGACGCTTGCAAAATTTTCTGCCTATGGAGGCTAAAGCGCTTTTGGCTCAATTTTTATTGATCCCTATTTTAGACTATGCGGTCGTGGCCTTTTAAGATATCTCTGAAGAATTGGCTGACAAGTTGGAGCGCCTTCAGAATTTGTGTATTAGATATATATTTGGGCTACGTAAGTTCAACCACATTACTGAGTACCGAAATGGCTGCCTATAAGAACTCGTCGTAGTATCCATTTGCTTTCTTTTCTTTTTAATGTCCTCAACAACCCTACCTTTCCCAACTACCTCTATGAAAAATTTAAATTTCGCGAAATTGATCCCCGCGTTCGTTCAAGCAATAGCCTTCTTTTAGATAATCCTACTCACTCCTCTCATACTTTCTCTAAATCTTTTGCTGTTATGGCTGCATAACTTTGGAACAGACTCCCTAAGGATATTAAAGAGTCGCGTACTCTGCATTCCTTCAAGAATAGGATTAAATTATTTCATTTAAATTCCTGACTTGGATTGAATCAAATATGTATATTTTTATATATTATGTATGTATAACTGATATTGTAAGTATATATGTATATATATTATATATGTGTATATCTAAATGTATTATGGAATTATGATTAGCATTAAGTGTTTTAGCGTGTAAGTATTTTACAATGTTCCACCCCACTTTTGTAGTTATCTCCTCTGGTTGTAGGGTTGACTGGAAGAGATCCCTGACAGGGATAAGTCCGCCTTTGTACTATTGTGTTTTTTTTTACTGTATTTTAATTGTGACTTTTTATGTACAATAAAGAATTTATCTATCTATCTATCTATCAAATCAAGTGACCAAATGAAGCTGACAAAGCGATCTCCTAACGGTTGCTGGCCTACTATTTTAGATTTGTCTAATAGTCTTAACTACTAGTATGCACAATACGACAGAATAATTTAGATACTGTCACCTTACAATACCAAACACCCTTTTCCAGAAAAAATAATTGTTGGGTAACAATTAAAAGGGATGGCAAACTTATCTTACGAATTTATTTTAGAATATTTAAGTGATCATGTCCTAATTTTAAAAGATTAGTTTTATGTTTTAGTTATTGTTAAGTTTTTGTACCAAGTTAACAAACGCTACTTAGCAAACTCAAAAGTTATTATTAGGGCGTGTTCGGACGACACGCGCCTTCCAAGTCCACGCCTAGCACATGCCTTTGATATTTTTGAAATTTGTTCTAAATAATTTGAGTCCTATCACACACACTTACCGAAGTAAACGTGCGCACACCTTGCCTGCGCCACGTGCTCGCCTTGTACCCGCTTTGCTTCCGCCTTGCTTCCGCCTTGCGCCCGCCCAGTGCTCGCCCCACTGGACTTCGGTAAATACAATTTGAGTTGTATTGATGTGTGATAGGACTCAAACTTTATGCAACAAATATCAAACCGCGCTTGTCGTGCGCAAGACGTGGGCTTGGCAAGCGCGTGTCGTCTGAACGCGCCCTTATTTTGTCATTATTGAGAAAATCTAATCAAAGAAATAAAATATAGGTAACAAATTGTACATTTACATTACTGTACCTAATTATTATAAAAACATACGTGCCTCAAACGATAGGATTTATATGAAAGACCGAAGGGCGAGGTAAAATGATGGCGGTCGCCCATCAGATGAATGCCTCTCATTTATTGATGTCATCCGATCCGCTTGTTGACGACCAGCACGAGGACCGGCTCAATATCTTGACGGAAATCTGGCGCCTGTTGCTTCGCGGGTAATGTAATTAAATTACACGTTTGCTCCGAATTGTGTTAACAAGTTTATCCACACCCATGCTATAAATTCTTTATAAAAGTTTTTGAAACAGTTAGTTTATTGCCAACACTAAAGCGACCAGTGTCATAGTAACCATAATATCATCCAAACGATTGTTATAATATTGTACTAAATTTCATTATGCAACGCGAACTCTATCACTTTCTTACTCATCAAACAGCCACCCACATTCTTTATTAATTTCAAAAAAGAACATTGTAATGTATGCGCCGTGCGGTTCACTACCACAGCTACGGAATTTAAAAAAGGAACTTTGAAAACATTGAAATAAAAAAAATTACATTCCAATAATTGTACGATCCAAAATTCAAATAAATGTTACAATAAATAATTTCATTGTTACCTGTACATACATAGTTAGTTTGTCTTAGATACTCTGCAATTAAACTTACCAGGAATTTACATAGAGTTCTTACAACACTGAACAACACCCTATGGATTTAGAACCTTTTAAAGAGGTTTCATTTCATGGATGTTGATAAAGTCTTGTATGCCACTTTAATAATTTGGTATTAAAACACAAAATATATATGTATGTATGTAGTTAAAAAGCCAATTTTTGTACTTTAACCAAAAGTTAAGTAATGAAACACACTTTACATCTCCCGTGCATTTAATAGAAAGAACTGACAACGGCGCCAAATTCAACTAAGAAGTTTTCATTTAGTGCAAGATTTTTTGTTCATGCAGAGTCTAGAAAAACACATTATGGTAGTGTGCCTTCCGGTGTGAATAAATTAATGAACGAAATGAATGAAAAACTGTTTATCGCAACAATACAAAAAAAAAAAAAACTTAAAAAGGAAGTTTTACATTTAAAAACAGATAGGTACAATAGGCGGTCTTATCTCTTCCAGACAACCGGTGGATGGAGAGGAATATAGGCACGTCAGAAATAACGGTGGTATAAAGAAAACCTATAAGTTAAATCAATAGATAGTTAATGTTACTTTAAATTTATATAATACACTTCACGTATATGCATCGCTAACAACAATAAAAAAATATTTTTCTGTTCATAAAAGACCAATAAAATCACTTGAAAGATTAAAACAACGATAAGAGGTTGGAAATGAAAATTCATATTTATCCGTCTCTCATCCCGACAAAGCGAGGCTCGGAATATTCTGAACGACTCGCAATGAATGCCCACGGCAACAATGCATCTGATACGTGACCTGGATGCCAAGGATTTTAATATTTTTATTTCAGTACAGATTCTTTTATTTTTATTTTGAAATATTACATATTAATGAAAGTGCAATTTCAAAAGCCAATATAAATAAATATAAATATCTCACAGATTGAGTTAGTCCCAAAGTAAGTCCGAGACTTGTGTTATGGGATACTAACTCAACGATACTATATTTTATAATAGATAAATAAACATCCAAGACCCAGGTCAATCTGAAACAGATCATTTTCCATATTGACCTGACCGGGGTTCAAACCCGGGATCTCCAGCATGACGTATTTTGGGCCTATACTCGTGGCATGATGGCCACGAGTGTAGGCTCAAAATAGATCAATAATATGAGTGAAATACGGACAAATTACACAGATTGAGCCAGTCCCAAAGTAAGTTCGAGACTTGTCTTATGGGATACTAACTCAACGATACTATATTTTATAACAAATATATATATAGATAAACATCTAAAACCCAGACCAATCAAAAAATATAATTTTCTATCTTTACCGGGATCGAACCCGGGACCTCCTGGGTAGTGGACAGGCCTGTTAACCATAACGCCGCTGAGGTCCCCAAATCGTCGTCGTCGGTCGACTATAGAGATGAATGACTATAGAGACTTAATTGTTCCAAAGTAAAAAATAATTTTAGCATTTGGCGGAATTTTAACGGCTTTTCTCCCAGACAACGATCGGGTGAGCATGCATCCAAATATTCAATTTACCTTTAATGTAGAATGATATCTTTAAACAAATTTCCATTTCGATTGGCTTTTTTGCTAGATAGAGTATTTTAGCTTACAGCCAACGGAACCGAATATCCGTCAATTTTCCCTAACTAACAAAAACATTGGTCAACATTAAATCTTTGAAGAAGAAAATTTTTAAAGTAGACCACGGGCCCAAAGCATATAGCCAGTGCCAAGAGGAAGGATAAAAAGAGTGGAGAAGGACCCAAAAAATGAAATAACAACGTTTTAAAATTCTAAATAAACAGAATAAGCAAAAATGTCGTCAGTCCGCGACAGCCGGCAAATTGTTCGCGTAACAAAAACGAAACACGACAATACGCTAATTGCCGACTTTCCAGAATTAAAATCATTTTCAGGCAAAACGCTGATGTTCCGCCGTGTGACCGGTTCAGAGATGAGGTAATTGTTAATTTTTTGCCAATTTTTGGATCTATATAGATAGATAATTATTTTAAATAAATAAATATAAATATATAGGGACAAATAACACTGATTGAGCTAGCCCCAAAGTAAGTTCGAGACTTGTGTTATGGGATACTAACTCAACGATACTATATTTTATAACAAATACATATATAGATAAACATCCAAGACCCAGGACAATTTGAAAAAGGCCATTTTCCAACTTGCCCTGACCAGGGATCGAACCCGGGACCTCTGGGTGGCGGACTAGCATGGTGACCACTACGCCACGGAGGTCGTCAATTCATTGATAATCATTTTATTGATACTAAAAAGACAAACACTATACACTTAACATTAACAGGGAAAAGAAAACACAATAACACTATGACTAATGGTACAGAAAAAAAGAAATGTGGTGTCGTGGGACACCAGGTAGGAACGAAGTTCCTTCGGCTAATGTAGAAATAAACATGGCTACTCACGAGTAAAATGTATCTATAATGTGAGTATTCGCCACGTGCTTGTCCATGAATTCATGAGTATATACTATGCATTGGAGGGGTGGAGTGGTAATAGAGAGAGAAGAGATGAGAGAACGAAAAGAAAGAGGGAGGAAGAGAAAGGTATTATACACTACTCGCTTGTGTATACGACTGTCGCGCCTGCGCACGTCTCATTTAACGGTTTTATTTAACGAGGTCATCCTTACGGTTTTACTATCACATTTTTTTCAGTTCGGTCGCGCAGCAAAATCCCTATCTCCTCCAAGCCTGCCGTAAGGAACTTCGTTCCAAAAAAAACGTATGCAATATCTAAAAGTCAACATGTGCCTTCCAACGGTGTACTTACATTTAAAGGCATGTTAATGGTTGAAGACATTTCTTTTATCTTAAGTTGTGTTAGAAACTGCACATGGATTCAATTATGGAGTAACTACGAACAAAGTAGGCCTAAAAGCTTTTTTTTTTATTCTAGCCGGTTGGGGTGTCCCACTGCTGGCCAAAGGCCTCTCCTACTTCCTTCCACAGATCCCTATTATTAGCAGCCTGCTGCCACTCCTTTTCGATGATGTCATCGCGCCATCTTCTCCGTAGTCTTCCTTTTCGCCTGCGCCCTTCTGGCACCCACTAGTTTGCCTTCAAGCTTCAATTCATTTTGATATTTTGATTCCATTTCCATCATAAAGCCAACCATCACGTTAAGCGTGGCCTTTGGGCTTTACAGCTCTGGACTTTGTCTACCCCGTCGGGGATTAAGACGTGGAAATGTATGTATCTGTATCATATTATTTTCAAGTTTACGTCGTTTGCGATGCGAGCAGCGAGCCCAGTGTCCCAATCATGGGACGTGCTTTGGGAATGCTGACCTAGATGTGGCCGGCCGTTTGCACTTCTGTTGTTTTTTATTTACGACCGTTTCTCATATTGCTGTTTGTACTTCGTTCGTACCTTTGATGTTCAGTGAAAAGCGAGGACATCGCTTTTCAAGATAATGACTACCGCAATAATAAAGCAATGTTATTTTTATTTATTTAACTTTATTGCAAATGTAACAGGCGGACTTAAAGCCATAGGCTTTATCTACCAGTCAACCCACTGGTGATGCCGATGGCGTTATGATAGTATGAATGCAACGCACATAACTTTTCAAAACTAAAAACCACCAATAACTTCAACACCAAACTTTTTCTTCTTGCTGAGCTGGGCTCATGTCGATGGAATGTTACCATGTCTCTCATTATTCCGCTTATTTCTTAATCTCCTTATGTAATACCAAACTACACAACCAATTTTATAAAAATTCTATGGGACACCTGACAAGTATGCCCTTTCAAACGAAAAAAAAATTCCCAAATTGGTTCAAGCCCGGCGTTTTCGAGAAAAATACATTAAAAAAAAACAAATTGAATACCTCCTCCTTTTTGGAAGTTAATTAAAAAAACAAAGCAAAGTACTTCTTGAGGCTGAAATAATGATGACGAACCAGCTTACGAAAATTTCCACTAGGTTGTTTGTTCCCTTTAAAACCCCAGTGCCTGTAATGTTCTTGCACAAAAAAGTTGTAATTTGAATCAAACGGCAGAGCAAAAAGGTCAACCTGATAACCACATGTACTTACAAGATAATCCATTACAAATGACAAGACTGAAAGACCTCCGCCTACGCTCGTCGTTCTGTTCCTACACACAGTAGACACAAATAGATACAAAGCATTATCCTATTTTTACAATCATGTAAATAAAAACAGGCAATAACATAGTCACAAATTAGTTAAATATCTGATTTAACTTACTTGTTGTTAAAACAAACATGTACATTTAGAATACTTTGAATTGTATATGCATATTACTTTTTCGACAGTGAGAAATTTTGTCTACATTCACAGTATTTAAGTATTTTAATTGTAAATGCTTGCAATAAAATTTGAAATCAAAAAACAAAAGACACTGAAGACAAGTCGACGGTGTTTTCCCTCTGTTGCTGGCAACATCAACGCACCAGCGACAACCAGACGGCGCCGCTCGCACGAACGTCAGAGCGGCGCACTTCACATCGATTTATGATGACCGATCGCGGCTGTCACAATCGACGACACTTGTCATCTGCGCTCCGAGCGAACAGCTGCGCGTGCGTTCCGTGTTTTTATTGTCGGGCGACACGAATTTTGTACATTTATAATTCCCAGTAATACAGTCCATTTAAAATTGAACAATAGTTTCTATTAGCGCCGCAGTAGGGATCCCAGTAGCTACAGTATACGGGCCCGCTCCGCAACATATCCTTCGAGCACCACGGGACTTCGACGCCGGCTCCACTGCTGTCAAATTCAATTTGAAGAATTGGCAGTTACAACGGTCATCGTGCGTCACCAATAAATCCCTGCTCATCCAGCTTCGTCATCGTGTTTCCTGGCCAGTACAACGGTTCCAAGGCGGACAGCATCCGCATCGGCAGGCAGAATCGTCGTGAACATACTTCGCCACAAGGAGTAACAAGGAATAAGGGCTACGAAACCGTGAGATCGACCCAGTTTCCTTAATTTTCTATGTGCTTTTCTCATCACATCATCACCTATTCATTTCCATTCCATTTTCATTTCATTTCATCTGTGTTTAGTGGTAGTTGGCATTGCATCATCTTTTTAGTTTGATGTTTTCATCCTCTTTGGTTTAAAATTGTAGCCATAGTTCTAGTTTGTGTTGTCAATTGTGTGTGTAGTAGCAAATTTATCTAATCTTGCACAGAAACGTTTCCTGTGTCACAAAAATTCCCCATAGTAATTTTCAATCATTTCATGCCCATATATCATCAATCATACCATATTTCATCACATCAATCATTAGTCATCATAATTAAATCATTCCACAGCATTTTTTTTTACAGATTTGTGCTAATATTTCAATTTTTTTCTTAGGTCAGTCGGGCTGACATCGGTGGTACTTGAACTCCGAGTACGCCTAACGTTAACATTATAGCAACACTCACTTACGTATCGTTCTGCTATTTATTTTATACAGTTTTCTTGCTTTCTTATTTCAGTTAAATTTCCTTTCTTATTTCTTTCAAATTAGTCAAATTAGTTTATTTTCTAACTTTTCTTAGTATTCCCAATTAATTTCAATTACAATGACTGACGTAAAAGTTGCACAGTTGATTAAAAAGCGAGGAACATTTAAAAGTAAATTAACAACATTCTGCAATTACATAAATTTGTTGAATAACACCTCTGTTCAAAATCCAAATGTTCTTAATGAACTAAAAACGCGTCTGGAAAAAATAGAGGTATTATATAATGATTTTGATGTGCTTCAGGGGGAGATTGAGGAGCTTTCTGATGATTCTGGAGTGCGGTACCAGGAACGGGAAGCGTTCGAGAGTCAGTTTTACAATGCGGTCGGGATTGCCAAGGCGCTGTGTGACTCGGTGTCATCAGGGTCTCCGAACACCTCTATGCATAGTGCTGAGGTAAGCTCACATGATGCACTTATACACACACACAAACACAAAAGTTTTGTTCGACTTCCGAAGATAGACCTGGTCAAATATTCTGGTGATTATAAGAGCTGGCTAGAATTCAAAGAATCTTTTCTTTCAATCATTCATTCTAACAATAGCATAGACGATATCACAAAGTTCCACTATCTTCGCGCTTGTCTGCAGGGAAGTGCAGCTCTAGTCATAAAAAGTTTAGATTTTTCAGCCAAGAATTATGCCTCTGCTTGGGACCTGCTTTGCAAAAGGTTTGACAACAAACGTTTGCTTGTAAACAATCATGTGCACGATCTATTCAATGTAAATGCCATACAAAAGGAGTCTAGCAAGGGTTTGCGCTACATCATAGACGTCACAAATAAAAACTTACGAGCTTTAGCCACTCTTGATCAGCCTACACAGCATTGGGACACATTAATTATTCACATGATGGCTAGTAAATTGGATGCTGTCACAAATAGGGAATGGGAAGAGCACCGTAATAGTCATAGTGAGCCACCAACACTTGATGTTTTTATCACTTTTTTATCGAACAGAGCCGACCTTTTGGAGACATTGGAGGAGGCTAGGAGTGACAGAGGTAAATTAGAGACCCCTCCGGTTCAAAAACAAAAGAGTTTTGTTGTTTCTACAGACAAAAATAAATCTTCTTCTTGTCCATTTTGCAATGAACCCCACGCTTTATTTAATTGTTTTGGTTTTCGCAAGCTGCCAGTGGATGCACGCTTACAACGTGTGAATGAATACAGAGTATGTAAAAACTGCTTAAGGTCTGGTCACCATGAGGCTCAATGCACCCTTTCTCACTGCAAATATTGCAAATTAAAACACAACACGCTTTTGCACAAGAATGTACCAAGCCAAGAGTCAATTTCGCATGAGAGTGTTGTGCTATCTGCCGAACATTCACAACCCGCTTCTAATGCTAAGCATGTATTACTGTCCACAGCACTGGTCAAGGTGTTCGACTCCCACGGGTCACCTCACACTGCCAGGATCTTGCTGGACAATGGTAGCACGGGTAACTTCGTTACACAAGATCTTTGTAACAGGCTACAAATGCGCACCCACGCTGCATGTTCCAAGGTAACAGGTATCAATAACCAAAGTTCTAGTAGTTCACAGTCTTGCTCTCTTACATTCGAGTCTTTAGATGGTAGCTATAGAACACGTATTGATTGTTACGTTTTATCCACAATAACTGCGTTACTGCCTAACACATACATAGACGTACACAATTTAGATTTGCCATCTGGTGTTCGTTTAGCCGATCCGTCATTCAATGTTCCGTCAGCCATTGATATCCTTGTTGGTGCGGACGTATTTTGGAAGGTCTTAGGAACGAATCGTATCCAGTTAGGTAAAAACAAACCGGTCCTATTCGAAACCAAATTCGGATGGTTAGTGTCAGGCGCCATAGCTTCACCCGGTTCACATTCACAAGTATGTATGTTTAGTAACGACGTTCAACCGCCAGTAGATTTGTCTCGTTTCTGGGAGCTAGATACAATTCAGTCTCAGCATGAATTCACTCCAGACGAGTTGGCATGTGAACAAGAGTTTGTCAAATCTGTTAGGCGGGAATCAGATGGTCGCTTTTCAGTGTCCATGCCTTTGAGAGAGTCCCCAGAAGTACTGGGCGATTCTTACTATCTAGCCAAACGTAGATTTCTTTCCCTAGAGCGTCGGTTGGATAAGGAACCACGTATGAAAGCTCTCTACAATGAGTACATGACTGAATATTTAGATTCAGGTCATATGTCAGAAACTACATCAAAACTTTCTAATACAGTTTACTGTCATCTCCCTCACCACGGAGTATACAAGGAGAGCAGTACCACAACGAAGCTGCGCGTCGTTTTCGACGCGTCAGCGGCGACATCTTCAGGCCGGTCTTTGAACAGCATCCAGCGTGTTGGGCCGACCGTACAGGACGATTTAATTTCAATTTCAATTCGGTTCCGTCAGCATAAGTACGTTGTCTCTAGTGATATAGCTCGTATGTACCGACAAGTCTTATTGAATGAAGAGCAACGTCCATTGCAACAAATTTTTTGGAGGTTCGATCCCTCTCACCCACTCAAGACATATACGTTGAACACTGTCACCTTTGGAATGTCGTCGGCACCATACTTAGCGACAAGATGTCTTAAACAGTTAGGTTCAGAATTATCTGACCCAAATGCGAGACGATCTATTTGCCACGACATGTACGTTGACGATTATTTATCAGGTCAGGACACTCTGGAAGGCACGATTGCTCAGTGTCAAAATGTAATTAAAACACTAAAATCTGCTAATTTTCATTTGCGTAAATGGCATTCTAATAGCCAAGAAATTTTAAGTGCAATTTGCGATGACACTGACATGTCTGGTAGCGTCGATCTTAGCGAGAAAGAGATGTCTAAAACACTAGGGCTCAATTGGACCTGTTTATCTGACACCTTAACTTTTCGTATTAACATTTCCGAATTTGATAAAGTAAATAAGCGACTTATTTTATCTACAATTGCCCAGGTGTTTGACCCTCTTGGCCTTATTTCTCCGTGCATTGTAGAGGCAAAAATATTGCTACAAGAATTATGGCTACTAAAATGTTCGTGGGATGAGGAGGTTCCAGATAATATTAAAAAACAATGGATCGACTTCTCCAATTCTTTATTACATTTGAACACTTTTAATATACCCAGATGTGTTAAAATTTGTTCACCAGTTGACACACAAATTCATGTCTTTACAGACGCGTCAGAAAAGGCGTACGGTGCATGTGTCTATGTTAGGACCATCGACACTGATGGCTCTATTTGTGTACGGCTACTCGCATCCAAGAGCAAGGTTTCTCCAATTTCTAAAGTTATGAGCATTCCTAAACTAGAGTTATGCGCATCGTTATTAGGAGCAAGACTGTGTGCGAAGGTTATATCATCTGTTACCTTTGAATTCAGCTCGTGTATATGCTGGTCAGATTCGATGATCGTATTGGGCTGGATTGCTTCTTCTCCTGGTCATCTTAAAACTTTTGTCAGGCATCGTGTTGCAGAGATCCAAGAGAGCTCTCACGAATGGCGCTATGTGCCAACCAAATTAAATCCAGCAGATCTAGTTCCAAGAGGAATGATTATGGTGGACAGGACCCTCCTTTTTGCAGTTAGATTCATCTAAATGGCCTATTAAACCTAACCAACACAACATAGAGTTGCCGGAGATAGTACACACACATCATGCATCACAAGAGCCCTCCATAGAAAATTTCATAACTACTTTAATTAATAAATATTCTAGTTTTTCTAAATTACAACGTGTCACTGCATACATTCTGAGATTCATTCACAATTGTAAAAATGCTCCAAAGCTTTCTGCACATTTGTCGTTGTCAGAGCTTAAAGCCGCAACGACTCTACTTTTAATATCAGCTCAACAGGAGTCGTTCCCTGTAGAGCGAGAGTTACTGCTCAGTGATAAGCCATTACCTACCAAAAACCGCTTGTTATCTTTGTCTCCATTTATAGATTCGGACAAGGTCATTCGCATAGGGGGAAGGCTTGGTAACTCTCACTATGACTATAACGTCAAGCATCCTATACTTATTTGTGGTAAGCATAAGCTATCATATTTAATATTTGAATACTTACACAAAACCTGTTTGCATTCAGGCCCACAGCTTCTTTTGGCCACTGCCAGGCATAATTACTGGTCCTTAGGTGGAACTAGGCTAGCTAAACGAGTTGTACATACCTGTATAAAGTGCTGTAGGTTTAAGGGTAGGACTACACAACCAATCATGGGCAATCTTCCTGATAAACGTGTACACTTAGAGTTCCCTTTCCTGGAAACAGGCTGCGATTATTGTGGACCTTTGTCTATCGTAGACCGAAAAGGTAGAGGTAGTCGTGTAGTCAAATGCTATATTTGTGTTTTTGTCTGTTTAGCCACCAAGGCGCTGCATCTGGAGCTTGTCTCAGACCTAACTAAAGAGGCTTTTATTGCAGCTCTCAATAGGTTCATTTCGCGGCGCGGGAAGCCTCAAACGATCTTCTCGGACAATGGTACCACCTTCGTAGGTACTTTCAATGAGTTGTCAAAGCTTCTCAAAGATCCCACCTTATCATCAGACCTCACAAATCAAGGTATAAATTTCTCTTTTATCAGCGCGTACACGCCGCATTTTGGGGGTTTATGGGAGAGTGGCGTAAAGTCTGTAAAGCACCACCTTAGGCGCGTTTTAGCTCTCACACACTTAAACTACGAGGAAATGTCGACTCTACTTACACAGATTGAGGCTATACTCAACTCACGTCCTCTCACACCTATCTCTCAAGATCCTTCTGATCTTGCTCCGTTAACTCCTGCTCACTTTCTTATCGGTCGATCTCTGGTTTGTGTGCCACATCCGCAAATCACCGAGAGATCCGTCACCAGCCTTCAACGCTATCACCGCATAGAGCTTCTCAAGCAACATTTTTGGAATCGTTTCCACAACGAATACATTTTCTGGCTTCAGAGAAAGACAAAATGGCACCAGACACGAGGACAACTGGAGGAGGGCGCGATGGTGCTCATCAAGGACCCCTCGGCGCCGCCTCTCATGTGGCTGCTGGGCCGCGTGACCCGCGTGCTGCCGGGCCGCGACGGAGTGGTCCGAGTGGCCGACATCCGTACCCGCAAGGGGACGATACGCCGGGCCTTCAACACAATCTGCCCCCTGCCCATCAGCTGTTGAAGAGACTTCAAGGCGGGGAGTATGTTGCTGGCAACATCAACGCACCAGCGACAACCAGACGGCGCCGCTCGCACGAACGTCAGAGCGGCGCACTTCACATCGATTTATGATGACCGATCGCGGCTGTCACAATCGACGACACTTGTCATCTGCGCTCCGAGCGAACAGCTGCGCGTGCGTTCCGTGTTTTTATTGTCGGGCGACACGAATTTTGTACATTTATAATTCCCAGTAATACAGTCCATTTAAAATTGAACAATAGTTTCTATTAGCGCCGCAGTAGGGATCCCAGTAGCTACAGTATACGGGCCCGCTCCGCAACACCCTCTAAGATAATAATGGTGTTGATAAATTAAGGTATCTTATGAAGAATTTCCTGAACAATGTCTCATATGTATGTAATTATTATCGATTATTGTCAACTTGACTAGCCAGACGAATGCCATCTAGCGCAGTCATCAGGCTTGAGAAGTTAGCCATTAAAACATGCGGAAAAGCAAACGAAAACAACATTTATTGTTTTGTATCAGGTGATTTCTACTCCAAAGTACATAAGCAATACCTATGTTTTTTACTCTGTATTTCTTTTAATTCTTTGGTCTTTTCTAAACATGGCAGCCTCATCGTAACCTAACCTATTATATTTGTCTACATTGAAGGGAGTTATTGTTACACAGGCGCTGCTAAATTATAAGTATATACTGCAATCGCTCCATCCGATGATGGTTCTGATAATAAACAAGAAATAACGCAGGTATCAAATTTATTCAAATTCCAACTGCTCAACAGTAACTGTCTTTCCATTTTATTTTGTACACATTCCAATAGGAAGTGTTGTACATAAGCAATATACTTTGCAGCAGAAGTTACGGCCTCCAAAAATTTCTCCTCTGTGATCGTTCCCGACTGTCAAATATTTGTTCGGGACAGACGCCCAACATTATTCTTTCATCATAGTGCTGTGGGCCTATGTGCCTGTGTGCCTGTGTGCCTGTGTGCCTGTGTGCTTGTGTGCCTGTCAAAATATACGAAACGGAGCCGAGGCACGAATATTTTATAAGTGCGCCATGTGTACGCTACTGTTTAGTATTGATAGTTTATGCCGGGTGGAAACGTTAACAGGGCAGGCTTTTTATTCCCTTTACTCACCTGTGTTTCGGTCTCTCTATAAACTTTACGACAGTACTCTACTTTCTATCCTTTATTCTGTCTTTGTATTCTCTAAATTAAGAAAACCTCGACAGTCTTACAATAAAATCATCGAAGGTATATTTTCCACAACGTAACACTTTTATGTAAAGTATAATATTGACCATGCTGACCCAGTTTGAAATGAGAAATGTCCTACAATGTAAAAACCGCACCAAATAGTAGTTAGTTACTGAGTTTATCGCGTACAACTAAACACATATACGTTACGCCCCGAAAGACTACGTTAGCGATCGTCGACTAGCGCCCTAGGTTCACTAATTTAGGTGTTACAGGAGTCGTAAACGTGGAGATCACTTCACATAATAGTAAGCGCTAATCTCACTGCCTGCATTTAATGCTTTGTACTGCAGTGGAGTGCCTCCTCCGACGTCAATTATATGCTAATCAGTCGAGCTCTAGCGTACCAACTCGAGAACCCGTGTAAACGTTTAGTTTGTCTATTATTTACTACCTTCGTGCTGGTCTAGAAGAAAAGAAAAAAACTTAGAATGTATAAACTGCTTGTCTTCCTGGGCAGATCGTCAAAACAAATCGAGAGAATTGGGAAATATGCAAATCATGTCAGTTAGCATTGCGGCTAGCAACCCATCACTATTTGATTTTTCAATTCAACCTTCTCGCCCACTATCACAGTAAAAGTTACGTGTGGATATTGCGGCTCTGGGTTCTGTTGACTCTTCAGTAGGAATAAAACGTGACAATTTATTTAGATATTTCATTTTTACTGACCACAACGGTACATATGGTTGACAACTTTTTGTAATTCAAGAAACAACTTTCCGAAAAAACATTAAATTCAAATTATAACGTTTTATTTTTAGAAAATGTTGACAATTAACTTTTAACTTTTGACGTGGTTACCCAGCTAACTGTGTAATTATTGTCTTATCATAACTTGGTAAGTTGAGTAGGTATGTATTAGTTAATTAATTAGTTCGATTTGTATGATCGTATTGAGACCTGTATATTGTACGTAGAATAACTTTTAAGCCTTTCACTACAAACCTCAGTGGTTTATAGAAATGTTGTGTAATGTTATATTTATTTTGTAATATGTTAGTAAAATAAAAATATGCCTGTTTGTGCACTAACGCATACTAATGTCAATATAAAATCGGCCTCAATTAAAAAAAATGACGGGTTGCACTCCGGGAGTGCCGGCAGAAGTGAAAACTTGAATATTAACGTTGTGCATTTTTGATGTTTTGGGATGGTTAGGGAATAATTTTGCACGAATTGCTTTAATCAGTATTAAAGTACTTTCATTTATGTGGTAGAATACTATATTTATTTATTGCGCTATCGTACACAAACATGACAATTTATATTACATTAATTAAATTTTTACGAATACACACCAGTGTGACCACTACACAGACGGTCGAGCCATCAGCTGTCACTGTCACTATCCATGGATGCGCGTGGCACGCTGTGACATAAACACACACGAACATTCGCGCAAGCGCCCTCCGCCGCCTAAACGAAACAGAAGGCGCAGGCATATATTTTCGCCACGCCGGCTGTCTACTCTCCACCCGTCTTACGAAATTTCGATCAGGGTCACGTGTCCTGACGCCCTGACGCGAGTTTAACATTTTTACCCGTTACAAAAAAGTGTACAATGCCGCTGAAAAAGTTTTCACTTCAAAAAAATTGAGGAAGTTTAATATTGCAGAACTTATAAACATTAATGATGTAATCGCGTTCTCCAGACTATTTTCATCCTTGGAATAGAGGTTAATATAAAGCCCCCGACAAACAACCTCTGTAAAACTCAACGTGTTCCAAGAACTTACGATTACTTTAAGGTCTTAAAAATATCTCAGTCACAGTAAAAAGGAAAACTAATTCGCTTTCTCGTCACAAATTGTCTGAGTGTACCATGGCTGTAGCTCTAATAAGATAAATCGCAGAAAAAGTTCAGTATAGGCCGAGCACTGCTTCTTACAAGTTTGTACAAAGAGCTCCCAGATTTCGCTAATGCGGCTATTATCACGTACGATACTCTTTATGTTTAAACAGCCTATGTAACATTCAATATTCAAACAATTTCGAACCTTATTTCGTGGTATTAAAACGGAACATTGTATGAACGATGGATGTTATGATATTTTTTCAGCACATAACCAAAAGCTCACGTATTTGGTACAGTTCTGGTATTCAGGAAAGACTTTGCGTGTTCCGTTACAAATGCGAAAGAACCTAATGAGGTTCATTCAGATATTTTCGATTAGATTTCTTCGTGGCGTGACTGACTAATGTTTGTCCTGATATATAAAAACGTTATTCCATAACTCGTTTCATGAATGGATGTAAATCACTATAAGCTCCAATGTAATAATCTGGCTAGGACCACGTCTGCACCTCATTCTCTCTATAGCTATGAACTTCGTCATTGCGAGTCTACCACTGAAATTAGACAGACAATCTCGGCGAACGTCCGACAGTTCATTTACTTTTCATTATTTAAACTCTTAAAGGAGGTTATATTTAACTTAAAATCCGGGTTGTAAGTTTGATTAACATCCTGAGGGAGGCTCCTATATGCGCAAATTGAGATTTATTTTTAAAACAAGCGCACTGGCCACCGTAAATGGCTAAATACATAGTAATGGCTATAACACCAAGAGCGCAAGGCCATAAAAAATACGGCTTGGCGCGCTAAATTTACTTGTTATATGAATATCTTTGTTGAAAAAAATTGCAAAATATACTTTTAACAAAAAATTACGGGTTCAAGTGAAGAATTTGATTCGACGCCTAAATCGGTAAAAATAGAGGCAAAGTCAGTCAAGGAAAACTTATTACCTCCGATTTCAAAGGAATTTTCATTGAATTGTGTAAGTAAATATTTCATAAAATAACATTTTTTTTTTATAAAAGTTTTTCATAATTTCCTCGCTTTTATCATGAGAAGCAGAGAATTCAACTTGAGTGTAAGTTATCAATTACACCCTCGAAATATAAGCTCCCTCGCTCGCTACGCTCGCTCGTAAGCCCAAATATCTCGGGTGTAATTTATCTCGGAGTTCATGTGAAAATTTGGATTTGACGCATGCATCGGTATAAATAGAGGCTAAGGCAGTCACAGAAAACTTATTACCTATGATTTGAAAGGAACTTTTATTTAACTGTAAGCAGATACTACTTCTTAACCAAATCTGTAATAACAGTTTTTATTATGTCCTCGCTATCATGATAAAAAGTAAAATGTTAAACTTGATTTTGAGGGATCACCTACACTCTCAATTTATAAGCACTCTCGCTCGCTTCGCTCGCTCGTGCGGCTAAATATCTCGGGTGGAATTTATCACTTAAAACCCTTGTTTAACAATCTACTATTTTGTGCATTGCACCAACAAAAGATGGAATCGAAATAGTTAATTCCAACTGAAGTCTATAACAAATTTCAGATGCAACTGTCATCGCAAAACGCCCCAAGTTTTATTTGTGACTTGATGTTTCTAGGTAGGTACTAACCACGTTTTCTGCCATTTTCCGAGCTGTTTCTACCTCTGTTCGTTATATTATTTTAACCCCCGACGAAAAAGACGTGTCTTAAGTTTGACGCCAATATTTGTATGTCTCTGGCGCCGTAGCTCTCGAACAAGTGGACTAATTTGTGGTTTTTTACAGGAAAGAAAAAACGCTTGCGGTGCTTTTTAAATATGTTTGATGCAAATCTGTCTAGCCGTTCGAAAGTTATTGGGAGTGAAGGTTTGAAAGTCGAGGTATTTTAATTTACCTAGCAAATAACAGATGGCGTCACAGATATTAATTCCACTTAACATCTGTTGAAATATGTAGTTCCGTCAGTCAACACTAGATGGTGTCATTGGAAGCTTTTTTTTTATTTTGCGTGGCAAATAAACATTTTGTTGGTGTTATTGTATGAAAGAACCTGATTAATTACGGTGTTTAGGAGACATAATAGAGCGGTTTGTCATTGCCTTCGTGTAAACTGATATCTTTGTACTAATCGCTGTACTAAACTATTGACATCGCCCTATTCCCTATATTAAACAGTTAAACCCTCACGTTCAAATTCAATTACAGCGTTATCTTGATCTGTCGTATTACCTGCAATGGAACTCCCGAGTTGGAAACTGATTGCCGACATTAAGGCGCTGTTCCACTGATAAGCATTGTCACAGTAAGCACGTGGATTTAGCATCTCCTATGAAGCCCGTCACCGTCCACGCATTTCAGCGTAGCGCATTGGAATGCAGTGGAATATCCACTTCAATTTATACATATTGCACATTTTATGTTTTACGTATTATAATTTCGAATAAAGGAAAGCTAAGTCAACGGGTATAATGTGACCGTGAGCAATAATGGAATAGCGCCTTTATTGATATGAAACGATAGCGTTGTGTTGGTTTTGCGATGAAAACGACGCTCAGCCGCACGCCAACCGGCCATCAGCCGCTTCGTAGAAATTAGAATATACACGGGTCATTTTAATTCAGGACAGGATGTGGGTTTTTGACCGAGCGAGCGCGAAGCAGTGTTGCCACAAAAATCGATAGTTTTACAATTGAAATATACTGATATTTCAATTGTAAAACTATCGATTTTTGTGCAGTTGCAGTTGTTTTAGAGCAGTACTATTATTAATGAACTATACTATCGACAATTTCGATAGTATCGTTCGATGACAATGAAAAACGATCGATAGCGGTTTTAGAGCATTACTATCGATACTATCGATAGTTTATTCGTCGTCAGGATTGATACTATCGATAGTCTATCGATGGTATCAGTGTTATTTAAAAAACCGATAGTCTATCCGTCAATAGTGGATTGGAGTGGTTGTCTCGATAATGTATATTAACAAAAACCTTAAAAACTTCAGTTCTTTAAGTTCTAAGTAAATAAATAAATGTACAGGGACAAATCCCACTAATTGAGCTAGCCCTAAAGTAAGATTCAAAGATTCAAATGTTTATTTAGTAATTAGACCTTCACAGGCACTTTTACACGTCAATAAGGGATTATAACCCAACGATACTATATTTTATGATTAAGTACATTTTTTTATGGATCCAGGAAAATTAAAAAAAGGCCATTATCCAACTTGCCCTAGCTGGGAATCGAACTCAGAACCTCCGAACTGGAGGATTAGTGTGTTGGCCTACGCCACCTATAATGATATGTTATCTATTTATACTACATATTTCGACTAACTAAACATTTCGCTATATTATAGATATACGTGCTCAGGTACGTTATATATATTTTACGTGCTCATGCTTCAATGATTCATTTATTACCCAAAACGTGCACAAAAACCTTTAAAATATGGAACACAACAACACAGCCTGCGAAAGTATGCATGATATCGAAATATTCTGAAACTCTCGGCGGAATTTTTGGGTCATTCTACAGTCATCAGTTGTGTTCCACCAGGCGCACAAACAAGCTGTGACTTCAAAACCTGCTGTTTGCTATCCTAAATTAAACCTTGTTCCTCGCCTTTTGAGTTACAATTCGCTTGTGCTAAGGTTTGTGTGCTTAGCCAACGGGACCTTTGCGGGAGCCGCCCGCGGCGCCTGTTTTGCGAAGCTTGCTGAAAGAGCCCCAACACAATATTTAGAATGGTTTCTGTTTGCCAATCAGAAAGATATTAAATGAGGAGAAATAATTCTTAGTTTAAACTAAGGTTTGAAGTTGCAAATACAGGATTTTTGTAAATACTGTCTTCCAAATTCATTCAATTCAAAATTAAGATGCTTTTAAAAATATTCGCATTATTATTAAAACAAAATTCTTGTTGCAAAATGTAATATTGGAGGAAAACAAAAAGCGAACGAGTCCGCAGACAGTTACACGAGAAATTAAATTCGAGTTCGGAAAAACGTAATTTTGTTTATTCTTCATGTTTATTTTACTGCACGCACCACGGCGGCTGTGCAAATTAAAGTGAGATGTAGAAACGAGATATGTCAATCCCATAAATATTTTAAATTTGACAGTTTATACACGAGGTTTATACAAAGGGCTAAATTATTCAAAATGTTTCCGTTTTATTTTACCCGGATAAATGTGGAAATCTTTAGTTTTGCCTAGTTTAGGAGACAGGGACTGTATTATTTTGATGTAAAACTGTTTTTGGTCAATAAAGTTATGTTATTATAAACAGCTATCGATTCCATTGATAGTTTGGCATTGTTTAGTTGAAATTATCGATTGTAAAACTATAGATTTTTCGGCAACTCTAAGACTACTCTAGAACTATTAATAAAATGCGAGACATTTATACGTATATCTTTACCTTTTCTTATTAAGTAGGTATCTCACTTGTTCAACGCAACATATTTTATTTCCTAAATTATGTATTTTTTTATCAACTGTACCTAATTATTATATTTTCTTTAGTTGCTGTTTTCCAGTACAGTACATAAAGACTTCTGTACCGTCTTTATTTTCTGGCACGGCCATATTTTAATGGCATCGGAAATAAAGTTAGCTCGACTTTTGTTCATATTTTTATTAATCAAAAGTGTCACGTTTCCAGGTTTATTCTGCATATTGTGGGAGCTTTTGCAGCCAATTTATGTTTTATTTCAGTTCATACAGAAATAGTAGAGCTTTTGCATTGCAAAAGTTGGTGAATAAGCGATTTTTAATTGTAAAAGTATGAATGCTTCATAAAAATCCAACTATTCGACCATGGAGTTTTTAAGTTACATATTTTTTAGATATCTTCCTAGCAGTTGATTTTTTAAGAAAATGTTTTGAAAAGAATGAAGTATAATTTCTCACAATTTTGCCGTCATTTGTATTCTGTAACAGTTATGAGTTAAAAGTGACAAGCGACGAAATAGAATTAATCATAGAGACAGAAATATTCAACTTCATTTTACTAAGCCGATTAAAACATTGATGTGTTATAATGTAATCCAGCACGATTTTTGATACAAAACTGCGTTCAATGTGGTTATTTCAAAATCTCAACTTTTAAAATTAGAAATAAATATTTACTTAGAAGTCAAATCAACAGTTGGTTTTGCATAAATTCTTCGTTCGTTCCTCGTTCATAAGCGTTAGTCGCGGGGCCTCCTAAGAAGCAGATTCCCATCGAGTTCCCTTAGGGGTTTCTAATATGTACGCATTTATTACTAACAACATTTATAACTTATGTATAACGGCGCACCGCGCATTAAAATGTCCATTTACTATTTTCATAAGCCGTAACCTAACAGCATGACTGGATTTCACACACCTGCACATTTAACGTATGAACATTTTCGCTGGGTATTCAAATACACTCACAATGATAAATTTTATACAACATACTCAGAGATGTTATAAGTTATGACTAACACCAAGTCAGTAAAAATACTCAAATTATAAGTCGGACATTAAACGGCTTATTAACCGTTATAGAACCTAATTAGGTAGATACTAAATTGTTTCATAGGTTTATTAACTGTACTAGAATAAATTCTTACCCAACGCCACTGTGTAAGACGCGTGTAAGACGTGGGCTCAAACCGTACATTGGTACAAGTAGTAGAGCTGCATCCGCAGTTTTCAATCGGGTCTGGATCCAATTCCGCGTCAGATCCGCGGCGGCGTGCGGCTGACACACAATCACGGCAAATGTGGTGCCATGCTGCACAATACTGCTCTGAATTAGGATTTTATGATTTCTGACATTTTAAAACGTTTATTTATTTAGAAAACTGCTGATAGGCTGCCACCGAGAATTGGATAAGATTATTGCTTACCCTATTTACATTTATGTGAAGAGTATAGCCGAAGTGCAACCATAGACTAGAGAGTTTTGGAACGATGTTCCTTATCGCGCGTTGCGAAAGGGAGCTAGACGGAAAAAATTAAGACCAAAAGTTGTAACGACACTTTTTGTTCATTCAAATTTATAAAGATAATAAAAACTTGATTTTAGAACGCAGAAAAGAGTTTGAATGTAATTTATACCTATTTATATTTTACTTTGTTCCATCCGAGTGTCCCTTGATACCTTTCAAGTTTTTTTTTTTTTTACTTTATGTCTATGCGTGCAACAGACAGACATTCGAAAGAGGTGAGAGAACAATAACTTGAAAGAGCGATGCTGGCAAATGGGCGATCCTAGAGAATGAAGGTGCACTGGTGTAAGGAGAGTGGCTCGATTTTTAAGACATTCAAAATGAATAATTTATATATACCCTATCATATCTTTATCACTTACGGGACAAACAGTGCCTAGGGTCGCAAGCCGCAAGACCCAATTGCCATGTTTGGCTTTTCCTCTTCTTTTTCTTTCTTACCATTTCCCATTTATTTATCGCCGCAAAGTGTCTTTTTTCTCTATGGCAGGTCATACCAAGCGTGACGGTGAAATTCGTCAGGTTGGTTTGAAATTACGACATACGACAGCATAGTTGATTGATAGTGCACTCATGGTACAAACTTAAGGGGCGTGGGTTCGAATCCCACTGATAACAAAAATTTCACATATTTTCAATTTGTAAGATGCTGTACATATTTCTAAGATATATTTTTGAAAATCTTAAAATAATAACCAACGTTTTCATAAGTAAATATTTCTCTGCAACGCAATTCACCGCGCTCCTTTATTTTGTGCTGTTTGCGTCTAACATTTGCGTGGTGGAATGCACAGGGAGCTAAATAAATCTGCATTTTTCTGATCCTGAAATATACATTATAGTTTTAATAAAACATGCTCATGTATTTGCTGTGTGGAATTAAATTTTAACTGAACCAAATGTTCTGTATGTTTTGGACGTTGCTTATACTTGGAAAATATTCTTACCATATTGGTACAGGTAAACATTTTCTCCTTGTGATTTCAAAAAAAACTTGCTTCAAAATTTTAATCAGTAATAAGTTTCAGTAATTAGACCTTCACAGGCGCTTTTACACGTTAATAAGTATAATTATTATTATGTGTAGTGTATACTAATGTTTTTTTAAGAAACGCTGCCGATACCAGCGCTTCGCATCAACCACTGCTAAGAAAAAACGTCGAAAGAAAGTCATTTTCAAGTATTATTTATTCGCCTACTCGTCAGAAGTGCGATTTCTGAAACACGGAGTCACCTAACGTATGGTTTTTGTATGGGAAAACCATTCGTTAAGGTGACTCCGCGTTTCAGAAATCGCACTTCAGGAGGGCTTGCCGTTTTAATTTCTTTTTAGGCCGTAAAGTACTGTGTTTTTTCCTATTTGCCTTCCGTATTGCAGTGCTTGGGTTTGCTATAAGTAAAAATATAAACTAGCTGTGCTTTATTCCTTTAGCTACATGTATTTTAGTGACGTAACAACCATCTTTGCTTAAGATTCTTCAAAAATAATTGTCACGGTGTGGGATGGATGGTGATGATAACCTCGTAGTCCGACCGACCAGTGTCTATAAGCTTCGCTTTCTACCAAAACATTTTAACACAACGATTTACAAAGAGAAAAACGACGGTTTGCACTCCGGGAGTGCCGGCAGAAGTGAAAACTTGAATATTAACATTGTGCATTTCCATGGATGCGCGTGGCAAGCTGTAACATAAACACACGAAGCGCAAGCGCCCTGCGCCGCCTAAACGAAACAGCAGGCGCCTGCATACATTTTCGCCGCACCGTAGAAAGAGAGGGGGATACTTCCTCTTCTATGCCGCGCTGCGCGTCTTACGAATTTTCGATCAGGTCACGTGTCCTGACGCCCTGACGCCCTGACGCGAGTTTAACATTTTTTACCCATACCAAAAACAGTGTACAACGCCGCTAAAGAAGTTTTTACTTCAAAAATTGCACCATATCAAATCGCCTCGCTAACTTCGCTGTTAAAAAAATTCTGAACACTCAATAATTCCAACAACTCAATTTATTGCAAAGTGAGTACAGCTCATTACATAGCACTCTAACCTGAGGCGTGTCCTCGGAGGCGATACATGAACGAGAGTTGAGCGAGCGCAGACGAGCTCTTCATAAATCAGCGCCGCAATAAACGTCACGATTAATGTATATTTGTCGCGCGTCAGACCGAGCAGGGGACGGCAGAGTAGGACAATGGGAGGCCAAGCGAAGTCCTCGTCCGCTTATAGCTTCTTTGTTTTATAGCTCTTAGAGTGTTCCAGATGTTTCTCTTCTCGCGCAGATCGTAGAAAGTAATTAAGGGAATGGGCGACTGATGGTTACCTATTATAAACAAGAAAAGGTTATGTGCGAATTTTATAACACCAAAAATTCGCTCGCTCGATCGTGTTTTGTTCACAGGAAACCTAACGAACGTAACCTACCCATCGTGGTCCAGTTGTTTTTGTGTAAAATTTAAAAGGTTACTTCTTATCTTTAATACTTCTTAAAATTAAAATGTTTGTTAGTAAAACATCTGTCAAAATAAAATTACATGCTTTGATAATCGGACAACGTTTTTTTCTAGAAAACGAAACATATGTAAATTAAGTTTCTGGAAAACCAGAAAAGCTATCTGGTACTTAAAACTTCGTCATGCCGTTTTCGAACAAATCAAATTCGAATATAAAAAAAACTTGTTTATGATATGTTACCGCGACGGATACATCACTATTTTGATTAATTTTTCCAGTATCTCTCCCATCATCATGGTTAAAGTAGCCTTTAAGTTTTGCGACGCTGGGCTATGTCTGCTAAAAACCGCATGACCCAAAATTTGCCCAGTTAGGGAAAAAGACGAATATGCAATTGTGCATGTATGTAAAGTAAGTAGCTAGGTACACGGTATCAGTTAAATAATTATTAAGTTATGCTTGTGAAATAATTATTAAGTTATGCTAATGAAGTTATGCTTAATATCAAGCTACCTAGACTGTTATGTAGCTTATGTCCGCGAGCAATTATCCCTCAGGAAACTCTGAGATAAAAAAGGTTCCAAGCATTTTTATAATATTATTTTACATAGAAAGTATGGATAACTGATTCGAGATGAACTTTACCTTATTAATTAAAAATAAGTGTAACACCGTTATACCTCAATATGCTATAGATGAGCCCTAATTCTTTACTTCCTGTATCTCACACGATTATTGGTAAAAACAAAATATGAATATTAAATTTGTGACAGTTTCCTATACGATAATGTTTGAATTACAGTATAAAAAGTGGAAGTGACATACCCGTAATAAATCGAACCACAGGCTGTTCTAGATCACTTTAATATAATCAACATACAAATGCCGAATTCTTTTTTGTTTTTACCTGTTACTTTAATTTTGTTTAATTATAATAATCTAGTATAGCTCGTCGTTTGATTAATTACTGGTATGTTCCTTCCACGTTGTATAGTAATGTGACTTAAGGGGCTACCTGAATTTTCCGGGGTCCAGTGCTGCCCTCATTTGAAATAAATCTATTGAAAGGAAACGGAGATATCATTTAAAATTTTGTCTTGATCAGACCCTAGGTAACCCTTTAAACTATTTTATAAACTATTGTTTACAGTTTAAAGTGAGTACGTGAAGCTTTTCTACGCACAATTACGAAAAACGGCCACTTTTGGCGTATATGCGTAGAAAAGCTACATGTTCTCACTTTAAACTATAAACAGTAGTTCATACGATAGTTTGAAGGGTTATCTAGGGTCTGATCAAGACAAAATTTTAAATGATATCTCCGATTTCTTTCAAATGATTTATTTTAAATGGAGGCAGCACTGGACCCCGGAAAATTCAGGTAGCCCCTTAACAGAAGAAAGAGAGACATAGAAAGCACTTCGGCGTAAAAGTAGAAGTAATGTGACTTACAACGCAACCGTATTAAGTTTTACCTCTGTTTGTAGCTACTGTATGCCGCGATGTGTACGCGTTATATGGGTAAGTTAGGAAATTAGGGCAAAGTGGTCGAAACTTGGGTGATTGATGGTGGGAAAGAAGTAACGCGGAGGAAGCTCGCGCTGGAAAGTACTATTGTAGCAAATTTTTGTGAGATTATTTCTTTAAGAACATGCAAATATGCTTGTGGTTTTTTAAAATTTCTCTTAAGACGAAGTGGTAGCTAAAGTGGCGCCCTCATTTGAAATAAATTGTTTAAAACTAAATACGGTGATAATTAAAAATTTGATTTGTGTCACTGTCTAGAAAGACCTTTAAACTATTTTATGAATAACCTTTGAAATTATTACTAATAGTCCGTCTAGTTTTAAAACGGGTTTTCGACAAAAGTGGCCACTTTTGGCAAAAACCCGTTTTAAAACTAGACGGACTACCAATATTACTTTCAAAGGTTATTTATAAAATAGTTTAAAGGTCTTTATAGACAGTGATACAAATCAAATTTTTAATTATCACCATATTTAGTTTTAAACAATTTATTTCAAATGAGGGAGCCACTTTAGCTACCACTTCGTCTTAAATAGACTTAAGTCGAAGTGGTAGCTAAAGTTATTGCTCTTTTAACAATCTATTTACAAGGAAAAGTGTAAAAAAAATCATAAAATAAACTACGTATTTCAGAAGAGCTGTCCCCCAGAGCAACCAATTTTTTTTTTTGTGGAATACGTATATTTGGATCTCATATGAATTTTCAAGTCTGTTTTTTTGTCACTTAGATGAGAGGAAGGTAAGCGTCTAGTATTTTTATACTTTGTAAAATAGAATGGAAAGTTTATAAGCTTGGTGGCCCGTGAGTGGAGTAAGCATTACTAGCGCTTTCACAAGTTCAGAAACACTGGGCGTGGACTGCACTTGCATGGGTGACCACCAACAGTATAAAACAATGTCACGCTCGTCCCTGCTTAGGAAATCACATAAGGCTGTATGTCCCGGCTGTTATCATTGTATGGCAGTCGTCAAGTAATTGGAAATTTCCCTCCAGATGCCCATTGAAAGTTTGAAAAATTTGACAGTTGGTCGCTTACACACACAAATAACAAGCAAAAACAGTGGAAGGCTTAAGTGTGTACCAAATTAAACGCAGCAATTCGTATAAATACTCGTCCGTTACGTGCCCCGCGCCACTAACTCTGCCAGCCTGGCTTTACGGCCGCCCTGGATGTCGGCCTGCAAATAAGTCTAGTAATTGAATTACTGACCTGAGCCGTTAACTACCCTATTTTATTGCGGCCGGCCACACAATGGTTAGAATTTACTTATCATTTACTTGCGCGGTGTGTCGCCGAGACTGTGGAGGAACGGTTTGCTTTGTCGTTTTAATTAAAAATAAATCAAATTATACATATATATACTTTACACGTAACGTGAATTATACTTATTGACGTGTAAAAGTGCTTGTAAAGGTCTAATTACTGAATAAACATTTGAATCTTTGAATCTCATTGTATAGGATTGTCAAACATACAAATATGTAATAATTTTAGAGATTAACTCATGATTTAGGGCGTGTTCGGACAATACGAGCACGCCAAGCCCGCATGCCTAGTGCATGCCTAGCGCGCTTTGAAATTTGTTGCATATAATATGAGTCCTAACACATACCAATAAAATATTTAAAAAAAAATTGAACCGACTTCAAAATACATAAGGAACTTACTAAAAAGTAAAAAATAATCATTCGCCTTGCTTCTGCCTTGCGCCTGCTTGGCGCTCGCCCCGACTAGACTTCGGTAATGCAATTTGAGTTGTATTGATGTGTGATAGGACACAAATTATATGCAACAAAATCAAACCGCGCTTGTCATGCGCTAGGCATGGGCTAGGCATGAGCTTGGTGTGCGCGTGTCGTCTGAACACGCCCTAATTCCGTAAAAAAAAAAACAAAATCAAGAAAAAAAAAAGACTTGAAACACTAGGCCGATCGGCGTTCCGCGGCAGTCCGTTGCGTGTCAAGTCACTCGCGGATATCGTCTCCTAATTACCCGGCGGTAAGGAAAACTCATTCATGGCAATTCCCTCGGCTTCATGGTCTAATAGCTTTAAGAGATTGCCTTCATCATCATCAACAGCTCTCAGGTACACACTGCTGAGCATAAGCCTTCATTCGCCTGCGCCATCCTGCTTGCATTTCAAATGTCTTATTCACACTAATAATTTTTCAAAATTAAAAACCGACTTCACCCCCCAAAATACACCTGACAAACCTGATAACTACACTTTCAAACAAAATAAGAATTTTCCGAACCGGTCTAGGCGTCTTCGAATAATCGATGAACATACATAAAATAAGACATAAATTATATCGAAGAGTTGATATCTTCCTTCTTTTTGAAAGTCTGTTAGAAAAAGGTTTAATACCAGTGACATTTTTAGGTCTATGAGTGACACAACAATGGTCGCCGACCGTCGCTGTCGCCGGCTGCATTCGCAGCAAGCTGTCACTCGCCTGTTAAAGCCAGTTAGAGCCCTCAATGCCGCAAGCTTAAAATGCCAACAAAAATTGACTGCGTTTACTTAATTTTATTACTTATTTTTGAAAAACGTTGAACGTTGGAGCGTTGGTGTGACGATTTGCGACAGTTTGAAAGGGAATGGTTGGAAGTGGCACACGATCGAGATATTTGGAAGGAGATGGGGGAGACCTTTGCCCAGCAGTGGGACAGTAGAGATTAATTTAAAAAAAATTGAAAAGAAAACAACTTTATAAAAATATTTACTGCTTACCTGGTCACCATGCTAGTCCACTACCCAGACGTTCTGGGTTCGATCCCCGGTCAGGGCAAGTTAGAAAATGGCCTTTTTCAAATTGTCTTAAGTGTTTATCTATATGTATGTATTTGTTATAAAATATAGTATCGTTGAGTTAGTATCCCATAACACAAGTGTCGAACTTACTTTGGGGCTAGTTTGCAGTGTTTATTATTTATTTATTTATCGCTAAAATAAAAACGATCTGACAGCTGAGGCTTGGTAATGAGGATCTGTTTAATAGCATCGAATCTAGTTTTCTCATAAAATGAACTAGGTATTACCGCAAGAGAAAATGGCAAATGGGTATTTGGCTCAGTAAGAGAGCATGTATCGAATATAAATCTAGCTAATAGTCGACCGGCGCGCGAGTTAGAACCGTTTCGCATACAAACGACACATTTAGAGAGAAATGAAAACAATCCGGACAGTGGACACAGGGCAGGGTGCGATTACATTACACGGTGATGAAGCTTGATGGCTAAGGCTGTAAGCTAAGCGATATACAACAGTTTTAGTTACGAAAAATAATAGATAGATAGATAAATGAATTTATTTGCAGCTATAACACACATAAGTACAAAAATTTTACAAAAATGGAATTCAGACACAAAAAACTGATACCTGCATAATTTTAAATGTATGTGTTACAGCAATACAAAAAGGCCACAACTCGGTGGTTATATTGCCTGGGAGCAATACACTGATTTTCAGTTGTGACCTGAGGAGATGTGTGGTGCGGATCCAACACTAAATGATAAAAATAAATAGCAAAAATAAAAGTATGTATAAGTTTACATAAATAAATAAAATAGTGTAATATAATACATTGAGAAGTTTAAATAAATAATAAATTGCATTGACTTAAGGTTGTCAGGTTAATAGCACAATGTTTAACCGACACTAGGTCTGTTAGCTCGAGTGTCCGACAGAATGTGGGGATATTGAATACATACGTGATAAGTTTCCGGAATGAATATGAAAAAATACTATTAAAGGTACAAAATTAATTTATTGTTTTTCAAAATAATCTCCCTTGGCGTCTATGCACTTTTTCATTCGATGAAACCAGTTTTGAAAACTTTTGTGTCACTCCTCTGTGGTGACCTCTGAAACGTGTTTTTCATACTCCTCGACAGCCTCTTCTGGTGATGAAAATCGTTGACCGCGTAATTGGTTCTTAATTTTTGGGAACAGAAAAAAGTCACAAGGTGCCAGGTCGGGACTGTATGCAGGATGACTCATGAGTTCTACATTTTTCGCCTTCAAAAAGTCGTTTGTCTGTCTGGCCGTGTGAGAAATAGCATTGTCGTGGTGCAGGATGATACGGCGTTTACAGTTATTTTTACGGAGTTCGTCAATAACTTCCGGCAAACAAATGGTCGTGTACCAGTCACTATTCACTGTACGACGATTCTCTAAAGCAACAGTAGCCACGTGTCCAGTTTTATTAAAAAAAGAAGCAATCATCCGCTTAGATGCACTTTTCACGCGCGCCACTTTGGTTGGTTTCGGCTCATCTTGAAAGACCCATACGCTCGATTTCTGCTTTGTTTTGGGATCGTAGCAATAAATCCATGTTTCGTCACCTGTTACTATGTCCCACACCAAATTTGACGCACCTTTGTTGAATCTGGTAAGCATGGCACTGCACCAAGTGACGCGGTCCGTTTTTTGAGCCTCGGTCAAGTTGTGTGGGATCCACCGCGAGCACAGCTTTCTCACACCCAAATGTTTGTGTAGGATTAATTGTATTTGACTCATGCCTATTTCTAAGAATGTGCGAATTTCATGGTAGGTCACATGCCTGTCTGTTTCAATCATACGGCGCACAGCATCGATGTTTTTGTTGGTCACAGCGGTGGACGGCCGACCATCGCGAGATTCGTCACTGAGATTGATACGATCACGCTTGAATTCTGCAAACCAGCTATAAACAGTTGTCTTGCATGGTGCTTCATTGCCAAAAGCTGTTTCAAGCCGAGCGATGCTCTGTTGAGCTGTCAAATTACACTTAAAATCGTAGATAATCATACTACGAAAATTTTCCCGAGTTAAATCGATGTTGATGCAGACACACATTTTTTTAAATGGCGCCACAGGGTAAAAACAAAAGACAGTCAGATGAAACAAACTGCATTCTACAGCCAAAGAGTTCTATTTTCTAATGTTGCAATAAATTTTAAATATTGTTTATGTAAGTGGCCAGTTCCGGAAACTTATAGTGCGCCCTATGTACAACCGAGAAATCCTTCAGTGACAGCAACAGCTACCGGCGACGTGTTGGATTATTAATCTTTTGGTAAATGGGTACGAAATCTTGTTTTAAAAGATAGATTAGATGTACTTCTTAACGAAGGTGTATATTATTCCAACATTTCATCACCTGATATCGGAAGCTGCCCCTGAAAGCAGCTGTTTTGTGGCCATATACGAGAAGTGGTGAAACATAGTAGATACAAATTTTCTTGCCAGGCAAATTAAAAAGAAAAAGACTTTCAAGCGTCAACCCCAATAACATTTGAACGGCTGAACATTTTTTTATTAAACATAGCTAAAAACAACCGCAAGGGAACTTGCTTTCACATAAAAGAACCGCATCGAAATCAGTCCATCTGTTCAAGAGCTACGACGCCACAGACAGAAAGGCAGACCGACAGATATTAGCGTTAAACTTAACACACCTCTTTTTTGTCTAAGGTTAAAAATAACAATAAGAATAAAATAAAATAAATAAATATGGACAAGTAACACTGATTGATGTAGCCCCAAAGTAAGTTTGAGACTTGTGTTATGGGATACTAACTCAACGATACTATATTTTATAACAAATACATAATTATATAGATAAACACCCAAGACCCAGGACAATTTGAAAACAATAGACTTTAGTTATATTTATTTATTTACCAGTTTATGAATACAAAGAAAACATCAAATAAAGTTGTACAAAGGCACTACTTATCTCAAAAGAGATCTCTTCTAGTAGGCCTGTGAGAGATGAAATGTTTATGCAAGAGAGGCATAGGTTAGGCGTGTTCATACATAGGATAAAGGTAGAAAATTAAAATTGTATAAAACTACACAAACTACAAATAAACCTATTGTTTGACGCTCGACGTTTTAGAACTTTGGAATTTGGACTAAGAATGACTACCTACTTCTTTTTACCTGCATGATAGCCCTTGATATACATTAATTTATTTTACAGACAATTTTATTAAACTTGTAAAGTATATAATAATCTCGTAAAATTTAAAAATTCAAATTTTATTCATCGGTAACTTATATTAATGTGTATTTACTTTAAGTTTTTTACTGATATCGTTAATTTTATTTGATGTTTGCATCGCCACACCCAAACTGGGTACATGTAATACTGCACCAATATGTTGTCACCTTATGCATATATATATTAGCGATTAATAAATGAGTAACAACAACTATTCAGGTTTTTTCTAATTTGATTTAATCAGATTTGACTATTTCAACAACAGGGCTTTTTTGACCCAACCGATTGGCTGTGCAAACCATAGACCTAAGATTTTTTTTACTTTGTAAATGCAAACTGTACATCGCCGAAAATTTAGATTAACCTTTTCAGATACTTTTATGTGTTACCCTTATTGTATGGGGTGACCAAATCAATCGGTGATAGTTTATACAGGTTACAGTTACAAATGACTTTTTCGATCCCTGGCTGGAAGTCTAACAGTTTCATGATAAATAAAAGTTAATATGACAAAGATGCCTCCGATTATTATATTGGATAGATGTCCTGTGTTAGTTAGTGTTAGAAGCCTACTCGTAATAAGGCTTGTTCATAACATTCGCTCCCCACAAATAAGAACTGCTTTTTGCTGTGCAGCTTATCTGATTAAATTACTGTTTATCTTGTCACGTTCCATAAAAATATGGTGTCCTTGGTCTTGGCCCCTGGGCAGGGCATTTTGCGTTTACGAATATTTTCGGTCACGCAATTAGTGCAATATATTGAGGGTATAGAACGATAGCCCGGCCATCGTACTCGTGACGTGTACCTCTACTTGAAAATCGAGTGGATGGTGCCGGCTTGTCAGTTAGTAGTTTGCAATATACTTTAAGCCTATTATTGTGAATGTATTGGTTTCCAAACAGATCTGAAGCTTTTTCTGACAGGTTTTGCTATAAAACATCAAAAACTTTTTTAAACCTATACACATGCTATTTAATATAAATTCATCATCATCATCATTTCAGTCACACCACTGCTGGACAATAAGCCTTTCCCAAGGATTTCCAAAACGACCAATCTATAGCGGCTTGCATCCAGCGCTTTTCAGTGACCTTGGTCAGATCGTCTGACCACCTTGTGGTTGGGTGTCTTACACTTCGCTTATCAGTACGTGGTCGCCATTCGAGAACCTTATCGCCACATCGGCCATCGGTTCGTTAAGCTGTATCCCACCCACTACCACTTCAACGAGCGGTATATATATTGCCTTATATCTATTTATGACTAATATGTATGTCTCAAGGAGATAGGCGAGACCTTTCGCCAGTAGTGGACCAGTACAGGTTTAAAAAACTATGTTTTCAATTGAGCATATGAATAGAAACTAAATGCATGGACCAGCAGCTACGAGTATAATGGCATAAGACTTCATCAGAGCACTTATACCTATGTGTCAACAGCGAATGTTTACTTGATAAGCGATATATACCATGAACTCTCTGAAGAACCTTGGACTACAAATTGACTCCACTCTTAGCTGGGCCACTCACATAGCTGCAATTAGTCAAAAAATCACTGTTAGTCTTCAACAATTAAATCGTCTTAAGAATTTGCCAAGACAAAGATCTTGCTTGTCCAGTCTTTAATTCTGCCTATTTTTGACTATGCTGATGTGTGTTTTCCTGACCTCAATGTAGATCTTCTTAATAAACTTGATCGACTCCTTAATAACTGCATTCGTTTTATCTTCTGTCGTCGTAAATATGATCATGTGTCTTCCTTTCGCTCTGAACTCAATTTGCTTCCTATTCGCCAACGCAGGAAACTTCGGTTACTGTGTACTCTTTTTTCTATCCTTACAAATACTGACTACCCTGAATATTTAAAATGCAAGTTCAATTATCTTTCAGACACTCATAATCGTCAACTTCGTCCTAATGAGACACGCCAGCTCTTTATCTCCCTTTACCGGACTAATTTTATGTCTAACTCATTTTCTCTTCAAGCCTCACGGCTCTGGAATGCTTTACCAGTTGACATCAGAGAAATTTCTACTGAATTCTCTTTTAAAAGAAAAGTTCACGCCCACCTTTTAAACTCCCTTTCTTCATAAAGTCATTATTGTTTAGTTCTTCTCTTCATAGCAATTTATTGTTAGTATAATTAAATGTATGTATGTATTGTATAAGTAAATAATTATTCTGATATTCATATATAATGGGTATATAATATTATTGTATATTATGTAGTGATATTTTATAATGTAAGTACGTATATTGTATTGCTTTTTGTGCCGCATAATTTTCTCTGTTTATCCCTATGGTTGACTGGGAGATAATGCTTTTAGCATTAAGTCCGCCATTTGTTAAAAGTATATTTGTACTTTGGAACAATAAAGTTTAATAAAATAAAATAAAATGAACATTGAATATGAACATAATTGTAAAATGGGAGCCAAGTTCTAACAAAAGAATTGAGGTTTACATGGCCGCGAAGTTCAAAAAATTGGCAAGGCCACTTTACTGGAAAGCAAAGATCAAAAACACGAAGTGATCTACCTGTGCTGTATTTAATTCGTGCAATTAGTACGCGTTGTATTATAGCGGGACGTGTCGCATGTTGTATTGGATGTAAATTATGTCGCACCGACAGCCGCACGCACGGCTTTTTAATTAAAATTCATTTGTTCAATTGTTGCGATACTGTTTCTACTTGAACAACAAACAATTACTTTACCTTCCATGAAGAATTAATAATCCCACTTCTAAGACTGAAATTCGAATTTCTCCTTTATTTTGTTTCTACTATAGTCGGAATAATATGTCAGTCTACTTTGTGTATATAATATGTGTACTATGTGTGTGGCCAAATTTTTCATCTTTTAATTTGGTTAATAATCCGAGCATTGCAATGCTGTTAAAAACCAATAATATGTCAGTATTTTCAACTTTTCTCTGTTACTAATCCAATCACCCATTGCTTCCTTCCTACACAAGCTCTTCCTTAAAATATTTCATCCTTTTTCGATTTCCGGTAACTGTTGCTCTTAAAATCCTCTGTATAACGTGATTTTCATCCCTTCTCTCTTGAATATAAGTTTCGGCTGTTATTAAATAGTCCGGCGGCCTTAGCATGGTGTTTTAACTGAGAGGTCTGTACATATCTTCCCTCTGTAAAAATGTACATGATAGGATAAAATTCATAAATGGACACGTAATAAAATGAGTCACACGCAGGCAGTTTTTAAACAGTGTTTCTAAAGTCTACTAAGAATATATAATAATATATATATTCATATAATATGTGTATAATAAATCACATTCGATAAAATAATTATATAAGTACGTAATAATTCCTAGAAATAATATTGCAACCAAAGAGTATTAATAATTATAAAAATTAATTGTTATTATAATAAATGTGCCACGGAAAGTTTCAACTCCTGACATATAGCCAACATAAATAAAAACACAGCCGCCGAAGCTATGCACTAACCGACACAAAAGTTGTTTGATTCATCAAAAGGTGGCGCTATAGTTTCTTTATTATTATTTTTTTTTAGTTTGTAAACTTCAATATTATATTTATTCAAGATGTCTGCTTACGTTTAAATATGTAATTAAACTTTTATTATTAAATAAATAGAATAACTGTTTAAAATATGGTTGAAAATGGTTTAATTGTGTAATATGTGGGTCTAGTAAATCGACGACAAAATTACACGATTTCACGTTGCCAAACGTCGAAATGTGTACTTTTACCTGACAAAACCATGCTCGCACGAAAGTGAGGTTAGGCATGAGATAAAATACGTTTTATGAATGAAAGTTATTTTGTCACTCAATTTTGTCTATGTTTGTTGCCGTGAAATACGGTAAATTACGCGTAATGCTACAAATTACAAGGATAAAAATTTGTCGCCGTCGCCATGCCGGGTACGCAGGTGTATTTAAAGATATAATTCCCGTCTACGTAACCAACAAAAATAAACTTTTTTCAAGATTTCTAATCGAATATGAGCTAAAAAATGTGGAAATTTGTTTTTACTTTTATTTTAAAACAACATTTTCGGAATTTATTTGAAATGGTTTTTCACAGACAAAATATAAACTTCAAAGGGCATCAAGCGCATTGCATCATTTTCTTTCTGTTACAAAGTCATATTATAATTTGATAAAATTAAACTAGAATTAATTATAGTGGTGACGTTGTACTTCACCGAGACACTGTTTTGAGGTTCTTTTCAGGCGAAAAAAATCTAAATTACTTCTTAAGGTTATTGTAATAAAAGAATAATAACACTTTCACCAGTCAGTAGAGATTAAATCGTGTAAACACATCTCTCAATGATAGTGAATTGAAACGGGTTCTCGGAATTAGTGTTGCAAGCAATATTATAAAACATCGATAGTCTATTGATATTGTCGTGGCCTTAAAAACAGTAATAATATCGAGAGGACTATTTATAGTATTGGTTATTTGATACTATTGGCGTGTCGTTGCAGTGCGCAGTTGTACTTCTTGTTGGGCCGGTGTCCCCGGAAGACCAGCGTTCGGGTGTTGTAAAATGCCTCGACACATGCTGAGTGGACGTCGGATTAGCGTCATATTTAGATTATAATGAATGTGCCAATTAGTAAAATTGTAACTTCTTATTTCGCTAATAAACCATATTCTATTCTTCTATACTATCGATAGTCCTATCAATAACCAATACTATCGATAGTATCGATTGTCAATAGTTTGCAATACTACTGATGAAAGGTAAAACTATCATTTGTATAGATACTATTGAATTTAGATACTATCAACAGTATTCGGTACTATTGATAGTATCAGTACTATCTATAGTACCGATCAATAGTCTTAAAATACTTTTGATGAAAGGTAAAACTATCGATACTATTGAATTTATATATCGGCAGTATTCGGTACTATCGATAGTATCGAATACTATCGATGGTATCTAAATTCAATATTATCGATACATCGATAGTTTTATCTTTCAGCAGTAGTATTGCGAACTATTAATAATCAATACTATCGAATAAATAAATAATAAATAAATAAATATATAGGGACAAATTACACTGATCGAGCTAGCCCCAAAGTAAGTTCAAGACTTGTGTCATGGGATACTAACTCAACGATACTATATTTTATAACAAATACATATATAGATAAACACCCAAGACCCAGGACAATTTGAAAAAGGCCATTTTCTAACTTGCCCTGACCGGGAATCGAACCCGGGACCTCTAGGTGACAGCCTGGCATGATGTCCATTAGGCCACTAAATTCAATATTATCGATACTATCGATAGTTTTATCTTTCAGCAGTAGTATTGCGAACTATTAATAATCAATACTATCGAATAACCGATACTATCGATAGTCCTACCGATATTATGACTATTTTTCGACGTCAACTATCGATATTCAAACTATCGATAGCTATGCAACGCTGCTCGAAATAGTCAGAGTATCAATCAACTAAGTAACTATATAGATTTGACGATCGTATTTCTGATAAAATGCTAGTTGAAATGAAAACGTCTAGAAATACGAAACAACAGTTATATCTTTAGACCACTTCCTACTATGACGATATGCAACTTAGTCATTGAGCGTTTTAGACGAGTTTCTACATAAACTATTTGCGTTAGATCTTTCGAGTCTAACTTATAGAATAAGTTTTTATATTTTTTTAATAACATGCATTCAACTGTGGCCTAGCTCACGTGATTCGATATTTGACAATCTTTTTTTTTTACAATATATTGGTTTAGGCATTTGTCCTCAATCTCACCTGATGGTGAGCGACGATGAAGACTAGGATGAAGCAGTCAGTGCCATCGAACTTAACATTTTTAGAGTACAACTTTCCGTTAGCCTAATTAGCCGTGTGGTATCCGGCAGAGTAGAATAGGACCACTCCAAATATTCCCATGGATGGCGTAGAAGGCAACTTAGGAAATATACAAGCTATGCAAAGATTATGAAAATAAATTTGACCGCTTCAGTTGGCCAGCGTGGAGAGTGTAGGCTTAATTCTCTGGCTACTCTGGCCTGATTAGGCTCTGATAGTGCGGGAGTAATAACATATCTATGCCAATTTATTCCATATATCCTTACAAACTTTTAAATTTATAAATGCCTTTAACATTTATAAATGCATGCACATCAATTTAAGTCTTTCTCTCATCCTATAACTTTACTGCATATGTGAAATAACAATTTTCAGACAATACTTTTCGGAGATTTTATATTTTTGGTATATTTGTCGACCTCCGTGGTGTAATGGTCAACACGCTAGTCCGCCAATCCGGAGGTTCTAGGTTCGATCCCCAGCCAGGGCAAGTTAGGAAATGGCTTTTTTCAAATTGTCCTGGGTCTTGGGTGTTTATCTATATGTATTTATTATAAAATATATATCGTTGGGTTAGTATTACCATAACACAAGCTTAAGCTTACTTTGGGGCTAGCTCAATCTGTGTGATTTGTCACTATATATATATATATTTTTTTAAATAAACCCACAACCATGCAACAAACTAACATTTAAGTTAAAAACAATGTTAGTCTTTCCTTATATTGTAGTCTACAAGGAAAACCGCGGCAGCGCTAAAGCTGAAGCCATTCATCCCGCGGTTTACCGAATACCCGCGCCGTGTCAGGAAGAACGTGTCCAATTGCGAGCACAGCTGCGGGGCACAGCCTGTATGCAGCTAGCAAGCGCTTGCATTACATTTGCATATCAATGCTGCTTAGACGTTTAATTGCTTTTATAGCCCTCGAGAGTAATTCACTCAGTATAGCTAACGTGATAAATTTATGTATATTATCGTAGCCATTGTAATGTTTGAGTTAGGTATTTTCGTCTTATCAACTGAACAAGGCAACCGTTATAATGTAGTTTAAATTATATGTTATAATGTAGTAGGAATTAATTCATCGAAAAAAAAATATTAAAGAAGAAAAAATAGAGGCAAAGGGCCTTTGTCTATACTTTAAAGCATAATTTTTCAAAACTAAAAACCATTTTTACTTCCAAACAACACAAAACATTTTTAAAAAATTTCTATGAGACCCTTTTAAAGAAAAAAAAAAACTTATTTAAATCGGTCCAGGCGTCTTTGAATAATCGGTGAAAATACATAAAAAAATCCCGACGAACTGATAGGGTTAAAAATAGAGAACTCATTGAAGTGGTACGCCCACTCATATGTCTTAGTGCCGTATACAATATTATACGGCACTATACAATGTCCTTTTTAATTAAGTACAAATATTTTAAGAGGTGATTCAGTCCATCATTTTGAACAACTTTTCCCAATAAATATATAACGAATTACGAAAATTTTTTTTGCATTTTTCATAGTAACGATATCACGTGACTACTTCGATTTGTATGAGAACCTAAATATTTTTTTCGTATTTCGATATACATTTATTGGGAAAAGTTGTTCAAAATAATGGACTGAATAACCCCTTAAAATATTTGTACTTAATTAAAAAGGACATTGTATATTGAAATGAAGTAGATTAGCTTTTTTAAATACTAGCTGCGCCCCGCGGTGTTACCCGCGAAAAGTAGCTTATGTGTTGTTAATCCGGGATGTCTGCTTCCTGCGTACCAAATTTGATCAAAATTAGAACAGTCGTTTGCGCGTGAAGAACTGACAAACATACACACACACACACATAAACTTTCGCCTTTATAATATTAGTGTGATTTTACATTCAATATAGCATTCATACAAATTTTGATCACTCAACACAAAACAATGAGCAATTTGTTCAAAATCACAACGAAACTACAATTGTTAAGATAACATTGCAATGTACTGCAAACAACAACAACGCTCACACGATATAACAATAATAAATGTACATTTACGTAAACAGAAAGGTAACACCAGCTATAACATTTCTCCGACGGTCACTACGTTAACAACAACACAAATAGGGATTGACTCTTAAACATACTCCTGTGGCCCAGCGTAAAATCATATGTGTAATGGCGGATCGTGTCGTGACGTGGCACAAAGCGACCGGTCATCTGCAGTGTAAGCCAAAGTGCCACGTCGGCAAATATTTGCAGGCAACTACCGCAGGCGAGCTCAACGTGAGCGAGTTACAGGCTGTGGCGAAACATTGTTTAGGTATAAGTTCTCCTTTTTGGTAGTCGGTCAAAAAGCCGAATGCGGATACGCCTTATTTCAGCCGGCTAGTTCAAGGTGTAGCCGATCTCAGATGGTTACAAATATTATGTTTTCTGCTTATTTCAGCTAGAACTTTCTATCATTCTGGCTATAACTAGTTAGAACTAGTTATAGCCAGAATGATAGACCAATTTCAATGTGGTGTTTTACTTGAAAGCAAGGTTTTTTGTGGTTGTTCTTGCCATGTTACAAATATTATGTTTTCTGCTTATTTCAGCTAGAACTAGGTTTACCTTCTATCATTCTGGCTATAACTAGTTCTAGCTAGTCAAAGGAGGTCTGTGGCATCGTTGCTCTCCATAGAATGGACCGATTTCAATGTTACATGGTTCTTGCCATGTTACAAATATTATGTTTTCTGCTTATTTTAGCTAGAACTAGGTTTACCTTCTATCATTCTGGCTATAACTAGTTCTAGCTAGTCAAAGGAGGTCTGTAGCATCGTTGCTCTCCATAGAATAGACCGATTTCAATTTTACATGGTTCTTGCCGTGTTACAAATATTATGTTTTCTGCTTATTTCAGCTAGAACTAGGTTTACCTTCTATCATTCTGGCTATAACTAGTTCTAGCTAGTCAAAGGAGGTCTGTGGCATCGTTGCTCTCCATAGAATGAACCGATTTCAATGTTACATGGTTCTTGCCATGTTACAAATATTATGTTTTCTGCTTATTTCAGCTAGAACTAGGTTTACCTTCTATCATTCTGGCTATAACTAGTTCTAGCTAGTCAAAGGAGGTCTGTGGCATCGTTGCTCTCCATAGGATGGACCGATTTCAATGAGGTTTTTACTTGAAAGCAAGGTTTTTTGTTGGATGAAAATCGACTCAGCTGTTCAAAAGTTATTGGGGGTGAAAGCTTGAAAGTCGAGGTTTTTTGGCTAGCAAACTGTCATAAAAAACTGGCAACTTGTCTATCGATACAACTTATAAGATATTCCAAGTGCCCGCTACCGCCTCTGCCTTGTGTCCCGCCGGCACTACACCAAAGCGGGCGCTCTATAGCTCCATGTCCTTCAGGAGTCATTTGAAGCTTTTTGTGGGCGCTCTGTCCATTTCCCGCGCCCCACATTCTTCAATGGCGATTTTAGAAAAGACCCTTAACGTTTGATTGGGAGAACCGGTTATCTTTTCATCATAGACGTTTCAAAAATAGACTAGTCACTAGTTACGTGTATAGCAACACCGGCTGTGTGAGTTTCTGCCTTCGAGTAGAATAGGAGCACTCCAACTCTTCCTGTGGACGTCGTAAGAGGCGACTAAAGGGCTAAAGCACAGACATCTCGTTCAACATCTGCATGCCCTAGAAGGTCGACGTCGGGCAGCAGCCGGTGCAAAAATTATGCACAAATTTCTCAAAGAGGGTTGGCGTCAAGTAGGCAGCCGGTCGTCATCATTGGGTGAACACTGAAATGCATAATAATACTTGCACCCAAATGCTTTGTCTTTTGGTGGGACGAACTTACCACCAGGTTTTCACAAAATGAAAAATTACTGCTAACTCGTCATGCTAAATGTGTTTTTGATCAGTCTGCAGTATCTTTTCTTGGCTATACCATATCTCATTCTGGTGGCAAACCTCTCAAAAATAAGTGTAGGATTTATAAAATATATATTTTGTATAGAATAAATAAATAATATGTGCGTGTAAATAATTGGATGTGTGTAAGTTACCCACAGTCTGCCCCATTAGAATTATAAACTAGCTTATTACTACTTCTTCAGGCTCAAGGTCACAAAGGGCTATGGAGAGGACTGTGCTCGGTGTTTCTCTACGCAATCGAATGACAGAAATGTAGAGATTCGTAGATGTACGAAGGTCACGGACATAGCCAAGCGGATTAGCTCATTAAAATGGCAGAGGGCGGGGCACATAGCGCGAAGAACCGATGGCCGATGGAGCAGAAAGGTTCTGTAATGGCGGCCACGTACCGGTAAGCGCAGCGTAGGACACCCACCTGCTAGATGGTCTGATGACCTGAGCAAGGTTGCAGAAAAGCATTAGATGCAGGCCACTTCCGATCTGTCGTTTCGGAAATCATTGGGGGAGGCCTATATCCAGCAATGGACTTTCTGGGGCTGATATGATGATGACCACTGCTTATCCAAGGATTTCACAGATTGACTATAGTTCCAGTAGTTGTTTATTAGAAGTCGGCGTTTGATTTGCGGTAGAAGTGCTCTTTTAATAGACATTTCACGAGTGTCGGTTTTCCTGCTGATGAACGTTTTGTTGCAGCGCGTACAATTCTTTAACGAGGTTTTAATGTTTCCGAGATGTGGGGTTTTATGTCGGCGGTTGAGTTTGTTCGCGTCAGGTGAACGACTGGAACGAGGCTAAGAAGTTAGTTTGTACGTTGCACAATACATTATCACATTTTTACTCTAACGGGGCAGACAGGAGTTTGCAGGTCTTGAAACTAAAGCTGAGCTCAGAGCCACAAGACACAAAAGCCGCTGGAAAAAGAATTTGAAATAGTGATAGGTTGCTAACCACATCACCTATTGACACGATTCGCATTTTCGCTCATACCCTCGATCGGCTTTTACGTTCAGTGCGGGAAGTTAAGCGGCTGGTACATTCTAAGATTTTCTTTTCTTTGAAACCAGATTCTAAACCAAACAGAGAATGTATTTTATTATACCTATACATGTGTTATATGTTAAAATTTAGGTCAATAGACGTAAAAAAGAATAATTCTACGAAATTTAGAGGTAGAAAGTTAAAAAAGTCCACTTGAAGAGGATGTGGTCAGTCCGTCATAAGTAACAGAATAATCTTTCAAACAAGTTTATCCAGTTTTAATAAAAATGTTAATGCTTAACATTTTTTAAGTGTTTTATAACCCTAAGCTCTGTTTTATTTTACAACAGAATAAAGACTTTAAATTAATTTAAAACGTAACAATTAATAAACAGCTGTTCATGTTGCCCAAGGTTAAAAACACCACGCCATTCACCCGCCCACTCAGTTGATTCAGAAGTACTCTCGAACAAGCCGGGTTAATAGTTTAGCAGTTAATCTATTTTAGTGCTCTCAAGATCCTTTGCATCTGTTGCTACAAGCGACCCAAGGGATAGAGTACATTTACAATAGAGGCAAAGATTCTACAGAATACTGGACCAACTGTGCGCGCGTTTGCTTTTCCTTTTTAACGCAAGAGAAAAAAAGAGGGTTGTTAGAAGTTTGACGCGAATGTCTGTTTGTTCGTCTGTCCGTCTGTCCGTCTGGCAATGTCGATGTTTTTTTCGAGTTTCAAGCATTGTTCCCATAGGAAAAGTTGTTCATATTGACGGTCTGAGTTGCTTCTACGAGGATCGGACAGGATTTTTGTTACATATTGTATATTTAAGTAGGACTCCCATACAACAAACGTGGTTTTTTATGAGTAAAGGTACGCGGAACCCTTCATGCGCAAGTCTGACTCGCATTTGGCCAGTTATTTCAGTTATGCCAACACGGTTATAATGAATGAATGAATGAATGAATTGTTTATTTTCACGAGTAACTACGACTCATTTTGTTAGTAATAATTATAACTATGGATTAGTAACATGTAGGTTTCACTATCAAACTTTATTTTTATAAAGGCCACTCCTGCACCACTCCCCCCGATGTGGCGCAGCAGTGGTTAACATACCGGCAGTCCAGCCTGCTTTGGATCATCCTCAGGATGCTGTTGTCGCTGGCCCGCACCCTGCGCACCAGGGACGCGCATCTTTTGCGCATTGTAGCATATATATGCACTTTACCATTTATATTATCGAAAAAACTACATTGTATAAGTATATGTATACTCGAAAACATAAACCTCCTTTTGACGCAGTCGGATAGAGACTATGTTTTTATATGTAATTTTAAGCCTACAAATCTTTTTAACTAACTTCCAAGAAGTAGGAGGTTATCAATTCCTCGCGATTTTTTTATCAAAAATTCAAAGATTCAAATGTTTATTCAGTAGTTAGACCTTTACAGGCACTTTTACACGTCAATAAGTATAATTTCTGTTACGTGTAAAGTATATTAAAATTTAATTTATTTTTAAAGAAAAGCTACCGATACCAGCGCTTCGTAACGACCACTGCTGAGAAGAAACGCCGAAAGAAACTCATTTTCACAGTATTGGTCGCCTACTCGCCAGAAGGGCTTTGTCATATTATTATTATTGTCTTTTAATTAATAAATACTTATAATATAATACAATGTTGACACATTATAACTGTGTTGTTCACCGTTTATCCGAAGACGCCTGGACAGATTTGAAAAAATCTCTTTTAGTTTGAAAGGGCATACTTTTTAGGTGTGCCAATAGAAATTTTATCAAAATAGATGATAAGGGATGCCGAACACCTGGCAAAAAAAAATGGTTTACTCGAAAGTAGACGGGTGTAGTGGGAGGGGAAAGCCGAGAGGGACGTGGGAAGAATGCGTGAGATCGGATATGGGGGAACGGGGGTTGGTACAGAGTTGGCGAAGGACAGAAAATTTTGGAGAGAGTTGACATACGTCAGAGCCGATCCCAAATAGGGAAAGGTGATGAAAGAAGAAGGTTATAAAGCCATTTTTTTAGTTTTGAAAAATTATATTGAATGTAACAGCCCATTCTAGCGATACTTAGTAATTACTGGCACCTCCTTACAGGCGGCCATGGACTAAGGCCGTGACTTATGAGCAGGACGCTCTCGTTACGGGCGATCAGCTGTCATTATTTCTGAGAGCACCAGTTAGTAAAGACAACGGCTGAATATAAATGGTTAATTGCGTTAAGCGTTCATGAGTATCTCCGTTCTTAGTAGTTAATTCTCTTTCTGAAGTGAAATTCATGGAAATTATAGGAATTGCTTGATAATTGCACCGAAAAAAACTCAAAGAAAGATATTAGATTCAGCAAGAAGAACTATAAGGTTCTTTGACGTGGCGATAATCAATGATTTTTCAAAACTATAAGGCTACTTCACCTCCAAACTATACGACCAACTTTGATAAAGTTTCTTTGGTGCCACTTGACAAGTATGTCGTTTCAAACAAAAAAAGAATTTTCCAAATTAGTTCACGCTTCTTCAAGTAATCGGTGAACATACATAAAAAATTACCGGCCAGGTGCGGGTCACACTCAGGCACTAAGGGTTCCGTACCATTATCTATAAAATATCATGTTTGTTGGGAGCCCCCTTAAATATTTATTTTATTCCGTTTGTATCTGCTGCTATAGCGGCAACAGAAATAAATCATCTGTAAAAAATTTCAACTGTCTAGCTATCATGGGTCATGAGATACATAGTGATAGACAGTCGACAGACGTGCAGGTGGGCTGACTTTGGACAGCGGAGTCTATAGATAGGGTCCCGTTTTTACCCTTTAGGTACGAAACCCTAAAAACATAAAAGGTTCGACGAATTGATAACCTCTTTTCTTTTGGGAAGTCTCTTAAATAGCAGGTAAGTATATAATATAAAGATTTATTTTTCTCATCCATTGTCTGGTCACAACCCTTGCATTGTCTGTAACCGGCATGAAGTCATCCAGTGTGCAAGATTCAGGCTGGCTGGCTAATCCTTCCTCCACGATGACTGAAAGTGATACTCAAAATTAAGGTCCATTACCATCATGAATCAGCTATAAGTCCGTAGCCCAAGCCCCGTAGATTAAGTTATTAAAATTATACCCACAAAGTATCAGACCACCTGTGGAATGAAATAAAATACGTAACGAAAGATAAGGCAAAGATTGAAAGATAGTGCTATTTGGTAGGCAAAGATTCGGGTAGTAAAGCCGATGTGTCACGGGCCGGGCCTGGAGGCAATAAAGCTGTTGGCGATCGAGATACACCCGATGCGGGGCCATAACTATTGCCCGCCATGCATCACCTTACCCCGGGGTCTATTCGCCACTATCGCATAGACGTACATCACTAAATAAAATATAGAAATATCATGGGCGGTTTTGCTTTTGCAAGCTTTTATTTAACTTGCAGTGGCTTGTATGTATGTATGTTTGTTGAGATCAAATCTTGCAACTCAAATTTCAACCAGTTATCCTCAATCGATTAAGCTGAAATTTGTTGTGTATTGTCATCTTGTCGTAATATTGTATTGTCATCCGACTCACACAATTCATACTTGTGTGAGTCGTATGACAATACAATATTATGAAGTCAGTAAGCTGTTCTGATGATGGAGCCGGGAGATGTTTGACAGAACTCTAGAATCAACATAACCTCATTGAGTAGGATTCGTTTGATTTGTCTTGACAAGCACTTTGTGGTAGGCGATGCCTACAGTCTGATCACGGAGATGGAAGGTAGTCGATGGAACTCGGTAATAAAACGGTTCTAATCGTTTCTATTGAGGACATAGAACTCTACCTATCAAATGATTTGCAACAACTCTCCTTGTACTACAGAAACAATTAGCTGCGCTGCGGCCAAATCCTGCGAAAACTGAGTCCAGTGTCAATTCAATTCAACTATATTTTTATGATCATAAGATATTTATAATATCTCTTAATAACCGTCACTTTGTTTTGTTGCACAATTGTTGACGTCAAAAAGTTGCTTAGAGCTACGTTTACTGCCGCCTCCAAAGCGCTAGTGCAGAAGAAGCGGTAACAAACTGCACTGCATTTTGACTCGACGAGAAGAGGAATAAAACGCCGCAACTCCAATAACTTTGGCCTAACAATAAAAGTTTGTTCAAAAAAAATTTTCTTTTTTCAGTATACTTATTCTACATTTCATTTTGGTTACCTAATACGCTTGCCTTGCCTGCAATATGAAGACTTAGTAGGAAGGTTCCTTTCAACTTTAAGTTTTACAAACTGTATTAGTTATTGCGCCTACCCTTACAAATTGAAGCTGATACAGGCGTTTCCTTAACATTAATGAAGGGCCGTCCTCTGAAGAAGATGGCATCAATTTTCTATAGCGGTGGTAATTTACATCTTAGATGAAGGTGGCCACTTAACTCTCTTAACGACCCCTTGCAATTTTAATTACCGAAACTTAGCTAAATAAGTACTTTTACTGCTTTCTATAACTCTCACTCGTTTAAATAAAGCGAAGAGTACATTGGACCGTAAAGCGGGGTTAAAATTAATTACTTTTCTCAAACATGCTCGGAAATGTAGGCATTATTGTAGTAAAAAGAAGACACGAAGTTTGTAATTTTTTATTACTTAGCTGGACTAGGCCAGGAAAGTAGTATGAAAATTCATTCCTGGCCACTGCTCAAAAAAAAGACGAATACAGTATATTCAGAATGACAAGACAGTGACATTGACGTTTCAGATGACCATTCTGTTTACATTTAGCAAAGGCATTAAGCGTTTAATTCCATAATTTGTCATACAGCCAATTGCTACCACGTAATAAAAAATGCACTCTTCGAGCATTATTTATTGTTATTTATAATGACCACAATTTTATTAAAATATTGTTATTATAAAATTCCACGAAAATATGCTTATTTTTCGTTGTGATAGAAAAAAAGAATCTACGGTATTACATTTTTTGCGTAAACTATGACGGGGCTGTATAGGCTATATTTCTTTTGCACTAAAAAACGCGGAAAAGCAGTATCTTTTCTTTCAAAGCACGTTGTGATTGATTTTATACTCTTTGCAGTAAACATTAATTGCTTTCGGTAAATATTTGCATATTTCTGGTTATTTCTTTAATGATTTCCTCACATTTATTGAGAAAAGCACTATACATGCCTCGGCAGGAATAGCATTGCCGGACTCGTAATTATTGTCTAATATAAAACTACTCGTCCGTCAACGCCATATTTCCCGGCCTCTGCAGTAATGTACTATTAATGAAAGACGACCGATGCATCGAATGAACTGATGGTCAGTGGACTAGTGCACCGTCTTTTAAGTTATGTCACGTTTACAATTATAGAATTGATATAATTACAGAATATGTTCTACTAAGTCTAAATACGGATTTGGACAAAAAAAAATTACCTCATCAGGCAGATTATTAATAAACGGCCAAGTGCGAGTCGGACTCACGCACGAAGGGTTCCGTACCATCGTCTATAAAAATCACGTTTGTTGTATGGGAGGCTCATTTAAATATTTATTTTATTTTTGCTTTAGTGTCGCAGAGCCGGGTTTTAAAAGAAAACGAAAGGCTTCGACTAGAAATTTATTTAAAATTTAAAGAAAGGTCGTGGGCGGAAGGCCCGTCTGTTTGCACTTTTTCACTTTGTTCGCTAACGGTGGTACTTCCCGGGTGCGGACGGTGATAGCAGCTCCTGGTGGTCGGCAGCTCAGCGAGTAGGTATTCCGGGGGTAGGTCAGCGTAGCCCCGTGCGACGAAGAATCTACGACGGGCGGTAGCTCGGTGCGTGATGTCGATCGTGGGAGCAGAATGCCCCAAATCTTGAACCCCAATTAGGGGTTTAAATCCACGTTTGTTTAGTTGTTTTTCGTGTGTGTAAGTGGCCAACACTGGTGTCCACGTATTTCACAAGTACGATGATTTCAATGAAACTTCTAATTAAATTAAGCAATGCTCATCGAGAGACTTAGGTATAGGTACTTTGAAGACGTTTATGACGTAAGTAACCAAACCCGACGCGGAGCGCGCAATACGTGCCGCTCGCTACGAGATGTTTTTATGATTGGCGACATTCAGGCTGGCTGAGGCTCGGGCCGCCTCGGGGAGCGCGGGCCGCGGGCGCCGGTCGCAGCGCGATCGCCTGATCGATGACGTAATGGATCATACGATGGGTGAGGACCAATGGGAGCCGATTGTGAGGACAATAGAACGCCAACTCGGTACAGTCAACAGAATGAAACTTGTACAATAATAAGTTAAGGTTTAATTTTAGTTTGGGATTTAGGTATGTATATTATTTTATTGTTATTTATAGTTTTAAGTTATTTTTAGGTTTAAGTTAAGTTATTATTTTGATATTTAGGTTTAATTATTTATTTATTTTTTATATAATTTTTAAGTAACGAGTACTTACGTTACATTACCCCCTCCGGTACCGAAAGGATTTTATCCCTCAGATAAAATCCGCAACAAATCACGCTTACGTATTTGTTTTCTCATACACTCTTCATCTTTTATTCTTTATTTTCATACATCACGCAAATAAACAACAACGATATTCGTTTGTAATAATAACGTCGCATCCTTACTATAGGAAGGGTATCGGTTTATGATTAAAACACGAATAACCTATACAAATACTCCTTGTTTTATTTATTTTTTGGTTTTAACGGTAATTGGGACAATTTATGCTTAAGTGTGTATTGTTTATTTATTTAATTAATATTTCCTATCGATTTTAAATCTTTAATATGCCAAGAACCTATGTTTTTTCCTTGCATATTTTCCAAAACATAGACAAGTGGTGATTTTTTTTCTATTATTTTACATTTCATATATTTTGGGGCCAGTTTCTTACTAAAATATTTATCCTTGTCACTTATAACATAGGTACGCTTCATGACAAAATTACCCACTTCAAATTCCGCCGGTTTACGGCGCAAATTATAATGTGCGGTATTTTTAACGTGAGCATGCCACAACTGCTTTTGAACTTCATCGAAAATGGCTGAAAGGCAACCTATATTTTCGGCGTAGATATCACGAGGTAAAAATAAAATTTCTTTACCCAAATCATTATCGACATAATGAGTACCACACGAAACAAGCTCACGTCCATAGACTAAAAAGGAGGGAGTATAACCCGTGGCCTCATTAACGGAATTGTTTATGGCAAACTGGACTTTGGGAATGAAAATGTCCCAAGTTCTATGATCATTTTCTACAAATGTGGAAATACAAGTGATGATAGTTTTATTATATCGCTCAACCATGTTCACTTGTGGCGTATATTTTGGAGTGAAAAATACATTCGGGACATTGTATTTTTTAAAGAACGCATCCGTTGCACCACTGATAAATTGACTTCCGTTATCCATCAGGACAGTCTGTGGCACGCCGTGAACTAAAAAAACTTGGTTTTCTAAGATTTTAATAATAACGTCCGCGGTAGGTCTTTTGATGGCTGATACGATACAATATTTCGAGAAACAACATGTTATAACTAATATGTAATTTTTTTGAGCACGACTGACTGGAAGTGGACCAACAAGGTCGATGGAAATCATCTGGAAGGGCCGTGAACATTGTTTAGGTCGACCCATCTCCCCAAACGTCTTGTGGTTCTGCTGCTTGTATTCTAAGCAAGTTGTGCATGAACTTATAAACTTCACCACATCAGTGTGCATTCCTGGCCAAAAATAGCGTAAAGCCAAACGACGATAGGTTTTAAAAATACCTAAATGACCTGCGATAGGTTCGCTGTGATTTTCAGCCAAGACCTGATGACGGAGTTCTTTCGGTACGACTTCTTTCCATGAGAACTCTGAAGTTAGCTCGTGTTTATTTTTAGTCAGTCTATATAATGTGCTGTTTTTAATGTGGAAATTTGGAAAATTTTGTGGTCTATTGAGTACACCATTGAAAATATCCCTATACCATTGATCGTTGGTACTCGTGAAGCTATTAGACGTAGAAATGGTACCAACAGGGACCGCTCTTGACAAGGCGTCAGGTATGACATTGTCCACACCACGACGATGTTTGATCTCAAAATCGAATGCTGACAAGCGCACACCCCAACGCGCCAGTCTACCAGTGGGGTTATTCAGGGAAAGGAACCACTTTAGTGCACTATGGTCTGTATAAACGGTGAAGCGCTTTCCGTTCTCCAAATAACACCTCCAGTGCTCAATCGCAGTCAATACGGCCAATGTTTCACGCTCTGTGATGCTGTAATTCTTTTCTGCCGCAGACAATGACTTGCTCATATAGGCTATAGGGTGTTCTTTACCATTAACCGTTTGGGTCAACATACCACCGACACCATAGTTCGAAGCATCAGTATGTACTTCGAAGGGCAGAGTGTAGTCTGGGCAAGAAAGAACAGGTGCTGAAATCAACGACTCCTTAAGCTTTTGGAAGGCAAACTCCGCTTCAGGTGTCCACCTAAAGAGTGGAGCGCCTTTCTTGCTAGATGTCAACTTATTGAGGGGACCGGCAACGGTGCTGAAATTAGGGACAAAACGACGATACCAAGTCGCAGTGCCGAGAAAGCGTTTAAGGTCCTTACGACAAGTAGGTGTCGGGTAGTTAAGGATTGCCTCGACTTTTTCTGGATCGGTACGTAACCCCTCATTATCAACAACGTAGCCCAAGTATTTCAGTTGGCTTCTAAAGAAATTGCACTTTTCTAAATTGACCGTAAGGTTTGCCTGTTTCAATTTTTCAAGAACTCGCAACAATAGGGAGACGTGGCTATTAAAATCTTGAGATACGACGATAATATCGTCAAGGTAACAGAAGACCTTTAAATCAAATTCTCTGAACAGAAGATCGACGAGACGCTGCTGCGTAGCAGGCGCATTGGTCAGCCCAAAGGCGGTACGTTTAAAACGTAGAGTTCCTCTGCCTGGTACGTAAAATGCAGTTTTGTTCCTGTCCTTTTCATCAATAGGGATTTGCCAAAATGCCTTGGTTAAGTCTATGCTAGACAAATAACGAGCATCCCTAAGATTGTCAAGGATTTCAGAAACGTATGGCAAACTGTAAGCGTCACGTTTAGTTACAGAGTTTAGTTTACGACTATCAAGACAAAAGCGAGGTTGGCCATTCTTCTTTGTAACAAGAAGAACAGGAGAAGACCATTCGCTTTCGCAAGCCTCAACGACGTCCAAGGACAACATTTCATCGACCTGTTCGATCAGGATGCGCTGCTTTTCTGGTGACATGCGATAGTAGCGTTGTCGAACAGGTTGTGCGTCGCCAGTGTCAATACTATGCGTTATAAGACTTGTCTCTCCTAATCCCTTTCGCTCAAAAGAAATATCCTTAAACTGTTCTATAACATTGTCTGCTAACTGACGCTCTGTTTCTGTTAAATTATTATAACCGTGTAAATGTTTGCCTGAATTTTCGAGCTCAAGTGTTGCCTTTTTGTCTTCCGTGAATTGTAAACTACTTAAATATTTACGACAAATTCCAAAATCTCTCCAAAAATCTACTCCTAATATAAGGTTGGAAGTGATAGATGGTATAACAAATGCTTTTATTATGTGCAATTGGTTATCAAACTTAATAGGTAAGGAAAAGTAACCGATACTTCGTAACACTTGACCACCCGCAGCTTGTACTGTTGTATTAGTGTCGTCATGCATGAAAAATCCATGTTTTAATAGATGTATATGTGTATTGTTACCAATTATTGTTATAGCAGATCCAGAATCTAAAAGACCAGCTATTTGAATATCATTAATATCGAGAGTGACATAAGGTCTATTATCGAGTGGTGGTTTTTTATGTAGAATTGTGTCAATCCTATAGGACCTAAAAAAGTTTGAAACGGTTTTAAGCCAACAATTCCAATCGGCTTTATCAAATTTATTGTTTTGGGGATTGGCACAATTCTCACTATTCAGTTTTTTGTACTTGTAGTAGTACGCTTAGCCTTTGAACAAGTCGGGCACTGTGGTGTTTTAACATCTTTTCGACCACAGACAAAACAAAATACCTCGTCTTTGTTAGCCGTACACTGACGTAAGTTATGAGTGTCTACGCGGCAGCGAGGACAAAAACGTTTCTTATCATTTCCTGTGTTTGTATCTATAGCATTTAAATTATCATATTTTGTATTTTTATTATTGTAGCTTTTATTGTTGTTGTTTTCATATTTTGTATTTTTACTATCGTAGCTGTTTTTGTAATTGTTTTTGTAAAATGTATTATTTGATTTAAGATTTTGATTATAAGTTTGCCTTTGATAGTAATTGTTTTGTTTGGTACCACCAGAATAGGCAAATTCCGGAGCTAAAGTGTCAGCTGAGGGTTTAACTGGCTCATGAAAGTGAGCGAGACGAGACTGGAAATTTTCATAATTTCGGCAAATCGTTTTTAAAGAGTCAATGTCTTTTATTTCTGAAACTGCTGCTAAAGTGCTCGTATAAGTTGGTCTTATATTATGAAGGACAATTTCTAATTTTTCCTCTTCCGTTAAGGGTTTTGACAAACGAGAGAACATACCTGTCATGATGGACAGATAAATTGTTATGTTCTCAGTCTCACCTTGAGTTCGTGAACGAATTTCAGAAATTAGCCTATAGTCATAATCTGCCGGTCCGAAATCTTTAATCAAAATAGAAACGAGTTCACTCCACTTTTTAACGTTAGCTTTGATGCCTCTATACCAATGGAGTGCATCTCCTACAAAAATTTCCGTACAATATGACAACAGCTTTGAGTCATCAATTTTTCTTGCATCACAAAATTCTGAAATACGCTGTATAAATGTGCGCACACATGATTTTCCGTCATATTTAATCTTAGTAATTTCGCTAGAAATCCCACGCTCACAAGTTACCTTGATATTTAAGGGGTTCGTAGCTTCCTGCTCGGTTGCTTGGAAATCAAGGGGATCAACGACACTATCCTTGATAGCGTCATATTTCCGGTAGTAATCCTTAAATTTAAGTATTGCAGAGTCTCTCATTGATTTAGACTGTGTATCAGTGGGCTGAATTCTTTTAAGGCGGTGATAAATATGATGTAACAAATTTTGAGTACGCAAAAGTGTATTTTTGTCTGGCAATTCGTCCGAATCTAAAACTGTTGAAATTTTGCTTATAACAGCGTTTACACCTAACAAATCACTATTTATATCATATGGGCTATTCAAGACGTCCTCTGATGGGAATAAAGCTGATAATTTTGAAATTTGTTTTCGCAGTTCCGTGACTGTACTAGCTGGCGTTTCACCTCTGACGCCTACTTCGTATTCCAACTCAGCCTTGTTTAGTGACAAAAGTTTTATGTGATAGGCCATGTTTTTTTAATAAAAGGAAAAAAGAGTCAGAGAAAAAAATATAAGTAACGTGTGTTCCTTGAGTAAGTGTTGAACAAAATATTTCGGTATAATCTTGACTAAGCTACGAATACTAATCGATAAATAACCTGCTCTGTTACAAACCAGCGTTAAAAACTACAACGTCTTTGCAAATAAAAAAAATGATTGTGAAAAAAAAATATAAATCAACACCATGAAGAAGGAAAAGAAATGAAAGCTGAAAAATGATTAAAAATTAATTAATTCACACTTGTACAATTTTATATCCTGCCGACTGTACTTTTAGTACGGAAGAATTTTAGTTTTAACAAATGCAATGGTCGCAGGGTTAAATTAAGTGCGAATTAGTTAGTTTCAATGAAAATGAAAGAAAAATAAAAAGGACGTTTCACAAAAATGAAAATAAAAACAAACACATGCACACAACTACTGCTAACAAAGTGAAAAAAAAACAGACCTTTAAAATAACCACGTTGGCGCCACTGTCGCAGAGCCGGGTTTTAAAAGAAAACGAAAGGCTTCGACTAGAAATTTATTTAAAATTTAAAGAAAGGTCGTGGGCGGAAGGCCCGTCTGTTTGCACTTTTTCACTTTGTTCGCTAACGGTGGTACTTCCCGGGTGCGGACGGTGATAGCAGCTCCTGGTGGTCGGCAGCTCAGCGAGTAGGTATTCCGGGGGTAGGTCAGCGTAGCCCCGTGCGACGAAGAATCTACGACGGGCGGTAGCTCGGTGCGTGATGTCGATCGTGGGAGCAGAATGCCCCAAATCTTGAACCCCAATTAGGGGTTTAAATCCACGTTTGTTTAGTTGTTTTTCGTGTGTGTAAGTGGCCAACACTGGTGTCCACGTATTTCACAAGTACGATGATTTCAATGAAACTTCTAATTAAATTAAGCAATGCTCATCGAGAGACTTAGGTATAGGTACTTTGAAGACGTTTATGACGTAAGTAACCAAACCCGACGCGGAGCGCGCAATACGTGCCGCTCGCTACGAGATGTTTTTATGATTGGCGACATTCAGGCTGGCTGAGGCTCGGGCCGCCTCGGGGAGCGCGGGCCGCGGGCGCCGGTCGCAGCGCGATCGCCTGATCGATGACGTAATGGATCATACGATGGGTGAGGACCAATGGGAGCCGATTGTGAGGACAATAGAACGCCAACTCGGTACAGTCAACAGAATGAAACTTGTACAATAATAAGTTAAGGTTTAATTTTAGTTTGGGATTTAGGTATGTATATTATTTTATTGTTATTTATAGTTTTAAGTTATTTTTAGGTTTAAGTTAAGTTATTATTTTGATATTTAGGTTTAATTATTTATTTATTTTTTATATAATTTTTAAGTAACGAGTACTTACGTTACATTAGTATTTATTATTATAGTAGCGCCAACAGAAATACATTATCTATGAAAATTTATTATGTCTAGTTATTACGGTATGCGATCAGCCTGGTGAAAGACAGACGGGCAGACAGACGGACAGCGGAGTATAAGTAATAAAAAATTATGGTATACGTAATTTTTCTTTACTGTAATTAACAAATAATAAAGTAAGTTTCCGAAACTTCAAAGCGCTGTGTATCTTGATGATCTTTTTCTACTTTGCTAAACAAAATAATATGGGTCCTTTATTGTTGGATAATCTAGTTGTCGGACTAAATAAAATAAAAAATTTTTAACCCAGTTCACATTTTAATAGACCCTATTTATTTGTTCAGATAATAGCATAAGTTATAAATTAACTATGGAGCTAGTTCAATATGTATAAATTGCCTTTGTATCCTATTGTTCCTGTTCACTCATTTACTTTAGTACATATTTATTGTTTGTAACTTGTACTAGAAAGCTAGAGCACGTTTATACAAATATGGAAGTTTTACGATTCAATTCAATTATATATCCTTATCTTCAAAGGAAGAGTTTTAATAATCCTATCCTAACTAATATTATGGCGCGTACAGACTGCTGCAACGTAACATGTAATGTATCATGCAATGAAAGAATTTGCCGTCCACATTGCTGCAATGTATCATGCAATGTAACACAATTCTCTCAGTTTGGACGTGTTGCGCGCACGAACTGCGCATTACACGCGCACGCTACGACCGTCACAAACCGTGCGCGGAGCGATCCGGGATTTGTTACTTTTCGGACGAACACATAGGGGTGCGCAGTGTGCTCGGAGCGACTGTTTGGACGGTCGTCGTTCGTGCTCGTACGTGAGACGCATACGAGCACGAATAACAAATGGAAAAATAAAACGACATTGAGGGGTGGAGTTAGGACATGGCACTCAGTTTGATAGAGGAGTACCGATCCCGAGAAATTTTGTGGAATCAACAAAACGACTAATCACCAACGGCGGGATTTTCGGCGTTTTTTCATGAATTCATGTACATTAATAATTAAGCACTGATAACCGTCAGAGTGAGAACGTGGCCATCGCACTCCATGGTTTAAACGATATCCCAGCTTTGTGAAGCAAGGTGCACGGACAACATATGACGATACGACTGGTGTTCGCGGCAGAATGATGGAAACAGAAGCGCGCGGGAGGTTCGTAGTGAGTGCGCGGACAGAGAGCGCTACGCGTCCAAGCTTGAAGCGAACATGCAATGAAACATTTCATGTTACGTAATAGCAGTCTGTACGCGCCTTTGTAAATGCGAAAGTGAATTTGTATATTGTTGTTTGTTTGTTACCACTTCACGTTTCAACCACTAAATCCATTTAGATGAAATTTGGTATTAATGTAGTTTGAGGCCCAGGGAAGGACATAGGATAGTTTTTATTCCGAAATTGCCACGGGCAACGAAGCCCATGGGTTCAGCTAATTACATAATAATAGTCAATTTATTGATATTTTTTTTAATAATAAACCTAGCATTGTAATGCAGTTAAAATCAGTAATAGTCACTGTATTATTGATTTGACAACAACTGTTGACGTCACATCGTTACTTACAGCTAAGTTTAGTGCCGCTACAGAGGCTACTTTAAGCCTAGAATACATGGGTGAATGATTCGTTGGACAATATAAAATAGGAAAACTGTTGCAAAATCACTTTTTTTTTATAACATCTTCACCGGCAGCTGGCACATTGAACATTTCATTTGCTCTCAGACAGGCGAGTAACAATTTTCCACAACAAAGTAAATTGATAGCTTCTCTTCTGTAAATAACGGGCCAAGTGAAAGTCGGACTCGCGCACGAAGGGTTCCGTAGCATCACCTATAAAATCACGTTTATTTTTTATTTATTTACCTTTATTACATGAAATTAACCAACCTACAGGTGGTGCTGATACATACGCACATTTCAGAAAAAAATTTAAAACTGAGAACGCATACTTATATTATATTATTATATGTATGTAATGTATTGGAGGAAAATAAATACATTTTATTATTGTTATTATTTTCATTATTATATTTATTCTATTCTGTTTTTCAATTAAAGCGGCCATAGAAATATATCATCTGTGTCCAATTTCAACTAGCTAGCTATCACGGTTCATGAGATATATCCTGGTGACTGACAGACAGACAGACGGACGGACAACGGAGTCTTAGTAATAGGGTCCGTTTTTACCATATGGGTACGGAACCCTAAAAATGGATCGTATTTATCGGTCCGCCGTCACGGGCAGATGAGTCTGTCGGGAGCCACGTCGCCGCGAGGCTGGACATTGGACAAGCCAGGGCTAGAATTTTATTTTATTAATACTGCTGCTATGATATACAGTTTCAGGGGTAGTTATAACTTTTATAACAAATAACTACTCGTAGTATGAAATCCCTAACATCTGATCTCACGCTCTCCCTGTCTAGTTAAAGTAATCAAGGCATGGAACAAAATGAGATTAAAGGATTTAATTTAGGTTACTAAAATATTGCAATCATTTTTTTTACCACATTTGAAAAATTAATTAAAATAGTGATAGAATATAGATGTTTATCTATTTGTTATACAAAGTAGCTAGTATCGTTGAATTAGTATCCCTTAACACAAGTCTCGAACTTACTTTGGAGCTAGCTCGATCTGTGTCATTTGTCCAGATATATTTTTAAAAAATCTGGACGTGAGGAGTAACCGCTAGTACATTCTTAATTAATTATTTTCTCGCAGACCAACATTTAATACGAAAATAATGGTCTTAAAGTATATCAATTCATGTAGCTGTGAGCTGTATTATACGTTTATCTTTTGCGTTGAGCAGCCGTCACAGGCATATCTCGCTATGCTTACGGGAGCGGTGTGATGACGTCAATAAAAGGTTGGAAGCATTCGCGTATTGTATTTAAAAGTGTTAAAGTCCATTTACACACTGCAAGTTTTTTACCTTACTCCTTTGCATACTATTAAAGAAGCAATAGATGACTTGAATTCTTTTCTACAAGCTCTCTATGTCCGACTGCTGGGCAATAGTATTTTAATAGTTGGCTAACCTCTTAATCCATTGAAATAATTCAGATTCTTGCCCTATATTACTTTTGAGATATGCGCAGGATTCAGGAGGATCAGAATTCTCAATCCAGCATCGGAGGACTACGCTTAACATTTATACAATACTACCTACTGTTAATTACATTTTTATAAGCTAGGATATATGGTGTTAACTTGAAGTTGAACGCATACGAATCACAATGCAAATTTTACAGTTTTAAAACAGGGCACAACGGCGTTATAAATTTTCTTATAGAAAGTTCTACATGTCTCCCATATCAGTTTAAGTAACGATGTTCATCTTGGAAATTGAATCATTCTCTAATATTATAATGAATTAGTTGCTTAATTCAGGAAATTCATTTAACGACCCGGGTTCACATTTAACCGACATGTAACGTAGGCTCAAAATACAGAAAGTAAGGATAGATACCTATAAAGATTTACACATAGACAACAAATAACATCCTAGTGGCCTGAAGCATGTAAATATGGATGAGATAAAGATTATCGTGACATCACATGGACAACTCAAACTTATTAAAAAGATTTCAGACAGTAAGCGTGGATTCTTTTATATTGTTCAAAAAAATCATTGCCAAATACGAAATCTTTGGTTAGACGAGGGAATAATACACATTTTGAGCTTATCAATGAATTCCGCACCAGCTTTTACAATAGCGGCGGGAAAAAGTTAATTCTTAAAACTATATTAAGGGGCTACCTGAATTTTGCGGGGTCCAGTGCTGCCCCGTTTTGAAATAAATCTATTATTATATATGTGCGTAGAAAAGCTTCATGTTCTCACTTCAAACAGTAAACAGTAGTTCATAAAATAGTTTGAAGGGTTATCTAGGGTCTGATCAAGACAATGAAATCTCCGTTTCCTTTCAAAAGATTTATTTCAAATGGGGGCAGCACTGGACCCTGGAAAATTCAGGTAGCCCCTTAAATAAAGAACTCTTAAAATAGCGCATATGAAAACAGAACATAGAAACAATACCTCCTACAAAATAAACCTAATCATGCATCGAATGATCTTATAATGATATATCTTAAAATACAAAATACGTACATAAAAATAAGTAAATGTTAAACAGACATACATAAAAGTACACACACAATGAGTACGTGCTTTTTGTGTGTGTTATTTATTTGTCCCTAGCTGCTCGATGGTTAATATGGTGTTCAACATCACAGAAAATAAACATCATGATGCGGTTCCTTCCGTATTTGGAAATAAGGTACATTTGTACTATCCTCAATGTGTGGAGTTGTAACCCTCGCAGCTCGTTCCGCGTAATGAACACCATTCGCCGGCATGATTGTCGTTTGTCACCGAAACAATCCCCAGACGTTAACTAGCTTGAACCTTCAAACCCCATGGTTGTTACTATGATACACATCATGTTGCTTGGCAACTTGGTACGGATCCAGTTATCTTAATACTCTTGATTTACATACTTAGTTCATCAATATAATGTTTATCTTACTGCTCCCAAAAATAGCGTTCACGCACTGCAGTCTCTACAAGCCTTTATTTTTAACCGACTTCAAAAAACTAGGAAGTTATCTATTCCCCCCTTTTTTTTGTATCTAATGCGATATCTTCGTCAACCATGCATCGATTTTAATAATTCTTTTTTTTTTACAAGCATTTACCACCAAGTTGGTCCCATATAAATTTGGTGAAGACATGATGAAGAACTCTGGAGATATGGAAGAAACTCCTGAAAGAAAATGAGGTCAATTGTTTTGTTTGTTCAAAATTGATAAGTTTATCCTGTCCCGTGGACTGTCTGTGTGTCTGTCTGCAATCACATCTTGTAAGTTAAATTTGACCCACTTCCCGCTTTCCGATTGAGCTTGAATTTTGCACGTATTTGTATATGGTGTGAGAATGCAATATTATGATGACTTAGAGCTGATCTGATGATGGAGCCGGAAGGTGGCCATAGGAACTTTGTTATTAAAGAGTTTGGGCTCTTATTATATTTGTTTTGATAAAAGTTTTTTGGAAAAAAAATTCTTCGCACAAGCTTGTATTTAAAAACCTAAGTACCTACCTAATGACTGTCTAATGCCTATATTTGTAACTACGCTAGTCCGCCACTCGAAGGTTTTGAGTTCGATCTCCAGCCAGGGCAAGTTGTAAAATGGCTTGGGTGTTAATCTTTTTGTATTTAAACTAAGTACCTTTCCCATATAACACAAGTTTTAAACTTAATTTGGGGCTAGCTCAAACTGTGTAATACGTCATTATCTCTTTATTTATACTACCGACTGTTTATTACGAATACACTTCAAACGCCTATTTTAATTAAAATCTGCTCGGAAATCAAATTAACACACAAATATAAACAGCGAATTAAAAACAGATTTCGGGGACATTAAACAGTTTATTGTACCATACCGTATCTCGCAAATTGTCGTATTGTTTCGGAAACATGTTCCGACTCGAATCTCTCCGATACCGGACAAATTTAAATGGGGACAGGACGATCGGAGAATGGGGTCGTTTTCCTGAATTTATCGGGGGCGTAATGAAAGCCGCGAGGTATTTCTTTATTTAGCGCCGTTTATCAAAGTACCTATAGGGAACGTGATCAAAGCGTCCCGGTCGCGCCGCTTTGCAGAGGAAGGCGTCACTGCAGAAACTAAGATTTTTACATTGCATCCATTACTTTACAAAATAAAATCTCTTAACTGCATTAATTTTGAACTGATGGAGTCAAAAGTATTTGCATCTCTTTTAGCTGCGTGTCACAAAGATAACGCTGTAATAGATGTGCGGATACCGTGTAAGTAACCTGAAGCTCTTGTAATTACGTCGCTCGGACAAATCGTAAGAGAGTCACTGGTCACGGCACTCTTACAAAAACGTACTAGTAAAGAAAAAATAAGGCCTCTGTCGGGCACCTGGTAGAAGGAGTAGACCCAAGAAACGTTAGCTTAAATAATCATGCCTAAGGCCGTAAACAAAACGCAGGTGAAGCCAATATTATATTAATCTTATCGTCCTTAGATGATAGAAAGAATATCATACAAACTGAAATTAAAGTGGCAACACTTTAGTGGACCACACCACATAGTGGACCTCTGGCCCACGATGTCGTGAACAAAAATAAAAGTAGACTATTTAGTTTGTCGAGTAGGTACCTTCGTGCTACTCTACGCTAGGTAAGATAAATGGCCATTTTTTCCATTGTTATACCCACTGAAGATTTTTTAATTTTCCTGCTTCATAATAAATGACTTCAAAATTAAATAATCTATTTTTATGTTCCCTCTCTCTAACGTCCTTTTTAACCTCCGACGACAAATAGAGGGGTGTTATAAGTTTTTCGCTAACGTATGTATGTATGTCTGTCTGTCTGTATGAGGCATCGTAGCTCTCGAGCGGATGAACGGATTACGATGCAGTTTTTTTACGTAAAAGCATGTTTCATTTCGGTGGTCTTTAGCTATGTTTGGTCAAAATCAGTCCAGTAGTGAGGAGAGTATCAGCTCTTTATCGCAATCTAAACCATGGTTTAAATCTAGATGGCGCTGTCTACGTTTCTATTCTAATACCCTTAAAATTAATTGTATTGAAAAGCAATAGATGGCACCACCATCTCTACAAAATCCCCGATGGTGTAAATAATATAAAGATACTAATACATAATAAAACTATTATATACTTGACAAATAAACCTACTTTCATAGAAGTGTAGCGGGAGCGAGGTGATATGCCCGTCACAAAGGAAAGATCTTCCCGCCAAGCATGTTGTTGCGCCTGGGGACCTGCGTCTCCGACAGTGTACTCATATGTTTCTTGTGAACTGTATCGTCGGTTGTCTCTTGATTGTAGTTCTTCGTAGTGGCCGTAGAGGTCGCCACAGAAGTTTTAAATGACTTTAACACCGACGACCGTAATTGAATGGGTATTGTTACAAATTATAGATATTAAATCTATTTATAGACCTTGTATTAAGTTACTTTACGTCTAAATTCTTCTTATTTAGAGATTCTCTTGTCGGTGAAATATTTAAGCCTTATAGGCTTCTCAAAGTTACTACAGTTTTTATATATATTTCTTTTGTTTTCTTTCATTTTAGAGTAGGTAGTATCAATAAATCCCAGAAAATAGGTATATCTGTGTAATCAATACATTCTATATAACCGGCTCTGTGTGCTAAATAATCGGCTAATTAAAGTCAACATACCGCGGTTGATGATGCCAGACAGGTGGCAGCCTTCACTACTTAGTAGGCTTTCCATATTAAGATATGTTCAGATATAAACTAACAGTAAATATTCTGTGTAATCAATTCATTCCCTGTGACCGACTCTGTGTGCTCGCTCTCAGTTAATTAAAGTCAACACACCGCGGTCGCTCGTGCCAGTCACGTGGCAGCCTAAGCAGCCTTCACTAAATTAGTAGGCTTTCAAGTAAAGATATATTTAGACATAAACCGCATCGATTAATTTTATGATCAACTCAAGGACAGCGTAGTTAAAGTGCGAAAACGGTAGCTTGAAGATCGATGACGCGAAAGAACATATGTACAAAGAATGGTGGCGCGAAGCAATAGAGGCACGACTCGACGACCATCTGTCGGTGAAACGTTGTTCGTAGAAAGGTTCTGTCGTTGAGTTGCTTATTAATCGTTTTTTCGGTCAACCTTTCGAAGTTAAAAGGTTCTGTCGTTGAACAACTTAGAACTCTTCATCTGTTGCAAATAATAAAACAATAGATAAACAATTGACCTGGGAGGAATTCCTCCCAGTGATAGTTAAGGAGATAAACGAACCTGTCGGCGGCTCATCTGGTAGAGAAACGTTCGTCGGAGGTAAGTTTCAGAATCCTCTAACCTAATCTAAGCGCTTTTCAGCCTTATCGCGTAGTCCAATATCTTAAAAACGTTTTGTATATGGTTTTATGAGCGGTCAGCCTGACGTCAACACTACATGAGAATATATATATCGACTTAAGTACTCATCAGTCGCGGGGCCTCCGTGTAAGCCGATTCCCATCGAGTTCCCTTAGGGGGTTCCTAATATATACACATTTAATAGGTTGGGGGAAAAGTATTTTCGCATTTTATATGAAAATTCAAAACATTTTTTAATATAGTTTATTTACATTTAACTAAAGTATGTAGGTACTGTTTTGTTCGATAACTTTTTGCCATCTTATAGGTAGGGACATGATCTCATTGCTATAGAAATTTTGGGGCTTCTGATCAAAAAACTGCGTCAAGTAGTTTTGGCAGTCCTCTCGTGATGTTAACCTGACACTGCCTAAAGAATTCTGAAGAGACCGAAATCTGAAGGTGCCAGGTCAGGACTATACGGCGGATGCATTAACACCTCCCAGCCAAACTCTGTTAATTTTTGCTGAGTGGTTAAAGATGTGTGAGGTCTAGCGTTATCATGATGAAAAACCACACCCCTTCTGTTGATTAATTCCGGCCGCTTTCTCTCAACTTCTTGCTTTAATCTTATCAGTTGTTCGCAGTAGAGTTCTGAATCGATTGTCCTGCCTGGTGATAACAGCTCATAATGAATATAATACTAATACCCTTCCAATAATAATAATACCCTTCCAATCCCACCACACACACAGCATCACCTTGTTGAGAGTTAACCCGGGTTTCGCCACAGTCTGTGAAGCCTGACCGGCCTTTGACCATGACCTTTTTCGCACGTTCTTGTCGTACGTGATCCACTTTTCATCACCAGTTATCAATTTCTTAAAAAATGGTTCGGTCTCATTACGTCGTAATAAAGAATCACAAATGAGTACACGGTTCATTAGGTTTCTTTCAGAGAGCTCGTGAGGTACCCAAATATCGAGCTTTTTTGTGTACCTATTTTTTTTCAAATGCGCCAGAACTGTTTTGTGGTCAATTTCCAGTTCTTCAGCTACGTCGTAACTACTGATATGCAGATTTTGCTCCACTTTTTCGAAAATAGCATCCATTTTATCCCTAACAGGGCGACCAGAGTGACGTGCATCTTTAACATCAAAATTTCCGGATTGAAAACGCTTAAACCAAATTTGTGCTACACTCACAGACACTGCACTAGATCCATAAACATCGCAAATTTTTTTCGCGGCTTGCGATGCATTTTTACCTTTTTGGTAGTAAAATTTTAAAATGTATCTAATTTCTTCATTAGATTCACTCATCTTGACGGTAAGAAAAACAAATGAAAATCACACATTGTCCTTATTTGAATTTGGAATTATCTTCTTTAAAATTTAAACTTTTAAATGATATCAAAACCTGCCAGGTACAAATAGTATAGCCAAAGTGGTTTTATTACAAGTTCATACATACTATATGCGAAAAGACTTTTTCCCCAACCTAATATTACTTACAACTATTTTACCTACAGCTATCGGTGCACCGTGCATTAAAAGTCATTTACGATTTTCATAAGCCGTAAACTAGCAGCATGACTGGATTGCATACACCCACATAATCAAAATATGAATATTTTTGCTGGTTATTTAAATACACACACACAATGATAAAATTTATTTAAACACGCTCAGAGACATCACATCACTCACACTAAGTCAATAAAAATATGCAAATTATAAGCCGGACATTCAACGGCTTATAAACTTTTATATAAAAGAATTAAATACCGACCTATATTTAATTCGTTTCATAGTTTATTAGCAGTAATTGCCAAAATTCTCAACCAGCGCCATTGGTACTCATCAAATTCTGGAAGAGGAAAAACCTTTTATAGCAACATAATACTGATACCTTCAAACAAAGCTCATATCTGAACGCGTCCCTAGCAGGTGGGTGTCACACAATTCATTAACCCTCCAACTTGTTAGTGGATCAGCCAACTTGTGCGCCGAGTACAATTAAACTGGGGCGGCCTATCAATTTGTGGGTACACCGCGAACTGGCTTCGTTTCCATATTGACTCAGTTGTTTATTAAAGGGACACTACCGAGCTCGATATATGTTGCAGTAAATTTGTGTTATACAAGTAGCACAGGTATGGCACTTCATAGAAGCGGAGTATCATTTATGTCTACACTACTACAAACGAAACTATACATCCGTGCACACGGCAATGTGTGTGTTCGCCCGCAGCCGCCCGCTCGACACTCTCAACAAGGCGAGAACGGGCAGAGGTGCGGGGACGTGGAATGGGGACGCATATGCGTGGGACCTTGGGAGATTACGTTTTGTATAAACTCTCTTAAAGGTTTATATTTGTACACTCACAAATGACATAATTTGAGTACAATCGGTACAGTCATGTACTTTATTGACAAATTGACAATAATTTAAAATTTGATATCATTCTTAATTAATAATTATGACATAGCAATGTATTCTCAGTCCACATGTCTAAATTTAATATCAGTATAATTGTAAGGTTGACGTTTTTGGAGAAAATGCTGCAGTACAGTTTGTTACCGCTTCTTCTGTACTTGCGCTTAGGAGGCGGCAGTAAACTTAGTTGTAAGTAAATGATCTGACGTAGACAACGAACTATTAAAAAATCGAAAGAAAAAAGAAATGACCATTATCAAGTGATATAAATATCCAAAGATAAATAAATGATTTTTGACTTTTGACTTTATTAATTCTGTGGTTATAGGAAACGATTTTTATTCGACAAGAAGCCAATAGAAATCAGTAGCTAGATGGAATACGTATTTTCTAAGACATGAAATATATACATCATTATAAAACTAAAAACTTATTTAAGAGGAGAAAGGGTTTGTAGATGATAACAAAGGTATTCAGGGATTCCAAATTTTTCTTCAATTTTATCTCAGCGTTCTTGAAAACCTGCCAGTGACATGAAGTATATAATTTTATTAACCCCGACAAAAAATGAGGGGTGCTATAAGTTTGACGCTAATGTCTGTCTGATTGTCTGTCTGTGGCATCGTAGCTTTCGAATGGATGGACCAATTTCGATACGGTTTTTTTATGTGAATGTAAGAGCCCTTGCGGTGGTTCTTAGCTATGTTTGATGCAAAATCGGTTCAGCTGTTAAAAATATATTGGGGGTTAACACTTGACAGTCGGGGTTTTGTAATTTATCGGTAAATAATAGATGGCGCTTCGGACATCAATTCTACTAAACATTGGTTGGAATATGTAGTTCCTCCACTCATCACTAAAAGGTGTCGTCGGGGGTTTTTAATTTGTCTGGCAAATAAACTTGTCTCGTGCCACTTTCTTTCCTCCTCACCTTATCCCACTTTACGGGGGGTCGGGACAGCATGTGAGTCTTTTCCATTCCCCTCTATCCTTTGTCAAGGCAGTTGTCACATTCTTTTTGTCCATATCGTCCTTAACGCACTCCATCCACCTTTTCATTAGCCGTCCTTTGTTCCTATTTTCAGAAATTTTTAAATTTATCATCTTTTTTGTAACGTGGCTCTTCTCTCTCTTCATGACATGTCCATACCATCGTAGTCTATTGCTTCTTAGCTTTTCCGTTATTGGGGCCACCTTTGTTCTTCCTCTTACATATTCGTTTTTAATTTTATCTTTTCTTGTCACTCTACTCATCATTGTCTCGTGCCACATCAAACGATTAAAAATTTAAAATGAAATATAATATTTGATTTAAAGCTGCTGTTTACCGAAAATTTCTCCGTAAAACTAAAATTTTAAGCACAACATTTTAATCCGTGCAAACGTCCAAACAAACAAGTTGTGACGCCAACAACAGTAATTCCGCACAAAACCAAAATTTCCCTGTTTACATCGAAAATGCGAGAAAAATCTCAAATTTTAAATTACTCTTGTGATAACTTTATTTGGTAGAACAGAGTAGAAATAGCCGGGAGCTTGTGAAATAAAGCACGCGTGCAAAATAAAACCACAAATGATAAAAATTACAGAAGTGGCGGCCTTCCCAAAAGGAAACCAAAATGGTGGATGGAATATGTCCCTAGATAATTTTAGATAAAAAGATTTCCGTTACTCTGTAATAAGAGAGACAATGGATCTTCACTAATATAATAACTAAACGTGAAATCAAAATATGTACATCACTTCAGTTTGCCAATGTAAATAATATGATATTATCTAAATCTAAGTAAAATCTAACTACGCAATTTTTCTCGTCACTTTTGCCACTCTGGCAGCAAGCTGTCCCCAAGAGACAGTCCGATGGCGTCTAATTCGGAGATGGACTGTTGTCGGATGGTACAGATGACCGATATAATGTTGCTGTAAGATGAAACTGTACTTTAAATGTTATTTTTGGCTAAAATAAATAAACTTATAAACTTATTTATAATAACGGGCAATCAGCATTAGTTACTCCTAATCTCACTCAAAACCCATAGACCTTTCCCTTTATCTTGCAATAGATCCTTCTTTGTCGAAACCTATTCAAGGGTACACCTTTCATAGGTATATCCATAATTGGGTTTTGATGGGAGCACCACATAACATCAACTTCTCCAAAGGGCCTCTACATGTTGGATCTATATCCACACGCAAGTATCTCAAAGGACCGAGGACAACAAAGTTTAAATAAAAAAATAATTATATAATCTACTAAACAAACTTATCTGTCTAAATATATATAACTCAAAGGTGACTGAGTGACTGACATAGTGATCTATCAACGCACAGCCCAAACCACTGGACGGATCGGGCTGAAATTTGGCATGCAGGTAGATGTTATGACGTAGGCATCCGCTAAGAAAGGATTTTGATCAATTCTTCCACCAAGGGGATAAAATAGGGGATGAAAGTTTGTATGAAACATTGTCAATTTTAAACGAATCGGGCTGAGACTTTGCATACATAAAGCTACTATGACGTAGCAATCCCCTAAGAAAGGATTTTGATAAATTCCACCCCTACGCGAGCGAAGCCGCGGGCAAAAGCTAGTAATATTATATTTACCTAAAGGACCTTGAAAGGAGACCCAACCTCATCTATTCATTGTATAAAAACTAATTGACATTAGCTATCTAAAAAACTACCAGACAAATCGATCTTTTTTTGGATAATTACTAATTTCAGCATTGATAAATACAGTTATTGGAATTACGGGACTTACCGCGATTATTATCATTTTTAGCCAGATATTTCGAGGACCCTTCCGCCGTCATGGTCGCCAAGAATAATCGCGGTAAGTCCAGCAGTACTAATAACAGTTACTGTGAACGCGAAACTCTAAAATCATATACTGATAAATACTAACTAAAAATCTGCATGCCGAACCATTGTTTTTACCTCAGGGTTCACGTCGTACCAACTAATTTAAGAAGTGACTATATGTAAAGTGTAATATAAGGACAATGTGAAAAGGAATAAATAAATTGAAATTGAAATCTTAGCGCGTTCCTGGTAGAATCCTTAGCTCTGCTGCTTCAGAGTCTGAGAAGCGCGCACTCCTTTTTCCTTAATATGTAGTCCTACTTTATTAATATGACTGGTGGTCCTACTGAGTGGGATCACGTCAACAGTGGGACCGAATTGATGGGACCACGAGTCAAAAATGGTTTTTCAATGGTCACTCAAGAATGCTGATTATCATAAGAAACTTTTAAACGCCATTTGCTACGGCCCTGTGCTAATGCTGCTTTCCCTTTAATTTTAACACTCCATATTACAATAGCCAAGTCCTCCCGTGGATGTCGTAGAAGGCGACTTAGGGAATACAAGCTAAACAAAGCTTAAAAATATCAATGAGACCTCTCCAACCCGTCTGGCCAGCGAGGAGAGTGTGGGCTAAGTCCTCTGGCTGCTCTGGCCAAGTATGGCTCTGGTAATACAGAGAGGGTCGTGCTCCTGCAGTGGAGACAAAAACACCTGATGATGATGATGATATTACAATAAAGATTTTTTCTGCATTATCGTTATTTTCTGATAAAACAGATCAGAGTTGCAACTCGACAGGGAGAATTAACAGAAGCCGCTGTTTATTTAGTGGCGGTGTAGTGCGACACTAGCGACACCAGCACTTAGCGCGGGGACTGTAAATAACGCGCGCGAATGTTTTGGAGATTGACCGAATAAAGATTTTCCTCATGAGTATTTTACACTGTTACTGCAACTAATGTAGTTAGTTACAATACGATACGCACTGATATGCTCGTATGGATGTCTGATTGAGCTAGCCCCAAAGTAAGATCGATACTTGTGTTATGGGATACTAACTCAACGATACTATATTTTATAACACCCAAGACCCAGAACAGATTAAAAAAGCCATTTTCCAACTTGCCCTGACCGGGGATCAAACGCGGGACCTCTGGGTGGCGGATTAGCAAGGTGATCACTACGCCACGGAGGTCGTCAAAATCTTTTTCGATTATCACGACCACGTGGCCTTTAAGTCTTACGGTCCTGGGCTCTGTCTACTCTGTAAAGACGTGAAAATTTGTCTGTATATATGTGTTTATACATTAGCAAGTAATGAAATTCAATGCAATCATGACATAGCTATAAATAACGTTGATCATCAAAGGCCGTTTCGCCTGGACTATAAATAATTGCGTTGCGAGGGAGCAAATACGGGCGCTCAAACACTGCACCCAGGGGAGACACCCCGGACGACACTCGGCCGAGGAGTGGACAGCTAAGAAGGGGACCTCATATCCACGGAAAGGTATTTTTAGAACAGCAGGTCCTCCGTGAAAGATACAACGTGGTAGGAACATTCCCGTAATAAATCGAACCACGAGCTATATTACATCACTGTAATTTAATGAAATTAAAATAACAGTCAATAAACTAAAATGAATATCAGCATTTCCATACAAAAGTGTAACACATGTCCAGCTACCCGGGGAATTTGTATGGGAATGTCAAATTATTTTGAAGTGAAAACTTCTTTAGCGGCTTTATACTCTTTATTTGTATGGGTAAAAAATGTTAAACTCGCGTCAGTGCGTCAGGCGAACCTAATCGAAAATTCGTAAGACGAATGGAGAGTAGACAGCCGGCGCGGCGTAGGAGAGGAAGTATCCCCCTCTCTTTCTACGCCGCGGCGAAAATGTATGCAGGCGCCTGTTGATTCGTTTAGGCGGCGCAGGGCGCTTGCGCGAATGTTCGTGTGTGTTTGTGCCACGCGCATCCATGGATGGTGACAGTGACAGCTGATGGCTCGACCGTCTGTGTAGTGACCACACTGCTGTGTATTCGTAAAATTCGTGTATATAAAGTGTTTAATTAATGTAATATAAATTGTCATGTTTGTGTACGACAGCGCAATAAATAAATATTGTATTCTACCACATAAATGATAATACTTTTATACTGATAATTAAAGCTATTCGTGCAAAATTATTCCCTAACCATTCCAAAATATCAAAAATGCACAACGTTAATATTCAAGTTTTCACTTCTGCCGGCACTCCCGAAGTGCAACCCGTCGTTTTTTTATTGTTATTTTAATTTTATTATCCTATTTTGATCTATGATCCTTTCACGTTGTATACAACAAAAATAACCCGCTGAGTCTTAATTTCATATTCCCGAAAGACCACATTCATAAAACACCACGTTCGCAAAACATGATATTCGCAAAACATTATCTAATAATGTGTAAAATATTAAGTTCATAAGTGTGTAGTGTAGAGAGGGATAAAAAAGATACCTAATGAGTTTTTAATGACACCCTTTCTGTACACTGAATAATATTTCAAGGGTAAACTAAATAATTTATTATATCACGCTATTGTGTAAAATAATAGTTAATGTTTCAATTTAAAAAAAAAGTAATACGAACCTAATATTATTAAATAGACAATCATTTTCTACCACGACTTTTACTCAAAAAATAAAAATTCATACGAACCAACAACGGCGGATCCCGTTTAAAAAAATACTATTATTTGTTACTGCAATACTGATTAGTATTGCAGTAACAAATAATAGTAAGTAGAAGAGTAACTTTAATCATCATCACGCAACATAATGAAGTTTATATAAAATGAATGTCGCATGACGCAGCGTCAACCGGGGGCTAATGTCCGCAATGACGCAGCGATAAATAACAGCCGCTGATTGGCCCGGCAATACGAGTAACGTCAGTTTACGTCAGTACTGGCAGAAAACGAGATAGAGTTTTAAAGTAGGCGCCACCTACTGAAATGTTCTTTTGATGGTGTTTTGGTTTGATTTGCGCTAGATTGTGCTTTCATAGCATTATATTTCACTGGTATTGCAGCAACAAATAAAACTATCCGTGGTTCCCGAATCAACAATCAATTTGCTCCAAGCAGTCTAATACATCACTATTTGCCAGCCCGCATTCCTGCCTCCCCCACCTCAATGGCCCCTTATTTACCGTATCCGAGCAAATTTGCGATTCGCAGTATACTAATTATGAGCGATAAAGCAGGTGTCTGCAAACACCGGCCGTTGGGGGCAGCCCTGTCTGTTCACTGCGTTCCCTATTGCCCACGAAAAACTATTTCGACTAACCAAAAAAAAAAAAAATATTTAAAAAAGTCTGTGTGATTTATAAAAAAATCTTCCTTGTGTGACATTAGAATTATCAAAAAAGGTACCTATTTAGATGTTAGTTGTCAAAGTTTAAAAGAAGTACTTTAAAACTCGTTTCTTGGACCTCATTGATACGATCAAATGAAATATTAAACGAGATACTTAAAAATCCAAAAAGTAGTCATAAAAACATTCAATTAAATTCAGAACAATTTAAAAATCTCTGTAATTCTTTTTCGTATTACAATTAGGTTTATCAGTAGTGTTTAAAAACATTTAAAACTTGTCAATCTCTGCTAGATGTTTTTGTAGTAAGTCGGGAATGTGGCCAGTAAGGTCTCGTTGGGAGACTGAAGCGTAACAACTGAGCCTATCGTAATTACCGCGCCAAGTAAATATTTTCTTAGTCGGTTTCTTTGTCAGACTTTGTACAGTTAATTTGAATTTGATATCTAAAATTATAAATTGATTGCCAAATATTTGTTGGATTCTCGAGCTTTGTTGACTTTCACGGAATAATCCTAAATGTTAATTAAGGAAAGAATCGTATTATTTTTATCTCTTTTGTAATTTAACATCAACTGATCTATTTTCAAAGAGCAAAAGATTCTTAATATATTTAGAGTTAATATACTAATATTAATAAGAAACTTTAAAATGTCTATGTCTATGTATCTCAACTATCCTAATTCCAACTATCCCAACTAATAATATTATAAATGTGAAAGTGAATTTTTATATTTGTTTATTGGTTACCTCTTCAAGCTTAAACTACTGAACCTATTTAGATGGGTATGGATATAAATTGAGACCCAGGGAAGGACATAGAATAGTTTTATCCAGAAATTCTCATGGGGAGCAAAGCCCTCAGGCAAAAGTTAAAGGTAAATATTCCGTGTATAAAATCTGGCACAAGTTCACCATAACACTAGATCTTAATTTTAGTTGTACCCGCTGTGTTATGATTTACATACATTTGTATAACTATGTATAATATAATGTGTACTAGTCGCTTCCTGATATAAAAATGGAATATCATCCAGTACTTAACCATCTCCAAAATAAGTATGTTTGTAAATCTACATTGAAGTGACTACTTGTCGGTATCACACTATAGAAAGAGAGGAACACATATCATTATTGACCGAGCGAGCGAAGCGAGAGAGGTCTCCGTTTCAACTTGGCCAAAAATGCTTTGGTATGTCTGTGTGTTCTCCTCTAGAGGTCGCATTTCTCAACCGATTGCCCTGAAATTTTAGGAGCAGGTACGATAAACATATGAAAATCGACAGTCGAGCCATTTTTTGGAAATTTTTGAAAATAACGACGTTGGCACAATGGGCCTAAGCACCTTTGAATTTTATGGCTCTTACGACCATTTTGTTTGTAGTGACAACGAAATAACAAAGGAATTTTATTTTCTATTATGACATATATATGTCTATTTTCACCAGCATTGTCAAAAGATGAATAGTCCGGTTATATATAAAGAGATCTGATCGACTTATGCGTCTAGAGTTCGAATCTTACCGGAAGGTGTTCTCTTTTTAGTTCGATGTATTTATTTTTATTTTGCGACCGGTATTTGAAGTTTATTTTAAAAGTTTTTTAAAAGTACGAGATATTTATTTGTTTTCTTGGCAATTATGTAATTACAGAAAACATTCGTTTAGTCATCATCATCATCATCATCCGAGCGTATTCCCGGTTGCATCCTCAGCAGTAACGCTTCAGAGCCCGGGGTCCGCTACCTAACCAAGGAGATTTGACGAGGTTACTGGTTTTTACACAGAGCGACTGCCGTCTGACCTCCGCAACCCAAAGAGCAAACCAGGAACCAATCCTTGGATAGTTTGATGATCAAACGCTAGGTGGCGTTCGGAACCCACAGTTTTACGTGCCTTCCGAAACACGGAATCATCTTCCTTTTCGGATAAAACAACTTTCAATAAAGTATGCTTCCCAGTGGGAATCGAACCCATGACTCCGGGTCACAAGGCGAACGCCTTGACCACTGGACCACGGAGGCAGTCAACTTTACCAAAATCACCAGTTTACCAAAATTTTATAAGACTTCATTTTCATAACTAAATCTGCAATCTCTACGAGCTCGCGAGGTCTACAGCTCACAGAGCCACTAGTTATAAAACGTATGTACAACTGCAAATATTTTAGATTACCATCAAATACATAGGGCACACTAAAAGTTTACGGAATCAATAATAAAAAAAAAACTTTTTATGGTCCAAAATGAATTTATTATTTATCAAAATATTCTTCCTTTTCGTCAATGACCTTTTTCATACAAAGCCAAAGACAAAGCCCTTCTGGCGAGTAGGCGACCAATACTGTGAAAATGAGTTTCTTTCGCCGTTTCTTCTCAGCAGTGGTCGTTACGAAGCGCTGGTATTGGTAGCTTTTCTTTAAAAATAAATTAAATTTTAATATACTTTACACGTAACATAAATTATACTTATTGACGTGTAAAAGTGCCAGGGTATATGCATGAAAAAAATATTTGTTATCTAACCAGTTTTTCCATAAATATTCAAAAGTAAATTACTAACAGTGAAAACAAAATAAGAATTGGTTAAAAAACTAACGAGATATAACAATTTCACGAAAATATATCTATCTCACTCGCAAAAACGCTACTTTCTATGGCAAATGTATAGACTTTGACGTCACCAGTCCATATCGGACTTCTCTTTCTAATTGAAACTTTAAAGTATCACATGTTCGTCGCTGATTAAGATATTTTAAAAATTCTTTCATATTTGATTACTGTGGTAAATAAAGATTTAATTGAGCAAATAAAAAAAATACGTGCATATTCTCCATTACTGAATAAACATTTGAATCTTTGAATCTTTGATTTTTGAGAAAAGAAAAACTCATACGGTGCCAGGTCAGGACTGTATGCTGGATGAGTCATAAGTTGTACGTTTTTCGCCTTCAACAACTCTTTTGTCTATCTGGCCATTTGGGAACTTGCATTGACGTGTTGCAAGATGATACGGCGTTTACCTTTACGGTTTATTTTCACGGAGTTTGTCAGTAATATCCAGTAAACAAATGGTCGTGTACCAGCACAGAATAAGTACTAGTACTCACGTACAGAAGTCTTACTTAGAAAATAAATTCAATGAAATATCTAGTTAAGGGAATACCTGAATTTTCGGGGGTCCAGTGCTGCCCCCATTTGAAATAAATCATTTGATAGGAAACGGAGACATCATTTAAAATTTTGTCTTGACCAGGCACTAGATAATCCTTCAAACTATTTTATTAACTACTGTTTGCGGTTTACAGTGAGAACGTGAATTCTACTCACAATTGCGAAAAACGGCCAATTATTGGCGTATGTGCGTAGAAAAGCTCTCACGAAACATTATAAGAAAAACATCATAATTCGCGCGAAAAAGACACGAAAAAGTTATTCATACCAAAATTATCGCGGCCCATGAACCTTCATGGAACTCGCGAACTTTCTCAGACCAGATAACTTGTTGGTCATAACTTATTCCTTGTATCAAACCATTAGTTTGGTGGTTCCGCTTAAGTTGTTTGTTCATCATAAGTTGTAGCGGTGACACTTGTAAGAATGAGCCCCGAGAAGTAATGTTCTTGGCCTGCTCATTGAGAGCTGTTTATTGAATTATCTTCCACGTTGGGCTGGGAGAATATAAATTATCGGCCAAGTGCGTGTGCGAGGTCAAGGGTTCCGTACCATTTGCTATAAAAATCATGTTTGTGGTATGCGAGCCCTTCTTAATTTTATTCATTTTATTCTGTTTTAGTATTTGTTGTTAAACCGGCAACAGAAATACATCACCTTTAAAACTTTAAATTGCCCAGCTACCAGCATTAACCCCCAAAAAAACTAACCATCTTATTCATAAAAAAATTACAAACGTTTGCAAAACCTATATTAGTTGGATGGAAGAGCACAAAAGATGGAAAGGCACAAAACATATTTTATCTAAAGTAGTTTTAGCAAACAGTTGTTATTTTTTATGAATTTGAGGGTTAGAATATAGTTTTATTTTATTATATTTTGAAAACCAATACAGTTGTCATATCTACATCAGCAATAGTACTTAAACATCTAGGAACATAATTAACAGGTTTTCGCCAGAACACATTTAACAAGTTGTGTACTAGCTGCTTTTCTTACCGCGCAGGTCGTAAAAGCCGATCGAGGGCTTGCAAACTATTTAAATTCAATTTTTAATCTTCTCGGCCATCATTGCGCAAAAATAAATCAGCCAAAATAGTCTTGAAAAATAAAATTTAATAGAAACTCTTATACAGATACTATTTTACGTCTTTATCCCTGACGGGGTAGACAGAGCCCAGGATTAAGCAAGACCCGTAAGCCACGCTTAGCGTGATGATGGGAGTAAGATGGAATAATTACTTAATACCTGCTGCAAAATTTCACCATCGCACCACCCGCCTGAAATTAAAATTTCATTCTTGGATAGTTGGAAAGGAACTTTTTACCATGCACGACCGAACTGTGGAATCAACTTCCTGCAGCAGTGTTCCCGGACCGATACGATATTGGAACCTTCAAAAATGAGTCTATATCTTCCTGAAAGGCCGGCAACGCTTCTGTTACACCCCTGGTGTTGCAGTTGTCTATAGGCAGCGGTGATCACTTACCATCAGGTGACCCGCTTGTTTGTTTGCCGCTCTATAACATAAAATAAAGTCTTCAAAACTTAAAACCGACTTGACCCCCAAATTACTCAACCAATTTTGATAAAATTTCTATGGGACCACCTGACAAATATACCCTTTTAACCAAAAATAATTTTTAAAATTATTACGATAATTAATAATTATTATTAATAATTTTTACGATCTGCGACTTTTTGAAAAGGAATGGTTGGAAGCGGCACACGATCGAGATATTTGGAAGAAGATGGGGAAGACCTTTGCCCAGCAGTGGGACAGCAGAGGATGAATATAAAAAAAACGACGGGTTGCACTCCGGGAGTGCCGGCAGAAGTGAAAACTTAAATATTACCGTTGTGCATTTCCATGGATGCGCGTGTCACGCTGTAAAACAAACACACATGAACATTCGTGCAAGCGCCCTGCGCCGCCTAAACGAAACAGCAGGCGCAAAAGAGAGGGGGATACTTCGTCTCCTACGCCGCGCCGCACGTCTTACGAATTTTCAATCAGGTCACGTGTCCTGACGCCCTGACGCCCTGACGCGAGTTTAACATTTTTTACCCATACCAAAAACATTGTACAACGCCGCTAAAGAAGTTCTCACTTCAAAAAAATTAAATCGGTCCAGGCGTCTTCGAATAATAGTTGAACATATATAAAAGAAAAACATGAAAGATCGTGACGAATTCATAACCTCCTCCTTTCTGAAAGTGGGTTAAAAAGGAATCAAAACGTGATGGGTTGCAAGCCGCATCGCCTTTTATTATGATTCAAATCTCACCCATTTCCTCGATCGACTTTTACGCGCAGGAAGAAAAGCAAGCTGGTACATTCTAAGTTTTTTTCCATTCTCCCAGCTTGGAAGGAAAAAAAGGATTCGTGCTTGTCCTATTAATTCCTCATATAATTCCCATGTGCTGCTGTAACAGAAAAGCTTACAGTCTAAAAGCCTAAATAGATCAAAATCAATTATGCAAGGACTTTATACGTTACGAAGCAGCAAATAGTGAAATAACTAATAGATCACTGCCATAGACTCATAAAAGGCGTAGACCATACACTATAATATTCTCTCTGCTATATTTAGGGCCAGCTCACATAATGTCATGTTGAGTTGATTGACTTTGAATTTTATTTCAAAGACGACAACATCGATAATAGTTTGACAGTGAAAAATGTTCTTCGCTGCGCTTTGCCATATGTGCGCCGGCCCTTAGACGCCTCCATTGCTATAGCTTATCTTTTCTGTAGCATTACCATTAACTAAAAATTTAAAATAATTTTACTGGAAGACAATCATACCATATCTTATAAATTGTAAAAGTATTTATAAGTTTTAATGTAAGTTATGGTATTTTTTTAAATAGCAATACAGCAGCTTTACATGTTCATCGTAAAAAAGCGCGATACACAGTAATCTATCTATCTAAGCGTTGTGTCCTCTTTTAATAAAGTAAGTACATTTAATTTGTAATAATGTAATTATTTAGCTTTGTGTCACAGAATCCCGCCATTTGCGAACGTGAAATCGCGCACAAAGGGTTCCGTACCATTATCTATAAAAATTACGGTTTTTGTATGGGAACTTAAATATTTTTTATTCTATTTTTAACCCCCGTCAATAAAGAGGGATGTTTTAATGACGCTTATGTCTGTCTGTGGCATCGTAGCGCTTTTCACAATTTACCGATGACGGACTGAGGATGGACCGATTTCGATGCGGTGGTTTTTACCTATAAGAGCGGCTAAACCGATTTTTCTCAAACAGCTATTATTTCAGGAAAGTTGGTTAAGCTGTTTTAAAATTATTGGAAGTTACAGCTTGAAAGTCAGGGCTTTCCCTAAAAAAATAAAATATAAGCTATAATAGCAAAACTACCGATACAATATCAAATCGTATGGGCACTTCCTCTATTCATCACTAGATGGCATTTTTAACATTTTTTTCGGGGTGTTTTTTTTTATTTTCCGAGCAAATAATCTTTTTAATTTACACGTGTTGCCATTACTTTCTTTTTGAAACTCTATACCTATATCATGTCGTACTTGAGCGATGTGTGCTAATGTTTTTCTTTCAGCCAACCTCCAGAGGCCACGCCCGCCATTAGGCGCCCTTTTGTATGTTAATTTTTAAGCAGCCCCGAGACTGAAACACGTACACACATAACATATACATAGTATGCACGGAGATTCAATTGGGAGCGTATGTTTCGTTAATGCGCCTCTTAGTTTGAACTCCGGGTAATTTGTTTTTTATTGTTTGATATGTTACCAGGCTTGTATGAAAACGTTGGAGCTATTTTATTCAGAGTAAATGGAATTTACAATCAAGTACTGTTTTATATAATTATTTATAATGGCAAACATTTAAAAGGCTTATGAACTGGTAATTTTAATTAGAAATCAAAATAAAGTTCCTTTTTCGTTGTATTCATTTGTCTTCCAAGTATTTAGATAGATAAGTCGTTTGATTGTGAAAACTGCTCACAAACCCTCAGATACAAGGAATGATGAATATCTTTTGTATATATTAAATACAGGTTTTTAGTGTATGTATGCTGAAGCAGCACAAAAAGGTCGAATGCTCAGAGAAGAAAAGCGCTTAAAGAGCAATGCGCTGTTGTGCAAGTGTGATAAGTTGAATTAAATAAAAAACAGAAATCAACTACAGGACATATAGATACACAATAAATAAATATATACTACAACATAATAATAAAGACTGCCTCCGTGGTCCAGTGGTCAAGGCGTTCGCCTTGTGACCCGGAGGTCATGGGTTCGATTCCCACTGGGAAGCATACTTTGTGAAAAGTTGTTTCCAGTCTGGAATATCCTATATTGCAGGCTTGAATCACCTGATTGTCCGAAAAGAAAGATGATTCAGTGTTTCGGAAGGCACGTAAAACTGTGGGTCCCGAACGCCACCTAGCGTTTGATCATCAAACTATCCAAGGATTGGTTCCTGGTTTGCCCTTTGTGGAGGTCAGACGGCAGTCGCTCTGTGTAAAAACCATCAACCTCGTCAAATCTCCTTGGTAAGATAGCGGACCCCAGGCTCTGAAGCGTTACTGCTGAGGAAGCAACCGGGAATACGCTCGGATGAAGACTACATAATAAAAATGATAAATGTTTGTAGCACTCGTGTTGTGAAATTTAAAAGTGTGCTGCTGATGTTACACATCAAAATCGTGTCCCGGAATAAATCGAATCATTATAATTGTTAATAATTTTGGCAGCAACCGTTACAGGCGACTTGTTGGATTGTTGAGTTTTTGCTTGTCTAGCAGGTGAGTGGGCATTTGTTTTTTGAATGAATATTTAGTTTGTTGCTTGATTGGCGGAGGTATGTTGTTCCAACATTTCGTCGCCTGATATCGGAAACTGAATGCAGCAGTTTTGTGTCCACAAGCAGTTGGGGTCTACACAATCGTGCATTCAACTAGTTCTAGAATTTAAGTTTACAGAAGAGGTATTCCGGTTCTTTTTCTTTTAATTACTTAAACATCAAGGTAGCCAAATGTCTACGCGAATCCATGTTTAGCGTGGACGCGTTGTTAAGGTATGGAGTGATATGGTTATACTTCTAAGCTACTGAGTAAATTTTCCTGTAGTTTTTGCTAGCATCTAGAAATCCTTGGGTAAGCCTATGTCCAGCAGTGGACATCCTGTGGCTGATATGATGATAATGATGATTTCAGAGCCAAGTGATTTCCTGATCATTCGGATCGAGGCTCTGTCACATCTGTCACAAACACTTGATTGCGCAGTGAAACCCGCTCAATATCGGCCGCGCTGCCAGAAACCAGGATTACAGTGTCAGAGTGTCAGTAATTACACGAGCACTAGATATTGCCACCGCCGTCAATCGACCCTCTTCAACCCCGGTTCAATTCACCGAGCTTCCGACTATTAAAAGCCTATATTAACTAGCTTTAGGCCATTACCTTGTCTCCATTTTCTTGCATGTGTATTCTTGAAATATACTTCGTTTCTAATAAGTGTAACTGAAAATTTCTCAAACTGTGCAAACGCATCTGACATCTTGACGACTGCCATGAAATGATGTTCGTTTTCTAGCTTTTTTTTCTCCAAAGTTTATAATATGCATTAGATCTCAACTCAAGTGGCTTCCTATACGTCTTCGTCGGAATATACTCATATTCTGTGTATACTATGTAATGTAATTTTTAGTTCCACATCTCCACACTACCTTCTAGAACGTTTTCAGTTTCTAAACTGTAGCCATACACGTGACTTGAGGTCATCAGACAGAGCTTAAGCTGTGCCGATGCATCGGTCATCCTTCTACGACAATTCGTTCACAGTTCAAGCTGTGCGTTTATGGAACGAACTGCCTGAGACGTGCACAATCTGTCTCTCTTTAAAAACAGACTTAAAGAATTTTATCAAGCTCAGGAATCGTACATTTTTTTAAAATTAATTGTATTATATTTATTTGTATGTATATTATATTTACTAAACTTATTTATGTAGTTGTATTGTATATATATCATTTTTTATGTAAGTGTATTAAAGAATATATGTGTAGTGTATTATGTAAATTAAAAGTAACCATAGCTGCCTATTGATTTAACTTATAGTTTTCTTTGCACCACCGTTATCTCTGACGTGCCTACATTCCTCTCCATCCACCGGTTGTATGGCGTTACTGAGACTGCACGATCTGTGATCTCATCTTGAAAATAGAACTCAAAGAGTTGAAATCAACAGAGTAACCCCAAATAGTGCACCTGTGAGCATGGGTGCTACAGGGCTTAATAATTGGTCCATTTTTGTTTCTGATTTATATTAATGACCTTCCCTGTCTTGCAGAAAAGTTGTGAGAAGTAGTATTGTTTGCTGACGACACATCTTTACTTTTTAAGGTTGACAGAAAATCAACAAACTATGACGATATAAGCAATACTATGTCACAAGTACTTAGTTGGTTTACGACTAATAGTCTGGTATTAAACACACAAAAGACTAGGGGCGTTAATTTTTCACTCTTGAGTAAACCCAATACTCACATACCTCTGAGTCTTAATGGCCAAGTTCTAGAATGGGTCCCCAACACCAAGTTTTTAGGCATAACTGTAGACTGCAACTTAAATTTGGATAAACATATTGACGCCACTGCTAAGAAACTTAGTTCGGCAGCATATACTGTGAGGAGAGTCAGACGTTGTACTAACGTTGAAACTGCTAGGCTAGTATACTTTAGTTATTTTTATAGCATAATGTCGTATGGATTGCTCTTATAGGGTAAAGCGGATAATATAAATACTATTTCTCTGCTACAAAAGAGAGCAATTCGGTCAATTTACAGACTAAAATCACGCGATTCTTTAAGAGAGTAATTTAAATATATCAATATTCTTACTGTGACATCTCAATTAATTTACGACAATCTCCTTTTTGTTAAATCAAGACTAAATTGTTACAAGAAAAATAGCGATGTTCACAGTTATAACACTCGCGACAAAAATAAGCTTCATACGCCTAAATTTCGACTTGCTAAAACCAGAAACTCACTCTTGGGTCTAGGTATAACATTATTTAACAAACTTCCTGAAACGGTCGTAAACCTACCCATGTCAAAATTTAAAATATATGTTAAAAAAGTTTTATTGAATAATGCGTACTATACTATAGATGATTATTTAAAAGATAAAACTTCCTATAAATTTTCCATTACACTACACACATAAAACATAAGAACTGTATTCTCTGTAACAATAATTAGCTTACTGTAAAACATGTTAATGCTCTGCGATCAATAGGTGACCAACATAATTATAACTAATATTTCCTCTCGACAAGGTCTGCGATATCGGGCTTTTCATGCTCACTAAAATGTCCAATCTGGTGGTGGCGTCGCTGGTCGGGTCGTTAGATTCTCTCTAATATGGTTGAGTTTAACGATGGCTGATCCGTGCGTCAAATCGTGAGCGGGTGCTGCCGGGAGGGACTGGTCAGCTCGGCTTCGCTTTTTTTGACTACTTAATATTTTTATTACGCAATTTATGTTTGTTAACTCGCAAGCATTACATGTTAAATGTGTCAACATTATATTATATTATAAGTATTTAATAATTAAAAGACAATAATAATTATGACAAAGCCCTTTTGGCGAGTAGGCGACCAAATACTGTGAAAATGAGTTTCTTTCGGCGTTTCTTCTCAGCAGTGGTCGTTACGAAGCACTGGTATCGGTAGCTTTTCTTTTATAAGTAAATTATATTTTAATATACTTTACATATAATGTAAATTATACTTATTGACGTGTAAAAGTGTCTGTAAAGGTCTAATTACTGAATAAACATTTGAATCTTTGAAGAGATTGCTCTAAGCGATAAGACCGCCCATTGTACCTGTGTATTTAAAATTGTAAATCTTCTTTTTTAGTATTTTTTTTATTGGTGCAATAAAAAGTTTTTCATTTATACATTCATTCATTATGCATTTCAATGCTCACTCAAGGATGCCGCATCAATAAAGACGCGTAAAGGTCAGTTCAGACAGAGAGAAAAAATGCTCTACCAATTTATATCATTGAAAATAAGACAGTATTACCATAGCCTAAAAAATGTACATGGTTAAACATGGCAAAATTCTCGCTCGCGTCTTGTACTATATGCCAAATGTATAAAGTTAATTTTCGCGTTTCAAAAAAAAAATCCTCTCTTCTACGCTGCTTTCTGTTTGAAGTGACCCTAAGACAGAGGACCTAAGAAAGAATAATCAAAAGTACGGAGGTGTAAATAACGCAGATGCGAAGGATGGCAATGGGAAAAAGAATAAAAATCTGACATCATTAGGACTTTATGTTAATTTTTATGTTTTCAGCGAAAGTAGGTTTTTGACAAATATTTTCATTACATGCCCTACGCCCCGTTCTCATTTATAGCGCACTATTACATAATTACATCATCATCATCATTTTAGCAGCATAACGTCCACTGCTGGACATAGGCCTCTCCCAAGGATTTCCAAAATGACCGATCTAGAGCGGCCTGCATCCAGCGCTTTCCAGCGACCTTCGTCAGGTCGACAGACCACCTCATGGGTGGGTTTCCTACGCTTCGGGCTTCGTCTGCCAGTACGTGGTCGCCATTCGAGAACCTTTTTGCCCTATCGGCAATCGGTTCGTTCCGCTATGTGTCCCGCCTACTGCCACTTCAACGAGCTAATCCGCTGGGCTATGTCAGTGGCTTTTGTTCTCCTACGAATTTCCTCATTTCTGATTCGATCACGAAGGGAGACACCGAGCATAGCCCTCTCCATAGCGCGTTGAGTGACCTTGAGATTTCTTAGTAGACCCATAGGAAGGGACCACGTCTCAGAGCCTTAAGTCATCACCGGTAACACACATAATTACATACCTAATAACAACTCACGGACACAATTGAGTACATGACGGCTTGCCTTTTCCTCAGTAGAACTCGGCCTGTGTTTTGAACGACATTTCAGTTCATCGCCATAATACTGATTTCATAATTATTTATTTCAGTATAAAGTCAATAAATTTTGGTAACGCAGTGACCAATGAAGTAATGCTCCCGCACTAGGGTTATTAATCAACTGACTGTTGCGGCCGACAGAGCGCCGCCGCTGCGGCCGGCTATTATTGAGATGCCATGATAAACCGATGCTTTTTCGACTATAAAGTTGTTACTGCCATTTGTTTATTCGTTTATTCTATAAAATAACCAGCCAAGTGCGAGTCTGACTCGCGCACGAAAGTTTTCGTACTATAAAAATCATTTTTTGTATGGGATCCTCACCTAAATATTTATTTTTATTTTATTCTGTTAGTATTTGCTGTTATAGCTGTAACAACTACGTCATCTGTAAAAAATTCAACTGTTTAGCTATCACGGTTCAAGAGATGCAGCCTGGTGACAGACAGACGAGCGGTCAGACGAATGCACAGATGGACAGCGGAGTCTTAGTAAAAGGGTCCCGTTTTTACCCTTTGATTACGGAACATATAAAAAACGTTTGGTAATCAGTAAAAATCTTCTTATACCCGCTTCTAGGAAATAATTTTAATCATTCAACATTATCCATATATATTACTAGCTGACCCGGCAAACGTTGTTTTGCCATATAAATAGATTGTATGTATTTTTGTATGTTGTATCATAAAAAAATAGAAATTAAAAATTTTGTCTAAAAAATAAAAATAAAAATTTAGGGGTAGACTACCCCTAACATTTAGGGGGATGAAAAATAGATGTTGGCCGATTCTCATAGATACCGGATAAGCACAAAAAATTTCATCAAAATCGGTCGAGCCGTTTCGGAGGAGTATGGCAACGAAAACTGTGACACGAGAAATTTATATATTAGATAAAAGCGAAAATCACTCACTCACTCATCACGAAATCTCGAAAACTACTCAGCCAATGAAGATGAAATATGGCAGAAAAGTAGATAGTGACTAGGAGACGTCCGCTAAGAAAAGATTTTTGGAAATTCCATCCCTAAGGGGGTGAAACAGGGGTTGCCAGTTTGTATGGAACTTCGTAATTTTTAAAGTGAGACACATGAAAATTTTAATTTATTTTAATAGTTACTAGAAAATAATAATTCATTTATTAGATTTTGAAAATTACATCCCTATAGAGGTGAAATAGGGGTTGCAGGATTGTATGAATCTTCGTCATTTTTGAAGCGAAGCACATGACATTTTTGAATTAGTGGTCAATAAAAAATATAATACAGAAATTTGATTTTAAAAATTGCATCCCCTGGGGTGCATTAGGGCTTGCAAATTGATATTATTATGAAACTTCGTAATTTTTTTAGTGAGAGTCAAAAAAATTGAGACAAATAGATCATTTGCTCTTGCAAATGACGGTAACGAGAACGGGAACGGGAACGGGAACGGGAACGGGAACGGGAACGGGAACGGGAACGGGAACGGGATATTATAACACAATTTATAACGTAAAAAACAATTAAAGATCCTATTAGAACCATTTTCGACTTCTACGCGGACGAAGTCGCGGGTTACAGCTAGTTGGATATAAAGTTTTGTTTTTTCTAGCAATCTTCCGAAATGTTTCTGCTTTACATTTACTTTGTCAAAGAACGTTCTTGTTCTTGCTGTTCTAAAGGAGGAAAACAAATTGAAATAAATTTCCGGCTGGTCTGTACAAATCTTGAACAAAAAAGATAAGGCTTGGATTACACGAGTAGGGCGGTAATTGTGGCCGAGGCTTGCCTCGATCATAATGCCTGTCCCTTACTTTTTGTTTCGTCGACTCTTCTTTGTGAGAATACGTTTAATGTGATTTTCATTCTCGTTCCGTTGTGTTGAGTCGATGTCTTATTGGTTGTGGGTTCCACGACAATACGACATTTCTACAAAAATGAAAAAGAGTGTACAAAGGCTTGTCTGCAGAAAATAAACTTTTCCGCAATGACGTTGCTTTAGTAATGCTTGGTGTTATGAAATATTGTTGGCAACAATACGATATTAAATTATCGTTTCGATATGAACATCTTTTGGTTAGTAGTTCTTTATATAATAGATGGAAAAACTGACTCATAATTGGACCTGGTCGCTTTAAGATTATTTTCATTTTGTTAGCCTGTTCTGTCCCATTGATGGGTATAGGTCCTCCCCAACTTTTTCCACTTTTCTTATTGGTTTTTTAACTACGTTAGTCTCGATAATTGATTTTGAAATGCATCGAGATCGTTCAATCAGGACTGTCATACTGAACTCCGACTTTTAAAATATCGTTTATAGGATCTTCGAAATTTGCTATGAAAAAACTTTCGTCGGAGTTCAGTATGACAGTCTTCAATCAGCGCTCTAAAAAAACTTAAATTTGATGCGAAAATATAGCTCAGGTATTTAAAAAACAACAGCCATTATTTCAAATTTCTTTCTGTTTCTTGTAATTTAATAATTTGCTCTTGTGTGCCTCCACTCCTCTCTTCTCCCTGCCATCCTTTTCATTTTCTGTTAAGACCTTACTCCTAACTTTTCTTTAATCTATCTAACCAATCTCCTTACTTCCACAAAATGAAATTGTTGACTGTATGTACGGTCAATAATTATAAAGATAATTTTTTAAAGAAAAAAAAAACGTACTGTAGCTTTTATTGTAAGGTCAAAGGACTTATTATGAAAAATGAAATAAGCCCAAATTCGATGAAATTGCGTCGTTTTATTTTATTACTCAGTTCCTTCGACCACCTTCCATTCGCGTGATCAAACCCACATCGTCTACCATGAAGGGCTTGTCAAGACAAATCAAACGAGTTCTGAGATTATGTTGTTTTATTACTGAGTTCTGTCAAATATCTCCTGGCTCTATCATCAGAACAGCTCATTGAATCCATAATATTGTATTCTCATCCTACTTACACAAGTATGCAAAATTTCAGCTCAATTAATTGAAGATTTGTCAGCAAACTTTTTAGCGTCCAAACATAATGAGAAGAGATCCAAGCTTGATAAATACTGGCGAGTGGTGATTTCGGGCAGTGTTCGTGCCGGCGAGATTCATGAGGTTAATATGTGGTAAGCGGCTCATTAGAGGGCGGTGACGTCACGCGACCCTCGTCACTCCGCACTGAACTTCACGCCTCGCACTGATTTTTATTGTCTTGCGAACACGACCGACTCGTGACCGACACTCAAGCGTTCCAGATCCTATTATATAGACGCGTTGAGTTAAAGGTCATTTTCTCTACATCGTATAGTAATAGTATTAAAGGCCACCTTATCAATGATACGGTTTAGCCTGAATCTTGAAAGCTCGACTCACTCACGCTCGTTTAAAAGCGACTGAGAGCCCTCAGTCATCACTAGTGCTAGCGTAGTACATTTGCCGAAATTGAAGCATAAATTTTTGAATGAAGTGGTTTTTTATTGTTACATAACACTTGAATGTTACAGATTTTATTGTTAAAAAGTATAATCGCAATAGAGGCTGCATTCTCAGTGATACGGTTTCGGCATGGCTCTTGAAGCTCGACTCGCACGTTCGAGAGCGGCTGAGAGCCCTCCGCAGCCGCCGCTAGTACCGCGCAGAATATTTGGCAAAATTGAGGCACAACATTTGCAATTGAAGTGCTTTTTGTAAGGCAAATTACGCTTAGAAACAACATGACAAATTTCAACATATATTATAATAACAACTACATAACATACTTACTAGTTGTTGCCCGCGTGCTCAAAACTTATTTTTAAATACTCGTATCACCATCTTTTGATAATACTCGTGAAGGATTCGAGGAATTTTTAAAAAGCTGTTTTGTTAAATTAACTACGAGTACAAAAGTCAGACATATATAACCTCCTAGACTTTCTTGAAGGTAATGATAAGTGTTATGAGTATTTAGTAGTTCGTATCGGATCAGTACTTTTTGAGTTTATCCATTACAAACATACAAAGACGCAATCAATTTTTTTCTCTTTGTAATATTAATCTAGATAAGTATCTTAAATATTTATCCCAACAAAAAAGAAGGGTTTTATAATTTTGACGCTAATGTTTGTCCGTCTGTCTATGTGTAACATCGTAGCACTCCAACGGATGGTCCGATTTTGATACGGTTTTTTTTCGTGAAAGCAAGACCTTTGCAGTGGTTCTTAGCTATATTTGATACAAATCAGTTCACCTGTTCATATGTTATTGTGGGTTAACGCTTGAACGTCAGGGCTTTCCCTTAAAATAATAATAGATGGTGCTACGGATATCAAGTCGTATCGGTAGTTTCGCTACACATCACTAGATGGCGTTTCTGACTCGGGGGTTTTTCAATTTACATAGCAAATAAACTTCTTTGATTAAAAATCAAGCAAAAATTTAAATCCTAGATATTTAAATTTAAGATAATAAGTTTTCCATCCTGCGTCTAAAGAAAAAAGATCTTAATATTGTTTTTTGATATAACGTCTATAAAAATTGGTTTCTCAAAGCTGCCAGTGAGTTTTCAATAAAAAATCCTATGAAAACTTTTCTAAATGAAAACTCAATCTATACCCTGCCCGGCGGATGAAAATGTTTGGCTTCAATTTATTTTTTTCGATGGGACTACTTTTAATACCAACTGAAACGTGAAAACATATTTCTCGAAATGTTATTAAAAATATTGTTTTATGTAGTTAAGTGTTTGTGAACACTAGTACACACTTTGTAAGGTAACTGCTTTAAATGAAAGTGTTTTTAGTTGTATTTTAATCGGTACATTGGATGTATTGTATTGCATAAAATATCTTTAATGAAAAAAAAGGGAAACAACATTAAATATATATGTCGCGGACGGCCGAGTAAAAGGGGTGGGCAGAGCATGGCGTGATCGGCATCTGACATCCCGAGTGACGTGAACTACCCACTTATTTACTTACAGTACGAGAACAGACTGTAATGTCAGGATGAAAACTTACTTACAGTCACGACCTTACTGATGCCATCACATGAGAGATCTTACGTGAGCCTTATAAAAATGTGACGGAAATCCAATGCCCCGCCTCCGCACTGAAGCATGAATTCCAACCACCATGTCTGAATTCCCTGGCCCCACAGAATTGAATACTGTGTATACACCTGGGCTTACCGTCTTGCTGAAACAAACTGTCATTGTAATAAATCGGTCCACCGATCCACATCTATTACAATAATCACAATTAAAATGAGTAAAGGCCAAGCCACAGTAAACTACACAAACGAGTTGTGCACAGTACGGCCGCTCAAACAAGACTGTGTCACTGTCGCTAAGGCGACCGGTTTTATAGCTTGTTGCTAACGAATATTGCCCTTTAAAATCCAACGATTGCATTTTGTAGTAAACAACTTTCTCTTTGCACGTGTAAAATAATAAAAAAGGAATTTACTTTGAACTCTCCGACATATAAAAGTCGCAATTTTATTTAGCCAATTCAAACGGCGTGGATATATTATAAATTCATACCTACCACAACAATTCATGATTATCGTTTATTGTTTAAAGTATTTTAAAAGATCGACTTTGTATTTATGTGACAATGGAAAATCGTGGCGGCGATATTGCCTTACCCTAAAGGCAGCCCGAAATACGTTCGTAACTACGTGCCCGCGTTGCATTAAATTAAAAGAAAATCTTTTGTCCGTATTTTAAAACATTGTCCCCTGACTTGTCGCCGGAAAGTGCCAATTGAGCAATGATTTCATTAAAACTTTGTTTATATTGGCCTATGTTTTCGTTTCTTTTTTTCATATTTTTATTATTAGACGACAAACGAACATCCTGGTAAGGTTTTCCACTGTGTTCTAACATCTGGCAAACACAACTGATGAGATTATGTTACAAAAAAGTATACATGGAACACAGCCATAGCCTTGTTACTTTTTTTATGCAAAAAGAAATTAAATTAGTTAAGATTCGAAGGTAAAAATCAGGGGATTACAAACCGTTGACTATTTTCGGTCCTAGCTGCAGTTGTCTCTGCCGCACATCGAGACAGCTACAATTTAACAAATACCTATTTTTCAATTCTCTTGACCTCATTGTTAATGAAAACGTTTGATTTGGTTTGACACTGGAATAGAACAACACTACCAGACGACGGTCGTGTCATTTATTGGAGCAAAGATCCAGGAATAAGTTGCAGTAGATGTCGCCACCTACGAAATTAATGTTTGTAGCATCACACATCATTTCTTGTACAACAGCCGTCAGTCAGCTGCATTAAATCGTCACGTCAAATGCATAATGTCGTCACGCCAACCGCATGCCGTTGTCACGTCGTCTGCATAGCCAATGCAGATGACGTCACAACAGTATAACATCAGTCTGTCATCTGTCCGTCACACTTGCACTGTATCACTACAGTCAGCCACACTGTGTCTTTACTAGTACAAACTATAGGCTGTTCGCAAAGAGTGGATAAATTCAGGGCTTCTTAACTCATTGCAAATTGCGGCCCGCGTATTATTTAAAAACGTATACAATTTCACTTTTACAATGTTGAACAATAAGTAACTTTATTAAATAAAAAAACAACACCCAAACGACTCATTCGAATTCCAGAGTGGAAAATATGATTGCAGCAGCTTCCCCTTGCCTTCGGGCCGCGGTTGACATCAACTGCGTGCCTCGTACCACGTAAACGTCGAAAGCGGGAGACAGGCGACGGACGCCCATACAGTTCGCGATAATTAGGTAACAGTCGCTAGTGGAGACGAATTTTAATATTTGTCAACTCTCGGTGAACAGACTTTTGTATGGATCAAAGTGTGGCTGACAGTAATACTCTGCTTAATGTACTTACCTCCACAATGAGTGACGTGCTGTGACTTGGGTCGGGGTGGTGTAGTAAGGAGATAGTACATTGCACAATACTCACTACTGATTACAGATCAGTTATCAAAAGGTTCATTGGCTCTCGTAGGGGACAAATTCTTAAACAATTCACAATAAAAACTTGAACAACAATACAATATTTGCATATTGTTTAAGATAATTACGTCATTTTAAATATAATTCCACCATTAAATCAAACTTATACAATGTTCTTTTATTATTAAGTATAAATGTTTTAAGGGGTGATTCAGTCCATCATTTTGAACAACTTTTCCCAATAAATGTATGTGTGACTATAGTGTTTATATTATCATTTTTAAGAATTGAATAAAAATTTATTATTATTGTTATACCGAAATAGGAAACAAAAATTTAGGTCCTCATATAAATCGAAGTAGTCACGTGATATCTTTACTATAGAATTTTTTTTGGTCTTATTTCGATAATAATTCATTGGGAAAAGTTTTTTCAAAATTATGGACTAAACCACCCCTTAGAATATTTGTACTTAATAAAAAAGCGGCCAAGTGAGAGTCGGACTCGCCCATGAAGGGTTCCGTAGCAGCAAGTAATGGTTCACGGTCTATGCATAAGGTTTTATATTTATGAAATTAAATGTTTTATTTTTATTTTATTTTTTTTAAATTTGAGTTGATAGAATGAAAGGTAAATTGCGGTTTACGATTTATGACGTATTATTAAATAAAACTACTCACTAGATCTCGTTCAAACCAATTTTCGGTGGAAGTTTGCATGGTAATGTACATAATATATATATATATATATATATATATATATATATATATATATATATATATATGAACATATATATAACAATTTGAAGACCTATCCATAACAGGTACGGGTTGGATGAAAAAAGAATTTGAGTTTCAGTTCTTAGTATCAGGAACACCCAAAATTTATTGTTTTTTTTTCTATTTTTGAAAATTTTAATGCGGTTCACAGAATACATCTACTTACCAAGATTCAACGGTATAGTTCTTATAGTTTCGGAAAAAAGTGGCTGTGATGTACGGACGGACAGACAGACAGACATGACAAATCCATAAGGGTTCCGTTTTTTGCTATTTGGCTACGGAACCCTAAAAAGGACATTGTATGTGTCCTGTACATATACAATGTCCAATTGACTTTTTACCCACCAGCCAAATGGAAGCGGGCTCAGTGCATAATACTAAACTGCTTTTGATAATAAAAAAAAAACATTTAAAATTTAGCAGCCGAGCGCTGAATTGAATGGGAATCCGATTCTTTTTTAAGAAATGGAGTTCAGTGTCACGCATCGAATTGGCTTCAATAACTTGACTGGTGGTTAAAGAGCCACTCTGTATATTCTTCATTTACCTACGAAATTAAATTAGCTAGTAATTTGACAAATATAATACCCATTTACACCCGAGTGGGAATCGTCAAACAAGCTATCAAGGTAGTCACAAATTGAGAAGTGATTGAGGCACAATCGAAGACAAAAGTGGCTCATCAAAAACAGAGTTTTCATATAGTCTATGGTAGAAAACTGAACCACTTGTTTCGTTGTTATAAAATTGATGTCATGATTCTAATGAATAACATAATAATCTCAGTTTATAGAAAAATTGAAGCAATAACATAATTTAAGGTGGGTGGACTATGGAAGACCATGCTTCATCGAAGGCCAATTATTAAAATTTTGTAGTTATTGCCATGTGATGACAAATTCCTTCAATTTACACAAACACCCATCGAACTGCAAATCACAGACGCGGCGGCGAATCACTCGCGCTACTATTTTGGCAGTACGGTCCTTCGCTTCTTCGATATCGGGAATCAACGACGTTAAATTAAAGTGGGTGTACCATGGAAGGCCACTCTAACGAATAATAACTGTTTATTTGTTAGAGTGGCCTTCCATGGTACTCCCACTTTACTTAGTTTAAAGAAAAACTAAAGTAAAATGTGTGCTTTTATTCGAAGTCTTATAAATAATGAATGACACTGAGTGAACAAGGAAGTTCGGCGTTAACTAATAATTACAATTTGAACTGCAATTTTATCATCTATTTCTGTCGTCGACTATACATAGAATGTTGTTATTTACAGAGCACTGATAGAAGTAACAGAGCGGGGCTTAGTTGTAGACATCAAAGGAAACAAATCGACAGTGTCTCGGTAATTGGCAGACAAGGAAACTGGCTCACTTGGATGGATTGTTTAGGCGTTACTACACGTTTGTATAACAGGGCGTATATTTAGGCCTTTATCTAGTTTGTTAGTATTTCTGTTTATTGCGGCTGATTGTACAGTGCGCGTGTCGTGTGAGCTGGAAGAAAAGTCGAAAGCATTAAAACAAACAAGATATACGTTTAAAAAAAACAGCCAAGTGTGTGTTGAACTCGCGTGGGAAAGGTTCTATAGAAGATTTTTCGTAATTGAATGGTACCAGTACAATGTCTGGAACCGATACCGCACCAAAGTCCGGTAATGGTTCCCATAAATACCGGTATTTCAAGCCTTGATTGTTAGTAAATGATCTGACGTCAATAACTACTTATAATGAAATCGAAAGAAAGATTGACAATTATCAAGTGATACAAATATCCAAAGATACGATTATAATACAGCTGATTTTTGTCTTTGACTTTTAAAGTGGAGCACTTTTAAGACGAACTAATCGAACCCAAACTCTGCTCGGGACATCTGTTACTTTATGTATCTTTCCGATAGAACGACTTTGCCACTTCGTATAGACATTCTAGATTGTTAATAATCGTGTACTGGTTTATTTTGAATTATTGTGATATTTATTTATTTATTTGTATGCATGTTATGTAAATTTATATAGTTATATATATTAAGTTATTTTTTATGTTGTATATTATGTATATTTAGAATGTTAACTGGTTATTGTATTTATTACTATTTAAATTTACCCCCAAATTCATAAAAAATAACAAACGTTTGCTAAACCTCTTTTAGTTAAATTATGTTTTGTTTCGTTCTTACTTGATCAAATATTGTAAAGAGGGAAAGGGACAAAAGATGTTTTAACTAAAAAAGGTTTAACAAACATTTGTTTATTTTTATAAATATGAGGTTTAGTGTATAAAATTCTAACTGCGCCACTGTTATCTTATAGTTCACACTCCTTTTCTTTTTGGTTGCCTGTAAGAGATTGCTTCGGCGATAATGCTGCCTCTTGTTCCTCGTTATATTATTTTACCCTTATTTTGTAAGTATTCTGGATATGTAAATGTTTTTTGGTGCAATAAAGTTTTTTGTATTGTATTGTATTGTAAAATTTCTTTGGTCTGTCTTTACATTAAGCACTTAACTACCTGAATTTTTCGGGGTACAGTGCTGCCCCCATTTGAACTAAATAATTTCAAAGGAAACGAAGATATGATTTAAAATTTGGTCTTGATCAGACCCTGGATAACCCTGCAAACTGTTTTATAAACTACTGCTTACAGTTTAAAGTGAGAACGTGAAGCTTTTCTACGCACAATTGCGAAAAACGGCACTTTTGGCGTATGTGCGTAGAAAAGCTTCACATTCTCACTTTATACTGTAAACAGTAGTTCATTAAATATTTTGAAGGGTTATCCAGGGTCTAATCAAAACAAAATTTTAAATGATATCTCCGTTTCCTTTTAAATGATTCATTTCAAATGGGGGCAGCACTGGACCCCGAAAAATTCAGGTAGCCCCTTAACAAACATGCCTTATTCCTAGCAGTCAGTTCACAGAAGGCTTGCTGCGAGCGGTTTGCGGCGCGCCGTAGTACTTCCGTAGCACTATTAGGTTTAGCTGCTACGAGCTACGAAACTACGGCTACGACGCTACGAGCTTAACTGTAGTACACTGCTCTACGAGAATCATGTTGCGTTTTGGTTAATACATTTGTGTGACAAATTGCGGATGTAGGAGCAACAACAGCCAAGTTGAAGTGGAGTTGGGCGGGACATGTCTGCCGAATGCGTTCCGAAAAAGAATTGTCTACATTCTGGACTCTACACATAAGGGTAAGGGTAGGCCCAGAACAAGGTGGCGGGACGTCTTAGACAGATTTTTATGTGGGTGGCAGAAGTTCACAGAAGAAAGAGACGAATGGAAAAATAAGGGGTAGGCCTTTGCCCAGCAGTGGGACACAATACCTTCAGGCTAGGAAAAAGAAAACCCTGACGGGTTAGACAGAGCCCAGGACCATTAGACCAAAAGGTCACGTTTAGCGTGATGGTGGGCGTTATGATGGAAAAAGGAATCAAAAAAGTGATGGCTTGCTTGCATCGCCTGTAATAAAATGGTTCAAATCTCGACTAAGTTTTCCTTTCTTCCATACCAGCATCTAAGAACGAAATGGTCTTGGTTGATTATGATAAAAACAGCCTGTGGTAATGTTGCCGAATATTCATATTAATTAAAAAATGAAAATGCCTTTATAAACTTTTACTTTAATTATAAGTTAAACCCAAAAGTGGAACCGATATTGTTTATCATGGCCTTAATTAAAAGAAAAGCTCTTTTTCCATTTAATTAATGTTGCTCGTTTTAATTACGTTCCTCAAGATCCATACAGTAAAATAAGGAAATAATATTTGACTTTCCTTACAAACTTGAATATAATACGAGAGGTCGATTTTTTCTTAATTAAACATTTTTCGCAAGTAAAAAACGTTAATCTAAATTTTGCAAGTGTGTTTGGGTATATGTTATCGAGATCCAGTTCCAATGAGGAACTTCTCTTTGTTTATTACTAACTGATGCCCTCGGTGATACCCGTGTGATACAAGTTTTGTCAATCCAACGAGAATCTAACATTTCCTAATGTAAGTCTACTGTACGTCGATCCAACGAGAATCTAACATTTCCTGATGTACAGTCTACTGTACATCGATCCAACGAGAATCTAACATTTCCTGATGTACAGTCTACTGTACATCGATCCAACGAGAATCTAACATTTCCTGATGTACAGTCTACTGTACATCGATCCAACGAGAATCTCACATTTCCTGGTGTACAGTCTACTGTACATTGCCTAACGTTTTATGCTTACGCGGCTATCACCAGGCGCGCGTATTACCTATTTAATTTGTCATTACTTAGTATGTGTAGTGCATTGAACCGGAGTGCATTCGCACCATATACAGAAAGGAATAGCCAAAGTTTTCGTATATTTGTAACTCAACTAATATACTTACCGTTCAATTGACATTGTTTTGGTGATTTTCTTTATATACGTCAACTATCCTCAGCTTCTCCCGTCCTCCGGAACACTACTCTACTCAGCTCTTCAAACCTACAACTTAACTACAACTGCGACTCATCTCATCTCAAAAATAACTATACACCCTATGTTTATTGCAATAACAAATGATGTGTGGTCTCGCTCGGGGTTGATGTTGATGTCCATTGGGTAGCGTAGTGGTTGGGAGTGGTGATGGAAACACGAGAGCCGTTGATTGTATTTATTCCATCTTCTTAAACCTACTCCTTACATAGGAACGACTCTAAATCTTTTGAGTACATCTAAAGCTTATATACTATAATGAGATGGATATCTTATGGATTCCAATGTTTACTGGAAGGTGCAATTATGACGTATCACATATTTACACGTTACTTAGATATGCAACTAATTTGCATATCATCACGTTACCACATTATAGAGAAGCTCGATGGCCCGGCGTGAGTGCGCATTACTAGCGCTTTCGCAAGTTAAGCGACACCGCGCGTGGTCCGCACTTGGATGGGTGACCACAAGTGGCACAAAAATTTCTCGAACTCCTCCGTGCTTCGGAAGGCACGTATAAGCCGTTAGTTCCAGCTGTCATCATTGTACGGCAGTCTTCAAGCTATGTCAGATGCCTTAAGGCAGCCTAAAAAATCTGACAGCAGTGTTGGCCACTTACATACACGAAAAACAATAAACACCACATTATATCCTGGTAATAATCTATTACATTCCAAATTTCATTCCAATCGGTTCAGCCGTTTTGGCGTGAAAGCGGAACAAATATCCACACACCCATACAAACTTCAAATGATTATTAAATAAATAAATATATAGGGACAAATAACACTGATTGAGCTAGCCCTAAAGTAAGTTCGAGACTTGTGTTATGGGATACTAACTCAACGATACTATATTTTATAACGAATACATATATAGATAAACATCCAAGACCCAGGTCAATTTGAAAAAGGCCATTTTCCAACTTGCCCTGACCGGGGATCGAACCCGGGACCTCTTGGTGGCGGACTAGCATGGTGACCACTACGCCACGGAGGTAGGTAGGTCGTAATTAATCGTAATATGTAAAAAACTTTTAGATGGGGGGGGTCCTCAATAAAATAATACGATAGTCTTCCGATACTGACGTTCTATTTGTATGTCAAACCAAATTAGATATTATAATACATTAATGCTCAGTATTGCTTGGCACTGAAACAGGGAGACGCAGTAACGTCCATATTACGTACCATTTTTGGAATAAGTCCCTGCTGTTCTAATTTTACCAAGCGCAATACTCTCTCGTACTGTACTCCAGTGCATTACCGCCGGAGTGTCTCCTGTCTGCAGACCGCCGCCGTCTGTAATGGCCTTAATATCGTCATTACCGAACGAAGCCACGGCGCAGTACAGTATCAAAATTAATTCCCACTCAAACAGAGATTAGTCTATTTGAGAGATAATGTCTTGGATTCGCAATACTTTGACACAGGTTAGGAACTTAATGATAAAAAGTGATACGAGTTTATTTTCCAGGCTATCTAGCGATAAGTAGCAGAACTACATATTCAAATTGATATTCGTAGCGCACTTTATTATTTGCAGGTTCCCTCAGGATGTTTTCCTTCACCGGAAGCAAAGATAATATAATTACTAAAGTAACAGATACCCAACATCATAGAAACGATTGGAGGGCCCAAAATTTGGCAAAACTAGGGTTGCCCTTAGGCACACAGAGATGGCATCACACAGGACTAGCAAAAAAGTGACAAAAGAGTGTAGAGTATGCTTAAAAATATATATTATTGCAATTCATATAAGTTTTATTTAATTAGTCATTGTACTACTTTACTTAAATAACAGTAATAAAAGATGTTAAACTTTGATGAATAGCTTTATCGCCCTCTAGTGACAAGGAAGAGAAATAATTATGTTTATAAGGCGATGGATAGGCATGCCGGAAGTAAGTGCTGGTACTTGAAAATTCCCGTATAAATGAGTATAAACTAGTGAGGATCGAACGCCTACCTCACATACGCGTATAGAATCTAAACCGCTTTAAGGCCAACATGCTCATCTCGTTTCTTGAGTATAATAATATAATATAAATATATAGAGACAAATAACACTGATTGAGCTAGCCCCAAAGTAAGTTCGAGACTTGTGTTATGGGATACTAACTCAACGTTACTATATTTTTCATAACAAATACATATATAGATAAACATCCAAGACCCAGGACAATTTGAAAAAGGCCATTTTCCAACTTGCTCTGACTGGGGAATGAACCCGGGTCCTCAGGGTGGCGGACTAATATGGTGACCACTACGCCACGGAGGTCGCCCAAACTTTATTAGAGTCAATGACTACCAGTCGACTTCATCGTTATCCTCATTCCTTACTATCCCTTATCTTTACTTCCTTATCCTTATTTCTAAACTAATATCAGGCCTGTGTCACTCCCCTTTTAAGTATCAAAAATATACCTACATTATTACTAATATGCGCGCGGCGACCATTTCGAAGGGGAAAATTCAGTTACATGAATCGTTTTTCAAGAGTAATAAGAATGAAATTGGCTTGCAATAGATGTCTAGGTATCTAAACGAAGACGTGAGGAGTTCTGACGCAAGCTAAATTAAACCATAGCGCTAACCACATTAAGTAGATATTTCTTTGAATTTATTTTATGAGTAAGACTTCTGTACGACAGTACTAGTACTTATTCTGTGCTAATATATAAATGCGAAAGTAACTCTGTCTATCTGTCTGCTACCTCTTCACGCTCCGACCACTAAACCGATTTAGATGAAATATTGTATAGATATAGTTTAAAACCCGGGAAAGGACATAGGATAGCTTTCATCCCAAAATTCCCACGGGTAGCGGCTTAGCTAGTATAATTAACCAATCAAAAAGATACTCTTTTCTAAATGTCACAACAAATATTTTCTATCATCGTCGTCTATATAATCAACGTCGTCATAGTGTAGTCAACGTCGTCGTATAAATGACGTCATAGTTTCTTGGAGACGAATAGTGCTTCATTCAGAAGCTTTTCTGCAGTAATAAATCTAAAATCACATTAAAAATTGATGTTATCACGACAAGTGACAATATTTTGTGACGTTTTATCTTCTTAACAGTAGCAAATAATTTATTTTTGACCCGGAAAAGTATCTAATTATATGGTCCCTTAGGTACCAGATTACACGAAAATTACGCCTGGTTACCTGGTGGTAAACCTACTGTAGGTTTCGTGTAATCTATCTAAGAGATAGAGACGTAATTAGTTTAACTTTTCATAAGAAGAGCGAAATTTCTTCCTCATGCACATCTATTCACAATTTTGCATAATTCTATTTGCAGCAGCATAATTTCTGCTGCACAGTGGTGGTTGTGTTTTGCAATGTCTCAGCTATATGACGTATGAGTTTGGAAACAAAGGAGCCTGAGCAATTACCTGCCGGCCGCTGTGTGTGTCGCTGTACTCGGTACTTTGCTTGAATTAAATCAAATTTCTTTATTTCAAATCAAATTATTTTTTTAGTTTATTCAGTAATTTGACCCCACTCTTAAATGTCAATATGTTAAGTTAAAATTGTTGGTTGTTAATGGGTTAAGGAATTCGTTTTCGTGTTTATGAGATGGTACGGACTTTTCGGACGGTACGGACTCGGCGGATGGGGGCTAGGCGAAATAAAGTTTAACCCCTTATTCATAAAAAGTTACAAACATTTGCTAAATTTGTTTTAGTTAAAAATGTTTTGTCTTGTTACTGCAATGTCAGATATAAAAAATAGAGAAAGGGGTAAAATATATTTTAACTAAAACAGGTTTAGCAAACGGTTGTTAATTTTTATGAATATGAGGGTAAGATTTTACTGAGTTTCGTTCCTACTCGTACTGAGTGTTACCAGGACACACTGAGTGTTACAGATGTAGTACCACGACACTTACGAATTTTTTTTATATTTAATTTATTTTAAAGAAAAGCTACCGATACCAGCGCATTGCAACGACTCTACTTAGAAACTTAGGCAATTGGCACACTGGTCCGCATCCCGCTGTGTAGCCGAAATCCAAAAACGACGCGCGTAGTCCCGGTTTCAGTGTGTTGTCCTATGCGTGTTTTTCATACAAATTAAGATACTTGAATACAGTCCGGCCCCTCGCTACACAGCGGAGTGCGGAGCAGTGTGCAAATCGTCTAACAGTGTCTAAATATACACCATTTACACAATTTCTAATATATATATTACATCCATGCTGAGCTTTGCTCTGTTTATGTGAAATTATATTTTTAAGTAATATTCCTTAGTTATGACAATGTGATTGAAGTCTTTTTGTAGAAAGAGTGAAACGGACGATGACTTGCGACAGAACAAACTGGAAGAGGTGACGTGTGTGTTACGGGCAAGGCTCCATAGAAACTGAGTAGACCGGTGCAGTTTTCTAATAACCGAAAGAATTCAGTGCAGTCTAGACAGATATATAGGTACTTAATCTATCTCGAGTAAATGATATCTTGTTGAACAAAAAATGTCTAACAAGAAGACCCAAACGAGGCTACGGACGCTATCTTCATCAAACGGCGAGCTTTTCTCTATGATAGTTGTCTCAAACTTTGATGAAGTGTCGGCAAGTTTTCTCGTTGTCCTCTGTCTGTGGATGCTTGCGGTTTAGATGTGAGTTTATACTCGAATATTATGAGTTCAAGATTAAGCTTGCAATTTAATGTTTAATATATTTTAGACCACTGACTTAACATATGAGTAGTCCAGGGCTTTAGTCCGTTCTATATGCTACCAGTATACATAAAAGTTATTTTTACACTGTAATGTAAATAATAAAATAAATAAACGTGCAGTTAGGAAACAACGTTTTGGCTTATTTAAACTTTTTAAAGAATATTTTAACACTCCCTCTTTGCACCACGTGACATCTGATTGTCTGTTTTTCTACTTCTGTACTGTTAGCTGACTTTTAAATAGTCACGAACACTATTATAAGAACATAGATTATATTATTATATGATTTCAGAAAAGTCTATAATACTCTATCTCCCATAACAGCGTTGTATCGTTATTTTCTTAAAAAGATACTCCTAGACGTAGTTTTACAACTTTTTTTTCTTAACATTTACCATACTGCCAACATAATAAAAACTTTTTTAAAACTTAGTCACAATGACAAAATTAGTTTTAAAAAAAGTTATACTTTAGATGGATAGTATATATCAAACATTTATACATATATTTTTCTTTGTTTTTTTTTTGTATTTTATGCACCGTTGTAGTACGTCAAAAAATGCTCGATGGCATCACCTTGCGATGCTCACCAGAGCTCGAATCGTTCCTTATACAACTGTTGCATTAAAGACTATAACATATAAATTAGACCCAATCGATTCATTATATACCACATAAAACAATCCATTGACTTTTATGTCGCTTATCTCAGAACTTATATTTTTGGCAAAGAAAGAAATGTTTGATTTCATACACTATTTACAATTTTTGTTTTCATTCTACTTATCACGGTTTTATCTTTAACGGGGCAGACAAAGCCTAGGTCCTTAAAATCCAAATAGCATGTTAAGTACATTGGTAGGCGTCAAAATCAAGGCCAAACATTCACTTTTTACACACGGCAAAGTTCAAAGTTGAACGCTTCGAACATAAAAAGTAATGTGTGACCTTTCACATTCGCCCGCCGTCTCTCGCGAACATCCCGCGACCACGTACTCGCTGACATTTGGACCCTCTAATATGACGTGGAGAGGTTGATTATTTATTAAAAGTTCTTAACAGGGTCTTCATTTAATAGAAATATTAAAAAGTACAGTATCATTGAGTTAGTATTCCATAATCTCAGCATCTCAGCTTTTCGGTTGCAAAAAACAAAAAAATCTTTTGTGGGTCTTGGCTTACGCCTCTATAATAAGATGCCAGATAATGTAGTAGCGTTACCATAATTTAAGTTTAAGACTGCCATTAAAAATCATTTAATCAAAAATGCGTATTATCATGTAAATGACTATTTATCATCGTCTGATCACAATTCTTGTAAATAGATGACTGCAAATTTTAATTGTATTATTTAAATATATAGTATAATGTATACCTAGCTAAAGTGTAAATCTGTATTGTAACTGTAATATAGCCTATCAGGCTGGGTAGGGACCAATACTAAACTGGGTTTCTTTCGGCGTAATCTTCCCAGCAGTGGTCGTTCCGAAACGCTAGTAGTTTTTAGCTTTTGCACTAAAATAATATTTAAAAAAAAATGACCTTCAATAAGAGATAAATTAATCCTACACTGAATAAAAAATTTTGACTTTGACTTTGACTTTGACTTTGTCATGAACTTACTTTGGGGATAGCTCAATCCGTGTGATTTGGCTTTAAACATTAAAAATAAACTCGTATATGTTTAAAAAATAAAATAAGAACTTCGTTGTCAGGTAAGGAATAAATTAGTTTCAGTTATTTAGGCGTTCGTATTTTATAATTCAAATTGTTTTACCCATTAATTAAATGTATTGTATAAATAGTTAGACAAAAATATTCCCTTCTTTTCACACATCACGGTTCTTCATGCCATCCTCCTTATTATCCGCTCATTATTATCTATGTTTGATTCACTTCGATAGACAATTTGAAGGTAGTAGAACGACAAAAAAACATTTAAAAGGAATTATCAGAAAAAAGGTAATCAACAAAGTGTAAAAAATATGTAAAATAGGCATAGTATTATGGAAAACAAGGCCGTATCATGTCAGTGTCTTTTCTGACACTTCTGACACTTTATATCTGTGTCCCAATTTTGTGAAATTAATAATCGCCTAAAAATTTTAAAGCATTTGATTTTATTTACATTTCATCGTTACCAACCCAAAAAAAAATAGTTAAAAACGGCGTTGATTTTTGCTGTCTGGTGCGCAATGACAAAAAGTATACGTTTGTATATTTATAAATCTATGGGTTATTCTATGTTATAAATAATTTTCCTTAATATTTTTTAATGTTTGTAAGTCTGATTTAGGCAACAAACAAGCAACTACGACTAACCCAACACGAGCTGAACCGGCAGTTGTCACGCAAAAGCCCTGTCATTTTATTGTTAAAGCCACCAAGTTGAAGCTATTGTGATTTGTGAATGTCATATAGCATGGAAATATTTTTATAACGCTCTTGTCTATCGCAACCCTTTGACTAGTTAAATACACTACAATAGCTCTTCACATCGCTTCAATAAAATTGCAAACAGCAATAAAGTTAACACAAATAACTATTAGGGATTAGACATTACTTGTCACGGTTTTGTCCTTTGCGATACTTTAGAAGATTAAATACTACTCCCATCTCTATAAAAAACTTGCATTAACACGCCCTGATTCACATATTTGAGGGTTGGATATTAACTATCACGCTCTGACCTACAAGCAATTCGAGCGCTGCTATATACAAGGACTTCTCCCATCGCTGTAATAAACTTGCATTAACACGCCTGACACACATATTTGTAGGCTGGACTTCAATTTTCACGCTCCATCCACTACAAGCAATTCGAGCGCTTCAACATACAAAGACTTCACCCAAAGCTGTAATAAACTTGCATTAACACGCCTGACACACATATTCGACACGTAGACTGGACACCAATTATCACGGTCTGTCCACTACAAGCAATTCAAGCGCTTCAATATACAATGACTTCTCTCATAGCTGTAATAAACTTGCAAAACAGCAACGGGCTTGACACATTTTCGAGGGCTGGATCTCAGTTATCACGCTCCTTCTACTGCAAATACATCGAAAGCTTAAATATACAATCGCTTCTCCAGTTGCTGTAATAAACTTGCAAATACAGCACAACGCTGAACACACAGATTCGTGGGCTGGACCCGGTTGTCACGCTCTTGGCCAGTGCGACACGTCGGCAGATTTATGTCAGTGTTTCAGCTCGTCGCCGCCCGAAATCTGTCGCGCGTTTGTGATTTGATTGCGTTGTGCTTTTTGCAGTGTTTTCACCACACTTGATTTACTGGAAGTCTGGATCACGCTATTAACCTTTCATGACTGCCCCAAAAATGGATTTTACTATTTTCAGTTATATGAGTTTATATATCGAACGTATTTTACTAGCTGAAACCCGCGACTTCGTTTGCGAGCACTTTATGACTCCAACGTATCTGCATCAGGTGTTCCAGATCTTCGATGTTCATTCCTCAACAAATAATGCTCACCAGGCTAAACAAATTTTGCTAAGGCATCATTTTTGTATCTCTTATAGTTTAGCTGGACCATTATAGTTCTGCATCATGTGTTCCATTTTCCAAAATCAATTTTACCATAAATGTTGCACAGGCTTAACAGCTAGATAACAAAAAAAGAATCATTCGAATCCGTCCGGTACTTCCGGCGATTAGCGTGTAAAAAAAGACAAACAAACAGAAAGTCATTTTTATTTCATAATGTTTTTCTATTGCTATATCTCCATCGCCCCAAATATTTATTTTGGTAATATATTCAATGTACAGACACATTTTTTACTGTTTATTTATAATACATCATCCCAAGCAAAATCCACTTTTTTTGGATATTTGGGACCAGTTTTATTTTATTTATAAAATATTATAGGTATAAATAAAATAAATAAATAAATATATACGGACAAATCACACAGATTGAACTAGCCCCAAAGTAAGTTCGAGACTTGTGTTATGGGATACTAACTGAACGATACTATATTTTATAACAAATATATATATAGATAAACACCCAAGACCCAGGACAATTTGAAAAAGGCCATTTTCTAACTTGCCCTGACCGGGGATCGAACCCGGATCCTCTAGGTGGCGGACTAGCATGGTGACCACTACGCCACGGAGGTCGTCAAGTTAATCGTCAAATTAAGTATAAGGCTAAAGTAAGGTAAAGTTTAAGGCTAGTAAAATAAATATTATTTTTATGCCTGTCCCGCAATGTGGCCAAAAACTATTAACTATAAACAATTATATGTAATCTTGAATAGATATTGATAGTAACAAAGACTAGTTGGTCTTTTCCACCATTTGTACAGTTTTGTGTTCACGTGCCGTTTTTTTTTACGAGTACATTTTTTAAACAAAACAGTTTGTGTATGTCTATTGCTTCAATAACCGTCCACAAAGCCACTACAATTCGTTTATTGTATAGTTTGTTACGCGTTTTGTTTCAATAGAATTTAAAGTCACATATTCCGAGTATTTTTTTATGTTATCAACATCAATATTCATAGGCACGTCCAAACGTATTTGAATTCTCTTTGGTCCAAACGTGTCTGTATAGGTACATTTTAATAGGTCTTAACCTATGAAATTGCCGTTCTGCAGTACTGGCCATTTCAAATCAAAATAATTTTTGCTTGGCTAAGAATTCTTATTTCAAAGTAATTTTATTTTAAAAACATGGAATTTTTTTTCAAAAAGTAGTCATTTGTTTATTGATTAGTGTTATATTTTCATCGCATTTCAATCTTTTTCGTCATCATGGATACGTTAAAAATTCGAGTAATTATGGAATATGAGTACCGTCGTGGCAGCAACGCAGCACAAGCAGCACGCAACATCAACGACGTTTACGGAGCTAACACTACAAACCAACGCACCACCAATTGCGTTGCTCGCTTCCGTTCTGGAAATTTCGACCTGGAAAATAAACCTCGCGGTCGTCCGAAGACTTTGGTCGACAATGACGAATTAAAGGCGACTGTGGAAGCTGATGATACACAATCTACGGCTGAATTAGCAGCAGCTTTCGACGTTAGTGTCAAAACAATATTGGTCAATTTGCGTCAAATTGGCAAGGTAAAAAGCTTGACAAATGAACTTGAACTCAATGATCGCCAGCGCGAAGTACGCCTCGAGACGTGCCTTGCACTGCTCAACAGACACGCAAATGAAGGAATTTTGAACCGCATTGTTACCTGCGATGAAAAATGGATTCTGTTTGATAACCGCAAGCGCTCATCAAGTTGGTTGGATCCTGGTTCAGCACCTAAACAATGCCCTAAACGAAAACTTACCTCTAGAAAAGTGATGGTCACTGTTTGGTGGTCTAGCGCCGGTGTGATTCATCACAGCTTCTTACCAAACGGGATGAGCATTACTGCAGATGTGTACTGTGAAGAACTGAACACAATGATGGAGAAGCTGGCACATATCCAACCAGCATTGGTCAATCGCTACTCTCCGCTGCTCCTGCACGACAACACGCGACCTCATACTGCACAGCAGACGGTCTCCAAGTTGCAAGAACTGGGGTTGGAAGCTCTCCGTCATCCACCCTACTCACCAGACCTTGCGCCTACAGACTACTACTTTTTCCAGAATTTGGATATTTTCTTGGCGGGAAAAAAATTCAATACCTGAGAGGCAGTACAAAATGCCTTTGAAGAATTTGTTGCCTCCCGTCCTGCTGATTTCTTTAAGAAGGGCATCAATAAACTGCCACTGCGTTGGCAAAGATGCGTTGATTGCATGGGTGAATACTTCGATTAATACAAATAAAAAGTACATGAAAAAAATTCATTTAAATTTTTTCATACAAAACGGCAATTTCATAGGTAAAGACCTAATATTTCAAAAAAATATGTAAACTTTTGGTATGAAAATATATGTTACTTGTGGTAGAGCCACGCTGCCGGCAAAACTCTGTTTAGCTAGAAGCATGAATGGGCCGGCTCGTCCGGGGAAGTACCACACTTTCACAGAAAATCGACGTCTAAGTAGTAGCGTCACCGCTTCCATAGTTCGGTGAGTGAGAGAGCTAGAGCCCCTCTTCCCGTCCCTCCCCCCTCCCCCTAAATCTTCCCTTACCCGGGACGCTTCTGTTACACCCCTGGTAACAGAAACGAACTCGAGAAGAAGAACCCCTGGTGTTGCAGTTGTCCATGGGCAGCGGTGATCACTTGCCATCGGGTGACCCGCTTGTTCGTTTGACGCCCTATGACATAAAAAAAAACTAAGTGGCATATTGAAAAAAATATTTACGGATACCTACATTGTAAACTCTTATGTATGTTTTTGTGATTGACTCATATTTTCTTAACAACACTTTTTCCATACATTCTGAAGCAGAAAATGTTTTATTTTCCTCGACACCTGCGATGAATAAGCCATTAATCGAGAAATATCGTCAGAATATGTCCATTAGTTCGCAATTACGAATATTCGGCCATTCATTCGTATTTATTGGCGTAATGAGCGCCCCATCCGTCTCCGAAACAACTTCCCAAGTTATGACGGCGACCTTTTTAAATCGTTTAAAAACAAATTTCCGATTTCTCTCTGAGTCGTCGCTCGAATCGTAATCGTATAAATTATGCTCGGGATAATTATTTTAAGGCAATCCAAGACTCACTAAAATAATTTCAATTTGGGGAAAGTGCCTACGGGTGAATTAGGGACGCTTTTAACTCATTTATTCCGCCGGCCGAAAATATACAGTTTTAGAAGGGATCGCGTCCTGCGCGAAAGAGGCTGAGGAGGGAAACGACGACTATAGTCTGTTAGACATTTCTTTTTTTTAAGCGGCTAGTTTATTTGCTAGGCAATTAAAAAAACCCCCGTCAGTCCAGAGCGCCATCTAGTGATGAGTAGCGAAACTACTGATGCGACTTTCAAGCGTTAACCCCCAATAACTTTTGAACGGCTGAACCGATATTGATCAAACGTAGCTAAGAACCAACGCAAAGGTGCTTTCGCGTAAAAAAACGCATCGATATCGGTCCATCCGTTCTAGCGCTATGATAACATAAGCGTCAAACTTATGACACCCCTCTTTTTTATCCGGGGCTAAAAACGATAATGTTTGACGATCTCCAGCGGTTTGGTTATCACGCCAGTCTAGTGTACTCGGAGGTTCTGGGTTCAATCCCTGGGCAGGGCAGTTGGAAAACGGCATTTTTCAAATGTCCTTAGTTAATTAGGTTTTAATCTATTTACAATAAAATATAGCAACATCGAGTTAGTATCACATAGCACAAATATAAAATTTGTTAATGGCCAGCTCAAGTTTACAAGTTAAAAATTACTTAAGGCTCAGCTGCGCCATTATTAAAAAAATACATTATTAACAAGCACGGGTTACTCACGTAGAGAGTCAGCTCTGATGATAAAGACCTCCGGATGAGGTCGAAACATGTTGGCCAGTAGCTGACTATTTACGTGAGTAACCAGTGCTTTATTAATAATGTCTGAGTCTCGCGTTAGTTTTAATCAAAAAGAAATACTTGTATCAATATCATGAATCAAGATCAACAAGATGAAAAAGTCCTTGCTGTTTCTTAATTTTAAAATTACTATGACGTGATTTAAAACGCAGTTATTTTGTGAAAATTACAAAAACTCACACTCAAAGGAACCGTTTCGAATTTGTCGGGGTCCAGTGCTGCCCCCACTCGAAATAAATTATTTGAAAGGAAACGCAGACTACTTATATCATTTAAAATGATTAAACCCCAGATAACCCTTCAAACTATTTTATGAACTCTGTTTACAGTTTTAAATGAGAACGTGATGTTTTCTTCCACATTTTCGAAAAACGGCCACTTGTTGCGTTCGAAGAATAGCTTCAGGTTCAAAATTCATGTATCCTCTCGATAGTATACAGAAAAAAATCCACACACCGAATTTAGTCACGCCATGCATACGCGACGCGATGCCCGCTAGACATCGAATGGAGCAAATAGCGTAGTGCGGTTTTATATTTTTTAATTTTTTGCCTTCCGCTTGTTTGAAATTAGTTCGCTCACTTTTGTCTTGTAAACTAAAATTTTGAAAAAATTTCAACTTAATTATTGGACTTGAAATTATGGCGCCAACATATTTTTTTAATCTGCGTTATTAGGTTGGGCGATTTCATGTTAAATTTAGTTCAGATGTTTTCCGCGATATGGTACAGTCCACCAATTCATTTGTCTAACTTTCATCCGAAAGGACTAGAATCAAAACATACGTATTAAGAATAAACATTTAATTATTTTCTCTCGATATTGCGATGTTGAAAAGCTTCATTACGAGTACAATCCTAATTAGATGTTAATTCAAAATTGAGTGGCGATACAGGAGCCGAAGAAGGCAACGCAAACACGCCTCGTCGAATTACTTTGACGGCAATTTGTTACTCGAGGGTACACTCTGCAGCCGAACGTGTGCTCATTTTGCTTTTAAGGCTTATAATGAATTCGCGTTACGCAACAACTTTACCCGTCAAAGTGAGTTTCTTTGATTTTGATGTTATACTCACGTCTTTACATTAATTACCATAGATCAATTTTTGTTTACTGCGTTTAATTACCTTGGTATCATGTTTTGATATTTGGTGACTAATTAAAATCACAGTTTTTATACACGTTTCTTTTTTCTCGAAACCTACTAGTAATAGTTAAATTTTATAAAACAAATCTTCTGGAATACCAAAACTTATAAATCTCATGTCAAGTTTAATAATATTAAATAACCTTTATTGCAAGTAAGTAAATACAGGACATAATTATCTTTATAAAAATTATTACGTATACGTAGGAAATGCGCAAAAGGCAGCCTTATCACTAAGCAATTTCTGTAAGTTTATCGTGTTAACTAGCTTGTGCCCACGGCTTCGCTCGCGTAGGGGTGTAATTTATCAAAATCCTTTCTTAGGGGATGCCTACGTCATAGTAGCTTTATGCATGCAAAGTCTCAGCCCGATCGGTTTAAAATTGACAAAGTTTCATACAAACTTTCATCCCCTATTTTATCCCTTTGGGGGTAGAATTGATCAAAATCCTTTCTTAGCGGATGCCTACGTCATAACATCTACCTGCATGCTAAATTTCAGCCCGATCCGTCCAGTGGTTTGGGCTGTGCGTTGATAGATCACTATGTCAGTCAGTCAGTCACCTTTGAGTTATATATATTTAGATTATGAGAAAAAAGACAATATGCATTTATTGAAATTATCGAAAAACCATATATCTATTTATCTTCCAAAATTTTACTATTGATCTCTTTTGAGATAAGTAGTGCCTTTTTACAACTTTTATTTGATGTATTCTCTGTATAAATTTTCCGTGTACATGAATTGGTAAATAAATGAAATTATAACAAAAATGTATTGAGTCACGAAAAATAAATCAGCTCTTTAAAAATTAATAAAAAATAAACTAAGCTCTCCGCGGACGAGCAGCAACAAGTGTGGAATTGGTTTGTTAGATTCTTAGAAACTACTTAGAGTATTTTCTGTGCGAAATCAAAAGTATTTTTTGTCATCTTTGGCCACTTAGCGCAATTAACCGCAAAGGCTGTAATAACGAGGGAAGTAGCTTCGCGGCTAAAGTAGAACAATTACCGGACACACCTGCTGGTTGGCGAGCACATTACCTTGAGTGCACAGTGCACATTAAACTGCTGGGAGGTTGCGAGAACATTCTTGTTTAGGCAAGCATCTTAAGTAAATTGTTATTGAGATTTATTCTATTTATGAAAATTGATTATTTTTCCGCTTTATACGCGCTTTTATGACTGTTTAAAGCAAAAACATACGTTTGCTTACAAATATGTCGGCGTCATCGCATTTAAGCCAAAGGAAAAATGATTCACTGTACAAATCTTGTAAACAACAGGTGTCAGGTGCTCGACTTGTAAACAGCACGTGCACTGTTGCCGAGCCATCTCCCCACTCCCCCACTCCGCACTTGTTTTGCAACGGGTATATAAGGGGCGCACGGTTATTGGAATGGCAGGCTTGGCTCTGGCTTGGCACGGTGCACATGCTGTACTAAACTCGACCTAGACTCTTATAATTAATTTGTGTATCGAATTAATTATAATTATCAATTAGTTGTAACTGTTTGATCAGTCGATTAAAATTATTTAACCAGCCTTCTGACTCTTTTATTATGACCGACGACTTTCCTACAAATACATACATAAAAATGTGACTCAGTTCATCAATATAAACTTATTGTTTTATTTTTACATAAAAAATTATTCGGTCAGGTAAACACTTTATAGGAAAAAGTCAAAACCGATGGCGATATATTGAACCAACCGCAATACAATGTCATTGAGGTTTGGTCCTTATGTGATCAATAGTGTGTCCTCTCTTGCCCGTCGTGCCCCAACAGCTGCACTAAGAGTGACCTTTATGAGGCTTCGGACAACGTTGAAGAAGAAAATTGAGCTTACGACACGATAAGAAGAATAAAGCATCGTATTAGCTTGTAACGTCAGACGAAAGACAAACCAGTCATAAGACAATATCTTATAGCGTGACTGTGCTAATGCACTGGAGGTGCAAAAAGCCACTTTCACTGACAATTAGCCGTTGACGCAGTTAATGCAGTCGTTATTCCCGCACCGACAACCGTGGCTGATAATGGAAGGTAGAAATGGTATACAGGCTGTTTTAGCATGATTATAGTAGCATACATGATTATACATGCAATCAAAACAAAGTCCGAAAACAAATTCTTAGAAAATGTATTATGCGCGATGTTAAACCACAGAAACATTTTTCTATCTCGTAGCAAAATATAAAATCCAATACAAAACTGCTGGCTTCACGTTCTTCCGATAGAGTACGCGAGATTACTCTCACATGATACTTTTAAATTCAATTTCTATATCAATTTATTGGCCTCGACGACTGGCCGGTGATCACTCCATTTGCGGCGAGACAAATTCTACACTTTATACCCACGGGGATAAATGCTACTTTCCTTTGTTTATTCGCTCGTAAGTTAAGTTGGCTATATGCATAAAGTGACCAAATATTTTTCGGGACAACCTAGTTCGAGTAACTGATGTTTTGAACACTAAATTTTTCGGACATACGGCCATACGTCCTGACCTTTTTCTATGTTTTTTAAAGATCATGAAGTAGGCTACCATTACTTTCTTAATTATACACACACACACTCGTAAATTTATACTTTTGTGTAAGTGTTTGCGATTTTGAGAAGCGAAACATTCCTCAACATTCCCCTATGATTTCTATATTAATATTCTAACTGGATTATTGAAAAAAGAAATAGCGAAAAGTAACAACCCTCCACGGATTTGCCGGAAAACTACTCTTATTTATGAAAAACAAGTCATTATTAAGAAACAAAAAAACTTACTGTCTTTTTATATACCCTGTGTCATTCTTAAAATTAACACGAATCTAATGACATCTCTCAAGTTTTTAAATCCATCGAGCCGTTCAGGCTGCTGAGCATGCCAAACAATTATACATACATACTCACAAAAAAAACATAACCCTCCCTCTGGCACAGTCGGGTAATAAAAACATCAAAATTTAAAAAATAAATACCATATTAGTATTAAGCACCAGTTTATAAGAAGGTTCAAAAAATGCGAGTGGCGCAGGTTATGATAAGAAGACATCATCAAGCGTTTTTTTTGCATACTATACTTTCTCTACGCCTATATTTATTAATTAAAATAAAAAATAAACAAAGAAAAATATGAAAATGTTTATCAGATAAGTACTGGGTATCTGATAAACATTTTCATATTACACTACAGATATTAAATTTTTTTTTTAATTGACTTTTAGTTATTGACTTTAGGTATTTAAAAAAACTTTACTCTTATGTTGGCAACTAGCTTTTGCCCGCGGCTTCGCTCGCGTAGAGGTGTAATTTATCAAAATCCTTTCTTAGGGGATGCCTACGTCATAGTAGCTTTATGCATGCAAAGTCTCAGCCCGATCGGTTTAAAATTGACAAAGTTTTATACAAACTTTCATCCCCTATTTTATCCCCTTGGGGGTAGAATTGATCAAAATCCTTTCTCAGCGGATGCCTACGTCATAACATCTACCTGCATGCCAAATTTCAGCCCGATCCGTCCAGTGGTTTGGGTTGTGCGTTGATAGATCACTATGTCAGTCAGTCAGTCACCTTTGAGTTATATATATTTAGATTAGAAGATAGATTAGATAAAGAATTTATTAAAAAAAGTTTTATTTAATACAAACTTTATAAATTCAGCTCTTAGTTAAGTTGGTATTTGTGTCATTTTTGTCAAGTTAGTGTTTTGGTCGAGTAAAACCTATGCAGTTATCTACATAAGCAGTTAGACGCACAGATCTAAAGAAAACAAATCTACATAGGGCGCACTATAAGTTTCCGGAACTGGCCACTTACATAAACAATATTTAAAAATTTATTGCAACATTTGAAAATAGAACTCTTTGGCTGTAGAATGCAGTTTGTTTCATCTGACAGTCTTTTGTTTTTACCTTGTGGCGCCATTTAAAAAATTGGGTGTCTGCATCAACATGGATTTAACTCGGGAAAATTTTCGTAGTATGATTTTCTACAATTTTAAGTGTAATTTGACAGCTCAACAGAGCATCGCTCGGCTTGAAACAGCTTTTGGCAATGAAGCACCATGCAAGACAACTGTTTATAGCTGGTTTGCAGAATTCAAGCGTGGTCGTATCAATCTCAGTGACGAATCTCGCGATGGTCGGCCGTCCACCGCTGTGACCAACAAAAACATCGATGCTGTGCGCCGTATGATTGAAACAGACAGGCATGTGACCTACCATGAAATTCGCGCATCCTTAGAAATAGGCATGAGTCAAATACAATTAATCCTACACAAACATTTGGGTGTGAGAAAGCTGTGCTCGCGGTGGATCCCACACAACTTGACCGAGGCTCAAAAAACGGACCGCGTCACTTGGTGCAGTGCCATGCTTACCAGATTCAACGAAGGTGCGTCAAATTTGGTGTGGGACATAGTAACAGGTGACGAAACATGGATTTATTGCTACGATCCCAAAACAAAGCAGCAATCGAGCTTATGGGTCTTTCAAGGTGAGCCGAAACCAACCAAAGTGGCGCGCGTGAAAAGTCCATCTAAGCGGATGATTGCTTCTTTTTTTAATAAAACTGGACACGTGGCTACTGTTGCTTTAGAGAATCCTCGTACAGTGAATAGTGACTGGTACACGACCATTTGTTTGCCGGAAGTTATTGACGAACTCCGTAAAAATAACCGTAAACGCCGTATCATCCTGCACCACGACAATGCTAGTTCTCACACGGCCAGACAGACAAACGACTTTTTGAAGGCGAAAAATGTAGAACTCATGAGTCATCCTGCATACAGTCTCGACCTGGCACCTTGTGACTTTTTTCTGTTCCCAAAAATTAAGAACCAATTACGCGGTCAACGATTTTCATCACCAGAAGAGGCTGTCGAGGAGTATGAAAAACACGTTTCAGAGGTCACCACAGAGGAGTGGCACAAAAGTTTCCAAAACTGGTTTCATCGAATGAAAAAGTGCATAGACGCCAAGGGAGATTATTTTGAAAAACAATAAATTAATTTTGTACCTTTAATAGTATTTTTTCATATTCATTCCGGAAACTTATAGTGCGCCCCACGTATGTCTATTTGCACTGTTACGAGGAAAAGAGTTGTATATGATTTTAAAGTTTTGCGGTCAAATAAAGAAGCATCCCAGTTTCGATAGGGAAGATGGCTTCAAGTCATCGGGGACGTGGAATCCAGTGATTGAGCTGTGTAAAGAGTGTGTGCGAACAGCAAACAACAATCCCGGAACGGACACCGTCAGTGTTGTGTGTAGAGACTAATGCAACCAACGACGAAGAAAGAGGATAAATCGATATGGTTACCCTGACAGCCGAACATACATCACAGTTCCTTAGTCTGCCAGCGACCATGTTGGCAGAAGGGTCGTCGAAATATCTGGCTAAAAATGATAATAATCTCGGTAAGTCCGTAGTACCAGTAACAGAATAGAGTTATAAACTTTTCTGAAATCATTTATCAGTGTTCTTATATTAGTGTTCAGGACCGTTTAAAAGACTGATAACAGTAGAGGAGTAGAAAAAAATATATATTACTCGCTAATTGCAGGGTAACAACTTGACATTTTAATAAATGAAAAGATTCGCCAGCGGTTTAAGGGGCTACCTGAATTTTTCGGGGTCCAGTGCTGCCCCATATGAATTAAATCATTTAAAATAAAACGGAGATATAATTTAAAATTTTGTCTTGACCAGGCTCTAGATAACCCTTTAAACTATTTTATGAACTACTGTTTACAGTTTAAAGTGAGAATATGAAACATTTCTAAGCACATACGCCAAAAGTAGCCGTTTTTGGCAATTGTGCGTAGAAAAGCTTTACTTTCTCACTTTAAACTGTAAACAGTAGTTCATAAAATAGTTTAAAGGGTTATCTAGAGCCTAGTCAAGACCAAATTTTAAAATATATCTCCGTTTCCTTTTAAATAATTTAATTCAAATGGGGGCAGCACTGGACCCCGAAAAATTCAGGTAGCCCCTTAATGCAGTCTCCCAATGGTATGGTTGGGGGTTTAGGAACAGGTCACTGAGTCACAAGTCTGTCCCGTACAATACATAATGTCTGGTTACGATAGCCTTGAAGCCAGCTGATATCTCTCGATGCTGAAGCATGGCTCCCGTGGGCCGTGAAATGCGACACTCAATACCTTTCATGCGGCTATCAGTTACAAAGAAAGAAAGAGGGTAGGGTGGAACTGGGGGGGGGAGGTGAAACAAGAACAATAAATATTGTAAAGGAAACAAACCCAATTATGTTGGAGGAAGATCCGAGAAAGCGGTAGGCCGGTTTTCCATCACAGTTGAAATATGAAATAATATAACATTCTCTGAAGCGCAATATAGTAAAAAAATACATTAAAAAAATTGACGATTTAAAATTACATATTATTATTTTTAAAGGTTTTGCAAGAAAATCGCTTATGTTACATGTCCGCATTGATAAATAACCTATTTACAAGTAATTTGTTTATTTAAACAAAACGTTACGTCCGCTTTTTTTTCCAAATTTATACTGCTAATCTAGATCGACATACAAATATTGTAAAGTCATTTGATTTGAAAAACTGTCTACAAGTGACTTGTTTCTGAATGAACATTTGATTTAAATTTTCCTTGCCTGGTTAGCTACGATTATTTTGATGGAAAACCAAGCTTTAGGTCGAGACGCTTGTAATGCTAATAATGAATTGGACTTAAAAAGGCAATTTTCGGCTTCTGTCGTTTTTCGTATCGCGATATCGGATTATAAACGGATTAGGTAACAAAAAAGTGGAAGATAAATATTGCGAGTGGCGGCGGCGGGCGCGATCCGTCGGGGCCGGGCGGACGCGTCGGCAATAACACTCCAATGAATTTAAAATTTCATTTGTATTTAGATACTATTCTAAATATTATTAGTATACTGTTAAAAATATTCGTGACTTTTTATTTTATAGGCAAGTAAATATTTAAGCGAGAAAATTAGCTTTGGAAGGCTTATCGGAATTCAAGATGATCGATTCTTGTTGCATAAAAACAAATTTGGTTCAGATGTCATAAGCTAGACAGTAATGCTCTCTCTTTCGACATTACAATAGCAATACACAGCTCATCTTTAGTGGATCCTTGGCCTTTTACACACGGACTTTTTTATATCACATCTGTTAAACGTCAGCAAAAATATGTTATCCAATAATGCCGATCGCGCATCAACCCTTCTTGGAAATCTTTTGACATCCACGGGAAGATATGGAGTGATCGTATTCTTCTCGTCGAGTCAGAAAGTATCCTATTCTAGGCCAGCAACCACACGCTACTTTTGGCTCAAATTCATATTACATGACGGTTAAGTGTACGGTCTTGTTATGAATTCTGTTTGTAGCGCTGACGGTCGGCAGTCGCCACCGTTCCAGTTTTATTAGCACGCGCCGAGCGATCATTCCGTTCAGCAGTTTGGACATTTGGACAGGTGCTCAAAAACTACACTCACAAACTAGTCCTGCGTGACATGGAAATAAATATTCTGTTTGTCTTTTAACTTTATGGTTGTTTGTAGCAATACGTATTTACATGTAGCGACCAAATAGAAAACTACGTAATTAGATATTATTAATATTACATTTCTTTATAGTGTAATAACACTATATGGTACGTAATAAGTAATTATTTATAGGTTTATTAATACGCATATATTATTTGTATGTATATGTATAATTGTTTATATGTCGGTGTATTGGATGTATTTATGTACTTCTGCGCCATGTCTAGTTTATTTTGACTTTGAGTCCTACTAGCGTGGTTACCTGTAAGAAATTGGTATTGCGATAAGGCCGACATTGTACATCGCAAATTTTTTGTTTACTTTAGTGTATTGTTGGTGAATGAAAGAGTTTTATTATTATTATATGTTGGTACGCTTTTCAGCCACGGGTCCATGGGGACCCGGTCCTTTGAGGCGTTCACTTGGCCAAAGCCAACATGAAGAGGCTTTTTAGTACTTTTTAATTAAAAAGTGAGATGGCTGCATCTATGGAGTTGGAGGTTATCCCTTAATGTACCATTAAGATGCACTAACGGACAGGCCTCCATAGCTGCCAGAGAGGGATTTATTCGATTTGGGCTATGTGAATGGGATGTTAGTCGACTGGATAACTGGGTTATGGAGTGAGATACGGACATCTACCTAAAAACCAATGATGACTCGCTGCTCTTTGGCTACACTGTCTGCGAGCACCCAAACTAGCCACGAAGACACTGTGGGCAGCTGAGGATGTCGAGAGATGCGGCTCCTGTTTCTACCATCTCGGGGTTTCCCCCGAGAGCGGGTTTCCTCGTTATTACGCCATTACGTGCAATACACTTCCACCCTGGAGCGTATAGTCTGCTCTTACGACTCCACTCTGGCCGCGCAGTTAAGGCACGACGGAGGTAGGGGGTGTGTAACTGTGTGTATGTGTGTAAGCGCATGTGTGTAAGGTCCTCCTGGAGGTAAGATACGTGGTGTCGCCACTCACCATCAGCTCGCCACAAGCTGCCCTGCGTTCACTGACTGCACTAGGAATCCAGTGGGCGATCGGATCGTCACGTCCCGACACCTTTTATTAGTATCATTTTATCCATCTCGAAACGTATTACTTTCTTTCAGATAAGACACAAATGAATATGAGATTACCTTCGAAATTTAGGACAATTTATTTCATACTACGCCCAAATCTTGTACAAAGACGAATCAGCAAAATATGGCCGTCTTTGTAGAATTATATGTTCACACAAAACACGACCCGGTGCGGTGCGGAGCGCAGCAGCGCGGAATGGAGCGGTCACATTACGGTTTCAGTAGAATTAGTGAGATGCATCGTTCTGCAGCTGCAGCATACATCGCGCAATTAGTTGCGACCGGCTTCCGCTGGAGTATGAATTTAAAAATATTAGTCAGTGCCACTACGGTGGAACGTTCCTGTGGAAGTATAGTATTTAAAATGCTTGTAACTAGTTTCGTACAAATACGAAGAAATAAATAACGTAAATTAGTAGCTTTTCGTAGGCTTTTGTGTATAACTTTTGTGTTTTTCTCGGGTTTTATTTTCTGTAATAGAAAAACTCGGTATTCGAAACCGAAAATGTGTAAAATTTTTGAAACATTTAAGTACATAACTCATAATTAATAACAAACATATCAATTAAAACTAAATTACAAAGTAATAATTATACTATACTAAAACGAATTAACAAAAATAAACTTAAAAACTAAAAATAAATGACATTTAAATAAAAACTATTAAATAAAAAATGGCCCATTAATCCTGCGTTATTACTTTTGTTTCTTTTTTCTCTTTTATTAGTTAACAAAGCCCAATCGATATAACCATTTTAAATCTTTATAACAGTATAGAATGACACAAATAATAAAAATTCATTTTCAAAAAAATATTTTTAGAGATCGTAATAAAAGGTTGGCAAATCTTTTATTTTTCCCTTATTTTGTAATATTTGTTAAATACCTTTATTATCGTCTAAAATTTGCTAAAGCTCAATCAATAGTTATAATCTAAATAAATTTAGATTACTGCTAGCTGAGCCCCGCGGTGTTACCCGTGGAAAAAGTACCCTATGTGTTAATAATCTAGGGTCTCAGCTACCTGCATATTAAATTTTATCAAAATTAGTCCGGCCGTTTATGCGTGAAGAAGTTAGAAATATATAGTTTATAATATTAGAGTGATTAATGCGTTATTTTTTTATATTCACCCCGTCCATTAGTGGGCAATTTGAAAGATCTGCACTAATTGTGTTTGGCAAAGCTTATAGAAACCTGCGGACGGCTGCGCCACAATCAGCCGCCCATAAATCATCTATCGGTAAACAATTAAGGGAGGCAGACGTCCGGGCTGCACAGTGCGCTCAAAATGATGCTGTTGGACGAAAACAATCTGAAATTCGAGGCAGAGCGTCGATTTGGCAGTAATCGCAGGAAATCGAGGACGTTTCTATTGACAATTGACGCCGACCGCGTTAATTTTAAGTTTGGTCTAAATCATTTAAATTCTTCAATTGTGTATAAAATCCAAAAAACAATGTCTATACGGATACCGTCAGAGTCGTACATAAAAATTGTCCAACAATCAATCAAAAAAAAAAGAGAACGTTGCGGCCAACTTTAAAAAAAATCATCGATACCATATTTTATTTTCATTTTTCCTGGGAACGTGACGCCTGTTAAATTGCCAAAAAAATTCAAAATTAAAAAATAACAAACGTCCCGTAATATCTAAATATATATAACTCAAAGGTGACTGACTGACTGACATAGTGATCTATCAACGCACAGCCCAAACCACTGGGCGGATCGGGCTGAAATTTGGCATGCAGGTAGATGTTATGACGTAGGCATCCACTAAGAAAGGATTTTGATCAATTCTACCCCCAAGGGGATAAAATAGGGGATGAAAGTTTGTATAAAACTTTGTCAATTTTAAACCGATCGGGGTGAGACTTTGCATGCATAAAGCTACTATGACGTAGGCAGCCCCTAAGAAAGGATTTTGATAAATGACAACCCTACGCGAGCAAAGCCGCGGGCAAAAGCTAGTCGGTAAATAGTCGTTGTAACTAAGAACTAATAATAAAAATTGTATATCTTAGCTTATTTAATTTGTTAAATATATAGCTAATAAACCTTGTTTCGACCGTCGACCTGGAATTAACAATAGTAAACATAGACACAGAACAAGCAGCTGAACAAGTATATTACTCAAATAATAACCAGTCAAATGCGAGTCGGACTCGCGCACTAAGGGTTCCGTACCATAATCTATAAAACATCACGTTTATTATATGGGACAGGGACACCATTTTTTTTTATTCTGTTTTAAGTATTTGTTGTTAAAGCTGCAACAGAAATATATCATCTATGAAAATTTTTGCTGTCTAGCTATCACGGTTCATCAGATGCAGTCTGGTGACAGACAGATAGATGGACGCGACGGACGGACAGACGGATGAACAGCGGATTCTTAGTAATAAGGTCACGTTTTTACCCTTTGGGTACGGAACCCTAAAAAAGTAAAGATAATAAAATATGATTTTTTTCGGGTCAATTGTACGCTCAGTATAAACCACTGTGCAGATGCTGGCTGGAAAAACAACGGGGTTTTTGCAGATGATGGGCGGCAATTGTTTTTATCAGTTGTTTGCCCGCCGTGCGGGGAACGGAAGATTGAAGAGCGAAGAGGCTGTGTTTGTGAAGAGACCATGACTTTCTATAAATGAAAGGTTCTATTTTCGACTCAAGCTAGGTATTTATTTTGTGGTAATTTAATGAAACAGGTATTTTATCCGATATTGAATAAAAGTAGTTACCAAATAGAGACACATGCGTGAAAATACTTATACGTATACGTATCTATGTGTAATGTGGAAATGCGATTATTACCAGCATTTTTTTATACTCTTTTAAAAGCTAGCTCAGTCCATGGCACTGTTTACATTTCTCAAGAATAAGAAATATTAAATTTTGCTACCCATACAAAAAAGCGAGAGCAGCTTATCAATTTAAATAAGGGCGGTCTGATTTTATTCGTTTGTTCTTTGAATCTGATCTGGAAGAAAATAAAGACCTTAATGTACAGTCACTACCAAGATACCTGACCAGACCCTCTACTTATATCTTGAATTTTCTCTTAAGAGGCTTTTCACATTTGGTAGGCTGTCTCGCTCGCACAATCAAACATTTTTAAAGATTCTTAATAAATATGACTCATTTGAAGAAAAGTGTTTCATAAACTTTTTAATATATTATATGTTAAATATTGTAGACATGTTTGTAAATTGTGTAGACATTGACTACATCGAAAATGAGGTCATCAAAATTTTAAATTTTTGATGACCTTATTCTCGATACACACACGCATAAACAATAAAAAAAACATGTCTACAATATCTAACATACAATATATTAAAAAGTTTATCAAACACTATTCTTGAGTCACATTTTTGGTGTGGTCACAAAAGTGGCTATTGGGCCTTGCGGCCTTGGGCTTCGTCTGTTTAGATCCGCCGACAAAACCTAAATGCTCTGTCTGTCACATAAGAAAGGACGGAATAAGGTAGAGTTATTTATGTACTTACACTGATTTCATACAGCGAAAGAACAAAGTGGATATGCCTCAAATCCCGGGATTAATTTTAAAGAGCAAAAAATCCCGTGATTTCTTAAATAAAAAGTTATTAACTTCTACACAATTTAAACCACTGCACGCGCGACGTTCCCAATATGTTAAAACTAATAAAAATACAAATTAAAATTGTATGTAATTATCTTTGTTTTATTTGTCTGATCTATCTCTAAGGTTTTTATGATTATTTATTTGTAACATTGTTGGCAACATGGGATTGTCCATTAGAAATCCCGGGAAGATCCATATTAATATCAATATTCGATGCAAGCACATAAATAAATCTACCTAATTACGACCTCTGCACATAAGGGATACAAGTGTGATACTGATAATGTACGTATGATGAACGTTTTTGTTTTTTATGCTTCTTGGAGAATATATTCAATATCAACGACTGAGTTTGATAAACAAATTCATTCACTGGATAAAATAATTCCATATTCCGTCCACCGACGTGTATCAATTGTAATGAACTTTGAAACTCTGTCGCGAACGCCGCGAAGTTCAGACTCGCGCGAGCCGGAACAATTCCATTTCTATTTCAATGCTCATCACAATTCAATTTTTGTATCGCAAAAAGGTTTTGAATTGGATTTTTTGAGGAAACCGGGACAGAAAATTTTCATACTAATAGATTTTAATAATAATTATTAGGGCGACATCTGCCGAATGTACGTAGAACGCTGGGGTCTTATTGCTCCAAAATGGTTCATACATGCATTACAGCAAACAAAGAGGCGTACGACAAGATAAACTGACAATATTCGAAAAATGAAAAGATGCATGGAATTTACTTCATCAAGCTGCGTCTGGGAATTCTCCTTCTTTTTCCTTCTATTTTACCATTTATTATCGTACACATGAATTCGCCGAGCCGTATCAAGTGTCAGACTCCAATATTATTGGAGTCTAGACATTTCGTAATTCTTCATAGCTTGGAAAAGGAATAGCAATGAAACATCCAAGAGTTTTAAAATATTTATTCATTTAGGCTATTGCTATAGCTCTAATATGAATATATCATGAAATATTTTACCACCGCGTCGGAAAAGCTGTTCCATCACAGAGAAGAGGCGGCCAGAAACTCTGTGGGAGCTCTTTTAAAATATTTCACAATTATTCCATAAATATTTCAACAGTAATTTAAATAACAGGAATTACAGCAATATAATTCCTGTTATTAATAGTGTGTGTGTGTGTGTGTGTGTGTGTGTGTGTGCGTGTGTGTGTGCGTGTGTGTGTGTGTGTGTGTGTGTGTGTGTGTATGTTTGTGACTTCTTCACAAGCAAACGGCTGGACCAATTTTGACAAAATTTGGTATGCAGGAAGCTGATACCCTGGGATTAACAAATAGGCTACTTTAGGCGCGGGTAACACCGCGAGGCGCAGCTAGTATTTTTTAACAAATACATAAATTAGACAGTTTCTTAATTATTATCTGTCTCTTAATTGCTTATTGGAACAAAGAGGGACACGTAATAAACTAACAAAATAAAGGCTCGATCAGATTGTTTTCCCAGTGACGTAAAGAAGTAACATTGGTTCAAACAAAGACACAATTGCGTCTGAGCCAGTCCACGTGTCTGGGCACAGACAGACAATGGCTCTCCGTAATTGTATTAGACTAATTCGTCGCATTGATCACGTCCCAAGCCGGAGCCACTTAGACCAGACAATCTGAGCCCTTTCAATAACGGACCTTCTTAGAAACAATCACTGTCTTCAAGTGCTTATTAAGATTATTCTTGTTGGGTTCTAAGAATGTGTGCGTAAAATAAAAATAAACCGACCAAGTGCGAGTTGCGGCCGAGAAGTTTTTAAATTAATATAAAATATCACATTTGAAATCGTCATAGCAAGACGCGAATTTACTGATAAGAGCGCTATCTATCTAGTGGTGTTTTAGTGAACTATTTTCAGTAAGTGAACGAATTTCATTAAGCTTACCACTTTATTTTCAATTTATAAAATTTTATTAGGTTCTCCTGTAGTTCACAAGCAATGAACTATATCTTTTTTAAATTTTAGGCTCAATAGTTCCGGAGATCAGGGGCCTAGTTCAATTTACGTCTTCTCTCATGAATAAAATCAAAACTTTGTAATAAAAATAAATTTGAAACCCTCATAACAAGCCCTTACATTTAATGCACAACACATAAGGTTTGCAAATCTTTTTTACCTGATGCATCCTACCAAATTTTACCTGATTTGGTTCAGTAGATTCAGAGAAAATTGGCTGTGACAGACGGACGGACAGACAAACGTACGAGTGATACTTTAAGGGTTCCGTTTTTTTTTTTAATTTTTTGTACAGAACACAAAAAATATTTATTTTCTCTGAATAATACTACTCTAGTTTTTTTTTTTTTGCTTTTTGTTAAAAACAAAATATTTTTTTCCGTACCTTAACGTATCTATATTGTAAATAAATACGCTAATTACATTACGATCTAGCCCAAACTCAGACTAATGAGTAATTTATCATTGACCTAGTTTTATAAAATACTTTAATATCGCTCCGTGGTATGCAAGAAACGACGTCCTGCACCGGGACCTTAATATACGTTGACAAAATTATAAAAAAGTACGCCGAAGCACACGAGTTTAGGTTGCCACCATGTGATCATTGAGGCGATCCAGCTCCTCGACAACACAGTCATTGTGCAAAGACTTAAAAGAACTAAACCGTTCGAACTAGCAGTGACATATGTGAACAATTGTAAAAAATAGTGACAATGAAAACAAAAAACACATGAACAGAGTGCCTTCCCCTTAATAGTGACAGTAAGAAAAGTGCCGATGGACACATTCTTATAAAATAAGTATTTTACAAAATAATTAAGGCGTTCAGTATCGTCGACTGAGCTTGCTTGAAAAATTTGGCTGCTTGACAAAAAGCTACTGTGTATAGGTGGCAGACCGCAAAATGATTTATCCCGCGGGTCTGCGAGGCCTGATGTCACAACAGACATCAATCAGCCGAGAGCGATGCGGTCGGCTGTGCCGCCAAATGACGCCCGTAAATGGACGTGTAGTCGTATAAGCCAGGTATGGCGCTTCATATTATAGAAGCGGAGTATCATTTTTATCCCCGACAAGCTCAAGATTGAGGAGCTCGGTGGCTCGGAGAGAGTGCGCATTACTTGCGCTTTCGCAAGTTAAGCGACACCGGGCGTGGTCTGAACTTAGATGGGTGACACAAGTGGCACGAAAAATTCTCAAGCTCCTCCGTGTTTTGGAAGGCACGTATAAGCCATTGGCTGTCATCATTGTATGACAGTCGTCAAGCTATGTGAGATGCCTTTAGGCAGCCTAAAAATCTGACGCCAGTGTTGGCCACTTACACACACGAAAAACAAACAAAACAAACAAACCCCCGACAAAAAAGAGGGGTGTTATAAGACAGATGTCTGTCTGTCTTTCTGTGGCATCGTAGCACTTGAACGGGTGGACCGCTTTCGATGGGGTTTTTTTAACGTGAAAGCAAGTTTCTTTACGGTGGTTCTTGGCTATGTTTTTCGAAAATCGGTTCAGCCATTTAAAAGGTATTCGGGTTAACGCTTGAAAGTTAGGGCTTTCCCTCGCAAAAACTAAATGGCGCTACGGATATCAAGTCGTATCGCTAGTTCCACTGTACTAGACGTCGTTTGTGCCAGTAGGGGTTTTTTTTAATTTGCCTAGCAAATAAACTTGTTGTACTTTCTACTACCACTATCTTTCTATCTATTAACCCCTTACCCTGAACTCAGATTGTTTTTAGTTGAGTCTTGTCTTTACTATAAAATATCTCTGAGCAGTGTGCCTCCTGGCAAAGGCCTCCTCTAACCACTTCCACTGTTCTCTATCTCTTGCAACTCTTCTCCAGTTTGGACTGTCAGTTTCAGTTCGTCCTCCCATCTTGTGAATTGTCTTCCTTGACTTCTCTTCCCGTCTCTGGTATACCACTGAGTTACGATTTTGCTCCACTTTTCTTGTCTGCTTTTCAACATGTGGCCAGTCCATATCCACTTTAATTGGTCTATTTTGGCGAGGACATCTGTTAATCCTGTTTTTGCTCTTATCCAAGTATTTCTGGCTTTGTCTTTTCGCCTGATTTGTAGGATGCTTCTCTCCATCGCTCTCTGACAGCATTGTAATATGTCTCTATGGGTTTTTGATGATGACCATTTCTACTACTACAAACGAAACTATACATCCGTGCACACGTCAATGTGTGAGTTTCACCTAAAACACCTGACAACGCGAGAACGAGGGAGAGGTACGGGGACGCATATTGCGCTAACCCTAGCAGTCTTATTATAAAAAAGGCCATAATCGTGGTTTAGTCCCGTGTTATCTAAGTCGGGGTTTAGTACGGTAACAAGCGATAAATCTACTTTAGACTTTCTTTTATTACAAAACCTGAACCAAACACGAAATAAGATAGATCCAAGTTAGTCTGAACGGAAGTAGAAAAATCGATTCATTTTTCATAACAATATATTTTCGTCGAAAAGATTTAAATTAAAAGCGAAATAAGTTTAAATAAAATTAATTCAAAACTATGCAACGTACATTATTTTATCAATAACCTCTTATTTATTGATCTGATTATTAAATAACATTTATTATACAATAATAAAGTAATTACAGTATCAAAAAACGGAACGAAGCTTAGTTTACAACTTTGACAACGTAATTCTATATTTAGTCTGTGGGCACTCGTCATAATAAACTGTCATGGAGCCTAACCTATGATTTGTTTACGTTTGTAAATTGTTAACAATCTTAATAAATATTGTTACTGTATTGTGTTATAAATATAAAATCGTGTTTTTAATGTTATGAATGCAAATAAACGAACAAAAGTGTTGAAATCGTGTTTGCCATGAAAACTTGTAAAATAATAAAAATACTTTTATATCATAATCATGGCAGTTTTAACACATTTCTTGGATATATTAATCATTTATTATTAGCCATCAGGTAAAATTTCGGATTTACTAAGATTTCACAATAATTTTATTGTTTTGTTTTAATTTCAGTCATGAATGTTAGGTTAGTTGTAGCTTAAACTAGCGTCCTAGTTGGTTTATCTTTAGACCGAGGATCGTCCTCAGAACAAAACATAAACTTTGTTTTATAATAAGACTGTAGGAGTTTCCGATCTTTATGTGATACCTATAATTCTGTGACATAAGTCTACATAACAAGACATACACGTACAGACGTGCATAATATATGTACGTACGTGGGACATCGACATGAAACAGCCGCATGTGTGGCGGGCTGAAATCTGATATCGAGAAAACACAGGAAAATTACACAGGCTTCTTATTTATACCACACTCGTATATTGTTTCGTTATTATTGTCTCAGCAGCTTGCACGTCATATTACTACAAACGAATTTATTCTTTTATTGTTATCTCAACTATACGAATAAATAAAATATTTAGAATTTACCAACCTTAAGAAAAAGGTTTCTTTCACTTTTTTCCCTTTTTAGGGTTCCGTAGTAAACTAGGAACCCTTATAGTTTCGCCATGTCTGTCTGTCTGTCTGTCCGTCCGCGGTTTTACTCAGCGACTATAAGTACTAGAAAGTTGTAATTTGGCATGGATATGTATATTAATAATGCGAAAAAAACGGTAAAATAAAATACTGAAAAAGATTTTTTTTAGGGTAGCTCCCATACAAGTAAAGTGAAATGTAAATTTTTTATTCACGATTAACCAAACATGTAGGGTATCGTTGAATAGACCTTTCAAAAATATTATGAGTTTGTTAACACCGTTTTTGGATTTAGCGATCCGTTTTTGAAATATTTGGTTTTGAAGTGAAATTTTTTTAGAGTCAAGTTTCCCCCCCCCCCCCCCCCCCCCCCTCTATCTGCCAAACGGTTCTATATGGAAATTTGAAAAAATTCACAGCTATAGTATATATAACGAACTTTGAAGGAAAACTATCAGAGCTAAGTAGGGTTCACAAATTAAAAAGTTATAGGCGATCAACTTATAAAATGTACTCTTAAAAGGAAAAATTCGTACCATTTTAATAGAAAATTAGTTTTTAGGCGTTTTCAGTGGCATAAACCCTAATTGGCATTCGTTACTACGGAACCCTACACTGCGCGTGGCCCGACACGCACTTGGCCAATTATTATTGTAGAATCAGGTCTACAAACGAAACGTTGGCCTGACGACCACGGACGATTTCCAATCACAAACGTGTTTGTCAAATAATTTGTAAATATATTCATAAAACCACTTTACTAATATTTACACCTTAAAGTTTCAGTTGGCAAGTAAAGACTGCCAAGTCATATGAACAGTTTCGCACTAACGCTATCTGCTCCCAAATCTTATTTCCCCCGCTTTTGCAAGGCGCTTGCGGTCCCGTTACATCGTAACATAGAACACCACTTTTACTCCCAAGAAGCGAGCGCCCGCTGCCGACGTGTACTATGTAACGTCACAAAATAAGGAAACTATTCACGGAGATAAAGTTTTTAAAAATATCGGTACTAAGGGTTATTTTTGCACGATTAAGTTCATTTTTGGACAGTCTACACGCTGCGTAGACTCCTAAAATTAATGGAAAAAAAAACACATTATGCGACAATTGCAGTTATTTACCCGTCAATTGATACGGCTAATGATAAGCGCTGTTATTTATGTATGGTTATGTATTTAGTTGAATGTTTTAAACATCTTATTATAATATAAAGCAGACTAACTTCAGGACTGCTGAAATTTACAAAAAGAACGTCATATTATCTTAGACAGTCGGGAGGTTTTCTTGGTTTGATTGATTTTACTACTGGTTCTAAACTTTCTTTTTGATAATAATCAAAAATAAGATAATCGATTATTATCGCCGAGCAAATCCGTACCCTTACTATAAATTTCCGTCATCGCACGGAGTATTCGTATAGCAATTTCAATGAAAGAAAAGAAAACGCCTCTATCGTTTGTAAAAAGAACTTTCATTTTTGCATTCAAGATATAAACGAAGGCGATACAAATACTACTAAAATGTTTATTCAGTAATTAGACCTTTACAGGCTCTTTTACACGTCTAAGAGTACCGTTGTACGGTAGAAGTCTATGGCAGATAAGGGTTGGGCGCCTTATCATCGCTCATAGCCGAAACACTTTGTTCGATACTTTCCGCTTGTTAGACTTGTCCTAGTGTCTACTTTGCACTATTTATAATTCGACCAATACGTAAATGGATGGTTTAGTGTAATGGTAAGTGGCCAAAGATTGATCAGGTTTATATGATGGTGGATAATTTGATGCTGAACAGTTTGAAAGGAGTGCATTTCTTTTTGTGTGGTTATAAACATGTTCACAGGCGATAAGGCCGCATAATGTATACTTATTTTTACAAAGTTTTCATATTTTTAACCGAATTTAGAAAAAAGAGGAGGTTATCAATTTGTCAGTATATTTTTTTTTTATGTATATTCATCGATTACTCGAAAACGCCTAGACCAATTTGATAACTACTTTTTATTTGAAAGGAATACTTGCTAGGTGTCCCATTTAAATTTTATCAAAATCCATTGTGTAGTTTGGGGGTTAAGTCAATTTTAAGTTTTCAAAATCTTAAAATTTATTTATTTGACGACCTCCGTGGCGTAGTGGTCACCACGCTAGTCCGCCACCCAGAGATCCCGGGTTCGATCCCCGGTCATGGCAATTTGGAAAATGGTCTTTTTCAAATTGTCCTGGCTCTTGGATGTTTATTTATATATGTAGGTTATAAAATATAGTATCATTGAGTTAGTATCCCATAACACAAGTCTCGAACTTACTTTGGGGCTAGCTCAATCAGTGTTATTTGTCCCTATATATTTATTTATTTACTTACGCGAATCAAACAGATTTCATCAATAAATTTTATTCAGCGTAAGAATAATGCTTGATAATTCATTTAGCTTGTAAAATTGTTGAATGTTCTAATTCATATTATTCAACCACGATTACGCTGTTAGCCAAGAGTGAACGATGAAACTCAAGAAAGGATAATTTTATCGCGAGCTGCGAACAACGCGAGTTAGTATTCAATTTGCTTTTCGTTCTTTGTCGTTTGTTTCCGAGTTCCGAGATAATAGACACTCCCTCACTCCTACGTGAGCAAATATGCGGGCGCAATTATTTGAGAGAGCCTCAGCGCAGCATATATGGAAATTAACATAACTTCAGAAATCATTGCAAATACGCTCTTAAAAGCAATTTAGATGAAACGGAATGAAAACGTATTTTAATAAAGGGAGAAGGCGAGTTACGATTTGTATTTTAGAAGATTTGCTACTGGGTTTGCGGTAATTGGAGACTACTAATGCTGGCCATGTGACCTCTTCAACCACCCCACATCTCAGCATCTCTTTATCCGGCTCTGCTTTTTAACTTATTAAGTAATTAGTTTTCTCGTTCTGCCGTTTACTTACCTATAGCGAATATACTCGAGTTGTTGTAGGACAAAATGTAAGTGGATTGGAGAACTTTGCTCTCGATCAAACTGTCTAATTCACGTGGCTCAGAGCATTGAAAACTGTTGCAAGTCACACACGTCGCCCGGGATCAATAAGAGTTACAAGTCCTCCATTATATTTCCAGAAGAAATAATTAAAATTTCATTGTTTTTCATTGCGCTATGTGAATAGTCTGCCCGACATTGAGTTTGCATCAGATCAATGCAATTTTTATGCATGTATGTCGTCTGTAATCCGATACCTACGGATAAAACAAGAAAATTTGCGTCTAATGCGACGCAATTAGTATTCCTTGACGATGTTCATTTTTAATGTATAAAATAGTAAACAGGTCACGAGGATGTAAAGCCTAGCATGTCGCTCTACGAGGGCATTATCACTCCAGCCTGCTGCGGAGTTCCAAACTTGATGTCTTTGAGCTCAAAGGCCTATTTATGAGCAAGAACAAAAGTTGTGCCGCGCTGCTCGTTTGAAGTGATGTGGGCCTGACAACGCTCATGAATATTTTTATAGGACTCGCGACGGTCTCCAAATAAATCTAGCTTCAGAGATATTCATCATTTGAATTTGCTTCAGAAAATAAACAAAAATACACTCACAACTGAAATTGGTTCCCGAGGGACGATGAGAAACAACTTTAATGAATTTTTATGTAAGTAGAAGAAATATTTATAAATGCGTTAAATTTTGGAGAAACCATGTCAGTCGGCGGTATATGAGCAGATCTCCGTCCGGCCTCTTAGTTTGTGGTACTCTGGCTCATGCACGTCATAGACTACTACTTCGTGACTTACTTACACAAGTTTACTAGTGTCATGCCTACCCATCGTCTTATAAACATCATAATTTCTCTTCCTTGTCACTAGATGGCGCTATAGATATTTATTAAAACAGCAAAATCTTTATTATTATTATTTTAATAAAATTGTGCTCATTAATTATATGACTTAAATGAAAATGCAATAAATATTTTTAAAGCATATTCAACACTTTCTTTGTCACTTTTTTGCTAGTCGTGCGTGATGCCATCTCTGTATGTGTATATTGTAGTTTTGCCTACTAACGGGCACTACAAGTATAATTGTTTCTATGGCGTTGGGTTAGTGTATTATCTTTGCTTGTGTGTAGAAATGACTGTTGTCACTAGATGATAGTCATTGAGCAACATTGGATAATTTAAGGTAGCTCGATCAAACCTGACACTAGTGTGAGCACACTTGATAAAATGATAACAGTACTGATATGAGGTTAAGTTTCCCTCGCAACATTTAGATACCATGCCCAGTGGTAACACGTTTTGACCTTTGTAAATTGGCGTGGAGCTCCGAGCGACATAATTCGCAGGTCTCAGTGACCGCACTCACACTGAGATGGATTTAGTTAAATCTATGTTCTAGTATAGTTTATGTCCATTTAAAATTGTATATAAGAATGAATATGTTAGGCCATTTCATCAGTGACATGTAGATTCTATGCACAGTTGTAGGTAACAATATTGTGACCGTTGTAAATTGGCGTGGAGCTCCGAGCGACATAATTCGCAGGTCACAGCGACCACACTGACACTAAGACGGATTTAGTCAAATCTTTGTTTTAGTATGGTTTACATCTTATGTCCATTTCCACATACATTCCATACGTATGTTTCGTAGTACGTATACAGAACATACGTCCATTACAAATTGCGTAAAAGAATAGATATGTCACTTGATTGTTTTTGATAACCTACTAGGTAAGAGATTCCTTCGATGTTTACCGCCTAATGTAGAGATCATGGAAAGCGAAGTTCCGAAATGAAAATAAATGACATTATTACTACGGATAAAAATACATACAAAAATCGACAGATTTTTTTTTAGTTAAACTAACGTGAGACACAGACATTATAAACATGAATGAACGGGCCGCCTTGTCGCATCACATCGATTCATAGTCACATTTGCCCTGATAAGGACCTCCAGATTAGTCAAAACATGTCGGGCAGTAGCTGACACTACTTAAGTAACCTGATAATAGGCATGACGAATGGAAAAATATTTTTAGCCCATCGGTTAGATTATTAAATAATATTGTACACGCACGTATTTTTCCTTTTCTCTGAAAAAAAAAATCACAAATTACGTCACGCCTATGTACGATTTTTACATAGAGATGACGTTGCAAGCCCCCACCCCGGAACTTTGATGCTTCGTTGCTTTGTGAAACTTTTTTGGCAAACTGAAAAATATGGGTTCTTTATTTTTGGATAATCTAAAAGACAGACTAATTACAATTATACTTTTCTAACCCTGTCGTCACCCCTATTCATGCTAATAATACCAAAGAGACTTCTTCAGAGTCACTTGCGAAATTGCGGCGAGCGACTGTAATTGGTCACATCTGCGCCTGATTTAATCGCATCGCCAGCGACGGGACGCACGTCCGAATAATCTGTATTGTTTGGAGTAAGGGACGAAGTGATCGAGGGGTGTGTTGTACTCCGACTAGTCGCACGTGCGTGACATACGCATTACACACTCAGTTAGTAGCCTAATAAATAAATAAATATATTCGGACAAATCACACAGATTGAGCTAGTCCCAAAGTAAGTTCGAGACTTGTATTATGGGTCACTTACTTAACGATTCTATATTTTATAACAAATACATATCAACAAAGACAAACAACAAAGACCCAGGTCAATAAGAAAAATATCATTGTCATCTCGACCTGACCGGAGATCGGTGTAAATAACATACTAGATAGACCCGATTCTAGGAATTAAAGTTCTGACCTAGAATAAGTTAATCATTTACCGTCAACCTTATAAATAATTAATCTGCCCTCCTAAATGAGTTATATAGTGAGTATGATAGCAATTTAAAAAATGCAGACTATTTTTAATTTGTCTTTTAAATCAGCATTAAATCACTACGTATTGCTTTATTACTTATAAGCTAAGCCGAGCGTGTTTTTACAGAAAACATACAGATATAAATTCATCATAGGGATTCCCTTATGATGAATTTATGTCTGTTTGACGAATAATTTAATTTTTAACAAAAAAAAGACTTTTTTTCTTTCTGGAGTTTCTTCCATATCATCAAAGTTCTTCATCATGTCTTCACCAAATTAATATGGGACCAACTTGGTGGTAAAGGCTTTCAAATAAAAAAAGAATCATCAAAATCGGTCCACGGTTGACGAAGATGTCGCGTAACATAAATACAAACAAAAAAAATATACGGGTCGAATTGATAACCTCCTCTTTTATTGATGTCGGTTAGACTTCTTACTCCTAGACATTTAAGGTCATCTATTCAAACTGCAGTATATTTGTTATTGTCCCCGCGCCCTGATAAGTTTGTGCTTAGTTGTTTAACGGTCGCTCTATCTACGTCATTCTCTGCTGGCTCGCTCCCAATACTCATAGTGTGATGACCGGGAGCTGGTCATCTGTGTTTTATGCCGGCATTCGGTGTTATCACACATTTATATTGAAATTTTATCAGCTTGACTCTAGTTACGAGCAATAGAAGAAGCATGAATATAGATTCATGACCTTACTACCTCTATAAGTTGATACGTATTTTTGTCGTTTCCACATGTAACTTAGCCGTCAATGCTGATATCTTTATTTAGTTATACAATGTCCTTTTTACATTGCATTCACCAGTTCAGAGTTTGAAGACTATTGCAAAGAAGAAGGTATACACCATGTAAAAATTACTACAGGAGTTCCGAGGGGTAACGGACAGGTTGAGAGGATACATCGGATAATTAAGTCCGTATTGACAAAGTTGTGTGTTGAGGACCCAACACAGTGGTATCGACATATTAGCCAAGTCCAAAGATGTCTCAATAGTACCTACCAGCGAAGCATCAATACCAACCCATTTGAATTATTGATGGGTACCAAAATGAAGTTTAAGGAAGATTGTGAGATATATAGTTTACTAGAGCAAGAGAACAGAGACAATTTTATGTTGATCAGAGAGGAAAATAGAAGAAAAGCAAAAGAACAAATATTAAAGGTTCAAGAAGAAAATAGGAAGACTTACAATAAGAATCGGAAGGAAAGTACTAAATACAACCTGGGTGATAAAGTTGCTATTAAGAGGACCCAAGTTTTTAGGTCCATATGAGGTGATCAAAATCGGAATGAATGACAGATATGAAGTTCGTAAGCTGGATGATTCTGTTGAGGGACCTAGGATAACTACCACCTCATGTGACTGCATGAAAAGGTGGCCTGAGTAAGTCTTATAAAATGGAGTTAAGTTTTTTTTTATTTTTATGCAATTTTACTTTTATGCATGCCATTTTTATTTATTCTGAGTGTAAGATGTATGCGTTATGGGGTATAATTAAAATGTTCCATGCACCATGATAAAGTAAGTTTTAAGTAAAAATTTATAACATTTGTATTATGATGATAAATTGCATCAGTTTTAATAAATTTCCAGATGTTACATATTTAATTTCAAAGTCTGAGTTACTTGATGACATTTTAACCTAAGTTTAAGAACTTTTTTTTTTATTGAATAAAGACTAAAATGTGATTCAAGCGCACTGCGCAATACTACCTAATGATAAAATATGTTATTAAGTTATGATTTAAACAGAGCTGAGCGGAAGTCTGGAGGCCAGACTATGCCAGGACAGCCGATTTGTAGGATGAATGAGTTATGCATGGAAAGGAACGTACGGTTTGTAAGAGAAGGACAGATGATACAAGTAAGATGGTGTGAAAGAGAAAGGAATGGACGCGCGGGAAGTTTGAATTTGGAAGAATGAAAAAAGGTTAGTCATAAGATTGATCGTAAGAAAGACGCAAAACTAAGATAAAAAATAAGACTGATTAATCACGAATAAAGCCGTGATTTACCTCGAATTAAGTTTCTTTGGATTTTCCCAGCCCAATCCCACATATATTATGTTGATCGATTTATTCGAAGACGTTTGTACCGATTTAGAATATTCTTTTTTTTTAGGGAATACCTGTCAGGTGGTCCCATAATTTTTTATTAAAACCAGTATTGTAGTTTGGTGGTGAAGTCGGTTTTTAGTTTTGAAAAATAATTTTCGTAGTCATGGTATAAAGTATAGTATGCAATTCTTGAATAAAGTGGATTTACATCGAGGGCCATGAATCACTCGCATTGCTCAGGATTCTAACACTTGAATCACTCCCTACGGTCGTGATTCAGTCGTTAGAATCCTTCACCTACTCGTGATTCATCTATGGCCCTCGAAGTAAATCCGTCCTTTATTCACTAATTGCATAATATACTATTTCTGTCACAATCAAAGATATAGAAGTTGCAATGATTTTTTCAAATTTTTAACCGTCATTGGCCGTCATTGGTCGCTTAGAGCCATGCGCCAATTTACAACGGTCACAATATTGTTACATCTTTGCATAGAATCAACATGTCACAGATGAGTTGGCCTCACATATTCATTCTTGTATTCAATAATAAATAAATAGACATAAACCATACTGGAACATAGATTTAACCTTAACCATCTCAGTGTCAGTGCGGTCGCCGTGACCTGCGAATTATGTCGGTCTAAGCTTCACGCTTATTTATAAAGGTCACTGCGTTGTTACCACTGGGATGTTATCTACATGTTGCGACGGGAAACTAAACCTCATATACGGTTTAAGGATTAAATTCAATTAGACTAGACAGTAAATACTCTAACTACCAAGTTTTGTTTGTTTTGGTGTGTTAGTATCTATTTGTGAAAAACATTTTAAAATGAAGTTAAACCATAGTTCATTTAAACAATTGTGACAATGGGACAAATTCATTCTTAAATGTACAATACAACTTAAATTCATTATGTAAAGTACAATTGGGTACTTCCCTAGGTCAAAAATAAATTATTTGATACTGTTAAGAAAATAAAAGGTCACAAAATTGTAAGCAATATAATATTTACTACTTAATATACCACAATTATAAATATATAAATATACCATAATATAACATAATTTATAAATATACCACAATTGCTAATGGTACTCTTTTTTAGTTATTTGTCATTAGTACAGTTGCTATTTTGATTTAAATTCGTTAACGATCGCAGCCCCACTTGTCACGTCAGATTTTTCACCGAGGAGTGGGGGCTTGATCGGGGCTGTTTTCGTGACAGATCACCATTCTGTTCCAGATAATCGCCCAGAGCGGACAGTGATTAAAATTAGTGCCAAGTGTATTATAATTAGATTTTACATCTCAATAATTTGTGTGTAAAAGTTTGTAACAAAGTGCTTTAGTAGTAATAAATAAGTTAAATTCAAGAATACGTTTTTCACTTGGAACTAGCTAATGAAATAATGTCACTTGTCATTAATCATATCCATTTTCAACGTGATTTTAGATTTATTGTAGCAGAAAAACTGATATCAAGGGCGCTATGTGACTCCAAGAAACTATGACGTCACCTGCCTGGATTTGATACAAATTCCGTAGAGTGTGTTTGTTTTAACGTTTAAAAAAGTATCTGATTTGATTATTGGGAATCAGCGAATAAAGTAAAATTTATATCAAACCTTTTTTTCATTGAAAAAAATATATAAATGTCATGAAAAATATTATAATAATATCAAAATGGTATGGTTACATAGTTTAAAAATAATTATAGGCTATAATTACAAAGCTATTAAATATAAATAGGATAAACCAATAACTGATACATTTTAAAAACAGTTTGACAAGCTTCACTAATGCAATTTGCTTAATAGCATTTTGTTATTCAGTGGCAGGGATCGGGATAGAAGAACGAGGGTTCTGTTAAATCGAGAGATAAAGTAAAGGCCATAAAAGGGACATGGGGTTGTGGTGCGGCGACGGGGCGAGCGCGTATAGGGACGGCGCCTTCGGAATATTGAGTATGCCGATAAAAATCCTGTCTCATTTTGTACTTACTTTCATAGTAAATCCAGATTTTTATAATATTGAACATGAAGAGACTTAGTTAGAGTAGATGAAGCGAAAGAGATTTGTAAATATAATCTATTTCTTTAGAAATAAAAAAGTAGTTTGTCTCTGTGAGAAATCAAAAAAATATATTTGATATATCGACAAACATGCATTGTCACTCTTTTGTGGAATTGATATCCATAGTACCATTTATTATTTGCCAGATAATTTTAAAAACCCCGACTTTCAAGCGTTAACCTCCAAAATCATCAAACATAGCTGAGGACAACCGCAATGGAACTTGTTATCACGTGAAAAACCCGCATCGGCATCGGTCCGTCCGTTCCATAGCTACGATGCTACAGACAGACACAGATAGATATGAACTTCAAATTTATAACACCCCTCTTTTTGCCGGGGGTTAAAATAGGAAACAAAATACCGCTGAGATGTTTTCGTTATTTTGCAACCGTCCTCCACGACTCAACTAACCATTGTATCTCAGCTCGCAACATTTATCCAGCACTAAGAATATAATAGATATTATACAAGGGTCTGAGATGTCCCGATGCCGACGGGCGAGTCTTTGTCGCATTCCGGGTCGGCCTTTGACTTGTGTCCCGCCAACGACATATGGCTCTATACTATGATTACTCCGCCCTTGTATAATATTTCTTTATGTTGTCTTTATCAACGCGCGTTCTCGGTTGCTTCTTAAGAATCCCCTTACCCTAGACTTTTCTATACAAACGTAGTCTAGCTGTTATTGGAACGAAGTTCCTTACGGCAGGCTTGGAGGAGATAGGGATTTTGCTGCGCGACCGAACTGAAAAAAATGTGATAGTAAAACCGTAAGGATGGCCTCGTTAAATAAAACCGTTAAATGAGACGTGCGCAGGCGCGACAGTCGTATACACAAGCGAGTAGTAGGAACTTCGTTCCTACCTGGTGTCCCACGACACCACATTTCTTTTTTTAAATTGAAAGTCAGATTTCGGCAGTATTTTGTAATTTTAAAGGATTTGCACATATATAGGCATATAACTAGTTTTTGACAGTCAAACATGAACTTGAAAGAAAATATGAGCGTGTAGAAGTTTTTCATACTAATGGTCAAATATGATATGATGGACTATATTCTCTTTTAAAATTATATTTTGAAAAAACTAGTTAAATGCCTTTACATATGCATTTTCTTTTAAATTACATAATTTCGCTAATATCTGACATGCCGTTTCAAAATAAAAGCCGGACTACGTTTGTATAGGAAGGTCTGATTCTGTCTAGGGTAGAGGGACTCTTAAGCTGTGCTACTCTGGACCCCAGGGTGCGCTTTTTCTTCTCCAAATACAATACATATGCATTCTTCTCCAAATACACTACTAGCGCTTTCGCAAGTAAAGTGACACCGGGCTTGGTCCGCACTTGGATGGGTGACCAAAAGTGGCATAAAATTTTCTTGAGCTTCTCCGTGCTTCGGAAGGCACGTATAAGCCATAGGTCCCGGCTGCCATCATTGTGTGGCAGTCGACAAGCTTTGTCAGATACCTTTATTCAGCCTGAAAAATCTGACACCAGTGTTGGCCACATACATGAAAAACAAACAAAGTCCCTATGCATGTCAATGGTGACTCAAGGATTTCTCTCAAGTGCTGCAGTACAGTTTGTTACCGCTTCTTCTGTACTTGCGCTTTGGAGGCGGCAGTAAACTAAGTTGTAAGTAAATGATCTGACGTCAACAACTAACTATTAAGAAATTGAAAGAAAAAAGAAATGACAATTATCAAGTGATATAAATATCCAAAGATAAATAAATGATTTTTGACTTTGACTTTGACTTTGACTTTGACAAAGAACATGCGAAACCCAGAGGAAATATCTGGACCAGTTTAGCGACCGGCAAGCTTCCTGACTTCAACCCACTTTGGGAATGCATTTGTGTTCGATGCAACTGCATCTCGCTCTGGGCTCGCATGCTGAGCCAGCTATTTGCCGCGGCGTACCGCGCAGCGACGCATACGGTCCTCAGTGCCGAGCCAATCGTCGAGACGAGCGCATCTCATTATCATCTTTACATTAGGCATAAGTTTAACATCAATAAATGAGCATCATAAAATCTCTCGGACTTTATCTTAACATCACCAGGGTCGCGTCCTCTACAAAAAGGTTTACAAACGGCCAACTACTTACCAATGACATCTATTTTATGTTATCTTTTATTCTGTAACATTATGTTTTAGTGCAATAAAGATTTTAACTAACAAACGAACTAACTAATGTACTTATCGGGAATGTAGGTTTGAAATGGGACAGACCTCTATTCAATGATTACCGTCCAAACAAACTTTTGCAGGGGCAAAATGGACTTCCAGATAATATTATAAATAAAACCGTTTTGGCGTTCGTTACATAGTAGAGACACGTGCACACAAAAACAAAGTTATGTTATAATGTGTATTGTTGAAAATTGTTATTTATATAATAATAAATTACTATACGCAATGGTGCTCATGAAACACTTAATTATTATTTTAACTCATATTAACACAAAATGTATGTAAGCAAAAAAATTAAAATGTTTGCAGTAAAAATATGTATATCGGCAAATAATAGGCAGCAGGCAGCAATTACGGCATTCAGAGAATGAGTAACAAACACGGCATTAGCAGGCGTTAACAATGGAAATATTTACATGAACAATTTCGAACTACTTTTGACCCCTTCACAACTCGAAACCTTTTTAACCTAAATACATGAAATTTAGCACATATATAAACGTATTCTAGCTCATCTTGAGTCCAAAATTTTAATAATATAGCTCAAACAGTTATTGATATAAAAACGTTTAAAAAACCTGAAAATGTGATTGACCACTTATCCATGATCTGAAATGGTAAGCTACTTCCGTATGACCTGGATATTGGTATCTAGGTAGACTACACGTATTAGGCGTATGCAAAGGAATAATTAAAAAAAACAGTGAATTTCGTAGACTTTATTTTTAAATTGTTTGATTTTGTTTTATTAGGTATTTTATTAGGGCTATCAACGAGAATTTATTAACAAATACCCATACTAATAAAATACCTACTTTGCTTTACAAAAAGTAACGATATTGCACCAAAAACATAAATGGGAAATGGGAGCCAATTTCAATATCCGACAAAGAATTGAAATCTAAATGGCCGCTTTGTTCTGTAGAGAATCCTGAAATTTATATATAAGAATCTTAACATTAACTTGGTTAATTTTAGCATAAGTATCTGCTTATATTTGGCTAATCACTTATCATCTTTAAGCCATATGCGAGTTATTGTTTTTATTACATCGTAAGAATACTTTCTTCTAAATATGTGTCAGAATTGCTGGTAAAATACTTACCCGGTCAAATATTGAGATTCTTATAAATACGAGTACATTTTAGGATTCTCTACTGGACTTGGCGACCATTTAGATCTCAATTCTTTTGTCTGATATTGAACTTGGCTCCCATTTCCATAATTGTCTTTTGGGTGGGATTTATCAATCTATAAATATCCATGAAATATTCTATTTTAACCTATTGTCTAGCAAATTTTACGAACTTCCCATCAATAATAGGCGCTGGAGTTACAATACAAACATTATATTTTCACTCGCATCGCTCATTCATTCAATTAATTTAGGTCTTACTGGGGCGATACTGATAAATATAAGATATCCTTGATCAAATCTAAATTAGTGTGAAATTATAATTTCTCTGTGCTTCTATTACGACTCTTCGTAAGTATGAGTATTTACTACATTTCGAGAAACACAAACAAGCCTACAACAATGATGGCAGGACCTAGGTACTTGGTAACAGTACAATACAATGCCAGCCCATAGGCCGCATTCAGGCAGTAAAGCAATCGCTACTCGGGTGCTTGTGTTTGAGTCTAGAAATAGATTAATAATTGTGGTGTTCAAAATCGGTATTTGAAATTGTTCTGGCAGATCAATTTATAAGGTCGAGAGCTAAGGTTATAAAGCTCTGAGCTGAAAAAAAATTGATTAGAACAAAAACTTGAGAATCACATAAAATAATAAATAATAAAATAAATATATAGGGACAAATTACACTGATTGAGCTAGTCCCAAAGTAAGTTCGAGACTTGTGTTATGGGACACTAACTCAGTGATACTATATTTTATAGCAAATAAATATATAGATAGACATCCAAGACCCAGAACAATTTGAAAAAGGCCATTTTCCAACTTGCCCTGACCGGGGATCGAACCCGGAACTTTTGGGTGGCGGACTAGCATGGTGACTACTACGTCCCAATATAATCATAAAAGTTTGTAAGTTGGTAGAAAAGCCCATTTATACTTTATTATACATATTTTGGTAAACGCTGGGGTGAGGCCTAGTCCAGCAGTGGACTTCCTGCAGTTGATATGATGGTGATACATATATTTCAAAATCTTTATCTTATCGCTCTATTTATCAAAATATTTTATTAAAAAATTTGCTGTTATAATATACTTGATTGTTTGTTGTTAATGTCCGACCGATTTCGATCATGGCGACCACTTCAGACTCCTAATTGGTGTTTTGGCACTGGTGTGCCCTAAGATGGCTAATGTAGCCGATCTTTACAGTGAACCTCCGTGCACATTGAGAGCACGTAAGCTCACCGTCCTCATAGTTATAAACAATGCCAGCAGGTGGGCGTGCCTTTATTTGGTCACGTTTAACGTCGAGGTCAGTTATTATAAGTATAAGTAATAGGGATATGAACTACAACGTTTTTAGGCTCATTTACTGATAGGTTATTAAAAACTATGGTATAAGTATTTTTTCTTTTCTCGGGTTAGCAATCAATGACGAAGATTCAGCGCATTTAAATTTCACGTCACGAATTCACGATACGTCACGATCAGCTACGATTTTTAACCAAAGGTGACCTAAATCTCTACCACACCCACTCCGAAACTTCTGGTTCCTGGACTATTTAGTTATAAACAAAAAACTATTAATCCTTTATTTTTGGATAATCTAGTTGACGGACTAAATAAAATAATATAGTTTTTACCCAGACATTCATATTGTGTGAGGAAATATATCCCGGCTGGGATATAGACACAGCTGCTATCGACGTGTACGGAGCCAACACTCGACACGTAGGGAGCTAACCAACCGATGAAATGAAATGCTCGCGGAGCAGGCGTCGGCGCGGCGAGCAAACACGCAGGAGACTACTTGTTGAGCTTTAGCTTCACATGTGGAACAAATACTACTTGCATCGGCCTTTCCTTTTCTAGAACAATTATTATTAGCCTATATTATCTGTTCGCTGCTAGACTAAGAAAGAAGATTATCAGCCTTCTTTCTTTATTAAGAAGGGTATTTTTATTAAACCTAGGAGGGAATTTTCCATAATAAGCATACTTGGCAGGCGGTTTGTTCTTATTTATTATTAATATTTATAACAAAAACTAAGCAAGAGGCGGAGGCACAGTATAGCGTAAGTTGCAAATAGAAACGTCCTTGAGCGTTTATACCAAAATTGGTACCTAATTGCTGAACTTAAATAGATGATACTTTTGTACTACGCGTGGATTAATATCTCCGCAATGCTTCACCGCAGTACTTATTTTATTTTATTCGGAAAACATACAGTCAATATATCTACTTAAAAAACTATATAGACACTAAAGACCATTAACATGTTCTCGCGTAAAATATTCTAAAAGGGTTACGTAAAAACGAGACAACTGTTATTGAACTGTATATAGTTCCTAGATACGCGATAAAGTTTAGATTTTTTTTTGTTTTCTTAATCTTGAGACTAACGCATGTCATAACCACACGTGTTTCATTCATTCATTCATCAATTTTATATTTACTTTAAAAATATTCAAAAGCATCACAATTTTTAAACAAGTATATATAAAAAAGAGTCACGTTCAATCTCACAGTTCCGCGCTCGCCGACATTTCTCAGAAAATATTTATTTTAAAACCTAGTTTAATTCAGACACAATTGTGTTTCTCCAGGCAACTGGCGTCGTAGTTGTCTTATAAATGTTGGTAAAATGCTGCTGCATCCGGCACTCAGACTCACGGGCTTAGTTTCCGGGACTTTGTTTCTTATTTTAAATAAGACTTTCATGGAAACTAATAAACAATGTGGGGTATTCTAAAAAATTGTACTCTTGTCATACGTATTGTAATTCTGTGCCAGGTACTGCGTGTGTTAAATAACTTATGGTAATTATTAAATTCTTCTTATTAGGCGGTGGGTAAGTAAGATTTCTTACAGTTTCCTATTTCTATTTACCAACTTACCAAATTAAGGTTTAGTTATAACGTATTCGAATAACCAAGAGAGAATTCGGAGAACCAAAACGCTGGGCTTTTCGGCCCTCTGAATCTTGGTATTTCTACTTGAAGGAGATAAAGATAAGTACATAAAAGTGTATCTAACACGCATTAGTACTTGAGAAAACTGACTGAGTAATTCAGAATACTACAAGAGTCAAGAACGAAGCGAGGGATTCTAAAGTAGAATGGTTATGCACCAATATTGCAATGAATCAACCCTTCGAGTAATGATATTCTGATACCACATTCTGATACTACCAATTGCATTTAGGTTCTAGCATGGCGTGATATTGAACCGTATTTACATAAGCGGCTCCACAGTCGCATATTGATTTTCGTTCCCGCCGTTAGTAATTTAGTTGCTCTCTGATTGAGCTGTGGAGCAATTATCCTTTACCAAAGTATTTGCAATAGATAGATAGATACATACATAACTCTTTATAGTACAACAAAAGGAAAATGTATCAAAAAAGCAATATTACATTAAATTAGTACATTTTGACGCTTTTCAAAGCTTACTGTCAATCGTTTTACACGTCTGTGGGTCAACTTCACGCAGCGGGCATATGACGCTCAACGCGTACAGTACAATGACGCGTTTAGGAGGTTGTTCGGACTACGGCGTTTGTGCAGCGCATCACTTATGTTCGCTGAGGCGCATATAGACTGCTTCTATACCATCATTAGAAAGCGATGCGCCTCGCTGTGGGCGCGAGTGCGTGGCTCATCGAACACAATCCTGAACGCGTTGGCTGAACGGTGGGACTCCCCTATGTTAAGTCGCAGGATACAGCTTCACGCTCCTGTTGCATTTATTTCTAAATTTCATTAATTACTAACCCTAGAATAAGTTGAGTGCTATACTAACATAATATGGATGTATGTCTGAAATAAAATTTTTATCGCTTAAAGCGATCTCTTTCGAACAACCGGTGGATGGAGAGGAATGTGAGAAAGACAAAGATGGTGGTGTAATGTTAGCTTTCAACTGGTTATTACAAGAACAAACAATAATTCCTTTAATCCATTGTTTCAGTACCAGTTAATCGTATGCTTGCGACGTGTGCCTAATAGGAGGCATGTTTGTTTGCCGTTCCTGGAATAACAGTAATTAAAGCAGACTACAATAATACAACAATAATTATTGCAAACTCTGCTAATGACGTCTTATTAGAAAGCATTATCCAATGTCTCCAAAAATATGAATGCAGCTTTTGAAATAACATTTTTCATTTGGTATACCTGCTTTTAGACAATCGCTTGTTTTGTTCTGTTTTTAACCTCCGACATGAGTGATGTTATTATCTTATAGTTTGACGCTAATATCTGTCGGTCTCTCTGTCTGTCTGTGTGTCAGTCTATGGCATCGTAGCGCTCGAACAGATGGACTGATTTCGATGCGGTTTTTTTTAACGTGAAAGCTAATTTTCTTGCGACGGTTCTTAGCTATGTTTGATGAAAATCAGTTGAGCCTTTTAAAAGTTATTGGGGATTTAGCTTGAAAGTCAGGACTTTCTCTAGCAAATAATAGATGGCGGCACGGATATCCATCTAGTGATGCGTAGCGGTAGTTCTGCTACGCATCACTAGATTGTGTTCTTGACAACCGGTTTTTTTATTTTATTTTCTAGCAAATAAACTTGTTTAAGTGATTATATTCCCGCTGGTTACGTTTTTCATTTCAAAACCAAAAGTCACTATCGGCTATCGTAACCGGAGATTGAAACCAGGACCTTCAAGTATGACAGCGTGGCATAATGACCACTAGGCCACAGAGGTCGACGAATAAAGTAATACTTACTTACCCTCACTAAGTTGTTAAGGCACGCTTCGACACCTTCACACCTGGCTATAATTATCTGAATAAAAAGCTATGGCCGACCGCCACTTGGCTTAATTGCCACGTAAGTGATGGTCTCGCGCGGACAATGCCGGTGATAATTGCTGCGCTCCATTCTCATTAGTCGCTGAGGTGGAGAAACTAGGGTTGCAATAGATTTACACCTAGTCCGAACGTCTATGTCTATGACAGACTAAAGGTGAACGCACACTTATCCGAGCCGAACGAAACGGATTTTCGAATTCTTTATATGAAATCCGATAAAACCTCGCACACCTGACCGCGTCGAATCGTCCGAATCTGGAAGAAACACAGAGTTCCTGGTCGTTTTGGATGACGTCGTCAAATTAGGCGCGGGCGATGTGATCGAATCGTCTGCATTCCGAAAGTGAAAGCTTCGCTTTTTTTGACTACTTAATATTTTTTATTACGCAATTTATGTTTGTTTACTTGTTCGCAAGCATTACATGTTATAATGTGTCAACATTGTATTATATTATAAGTATTTATTAATTAAAAGACAATTATAATAATATGACAAAGCCCTTCTGGTGAGTAATCGACCAATACTGTGAAAATGAGTTTCTTTCGGCGTTTCTTCTCAGCAGTGGTCGTTACGAAGCGCTGGTATCGGTAGTATTTTCTTTTAAAATAAATTAAATTTTAATATACTTACACGTATGTAACATAAATTATACTTATTGACGTGTAAAAGTGACTGTAAATCTCTAATTACTGAATAAACATTCGAATCTTTGAATCTTTGAATCTGTGACAAGTGTGTGCGTAAGAGCATCAAGAGTTATGCGATCGAGTAAATACTTCGATCTATTTTAAATGTTACAACAATGAGTTCTTCTAACAAAATTGATTAATATAGTACTGACAATAAAAATCTCGTCAAATATCACAATTTACATGTAATTATAGTGCGACAGGTGTACCTAAAGGAAATGGAAACCATTCTTTCAGCGCGCTCGATTCTTTCGGCGCAGTCGTTTCTTTTTTTTTTTTTTTTATAAATAGGGACAAATTACACTGATTGAGCTAGCCCCAAAGTAAATTCGAAACTTGTGTTATGGGATACTAACTCAACGATACTATATTTTATAACAAATACATATATAGATAAACACCCAAGACCCAGGACAATTTGAAAAGGGCCGTTTTCCAACTTGCCCTGACCGGGGATCGAACCCGGGACCTCTGGATGGCGGACTAGCATGGTGACCACTACGCCACGGAGGTCGTCAAATTCTTGTTCTTGTGTTCTTTCGGTGCAGATAGATATGCGTGGCTTTAAATTTCGATCGATTCGACGCGTTTCGTTTGGATAAGCGTTCACCAGTGGGATTTACGTCCGAGGAGCTCAATGGCCTGGCGGGAGTCCGCATTATTAGTAGCAAGTAAAGCGACACCGGGCGTGTTCCTTACTTGGATGGGTGACCACAAATGACATAAAAATTTCTCAAACTCCTCCGTGCTTTCGCATGAAGGCACGTATAAATCGTTGGTCCCGGCTGTTATCATTGTATGGCAATAGTCAAGCTATGTCAGATGTCTAAGAAGCCTGAAAAATCTGATATCAGTGTTGGCAACCTACACACACGAAAACAAACAGTGAGACTTACAATGCAGTGCAATGTAATTAGGTATCTTGATAAAAAGTATCCGACCGCCAGCACTTATCACTCAACTAATTGCCACGAGTGATGTTCTCGCGCGGACAATGCCGGCGATAATCGCTGCATTTCATTCTCATTAATTCCCGCGACGACGCTTCGAGGTGAAGTGTTTTTCATTATAAATATACATTTCTACACATACAGTTAAGTTAGGCAATCTAGAACAAATCGTCTTACTATCTACTGGACAGTTTAGAAATTATTGGATATTCTTCAAATAAAACAATTTAAGTGATTTTTACCGCTCATCAATTTTAGATTCTGGACACAAAGTGTGGTAAGCGGAAAAGGGCTTCACACACGGCAGTTGTAATGTAAAGATGTACGTACATTATAGCACGATACATCTCATTACATTTTTCCATAGAGATCGTCAGAATATAAAAATTACATTATAGCTGTCGTGTGCGAAGATTTCTATGGAAAGATGTAATGAGATGTATCGTGTTATAATGTACATCTTTACATTATAGTTGCCGTGTGTGAAGCTCTTAATAATTCGCGTCTTTCTGCATGGTTGTTAAATGCCAATAAAAAAAAAGTACAGGAATACCACACGCACGGCCGTCGCTGACCATGTTAACTCGTGTCGAAGGGTCCCTGGTTCTAAACGAAAGGCGAGGCGTCGAGGTAAGTTTTCCTGTTCATTGGAGACCTCATATTAATCAATAGGTCAACACCTAAAAATGTTACCGTCTAACCAGTCGTAACGGTTACTTCTCTCGCTAAAAACGCTGTTCATATATTCCTTTGACATTTTGTAAAAGTTTTAATACGTTTCTATTTAACTGTTTATATATATACACCTGTTCCCACAAAGTTACACAGGTTTAATCAAATAACAAAATTATATAACGTGTTCTAAAGTTTTATTTTGTAGAAGGAAATCTCCTTCCCGAAGTTGCCGAGATGAGGAACGCGACAGCGCGAGGTTGCGTCGAGGTAACGAGGCGAGGCGCGATGAGACGAGAAGCTGCCATGCGCCGCTGCATCTGTGTCACACTCGACGGTTTCTACACTCTTGGTCTGAGGTTTCAGCCTTGTCTCCGTGTCGCACGGAAACGTTTCTTCGACATTCTTGTTGTTAGTGACAACCATATCTTCTTTTGAAACAAAAGTCTTAAAGCGCACCTCTGGCTCCAAAGAAGTACAACCAAGAATGCAAATGGGACTGTGCTAAGATAACAAGAAGTATATATAGAAGAATTCCTACGCAAAACAAAATGACCCGAGGATGTGAGTTAGAAAAAAAACCTACATTTTATCAATTATATTATTATGAACCATTATAATTATAGATATAATATTCATAGACTTTCAACAAGATTCATAAGAAAATTCATTCCACTCAACTACCTTATTTAAAATAAATCTAAAAGAGTAGCGTCCAATCCGGCTCGATTTCAAACTACTCCGAGTAAAAAAGTCGATTAATCACCTCGAGAAGTCCCGAACTAAGTTTTCTAGTTGATTTCCCGCCTCAAATAGATATTAATGAAAAGCGCACTCTGTGGGTCATCGCGCAAAATGCAGATAGTATAGAAAAAACATTAACATATAATAGCAGACACAATGTACTCGCCAACTTGAATATCAATAATCGAACGTAATATACATACATCGATGTACGAGTACTAGATACTAGATGTTTGAATGTATTTAATATGTATTTTTGTCAATTTTTGACTTATTTGAATTGTCATACTTGTAATGTATTCTTGTAATTATATGTAACACGTACACATTGCAGGCTAAATAATCCATTCTTGCACGATATTTTTGTATACTATATTTAATTTGTGAAAAAGCCTTAATGACCGCAGGTCGGGTGGGTCAGCCAAACGGCCAGTGCGGTCTTCGATCGAAACTGTTTTGTAAATTTTTTCCATTCGGAATGTTTAAATGCACAAATTAAATAGGTATACATAGGGCGCACTATAAGTTTCCGGAACTGGCCACTTACATAAACAATATTTAAAAATTTATTGCAACATTTGAAAATAGAACTCTTTGGCTGTAGAATGCAGTTTGTTTCATCTGACTGTCTTTTGTTTTTACCTTGTGGCGCCATTTAAAAAATTGTGTGTCTGCATCAACATGGATTTAACTCGGGAAAATTTTCTTAGGATGATTTTCTACGATTTTAAGTGTAATTTGACAGCTCAACAGAGCATCGCTCGGCTTGAAACAGCTTTTGGCAATAAAGCACCATGCAAGACAACTGTTTATAGCTGGTTTGCAGAATTCAAGCGTGGTCGTATCAATCTCAGTGACGAATCTCGCGATGGTCGGCCGTCCACCGCTGTGACCAACAAAAACATCGATGCTGTGCGCCGTATGATTGAAACAGACAGGCATGTGACCTACCATGAAATTCGCGCATCCTTAGAAATAGGCATGAGTCAAATACAATTAATCCTACACAAACATTTGGGTGTGAGAAAGCTGTGCTCGCGGTGGATCCCACACAACTTGACCGAGGCTCAAAAAACGGACCGCGTCACTTGGTGCAGTGCCATGCTTACCAGATTCAACGAAGGTGCGTTAAATTTAGTGTGGGACATAGTAACGGTAAGTTAACAGGAAACATGGATCCCAAAACAAAGCAGCAATCGAGCGTATGGGTCTTTCAAGATGAGCCGAAACCAACCAAAGTGGCGCGCGTGAAAAGTGCATCTAAGGGGATGATTGCTTCTTTTTTTATAAAACTGGACACGTGGCTACTGTTGCTTTAGAGAATCGTCGTACAGTGAATAGTGACTGGTACACGACCATTTGTTTGCCGGAAGTTATTGACGAACTCCGTAAAAATAACCGTAAACGCCGTATCATCCTGCACCACGACAATGCTAGTTCTCACACGGCCAGACAGACAAACGACTTTTTGAAGGCGAAAAATGTAGAACTCATGAGTCATCCTGCATACAGTCCCGACCTGGCACCTTGTGACTTTTTTCTGTTCCCAAAAATTAAGAACCAATTACGCGGTCAACGATTTTCATCACCAGAAGAGGCTGTAGAGGAGTATGAAAAACACGTTTCAGAGGTCACCACAGAGGAGTGGCACAAAAGTTTTCAGAACTGGTTTCATCGAATGAAAAAGTGCATCGACGCCAAGGGAGATTATTTTGAAAAACAATAAATTAATTTTGTACCTTTAAAAGTATTTTTTCATATTCATTCCGGAAACTTATAGTGCGCCCTCGTACATAGATATTAAAGAGTAATCTCTAGCTCTAACTAAATAAAAGACAAATGTACAAAATTCGCCACATAACAGTACTATGTAATGTTTTATTTTCACGAGTTTTTCTACTAAATCTGAAGTTCTTTGTGGTGTGTAATGGTGATCTCGCTCGCTAATGCGTCTAGACGCCCACTCGAACGCGATCACAGTAATGACAAGTTTCATTTGCTCACACTTTTTGCACACGATATCGTAAGTACAGAAGTATAAGCCTTGATAATTTAAAAGTATAAGTATTATATAAAAAAATAAAGATGACTTAGCGAAAAATGTATTCAATAAGTCAGTATTATTTTCGACCACGGGTAGTGACCTTCTTTTTATGGAAAAAATGTGAATATAGATTATATTCACAGTCAAAGATATTCAACAGCTTACCCTGAAAAATATTAATAATCAAACATTGTTAAATATGACAAAATTTCATGTGACACATTGTTGCGTACTTATTTCCGTTTTCTCTTTATTTTGCACTCTTTGCGAGGATAACGATAATGATGATTCGCGATGTTCAATTTCACTCGTTTTGTGCTAGCTTTGAATGTTTAGTTTAAATATTTGCTATCCGTTTGATCGCTACAAATTGAATGCAGAAATATTTATGTTTCGCTTAAATTGCTGAGATAATGTATCACATTTGTTTTTTATATTTTTGTAAAAGTATTTTACTATGCCTTAATTAAATGCAATGATTCGTATCTCTTATTGATAAACTTTTCTATCTCTTTAGACCAAAACGATTAAGTCAATTACTTTGCGACAAGAAATCCTTAGGAGTATTTTGTAGAAGCTTTGACCAGTTTGTACTTTACAATAAGCGCGTATTCGGCAAGCCTACGCCTTGCATATGCTTAGCGCATGCCTAGCACATGCATAGCGCGCCTTGAAATTTTTGAATTTTATTTGAAATAATTTGAGTCCTATCACAAATCACTACAACTTAAATTGCATTAACCGAAGTCAACACGCGCACGTCTCGCCTACGCCACGCGCTCGCCTTGCCTCCGCTTTGCTTCCGCTTTGCTTCCGCTTTGCCTCCGTTTGCGCCCGTCCGGCGCTCATCCCGACTGGACTTTGGTAAATACAATTTGAACTGTATTGATGTGTAATAGGACTCAAATTATATACAACAAATTTAAACAATGCTTGTCGAGTGCATGGCGTGGGCTTAGTATGCGCGTGTCGTCTGAACGCGCCCTTATAGTTATATATAGCCCATAAACATTTTTTATACAATGTGGAAGGGACATACCCGTAATAAATTAAACCACGGGCTATACTAGATCACTGTAGTATAATGATATTAACGTAACAGTCAAGAAACAGAAATAAAAATGGCTTTTCAATAATAAAGTTTGATGCCGCCCGGGCAATTTGTATGGGAATGCTAAATTAATTTTTTGTTTTATGACTGTTATTTTAATTTAATTATTTTGATTTATTACGGGTATGTCCCTTTCACGTTGTATAGTATAGGATCATAAACCATAGTAAAGTAAATAGTTCAAGGATCATGTGGGTATAACGTTTCGTTACCCGATACCCGAATATCCGCTACCTGTCTCGGTGTCGGTCAGCCTTGGGGTCGGACGGGCGTTCGACCCGGGCGGACCCGGTGACCGACTCCCAGGAAGCGCTCGCCCCCACATATACCGACTCAAGATTACACAAAGCAGGAAGCCGCCACATGCTATTCAATTCCTAATCTTGTGTACGTAAGCGTATAGTATCTAGGATTTCACCTTTAAGTTATGCCTTGGATTTAAGCGTAGCAAACATTTTAAGTAGGTACATTATTTTCTTTCAATTTTTGAGAAAAAACTTACAATATCACAGCTGTTTCTCCTCCCGCATAGATCGTAAAAGCCTGTCGAAGGAATGGGAGATAAAGCTTTTTCAATTCTAGAACAGACTACATTAGTCTTTTATTTTAGTTTATAAAAATAAATAAGTGGTTACGGTAATATCAACACGTACGTTGACAACGTGAAGCTTTTCTTACATTACAGTTGTATGAAAAGTCCGAGTGGTAATTCAAATGCACCCATTCTTACTTACAATGTATGACTGAAGTCTTTGAAAGTTTAGTACCCTTCTGGCGAGTAGGCGACCAATACTGTGAAAATGAGTTTCTTCTGAGCAGTGGTCGTTACGAAGCACTGGTATCGGTAGCTTTTCTCTAAAAATAAATTAAATTTTAATATACTTTACACGTAACATAAATTATACTTATTGACGTGTAAAATTGCCTGTAAAGATCTAATTAATTGCCTGATCGACGTTTCTGGGGACCTAAGAGCTGGTGCGCATTTTGGCCAGAGATTAAGTCTGGCCATACAACGAGGCAATGCTGCCAGTCTCTTAGGCATCCTGCCTTGCGACCGTAGCGACCTGGAGTCTATTTTTTATATAATGTTTTATTTTTAATTAGATATATTTTAATTTATAGGTAGGTTATTTTGTTTTTAGTTTAATTTATTTATTTAATGTAGGTATTGTGCTGTGTATAATTTATCTTGAAATAAATGAGTTTTATCATTACTGAATAAACATTTGAATCTTGAATCTTAGTTATCTGTACAGCTATAAAGGCCATCATCATAGAAATAGCAGTAAACAAAGTTTATAAATAGATGTAAACTAGGCTGGTACGGACATGCCGAATCCGCTGCGGGACTCTACCCTACCTACATGTAAATTATCTTTGACGTCGATAATTTGCATGTAGGTATCATGGCAGTGATAGAAGTGGAAAAGAAAACGCTGGGAAATAATTTTGTAATAAAAATCAGCATATCAATTAAGTAATTCACTGCGAGCGAATAAAAGTCAACGGATCTTGTTAATCCATTACGTCAGGTATAGGGTTGAAGGAAAAGATAATAGGTAATTTATTTTAATAACACAGGCCATAATCAGAAAGTACTCTACACGTATAAGTATTTTATAAAACCAGGTCAATGTAAAATTACTTATAAGTGTAAGTCTAGGCTAGATAATATTAATAGCGTATTTATGTACAGTATAGATACGTTAATATATGTAAAAAAATAATACTCTACACGTAATGTGATAATCTTTATAACTAAGATTATAATATAACATCACGTGTAGAGTAATTTTTGATTAAAGCCTGTGTCTTTCTGTCAATTATTGACAGATATGAAATTGCTTATACTAACGAAAATCATTTTCGTATGCACATCACGACGTTATGACTCGAGGCAATAATAAAGGTCTTCCCTCAAATCGCAGACGGTAAACTTAATGCAACCATAAGCAGTGATAGTGCGAACATAATACCTAATCCGGAATCGATACGAACTCGATACGTGCCGGCGCCGGTGCGGCTCCGGCGTCGTCCGGCTTCGCAACCGGCCGCGGAGGTCAAAGGTCAGCCGGCAGGGATTACACGTGTCTGCATTTTTAATGTATCGTGTGCATGTCTTGTTGATTGAATGAGAGCGTTTTACAGCCCTAGGGATGTTAAAATTTGTAACTAATAATACGTAAAAGGTTATTAAGTAATTCTTAATAGTGATATTTAGAACCTACTTGTAGGTATCAAATACACTTTCTGAAAGCCAAGTGGGATTAAATGAATGACTATTCTTTAGGTAAATTACTTAATATGTAATGTTAAGAGGACCTGAGCTACGTCTACTTATTGAGTATTCCTTTATCGGATCAGGATCTATCTCTCTAAAGCTTTGTTGTCTGGTTATAAATACAAAGAAATATGACATTATTATCTTATATTTACTTTAGGGACCTATGAAGAGCCTCAAGGTCAGGTTAAAAAGATGTAATTTCTCGTTGAACGTTCGTGATTAACTTTTATTATACGCGCGACAAGGGAAGCTACTCGCACGACATACGACTTTCTCTCCGCTAAGTAGCTCTTTTCTAAGGCATTGGCGTGTATCACGCGGTATCCTACTAAATATAGCTCCAATATCGTTTACAGCAGAGGTTCCCAAACTTATTTTGTCAAACGCCCACTTTAAAAAATCAGTTATTTTGTAGCGCCCCCCATTTTTTTCACCATAAAAACCTGAATCACATATTTGTCTTGCCTGTAGTTTAATTCAACCTATATTCTAAACTAGACTTTTTTACAAAAGAGAGCAATAATAATACATACACCAGTACTTTAGAGTATCTTTTATAAAAAAATAACAATAATCAACATTGTTAATTTTTAAAAAAAAATAGCAATAATAATACAATTTTACAATAATAAAGAGTATCGGAAGTGGGGACCTCACCTGCGAAACTTTAAAACACGAAATTTTTTCAGTGTTTGATTCCTTTTACGATATAAATAGCGTTGTGAACGCATTAAAATAATAAATATTAATTACATTTTTAGTTTATATTTGTACAATAAAAAAGGATATAAATATGAACTAATAAATGGATGTTGTGTAGTAAGAGGATTTTAATTTCAGTGAAATTTAAAATATGAAATAGCTCAAGTTATAAATCACTCATTGCTTAAATCACATCAGCGCCCCCTAACTTTATTCTGGGCCCGTTACCGCCCCCCTTAAGGCCTCCAGCGCCCACAAGGGGGCGTTATCGCCCACTTTAGGAAAAACTGGTTTACAGTGTCATCAAAAATTGGCGGTTAAACTCTTCCAGATTATAAGTGCCAACTTTTTTTATCCTCATGTAAAATGGCTGTATGGAAGCTACAACAGCGTGCTCAGTATTGTCAAAAGTGTAATATCGGGCTCAGCAAGTTGCCGCTCAAGTTGCGCCTTTGTGGCGCTAATTGAATAACCCTGTATCGCCCTCGAGCAGGGTGTGTGCCACGTTACACAATACACGCCTCTATGCACCGGTGTTAGGGGCGAAAATGCAATGAATTTGGGTAGCTTGATGAGCTTTTGCTGGTTTCTCCAATGTGCGGTCGATACTTTATTAATGATAGTTTCACTAACGATCCCCGATTGATTTGTATGTATGTATGTTTGATCTGATGATGAATCTTTCAACTCAATTTTCTACCAGTTATCCTGACCGACCGATTGAGCTGAAATTTTGCATACTTGTGTAAATAGAATATTATACAATACAATATTATGGAGTCAATAAGTTATTCTAATGATGGAGCCGGAAGATATTTGACGGAACTCAAGAACAACATAACCTCATTGAGTAGGGCTCGTTTGATTTGTCTTGACGAGCACTTTATGGTAGAAGGGTCTGGTCACGGAGATGGAAGGTGGTCGATAGAACTCAGTAATAAAACAACGCAACTCCATCTAGTTTGGGCTTCTTTCATTTGTCTTAATAAAAACTTTAGCCTTGTATAAAAAATGAATAAAAGAAAAAACTTATTCTAATAACGTATGCCTGATGAGGTTTTTAGTATAGTAGAATGAGGATCACTTCAAGTCTTCCCATGGATGTCGTAGAAGGCAACGTAGGAAATCTAACAAGTCAAATTATATTTTTATTTATAACACGCCAAAAAAAGCATAAACTAAAATATCAGTGAGCCTTCTCCAACCCATGTCAGCATGGAGAATAAAAGCAAAATTTTCTGGCTGCTCTGGCCAAGTATAACTACGGTAGTACACAGAAAGTAGTTCTCCTTCAGTGTAAACTTAATATGAAGACCGGGTAAGATGTCTTTTCAAAAATTATATGATAATATTAACGTCGAAAACATTTTTCTCCGTTTATTTATTTTCTATTATCATACTCTCTGGAAACTCACGACTAATCCGTCCGGATTAACCCATCGTCTCGTTGAGCAAACGGCGCCAGAATTAATATTGGTTTAAAACTTTACGAACGAGTATTAAATATTAGACCTTATGTATATTTAGGTAAAAATTTACTAAAATGTATGTTTAGGTACTTGACTGAAGATCATTGTAAAGCTCATTGTAGTTACGACATCGCCAAAGTTAAGGGTCTGATGTGGGTGAAAAGTGCTGGACAGGAGTGCATGGGAGGAGGGTTATGTCCTGCAGTAGTATTTGTAAGAAGAAGAAGATGTCTAGTCAGATGGATTAAATAAATAACCGGATAAGTGCGATTTGGATTCGCGCTCGTTTGTTGGAGTGAGAGCCCCACTTAAATAAGTTTTTTTTTTAGTTTATTTTTTGTTACACAGCAACAACAGAAATACATAATCTGTGAGAATTTCAACTGTCTAGCTTTCACGGTCCATGAGATTCAGCCTGGTGGCAGACTGAAGGAAGGATGGAAGGACGGATGGACAGACAGCGGTGTCTTAGTATTAGGGTCCTGTTTTTACCCTTTGATAATCCTAATAAAGATAATTGAAACACATTAAGCTCACAGCAGATTACATATGGGGTATTAGGTTAGGAGCTCATAAAAAGTGTAGAATATTATGTCCTTATTTTGTTGTAGAAAGGCCGCCAGCAGAATCCCAAATTGAAAGTAATTTATCTTGAATTTATTAAATTCAATTTCTCAGATATTTCGGCATTCCATATTGCTTACAGCCTCCACATATTGGTTCCCGGTTGATCTTTTAATATCCGGCCGAGGCTGGCTCACATCATACATTAAAACGATTATAGAAGAATAATATAAACTTACAGAATAAATTAATAAATATATACGGACAAATTACACAGATTGAGCTAGCCCAAAAGTAAGTTTGAGACTTGTATTATGGGATACTAATTCAACGATACTATATTTTACAACAAATCCATAATGTAGATAAACATCCAAGTCCCAGGTTAATCTGAAAAGATCATTTTCCAACCCGGGACCTCCGTTGTGACAGACTCTCTTCTGACTCTGAAACTGAGTCTCTTTTTAGGGTTCCGTAGTAAACAAGGAACCCTTATAGTTTCGTCATGTCTGTCTGTTCGTCCGCGGTTTTACTCAGCGACTATAAGTACTAGAAAGCTGTAATTTAGCATAGGTATGTATACTAATTATGCGGAAAAAGTGGTAAAATAAAATAATGAAAAAAAATTTTTTTAGTGTAGCTCCCATACAAGTAACGTTAAAATTCAATTTTATTTTCTTGACTAACCTGTCATGTGGGATATCGTTGAATAGGTCTTTCTAGGTCAGAGGTTCCCAAACTTATTTTGTCAAACGCCCACTTTAAAAAATCTGTTATTTTGTAGCGACCCCCATTTTTTTCACCATAAAAACCTGAATCACATATTTGTCTTGCCTGTAGTTTAATTCAACCTATATTCTAAACTAGACTTTTTTACAAGAGAGAGCAATAATAATACATACACCAGTACATTAGAGTATCTTTTATAAAAAAATAACAATAATCAACATTGTTAATTTAAATAAAAAAATAGCAATAATAATACAATTTTACAATAATAAAGAGTATCGGAAGTGGGGACCTCACCTGCGAAACTTTAAAACACGAAATTTTTTCAGTGTTTGATTCCTTTAACGATATAAATAGCGTTGTGAACGCATTAAAATAATAAATGTTAATTACATTTTTAGTTTATTTTTACAATAAAAAAGGATATAAATATGAACTAATAAATGGATGCTGTGTAGTAAGAGGATTTTAATTTCAGTTAATTTTAAAATATGAAATAGCAGAAGTTATAAATCACTCATTGCTTAAATCACATCAGCGCCCCCAACTTTATTCTGGGCCCGTTACCGCCCCCCTTAAGGCCTCCAGCGCCCACAAGGGGGCGTTATCGCCCACTTTGGGTAAGACTGTTCTAGGTCTTTGTAGATCAAAAGTCACTTTTACGTAATTTCTGTAGTACTACAGAAATTTCTGTTAAAGTTCTGGTCGTCAGCGTCAGCTTAACGATTATATCCGATCAACGCTTCAAAGAACCGAAAATCTCGTAACGCTTTTCCATATCCAAATTAAAACATGTGAGAAATTTTGCCCAAGTGGTGTTCGAACCCGCGTCCGTGAGGGACGCGGCTACGAATTCCACTCGTGGTGAAATTTTTCATCACATGTTTTAATTTGGATAATAATCCGAGCATTATTATGCTGTTAAACAATAATTTAAACAAAAACGTTCGTCACTTTAAATAACTTTAAATTCATCTAAATTGAATCAAGTTGAATACCACCTTCTATATAGTTAGTAGTAGTGAAGAATAAATTATGCTTCAAATGCGTGTGTATTATGTGATGAAAAAATTTGTCAGGGTGATTCGAAGTCACGGTATCACAACTGGTAGTACACTCACGGCGTTAACGTGAGAGACGCGGGTTCGAATCACACTCGTGGCGTTTTCTTCACAAGTTTTAATTTGGATAATAAATAACCCGAGCATTGTAATGCTGTTAAAAACCAATAGTTTATCCTTATTTTACATATTCTTCTTGTCAATTCCCACCGCACCTCGTTCCAAAAAGCGCAAACGATGTAAGCATCACGTAAAGTGATCCATCTGTTGTATTTTTAAAGTGTGACCACAGCAGTGCGACGTGCGCCCAATTCGCTGCGGGTGAATTGCTTAGCGGGATGAATTATTTATTCGTGCAACGAACGAGGGAATCGGCGATTCATGCGCGAGCTGCAATTTATTATAAAGTCAATACATAGCAAAACAACGTCGTAATTTCCAACGTATCATTCCGACATTTATTTCGAAGCCATTCGTTTTCCATGTTGGCTAGGGATGTAAGAAAAGTAAGAAAACGTTTATTGTACTGTTTTTCTTTTTACTAGATACTTACCCCCTTATTCATAAAAAATTACAAACGTTAGCTAAACCTCTTTTAGTTAAAATATGTTTTGTCTCGTTCTCACTATGACAAATATTAAAAAGAAGAAAAGGGACAAAACATGTTTTATCTAAAACAGGTTTAGCTAACGATTGTAATTTTTTATGAATTTGAGGGTTTCTCGAAAAAGTTAATAGTAAGAATTGGTAAAAATGAAAGAAGGTCAAAAGGTGACCCCATATCTCTTTTGATTTATCTACAGCCTATCATCACGCTTATCGTGGTTTTTTGGTGGCTAAAGAGTGATCGTAATATGTATGAATTATTTTTTTGCACAAAATTAAAGTCATCCAATCCAATTTGTCTAGGAGCTCGGTGGCCCGGTGGTCTTTCGTAAGTAAAGCGACACCGGGTGTGGGCCACACTTAAATGGGTGGCATAAACATTTTTTGGCTCCTCCGTGCTTCGGAAGGCACGTATAAGCCGTTGGTCCTAGTTGTCATCATTGTATGTCAGTGGTCAAGCTATGTCAGATCCTAAAAAATCTGACATTAGTGTTGGCCACTTACACACACGAAAAACAAAAACATTTTTTCACCTCTTTTTATCACATTGGGCGTACGCTTGCATAAATTGTATACGAGTTTATTCCGTTTGTAAAATATTGATGCAGAACGCTTTTGAAACATGTAAATGACAAATTTTATTTCTGGAGAATTATTTACAAGTCCGTCCACATATTTCGTATGATAAATACTTCCATCGTTTCCTCCTGAAATTATTTTCCATGAAAATTCAGCAGTGATGCGATTCATCAAACTAATATACGAGTATTTTTCCGAAATAAAACAAACATACATCAACCAAGGACTCTATAGCAGCGCTTCTAGTAAAGTTTCTTTTTTTAGGGTTCCGTAGTAAACAAGGAACCCTTATAGTTTCGCCATGTCTGTCTGTCTGTCTGTCCGTACTCGGTTATACTTAGCGACTATTAATACTAATTAGACGGAAAAAGTGGTACAATAAAATGTTGAAAAATATTTTTTTAACGGTAGCTCTCATACAAGTAAAGTGTAAAGACATTTTTTTTTTCGTCTATCCAGTCATGTGGGGTATCGTTGAATAGGTCTTTCAAAAATATTATAAGGTTATGAACACCATTTTCCGATTTAGGAATTCGTTTATGAAATATTTGGTTTTAAAGTGAGAATTTTAGTTTGAGTAAAGTGTCCCCCCGCTATCTGCTAAACGGTTATATAAAAACACGTGAAAAAATTGACAGCTATAGTATATATAACGAAATTTAAAGGAAAACTATCAGAGCTAAGTAGGGTTTACAATTTAAAAAGTTATAGACGATCAACTTTTAAAATGTACTCGCAATATGAAAATTTCACACAAATCAATAGAAAATTAGTTTTTAGACGTTTTTAGTGGCATGAACTCAAAGTGGGCATTTATAGTAACTACGGAACCCTACATTGCGCGTGACCCGACACGCACTTGGCCAATTATCTTTAAAATATAACTGCTAATATATTTTTCTAATTGATTTTTACTACGAAGTGAAAGCATACGCATAGATGTCAGTAATAAATCATTTTACTACGAATTAATGTGAAGATACCTAAAATTCTATAAAGTCTTTTAAAGAGCAAAATTGTGTGCAGTAAACCCACACGCTGTTTTGGAAATTAAAGGAAAATAATAAAAATACTTTTGAATCTTTATTAATAATAATTAATCAACAGAAATTTAAAATACATATTATACATCTACATTCTCCAAATCACTTTGAATATATGTCTCAATGTCGACAGCGAATACATTGATCTCTAAACAGTGTATACATTGATCTCTAACAGTAATTTCTGAATATACAGCATAAGCGCCCTTTTTTATGGAGACTTAGTCGCTCTGCCGACAAAGTGTGCAAACTATTTGGGCGAATGGACGGTATATTATATTAAGTTATTTTAAGAAGTATCCCGTCTGTTTTGGAAATTAAAGGAAAATAATAAAAATACTTTTGAATCTTTATTAATATAGTTATGTTAATATATAAATATATTAATATAATTAATCAACAGAAATTCAAAATACATATTATACATCTACATTCTCCAAATCACTTTGATTATATGTCTCAATGTCGACAGCGAATACATTGATCTCTAAACAGTGTATACATTGATCTCTAACAGTAATTTCTGAATATACAGCATAAGCGCCCTTTTTTATGGAGACTTAGTCGCTCTGCCGACAAAGTGTGCAAACCATTTGGGCGAATGGACGGTATATTATATTAAGTTATTTTAAGAAGTATCCCGTCTGCTCGAGCCCATACAACGCGATATGTGAAGTGACGCGCGATCGGCAAGAAACGCGCGGTAATTGAGACTCTTTATTCTCTCGTCAAAACCGGCATTGTGTGCCCACAATATAAAGCGCGCCCTGTGCGGTGGCGAAAATATAAACAGCAGACCCGAATGAAAATCAAGGTTGCTCTGATAATTGGATGGGTCGGATTAGGACTATGTTATCGGCGGTAACAGGAACGATGAATGATAGTGGCAACGTACTGGAGGGAAAAAAATGATTTTATTTCGAGCTTTAGTCTCCCTAAACGTGTTCTCGGTGGCATCCTCAGCTGAGCTGCTTTGGAGCCTGGGGTGCGCTTTCCCGTTTTTTTTAAAGTGAAAACTTCTTTAGCGGCATTGTAAACTTTTTTTGTATAAGTAAAAAATGTTAAACTCGCGTCAGAGCGTCAGGACACGTGACCTGATCGAAAATTCGTAAGACGGATGGAGAGTAGACAGCCGGCGCGGCGTAGAAGAGGAAATATCCCCCTCTCTTTCTAAGGCGCGGCGAAAATGTATGCCCGCGCCTGCTGTTTCGTTTAGGCGATGATGGCTCGACCGTCTGTGTAGTGGCCACACTGCTGTGTATTAGTAAAATTCGTGTATTTAATTAATACAATATAAATTGTCATGTTTGTGTAGGATAGCGCAATAAATAAATATTGTAGTTTACCACATAAATGATAGTACTTTTATATTGATAACTAAAGCAATTCGTGCAAAATTATTCCCTAACTATTCCAAAATATCAAAAATGCACAACGTTAGAAGTGTTCACTTCTGCCGGCACTCCCGGAGTGCAACCCGTCGTTTTTTTTTCCTCCAAATATGATATGCATGTCAATAGCTACTCAAGGTTGCAAAAAACCACACAAAATCGATAAGAAATTGCCGGATAATATTGGTTAAATTATGAAAGGCCAAACTTAAAATGAATAAAATGCCAGCATTGGTGGTGTCAAATACTTGTTGTTCCTAAACTCAACCGACACAGACTTTGTAGATATGTAGGTATTTTCCTTCATTTCCTGCCTGTGTTTAATACAAATTCTTTAATACATATACTCGTATTAACTTGGTCAGCAAACGTTTATCATATTAATGCCGTCTATTGAATATACCCCGTCCTTTCAAAGCGGCCGTGAATCGCGTCCCGATGGATCGCTTTAACACGTTTAAAATACATAATTTAACAAAATATAGATCTCGCAGGACTGCAACTTTTTTGTTGTTATAATTTTTCTCTCTCACTTAGTACGTTTCTGATCGCATGATCCGCTTTCCGGAGTTTCTCCTACTAATAAGCAGAGAAGAAAAATCTATAATTGGATCTAACAAATCGTTGCACCATTACAAATAAATTCTCCTTGCACATTAGTATTTGTGCGAAAACTTGTAAAACTGGCCGCCGTCTGACCATTGCTTTCCTTGGGAAGGCAAGAAAGTAATTTTTTTCGCTTTTTTGCAACTTTTCTCACAACAATAGGATATAATCTAAAACAGACGAAGCATCGGCCATCGATTTAACTTGTGTCATCTAACTTTCAACCTCGGTCCATTCCAATTCACAGCGATTGATTCATTGCCTTATCGGTGAAGTTTATAATTAAAACCTCACTACATACATTATACCTATATACTACAAACACAATGTTATAATACTTATAATGTTTACTGTTTTATACTGCCATGTCATTATTGTTGATTCCTGGTTGTTATTTAGATATTTGAGTTTATTGTTACTTATTTAGATATTTTTTTGAGGAAAGGGTCCAAGCATATAGAAAAAAAAACACTTCGAATAGTAACATATTCTGCGCATAACTTACCCAAAAACTGTTTTTTTATGATGAACAAAAGTTTTTTTTATAATGGTGCCTTTAACTGTCTTTTGAAACATTAAAATTTGTACTTCAAATAGCTATTGCTTTACGTAGAAACGTCACATCTCTTCCGAACTAAACCCATCGCTGCGTCACACAATCCGTTGTGCATCATCGCACTCGGTTAATTCCATAATTTATCACGACAAATACGACCATGAATACCATTTCAGTTATGTTTAAGAGTAGGAACAAATATAAAATCTAAGCTTTATAGGACCAAGTAGCTCAACAAAAACTATTTACAGCGAACACATTAATTAAATCTTTTGTCCACACCCATTCTATAAATCCTCTATAAAAGTTTCTGAAGCAGTTAGCTTATTGCCAACATTAAAACACCCAGTGTCATAGTACTCATTATATCACCCAAACGAGTGTTATAATGTTGAACTAAATTTCACTATGCAACGCAAACTCAACCTTTCTTCCTTACTCATCAAACGCATATTATGAATTTAAAAAAAAGAACATTGTCATGTACGCGCCGTTACTACCACACCTCCGTTATTTAAAAAAGGAACTTTTTGGTTATTCGAATTCACGTCGTATCCCGCTATTTTCGTTCGATATTTACTAATATCATAATTTGCCTTCCAATAATTGTACGATCCAAAATTTTAATTATTATTACAAGAAATAATTTCATTATTACCTATACATCGTTCGTTTGTATTAGATACTCAGCAATAAACTTACCAGGAATTTACATAGAGTTCTTACAACACTGTACGACATCCTATGGATTTAGAACCTTTTATAGAGGATTCATATCATGGGTGTAGATAAAGTTTTGTATGCAACTATAATAATTAGGTATTAAAACACTCATGTCATACTATTATCACACTCGGCTTCGCCTCGTATTTTAATATCCCTTATTCTACTACAGTTGCATAAATTACTATTATTATTGCCTACAACGCACGCGCAACCCCCGAATGTCAAGAACGGCACCTAGTGATGAGTAGCGGAACTAGCGATATGACTTGATATCCGTAGCGCCATTAATTTTTTGGTGCAGAAAGCCCTGACTTTCAACCGTTAACTTTAAACTTAACTTTTAACCTTTACTTTTAACCGATTTTCATCAAACATAGCTAAGAACCACCGCAAGGGTTTCACGTTGTCGTTTCACTTGATTTCACGTAAAAAAACCGAATTATAATCGTTTTATCCGTTCGAGCGCTACGATGACACAGATAGACAAACAGACCAACAGACGTAAGCGACAAACTAATAATACCCCTCTTTTTTGTCGGGGGTTAAAGACAGCTCACTAAAGTAGTGTGTAGTAGACAGATTGATCATATAAAGCTTAGCACCTGTGTTGAGTGTACTCCGTCCTGTCCTATGAGGCGTTTCATCGCGTGTTGTTCCTCGCAGCGTTACTACTTGTACGGGCGAGGGGAGGCGCGCGTGCCTTGTACGCAATTATGGAAAATAGGTCAGTTATCCCCTTTACTAAGTAATTTTCAACTTCATTATTAATCCATTAAACTTCACGAAGATTTTTTACATTGTTTCACACTTTCAATGTACTTAGAGTTGAAAGCCCAAGTTATAGTTTTGTTATACTTAATTAAGTAAGTCCGTGTGGTTTTGGACAGAGTAGAATAGGGCCACTCCATGTCATTTTTGTGTAAAAATCATAATGCGGTTCACATAATTCTCATCAAGTTTCAACAGTATAGTTCTTATGGCTGTGACACACGGACGGACAACAGACAGACAGACATGACGAATCCAAAAGGGTTCCGTTTTTTGCCATTTGGCTACGGAAGCCTAAAAAGGTAACCTACTTCTATATGATCTGGAAAGTTGATATTTGGCATCTAGGTAAACTATTACGCGTATACAGAGGAAACATTTAAAAAACAGTGAATTTCGTAGATCTGATTATTTTTCAAAAAAATTAATCTGCTTTCAAATGACCTAAAAAGTTGATATTTGGAATCTAGGAAGACTATTACGTGTATACAAAAGAAAAATTCAAAAAACAGTAAATTTCGTAAATTTGGTTATTTTTCAAAAAAGGTAACCTACTTCCAAATAACCTGGTAAGGTTATATTTGGCATCTAGATAGACTATTACGCGTATACAAAGGAAAAATTAAAAAAAAACTGTTGATTTCGTAAATTGACTGAATGATTATTATTTAATTAATCGATTTTATTGAGTAAAGTGCCAAAAAAATTTTTACAAGCAAGCATTTCTTCTTTCTGATACTGCTGTGCAAAAAGTAATGATATTAAATACATAATACAATAAATGATTGATTGATTGAATATGTTACCTCCATCAAGGTTTAAATGTCAATTCAAGGTTTGAATGTTTCATCAAATGATAATAATAATAATAATAAAATCTTTATTCAAATAATTAGGTGCTAGACATTTTAAAAGGAACACATTATTGATACATTAAGGATATATATTATAATCTAAAGGTACCTGAGCTAGGATGAAAATCATCCTGTATTTCAGGCGTTACACGTATTATATGCTCATAATAAACTTAATAAACAATTACACTTACAATGATATTAAAAACGTTAGGAAAAAATAAAAAGAAAATATAAAAAAATATATACCTATTATAAACAAACGAAACGCTTAAGTATTATTTTAAAACCATTAGCAATTCCTCTGTTTCTTCGTAAGACATATTAAGTAGGGCTTCTTGAAGAATTTTCTTAGTAGTACTATAAGTGAGGGGATGAAAACCTAGTTTTTTATTAAGTCTATTGTAGAGAAGTGGGCCAAGGAATAGAAAAAATCGAGAGGAGAAGGCGTGCTTTGTTTGAACATTATTTGTGCAAACAATATCTTTCCGTCTTTTGTTCGTTAGTTGAGTGCTGAATGGCAGTGCGGCGTGCTGTTTGAGGATTGTGCTTAATATAAATAATTGTCTAACTGTTAATACCTTACAGGATTGATAGAGCAGGTCTGTGGGAAAAAGGAAAGGGCGGAAAGTAGACACCTTAAGAATGGCTCGCTGAGCTCTTTCAATAGTTAGTAGGGATGTTTTAGCTGTGCCACCCCATGACGTAATACAATAAGTTAATACTGACTGACAAAGGGCAAAATAAACTTGCCTGATTGTTTTTGAGTCCGCAATAGAGCGTAATTTTTTGAAGACAAATATTAACTTACGGATTCTGCCATTTAAGATTTCAATGTGATGCTTGAAAGAAAGTGTTTTGTCAAGTACAATACCCAAATATTTTGTTTTGTCGGTGCTAGAAATAACTGGGCACTGACACGTGTTAGTTGCAGGGTTTGTGCAGTGATGTGCATACATTTTTGTGTTAAAATGAGATGAGTGCAAATGGCGCATGGAAAACTGAATAAAATTCGTCTTTTCAGTGTTTAAAGTTAGTAGATGCTGCTGAAGCCATTTATTTACAACATTAAAACCTTGTTGCGCAAGTTTAAAGACTTCATCAACTGAGTTAGCAGAAAATAAAAGAGCTGTGTCGTCGGCATACGAAATTATTTTCCCCCCTTGTAGATTCAGATTACATAGGTCGTTGATGTAAATTAAAAACAAGGTAGGGCCTAAGATACTTCCCTGGGGAACTCCAAAACAGCTAATTTTTTGGTCAGAACTAATGATATTGTCTATTTTGACGCACTGAGTACGTTCTTCCAAATAATTTGCAAAAAGTTTAAGCTCATTTCCTCTTATCCCTATGTTTTCTAGCTTGTGCAATAAAATGGGAATGGAAATTGTGTCAAATGCTTTTGCAAGGTCAAGGAATATTCCAATTGTTTGTTTCCCACTATCGAGTTCCTGTACTAAATAATCGGTTAGACTATGAACAGCATCCGCTGATGATAACTTAGACCTAAAACCATACTGCACTTCCGATAGTAAATTGTACTTTTCCAAATAAGGAATAAGCCTTTTGTTTATAATTTTCTCTAATATTTTTGATATCGAAGGCAATAATGAAATAGGTCTATAGTTTGAAACTTGCTCTTTGTCACCGGATTTATAAATAGGAACTACGACGGCTTTTTTTAAACATTTAGGGAATATACCCTCACTCAGGCATTTTTTTAAAATATGGGTTAATGGGCGGACCAGTATATGTTTGAAATGTTTAAGTATATGATTAGATATATTGTCCCAACCAGTGGTACAGGTATCCTTCAAGCTCGTAATAATAGCTTCCACTTCAGTTTCATCCGTGTCTAGTAACACAAATGAATTGAGAGAACAGCAGGGAATCGAACTTGAAGGCAACTGCTTTTTTACTTTTTCTGCTAAATTTTTACCTATATTTACAAAGTACGAATTTGCAATGTTTGCAGAGGTCATCTGTGACGCGTGCACTTGTAATAAACTAGAAGATGACTCATGCTTTTTTGTAGTACATGTGACCTGCTTTATAGTCTGCCATATTTTTTTATTGTTGCCACCGGCTTTTAATAATTCATTTTTTTCGTAGTTGCACTTGATTTTTCTAAGTAGGTTATTGCAAAAATTACGATAGCGTTTATATGATAACTGTAATACAAAATTTTCCGGATTGCTGTTTGCTTTTTTGTGTAATTTATCCCTATGTCTCATACAACGAATGAGCCCTGGGGAAATCCAGGGCTTAATGTTTCGATTTTTATTATTTAAATATTTTCTTGTTGTACTACTTATTATAGCTTGCCGAACCGTTTGTATCAAGTATGACATACAAGTATTCGCATCAGCGTTATTATAAACCAGGTCAAAATTAATGTTGCATAAGTAACCTTCAAGTTTATTGTAATCTATTTTAGTATTAATTTGCGTTTGACAAAAGTTTGATTTACGATTTAATGTTAGTAGGGCAGCTCTATGATCGGTTATGCTCGAGTTAGGTACTAATGTTAATGATTGAAAGTTAGTTTTTACCATGATATGATCCAAACAAGTACCGCTTTTGGGTCGCGTGATAAACGTATGTGCAGGGAGTAAGCCGTGGAAAGCACAAATATTAAGGTACTCCAAGGCATCTGAATCGTTATTCTCCGGGCGAATATTGATGTTAATGTCTCCTATAATAACTATGTGTTTGAAAGAGGATAACTTTTGCAGTGTTTCATTTAAAGACACTGAGAAAATACTGGCGTTTGTATGAGAAGGGGAACGGTAAATGGCTAATATTGCAATATCTGTTCCGATTTTTATAAGTAGCCGATTACAGTCTAATATAATTGGTTCTTCTACAATGACATCCAATGTGTTCCGAGTGTAAACTACAACCCCGCCGTTTTTATTGAAATTATCTAAACTGTTAAAAATATTGTAACCTTGTATGATGGGTAGATTACCACGATTTTGTAGAAAACATTCAGTTAACACGATTATGTCACAGTCAAAGTTGAGCCTATGTAGAAGAACGTGAAAATCGTCAAAGTTTTTATATATACTCTGAATATTTTGTGTTATGAATGTTAAAGGGTCACTAAATGAAGATAGATATTGTTTGCAGCATTCAACTTCACAAGTTTTCGATTCTAAAACAGAGAAATTGTCTAAATCAGAAATTAACTTATCAATAGTTTACACGTAGAAGATTAAGTACTAAAATAAACTAATAAGTGGCGCTCTTAGGCGCCGTCATAATCTATAGAATTAATATACCTTTTTTCGGTCATCAATTTCGCAGGACAAATTTGGTCACCTGTTTTATGGTCGCACGGTTTTTTGTAATAAAGGCATGTCGCGCATTTTGGGGGGTCTCCCTTCTTTATGCATTCCTCCAAGGCATGGCCTACCACACCACAGTGTCCACAGGTGTTAACCGTCTCCCGGCATGTTCTAGCCGCATGACCATATTGTTGGCACTTGAAGCACCTGGTCACCAGAGTGAAGTCTCTCACCGGACAAGAAGACCAGTTCACGAACACTCTGTCATTAGTGATAAGGGCTCTACGTATGTCCGCTGAGACTTCTATCACGAAATTACAGGACTCAGCATTCTTTTTTCCAGACTTGTGGCTTAACTTGATAGATGCTAAGAAACTTTCCAAAGTTGAGTCGGCTAACTTGTCGGCTAAATTTTGTTCATAAATGCAAGAAAATACTTCCGTTTCCGGCATGGATGATGGAACTCCAATAATTACAATCCTGGGTTTACGTTTATGCGGCTCATCCACAGTAAGGCCAGAGGTCTTTAGTTGCGCTGACTGCTTCAGTTTTTCAACGTCGGCCTTGTTCTCGGTGCTGATGATGACTCCGCCATTTTTAGTTTTCCTTAATCCTCGTACATGTAGCTGCATCTGGACAGGGCTAATAATTTTTTGAACTAATGTTTTAGTCTCTTCGCTACTTTTCCGTTTATCCGTAGGGTAGATGGCTACGGCACTTACTTTGGGAGGCTGGACGAAATTATTTGCTCCCTTTTTCACCATGTCGGCGAAAGAGGACGCTCCTGAAGAGGGTTTGGAGGACTCGTCAATACTTGTTTTTAGGTCTTGAAGGCGCTGCGATAGGTCCAGTTTTTCTTTAAGGGCTTGAATAGTACTATAGGACTGAATGGTTTTTTGCTTTATGGATTGATATTGAACTGCCATCTGAGATGTGCCATGACCAACTTTCCGGCAGAGATTGCTGATCCTTAATTTCTGGTCCGAGTTCAGTTTTCCTTCAGCCGAAATAGCGCATACTTCTTGAAGGCACTGTTCGATGGAGCTCATCCAGGACTGGATCTCGGCCGTGGATCTGACTTCTGGCGGTTCTTCCTCCAGGGACACGGGCGCGGGCGGGTGTGGGCGGGCTGCGGCGTGTCATCCCGCTCCGATTGAAGGGACTGTCCTCCATTTTATTTTATTATTTGTACAATACACAAAACATTACACTAAAAGTTACTTTATAAACACGGAAACTAGTGACGCAAATAAAAATCTAGGTCAAGAATGCGCGGTAATTGTTTATTTTGCTTATTAAAAAATATGCACGTCCGAGCTCATTGACTGACTGCTCTATGATGGTTCGGTCGAGTTTGAACACATAACAGTTGAAGCCATTGGTGCAAATCGGGATTTAATTTATACAGACCGTGAGCATCAGCCAGCGAGCCATTAAACCGGGCGATCGTTTAGATACAAACAAATAAATGCAACAAGTTAATTCGTCAGGCAAATTAAAAAAACCCGATACCATCTAGTGATGAGAAGCGGGACTACATAATCCGTTTCATATCCGTAGCATCATCATCATCATCATTATCAGGTCTTTTTGTCTCCACTGCAGGAGCACGACCCTCTCTGGACTACTAGAGCCATACTTGGCCAGAGGACCTGGCCTTCACTCTCCACGCTAGCCAGACGGGTTAGAGAGGTTTCATTGATATTTATAAGCTTTGTTTAGCTTGTATTCCCTAAGTCGCCTTCTACGACATCCACGGGAGGACTTGGAGTGGCCCTATTCTACTCTGCCGGAAATCACACAACCTCGCTGGAAACCCCACAGACAGATACCAGCGCTTCGTAACGACCACTGCTGAGAAGAAACGCCGAAAGAAACTCATTTTCACAGTATTGGTCGCCTACTCGCCAGAAGGGCTTTGTCATATTATTATTATTGTCTTTTAATTAATAAATACTTATAATATAATACAATGTTGACACATTATTACATGTAATGCTTGCGAACAAGTAAACAAACATAAATTGCGTGATAAAAAATATTAAGTAGTCAAAAAAGCGAAGCCAAGATCAATCAATCAATCAATCAAGAATGGCTAAACCGATTTTCAAACATAGCTACTACCAGCGGAAGGAAACGTGCTTTCACGTTAGTCAGTAAAACATATTTGAATCGGTCTATCTATTCGAGAGCTACGATACCGCAGACAGATAGACAAACATATAGACTTTAAAACACCCCTTTTTTGACGGGGGTTAAAAACACATTCCGTTATCCTTTGAAAAATCTCAATTCGCAAACAGAACTTAACATTTATTTTTATAAATACATAACATTGTACTCTGATTGAGAGAGAAAATTCATTACAGAATATACATTAAAACACAATCAGCGAGTTTCATTCCCGCAACACCTTCCTATTTACATAATAATTATCACATCACCTGACTTTCCCCGCATGCATTAGCAGTCGCTTTGATATGGACCTGTATGGAAATGGAGACATTAACTAAAGGTAAAATATATCTTCCATGCTCGTCTTTGAGAAAAGCAAAACTTCTTCTCTAAAAAAAACCTCCTCTACAAATTCGTTTGGCTGAGTGTTTATTCGTATGGATAGCCGAATTTTCGTTTATCTTTTCTCTATAATTGGACTGTCATACTGAACTCCGACTTTCAAAATATGAATGTACGGAACTTCGAAAGTTTCTATATGGAACTTCGAAATTTGCTATGAAGAAATTTTCGAAGTTCCGTACATCGATATTTTAAAAATCGGAGTTCAGTTTGACAGTCTTTAAAAAGCAACCCTGAATATAAAAATATTGAACACAGAATTCCATCGCATAAGAAATCTGCATGATCGCTTGACCGCTTGCTATCCAACAATAGTTGTTGTTGTTGTTTTTGGTGTGTGTAAGTGGCCAACACTAGTGTCAGATTTTTCAAGCTGCCTAAAGGCGTCTGCCATAGCTTGACAACTGCCATACAATAATGACAGCCGGGACCAACTGCTTATACGTTTCTTCCGAAGCACGGAATAGCTCAAGAAATTTCTATGCCACTAGTAGTCACCCATCCAAGTGCGGGCCACGCCCGGTGTCGCTTTACTTGCGAAAGCGCTAGTAATGCGCACTCACCGAGCTCCTCAAATCCATCCAACCATATATAGTAAGTAATCCTCCAATAATAGTAAGGTTGCATTACATTGTGTGACAGTTTAAGAACTTTGCTAAGCACAGTAAAAATAACAATTGTTTAACGACTACCCATTATCATCATTTCAGCCGCATAACGTCCACTGCTGGACATAGGCCTCTCCCAAGGATTTCCAAAATGACACATCTAGAGCGGCCTGCATCCAACGCTTTAAAGCGACCTTCGTCGGGTCGACGACTATCTGGGTGGGTGTCCTACGCTTCGCTTGCCAGTACGTGGTCGCCATTCGAAAACCTTTTTGCCCTATCGTCCCTCGGTTTGTCGCGCTTTGTGTCCCACCCACTGCCACTTCAACGAACTAATCCGCTGGGCTATGTCAGTGGCATTTGTTCTCCTACGAATTTCGACTACCTATACTGCAATTCATTTCATTTCATTAAAATAGTTAACCTCATTAATTCATAATGTCCCGAAAAACATTAAAAACAATTTGCGACCTCCGTGGCGTAGTGGTCACCATGCTAGTCCGCCACTCAGAGGTCCCGGGTTCGATCCCCGGTCAGGGCAAGATGAAAAATGGCCTTTTTCAAGTTGTCCTGGGTCTTGGATGTTTATCTATATATGTATTTGTTATAGAATAAAGTATCGTTGAGTTAGTATCCCATAACACAAGTCTCTAACTTACTTTGGGGCTAGCTCAATCAGTGTTATTCGTCCCTATATATTTATTTATTTATTTAATTTGCAACCCGTTGTTATTAACTGTTCTCTCGGTCGAATTCAGCCGTCTGATGGTTGACATTTAATAATGAAGAAAAATAAAAATCCTATAATATACATATATACTTAAATTAATTAAATGTACATTAAAACCTAAAGAAAAATAAAATAAAAAAAAAACAAACAAATATAAAATACCTCCTCAAATGCATCTGAGGCAAAGTACTCAAAACACTCGCAGCGTTGCCTCGCTCAATAGCAAGGCTAATTCTTTGGGCAAGGAAGCTACCAGCTCTGAAGTCTCCTGTTGCCTCAACCAGACGCGAAGACAAGTCTTTTATAAATATTTTGGTTTCTGGTTCCCATGGGCCTAATGTCTCAAGCGACACCAGTATATATGTAAAAATGTAAGAATTTGAAGTGTTTTAACATTTTCTCTTTTTAGATGATTCTGCTGTCAAATCTTATATTATTTAACGCTTTCACCGCGAACGTCGGATTTATACGTATATAGATTTTCTTCATTTATATAACGACAAAAAAAACCGCTCGTATTACACATAACTTAAGTACCTACATCCCTTTTTGGTTGTAGGTATTTATTTATTTTAGATTTCATACCCCTCCTGCTGGGGCACGACAACTGATATAAAGTCTCGCGGTGAAAGGGTTAAGTATAACCTTCTAAAGGATAACCTTCGTAAAACCTAAACTATGCAAAAAATTTACTGTCGCGGGCCTACTGCTACTTGTATATGGCATTCTCTCCCCGTCAACCACTGCACCCAGTAGAAAATATCTGTGGCTGTATTACGGGTTGATAGCGATCTATGAGACCCTTATCTATGTTTAATTTTATTAAGTGCCGGACCAGACGGGACGCAAGTTGCGTCGCGTAACAGCTAGAGATGGGCAATGGATAGTACTCAATCTACCCATTTGAGTATTTACTCACTAGATTTAATAAATATAGTAAATAGAGCGTGCTCAAGTATTGACATCGCATTTGATGTCTGTTTACTTATTTGTACGTAAAATTACGTCAATGCACACCTCCCACCAAAAAATGATAATTAGTCAAAGAAGTCTACTTTCAGTGTATGATAAGTCTGGTATTTTAGCGTCGCATATAACGTTTACCTACATTTTAAGCATATTACGGCGTACGCATACACTTTCCGACAAGAATTGCAAGTGTATACTAGATTTAAGTTTCTAAATTGTCATGAAAATATGAAATAATGAATATGAATATAAATATGAGTCGCAACTCATATAAATCAATCTACTCACCAAATGGATAAATAAGGATATTTATCGGGTATTTACTTAATTTACTGAGTAAATACTCAAATGTGTTGATTGAGTATTTATGCATCGCCCATCACTAGCTGTTACGCCGCGTCTGTTACGGCCCTAAGTCGTTCATAAAATCCAAGCTGCATGCTGCCAGTACTTATCCTATAAATTCTCAATTTTCCTCACAAAGTTCCCGTCATTTCCGCGAATTGTGCTCAATATCGCAAGGTGAAGGAGTTTTAACAGTAAGGAGTTTAATAGTGTGGTGCACAAAACAGATGATCTCGGATCACGCGATGTAGCGCGTTAACTTATAACGGGGGGAATACGAGTGTTACAGGAGTGTTCCAAGAAAGTGCTTTCTTTTCACTGCAATATTTTTCTCCTAGTTTCTTTATAACCCCCGACAAAAAAGAGGGGTATAATAAGTTTAACGCTAATATCTGTCTATCTGTGGCATCGTAGCTCTCAAACGGATGGACCGATTTCAATGAGGTTTTTTTTTCATGAAAGCAATTTCCCTTGCGGTGCTTTTTAGCTATGTTTCATAAAAATCGGTTCAGCCATTTCGAAGTTATTGGGACTTTTTCTAGCAAATAATAGATGGCGCTACGGAAATCAAGTGGTATCGGTAGTTCCGCTACTCGTCACCAGATGGCGTTCTTGACAGTCGAGGTTTTTTTTAATTTGCCTACCAAATTAACTTTTACTTACAGTTTTTTTTTAGATTTAATGTTATGGTAGTCAAGTGCTTAATTTCATCATTTACCACCTTTTATTACAAATTCACAGCACTAGAAAATGTTTTTTTATTTCTTTGATCCTTTCATTTGAAACAAATACGTAAATACCATTTTTTTCATTCTAGTCTTTTATAAATATGTACCTTATTATTACCAGACGAGAATTAAATAATTCCACTTGTAGTCGCCCATCCAAGTGCGGACCACGCCCAGTGTCACTTTACTCGCGAAGGTGCTAGTAATTAACATTCCCGCCGGGCCACCGAGCTCCTCAAAGATAGTGAAAGTTAAAGAACTATTTAACATCCGGGACTGAAAAAATAACTCAAAATGCTATTGTGTCTATTTGTAAAACAATACAATGTTGGTCTACAACGCACAAAGTGAATACACAGAAAAAGGCCATTAGCACGAGGCCCTGTTTTTGCGACTCATTTCGTCAGCTATCAGCCGACTGCTTTACTTCTTTCTTTTGGAATAGTCAAAGGCCGGTTCTTCTCCGATTTGAATGAAACCATTTCATTAAATATCTCTGCCTAAAATCAACATCGTATGCATTTGTATTCGTAACAACACTGACAACAGAGGATTCTAAATTGTGAAATGCTGCAAACTCATCGGGACAACACTAGCAGAAATAAGTTTATTTGCTGCGAAAATCAACATCGTATGCGTAACAACACTGACAACAGAGGATTCTAAATTGTGAAATGCTGCAAATTCGTCGGAACAACACTAGCAGAAACAAGTTTATTTGTTGCGAAAATCAACATCGTATGCGTTCGTATTCGTAACAACATTGACAACAGAGCATTCTAAATTGTGAAATGCTGCAACTTCGTCGGAACAACACCAGCAGAAACAAGTTTATTTGTTGCAAAAATCAACATCGTATGCGTTCATATTCGTAACAACATTGACAACATAGCATTCTAAATTGTGAAATTCTGCAAATACATCGGGACAACCCTAGCAGAAACAAGTTTATTTGCTGCGAAAATCAACATCGTATGCGTTCATATGCGTAACAACACTGACAACAGAGGATTCTAAATTGTAAAATGCTGCAAACTCATCGGGACCACACTAGTAAAAACAAGTTTATTTGATGCGAAAATCAACATTGTATGCTTTTCGATACAACACTGAGGATTCTAAATTGTGAAATGCTACAAATACTTCGGGATAACAATAACAGAAACAAGTTTAATTGCTATATGTTAATTTAAAAAAACCCGATTGTCAAAATCATCATTTAATCATGAGTAGCCAAACCATTAAAGTCAATCACTAAATATTCATAGCAATATCTATTATTTGCAAGAAAAAGCCCTAACTTTCAAGTTTTAACATCAATAATTTTTAAACGGTGTAAGTAATTTTCATCAAACATGTCTAAGAACCACCGTAAGTGAGTATCATAGACGACGCAGCAAGTCCCACTGCAAAACAAGCCATGCACTAATCTCCTTTTTTACGCACGACAAAGAGAGGGGTTATAAGTTAACACATTACATTTTGACGACCTCCGTGGCGAAGCGGTCACCATGCTAGTCCGCCACTCAGAGGTCCCGGGTTCGATCCCCGGTCAGGGCAATTTGGAAAATAACCTTTTTCAAATTGTCCTGGGTCTTGAATGTTTACCTATATATGTATTTGTTATAAAATAAAGTATCGTTGAGTTAGTATCCCATACGACAAGTCTTTAACTTACTTTGGGGCTAGTTCAATCAGTGTTGTTTGTCCCTATATATTTATTTATTTACAGTGCGTGAAAACAAGTTTGCTTTCACGTATAAAAACTGCATCGAAATCGGTTTATCCATTTGAACACTATGATATTACAATTATGCTACAGACAGACAGCAGACAGACGAACGGACGGGTGGACAGATAGACGGACGGACTGACAGACAAACATTAGCGTATATATATCGTCCATAAACTTATAACACCCGTCTTTTTGTCGTGCGTAAAAAAGGAGATTAGTGCATGGCTTGTTTTGCAGTGGGTCTTGCTGCGTCGTCCATGTTAGCCTGTATTTGTCGCGACGACTGTGGCTGTGACTGTGTGTGTGTATGTGTATGTGTGTTTGTGCGCAGCCTAATTAATGGATCGCCTGATTTACGAGCTGCATTTGTAGCGTCCGCTGGGATCCGTGATTAATGCGCCATTCACGCGGATACTTCATCACACAGCTCTGTGTCTCAAGAATCCCATAACATTACATATACGCGTGTCTTTGTAAATATATATGGAGACCAGTCTGTAAGAATAGTAAGCCTACTTTTGCTCTCATGTTATACTTAATACGTATCTGGCGGAATGTTTGGCCGGTCCGAATGGTCTTTTTTCAAATTCAAATATGTCTTCATTATCATAAGATTTAAGATATTTATTCTCATTAAGAATAACAAATTCACTTCACACGAGAACAATACAATAAATTCATTATAACAACATTATAACATTCGGTGCGCGCACAGATTTACGTACATAGTTCATAGTTATAATTTATAATATTATAACTCGCTTAATTAACGCAATTCGCTGCAGCCCTCACTTGGAGAACAAAAGATATTGATATTAAGATATTTATAATACATCTTAATAATCGTCACTTTGCTTTCTTGCACAATTGTTTGCAAGAACTTGCAGAAAGTATTAAAATAGTTGTTTGAGTATCATACAATGTCCTTTTTAATTAAGTACAAATATTTTAAGGGGCGATTCAGTCCATCATTTTGAACAACTTTTCCCAATAAATGTATACAGAAAAACGGAAAAAAAAATTTAGGTTCTCATACAAATCGAAGTAGTCACGTGATATAGTTAGTATGAAAATGCAAAAAAAAAAATTGCGTATTTCGATAAACACTTATTGGGAAAAGTTGTTCAAAATGATGTTCTGAATCACCCCTTAAAATATTTGTACTTAATTAAAAAGGACATTGTAAATAAAAATAAAGACGAAAAGTTGGTATTGTTTAAACCTACCTTTGGCCGCTTTGCGAGTAATCGTAAATTAATAGTACATGCTAACATTATTTAATCCGACACATAATAAGTGAGAAAATAAGTACGATCTGGCACATCTGGCCTCAATCCGGCATTTCGTTTTTAAAAAAGAGATAATATACTATTTCTATCTCTTTCCTTCTTTACTGCAAACTCGAACCCTCATATTCATACAAATTAACAAAAATTAGCTAAACCCATTGTAGTTAAAATATGTTTTGTCTCGTTCTTTAATTGTCAAATATTTAAATGAGGAAAAGGAAAAACATTTTTCAACTAAAATAGTTTCAGCAATCGGTTGTTAATTTTTATGAATATGAGGGTAATTCTATAAATTAATACTTATGACATACTAAACTTAATCTACATACTTAGGGTGTCCTGTTAGAGAGCTCCTTAGCGTGTGAGATAATTACATTAAAACTTGCAGACATGACGCAGCGGTATGTCGCAACAATGGCGGACGTTAAGCTGAGTGTCCACAGGTCTAGCAGGCCGATCTAGCGGTTCGGGCCTTAGCACGGTTTTGCAATCAATAAAATGTTTAAAGGTCAGATAAGCGATATGAAACGCTCACAGGATTCACTTATATTGATGGCGTTGCTACGAGTAATGTTTTTTAAACTTAAAGGTTTATAAATATTCACAATTACAAAACAGCTGTCGCATTTTTTATTTCGAGACTCGAGTAATTATTTTTGATAAAATTTATACTATCTTCTCACTGCTACTGCGGGGCCATATGGGTGTGAGGCTTTACAGCTATTATTGCAGCAATCTGGCAGTAATCCAATTATTTAGTTGCAAAGTCCACCGATAAGGCGGTCGTTACCCGCAGATTCATCGGTGCCTGATATTTCTTTAGAGATGTTTGCTCCATAGATGAAACGTTATAATTAGTAGATTACAAAGGATTCATACACAAATAAGTCATATTTTTAGGGTTTTGTACAAAAATGAAAAAACGGAACCCTTTCCTATAGGATCACTCGTGCGTCGGTCTGTCCGTCCGTCTGTCACAGCCAATTTTCTTCAAATCTACTTGACCAAATCAGGTGAAATTTGGTAGGATAGTGTAATCATATGACCCAAACGCAGATGTGCAAAGTAAATAAATATATTTTTTGAAAAATGGTAATTTTTTGGGGACTAATTAGGTAATACAAAAAAAAGTTTTGTAAACCTTACTGTATCATCAATTAAGTAATAAGAATCTTTAATATATTTTTGTCATTATAGTTTTGATTTTATTCATGTAAGAAGGTGAAAATTGGCCGTTCCCCAGCAGTGATCTCCGAAACTACTAAGCCTAAAATTTTGAAAACAAACACAAAATATATAGGTAGTTCATTGCTTGTAGATTACAGGAAAACCTAAAAGAATTCTATTAGTTGAAATTAAAGTGGTAAACTCAATTAAATACATTGACATAAGGAAAAAAGTAAACGCTAAAACAACACTGCGATATTTTATACAAATAAAAAAATGGGATTGTACGCAACCCTCTTCACTCGAGTTCAGCTCGCACTTGGCTGGTTTTATCTATATCGCTTATTAACATGTTTCGCTATTTCGCCGATTCCCTTGATTAGCTTCTACGATCTGCGCGAGTTTTCTTTTTTCTCCCAGATCAGGATGGAAGTCAGACCAGATAAAATATAATTTTAACAATTCTTTGCAATTCCCAATTTATCGGCGAGTATAACGTTGATATTATTACAATGTTCTAGGGACGGAGTCAGTAACGCGTGCCAATACAATCAGGCAATTAGATGCAATGTTCGCGGCTTAGCGGCACTGAGTGATGGCCCCGCGGCGCGGCTGCTGCTGATTATGACGATACATGCCACTGCGGTTTCTCGACAGATATAAACATTGAATATTTTAGGAGAAGAAGAAGAAAAGAGCGAAAGACGTCTGTCAGGATCGTAGCAAGTGGAGGTCCTTAGTCTCTGCCTACCGCTGTGGGAAACAGGCGTGATATTATGTATGTATGTATTTTAAGAGGATAATGATCGACAGGCGAAGATAGACGCAGACTGGACGGGACGCCCAATGGCAAATAGCGAACCTTGCCGACCCAAGACCAGCTGATGTGATTATGAATTCAACTGTGAGTTGAGAAAAAAATCTGTAAACAAATCGGAATGGAGAAGAGAGAAAGGGTTTTTACCTATCCTTGTGATAAATATGGCTCATTACAATAATAATATTTATTTATTTATCTACCAATTCATGTACACGGAAAAATTATACAGAGAATACATCAAATAAATGTTGTACAAAGGCACTACTTGTCTCAAAGAGATCTATTCCAGTAGGCCTGTGAGAGGAGATATTTATGTAAGAGAGACATACAGGCTAATTATAATTAATAATACTCATTATAGTATTAGCTTCTCTTAAACAGGGACAGGACTTCTCTTAAAAAGGAAAGGACAGGATAACCGATACCAGTATTTATCGATACAGCGATACAAAATATCAGTATATCGATACTAAATTCTGGTATTATATTGATATTTATAATTGTATAAAATACTGGTATTTCATCAATATATCGATAATTTAATCGATATATCGATAAACAATGTGGATAAAATACTGATATCGGGAATCGATTAATCGATAAAAAAAAATTGGTATTTCTGTCCCTGCTCTTAAGGGCCTCTACGTGTTGGATCTGTATCCCCACGCACGCCTCTCAAAGAACCGGGGCGCGGGGTGAAAAGACCCGTGATTCCCGAAAGAGATAAAAATATTATAATATTAAAAGATAAGGTACATTTCAATTTTAATTCAAAATTAATTTTTCGGCGAGAAAAAAAAGTTAACAGAACCAACATCGTTTAACGAGTATGATCGAACTTCGGCCGTTGAACCGGAGGAAAAATGTATTTTTTTACAAAGCCTTCTTCATCTCTGACAAGAGGAGTCTTAATTTATCGTCCCGATGCTTCGGAGGATTATCGGGCTCTATCGTGTCTCAGGGCTCCCGGCGGCAGGGCTGACACCGGATTCAAAGGCTGTAAAAAACTGGCAAAAAGACGACAGCAACAACTACTCGTAATGTGCTTAGTAAAATGTAGGCGATTCAAAATTATCCGGTCCCAGGTCAATTGTTTATCTATTGTTTTATTTATAGGGACAGGTGAAGGGTTATTTGGGTTATTGTAGCTATTTTTCGCAGTGTTTGTTTTGAAACATTAAATATTGCTTATGTTGCTGATCATGTAGCAAAGGGGTTTTTTTTTAAAATAGGATCAAAAGTTTTTGAGTTTACACGTTACAAACACACATGTTTTTTTTTTCTCTTTTTAATAATCTTATAGAGAGATCTCAGGACTATATATAAATAAACAAATAAGACTATAACAATTTGTCAAATATTGCAAAAATTTCGATAATTGTAAATTTATTAGTCCAAGCCACTTCTATAACGATGGAGACTTATTATCTAAATTGACATATAAAATTAATATAATTATTGACACTATAAAAATATATACAATATAAGAAAAAAAAAACTTAATTAAAACTAAACAAACTTAAATACTACCTACTTCAATTAAAACTAAATAAAATAAAAATAATTAAATAATAAAAATTTATATTAAATTATATAAAAAATGGAGGCCAAATCGCTGCCGTCACAGGGCAAAGTACCCAAGAGACTGGCGGCATTTCCGCGTTGAATAGCAATACTTAGACGCTGTCCGAAATGCGCGCCGGCCCTTGGGTCCCCCGAAAAGTCGATCAGGCGTGCGGAAATTTCCTTAAAAATTTGACGAGCTTCCGCACCCCAAGGCCCTAAGGTCTCCACTGCAAAAGGCACAAATATATACGGCTCCCCTAGAGCCGAATATTTGCGCCTCTTGATGGCTTCCGCTGCCGTCGCTGCCGCGCCCGCTTTTCGAGCAGTCGCTCGTACATGGGATGGAGCTACAGTGTCTACACATGTAGCATCCCACACAAGCGACCGCCCGTTCTTCCAAGGGATGAGCGTCATGCCATCGGGTCTCTTGCCATCGTCCCGCGTGATACCATTCGGTTCTAAAATTGCTGGCACACCGGCACTGGCAAGAGCCCGACGGATGACGTCATTCAAGGCGGCGTGAAATAATTTAATTAAAATTTGTCAAATTGAATGTATCAAAAAGTAAATCATATAAATACATTGTAAAACAAAAAAAAAGACGGCTTGCACTCCGGGAGTGCCGGCAGAAGTGAAAACTTGAATATCAACGTTGTGCATTTCCATGGATGCGCGTGGCACGCTGTAAAACAAACACACACGAACATTCGCGCAAGCGCCCTGCGCCGCCTAAACGAAACAGCAGGCGCAGGCATACATTTTCGCCGCGACGTAGAAAGAGGGGGATACTTCCTCTCCTACGCCGCGCCGCACCGGCTGTCTACTCTCCATCCGTCTTACGAATTTTCGATCAGGTCGCGTGTCCTGACGCCCTCACGCCCTGATGCGAGTTTAACATTTTTTACCGATTACAAAAAGAGTGTACAACGCCGCTAAAGAAGTTTTCACTTCAAAAAACAAACTTTTAAATTAAAAAGATCTGTCTGACATCCTGTTAGATATCAAGCAACCAAAAGCTGCTGTTCAATATTTATGTTCATATTAATGTTGTTACTGCAAGAATTGGGATGTAAATGCCGCCAAGTGCTGCAAGTTCTGTAGAGATTCCTGAAATATATTTATAATAATCTTAACATTATACTTGACTAGTTTTAGCAAGCGGCAGCCTTGGAATTTTAAATAATTTTATATCAGAACTGCTGGTAAGAAACTAGCCAGGTCAAATGTGAAGATTTTTCAAAAGCTGTTGCTGTTGGTTGCATTGTTAATATTGACGTCATTCGTTCGACGTATCTCACCTTCGCAGCGGCACTATGATCGAGTCGCGGCAGCCCTGGCGACATGGCGGCGCGCCAGGCTATACTACGCCGCCGCTACGCTGAATTATTCATACCGCTACGCCTCTTTACATCTTCAATTAACTCTGCCCTCTACGCCGTAGCTCGTAGCACGCGCTACGATCGCTACGACTATTGGCATGTCTATGAATAACACTATTACTTGTTTATTAATAGCTACTTGCATGAATATTAATCGCCAAAGTCAAGTTAACAAGATATTGGAATGACATAGCGCTTCGCATCCAACGGGATGGAAATGTCTTTGCGTAAGGTTCGGGTTTGCTATATCTTAAATCTGATTGTTAGGTACTTAAGACCTAGTGAATATATGTCAGAAATAAGTCTTACTTTTAAAGCATTTTGTTAAGACGAAGTGGTAGCTAAATTGGCGCCCTCATTTAAAATAAATTGTTTAAAACTAAATATGGTAATAATTAAAAATTTGATTTGTATAAATGCTCGAAAGACCTATAAACTATTTTATAAATAACCTTTGAAATTATTACTTATAGTCCGTCTAGTTTTAAAACTGTTTTTCGCCAAAAGTGGCCACTTTAGGCGAAAAACAGTTTTAAAGCTAGACGGACTACCAATATTACTTTCAAAGGTTATTCATAAAATAGTGTAAAGGTCTTTTTAGACATTTATAAAAATCAAATTTTTAATTATCACCATATTTAGTTTTAAACAATTTATTTCTATTGAGGGCGCCACTTTAGAATCAGAATCATATTACAAACAGAAAACGTTGCTATCAAAAAAATCTTAACGCAACGTAGAAACGAGTCTCTTTCCTTCGTTTAAAGCATCTAATCGTCAGAGGCATACGCCATTATAAACAAGTTCAACAAATATAGGTACTTCTACTATAAGTATTTCCACTAAGTTGTTAGCACAGTACATGTGATGTGTAGAAAGAACCACTTTTCTAAACAGCATTAGCAGAAGTCTCTTCATTAGCGTAGTACACTGTAACAAGCTTAAGCTCACGCAAGCATGCCACAAATTAAGTAAAGTACAAATGCAGCACTTTTATTAAACATGTTGATGCGCTTTGCCAGCAACACTTGACGCAGAAGATTTGAGCTTAAGTTAGGTTTCTTGACATCCGTAACACCAGGTAGCAGCGCTTAATCGAGAAAATCAAAAGAATCAAAACATTACCGGTACTTTTAAATATCAAGTAAGTAGTAACATTGTACATTTTAGTTACTGAACTAGTCAGAACTTTCTTTTTGACAATAATTTGACAAACAATGACTTTGTTTCTTATTTATTCACCTATTTGAATTAACTCTTTTTAGCTGCTATTTAAACACCTGATATTGAGCCATTGCGATCCCCGTCAGGGTCCATAATATCACTAAATTTTAACTGACCGAACGAGCAAAGCGAGCGAGGTCTCTCAATCGTATGTATGTTTGTACCGCGATTACTGCCCAACTGATAGTCCGATTTTGATGAAATCTGGTAGACATGTAGGAAATATCAATAGAATTTTTAAATTTATTGGGCATCAATAACGGTTCAGTAGTTTTTGAAATATTAATAAAAATGTCCACGATAATGCTTTTTTTGGGCAACGCGAATAATAATCGCGGGGTCTCAGTTCACGGCGAACTACTAGTTTAGACCTGTTTGTTATGTTTATATTAAAGAAGCAATAAAAAATTAAGAATTGAGAATTGATAGCATATTGCAGCGAACGAACAAATCCACATCTGAACTCTCCACATTTAGCGCCACGGCACCGCATGCTACCGACGACGGCGCTTCATTTCCTGGAGCCCTCGCGCAGTCCGACCGCAGCCGCACGCCAGCCGCCCGCTGTAAGGCCGCAGCTCTATCGCACGATCGCGTTGTTCATTACACTGTCAAGAGATCGTTGTAGTTAAGTTTAGAATAATTATTAAGTATTTTAGAATAGCTATTTTAATAGGCTTACATTAAAAAACATTGTTTTAAGATGCAAAAGTGTGTTGCTATGGGTTTTGAGTGTGTTGTATTTTTTTGACGTCGACTTTCATTGCCCAGAAACCTTTTCCACGATTTTTGAAACATATTCTTCTTAAGAAATTGAATAGTTTATCATAGAAGTTTCATATTATCGACCAAAATCATAAATCAAAATAGTTACTTATCTACACCCATGCTATAAATCCTCTATATAAGTTTATTGCCAACATTAAAACACCCAGTGTCATAGTAACCATTATATCACCCAAACGAGTCTTATAATGTTGTACTAAATTTCATTATGCAACGCAAACTCAATCCCTTTCTTACTTATCAAACAGCCATGTTATGAATTTGAAAAAAAAAAAACATTGTCGTGTACGCGCCGTTCACTACCACAGCTCCGTAATTTAAAAAACGATCTTATTGGTTATTCGAATTCACGTCGTTTCCCGCCATTTTCGTTCGATATTTACTAATATCAAACAAAAATAATTTGCATTCCAATAATTGTACGATCAAAAATTTAAATTATTATTATAATAAATAATTTCATTATTACCTATACATACATCGTTAGTTTGTATTAGATACTCAGCAATTAACTTACCAGGAATTTACATAGAGTTCTTACAACACTGGACAACACCGTATGGATTTAGAACCTTTTATAGAGGATTCATATCATGGATGTAGATACATTTTTGTATGCAACTGTAATAATTAGGTATTAAAATACTCATGTGATACCATTATCACACTTGGTTAATCCTCTATAAAAGGTTCTAAATCCATAGGTTGTTATTGTACACTGTTAAGAAGTTTAATTGCTGAGTTTCTAATAAAAACTAACTATTTATGTATAGGTAATAATGAAATTATTTATTGCAATAATTATTTAAATTTAGAATCGTACAATTATTGGTATGCAAAATGTTTATGTTCGATATTATTAAATATCGAACAAAAATGGCGGGATACGACGTGTATTCGAATAACCAATAAGTTCCTTTTCTAAATTACGGAGCTGTAGTAGTTAACCGCGCGTACACGAAAATGTTCTTTTTTTTAATTCATGAAGAATGTAGCTGTTTGATGCGTAAGGGATTGAGTTTGCGTTGCATAACATAACGTCGCACTCATTTGGATGATATAATGGTCAATATGACACTGAGTGTTTTAATATTGGCAATAAGCTGACTATTTCAGAAAATTTTTTATAGAAGATTTATAGCATGGGTGTAAATAAAAAAATATATATTTTAATTTTTTTTTCATTTCTAGAAAATCTGTACATCAAACTAACATTTTATATAAAGTATCAAGTTATCGATAAAACTGTTCATAAAAAAATGTTTCAATATGTTTGAGCATGCCTGCTTGCATACTGCATAAGTAATTTCTTGAGTATCTATTAGAACACAGGTTTTTTGGCCCTAACTTAGTAAAATGGATAAAACTAATCTAGTGTAGTGAATTGTGACAAACTGATGGGTGCCCGTGTTGATATAGTTATGAAAGGTTATAATTATTTTTAGTTAGCGCTTCTTACTATAATAGACATTATAGTTAAAGCTTTATTCATAAACTATACTTATCCACAAAGGTTTATGGATTAGTAAAGATTTAAATGACCAGTATAAGCTTTCGAAAAATAATTTCCAAACGCTAGCAAAATAAACCGAGCAATTAAATCTCAACTGAAAATATTCCGGGATATACTCGAGCAAATTGCCAGATGTTATCCGGCCGGGTAATCAGCTGCCCGGGTCTGATAAATGAAGCTTTAACTTGTTCAAAAGAAACACTCGGAGCACCTTTGGTGCCATGTTTAAAACGCGGAGTCACTAAACAAACGATTTTTTTGTATGGAAAAATCATTCGTTTGGGTGACTCCGCGTTTCAATAATGGCATTTCTAAGCGGAGCTGTCGAGGCCGTCAGCATCTCGCAATAGAGAGCGCTCATTAGTGCCGACTTTTGTCCGAGCGGTTCACGCCGTCACTAGTGTTGTCCTTCCACCAAGTTGGTTTTCTATTCTTGGAACTTGCTATCCTTGGCACAGAATAAGTACTAATAGTAATCACGTACAGAAGTCTTACTCAGAAAAGAAATTCAAAGAAATACCTACTTAATGTGGTAAGCGCTATGGTTTAATTCAGCTCGCGTCAGAACTCCTCACATCTTTGTACCAGATACCTAGACATCCATTGCAAGGCATTTCATTCCTATTACACTGGACAAACAATTCATGTAATTAAATTTTCGCTGCGCATATCAATAATGTAAGTGTATTTTCGATACCTAAACGAGGAATGATACAAGCCTGTCCTTGGCTCTAGCTAACCGAAAGGCACGTTGTGTCTTAGAATACTTTAGAAATCAGAATGGAAAAGATCGATCTTAACTCGAGATGTCACAATGTTAGTGTGGCGTGTTAGACTCAGATATATCCCATTATGTACCAAAAGACAGACCAGACCTATACTTTTTTTTCCTAATACACCAAAATTTATCCAGCACTAGAGCCCAACCAACTTGACTCGACAACTCTCACCTGTCTTCGTTTTCACAGCCTTATTTATTCTTATTTGTATGACAACTGTAGCTTCGGCGAAGTTTTAAAATCGAAATGAGAGAATTAGAACATATACTATTTGCGCACTGCCCTCTTACATTGACTTAATTGTTAAATTATTATATATTTAGATATTCAGTTATGTCATCTCACGTTACTTTTAATAATATTATAAAAAGACACTCTTATCTAGCCACTAAAAGTTAAGTATAAAATAAAAGAAAACTTAACTAGGTAGAGAAACAATATGTCACATAGCGGATTATATCAACAGTCGTTACACTGAAGTTGGTATCATTTCAAATCGTCTGTAAAGTATTCAAGCTACATTGTACAGTTGTCTCATCCATCCCCGCGTCTCGTCACTCGCTATCTGCTGAAAGCTTGTTGCAGTTGCACAATATTCCCCGTCTACAATAGCATCATATTCTTTATCTTCAAGAGACGACGAGTCTTTTCACTAAAGGTAACAGGAAAATGTTTATGCAATACTCTCGCTGTGACGCTTAAACGTAATACACAAAATAACTAATAAATGCTTACAAAGTTGTTTGTAACTTTAACCTCTTCATAAAAACTTCACAAAACCTTCAGTTCTTTTACACAGTGTTCAAATGAGTAGTAAAATGCCAGCCCGATCGTTCGTAAAATAAATTAGCTTTCTGATACTTTATCGTGAGCACTTGTTCGCAAGACCCGACAATCGCCCGGCCCGCCCGGCGCCGCACCGCACCGCACCGCGTCGGTCCCTCGCGACCTCTCGCTTCGTTCCCCTTTCCTCTCCTTTACGCCGCTGCGATAATTTTCCATAAATTAAGTATTACACGAAGCTCAATTTCGCATAAATTCAGAGGAAATTTTATTTCTTATTTTGTTACGAGAGAGTTTTTAAGGAAACAATGTTAGCACAAAGTCAGGCGTTTAGAAAAAGCTTAAACCCAACATTGTGGTACAAGCAATGCTTTTTAATTTTGGGGTTTTAAAATTTAAATAGAACAGTTTGTAATAAAATTGTTAGCAAGCAAAGATATACAATATAGGTGAATACTTATATTCTGGAGTTTTACGGATTCATCATAAATTTACCCCTAGTGGTAACTACTCAGATCTTTAACAACATCTCTTCTTCGTTTGAATAAACTAAATATATTACTGAGATGGCGTTACTACCATAAGAGAAAAGACAAGATAAATGAGAAAGACAGAAGAAAGTTGACAGCAAATTGGATATACCTAGTTATTTTTGAATATAAATATATATTTATCGATATTTCTTTGCGTCTTCTTTCTTCTATTTTTTCTAAAGAAAGTACAAATCAAACTGCAAGTCCAAATCCAGGTTTTACCTACAAAAACTCTGCCGAAAGATTTGGCTTAGAACAGAGAGTAGGAAGGAATTGGTTGCTCCACAGATAGAAGCTAAGGAAGAAAGTCGAGACTCTTAGAAAACGTTTCTACAAATTATAGTCCGGGATCGACATCGAAAGAGGTCAAGACATGACACTGTATGACAATACACATTTCCCGCGCCGCTCTCGAGGTAATGGTATGTGAGGTGATATTGTCCGAAGGTGGATGCGGCTCATATTTCACAGGGCTGGCTATACTCATTTGTTAACAGTAAGTTTTGGTCTGCTATTTTAGGACTTTGTTGCTAACTTTCTTGTTCATAAACATTCTGCTCTCCTAAACCAATCATATCAATCAATTATTAATAATTTCCACTTAGGGTAGGGTACATTTTGTTTAACATATTTACTTTATTCACTACTCGTCCTTAATAACTAAATAATTACTTACTTATAAAAATATGTGAGTATCTATAATGGCATCAGATTCAGCTATTATAGCAAACAGAAACCCGCTTTGTAATATTCTGTTTAATGACCCAAATTACCGAAAACGGACATTTTTGGCAAATGTGCGTAGCTTTAAACTGTAAACAATAGTTCATTAAATCGTTTGAAGGGTTATCTAGTGCCTAGTCAAGACAAAATTTTAAATGATGTCTCCGTTTCTTATCAAATGATTTATTTCTAATGGTGGCAGCACTGGACCCTGGAAAATTGAGGTATCCCCTTAAACATCAAAACCGTATAGGTCAAGATATGACGTATGTGTGATAATACACTTTTTCAGCGACCTCACTCGCTGTTTGTGGGAAAAATATTGTGCGGGTGTGGCGCGGCTCGTACATCACGCCGTCGCCCGCGGCGGGCCCGCCGATACTCATTTGTTACCAGCTATTTTTGATCTGCTATTTTTGAAATATGTTGCTAGGTCTGAATAGAAAATGAGAGTGCCAATTAAGCTCACTCTCAATGATTGACACCACTGAAGTAATGCTGGCTATTCACGCATATAAATAAAAATATATAAATGCCTGCTGCCAAGAGCGTCGCCAGCAGTTCAATTTCCTTCCACTACGAAAGTCGGATTTATCCGACCAACATTTTTGTGCCCATTTTGCGAGCGTCGGATATTTCCGACAAAAAACACTGCTCGAATTGCACATAACTTAAGTATATATATCCCTTTTTGGTTGTAGATTTACTATCCCTCGTGCTGGGAGCACAACAAGTGATATAAAGTCTCTCGGTGAAAGGGTTAATAAAAACGGTACAAAGTCCAATGTATAAAGCTTTTCTAGGTCTTGCCTGTGCAATAAATAATAAGAACCATAATATTGTCACGAGAGTGGGTTGGGGATAGGAAAGGAAACAACAATCCTATTGAATGGTGCCTTTATTTACAACTCAAGCAGTAGTCACAATTGACAGCGTCAGTCCCCTTTGCACTCCAACTGTCAGGCCCGCGGAAACGTCACAGCACTGACACGCACGCGGAAACGTCACTGCACTTTCACACATACGGAAACGTCACTGCACTGTCACACGCGCGTAAACGTCACTGCACTGTCACACGCGCGGACTTCACTGCACTGAACACTTTACTTAACTCACTACTTCACTTTACTCACTGTTTCACTTTACTCACTACTATTCTTTTCTTCTTCTTTTTTCTTTTCTTCCTTCTGCTTCGGATTTCACTTTTCAACTAAAACTACCTCAGGCGGCGCCTTGTTCCGCTTATATACCCCCCGAATTCGAACAAAATCGCATCAATGTTCCAAACTCAAATGACTAATTTTCTATCGCCTTCTCTCTCACTCATTTTCTGTCCCGTATTTTCTTTTCCATTTAGTCTAGTATTATCTAGAAACTTCTTTCAAAACTTCAAAAACACTATAAGTGGCTGTGATTTGAACCAGCGGTCTCTGGATTCACAGTCCATCGCTCAGACCACTAGGCCAATCGTGCTCTGACGCTATTGATGAAATTTTCCTTCAGTTGGATTCTTTTTGTTCGAATTCGTGACGTTGACAATGTCATTGATCTCCTTACGCGACAATATGGTTTCTATCTTTTGGGACTTCCCCTTCCTGCCCCTCCTTAGCGACGCCATTGCCCTACACTAGTGGACGAAACTGGTGGGTCCATAGGAGCTCTTGTCTGTGGAGCAACCAATGCCTTCCATCTCTCTCTGTCCAAAGTCAACTCTTATACATTCTTGTTGGTTGAAACATTGATTTGATCATTGTTGGTTTTATAAACTATCTCTAGGTTTTCTTTTGATTCTTCTTTCTTATATTCTGCCCTCGAATATTACTTTTAAAAACTCGTCATATCTAAGAAGGTCTAACATTTTTCCTCTCCTAAAATTTATTTTTATACAACTAAGTAGGCAAAAATCCATAAAGTTCTCGTGATGGTAAATAATATCTTTAAACTACGCCTGCAATATCAGAGTCAACAAAGCGTCCTTAAAACAATCGCATGTCCGTATGCAGTACAGTACTTATGTACCTACGTCCCAAGTGACAGTTTCCTGTTTTTATTAGTGTTTTGAGTTTGTTGTGAGTTCCACTTGACCGCATTCCGTGCCTAATGCGGCCCGTAACGCCGTAATGGCACTAAATTGCCGCCGTACATGCTTTATCAACTTCCGACTTCATTAATTAGTGCCACCAATCGCTGGGACACATTGCACTTGATAGTGTGAAGATACTGTTTTATTTTGGTTTACAAATACTCGTACTCAAGGAAAAAGAATTCTGTGATTATTCATCAGTATCATTTCAGCCGCATAACGTCCATTGCAGGACATAGGCCTCTCCCAAGGATTTCCAAAATGACCCATCCAGAGCGGAAAAAAGAATACTGTAAGTATTGACGAAGCAAAAAAGAATATGAAGGAACAGAGCAAGTGGAGATTAATAGTTTCTGCCTAACCTCATGGGAAACAGGCGTGATATTATGCATGTAGCTATGTAGAAAGGAATCTTCTAAATCCGAAAATTGTAATAATTTTTTGTACTTTTTTACTCTCATTAGAATGCAGAATATGAAGTGTGCAAATTTATGGTCGACGTATAGATGTATAAAATATGGTGTTATGGCGTCTTTTTATTTATTTATTTAACTTTATTATAAAAATTGTGGCGGACTTAAGGCCCAGTGCCTTTTCTACCCGTCAACCTACAGGTGATGCGGATAAAAGCAAGTTTTGGACGACATGGTACATTCTAATTTAACTATAATTTAATTACTCATCTAATCTTCAAGTTTTACCAAAAAAACATTTAACGATAATTTTATTCATTTATATACTTATCTATATATTCATAAACATACATGTAAAAATATACAAATATTGCATAAATTCATAAACCATACATAAGGCATCTGATGACGGCAAGACAGTATCTTTTTTTTCTAGATTTGTAAAATCGAGATATATTATGAGACTAATTAATGAGACTTGAAGAGATAACTCAGTTTGTCAATGTATTTAGGTGTACTGGGTCCACCTTTTTAAATATGTGTCGATCGTACATTCACTATCTTGTGTGTCTTCTTGAGATATTCCGTAATATAAGATTAAGGGGCTACCTAAATTTTTCGGGGTCCAGTGCTGCCCCCATTTAAAATAAATCATTTGAAAAGAAACTGAGGTTTAATTTGAAATTTTATCTTGATCAGACCCCGGATAACCCTTCAAACTATTTTATAAACTACTGTTTACAGTTTAAAGTGAGAACGTGAAGCTTTACTACGCACAATTGCGAAAAACGGCCACTTTTGGCGTATGTGCGTAGAAAAGCTTCATGTTCTCACTTGTGGGGACAGCACTGGACCCCGAAAAATTCAGGTAGCCCCTTAACTTAAATACAACGCAATCGAAATACGCACTCCCTCACCATTGTTACATTTACAAACAAGGAAGTCAGAAGGGCCCGGGTTAAACAAATTTTCAACAACCGAGAATGCTAAAACAAACGTCCGTATATAGGTTACGGAATATAGTCCCGTTCTACAAGTTTTCCGGGACGTCCCGCACAGTCCCGTGGATCTCCGACCCGATAACTTATTTGCAAGGACTCGACGTAATTCAATCCATCTCTTCCGTCATTCAAAGGCATCGTTAGACATTCACGCGTGTCAAAGTGAGCGAATTGGCCGCGTTAGGATAACATTCGTATGAAGGATCCCTGCTCCCGAGGGACGGGCTCCGTGCTCGGTAATTGAATATTTGCGAGAAGTTTTTCGATGTGTTGTTGCAAATAGATCCAGGACCCTCCGGATGGGAAATGACGGAGCAGTTTCCCCATTGCATAGCTCTGAATTTTTCATACGATGCGAAGTTGTTAATGTAGTTTCAAAACTCAATTATTCATATATTTGTAGTCTTTTTTACACATGGACTCTAACCCCCTTATTCATAAAAAAATACAAACGGTTGCTAAACCTGTTTTAGTTAAAATATGTTTTGTCTCGCTCTTGTCAAGTCAAATATTGAAAGGAGTGAAAGGGACAAAACATATTTTAACTGAAATAGGTTTAGCAAACGTTTGTATTTTTTTATGAATAAGAGGGTAAGTCTATGGCATTTTTGTCACACAAAATAAAACTCTTTTACTTTTAAACTGAAATTGAACAATCTTCTCATTAATGAACCACACCCAAATTAGTTGAGCCAATTTTTTGATTAACGCAACATAACACACAGATGAAACGATAAAACGTATAATAATCATTGTTTAATTAAAGTGTGTCACTCCTGCACTCGTGGGAACGCAATGGTTTGTAAAAATACAAAAACTCAAGATAGCGGCGATGCAGTTCGCATCTCATCACGTCTCGTTTCTCGCGGAGGCGAAAAGAGGGCTACAGAGAGCCGCTTTGCCACATTGAACGTCAGAGGAGGGCTGGATGGTAAAATAGACGAGGTGTGTTAGATGATGAGTGAAAGAAAGATTGATGTGTTATGTGTAAATTAGACAAAGTGGAAGGGATCTGAAAGCACGTCCTATGGACCCTATACTTTTGGTTTGGATTACCGGAAGACGCTAGAGCCCGCCAGGGAGTCGGCATTATCCTCTCCAAAAGAATGGCAGAATGTGTGAATGACTACAAGTGTGTAAGCCCTAGGCTTGTCTGGGTTAGGATGAAAGTAGGATTGACTCGAATATTCATATTGGAAGTGTATGTGCCAACAGAGGGTACGTCTAAAAGAAATAAAGAAGAAAGACAGGAGTTCTGGGATAGAATGCGAGATGTATTAAACTGTTATAAGGAAAATGAAAGGTTAATATTCCTAGGGGATTTTAATAGTTGGGTAGGAATAAAACGTGATGGATTTGAAAGGGTCCTGGGTTCATTTGGGGATAAAAGGGAGAATGAGAATGAAAAAAGCTTACTCGAGATATGTGTGGAGAAGAATCTTTGTGTAATGAATACCATGTTCATGCATAAAATGATTCATATGTATACAAGGGAAGAAAATGGAGTGAAGAGTATGATAGATTTTGTGATAGTGGATGAAAGGCTGAGAAAGAATGTGACTGATACCAGGTCTTATCGTGGAGCGGGAATACTAACAGACCATTATTTGGTCGTATCAAAAGTGAGACACCTTTTAAAACGATGACGTCACTATAAATCAGAACCCTCCAAAAGATTAGAAAGAATAAAAGTTGAAAACTTGCAAGAAAATAAATGATGGACCAGTATAAAAAATCACTGACTAAAAGATTTGAAGGAATAAATGAAGAGTGTGAGATTGAAAAAGTATGGAACATCCTGAAAAATGGTATCATTAGTTCTGCAGCTGAAGTCTGTGGTATAGCAAAAATACGAAAAGAAACAAATAAGACTAATGTATGGTGTGATAACGAAGTACAGAATGCAGTACATAGAAAGAAAAAAGCGTGGAAGGATTGGTTAGCTCTGCGAGCAGACCACAGGATGCAAAAGGCGTCAGTTATAGAAGTGAGTGCTGCAAAACAGGAATATAAGAAGATGAATGAATGCGTGAAAGAACTAGTTAAAAAGAAGAAAGAAGAGCAAAAGGATGTATTTGATATCAAATAGTCTCAAGATTTTAAGCATAATATAATTTTTTTTTTGGAAAAACATGAGACGGCTAAGAGGAAACGTCACATCATCAGCACTTAGTAAAATCAGAGACAAGAATGGCAGAATATTAAAAGATGGAAAGAGTGTTTTAGATGGTTGGAAGGATTATTTTGAAGGTTTATTTGAAAAGGATAGAACAAAAGAGTCTAATATGGAAGGTGAAATACATAGAAATATGGATGTCGATATGGAAGATGAAATTGATGAAATAAGTATGGAGGAGTCGAAATGCTAAAAGCTGGACAGGGCATCGTGACTAGTCAGCTGTGTCGCCTTTTCAACCTATGTTTAAATAAAGGCTTGGTACCTACAGATTGGTGCAGGGCGGTTATTGTACCGCTTTATAAAGGAAAAGGGTCACAGCAAGACTGCAAAAACTATCGCGGTATTAGCCTTCTTAGCGTTGTCGGCAAATTGTATGCAAAAATTTTGATTGGAAGAGTTATGAAAGATACCGATGATAAGATGTGGGATGTGCAAGCGGGATTTAGAAAAGGAATGAGATGTGCGGATCAAGTCTATTCTTTACGATGCATACCTACTTGAAACATTTTTGGCCAAAGGTCAAAAAGTGTATTGCGTTTTCGTGGATCTAGAAAAGGCTTACGACAGAGTGGTGAGGAATGAATTGTGGTCAACATTGTCTGTGTATGGGGTAAACAGCTGTTTGATACGAGCGCTGAAATCTCTCTACAGAGATTCCAGCGCTTGTGTCAGAATTAATGCTAAACGGACTGGTTTAATATCGAAAAAGGTGTTAGACAGTGGTGTGTAGCATCGCCATGTCTGTTTAACTTATTCATGGACAATTGTCTGAAATATTTGAAAGAAAATGAATGTGGTCTTAGAATGAATGAGTTGCTTATCCAATGCCTCCTCTATGCCGATGATCAAGTGATACTTGCGTCGTCGGAGGAGGCAAAAGATGGTAACGGTTATGAATGATGCGTTGGTTAGAAAGGGTATGAAAGTAAATGTAAGCAAGACGAAAGTAATAGTGTTTGAAAGAGATGAAAGTACAACCAAATGTGATATTTTAATAGATGGAGAAAAAGTAGAACAAGTAGAGGAATTCGTTTATTTAGGTAGTATGTTCACAAGAGATGGAAGGTATGAAAGCGATATAGAGAAAAGGGTGGTTGCTGGTAATCGTGTGAATGGGGCATTACATTCTTTTATGAACAGTAGAAAGGTGTCTGATAAAGCACGTCTTGCTGTTCATCAGGGAGTGTTGATACCTACTCTTATGTATGGTAGTGAAAGCTGGGTATGGCAGAAGAAGAATGAAAGTCGGATAAATGCAGTTGAAATGCGAGCTTTAAGAAGTATGTGTGGTGTAACTTTGAAAGAGCGGATAAGAAATGATGTAATACGTGAAAGATGTGGGGTGAAAGAGAATATAGTGACTAAAATTGAGAAAGGAATGTTAAGGTGGTTTGGACATGTTGAGAGGATGGATGAAAGAAGACTAACTAAAAATATTTATTATGAGAGAGAGATGTAGATGTGAAAACTGGACCGGGTCGACCTCGAAGAACGTTCTGCGACCAAATTGCAGACGTTCTGAAAAAAGGTGAAGTAAGGAGTACTTATAACTGGAGAGCATGTATGAAAAGAGTAATGAGTGTTGACGAAGCAAAAGAGGTTTGCAAGGATCGTAGCAAGTGGAAATCTATAGTCTCTGCCTACCCCCATGGGAAACAGACGTGAAAATATGTATGTATGTTAATTAAAGTTCTATTACATTAAATGCACCCAATATTTTTTTTTCTCATACATCTTCAAAGTTCCAAGGACAACAATGGGTTACATATCATGTAAATCAATAGATTTCCTTTGAGCAAAAAAATTGCGCACGGGAAATACAACCTTTTTGAACACCTGGAAAGTTTAAAACTTGCAAGATTTGATCACAGGCACCAATGCAGCTGAAGCTGAATAAATCTCGTTCAAGTAAAACTACAAAGGAACAGTATTTTTTCGAAGCAGAAAAGTGCTCGGTATAAAATGGTTCAGTTCACCATCGGTCAGATATTTCTTATTTCATAAAACGGAATCACGTTCTGCTATTAAAGTTTTCGCTACAGCTTCGAAGTGCATTTCCATTTAAAATGAAGGCTTGTTCGCTCCGTCATAAATCAATATTATGCAAGTGAAATTCAAACGTTTGGTTGAGGCGAAGCGAAATCGGGCGCATTTGGCGAATCTACTTGAATGGAGGAAAATTGGGCGCGTCGGAGCTATGGGCAAAGCGGAGCTCTACTGATGCGCTAGTAAAACTCTTGAACATATCATATAACTGGTGGCTCTGAGAGCTGTAGAGTCACCCCCGACCCGTTGAAGTATATCGGATAAAAAAAAAATTTCAAACAAAAAAGTTGCGTCTTTATAAGGGTTCCAAAAAGATTGACAACTTAGATTTTTTTTAAATGGTTTAAATAGGATAGTTTAAAAGTCTTTAACCCCCATATTTCCGCTAATTTGAAAATTAACAAAAACTTAATCGACAAAAAATTCTATATCTTTTTCAAACCTTCTCACAACATTTCATGAAAATCGGTTGAGAAATGCGACCTGTAGGCGAGAACAGCCGGACAAAAGCATTTTTGGCCAATCTTGTAACTAAGACGTTATTAAGAAGTTTTTTGTAGGTATACCATTTTGAAGCAAATGGTGAACTTACATACAGCAGGAAATATGGGTTTAAAAATTAAAATAAAACAGTATAGATTTTATAATTTATTCTAAGTATTTTTAAAATTAATTTGATGATAAACACATAACTTTGATCAAATAAGATTTAAACCCGTTAGAGTATTTTATTTTGTTATTGTTTTAGCAAGGTTTGTTGACGTGAGTAGATGCAAGCGCACAGAAAGTGGAGTCACGTCTACTCTAACTATACATTACAATGAAGAATGCGGGAGTGACTATTTTATCTATACACGTAAATTTTGTGGTGTGTTACTCAGCGTTTCCTCGTCAATCCACTTTCCTAAGGGGCCAGGTAAAGCGGGTGCAAGCCTGCAGCAAGTGGGGCGAGTGGGGCATCGATCACGGACACGGGTCGCCGGACACGGACACTGCAGTTAAAGAGTGCTCGGGCAACTTCGGGAAAAACGTGTTCGCCGTACAACTGTCGGTTGAGATTTATACGCCCGCCGACTTGATTAAGCGAGCATTTGAGCTTTATTTCAGAGATACCTAGAGTGCTGATAGCTGACTTAATCGTGGGTACCTCAACTGTTGACCAAACATCACAAAATATCTCCAAAAAATGTCCGTTATACCAATTCTTCTCTTGAACTCCGCCAACTGTTCGGCTAAAAACCAATCATTAAATATTTAGGATTAGTGCAGTAACATGATGATATAGCACTTGGGCTCCTCATGCAAAGAAAAGATATTAATTTAGTGACGTCATATTATAATAACAGGTACTATAGAACTAAAAAGGTGCTTGTTCACGCTATCTAATTAGAAGCAGTAGGTTTTATTTTTTAGAAAATGCTTTATTTTTGTATCTTTTTTAAAATCATTGAATAAAAATAAAAGTCATGTCAATATCTGAACTGACTTGCGGCATTCTCTCGCCGCAGTAACAACCAAAAGCTTTTTTCATCATTGATCTTTGTAATTTATAGTCTCGAGATTAATCCCACAGTTGCAGCACTAATGGTGTCTAGACCACACAGCAATTACAGCCGCCCGAGGAATGGCTGCGATTGCAGTGGAATACCGGGAAGAGCTGCACGTGTTCAGCTGGTTTCCAAGATTACTGGAAAATATACAGATCGTTTAACATTACCTGAAAATAAGAATAAAAGTTAGTCATTCATAGTCCCGAGGTTATTCCCGTTGGAGCACTAATGACGTCTAGACCACACAGCAATTACAGCCGCCCGAGGAATGGCTGCGATTGCAGTGGAATACCGGGAAGAGCTGCACGTGTTCAGCTGGTTTCCAAGATTACTGGAAAATATACAGATCGTTTAACATTACCTGAAAATAAGAATAAAAGTTAGTCATTCATAGTCCCGAGGTTATTCCCGTTGGAGCACTAATGGCGTCTAGACCACACAGCAATTACAGCCGCCCGAGGAATGGCTGCGATTGCAGTGGAATACCGGGAAGAGCTGCACGTGTTCAGCTGGTTTCCAAGATTACTGGAAAATATACAGATCGTTTAACATTACCTGAAAATAAGAATAAAAGTTAGTCATTCATAGTCCCGAGGTTATTCCCGTTGGAGCACTAATGACGTCTAGACCACACAGCAATTACAGCCGCCCGAGGAATGGCTGCGATTGCAGTGGAATACCGGGAAGAGCTGCACGTGTTCAGCTGGTTTCCAAGATTACTGGAAAATATACAGATCGTTTAACATTACCTGAAAATAAGAATAAAAGTTAGTCATTCATAGTCCCGAGGTTATTCCCGTTGGAGCACTAATGGCGTCTAGACCACACAGCAATTACAGCCGCCCGAGGAATGGCTGCGATTGCAGTGGAATACCGGGAAGAGCTGCACGTGTTCAGCTGGCTTCCAAGATTACTGGAAAATATACCGATCGTTTAACATTACCTGAAAATAAGAATAAAAGTTAGTCATTCATAGTCCCCAGGTTATTCCCGTTGGAGCACTAATGGCGTCTAGACCACACAGCAATTACAGCCGCCCGCTGAATTGCTGCGATAGAAGGGGAAAACCGGAAAGACACCGCACGTGATCAACCTTCGCCGTAGATTACTGGGAAAATGTGGACATCGTACGCGACATCACCGCTACTGCCAAATTAGAAAAGGTTTTTATAGTGTAATATTTTGATTGCATCTCCCGCCCCTCTACCTCGATCTTGTGTTTGTTTTGTAGCTATTTGTCATTTCTTTTGTCTACAATTACTTTTGTATCAGACTCAAATGGGATTGGGCAGAGGACATGTGTGCCGCAGGTAAGCAAAGGAGAAGACCTAAGGGTCTACCCCAGGAAGGGATGGCGGGATGATATCGAGGGTGTCTTAAGAGATAGAGATAGATGGAGAGGAAAGGGACCTCCCCCACTCCTCTTCATCTAAAGAAAAGATATTGATTTTGTGAGGTCATATTATCATAATATAAGTACTATAGAACTAAAAAGGTGCTTGTTTACGTTATCTAACTAGAAGTAGCGGGTTAAGTTTTTTTTTTTTTGGAAAACGCATTACATTTTTTAAATTGCAAATAAAAGTCAATTCAATTTCTGAACAACTTGCGGCGTTCTCTCGCTGAAGTTACAACCAAAAGCTTTTTTCATCATATGATCTTTGTAATTTATAGTCTCGAGATTATTCCCGCAGTTGCAGCACTAATGGCGTCTAGATCACACAGCAATTACAGCCGCCCGAGGAATGGCTGCGATTGCAGTGGAATACCGGGAGAAGCTAGACGTATTCAGTTGGCTTCCAAGATTACTGGAAAAAATACCGATTGTTTAAAATTACCTGAAAATAACGATAAAAGTAAATCATTTATAGTTCCGAGTTTATTTCCGTTCGAACACTAATGGCGTCTAGATCACACAGAAATTACAGCGCCAGAGCAATGGCTGCCATAGCATGGGAAATCCGGAGAGACGCAACACGCGATCATCCTGAGGTAGATTAGTGGGAAAATATGGACATCATAATGCGACTTCGCCTTTACGGCAAATAATATTTTAATTGCATCTATTTACGTCGATCTTGGTTTGTTGGCTATTAGTTACTACTCTTGTCTCAAATAACTTTTGTGTCAGACTCAAATGGGATTGTGCCGCATGCAAGCAGATAGATGGGCCCATAGGGTCACCTTATGGGTACCAGAAGGGAGAAGACCTAAAGGTTGACCCATGAAGAAATGGCGTGATGATATCGATGGAGAGGACAGGGTAGGGCCTTTGGTTCTGACGGGGTATTAATTGATGCGCGCGAACATGAGCAGTACTCTACTTGCTTATTACTTTAAAATGTCTAAATAATGTACAGTGATATAGGACTAATGCACAAACAAAACCTATAGCCGGGTATGTAAGGTGAAAATGGGACGTTTGCATAATTTCAACAAAGGAAGCCGTTTTGCACAGGCGCAGACCACTAGATAGTGGTCATCTGAGCTGATTTAGTCCTGCACCCACGTGGCATCACCCCGCAGGTGGGTGGGAGGGGGAGATAATCGTATCTACCGCGCTGCCACAGGTACACTTCATAGAAGCGGAGTATCATTTATGCCTTCTACTACCACAAACGAAACTATACATCCGTGCACACGTCAATGTGTGTGTGTTCACCCCCAACATACGCGACAAGGTAAGATCGGAGGACAGGTGCGGGGATGGGGAACGGGGACGCATATTGCGCGGGACCCTGAGACTTACCGTCTTGTATGAAATACTTATATTAATTCTATGGCGCTATATGCACCATGTCGTCAATATCTGCGTAAGTCGATGAAATAAGTCGTGTTTGGTATCGTTCTCGTATAAATCAAGGACAAGTTATTCATTTCATAGAAAAATAGATAAGAGAATAGAGTTATGCGCAAAAATAAAAAAAATATATTTAATTTTTTTATTTTTCACCAAGGTCAATCACTTTGGATACTCGGCTACTAGTGAACTAGAAACTATATCTACATAAATCAGTTATATACTTTTATATACTTAACTATAAATGGTGAAGGTGGGAGGAGGAGACGTCGCGGCTTCGTCAGGTGACTATGACGTCAGTAAGCTTTCCGGTTTGTGGACGTAAAGTTTCCGTTGAGAGCTTGTCTTTCAGAATCCTTGTTCAAACATTGAAGTTTAATTCTGCATTGCGTTTCAAACTGAAGTGGAATGTATTTAAATGATATTTTGAAAATACTGCAGTACCCACAGTACTTTTGTTACAATAGGTATATCTCTAATTATATTGAAATCCATAAAATATAATTAGTTATAATCTAGGTAGGTAGAAAATAGGTACCAAACTATTAAGAAGTGTACCGGAAGATCCCGGTATAGACTGATGAGATGATAATAAAAGTCACTGATAACTGAAATGAAACTATATTCTGTGAAACTTAATTTAACTAAGTATGGATATTGATGGGATACGAAGTGAGTACGCGCGACGCTCTTGATGGCCGGCTAATTGCGAACTGCTTTAAATTACGTAAAAATGCGCATCGAACACACTTGGGCTGATGTAGCATTTTATTGTACGACTTGCTCGTACATATTCCCGGGCGGGAAAGATGGGATTAGTAGATGGGATGCTGCGTGATACATTATTCTATGAAACAAATTGTATCTATGAACTAAAGGTTAGTACTGATTTACAAGATGATAGCGAACTGATACAATATGCTTTAAAAGTGATCCAAATGAATTATTTTGTCCATTTCACTTAACATTACACTACACACAATCGTCTGGAAGGCTAAATGCCGACGCAAACAAGATAGGGGACGACCCTTGTTCTTTCGTAGAAACTCGCACACGGTGAACATTCGGTAGCGTGCTTGCTCGCTTAACGGACACTCGCGCACTTCTGTCAGACATTTCAAACATTTCTCCGCACTGATCACTACTGATACTCATAGCCGCCTCCTGCGATGGAGGATGCGACGCTGCTCGCGGACACTCCACTGCTGGAGCGGGCGCCCCGGCCACCGGGTCACGCCGCCATCGTCTGCAAGCCCATAAGGTTGCTCCTAAAGCGACTCCAGCAATCATGACGTATATAGCTACGTAGTGGTGGATATCGTGGGAAGAGACGCCGGATAACAATGGCTCATTTTCTGACATGCTTTTTAATTTTTGTTCGATGTTAACAAGCTGATCGGTATAGTTAAATAAATCGTCGTTTAAGAGATTGTCTGATGGTATTGTGATATTGATAAGGTAATTAATAGGCGACACTTTGGGAGTTACAATGTCTGAGCTCATATTCATGCTATTGATAAATTCTGGTTTATGTGAATAAACCAGAGAATCGGCTGATTTTAAAGTGCATCCTTGATTGACGCGAAATATTCCTGAAGAGTTTATTTGTACCAACGTAATTTTGTCGTCACATGCAAGTTTTAATTGATACTGTTCGCAAGCAAAGAAAAAGTATGTGTTTAAGTTGTAGAGTTCTGTCCACCTATTTTTACAGGCACTCGTGACTGTCTTGCATCTTCTTGATTTGGGTAATGTATCGCAGAAACTCTGATCATCCTTGATGACGCTCACAGGTCTCTTGACGCGACATAGACTCAACTCGACATGCTGGAGACAAGATCTCAACTCCATTTCTGTCATCGTAATAAAGGCGTCATGTCTTAAATTGACGGCGACGTAGTCAGACACCGGTAAGACTGATATCTCATTATCATTGCTGTTTACACGAGGTATCGGGATTAATCTTGATATTTCAAACATGACGTCACCGATGAGTGGGATTTTAATTTCAAAAATTATATAGATTGCAGTCACACTTGCTCGGACTTGGAGTAAGTTGTATATTTCTGAAAGACTGTCAGACTTCTTTGCTGGTAAAGACAAATCCTTAGGAAGTTGTTCTGATATGACTCCCAGCTCATGTCTTAATTGATCGGGTGTTAGGAGGTGAAAACTGATTTTGCCATTGTAAACGTTAGTTATAGCCTCCAATAGAGTTTGCTGCACATTTTTCAGACTAAACAAGAGATTATTTGCGAGTAACGAAGTTGCTAAAAAATCGTGAATATGAGAGAGATTTAGAAGATTCGTTTTTACTTGACCGAAAGTATCTTCTAAAGCACTAATTCTGCTGTGAATCAATTTATAATTTTTGTTTACCATAGATTCGGTGCGTTTTAAAAGATTAAATTCAGCTTCGACTACTGAAGTTTGATTTTTCCAGAGACTTACCAAATGATTTTGATTATTTTTTATAAGAGAAATATCTTGTTCATATTTTTCGGCAAACCTATCATCTAAAACACCGAATAAACTATTTGCAATATTCCCAATCCCATTTATCAAACCTCGGCGTTTACGAATGACCTGCTTGTTATGATGATTCATTAATATGTCATTGTAATACCTAAGTTCGCTGGACTCGTGACGTAATTGCAATAGGACTCCGTCGCAATGTGATTGTGTCTTGATTTCACTGCATAAACGATCTAAGTACTGTATATATTTATCGAGAGCCTCATTGCCTACTTGATAAGGTTTTGTATCGTAATAAACGACCAACGTCCAGTCATCCCGAATCACATGCATGTCACCTATGCGATCGAAATAAAGACTTTTATCCTGCAATAACGTTATATTGTAGGCGCAAAAAGCAGATGGTAACATTATGAAAAATAACAATAGCGTAACAGCTGTTGTGAGACTGAACGATTTTTTTGGTTTTTAAAAGTTGAACTATTTTGAGTAGCCTCAGCTTGATTAGAAGCAATTTCTGATTCCTGATTTATCGCAGATATCTGACCTGGATCTACAGGTAAAATAGATAATTTTACAACAGGCCGTTGCATTAAACCGTTTTTGGTTTTTAAGGTTACGACTCGTACGTAGCCATCCTTACCGGGATGGAGCTCTACTACGCGACCTAAAGACCATTTTCCCGGCGGTAAATTGTCATCCTTGATAATGACAATGTCGTCAATCTTGATATTTGGCCGTGACTTTCTCCACTTACTTCTTGCTGTAAGTTGGGTTAAGTATTCATCACGCCAACGACGCCACACATCTTGGAAAATTTTCTGAATGAGATGCCATCTCGTTCTTAGATCTTTCTCTGTATCATATAGCGTTAACAATGGACCACTTGACAAAAAGTGAGATGGAGTCAAAAAATTAAGATCGTCTGGGTCCTCAGTGAGGGGGCAGAGCGGACGCGAATTAAGGCAGGCTTCCAACTGAGCAAGGAGGGTAGTAAATTCCTCAAAGGTAAGATGTTGATCCCCTATTACTCTTTTCAGGTGGTGCTTCAGACTCTTTACCGACCCTTCCCATAGGCCTCCAGCTGATGGCCACGAGGGCACGTTGAAACACCATTCAATACCCATACTTGATATTTCTGCTGCAAATTCATCACTGAATGTCTCTTGTATTAACTTTAACTCCTGTTTTAGTACTCTGTTAGCCCCAATGAAGTTTCTTCCTTGATCACTATACAAATACCCTGGCACTCCTCTCCTGGCGACCATTCTACGCAATGCAGCGATGAAAGCGGATGTCGTTAAATCAGAGACAAGCTCCAGGTGTATGGCTTTAGTAGCCATACACACGAAAACTGCCACGTAACCTTTGGTGGACTTGATTCCCTTACCCTTGCTGGCTTTTACGATTACGTGTCCAGTAAAATCTACTCCGCAATGAAAGAAAGGCCTTGAAGGATTTGTGCGTGCCATAGGCAGATCACCCATTAGCTGATGTTGCAGCTGAGGGTCATGCCTCCTACATTTCACGCATAAGCGCAGGCGTTTTTTGGTAGCATTATTACCACCTAGTAACCAATACTGACGACGTATGTATGCGCTCGTCAACCGAGGTCCTCCGTGATATGAGGACTCGTGAGCTTGATCGATGATAAGATCTGATAACCTTGTATTATTCGGAATTATTGCAGGATGCTTCATATCGGCATCCAGGTTCGCATGCCGAAGGCGGCCTCCAACCCTTAAGACACCGTCTTCGTCGAGAAAAGGATTTAAATTTAACAACTTGCTTCTGCTATTGACGCTTTTACCTTGCTGTAAATCGTCAATTTCGTCTGAAAAAAATCTTACTTGTATATTTTTTATAATTAAAGTTTTAGCTTTACGTAACTCTTCTACGCTTAAATATGCTTGCTTTTTATTTTTCTTACTTAACCTCAATACCCATGCTAATATTCTTATTGATTTTCTTAACCTGCTATGCTTTTCTAATAACTGCTTTATAATATTATCGCTTGATAACGTAACATTAACTTGCTTTATATTTTTTATTTCCTGATTTGTAGAATAATGCTTTTGATTTTCTATTTCAGGTACGTAGGTGGATAGCCAGGAGGGGCCTTCCCACCACAGCTGATGTTGCTGTAGCTGTGAGGGTGTGAGGCCACGGCTTGCGCAGTCTGCTGGGTTTTCTTTTGAAGCCAGCAACTAGCATCTATAGAACCAGTAACTTGTCTTACACGATTCTCAACGAATGGCTTCCATTTTCCTACTTCCCCGTTGAGCCAACCAAGGACTGCCATTGAGTCGACCCAACAGTATATTTTAGCGTCATGATTTTCTAGACATTTTTTGATTTTTGTCATTAATTTGGCGAGTAATACTGCGCCGCATAATTCTAAACGCGGCAGGGAACAATGTTTCGACACTGGTACTAATTTTGCTTTTCCTGCTACTAAGATTACCGAAGAATTATCGCCCTTATTCACCCTACAATAGACTACACAGCCATAGGCTTTTGTGCTCGCGTCACAAAAACCATGTAGCTCTATTTGATCGTGTTCTTGAGTTTTGAACCACCTAGGCACTCTAAACTCACTGATAATACTTATCTCCTGTTTGATCTTAACCCATTCCTCATAAATATTTTGAGGTACTGGCTCGTCCCATTGTATATTTGATTTCCAGATCTCTTGAAACAATATTTTAAGCAAAGTTGTAAGTGGTGAGAGCCAGCCGAGGGGGTCAAACATTTTAGAAATATCTGATAAAAATGCTCTTTTGGTAGCCTTTGAAGAAAATTCTAATTTTGATTCGAAAATAAAACTGTCTTGATGTGGATTCCACCCTAATCCTAACGCCTTTGTTGATTCTACTTGTTTAAAATCAAAATTTGTTTGCTGATCAACACTTTCGTTTACATGTTCTAATAATTAGGGACTGTTAGATTTCCATTTTCTTAAATTAAAACCACCGGCTTTTAAAAGGTTGATCAAATCCGTTTGTAATTGTTTACCAGATTCTATAGAGTACGCTCCATGAACTAAATCGTCCATGTAGAATGACTCCTCAACAACAGTAGGTGCGGAACTACTGGGATAATTTTCTCTCTCATCTTGAGCCAATTTTTTCAGAGTCATCATCGCCAGAAACGGCGATGATTTCATCCCGTATATAACTGTGGCAAGCTTGTACTCCTCCACCTTCTTGTTTGGAGAATCTCGCCAGAATACCATCTGAAGATTCCTATCGTCAGGATTGACCCAAATTTGCTGAAACATTCGTTCCAAATCTCCTATGATAGCAAACTGAAATTGCCTCCACTTGATAATAAGGCTTTGTAAGTCATGCTGTAAATTCGGGCCACAACATAAAACGTGGTTTAAACTGCAACCGGAAGTAGTTTTACTTGAACAATTAAAAACAACACGCAATTTTGTTGTAGTAGAATCCTCTCGTATGACGGCGCTGTGCGGCAGATAACACTTGAGTGTCGGGTTACATTCGCCGGCCGCCGGCACCATATGTCCACGCGACTTATATTCATTTATAAATTCTGAGTACTGTTTTGCAAAAGGCGGATTTCTAATAAGTTTCTCTTCTAATTTATAAAACTGAGCAAGTGATCTATTTTTAGACTGACCTAACTTTTCCTTATAATCTGATTTTAAGGGCAGACGGACCTCGTAACGTCCATCTTCCCGTCTGATAGTCGTAGACTGATAAAACTCTACGCACTGCTTATCTTCTGCTGATAAATCTGAGGGATCTGTTACATCCTCAATTTCCCAGAACTGCTTGATTTCGTCCAGGTTATTTAAAACAACATTACATTGAAAAACTTTTGTATTACCGCTTAAAATCCAGCCTAGCTGCGTTTGCTGTGCAGTAGGCAAGGAAGTTGAATTTTCTTGACAGATGCCATTCATTAAAATGAGGGAATAAATATCTGTACCTAACAAAATATCTATAGGGTGACTTTTATAAAATTCAGGATCTGCTAGATTAATGTGATCTAAGTATGACCAATCAGGTTTTATGAACGAACGGCTGGGCAAATTTTTGATAAGTTGACTCATAACTAAAGCGTCTGTTTCAAAAGTGTAATCATTGATAAGTGAGGAACATCTGATAGTGACAAAGCCCTTGCTATTTGTTGCCTTGTCGCCGATTCCCTTAATGACTCCCCTGCATTTTTTTCTTGGCAAACGTAAAATCTGAGCCGCGTGCTCACTGATGAGGGAAGCCTGGGAGCCTTGATCTAGGAGGGCGCGCATGGTATGATAAGAACCATCACCGGCCTGAACATTGATTAAGGCGGTCGGTAATAAAACTTCAAAAACATCGTCTTGAAGTGACACGTGGGAATTAGCTTGAATTATTTTCCCAGCATTTCCATTTGCGTCAGCAGCGCTCGCCCCGCTTCCTCGCGAACCCGCCCCGCTACGTGTAACTTGAGGCCCGGAGCTGGAAGGCGCTTGCGCAAACGCTTCATGCAACAAGCGATTATGACTCTTATTGCATTCGCGACATACCCTATCTGATTTGCATGGATTTTCTTGATGATCAAATAGGCAATTAGGGCATAAATTTAATTTGGTGACTGTTTTCAACCTATTATAAGAATTCATTTCTAAAAATTGATTGCAAAAATAAATTCCGTGTTCATTACTATTGCACAACGAACAATGATATTTTGATGACACTGATTTATTGTTATGAGGTGACTTTGGAATCGGTTTACTGTTTGTGAAGGAATTTTTATTGTAATTAGGTAAATTAATTTTCTGATTTTGATTATAATTATTAGACTGATTTTTAGAAACTGATTGAAATTGACGTTTCGGTGCAGGGATGTCTTGCTTCCTGCGAGAGGCTTCCAAAGTCGTAAATTTTAGTTCTAAAAACTGTAAAAATTCTTTTAAATTTGGCAAATCCCTAGGATTCGTTACGGATTCCATATATTCAGTAAAAGAAACTGTATCTAATTTCTGAGTAAGCAAATATACTATTATAGGGTCCCATGAACTGATGTCAATCCCTAAATTTTTTATAGCATTCAGACACTCTTGTGTAGTGTCGTGCATCCGTTTTATGAGACTGACTGTTTGCTGCTGCATTACGGGAAGATTATTTAACGAATGCATATGGGACGTGAAAATTAATCTAAGGTTATTATATCTTTGATTAAGTAAGTCCCAACAAGTCTGATAGTTTTCTGAACTAACATCTAAATGAGAAATCAATTTTTCCGCCTCCCCCTTTACTTTTGATTTAAGGTACTGCATTTTTTGAGAACTAGACATGGCTGTATTTTTATGAATGGTTTCCTGAAATAAATTTTTGAAGGAACTCCAAGAATTATATGAGCCAAAAAAATTCGGAACTTCTAGAAGGGGGACGGCTTTTTCTTTATAAGCTTCAGACCACATTTTCTTGTTAATGGCTTTTTTAAACTCTGATATTTACGTTCGTATACTGCAAAGGTATTTTCATACTCCTCATTGCTCCCGTTCAACTGACTGTCAAGGTCCCAATGGAGCGAGTCAATGGCTGTCCAGCGAGCTTGGACAGTCTTGAGAACATCTTCAAACTCCCATTTTTCACTGATGGACTCCAGATCGATTCCTACTATAGTACGATGGAAAGCCTTAAAATGACTGCTCTGCTTACACAACATCTCCTCCGTCTTACTTGCTGACGCAAATGAGGCAACCTGGGCCTTGCTGCCACTTGCCTGAGGATTAGAAGCTAAGGTTTGCATGGAATCGTTGGGTTTTGGTACAAATATGGGAGGTTTGACAAGAGGAGACTGAGGTCTCTCCTCAGTAGAAAATTCAAAATTTTGAATATGAGCCCTAATATTACCATATCTTTCTTTAACTGTTTCCCTATCCTTTTCAATAAACTCCCTTAAACCGGGCTCTACATCCAAACTTGATAAATTTCGATAGTTGGTTTCGTAATCCAACCAATACATATCTAAGAGATCTAACTTCTTCTTGATGTAATCTGCGGTTTTTCTGCTGGCACTATCTTTCTTAAAGTTGGTGTAAGTGTTCTCGATTGCTGATGCAAGCTGCTTTTGGGTGGCTAAGATGTCCTGAGGAGTCGACATCATTTAAACAAGTAATAGGACTGATCTTACTTGAACTGCTGATACGCAACGAACGTGACTTGCTCGTTGCTCTGCTGCTTACTGCTGGTACCACTGCAATCCTTGATGTGACACAGTGGGCACTGATCTTGATATTCACTTACTATGCCTCTTGATAACACAGTAAACGTCACTGATAGTTCTGCTGGAGTGGACTGTATAAGTACATATAACTAGTCGGCACACGGAACCACCAACACGCGGTTATAAGTCCAAAAACACGTGCACTAATGATCCCGCCTGTACCGTAGGCTCGAAGGACCATGTACCGGAAGATCCCGGTATAGACTGATGAGATGATAATAAAAGTCACTGATAACTGAAATGAAACTATATTCTGTGAAACTTAATTTAACTAAGTATGGATATTGATGGGATACGAAGTGAGTACGCGCGACGCTCTTGATGGCCGGCTAATTGCGAACTGCTTTAAATTACGTAAAAATGCGCATCGAACACACTTGGGCTGATGTAGCATTTTATTGTACGACTTGCTCGTACAAGAAGGTTTGAGCGTCATGTAACTTCTTTATCTACGCGCGATCCCGCTTGCAAGCTCAGCTGTACTGCTCGTAACCTGGGGTGCGCTTGCCCGCTTTGTCTTCTCCAAATAAAATATGCATGTCAAAGGTAATAGACCATGCTAAGCGAGAAGAAATAGCCGTTTAAACTTAAGAAAGTAACATTAGACAGCAATAAATAAAGCAGGATGTTCTTTCGTATCAGTTGTTAAGCCAGCGTTGTGCGTAAGCGCACAGCGTTGGCTAATAAAAAAGAAAAATTTATAAAAAAAACAATTAGTATATAAAATTAGTGAGTTAGTGAGCGCACAGCGTTAGGTATTAAAAAAAATTATAAAAAAAAAACAATTAGTATATAAAATTAGTGAGTTAGTGAGCGCACAGCGTTAGCTAATAAAAAAGAAAAAATTATAAAAAAAAACAATTAGTATATAAAATTAACTTATTTAAATATTATAGGTGTTCGCGCCCGTCGCTGGCGCTCCGGGCCACTGAGGGGCGAGCAAGACGCACGGGAGGCAGCGGCGTGTGGATTGGTTGGTGGTGACCAACCGATGACCACTTGCCTGTGGACATTTGCGACGACGCCACCTTTTTTTTGTATATATCTGTTTTAAGCTTGCTTGCTTTCAATATACGTATTAATTAACATACAGTCCAAAATTTCATTTAACTATCGAAGGATCCTTAACAATAGGTCTATCTATTAAAAATAATTGGTTCGAACTTCTGAGATCTTTCCATTTATAAACTTGATTGCCTATTTGTAGCAAGTGATACACACTAACACATCTAAGCACCACGCTGCAGTAGTAAGTACAAGTAGTTGAGCTAGCCCCAAAGTAAGCATAAGCTTGTCTTATGAGATACTAACCCAACGATACTATATTTTATGATAAATACATATATAGATAAACACCCAAGACCCAGGACAATTTGAAAAAGGCTATTTTCCAACTTGCCTTGGCTGGGGATCGAACCCAAAACCTCCAGATACGCGGTCTAGCGTGTTGACCATTACTGGTCTGGACTGGTCGTCAGACTAATGTTTACATCATAATATACATAATTACTAATATACATGTTTTGCTGTCAGGTTTCTCTCAATAACCTAATATTAATGACGATGCGGCTGGTAACTGATTTTTATATATGCAATTTTCCATCTTTACGCTAAATATGCTATTCAAACCTCAGCTGCCGTAGGCTCGGTCTACCGTCTTAGGGACAAAGACACATCTGTATTACCGTTAATTCACTTCACAGAAACCAGGCTGATTACCTACTTTGGAAAGCACACAACGAAATCGCAGGTAATACCCATAGTTTTACTATATGAATGGCATACAGCCAACAGCCTTCACTCGACGGTCGTCTAAAGTAGCTTTTCCAAATCCTCACTATTAACCGGGAACTCGCAACTTTGTAGCGAACAGGAGAAGTTTTCCAATCGCAGCGAGTCGCCACAACTCTCACGGCAAAGCAAAGTATGCTGGACGAATGAGTACACACACCTCTGAGTAAATACTACAAGCGAGCATGATATTTTTATACTACATACATACATTATCACGTCTTTTATCTGTAAGTAGGTAGACCGAGGATTTAGGGTTGCAACGATGTTACAATAAACCTCATCCTTCATGTTCCCGTTTTTTAGAGAATGGAAAAGGAGGTACGTTTTCCATTCTCTAAAAAATAATTACATTTTCAAATTCAACTTTTAAATTTTAGATTTCTTCCTCATCATTCTACCATCATTCCACTACCATCACTCGAGCTAATTACATCTGTATCTCTATTATAAATTTATATATATCAGTATTGTAAAGTTTTAATAAACAAAAATAACTGTGTGCTGTTTCTCTCAAGCTCTCCACTACGTACCTTACCTACCTCTTCATGTAGGAACTCCAACTGCCCCAGCTAGGCCGTGGCTACCTACCTACTAGGAGTTCCTACAGGGTCTTGCGGCTCGAAGCAGAGAGACCAGAGCTACAAGTTACAAAGGCACCAACACACTAAAGCAATGATTCGCATTTCAAGTCAACTTTTAGCGTGATGGTGGGCGCGAAGATGGAAAAAGCAAAGATTCGCAAATTTTTATGTTTGTTTGTTTTATAACTTTATAGTACCAAATAAGAAAACAAAGAACAAACAATTCGAATGAGCAAATATACAATGGCGGACTTATCCCATATAGGGATCGCTTCCAGTCAACCAGCAATGAATTGACAGGAAATCTACTCAATTAAAAAGGTAGAACGAGTATGTACTAGATATTTTAAAAGATTATACATACGTAACTACATCACATACACATATATTTTATACTCATAAACTTACATATACATATATATTATATATTAATTTAACATACAATGATTCTTAAGTACTCAATTAGCTCAAGTGTGACGCCACCACAGAAGATTTAGCTAATCTCTAACCTTAAATAAATCAAGTAAAAGTGCCATTCTTCCATCAGCTGCAATTAATTATTTATGTTATTTGATAACCTTTTTTGACAAGCAAAGCAAGATCTACAATTGTATAATGACAAAAATCAAAAATAAGACATGTTAGAAGAGATAGATTTCCCAAAGATATTTACAAAACCACTGTATTTCATTGCAGTAACGCTTTAAAATTACAAAATGTTTCGTAAAGTTGAACATAACATGCTTCCAATGAGTCAGAACTGACCCCTGTACGAAGATAAATGAACTAGCAAACCATGCATCGCCCCTTTACAGGGACGCAACCGTGTCAGCACTGGGCGAGTTATTCATACTGTGGAAGAGCGTAGCACCGGCCATTGAATGAAACTCTGAAAGATTTGTAAGAGCTCTGCCCGATGTATTTACTCGAGGGACTTTCGAGCGGTGAATTTATTGAGAGATTTCGTTCGTATCGGGTCCGAGACCACAGGCAGAGCCGGGTGGCGACACAAAGCCGAGTACAGGCGCTAACACGGTTGGTTGCGATTGTAGTTTGCCAAGTTTGGAGTGGGCATTGTACAGCTTTCGCTTGTAATTCCAGTTTTAAGGATATTTGTTAGTCACTGCTGGTGAAATCTCTAACAACCGTATTTAGAGTTCGTTTCATACATTTTAGTGCGTCGTTTATTTGGCTATAGTCTCGTTATAGCCAAAATTATGGAGAAGTTTATCAAACCTACTTGGAAATACTAAATATGTATGTGTTTGATAATACCTACTGTAATATCTTTGAACGAAATTCATGGAGGTCGAAAGGGCAACATTTTTAATAAATGTCAAAAACGATTACACTTTTATATTTTTTCTTGTTTACGAGAGGCTCGCATGAAAGATATATTACAATTACAGGTACCTACGAGATAAAGAATGTGCCGTTCGTACAATAACATTAGAAACTCCATTTCCGTCGCACCTTTCAATTGAACTAGTAGATAAGCCGTTCCGGCGCGGCTTCCGCCCGTTGTGAGCTTCCATTATCAACTTTTCTAATGAAGTGTTGGCGAACAAAGCTCTCGATACTGTGACGGTGGAAATAAAAACTGAGCAGAAATATTTCACTTATTGTATATTCGTTTCTTATATGCTGGTCTAGAAAAAAAGAAAAAAACTGTACCTACTGCTACTCTGTAACATATTCTTCAAACTGTTGAAATAGATAATGTACGTAGCTTACAATTTAAATCGTCAGTAATGATCAGTGATCGGCGTAGGTTCTGCCATTTGGGGTAAATGAACTTAAATATTAGTGTTAATATGGATATACCGTGGGATTTCCGAGAGTATATTTCTAAATGACGAAGTACCTTATAATGAGCTACAAAGGCACGAGGGAAAGGGATGACTACAGCGACCAATGCAATAAACTTGCAAAAATCTTTATTAAAATAAATAAATAAAATATTTTGCTGGATCCAGAGCACATATCAATGTTAAGATAGCAGTCACTGAATCCCGAAAATAGCACTTCCTACGCCGATCACTGGTAATGATCGGCAATGCAGATCTACTTCTTTGCTTTCAGTAAGTTATGCGCACACAGTGTCGAGCGAGCTCTGTATTCATCGGCGATAAACGATTGCCGGGTTAACAGAGCTTAGAACACGCCCATTATATTTGTTTCATTGTTATCTTTTCAGGAAGCATCCGCTATACTTGTAACTAGTTTTTTAGCAAGACCTGTGGTTGACTTTGCACACGACACATTTATGGTTGGAAACTTGGTTCATTTTTTTTATGGCTAATAGCCAAAGACAGAAAGGCCTGAAAGGAGTTTTTAATAAAGAGCAATGTTGCTTCTTGACTTGGCATACTAAATCTTCCTTAATGATGAAAAATCACAACCACCATTGACAGGGTTCGGACAGGTTAGGTTAACTTCCCCCCGATCGGGTTCCCATCTTGTCGCGATGAAGGGCTCAGTACCTGCGGTTCGCCTCACACGCAGGGAAGCCAAGAGGAACCCATGACCCGGGTCGAGCTCTCGGTCTCACCGGGCCGCGTGGAGGCCATTCCAGGTAGAAATGGCCTGGCTGTGAGGGAAGGGGGTGAACTCCCTTTCATTACAGCCGTGGTAGAGGTTGCGGGGGAGGAGGAGTATTGGCGTTACGTAGCCGCTCTCCTTATCCTCCGCAACCAAGCGTGGCCGTGGCGCTTGACACGGTGTCGGTGGGGCCGCAGGGGAGAGGAGTGTCGGTGTTACGTTGCCCCTCTCCTTGTCCTCTGCGGCCGGATTGGTGGGCCCCGGTTGCCGTCAGGTCGACCTGGGGCAGAGCCTGCTTTTGCAGGCCCCAAATCATGATGGCTGATTGGACGGTGGAAACGGGATTCCATCGTCCGACAGACAGCTGTCCGGAGTGGTAGGCACGTGTCGTGTCAGCGCGCCTGTCCTTATCAGACGAGGGCCGAAAGGCCCATATGCTCGCTCTGATGCTTTCTCTTAATGAGAGGGACCCTAGAGCGGGCAGGGACCGCCATAGCGGTCGCCGTGCTGGGGCTGTGGAGCGAGAATAGCACACGGCCCCGACCCATTGCGGCTGAGAGGTGACACCGCGGTTTTTTTTTTGTGATAACACCACATAACCTTACCGGTTTCCCGTTACTGGTAAGGTATCCGAAGGGATTTTAACCGCGAGATAAAAAAGGTTAGTTTAACTTGACCGAAATAATAATGTTACTAACCCGATTGGAACTGGGTTAATGTATACTTTGGTTAACCAAAATAGCCTGTTAACCTATAATTGCGGTTAACTTTAACCGAATCGAAATATAGGTTTCTGCATGATACAACACGTTTTTCATTCCTCGTCACTCGGTCACGGTACCTATCCTTGCAAAAGCGCTTGCATGACTACACCAAACCGATATGCATCACCTAAAACCTAATTAACCTATTCAGATAACGGTTGCTGTTATACCCTTATTGTGTGGGTAAACCGAATCAAAAGATTAACCGAAAAAGGGTTAACCGATGTAACCGGGTTACCGTTATGAATGGGTTTTCCGAACATTGACCATTAATTGACACTATTTTTCCACGAGTTTTTAGAGCGTTTTCATATTTCTTTTAGATCAAGTAACTTTGTTAAGTCTATGCTTGTGTCAATAACATCATAGGTAGTGCAAGAGTTGTTTGTTTATTTACACTGTTAAGTGCTTTTTTACAATTAGTGAATATTCAGGTAAAAACCAATTGTAATATATGCTAAGGGACATAAAATTACTAGGTACTGCTTATTTTTGTCAATTTATCAATCATCCCTATCTATACTATAATAAAAGAGTAAAAAAAATGTGTCTGTACATTGAAAATTTTTCAAAAAAAAAAATTTCGGGCGATGGAGATATAGTAATAGAGTAAGAATATAAAAAAAAATGTCTGTCTGTTTGTCTGTTTGTCTGTTTGTCTGTTTGTCTGTTTGTCTGTTTGTCTGTTTGTCTGTTTGTACACGCTAATCTCCGGAAATACTGGACGGATTCGAATGAAACTTTTTTTGTTATATAGCTGTGATGCCTGGGCAACATATAGGCTATAATTGATTTTGGAAAATGGAACACATGATGCAGAACTATAATGGTCCAGCTAAACTATAAGAAATATTAAAATGCCGCCTTAGCAAAAGTTGTTAAGTCTGATGAGAACTTTTTTTTGAGTTATAATACAACTGGCCAAGCGCGAGTCGGACGCGCGCGAAGTGTTCCGTACCATAATCTATGAAAAATCACGTTTGTAGTATGGGAGCCCCCCATCAATACTTATTTTATTCGATTTTTAGGGTTCCATAGGGTAGGGTAGAAACGGGACCCTATTACTTAGACCGTCCGACTGTTTGTCTGTCTGTCTGTCATCAGGCTGTATCTCATGAACCATTATAGCTAGACAGTTGAAATTTTTATAGATGATTTTTTTTTGTTGCCGCTGAACAAAAACATACTAAATCTATACTATAATAAAAGAGTAAAAAAAATGTGTCTGTATATTGACAATTTTTCCAAAAAAAAGTTGTTTCGTCCGAAGAATAACTTATAAGTTCAGTATTTGCGGACCTTCAGAGCATAACACACCAGAAAATTCTTGGTTATGTGAACGCGCCATATTGACACCAAAAAATTAAAAATCAATTAATAAAGAACTTATGACGCAAATTATTGTTAACTAGCTTTTGCCCGCGGCTTCGCTCGCGCAGGGGTGTAATTTATCAAAATCCTTTCTTAGGGGATGCCTACGTCATAGTAGCTTTATGCATGCAAAGTCTCAGCCCGATCGGTTTAATATTGAAAAAGTTTCATACAAACTTTCATCCCCTATTTTGTCCCCTTGGGGGTAGAATTGATCAAAATCCTTTCTTAGCGGATGCCTACGTCATAACATCTACCTGCATGCCAAATTTTAGCCCGATCCGTCCAGTGGTTTGGGCTGTGCGTTGATAGATCAATCAGTCAGTCACCTTTGAGTTACGAGTATATATATTTAGATTTCTTGGATAGTGTTGTTGACGACGCCACCAATTATCCAGTTGAGTTTCTTAATTCACTTGCAGCAAATGGACTCTCGGCTCACAAAATAAGTCTTACTGTCGGAGGGCCAATAATGCTGATGCGAAATTTGACTCCGCCGAAACTGTGTAACGGAACCCAACTTAGTGTCTCAGCACTGTATGCCGAAGTTCAGCGGCTGAATTTCAGCCAATGCATGCCTGCAATGTTATTTGCATTACTAGCAACACATAATGCCGAACTTCCGATGCTCAAATTCAATTCAAATATATCTTTATTATCATAGGATATTTATAATATCTCTTAATAATCGTCACTTTGTTTTATTGCACAATTAATTATTGTTGACGTCAAAAAGTTACTTAGAGCTAAGTTTAGTGCCGCCTCCAAAGCGCTAGTGCAGAAGAAGCGGTAACAAACTGCACTGCAGCATTTTCTCCAAGAACGTCAACTCACAATGATATTAATATTTATAGTTGATATTTGGACAGAGTATACATTGTTTGTTGTCATAATTTAAATTAATTTTTTAATGTCGCAATTTTGAAATAATGTCAAAGCAAGTTGTAAATTCAGTATGTACTTAATGTACCAGATTATGACCATTTCTGAGTATACAAACCTTTAAGAGGGACCCACGCCAAGCTCAAGCCAGACTTTGTTGTCTTTAAGATAGTCATCGGTCCTGTAATAAGCCTTCTCACACAGTACCTTCTTTACATAAGCTTTAAACTTTTTGTCAGGCATATCAAGGACCGATTGTGGCAGTTTATTATAAAAAAGTATACCGTTCCCCATAAACGTTTTACTAACTGTTTTGAGCCTATAATACGGGGCAACTAAGTCACTCTTATTGCGTAAGTTTCTGACGGTAAAATCGCTTACTTTATTGTATGAGGAAATATTTTTCCTTACATACAGTATGTTTTCAAATATATACTGTGATGGTAAGGTTAGTATACCTATTTCCTTGAATAATTCTCTGAGTGAGTCTCTAGATCCTAAGCCGTAGATAGCTCGAATTGCCCTTTTTTGTAAAATGAAAATAGTCTGAATATCGGCTGCACTCCCCCATAGCAGTATGCCGTATGACATTAAACTATGAAAGTAACTAAAGTGCACAAGTCTAGCAGTTGCTACATCTGTCAATTGTCTAATTCTCCTAACAGCATAAGCCGCAGAGCTAAGTTTATTTGAAAGTTTTGATATATGAGCGCCCCACTGAAGTTTCGAGTCGATCGTAATTCCTAAGAAGGTAGTACTTTCAACAAGATCAAGTTTTTCGCCATCTATCAGTATGTCGACGCAAGCTTGCCTCACATTGGGAAGAGAAAATCGAATGCATTGGTTCTTTTTCGCATTTAACATGAGGTTATTGGCAGTAAACCAATCAGAAATAGAAGACAAGGTGCTGTTCACCGCGCTAGCATCCGTGCTATGACGGCCAATTTTGAATATTAGCGAGGTGTCATCAGCAAACAGCACTATGCCTGCCTGTTTCTCAACCATGTAAGGCAAGTCATTTACATAAACTAAGAAAAGGAAAGGTCCTAGAATAGAACCTTGTGGTACGCCGATTTTAACATTAGATCCGTGCGATTTTATGCCGTTTAAATCAACAGTCTGAAGCCTATCTGTTAAATAAGATTCTATTAATTTAATTGAATTTTCATCAAAACCATATTGACGAAATTTAAGCAAAAGTGTCGCAAAAATTTAAGCAAAAGCTCTTGCCTGAATCGGACCCGTACCCGTACGGGTACGGGTACGGGACCCGTACCCGTACCCGTACCCGTACCCGTACCCGTACCCGTACCCGTACCCGTACCCCTACCCGTACCCGTACCCGTACCCGTACCCGTACCCATACCCGTACCCGTACCCGTACCCGTTCCGCTCCCGCTCCCGCTCCCACTTCCGCTCCCTCTCCCGCCGCCGCCGCCGCCACCGCTGCCGCCGCCGCCGACGCCTCCGCCGCCGCCGCCGCCGCCTACGCCGCCGCCGCCACCGCCGCCGACGTCTCCGCCGCCGCCGACGCCTCCGCCGCCGCTGCCGCTGCCACCGCCGCCGCCGCCGCCTCCGCCGCCGCTTCCGCCGACGCCGCCGCCGCCGCCGCCACCGCCGCCGCCGCCGCCGCTTCCGCCGCCGCCGCCGCCGCCGCCGCCGCCACCGCCGCCGCCGCCGCCGCTTCCGCCGCCGCCGCCGCCGCCGCCGACGCCTCCGCCGCCGCCGCTGCCGCCGCCGCTGCCGCTTCCGCTCCCGCTCCTGCTTCCGCTTCCGCTCCCGTTCCCTCTTCCACTTCCGTTCCATCTTCCGCTCCCGTTTCCGTTCGCCGCAGACGCGCCAAAGACGGAAGATTAAATTCTCATATCGGCACATCACTACTGTCCGTCGTTTCCACCGAACTTCAGCTTATTTAGTGTGTCATCCCCACCGAACTTTAGACACTGAACTTTAGCCACTAAACTTCGGCATAGTCTGCTGAGACACTTAAAGTTTACTGTGAGTGGTGCCAGTGAAACTGTATTAATTTATTCCGCGTATGCCACTCATCCCCAACAATTTTCCTTTTGAAAATACACAGTTCCTTAAGTTTACTTGCTTTGCTATGAAAATAAGTCACAGTTTCAGAGGCTTAAAGCTGCTGATGTCGATCTAAGGACTGGTTTTTCGCATGGCCAACTTAATGTGACTTTCTCTAGGGTTAGTAGCACTTCAGCTCTTTTCATATTGGCTCCCGAAGGAAAGAATTAAAGTAATATTGACTTTTAACTCCTGTTACAAGTACTTTTTCCCTCTGTCTCTCTCTCTCTCTCTCTCTCTCTCTCTCTCTCTCTCTCATTAGTTTTTATTTATATTAATACGCCGGAGTCATAAAGTCCACGCGAACGAAGTCGCGGGCATCAGCTAGTTTACAATAAAATTGGTAGTGAGTGAATATCTAGTTAAAAGCAAACTTTAAAATATGCCAAATGACATAAAATGACTAGGTACTGCTTCTTTTTTTCAATTCATCAATCATCCCTATTTACAATAAAATTGGTAGTTAGTAAATATCCAGGTAAAAGCATATTATAATATTTGCCAAATGACATAAAATAACAAGGTACTTTTTCTTTTGTACAATTTAATCAATCGTCCCTATTTACAATAAAATTGATAAATACGTCACTTAAATAGTGGGCTTAGGGTCGAAACAAACGAGACGCAAGTTGCGTCGCGTAACAGCGCAAGTTGCGCCGCGCAACTCGCGCTCTGTGTGGCCGCTCTACCCGCGCAAGATGCGCTAAGTACATAATGTCGCACACAGATTATTTGGTCAGTTTAGCTGGCCAAAAGACAGTATTGTCTTAGTTGATTGTCATGTCAATGACTTCGTCTGAATGATGACAATCACTATCTTAGTGTATTTTCCTGTCAATGGCTTCGTTTGAATGAAGACCATGAATTGTCTTAGTGGATTGTCATGACAATGGAGATGTCTGAATAAAAACAATCACTGTCTTAGTGGATTCCACTAAGACACTGATTGACTTAGACAATGATTGTATTCATTCAGACGAAACCATTAACAGGACAATCCACTAAGACAGTTCATTGTCTTAGTGGATTGTCCTGTCAGTGGCTTTGTCTGAATGAGGGCAATAATTGTCTTAGTGGAGTGTCCTATCAATGGCTTCGCCTGAATGAAGATACTTAATTGCCTAAGTGGATTTTCATGTAAATGGATTCGTCGGAATGAAGGCAATCACCGTCCAAATGAATTAACCTGTTAATGACTTCGTCAGAACGAGTACAATCATTGTCTTAGTTCATTGACCTGTCAATGGTTTCGTCTGAATAAAAACAATGAACTATCTTTGTAGATTGTTTTGTCTATGGCTTCGTGTTAGTAAAGACAATAAATTATCTCAGTATATACTCTCCTGTCAATAGGGTCGTATAAGTAAAGGCAATCATTGTCTTCGTGGATTGTCCTGTCAATGGCATTGTCTAATTTTAGACAGTCCACTAAGAAAATGAATTTCCACAGTGGGTTGTCCGGTCAATGGCTTTGTCTGAATGAAGAAAATCCACTGTAATTTTTTTCTGAGGACGAAATTCCACTGTAATTTATTTCAGACGCCCGCTTAGAGATTGTGTGTTAGAGAGCGGGACAAAAATGTTTTGAAAGACTTATTTTTAAATACTAAACAGGCGTTGTCCTATGGAAATTCTAGCAAAATGGTGCCGTTTTTCCATATTCTCTCCATCCATCGTTTGTGTGGCAGAAATAGTTTTTAGCAATAAGACCGCCAATTTTACTTTTTTTTTTGTATGTACATTTTACCTTTTATTATTTTTTGGTATAAAATAAAGTATTACTTACGATGATTATGCTGGGTTCCATAAAAAAGTAGTTTTTTTATAAATGAAAATCGTTGACCCACAGAGAAAACGATAATCGTAATCGACATGGGAAATGATAATTGGTTATGCCAGAGGAAATGAGAAAATCTCAAAATTAAAAATCTAAAAATATAAATTTACTTACCTATACCAATAAATTGCTTACTTAATTATTATGTTGGGCTCTATACGAAAACATGATTTTTTATAATGATTATCTGAATGAATTCATCTGAATGAAGACAATCCACTGTCAGCATTATCTTGAGGATAGTCTAAGTAAAAGCAAAGCAAAAAATACTTTATTACACCAAAACACATGAAATTTACATTTGAATACATAGGTAAATCAGATGTACAATAGGCGGCCTTATCGCCAAGGAAATCTTTTACAGGCTACCTTTGAGTGACAGGATTGGGAAGTAAAAATAATAATAAATAAGTGGTGCGATAGTGAAAATTAACTAACTTAAATTTTATTGTGATATCAAACAGTAAAAAATATATACATATATAAAGGATAAGTAAGATAACTTATTTAGGATAAAAATAGTAATAAATATTGATTCTTATTACGTAATATATATATATATATATATGTATATATATATATATATATATATATATATATATATATATATATATATATAGAAATACCTAAGTCTCGAACTAAACGCTTTGACAATTCCTTTTTGGTTCGAGTAGCTAAGGTGTGGAATGAACTGCCTGCGTCTTCATCCTAGTCTTCATCCTAGCTTTCCATCAGGTGAGATTGAGGACAAATGCCTAAACCAACAAATTGTAAAAAAAAAAATAAAAATAAAAAAGATATATCATCATCATCATATCATCCACAGGAAGTCCACTTGGACATAGCCCTCCCCCAAGGATTTCCAAAACGACCGATCGGAAGCGGCCTGCATCCAGCGCTTACCTGCTGCCTTGCTCAGGTCATCTGACTATCTCGCAGGTGGGTATCCTACGCTGCGCTGGTCGGTACATGGTCGCCACTCGAGAACTTTGCTGCCCCATCGGCCATTAAAATAACAGTCAAGAAACTTTTTAAAAATTGGCACTTACATAAAAAGTTTGCAGCCGCCCGCGCATTTTGTATGGGAATGTCGATTTTATTTTGGGTTTTTTAACTGTTATTTTAATTTTATTATACTACAGTGATCTAGTACAGCCCGTGGTTTGATTTATTACGGGAATGTCCCTTCCACATTATACATATATACCTTTAGTATAATTATGTTGCGTCCGTCGGCGGTGGCTACCTAGTGATCGGCGTCGCGTCGCCATCCGGCCTGTCCCGCTCCCGCCTGCGCCCACACCTGCACACCTTCACAGGTGTCAATCACACTTGCCGCCGCCGCGCGCTCCCCTGTCATGTACTCAATCGCCGATTAATGGTGCTCTGGTTTACTGGGGCACCGATCGCAGGGCAATGACCAAGTTGATACGTATAATGTCTATTTTATAAAATGTATAGATCCGACGAAGGGCGAAGAAAAGGTATCTATTGTCAATGGGAATATTTTTAGAATTCAGATAAAGGATGTGATCAAAATCAGCCCATACTTATGTCTTCAAATCTTAGGTCAGAATTTAACAGGTCAATAAGGATCACTTTTTAAGACTGCTTGTGCTAACAGTGACATTTACAATCTGTTTGTTTCTTTTATTGAGAAAAATTCTTCTTCTTCAAGCGTGTTTCCGGTTATACACGCAGCTGTGCTACTTCGGAGCCTGGGGTGCGCTTTTCTTTCTTCTCCAAACATATTATGCATGTCAGTTTCAATGGTACGGTCACCCACCCAAGAATGCTGAAGACCATGCTAAATTGAGAATTAATAACCTGAACAGTTAAAACGATTTAGCAACAATTTCACGCGCGAGATGTTTGTGCTTAGTCGGTCAATCGTCTCTAACAAGATCCACAGGTTCAGTGAGGTGGTCTTATTCTAGGCCGAAAACCAATGGTCTTATTCTAGGTCAAAGTTGGTCACAAACCCTAAATTGTTGTATCCTTGCACCCGTACCCTCGCCGCTTGTCGCCTACTCGCATGTGTTCGCACGCGGCGCGGCGCGTCATAATTTCCCCGCGCGTCCCACGAGCGCTGACAAATGGCTCCGGATGCATTTCCTCTTAATAGTTTTAAAAGGGTGGCGCTGCCGCGACGCGACTCATTTAAATGTGTTTAAATTTTAACACTAAAAGCCCTCGCTTCGCTGCGTCCCGTATATTATGAATGTCATTAAACAGTTTTGTTACGTTCCTCTCTTAGGCAGGTTATGATAATAAACTCCAATGGGGGTATCGTTTATTAAACTACAACTCTAACTAGTGGCTCTGTGACCTGTAAACCTCTTGAGTCTATTTTTTACGTTTTCAAACCCCATGGCTCCGCTTTTGAAAATTTCTACAGGGTATTTTTAAAATCATTGGCATCCTTTCTACTGGTGAAAGTACTCATGAATATGAGCAACTTTATGTATTGGACCGACTCAATACAACTGAAAAAAAAATCACCTGTTCCATACATTTTGGGATTTTAGAATCCCAAAATGTATGGAACATCTGATTTTTTTTCGGTTGGATTGAGTTGGTCCCATACAAAATGTTGCTCGTATTCATGAGTACCTTCACCAGTAGAAAGGATGCCAGTGATTTTAAAAACACCCTGTATAAACTCAATCGCTAACAAAATTGCAGGTATCAATCCTACTCACATTTCACGTAATCTGTTGAGAAATGCGACCTAGTAGAAGAGATCATGAGAACAGCCGGACCGAAAACGAACGATTGTTTGCCCATGTTGAAACAAAGAGTGAGAGAAAGAAAAGCAAGCTGGACAAACCTATTGTCAATCTTGCACACTCGCACAAATTCGTTAAATGTAAATTATGTCTTTGCGAGACAGCTCCGCCACTCTTTCGTCTTAAACGTAGAACTGTAGGTCGCAACAAACCACGATACAATAATTTACAGCCCCAAAGGCTGCGAGCTCCGAGAGATTTAAAAATTCGCTCGGAATAAAGAGAAAACGAGAAAATTCTAGCCCTCATTACCGGGAGGTGTAGTTTACAAAGTCAACCGCGGCCGGGTTTTATTAGTTCCATTACCCGACTCCGAGAAACAGTACCTGTACTGTTTTGTAGCTTTATTATCTAACAACACGTGTAAATCGGGCATAGTATATTTAAAGATCTAAATTATATGTTATGTAAGGTCAATGGTCTTAACTTTCCTATCCTGTTCGAATGCTTTTAAGTCGTCTGCCCATCTGACGGAAAGAGGGGAGGCCTTTGCCCAGCAGCAGGACATGAACGGCTATAAAAAAAAGTCAATGTACGACAGTAGACATCATGCGAGTTAAATGATTAGATATGATATTACATACTCGACAAAACGTGATGTCAGTATTATTGAAAGTATCGATACAATATCAAGTCTTTTTCTCTATCTAAGCTTTTGGCACGAAGTTCCTTATCGCGCGTTGCAAAAGGGGGCTAGACGGAAACATTAAGACCAAAAGTTGTAACGACACTTTTTGTTCATTCAAATTTATGAAGATAATAAAAACTTGATTTTAGAACGCAGAAAAGAGTTTGAATGTAATTTAGACCTATTTATATTTATATTTTACTTCGTTCCATCTAGGTGTCCCTTGACACATCTCAAGTTTATTTTTTTTTCGTTTTTTTCAATTCTATGCACACAAATAACAGAAAGAAAAATGTGAACACGAAAATTAGCATTTATTCTATGATTGTCACAGAGGTGCGATGCGATCGGCAGCTAGATCCCCGTATTTGCTCAGCGTATCTCCATTCCGTGTTCTGTCAGACATGACGAACAAACACATCAATAAACTGGTGACTGCCTGCCGCCGTCGGTTGCCCAATAATTACGACTATCGGTCATTTACTGTATGATAAGTTGATAAGACCATCCATCTAACGTTTACTTACTAGTTCCTTCTAATCGATATTGAAAAAAAGGTACCTTCATAACTGTCAAATGTTATATTTAATTTCAAGCATTCATCAGATAGAGTAAATGCCTCTTTTGACAATAAACCACACTAGACAAACGTGTATAAACAATTTTGTTGTGCAGAGGAAGTTGCTGCACGTTTAAGACACTCTAATTCAAATTCAAATATATCTTTAGTATCATAGGATATTTATAATATATCTTAATAATCGTCACTTTTTGATGTCAACAAACAAGCATAAATTATTGTTGGCATCGAAAAGTTACTTAGAGCTAAGTTTACTGCCGCCTCCAAAGCGCTAGTGCAGAAGAAGCAGTAACAAACTGCACTGCAGCATTTTCTCCAAGGGACGTCAACTCACAATGAAATTAATATTCAAAGTTGATATGTGGACAGGGAATACATTGTTTGTTATGTCATAATTTAAATCGAATTTATTAAATGTCGAAATTTGAAAATAGTGACAACTCATGTTGTAGATTCAGTATGTACCTTATGTAGCAAATTATGACATTTGTGAGTATACAAACCTTTAAGAGGACCCATGCCAACTCTGATTATAAAACTTTACTTCTCATGTCTGTTATTCACCTCTTACGACACACATGGAAGAAGAAAGGGAAAATTGACATGTGTTCTACTCTGCCGTCACCATGCGAGAAACACCCATCCACTGGCTTCTAGTAAAATGATAATATTGCATCTAGGCCCCGCGTAGCGTAATGGAGTTTGATCATTAAAATCGCGACGCGATGGCGCGCCGCACTGTCGTGACTGTTTCCATTAACCCTCACTGCTGAGCGGCACTTAATGTCCTCGACGAGGTGTGTGGACGTGATCACGTGACACGTGATCTAGCACGGACAGTCTCGCGTGATTGGTCAATTAGATCGCGACGCCGGCGCGCCGACACTCTACACATTATTCTAGTGTCACTCAACGCGAAATACTCGTAAGAAGTCTTTTTGTAGTAAAAAACTCTTCGATTTATCATACGAATATTATAAAGGAGGAAGTTTGTGAATGTTTGTGTATGTTTGTTACTTCTTCACGCGCAAATGGCTTGAAAATTGGTTGTGTAATTTGGGGATGAAGTCAGTTTTAATTTTGAAAAATTAAATACAGTAAAAAGTACTGCATAACTTAATCTTACTTTTAGTTGTGGTAGATTCAGATTCAGAGTTTTATTGCAAGTTACAGTTTTTAAGGTGTTACATAAATTAAATAGGTACAAGTGACGCCCTGCTAGGGCACTGCAAACAATAAGGGCAGCTAGATGCCATTTTACTTAAATATATTAAATTAAATTTCATCATTAACATTTATATTTTTCAATCAAATTATAATGTCATCAAACGTACACTTACATATATAGGCATGCAGACTGAGAGTAAGCTACAATTTGTCATTGAGGAATGCGGATACACTATAATAGCATTTTTTAACGAGAAACAGTTTAAGGGTTGTGTTGAATGTAGTATTTTCTATAATATTTTTTATGTGATTAGGAATATGGTTATATATTTCCATCACCATATGATGGGGAATAGAGGAAATTAATTGCATTTTAGTGGGTGGTATCTCTAACTTATTTAAATTTCTATCGTTTCTTTTATTGTTATTTTCCATTTTTTGTAGAGGTGTTCGTGCTTTCTTACAAATTTACATGATTCCAGGATATAGATCGATGTGATAGTTAAAAGTTGATGTTTTATAAAATAAGGCCTACATAATTCCCTTTGATCTATATTTACGAGTATTCGTATGCATTTGCGTAGAGCCACGCTACCGGCAAAACTCTATTTTGCTAGTAGCATGAATGGGCCGGCTCGTCCGGGGAAGTACCACACTCTCACAGAAAATCGACGTCTAAGTAGTAGCGTCACCGCTTCTATGCTTCGTTCGGTGAGTGAGAGAGCCGGAGCCCCCCCCCCTCCCCTCCCCCTCCCCCTACATCTTCCCTTCCTGAAAGGCCGGCATCGCTTCTGTTACACCCCTGCCGTTGCAGTTGTCCATGGGCAGCGGTGATCACTTACCATCAGGTGACCCGCTTGTTCGTTTGCCGCCCTATGACATAAAAAAAATCATAGATATATAACTTACATAATATAGGATTCCAACATATAACAATAAAGCACAAAGGGTTAATTAATGTTTTATTTCAGGTTTTAATAATTATAAAAGAATTTAATAGCATTCCATGCATAAAACCCATCATACTTAGTAACTTTCCCAATAAACATATAGACTAATCAGTGTACATTTTTCATTTATCTTATATTGGAAAGTTATTATCTAGGGAAAGTAATTTAGTAGGTATCATTGATTCGATCTAGTCTCAAATTGTCTCAATACTTTTTGTAAGATCTTACGAATAATAATTTACAAAACGTTTTGATACAAAACGATATCTTGTAATATGGCGATATCTTGTTTATTACAAGTTGCTCATATTCAGTCATCCATTTCGGTTCTCAAATTTATCGTAACGTAGTTACAGAAAGTGGTCATTGCACATTCCCAATCCCGCAAAGCGGCCGTCGCAGGCAAATCAGGCAATGCCGGGTCAGTCGTTCGGAGAATTGTCTCCGCCAGCTGTTGCCTGCCTGTCTGCATCCAATTCATTGCATCTTATTACGGTACTTTCCCTGCAGCTATTCTCCATACTGCGATGTAATGGCTCACAGATATTTAGCTTTGAGAAAACTTCAGATATCACGTTTCTTACATCTCTAGTTTGTTTATGAACAATCCGATGATGATGACCTCCGTGGCGTAGTGGTCACCATGCTAGTCTGCCACCCAGAGGTTCCGGGTTCGATCCCCGGGCAGGGCTTGTTGGAAAATGATCTTTTTCAAATTGTCCTGGGTCTTGGTTGTTTATCTATATATGTATTTGTTACAAAATATAGTATCGTTAAGTTGTATCCCCTAATACAAGTCTCGAACTTACTTTGGGGCTAGCTCAATCAGCGTTATTTGTCCCTATATATTCATATTTTTATTTAATCACCAGTAACAATGATAAATTGATTTTGTTTCCTAGAATTTTGGTAATCGGCGACAAAATTAAGAAACTTTGTTTGAGTTGAGGAACCAGGTCGAAAACTTAGATTTTTTATACCTACCTTCAGCAAGGCAAACGCTGTATCGTTTTCCCAAAGATTGAACTAAACCTTATCTCTTTTTCTTTTTATTACATTCGCTTGTTCAAATATTATTTAAGTATAATAATCTTTTACAATGTAAATTTATAAAAATTCAAGCAAGGAAGAATCTGCTTTATTAGATCTTATGTATTGTTAAACTAAACTGCAGATTAATATGTCCAGAGGGGTTAATGTTAGTACAACAAAGTAGGAAATTGTGATGTATAATGATATCGATTCAAAATGTATTCTATCTTTGTATGATCCTTATATAAACCAAGATCATTTTATTTGGTCATATAATATAAGTTCAAACTAGAAATAACAGATGGCATAACTAGTAAAAGTAACTAAATAGTTCAGTAGAATTTGAAAAGATGTCTCTAGTTACTTACTAATTTTTTAACGATAGTAGATTTTAATAATAAAAAAAAATGTAATTCGATACAAATGAGGGTGAAAATAAAACCAATAAATATGATTTTAACTAAAAAAACATTTAACAAACCATAAAAAGACAAATGTCCGTAAAATTACATCAACGTCAATTTTGTCTTGGTACAATTTCTATATCTGTAAATGGCAACACCGATAAAGTTTTAAACTTGTAGGTACTAGTTTGTAATGTTGTGATGTGAACTTTGGTGTGAAACAAAAATCAAGAAAACTTACTAAATATATAAAGTATGTGCTGAGACAAATAGAACTGTGTTATATTTTGGATATGTTTTGTCGTTTCAACCATGTATATTCTGCGATGATCGTGTGATTTGATAATATAATTGATTTTCATTACATTTTAAATAAGGCTTTCATTTTGAGCCTATTTCGCATTGTTTATGTACTTAATTATTTATAATCCAAAATATTGTGTGACTGCCATCTCCATTAATTGTCTCTTTGGCGTAATTACATAAACATTGTGAAGTATGGCAGGTTTATCTCCCAAAACAAAAACATCATACGTAGGTAAACTATAAAGTAGGTATACCATAGACGGCTTCGTGGTATAGATATATATATCTAATCCTTACTAAAAATAACAGATGGCGTTAGTTATGCATTGCAAAATTTATTTCCGCTTCACACCGCGAAGATAGGTCTCTATTTCAGTATATACAAAAGTACTCTGTGATATGTCCAAGAACATTAGCTAGGAGCACATCGCACGTGATGAAGTTATGGAGTCACTCGAACGTACTATACTTGTATAACAGCGATTAAGGCTGGAAATAGATGTCCTGTTTGGCTTGCGATTATCTGATTACGTTACCGGATCGGATTCTCTCCAAAAATGTCCGATCGTTTCATCCGGCTCAAATAACATTTCTCACCTTTCTCTAAGGCTCGCTGTAGCAACTTTTTCTTTCGCAAATGGTGAAAGGGAAGGAAGCAATATGCAGATCGCGCTTTTAGCACTCGAAACGGCAATAAAATCGGAAGTGACATGTGTCACGTTTTTCGGTTTGGAAGACCACTAATCTATTCTAGGTATGTCAGATGCCCTAAAACAGCTGAAAAATCTGAGTGGCTATCCACTTACACTCACAAATAAACAAACAAACGTTTTCTTTTTTGCTTTTCGCTTTTCATATTCTGAACTCTACGAAAAAAAAAAACAGACGTCAATTGCCAGCCTTACTGCGATGGCCTAATGGCTGCACTGTGCGGGACTTTATATGAATACTACTGCACTAGGGTCATAACAATGTCGGAATAATTCGCAAGCCCATCACTACGGCGGAAAATGTGCGTTGGAAAGCAAATTACGTAGTTATAATAATAATAAATAAAAATAATAAAATCTTTAAAATCTCTATTAAAATCTTTATTCTTCTTTATTATATATGTACTGTTCAGGCGTTTGATTGTTGCAAGAATGATTTTTTGTCATCAAAACAATAAAAATTATTCAATTTACCTGTGTAAAATAAAGTTACGAGTATTTATTGATGACGAAAGACGATTTATCAACATTATTTGAATGTTTTTACATTTCGGAATGGTCACTGCTCACATGATACGCTAATGTACACTACGGAAGTTGACAAACTCGCCCAGCTCTCCTCTTCAATAGCCAAAAACTGCAGAAACTATATTGATGGATAAATTATTATTAGTTACATTTTAAGTTATTATTAAAAATTATATGTATAATTATATGTATAGGGACAAATAACACTGCTTGTATAACACAATTTATTATATACTGAATAACACAATTTATTTCTAATGAAAGTGCAATCATAGCACGTGAGTCGTGACTCTCGAGATTGTTTGTAATCTCAAAGAAGCCACAGTCCGTCCGTGCCAGCGAAGGGTTCCATAATTATCAGGCTGCTTTATTAAGACTGTTTGTGACTGCGGACTCAGTTGTACAGGCTGGCCCATCCAAATCCGGATCAATTGCTTTAAGCCACTCTAAACGTAATTAAAAAAAAAACAGTGGCACTCCGGGAGTGCCGACAGAAGTGAAAACTTGGTGTCGATTTTGAAAACAGTGTCGCGAGATCTATAGTTTTTTCTCATTTCAAAAAATGCTTTCCGTGCACCCAACGCGCCTAAAGAAGTTTTCACTTCGAAAATATCAAAGGTGACGTCAATTTTAAAGGCTTGTCTGAATTTCTCAGTGTTTTAATTTAATTCAGATAAACACTTGAATCAATATTCGTAAGACGTAATATAATATTTTTAAGTTGCTGGCCCTATTGAGTATATAGGAAACTGAAACGTAGAACACCTAGTCAACGACTGTGTCTAGGCAACGTTTATACAATTAATGCGGGAAATAAAGCAGCACAACGTTAACAAACAGCGGCGTAGGGAATAAAGCAGCATTTTTAAATGTACTCATAATATAAATAATATAAATATGGACCAGACATTACGGTGAGGCGTCCCGTGTAGCCAAAAGGAGGCAGTAACAAGTTCTTGTATACGATATGGCCTGACAAGTTGTAGGGCAGCGTCGTAAACTGATGTCAAGGAGGGACAGTTTCTAAGGTTTTGCGCTGTGTTACCTTTGGGTGCTTTTGTAAGTCCTTTGAAAAATTATAAGGTTCCGCCATTGTTGTACAAGTAAGATTATTTTTTAGATAAATAGCATTTATTGTTTTTTTTAACAATAAGTCTGTTTCATTTTGCGTTTAGGACCATTCGATGCTCTCATTTCTACCAGCATCCACGCGCGATTTTGGGTTCCGTACCCAATGGGTAAAAATGGTAGTACGGAACCCTTCGTGCGTAAGTCCGACTCGCAATTGGTCGGTTTTTTAATTAACTCGATGTATTTACAAGTCCAAGAAATATTTGAAATCCCTCGAAAACTAATTACTTCAGTTGGAGTAGAACTGGCTCTGAATATTTTCACTAACAAATCGGAGTTTGCTGCTTGGTCTTGAATTGAAATAGCTTAATTGCTTGTTGTTACGCAACACTTGCTGTCCCCTCCCCCGCCCGCCCCCGCTCGCATTCAGCGCTATGAAAGGCAAGGCAAATTGTTCGCCCCTTTTATTTCATTTTATGTTCAGCTCTAAAACATGCTGAGACCCTCGTAAACGGACACGAAAAATATTATCACTGTTTTAAAATATGCGAGAAACGAGCGAGATTCCGAGGTGCAAGTTACGGCCCTCCGTAAACTGTTCATTCTCATCAGCGAGTTTGCATAACATTGTTTGGAGTTTCGATTCGTTTACTTCCGAGATGATTATGCAGCGGCGGGGAATAAAAATGCTCATTTAATCGCCTTCAAAATGATGCATTACACTTCCAGTGTGGAAAATAATAAAGTAACGAACGTGAAGCTTTATGCATTTTGTATTTGTGCGATACTGCATTGAGTTATGAATAATATAATCATTGATGTTATTACATTATAAATTTTTAAGGATTTCAAAAATATCATTCATTTATTTGACGTCTTTAGTAAGTTAACTATAGTTAAGACTAGTGGCTCTGTGAGCTGTAGACCTCGCGAGTTACCCCAACCTGTTGAAGATTATAGGATAAAAAAGTTATTCAGACGAAAAAGTTACGTCTTAAGGTGGCCCTTCCCGGCTGCTCTGTCGTCAACGCGAGCATAAATTGAAAAGCTTGGTATTTCATCCAGGGCAATGCTAGAAAAAGAAGCAAACCATAAAGAGAGAGATAGCGCCTAAGTGTACGGTTTGCGTTGTATTGAATGAAATTAGTATTATTATTAACTATCCATTGAACGAATATTAAATATTTATAGGGTGCGGAAATGTCACAAAACTTGTTGTTGAAATTTTTTTTTTTACTTTTACAATTAATGAGTACTTTATGAACGGTCGAAGTTCAGGTAAAATTTGTGCAAAAAAGCAGATTTTTGGAAGCGTGCACTAAATTAGTTTTTCAAAATTTTAATTTTTTATTTCGATGGAAACCTAAAAATAGCGCACAAGATATCTGTTTGTTCAAATGTTTTCAAGAAAGATCAGTTACAACGCCATGATCACGTACGAGCGTTTGTATGAAAAGTAATACGGGAAGGCCGCTTTTAAAAAAAGTTACAAAACAAATTGTGAAATTTTGGAATATGATATTTTTAAGTGTTCCACCCCAATATTTCCGCCAATTTAAAAAAATTCAAAATACTGAATCGACAGAAATTCTATAATATTTTCAAACCTTCTTACAAATTTTCACGAGCATTGATTGAGAAATGCGACCTATGGGCGTGAACAGCCGGAGAAACTGACAGCCAGACAAAAAGTATATTTGGCCAAGCTCGAAACTGAGACGCTTTTCTCGCTTGGCCAATAATACAACGAAAAGAAAAAGTTTTAAAAAAAAACATTGAGAAAAAGTATGTTTCGTGAAAAGAAGGATCCAAACCTGCCACGGCTTACAAATAGAATAAGTTACAGGTAAATGTCCTACATCTATTCATTTAGTAACTTGTGACAAGGATGCTAGAAAACTTATTACGATGTTTTCTAAAGCCATTAGTCTCGCGGGCATCGAGGAGACGTTGATTTATGATAATTTTTAAAGTTGGCACTCCTGCACATTTCCCATCTGTCTCGCGACAGGTGCAGCTCTGTCTCCGCGACGCGCGACAGATGTCGTGCGACATACGGTCTTCATCAACGACGAGACACTTTGTCTCCTTTATGAAGTACCACTGCGGACATCTGTCACATCAGTGGTTAATGGCGCTTTTAATAACCTCGGGGCTTTATAGTTTTGTTTATGTGTATTAAGGTTACAAAAAGCCGTCGTAAACACATAATTAGTATACGTGGTAATATTTCTCCGGGCTTCAAGAATGGCTTATGGAACTATAATTTGGGGTCGAATATTCAGGTATGATTTATTATTACCAAGCAATTTCAAATTGTGAAAAGTTCGATAACTTTTTACTTCAGCTCTTCCTACGCCTGTACCGAATATAGTACTTTCAAAGATTCAAAAATTCAAATGTTTATTCAGTAATTAGACCTTTACAGGCACTTTTAAACGTCAATAAGTATAATTTATGTTACGTGTAAAGTATATTAAAATTTAATTTATTTTTAAAGAAAAGCTACCGATACCAGCGCTTCGTAACGACCACTGCTGAGAAGAAACGCCGAAAGAAACTCATTTTCACAGTATTGGTCGCCTACTCGCCAGAAGGGCTTTGTCATATTATTATAATTGTCCTTAGATTATAAGGACGTTACGCTACTCTTCAGTTTCAATTTAGTTTCTAAATTTAAATAATCCTACTTCATTCATTAGTAATGAAATTAAGTGGACTATTTTTGTATCTGAAAAACAATATTATATTAAAATAACTGGCCAAGTATAATCTGTAAAAAATTACGTTTCTTGTATCGGAGCCCCACTTAAATATTTATTTTACTCTGTTTTGAGTATTTTATTTTATAGCGGCAAAAAAATACATCATCTGTGAAAATTTCAACTGTCTAGCTATCACGGTTCATGAGATACAGCTTGGTGACAGTCAGACGGACGGACGGACAGCGGAGTCTTAGTAATAGGGTCCTCTTTTTACCCTTTGGGTATGGAACCCTAAAAAGAAATCCCTGAAACAGATAAGTCCGCCTTTATTATTTTGTTTTATGCTTTTGTAAAATAAAGAAATACAATAAATAAGTACATATACGTAACAAGATCATATTGTAAATCAAGATATCCAATATTCGCAAAAGTTTGAACTAAGAAACTTGAGAATTCATTTTTCTCGAAAGTGAATTACATAAAACCCCAGAGTCAGAGTTGAGAGCATTGTAGGATACCTGCGACGTAACAAGCTGCATGCGCTCCCGGCGCATTCGATTTGGAGCTCGGATGCAGCCACACAGACAATGCCCTGATTGGCTGAGACTGGCCCGCTCTCATGAACTGGACATTTCACGAAATTGGAAACTGGAGCTGGTCCATTTCCTATGCTAGTTAAGTCTGTAAACGACGAAGCAATGTGAAATATAATATTACTTTAATTTTTTTGGGTTCTGTAGTAAACAAGGAGCCCTTTTAGTTTCGCCATGTCTGTCTGTCTGTCCATCCGGGGTTTTACTAAGAGACTATAAGTACTAGAAAGTTTTAATTTGGCATGGTAATTTGATAAGTAAACTAGTCATGCCGAAAAAGTTGTAAAATAAAATCTTCACCTTTTTCTAGGGTAGCTTCCATAGGTACATGTAAAGAGAGAGTACATTTTTTTTTGGTCGTCTAACTCAACGTGTGGCATCATTGAATAGGTGTTTTAAAAATATTGTTACCTAATGAACACCATTTTTTGATTGAGGGAACCGTTTTTGACATTGGAAATTAGGATTTTGATGTACATTATATACTCGCATTTCCGTTGAAATTGTGTTTCGTAGAGAAACGTCAGACAAAATTAGCTAAACTGAACGAACTGACTGAAAAGATCTACAAAATGTCAATCACTCGGTAGAGTGAAAATTTACAACACATTTTAGAATTGTTTTAAACAAAAGTTTAAAATACAACGTAAACATACTAATCAATGTGAACAACTTTTACTATGGGACCATCCCTGAAATCGAAAAAAAGAATCTTCACCTCCATTCAAATTTAAATACATATTGTGCCAAAATGTATGGAGCAGCAGATTTTTTTTTACGATTTCAGGTTGGTCTCGTAGCGAAGTTGCTCACATTGATTAGTATGTTTACTCCCCTTTGGACTGATACTTCCTTTCTGTTATACGTTGTATATAAATGTTCATTATCGTATTGAAAAATTATGTGTCAAATATAAAATGTGAAAAATATGTGTAATAAAAATCACCATTAGAATAATTCGAACTCACAACCTCTCATATTTGTATCGACGTAGGTTTACGATTTGCTGGATTGTAATGCTTTTGGTCTAATTCATTAACTCTTTTTAGTAAAAAATCGCTGTGAATCTCCAATCTATATTTAATTTTCTGACGGTAAAAACTGTATTCTGTTATTGGATCGGTGTGACATTTTCTCCTGTCCCGTAATCCCCCGCGGGGATACTCGATTTTGTCCAAGTGAGAGAGGGAGAAGGCCGCTGCTAATTGGGGCACGGATTAAGCAACATTTTTACTTCATTATACAAAATTCACAAGCGGTACCTACAAACTTTCCGGGTGACAATTTGTACAAACCTTTTAACTTTGTTCCCACAATCAAGACACGCGGCAGCGTGTCAAAGCCAAGTTCGAAAAAAAGAAATGGCGGCGCAGCAGCCATGCGTATATTTACACGAATCATTTAGAGTTATTTTTGACCCCTCTACAACTCGAAACGTATTTAACCTAAATACAGCTTGTATGCCTCTCTTACATAAACATCTCCTCTCACAGGCCTACTAGAATAGATCTCTTTTGAGATAAGTAGTGCCTTTGTACAACTTTTATTAGATGTATTCTTTAAATTTTATAAGGTACAGCTCCTATCAATATTGTAATAGTAAACATTTCTTTAGTCATTTTTTTGCTCATAATTTTGAGTTAATTTTATTATTTAATAACTTTGAATAAATCAATTTACAAGTATTTATATCGCAAAAATAACCAAATGTAAAAATGGAAGCCATGTTGTATAGAGAATCCTGAAATTTATTTATAAGAATCTCAACATTTGACTTGGCTGGCTAGTTCAAGTATACCTACTTATATTCGGCTAATTAACTTATCATCTTCATGTTATATTATACAAGTTATTGTTTTCATTTGTACGGTTCTATTCTTTTAAATATCAGACTTGCTGGTAAAAAAAACTAGCCAGGTCAATTATGTTGAGATTATTATAATTAAATTTCAGGTTTCTCTACAGAACACGGCAGTAATTTAGATCTAAATAAATTTGTAGGATATTGAACTTGGCTTCCATTTTCACATTTATATTTTTGGTGGAATAGTTCTTACAGAATGGATAATGAACATAGAATTAATACAATCATGAAAACCAACTATCACTTTCCATGGTAATGAGACAGTTTATTTTATATTTTAATATTAACTCTTTGTTTGGGATCCAAATCTACAAACCTCGCATAGTTCTCAGATTGCTGCTGTGCAATATGCTACACTACTAGAAATATTTTTGACTAGTGTGCGTTATTACGAGTATAATGTACATTTATCTACACCCATGCTATAAATCCTCTATAAAATTTTCTGAAATAGCTTATTGCCAACATTAAAACACCCAGTGTCATAATAACCATTATATCACCCAAAGGAGTGTTATAATGTTGTACTAAATTTCATTATGCAACGCAAACTCGATCCCTTCCTTACTCATCAAACAGCCACATTCTTTATGAATTTCAAAAAAGGAACATTGTCATGTACGCGCCGTTCACTACCACAGCTCTGTAATTTAAAAATAGAACTTATTGGTTATTCCAATTCACGTTGTATCATACCTTATATAATATTTTACATTCCAATAATTGTACGATCCAAAATTTAAATAATTATAATAAATATAACATAACATACATAGTTAGTTTGCATTAGATATTCAGCAATAAACTAACGAAGAATTTACATAGAGTTCTTACAACACTGTACAATACCCTTTGGATTTAGAACTTTTTATAGAGGATTTGTATGCAACTGCAATAATTAGGTATTAAAACACTCATGTGATACTACTATCCCACATAATACCCCTTATTATATACTACAGTTGCATAAATAACTAATCAACATGCAGTGCGAATGCAAATACGAGTATTATGAATGAAATGTCGACAGCTGACACGCACCTGTTTTTTGGCGCGTCGGGCGGCACGAATCTGTCCCAGTTTGTGATGAACAAGCTTTTCTTTTGTTTTTCCGCATTATGTTCAGGTATTCAACGGTCGTACCTGCATATATAACGTGTCGGCACCTGCCGTCCGTGCAACTGTGTTATATTTCGAGATTTTCCAGCAAAAATCTCGTTTGACTGAAGAATGCACCGTGCAAGTGAACATGCAAATATTGGTGCGAGTGCAGATATGAGGTGTGGACACGGGCCGTCCGCGCGCTGTGGCACATCCCGGGTTTTCTTTTTGGGGCGTCGGAAGAATTCGCCCCAGTTTCGAATGAAACCGGCTTTCATTTGTCCTGTATTTGAAATGGTTTGTCGTATCTTGCATAACACGCTTGGAGTCATTTCATTTGTGTTGGTGTGCATTGTACAAACAATTTTTTTGTAACATTATCTTAAAATTTTGCCATCAAATTTTGAATATTTTTTTAAGAACAATATTAACAAATGCTAAATTACATTTTTATAACAAATATTTCTCAGGAAGAAGACACTGTTTTAGTGATTACCGTCCAATAGAGAACATGAGCTGTGTAAGTGGCCAACATTGGTGTCAGATTTTTTTTAAAAAGGCTTCTGACGGAGCTTCATGATTGATGACAGCCGGGACCAACAGCTTCTACATGCCTTCCGAAGCACGAAGGAGCTCGCGAAATTTGTATGCCACTTGTGGACACTCATCCAAGTGCAGACCACGCTTGGTGTCGCTTTACTTGCGAAAGCGCTAGTAATGCGCACTCCCGCGCCTCCGAGTTCCGAGATAATGAGAAAAAACTGATGAACTATTTCAGATGAAATGTTTTTTTACCCAGGATACCAACCTAAATTTAGGATACATAGGTTTGCATCGTGTTATAATATAAGTATGTGTTCTCAGTTTTTCATTTTAGAGTTTTTGCACATATTTCCGGAATGTTTGCATCTCAGCACCACCTGTAGATTGTCTGGTAGAAAAGGCCTACGGTCTTAACTCCACCGATTACAATTTCATATAAGTTAATTAAATAAAAACACAAATTTAAAATTCCAACATGTTTGCACTATATTCTTATATTTCTTCTTCTCTTTATGTATTTTTTCGTAAAGAGAAGGTTTTGAAAATAATAAGCGTGGAAATGAAATATATATTATGAAAAGTAAGAAGTTGAGATTACGCAATTACGAAATAGTTTAGAAACTGGCGGTGCGAGTGCAATGAACCAGTTACCAAACACAGAGCCACCAAACAAATCCCTTTATTTATTTACTTAAAACGTATAAACGCTGAGAAACAAACGCGAGCGAGTTCAATGCGCACGTAAAATGTAGAGGAGCGGTGCGGGGGTGAGCGGGGAGGTGCGGGGCACGGGGGGCACACTGCACGTATTCTGTATTTACACGGATTTATTTTCACTTGTCCGTTTGTCTGTTGGCTCAGGGCTGCCGGCGGCCGCATGCATTCAGCGCCCTCAGACAGCTATTGGGAAACTGAACATTTCAGTGAAAACGGACGTTCCCATTGTTAACACGAGTGTGAATGCCGCCGCTTGCATCAACAATTTCATAGAATACTTATCTCTGAAATGTTCTCTTTGTATTAAGTTTTATTAGAGGCAAGTGAAGTACCTACATATACATAGAAGCACGTCGCTATCTTTAAGATCTTTAAATAGGTACGTATGGTTTTTTAATCCAAGCGCCGAATATAACCTTTTTTTGATGACCTCCGTGGCGCAGTGGTCACCATGCTAGTCCGCCACCCAGAGGTTTCCGGGTTCGATCCCCCGTCAGGGCAAGTTGGAAAATGGCCTTTTTCAAATTCTCCTGCGTCATGGATGTTTATCTATATATGTATTTGTTATAAAATATAGTATCGTTGAGTTAGTATCCCATAACCCAAGTTTTAAACTTTCTTTGGGGCTAGCTCAATCAATGTAATTTGTCCCTATATATTTATATATATTTATTTATTATTACCTGGTATTTGTTTAACTCAGACTTAAATCCGTCTGACGAGTTTGATAAAAGTAGAGAAAAAATACAGATTAAGTGCGTCCACGGAGGACGCAATCGGACAACTTCATCAAATGCATTACGGTATGTTTCCTGTAATACAACTTTACATAGGTTTAAGTGGAAGCTAGCCCTAGAGAGCGGTGCTGTATTTATTTAGTTTTCACTGCCGGCTATCTGCTCAGTGTCAGCCAAGTTCCCGGCGGCAGGTGCCGGTAGGTGCGCGTCCACGGAGGATGCAATTGCACAACTTTACCAAATGCATTACGTTACGCACGGCAGCGGTTACGACTGTTTTCCTGTTGTAGAAACAAAGAAATAGTAGTTCTCCCTGATGCCGAAAGTACTGCGATGAAAATTTACTTAGTGTCTTAATTTGAATGTTACATTTTGCGCACTACTTACTTCCATAGAATCATATCAATTCTGCTGATCGGTGAACTTGTATGGGAGGTTAAAATAGTAGATTGTGCTACAAGGGGCTAAAGTAATTTTTTGAAGGCGAGGGCGCTACTTTGAATTCGGAGCGAAACGAAGGGTTCCACAGTTGAATCACAAACGGAGCGAGTGATTCTACGGTGGAATCCTGAGTGTCGCGAGGGATTCATGTATATCGCCCGAGATAAAAATATTACCGTACCCGAGTAGCACACTCTACTTTTCATCTCCATCTATGAAAAAAACTAGCACATACAAAACAGAATATAAAGAACAGTAGAACACCTACAATACCTAACAGAATTCAACCGACAATTTAATACTAACCTTTATTTAGTGTCGTTTTCATACAATAAATACTAAGAAATTTTTTTCGAAAACCACCAACTTGAGATAAAATGTTCACTCATAACTTTGTTTGCGTGGTCCTTCATATCTTTTTATTTTTGTACGTAAACTTGATAACTATTCACTATTGGCTTAAACTCACAAAAGTGAAAAGTAACATTTACATAAATAATAAAATTTCAATAAAAATAACCTACAACTTATGTAATCAAAGGGAAAAATTGCGCTTTTTAATTATACTTCTTTATTTTTCCGAAGCAAAGAACATAAAAATTTTAACCTACGTTCATCCATGTTGAAGACGATATGTATTCCAAATTTAAAAAATCACGAAATCTGTGCCAATTATTTTTATTTTAAAACAAAATTCTTCTTTTTTTTTTTGCTGAACTGCCAACATTATTTTTGATTCTACATAGATTAAACTCGAGTTTTGTTTTCAAATTGGTTTTAATCTCTAAAGATCTTCTTTTTCACGTTTTAGTCCCGAGAGCTCCAAATGTTTTGGGATGAAAAAATCGTTTTTTGAGTAGATGAGATGAATAATATTTTATATGGAAATTTCTTTCGAATCGTGGACTTAACTTAGCATTAAATTTTTTTTTTTATGTATGTTGAACTTCATTTTCATAATGAATTAATAAAATAAATTAACTAAATCTAACGAATAACTTAAATTACTTATAAATAAAAAAGCCTTGGAAAATCACTGCCCCGTGGTGACATACCCAGAAAGCTGGCGGCATTGCCACGTTATATGGCTATGCTTATCTTTTGAGACAGATAAAGGTCACGCGTGATTTTAGTCAATTTTCATTAGTATTTCTTGTTGGAGCCTGTAACTTCATGGCCTTCATTTCAGTTTTCATTTTGAGCTGTTATGTGTCCCACTGTTGGTCTTCCTGTGACTCTAGCATTTGACCCAACGGTGATTCAACTTGACACTAACAACTGACTGAACAACCTTTCTAATGGAAATAGTTTACGACTGTGGAGCATCTCCACAGACAATGGCACACTTGCTGAGCTGCCCAGAGTGCCCGGACACCTGCACTTTGAAGACCTGTACAACGCCAGTCCTAATGCAGTACAGGTAGCTCAGTATCGGGCCCAGAACAATATTTAGCTTTAAATGGACATCGACAAGCAAAGAAAATGAATGGGAATAATAACACTGGGATTAATCAAAGACTTTCTTCTAAAAATACAATCAAAACACAATAGAAAGGTTTATTATGAGTTCATTATTTTAACTATCTGCTAAGAATTTCGATTAAGGGGCTTCCTTAATTTTCCGGGGTCCAGTGCTGCCTCCATTTCAATTAAATCATTTAAAAGGAAACGGAGACATCATTTAAAATTTTGACTTGACCAGGCTCTAGATAACTCTTCAAACTATTTTATGAACTACTGTTAACAGTTTAAAGTGAGAACGTGAAGCTTTTCTACGCACAATTGCGAAAAACGGCCACTTTTGGCGTATGTGCGTAGAAAAGCTTCACGTTCTCACTTTAAACTGTAAACAGTAGTTCACAGTTTAAAGTGAGAACTTTACAAATGATTTATTTTAAACTAGCTGATGCCCGCGACTTCGTTCGCGTGGACTTTATGACTCCGGCGTATAAATATGAATAAAAACTAATGAGAGAGAGAGAGAGAGAGAGATAGAGGAAGAAAGTACTTGTAACAGTGTTAGGAGTTAAAAGTCAATATTATTTTAATTCTTTCCTTCGGGAGCCAATATGAAAAGAGCTGAAGTGTTACTAACCCTGGAGAAAGCCACAATAAGTAGGCCATGCGAAAAACCAGTCCTTAGATCGACATCAGCAGCTTTAAGCCTCTAAAACTGTGACTTATTTTCATAGCAAAGCAAGTTAACATATGGAACTGTGTATTTTCAAAAGGAAAATTGTTGGGGATGAGTGGCATACGCGGAATAAATACAGTTTACTGGCATCACTCACTTACTGTGAGCTTTAAGTGTCTCAGCAGACTATGCCGAAGTTTAGTAGCTAAAGTTCAGTGTCTAAAGTTCGGTGGGGATGACACACTAAATAAGCTGAAGTTCAGCTGCTGAAGTTCGGTGGAAACGCCGGACAGTAGTGATGTGCCGATATGAGAATTTAATCTTCCGTCTTTGGCGCGTCTGCGGCGAACGGAAACGGGAGCGGAAGAGGGAACGGAAGTGGAAGAGGGAACGGGAACGGGAACGGGAGCGGAAGTGGAAGCGGGAGCGGGAGCGGGAGCGGAAGCGGCAGCGGAAGCGGCAGCGGTGGCGGCAGCAGTGGCGGCGGCGGCGGCGGCGGCAGCGGCGGCGGCGGCGGCGGCGGCGGAAGCGGCGGCGGTGACGTCGGCGGAAGCGGTGGCGGTGGCAGCGGCGGCGGCAGAGGCGGCAGCGGCGGCGGCAGCGGCGGCGGCGGCGGCGGCGGCGGCGGCGGCGGCGGCGGCGGCGGCGGCGGCGGCGGCGGCGGCGGCGGCGTCGGCGGTGGCGGCGGCAGCGGCGGCGGCGGCGGAAGCGGCGGTGGCGGCGTCGGCGGAAGCGGTGGCGGCGTCGGCGGCGGCGGCGGCGGCGGGAGCGGGAGAGGGAGTGGGAGCGGGAGCAGGAGTGGGAGCGGAAGTGGGAGCGGGAGCGGAACGGGTACGGGTACGGGTACAGGTACGGGTACGGGTACGGGTACGGGTACGGGTACGGGTACGGGTACGGGTACGGGTACGGGTACGGGTACGGGTACGGGTACGGGTACGGGTACGGGTACAGGTCCGATTCAGCCAAAAGCATCGGAAGTTCGGCGTTATGTGTTGCTAGTAATGCAAATAACATTGCAGGCATGCATTGGCTGAAATTCAGCCGCTGAACTTCGTCATACAGTGCTGAGACACTAAGTTGGGTTCCGTTACACAGTTTCGGCGGAGTCAAATTTCGCATCAGCATTATTGGCCCTCCGACATTAAGACTTATTTTGTGAGCCGTGAGTCCATTTGCTGCAAGTGAATTAAGAAACTCAACTGGATAATTGGTGGCGTCGTCAACAACACTATCCAAGAAATCTAAATATATATAACTCAAAGGTGACTGACTGACTGACATAGTGATCTATCAACGCACAGCCCAAACCACTGGACGGATTGGGCTGAAATTTGGCATGTAGGTAGATGTTATGACGTAGGCATCCGCTAAAAAAGGATTTTGATCATTTCTACCCCCAAGGGGATAAAATAGGGCATGAAAGTTTGTATGAAACTTTGTCAATTTTAGACCGATCGGGCTGAGACTTTGCATGCATAAAGCTACTATGACGTAGGCATCCCTAAGAAAGGATTTTGATAAATTACACCCCTACGCGAGCGAAGCCGCGGGCACAAGCTAGTTAACAATAATTTGCGTCATAAATTCTTTATTAATTGATTTTTAATTTTTTGGTGTCAATATGGCGCGTTCACATAACCAAGAATTTTCTGGTGTGTTATGCTCTGTAGGTCCGCAAATACTGAACTTATAAGTTCTACTTCGGACGAAACAACTTTTTTTTTTAAAAAATTTCAATGTACAGACACATTTTTTTTTACTCTTTTATTATAGTATACATTTAGTATGTTTTTGTTCAGCGGCAACAAAAAACATCATCTATAAAAATTTCAACTGTCTAGCTATAATGGTTCATGAGATACAGCCTGGTGACAGACAGACAGACAAACAGTCGGACGGTCTAAGTAATAGGGTCCCGTTTCTACCCTACCCTATGGAACCCTAAAAATCGAATAAAATAAGTATTGATGGGGGGCTCCCATAGTACAAACGTGATTTTTCATAGATTATGGTACGGAACCCTTCGCGCGCGTCCGACTCGCGCTTGGCCAGTTGTATTATAACTCAACAAAAAGTTCTCATCAGACTTAACAACTTTTGCTAAGGCGGCATTTTAATATTTCTTATAGTTTAGCTGGACCATTATAGTTCTGCATCATGTGTTCCATTTTCCAAAATCAATTATAGCCTATATGTTGCCCAGGCTTCACAGCTATATAACAAAAAAAGTTTCATTCGAATCCGTCCAGTATTTCCGGAGATTAGCGTGTACAAACAGACAAACAGACAAACAGACAGACATTTTTTTTTATTTTCTTACTCTATTACTATATCTCCATCGCCCCAAATATTTTATTTTGAAAAATTTTCAATGTACAGACACATTTTTTTTACTCTTTTATTATAGTATAGATGGGGGCAGCACTGGACCCCGGAAAATTCATGTAGCCACTTAAAGAAGGCACCTCAAAGTGTGACAGCACTAACAGCGTCAAAGCAGCGAGTCGATATAAAGTGTCGGCGTAGCACGCACATAAATCTTGGAAGTTTGCGAGTCGCATGTATGTCAGTGTCGCGTATGGAAATATGCTTCTGGGAAAAGTTTGCCAATATACGCGCCGCCGGACGGGGCCGGCGCGGGCGGGAATATTGGAACAGCTTTTTGTTGATACCCTTCACAACTTCGTTTGAAAGGCGACACAACAAAAATAGTTTTGTTGGCGTCATTGCCCAACCTCTCTCACTTGGTCTCCTCATCGAAAAGATGATGCTGTTAGTAGCAGACTGTTGTAAATGAGAGTTAGCTTGCTTTATAAAGGATTTATTTCTCACCAACAGACACGTTTTTACAGTACAAAGGTCGAGTGTAGAAGAAGGAACATATAATCGTTCAAATTATGAATGCCAACACAACAAAAGTATAAAAGTATAAACCTTGTGTTGCCAGCAACAGATGCAATTGCCTTGACCTCTTGCATGCTTTGATTAAAAAAAAACTGACAAAGTGAAAGATTTACCAAAAATCCGACATATTTTACGTTTAGGGTCCCGTACAAAAAAAAAGTGTTAAACTCAATATAATACGTTCTCTTACGAAAAATCTATGGCATTGAACGGAACCCTCTCCACGCGAGTTCAACTCGCACTTCGCCGGTAATTTGATATTATTGTAGACTGCAGAATATGCAAAAAAATCAAACCTTCAAAATTCACTGTTTTTAATTGTTTCCTCTGTATACGCGTAATAGTCTACCAGATGTCAAATATCAACTTTCCAAGTCATATGGTTAGTTATCGTTTTGATCATGGATAAGTAAATCAATGATATTTTTACAGTTTTTTAAACGTTATCAGTTATCACTTATATGAATAACTATTTGAGCTACTTTATTGAAATTTTGGATTCAAGATAAGCTAGAGGACTTAAATATGTGTGCTATAATTTATGTTTTAGGTTAAATCGAATTCGAGATGAGAAGAGGTCAAAACTGGCTCAAAATGGTTCATGTAAATATACACACGTCTGCTGAGTCACCATTTCCTTTCTTTGAACTTGACTCTGACACGCTGCCGCGTGTCTAGATATATACACTCGAAAACATAACCCTCTTTCTGGCGCAAATGGATCAAAAAGGGCAATCGTTGTCGAGGCCGGCTCGAGGCGGATTCCAGTCACGAACGCGGAAGCCGGACGCGGGCAGCGACGGACATGACGGGACAAGTTCCTAGTGAGACGGGCATTGCCTAATCTTCTCAGAAAACCATTATTCTAAAGAATTTTTAATCAATTCAATGTTTAGTTTATTCAGTATTTTTCTCAGTATTTTTTATTCAGTAATTAAACCTTTACCGGCTAATTAATATTTGATTTATTTTTAAAGAAAAGCTTTCTATACTATCGCTTCGTAATGACCACTGCTGAGAAGAAACGAAAGAAAACTTAGCATTTTCGCCAAAAGTGGCCGTTTTACGCAAAAATGCTTAGAAAAGCTTCACAATTTTACTCAAAACTGTAAGCATAAATTAGTTTGAAGGGTTATTTAAGTTTTAAGCCGCATGAGACCAAATTTTAATAATATCTCCGCGTCCTTTCAAATAATTTATTTTAACGGGGGCAGCACTGGACCCCGAAAATTCATGTATCCCCTTAAAAGGTTTTAGAGTAAGCAAGTTATGTTTTATTTGCTTATAAAACTAGGTCAATATAAAATTACTAATTAGTCTTAGATTAATAGGCTAGATTGTAATAATATTAGCGTACTTATTCAACAGCATGTAGGTACGTTAAGAAAGTAAAAAAAAAAATGTTTTATTTGTGAAGTGTAATTGAAAATTTATAGTAAGTATCCACGAGTTTATATCTTTTAAGTAAATATTAATAGTATAGTACGCATTGTTCAATTAAACTTTTATCATCCTGTATTTTAATTTTTGCCATGGATAGGTTGACGACCGTTTTAGGAAGTTTATTAAATTGTGTTATACCTAGACCTAAGAGTGACTTTCTGGCTTTAGCAAGTCGAAATTGATGTGTGTGAATCTTATTTTTGTTTCTACTGTTATAATTGTGAATATCACAATTTTTCATAAAACTATTTTACTTAGATTAAATAAATAAGAAAATTGTCGTGAGTAAACAAAAGATACCACAGTAAGAATATTTATAGATAAAAATAACTCTCCATGGTTTTAGATAATTAGATATATGCATGTAAACATCCAAGAGCTATCTATTTTCAGCTACGATGACTGACTATATTATAATATTTATAACATACTTATTTATTTTACCAAGAAGCAAGATAAAAGGACAAAACCCAGTACACCTTCAAACAGTAAGTACATCGGCTTAATCAATTGACATGAAATAGTTGCGGACAGACAGCTGACATCAAAAGAAATGTTTCTTTCACGGGTTCGTAACATGAGGAAAATATACGGAACAGTTCAATTCGTCAGCTCCGCGTTCTGTATTACAAGTGAAGGAAACCGTGACACATTGTTCTGGAAGGACGGCTTTATCAAATGATGCAGTCATTTGAAATAGATAGTTCGGTTTTTTTACACTCATATTATTTTTAACCGACTTCCAAAAAAGGAAGAGGTTATCAATTCGTCGCGACCCTTTATTTTTTTTTATGTATGTTCACCGATTATTCAAAGACGCCTGGACCGATTTAAAAATATCTTATTTTGTTTGAAAGCGTATACTTTCCAGGTGGTACCTAGGAAATTTTATCAAATTCGGTTGTGTAGTTTGGGGGTGAAGTCGGTTTTTAGTTTTGAGAAATTATTCAAAACTAAAACTGACTTTACTCCCAAACTACACAACCGACTTTGATACAATTTCTATAGGACCTGGCAAGTGCATACTTGCCAGGTCCTATAGAAATTGTGTTTAAAAGGGCATCCTTTTAAACAAAAAGATCGGTCCAGGCGTCTTTGAATAATCGGTGAACGTGCATTAAAAAAAGATCGCGACAAATTAATAACCTCCTGCGTTTTAGAAGTCACTTAAAAATGTGCTTAACATTTTATAAACAAATTCTAGGAAAATAGTACACATTCTCTAACAAAATCATTAAAAAAAAGAGTTTTTAAATGATAAAAAAATTTTTAAATTGATGTTCCGAATAAAAAACTTACATTGACTACGTTTATGACTGACATTAAACACAAATGATAAATATTCGCAAAAAAATAATAATACTTACTATGATATACTAGGTAAAATACTAGGTTTATATTTATGAATTAACCTCTGCATAACATAAAATCCGCTTGCCGTTCCATTTTTCTTTTGCGATACCCGACGGGGTTTATAGTGTACCTTATAATATGACAAAGACTTTTAGTAGTTAGAACTGATGTACATTATGAAATGCAATAAATAAATAAATTGAAATTGAAATTGATTTCGCATTTTAAATTCTTAAAAGACCCTGTACTTTGCAAATTTCGATACCTACCTACTTATGTCGTATCGGGTCTTTATTGGCGTGGAACAATCTTCTACTTCATCAAGAGCGTTATCCTAGTGCAGTGATTCCTGAGCATTATTTTCAATGGGGAGAGTTCTAAACATCACGCTAACCTCCAAAAGCACGGATTACCATTTTGACGTAATTTTGAGAGTAAGTGCCGGAACAAACGAGGCGCAAGTTGCGTCGCGTAACAGCTAGAGGTGAGCAGTGGATAGTACTCAATCTACCCATTTGAGTATTTACTCACTAGATTTAATATATTGACATCGCATTTGATGTCTGTCTACTTATTTTAACATATAATTAAGTCTTTGCACACCTCCAAGAAAAAATGATAATAAGTCAAAGAAGCCTACTTTCAGTGTATGATTACTATGGTATTTTCATATATTTTAGCGTCGCATTTGAAGTTTACCTACATTTTAAGCATATTATAGCATATGCACACACTTTCCGACAAGAATTGCAAGTGTAAACTAGATTTAAGTTTAAAAATTGTCATGAAAACATGAAATAATGAATATAAATATAAATATGACTCGCAACTCATATAAATAGTCTAGTCACCAAATGGATAAATACGGATATTTGTCGGGTATTTACTCAATCTACTGAGTAAATATTCAAATGGGTTGATTTAGTAATAATGCACCGCCTATCATTAGCTGTTACGCGGCGCAACTTGCGCCCCGTCTATTCTGGTCCTTATACCGAAACGAGTGAAGATCGCTCTTTCGACTAGAACGAATTGCGAATTCATTGCTCGAGAGCCGCACTTTTAAGTCATTCTAGTCGAAAGAGCGATCTTCACTCTTTTCTGACTTACTCTCAAAATAACGTAAACCATAGGCATATGTATGGCTTTGCGTTACAAAAATATGCCCCTGGACGCATGTGACGAAGGTTCGACGGGCGACGTGGCTCGTCGATGGCCCGCGGTGATGAATAGCCGCGCCTACCTATTATGCCGCAGCGCCTGCCGCGCGGCATATAACTTCATTATAAAGCAGCGATCTGGTTTCAAACGACCCTTTAGTGGACACGGTCTGTTATTGCAACGTTGATTATTATGAGTTAAAACTTGCTCATTTCAAGGAAAACCGTACAATACCCGGTTAAAAAAAAATATTAATGAGCGCCGATAGAGTGCAATTTACATTCACATGAGTATGGATCGAATTCCACTTGGTCGATTTGTGTAAATGACTAATTTTAAGATCATCAACTTGCTTCTTGTGTGAGAAAACATTGTTAAAAAAGCCTACTTCAAAGTCTAGACTGTTGGTACCAATTGCTTTAGCTAGCTAGATCAAGCTTTAATAATAAATAATAATAATAAATATATACGGACAAATAACACTGATTGAGCTAGCCCCAAAGTAAGTTCGAGACTTGTGTTATGGGATACTAACTCAACGATACTATATTTTATAACAAATACATATATAGATAAACATCCAAGACCCAGAAAAAGATCCGAAAAAGACGCTAGTTCTGACACCAAAACAAAATCCGGAAATAATAAAACACAAATAAACCACACGTCTTTATCTAAACCGAGGTACATAGAAAGCAAACGGGATAAGGGTATCATAATAATAATAGGTTAGCCGCATCGCATTAAGGCGGCCCTTCCCGGTGGCTGTGTCGTCAACGCGAGCATAGTTCGAAAAGCTTGTTTTTTCATCCAGAGCAATGCTAGGAAAAGAGGCAAACCAAAAAGAGAGAGATAAGGCCTTAGGGCATGGTTTGCATTCTATTGAATGAAATTAGTATTATTATTAACTATCGTATATATATATACGTTTTTGTCAGTAAGCCTTACAAGTGTGTGAAATAAATGTTTTATATATAACATTTTCATCACATTTGCGAGGTTTCTATCGAAATATTTATTTTTATTTTTACAATTTATGAGTACTTTATGAACGGTCGAATTTCAGGTTAAATTTGTGCAAAAAGGCAGATTTTTTGGAGAGATATACTGAACTAGTTTTTCCAAATTTAAATTTTTATTTCGATAGAAACCTAGTGCACTAGATATATGTTAGTTCAAAACTTTTTAAGAAAGATCACTTACAACGCCATAATTACGTACGAGCGTTTGTATGAAAAGTAAGAGGGAAGATCTCTTAATTGATCTGATATGATCCAGATTTTTGCACATTCCTTTCATCGGTCACATTATTTTACGATCTGCGTGGGAGAAAAAGCAGCTGGTACATTCTTAGAATGTATAGAAATAATGTTAGCTTATGTAAGCTTATGTTCTTAGCTGTAATGTTAATCTCATTTTTACAAATTTTATACGAATTGCATAAATTTATTTATACAAGTGAGATAGGAAGATTTAGTTTAGATGCACATACTGCACCGCCTTATTCTTAAATATTCACTCTTCCCTCTACCCAAAGGTTGACTGGAGAGATTGCTGTGCGATAAGTCCGCCTGTGTATCAAAATTCTGTCTTCTTTTTTTCTGTTTTTGTATTTCCTTTTGTTTATGGTGCAGTAAAGAGTAATTGTATTGTATTGTTTCGTATTGTAGAGTATTTCCTTTGAGATGCTAACTTGTAGTTTGACACTATTTGCAGACGGACTGGTGTCGGAGAAGTTGCAAGCACTTGATCGACGAAGTGCCGAGACGCTGCGACGCAACTCCGGACGAGCTCGCCGCAACAGCGGAGATCCATTATCACAAACATAGGATAGAAACAGCTACCGCACAACGAAATAAGATATAATAGAGACAATTTGTATAAACTTCCTAGAATCTATAACTACCATTTTAACCCCCGATGCGAAAAGAGTTATAAGTTCGACGCCCATGGCTGTTTGTGTGTCTATCTGTGGCATCGTAGCTCTCGAACGGATAAACTGATTTTGAGTCGGATTTTTTTCACGTGAAATCTAGTTTCCTTGCGATGATTCTTAGCTACGTTTGATGAAAATCGGTTCAGGCATTCCAAAGTTATTGCGGTGAACGCTTGAAAGTTGGGAATTTTTTAAATTTTCCTGTCACATAAACTTATTGATGGTTTGAACAAACTTTCAAGTTTGAATAAATTTCCTCTAGCCATTAAAAAAAAAGTAGCTGTTAAAATGTTTGCTTTTTTTGATTCATCATATAAGCGGAAGAATCATTACTTGCAGCATCCAGCGTCTACAGAAGCGCTGGTAGTTAAAGTAAGTCCGAGTTTCAAAGAAACGCAACTTTCAATATAAGTTCTTGTCTCTTTCAGCATTCACTCTGTTCCTTTGATAACTTTCTCAGTGAAGATAGTTTAAATTAAAACGATATAGTACAATAATGAATTCTCGTTTTTGGAGTAACACTTACCTGTCCCAATTATTTTATTTTCAAAATTTATCTACACAAAACATAAACACATAAACAATCAAAGTAAGAATATTGAGTACATATTATGGGTACTGTTTATTTCATAAGCAATCTATTCCAGCCGACCCACTTTTTGTTAATTAGACTATTTCTTAATTACTTAACTATTACTATTTTAACCCACGGTAAAAAAGAGGGGTGTTATAAGTTTGACGCTTATGTCTGTCGGACTGTCGGTCTGTGGCATCGTAGCGCTCGAATGGATGAACCGATTTCGATGCGGTTAAAAGCAGGTTCGCTTGCGGTGGTTCCAACCTGTTTGATCGTTTCAACCATTTAAAAGTTATTGGGGGTATTTTTTATTGGACTTTAAAGCCAGAGCTTTCTCTAGCAAATAATGGATGATATAAAGTCGTATAGATAGTTCCGCTAGTCATCCATCACTAGATGGCGTTGTGGACAATTAAGATTTTTTTTTTTAATTTGCGTAGCAAATAAGCTTATATCATATTTAGAAACTCAAGCATTTAGCTTAAAGATCGGGAGGCATGGAAAATACTCCACCGACAAGAACATTGTTCTTAAATACATTGATAATGATGATGAATCTATAGGAAACAGAGAACCGGCAGAAGCGTCCTGTGCGCAACGACTGTATAAGTACCATCTATTGCTATCACCAACCCGTCTTGTGGGCAAATCCTCTCTTCACTGGGAGAGGCATTCAGTTCAGCAGAGGTCCTATAATAAGAAAATAGAGCAATATTATAATTTTATCAGTAAATTTTTAAGAAATTGATAGACAAGGAAGGCCTTAGAAAGTTGAAACGAATTGAGTGCGAGCAAAAGCATAGGGAAAAAAACGACGTCGTACCAGGAAGGAGGAATACAAAAACAGGAAAACTTATTCAGTAATTTTTAAAACTAAAAACCGACTTCACTCCCAAACTATATAACTGATTTTAAAACTATTTCTATGGGACCACCGGACAAGTATATTCTTTCAAAGAAATAAGAATCTGTCACAATATAAGAATAAATTTACTTCTAAATAAAAACATACGACAAATAGTTAAAGGCAATGATAAAGAGATTGGATGGAACACATTTTTGAATAGCTAAGTTAAACAAGTCATTTTATCAAATAAAGAAATAAAAAGGTTACATACCTTTTTATTTATTTATTTATTTATTTGATAAAATGACACTAGGTATGTAAAAAGGCAGTCGGCCTTTTTACATACCTAGTATCACTCTCAGGATTAAGACGAATACAATTATACACACATACATGTATATGCATATATATGTATGTGTTTGTATATAATACAAGGTGGAAGGGACATACCCGTATTAATCGAACCACGGGCTATACTAAATAAATAAATAAATATATAGGGGCAAATTACACTGATTGAGCTAGCCCCAAAGTAAGTTCGAGACTTGTTTTATGGGATACTAACTCAACGATACTATATTTTATAACAAATACATATATAGATAAACATCCAAGACCCAGGACAATTTGAAAAAGACCATTTTCCAACTTACCCTGACCGGGGATCGAACCCGGGACCTCTGGGTGGCGGACTAGCATCGTGACCACTACGCCACGGAGGTCGTCAAATACTAGATCACTGTAGTCTAATAAAATTAAAATAACAGTCAAAAAGCAACAAAAAATTGACGTTTCCATACAAAAGTGTGCAGCCGCTCAGGCTAATTGTATGAGAACGACGAAGTTATTTTTTTGATATTTATTTTAATTTCATTATACTCTATGGATCTAGTACAGCCCGTGGTTTGATTTATTACGGATATGTCCCTGCCTCGTTGTATATATATATGTATGTATACATAAATATACATACATACATACTCTCTAAAAACATGACCCTCCTTCTGGCGCAGTAGGGTAAATCGTATTTATGGTGTTCACTGGCTAGTGCCGCATGTTCGTGCTAGTTTCGTAGCGTCACGCCCGGGGCGATGACCAACACACTGTCCGCGGCACGTGTCCGCAATAACACCCAACATCGCCCACGACGGAATGTTACGAGAGCGCCAGTTGTTACACCCATGCACACCCACAGAAGGAATGCAATGGCATGAGTAACCTTGAACACCGAGTAGAGTCGGAGACAATTACACTGGGAAGATAGCTAAGTGTATAAAAACGTCTTGAGCTTATTTGAGACCTGCCTGGATTAACCTCTAAAGACCCGATTACCCCTTTATAAAACACACGTCCATTGTTAGGGTTCCGTAGCTAAATGCCAAAAAACCGAACCCCTATGGATTCGTCATGTCTGTCTGTCCGTCCGTATGGCACAGCCACTTCGATCCCCGGTCAGGGCAAGTTGGAAAATGGCCTTTTTCAAATTGTCCTGGGTCTTGGATGTTTATCTTTATATGTATCTGTTATAAAATATAGTATCGTTGAGTTAGTATTCCATAAAACAAGGCTCGAACTTACTTTGGGACTAGCTCAATCAGTGTTATTTGTCCCTATATATACATTTATACATGTTATACACTTTTATCCGAAACTATAAGAAGTATAATGTTGCAACTTTGTAAGTAGATGTGTTCTGTGAACCGCTTTTAATTTTTCACACAAATCTAGGAAAAAAACAATAAATTTTTGGGGTTCCCCATACTTAGAACTAGAACTCAAAATTTTTTTTCATCAACCCATACGTGTGCTTTATCTATGGATAGGCCTTCAAAAATGATATTGAGGTTTATAATATCATTTTTTTCTAAACCGAATAGTTTACGCGAGCGACACTGCCAAATTGGTAAAATATGTGTCTGTACGTGAACTCCTAAAATAAGAGAATGATAAAACAAAAAAATATATGTCGACGCGAGAAGCTTATGAGCATCTACAAATTAATAAATTTAAGTTAATTAATCAAAATAATTAATCAAAACAATAATTACTAACGGTTTTGTTAACTGTTACTGCCAATATTGGCAATTTATTGATTTTACTTAGTGGTTTTAGATTTTTAGTATTGCAACACATTAGACTTTGAAAATTATAATTTGTTACTTCATTTACAGATGATAAATAGTTGTTAAAAATCATTTATAATTACTATTACAATTTATAAACATTGGTCGGTGTGGTTTCATCAAACTAATAAAGTGATTATCTTTTTAAATTAACATTCAAATGGCAATGTCCGCCATATTGCCTAGTTTGATGAAAACACATCCGATTTAATTAATTAATTTTGTGTTTGAGCAACATCCTAACTATTCTAATGATTCTTAAATTAAAAACTCAATAATTAAGGATTTTTGGGGCAACAATTACGTTGTCACACATTGTTTTAACTTTATCATTTCGTATTTGACGCGCGTTTTCGAATGGTTTGAAGTTGCATCATTCGCCATGTTCTTTTCGTGGATAGTGGCTGAGCCATTTTGAACACATTTCGTTGGAGGTGTTCAGAGAGGCAACAACATTTAATCCTGTGAGTACTTGTGTCTTTTTATTGGCTTACTTGCTGTGTTTAAGTTTATTTCTTGTAACTATTCTAAGTGAATTAAATTATAAGTGTTCCTTTGTTGTTTGGCGTTTCATTATTTTGCAATGTCGGAAAATAATAGTGAGGGTGGTGACGTCAGCGACGCTGACGTCACGCATTCTAAAAATTCAAATGGGGCTCTCCCGCCGTTATATATATACTCGTAATATACATTACCATGCAACCTTCCACCGAAAATTGGTTTGAACGAGATCTAGTAAGTAGTTTTTTAGTTTAGTAAAACATCTATCAAAGTTACAACGAACTACAAGAACATGTTACTTGCTGCTACGGAACCCTTTATGGGCGAGTCCGACTAGCACTTGGCCGCATTTTTTACTATTGTGTCTGGTGTTGGCGGTTTTGAACGGGTTAATTGCCGGCATTTCGCGATTTGCTTTTAAATCATAAAAGTTCTACTTACCTATTTATATTGTTCGATGATTAACACTTTTACGATAACATTGTAAATTATACTATATAAATTGAAGGCATTGGGTTATCAAGTTGAATACTTGGTTGACTGCCCTTTTTAAATAAATCATCTAAAACCAGTAATTCCCCATGAATTCTTTTATTTGATTATAATTTAAGCTAATCTATTGTGAAATAATAGCAGCATTGGGAAGCTAGCAGTATCAAAACGGGCATGGCATGATTGCAGGAACGAACAGAACACTGGCAGTTTAACGGCCGGGACGCCCCGAACCCGACGACGGTCCGACTTTACAAATTGGAAATACGAGCTGCTTACAGAATCTGTTGTAATGAGCTGTAAGACGTGAGGGCGGTATCCTGGCAAAAACATACCGAATTTGATTGCTATTGTGCTAATAAATTTCTTGATATATCACAACATTCGCAACTTTCTGCTGGGGTAACGTTACTCGCTCTAAGTCTCAGAGATAAACCTCACCAAAGGTGCTCTCTTAGGTATGATTTTAAAAGGAAAAACAAGTTACTTAATTTAATTGATATTAATTTATGCCCCTGTGATCCAGTGGTCTAAGCGTGCGCCATGTGATCTGGAGGTCGTAAGTTCGAATCTCACTGAAAAGCATACTTTCTGAAAAGTTACTTCCAGTCTGGTTAGGTTAGGTTTGCAGGCTTGAATCACCTGATAATCCGAAAAGATGATTCCGTGTTTCGGAATGCACGTGTGCGGTGCGGCTTCGGTTGTCACCTAGGCCCGCGCCAGACATGAAGATAATATGTAGAGGTTGTAAGATGTTGGTGTGGAGACACAAGACCACGTCACTTAGAAACGGTTTATTATTATAGTTACATGGTGTAGTTGGGTGTGACAGGTCCTTTCTTGATCGCTGCTCGATAGTATCTCCATTTTTGCTATTAATAGATGTAAAATGTAAGGTAAAACAGCTGACACACGACCTACATAGTATGTGGCTGCGTGCAGCCGAAATGTGCGAGCATTGCTCGAACAGCACGTTTAAACTGTTTTTTTAAAGCGTTTGCGTTTACTTCCCAAGGATTGATTCTGGTCTACCCTTTTGGTTTCGAAGGTCAGACGGCAGTCGCTCTGTGTAAAAACCAGAAACTCGTCAAATCACCTAGGTTAGGTAGTGGACCCGGGGCTCTGAAGCGTTACCGCTGAGAGCAATCGGAATACGCTCGGATGATGATATTAATTGGTAAATAAATACTAATAGTCTATAAAATAGTAATAGGCAACCAGCCAATGGTTTCATGTATTTACACTATTGTATTATGTAGTAATAAGATATGTATGACACAGGGAAGTATAATTCTACAAATGTATACGAGTTAATACGAAGATATGACTTGATAAATTTAATCGACATAGGATTGTTTTATTGACGAGCAATCAATTTAAATCAGATTTTGATGTAGGTCGCTGAAACAAATCAAAACAAGGCGATGTTGATTCCGATATCACAGGGCTCGAGTGCGCGCTCAAATTACATGGCGTGACCCTAAGTGCTTCTCGAATGGCCGCCGCTACCGGGTTATACAGTTAATACAGTGCAGTAGGTTATGGGTAGTGTTAAACTAAACACAGTTTAGCTCATTTTTGAAAATAAAAATTGTAATAACCTTAGTTGAAACGAAAAGAAAGAGCTTTTTTTATTTATTAACCTTTGTCCTTTAATATAATAAAATAAAACAGATTTGTGCCAAGTGAAGGGTAGTAATCTAGACGATAATACAGGGTTCATGAAATAAGTATGGAGTTGCATTCATGAGGTTTTTTTTTTTACAATATATTGGTTTAGGCATTTGTCCTCAATCTCACCTGATTGTAAGCGACGATGAAGACTAGGATGAAGCATGCCTATTCAAAAGATACCCATTCAATCTACTTTTGAATGTCCCGGGGCTGTACAACATATTGTTACGAACCTGGGGTTCGAGATTTGGAGAAAAACGCCAAATTTCGTATGAGGGTCTTTATTCACTACGGAACCCTAATTTGACACGTGAAGATAGTCTTCCTGATGTCCAAGTCCGAGTTGCGTGGCAGCTGAGGTCCAGGTATCTCGCCGGGGTTGTCGCACTAGAGTAGGCTGCCTTCGCTACGGTTTCCTTCGAAGTGATCGCTTTCGTAGCTCGAAATGAACAGCCGTGGGGGTTTTTTTTTTTTTTTAATGACATACATATGTTGCCTCGGACGGCATTTCCTACTTCACCCGGACAAGGTTTGAGGAGCGGGCCGGAGGCCCAGCATCCTATATTTATATACTACTAGAAGCAGCGCAAAGGGCTCCCAAGGGGGAAACCTAGGCTTTGGGCGCGCTAGGGATTATGGCAAATTTTGGGGTGCTGCAACACCCATGTTTTGCCGGAAGGGCCGAAGCTACGGTGCCAGAAAGGCCTACTTAGGACGCAAATCGTCCAGGTACCGCCGGGCGGTAGTGAAGGAGCTAATGTTCCTTGCCGTGGTGCGCACTCGTTCGCCTTTTTATATGCGCCGATACACAGGTCTACATTATTCTCGAATATTACCCACACTTGACAAACTTTATCATCTTTGTCTCCTTTTTTTGGTTAACAATATTAACCAGAAAAAGGAGACAAAGATGATAAAGAGAAGTTACATCTCGCTTGGAAAAGGGTTATGTATACTTAGTTCAGTGACAGAGTGAGTGAGTGTAAACATGGCGTAAGCACGAGAGCGGAGGTGGAGAGACAACGGGCTCTATGTTTGTCTTACGAAATAAGCCTGAAATGATAAAAACTATTTCAGCCTCGGTCATTTGTTGTCGGTAAGCGGATTACAGGGGTCCGCCGTGCCCGGATTATCGGAGCCTCCACTCACTTTTTACGGCGAATATACAATGAGCCGATACACGGACGGGTGCGCAGTGCGCACATCAAAGTAGTTCCTTAATTTTGTTTGTGGACGACGCCCTCACTTTACATCAGAAACAAAGTTCGAGATTCTGCATGACAAGCGAAGCAGGATATACATATACAGTCCAAGTAGTAGAGTATAAATATTCTTGTTTTCAAAATGAAGCTATATAAGACCTTAAATATAATTTTTATTTCCCCAAAAAGTAACAAACAATCAATTTTCTGATTCGTTTAAATATTAAATATATCGTAGATTTTATTGGCAACAGTATAAAAAAAGAGGTGCTGAGAGCCTGAAACCGAGTCTTGCTCAGTCATGCTGAGCTCCACGCTCAGTGCAATCCGATTGAAACGTCAGCAAGTAAATAAAAAGGTACTTTTCGCGCTAATTCCTTGGTATACAGTATAATAATTTTTACGGATTACCAAGTAGTAAAGTTTTAATAAGACGGGTCATATGTAAAACGAGCTACAAAATAAAGTAAATTGCTCTATCTATATAACTAAAAATATGTAAAACACAATAATATAACTCATCCCAAACAATATTCTTGGCATGCTTTCATAGCAAAAGTTTGTGAAATTCAAACTGTACCGCTTTCGTAATAATTATTAGTCACAAATGAAATACAATCATTTCGTTCACTTCAAATGAAGCGGTTATTAAACAAGCGTGACTGAAAACTTGGAAAATGAATTTTTCGTACATTTGAGCGGTGAACGGGAAATGTTCCGTTATTATTGGAGCCCGCGTCAATCCGACATCGGCCACGGAGCTGGGACGTGTTCCAGGAATTCTATTTCATCCGACGTCGTGCTGGAAAGAATCTCCTTTAAACTAACTCGTCTCCGTAATTGAAGCTTCACTGGCTTCACTCTGGTATTGCTTTGCATTTAGAAACAGAACTGTTATGGTCCGACAAGATACTCGTGTATAAAAGCTTAAATTGTTATTCTGCTCCAATTTAAAAAAGAGTAAAAACTTTCTTACGTTGCGTGCTATTTTCTAAGATATGAGAGTAATTTTAGAGTTGGAAAAGAAAGAAATTCGATTCAAATAAAATATAAATGCTGGTTGAGTAGGTACTTTTAAAAAAAATCAAATTCAAAAAGCACAACAGTGCATAAGTATTCATTTCTCTTCTTCTTTTAAGTACAATGCTCTAAATCTATTTCTCTCTATTTTTTCTAAATTCAAACCATCGAATCTATTTACAAATTACTAACTAAATGGTACAAATCGGGGTGAAAAGACCCGTGATTCCAAAAGGAGGTCTCCTTAATTCTTATTTCTAGTAATTTGTAAATTGATTATCAAACAAAACTAAAAATAATAAATCAATTTCTGCGAAACTCGATCATCATAGCGTGCTAAAGCATCAAAAGCCAATACGGCATCCATCAGTACTGCAACGGCTTAGCGTCGCGGGCCGCGGCAGCTTCGAGCGATCCATCGACGGCTGAGTGATGTTCACGCGAGCGCCGCAAACAACCTGCCTTCTTGCAATTACAGTGTACAGCATACGTGCTCTGATTGTTCCATCCTCCATGCCGTAAATTTCAGGGTAAATTAAAGTGTTTAGAACCTATAAAACACTCGATATCCAACTACAGTATGGCGTAAGTTCGCAAGGCAAATAATATTTGCATTGTTTTGGAGTTTTTTGATACATCATCAAGACTTTATGAGATACATAACCTCGAGCCGTTAAGGTGGCCTTTGTTTCTTGCGTGAGAATAATTTCTCAAAACTAAAAAGCGAGTTCAGCACCGAACTTCCCAACCAATTTTGATAATATTTTTATGTGACCAACTGACAAGTATGCCCTTTCAACAAAAAAAAGACTTATCTTTTGTGAAGAATTAATCCTGATGGCTTGCTAGCAGCATTGCTTATGGAAGAATTTGTATTTCTACTCCCTTAAATAACGTGTAAGCACAGAAAATCACTAAGACGTGTTGTAGTTTTGCACAATGGCAAAACAGCTAGTAGCCGATACAAAGAGTGGGTGTGTTCCGCCCGCCGAGCGATAGCATCGGCCATTTCCCTGTAATTGAATCTGCGCCGAAATAAAAGCGGCTTATCGCCGCCATCGCCTCGATGCGGCGCGATAAAATATTTCCGTGTTGATTTTACTTTTTTCACCCAATTGCTGATGGAGCCCTATCGCTCAAAGCCGCCGGGAATGACATTAGCAGCGCATGAAAGCAATGAAAAATACAAGTAAATTAATACGCTTTCGAAAGCAGTCAACGTTTCATCATAGGTTTATTTGACTACATAACATTTTACGTTACAGTTAAATTAATTTATTTGTTAACAAAACCACATGTTCACGAACATGTCCGCAATCCGCAAACATGCTTCGTCAAACAATTGTCGGTTTATGGAATGAAATTATGTTTTATACAGTATACAGGCGCTGCTAGTTAAAGTTCAAGGTATATATAAGCACTAAAGTTCCGTTAAAGGCTTAAATGCAAATCGAAAGACGAAAAACTTTTTGGATCTAAATTGACAGTGACCAAAATGCAAATTCTTTGATTTTTAACATTGGTTTAAAGGTAGCAAAATTAACATATCTCCATATTTGTTAAATAAGGAGATATTTTAATTTTGGTACCTTCGTGTAAATCTGATTTAATTTTTATGTAAATAAAATCATCTCTTTCCTGTTTATAAAATGTATCAAAGAACAAAACCGGAGAGGTCTGCTAGTTTCTTCAACGGCTTTCATTTACAAAATAAACTTAAACGAGACGGACGTTTCCGTCACCCGAGCCGGGCCGCGATCAAAGCGTGGTGGAGCCGTGAGAAACACGAGCCATATTGCTTTGAACCGCTCGGAGACATTCATTTACAATTTATACGCTATTAAACGAATATAAAACACAGGTGATAACAGTTTACAAAGGTAGTAAACTGAGGTAGTAAACGTAACTTGGTTGTTTTAACATTCAAATTCTAGCTTTACGTGGTCCATTTGATACAAACCGTAGCTAAACTATTGCTAACATTTAGAAAATAAACATAAAATTATTATTTTTTATAATGGAGCAAAATAAAACAACGTTTGTACAGCTACTTCCTTGCAGAAGACACAAAACAAATTGTTGTAAAGATAGAGTCAAAGATATAGGAGGTATACATTTTTTTTGCTCCTTGGGTGGAGTATTCAAGAAATAGAATGGGCTTGTCGATATACGATTCCATTTTCTGCCTATACGTCCACCATTTTCCTATGTGGCATCAGAATCTGACATAAAGTTGTGATAGTGTATATGTTTTAAAATATAAGTTTATACCTACGGTTTAGGGCTTCGTTTGCTGCAGTACAGTTATGTGACACTGAACACATGTTTCGTAGAAGAAAGTTTTGCTTCTAACTAGTTGGTGCTGACATGCTCTCTCGTCGCCCCATCACGAGGGAAGGCAAATAAATCCTCATTACGTGTAACGAGGTTACGAGGGACATGATTGTGACACTGCTGTACTTGGTTAAGGTGAGATTCCGAACAATGCGACAAAAGCACTTTTAAAACAAATGCAATGAGTAAAATTTGCTGTCGATATTTTGTGATTTCACAAAGACCAGTAAATCGAGACAGCCATATTCGAAGCCTGGAGATACTTTAGACCTGGGTTCATTCCATTGCCATTTCCACTATTATATTAAATTATTATTTTTTCACTTTAACAATAGTGACAATAACAATAAATTTCACGCATAGAGCTAGCAATCCGCATTTTCTCATGAAATAGTTGGCAAAGCCATGGTGGGTGGTGAAGCGAAAAATCTTGATTTCGATTTTCATTTAAAAACAAACCTCAACTCGTCTATCAATACCCCAACCAGCTTCCCTTCGTAGAACACAACAAGAATCACGCTGCAAATCTCCTTTCTTGTAAGTTGGCCGGTGTCGGCGGCGACAGAAGCGGCGGCACTAATGACCGAACTTAGCTTGTTTATGAGTTACGAGTTAGGTCATTCGAGAAAGGGGCCAAAAGCTGCTTTATGGAGGTCCGCTCGAATATGTAGCTCAATGTTTGCTTAGTTAAAAGTTCTGCCCAAAAAATAAGCACTTTGCTTACCTGGATGATAATTTTCCGTGTGCATCATAGTAAGACAAGCAAGAAAGTTTTGGTCTGGTGAGGCACATGCCACTCACAGATTAAGAAGAACGTAGCATTTTCCGAAAAGTTGTTTTTATTTAAGTAACTGTTATCTGGTTATACAAAAATATTGACTACTGACAAAGTCTGTAGTTATATAATAAAAATAAATGAATAAAGGAACGTCACTCAGCGAAAACACAAAAATCCCATTCATGAGAAGTGGAACAGAGGACGCAGTTTGCAAACAGCGCAGTGCTCGGTCCTCCATCGGCGGGCACAAAGCGTCGTTTTGCGCGCCTCGCATTGTCCCCTTGTAATTGTTTCGATTGACGCCGCCCGCCCGCCGTCGCCCGTCGCTCCGTGGAGTGCGTATTTAACGAGTCATTTGCGATGTTTCAATATCGGCCGGCATTGTTTTATCAATTTTCAATTTCTAAAACCCTTATCTTTAAATTTTACGGTGATTGACAATGAAACAGAGAGGAGTCTGAGCTCTATCAGGTTACTTCTTTAAGGACAATATTAAGAACAGATAATTTCTGGAGACACAGACCGGTAATGGAACGAATGATCCAAAATTAAATATATTTTAATCTAGCACGCAAAAGTTGTAAATAACGCATCAAATTTTTAAGCAAATTAATTACACATTTGGTTTTATCTATGTGGGACTAGTGTTGTTATTGAACAATATGAAGAATAGTGTTGGAAATCGTGGGTTGCGTCAGTATTTATATGTTATCTTTGCTTTGGGGGAGTCATGTGACCAACACAACAGTAGAATTCCTGTAGTTGAGTGCGGCTTATGATAATATACATCATCATTTCAGCCGCATAACGTCCACTGCTGGACATAAGACTCTCCCAAAGATTTCCAAAACGACCGATCAAGAGCGGCCTGCATCCAGCGCTTTCTAGCGACCTCGGTCAGGTCGTGATATAGGTCGTCTGACCACCTTGTGGGTGTCCTACGCTTCGCTTGCCAGTACGTGGTCGCCATTCGAGAACCTTTTTGCCCCATCGGCCATCGGTTCTTCGCACTGTGTCGCGCCCACTGCCATTTCATCAAACTAATCCGCTGGGCTATGTCAGTGACTTTTGTTCTTGATTCTGCAATCGTCAGCAAATCGGAGGTGAGTGATATACTCGCCATTGATGTTGATGCCAAATCCTTCCCATTCCAGAAGCTTGAAGGCATCTTCCAGTGCAACGGTGAACAGTTTCGGAGATATAACGTCTCCTTGTCTTACACCTCTTTGCAGTGGAATAGCCCTCGTGCATGTTCCTGTACTCGGACTGACATAGTGGCGTTACTGTATAAGCACTTCAACAATTCGATATACCGATAGTATACAAATATGTACTTTTATAACATAAACAATCCAATAATATCTCTTTTGTAATAAAATAATAATTTATATTTTGAAGTCAAACTATTAAGCCTACTTATACCTATGCATACTCATAAAATCGTTGACGGTAAACACGCGGTGACCTAGATTTGTAGCACAAAAGACATTCTTCAAGCGGCACGTACCGTATCAGTGGCGTCTTATCAGCAGCTCAGTCGGCGCTCGGCGGCTACCTTCAAAGGCACTGCACCAGAGGATCGCCACACACTAGTGGAATCTAAACAGCGGTGATACTATTTGCATGTCAAAGCACCACTGTTTGACCTCACTTCCTCCTTGTTGCATGCCCCTTTGATCATCAAGTCATTGTCTTATATTACATTACATTGGTTAGTTGTAAGTAAACGTAAAGTATAAGTTAAGATATTCCAAGTTATAATCATGTATAAAGCTCTTTTTTATACTCCTGTACTGTTATCTGTCTTTTAAATGGTCCCGATCATAAATATAAGAACATAGATAATATGATTTCAGAAAAGTCTAAATAGCAAACACATGGGTCGTTATTTTGCTAAAAATATACTCCTAGCCATAGACCTAGAATTTTTTTCTTGAGATCTTTGTACTATAATACCTTTAAAATTTTTGCATGCCTATGTTATAGAGGCGGGAAATTGTTGGATGACCCTTGCAAATAAAGATTTCATTTCATTTCATAAGTAGATGCACTTAGGATAAGGTTTTTTTGTTTGTTCATCAATTTACTTAAGGATCAATACTAATTTAACACAAAAAAGCACAACTACCAACTTAACAAAAAACTGAATTCATACAGTTCGTATTGAAAATAAAACTTTCCGAAATAAATATAACGTCAATATAAGAAAACTTTTTTATATGGTCACTATAGGAAGTAAAAGTCAATTTAAAAAAATAAAGTTTACCATGTGTGCTCTGTATCTGCCTTACAAAGACCTAGATTATTTTTTCTTAAATCTATACTGCCTAACGTAATACCATATGTCAAACATTTTCAAAAATTCAAAGATTCAAATGTTTATTTAGTAATTAGACCTTTACAGGCACTTTTACACGTCAATAAGTATAATTTATGTTACGTGTAAAGTATATTAAAATTTAAATTATTTTTTAAGAAAAGCTACCGATACCAGCGCTTCGTAACGACCACTGCTGAGAAGAAACGCCGAAAGAAACTCATTTTCACAGTATTGGTCGCCTACTCGCCAGAAGGGCTTTGTCATATTATTATTATTGTCTTTTAATTAACTAATACTTATAATATAATACAATGTTGACACATTATAACATGTAATGCTTGCGAACAAGTAAACAAACATATATTGCGTAATAAAAAATAAAAAATATTAAGTAGTCATAAAAGTGAAGCCGAGCTGACCAGTCCCTCCCGGCAGCACCCGTTCACGAGTTGACGCACGGATCAGCCATCGTTAAACTCAACCATATTAGAGGGAATCCAACGACCCGACCAGCGACGCCACCACCGGATTGGACATTTTAGTGAGCATGAAAAACCCGAACTCGCAGACCTTGTCAAGAGGAAATATAATGTTGGTCACCTATTGATCGCAGAGCATTTACATTTACAGTCGCAGAAAAAGTATTATTTGCAACGTTGTATAAGTACGTCAAAAAATGCTCGATGGCGTCTTTATGAACCTTCTTATACAACTGTTGCATAAAATAATATTATGCAACAGTTGTATAATACTTGTCAAAAAATGCGAGTGACGCAGGTTACGATGCGAGTCTTGGCGAGCATCGTAAAGAGACGCCATCGAGCATTTTTTGACATACTTATACAACGTTGCATATACTACTTTTTCTGCGACTATATATATTTACTAAATAAAATACAAAAATAAAGAACAATATAAAATTATTATGAATTAATTAATAAATTACTTCACTGTCGCCAATTTGGATTTACAAAAGGGCGCTCTACCACTGATGTAGCAGCGACCTTAGTTCAAATTATTTACGAAGCCTGGGAGAATCGACAAGACGTTAAAGGCATCTTTTGCGATCTGTCGAAAGCATTCGACTGTGTCGATCGTTGCATACAATACTTTTTCTACGACTACATTTACTAAAATAAAATAAAAATAAACAAAGAAAAATACTACCATATGTTTGGTAGATACTAGATATCTATGGAAAACTTAATTTTTTTTTATTGACGTCTTCCTAGTGACTAAAAGTGCCATTTTTGAAACATGGAGTCACTTAAACAATGTTTTTCATACAAAAAACCGTTTGTTCAGTGACTCCACGTTTGAAAAATGGCACCATATGTTAAAATAACGATTTTATTATGTTGGCAGTATGGTAGATGTAAAGAAAAAAAGTTATAGGTCTGTGGCTAGGAGTATCGTTTTGGCGAGATAACGACACATGTGCTTATTATATTAGGAATAAACTATAGACTTTTCTGAAATCATATAATCTATGTTCTTATATTAGTGTTCGGGACCATTTAAAAGACAGATAACAGTACAGGAGTAGAAAAAATACTATTAAACACCGGTGAATTCTGCAATGTTGAATAATGCTTTTTGATTTTGTTATCACAGCTGTACATTACACTTCACACTTCAATAACTATTGGCATTTATCTTCATAGCGAAGTCAAATCATACATTTACACGAGTACAAATAGTCTCCAAACATCCCGTAGCGGTCATTTCATTTGCATGTCAAAGCCGGCAGCTTGACCTCGGCCTCGTAACCTCTCGTGACATCTTTGATCATCACATTACTTGCAGTCTTTTATTTTCTTACTCCGCAACATTGGCCACATGTTAAAGATCGTAAGTTGTCTCCAAAATAATAAGTAAAATATTACTTACAGTGACAGAAAATATATGTTACACAATTATTTATTTTACGCCTTCTCAGCCCAACGACGACTGAAAAATATCCTGTGTGTTTCCAGTATCTATATAATTTTAACAGCCAATTCCGTGCATAATGATAACGATCTTCAAGAAAAATATGACAAAGCATAAAAAAAAACTTAGACTAGAAGATAAAAGCTTTAGACTGATAGACATGGAAAAGAGAGAAAGAGGCCTTTGCCCAACATTGAGACAAAAATGGCTTGTTATAATATAATAATTTGACAATATTCTAAAGGCAAAATCAGTTAGTTACGCGTTTTCTTCTAATTTAAGTTCTTTTGTATAAATATTTTCCAGAAAATATCATGAACTTAAGAGTTTTTCAAAACTAAAAACTGACTTCACCCCCAAACTACACAACCGACTTTGATAAAATTTCAATGAAACCACCTGACAAGTATGCCTTTTTAAATAAAAATGAATCATCAAAATCGGTTCATAAACGACGAAGTTATCCGCTAACAACCCCCCTCCGTTGAAGTCGGTTAAAATGTAAACTGACCTAATATAATAGTGGGATAGGACATAGTGGGATAACACAATCATGCACACTGGATGAGCTCATGCAGGTTACGGAAAATGCATTGGTTGTGACTGAACATTGGGCAAGAAATATATATATATATATATATATAACTTACTTTCAGATTATCGACACGACGAAGAAAAAGGGGCCATCAACATATTATCTTCGACGACCTCCGTGGCGTAGTAGTCATCATGCTAGTCCGCCACCCAGAGGTCCCGGGTGCGATCCCCGGTCAGGGCAAGTTGGAAAATGGCCTTTTTCAAATTGTCCTGGGTCCTGGGTGTTTATCTATATATGTATTTGTTAAATATAGTATCGTTGAGTTAGTATTCCATAACACAAGTCTTGAACTTACTTTGAAGCTAGCTCAATCTGTGTGATTTGTACCTACATATTTATTTATTTATTTATATTATTATTATATATATCGTCACAGCGATATCAGTTGTGACAATAAGTACCGTGTTTAAAATGGATCGCAAAGAGTGTGAAGGAAGAGGTTTGAAAAGTCAAAAAAGCGTGCCGTGATGTTATGTCTCATAAGGCCTCACATGGAAGGCTGAGGAAGATAAGACTAAACACTAAAAGAATGCGCACTTGATAAAAATTTTCTTATAATAAAGAGGCAACCGTCGTACGTATATGTATATGGTTTGTTAAATAATATCATTAAGCTCGCAGCAAGCGAGCAGGAATCGCCACATGTTCGGTGATGTCATTTGCATGTCAAAGCCGGTAGACCTCTGCTTCTCAGACACAAGTGAGGTGTCTCAATATTGGGTTTCAATTAAACTATACAGATGTAGTCGAAAATGATCCGAACATGAAATCAAGTTGAATTTGAATATGTTTCTTTGAAATTAATAATAATGAATATTAGTTTAGCGCTATAATACATCAATTCAAAAAAGCTCCATTGGAGTTGAAAAAGTTTTTTCTTACTTTATTGCAACTTTTTTGAACGAACAACTTTACATAGATTTATTTGATATAAAAACACAAATAATACACAATAAAAATATTATACACAAAGAGGAAATAACATTTTTGTTTTCTGTGAGCAGATCAATGGGCTGTGGCTCGGTGTATAGTTTACTCTTACAAAATATGAGTAAAACACTGATATTCTGCCACACCACTTGTAGGATCTGACTAATAGATATTTATTTGTAAAATATAATATGATAAACAGCTGAATGCAATAATAAAATTCGAGGGGTTAGAGATGAAACTTTAGGGGTCGCGAGGTCAGCAGCTCACAGAGCTTATTTTTATTATGATGACTATCAATTCAGTCGCATTGCAAGTGTACATGCCAACACATATACTTTCAGATACCTTAGCTTTACTTACCTTAGCTGGCTTAAGAACCTTGTACGTATAGGAACATACATAAAATATCTCTTCTCGTTATTTAATTGCTATTGGCGGTGAAATTATACAAGTATAGAGATGAAGTTCAAAGACAACTTCTTTGAGTAGAAAAGAAACAAGTTTTGTTTCAAATACACTTGGTTGTTTTTTGAGTTCCCAAAGTTTTGCCAGCGAGTTGGCTCCACTTAGGTGTCGTTTGATTCCGGCATTAGATTTTAAGTCGGCAATAACAAGAAATCAAAGTTGGCAACTTGGGCAGCTCGCTCCAAATTATATCGCACAAATTTCACAACAGACACTCGCGCTTCGCCCCTAAACGAGAAATTCTGAAGCCGCTATAAGTTATTCACTTTCGCTCGTAGTTTCGGTGTGAATTTCAGTTTGTCGTCGTATTTCCACAATCCTTTGCATTTCGGAGTATAATTTTATTTGCAAAACTTTTCACCAAGAAATACTTTATTAGCTGTTCTTTAATCGTTTTATAAAAATTGATTATTGTAGTCATATCCATCGAAATGCTCATAAATTACCTATGTAACCTGAGTAAGACTTTCCGCTTTCTCTACTCATTTTCTGGTGATTGAACAGATTGATGTACCGGACTGCCTGACTACTTTACTACGAAACGGTACTTTTGTTCTAGTGTTATAACGGTGGACCTGAAGAAATTTACGATTTTTTGCATTTATGTAGAAGGTATTCTATCCTAAGCTTAATATTACAAGTTTACTAGTATTACGCAACCTGCATGACCTTTCTATTTTTGAACGATCGTCTGAATCACCGTTTGACTAACAAGAGTTCACATCATCTTGTGCTGTGGAGACAGTCGGAGGTCAAGCACCTGTCCAGCCTTCCCCCTGCCCCCTAACCCTCGAGGCTCGCAGGTGCAAATAAGACGCTCTAATTGAACCGCCTCAGCGGAGCCGAGCGTGAAGGTTCTCTTAGCGGCGCCACACCTGAGTTAGTTTGTTTTTTAAAGCGAGACATAAGAGGGTTAGCTTTGAGGTCTATGTCAGTGAGTGTTCTGACTCGTGACTAACATCGGATAGATTGATTTTCATAAGATTTTTAAAACACGAGACGGAGACTAGAGTACAAACTTATGATGATATTTTGTAACAAAAGTCTTGTATTTCCAAACTGACTTTATTTGAGTATTAGCAACTGTAGCTGAACCTAAATTGTTAGGTTATGATATCGTCTCATTACGGATCTGTCTCGTGTTTGAACTTAAAAACATTTCTATGTGGGCAAGGTCCATATATATATAGTTCTATGTGTATAACAAGAACTCGATTGTCTTTAATTGGAATGTGTACCTTACTTAACATACATAAACGCCACGCTGATTGTGATTATATGTTTGAATTGACTGACTATTCTTACTTCGTACTGTATATTTACACATGCATGAAACAGGCTGGTTTCAGATATGCTAAGCTTATCGACGATCTTATCATGTTCTGCGGATGAACAAATGTGAACTCGCAAAATTCAACGCGAGCGTGACTCACGTCCCTGACCCTGACTCACTCAGACGACTTGAGCACATCGATATTTCATATAACAATGTCGACGAACATTCTTAAATATGTCTTTCAATATCTTATTTTATTTCTCTGACTAAGTACGGCTTTGATACGGTAGTACCGACATGATCGTGCTTCTGCAGAGGAGTCTTAAAAAGTCCTGATGATGATCTGATTTGCATACATTCAAATTTGGCGACGATACTGAAGCCGCTTTCGAAAACGATTTGCAGACTACGTAGTAGCAGCTAGCAGTTCTTATGTAGATCTGGCAACTCACCTCCGATAGAGATGCGTCGTATCGATGCGTTAATACTTTTGAATATTAACTTTTCAGGGTTCCGTACCCAAAGGGTAAAAATGGGACCCTATTACTAAGAAGACACCGCTGTCCGTCTGTCTGCCTGTCTGTGACCAGGCTGTATCTAATGCACCGCGATAATAAGACAGTTCAAATTTTTACAATTGTATTGCTATTGCCGCTATAACAACAAATACTAAAACTGAATAAAATAATTATTAAAGGGAGGCTCCCATACAACAGGGCAAGAGGAAGCGTGGTCGACCAAAGCAGACCTGGCGACGGTCGGTAACAGCGGAAATGAAGACAATCGGGCTGTCTTGACCTGCAGTAAAGCGCGTTGCTCAAGACAGAATGAGATGGAGAAGTAATGTAGCGGCCCTCTGCCCCACCCAGGGGACACAGGACAATAAGTCAAGTATTTCAAGTCCCATACAACAAACGAGATTTTTCGTGCGCCGACTCGCATTAAGCTGGTTATTTTATTATAAAACTGTTTCGCAAAGTAAGGTACCTTATTTCTTACAGGACTTCCCACAGCTTTATTACAGACTTTGCCATTACACCAGAATTGCCAATTAAAAAATACAGCACGGCGATAATGGCGCCCGCTATGAGCGATCGCGCCATTATCCCAGAATTAACACGCGCCGTACGAGCGACACTAACTGTCAGCAATTGCAACTTATTGCCGACGATCCTGATACAAGATTACTAGAGATGTCGAAGTAGTTTTCATCCCTGGAGTGTTTTCATGATTGCCATTTATTTATTACTAGCTGACCCGGCAAACGTTGTTTTGCCAAAATTGAGGATTGTATGTATTTTTGTATGTTGTATCATAAAAAAATAGAAATTAAAAATTTTGTCTAAAAAATAAAAATAAAAATTTAGGGGTGGACTACCCCTAACAGTTAGGGGGATGAAAAATAGATGTTGGCCGATTCTCATAGATACCGGATAAGCACAAAAAATTTCATCAAAATCGGTCAAGCCGTTTCGGAGGAGTATGGCAACTAAAACTGTGACACGAGAATTTTATATATTAGATAAATTAAATTAATATTGTATTCTGGTACCCTTCTGGCTACAGGTTTCTGAAATTGAAATTTAATTGTATTCACTTCACAATCATTTATCTTAATATGTAGTCTTACAATCACTGGTTTTGGTAACGTGCTACAAAGTGACTCATTTAAAACGTATAAGAAAACACTGTTAATTTACCTTCAGAATCAAATTATTTATTGAAAAACTTACTAAAATGTGACGATATTGAATGCACATGTTCATCAAATGTGATGTATTTTAGTGGTTGTGAACAGTAACAGGGCTTACTGTATAGCTATAGCTATTAGTTGAACAATAACTGATCCAATACACGTAGTACATTAAGGCTTTTGCGTCAAAGTTAGCCATCACTTATCCTCTCTATCGAAGATCTCGTCTCATTTGTCACGCTCGTGCTCAGTCATTTTTCACGCGGCTCATTCATCCCGCTCACTATTCATTATTCATACCGAGATGTGTCACGTAAACCTTATTCTCCTTATTATCGCGTAAAATCTTTCGGGGAGCTTCATCGGTTAGCTTCAGAAGAACTGGATGTTACTTTGTCTCCTGCTCTCGTCGTAAATGTTGCAAATTGTTTACTTTGTATACGAGTAAGTAAATAGTGAATTTGATTTTTAAAACAAGAGCTTTTGTTCCATGCAAGTTTAATTGTTCTGTAAAAATAAACCGGTCAAGGGCGAGGCGGACTCGTACATGAAGGTTCCGGCCTCCGTCCTACTTGTTGTTATAGCTTTTACAGTAATTCCAAGTATATAGGTAGTCATGTCATTATGATGATCGAGTTAAAAACACTGAAAAACACGTTTCTTGTATGACGACCCACATTCACGACAGAAAGCGAAGTCTTAGTACTAGGGTCCCGTTGGCAACTTTTGGGCGTGTCACCCTGAAAATAGACGTAATATAGATCAAACCAGTAATAATTTGTCAGAAATAGATAATTTTAATTTTAATGCTAGAATAATGGCTTTTTTTAAAGTTTGCTACGAGTATGTTTATACGAGTAAAGTCAGCTTTCTGTATGCACCAAAGTATGCTCATTTAAATTATAAGTATCTTCTGTTCAGTTCACCCCATATAAAGTTAAAATAAAATTCGCTTGGTACAATATGTTTAAGAGCGTCACTGGGATACTTTTTAGTATGGTACAGTCAACAACAAAGTAGGTTATCCTTTACAAACCACGTAGCGGTAGACTATCACGGCGGAATCTCAGTTAATTTGAAAAATTTCAATAGTTTGATGTGCTGTTAACTATACCTGATTAAGTTGGTACGCACGATCAATAGTGATTGTGCAGTTTATTTACCACTTAATTTGTTTCGACAAAGGCCCGATGCCGCAAAACTAATTTAGCGTAATGTAAACAAGTCTGGATGACAGCCGGCAGCGCAGCCCGGACAGCACCGGGACCTTCAGACACAGTGTGCCGACGACGAGATAATGGTCGTTGTAAGCAAACGTGCCCGCTATTGTGATACAACATGATGCGACAACATTGCGACCATATCTATGGAGCTAGTCTGATTGTCTTCAGAGGGTTCGTGATTGTTACAGGGGCGTGAAAACGTGCTTATAAAACCTGTAATAGACAGATATCTTTTTGTTATGTGCATAGAAGGTAAGTAAGGTAGGACTACAATTACATTGTGCCTTTGTTCTTTAAAGTTGAATAAAATCGATTAATATTTGAGATGGTTTTGTGTACTATTTGTAAAGGTATACTAGACTTACGAACCCGGCGAGAGGATACCTCTCAAATAATATAGATAGATAGATAGACTTAACCTTACTAACACCTCTGACTAACACACAAAAATAACAAAAAACTAGATTTTATCCACTAAACACACATTAATAATAACGTTACGTTATAATATCATTAAAAGATATTATAAAAATTGTAGACTAATACAATTTCTGAAAAAAAAAATTCCATATTTCTTCAAAACTGAAAACTGACTACACCACTATCTACTCAACCGATTTTGATAAAATTTACGTGAGATAAACTGACAAGTACACCCTCTCAAAAAAAATAAAAAATCCAAATCAGTCCAGGAGTTTTTGAATAATAGGTAAACATACACAAAAAAAGATCACAACGAATTGATAACCTCCTCTTTTGTCGAAGTCGGTTAAAAATAGAGTGCTAGTTGAGCGTAGCTATTCCGAGCTACAAATATCCGACCTTGAACCGTAAATACATACCCCTCGCTCGGTCACCCTCCGTACTCTGAATACGGGCGATGTACAAGTGTAATGCATTATTATGAATATATTTTTCAATGATCGTGCGTCATAAAATAGTGATGGATCTGGGTGTATCGACAATCCTACAATCATTTAAGATGCGAGGCCAAGCTCTGAATAAAAGCAGTCCATACAGATGCTAATGCGTTAGTTTTGTAAATATTTCAGTAATCTTTTATCAAAAGATAAATTTTGAGCTTGAATCTAAGTGTAGCGAAGCCAATGCTACAAATATCCGGCCTTGACCCCGCACCCCGCGGCCACCCTCGGCCGAGCACCGGCGGGGTTGTTCAAGAGCTATGCATTTGTTATGGACTCGGTTTAGTAGTCGAGGCTCGTGCTGGAGTTATGTTTGGTCATTTGAGACGTGAATATTGTCGGGTTTGTTGCTTGCAGCAGAGTGGCTTGTTGTCGTGTTGTCTGACGACATCTGTGATTTGAATATTCGGACGAGATGGATAGATAAATCGTTTATTTGTAAAAACTGTACACATACACTCACAAACAAGGAAATACGCGAATGACTTTTATGTATATTAAATACAGGTTTTTAACTAGGGAAGGCCTTTAAATAGATTTATGGTCAAAGCAAAATATAAATTAGCATTTATCGTCATCATAATCCTTACAGCCGCTTAACGTCCACTGCTGGACATAGGTCTCTCCCAAGAATTTCCAAAATGACCGATCAAGAACGGCCTGCATCCAGCGCTTTCCAGCGACCTTGGTCAAGTTGTCTGACCCCTTTTTGGGTGGGTGTCCTACGCTTCACTTGCCTGTACGCGGTCGCCATTCGAGAACCTTTTTGCCCCATCGGCCATCGGTTCTTCGCGCTGTGTGTCCCGCCCACTGCCACTTCAACGAGCTAATCCGCTGGGCTATGTCACTGACTTTCGATCTCCTACGAATTTCCTCATTTCTGATTCGATCACGTGGAGAAACACCTAAATTAAGTATTTATCGTACCACACCGAAAATAAAGCTGAAATGTAAATTGCCAACGCCATCAATTTACCATGATTCTCTTTCTTTTCTATTACTGAAACTAGCTTTTGCCCGCGGCTTCGCTCGCATAGGGGTGTAATTTATCAAAATCCTTTCCGATGTCATAGTAGCTTTATGCGTGCAAAGTCTCGGCCCGATCGGTTTAAAATTGACAAAGTTTCATACAAACTTTCATCCCCTATTTTATCCCCTTGGGGGTAGAATTGATCAAAATCCTTTCTGAGTGGATGCCTACGTCATAACATCTACCTGCATGCCAAATTTCAGCCCGACCCGTCCAGTGGTTTGGGCTGTGCGTTGATAGATCACTATGTCAGTCAGTCAGTCACCTTTGAGTTATATATATTTAGATTTAGATAGAAGATAGATATTCACAGATTTTTACGGTTGTGACTTCCGCTCGCTCTATTCTTTGAATGCTTCCTGTTCGACGGCAAACAATTATCATAGATGGATAAATGGGAACTGGCGTCTTGTCTCGCACTCAGCGCCCGCGCCAGCCGTGTATCACCTCCATCTCACGTCACTCCACTTACTCCCCTCTTCAAAACAGCTCCCGTCGTAAGTTTGCGCCGATTCCCGCATAACAAACTTAGGGAGTTACATAATTAATTCGACGTATCGCGTTATCTCTGAAGTCTGGGCGCGTGTTAATGAAACGTACATTTGCAATAATTGTGCGCCAAGCAACGAGCTACATTCGTATTCCATACACATAACACCTTCATGAATTAAAATTGAATATGATTAGAATGCCGGCGGTGTGTTTGTATTCATTTACTCTCGGATCCGTGAGAGCGGTAAACTGAAATGGGATTTCCACCTCTATCCGTTTGACTTTTCATTTAATGTAGATTCTACACAAGTTTTTAAACAACTTATACAATGTGGAAGGATATACCCGTAATAAATCGAACCACGGGCTATAGTAAATCACCATAGTATAATGAAATTAAAATAACAACCAAAAAACCAATAAAATGTTGACCTTCCCATACAAATTGCCCGGCCGAAATATTTTTTTGTGTTTCGGCGGTTATTTTAATTTCATTATACTTACTATAGTGATCCAGTATAGGTCGTGGTTCAATTTATTACGGGTATGCCCCTTCCACATTGTATATGTTATAATATATACTCTTTTCCTTCTATAAGAAATAATATTTAGTTCCTGAAACATACGTCAACAATGAAAGCACTGGAAAGCAGTCTGACATATCACACTCGTATGATGAGTAGATGACATCAAGAGATTTTAATTAGACTAAAAGCCATTCGTTCAATGGATGGCCGAGATGGACAGGGTTACTTTTAAAACACCTGCAACCTTTTTGGAGCAAGTTGTTCAAAGATTCAAGGATTCAAAGATTCAAATGTTTATTCAGTAATTAGACCTTTACAGGCACTTTTACACATCAATAAGTATAATTTATGTTACGTATAAAGTATATTAAAATTTAATTTATTTCAAAGAAAAGCTACCGCTACCAGCGCTTCGTAACGACCACTGCTGAGAAGATACTGAACTACTTTCCAAAAAACAACTAAACAATTATCGAACTACGAAATAATTATTATACTAATTAGCGCTCAGCCAAATGGCTTTTGTATGAAAAGTTGAAATTTTTGTTTCGTTTTTCCTGGACTGAAGTTGCTCCAAAAAGGTTGCTACTGTTTTAAAAGTAACCCTGTATACTTAGTTAGGAGAGGCCAGTTGACAGTTTGAAGCAAACTACTAGTTAATAGACCAGGAATTAGTGTCATTATTTCGTCGCGCGAGTGATACTCGCCGCATTAACACCGGCGACAAATCTTGTTTGCAAACTTTAGATTAAGTTCCACCCTTTCAGCGTGAATTAGCCGTTATTTGGTGCGCGGCGCTGGTGTAAATATTTCAGCGCGGAGTCGAGTTAATACATTTCTGAGGATCTCTCGAGTCGCTCGCTCGGCTTTGTGCAGATATTGCGTTCTGAGGAGCGCGGCGACGACGCGCGACGCCCGCCACCACCACTTAGCAGGATAGACCTCGCTTCAAATGGACTTTTCCAAAGCGAAAATAGGTATAGAGAACAAGAACAGCCTCTGCAGGTGGTAGATGTTGAATAAGTGAATGAGGGTTACTTGAATATTATTCTTAATTGGCAACGTGAAAGCACTCTGCAGTAGTGGATTTACCAATAGGCTGAGTAGGCTAAAGCCTATGGCGGCACATTTAGGGGCGGCAAATTTGAGGCCAACTGCACCCTCTCCATCGAGAAGGTAAAAAGGTGCTTCTATATATGATATTTCAGTGAACTCAGCTTAGGGGCGGCAAAATATGAATATCCTACTGGCGGCACATTTTGCAGGGCAGCAAATTTGAGGCCAATTGCATCCCCCCGCACTCCCCTTTTGTGCATCGCGGCAATTGAGAAGGCAGAAAAGTGCTTTTATTATGATATTTCATAGAACGCAGTTTAAGAGCGGCAAAATATGAATAGCCTACTGGCGTCAAATGTGTAAATCCGCCACTAGCACTCTGTTACTATTTTTGATTCTCGTTTTCTGTCTTAGGCCCACATCTGGCAAATGTGTGGTCTTTGAGCTCAACACTTGATTATCCCTACGTTGTGTGGGAAAAGGACGTGATAGTCCCAATATTGTCAATGGGAAGAAAGTTATCATAATTTCAACGGAGCTCATAACACTACCTTAACTAGCTTCACATTTTTCTGACATTTCTGCTAATAAATAATTGGCTTCTGATTTATAAGTCAGCTTAGTAAAATATTAGCTGTTTTTCAACAAATCGTTAAAGCTTTTTGAAGTCTAATCCTGTCTACGCTATTTGAAGGTCTATGTGTGACGTAGTAAACTTCATAAACACTTTGTAGCGGTCACAGAAGCAATTTGTTCACGCGCTGCACGAGAACTATGTAAATATAGAAGTAGATATATCTACTGTGTGGACGATCTCTAACTGAATGCTAAGCTGGAGACGTCTCTTTCAAGAGGGAAGTGAAATAAGAAATCTTTTCAAGAAAAATATTACATCCTGTATTTGTATTATTCAGCACCATATTGTGAGTGTGCAGTTCGTGCACATTATCTTCGAGAACTATCAAATAGTTACCCTTATTAAGACGCAACTTTTTGTCTGAACCACTTTATTGTCCGTTAAACTTCAACGGGTCGGGGTGACTCGCGAGGTCTACAGCTCACAGAGCCACTCGTTAAATATAAATTTATATTTATTAAGATATTAGAATCACATAATTGCAAAATAAAATGAGAGAGATTTTTTAAATATTTGACCCAAAACATATTCAAAAGTACAATTTTTTATGGTAAAAGTTACTTGTTACGATTTAGTTCAACATTCTTTTTGCCCCGGAAAGCCCTGTTTATTCAAACGAGCGATTGAACTACTAATCCAGAGCAAGTATCGAGTAAATATTTAATCGAGAGCTCGCAGTGCCCGCGCGTGTTAAACAAACCTTATTCAAATTAATTCAACACTCGCAGCGGATACCGGCGTCTCTCGTTTATTTATTAACGCGTGTAGGACGCTCACGGCGGATAGATTTTGTTTCGGAGCGTTTCAATAAAGAAGTTGCTTCCCGTATTTATGTTCCGCTGAATACTGGAGCTGTGGCAAGCTTAAGCGGCCGGGAATGTTTTCGGTAAGTGGGTAATATACGAGTAGTTAGCGCTCCGCGGCTGGCGGCGCGCAGGGAAATGCATGTTTGTGCTCTCCACTCCGGACTTTTGAATACAAATCCTGGTTTTTACACGAGGAAAGTTAACCTGGTTGCGAACCTAGTTCTAAATTCACTTCGTGCCTACTTTTTCTATTGAATTTATTTTTTTGAGTTGAGAAGGTTGAACCTTACAGATCTAGATATGAACCTTCTGTATGATTGAAAGTTTTCTTCATGAGAACAGGCCAACTGATATTACAGTCAGGGAGCTGTCAGATATGTTTCAGATAGCAAGCAACTTCTGTTTGTGCCAGCAATCAGATTTAATTATCGTTTTGCGTGTCGAGAGTCAGCTCGGCGCCGGCCGGTGGTCGGTACAGGCTGCACGCGGGACTAAAATCAAACTGCTTTTTAACCGACTTTTACAAAAGGAGGAGGTTATCAATTCGTCGCGATCCTTTATTTTTTTATGTATGTTCGCCGATTATTCAAAGACGCGTGGACCGATTTAAAAAATTCTTTTTTTGTTTTAAAGGATATATTTTTCAGGTGGTACCATGGAAATTTTATCAAAATCGGTTGTGTAGTTGGGGGTGAAGTCGGTTTTTAGTTTTAAAAATTATCTACAATTATTGTACCCGTGACCGGGGGTGACAGTTGGCATATACTATAGACACGTTATATTTTTTGTTCACGATACAACACACTAAATTTAATCTTAAATCAAATAATATACAGAGTGACATTTTAACCTCCAGCCAATTTTTGGCGCATGTTCTGTCCATAATACTAAACTACTTTCCATTAAAACAATTAACTCCCATACAAATCAGCGCTCGGCCGATTTTTTCACGGGAGTACGAAAATCTTTATCGAGGTTTAATAACTTTTTCATAGAAAGAAAAAGTAAATAAAAAAATATATGGACAAATTACACTGATTGAGCTAGCCCCAAAGTAAGTTCGAGATTTGTGTTATGGGATATACTAACTCAACGATACTATATTTTATAACAAATACATATACAATGTCCTTTTTAATTAAGTACAAATATTTTAAGGGGTTATTCAATCCATCATTTTAAACAACTTTGCCCAATAAATATATATCGAAATACGAAAAAAAAATTAATATTACTAAAAAAATTAATTAATAAATACTTAATTAAAAAGGACATTGTATAGATAAACATCGAAGACCCGGAACAATTTGAAAAGGCCATCTTCCAACTTGCCCTGTCCGGGGATCGAACCCGGGACCTCTGGGTGGTGGACTAGCATGGCGACCACTAAGCCACGGAGGTCGTCTTCAAGTAAAAGCAGTGGACTGAACTTGATCCAAACTTTGCCTGATGGGTAAAAAGTAATCGTAAAGCTACATCTAGATAGGTTTCCGGGATTCTCCATATTTTCGGACCAAATTTTGTGTCAAAAGTAAAGACCAGTAAGATTCGACACGTACTTGATTCGAGATTAACAGAGAATGTCATTAAAATTTAATAAAGGCATATAGTTGTGAGCAGGTCCCACGGGTGTGCGGACGTGATCAAATCAGCTGTTGCTGTGTAGTTCGGCAGCCCCGGGCCTGCAACTGTTATGTATTCTGCGGGCGCTGACGTAATCTCCGGGACCTAATAGGATTGCGGGAATACTGAACTACGAATTGAGAAAAAAACATCGTTAACTGGTACCTATTGTATATAATATAGGTTACATGTATTAGGGGCTACCTGAGGTATATTGATCCATCTGCAACACAGTCAATGTGGGCATAACGACAAACAATGACACACCTCTCCTGTCCAGCGTGCCCCACCAGCTGCACTAATCGTGACCTATATGAGGCCTGTGAAAGTGAATGTTGCCTGAAAGTGCTGCCCCAATTAAAAAAAAAACATTTGTGCAGACTCTAGATAAACTATTTTATGAACTACTGTTTACAGTTTAGAATGGGAACATCAAGCTTTTCTACGCACATCAAAAGTGACGCTTTAAACTGTAAACAGTAGTTCATAGAATAGTTTGAAGGGCTATTTAGCGTCTGATCAAGACAAATTTCAATGGTATCTCCGTTTCCTTTCAAATGTGGGCAGCACTGGACCCCGAAAGCCCCATAAATTGTAAGTGCACTGAGTTAAATATCGTCATGTATGCAAAATCCTGAGAAGCTTTTAATAAAAAATAAAAAGCTTTTAACAAATTAAAAGCATATTTTTACTTTGGAACCATAAAGTGTTTAATAAATAAATATATAAAAGCCATTCCGTTTCCCAACATTGAAACTCGAAAACCCAGCAATGTATGTGCTTTGTTTAAGTATTTTTTATTACTGCACATATTTAGATTGTCATTACAATTTACACCAATTCGACAATATAAGACTATTTATAACTAATACTCTTACATTTCTCTACAATGATTGCGAATTACGTCAGCGATCATGCAATTAAATCTTTGTTTCGATACTCTTCGTTCACTTCATTCAAGAAACGAAAAGCCCTGATCAGCGGCCCTTGATTGACTACATTTGTTCTTCCTCCCGGCAGCAGCACCACGAACAATTCATGCCTACGTGCGCGAAGATAGTTGTCAGGTACGTACAAATCCAAACAGGACTGTAATCTCGGGTGGAATATCAATACAAACCCTTAATACTTTAAAGCTATAAATAAATGAAAAGCAGTTCCCTCCTAACTTAAAGTATCCAACCATTCCCTTAACGAAAAGTGTAGGATACATATAAAGGATACACACCATATAATTTTAAATGAAGAAACTGATTTGGATTTTTTCTAGCATCAGTTTATATTTAATTTCACATGAGGGCTCCATTTGCATTTCTCTCAAGGCCGCTCCTTACTAATAAGTTATAAAATGATTAGCAGATCAATTTATATACAAGAGACTTAAGAAAAATAATACCAAAAAGTAATAAATAATAGTTCTTTACCTATGAATATTCCGAATACAATATCAACAAATTTTAAAATTTTTTTTTTTTTAATATGAAGAATGTATTTTGGATGACATTGTGTATTTCCAGCTGCAGTGCTGTGAAGCCCATGGTCCGCTTTCCGGCTTTATCTTCACCACTTCGCACAGTCTTGAGCACCTTTGGTTGTAAGGCCATTGGCACGCATATCACCTTTCACCGTCTTCAATAATTATATAATAGGAAAGGCTAGGAAAAGAGAGGGAGATAACACTCCATCATCATCCGAGCGTATTCCCGGTTGCATCCTCAGCAGTAACGCTTCAGAGCCCGGGGTACGCTACCTAACCAAGGAGATTTGACGAGGTTACTGGTTTTTACACAGAGCGACTGCCGTCTGACCTCCACAACCCAAAGGGCAAACCAGGAACCAATCCTTGGATAGTTTGATGATCAAACGCTAGGTGGCGTTCAGGACCCACAGTTTTACGTGCCTTCCGAAACACGGAATCATCTTTCTTTTCGGATAATCAGGTGATTCAAGCCTGCAATATCCTATCCAGACTGGAAACAGCTTTGCACAAAGTATGTTTCCCAGTGGGAATCGAACCCATGACCTCCGGGTCACAAGGCGAACGCCTTGACCACTGGACCACGGAGGCAGTCAGAGGGAGATAACACTATTTGTCAGTAATAATATCCGGCCAACGCAAATATCATAGCAGTATCATTGCGGCACGTTTACCATCGTTATACTCGTAGGTACGTTCCGTTCTCAAAGTTGGTTTGAAAAGCTGCACTTCTCTGTGCTACTTTAAAGTTGCACAAATCGGTATGTGGAGCGACCCGCGACAATGCAGGCGCGGTTGAAACTCGGCCAAAACGTGAACTGTCGGATGGTTGTGTGTTAGATCCTCTTAAAACGTTAATTCTTAAACATTTTTATTGATGTCTACAGAATCATTCATCGTTTTGTCATACTTGATAATTAGAACTGTTTAAAGGTAAATGAGGCAAATTAAAGATAAAAGGGGCCTCAACAATTTTTTTTTTCGACTTCATATGCATACTTTCTGCACATGCTATTTATCAATAACAAACAGGAAGTGCTAGTTATTTACGAGTTAATCACCGAGTGCATTATTCATAATTCATTATCTTGGGGCATTTTCGTGATGCAGTGAAATCTGTCAAACCTTCAAATCAATTCCAGTCGAGTTTCGGAAGGAAGAACTGTACCTAACAGTGAAGAGTATGGGTTAACCTCTACCTACTTGACAAACTAATTTAATAAAATCGAGTACTCCTAATGAGTTTAATTACCTTCCAACTTTCATTCGACAACTATTCATTCGGAACTAGTTACTAGTCATACAAATGTATGATATCAAAGAGCACATCCTTCTAAACATTGAACTCCTTGTAGGATGTTTCAGAGAATAAACATGTCAAAAAGTGAATCCCCGAGTCTCAGTGCGCACCACAACCTAATGTAAGGCGGTTGGCACACTGCTCCACACGCAGCTGCGTTGCGCGGGGACGGGGACGCCATAAAAAAACGACGCACGGGGACGCGGTGTCAGTGTGTTGTACTATACCTGATTTCTATATAAATTGAAGCTTGCATACCGTCCCGCCCCGCGCTTCGCAACGGGGTGCGGAGCAGTGTGCGAATCGCCTAAAGGGCGAGGCGAAGTTGCATGGAACGTCTCCCCGCGGTCGCTTTGCTGGCATTCCGGCGTCTCCGACATTATAATCAGCTCGTCGTTAGCGATCATCCTAATGCATTACTGGGGAGTGTGGCTTTTCAGTAAACATTGATTGTTGATTTATGCAAAGTGTGTTTTCTTCGAGTTCCTACGCTCATTCAAATATTATCTACTAGTCATGGTTCCACAGCATGGTTCTGAACCTTTAAACTTGCGCTATCGGTTCTTTTAAAATTAGTGCAAACATTTGAAAGGCAAGATGAGTCCTTGATGCTAAATAACTTATGTCAAAATATAAAAAAAAGTTTTTCGTATGTTTTCGCACGTGTTTTATAAACCCTTTTTTTAGGAAAAGTTGTTGTAAGATGGACTGTACAGCCTCTTTTAAAAAAGTGTACTTTAATTAAGGAGAATTCCTACCGCGTTACCTAATTTCCGAGTTCTGAATGATTTTCCATCACTTTCTTGTATAGAGAGATTCCCTGGAAGAAATTGGTTAGCGATAAGGCCGTCTTTTGAGCATTTTCTAGTTTTTAAAATAATCATTTTCTGTATTTATTTATTTTGTACTTGTTATAGCTACCCTAAAAACCGCATTATCATCTAACTAGGCCCACCCTTCCATCGCGCCGCTGAAACAAAATGGTCATAAACGTAAAACAAACGCAATTTTACGCGTAATAGTGCATTAAACCGGCAAACGTCTTTTTAATATGAATATAAAGTCGCGAGTCGTGCCGCGCGCCAATCGAGCGAACGACGATATAAATTCATGAGCATCATTCGCTGCCAGCCATTTACAGCGAAAGCGAGACGCTGCGGCAATGCAGTGCTCTGCAACTATCTGTTTCAGTTACAACAAATCTGACATCTAGATGTTTTTTGAAGCAATCACATCTAAACTGATCAAAGATTTAGAATAAACATGCAATGAAACTGATGGACGTATTCAATGAAATACACCTCTGGGTGGCGGACTAGCATGGTGACCACTACGTCACGGAGGTCGTCAAAATATAATAATGGTGATAAGTATTATATTTAAACTTGTCAAAACTTGCACACGCTTGGTAGGCCCGGCGAGAGTGCGCATTACTAGCTTTTTCGCAACTAAAGCAACACTGGGCGTAATCCGCACTTGGACGGGTAATCATAAGTGGCATAAAATATTCTCAAGCTCTTCCGTGCTCCGGAAGGCACGTATTAGCAGGTGGTTCCGGCTGTCATCAGTTTATTATGGCAGTTGTCAATTTATGTCCGATGCCCGAAAAATCTGACTCCAGTGTTGGCCACTTACACACGTAAAACAAAACAAATAACTAATGTTGAACGAATTTCAATCAAATGGATAGAAAATTAGGTATATTTAATAATTTTATCTATGTACTTTAGATCTAAAATTCTTTTAAGCCAACCTTATATACAATTTATATAGTGGCATGAAAATACACAATAAAATACTCATGTGAATGAGCAGCATATTTCAGTAGTTTTAATTTCATAAATTAGATAAAGTGAGTAAAAACCATTTTGACATGAAATGCTCAAAAATAGATATTCCAAGAAAAACTCACCTACAATTTGATGCACAGTAATATTGGAAGTCCCGTCGCTCGAGCATTGTATTCGGAAAATCTAATCAAAAACGATCTTTGGGGGATTGGCTGCGCGTCCGCCGAGCACAATGCGTGCGTGCGACGGAGCGGAGGGCAGCTCCAGCTCATTACTTTCGGGAATTTATCACGACACGATATTTGTAATGCAAGGAAATGTAATCTCGATGACTTCGAGGAGGGCTGCCACTTCAAGATGAACAACACGGTTTTTTATGTTTTGTCTAAAATAGCAGAGCGCAACTCATCTACATTATATTATCTTATGCATAATCACAAATTTATCCCCGTGAACCAGGTATGCATTTTTGATTGGTTTCACAATTATGTTATATTTATTCGCTTATATATTAGCTAATTATTTATCGCTAAGCAAAATACACCGGCGTGTCGTCAATTACAGTATCAATTTCGAGCGCTCTCATACAATTTTAGCTTATGATATGTACATTAACAATTTATTTATTTATTACACTTTATTGTTTCAATAATCTATACTATAATAAAAGAGTAAAAAAAATGTGTCTGTACATTGAAAATTTTTCAAAAAAAAAATTTGGGGCGATGGAGATATAGTAATAGAGTAAGAAAATAAAAAAAAATGTCTGTCTGTTTGTCTGTTTGTCTGTTTGTCTGTTTGTCTGTTTGTCTGTTTGTCTGTTTGTCTGTTTGTCTGTTTGTCTGTTTGTCTGTTTGTCTGTTTGTCTGTTTGTACACGCTAATCTCCGGAAATACTGGACGGATTCGAATGAAACTTTTTTTGTTATATAGCTGTGAAGCCTGGGCAACATATAGGCTATAATTGAACACATGATGCAGAACTATAATGGTCCAGCTAAACTATAAGAAATATTAAAATGCCGCCTTAGCAAAAGTTGTTAAGTCTGATGAGAACTTTTTGTTGAGTTATAATACAACTGGCCAAGCGCGAGTCGGATGCGCGCGAAGGGTTCCGTACCATAATCTATGAAAAATCACGTTTGTAGTATGGGAGCCCCCGATAAATACTTATTTTATTCAATTTTTAGGGTTCCATAGGGTAGGGTAGAAACGGGACCCTGTTACTTAGACCGTCCGCCTGTTTGTCTGTCTGTCTGTCACCAGGCTGTATCTCATTAACCATTATAGCTAGACAGTTGAAATTTTTATAGATGATGTTTTTTGTTGCCGCTGAACAAAAACATACTAAATGTATACTATAATAAAAGAGTAAAAAAAATGTGCCTGTACATTGAAATTTTTTCAAAAAAAAAGTTGTTTAGTCCGAAGTAGAACTTATAAGTTTAGTATTTGCGGACCTTCAGAGCATAACACACCAGAAAATTCTTGGTTATGTGAACGCGCCATATTGACACCAAAAAATTAAAAATCAATTAATAAAGAACTTATGACGCAAATTATTGTTAACTAGCTTGTGGCCGTGGCTTCGCTCGCGTAGGGGTGTAATTTATCAAAATCCTTTCTTAGGAGATGCCTACGTCATAGTAGCTTTATGCATGCAAAGTCTCAGCCCGATCGGTTTAAAATTGACAAAGTTTCATACAAACTTTCATCCCCTATTTAATCCCCTCGGGGGTAGAATTGATCAAAATCCTTTCTTAGCGGATGCCTACGTCATAACATCTACCTGCATGCCAAATTTCAACCCGATCCGTCCAGTGGTTTGGGCTGTGCGATGATAGATCACTATGTCAGTCAGTCAGTCACCTTTGAGTTATATATATTTAGATTTCTTGGATAATGTTGTTGACGACGCCACCAATTATTCAGTTGAGTTTCTTAATTTACTTGCAGCAAATGGACTCACGGCTCACAAAATAAGTCTTAATGTCGGAGGGCCAATAATGCTGATGCGAAATTTGACTCCGCCGAAACTGTGTAACGGAACCCAACTTAATGTCTCAGCACTGTATGCCGAAGTTCAGCGGCTGAATTTCAGCCAATGCATGCCTGCAATGTTATTTGCATTACTAGCAACACATTACGCCGAACTTGCCGCCACCGCTGCCGCTTCCGCTCCCGCTCCCGCTCCCGCTTCCGCTTCCGCTCCCGTTCCCGTTTCCGTTCCCTCTTCCACTTCCGTTCCCTCTTCCACTCCCGTTTTCGTTCGCCGCAGACGCGCCAAAGACGGAAGATTAAATTCTCATATCGGCACATCACTACTGTCCGGCGTTTCCACCGAACTTCAGCAGCTGAACTTCAGCTTATTTAGTGTGTCATCCCCACCGAACTTTAGACACTGAACTTTAGCCACTAAACTTCGGCATAGTCTGCTGAGACACTTAAAGCTCACAGTAAGTGAGTGATGCCAGTGAAACTGTATTTATTCCGCGTATGCCACTCATCCCCAACAATTTTCCTTTTGAAAATACACAGTTCCATATGTTAACTTGCTTTGCTATGAAAATAAGTCACAGTTTTAGAGGCTTAAAGGTGCTGATGTCGATCTAAGGACTGGTTTTTCGCATGGCCTACTTATTGTGGCTTTCTCCAGGGTTAGTAACACTTCAGCTCTTTTCATATTGGCTCCCGAAGGAAAGAATTAAAATAATATTGACTTTTAACTCCTAACACTGTTACAAGTACTTTCTCCCTCTGTCTCTCTCTCTCTCTCTCTCTCTCTCTCTCTCTCTCTCTCTCTCTCTCTCTCTCTCTCTCTCTCTCATTAGTTTTTATTTATATTTATACGCCGGAGTCATAAAGTCCACGCGAACGAAGTCGCGGGCATCAGCTAGTAAAAAATAACATACTTTAAATCAGTGTATATTAGTATCATAAACTCGTTGGACACAAATCACATTCATAATTATCTCAAAACAGTAACAAATTCTGAACGACCGTATTTCATCCATCAGCATATTCATCACAACCAGGCTGCTATTTCAGGAATGCATTGAGGTCCGTTAGTATGCGACGGAGATTGCTCATGCGATACCGTGCGTCTGATCGGCGGAGAGCCGACACGAGCGCTGCAGCAAACCTCTGGTGGGTATAGTTGGTTATGAAGCTCATGGAAATCGATGCAGCCACGAAAGATCTTTAAACACATTACTAATTCCCTAATTTTTCTAAGAGTCCTTAGTAAATTTAGTCCTTAACACCCTAGAAAATACAACGTGGGGTATTAATGGTATAATATCCTTACATAAATTTACATATAAGTAGGTTTCTTAGGAAGTGCCTTACAAACCTTTTCTAACAACAGCATCAGCTTTTTGTAACCTATATTTAACCGTGATTAAAATTATCAAACATATGTAACATGACATGACTGATCAACATAATTGAGGTGGCAACCCTAAACTACGGGGATTTTTCGCAAATTGCAGGGCACAAGTATGGTTCAATTTCCAAAAGCTCCTGTTTTATTAAGAAATCGATGAATAGGCGGAGGGTGGAATTCCTCTAATCAGAAGTGGGATTAAGGGTGGACTTTGTAAACACGTGCAGTCTGTATATCTCCACATTAATAGAAAATTGTGCTCAATGATCGAAAAGATTTTAATGCGCAATGAAAAGCTACATCACGAGACCTGCAGGGGCAGAAATTAAGCAGGATTTACAGTAAACCTTATCCATATTTAGCTATCTCCCAGTTATGTTCACTAAAAAGACATTATTTAAAAAAAAAAACTGACTCCCTTTTTATATACCCAGTGTCACTCTCAGAATTAAGACGAATCTAATGACAACTCTCAAGCTTAAATCCATCAAGCCGTTCAGGCCGCAGAGCGAGCCAAACAATTATACATAGATACATACATACTTTTGAAAAACAGAACCCTCCTTCTGGCTCAGTCAGGTAAAAAACAGAAAGATTTAGTTTGCGAAAAAAATAAATAAGATAGATAGATTATCTATCTATCTATCTTATTTAATTTTTTCGCAAACTGAATCTTTCTGTTTATTTGTTGCTATAGTCACACACATACAGAAGAAATATATACAAAATTCCAAAATAACACATGATAAAACATCGCACTGAGAACATATATCAATATCCCTGCATCTGTGTGCCACAGCAATACAAAAAGGTGCTTGGTGCTGCTCAGAGAGTAGCTCACTGATTTTCAGCTACGGCCTGTCAGGTGCGAGTGCGCATCTACGGAATCTTACGACTAGAGGGAAAAGAGTTCTAAACTAAATGTTAAATATATGTTTACACAAAACTAATAGAAAAACTTCACATCATGCATATATAGATAGAAGAATACAGAAGAGCTACAGACAAGGATAGAAAAGTAAAAAATAGTGCCCTAGGAGTTTGTGTGAGTGTAGTGTCAGCGTCAGTGTCACTGGCAGCAACAGCTACCGGCGACTTATTGGATTGTTAGTTTTCTGTTTATCTAACAAATAAGAGCGAAACAGTTTTTTGAAAGTTGAAACTGACAAATTGTTATGTTGTCACGAATGTTTAATGATAAAGTGTAAGTTCAGCTTCATGAGGTAAGGCCTCGTTGACCGCTCTCCTGCGCGGCGTCATCGCCGGGCTCTCGGCGTGACGACACATTAAATATGTAGCGCCCGAGTCGCGCCTCCCGGAGACATTGAAATTCATGAAGACGTTAACAAAGCAATTAGGAGGCAAGGAGACTCGTGGAGAGATGCGGGGGTGAGGGCAGAGAGGGGCGTGCGTGCCCGAGAAAAACTTCATTTACCATAATAATGGCTTCCACGAAATTTGTATTGGTACAAAGACTGCGTTTTTCATTTCTAAGCCAGAGAATTTAAGTGCCGGAACAAACGGGGCGCAAGTTGCGTCGCGTAACAGCTAGAGATGGGCAGTGGAAAGTACTCAATCTACCCATTTAAGTATTTAATCACTAGATTTAATAAATAGAGTAAAAAGAGCGTGCTCATATATTGACATCGCATTTGATGTCTGTTTACCCTTTTTAACATATAATTACGTCTTTGCACACCTCCCAGCAAAAAAAGATAATAAGTCAAAGAAGCCTACTTTCAGTGTATGATTAGTATGGTATTTTCATATATTTTAGCGTCGCATTAAACTTTTACCAAGCATATTATAGCGTATGCACACACTTTCCGACAAGAATTGCAAGTGTAAAATAGATTTAAGTTTAAAAATTGTCATGAAAACATGAAATAATTTATATAAATATAAATATGAGTCGCAACTCATATAAATCAGTCTAGTCACCAAATGGATAAATACGGATATTTGTCGGGTATTTACTCAATCTACTGAGTAAATATTCAAATGGGTTGATTTAGTAATTATGCACCGCACATCACTAGCTGATACGCGGCGCAACTTGCGCTACGTCTGTTCTGGCCCTAAGAAAAAATTACAGAAAAGGGTAATGAAATGTACTACTGATGTATTCATCCTCCTCGTCTGTTATTTTTCAAACTGATTATTAATTGGAAACAAAGGTTTTGTAATTCTAGATGGAAACCTCATAAAATTGGAAAATGAAGAAACTGGTAAACATTGATGAGGATTGGTAGGTGTTTTGAGATACAATACCCGGCACGTAAGTTGAACAAAAATGGCGACTGTCGGCGCATGTTTGATTGGAGATAAAAGTGTTAAAAGACTTTTTTTTGGTCTTTCTTCAAAGCCGAAATTATTTTTTATCTAAAGTTCGGATAGAAATGTTATAGAAATGTGATTCTATACGGACAGACAACGTACAATAACGACCGCCATGTTATTCAACTTACGTGCCGGGTACTGATAGTATAGCAAAGAATCATTGTATAAAATTAATGTAAGTAGGTATTTGTTTTTATCACACACGTCACTTTCTTTTATTCCTGATAGCAGTATCAGAAGGTCTCTTATCTCATATAATATCTCTACGTCACCTTGAGAAATAGTTGTTCCATATAACACAAAGCGAGCACTTAAGAAAATATCAAATGACCAACTTCGGCGGCTTTTATGAGTCCTCGACGGACGGCCGGGGAGCTCGGCAGTGATATTAAACAGAGCGAGCTTGTGCAAACTGGAGTACAGTTATCCGTTAAATGAAACGATATTGTATATAATTGACAACATTTCAAAAATTTTATATTCATATTTTATATTTTTTCCTTAAAGAACTTAAAAAAAAGGACATACGTATTTTTTCTTTTTCATTTCTTTTCATTATTTCTCCTAAAATTAAATTGTTTAAAATCTCTCCATTCTAAAAGAGCGTAAGTACAAGAGTTAGGATGTAATGAGTTTACATCTTTGCCATACATTATAATTAAAAAATTAAACTTTTACTGACGTCTATAGAGTTGTGTTTTGTAGCAGTAAGATATCGATATGCTTTACCGCGTCTTTCTTCCAACTTATATTATAAATACTCCACTATGCACATAGTTTACATCATGTTTTCAAAAAACTACTGCTTTTGTATATTTCATTTGGTAGATTTCAATGACGATAATAGGTAATAGCTTTCTATATATTTTAGACTACAAAATAACACTTGAATAATGTTCTTATGTTTGTTTTCCTTTCAAGCGAAACTAGGAACGAACGTTTTATAATAATCACGTACAGTATGCTAATGGGGCTGTTGCTTGCTCTGAATGACGCTAATCTAAATCTCGCAAAAACTCGATAACAGTGAAATGAGGCGAAACAAGCCGGCGCGTTTAATGGCCGCTGTTAATACGCAGGGAAATCAACTCTTAAGTGGGATGGGGAGACACTTTTTCCCTCGAGAGCCGACGTCGACGAGCGGCGGCAAAAAACATTATAAAACATTACACAAACATCAAATAGACTTCTTTGTACAAACACTCGTATGAATCATTTTCTTATTCATGCGAATTACCAGGAAAACCTGTCTGTTATCTCGTACATGCGTCCTAAAATATCCAGCTGAAAAGATTTCAAAGTTTTCTTCAATGGCGTTCTGGGAGAATAAATACTTTTAATGTACGAACTGCTTCTCTTCCCGCTCAGGTCGTAAAGCCGATCGAGGCAATAGGCGAAAATGCAAAACCACAATTTTGATTACTTTTTCAACCCTAATTCTCTCCCACCTTCACGTCAAAGTGGCCTTCGAGTATTGCGGGTCTGGACTCTGTTTGCTGAGAGCCGTAAGACCCTAAAGCTCTGTCTGCCGGACAGACTCTGCCCTATTGGCTGTTCATTATCATCATCATCATTTCAGCCGCATAACGTCCACTGCAGAACATAGGCCTCTCCCAAGGATTTCCAAACTGACCGATCTAGAGCGGCCTGCATCCAGCGCTTTCCAGCGACCTTGTTCAGGTCGTCAGACCACCTTGTGGGTGGGTGTCCTATGCTTCACTTGCCAGAACGTGGTCACCATTCCAGAACCTTTTTACCCCATCGGCCATCGGTGCGTCGCGCTATGTGTCCTGCCCACTGCCACTTCAATATTGGCTGTTATAATAAAATAAATTAAAAAAATTAAAAGGCAACATAATGTATCTGACCTCACATCTCAGAGTACATACTTAATTTATACTTACTCTTATTGTACTTGTAGTTGTACCTATGTATGTAGTACTTAGGTAAGTACATAATAGGCACCAGAAAATCCCTTACAAATTGGGAGCTTTGCTCCTTTTAAAATGAGGTTCTGTGTTTAGGTCGGGGTCGAGTGCCAGGAACGGGATATAATCGCGCGAATATAAAAATCGCGAAGCGCTCCCGCACGCCCCGCGCCCCCGCCCCGGTCGCATCGCATTCCGACAGGAACGCATTCAGAACACGCTCTGCGCGCGTTCAAATTCAGCGGTGAATGAATTTATCTCGTTTTAGTACGATATGTTTGAGAATTAAACGAATCAAAAATGTTATTAACAAATATTTTCGAGACTACAATATGAATAAGTTTTTCACTCACAATATAAACAGCTCGAAGTAAAAAAGGAGTATTCACATCAAAAATGTCGACAGAAGCTTTTCAATGAAGTAGAGTAAGTTTTGTAGTGGTTTCAGTTTCGTCGGACGAAAATTTTGGAAACGTACCCCGTCTAGTAGTAATAGCGATAACGTTTTAAATAGCCAGTTGATAGCCAGTCTCCTCAAATTTAGCACCAGGGCCTCAAGGGACCTTGGGGACCTGATGCTAAATTGCAACTGGCTATTAAAGAGCTGACAGCTATTTTACTCTCGCTCAGCACATGAGTATCCAAATTCAGCGAGGAAACGTTGCCAGTATTCTGGGTACGTTGCCTCAATGCGATCCGTCGAAAGAAGTGTTCTATTTGTATGTTTATTTTCTATAATATTGAGAAATTGATTGCCTTCTTTGTTATGTCAATGATAAAACATAAGGTCTTTGTATAGAGAGCCAAGTCAGAGGCTGAATTTTATTTAGGTCAATGTAACAGCCTACTGCACAAGCCGCATTCAAAGTAATTTCGTTGATGCAGTTTTAAAAATGGCTCGAATGCTTAATAACAGTTTTGCAGCAGTCACTAGCGCAATTTTGATTATTAAACGTAGGGTAGCAAAAACTTTTAGCTCGGACGTTAACCAAACATGACATATCCCTCGGCAATATCGATGTAAATTATAAATTCATGAATAACGCGTACTGCGTCCGTCGCCCGGCAGTCCCAGTTGCGTCGCCCTCGCATCGCAGTCAGCGCACACTCCGATATGAATGTAAGGCCGCCGCCGCCCACTGCATTTATTTATTTTCAAGGGAACCCAACAGTTAATAAAATAATCAACAAGAAATAAATGAATATCGAAAAGCCAATATTCCCACGGATAGCACTAGATTTTGTTAAACTATTACACAGAGCATATATCAAAAACAGCACTGACTTTACGGCAAAGCAAGCATCCGCATTTTTAGGCTGCACTAAACGATCGCACGGAAACTCTCATACAATTTAAATCATTTATTTAAGAATTACGCAACTGCTGCTAAAGAGGTCCACATCTGAATCGTTTGCCAGCTCGTTGAACCAGCACGAGGCTGCTCGCACGCAGGAGATGCGTGTTTTTATGAAAATTGGTAGAAACCGGTGGGACATGAATGGGTTCCTAGGATTTAGAGGTTTCAAGAGGCGTTTTGAAGGAATAATTGACGTTCACATTCGAGTATCATATTATGCAAGCGCACTTCAATAGTGAAATATGCTTATATTTGCTTACGTTTACGTTTACTACTATGTTTTATCATATTATATTGACAAATACAAAATACAAATACAAAATATCTTTATTGTAGAACACAGGTAAATACGGTGTTACAAGTTTAAAGTCCACCATGCTCGGCCCATACTGGACATACAATAATAAATAATAAACAAACTAAATACACACAATTAAAATCAGGCAATTAAAATTAATAATTTACTTTAGTAATCAAATATTATCATTTAAGAAATTGTCAATGGAGTAATAACATTTTTTCGTCAAGAATAATTTTAATTGATATTTGAATGATTTCGTATTGAACTCCTTAAATATATCTGGTAATTTATTGTAAAGCACAGGTGCCGCCTATCAATAACAGTATCAATAATAACTTATTGTCACCCTCACAGAATGGAATTGGGTTCTAAATTTCGACGAATTTACTAGTTTAGGCATTCGGATTTAGATTTATTTACTAATGACTAAAATGAACTTCTGAGCTCGTGGTGTACGCTACACCACGGTACAGGTTCACTGCGTACCTAGCTAGTATATTTAATTCAACATGATCATGTTCCAGTGATTTATGTCGTTGCCGACCGGCAGCCGGTGACCGGAGCCGCGCGGATTTCAGAGTGATATCCGCGATAGTAGGATATGTGTCCGCCGGCCGCCGCCGCTGGCACGCGACCAACCTTAAGCTTGTTTTGATGAGGTGTCTTTTGCCCGAGCTCACTCCGCTGACGCATCGATATCATACAACGTACTCACGCGCGGCTAATGTTTGTATATATACGTACCTTTTTTTCTATTTGTGTTCATGATTCCGATACCTTTGAATTTAATGATTTAAAAACTGTGGTTGTAGTCAATAAACGCTTTTTATATATAAAACAAAAATAAAAATCTAGAATAATCCCTCTTTTCTCTCTCTCAATTATAAATGTAAAAGTGATGTTCTTACTTATGTCTTCATACAAAAATGTATTTCCTTGATAAATCATACATTAAGTTATAAGCATACTAACTGAACTGGTTATTCCTATTTAGAAGTTATGTGGGTGTTTGTACCATAAATAAACCCTAAAAACATTTCACGTTTAGTGTTAAAGTTCGTCCAGCACGCACCGGTGCCATGGAGCACGCAATTCCGAAACACGGTCTGTTTCCATTCAAATTGCCTCCTGACAGAGTTCCTCGCAAATGTTCACAGTTCAGCGCATCGCGGGGACGTGTTTACGGGCCGCGATGGAAACGATTTCCCAGAACGGATGCTTTAGGTACACTACTTAATATTTCTGAACCTCGCCCGGACATTTAGTGCTCTTCCAGACGAGCAAAATGTTTAAGAATAGAAAAACGGGCTTTAATCCATGATCCTCAGCGAGCTTTTGGAGAAGCTCGCCGCGGTCGGGCGCCGCGCTCCATGGCGCATTATCGGAATGTGCGCTCAGAGGCACATTTGGCAGCGCCAACCCGCGGCAGCGCCCTGCCAAATGAAGCGCATTAACAACCCCTTTTATGCAAGCCCGCTAAAGAGGACAGTCGACGATATCCCGCTATTTGGCCATGATGCTGCTATATTGGTGATTGTGTCTCTCAATCTGTTCACTAAACTCATAAAGCTATGGAGTCACTACTTTATTCTTTTCTATGGTGCATGATTTTAAGTCCACACTTGCCAGCCAATTATAAAAGTGCAAGATAAAAGGGCTAACAGCTAATTATTTAGGTTCAGTGCTGTGCTGCACAGAGAAGCAGCTGTCTGGATGATTATTGTTATTACCTGTTTTAGTGTGTGAGGATTAATTTACTTATCATCATAAAATTTGATGCAGTCCAGTCCAGAGTCAACAATGTAACTCCAAGTCCCATATGTAATTTAGCTATTGACCATATGTATAACCGGTGTCGTAGTGTATGTAATTAGATACAACACTGGTCGTGCGGCGCTGCAATTAAGTATTTATGTTGCGTGATCACTCCGTATCAGCTGGCGACCTGCTGTGGCTCTTACCAGCTGCAAGCAAAAAACAACCCTTTCCCGCAGAGAGACAAATAGTATTTGCTGAAGCTAGGAAAAGAATCAGTGTGTGAGGAGTTGGTGCAATGAAATCTGGACGTTTTTTTGAGGAGGTTTGAGGTGATAGTGCGATGGCACGGTGAGGTCTCCGCGGGCGGCGCTAATTGCTTTCATTGGGTTTATTGGCGCGGCATGGACGCAGGCCGTGGCGTGGCATTCCATGCAGTTGAGTGTGTCGTCGCCTCCTGCATTCATATCAATGGTATCTAGAAGTCCGGAAGGTCGATCTTATAGGTACTTGACTTTGTATAAATACACTGAATTTATCTAAACTCATCTCTGATATGTTAAATGTTGATTTCAATTGGATTTATTTTAAATCATTTTGATACTTGGCTGGAAGTAAGGAGTAGATAAAAAGTATGGATATAGTTTGAGACCCAGGGAAGGACAAAAGATAGTTTTTATTACAAAATTCCCTCGGTAAGCCACGCCCGCGGACACAGCTAGTATTTTATAATTGCCTACAAAAGAGAAGTCAACCTTGTATTCGATTTGAGGTGTAATGAACTATAGCTACTCTGAAAAAGTAAACTTTATTTAATGTTATTCCTCTAATAGGACAAAAAACTGATATAGGTATCTAGTTTAAGTGTTAATAATACTCATTTACTCTAAAAATGCATGGTTATGTTTTACACGCCGGTTACTCTCTTACTTTAATTTTCGGCATCCTTCATACAAATATTTTTGTAGTATGTATGCACTTTTTGAACAAATAAACGTTATTTTATTTTATTATTTAATTTCCAAAAAAAAATATGTTGAAAAATAGAAAACAGAAGGCAATTTTGTGACCTACTATAGACTAATCAGTCACACACATCACACTGCCTACCAAATATCACAGCAGGTCATCAAAACAAGTACGTTGTAGAGAACCGCCATTGCTTGTCGTTGAACCTGTTTGCATTACGCAGTGGATCGTAAAGATTTTTAACATTTATACGCTTTCAACTTCTGAATGTGATAAGGAACCGGCTTATGAGAAGCTGCTTTAAAATAATACAGTTGGTGACATGTAAACAAACAAAGCCGACTTTGACTAAACGGAAGCAGTAGAAAGAAGTTATTGCTAAGTATCCAGTAAATTAGTACTTATTAGTTTATACCGTTCAAAAAGACGAAATGCTAACAAATTCAACGATGAACAGTACTGTTGCTGTAATATCTAGCAAGTTCAATGCATGTCCCTTGCAGATTGGCGGCACAATTCTTGCCGCGGTCACACTTGACCCGCTGACCCCGTCTCCGCTAATGCTTCGTTACGCAACGCACTAACCAGATGATGCTACTCGGAGGCAGGCTGGCTTCCCTCGTTTTTTGCGAAGGAGTCAATGTTACCGTGTCGTAACACTTTTCAAATATCTCGCACGCAAAATATCTGCTTTGAGTTCAAGGATATTTTCATCGTAGTCATTTGGGATATGCTTGAAGAAAAGAGATTATGATGATTATCAAAAATTTTGGTTATGTCATTAAAATTACCAACTTTAAGGTATCTATCGGCTGGAATTAAATATCTGTCGCATATAAATGAAAGACTAATGAAGTTAACAGATTCAGGTGTTACTTTGTGTAAGTCAAATTTACATGCTCTTTGATTTGGATTGCTTTCTTTACTTCCGTCCGTCACAAATTAGTTTATGCAAACTATTGCATAGTGACCGATGGTTCTGCTGGTGTAATGGTACTGGTAATAGATGCAGCAGCATGGGCTGGGGCATGCATCAGCTGTTGGTGGCGGGTGCACTCGAACTGTTGGTGGCAGGTATGATGGGACTAAGTGTAGTTGGTCAGCGCCGGCTGGCTATAGTTTGCATGAACTAACTGGGGGCGGAAACAAAAAAAGTAAAACAATGCACTAAATCAAAAGCAGAATCCAAACTGAGCCAGATGATAATAAAATACCTTCAAGGTCCTAAAGTGCCCTCAACAATAACAAGTTACCGCAAAATATTACAGCTATCGCTATTTTCCCAATATCTTGGCACAGTGTGAATGAAAACGCGGCGTTTCCGACGGAAGGCCGGGAGCGGCGGCAAGCGGGACAGATTACGCTATCAATCCGCGCCGCACCGACCTCTGATTACTTTCTCGATAGTGACACCAACACCTCGCAACCCCACGCCCAGCCTCGTATCGCAACTTCGTCACGTACTCGACGATTGAGATTTACTCGCGTATGAACTGTCTCCAACGAACTCCAGACGGATGTGTGAATGTAAAGCACTTGTTATGATGCGCGGCGTATCGCTGATACGGCTATTTATTGCGCCAGAAATGGCTTGACAAAAATTTGTGTCGAATATTAATCGATACACGACATACTGCAGTGTTAACACGATGTCAGTACGTGACATTTGGGGCGAAAGGAGAACCCTTGGCAGTGGCAGAAAGACGTGAAAAGACGTTTCGGGGAAATTATAGATTTATAACAGGAAATCACACATTGAGCTCGGAAAAGTTAACTGTGGGATACCATTTCAAAAAATAAATTTACTTAATCATTGTCATTTGATTAGAAAATATTAAGATAGTTATAATAACTCAAGTATACATTCACAGTTTTTCGCTTTTTATGAGAACGTTGACTCTGCAAATCTTTATCCGCTGTTTTTGTAGTAGTAGTTAATTACTGCTATTGCTGGATTCTCTTTAATACGGTTGAGCTTATAGCCAGGGAGAGTGATGGCTGATCCACGCGACAACTCGTGAACAGGTGCCACCCCGCCAATAGGGTCTTGATATCTCTATAATAAAATAATATATTATTATCATTGATCCAATGCGGTTTGGAGGGTATTTGTGTGGCGCCCGAGCCTCGTCTGTTGATTAGCAGAGTGTACCACGTGCAGGTGAGATTGACTTGGGTTTCTGGTGGCAAGATGTTAGGTGGAACTCCTTACACTCCCTTTATGAGATACAAATATAATTCGGAAATTCAATCAGCCGGTCAAATGAAACGTACTCTACATGTACAAGTTATAACATAGAGTAACGACATAAATACAAGAGTTGCACAAGCGTAGCACACACGCCACAAACACGTCGTTCCGGCTTGTTTGTAGTCAATATCGGCGTTTTGTATTTTATTTAGCTCGCTGTAAAGGCAATCGAAGCCCGTCACTCGCGTCGCGTCAGCTCGGCGATAGCGAACGTGACCCTGTTGGTGCTCGCGGAGGATCAACTTACCAAGAGAACAGAACTATGACTCATGTACAAGTATGTACATGAGTCATAGTTCTACAACATAGGTCTACTACAAACATGGCTTCTTACTGACCTAAATAAAAAATTAAGATTGTAGAAACATTTTGTTACCTAGAAATACAACAAAAAAGCCTATCATTCACCACCACACACCACAATACTATTTCCTTCAATCAAATCTTACTGTGAAATCCAGAGCAGCGTCAAAATCTACACTTTTTTTACACGTTTGATTTTTGACGCGTTTAATATACGTTTGCTCAAAGCTCAGCGTTGAAATATTTGTAAATTTTCTTTCAGTTCAGTCATGCTCTATTTATTTTTTCTGCTCCTTACTGAACTGCCATTGTTTATATTTGTGATTCTGTAGCCTCTATGTTTGGTGGTACTCGATTGAGAGGCGCGACGCTCGCGGAAGCGGCAGAGGCCCGGCCGCGCGGCGCGGTGATTTCCTCCGGGGCCGCCCGCCGTTCCCTGCTCTATCCACCAAGTGTCACAGTTCCACCTTCACACCAAACCTGACGCTCTGCAAGAGTCGCTTCAGTCCCGATCGATGTGCAGCCCACCGTACGTCGTTTAGCATGCGTCGCAGTTTGCCGCTCGTCAGCGCAACAATAACATCGTTCACACTTTACACGTGCGGTTGCGATAGACCACGTAGGAACGCGGCACAAAAGAGCTGAGTAACACAGAGATCACGTAACCGTAGATAAGAAACACAATGTAAAAAAACAATAGTATTACAAAATCATATGTACCTCAAATGAGTTTATCCCAGTAGAACTATCGAATCAGTCAGCCTTACCCGTATGTTGATATTGATATAATAGAATAGCTGATAGTATATAGTAAGTAAGTTGATAATAAAATTGAAATCTAAATCATGACTTGAAGACATGAAACCGTTCTAATCCGTACCTGACTTAGTAAAGCTTACTTTCACACCAGGAGATAGTGAGAATTGAACGGCATAAAACGTTCAGATGGCAAAATATAATATCTTCAAACTTGAGAGCAAGTTCTGTTTATGTGTGGTCCCGCCATCTCTGAACCCAAACTTACAGCTCCTCGCGACCCGACTTGCCAAGTCTCCGCTCCTCTATCTCGCTTTCTAGGACGAGCGATTTGTAATGCTAATCTGGCGTAATCCCTGCTTATCGACTTGTTTGTTTTATCTCACACTAGTAGCCTGCCGTGGCTTCGATCGAGTGTTCACCTTTTCTTCCCGAAATGCTATTGTCAAAACGAATCACTAGCAAAACTTTGAAAGCGAATTTTTATCATCAAGATTAACAATTCAAGTAAATTAAGCGTAACTAAACATATTTATAATATAACAATTCTTCATTTATTCTCCAAATGCTATTCTGGTACATATGTCGTAAAATTAATGTGCATTCCTGTACGAGCATTGAGATATTCCGCCATATTTGTCACGTCGCATGCGGCGCTATTGGCAGCAGACGCGGCGGTAACCTGTCGCTGCTAAGTAGACACTATTCCGGGCGGTTGCATTGACAATTTAGAAGACAGACACATGTGACTAATTACAGTCAACATTCGAGGAAATTCATTGTTAGTCTAGACTTGTCTTAGATTCCTATTTAAGACAAATCATAAGAAAATATTTCTCACTTATTTTTCTTATCTAATCAAGTATTATTATCTTTTATATTAGGCTGACTTACCTAAAACGTCTATGCATAGTCCGTACCTGAAAATGATTTTTTACCGATATCGACCGAATAAATATTTAATTCACGATATTACAAACTACAAAAATATTTAATTTCTACCTCACTAGGTAGGTCGTATTAGATTTTTGGTTATCTTGGAGTAAAATATTATACATAGAGTTCAAACAGCACTAGAATTATTATTAAGCATACTTACGAGTACTTCCTATTTTGGCGGCCATTCTGTGACAAAGTAATACAAAGCGATTAGTTGGCACATTTCGAGAATGCAGATGGTTCACATTACATTAGGTCCTTATAAAGTCGTCTCTTTAGGCGGCCCTTCCCGGCCGCTCTGTCGTCAACGCGAGCATAGTTTGAAAAGCATGGTGTTTCATCCAGGGCAATGCTAGAAAAAAAATCAAACCAAAAAGGGAGAGATAGCGCATTAGGGCACGGTTTGCATTCTATTGAATGAAATTAGTATTATTATTAACTATCCATTGAACGATTATTAAGTATTCATAGGGTGCGGAAATTTCATAAAACTTGTTCCAGGATATACGTTTATATCAGTAAGCCTTACAAGTGTGTGAAATAAATGTTTTGTATTTAAAATTTTCATTATATTTGCGAGGTTTCTATAGATTTTTTTTTTTTTGTAACTTATGAGTACTTTATGAACGGTCGAAGTTCAGGTAAAATTTGTGCAAAAAAGCACATTTTTGGAGGCGTATACTGAACTTGTTTTTCCAAATTTTAATTTTTTATTTCGTTAGAAACCTGGAAATAAACCACAAGATATGTGTTAGTTAAAAAGTTTTCAAGAAAGATCACTTACAACAACATAATTAAGACGGGAAGGCTGCTCTTAATATGTGATACAATAGTATTACAATGGCAACTATAAATACTGGTGACGTCATATATACATAATACTCTATCGAGCAATCAATTCGTATGTTATGCTGTTGTGTCTCCAATTAAAGTGATATTGATGGCGCATATTAAATTGTTTATCGGTGTCTGAAGATAACATGTCGCCGTGCTCGACGCTGTATTATGACTTATGATTGTTCTATTGCGGGATTCGCTATAAATATTGTTGTTATCCGCTAGTCGACTGCAAAAATAAAATCATTTCCTACAGATTAATTTTTATTTCGAATTTGAATTCAGCTTTATATTTCCAGATCGACAATGAAAAAAAGTTTAGTTCATTGTATCGAATATAATATATCGGTCATTTTGGAAATCCTCGGGAGAGGCCTATGTCCAGCAGTGGACGTTAGGCGGCTGAAATGATGATGATGATTGCATTATGGAGCACGGAAATCTTGTGTTCTGCCTAAGTATTTTCGGTATTTATTTCAGTATGGTTCGGCGCTACTGACACCGGCTTCGGCGAAACCGGCGACGTGACGCCAATGAGCGCAATTTGCGCCAATTGACGACCCGTTCCGTACACAGCGGGCTCCGGCGGGGGCGCGACCGGAGTGCAAGATTGTAGATCACACCATCAATCCGCTATTTTCCAACAAGTCAAATGAGATACTTTTTTCAAAACGTCAAAACAAACAGTTTCTTTGGGATTGGTATGAAATACTATGTAATGACGTCACAGTTTCTTGGAGTCAAATAGCGCTCTTTAACCAGTTTTTCTGCAATAATAAATCTAAAATCCCGTCAAAATGGATATGTTTAAAGACAAGTGACATTATTTTGCAACTTTTAATTTTTTCATCAGAACAAAATAATTTAATTTCGACCTGGGAAAATACCCAATTCTATATTTAACAACATTGATAGACTAAGCTTAGGTCTGACTCACCAGGCAGTAGACGTTGCTGATGGTATCGACATGCATCAAAAGGAAACTTTCACACGTGCTGTAATATAGTCTCCGTTATACAGTATTTATTCACCTGCGAGTTTTAGATTCAATTATAGGAATTATTTGATACAGATACATTTCCACGTCTTTATCCCTGACGGCGTAGACAGGGCCCTGGGCCGTTACCCCAAAGGCCACGATTAGCGTGATGGTGGGCGTAAAGATGAAAACAGGACTCAAAATAAGGATGGTTCGGAATACGCTACTCTGTAAAAACTCACATCAGATACTTTCTTCTTAAGTCAAAACAAACCTTTTGTCTGGGAGTTGTATGAAATACAGGCTAATGACGTCATAGTTGCATGAGTCAAATAGCGCTTTTAATAGTTGTGTTTCTGCAATAATAAATCTAAAATCACATTAAAAATGGGTATAATCATGACAAGTGACATTATTTCGCGACGTTTATTTTCTTAACAGTACCAAGTAATTATTTTTGCACCAGGAAAATACCCAATTATTTGAAACTTTACACAGAAAAATGTTTAAAGCACAGGTGCTTTGATGCACTTTTTACACAAATTACAATATACATCCCAATAAAGTAATTTTGTGAGTGATACGGAGATATAAACTTTCAGACTGCATAAAAACCACAATATAGCGATCCAAAACGGAGACGTTACGCAAAAAACTGCAAATGGAAATGGACAGGATATTTCTTCGTTTGTCTGACGAACTAATTTATACCTCAAAGCTCCTGCTTTTACGACGATAAGCCTAATATGAGATATCAGAAGAGAGTTTTTGCCAGCAAGGCAGTACTGACTAAAAACAGACACATGACAAGTTTATTTCCAAGGAAAATTAAAAAATACACCGATTTCAAGCGTTCACCCCCAGAAGTTTTGAAAAGTTGAACCGATTTTTATCAAACATAGCTAAGGGAAATTTCTCGCTTTAGAGAAATTTGCTTTCACGTAGAAAAAAAAAACGAACGAAATCATCGAAATCGATCCATCCGTTCGTGCTACGATGCCAACCAACCAACAGACATTAGCGTCAAACTTACAAAACCTACTTTTTTCTCGGGGGTTAAGAAATAGATTGCTGACAGGATTATTTTTTACAGGGTTTTATTTAACCATCGACCGGTTGAGCTGAAATTTTGCATACTTGTGTAAGTTGGATTATAATATTTATATGGAGTCAGTGAACAATATTTATATAGAGTCAGTGGGCTTTTCTGATGATAGAGCCGGAAGATATCCGTCAGAACTCAGTTACAAAACAGTAGGACTTCATGGATTTGTCTTAACGAGCACCTTATGGTAGACGATGCCTAGGGTCTGATCCCGGTGACGGAAGGTGGTTGATGGAACTCAGTAATAAAACTACTCAACTCCGTCGAGTTTGGACTTATTTCATTTCTTTTAATAAGCACTTCGGCCTAGCAATAAAATATTGTACAACATTTTTTTTAAACTTACTATTGAATGACGTTTTTTTAGATCAGGACGTGACTTTGACTAGACTACATCCTTAACTTTTATATTTATGATATATAAAGTTTTACTTTTATACTTATTATATAATACATCTTTTTTTTCAGATTATAAAACACCATTTCCTGTCTCAGATGGTTTGAAAAACTCAATAAGTCGGCTTATAGCCTTAAGTGTGAGCTATCTATTTCGTCTCGGCAATCAATTTGGGATATTTCCTGAGGCACCGTATTATTATCTTGGGGCGTATTTCTCCCGCCGTCCTCTGCCGTGATAAGGCCGGCCACATAAGTAATGTCATCATTCGTCAGCGGCTTCCTACCGCCACCTGTTGTCCCATCGATCGCCGGCCTGGCTCCGGCTGACGGCCGAACATCGTAACAAAGCGTTGCTGTATGAACGAGATCCTAGCCTAGTACTTATATCGGTACGTAACGCAAAAAATATTATAAGTAATTAAATATTTAACTCTAAGCTATATTATGTAAATTGAATTAATAAAATTGGACTCGATCTATTTCATTCTTTATTTTATTCATTACCGTCAAGTTGATTTTTTGTATCATTAGGCGCCTTGCGTATAACAAAGCTCTGAAATATCGGCCGGTAGACCCGCTCGTTTCACCTGTGGAGACACCATACTTCGAAAACTGACCATTTCTCTTAGGTATCTTTTTTTTTCGCCGTAATGAAACCTCTTGTAAGTGCCATAACTCAAAGTTGCAACGCACAGATACATCATTTACATTAGAGCACTACATTACAAACCATAAAAGTAACCGCGTCCATGATCGTTACGAAAAATCCCGTCACCTCTTATACGTGGGGCGCACTAAAAGTTTCCGGAATGAATATGAAAAAATACTATTATAGGTACAAAATTAATTTATTGTTTTTCCAAATAATCTCCCTTGGCGTCTATGCACTTTTTCATTCGATGAAACCAGTTTTGAAAACTTTTGTGCCACTCCTCTGTGGTGACCTCTGAAACGTGTTTCTCATACTCCTCGACAGCCTCTTCTGGTGATGAAAATCGTTGAACGCGTAATTGGTTCTTAATTTTTGGGAACAGAAAAAAGTCACAAGGTGCCAGGTCGGGACTGTATGCAGGATGACTCATGAGTTCTACATTTTTCGCCTTCAAAAAGTCGTTTGTCTGTCTGGCCGTGTAAGAACTAGCATTGTCGTGGTGCAGGATGATACGGCGTTTACGGTTATTTTTACGGAGTTCGTCAATAACTTCCGGCAAACAAATGGTCGTGTACCAGTCACTATTCACTGTACGACGATTCTCTAAAGCAACAGTAGCCACGTGTCCAGTTTTATTAAAAAAAGAAGCAATCATCCGCTTAGATGCACTTTTCACGCGCGCCACTTTGGTTGGTTTCGGCTTATCTTGAAAGACCCATACGCTCGATTGCTGCTTTGTTTTAGGATCGTAGCAATAAATCCATGTTTCGTCACCTGTTACTATGTCCCACACCAAATTTGACGCACCTTCGTTGAATCTGGTAAGCATGGCACTGCACCAAGTGACGCGGTCCGTTTTTTGAGCCTCGGTCAAGTTGTGTGGGATCCACCGCGAGCACAGCTTTCTCACACCCAAATGTTTGTGTAGGATTAATTGTATTTGACTCATGCCTATTTCTAAGGATGCGCGAATTTCATGGTAGGTCACATGCCTGTTCTTTTTCAATCATACGGCGCACAGCATCGATGTTTTTGTTGGTCACAGCGGTGGACGGCCGACCATCGCGAGATTCGTCACTGAGATTGATACGACCACGCTTGAATTCTGCAAACCAGCTATAAACAGTTGTCTTGCATGGTGCTTCATTGCCAAAAGCTGTTTCAAGCCGAGCGATGCTCTGTTGAGCTGTCAAATTACACTTAAAATCGTAGAAAATCATACTACGAAAATTTTCCCGAGTTAAATCCATGTTGATGCAGACACACAATATTTTAAATGGCGCCACAAGGTAAAAACAAAAGACAGACAGATGAAACAAACTGCATTCTACAGCCAAAGAGTTCTATTTTAAAATGTTACAATAAATTTTTAAATATTGTTTATGTAAGTGGCCAGTTCCGGAAACTTATAGTGCGCCCTATGTACTATAACTCGGTCATCAAATGTATTGGTTCTGCCTAATGTTGTTAGTCACGGTAATGACACGGTAAAAAAACACTATTGTTGCTATTTTAGTAAAAATTACGCTGTCTATATTTTTCTGGAATTCATTTCTATTGTAGGTATAGGTACAAAAAAACCATGCGAGCTGTCATTATATTAACTTATTTACAGATACAGAACTGCCTTAAACGATAGACAATAAATAGATCCGTACTAGCGAGGTCTATTTATAACCAGCGCTGCAAGTCTCCATTGATCCTCCGCGGCCTTGAAGCCGGCACTGAATTATTCGTACGCGCCCGGACAAGCACTCGCAACATACAGCTCCACACTTTTACCTGCATGGCTTATGTATGCTGCTTTTGCTAGTTGGAAAATATGGTTGAAAAAATGGCAATTCACTTTCATTTGTAATTAATAATACAGTTATCAAATGCGTGTGAGAGTGTTTCTAGAAATAAATATCATCATTTCCCTCAACGATTTCCTAAACAACAGGGGGCCAGAATCCGCGCAATTTTTTTTTTTATATTCTACCCCTCATAGCTTTTGAACCGCGCAACCTATTTCTATCAAACATAGCATCAGTGCAGCACATAAAAAATAAATAGTTAGTTTATATTATATAATAGATATTTTGGGTTAGGGCATATGTTTTTGGAACGAAGTTCCTTACGGCAGGCTTGGAGGAGATAGGGATTTTGCTGCGCGACCGAACTGAAAAAAATGTGATAGTAAAACCATAAGGATGACCTCGTTAAATGAGACGTGCGCAGGCGCGACAGTCGTATACACAAGAACTTTTGAACTTCGTTCCTACCTGGTGTCCCACGACACCACATTTCTTTTTATTATTTATTTTTAAGCTAGTCTGTATGGTATTTTATGGGTCTCAAATATTGTAACTAATACTGTTCGTTGCCTGAAATGAAATGACTTAATTGATAGATTGCTAACAACCACCGCAACGAAACTACGAGTAGCTTTCATGTAACAAAAAACACATTGAAATCGGTCCATTCATTTGAGAGCTACGATGTTACAGATAGACAGATATTGTCGTCAATTTATAACATCCCTCTTTTTTTATGGGGTTAAGAAATTAATTTATGACACTAGTTTGCAGATTGTACAATACACCGTCATTTTTACTTTTCATCTCTAAATCTCTACTGATAATTGTAGAAGCTTACTATATGAGTTTGAGTAAGTGAGAGACTTGCTAAAACTAGAAAGTCACTCTTAGGTCTAGGTATAACATTATTTAATAAACTTCCCGAAGCGATCGTTAACCTACCAATGGCAAAATTTAAAACACATGTAAAAAAGGTTTTTTTGAACAATGCGTACTATACTATCAATGATTATTTAAGAGATAAAAATGCGTGGATTCTTTCTAAACATTTTCCATTACACTCCACACATGGAACATAAAATAGCTGCATTTTCTGTTACCATAATAAGCTTACTGTAAAAACATGTAAATGCTCTGCGATCAATAAGTGACCAACATATAATTAATATTTTCTCTTGACAAGGTCTGCGAGTTCGGGTTTTTCATGCTCACTAAAATGTCCAATCCGGTGGTGGCGTCGCTGGTCGGGCCGTTGGATTCCCTCTAATATGGTTGAGTTTAACGATGGCTGATCCGTGCCTCCACTCGTGAACGGGTGCTGCCGGGAGGGACTGGTCAGCTCCGCTTCGCTTTTTTGACTACTTAATATTTTTTATTACGCAATTTATGTTTGTTTACTTGTTCGCAAGCATTACATGTTATAACGTGTCAACATTGTATTATATTATAAGTATTTATTAATTAAAAGACAATTATAATAATATGACAAAGCCCTTCTGGCGAGTAGGCGACCAATACTGTGTAAATGAGTTACTTTCGGCGTTTCTTCTCAGCAGTGGTCATTACGAAGCGCTGGTATCGGTAGCTTTTCTTTATAAATAAATTTAATTTTAATATACTTTACACGTAACATAAATTATACTTATTGACGTGTAAAAGTGCCTGTAAAGGTCTAATTACTGAATAAACATTTGAATCTTTGAATCTTTGACACTGATTTGGTCTTCCTCAGGAAATGTTTTGTGACTGGATATTTCAGAACAAAACCTGTTTTTAGAACGCGAAGTCACAAATTTGTAGTTAGAATCGTTAACAAATAGCCGAATGCCTCGAGAGACTTTGTTAAAGATTTTGAAAATAAAACGACATTAGGTTACTCTTCCGAGCTCGTTCCTACAAGTACCTACTCAACGAGTGATTACATCAGACGAGAGCGATTTCATGGCATTCGTTTTATGAACATGAAGGTGTGATGTTGTCATATTAGCAATACTTAATAACCGAAAATTGAGTTGTGCAATTACGAGCGAAATGTCGCAGATTACCAGCGCTACAGTTGATTGCAACGTGGCCCTTTACAACGCTTTCTCATCTCATAACGTTTCGACATTTTGATGCAAGTAATGCCAATGTATCCGCTGCACCGCGTACGCCGCGACAGACTTACCAAACCAGAAAGTCACGTAAGGACTTCATTACTCTGATTTTTGTGTCTTCTTTAATACTATGAATTGTCGACAGCTTTTTTTATAAGTCTACTATCTGAGATCTGATAAAGAATCATTAAAGGTCATGTGAGAGATGTGAGAGCTTTTGTTATTTAATCATGCTGTATCTCTGCTGCAACCAAGCTACGTCGGAAGTGCCAGTCAACTGATTCAGACTAAGTGTCACGGCTACTGAGTCTCTTGTAGACTCTTGTTTGAATGGTCATAATTACAAATGATAAACAATAAACAGCCTATAAGAGCCTCTAAAACATACAAAAATCAGTGTCTCTTTATTTATATTATTTAATAATCTGGATATGCACGAATAAATATATTTCTTTATAAATAAAATAATATATATAGTCAATTAAAATATTATTAAAGCATATTGTTTGATATTTTTAAATATACATACATTAGATATCGTTACCCGCGATGGGATCTTGGTGTTGCGTGGCCGCGGCGCGGTCGTATCGCGCGACCCTCGCCCTGCGCCGCCACTCTCAACTCGGGGTACGATGGCGCCCTACTGAGCACACGTCGCGTCGGCATCAGCCCGCTGTTGCTAAAAAGGATTTTGCGTAATCTACCGCGGACCGTTTTAAACGTTTTTTTTTTTCTTCTAAAAATAGACCTATTCGGAAAAGCGAGGCATAAAACCATTTAAATTAATTTTCAAGTTTACTGCTTTTTGCTATTTGGTTAGGCTTCTGGATGAAAATCATAGCAAAACTCAGCTCAAGGAGAACTGTAGATAGAGTATTCTTGTTCATCTATTCTATCTAGAATTCTAGTTACTCATAACTAGTGATTGAAAAGACCGAGAGAAAACAGATTTTCTGTTTTCCACCCATTTATGATTACGAAATTAAAAATCCTTAAAACAGTGCCAGCGCTCTATAAGAACTATGCCCACCATTTTATTGAAATATCAAAATTTCAATGAATTTTTCGACACCGTATGCGCTAACTTTCCAACCCGCAACGGCAAGGCATTTTATTTAAATTCCGAGTGACGTGAAACATGAATATGATCAGAGTATATGCAATTCCGCATATTTTCAAATAACGTTCCCCAGCGCGCCGGGCTGACGGTATACGATGCGACCTTAGACTGTTTGCCATTTAACTACGAGGGTATACTAACCGGTGAATCTGATCGAACAACAAAAAATAAGATGGATGAACAAATAAATATAAATAAAATAAATAGAATCGTTGCTGAATATCATATCATAATCATCATATTCCCTAGCCGATTTTGTCTATGGTGATAGTATCAATCTATCTATCTACTGTCTTTGTTCTATTCTGAGTCCGACCTGCCAGCAGTTATGCTGCAAGACTTTTGAATGAGGTGTCCCTTAGAAAGTGCATCATCACGCTTGCAGATCAAAGCCGGTATGTGTAGCTTTCTCAATTATTTTAGCTTGGCTATGCCAAAACTCGTTATACTGTTCTTCATAGCTCAAGAAACTATTTGAACTTGTAGATAGGGATATAAAAGTGTAAAAGATATTCGCAGTCAGGAAATAGGAGAGAGAGAGAGTAAAAACCGACCGAAAACTTGCAAATCAGTATCAGGAGGATAGATATTATATAGGTACTTGATGTGTTATATATGCTTAGAAGGATAATAGACTGCTTTGTCTTGCGATACCCGACAGGGTTCATAGTGTACCTATTATAGAAGACAGTGACTTTTAGTAGTTAGAACTGGGGGTTACTCCATAAAATAATACGTCTTTCGTACGAAAGTGACGTCTTATTTCAATTTCAATCCAAATTAGACTTTATCATCGAACGTTAGGGATCAATGTTGCTTGACACTGAAACACGGTTAAGCAGTAGCGTCCGTCTTGCGTAGCGCTGGTGACTGTCTTTATTTGATACCACATTTATATATTCATTCAAGGCTGACTAGATAATTAAGAATAGCGTCACGACCAAAATGATAATTTTTGTAAAGCTCTACTGGACCCAAACTTATCAAGCAGAATCATCGATGTCACACCACATGGGCACCTGGTCACGACAGCCCTTCCCCTCACACTGCGGAGCTCGCTTGCTGCCATGTCTGTATCGCGCCAGTCTCACGCTTTTTCCCTGACATAAACATGCACTACCAGCTGCTGCCGACGCCGACATAAATATTTTACTAGCTATATGTATTACGTCTAAAAAAATAAACCGATTCTGAACAACTTTTCCCAAGGAACATTTGTAGAAGTATGAAAAATATTTTTCGACTTTCCATGCAAACTCTGATCAGCTTATCGTTCCACTTTTACAGGAGGTTAAAAATTACTTTTCGTATTTCGTATATGTTCCTTGGGGAATGTTGTTCATTATCACGGACTGAATTAGAAAGAAAAACAACAAGCCTGGAATACCCTAGGAACATGTTGACAGGCGAGAGAGGCCATCCCGGAGTGGAACAAGCTCTCACGTCGACTGCTTACACTTCCAAGAGTAAAACTTAGAAAAATGGTAGGCCTACTGACAGGACACTGTACTCTTAACAAACATCTATTCGTTATAGGTATAACCGACAGCCCCCTAGAGGCTGTATGGAAACAGAAGAAACAGCGAATACTGGAATGTCCGTGCGTCGCATCAACAAGAGAGGAGTACTTGGGATCTCCAAGTACGATGGTGGAAGCCTGCAGCGCACCCTGCACTGCTAGCTACCTCGACGAGCTGGGCTGGCTCGAATGAAAACAACATCTACCTGCTCCCTCATGTGCAAGGGGCTCAAAAGAAGAGCCTAGGCGCGGAAAAATGCCCACGGAACCAGGTGAACCAGCCCAAGAAGCATTTTATTCTCTTAAAAATGGCCACATTTAGTTCACTGGTGATCTCTTAGCATTAACAGTGGTCACACGTGGTTCATCGGCTGTAATAAAGGGAACATGTGTACCTTTACCTGTTTAAGGAATCTATAACGGTGAAAATGTAGCTTATTATGTGACTATTGGCGTTTTGCAAGACAACATTACTCTACTAGTCAGCTTTCATTTTCAAAGCTGAACAAGAGCCTTTTAAGATATGTAAAATTTGGCATGGGCTATTCAGAGGTTCACATGTACGGTGTTAGATTGCTGGCATTGTAATAAACACATTTGAACATTATTGCAGCCCAAAGCTGTTATATATAACCTTTTATGAAGCGTTATGCAATCGTTGGTGTTAGAAGGTCTAGTTTGTGATATATTATAATCAGCTAACAAATAAGAAAGTTTAATGAGTTCACATGTACAGTAAGGTATATTAGACGCACCACTACTGATATCTAGTAGCACTGATAGCAGTTTATTCGTTCACGCTGTTATCCTCTAGGCTGAACATTTATGTGAACGTGTTTTACTTAACACGCGTTGTAGTAATTAACCCAAAATAAAAAATGAATAAAAGCAATTGGAAACAGAGAGTGAGGACTGGTGGAATCAGAAGAAAAATCTTATAAGAATATTTACAGATAGTAAAACCGATTAATCAATTGAATCTACTAGAAAAGAAATTTGTTATTATTACAACATTGACTTCAAATTTAAATAATGACGGTTCCGTACACAATATAGAGAAAGAAGTGCCTGAAGCTGAGACCAGTAACACAAGTTCAAACTTTATTTATCACGGTTACACAACTTAGAAGAAACTGAAGGTGATTTTAGATTTTAGAGGTTGTTAAAATTAACTACATAGACAATGACAACAATACTATTTTATTAAGAGGGATTATTATAAATAACACAGAAGACGTTTTTACATATCCAATAAAATCGACGCATTTTTCCATATATAAGTCCAGAAGGCAGCATAATAATGATGAACATGATTGTTTTAGAGCCCAAGGATATTAAGTGTAAATTAGTGTGCGTTGAATATAAACAATTTCAGTACTTCATACCTTTGTTACATACACTGGAAAAATAATACAACATTATGAATATTTCATAATTTTTATTCAAAAATCACATGACGAAACGTAAACTTTGAATCTCTTACATTTACGAGTATCTCTTTTAATTAATTAAATACACAATTTTCTTAGGAAACTTTATTAAAAAAAGTGTAAAACACTTTAAAAAGCTAGGATTTTGCAATACTTTGGATTTTACCTTCTATTTTTCCAGAACAAAACAAAATATTTTTTGGTTATTAAACTACTATTTAGTTTAATACGGAGAGTCCTAAATGTACTATTTAGAGTGTTTTTAATTTGAACTTTATAATACGCGTCTACACTACAACCAACTTTTGGTCTTTCAGCAAAATTTTAGTTTTCAATGCAGATCCCTAAAATGTAGTATGCAAAAAATATCTAACAGGACATTCACGTGAACTATTGAGGAAATGAATATCAGCTTAGAGCTGAATATGTGCCCAGCTCAGATTATGTTGTACAGAAATTGGCATTGTAATGTTGCACATGTGAACCTTTCTAGAGCTGACGTCATTATGATAGTACACGTGTTTAACTATAAAGAGGTCGCAACACTTATTTTGAGTTACAATGGTTCACTGTAGATGGAGACAATGACCACCATTTTTTAACTCTTAATAACCAATAATATTTTTTTATTAACTATGATTTTGTCACTTAACACAATTTTTCGTTATTGATTTTGTGGTTAATGTTTGAATACAAAACCAAGAAGTGTTTTTAATGCCATTAAAACACAAATATGAAATATTGCTTTGTTTGTTTCTACTTATTTTGATACATTTATTTGATAAAAATGGCATATAGTCGAGGCGCGTGAAAATTTTAACTATAAATGTGTATGTACTTTACAATAAATTTAAATTACCCCGTGATATTAACACAATATCATATATAAACACAGTGTAATACCAGTAACTAAAAATCAAATCGCATCAAAATGGCTTCACGAACACACTCCATTAATAATATTGTTTTGCATGCCGTAAACATTTATGTATTACAAAATGTGATACTTAAGTGATTATTTGAGGAAAAAGCGGCCTAATAGTCGATTTTAAGGTACACTTGTGATAACGAGTGTTAAAATTCGGCTCTATGATTGTTCACTTGTTACTTATTACAACTCTCTAGTTTGTATGAATAACCACACGGAATCTAATATAGTACCATTCATCAGCTTCAAAACCACAGTTTTCTCTTTAAACTACCATTAAAGAGCCACTATTCTGCTACCGTGTACCTTTTGTGAACTTATAGCTGAATAATTTGTGCCCAAATTGGTGGTACAAGGGCTGTATAGCATGCTATACAGCTCTTGTGCTGCTTACATAGGCAGCTTAAAGAATAAATGTATACCATTAGTCAACCCCTATAGGACTCTCAATGCTACTTGGGAGGCGAACACGGACTAAATTCGGCCTTGAAATAGTTTCAGTATATTTTGTTAGACCTTGTTTGTTTGTAATCATTTTATTGAAGCTGCGTCCCGCGGTGTTAGCCGCGGAAAAAGTATATATAAAAAATCGAACTAAAATAACACATGCATGCTTACAAAAGTGTTCGGCCGGCCCGGCAATTTGTATGAAAATGTCGATTTCTTTTTCGAGTTTCAAGCATTGGTCCCATAGAAAAAGTTGTTTATATTGACGGTCTGAGTTGCTCCTACAAGGATCGGACAGGGTTTTTGTTACATATTGTGTATGTATACATACATTGTTACTAATATGAATTACTCCAAAGTCAAAGCGTATTTTTATTTTATTTGTAAAAATCGAAGAAATTCTTTTAATTCTTATATTGGTCGTAAAGTTCTGTTTACTCGGTATTATCGGCCTAATGGCTCTAACAGACGAGCGACAGTACGCCCGCGAGTCCCACGACGGCGGTCGCCAACGGTCGCCGACACTTGTCGCTGGCATTCTGTATGTAGAAACTCGTCTAAAACTTAACTCGGAACTAGTTTAAATAAATACTCGTCTAAGAGTCTTCGACAAGAACGTATAAGATGCATGACTCTGCCTTTGAAAGTACTGAAAATTTGCATGTTGAATTATTAATTTCCTGAACAGAGGTGATTCATCTCTCAAACTTACGAAGTTTTTTGCATTATAATAGTATGCAAGACTTATTTCTCAGACGTATTTAAAAGACGTCATCTACATTTCATCTCGAATCTGAACCTGTTGCGTGTAGATCAAACAACAAACAACTAAATAGTAAAACAATTCAGTAACCCAAACCTTACAAATTTAAATATCGTCTTCTACTTTTCCATGAATAAGGATTCCAGCCATAATTTATGATAAGTTTCAGACCTCCATAAATTAACCCGTTTATTTTCGTATTTGGTGCCGCTAGTACGATCAAGAGATATCGATAATTTTCTAAAGCTTTTGTCAAAACAAATGAATAGAAGTTTTTATGGATGTTAATTTTTTGTAAAAGCTTTTATAGTGAGGCCAAAGTACATATTAAGACAAATGAAATAAGCCCAAACTCAATGGCGTTGCGACGTTTTATTACTGACTTCCTTCGACCACCTTCCGTCTCCATGATCAGACTCTAGACATCGTCTACCATACAGTGCTCGTGAACGAGTCCTAATCAATGAGGTTATGTTGTTTTATAACTTAGTTCCTTCGAATATCTCTCGGCTCCGTCATGAGAACAGCTCAATGATATTGTTATAGTGGCGTCGAATCGTGCTTCATAATATTGTATAATCATCCGACTTAAGTTGGTTGAAAGTTGAGTTTCAAGATTTGAACTTAACAGACATACATACGTACAAGATAGTAAATTTTAATAAAAGCTTGTAATAACAAGCAACCTCTTGGTCCGCTAGGAGTTTTGTTGCGGCATAATAACTACGATGTCAAAGCTAGTTTGTTAATAAACGTTGGAGAGCAATAGTGTCAGGCTGCCGGCTCGTAACGTCAAGACGCGTCGCGTTTTCATGGCCGACGCCGACGCTCCGACCCCGCTCAACGTAGACACTTAATAGCCTTATAAACTTAGACTCGATCAATTCGCTATAAACCGTCTATTTTTGTAGTCATATTATGTTGTCTTAACTGTTACATTTTTGTTGAATGAAGCCCAAATCATAAATAAATAAATAGGGACAAATAACACTGATTGAGCTAGTCCCAAAGTAAGTTCAAGACTTGTTTTATGTGATACTAACTCAACGATACTATATTTTTATAACAAATGCATATATAGATAAAGATCTAAGACCCAGGACAACTTGAAAAAAGGCCATTTTTCCAACTTGTCCTGACAGGGGATCGAACCAAATACTTTTAAATTAGTCACATATTTCTTGCATATTTCGGACGTTGTTTTCAAGAGGTATTCCGAAATATAATCCTTTTTGGAGTTTAAGTTGAATAAAGTACACTAATGTACAACCATGAAAAGATATTATTTCTTTATTTTTCATAATTTTATGTATTATGTGAAATATGTCACTCAAGTTCTTAATTTATTGCAAGAATATTCAGACAGCGATTATTTTCAAAACTGAACTAGTATAACAGAAAAATGTTAATTGGTGTTGTATTCTGGAGCAGCGATGTCGACACCGGCAGGTCGTAACAACTCGTAAATGTTGACTCCTGCGACGGGCGACGGCGACACTCGTTATTTTCGGCCGCGTGCGCGTGCGCCGCCACTATATGTTCACATTCCAAATATACGCACCGCCGCCGCCCCTCCCACCCCGCGTCCCGATGCACTCTCCGTTAGGGTTTTCAGAGTTTCAATCGAGACGAATCTAAGGGTTTCTTATCCAAAAAAGTTAAACAATTAAGACTACTTACTTAAAGCCAACACTAAGTCCCGGCTGTCTGTTTGCCCGTTAGCTCTATGTAAACTGTAATAATAGTAAAGGATTGTAGTTTTCGGAAAGTGTTAAGTTCTCAGCTGTCTCAATAATTTTGTAAACCCCTCTCCATACCCCATACAAGATATGCGATTTTTCGACTATTTTACTCTGAGAGCGCTCACCTTACCATTTTCCTGCAAACTCGACAGCCTAACTCCAGCAGCAAAACATTCTAACTCAATTCTAATTCAAACGAAATAATTATCTTCATCATTATCATTTTAAGCTACCGTGCTTTCCTCTATATTACTAAAGTTTCAAGGACAACAAACAAAATTGCTTATAATGCCAACCCTACTGGCGGCGTCGGCGCCACGCATCCCGCTGAGGCGCAGTTCCGTTTCGGACCAACGTGTATGATGCATCGCGAGTCGCGACTCCAACTCCGCGGCGGCTGAGCACCGGAGCATCGCGTCGCGTTCCTTTTAGCGTCGCGCGGAGCATCGACCGCGCGAGTTATGACGACTAATAAAATAAACCTAAACACGTGTCTCCAACCAATCTCCACAACAAATCTGTTTTTAATTTACGAGATTGCCATCCGCTGTGACAGCTTATTAATGCTTGCATTCAGTTTGTGCCACATTTAGGTGCACTTATGAGATGTCCGAAAGAATCATTTTGAATGCAGCAGGCAGCTTTTAAAATAAGAATCAGCACTTTATTTCGTCGCACTGTATCCGAAAAATCTGATCTGCCGTCAATGTGGGTGAATAACTTAAGAATCTTCCAGATGAGTATGACGTGATTGAGTATTAGCACTCTGACATTGCTATCAAATTGTCGCAAATGAGATATACGCAGAAGTTTTGCGAACAGGATACCAGTGAATGATATTATACGAAGATTATATTCATACGAAGATTGACGTTTTTGTTTAATCTGAAATCCCAGTTTTTGTAAAAATATTCATTATTCCACCTATTCCCGCAGATGGATGTTAACCTGAAAAAGATTGTTACCACTTACGAGTAATAAGAATTAAGATTCATTTACTTGCATATATGAACAGTAACACATAGTATCAATGGAACAATATAATGCTTAGCATATTGATGCTTCACGGCGGGCAATAGAGTGGAACGTTAAATCGATCGAGCATTGTTGCCGGCTGGGTCTGGCGGTCAGGCGTTGTAGCGGTGTAGCTTATACCCGGTGCACCACAGTGGTGTATCTGTCGCGACCATTATAATTCAAATACATGTAGCGGCTCGTGCGGCAAATTAATCTGATTCCTGAATACTGATGACCTCACTTGTGAATCACTTGATCCAATCAACAGAAACGACATTTTAAATACTCGTAATACTCGTGACAAATGTCTGACTAATTAGTCATGCTTGACAATTTCTACGAAAGGTAAAGTAGGACAAGTAATGAGATAAATAGAACTTCAGCTATTAAGAGTATAATGCATGCTTCATTATCATCCGAGCGTATTTTCCCGGTTGCATCCTCAGCAGTAAAGCTTCAGAGCCCGGAGTCCGCTACTTAACCAAGGAGATTTGACGAGGTTACTGGTTTGGTGCTATACATGCATGCTTCTTCTTATAAAATGCTGAACATTGTATTTTGTAACATAGGTATATGCAACGGGAGTATCGCTAGGTGAGAGATGCTTCGTCAAGACATTTCCTATCAACTGCGCGAATCATCATCATTAAACGTCTTCCTTCATATTCTACTGAACGAAGAACGCTTTACAATTTTTACCAATAACGTCACTATATGAGGTTCCTAAATGTTTTACGAAAAAGTCTGTCCAAAGTTTGGTTACCGAATTTATTTGACAACTCTTATCGGAGGTAATAAATTGAGGTGCAATGAGCGTGGGGTTTATTATCTTATTTACAGATACAACATTTAGTCATATTGATTCACCTACTTTTCCTGTCGATTACACACACACAAATATATCCATATTTACTTTTATGGTTTTAGGTGTGTTCAACACAGTGTAAGGCTGATACTATCTGTAGATAATTTGTCGATAAGTCGACGTCCGGCGCCGTGGCAATGTCTTTACGATGTTTACACTTCACTCGAAAGCCGGTGTCTGCTCGCCCCGGCCGCGCTGCGCCAAATTATAATTTCATTTATCTAATCGGAAGCACATTAGGTAACGTGCGGCGCCACGGTACTAGCCTACCTGCACTTATCTTGTTGATTTTACGATTAATTCCAAACATTCCTCGTCTGAATCAAACAGATAAAATATTTGATAACTACCTACATATAAGTAGGTACAAGTAGTTACTTACTTGTATTAAAAATAACTGGCCAAGTGCGAGTTGGACTCGCGCATAAAGAGTTCGGTACCATTGTGTATAAAAAGTCACGTTTGTTGTATTGGGCCCTACTTAAGTATTTATTTTATTCTGTTTTTAGTATTTGTTAAATCATCTGAGAAAATTTCAACTGTCTAGCTATCACAGTTTATGAGATACAGCCTGTTGACAGATAGACAAAACGACGGACAGAGACAGCGGAGTCTTAGTATAGCTTCCCGTTTTTACCCTTGGGTACGGAACTCTAGAAAATATAAAAATGAAAAAGTTCTGATTCTAGACCTTAACTTAAGTCACTTAGGTATCATCTATTAAAATTGATTTCGGCTCTGTCTAGTCCGTGAGAGATAAAGATGTGATAATATATTACATAAAATTGATCAAGTATGTAAGATTGTAGTGTCTCGTACAAATAAAAGATGGTATCTTCTGAATCCGTGTATTCTTAATTAATACTTTACACATAACTTCCGCAAAACCAACATAAACTTTTTGTATTCCAATCGCGAATCCCTTCATAACTTTATTGACAACAATGACAACTGACGTCTCCCTGACGTATTTTTTGGCGGGCTTCAATACACAATTCTTTATATCAGTGTTGCCTGCCCAAATAGGGTGGCCAGTGCTATTAAAGTTTTCCTATAATACTTAGCAGTTAGTAAAAGATGTTTAATTTAAAACTTAATTTTAACAAAAAGCCAGACTCGAAAAGAACATTAATCCTATGGAGTTCATCGCTCTGCCATCTGTCCAATTGTCGCTCTACCCTCGCTGTCCTACTGCACGACCCTCACCGAGACTCGCATCTCACTCCCATTGCCCCCTGCAATGCCCGCGCCGACCCGTCGCCGCTATGATTAAACTCAGCGATTACCCTTGTGAAGTTATGCCCAGCTCCAGACTGCCGCGAAGACAGAGGGCTAGCAGCCCGCGGTCGGCCTCACCAATAAAACACAAATTCTTCAAGGGGAGCTTATCCAATTCCAAACATCTCGAGGGTGTCATAAAAGCAATAAATTTTCCTTCGGAATTAAACTTACTTACAAGTTTCCCAAAATACTATCAAGGCGACGTCTTGGGGTGATATGAGCATCAGAGGGTGATGCTATTATGCGTCGACGCGTTGATTAAATTTCATTGTTCTAAAGTTATTCTTACCCGCAAATATTTATGTACATGTCGTTTGCAAAAGGATGAATGTTCTTTACTGCTAAGGAGTGTGCCGCCTGCCGCCGAGTCTGGCGTGTTTCGACACCGGCCCGCGCGGTGCAGCCCGACGGGCAGCCGGAGTGCTATTTTTTGACTGTCATACTGAACTCCGACTTTTATAATAACGGTGTACGGAACTTCAAAAGTTTCTTTATGGAACTTCGAAATTTACCATGAAGAAACACTCGAAATTCCTTACATCGATATTTTTAAAAGTCGGAGTTTAGTATGACAGTCCTATTTTTTTAACCGACTTCAAAAAGGAGGAGATTCTATGTTTGACTGTATTTTTTTAAAAGTATTATTACCTATTTCTCCGTCAATTATGGACAGATTTTCATTTTTTTTTCGAATGAATGCACTTACGAGTTGTTTCTATTGGAAGCAAGTCAGGATCTGATGGTGGAATCCTCGGAAATCGAGGGAAGCCCTCAAATTTCAAAGGCACGTACAATGCTTTTTCACATATTTTTATTATCTATTATATAAAATAATCAGATAATTGTGTATAATGTTATTGCTGAGCTATAAAATAAATAAATAAAATCTATACTATAATAAAAAAGTAAAAAAAATGTGTCTGTACATTGAAAATTTTTCAAAAAAAAATATTTGTGGCATTGGAGATATAGTAATAGAGTAAGAAAATAAAAAAAAATGTCTGTCTGTTTGTCTGTTTGTCTGTTTGTCTGTTTGTACACGCTAATCTCCGGAAATACTGGACGGATTCGAATGAAACTTTTTTTGTTATATAGCTGTGAAGCCTGGGCAACATATAGGCTATAATTGATTTTGGAAAATGGAACACATGATGCAGAACTATAATGGTCCAGCTAAACTATAAAAAATATTAAAATGCCGCCTTAGCAAAAGTTTTTAAGTCTGATGAGAACTTTTTGTTGAGTTATAATACAACTGGCCAAGCGCGAGTCGGACGCGCGCAAAGGGTTCCGTACCATAATCTATGAAAAACCACGTTTGTAGTATGGGAGCCCCCCATAAATACTTATTTTATTCGATTTTTAGGGTTCCTTACCCAAATGGGTAGAAACGTGACCCTATTACTTAGACCGTCCGACTGTTAGTCTGTCTGTCTGTCTGTCACCAGGCTGTATCTCAAGAACCATTATAGCTAGACAGTTGAAATTTTTATAGATGATGTTTTTTTGTTGTCGTTGAACAAAAACATACTAAATCTATACTACAAATAAAAGAGTAAAAAAATGTGACTGTACATTGAAAATTTTTCCAAAAAAAAGTTGTTTCGTCCGAAGAAGAACTTATAAGTTCAGAATTTGCGGACCTTCAGAGCATAACACACCAGAAAAATTCTTGGATATGTGAACGCGCCATATTGACACCAAAAAATTAAAAATCAATTATTATAGAACTTATGACGCAAATTATTGTTAATTTCTTGGATAGAGTTGTTGACGACACCACCAATTATCCAGTTGAGTTTCTTAATTCACTTGCAGCAAATGGACTCTCGGCTCACAAAATAAGTCTTAATGTCGGAGGGCCAATAATGCGAAATTTGACTCCGCCGAAACTGTGTAACGGAACCCAACTTAGTGTCTCAGCACTGTATGCCGAAGTTCAGCGGCTGAATTTCAGCCAATGCATGCCTGCAATGTTCTTTGCATTACTAGCAACACATAATGCCGAACTTCCGATGCTTTTGCCTGAATCGGACCCGTACCCGTACCCGTACCCGTACCCGTACCCGTACCCGTACCCGTACCCGTACCCGTACCCGTACCCGTACCCGTACCCGTACCCGTACCCGTACCCGTACCCGTACCCGTACCCGTACCCGTACCCGTACCCGTACCCGTACCCGTACCCGTACCCGTACCCGTACCCGTACCCGTACCCGTACCCGTACCCGTACCCGTACCCGTACCCGTACCCGTACCCGTACCCGTACCCGTACCCGTACCCGTACCCGTACCCGTACCCGTACCCGTACCCGTACCCGTACCCGTACCCGTACCCGTACCCGTACCCGTACCCGTACCCGTACCCGTACCCGTACCCGTACCCGTACCCGTACCCGTACCCGTACCCGTACCCGTACCCGTACCTGTATCCGTACCCGTACCTGTACCCGTAATCCCTCTTCCGCTCCCGCCGCCGCTCCCACCGCTGCCGCCGCTGCCGCCGCCGCCGCCGCCGCCGCCTCTCCCGCCGCCGCCGCCGCCGCCGCCGACGCCGCCGCCGCCGCTCCCACCGCCGCCGCCGCCGCCGCCGCCACTGCCGCCGCTGCTCCCGCTCTCGCCGCCGCCGCTACCGCCGCTGCCACCGCCGCCGCCACTGCCGCCGCCGCTTCCGCCGCCACCGCCGCTGCCGCCGCCGCTGCCGTTTCTGCTCCCGCTCCCGCTTCCGCTCCCGTTCCCTCTTCCACGTACCCGTTCCCGTACCCGTTCCGCTCTCGCTCCCACTCCTGCTCCCGCTCCCACTCCCGCTCCCGCCGCCGCTCCCGCCGCTGCCGCCGCCGACGCCGCCGCTGCTGCTGCCGCCGCTCCCGCCGCCGCCGCTGCCGCCGCTCCCGCCGCCGCCTTCACCGCCGCTGCCGCCACCGCCGCCACTGCCGCCGCCACTGCCGCCGCCGCTCCCGCTCTCGCCGCCGCCGCCACCGCCGCTGCCGCCGCCGCCGCCACTGCCGCCGCCGCTTCCGCCGCCACCGACGCCTCCGCCGCCGCCGCCGCCTCCGACGCCTCCGCCGCCGCCGCCGCCGCCGCCGCCGACGCCTCCGCCGCCGCTGCCACTTCCGCTCCCGCTCCCGCTCCCGCTTCCGCTTCCGTTCCTTTTCCACTTCCGTTCCCTCTTCCGCTCCCGTGTCCGTTCGCCGCACACGCGCCAAAGACGGAAGATTAAATTCTCATATCGGCACATCACTACAGTCCGGCGTTTCCACCGAACTTCAGCGGCTGAACTTCAGCTTATTTAGTGTGTCATCCCCACCGAACTTTAGACACTGAACTTTAGCCGCTAAACTTCGGCATAGTCTGCTGAGACACTTAAAGTTTACTGTGAGTGGTGCCAGTGAAACTGTATTTATTCCGTGTATAACAATTTTCCTTTTGAAAATACACAGTTTTACAAATACACAGTGTTTCCTTGCTTTCCTATGAAAATAAGTCACAGTTTTAGAGGCTTAAAGCTGCTGATGTCGATCTAAGGACTGCTTTTTCGCATGGCCAACTTAATGTGGCTTTCTCCAGGGTTAGTAACACTTCAGCTCTTTTCATATTGGCTCCCGAAGGAAAGAATTAAAATAATACTGACTTTTAACTCCTAACACTGTTACAAGTACTTTCTTATCTCTCTCTATCTTTCTCTCTCATTAGTTGTTATTTATATTAATACGCCGGAGTCATAAAGTCCACGCGAACGAAGTCGCGGGCATCAGCTAGTATACAATATGTAAAAAAACCCTGTCTAATCCTTGTAGGAGCATAGGGGTCTCAGATGCTCTTCACACAAAATTGTACATGAGCAAGTTACAACAAAATATATACAAACAATTGGAGCCCAGATAAACCAAAACTTGGAAGTGCCCGATCCTGAAATGGTGGATTGCGCATTCAGGATCGGGCACTTCCAAGTTTCAGCTCAGTGGATAACGTTTCAATGCTCGCGGCAAATTGAGAAGTATATGTAATCTCTCGGCATGCATATTGGTATGCCAGTACCTATGTTAAAACATTCTAGACTTTCTCAATAGTTCAAAATCAGACTCTACAGTTCACAGAGCTACTATTTATGTAAGGTAAGACGTAAAGTCGTACCAAATTAAATACCTATGTATGTATTGCATAGACAGTGCCTAAACCGCTTGGCTACAACCCTAAAAAAGAGCAAATATTTTACTTCTATAAAATTTTAAGTCAGTCGATTACCTATTTCCATACATTAAAAAAACTGTATTGTAGCTGTAAAGTTAGAGAAAAGTTGTAGCAAGCAGCACAGGTAGACAGCCAAGTATCATTATGTTTTACCGTTATTCCTGCCTAACAAAAGCTCTGAATGGTGTGCGCGATTACAATATAGGTTATTGCCGAGATATGTATCGGTGCAGTCGCAGAGCAGCGCGGTGCGGCGGAGCGGACGCGGATACTTCGCCTTTCACAAACTGCACGAAGCCGCGCAGCCTACTCGCGATATGAGAGCCGGCAGAAAGCAAGTTTATAGGGCAAGCTGCGGAGGGACCCCTGCCGCCCGCGCGCCGCGGCCCGCGCACCCCCCGGCCCGCGACCGGTCTGCCCACAGCTTGTACTGCACTAACCAGTCAGCCGAAGGCAGCGAGCGGCGCCGAGTGTGTCTCGCCGTGTGAACCTCGTTCCCCGCGCACCGCAACTTGAATACGAAACATAGGGATCGGGAGTGCCCCACGGAGCTGTGACTTGTGAAACAAATCCTCATACCCTGGATGTGTGTTGTGATTGTACAGTGATAGCTGCAAGTTTATGCACAAACAAATAAAGTGCATTGTCGAAGCCGGTTCACCTCGTGCGCGAGGCCGGTTCTGAGTGCTGTGCCTGTGCCCTTTCGATTCGTGCTTTCTAAACGAATCTCCACGATCATTGTAGGCTCGCCTACACGCTCCTACGCTTGTGGACTAAATATTGGATTAGTGTTCGACAGGTGAGCATCGAAACATCGCAGTTGTAGAATAGATGCAGCGAAACTTTGAATTAATCAACAAACAACAAATCCAATGATCTATCGTATCGTATATAAGATACAACTAACCAGCCAAGATCATGTGCGAGCCTAATACCTATCTATAGTTCTAAGAGAGGAAAGAATCATCATCATCAAAAGAAACATTACAAAGTCACTAGTCATTAATTATAAAATGCTTCAAAACGTATAACTTGAACTTGTGCCACTTGAGCTTACAAACCGATAGATAAATTTTATTGAATCATTCGCTTTTCACCGAAATTAACGAAATAGATCAACTTATATAAAGCAACCAAAATCTATCATTCTACCAAGAATATGAGAAATGTTATCGAATACATAATATATCCGAAAGCAGTCACATTTCTATATAGTTTACAAAGTCTTGGACTTAGGTCTAGGAAGATGTCACTTAGGTTGACTCTAAAAAAGAGTAGGTACCTACTAACTGAATTTTCATCGTACATTCGATTAAGTATGCAATGTGAAATAAATATTAAAGCAGTCTTTTGGTTTATCTTGAGAACTACCAACGGTTTTCGGAAGCCATCTAACAGTGCTAGCAAAGTAATGAGTAGTGATTGTAGCGAACAGACCGCAACGCCAAGGCTCTGGCCAGGGCCTAAAACTAACTTACCTAACTTCTGATTGGAAGCTTTGATAAAGCCGTATAAAATGCATTAAATGAGTTTGTCAACATTTTAAATCTGCTATAAAAAATATACCTTATGAAATATCCCTGATATGAAGACATCTAAGAATACACTAATACCTGCCGAAAAAAACAAAAAAAGATCGTGGTGAAGGAAATCTTGGAAAACAGACAAACATGAGAATAACCATACTTTTAAACAAACCTAAAGTTTAAGAAAATATGATGAAACTTGTTGAATCTGGAGCAACGATGTTTAACATAAATGAATTATTGATATTTTACCGAAAAGGACCCAGTGCTTCCTAAGTCGACGTCATTTTGAGATTTAACCTAATTTAAAAAAGAGGAGCTATGCATTACATGTAGAACAGATACAATCTGTGTGAGATCGCCATAATCAATATGTTATTGAATCGCATCATGGACTAAATTAATTCTGCGACCGTGACAAACATTGTTTCACGATGATGTCCAACAATCATTGCTATAGCTACTAAGAAGCATCTATAATCTATGTTTTTTCGCTGCTGCGGAAAACGTAGATTATAGCGTGTGTGAGCTGTTTTCATTTAAAAAAATCAATTTTTTATCATGTAAATTACGTAGCACATTGTATTACGATTAAATACAGGCTTATTACGGTTAAATGAGTTACAAAATAATCTAAAAAACATAATTTAAATTGCTGTTGAATAGTGGTTTTCTGATCTAGAAACAAGATTTGGGAATACTAAAACATTCTAATGCAAACCACCCAGACCCAGCAAACTAATAACGACACAAAAAATTATTGTCAACATCATGTTGAGACGTGTTCAGTTAAGAATGCTCTGTTGTAGAAACTAATCGTGTATTTTTATGGATGACTTCACAAAGTACTTTGAAGATTGAGACAAGAGACATTTATGTTATAATTTTTTAAAACTTAAAACTGACTTCACCCCCAAACTACAAAACCGATATCGATCAAATTAATTATAATTTATTAAAATTAATTATTCAAAAATAAGACCAACATAAATAAAAAAAGTACTATGAAAGTCATTTTGGTCACTTATTCCGTTGTAACAGCGCAAAATATTAGAACATCTACGATTAAATTCAGTTTGTATTAATGTTTCTTGTTACGAAAGCAAAAAAAAAACTACTACAAAAATGCACGAATTGTAAGACACATTAAACAATGAAAGACAGGCAACACTATTTAATTAAATACATCCAAAGTGGACCTTGCTCCAACGTTTGAGCTGCGAAACGCTGGCTGGGTGAGCACAGAACTAAAAACTCCAAGCAAATACTTCGCACGCATTTCGCAAATCAACACAGATAATTAAATAAGATTTTACAACGGTAATAAGATTTTGTAACGGAACACATGTTGGATCGGATTTAAAATATTCAAACTTATGGTCCATAGATATAGTACTTTACACCAAATAATATTATTTAAAATAAAATTAAAAATATATATTCATTTTTATAGCTGTTCATGAGAATGAAAATTGTCATCATGATTTTTTTTACTTAGCCGTTTAGGTCCCATAGTCGGGCCTTTTGTGCGCTTTTCGGTATAAATATCATAAATTGTAAATTAATTTTATTGTACCTACTAAGAGACAAGGTATTTGGCCACCTGATGCGGCATGACCACTTCATAAAAAACATCATGGAAGGAAAAGAGGAAGTCAAGAGAGTAAAAAGAATACTAATAATATAATAATTTATAGTTGAAGTTAAAGAAAAGGCATAAGTCGTGTCGTACAAGGAGGTCAAGCATTTAGCCGAAAAATAGGAAGACTATTAAAAATACTAAACCGACAAGAATGAAGTTCTTAAAATTGATGATGAAGATGATGTACCGACTAATATTATAAAACAGTTATGTATACTATTACAAGCAATTGAAAAAAATATCGCCCGAATTTTAAATCAGACTGCCTGAATATAAGTTAACTGGGTGTTACTGGACACCAGTTAGATAAACTGACGTCTCAATTAACAGTTTGATAGTACCCGTTACAAAACAATGAAATGATATTCATTCATGAATTTTCTATTACAAGTATTAGTTTAAGAAACGTGTTATACAAAAATAATATCTGAGATTTAAGACAATCTGAACAAGACTGTCTAGAGATGCCGGGGAATGGACCTTAAAAGTGGAATTTTATTAGCTAAAACATTTTATTTAATTGCAAACTCCATCATAATAATATGAGTTCTTACATATAAATTTGTAATACCTACTGATATAAATGACTGAATGTGAAATGGCCGTCACGTGCTGTCAGAGTATATGGAATATGTAAAATGTCGCAATGATAAAGCGATAAAGTCCAAAAAATCTGCATGGTGATCCATAAAATTAAATTATGTATCATTATGCCTTATGACGTCACAGGCCAACAGCAGTAATCGAATGGATTTTGCGCTTCTTGGCACGACCACAGGAGATTTTCTATTCCTCCGGTATACACTAATGAAGTAAAAGGTACTTTTATACTTATAATTTTAAAAGTGACTTGGTTTGTTCGCAAGCGCTATATAGTGTGCAGGCTACATTTTTTGATCGTTCATTTTGGAAATCTACGCTTCATGTACTACAGCCAGTACGAATGTCCTGCTTTTCTACATTATCATCAATCAGCTTTTGACTACCGCTAAGTGAACACAATAAAGTAACATCAATATTTTTTGTCATGGATGGATGTATTCCCATGCTGAACAAATAAGTAATGGTAACAAAGCATTCAATCTTAATTGGTATCCATAATTATGTTGAGCATATAGGGCAGTTTTCAACTCTGGTCTGGAAGCAAAGAAGAAAGGTAAAGTGTCCAGTGTGTAAAATTTTACCTAAAAACCTGAACCTGAACTATACTTTATTTGTTTTTTTTATATGTGTAGTTAATGTGGCCTATACAACCTAACAAACAACAGTCGAGGTCAACGGCTTAACGACGTGCCTTCCAATGTGCGTAAGAACTCGAGAAATACCTTTGTGGTCACCCATCAAAGTTTAGACCACGCCCGGACTTGCTTGACATGCGACAGCGCCAGTAATGTGTATTTCTGCTCGGCTCTTTGTATTTGTATGTATAATAGATATCTAGGAGCCAGTACTGGCAATCCGTAACGAACTATTCTTTTTTCCGATTTTCCATCTATACTACTAAGTCCACTTACTTGATAAGCGTGACCTTTTGGTCTTGCAACCTTCAACTCTGATGCTCTGTAAAGGATAAAGACGAGAAAATGTACTTGACCTGTAACAACATCCGTAACAGTGTTAGTAACAAGCGCAGACATGACCAAAAAAAGCATTAATGAACACTTCCGCGGAGAACTTTCCTATTATAGCCAACTGCCGGCTCCAGGTAGCGGCTCCTCAGACCAGGAATTTGTTGGCAGTCCTCCCCCAATCTGCCTCAGGCGTCCCTCGGCCTGTGAACGGTAATAATAAACAAACGCGAGGCCGGCGGCCGTCTACCCCGCAACTCGCGACTCACGGCTCTTGTTTAGGATCAAAATTATATGTACATAGTTTCAACCTCTGACTGAATAGGTCAGTCAATAAAGTCAATAATCACGTAATATTTACCTTTATGAAACAGTGATCTTTTTGACAGCCATTCAGACGAAACTGAAGCGTTTTTTAATATTATATTACTTACATTCTTACTAATAATAGCAATAAACAGCGTACTTAAAAAGAATAACAATTCAAGACTATTCTAACACTCTTGCTACATCACAGGCCTTTAGCGATAAGATAACGTCCACATTATCTTCCTTTCAATGAACGCGGACAATAAATGTCTGCCTGTCTTTTTATTTCTTATACATCCATTTTCTTAAATAAAGTATATTCCCTTATTGAAGAGTATTCGTAATCATAGATTCATGATCTAATTGAGACTATTTTTAATCCAGTGTAGAAAATTGGATTACATATTTCCATGCTGATCTAAAAGCAAAGAAAAAACTTACGAAACTTAGCTACTTCTCTTTCCGTACACAGATCGTGAAAGCCAGCCGATAGAGGGAGTGGACGCAAATGCAAATCATGTTAATAGGCGATGCGGCTAGCAGCCAGCGTTACCATTACTTTGATTTTCTTTTTCACCAGCCGGGTCTGGTTTATTTGGATCGATCCGTCGCCCCGCAAAGGATTATGTATCTGATTATCTTTTTGAACACAAATCGTAAATACTGAGAAAATTGGTGGAATCTGATCACATACATATTCACAATTATAAGTATCAGTAACCTTGTTATCAGGAGTTCTATTACCAAGTAGTATATGCAATGCATCGTTACAGGACTGGTCGTAATCTACCACTGCTAGAAGCACTTTTTCTTTTTTAAAGTTAGTCACCAAAACATTTAGAAAAAAGTGATGGTTGGGAAAATAAGGAATAATATTTACAACTGATACATATGTGCCTGATGACGCCAGATGTGCCTGAATTGCCAGTCGCCAGTTCCAAGAAATTCGTTCTTGATAAAAGTCGCATCTAAGTAGAATCAAAAATAGTGGTATGTACTATGTAAAATAAATATGATATTATTGGATTATTTTTAATTTATAAAACAGTAGGTACCTATGAAGTTAGTCTAGAGACCATAAAGATAAAAACAGAGACGAGAGGCTTTTGCCCAACGATAGCACCTATTATAGCTAACAAAAAAAATAGTACTTATATGTGTGTATATTAGTTTAATATCTTCAACATTCCATTTTCACATAATAACTATATTATTTATTAGCTCACTAGATCCCAGTGTTAGGCAAAGGCCTCTCTCTCGGCTCTCCAATTCTCTCTGTCTTGCGCATTTACCTGCTAGTAGTTTGAGTAGGCATCTATGTCGTCACGCCAACTAAAACTAGATTTTCCAGGACGCCGGTCCACAAAGTTAGATTTTTGGATCAAAGTTCGGTTATGTGACCGGCACAGTCCTATTTTAATATCTATAACAAAGTGATATCATCTACCATTGGTTGGTACCTAGGAGTAACTAAAAATGAGGCCAATAATTATATGATGTAAAAAAAATCTCATCTGGTGCCCAAAATATTAAGTTTTATAATAATTACGAGTAGTTACTCATAATCATAACACACACAAGTCTTGAACTTACTTTGTGACTAGCTCAATCTGTGTGATTAGTCCGTATATATTATTTTCTTTTCAATACACCAGCGGAATGAAATTACATGATAAAAATTTATTTTAACCTGATTCTTTGTCCACCTTGTAGAGAAAAGAACCAACTTGATCTCTACGAAATCCCAACATCAAAACATTTGCTCGGTCACAAAAAACTTCCTTAGAAGGCGGTGTAAGCGCCCGGGCCGGCCCGTACTTACGTATCCGTGTGTGCGCACACGCAGCTGCTGTCCCCTCCCGCCCTCACTTCACCGCCGCGGGCCCGCAGCTCTTTCCCCGTCCATGCCCCGCGCCCCGCAGCCCCCGCGCAGGCTGCCGTGCCGCCATCCATCAAGCTGTTGTTTACTCGTATTGCACGGGGCCCGCCCTGCCCCTGCTGGCACGCTGCTGTTGCCAGTTGCCACACGTTGCATACCTGACACTGAGATTACGCATATTATCAGCCATTTTTTTTATAGAAAAGTAATCCAGTTGTTTTCTTTAGACGAAAGATATGAAGTAAAATCTAATAAAATTATGTATGTCAAGGAACCCTAAAAATGTTGTGACTTTCAACAAACGAGCAATTATTGTATAAATGTGTAAAATATATATATATAGATATAGTGAAGATCTCAGAAATGGCTCCAACGATTTGGATGGAATTAGGTTTATAGGGGGTTACAGAGCCAAAATCTCGATCCAGCTAGGTTTAATTTTGAAAAAAACTTTGATTCTACGTATTTCTCACTTAACAAAGCTCGGTCGCCCAGGTACTGTATTTAACAAGCATGGTGGATTCTCTGATTATCAACAAAAAGTAAACCATCTATAAATACCAAACAACTAATATCAACTTTTTGAAAAAGTCACGGAGCACAAAAGTTAATATTTTTTGTCGAGATTTAGTGGACCACTGAGACTACCATTTCAATATTTTTGGGGGTAAAAAATAATAATTATTGAATAATTTTTACCGAAACTTAAAATTATTGTTAAATACGAAAATTTTAAAAATCTAGAGAAATCTATTAAGATTAGATATACGAGTACATCTGCAATCACAAGTAACCGCAAGAACTGCGGCATTCTATGTTTAGAGTCAAAGTCAAAAATATTTAGAACTTGTATTTATTTATTATATATATTTAAAATCGTATTTTTACACGTTAACTGGTTTAACTTAAGAGTCCCCTTACCATGGACAGAATCAGACTTTCCCATACAAACGTGGTCTACGTTTTATTTCGAAACGACATGTCGGATATGAGCAAAATTGTATAATTTTAAAGAAATTGCAATTATCTAGAGTTGTAATTAGTTTCTTACGGTAAAATTATGAACTTAAAAGAGGATATAGTGTATTATTTCATATTTGACCATCGGTATGGAAAACTTCTACACCCTTATATTTTATTTCCAGTTCATAATTTTACCGTCGGAAACCAATTATAACCCTAGATAATTGCAATTTCTTTAAAATTAAAAATTTTTACCCAAATCTGACATGTCGTTTTAAAATAAAACGTAGACTACGTTTGCATGGAATACGGAAAAGTCTAGGGTAAAGGGATTCTTAAGTCCAGTAAACTTTTTGTCGGCTTCCATGATACGATGACACGTGTAAAGTATAAAGTAACACCACCTCCTATTATGACGATGCAACTTAGACAGCATGTCACACGAGTCGCTAGTGTTGCTACATACACTACTTGCGTTTAAGACCATTCGATACTAACTCAAATGAATTTATTTCTACCGATTAATGATTTTAACACACTATAAAAAATCTAGGATTAAACTTATAAGAAATCACGAGTATTGAGCAGTTTTACAATTATTTAATTATATTATTGTATGTTAAAAAGTTGTATTTTACTTATAAATTATATCTTCCTGTGCAAAAGAAACACGGACAGCTGGAAGAGAAAGCCCGAGGCTTTAAGTCCGCCATTCACAATTTTTGTAATAAAATTGAATAAATAAATAACATAATAAGACTCTAAATTCATACAGAATTCTCCGAAATTAGCAATGAATAAGCCTTCAAGCTGTTTCTATTTCTAACGAGCCTGTCGCATGCTAAAAGTATCTTGAGGTATCCTCGTAACCTCCAGATCGTACATTTTAGGAGACAGTCTTCTCATCAGAATATGCTAGTTCTAGTTTAATAATTGATTGAAGTTTGAACTAGCACTTTGGCTCCCGGCAGTTTGGCTGTTAAATGGCTTGATGAGCACGGTGGACACGAGACCGCGGCGCCGCTGGCCGCCGGCCGACGACCCCGGCGCTTGTCGCCGCTGACATCACCGCTTTATTGACGACCTAGAACCCAATAGACATCACGATCACAATCCTTACGACTTGTTTGTACATAGTCAGTTTTTGAATTTATCAACTAAAGGCTAAAAACAAAAAGAGAAAAGCTGTACGTAATGGAACAATTTGAAGAGGAAGAGACTTGAACAATCCAAAAAAAAAAAGTAGAGTAAACCCCATAATATGTAGTTAATCAAATCTTGAATTCTTGAAGGCTTTGCTTATGACGTCATATTATGTTGGGTGGAATAAACACATTGATTATAGCAATAATGTTATATTTATACTTAATTTGAGCTATGAGCGTATAAGACCTGACAGCTTGCAGGAGTGCGTGCTTTATTGCAATGGTACGTTATGTTTAACAGTGTGAGGTGTGAGCAAACTTAATTGGGTATGTAAGTGGTTTGTGCTTTGGGAGTGGCTTCCGAAAACACAACTATAGGTCCCATTGTTCTGACTATACGGCAGTTGTAAATATGAAAGATGTTAGCCAAAATAAGTACGAGAATGTTAATGAGGAGAGGAGGCAACAGGTGACGACATAAACATTAGCACACGTGGTGGCAGAAGTGTGAATGGTGCGCCGTAAACAATGGCTCGTCCCACGCGATAGCGCAGCGGCGCGCGCGCAGCGACACCGCGCGCTGCGGCGCGCCCCGTGACTCACCGCTGACGTCACCGCCCACCGATGAGCGCCCAACCGTACCGGAATGCGCACCGTATGGCAAACGCGCCTCGACCATGACGACCGTTGCAAAATAAACGTTATCTACTCGTAATAAAGTCGAATTTATATTTGAGCGGCGCACTCTTTGTTGACTAGCATCAATAGCACAGTGCTCCAATTTGTTATCTTCTATTTACTGGGTAACAAGGAGATCTTTATGAAAACCCGGCGCGTGCCAACATGGCCAAATACCAGACAGCTCTTTATTATTTCATAATTTTCATAATCTACCTTCCAAGCGTAGTACTTGATTTGCTTTTGCTACGTTAACGTTACAAAAATACTGGAAATCCAATCCATAGATAAGTACCTACATATATATAAACCGGTTACCATCCCCGGTAAACACCACCTCTGCTTGCGACAAGTTTGTACTTAATTCAATGACCACAATAATTAAGAACACCAATACCTAAACTAACATACAAACACATAGTGAAACAAAAACATCATGAACTAGGAGACAACGCAGGGCCAATTCGGCCAAACTAGTTTTTTAAATTTGTTCCGAAAGTCAACGGCAAAATATTCCAGAATAACTGGATTTTGCGTTTCATCAATTACTAATCCAAGAAAAAGTGTCTATTTCTAGAGATAGTAATGAAAACCACCAATTTTCTAGGGATAGTGATCTGAATGAAGTGAATCCAGAAGTATTTTAATGGTAAACTGTCAAGAACTCTTAAATTTTTATGCTAGATCAAATAGTTTCTATAATCCAATTCAATAAATGGTAAAAGTATTAGACAAATTTTTGTCAGGTTATACGTTCTCTATCCATAATTATTTTATATTCACCATTCAAAAAAGTCAAAAAATCAAAAATCATTTATTTATCTTTGGATATTTATATCACTTGATAATGGTCATTTCTTTTTTCTTTCGATTTCTTAATAGCTAGTTGTTCCAATTTTCCTATATGGAGCTGAAACATGGACATTAAGACTGAATGAGCGGAGGAAAATCGATGCCTTAGGAATGTGGTGCTGGCGACGACTTATTAGAATAAGTTAGACGGCCCACCGCACTAATATCTCCATATTAAAGGAATTCAGAATTAAGAAAAGACTCGTCGATTGTGCAGTTACGAATCCTTAAATTCTTCGGCCAAGTCACCCGCAAAGAAAACTCTGTGGAGCGCTTGGTGATTCAGGGTCGTATTGAAGGCAAGCGTTCACGTGGTCGATCACAGTGCCCAGCAACGGAATGCTCCAAAAAAGCCGCAGACAGAGATATGTGGAGAAAAATCGCAAGAGCAGCGGCCATGGACGAACAACCTAATCCATAATCACGACCACTCTGTCAAAAGTGTACGACTAAGAAAAAGAAGAAGTTTTTGACGTCAGATCATTTACTTACAACTAAGTTTACTGCCGCCTCCAAAGCGCAAGTACAGAAGAAGCGGTAACAAACTGTACTGCAGCATTTTCTCCAAAAACGTCAACCTTACAATTATACTGATATTAAAGTTAGATATGTGGACTGAGAATACATTGCTATGTCATAATTATTAATTAAGAATGATGTCACATTTGAAACTAATGTCAATTTGTAAATAAAGTACATGTACCGATTGTACTCAAATTATGTAATTTGTGAGTGTACAAATATAAACCTTTAATATAAAAAATATAAAACTCAAGATGTTCTTTTCTTTAAGATAATCATCGGTTCCGTAATAAGCCTTCTCACAAAGTACTTTCTTTAAATAATTTATTATAAAGCTTTATACAGTTCCCCTTAAACGATTTACTGACTGTTTTCAGCCTATATAATACGGGGTAACTAAAACATTTATATTACGTAAGTTTCTACCCGTGAAATCACCTGTTTTATTAAATAAGGCAATATTTTTCCTTACATACAAATATGTACTGGGATGGTACAGTGAGTATATCAATTTTCATAAAAAGATCTCTTAGGGAGTCTCTCGATTTTAAATCGTAAATAAAACGAGTTGCACTTTTTTGAAAAATAAAAATAGTCTGTATATCAGCAGCACTCCTCCAGAAAATAATCCCGTAGGACATCAGAATATGAAAGTAATTAAAGTAAACTAGTCTAGCAGTTGTTACATCTGTCAATTGTCTGATTTTTCTAATAGCGTAAGCCGCTGAGCTAAGCCTATTAGCGAGTTTAGAAATATGGACGTCCCATTGAAGTTTTGAATCAACTGTGATTCCCAAGAAAGTAGTATTTTCAACGAGATCTAATTTTTGACCGTCCAGTAGCACATCAACATTGGCCTGCCTCACGTTAGGAAGACTAAATCTATTAGCATTGGGTCTTGGCAGATTTACAAGATTATTGGCAGAGAACCAATTAGCAATGGCCGATAATGTGTCATTCACCGCAGTAGCATCTATGCTATGACGGTCTATTTCAAAAATAAGAGACGTGTCATCGGCGAACAACACAATACCAGCCTTTTTCTCAACCGCGTAAGGCAAATCATTGACGTACACTAAGAAGAGGAACGGTCCTAAGATAGAACCTTGAGGTACACCTATTTTGACAAGAGATCCGTTTGACTTTATGCCATTTATATCAACAGTCTTAAGCCTATCCGTTAAATATGATTGAATGAGGTTTATAGATTTATCGTCAAAACCATACTGACGGAATTTGAGCAAAAGTGTTGGATGATCTACGCAGTCAAATGCTTTTGAGAGATCGCAGAAAGAACCGATTGCATCATGCTTGTTTTCCCATGCGTTGTAAATGTGAGTAACTAGCGCTACCCCCGCATCGGTGGTCGATTTCCCTCCAGTAAAACCAAACTGCTGGCTATGAAAAAGGTTATGGGTGATAAAGTGATGTTGCATTTGATTAAGCATTATCTTTTCAAACACTTTGCTCAAAACTGGCAAAATGGAGATAGGTCTATAATAGCCAGGATCTGTTCTTACTCCCTTTTTAAATAAAGGAATCAATTTACTGCATTTCAGTAAATTTGTAAAAATACCTTCATCAATGCATTCATTAAAAATAAAAGCTAGGTCTGCAGCAAAGATATTTATGATGTTGCTTACTACATTAACGGACATACCCCAGTGATCTTCAGACTTTTTTAAATTTTGCTGTTTAAATGCATCCAATATATCTTTGGTGGTAATATGTTTAAATTGAAACTTATGATTACATGGAGCTATATCATCTTTAAGTAAGTAAGGTGAATTGACATCAGCAGTAAGTTCCAAGGGAATATTGGTAAAAAAATTTCGAACACATTTACTATGTCTTTAGTTGCGGTAATATTTTTGTCAGCATATTTGATTTCACGAATATTTTCTCTCGCCTTAGTTTTCCCATTAATCAAATGTCACTATATTCTCTCCATCCATCGGTTGTCTGGAAGAAATCGTTTTAACGGTAAGACCGCCCGTTGTTAATTTAAATGACTTATGTGTGTATATTTTAATTATTGTATTTTGTACAATAAAATATTACTTGAGAAATGTTTCCTCACACATAGATTTCAATACAATACCAAGGATCACTTACACCAGGAACAGAATGGAAAAACGACAACGAAGTTACTCGAAATTAAATTCGAAGATTAAAATTATTCCAAGAATAGTTCCACTGGTGTAACTTAATGTTTCGCCAAGCCCCTTTTTTATAAATTATTTAGTGCTCCACCTAGAAAAGTATAACTTGTAAAAATACCATAAACTGCAAACTATAGTTAATCTTTTGATTGCTTTAGTTATCTGTCTTTACGAGGTATTATTTATTACTGGTCTCTAGTTTGTCTGGTTTATCGGAAATAAATAAATAAATAAATATGGACAAATCACACTGATTGAGCTAGCCCCAAAGTAAGTTTAAACTTGTGTAATGGGATACTAACTCAACGATATCATATTGTATAATAAATGCACATATAGATAAACACCAAAGACCCAAGACAATTTGAAAAACGCCATTTTCCAAATTGCCCTGGCTGGGGATCGAACCCAGAACCTCCGGATTAGTGGACTAGCGTGTTGACCGTTACCACAGAATAAGTAGGCTAGCCATTATTACGCCACGGAGGTTGACTAAGGTATATATTAATTCAAATATTCGATTAATTTCTCTTTTTTTTTAAATCGAAAACAATAATTGTAGTACTATTGAGTTGTTGTAACGATGGAAGTTGAAGAAGATGCAACTCCGTGGTGGAATGGAAAGTGCAGTAAGACGGTGGTGTTTCGTTTGGCCTTGTATGTTTTTTTTTAAATCTTGTGTACTTATTACGAATGTTGGTAAGGGTTAAAGTTCTTTTATATCAGGATTACCATTGCCATGGTACTCTGGAAGTCTGGATTCCAGTTTTCCGGCTGCTTTTGACTACTGGTTGCATTTCTCAACGGATCCTCGTGTGCAGATTCGATAATTAAGTACGAGATATGGAATATTTTGTAGATTTAGTTTTTCGTTTTTTTTTTTTTTAAATGGCGAAAACATGATGTTTTGTAACTCAAAAAAATATTTTTTCGCCATTTTCGGTAATTTTCAAAAATGTCATTAAACTTTTTAGTTACTCTAATTAAGACGCAATAACATTTTTGCTATCCGATAAAATTTCAACGGATATGGGTTGGGGTGAATACGAGGTCTACAGTTCACAGAGCCACTAGCGTCAATACTGTGAGAGTTTACCGCTAATTATTTAGAATGCGGCTCCTGTATTTCCTCGGGACGTTGATATGCACATCCAAGTCGCTGTCGGTGCCCGCCGCGAGTGCGGAGCATCTCGGTCTCGACGGCGATGACCGCCGCGCGCCCTCCACAGATAACGCAGATAGCGCCGCACCGCGGAGACACGCCCGGGCCCGCGGCCTACACAGCGAGTTAAGAGATGCATTCCACTGAATTGACAAGTTGATTTGCAGGCAAATTAAAAACCTCCGACGACACCGCCTAGTGTGTAAGTGGCGGAACTAAATAATATACTGATCCTTAGCGCCATCTATTATTTTCCGGGCACATTACAAATTCAAGCTTTCGAGCGTTAACACCTAATTACTTTTGAACGACTGAACCGATTTTCATCGAACATGGCGACGCACAGACGGACAGACAAACGTTAGCGTCAAACTTATAACACTTCTCTTTATTGCGGGGGTTATAAATAGCAGCTACACAAGCTGGTCGGGTACGAATACATAAAGGTACAGTCAGGCTTCAAAAATGGAGTCATAATTTCTCATACTAGTTGTATGAAAAATTATGATTCCATTTTTGAAGCGTACCGTACCAACGTGACTCTACGAGTGATCTTCACGTTTATGTTGGACCTGAGGAGACGTATGTAAACGCCGGCTATCAACAACTACTCTTTTTGTAACTTATTTATTTATAGTCTGACGATCTCTCAAAATTTGATAAAAATGGCGAAATACCGTTACAGATAGAGACAAATGAAAGTCTGGAGGGGAGGCCTTTGCCCAACGGTGGGACACAATAGGCTAACAGAAAAAAATGAGTAATGCATTTAAACCGCTGCAAAAATTTTCTTTTTCTAGATGTTCAAGTATGACATCATTCAGGCGTGTTACTGGGACAGATAGGATACAACGGGGGTGCGACGTCCCCCGAGGCGAGCGGTCACACGTAAATGGAATTAATACTTCATGTAGGTTCTTCACTTCTAGGCACATACTCTACATACTTGACATTAAACTATACTCTTAACTTATTTCTATTGCACTAATATATAAACAACTTAATTTTATTTGTATCTCTTCACATCTCTATCGTTTTGAAATCATTTACTGTCATGTCGTAGCGAAATGTCGTCGTTTGCTTTTTATGTGTGTAAGTGGACAACACCGGTGTCAGATTTTTCAGACTGCCTAAGGGCATCTGACAAAGCTTGACGACTGCCACCACACAATGATGACAGCCAGGACCAACGGCTTATAGGTGCCTTCCGAAGCACGGAGGAGCTCAAGAAACTTTTATGCCACCTGTGGTCCACGGCCGGTGTCGCTTTACTTGCTAAAGCGCTTCTGATGCGCACTCTCGCCGGGCCACCGAGGTCCTCCTCGTAGCTCGATGAGCAGTAAGTTAGTAACTTAGTCGACATTATGCGCTGCTCTCTATAATTCAAATATGTATTCTATGTACTTAGTCTAGTACGGGGTCGACCGACGCGTGACGGCTCGCAAACCGGCCACGCTGTGCTAGACGGTAGATAAAAGATATTAAACGGGAATCATAAATAGTGCCAAGCTGCTCGCCCCAGCCTGCTTAGAAGAAATCCCGAGAAAGAATTATGACTGAAAGTATCGACCTGAATCTCAGTTGCAAGCTTTATGTGTGTGTGCATTCGCGAGGTGGTAGAGCCGGTTGGCCGCCAGCTGCCGCCGGCGAGCCGCGGCCGCTGTATCCAGATACAAACACGTGTTTCTACCATAGGTATATTATATACATTATACGAGTTCTTTTATTTATTTTATTTTATAAGACTTTATTGCTCCACAATTTACATTGTTTACAATTGGCGGACTTAACGCTATAAGCGTTCTCTCCCAGTCAACCATAAGGATAAACAGAGATCTAGTTCTAGTCTAATCTAGATCTAGACTAATCGTGAACGAAATTCGTTGACGCGCGCCTTGGAGAGTTCCACTCAAAGGGAGTCTCGACAAAGTGCTGATCGTGAACGAAATTCGCTATCTCGCGCCTCGGAGACTTTTATAGATAGGGAGTTACGTTTGAATGCTGATCGAGAACGTCACACACTATCTCGCGCCTCGGAGACTTTTACAGATAGGGAGTTACGTTTGACTGCTGACTGCGTCTGCGTACCTATATATTTATACACAAAGGTTATGATTATTATTGTAAGGGTTCATTTTAATCCATTCATAAGTTGTTGTATGAATGAGCAACTGATATCCATACATCTATAGATCCTTATTAACTGTCACATTTGCAATATTAAAAGTATACCGCATCACAATAAAAAAATCGAACTGTAAATATATTATACAGACTAATCTGACAAAACTTTTAAATTTGTCATGACATCAAGAAGGGAGTGTAAGAATACTGAATTTCACACGGACGAAGTCGCGGGCACCAAATACAGATAGTAAAGTATGTATTCGTGAGCAAGATATATAAGGAGTTTCGGAAAACTAAAAAGATTTTTAAGATTTGTATGTCAGTGTCTGTATGCACACTGTACACCCGAATGTCCGAAACTGCTCAACGGATTTCACGCGGACTAAGTCGCGGGCACAGCTAGTTACTAAATAAATCCTAATAAATATACCTACATACACCTACATTCACTACATGTATATACATACATAAACATACATACAATATAAAAAATAATGAATGATGATGGTGAAAATGAAATATACACTATTTTAGAAGTTGAGTGTGTACTTTTCTTTTAAAAGAAAATTTAGTTGAAATATCCTTAATGTCAACGCGTAAAGCATTCAAGAGCCATGAAGCTTGTAGGATAAAAGAGTTTGCCATAAAATTTGTGCGATGTAGAGGAATAGAAAAAAGACGAGTATCGGCAGAGCGAAGTTGCCGATCACGAGCGTCGGAAAGAAATTGAAATTTGCATTTTAGATATTGAGAAGAATGAAAAGAGAGTGCAAAGAATTCGCAATTGTCGCCGTTACGGATAAGAAGCCATTTAAGCTCAGAACGAAAAGATGATATATGATCATATTTACGAAGGCAGAAAATGAAACGAATACAATTATTAACGATTTATGCAGTAAGTAGATAAAGCTTTGGGCCATAATACTACGGCCACGTTCAGGACACATTTTTGAAAAATCTGTAAAGGAAAACTGCTTAACTTACGAGATAAGAATCTAAAACCACATTGTCTAAACCACAGGGCTAATATATTCTGCGAACAGCGTTGTAAGCTCGTTTAAAACAAATTGAGTTCATTTATATTAAATAATAGAGTATTACATCAATTTTTGAAAAGTGTATAAATCAGATTCCATGGTGCTTATGAACCACTTCAAAATACACAATTTTTATTATCGATAAAATGCATTATATTAAACATTTTCAAATTTCACGCGTATATTGCCGAAAACGATAGAGCAGTGGACGCCAAATTGCTCGACGGTCATGTCGTCGACATGTACGGAATTAAATTCGCGAATTCTGCATTTTGACAGTTGATACTTTTTTGTTTACACAGGCGTATGACGTAATAACATGGCAGCTACCTCTCTTGTGCTTAAAAACATATCATAAAGGCTGAAAACCTTTAATTGAATTTAAAAACTTATTTTGGTATTTTATGAACTAAAACTAACCGGCGTTTTTTAGCCTAAGTCATATCAAAAATATATGATTAGAATTTTTCTCATATGGACTAAAATACTGTATTAAATTTCCTATGGTATTGTGCTTATCGAGTTGCCTTTAGGCTTCTGACGTAGGCCAATGTGTGTCATCTAGTTTAATTTGTAACAAATCTTCGAAACTACTTATTACGACGCAAGTCTTTTTTAACCGACTTCTAAAAAGAAGGAGGTTATCAATTGGTCGCCATCTTTCATGTTTTTTTTTTATGTATGTTCACCGATTGATTATTCGAAGACGCCTGGACTGGTTTGAAAATTCTTTTTTTGTTGGAAAAGTATTTTTTCCTGGTGGTGGTCCATATGAAATCGGTGGAGTAATTTGGGGGTGAAGTCGGTTTTTAGTTTTGAAAAATTATAGACTAATAGTTATTACCAGCATCGGTCCTTATTCAACTAATCCATTTAAAGTTGCTTATTAGTAAATGTTTTCTCTTTCTTAATTTGTTGTCTTTTCATGCTACAAAATTTGTTTCTATATAGTAGAGTTTGAATGTAATTTTATTTTATTTATTTTATTTTATTTTATTTTATACATTCGGATGACCAACAGCTACGCTTACAACATAGGTTACAAAGTAGTAATCAAAAATCATCATCATCAACAGTTCTTTTAAGTCTCCACTGTAGGAGCATGACCCTCTCTGTGCTACTGGAGCCATACCTACTGGGCCAGATCAACCAGAGGATTTGGGCTAAACTCTGCACGCTGGCCAGACTGGTTGGTGAGGTCTCTTAGCTTGTATTTTTCAAGTCTTCTAAGACATCCGTGGCAAGACTTGGAATAGTCCTCGGAAATCACATCGAATAAAATACAAGCCTACATTACTCTCGGGCTTAACTAATTACATGAGTCATTTAACTGCTGGCATCCTGTGTCAGCTTCTAATCCCATGCACCCCTTATATAGAACTTAACCAATCGATCGTGCCAATCGACTTGGTCGAAGCACCAAAATCCTTCCGACTCTAAATATGGTGGGCGTCAAGCTGAAAAAACAGTATCAAAATAGTGATGAATTGTTAGTTGTATCGCCTATATTTGACATGATTCCGATTTTCGCTCATATTATGTTATGTCATGTTTATTATGTTGTCAGATTTAGCAAACCTTTTACCTGCTGATATCGAATTGCGCTGAAATGTATACAAATGTAATCAAATGACAATATGCCTATTGATAAATTACATAAACAAATTATATAGAAACCAATGACACATGTTGAGTTAGCCCCAAAGTACCTAAGCTTAAGCTTGTGTTACATGGGATACTAACCCAACGATACTATTATATTATATCTACTTTCTTCTATATACATACTAATCGATCAACGCAGAACTGAAACCGCTGGGCTTAGAATTTTGACAACCGTTCCTAAAATGACTTAAATGAGCACTAACAACGGATTTTAAAAAAAATTCATCCCCTACGGGGTTCACGTGAGGGATTTGCAGTTAGAAAATGTACCTTATAAAATTTCAGCACACGATTCAAAAGAAAAGTTTTCGTAACTATCACTATTTTCAAAAACTCACTCTCTAAGTGGGTTAAAGCTGAAAGTTTGTATGAAACTCAGCTAAAACGGCTAAATAGCGGAAAATGTTAACAAATCAAAAAATTTGCCACGCGGACGAGGCCGTGGGCTTTAGCTTGTGAAAAATACATAAAAATATAAACACCCAAGACCCGGGGCAGTTTGAAAAAGGTCAAGGTCCCAACTTGGCTTTCCCGGCGATAAAACCCGGAACCTCCGAATAGGGGACCAGCATGGTTACTACTGTGCCATGGAGGTCGACGTAGGAATATTCTGGCGATAGAGCCGGTCTTGTTCATGGATACTCAACAACGAAACCACGCGGTCGAACGTGATTGATTGATTTGTCAGCAGCTATAGATGATATCCAGGGTCTGTGGATGTCCCTAAAATATCCCCATTACAAATATTTCATTTAAGAGTTTATTTAAGTCTCAAATAAACTCTATGTTAATATATAGGTATTCACGCTTAGAAAACAGTTGCACAAATCTTTGTCAAACAAAACTGTATTATTACCAGACTTATAAAAGTAGGAGGCTCTATTATCGGCTGTACGAGTATAGATTTTTGAATTACGAGCGCGTGAGCAGAGTACTCGACGCGCGTTGATGTCTTTGCCTCGAGTTTACCGACGTCACGACTCCAAAAGGGATTATCGACGTTCGACCACTTCATTCCGCGCCAAACACGTTTTATTTTGCTAAGCAATCGATGCAAGTCCTTGAGAAAAATATATTTTCCATAACACAACAATTTTCTCTGTGATATAAAAATTTTAAGACCACACATCTTCAACCGATGTTGAACTTGTACAAAACGCTCTAATTATATGAATCCTTTGTTAGAAGTTACGATAGTGTACAGGGTTACTTTAAAAACTCCAGCAACCATTTTGGAGCAAGTTTAGTTCATGATAATGAATTCCTTTTCATAAAATCAATTATTATTATCGAAAGACGAAACAAAAATTTCAATTAGCGCTCTTTTTTTGGTTTTGTTTTTCGATAATTGTTTTTATGGAAATTAGTTCATTATCATGGACTGAATTGAGGTTGTTGGTGTTTTAAAAGTAACCCTGTATAGTACTCGGGGGTTAGAAGTAACGTCATCATTCGTTAGTTTGCAAACAGCTTGAGACCTTTTCAAATCAGCACTGCATTCAATATTGCGTTAATGGCAATATTAACAAATGTGCAGTTCCTACAAGTGTATTTGCCAGGCAAATTAAAAATCCCCGACGACACCATCTAGTGATGAGTGGCGATACTACATATTCCAACCGATATAAAGTGGAATTGATACCCGTAGCGGCGTCTAGTATTTGCCAGGTAAATTCAAGAAACCCTGACTTTCTAGCGTTAACCCCCAATAACTTTTAAAACGCTTAACCATTTTCATCAAACATAGCTAAGGACCACAGCAAGGAAAATTTCTTTGACGCAAAAAAAAACTGCATCGAAATCGGTCCTTCCGTTCGAGAGCATCGAGGCCACAGACAGGCAGACAGATAGACATTAGCGTCAAACTTATAATTCCCCTCTTTTTGTTGAGGGTTAAAAAAATATTGTGATTTATCCAACGGTAGGTACTATACTTTTTATTTTTAGGGTTCCGTACCCAAAAGGTAAAAACGGTACCCTATTATTACGACTCCGCTGTCTGTCTGTCCGTCTGTCTATCACCAGGCTGTATCCCATGAACCGTCATAGCTGAAATTTACTAAAACAGAATAAAATAAATACTTAAGGTGTTTTTTGTATTTGTATATTGAAACTATGTTCTTCTGATGTGATGAACTCACATTCTTACATTGCTCAATAATTCTCGTATCCTTTCTTTCTTTTATCATGCTGGAAACTGAAGCGATTCACCAGCATTCGATTGGTCCATGAACCGCTGGTCAACAGAAGCTTTAAACAATTAACTTTTGTCCAAATTACTTTTCACCCACGAACGTTTCGCTAACATAACATGCATTCACTGACGTAAAGTTATGTATCTGTCACGTACATCCAAAGGGGATGAGAAGTTAATTGTTTAAAGATTCTGTTGATTAACGGTTCATGGACCTATCGAATGTAGGTGAACCGGTTCAGTTTCATCGTGCTGAGCTTGCAACTTCAGCTTTAAGCGCGGCTGTCGCGTGTCAGTGCAGGCTACTGTAGGTGGCGGATATGCCGCTGCGATTAGTGAATGTTTGCAAGTTACATTGGGGTAGTATTTTGCGGTTGTGGGGAAATAATCTGAACTCGCGCAGACGCACTCGACAGCGCTCGCTCTAAGCGCTCATAGAACTTATTACTAAGGTTAAACATGTAATGTGCTCTTGAAGAAGTGTAGCTAAAGCATGCAATCTGCTTGTTGCAGGCGCCGCGGCATGCTGTGAGCGCCGCCGCCGCCGCCCGCACCAACACGCACCACTACTGCATGAGGTACGACTACATTTCTAGTCCCATATCTGCCCGTAACCGAAGTCATGGCTCATTAAGCTCCAACTGCAAGAAAGGTAATTCAGCCTCCATTGCTGGACATACTCTTTTGTATGTACGATATTCGGGAAACTTTCGCTTTACAATTCATTACAATCCTTATTTTTATAAGTCGAATGGCGACCACGTACTGGCAAGCGAAGCGTAGAATACCCACCCACAAGGTGGTCTGACGACCTGAATAAGGTCGCTGGAAAGCGCTGGATGCAGGCCGCTCTAGATCGTCATTTTGGAAATCGTTGGGAAAGGCCTATGTCCTGCAGTGGACGTTATGCGGCTGAAATGATAAAGTCGGAAAACACGCACACAGCTCACTTTAACGTAAGTGTATAACGAAGCCTATACCTAACAACACCACGGCCGCCACTCGAGTCAATTGGAAAACTGTACTAAGTATCTCTATAACTAGACATTTGCTTTATTTTCCACAGAGCGAGAACGAGAGAATGGCGGGCACGGGAGCGTGGTTGGTGCTGGCGGCGGTGGCGTGGTGCGCGCGCGCCGGGCCCGGCCCGCCCCCCGCGCCCGCGCCGCAGCTGAGCTTCGCCCGCGCGCTCTACAACGTCAGCGTCCCCGAGAACAGTCCCCCGCGCACGTACGCGCTGCAGCCGCCGGCCGACGCGCCGCTCGGCGTGCACCTGCCCGAAGCCGAGGCGCGGTGTCGCTTCAGGATACGACACGGCGATAAAGACAAGTTTTTTAAAGCGGAGGAGCGCATCGTCGGCGACTTCTGCTTCTTGTCTATAAGAACACGCGCCGGACACGCGGACGTCCTCAATCGAGAACGTCGTGATTCGTACCGGTTAGAAGTTCGCGCGACGGTGATACTAGCCTCGGGACGGCAACTCGAAGCAGACACCGAAGTGGCTGTCGTGGTTTCCGATGAGAACGACTTGAGTCCTCTCTTTTATCCTACCGATTACGATGTTCTCGTACCAGAAGACACTCCAGTACATTCCAGTATAACCAGGGTGACCGCCGAGGATGCTGATCTCGGCCTCAACGGGGAAATTTATTATAGTATAGAAGAACTTACGGATCAGTTCGCCGTGCATCCGACGAGTGGCATCGTGACTATCACGAGGCCACTATCTGCCAACGAAAAGAAAAAGCATGAAGTGACGGTGCTCGCTCGCGACCGCGCCAGCTTGCTGACGAAAGGTGAAGAGGCGCCCGCCGCGCGGGCCTCGCTTACCGTCCGCGTCGCGGAGGTGAATCTCCATGCTCCGGAACTGCATGTACGGCGACTTCCCGAACTTGTTGAAAACTCCACTGCCGAGATCTATGCAATTGTTGAGGTCACAGATCGTGACAGCGGAGAACACGGCCGCATCGCTAAACTCGAAATTGTTGATGGCGACCCTGACGGACACTTTCGCGTGCGTCCCTCCACGCAAAATGGAGAATTCGATGTAGTAGTACACGCACTGCTTGACAGGGAAACTGCTCCTAGTGGATACAATCTGACGCTACGAGCGACCGATGGCGGTCGCCCGCCAAGATCTTCTTATCTAACATTACCGGTAACACTGATTGACGCCAATGATAATGCACCTGTTTTCAGCCGGGAAGTGTATGAAGCTAGTTTACCTGAAACTGCTCCGCCAAATACGCCAGTAATTAGACTGAAGGTGAGTGATCGGGACGAAGGCAGCAACGCCCGAGTATACATCGAGATTGTTGGTGGCAATGAAGGAGGCGAGTTCATGGTGAACCCTGACACTGGCGTGCTATACACAGTTGTGTCACTGGATGCTGAAGAAAAATCACTTTACACGCTCACAGTCTCTGCCATAGACCAGGGCAATGCTGGCACTCGGAAACAATCATCAGCTAAAGTGAAAATTACTGTCCTAGATTCTAACGACAATGACCCTATTTTTGAACAAGATGACTTAGACGTAACTATTTTAGAAAACGTAGCAGGTGGAGCAGTGGTTGCACGAGTCGTCGCTCGTGACGCAGACTCTGGAGAAAATGCCTATATTTCTTACAGCATTGCCAACTTACAACCAGTGCCTTTCGACGTCGATCATTTCTCAGGTGCTGTGCGAACTACACGACTGCTGGACTACGAGAGCATGCGGCGCGAGTATATTCTTCGAATTAGAGCCAGTGATTGGGGTTTGCCTTACCGACGACAAGCAGAGATGAAACTTACGGTGCATTTGAAAGATGTCAACGATAACCGACCAGAATTTGAACGCGTCGAGTGCGTGGGCTATCTGTCCCGACGTTTAGCAATAGGTTCCGAAATTGTGACACTCTCGGCGATTGACTTCGATGCAGGAGATGTAGTTTCGTACCGCGTCGTAGGAGGAAACGAAGACAACTGTTTTGCTCTTGATTCTGGTACCGGCGTTGTGAGTCTTACCTGTGACCTGGCCGACGTTCGCGCAGAAACACGGGTCTTGAATGTAACTGCTACAGACGGCACTCACTTTGCTGACCCGACATCATTAACATTACATTTAGTAGGCGGAGGAAGTGGCAGCGATACGACCTCGCTTGAATGTCGCGACACTGGCGTGGCACGACGTCTGACGGAACTCCTGGCCGCAGCGGAACGAAGTAATGCCCCTATTGATTTCTCGGATGACTTTCCACTTGCCCTTTCAAGATATGGCGAAAATCTACACGCTCCAGAGTTTATCGATTTCCCAGTTGAAGTAAAAGTTAATGAATCAGTAGCACTTGGCACGTCCTTGGTTAAACTGCGAGCACGCGATCGTGACCTTGGATATAACGGACTATTAACCTATGGTATTTCCGGAGGAGATTCAGATTCTGCTTTTCGTATAGATCCTGACACCGGAGATCTTCAAGTTATCGGCTACCTAGATCGCGAAAGAGAAAGTGAATATTATTTGAATGTGACAGTATACGATCTCGGGCAGCCACGACGCTCAGCTTCAAGACTCTTACCCATAACAGTTCTTGACGTAAATGACAACCCTCCTCGCTTTGAAAAGACTCTGGCTAGTTACCGCGTCACAGAAAACGCAATAAATGGAACAGCAATATTTCGTGCCAATGCCACCGATCGCGATAGTGGTGATTTTGCTCGAATCACATATTCTCTGCTGGGAACCGGTGAAGAAGATAACGAGTTTTGCGTGGACTCTGAGAGTGGTGTAGTAAGGGTGTGCGCGGCGCTGGATCGCGAGCGGCGTGCGCTCTATGAGTTGACGATCCGTGCGACGGACGGCGGCGGTCTGTCCGCGGAAGCGCGCGTGCGAGTCGCAGTCGACGATGTCAACGATAATGCTCCGCGCTTCGGACTCGGTGCGTACGGGGCTCGCGTCCGCGAAGACGTCCCCGTCGGTACGTTGGTGGCAGTACTCGAAGCCTTCGACGCAGACCTCGGCGCGGGTGGCATCGTCACGTACTCTCTGCCCGATCAGCCACCTGAAGATCTTGCCTTTAGCGTTGACGCCATGTCCGGAACACTACGTACCGCCAAACGACTCGATTTTGAAGAAAGACAGGTAAGAAATATTTCATTGTGTTACACAGTACACTTTACGGTTCCCTTACATTTGAAAATTTTTTTTGAAACTATATACGTTGGTATACTGTTGTTTATCCTAAGGATGTTTACGCATAAACTTATTTAAATACAACAGCTTACGCATAATGTTTTAAGCATAATATTCTATAGCGTACATTTATTTAAACATAATGATATTAAAAAATAATTTTAAGGCATAAAAAATACGCATAAATAGTTTTTGAGTGTGTACCATTATTTTAAATTTTCTATCTTTTTTATACATTGCGAAATTCATATTATATTAGGTATACGGAGTGACAGTGCGCGCGACGGACGGCGGACAGCCTGCCTTGTGGGCTGAAGCTACCGTAATTGTGGAAGTGGTGGATGTGGACGAGAACGCTCACAGCCCGTCGTTCGCGGAGCACGCGGTGCTGGCGTGCGGCGTGCGCGAGGCCGCGGCGCCGGGCGCGCGCGTCGCCGCGGCCGCCGCCGCCGACGGCGACCCGCCCGGCCGGGACTCGCGCCTGGCCTACTACATCGTCGGGGGCTCGGGCATGGCTCACTTCTCTATTGACGACGCGGGTGAGCAGTTTTTACGTTGTTGATATTATTTTAATTCCTGGAAGACTGTAAAATTTGGTGCCGACAAGTAACTCGATCACCCCCTGCGGTGCTATGTAACATCAGCAATTCATGCGTATAATACGTTTGGTGCGCAGGTGTGATTCGAACGCTGACCCCGCTGGATCGCGAGACAACGCCGCACTACTGGCTCACCGTGTGCGCGCAGGACCACGGCCTGGTGCCCCGACACTCCTGTGTACAGGTATGAACCTTAAACATCCTCTTCTTCTTCCTCACCTAATGCTACTAGTAGCTCCGTGAGCTGTAGATTTCGAGAGTCATCCTGGTTATCGGATACGAAAAATGTAGAAGACAAAAAATTGCGTCTTAATAAGAGTTACAAAAAAATTTACATTTTCGAAAAAAAAAAATATTTTTAAAGTTGACAAGACCCATTCTTCCGCTATTTTAAAAATCACTAGAATCGGTAGGACAAAGCGATCTGTAGGCGAGAATAGCCAGACAGACAACCGGACAGCCGGACGAAAGCATTTCTGGCCAATCTCGAAACTGAGACGCTTCGCTCGCTAGGCCAATAAAAGTGATTTCAGGAATATTAAGATTGGAATATGTCAGAAATTGTTAGTAATAAATTCAATGTCAACAGCTACAATTGATTTTTAAACGCCATTTTTAATGAGTGTCCCATTTGTAGGTGTACATCGATGTAGAGGACGTGAACGACATGGTGCCGTGGCCGGAGCAGGCGTCGTACGCGGCGACCGTGCCCGAGCACTGCGCGGCCGGCACGCGCGTGGCCGCGGTGCGCGCGCGGGACGGCGACGCCGCGCCGCAGTCCGCCAACATCACCTACTCCATCGTGGCCGGCAACCCCGACGGATTGTTCTCCATCGATGAGACTACAGGTATGCCAACATTGCCAACCGACTTGATTACTCGCAATTTGGCCTCTCCGTCATACCGAAATGGTAGCATTATTTCCAGTGTCTTCCTTACCTTACAACGAAAACATAATTATGAAGTAGTGAATCAGTTCAGCTCAAAATGTAATATATGCCTCGGTTAGCGTTTTCCGAATCAAACAGCTCGGCACGGTGTGATTGAGTTCCGATCATCTTCAGTAAGCGTTGAAATCTTCCAAGCCTAAAAATGTTAGTCTCTAAACGGGGCAAAATATCGCAAGCTAATTAAAAAAGCCATGTAACATTATATTCATGGTTGTCATCCACGGCTATGTACTAAGTTGAGCTTTAACTGCGGGATCAACAAAGATTTCGGTCATACTTTAGATTAGTGTCACTCTGAAATGAGAAAGCCGACTTTAGGCTATAAATAATTATGATAGGTACTTTTTGAAATAAATCAAGAAAAAAGAACCGACCAAGTGCCAGTCGGACTCGCGCACGAAGGGTTCCGTACCGTTATCTATACAAATCACGTTTGTTGTATTGGATTAATTAATTATTTATTTTATGTTAATTACATATTTGTTTTTAAAGTAAATTGAGTATACAACCAAATATTTTGCGAATATTTCAAGCGTCTACATGCAGCCGTCAAAATCGAGCAAAACACGGCAAAAAAATCACGTTTGTTGTATGAAAGGGCTTTCATACAATATTTATTTTATTCTGTTTTTTTTTTGTATTTGTCGTTAAAGCGTAGCGACACAGAAATAGGTACATCATCTGTGTAAATTTCAACTATCTAGCTATCAATGTTCATGAGATACAGCCTGGTGACAGACAGACAGACGGACAGCGGAGTCTTAGTAATAGGGTCCCGGTACTCCCGGTTTTATCATTTGGGTACGGAACCCTACAAATATCTCTTGATTTGTGGAAGGAAGCTGTATGGATTTACTTAATTAAATTATGTTTATACAGGTGAAATAGTAACAACCGGGCGGACTCTGGACCGAGAAGCGGTGGCGTCGCACGCGCTGGAGGTGCAGTGCTCGGACGGCGAGCTGTCCACCACGGTGCGCGTGCACGTGGCGCTGGCCGACGTCAACGACCACGAGCCCACCTTCACGCAGCGCTCCTACGAAGTGCGCGTGCCCGTCGGCGACGCGCCCGCGCAGCAGGACAGCCTGCCGCAGGTACCACTAAGTACATGCTCACAGTGAGGCATGACTTGAATGAATAATTTGCAAATTGTGTTTCTGCGTTGACATGAAAATAATCGTGTTGTTGTAATGACAATTCATGTGGTGTGTTGCACTATTTGATGATTGTGGCGTGGCAGTGCAGTGTGCGTGTGTGTGTACAGGGCGACGCGGCCGCACGCGACGAGAGCGTGGAGTGGGAGCTCAGCGAGGATGAGGACGACGCTAGGCTCGGTTGGGACGCTTTGGACGACGATTCGCCCCCGCCATCGGCCTCGCATTTGGCTACGGTCAGTCTAATGAGCTTTATTCGAATTGAATTACAAAAAAAAAAGTTTATGTCAGTAAGTCATGTTATGGTAATACTTTGCCCAAGGGTTTGCCTTCTGGTTTCTGTCTTGGGTCTCAATGGGCTAAAATAATTAGACTTTTAAGTCAGAAAAAAAATGTGATTGAAGTGAAATATTGTGTTGTGGCGACAGGTGGTGGCGTTGGACGCGGATGCAGGCGACAACGGCACGGTACGGTACAGCGGGCGGGCGCGCGGGGCGGCGCGCGGGCTGCTGCGCGTGCACGCGCGCTCCGGACGACTGTACGCCGCGCCAACGCTTCCACTCAACGTCGGCGACGTCTACGATCTCACGGTAATCGCCTGGCTTGGCCACAGGCTTCACGTAAAGACTTGAACGAAAATTTAATCTAAATCGATTGTACGCTTTGTGACAAAAACTTTAACCCTTATTCAAGAGACTATGAATGTGCAGGTGCGGGCGTGCGATGGCGGGCCTCGTCCGCGCTGCCAGAAGGCCCGCGCGAGCGTGCGCGGCGTGGCGCGGGTGACGCGCGGCGCCCCGCCCCGCGCGCCCCCGCTGCCGCCGCTGCAGGTCGCCGAGCTCGACGCGCCCGGCTTCCTGCTCGCCGTCGTGCAAGCTAGCGATCCCGACAACGACCCGCTCTACTACGACATCATCGGTGAGTACGATGCAATACACATAAAATAAGGTTCGCCGGATCTGCTAGGCCTTTGAATCCATACATTTTAATAAGATTGTTATACTTTATAAATATTATTGCAAGTAGTATTATTACATTTTAATATCTTCTATATATATAAAAGAAGAAACTGAATGACTGACTGACTGACTGACTGTTATTTCAACGCACAGCCCAAACCGCTAGATCTAAAAACTCCTTTGACACATAGGTTCCTTATGAGGTCTAAGGGTGCACGATTTTTCAAAATTCACCCCCTAAGGGGGTGAAACGGGGGTGCAAAGTTTGTATGGACAAACAGGATTAGTTTGACCCTTTTATTTGAAACTTCGCAAGAGTACTCCCGGCGACAAATAAGTAAAAACGTGTTTCAGGATTTTTCAAAATTCATCCCCTAACAGAGTGTAACGGGGATCCAAAATTTTTATAGAGAAACAAGATTAGTTTGACCATTTTATTCGAAACTTCACAGAAGTATTCCGTAATACTCATTTCAGGATTTTTCAAAATTCATTCCCTAAGAGGGTGAAACGGGGGTCCAAAGTTTGTATGAAAAAAAAAGATTAGTTTGACCATTTTATTCGAAATTTCGCAAGAGTACTCCCGGCGGTAAATAAGTAGATACGTATTTTAGGATTTTTCAAAATTCATTCCCTACGGGGGTGAAACGCTCTAAAGTTTTTATAGACAAACCAGATTAGTTTGACCATTTTGAATCGTTCCGTCGCTGTCTTTCGGTCTAATAAATGACAGGAACATAAACGGGAATGGGAACAGTGAACAGGGAACAGGGAGATATAAGATCAATTTTTGACATAGACATAGACAGATAGAGACTGATCAATCAACGCGCAGCTGAAACTCTTTTCTAAAGACTCCAAATTTGGCACATTTAGGTCTCATTTTAATGAGGTCTAGGATTACACTAAGAAAGGATTTTTCAAAACTTTCCCCCAAAGGAGGTCAAACGGGGTCCAAAGTTTGTGTAGAGAGACTATTTTATTCGAAACTTTGCAGGAGTACTACTGACGGTAAATGAATAAGTATGTATTTCAGGATTTATCTAAATTCAACCTCTAAAGAAGATTAGTTTTACCATTTTGAAGCGTTCCGTCGCTCTCTCTCGGTCTAGCACATGACGGGAACGGGAACGGGAAGGAAACGGGAGAGGGAGCGGGAGAGGGAGGTTCGCAGGGTCTGCTAGACCTTTAAATCCCTACGTTATAATAAAAAAAAAAAAAAAAATTTTTAAGTATTCAAAAATTTTAACATAATAATTAAAATTTTATCACAACATTAATTACGTAAAAAAAATCCTATTAGCACTATTTCTTACTTCTACGCGGACGAAGTCGCGGGTTAAAGCTAGTAATTCATATATTATAACAAAATTAATAACTTAAAAAGCCAATTAAAATCCTATTAGAACCATTTTTTACTTTTACGCGGATGAAGTCGCGGGTTAAAATTAGTAAAAATATATCTACAATAAAATTAATTTTATTCCCGTATCTCCAGACGGTGACGAACGACAAGAATTCTACATCGGACGCGAAGACGGTAGCCTAATCCTAGTTCGTCGACTGCTGTGGGAGCGGCAGCCCAGTTACAAGCTCAACGTCTCCATCAGCGACGGACTCTACACAGTCTTCACGTCGGTAAGGGAAGATTATATGCCATGATTAAAAAAAAAACTTTCTAAAAATGATTAAATCAACCACAACTCTCGAGCCCTTGTTTGATTGAATTTTTTGGTCGTTTCAGGTCAACATCACAGTGATAAACGACGCGCACGAAGGCGGAGTGTCGTTCTCGTCATCGGAGTTCCTGGTGGAGACGTCGGAGGACCGCGCGGTGGGCTCTGCGCTGGCGGCGCTAGCGGCGCGCGGTGCGGGCCGCCTGCTGTACGGACTGCACGCCGCGCGCGCGCCCGCCTCCGCCAGCCTGTTCCGCCTGCACGAGCTCAGCGGCGTGCTCGAACTTGCTAAACCACTCGACAGGTGATATGACTATGATACGCCATAAGTCATTGTCGAAAAAAAGATCTTATAGTAACGAGTATGTAAGGTTATTGGTTTTTTTTTATTTTTTTTAACAGCATTAAAATGCTTGGATTATTATCGTAATTACATGTTATAAAAAATTTCGTCAGGGAGATGCGAAGCCACGGTATGTAAGGTTTTTTTGTTATTTTAGATCGATCGATATTTCAGTAGCAATATGGGGATGTCTAATAAAATAATTGTTTTCTAGGGAAAGCGCTGCCATTCATGAGCTAACGGTGTGGGTGCGCGACCAGGCGCCGCGGGCGTCGCGTGCGTTCGCGCGCGTCACGGTGCTGGTGCGCGACGCGGACGAGCACGCGCCGGAGTGGGGCCGCCGGCTGGCGGAGGCGCGCGTGGCGCGCACCGCGCCCGCCGGCGCGCTCGTGGCCGCGCTGCAGGCCGCCGACAGGGACGCCGGGGACAAAGCCAACGTCGTTTACTCGCTGGCTGGAGGTATTTTTCCTAATATGCTTGATATAATCCGTCGCATTATATCGTGGAAGACAGCCATGGCAAATGCATATTCGATTTGTTAGAAATCCTTGGGTGCTAGCATTTTGAATGTGATGCGGCGTTCCAGGAGACGCCAGCGGCGCGTTCGTGGTGGACCCGGTGCTGGGCGACGTCCGGCTGGCCCGCGCGCTGCCGCCGGGCGCGCCGCGCGAGTACACGCTGGCCGTGCGCGCCGCCAACCCGCCGCCCGCCGCGCGCTCCAGCACGCTGCCGCTGCACGTGCTCGTCGTCGAGCCCGACGACCTACCGCCCAGGTCAGCGAACTCTTAGTCAAGCGTTTTACTTCTTACTTTGAAATAAGTGTATGCATATGTACTTATTTCCAAAAAAAAAAAGAAAAGGAAACTTAAGGCTGAACAAGTCGCGGATTCGAACTCACAGGTGGACGCGGCCTAATAGCATACTGTCTCACCTAACATTGTGTTCGGACAAAGGAGTGAGGTGAAATGCACGATAATTCGTAAAGTCCTTAGAGAAAAGACGTTTTATGCAAAAACTACTGCATTAATCAATCACAAATAGTTTATTAAAATTTTCGATAGCTAAGCTGTGTCGGTGCGGACTTTGTTTTTGATATTTTACACTTATTTTATTATTTACACCTAAAATTGCGTAAAATTATATAACAAAAAACAAATCTTTGATGGCTTATAATTATAACTTTTTAATGGCTTTTTATTTTACTATTCTGTATCCGTACAGACAAAACTTATAATAAAACAAAACCATATCATGTTAAACTTTGAAGGTACCAAGTCAAATAGTGAAGGATATCCCCTCCGAAATTTGTATAGAAAAAGTATTGACTAGTTCAACCTTAAATACTTATATGAAATCGTGCCCGATGAAATAGTACTAGATAGTGCCAAAGTTGCACTTTATTTCAATATTCTCGCAATTTTAAGTAGTATAATGACATAATAACCTTTTTAGATTCGTGACAAGTGAAGTAGTTTGTGAAGTGTATGAAAACGAGATGGAAGGAACGGTGTTGACGACGGTGGAGGCCCGCAGCGCGACGTCGGTGTGGTACTCGCTGGCGGGCGGCGCCGGCCTGTTCCGGCTCAACCCGGCCGCCGGCACGCTCGCCACGGCCGCGCCGCTCGACTACGAGCACCAGAACTTTTACAACCTCACCATTACGGCAGTCAACATGGTGGGAATTCAATATCATTATTTTATACCATTCCGTCTCTAACAAGTTTATTTTATTCACTGAAAACAATGAATAAAAAGCATGCATTGGTGCTTGAAATTAGAACAATTACTCTTAATTTTATTAATTGTTTCAAGTTCATGTGCATTTTAACTAATTTATCCTTCCGTTGTCCTCATTAAATGTTTATTTACGCTTAAATCTTTTTTTCTGTTTAAATTTTTATAAAGAATAATAATCTTGAATAAAACGGATCAATATCCAGGGCCATTCACTCGCATCGCTCAGGATTCTAACACTATTTAGTTTTATACTCAGTTTTAAGATAAATTGTGGAGGAAATAAAATAAATATTTTTTTTTTTTTTTACTATCACTCCCTACTATTCAACCATTAGTATCATTTACTTGCTCGTGATTCATCTGTGGCCCTCAATGTAAGTCTATCCTTTATTCACTAATTGCATAATAAACTATTTTACTCATGTAAGATGGCTCATGTGAATGAAGTTGATGAAATAAATACTCGAAATTTTACGGTACGCTAGGTAATTTAATTGGAACTTAACTTATACATACAATAATTTTCAGGGTGGGGGAACGGCTTACGCTCACGTCTCCGTGCATGTATTAGACCGCAACGAGTACCCGCCCAGGTTGGTCCAGGGCTCGTACCACGGGCGCGTGTCGGAGGCGGCGCCGCCGGGCTCGCTGCTGGCGGGCGCGGGCGGCGAGCCGCTGGTGCTGGCGGCGGCGGACGCGGACTCGCCCGCCAACCGACAGCGCGCCTTCGAGGTCATCGAGCCCGCCGCCGCCGCGCTGTTCCGCGTCGACGCCACCACCGGCGCGCTGCACGTGCGCGCCAAACTGGACTACGAAACCGCGCCCAAACACGAGTTCACAGTCAGGGTCAGTCTCTGATGCCTTCTGTTGAATCATCTTTTCAACTTAACAACTGCATTTTTTCCCTTTGGACATGGTTTAAGTTTGCTCAATTTATTAAATAATTTCAGGTAATCGATATGGGTACCCCCCGCCTCCCGTCCGATAGTACTGCGAAGGTGATCATCGAAGTGACGGACGTAAATGACTGCCCGCCAGTATTCGAGAGCCCGACGTACGAGACGAACGTCCTGCTGCCTACGTCTGAAGGAGTCTTAGTGATCAAAGTGGCAGCGAAAGACCTCGACTTACCACCAGGTGGTGCACTCAAGTATGACGTCATAGAAGGAGATGAGAACGGTGCGTTCTCTCTGGCGGCGGATGGAGCGTTGCGAGTGTCGCGGGCGGGCGCGGCGGAGCTGGCGGCCGGCAGCGCGCTGCGGCTCAAAGTGCGCGCGTCCGACGGACAGTACTCCAGCACCGCGCGCGTCGACGTGCGCGTGCGCGACCTGGACAACTCGGGCCTCGCCTTCCAGAAGTCAGACTATTATGGATCTGTGATCGAAAACTCTACCAAACCCACCACCATCGCAGTCCTCAACGTACTAGGAGCCACACTCAATGAACACATCGAGTTCAACATACTTAACCCTGTGGAAGGATTCGAGGTTCGTTTTTGTCTTAAGCAATGTGCAGACTTATAAACATATTCAGGTATATTTTAAACAAACGTTGATTTTGAAAATGTTATCATAATTTTAGGTAGGTGTGAGCTCTGGTGCGGTCCGAAGTACAGGCTTGGCTCTGGACCGCGAACTGCGCGATTCGTACCTACTACTGCTGCAAGCTCGAGCCGGGCGACGCGTGGCGCGCGCGCGTCTCCACGTCACCGTGTCTGACGTCAACGACAACTGCCCGGTGTTCACGGAGCGGCCGTACGTGGCGGCCGTGCCCGCGGGTGCGCCGCCCGGCACTGGCGTGCTCCGCGTTCACGCCATCGACGCCGACGCCAACGATAACGGCGAGGTCCGGTACGAGATGAAGCGTGGGCACGGCGAGCTGTTCCGGGTGGACCGACGGACGGGTCAGATCACGCTGAAGCAGACGGTGGACGCGCACAACCAGCTGTACCAGCTGGTGATCGCGGCGTTCGACGGCGGCATCCCGGCGTGCGGCGCGGAGGCGGGCGTGGCGGTGCGCGTGTGGGGCGGCGGCGCCGCGCCGGCGTGGGAGCGCGCGCTCGTGTCGCTGCGCGCGCGCGAGGACACCCCGCCCGGCGCACCGCTCGGCCCCCCGCTGCGCGCCCGCTCCCCGCTCGGCAGACAGCTCATCTACACGCTCGCCGCTGACGACGACGCGGCGAACGCGCTCTTCGAGATACACTTCGACGCAGGTGAGTAGGTCCCTGCGCGTAGCGCATCGTTTGACCGGCTCGACGTTTTCCAGGCTATTGCTATTAGCCTATTACGATGCTAGTACGCTTTGGCGAAATAGCAGAACTTATGATTTAGAGTGGATTCATATGGAGTGCAGTAGATAGTGTAATGTTGGGGTGGTATTATTAACACAGTGAATTACTAACACGTTGATTTTGTCCCGCAGCACCCGAAAGAGGCAATAGTCCATGTGAGTACCGTGTATGTTGCGTCAGCTCGTCACCGTCCGCACGAACATTTCATATCGCACGCCGTCACGAGCCGTATTGTGCTAAAACTTTGTTCATTTTTTAAACACAATTATTTCCATATTATTCAAGCCTCATTGAATATTCATGAAGTTTGACTCATACTCATACCAGTATGAGTCAAACTTTTCATGAACCATTTTGTTTTATATATCGGTATAGAGAATAGTTATAATACTGGTCTGGCAGCAAATAAAGAAAGCACAAGGTTATTGTCCAGGAAAATTAACAAACCCAAGACTTTCAAGCGTTCACCCCCAATAAGGAACACCGCAAGGCAACTTGCTTTCACGTAAATAGCCCCATCGAAATTGGTCCATCCGATCGAGAGCTACGATGCCACAGCCAAACACACAGACAGACATCAACGTCCAACTTTTTTGGCAGGAGTAAAAAAAAATTTCTGTACGTTAGTCTTATGCTTGGGCCGGACCTGCGCCTATCGTCACGAAACTTCGTGCTATTACACGATACACGCAAATGTGACCGGCCGTTATCGGGTATCGTCCCGAATATTCGGACTTCGTGCTGGTTATCGCGCGGGTGGCGATACATCAAAGGATTTAAGCACGCTAACCATTCGCTCTGCGTGGTCGCACTTGCATTATTTATTTTGACGTTTGTTTTCAACTTGTTCAGACGCGTGCTGTGCGACGGTGCCACGGTTGATAATGCGTAAAAATGGAGTGGAACGATAAAATGGTGTTAAAATTTTTAGCTTTTTCTTTCTAGGTTTCTTTTTAGGTTTCAATAAATGCATTATGTAATTGTTAGCACACATGTTAAAGAAAAGAAAGTTGTCGTCCATATTTAAAACATGTAGATGACGCCATCTTGGATTATTGCCAGATAGTTCGTGAAAAATAACGAAGCCGCTAGTGTGACTAGCCCTTTATCGCGATAACTTTTTGGTGTACAAAACGTACGAAGATTCGCCGCGAATGGCTTCGGGACTATAGGCACAAGTGCGGCCGAAGTATTACTAAAACACGATAACGGCTCGACGATTTGGCTAATTTTGGTTTTAAAATATTTGTCCAGAAAATATTGATATAGTAAAAAGTACGGGAAAATAAGTAAAGAATGTCCATTTTGTTAGAAAATATAGGTAAATTAATTAATAGCGAAATAACAGGCTGAGCCACTCAACAAAGCCGATCCCAGTTTTGTATGTACATATATTGTGATTTGTAGGGGGTGCGTAGTTGAGGGATATACGGTTTGGTAGGTAGATTGAACATGAATACATATTATATTAAATATTGTAATATTAATAACAATATGTGGTATGTGGATTAAATATGGAGAATAATAAATAACATCACTCCTTAGGTTACGAACGATATATGTTCATTTAAATTACTTGGTGTATTTTTAAGTAGATACATGTGCATTTTCCGTACTCTAATAAAAAACGCTGACCATACCATGCCGCAGTAACACTGTTTGTCAGCCACTCATCTTAACAACCACTAATACCACCGCTTGGGATGTTCATCATTTCATATATCTAATATTGAGCTTGGTTTCACACATTTTCAGTATAAATACTTATTTGTAAGTTATGAAAATTTGGTTATGCATTGAGCATGCGTGATGAAAGCTGTGAGTACCGGCGGTAAAAATGCGGAAGCTTGCTTTGGCGTTAAGTCAGAACTGTTTTTAAGACGAAGTGGTAGCTAAAGTGGCGCCCTCATTTGAAATAAATTGTTTAAAACTAAATATGGTGATAATTAAAAATTTGATTTGTATAACTGTCTAGAAAGACCTTTAAACTATTTTATGAATAACCTTTGAAAGTAATATTGGTAGTCCGTCTTGTTTTAAAACTGTTTTTCGCCAAAAGTGGCCACTTTTGGCGAAAAACAGTTTTAAAACTAGACGGACTATTAGTAATAATTTCAAAGGTTATTCATAAAATAGTTTAAAGGTCTTTCTAGACATTTATACAAATCAATTTTTTTATTACCGCCATATTTCGTTTTAAACAATTTATCTCAAATGAGGGCGCCACTTTAGCTACCACTTCGTCGTGCGCACCGCGTGCTAGAATCTAAATTTTACTCTCGCCTCCCCGCACACAAATTTACACTTGTACAAACGAGACAGCTTGCTGAGCGGGGACGCGGGCAGAGCGGTGGCTTAAACGCAGATAGTTAACGCATGGTTGTTTCTTTTTTTACAAAGAATTTTTAAAAATTATTAATAATATAAGTTATATGATTTCTGCCTTATGTTTGATGCGATGTGATTTGGAGGCAACTTCGCAATTTTTTCTATAGAGAAATTTTTAAGCAAGTTTTTGGGTTGATATAATCACTAGAGTTGGTCCTGAACGTTGCTGTATTTTTATTTCAAAGTGAATATTAATGTTCTAAGACATTTGGCACGCGGTGCGCCCTTAATACTCTATGTGCTCTGTGTAATAGTATTATGTAATGTAATGCTATCCGTGGGAACCTTTTATTGGCTTTCAACTAAAAGGATAGGACTGTTTTTGTTAATTATTGTATTAGTTGTTGGCTCACCTTGAAAATAAAGAAATAAATAAGTACTAAAATTATTTCACGCCTGTTACATTATATATATATATATATATATATATATATATAAATTACTTAAGTACACAGTTTTATGAACCTAACGATTGATTGATACTCGTAAAAATGAAATAGTTTTGTTTTCTTATTTTTCCACATCAGAATGTTCATACGAACTAGTATGCAATATGTAAACATACCCAAAGTATAATAGGTTCGCTGTTTGGATACAGATAGAGAAGTTGTGCACTCTGTAAATATAATATTTGTTTCCTGCTGACTGAGTATGCCTCGGCAGGTGTGCTCGTGGCGCGTGCGCCGCTGGACTACGAGACGGCGCGCGAGCACGCGCTGACGGTGCGCGCCACCGACGGCGTGAGCGGCGCCTTCGCCGACCTCGCCGTGTCGCTCGTCGTGCTGGACGTCAACGACTGCGCGCCCGAGTTCGCGCAGGACGTGTACCGCGCGACCGTCTCCGAGGCGGCCGCGCCATCAGACCTTGTGCTCACACTCAGCGCAACTGACAACGATACAGGTCAGTTTCACGCGTACTGCTTAAATCTTCAATAACCATTTTACCTATACTTACTATAACCAAGTGGACATTATATTAGGTTGGGGAAAAAGTCTTTTCGCATATAGTATGTATGAACTTGTAATAAAACCACTTTGGCTATACAATTTGTACCTGGTTGGTTTTGGTATCATTCAAAAGTTTAAATTTTAAAGAAGATAATTCCAAATTCAAATTAGGAAAATGCGTGTTTTTCATTTGTTTTTCTTACCGTCAAGATGAGTGAATCTAATGAAGAAATTAGATACATTTTAAAATTTTACTTCCAAAAACGTAAAAAGACAACGCAAGCCGCGAAAAAAATTTGCGATGTTTATGGACCTAGTGCAGTGTCTGTGAGAGTAGCACAAATTTGGTTTAAGCGTTTTCAATCCGGAAATTTTGATGCACGTCGCTCTGGTCGCCCTGTTACGGATAAAATGGATGCTATTTTTGAAAAAGTGGAGCAAGATCGGCATATCAGTAGTTACGACGTAGCTGAAGAACTGGGAATTGACCACAAAACAGTTTTGGCGCATTTGAAAAAAATGGGTACACAAAAAAGCTCGATATTTGGGTACCTCACGAGCTCTCTGAAAGAAACCTAATGAACCGTGTACTCATTTGTGATTCTTTATTACGACGTAATGAGACCGAACCATTTTTGAAGAAATTGATAACTGGTGATGAAAAGTGGATCACGTACGACAAGAACGTGCGAAAAAGGTCATGGTCAAAGGCCGGTCATCTTCACAGACTGTGGCGAAACTTGCAACAAGGTGATGCTGTGTGTGTGGTGGGATTGGAAGGGCATTATTCATTATGAGCTGTTACCACCAGGCAGGACCATCGATTCAGAACTCTACTGCGAACAACTGATAAGATTAAAGCAAGAAGTTGAGAGAAAGCGGCCAGAATTAATCAACAGAAGGGGTGTGGTTTTTCATCATGATAACGCTAGACCTCACACATCTTTAACCACTCAGCAAAAATTAAAAAAATTTGGCTGGAAGGTGTTAATGCATCCGCCGTATAGTCCTGACCTGGCACCTTCAGATTTCCATCTGTTTAGAATTCTTTAGGCAGTGTCAGGTTAATATCACGAGACGACTGCCAAAACTACTTGACGCAGTTTTTTGATCAGAAGCCCCAAAATTTATATAGCAATGGGATCATGTCCCTACCTATAAGATGGCAAAAAGTTATCGAACAAAATGGTACCTACATACTTTAGTTAAATGTAAATAAACTATATTAAAAAATGTTTTGAATTTTCATATAAAATGCGAAAAGACTTTTTCCCCAACCTATTATTTACGTATTATCTTACTTTCATATTTATAAATTCATTTCACGCAGTGTTATGGATAGAAACAGGCAACGCAAATAATATAAGTTGGGTTATCAAATGTGAACCTAGTTTCCATAATAGTAGATTGTGCTACAAGGGGATAAGGTAATATTTAGAAGGCGAGGGCGCTACTTTGAATCCAGAGCGAAAAGAAGGATTCCACAGTTGAATCACGAGCGGAGCGAGTGATCCTACGGTGGAATCCAGAGTGTAGCGAGGGATTTATGTATGTCGCCTGAGATAAAAATATTATCGTTAAAACAGAATATAAAGAGCAGTAGAACACCTAAAATACTTAATCAGACTTCAACCGACAATTTAATACTAACCTTATAATTTTTCGAAGACCACCAATTTACGATAAAATGTTCACTCATAATTTTGTTTGCGTGGTCCTTCATATCTTTTTGTAAGTAAACTTGATATCAATTCATTTTCGGCTTCAACTTACGAAAAAGTATTCACATGTACCTACACATTATTTTTTATTTTAAAAACGAAATTCTTCTTTCTTTTTGCTGGAAGTTTTCAAATTGGTTTTAGTCTCTAAAGATTGTCTTTTTCACTTTTTAGTCCCGAAAGAATAACCAGTAACTTTAGCTCCAAATGTTTTGGGACGAAAACATCGTTTTTTGAGTAGATGAGATGAAAATACTTTATCTGGTTAAAGATGCAAACGGTGAAGTGACATACTCGATGACGACGGTGTCGGGGGAGGCAGAGCCGGCGTTCTCGATCGACGCGCAGAGCGGCGCGGTGCGCGTGGCGGCGGCGCCGGACCGCGAGCGGCGCGCCCGCCACCACCTGCTGGTCGCCGCCGCCGACGGCGGCCGCCCGCCGCTCACCACCACGGCTCACCTTTTCATCACTGGTATGTGCTTACTGTGATTTCCATTTTTGTTTTATGCAGGTATCAGCCAAACAGAATCCAGGACCAAAGTGAAACCCGAAGGCCATGTTTTTAAATGCACTATTTATATTGTAACAATTTACAAGGAACAGGACTTTTTTTATTTTATTTATTTCGAAAAACTTACAGCCATTTTATGTATATGTAGACAATAACAAAAAAAATTATAAAACTTAGTCTTTATAAAAGTTTCCACTTATAGAAAAGATATATAACACTTAAACCCTAATGATGACACTATTTTAACTTGAAGGACACAATAGTCCAATGCGATAGATAAACTGAAACTAAAAATGATGCAATGGTTTCAGTCGAGGACGTGAACGACAGCCCTCCGCGCATGGAGCGCACCATCGTGTCGGCGCTGGTGTCGAGCGAGGCGGCGCGCGGCACGGCCGTGGCGCGCGTGGCGGCCTGGGACCCGGACGAGCGCGACGCGGAGCGGCTGCGCTACGCACTCGCCGGCGCCAACGTGCACGCCTTCGCGATCCACGCGCGCACCGGCGTGCTGTCGCTGGCCAACACGCGCGCCCTGGCCGCCGGCGGCGCGGTGCCGCGCTCCCTCAACGTGTCGGTGTCGGACGGCGCGCACGCCGCGTTCGCGCGCGTCAAGCTGGCGCTGGCGCCCGCCAACCGCGAGCCGCCGCACTTCCCGCACCTCGTGCACGAAGCACGCGCACTCGAGAATCAGCCGCCGCCCGTACTTCTCACCACGGTTCGTGATACTTACCTCTTTTTGGGTTTGTTAATTTGACACACAGAAATGCTTCTCAAAAGTGATTGACGCGCTGATAACGTACTATATGAGCTTCTGTAACTCTCTAGCAAAAAATAAACCATTAAATACAAAAATACCAATACCATTACACGCAATTTTAAAAGACAGCAGATGATACTCGAATTCAAACGATTTATTTCATCAACATTTCGCTTTCCAGGTGAAGGCCTATGATGAAGACCCAGGTGAATACGGCACAGTGACGTACTCGATTCCGTCGGCTTTACTGCGGGAGACGTTCGCGATCGACGCCAGCAGTGGCGCGTTCACCACGCGCGTGCCGCTCGACCGGGAGGCGCGCGCCGAGTGGGAGGCAAGTCACATACTCCAACTTTCATAACTAAACAGAACTTCCTTATTCACAAAAATCATAAAACAAAGTGTACGTGATTGCTTAGTACGAATTATTTTTTATCTCATCTACTCAAAAAACAATGTTTTCATCCCATAACATCAGCTGAATCTTTTGGGACTGAAAAGTGAAAAAGAAAATTTCTAGGGAGTAAAATCAAAATATTGTTGGCAGTCTAGAAAAAGATAGTACTTAGTTTTAAAGAAAAAATACCAATATGTGTCTTAATTTAGACACATATTGGTATTCTTAGGTTACAAAGTAGCAAACAAAACTTCAATAAATTTTACATACATTAAATAAACATAAATATCACCTGAAATTTGATTTAAATTTTAAATAACTAACTTATATTAATTCTTATTCATACCTACTAATTTCCATAGAATGCTACTAAAAACATCTTACATAGTTTCTCCATAGTTATGTCAGACTACAAGTTTTTGGAGTCTAGACATTTCAAAATTCTACACAAATGTAATAATCATCCAAGAATTTTAAAATATTTTTCATTTTTACTAATGCTGTTTATGGTCTGCCAAAACTAAGATGATAAAAAATGATAGACTTGATAACTCTTTAACACTATATTAGAAAGCCAAAACTTAATGAGTAGTACAATATTGTTTGATGTAAAATGAGTACGCGCGGCGCTCTTGAAGACCTATTGCGAACTGAATATAAAACTAAGTGAAGTAATAATGAGTTGAGTAAAAATGCTGACACTGTACGATTAGAGCTCGTACAAATGCTATAGCTCTAATCTGAATATATCGTGAAAGATTATTCCACCGCGTCGGAAGGGCTGTATATATTTTTTATTGTATTTGGTTTGCTAACTGGCTGAACGACACACAAGTTTATTTAAATACAAATTGGAGCAAATAAGTTGCCAACCTGCTTGGAGCGAACACAGCATACACATTAGATATAATGCTCTCAGTAATTTAAAATTGAGAATTAAATTACAAAATTTTATTAAATTAAATTGAAAGTGAATAACATAATAATCTCATAGCGCATGTAATTCATGGTTAGATATTGTATGCTGACAGTTTCTAGATGTCACTAGGTGTTATAAAATGTTTAGTTATATCAATATATATGTCGCAATCATCTGATTAAATTAGCCAGCTAATTAAACGCCCAGCCCGTTCCTTGAAGGCTGGCATACAGTTGGATGCCTAGGCCAATAATTAATTGAACTAGAATCACTCAACATTTAACAATTAACTTGGTGTATTGAAAGTCCGCCCATTAAAGATGGCTGACCAAGACTCAAATGATTCACACATCTCATCAAACTGTTTATTAAATATTTCACTATAACTACTTACTTAGTGGTAGGTATTAGTAAGAAATAGTCGTCAGTAAATTTGTGAACTCAAACCACATACTTAAAACAAATTCACCAATACCTAATTTACGGATTTACTTACTACGTTCAGTTGCGTTCAATGACTTGGCTAGTCGTCTTTCAGCCATTCGATTGGATGCTGGCGTTTACAGAACGGGCTAGGCGTCCAGTTAGCGTCCGGCTGATGGTTGCGACATATCTACATGTTGTAATCTCTCCATGATGTTCTCCGTTCAACCGCGCGTTCACAGTATCATAAACGACTACATTATGACGAATTGAACAGGTGCCTGTGATGGCGAGTGACGGTGGCGGGCTGGTGCGGCACACGACCGTGCGCGTGCGCGTGCTGGACGTGAACGACAACGCGCCCGTGTTCCCGCACCGCGAGTACCGCGCCGCCGCGGCCGCCGACCGCGCGCCCGGCGTGCCCTTCCTCACGCTCGCTGCGCGGGACGCTGACTCCGGGGACCACGCCAAAATCACATACTCCGTCTACGAAGGCGAAGTACGCTCCGACGCCAGCGGCCTCTTCGCGGTCGATCCGCACACCGGTGACCTCTCGTTCGCCCGCGACGCTACTGACTTCGGTGAGTTACTCGTACTAAACTCGTTAAATAACTACACTACACTTATGTCTCAGATTCTATTTTCAGCACGAACGCTATTCACTGTCTTTTGAATTCGTATGCCATAACGTGTTTGTGTTCGCGCAGTATCCCGTGCGCTGCAGGTGTGGGTGCGGGCGCGTGACGGCGGCGGGCTGGCGGGCGAGGCGCCCGTGTCGGTGTTCGTGCTGGCGGGCGGGGAGCGCGCGCCGCGCGCGCACGCGCCGCCGGCCGACATCTTCCTGCCGGAGGACAAGCCGCCCGGCACGCTGCTCGCCGAGCTGCGACCGCCGGACGCTTCGGACGCCGCGGACGCTCCGAGATTCCGCCTCGCCCCGGGTCTATGGCCGCGCGAACTGTTTGCCATTGACTCTTCGGGTCGGCTTTTGCTCACCGGCCAACTCGATCGAGAGACAGCTCCAGAACACGTTATCGGTAAGACCTTGTAACTGGTACGCTATGATGTCACTAAGTATACCGATAACTCAAACATTTATATTTTGCAGGTATAATAGCTGAAGGCCCGGGTAGCCCAGCGCCGGCGACGATGGTGCAGACGCGGCTGCACGTGCTGGACGTGAACGAGCATGCGCCGGCCTTCCACTCGCAGCCTTATGTCGTTCATCTAGCAGAGAACGCGCCACCGCACACTTTAGTAGTGCAACGTACGTACAAATACTTCACTAAGTCATAATCAATAAAAAAAATAATAAGTTCTGACTATTGATTCTTTAAAGAAAATTGTCCAACGGGTAGCAAAACTGTCACGTCATACACAATAAGTACTTACCGTGAGGAAGATATATAAAGATGTAACTGACTGATTAAATATCGTCAAAAATAAGGGACTTTAGCCACAAATCACACGTAAATAATAATTTAAATAATTTGGCAGTGATGGCAGACGATCCCGACGCAGGCTCTAATGGTGAAGTGCGATTTTCTTTGGCGGCTGAGGGTGAAGGCGCGGACGCGTTTAGTGTGGATCCTTACACGGGCTGGGTGAGCTCGACGCGGGCGCTGGACCGCGAGGTGCGGCCCGAGCACCGGCTGGCGCTGCTGGCCAGCGACGCGGGCGAGCCGCGCCGCGTCGCGCGCGGGACGCTCGTCGTCAGACTCGTCGACTACAACGACTGCCCGCCACAATTCACGCAGGAGGAGTACGAGGCTGAGGTGAGTTCATTACACGAAACAGACTAGATTTTCAGTTACGACTAGGTGTCAGTTAAAAAAATTATATACCTAAATAAGTATTATTTAAGAGAAATTCTCGTCACAGTGTTCGAGCAATGCTCACACAATTCGGCTGCACGCGGCCGCATACTACGTAGGTCGCGTGTCAGCTGTTTTTACCCTACATTAAACATGAATTGCTTGAATATATAATTTGGTGAAGGTGCGCGAGGACGCGGCGGGCGGCACGGTGGTGGCGCGGCTGGCGGTGCGCGACGCGGACGCGGCGGGCGCGCCGCTGTCGTTCTTCGTGGCGGCCGGGGACGCGCGCGCGCGCTTCGCCGTGCGCGCCTCCGGCGAGCTGCACGTGGCGCGCGCGCTGGACCGCGAGACTGCGCCGCGGTACGACCTCACCGTGGCCGCCACGGACGGCAAGTTCACCGCCACCACGCGCGTGCGAGTGCGCGTCCTCGACGTCAACGGTCAGTCACAAACTCGTATGGCAGTCTGAATCTTTCTGAATAATAAAATTGGTACCATGCTACCATGACCCCATGCTGATCTGGGGAAAAAAAGAGAAAAAAAATGTTTCCTGTTAGTAACACCAACAGTTTTTTGTATAACAAAAAAATATGTTTTATCTGTAGAACATAATGTACTTGCTCAATAATTATCTGTGTAATCTGTGTTTCTCCCTTTTCCCCGACTACTTAAGTATACGAGTAGTTGCACCTCCGGACCTTTTATTTCACCAGACCCTATATTACAGTATTTTCTAATTTTATACATTATCCTTACAGTCAAACTCTATAACTGTTTTTTTTTATTAGAATACTTACCAATGAGGATGCACACCAAAATTAAATAAAACATCATATGGTTTCTTATTCGTTTTTTGTACATACTCTTTTATTTATCGTCATCATCGCCTACTTTAGACACGCAAGAAACACCAGTGGGACATTCTTCTTTGGGTTCGATCCACCTTTCAAAAGAAGAAATCTGGGAGGCACTTGATAATATTGATATTAACAAGGGACCGGCCGGCCCTGACTCTATTCCACCGGTATTTCTCAAAACATGTGCACATTTTCAACAAATCTGTTCGGAAGATAGCACATATTGTTCCCATTCACAAACAAGGTGATTGTTCTAACATTTATAATTTATTACCTATCTCAATTCTATCTGCAATACCGAAGTTATTTGAATCCATGGTTCAGGTTAAATTCGTAAATGATTTAGGTAAAACCATATCCTCTAAATATCAAATGTTTGCTGATGACCTTAAGTTATACCGTGTTATTGGTACACATATATTACACACACATATATTACAATTACAGAGCGACATTAACATAGTTAATCAATGGTGTACCAAAAATAAAATGTTCCTAAACAAGTCAAAGTGCTTTCATATAAAGTTTACACGTAAAACTAGTTCTATATCTTCAAACTACCACATTAATAATGTTACTGTAAGCCAGGTTTTAAATACGCGTGACTTAGGAAATATATTAGATACCAAACTGGACTTCAGAGATCATATCGACTATATCGCCAAAAAAGGCGTGCGACTAGCTGGGTTTGTAACACGTAAGACAAAATTCTTTAATGATCCCGAAGTTTCAACAATCCTATTTTAACTGTTTTGTAAGATCACTCTTGGAATATTGTAGGGTAGTCTGGAACCCGTTATTTCAAGTTCACTGTAACCGGTTGGAGAGAATCCAAAAGAAATTTCTTTATCATCTTACATTTGCAAACAAATTATGTCACAGTCTGGAATCTTATGATGCTAGGCTTGAGTACTTTGAAATAACTTCTCGTCTTCGGAGACGGAATATCGCTGACATCCTCCTTTTGCAAAAAATAGTAACTGGTAAAATCGATGACCCCGCATTGCTGGGTAGGATACACTTTTCGGTTCCACTTCAAAACAGCCGACTTCATACAAGGAAGACGTTCAGCACCCCCTTGAACCGTACTTTGTACATGGAGAATGTACCGATTGTTCGCATGTGTCCCACATATATGACGTTTCTTCCAAATTTGACATATTTAGTCATCGGCCCATTCTATCAAAAATAATATGAATTATGTATAATTAGTTCATGTTTCGGTGTAGGTATATTTGTTTTACTTATATAGGTTTTTGTATATTATGCATGCTGTGTTTACATCGAGAAGACTTTGCACTTTCACATGTTTCTTAATATCTAAGATACCTCTATAATGTTACTGTGTAATGTTAGTTTTGTGCACCTAATAAAAAAAAAATACCTCATATTTTTTGCAGACAATCCGCCGTACTGTCCGCGCCACCGCTACGTGACGCGCCTGCGCGAAGACGCCATCAACGGCACGCGCGTCATGACGCTCGCCATCGCCGACGCGGACGAACCCGCCGAGCCGCAGCTACGATTCTATATCACCGGGGAAAATGCGCACCACTTTGCTATAGACAAGGTAACAGATCTTTCACCGCCAGATCTTTTTAAGCCAGAAACATTTTTAATTTATTATGATTGATTTACTAAATATCACATCCTTCCACACGCTTACAGGAAACTGGTGAAGTAACTGTGGCCACAGAACTGGATCGGGAGTCTATAAGCTCGTATAAGCTGGTTGCGCACGCTCAGGACCGCGAGCGACCAGAGTGGGAGTGCAGCTCCGAGTTGATCGTGGCGCTGGATGACGTCAACGACAATGCGCCGCGATTCTCTTCCGATACCTACAGCGTCACGCTCCCCGAGGACGCAGACGTGGGCTCACTCGTGGCCAAAGTTCACGCGACCGACGCCGACCTCGCCGAGAATAGGCTCGTTCGATACGCCTTCCTGGAGGACGCGGCCGGCTTCCACATCGACTCGGACAGCGGCATCGTGACGCTGCGGGCGGCGCTGGACCGCGAGACGCAGGCCGAGCACCGCCTGCGCGTCGTCGCCCGCGACAGCGGCCGCCCGTCGCGCTCCGCCACCGCCACGGTGCGCCTCACCGTGGCTGACGTCAACGACAACCCTCCCGAGTTCGAGTTCCACCAATACCGCGCCACCGTCGCCGAGGTCACCGCTCCCGGTAGTGAGGTGCTGCGTATCCGCGCTACTTCGCAAGACGCCGGTGTCAATGCCGACGTGTACTACTCGCTGGTGGGTGGCGACGATCGCGATGACTTTTCGGTGGACCGGTCGACCGGGGCGCTCACCGTCTCCCGCCCTCTCGATTATGAGCGCCGTCGCGAGTACATGCTCACCGTCCAGGCCGTAGACGGGGGCTCTCCTCCACTGAGTGACCTCGCCTCCGTTAATGTGACCATTACCGACAGCAACGACAACACACCAGTGTTCTCTCAGGCATCATACGAAGCGCGAGTACGCGAAGACGCAATTCTGGGAACGCAAATACTACAAGTTATAGCAGACGATGCTGACTCGGGCGCGAACGGCCGCGTAACATACTCTATCGCGCGGGGCGACCCCGACGGCCGGTTCGCCTTAGACGCCGACACGGGCTACGTGTCGCTGGCGGCGCCGCTGGACCGCGAGACCACGCCGCTGTACCAGCTGGAGCTGCGCGCGCGCGACCGCGGCGTGCCCGCGCTGGAGACCACGTGCTCGCTGCGCATTGAGATCGCCGACGCTAACGACAACCCTCCGCTGTTTGCGCAGTCTAACTACACGGCGGTAGTTCAAGAAGACCGACCACTCGGACACACTATACTGAAATTTGTGGTAACGGACGCTGATGCTTCGCCGAATGCGGCTCCATACACTTTTGATTTTCAATCTGGTAATGAAATGGGTGCCTTTCGTCTCGAGCAGGATGGATTTTTACGTTCGGCTACTCGATTCAACCACCGGATTAAAGATCGCTATACGTTACAAGTGCGTGTTTTTGATAACGGCGCTCCTCCGCTATTTTCAGATGCGTGGGTTTATATCAAAGTCATTGAAGAGTCTCAGTATCCACCTGTGGTGACTCCTCTTGAAATCATCGTCAACTCTTATTTGGACGAATTCCCCGGTGGAGTGATCGGCCGTGTGATCGCTTCAGACCGTGATGCGTACGACACCCTTGTATACAGCATGTCGCCCGTGGATGGTGCGCCATATCCACCCACCGACCTCTTTACCATCGATAATTCCGACGGTACACTGAGAGCGGCGCCGCGTCTCGATGTTGGAGAATACAGATTGAACATCACCGTCGGGGATGGCAAGTTTTACGGATTCACTATAGTTCGAGTTACAGTGTTATTAATTTCGGATGAAATGCTCGCACAAGCTATAGTGGTGCGCTTTCGGGAGGTGACAGATCGCGATTTTATACTAAGTCACCGCAAGGGATTTGTACGTGCCGTGGCAGAGGCAACTGACCGAGAACCAAGTGACGTTGTAATAGTGAGCGTGGAGCCATCAGGCGGTGACACTTCTTCCAAACGCCGCAAGAGACAAGTGGCGCGCGATTTGGACGTAGCGTTCGCCGTGCGAGTGCCGCCCGCCGGCTTCCTGCCTGCTGATGCTCTGCGCCGGCGCTTGCACGCGCACCTCGAGCGCCTGGAGGAGCGAGCCAGACTCGTCGTCGAGGAGTTACTCCGTGCGTCATGTGGCGGCTGCGTCCGCGGGACGTGCGGGGAACGCGTGCGGCTGCAACCCACTACGAGGGCGGTCGCCACTGACGTGTTCACGCTCGTGGCGCCCCCGCACCGCCTGCGCGGCGAGTGCGTCTGCGCGCCCGGCTACGGCGGCGAACGCTGCGACCGTGCGATCGAATGCGGCGGCGAGCGCTGCTGCGAGGGCGGCGACTGTCGCACCCAGCCCGCGGTGGCGCACTTCGCCGGGGAGGGCTACCTGCTGTACCGGCTGGAGCGCGGCGTCGTCGCCGGCGAGCGGCTGCTGGACGACGAGCTGTCGCTGTCGCTGCGGTTCCGCACGCGGCGCGAGCGCGGCACGCTGCTGTGGGCGGCGGGGCGCGTGGACTACGCGGCGCTGGAGGTGGCGGAGGGCTACCTGCAGTTCCGGCTGGAGCTGGGCGCGGGCCCGGCGCTGGTGCGCGCCAGCGTGCCGGTGGCGGACGGGCTGTGGCACGAGGCGCGGCTGGAGCGGCGCGGCGGCGCCCTGCGGCTGACGGTGGACCGGCGCAGCGCGGCCGCGCGCACGCCGCCGCCCGCCGCGGTGCTGGACGCCGCCGCGCGCCTGCTGCTCGGCGCCGCGCTGCACGCACACGCGCACGCCAACGCGCCCGAGCAGGTGGGGGCCGCTCCTCTCTTGTACCATTCTTATTTATTTTTTTACCGTCAACACCGCTCTGAGTGCCGTAGCTGAGTGGTCTCACACTTGACCGTCTTCTCAGTAACTGTATTTGCTATATCTCTGGTCTTCGTAAGTATGATCATGTGTCAAGGACCTCCAGATATCGATTTTGAAGGCAATCGGTCCAGAAACAAAAAAGTTCAAAATGGCGGCTTTTTTTTTTAAATTCTAGCACAGATTTATTATAAAAGACCACAGGGATCCCCAGATATCGATTTTGTAGGCAATCGGTCCAGAAACGAAAAAGTTCAAAATGGCGGCTACTTTTTCGTGCGAGTTTCGTAAAGTCGTACAATACGTCTAATCGCACGCACACAACGCCATGTCGAAGACTGCCGAACTGAAACAACGTTAAACGATGCACGGCCTTCAAGCCACACCTCCGTGCCCGTCGGAGTGAGGAGCGTGAGGTTTTTTTGTTACGGAATTTCTGGATTCGGTCTCCGCGATCAAGGCCCGCGATAGAAGCTATGCAATAGGTTAAAAATAAATAAATAAAATTTGTGCAAATATTTACATCGAGGTTTTCCACTTTTGTTTGAGAATACACAACCGTTGGAGGACCTTAAAATTGTATATTTTATTTTACAGGTGACATATGGTTTTCACGGCTGCATGTCAGATATCAAGTTGGGAGGCGCAGGCGGCGAGTTGCCTCTGGAGGAGGGAGCGTCATCGCGTGACGGGCGCGCCACGCTGGCGCGCCGCGTGCGCGTGCGCGTGCTGAGCGCGTGCCCGCCGCTGCCGCCCCCCACGCCCTGCGCCTCGTACCCGTGTCTCAACGGCGGCACGTGTCGCGAAACGCCGCCGCTGCCGCTGCTCGAGGACACCCTCGATGAGACCAACGAAGCCGACGTTGGCGAGGGCTACACCTGCGCCTGCCACGCGCGCTTCCTCGGGCCGCGCTGCGAGGTGGACTCCGACCCGTGCGCGTCGGCACCCTGCCTTCACGGTGGAGTGTGCGCGGCCGCGGGTGACGGCTTCCACTGTGCGTGCGCGGGCGGGCTGGCGGGCGAGCGCTGCGAGCGTGGCCGCTGGTGCGCGCCCGGCGTGTGCGCGCACGGTGGCGCCTGCGAGGAGGGCGACTGGGGGCCGTCGTGCCGCTGCCGCGGGTACTACGGCCCACGCTGCCAGTTCGACGTCGACGAGTGCGCCGGGGAGCCGTGCCTCAACGGTGCCACGTGCCTCAACGAGCCCGGCTCCTTCCGCTGTCTTTGCCCTCCAGACAAAACAGGTATATATATTGGCGTAAGTTTTAGGTACTTTCATATAATACTAATTTCGTAAAGCACAGTTCTCAAAAGTTGCTTATTCCAGGTATGAACTGTGGAAACCCCTTGTACTCGGATGCGGTTGTGGCGGGTGGTGCGGGGAGTGAAGGGGCGAGAGCGTTACACGACGCGTGGCGCTGGGCACTGGCGGCGAAGTGGCCGCTGGCGACGCTGGCGGGCGTGCTGCTGCTGCTGCTGTCGCTGGCGGTGCTGCTGCCGCTCTGCCTGCGGCGCCGCGCCCGCTCGCGCCGCGCGTCCGCGGAGCTCAACAGCCGCGCGCTGGAGAAGCTGTCGCCGGCGCGCTCCAAGCTGTCCAACCTGGAGGCGGTGCGGCGCGAGCGGCCCACGTCCTGCGCGGACTCACCGCCGCTCAACAACGTGGACACGCTGCGCAGCTACGGCTCGGCGGGAGACGAGCTGGAGGGCATCCCGCTCGACTACCGCCGCAACCTCAACATCGACACCGCCGACCGCAAGCTCTGGTCCGAGCAGATGCATCTGCAGACCTTCGTCGATAATCAAATTTATAATGGTGAGTTTTCGTACCCGATTTGAATTTACTTTACATTGTCAACTCTTATCATTTTCCAAACTTTCGTCTAAACTATCAAGCGAATGAGAGGATAGTTTTAGGTTGAGTTGGCTGGGTCCGCTAGTTTCCAACAAGTCAAATCGGAATCTTTTCGATTAAATAGCACGGCGTGACGTCATAGTTTCTCGGAGTCAAACAGCTTTGCTTTTATCGGTTTTTCTGTGATAATACATCTAAAATCACGTCAAAAATGGATATGATCAATGGCAAGTGACAATATTTTGTGATGTTTTATTCTCTTATCAGTTGAAAATAATTTGTTTTTAACCGGATACTCCCGTACTGTCTCAGATCTGAAAGGCGGCAACTCGCGGCCGCCGGCGCGGCGGGCGGCGGGCGGCGAGCCGCACCTGCTGGGCGGCTACCACTGGGACTGCTCCGACTGGTGCGGCGCGGCGCTGCCCGGCATCAGCGAGGTGCCGGGCTCCGAGCGCCCCGACTCCTCCTCCCCGCCGCGCTCCCCGCACACCCCGCACTCGCCCCCGCCCGCGCCGCGCCGCGCACTCACCGACACCGATACTGATTCTCCGAGATTCCCCGATGGTGAGAACCGATTCTATTTTGTACTAAGTCTTATCTGTCTTTCGTGTGCGTGAGTGCATAGTACTGGAGTCAGATTTTTCAAGCTGCCTAAAGGCATCTGTAAGAGCTTAAAAATTGCCATACAATGATGGCCGAACGATGGCTTCACGTGCCTTCCGAAGCGCAGAGAAACTTGAGAAATTTTAAAACCACGAGGAGATCGGGCCTGGACTGCACTTGGATGATTAACTATAAGTAAAAAAACCATCCACGCCCAGTATGATGTTGGGCGAGGTACGCGTAAGTGAAACCCACGAATGCTTAAAAAATACTACTTTATTTTTTGAAATAATATTTCCTTATATACTAATTGGTTACACTCGAGTATATATCTTAGAACATATAAAGTATATAGTATGGCGGATGATCAAAGGGATACATATATCCAATAACAAACAGATGCCGCCTTTTGTTTTGGTAATATAATACTTTGATGATATCATTCGCTAATAAAGGTTTACACACATAGGTCAATGCATAAAGGTAAAGGTCTATACATACTACACCAGGGTCCTCGTAAACTTTTAGTTTAATCCAATGTTGTGTGCCGTAACGATCCGACTCTCCCCCAGCGTCGTCGTACCTGCTGCACCCCGACGAGTACCTGCCGCGCGCCGCCTCCGACTCGGAGCAGTTCCGCGCGCGCTGCGTGCGCGAGCCCGACGCCGCCAGTCTCATCACTATGCTTGGTTAGCATTACTTGTTTACTACGTTTTACCCATCGCGTGATTATCGTCTTTCATGCGTACCTGCTGATTTTCCTCCCATGCAGATAGTGAAAGCCAAAAATGGACAAAATTCTGAATTACTCGGAAAGCAATAATAGGTTCCTACGAATAGCTTATTCCAACTTTACCCCCACCTATGCGCTAAACGTAGTGTGTTTTCGCATTCCTAATTTTTGACGCAATTATGTCTGTATTTATTTATTTTATGCAATAAGGGGTATTATGTTGTGAATTTTTCGGCCCTGTGCTTTAGGGATCTTCTTCTTTTCGTGTCGACGTTTAGAGATAATAAGTGTTAGGTCGACAGTCACTAACTGCACTGTTTTCCGTTCGGACAGAGGAGCGCAACTCGCTGCTGGGCGGGTCGGCGGGCTCGTGCAGCGAGCTGTCGGCCAACCTGTGCGAGATCGAGGAGTCGGAGCCCGAGGAGGAGCCGCCGGCCGGCCCGCGCCGCACGCACACGCTGCCGCCCGCGCACGCACACACGCAGCACGCGACGCACACGGACGTGTGACGCCGGCGCCCCGCGCCCGCGCCCGCCGCGTAGCGCAAAGACTGACTAGCTTAGGGTTGTGTACATAGCATGCGGCGCTGCCGAGCCGCTCCCGGCCGGGCGAGGTCACTCTGTTCTAGCTCGGACGGTCGCCACCGTACGCGCTTTTGTTTTCGAGCAAATTAAGTATATCGACTTAGAGATTCTTTTAAACAGGTACTCCTTTGACACTTTACGTAGGTATATCATTGTACCATCATACTGGTATAATTATTAGCAGATTGCAAAATATACTCGTTCACCTCGCCTGGCTCGAGCGCACCGAACTTGTAAATACGTAGTGAATATCGACCAAGAGAAGACGGTGTAAATAGATCTCGGATGATGTGTGACAGTCGAAGAAGATAATGCGTCGTCGAAACTATTAATGGTGCTCTGATTTATAGGTTCATATCAAAAAACTTTAAACTGTGCATTTATAATATTAAAAGGAAAACATTCTCCTCTAGTTTAAAATAATGTTAAGTAATCTATTTTTATATATTATAAATTAAAGTATAGCGACGTGACGCGCCGACCCCGGCCTCTTGTGATAGCCGTCTCTCCCGCGCGGCCGACAGTGGCGGTGAACCCCCCTCCCCCTCCCCGTCACTCCCAGCCCCGCCCCCGCACGCGACACCGCTGCCGCCGGCCGGTGCGTTTCCATATTCGTTAGCCTGCTGTCTTCGTTTGTACCGTATCGGTATTTTTACAATTTCGTCTCTAAAATGATGATGATGAATATTATTGTCCCAAATGAAGCTATAAAACGGGTTTAAGAAAAAACATATTTGAAAACTAAAACCGTCGAAATAGTTTTATTTGCGAAATCTAACGATCACTATACACTTAAGTCATGTTGTTTTTTTTTTACTAAAAAATAATTTATTTCGTTGTGTAAAGTTTGACACGACTAATAAAAATATTAATATTTAAAATGAATTTTTATTAAACTGCTTGTTGTTGCCCGAAGTTACTTTGGGGCTAGCTCAGTGCCTCCGTCTGTGTTATTTGTCCTTATATATATTTATTTATTACTCATTCATTTATTTGTTTATTATTTTCTTTAACGTAATCTTTCGGATCACTCTCAGTAGATCCATTGCCCAGATCTTACCAACAGTTACAGTTACAAAATATGATTCAAAGTAGTAACAAGCTGCGGGTGCTTGTGAGTGTACAGAGTTAGGCGGAATATAATATTAGTGTGATCCTTTTATTTTGTGTAACATTCACCAATTTAACAGTTTTCTATTTACGGACACATTGATAAGTAGTGCTTACGGAGCATGTTTTTAAGGTGTTTTTTGGATGCCGCTTTGTTCACAAGTTCCGCAGGCAGCTCGTTACATAAGGTAGGCGTTAGCCTATGTTTTGTATTTATTTACTAACTGATGCCCGCGACTTCATTCACGTGGACTTTATTACTCCGGCGTGTTAATATAAATACAAACTAATGGAGATACAGAAGAAAATACTTGTAACAGTGTTATATGTTAAAAGTCAATATGTTGTGAGCACGGAGACCACTCGCTGCAAGTGAATTAAGAAACTCAACTGGATAATTGGTGGCGTCGTCCTGATCAACTACACTATCCAAGAAAGTATAAACCACTGCATCCCCAATAATTTGCACCATAATTGTTTAGGGTTCTAACCAATTTAACCTAAATAAAACATTGAAATCGTCTAGCTCACCTTAAATCCAAAATTTCAATAACATAGATGTTGAAATTAAGATACGTTCAAAAATCCTAAAAATATCATTGATCACTTATCGATGATCAAAATGATAACCTACTTCTATATGACCTGGAAAGTTAATATTTGGCATCTAGGTAGACTATTACGCGTATACAAACGAAGAAAAAAAGAGAATTTCGTTGACTTATTTTTTTTTTCTTAAATTAATCGTTTTTTTTTTGGGTATTTTATTAGGCTATCAAGAAGAATTCATTAACATTTGTTAATGAATTCTTCTTGATAGCCTATACAAATAAAATACCTACTTTGCTGTACAAAAAATAATGACATCCCAACAAAACATACATTTGAAAATGAGAGCCAAATTAAAATCCAACAACAATTGAGATCTAAATAACCGCCAAGTTTTGTAGAGAAACCTGAAATTTATTTACGAGAATCCTAACATTTGACTCGGCTGGTTTTAGCATGCCTACTTATATTGGGCTCATCAACTTATCATCTTCATGTTATTATTTTTACAATGTAAGGTCCTAAGACTTTAAATATCAGAATAGTTGGTCAAAAAAAAACCGTCAAGTGCGAGTTAAACTCGCGCGGAGAGTCCGGACAATGCCAAAGTTTTTAATTAAAAAAATGTCATAGTATAATATTTATTTGAAATCCTCACATTAAAACGCAAGTTAACTATGACTATCTAGTGGTTTTTTGGTGAACTATTTTCCGTAGGTGAACGTATTATATTGAGTTTACCACTTTATTTTCAATTACTAGGATTCTAATAGGTTTTCCTGTAATCTACAAGCAATTAACAATATTTTTTTTTCTTACTTTTAGGCTCATAGTTTCGGAGATCAGGGGAGAATGGTAAATTTTCGTCTTCTTTTATGAATAAAATAAAAACATTTATTTTAAAATAATAACAAAAATATATTTGAGATCCTCATAACGAGTTCTTTTATTTGATATATGACACAGTAAGGTTTTCAAAACTTTTATTTTTAATTTCCTTATTTGTCCTCCAAAAATAACCCTTATTAAAAAAAATTGTGCGGTACTCTGAAAACTAACCAAGTCAAATATTAAATTCCTTGTAAATAAACAACACGGTTGCCACGAATGCATATATGGTGGTGTTGGCGATGCCCGCCTGCCTCGTAGAACACGTACATACATAATTGAACAAACTATTGTTTTAATATAACCTTTACAAATCGGATACAAACATTAACTAAGTCACATAAATACAGAAGTCATCATTCTTGTTAATAGATCCAGGTACCCAACTTGCCTCTAAGGCCACCTTTAGCTATGCCACAACAGTCGTTTAGACCAAAACGGGAAGAAAAAATCAGCAGACCATCAACATAGCCGGTTCCGTGGCGTTCCATCCCCCGCTCTCGCTCTAGCAAAATGACGGTTCAGAGCGACAGAAAACGGTAGCAGCAAAGGAAAGTGCTATTCCGTGCTGCCAAATGAGTCCCAACCCTAAAGTAGCCAAGAGTTCCGTGTATGAATAATACAAAACGGCGAAAGATTGCCCCGCCGCGAGGACACCGGAGTGGGGGGAGAGAATAGGCTTCCCTCTCCCCTTTCCAGTGTCCTCGTGTAATATTTATTCATCGGCTATAGCGGGCCGTGGCTTAGCGCCTGTACAAAGTACAATTTACCGCGATTGACAATGTCGATTTTTCTGCTTACTTTCATTTAATTTAGTTCATGATTACCAATTCAAGTGTGCACACGTCACTTTGCTCTTTTATTAATAAACAAAGTTCTGTTCGATATTATCAAGTTTTATTTATCAAGATCATCAAGATATAAAGAGGAGTCTCTGCTCCTACAGCGCCGCTAATAACACGTTACCTAATTATGGGTTGCCGCCGTCTAATGAGTATTTATAATATATTACTTGCTATATATATCGGGTTGTTGTACATTTGCTACAAAGTTAATTCGTCACGTTTTCAAAACTTCATACATTAAAAGTTAATTCGTCACATGCATTAAAAAGTATGTGTTAGTTCGTCACAGGTAGCTTTGGGTTATTTTAAATTTGCCACAAGTAGTAAAGTACCGACAGCAAGCAAAGTGATTGTTTAGCGATCAAAATGAAATATAGATATTTATTGCAAATTTTTAAAGTATGCTATATGAGAACAAGATAATCTTGGAAAATTAATACAAACATAGGTACTAGACAGCGCTCCTGCACATGCTATCATGCGCATGCTTGCTCGGTGCATCTATCTCTTTCTAGGCGTAACAACCAACCCTATCGGTCAATGCATCTGTTGAAGTGTTAAAACCTTCTTTTTATATTGCTTTTTATACGAAAAAGTATTTCGTGCTGTCAATAGTGACAAGAAAAAGTAAGACAAGAATAAACGATATTTAGAACGAAACATATTTTATTTATGTTATAAGACTTAAGAGGCTATAAGATACAAGATATATAAAATTATACAGTCCAATTCAAGTCGATAAGTTATGCGGTTATTCATTTCCTTCGAGAACCGTGAACACTGAGTCAGCATTGCAATTTCAATTACCCAAGCAAAGAAGTGAAGTTATTGAACATATTCGAAATAAGTATATAATTACCTACTTTTGAAGAAGGGTGAAGCATCGCTGGAGAGTATTCATATTTAATAAAAGTGACGGAAAAATTCTGCGATGTAATAAGGTAGTTGCCGAAAATTTTCAAATAATAGGGATGGTGTCGGAATAAGTATCTGGATAAACTGTAAGTACGATTGAACTAATAAACAAAAGTGAAAAGTGAATTAAGGTGAACATTGAGATGGAACAATTAAAAAACGTTTAGTTATTTAATTTTTTGTTGATATTTTCTTTGGATTTTGCTATTCTAATTATATGTTATACAGTTATAGTTTATACAGATTTTCCTTGGCCAAATAATTAATTTATATTTTATTTTACAATTCCGTTTGTAAACCACATTTTCATAATGGAGGGCTGGTTAAATTGTCAAAGCGATATTAAAGAAAGAATTAATAAAGCATATATAAATTTTAAAAAGTCACCAAAGGACAGAATTACTGATGTTTACATTGAGACACGTCTTGTAAATTTAGAAGAATTATGGGGAGCATTTAAAACTACACATGAACAGATTGTAAAAGAATATAAAAGAGAAGAAATACTAGATAGTTCGTATGCCAAGGAAGATCTGTACGAACAAACTGAAGAACTTTTTATAGAATACAAAACTGCATTGAACTTAAAGTTGAAAACATTTGGTTCTAAGTATGATAAAGATTCTACAAATAAAGATACTTTAAATGAAAATGGAACAACAAAGTTGGCAGTAAGATTGCCTAAAATAACAATTCTAATTTTTTCGGGAAAATACAATGAATGGACATCTTTTAGAGACATGTTTGTGTCGTTAATTCATGCTAATCCGTCTATTGATGATGTCCAGAAGTTACACTACTTAAAGGCTCACTTGAGTGGTGAGACGGAACAATTAATACGCCAAACCCCAATTACTGCTGCTAACTATGTACAAAGTTGGAATCAGTTACATGATAGATACAATAATAAAAAATATTTAGCAAATTGCATTTTGAAACGATTATTTAGTCAACGTAGTACTTTTGTTGAATCAGCAGCTGCTTTAAAAGATCTTTTGGATACGACATCTGACTGCCTATTTGTATTAAAGAATTTGGGAATTAATGTTAGTTTATGGGATATAATTGTTATACACATAGTTGGGTACAAATTAGATATGGAAACCAGGAAACAGTGGGAGTTGAAAATATCAGCTGATATGTCAACAAAGTTACCAACAAATGCTCAATTTTCAGACTTTTTACAAAGCAGATTCCGAGCTTTAGAGTGTATTGATTCAAAGCAGAGACCTTGAACTTCCACTGGTATAACAAGATCATTTCATGTAAGTAATACGTTTGAGTGTGAGTTTTGCTCAGAGAATCACAAATTGGGTGTATGCAAAGGGTTTTGCGCTTTGGATGTCTATAAGCGTTATGATTTCATATCAAAAAATAGGTTATGTTTTAATTGTTTTGGTAATAACCATTCTGCCAAGTGTCGCATCGCACCTTTATGCAAAACTTGCAAAAGAAAACACAATACATTGCTGCATTCTGCGGTTTCGGACTCGGTTGTTGATAGTACTAAAGTTGATAATAAAGCCTTAACCTTAGTAATGGATAACGCGAATACTCCTGTAGCAAAAGCAGCAGCTTCTAATAATGATGATGAATGTCAAGTTGTTTCTTGTTTCGCTTCGGGTGAAATGTCCTTAAATAGTCAAGTATTGCTTGCGACAGCTGTTGTAGAAGCTGAAACAGCTTTTAGAGAGAGTCAAATGATTAGGGCTTTACTAGATCAAGGATCTCAAGCCTCTTTTGTGACAGAAGCAACTGTGCAATACCTAGGAGTTCGTAAGTTTCCAGTAAAAGGATTTATATCTGGTTTAGAGGGAAATAAAAATATTACAGCTAAATATATGGTACAACTTAAGATTCGTTCAAGAATTAACTATGACATTATTATTACTGTTCAAGCATACGTGTTAAATGCAATCACTTCTCTTTTGCCAAATAAAAAGGTCATTCCGGTTGAATGGTTGGACTTAAACAAATTGCAGCTGGCAGATCCTCAGTATCATACTCCTAACAAAATTGATCTGTTGTTAGGAGCTGAAGTGTATGGGCAAATAATACAAGAAGGAGTATTAAAGGCACCTAATGGCTCCTTAATAGCACAATCGACCTCATTTGGGTGGGTTCTTTCTGGAGTTACTGATAAACAAGGCTATAATGTTAATAATGTTATTGCCATGCACGTGTGTACCCCTGACAATAATTTTCTTAAGAAATTTTGGGAGTTAGAATCTGATTCAAATACATCTCGTCTGATGACCGAAGAAGAAACTTTATGCGAGGAATTTTATTCTAAAACTACACGACGTGATTCAGATGGTAGATATATAGTTCAACTGCCATTTAAAATGGAATTTTCTGAAAAGGTGAATGAAGATTCGAAGCAAGTAGCTTTGAAAAGATTAAGAGGATTAATAAAGCGATTCGATAAGAATGAAGATTTAAAGATAAAGTATACACAAGTAATTGAGGAATATGTACAAATGAAACACATGGAAAAGATACCAGACAAAGAAAAAGATAAAAAAGAATGTTTTTATTTGCCCCATCACGCTGTGATTAAAGAGGACAGAGATACAACGAAGCTTCGTGTTGTATTTGATGCTTCAGCAAAAAATTACAACGGAGTATCATTAAATGATATGTTAATGATTGGACCCAGTTTACAACCACTCTTGCGTCATTTAATAATGCGCTGGAGAACTCATAAAATATGTTTAGCCGCTGACATTGTTAAGATGTATCGGCAAATAAAGGTATCTGAAGATGATGCTGATTTTCAGCGTCTAATTTGGAGCAATGAAAAAAACAATGCAATACAAGAATATAGACTAACAAGAGTTACATTTGGAACTGCAGCTGCTCCATATTTAGCCGTAAAAACACTACAACAAGTGGCGATAAATGAAGGCCCTAATTATAATCAAGTAGCAGATATAGTAAAGAATGATTTCTATATGGATGATCTATTAACTGGATGTGATACAGTAGAACAAGGAGTTACAATTTATGAACAGATGAATAAGTTACTAAAGAAAGGGGGTTTTGAACTACAAAAATGGATGACAAATAATGATGACCTTTTAAATAAAATAAAGCAAGGAGATGTAGAAGCTTTAAAATGATTGAAGTTGAAAACTGATGCCATTGTAAAGTTACTAGGTTTAACCTGGGATCGTTGCATCGTCGCCTGGGATCGTCTTCAAATATTCGGTAAATTTACCAAAGGAATCTGGTCCAGTAACAAAAAGGAAAATTATATCCGAAATAACAATGTTATACGATCCTTTGGGCTGGATAGCACCTAGTGTGATTTAGCTAAGGCTTTAATTCAGAAATTATGGATTACTGGTATGGATTGGGATGAAGTGGTACCGAGCAATCTAGTAAGCGAATGGGATATTTATCGTTCTGATTTATACCAACTAAAGCAAATAAACATTCCCAGATGGCTTGGTATGGAAGTGAACAATAAAAAAATCGAATTGCATGGATTTTCTGATGCATCCAAGATAGCATACACAGCAGTTGTGTATATTAGAATAATTGATAGTGATAATAAAGTCCGTGTCTCGTTAATTACTGCTAAAACTAAAGTTGCTCCAATTAAACAAATTTCAATTCCTCGTTTAGAACTTTGCGGTGCAGTCCTTGTGACTAGATTATTTGTGGAAGTGTCAGATGTAATGGGAATAAATAAGAAAGATATCCATGCTTGGACAGATTCAACCGTAGTTTTAGCCTGGCTTAACAATCACCCAAGTAGATGGCAGGCTTTTGTCTCTAACAGGGTATCCGAGATTTTAACCACTTTGGAAGCTGATCAATGGTCACATGTTATGTCTTCGAAAAATCCTGCTGACTACGCATCTAGAGGTGTCCATCCATCAGAATTGTTGACAAAAACAATGTGGTTCAATGGTCCGGAATTTTTGAGCGAGAATTTAATATTATATAATAAGCCTAAAGATATCGAAACTAATTTGGAGGAATCTAGAAGTTTTTTGGTTGTAGCAGAATCTGAAATATGGAACAAGTATTCTACATTGTCGAAGTTGAGTAGTAGCTTATTGTAAGAGATTTACTAATATTAGAATACCTGACAAACGACATAATAGTCGTTATTTAACTACAAAGGAGTTATCTCATGCATTAGAATTTTGCATTAAGTTTTATCAAGGTGAAACTCTTAAACAGCAGATAGCCGAATTAAACAAACCAGGAGAGGCTAAATTCAAAATGCCTTATAAATCTTTGAATTTGTTTTTAGATATTAGTGGTATTGTACGTGTAGGAGGAAGATTAGATAGATATCAACTTAGTAAGGATGCAAAACATCCCATTCTGTTACCGAAGAGGTCGCATTTCACTGATGTGGTTATTAATGATGCACATAAAAAAACTTTGCATGGTGGGATTCAATTAATTCTTGCATACATTTCGTCAAAATATTATATCGTAGGAGCGAAGTATTTAAAACATATGTAAGAAAATGTATTAAATGTCTTCGATTTTCAAGTAAGACATCAGTTCAACTCATGGGACAGTTACCATCAGCACGAGTTTCTCCTAGTAGACCGTTTCAGTTTAGTGGGGTAGATTTTGCAGGGTCTATAAATATAAGGACTTCAAAGGGTCGTGGTCATCGTTCCACTAAGGGTTACATATGTCTCTTTGTATGTATGTCAACAAGAGCTATTCATCTTGAAGTAGTGAGCGATCTTACAACTCAAGGTTTCTTAGCGTCCTTCAAACGTTTTGTTGCTCGTCGTGGACATTGTTCAGAATTGTGGTGCGATAATGGAACTAATTTTAAGGGTACATCTAGAGAGTTGCAAAGGATGCTTGCTGATGAAAATTCTAGGCTGGTAGACGAAGTATCTGAAAGTCTTTCAAATCAAGGAACCACTTGGAATTTTATTCCCCCACATGCGCCCACCTTTGGCGGTTTATGGGAAGGAGTAAAGTCGACAAAATTTCATTTAAAAAGATTAATTGGAGATATGACTTTAACCTATGAGGAGTTATCTACGGTTCTTATTCAGATAGAAGCTTGTTTGAATTCACGTCCATTGTCACAAATTGACTCTGAATCAGATGCTTTTAATGTATTAGCACCAGGTCATTTCCTTGTGGGTGGACCTTTGGTAACAGCACCAGATTATAATTTTGGCCAGTGTAATACTCCTGCACTTAGAAGATGGCAGCTTACACAGAAATTGATGCAAACATTCTGGAAACGTTGGTCTCAGGAATATCTTACGCATTTTCTTCACCGTTATAAGTGGTCTTATCAAACTCCTGAGCCGGAAATTGGGGATGTAGTATTAGTAAAGGAAGATGATTTGCCACCATGACGATGGATGCTTGGTAGAGTGGTAATCAAGCATATAGGTAAAGATAGCTTGACTAGAGTGGTTACTCTTCGCACTCAGAACTCCTTAATAAAGAGACCTTCGTCCAAGTTATGTGTTCTACCAATATAACAGTAGTTGAGACTACATATTAAGATGTTTAAAAAAATGTTGTTTTTATTTTGTGTTATTCTAAGATTTATAAGTTTATTGATTAATTTTGTACAGTAAGTTATATACATTTTCTATTTAATTGCTATTTTCTGTAAATTAAAGGGCAAAATAGTGCCCTTTGGAGGCCGGTATGTTGAAGTGTTAAAACCTTTTTTTTATATTGCTTTTTATACGAAAAAGTATTTCGTGCTGTCAATAGTGACAAGAAAAAGTAAGACAAGAATAAACGATATTTAGAACGAAAAATATTTTATTTATGTTATAAGACTTAAGAGGCTATAAGATACAAGATATATAAAATTATACAGTCCAATTCAAGTCGATAAGTTATGCGGTTATTCACATCTAACTTGTTATCAGTTCAATGATTCATATGACCTTGCCGGTGGGTGGTGACGTAATGTATACGAAATTGGTTTGCATTTTTTTCTATTTTAAATTAGCGCACCTTTTAAAAATGGATCATAATAAGCCGGGAACAAGTTCAGAAGACATGGTGTAAGTATTTTATTATTTTATGCTACATACCTCTACAATGCATTACTATAAGTTTATTATTTACTTCATCGGATGTTCTTCGATAAAAGGTAGTTTAGTTTCAGTGACATTTATCACTTTGTTGTGATATGATGTAACGCTCGACAGCCTATGGCCTATTTAAAAAATAAAATAACGTTAACTGAACCCTGGTTGGTTGGTTGGTTGGTTGGTTGGTTGGTTGGTTGGTTGGTTGGTTGGTTGGTTGGTTGGTTGGTTGGTTGGTTGGTTGGTTGGTTGGTTGGTTGGTTGGTTGGTTGGTTGGTTGGTTGGTTGGTTGGTTGGTTGGTTGGTTGGTTGGTTGGTTGGTTGGTTGGTTGGTTGGTTGGTTGGTTGGTTGGTTGGTTGGTTGGTTGGTTGGTTGGTTGGTTGGTTGGTTGGTTGGTTGGTTGGTTGGTTGGTTGGTTGGTTGGTTGGTTGGTTGGTTGGTTGGTTGGTTGGTTGGTTGGTTGGTTGGTTGGTTGGTTGGTTGGTTGGTTGGTTGGTTGGTTGGTTGGTTGGTTGGTTGGTTGGTTGGTTGGTTGGTTGGTTGGTTGGTTGGTTGGTTGGTTGGTTGGTTGGTTGGTTGGTTGGTTGGTTGGTTGGTTGGTTGGTTGGTTGGTTGGTTGGTTGGTTGGTTGGTTGGTTGGTTGGTTGGTTGGTTGGTTGGTTGGTTGGTTGGTTGGTTGGTTGGTTGGTTGGTTGGTTGGTTGGTTGGTTGGTTGGTTGGTTGGTTGGTTGGTTGGTTGGTTGGTTGGTTGGTTGGTTGGTTGGTTGGTTGGTTGGTTGGTTGGTTGGTTGGTTGGTTGGTTGGTTGGTTGGTTGGTTGGTTGGTTGGTTGGTTGGTTGGTTGGTTGGTTGGTTGGTTGGTTGGTTGGTTGGTTGGTTGGTTGGTTGGTTGGTTGGTTGGTTGGTTGGTTGGTTGGTTGGTTGGTTGGTTGGTTGGTTGGTTGGTTGGTTGGTTGGTTGGTTGGTTGGTTGGTTGGTTGGTTGGTTGGTTGGTTGGTTGGTTGGTTGGTTGGTTGGTTGGTTGGTTGGTTGGTTGGTTGGTTGGTTGGTTGGTTAGGTTAGGTTTTTTTTTTTTTTTTTTTTTTTTTTTTTTTTTTTTTTATTTTTATTTTTACAAGCAGGTGGTGAAATCCTCATGGACATCTGGGAATGTTGCCCAGATAGTGCCGGACTCCTACCGGCTAAAACACCACCTGCTTGGAAAAACCTACTGTGATAAGTTGCCACTATGTGATAATGCGGCATTTTGTTCCTGTTATTTCTTTGTCCTTATTTAGTCAAAAAAACATAGGTTTTTTTTTTTTTTTTTTTTTTTTTTTTTTTTTTTTTTTTTTTTTTTTTCACACAATACATGCAATAATACATGCAATACATATAATATTTTTTTTTTTTTTTTTGTGTCATCTTATATTTTTAATGACTCGGCATTAGTGCAGCCTCTCGGTGAATTTTCAATAGATTTTTTATATGCTTATCAATTTCCTTACACATTATTCAATTAATTATACAAATTAAATTTATACATTAATTTAAAAGTTATACATTAATATAGCATTCAGTGTTATATTAATAGATTTATACATTAAATTATGGTTCATTTGTTATTTAATAATTAAATTGGACATTACATCTTCGCATGCAGCAAAATTGTGTGTCCCTAATAAAATTTTACAGCACAACATTAATAAAATATTACATTAATATATTTATACATTCGGAAATGGAATATTAGTTTAATTATAATTATTATATATCATATTTCAGTGATTTAATTATTTTGCAGCTGCAGTGGGGCCATTCAAACCAGCAGCAAAGCGCGCCACCCGAAGACAAAAGGTTAGTAGTATGATATATAAAATTAATAGATAATATACAATAAATTCAGATCTATTTGTTATTTATCTTTACATGCAGCAAATTAAATGTAACAACACAACATTAATAAAATATTATAGTAATTAGATTAATAGAGTTATACACATACATTCATTAAATTAAATATTAGTTCCTCAATTGTATTATCATGATTATATATTATATTTATGGGATTTCATTATTTTGCAGCTGCAGTAGAGCCATTTAAACCAGCAGCAGAGCGGACCACCCGAAGACAAAAGTTTAGCAGTATTGCCCTACATTGGTCGTCCCTAAAAGCTCTTCGAACATTTTCTTCAGTTAGATCCATTCCCAGTCTGAACTCGCACTCTAATCTAAGGGCGCTATAGCGCGGGCAATTCATTATTAAATGATGTACGTCCTCCTCGGACCCATCATCGCAAATGCAGAGTGGGCTCGGGCTCCGACGTATCTTAAACAGGTATTTGCGGAAACCGCCGTGGCCTGTAAACATTTGCGCTTCCAGGTTCGTGAAGTGCTTACCTCGAAAGATTCTTAGAGCTTCCCGTATATTTGTAGTGAATAGCTTTAAGGTCGCTCCAGTTGTTGCCTCCTCAAATCGTGTTTGCCATTCGTCAAGCATCATGTCTCTGACGAGACGCTTAGCGTATGACATGGGCACAGCGTCATAGTATGGAGATCTTTTGTCGGAGAGGGCACCTTTCTTCGCGAGTTCGTCGGCTCTCTCGTTGCCTTCAATCCCTATGTGGGCTTTTACCCAGGCAAATTTCAGATCTACGGCCTTTTCACTGAGTTCAGCCACCTTTTCCTGGATTCTGTGGACCAGGGGATGAAGGGAGCCAGGATCAGCTATAGCCTCTAGCGCCGAACGGGAGTCGCTAAGGAGTACTACTTTGTTGTGCCGTTTCTTAGTTATCATCTCCAAAGCTTTTAAGATTGCTGACAGTTCAGCCTGGAACACAGTGCAGTAATTTGCCAGTCGAAATGATGACTTAGTTACCTCGGTCTGGTGTTTCCACATGGTAACTCCCGCTCCGACTTTTCCCTCCAGTTTACTACCGTCCGTGTAAATCTGTAGGGCGTCTAGTTCTAGTTTCAGGACCTCTTCAGTTTTGGTCACCAGATCAAAGGATAGGGCACGTCTTTCAGCTGGGTGGGGGAGGTCGGCTTTATCAACCGGTCTCTCTAAAAGGCGTCCTGGGAGTTCAGGGATTGGTTTGCCTCTCTTGATTTTATACAGCCTATTAATTTCCACCGCCCTCAAGTCCAGAGGTGGTGTTCCTGCCAAGGCTGCTGTCGCATTTAGAGAGGATGTACGATGTGATTTTGTTATCATCAGTGCGAAGCGTCTCGTCAGCTTGTTCAGGCTACGGCTCGGCCACCTGCTCTCCGCCGCATCACCCCAGACTCCGGCCGCGTAGAGTACCGTAGGCTCCACCACTGCTGTGTACAGCATTTTAATGATTTCTGAGTTGAGGCCCCACGTAGCCCTAGAAGCTCTGGCCACCATTTTGTGAAGGTTTATGGCCTTTTTTATTGCTGCCGTCACATGCGCGTTGAAGTTTAGGTGTCTATCCAACGTGACGCCCAGCACCCTCACGGAGTCGCCCAAGACCACAGGCGTTCCCTCAAGCTGTATGTGGGGCTGATCATACTTCAGCTTACGGGTGACCAGCATGGCCTGTGTTTTGTGCGCTGCAAACCGCATCTTTGCTCTCCGGCCCCATGCTGCAATCAGCTTAAGAGCGGCATCTGCTTTGGCCTCTACTTCTGAGCCAGTTTTTCCTGAGGCTATGACCAAGATATCATCGGCAAATGCCTGAACATGCGCTTGTATTTTATCTGCCTCTTTCAGGAGTGGGTCCAATTGGATGTTCCACAGGAGGGGGCCGCATGTTGAGCCCTGGATGCATCCTTTTGCAGTATCCCTTTCCACGGTTTCACCGGCATAATGGAGCGTCACCTTCCTGTCCCGTAAGTAACTGGCCATTAAGCGGGTGAGTGCGGGGTCTGCGCCATGTTCCACCAGTCCCTTTACAATGCCGGGCCACCAGGCGTTGTCAAATGCGCCCTCTATGTCCAGCGAGATCACCACAGTTATGAGTTTGTCGTCTCGTGCCTTCAATATAACTGTCAGGGCGTCATAGAGGGCATCCACCGTGCTTCGTTGTGGCACAAATCCATACTGTCGGTCGCTCAGCTCGCCAGTACCCCACATCTTCCAGGCCAATCTATTGGTTGTCATTTTTTCGAGCACCTTCCCCAGTACGGACAAAAGGCCAATCGGTCTATAAGCTTTGGGCACCGAGTAGTCATCCTTGCCTGGTTTAGGTATGGTCTTGATTGTTGCCTTTTTCCATACTTTGGGAAAGTGCCCCAGTCGCAAACATGCGTTGTAAATTGCAAGCATAACTTCCGGGTAGGCTTTGTAAGCGTGAAGGCATATGTCTGCCGTAAAACCATCATTTCCCGGAGCTTTTTTAGGACTCATACCGCGAAGCACCGCTGTCAGCTCATCGTCGGTGAATGGTTGTGTGGCGATGGAGTGATCCTCTTCTAGCGCTCGCCTTATCTCGTCTGCCTCCTGTCGCATTGCCATGTGAATTTCTGAATCGGAGTCTTTATCATCCGCTGGATAAAAGGTTTCAGCCAGTAGCTCGGCAGATTGGACAGGGTCTAAAAGTCCGCTCCCATCTGGGTTCTTGATCAGCCTGTCCTCCTCTGCAGCCCCGCATGCTTTTACTATGCGGTATGCCGTGCCCCCGTGCCCCACATATCCTCTTTCTCTTGCGAAGAACAAAGTTTCCTCCAACTGGCGGTGATAGCCTTTTCGATGGACTCCTTATATTGGGTCTTGGCCTCTATGTATCGGTCCACAGCTTGCTGTTTATCCTGTGGCCGGGTACCTCTGATACGTCGACGCAGTCTTTTCGTCGTCTCCTTCATCTCAGCGAGTTCAGGGGTCCACCATTGAAGCACTCTATTTTTGGGTTTCGTGTTGGCGGGTGGCATCGACGCCTCACAGGATCTGGCAATTATCTCACTGTACCTGGTTATCACTCCGTCCAGGATCTCCTTGTTCATCACAGCGTTTATCGAGTCCGCTGTTAGATGGTCTGTTATAAGCGTGTTTCGCATCTTCTCCTCGAATTGGATCCAGTTAGCTTTGTTGGTGTTGTACTTCCTGGTGTTCGGTTTATGGGGGGGAGGCTCCTGGCATTCAGGGGGTCCATCATATATAAGGTCCATTACAATGGCTCTATGATCTGTGAGGGGTAGCAAGTCTATCTCGACTCTCCAGTTTTTTATTCTATTTGCTATACCAGGGGAGGCTATAGTTATGTCGGGGATGCTTTTATACAGTATACCACCTCGATAGCAGAAGAAGGTTGGAGTGTTGCCCTGATTTAGTACATGAAGACCCAGTTCGTTGACCATGTCGCAGACAGCTTCGCCCCTATCGTTCTCTTCTTCGCTACCCCACCAGATACTCCAGGCATTGAAGTCTCCTCCAATGATAATCTGGCTAGTGCCCAGTTCCTTAACGATTTCCGTCAATGCGGTCAGCTGCTGGTTTATGTCCTGGTCTCCCTCGAGGTAGACGCTCACAAACCCTATGCTTTTGTTGTTGACTCTTGCTTTAATAGCCACGATGTTTTTGGTGACTAGTTGGGGGTTAATGACGTAATGTATTTTGGGGTCGGTCACAACAATAGCAGACTTGACCGTGCCTCTACCATTCCTGTCTTGTACTGTTCTGCCTTGTGAATTGCTAAAATATGTTTTAGCTCCCACATAGGGTTCCTGCAGAAGGAGGACAGATGCTCCTTGGCGACTGATCTCATTTATCACCTCCTTTGTGGCGGCGTATCCTCTACCTAGGTTGGCCTGAATTATCTTAAAGGAGCCTGAGGCGTCAGCACGTGTACTCAACGCTTGACCTCGCCATGCGGTCCCACTTTCGCCAGACGGGGCAGTCGTGGGAGTACGCAGGGTGAGGATCATCAGACGAATCCTTACAGTTGACACAGTAGGGTGCACCATCTCTGTTTGGGCATTCCCGAGTATCGTGTTCCCCAGCGCAATAGCCACAATTGATCGTGGGGGCGCGACAAAACTTGGCTTGGTGACCAAAACCCAGGCATCGGTAGCATTGGACTACCGGGGATTGATCTACCGCCGGCACCATTTGGTAGCCAATGCGCAAAGTTTTGTCTACGAGGCAGCCCCATATCTGGGGGCTGCACTGCAGAATAATATTGCACCTTTCCTTGGTGCGCCCCTTTGTTCTCCGGACCACTTTTAGGGTATCCGATTCTAGTGGCACGTCCTTCAGTAGGCCCTTGTTTTGGGATGTGATAGCCGCTATTATTTGCGCGTCACTGGTCTCATTTGTGACACCAACGATCCTTATCAGGGGATTTTTTGAGGTCGTGGTCTTCGCTGTTAGTCCCGCCGGTGTCGTTCTTACAGCTTGGCAAAAGGCCCTGCCTTCCTCGGCTGTGGGGCATCCTACTAGCACCTTATTTCCCTTTATTTTGTGAAGTCGATTCACTCCTACGCCCAGGGCGACAACGTCAACGCTGCGTTTGAGCGTATTAATGACATCGTCCCCGGTCTTACGGGGATCCACCGACTCCACAACCACTCCGTAGCAGTTAGTTGGCTGTGGCCTTTTTTCTTTGTAAGGATGGGCAGGGGGTTTTGTATTTTGAGGGCCTGTTGGTATGTGGCGGCCAAGTGCTTCGGCATACGTGGCCACCCTGGTACTGGCGGCCGCTGTTTCCGTTACCAACTCCTCCATCCTGTTGATGATTGGTGCTACGGATTCTTGGATTTGGGCTGCTGTGTCTGCTGCCGCCAATTCCGGTCCCAGGCCTGCCATTGCTGCAGATGCAAGTGTGGGTGCACTAAGGGTGAGGTCCCTAACCTCAGCGATTTCTTCGCGAATTGTCTTTGCAAGGTTTATAACTGGAGCGACCGCTTCCTGGATCTTATCACCCACCTCTTCCCTTGTAAGGCCCGGAGTTGGCAGCGCAGAAAGGGTGTCCTGCAGTAGGGTTCGCACTGTGCTCTCTATGCGCAGGTGGTCTTCCTCACGTAATGTCGCGGGTTCTGACCTTACCGGGCGAGGAGAAGATTCTTCGTGCGCGGCGAATGGTGCCTTCGCTTCTGCTCGCCAACGCTCGACGTCCAGGCTGATGCTGCGGAGCTGAACAGTTATGTTGCCCAATTCCTGGGTCATTTCCTCCAGCCTCGCAGCAACCCCGCTCGACCCATCCGTGTTTGTGAGTTCTTTGGACTCGTTCGTTGGAGCCTCCAGAGCCTTAGTTGGGATTTCAAAAACTTTATTTTTTATGGGCTCTAGAAGTCCCAGAGGGCCAACAAGTTCGAATGACAGGAAGCTGGTTATCTTCTCAATAGCACGCTTTTGCTCTTCAGCCTTGACCAGAAGCTCGTCAGTTTTATCCTGGTAAGCCTTGATGAGACCTTCGATTTTACTAGATTGTATTCGCTCCCAAGCCAGCCTATAGTTCGCCAATTTGGTCCTCTCTTCTTCGAGGGTTACTTTACTGCGGGACCGCGAGTCGGCCAGGGATAGAATCAAGACATACATACCCTCTAGACTCGCGAGTATATCCATTTTGCATTCCCTATTTATGGAGGCCTTTTCAAGCTCTTCCTTGGCCGACTGGAGAAGCTCGTTGGCTTTTGAGGATGCACATTCCATCGGGATAGGTGTGCTTCTCCCAATTTGGGGAATCATACTTTCCCTTCTTTTAGGCGCCTTCCATTCCTCTATATCCTCCTGTACCGTCTGGGGTAGTGGGATACCTAGGTCGTTCATGGTCTCCTCGATGTCCCCGGGCTCAGTAACTGGTGCCACCGAAGCAGAGATAGAAGACGTGGGAACAGTTTCTTCCCTCTCAGGATCCTGTGCCGGGGTCACTGTAGCATCCTTACTAATTTTGGTAAATTTTCCGTCTTTGCCCCTCGCAGTTAATGATTTGGTCTCTGCAGAACTCGGTCTCAGCGTTCTTGAGGTAGTGGCTTTGGGCTTGCTATGACCCGAAGACATGATAAAAAAAAAAAAAAAAAAAAAAAAAAAAAAAAAAAAAAAAAAAAAAAAACTAAGGGTCCTTGCTCAGTGATGGAGAACGTCACGCTGATGTCGCCAGTGAAAATCCCAAGTCGCTACGACACCTAGAACCCGAGATATGGCCCTTTGAAATTTTCAAGATGGCGGAACAAAATGGCCGGCGAATTTTTGGGATGCCGTATCTCCGGTGCCAGTTATCGCAGATACCCCGTGCTTGGTATCGTCGCACTCGTCTCGACGCTCTCTTGTCGATTCTGAGGTCAATGCAACTAGAATTCTGGTGGCGTTAGATTTGAGGAAAACCCTTATGCCACGATAGAGGGGGGCACGCCACGACCAACACTGAAAACCGCAGTCTTCTGGGACTGCTAGATCCAAAGTTATTTGCAAGTAAAATTTTCAATATGGCCGCCAAGATGGCGGCGGTTTTTAATTTTAAAGATAACTCTGGCCCCAGCCGTCACAGATCGGCCAAGTTTGGTATCGTTGGAATCGGCGCGATAAAAGCTATGTCCTGGTGTTGTCAGATTTTCAGTTTTCAGTTGCTTTCAGGAGTTACTTACCAATTTACTGAAAATTGGCTATCTCCTCCATTTATGCACCGATTTCAAAAATTCCAACGTTGTTGGGTTTAACAAATAAAGGCGCAACTTTGTTAGATACAACACTATTTTATAAAGTTACAGTCCAGGGAGAAATTTTGAAAAATCAAAAAATGCAGTTTTTTGAAAAAAAATTTGGATATGGTAAAAGCGAAAATTTTGAAACTTATATTTACTTGTAGCGCTGATGACGCCGAAGATTCTGCTGGCTTCAAATCCCACGCGTCTCAATTGGGGCCCTTGTTGTGGAGCCGGGAATTTTTGATTTTCAATCCTTAATATCTCTGTCGAGGGAAGCGGAAAAATTTTTTTCGAAGTGCCTCCCTACTGCCCGTAGGATGGTTCTTTGAAATCAGTATTGGTTATCGGCCGGGCGACTCTCCTTCCACGACCACGCCGCCACGTGGTTTTTGGTTTTCACGGAATAACTTCCAGGAAAATGGGAGGAAAATTCTGGAAATCACGTGGAGCGTGCAGGGTGTCAGGGACGATCTTTTGACGTCGGAAAAACAGGGGGTTACCGATCACCTGAAGGCGCCGCACGCGGTTGAAGGTTCCAAAACTAGGAATTTTCACGTTTTCACAGCACTGCACTCCAGGGGGGTTGTCGCACACTTTCACTAATATGTTTTCCGATTAGATGAAGTCGTCACGAGAATTTTGATATATCGCACATGATCGTACGTCACTTTTTGCCTCTTTTATGATTTTTTAAGCGCGGAGCGGTTCAAAAACGTGGCTTTCTCGGCGGGTATCGGGCCGTTACTGGGTTAGGTTAGGTTAGGTTAGGTTAGGTTAGGTTAGGTTAGGTTAGGTTAGGTTAGGTTAGGTTAGGTTAGGTTAGGTTAGGTTAGGTTAGGTTAGGTTAGGTTAGGTTAGGTTAGGTTAGGTTAGGTTAGGTTAGGTTAGGTTAGGTTAGGTTAGGTTAGGTTAGGTTAGGTTAGGTTAGGTTAGGTTAGGTTAGGTTAGGTTAGGTTTTTTTTTTTTTTTTTTTTTTTTTTTTTTTAAATTTTTACAAGCAGGTGGTGAAATCCTCATGGACACCTGGGAATGTTACCCAGGTAGTGCCGGACTCTTACCGGCTAAAACACCACCTGCTTGGAAAAACTTACTTACTTAACCCTCTGACGTGATCAGAGCCTATATTTTCTTTTTCTAATTGTATGCTGTTTTATAATATTTGTTATATTAAGGCTTCTGATACTGTAATATTTAGACTATTAATAATACTTTAGTTGGTATATTTTAAAATTTCTCTGTACGGGTGGGATGCCCGTCCAACTACTTTAAATATATTTTTGTACTTTTATTTTCTTTATTTGTTGCGTATTTCTATGATTCGGGTAAATAAATTGTACACTGCTTATCTTATTTAAATGCTGCTTATATCTATCTATTTTACACTTTTGTTGTTTTACATTTATTTCCTCACATATTACCTTGCTTTATTCTATTTTATTTTTACATTTTGATGTTTCATATTCTTAATAAACTTATATTTAAAATTTTCATTTCCAATTGCACTACTTTTCCTTAAAGTTCTTACAGTTCTTATATCCATTTTACAATTTTTCTTAATTCTTTATATTTAGGCTAGGGATACATCATATATTTCTTATTTATATATATTTCTTCCTTGTACATTTATATATATATTTATTACAGGAGCAGTAAATGTGGATATGTATTATTACTTTTACCCGATTAAAGCTGACACTATGCCGAGTCTCAGCCCAAAGGGAGGGGCCAAAAGTTATTTAAGGCTGGATGAGGTGTTTGCTACTACCACTTGTTAATGCTAAATATGAGCGGTTATTTTTAAAAAAAAAAAATAACTTACATATTTTTATTTACTAGATTGAGTTTACGCTTTATGTTATGACGATATACTTTCTAATTATGTAATAACTTTATAGTTGAGAGACCTCAATCCAGGCACACCTAAGACGCGCACACGACGCATTACCATCAATGCCTTCACCGGAGCACGAACTCGGTGAACGGTAGGGCCGCCGCTTCCTATTTTCATTTTACACTTATTACTTTTTATTTAACTTTTATAAACAAAAGTTAAAATAAAATACGTATTTAGTTACTGGGAAGCGACAGCTCCGTCCCGCCCAAGGTTAGGACAACCCGCTGATTGCAAGGTCAGCAATACGCAGTTGCTGACCTTGCTATCGCATCCCACTTCCTTCTTAAAGAGCAGTCTCCGCTAAAGGCATTGTGGTCTGCCTTCTCAATGCCTGCTTTCTTGCAATTCCTACACGATGCTGCCGTGCCTGCCCTGTGGCCAGCGCATTCTGACCTTAAGTGTGGGCCCCCACAGTGGCTGCAAGAGTCCTCCGCCTCAGTGCAGTATCTCTTGCTGTGGCCGTAGGCCAAACAGCGCGAGCACTGCACGAGGGGGGATTGGTCCGCAACCCTTACTCGTTGCAGGTCCACATGTAAGGCTCCGGCGTCCAGCGCCGCCCTCCACACTGCAGGTGATACGCTGACCACTATATTATGAACCTGTGGATTCCGGGCCTTCTTTTTATATTTTATATGCAGGCGATCTTCCTCGCTGTCGAGGCCGTGAAAGACTTCGGGGTTTTGCTTCCTCACCGCTCTGAGGACGTCATCATCGCTATGTCGGATGCTGACGCCCCAGAGGATGAGGAGCGGGTCCCTGTTCTTTACGTCCTCGACAAGGAGGTTTTTGCCTGCCCTCTCAATCCTGTCCCGCAGTTTCGCCCTTTCGGTTTCGGTCGCGCAACTCATAATCACCTTCTGGTCCTTAGCCTTACGCACCCGCTCTACGCGGACCCACCCTTCCTTGGCATCCACCGCTTCCCGAACCCTGTCGAGCACCTGCTCCCCCGTGTCGCACACATCCTTGGATGTGACGACAAGAGAGAGCAGGGCTCCACGTTCAGTAGTCGGTTTCGCCAAGGCTGGGCGGGCCGCTGCGTGTGCGTAAGTCAGGGGACCAGACTGCTGCGCGATTACCAACTCCCTTATTTCCTTCAGCATTCCTGCATTTTCGCTGATCATCCGGGCCTGCTCCTCCATCTGTTTGGTAAGAGCAGGCTCGGGTGACCAGTTTTCAATGGCAGGCCTGCCGAATGCCTCTGGGGACGTCTGCGTGCGGACGCAGGGGTGGTAGCCCGGGGTGATGTTCTTGGGCTCCACAAATTGGCCCAGATCCCGGATCCTATCCTCCATCTGCTCTAGGATTTCTTTTACAGAATCTTTTATTGTGCCCTTTAAGTTCCTAGCTGTTTCTAATTCAGCTAGGATCTGAACCTTCATTGCCAGTAACTCCTCTATCAGGAGTTCTCTTTTGTCGTCTGTAATCCTTTCCTTTCTGTGTCTGGGCGGCATGTAGGGTGTGAGAGTAGGATCTTTATTATTTTTACAATAAATAAAGTATGAGTCTTCAGTTGGCGTGCTTAGTTGACTTCCTGTATAATTTAGGCAGCGTGGTTCCGCGAAAGACACCGATTTTGGTGTCTTGTCATTATGTACCGTAGAAGTAGATGGTGGAGAGCGTACAAGAGGCATTATTACAGTAAGATAAAATGCAATCACTTAATTAATTCTCCTAGTATAATTGCTGTCAGAGGGCAGCGTCAATAATTAAAATTAAAATAAAATAATACAAAATTAAAACCTTATTAAAATAAAATGTATAACTAAAATCTTCCTTGGCCCTGTAAAGGGGGAACCAAGGGAAAAAGTCAAATAAGTTATTCAATAAATCAGTCAAATTATACACTAAGCTAATTAAAAGTAAACAATAATAAGTCTGTAAAAGTTGTAAATACTAAGATTAAAAATATAAATTAAAAGTAAATAAATATAGTAGTGTGCCCTCCGGGGTCCTATACCTTATACCTAAGTATATTATAGGTGGGGAGGCACCTGGGTCTTTATGACTAGTCAGTTTTTTAAAATACAGTAAATTTAAAATTAACACAACGTGTAATAATCCCTCCTATGCACACTATAATTCGAATTTCTTACAATTTGCTAAGGAACTTAAGTCCTCCCGGTAATAGGGGGGAGCAGGGGGTTCCTTAGGTGATCCTTAAACAGTTAGAAATTTTTTATTGGGTCACCAAGATATTTTAAGAATTTAATTTTATAATCTTGTTTAGGAATCACTATAACTTAAATATAGACAAGTATAACCTACTTAGGGGGTCCTCCTGGCAATAAACAGGGGTCAGGGGGTCCCTATTATAATATTCACTAAATTTAATAATTAAAACAAGTTATCAATATTTTCCATATATATATAGTTCTGCCACTCGTCGCTAGGTGGCGGGATTTTGTTTACTCCTGGTGTTGGAGTTTTCTCATTATTTTAAATAATTTATTGTCAAAATATTGTTCCTTAATCTAAAATAAGCTAGTTTATAACTTCAAACACTAATTTCACTCACAGATAAGGGGGCAAAATGGATCACAAAATCCCTAAATTTTACCAAATTTGATTCCTTAATATCTCGAAAAGTAATAAAGCTAAAATTTTGAAACTAACTCTAAACCTATTTTTTCGGCCCGGACTTTGATGATTAAGGGTTGTTTGCCCTCGGGAACCCTTAATTAAAAAGCAAATTTTGGGATTGAAATTACGTAAACCGGTGCAAAAATTTTCTAGTGTTATAGTTAAAATTCTATTTCTCAAAAACTACTAAAGCTATGGACCTCAAATTTGGCATACAAGTTTAGGGATAGATAAAGGTTGTACTTATCTATAATAAGTGATTTCAGTCCTTAAGGTTTCGGGCGTGGGCGGGTCCGAAGTTGGCCAATGTTCACTTTTTTGAGAAAAAGTGGTCACAGCTCTGAGACCCCTGGACCTAGAACATTGGTCAAAGTGCCTCCCGATGCGTCTTCCAAAGGTGCACCTGATGGTGATATCGCCACAAGCGCGCGCACCAGGGTTCCGCCGCAAATCAGCAGAAACCGCTGATTGGCCGAAACTGTTTTTCGGTCCTGGTGCCTCGACGCGTGGCGATAAAAATCTGGAAATGGTGTCCAACTACGAAGACGACCTCAATGCACAGAACTACAATTGAAAATTTATAGGTCGTCGATCTAGATTTTGAGTTATTTCACTATAAAGTTAAATTTTTTCAAAAGTTCATTTTTCGTCACTTATTTAGGTACCAAATTGTTTGTTTTTTGCACTGTTTTTTATACAGCTGGATGCACTAAGGTCTGAAGCACTTTTTGATATAAAAATTTTGGTAGCCCGACTTTAAATGATTTTATTATGATTTGTTTGTCTCGCCGGGTCCCGAGATTTCGTCACTTTTATCGATTTTAAAAATACTTAGCAAAAATCTAAGATCTTGTCACTACACTCACTTTAAAAACTTTGTCAGCGCGCACTTTTTGAGATATTTTTCAGGGTTTAAGCTGCCTCCGTTCGCGAGTTATGATTTTTTAACGCAAAAATCGCAAAGAAATTGAAATTTTCGAGCGCGGAGCGTTGCTGGCAGTGCGCGGTCGGGTCGCCTGGCGCAGCGAGACTGGTTAGGTTAGGTTAGGTTAGGTTAGGTTAGGTTAGGTTAGGTTAGGTTAGGTTAGGTTAGGTTAGGTTAGGTTAGGTTAGGTTAGGTTAGGTTAGGTTAGGTTAGGTTAGGTTAGGTTAGGTTAGGTTAGGTTAGGTTAGGTTAGGTTAGGTTAGGTTAGGTTAGGTTAGGTTAGGTTAGGTTAGGTTAGGTTAGGTTAGGTTAGGTTAGGTTAGGTTAGGTTAGGTTAGGTTAGGTTAGGTTAGGTTAGGTTAGGTTAGGTTAGGTTAGGTTAGGTTAGGTTAGGTTAGGTTAGGTTAGGTTAGGTTAGGTTAGGTTAGGTTAGGTTAGGTTAGGTTAGGTTAGGTTAGGTTAGGTTAGGTTAGGTTAGGTTAGGTTAGGTTAGGTTAGGTTAGGTTAGGTTAGGTTAGGTTAGGTTAGGTTAGGTTAGGTTAGGTTAGGTTAGGTTAGGTTAGGTTAGGTTAGGTTAGGTTAGGTTAGGTTAGGTTAGGTTAGGTTAGGTTAGGTTAGGTTAGGTTTTTTTTTTTTTTTTTTTTCCTCCCTGTAGTGGTTTGCCTCGGTTTGCCACTAACAGGGTATTTTTAAAGTCTCGCGATTTGATACGAGACTCAAATACGTTTGCGCATAGATCGGTTTTGGATATTGCGCATAGCGCGGTTTTTTGATGTATATTATACATGTTTAATTGTGTTATTACTTAATTAGTATTTTTTTTTTTTTTTTTTTTTTTTTTTTTTTTTTTTTTTTTTTTTTCTTTTATATATATTATTCATATTCATATACATATAAAGTGCCTATTTATTTATTTATTTATTAAATTGCTTCAGCGTCTGGAACACTTCCATCACCAGTTGCAAAAGCGAACGCTGTGCCGTTCCCTCGTTTGCGAGGCACTCAGTGCTGTATGGATCCACCTTCAAAATTCCACACAGTGTTACATGTTGTTGTCTCAGTGCTCCGTATCTATTGCAATGTTTAAGAAGGTGTTCAATTGTTTGAGGGCTGTCATTGTCGCAGGGGCACTGGTCATTTTCAATGATTTTGAATCGTTTCAGGTACTCCTTGTGATATCCATGTCCTGATAGGAATTGTGTCATGAAAAAGTTCGTTTTCCAAATATTTCTGGCTTTAAGGATCGTTTGCAGTTCTGGAAATAGTTTTTTGGTTTGGGTTCCTGTTGTTGAGCTTCTGTATGAGTCCTGCCATTTTGTGAGTGTTCGTTTCCTTAGTTCCTGTTTTATGTAGCTTATGGGTACTAGGTCGTAGTCAGGGGCTTTCCTCAATGTTGCTGCATCCTTTGCTGCCACGTCAACGAGTTCATTTCCGATGATTCCTGCATGCGCCTTAACCCATATGAATTTAAATTGTATACCGTTTTGTCCTTTTTCTTTATGAATGGTTTTATGAATTGCAGCTACTAAATTGTCTGTATTGCTTCGGTTTTGGAGTGCAGTTAGAGATGATTTGCTATCTGACAGAATTGTAACGTCTCTATGCTTCTGTCTTGTCGCCCAGTTGCAGGCTTGCAGTATTGCGAATAATTCCGCCTGGTAAACGGTGCAGGTGCTATGCAGTTTGTATTTCCGTATAGTAGGTCTATCGTCGGAAGTAGTGTAGGCAGCAAAGGCTGCTCCTGTTTGTTTATTCTCTAGTTTGCTCCCGTCTGTGAAGATCTTTATGGTATTAGGGTTGCAGATGTCCTGGATTTCTTTGTCATCGTAGGCTTCATTCATAAGGATGCTGACTCTTTCATAAGGTGGTAGTAGATCTTTAGTTGGTATTGGCTTATCGATAGTTAGGTCATCAGGTAGTAATGATGATTTGCCTTGAAGTTTAGTGTTTTCGATTTCCTGGATTTCAAGTACCTTGAGGTGTAATGGTTCAAATCCGGCGATTGCCAAGACAGCTGTGGTGGAAATTGTACGGAAAGCTCTGGTAGCTCTAATAGCAAAGAGTCGTTGCGTGGTTTCTAGCTTTTTCCTTATATATTTCTTATTGGCTATATGTCCCCAGATGCCAGCTGCGTATGTTATTATTGGAACAATTACCTGTTTATATATTGTCCTTATGTTTTCAGTGTGTACTCCCCATGTTGCTCGTGTGTATATACATAGTTTATTGAAAATGTTAACTGCTTTTTCAGTTATGTACTTGACGTGTTCTGTGAATAAAAGTTTTTCGTCTATTATTACTCCAAGGTATTTCATTTTGGGGGTAAATTGAAGTGCTGTGTTGTTCATTTTTATATTCGCAGTTTTGGCTTTAGGTGTGTATGCAACAAGTTGTGTTTTGTGCGGACCAAATTCCAGATGGACACTTTTACCCCATTCAAGTATTGTGCTGAGGGCTCTGTTTGTTTTATCTTCCAGTTGTGTGATATCGGGTGCTGACACTATTATTAAGACGTCATCCGCAAAGGCTTGGATGTGGCATCCTGTTGGTAGGTTGGTCTGCATAAGCAACTCGTCCAAGATTATGTTCCACATGGTGGGTCCACATACAGATCCCTGCACACAGCCCTTGGTCATGGTCTTGGTTGCGCTCGCTCCGCCGTATTCTATAGTGACCGTTCTATTCTCGAAGTAGCTTTTGATTAGTTTGTAGGTGTTTCTCGGGCAATTTATTTTTCTGAGTCCCTTGAAGATGGCCGGCCACCACGCGTTATCGAATGCGGATTTTATGTCCAGACTAACAGACACTACAAGTTGTTTTTTGCTTTTTTCGGTCTTAATGAGGTCAATGGCTGCAGCGATGGCTTGTGTGGTTGATTTTTGTTCCTTGAAGCCGTATTGTTTATCACTGAGCTTGTTTTGTTTATTGGCATGATATGTTATTCTTCTGGTAAACAGTTTTTCTAGGAGTTTGCCAAATACCGGTAACAGTCCAATGGGGCGGTAGGAACTAAGGTCGGAGGAGTCTGTTTTGTTTAGTTTTGGGATAATTTTAACAATTGCATGTTTCCAGATCTTAGGGAAGTAGTGTAGTGCTAGGCATTGGTTGAAAAGTTGTGTTATGAATGTCGGGAAGAGATTACAGAAATTCAAAACAATGTCTGAAGTGAGATGGTCGTTGCCAGGGGATCGGTTTGGGTTCATATTTTTAATACATTCCATCACCTCTTCTTCTGTATATGGCTTTTCTTCAGAAGTATTCGGTTCCTCAATAGTAGCTGTAGGGTTGGTGTCTTTAGGGTAGAAGTGATTGATGAGAGCTTCGGCTGTTTCTGTTGCATCGGTAGTGTATGTGTTTCCTATCTTTAAAGTTGTGGGTGGTGTTGCGGGGGGTGCTTCTTTAAGTAGTCTATTGGTAACAGACCAAACATCTTCTTTCCCTTGCTTTTCGCAGAATTCCCTGAAATTTTTGTTGGAGGTGGCCTGGAGGTTTTGGGAGTATTCTTTTTTCGCTGCGCGTTGTCTTTCTATTATCTCATCTAATGGTAAATTTCTTCTTTTCTGGAGCCTAAGCTGCCTATGAATTGTTATTACTTTTTGTTTGAGTTCATCCAGTTTGTCTGACCACCAGGGTGGTTTGTATTTTTTCCTTTTTCCGCCAAGTGGTATAGAAGCCCTGCATGACTTGTGTATAATGTTGTACATTCTATCTATGATTTTATCTATTTTTTGTGTGTCTGCTGTCTCTAAATTTTCTTCCAGGATTCCGTCTGTTGTCATCAGTTCCTTAATTGTGGTCTCAAATTTACTCCAGTTGGCCTTTTTATTTTTATATAAGTAGGTGGATGTAGAGGTTCTGGGTGGATGATTGGGGCTATTTAGTTGTAAAGTATATGACGTAGCGTTATGCTCTGAGAGAGGTGAGGCTTCAAGATTAACTTTCCAGTCACTTATTTGATTGAAGTTGTTTGCGGAGATGAAGGTTAAGTCTATTATTGAGGATCGGTATTGCCCGTGAGTGGTGGTTTCAAATGTGGGGGTGTTCCCCATATTACAAATATGCATGTCGTTCGCTGAAATGAGTTCGACTACATCCCTACCCCTGGGAGTAGTTTTTTGGCTACCCCATAAGCTATGCCATCCATTAAAGTCCCCACCCACAAGGCAGCAAATTCCGGTGTTTTCTTTTAGGATGAGGTCAATTTTATCCAGGGTGTTGTTCTCATCGTTATTAGGTTCTATGTATGCTGATACAATTATGTAGTTCTGATGGCCTATTGTCAATTTTATTGTACTTATGTTTGGGCTGGAATATTGGGACATTCCTATGTATTTTTGAATGGTTTGTTTTATGAGTATACATGCTTTGACTCTTTCCTTTGTAATGTACTGGTTGATTTGAATACCTGGTAGATTTTTCATTCGGTTTTTGGTTCCTGTGTATGGTTCAGAGACCAAAGCTATGGAGTATTCGCTGGTTATAAAGTACTGGACAAATTCATCTTGCCACTTTTTGCACTTGCTGAGGTTGCATTGAATTATTTTGAGACAACTAGTGTCCATAGTCCGTTGTTTCTTCTAGGGATTTAACGATCTTTATTATTTTAGGGCACATTTTTGTGTCCAAGGCAGAGTGGTTTGTGTTGGTTGTGGTTTTTGTTTGTTTGCAATTATAGCAGCACTTCTTGGAGGGGTCCGACTTTACGGGGCAGGTGGTCATGTGGTGTGCTGTGGAGCCACAGTGGCCGCAGGGGTAGAAATCAGCCGTGCACTTGTTATTGGTGTGCCCGAATTGTAGGCATTTGTAGCACTGGACAAAACGGCTGAAGTCCGCTACGTGCACCCTCTGGTGCTCCACATTAGCGCGCTCCTCCTCAACCAACCTGCGCCGCACCGCCGGAGCCACCTCAAAGACCGCGTTGTATAACCGCTCATTCCTGTTCTTCATTAGGAAGCATAAACGTATGTCCTCAGCTGGGACTTGGTTCTGGTGGCATATAACGTCTACCAGATCCTCTCTTTTCACCTCCTTGCTTATGCCTCTGAAAATTATGAGGGGGCGCCGTAATTTGGCCTCTTCCGCAACAATACCTGGGACGTTTTGTACCTTTTTCATAGTCTCGTCTCTTTGTTGAACCGTTTCGAACTCGACCTTAAGCATGTTTTGCCGTAGAGATTGTACTTTAGTAGGCGCAAATGTGGTGTCTCTAAAGGTGACGTGCTTTCGCCACTCATCATACACAACCGGCTGCTTTTCGCCGGTTACGTCGCTTTTTATGATAATAGATGGGAGAGTGCGAGCAGGCTGACGCCTCGGCGCTGGGGTGGCGGCTGCCGCAGCAAACGACTTCGTCAAGGGAGGCGGTGCCGGTATGGATGCCGGTAAAGCCTTAAATTCCTCCCGAATACTCTCTCTGATGGTAGCTACTATGGTCTCTTTGTCTATGATGGGACTTGATTCTGATGACTCCAATGCAACGCGCTCAACCTAGCAAGGGTCTGACTGGCCCTCTGAATTTCCTGCGCGGCGGCCGTGATCACTTTCTTATTGCCCGCAGTTACGCTTTTACCTTCGGAGACCGCTTTGTTGATAACGCCAGTAAGTTTCGTCACCGCCGCCACGAATGAATCCATGTCGGTGACATCCTCCGAGTAGGCCGGCAATTCAATGAAGCTGGACGCCGCGTTTTTCGATTTGGATTTTTTGGCAATAGTTTTCCATTGAGAGTTATTCGGGGAGGCAGAAGGCACTTCGGCTACTGATTGCTGAGAGATAGTGGGAGAGGCCTGAGCAGTCGAAACCGAAACCGAGTCCGATTCATACACCAGAGGCGGTGTCTGAGTGCCCGCTCTAGCCACCGCAGCGACTATGGCCTCTGGGGAACCCGGCGCTTGCACAGGATCTGGAGGGGGCTGATCGGTTGGAAAAGCGCGCGAATGTGTCGGCAATTGGCTGCCCACACGGGTGGGTGACCTTTGAATAACCATTTTAGCAACTAAAATTTCCTTCCCAGGCGACCGAGTTCACCTAAGCAATGAAACCAGGGTGGGTGGGAGGGCGATTTTTTGTGATTTTGTATGATTTTTTGTGATTTTGTATGATTTTTTGTGATTTTGTATAGAAAAAGGTATTAAAAGACGTGGGAGTATGATATTAGACAAAAGACAAGGCGATCGGTAGCACCCTGATACGGGAAAGCGGAAAAATTTGGAAAAATGAGATATAAAAAATGAAAATTTCGTCTAAGTAAACGAAAGTAAGAAAATGCTGATTTATCTTTAAAAACGAGTGTTATCTAAAGCGGAGACGAAGGAAAGTAGTATATAATGAAGCAAAGAACACAAGGGCACACTGAAATATTATTCGGGAACAAAGATATGTAAATTTATATGGGATTTCAAGGGCTTAGGTAACCTCGGTTTGACCGTTAGAAACGCGAAAAATTTATATTTTAAAAACTACTGGGCCGATTTCCACAATTAATGTGTTGATCGACGCGGCAGGGCAATTAGTATTTGTTTTTAAAACAAAACTGGGCTATTGCTATAGAAAAAAAGTTGATTATGGACAAACAACGGATTTACAAAGAAAAAATATGCTGAAGGCTCTGTAACTAAGCGATTTTTTGTGATTTTGTATAGAAAAAGGTATTAAAAGACGTGGGAGTATGATATTAGACAAAAGACAAGGCGATCGGTAGCACCCTGATACGGGAAAGCGGAAAAATTTGGAAAAATGAGATATAAAAAATGAAAATTTCGTCTAAGTAAACGAAAGTAAGAAAATGCTGATTTATCTTTAAAAACGAGTGTTATCTAAAGCGGAGACGAAGGAAAGTAGTATATAATGAAGCAAAGAACACAAGGGCACACTGAAATATTATTCGGGAACAAAGATATGTAAATTTATATGGGATTTCAAGGGCTTAGGTAACCTCGGTTTGACCGTTAGAAACGCGAAAAATTTATATTTTAAAAACTACTGGGCCGATTTCCACAATTAATGTGTTGATCGACGCGGCAGGGCAATTAGTATTTGTTTTTAAAACAAAACTGGGCTATTGCTATAGAAAAAAAGTTGATTATGGACAAACAACGGATTTACAAAGAAAAAATATGCTGAAGGCTCTGTAACTAAGCGATTTTTTGTGATTTTGTATAGAAAAAGGTATTAAAAGACGTGGGAGTATGATATTAGACAAAAGACAAGGCGATCGGTAGCACCCTGATACGGGAAAGCGGAAAAATTTGGAAAAATGAGATATAAAAAATGAAAATTTCGTCTAAGTAAACGAAAGTAAGAAAATGCTGATTTATCTTTAAAAACGAGTGTTATCTAAAGCGGAGACGAAGGAAAGTAGTATATAATGAAGCAAAGAACACAAGGGCACACTGAAATATTATTCGGGAACAAAGATATGTAAATTTATATGGGATTTCAAGGGCTTAGGTAACCTCGGTTTGACCGTTAGAAACGCGAAAAATTTATATTTTAAAAACTACTGGGCCGATTTCCACAATTAATGTGTTGATCGACGCGGCAGGGCAATTAGTATTTGTTTTTAAAACAAAACTGGGCTATTGCTATAGAAAAAAAGTTGATTATGGACAAACAACGGATTTACAAAGAAAAAATATGCTGAAGGCTCTGTAACTAAGCGATTTTTTGTGATTTTGTATAGAAAAAGGTATTAAAAGACGTGGGAGTATGATATTAGACAAAAGACAAGGCGATCGGTAGCACCCTGATACGGGAAAGCGGAAAAATTTGGAAAAATGAGATATAAAAAATGAAAATTTCGTCTAAGTAAACGAAAGTAAGAAAATGCTGATTTATCTTTAAAAACGAGTGTTATCTAAAGCGGAGACGAAGGAAAGTAGTATATAATGAAGCAAAGAACACAAGGGCACACTGAAATATTATTCGGGAACAAAGATATGTAAATTTATATGGGATTTCAAGGGCTTAGGTAACCTCGGTTTGACCGTTAGAAACGCGAAAAATTTATATTTTAAAAACTACTGGGCCGATTTCCACAATTAATGTGTTGATCGACGCGGCAGGGCAATTAGTATTTGTTTTTAAAACAAAACTGGGCTATTGCTATAGAAAAAAAGTTGATTATGGACAAACAACGGATTTACAAAGAAAAAATATGCTGAAGGCTCTGTAACTAAGCGATTTTTTGTGATTTTGTATAGAAAAAGGTATTAAAAGACGTGGGAGTATGATATTAGACAAAAGACAAGGCGATCGGTAGCACCCTGATACGGGAAAGCGGAAAAATTTGGAAAAATGAGATATAAAAAATGAAAATTTCGTCTAAGTAAACGAAAGTAAGAAAATGCTGATTTATCTTTAAAAACGAGTGTTATCTAAAGCGGAGACGAAGGAAAGTAGTATATAATGAAGCAAAGAACACAAGGGCACACTGAAATATTATTCGGGAACAAAGATATGTAAATTTATATGGGATTTCAAGGGCTTAGGTAACCTCGGTTTGACCGTTAGAAACGCGAAAAATTTATATTTTAAAAACTACTGGGCCGATTTCCACAATTAATGTGTTGATCGACGCGGCAGGGCAATTAGTATTTGTTTTTAAAACAAAACTGGGCTATTGCTATAGAAAAAAAGTTGATTATGGACAAACAACGGATTTACAAAGAAAAAATATGCTGAAGGCTCTGTAACTAAGCGATTTTTTGTGATTTTGTATAGAAAAAGGTATTAAAAGACGTGGGAGTATGATATTAGACAAAAGACAAGGCGATCGGTAGCACCCTGATACGGGAAAGCGGAAAAATTTGGAAAAATGAGATATAAAAAATGAAAATTTCGTCTAAGTAAACGAAAGTAAGAAAATGCTGATTTATCTTTAAAAACGAGTGTTATCTAAAGCGGAGACGAAGGAAAGTAGTATATAATGAAGCAAAGAACACAAGGGCACACTGAAATATTATTCGGGAACAAAGATATGTAAATTTATATGGGATTTCAAGGGCTTAGGTAACCTCGGTTTGACCGTTAGAAACGCGAAAAATTTATATTTTAAAAACTACTGGGCCGATTTCCACAATTAATGTGTTGATCGACGCGGCAGGGCAATTAGTATTTGTTTTTAAAACAAAACTGGGCTATTGCTATAGAAAAAAAGTTGATTATGGACAAACAACGGATTTACAAAGAAAAAAATATGCTGAAGGCTCTGTAACTAAGCGATTTTTTGTGATTTTGTATAGAAAAAGGTATTAAAAGACGTGGGAGTATGATATTAGACAAAAGACAAGGCGATCGGTAGCACCCTGATACGGGAAAGCGGAAAAATTTGGAAAAATGAGATATATAAAAAATGAAAATTTCGTCTAAGTAAACGAAAGTAAGAAAATGCTGATTTATCTTTAAAAACGAGTGTTATCTAAAGCGGAGACGAAGGAAAGTAGTATATAATGAAGCAAAGAACACAAGGGCACACTGAAATATTATTCGGGAACAAAGATATGTGGTTAGGTTAGGTTAGGTTAGGTTAGGTTAGGTTAGGTTAGGTTAGGTTAGGTTAGGTTAGGTTAGGTTAGGTTAGGTTAGGTTAGGTTAGGTTAGGTTAGGTTAGGTTAGGTTAGGTTAGGTTAGGTTAGGTTAGGTTAGGTTAGGTTAGGTTAGGTTAGGTTAGGTTAGGTTAGGTTAGGTTAGGTTAGGTTAGGTTAGGTTAGGTTAGGTTAGGTTAGGTTAGGTTAGGTTAGGTTAGGTTAGGTTAGGTTAGGTTAGGTTAGGTTAGGTTAGGTTAGGTTAGGTTAGGTTAGGTTAGGTTAGGTTAGGTTAGGTTAGGTTAGGTTAGGTTAGGTTAGGTTAGGTTAGGTTAGGTTAGGTTAGGTTAGGTTAGGTTAGGTTAGGTTAGGTTAGGTTAGGTTAGGTTAGGTTAGGTTAGGTTAGGTTAGGTTAGGTTAGGTTAGGTTAGGTTAGGTTAGGTTAGGTTAGGTTAGGTTAGGTTAGGTTAGGTTAGGTTAGGTTAGGTTAGGTTAGGTTAGGTTAGGTTAGGTTAGGTTAGGTTAGGTTAGGTTAGGTTAGGTTAGGTTAGGTTAGGTTAGGTTTTTTTTTTTTTTTTTTTTTTTTTTTTTTTTTTTTTTTTTTTTTTTATACTACAACCTCCGACGTTATCGGAGCCTATGTTTTCCAATACTCTTACATTCAAGTTCTATCTTTCATGCCTCTCGTACTTTCATTCTTCATACTGACCAAGTTCATTCATCATCTTTCAATCCTTACGGGTGGGACTCCCGTCTATCTACTCATTTTCTATTTGACTCTTTTCTTTTTTTTTTATTTCTTTATTTTCTTTAAGGGGAAATAATTGAGTACACTTTACACATATTACATTTTAAGTTCTTAATTTCCTTTACATGTCTAAGCATCCTTAACTTTAAATTTCTAATTTCTTTTTCTATACAATCTTATAAATTTCTTGTTTTCATTATATCTATTATTACCTATTATTTTACATATATATATTTTCTTACATAGGATTTCCTTATTTTTACTTCTTTCGTAACTTATACACATTGCATTTTGTTATATTTGTATTTTACAATATTTTGTTCTGTTGTGTTTTTGTGTGGTTTGAAATACTTGTACAGTTCGTTGTTATTCTGTTTACATTCGTATGTGGTTAGTTTTTATTCATTATACCCTATTTTAAAATAAAATTTCTTTATTTATAATATAAATTGAAAGATATTTACATCATGGGTGACCCAAAATTTTAACACTGAGGCATCTCCCTTCCCACTTTCTTCACTCCTATTAATTACTGAAATAAAGTGAATATTTCTAATAATTCACACTTATTTTATTTAACAGCATGTGAATGGAGATGCCCTGTTTCTGCGAGTCACAATACCTTCACCGTCCACTGCGCATGTTGACGGTACGCGGCCAGATCATGGTGCCCTGCTCAATTTCTACCTATGCTAGTCATATCAATCTAACTTTTCAATAAAAGTGGTATTGTATGGTCTAAGGGTGCAGGGCATCCACACCCGGGCCACGCACCAATGGGTCTGCGCGGATTGCAAGGTCAGGAATACGCTGTTGCCGACCTTGCAATCGCGTCCCATTTCCTTCTTAATACACAGTCACCGCTGAAGGCATTGTGACCTGCCTTTTCTACACCCGCCTTCCTACAGTTGCGGCAGGATGCCGCTGTGCCGGCCTTGTAGTCAGCACACACCGACTTAAGGTGTGGACCTCCGCAGTGGCTGCACGAGTCCAACTCCTCGCTGCAGTACCTCCTGCTGTGGCCATAGGCCAGGCAGCGAGAGCACTGAACGAGGGGAGACTGATCGGCTACCCTGACGTGCTGGAGGTCCACGCGGAGGGTCCCGGCATCAACTGCCCTCCTCCATACCTTCGGCGATGTGCTGACCACGATATGGTGCACCTGCGGGTTACGGGCTTTTTTCTTGTATTTTATTTGCAGGCGGTCTTCCTCCCCGTCGAGGCCGCAAAAAACTTCGGGGTTTTGTCTCCTCACCGCTCCGATGACGTCATCATCAGTATGTCTGATGCTGACGCCCCAGAGGATGAGGAGCGGGTCCCTGTTCTTTACGTCCTCGACCGTGAGGTTTCTGCCTGCGCCCTCTAACCTCTGCCGCAACTTGGCCCTTTCGGCCTCCGTCGCGCAGCTCAAGATGACCTTCTGGTCCCTCGCCTTACGCACCCGTTCCACACGGATCCACCCGTCCTTGGCGTCCACCGCCTCCCGAACCCTGTCGAGCACCTGCTCTCCCGTGTCGCACACATCCTTGGATGTGACGACAAGGGACAACAGGGCCCCCCGTTCGGTCGGTTTCGCCAAGGCCGGGCGGGCCGCCACGTCTGCGTAAGACAAGGGGCCAGGCTGCTTTGCGATCAGTTCCCTAATCTCTTCCAGCCGTTTAGTATTTTCGCCAATCAGTCGAGCCTGCTCCTCCATCCGCTCAGATAGAGCAGACTCGACCGGGCGTGGGCTGGGTTGGGCCTCTGGGGAGGTTTGTGTACGCACACAAGGGTGGTATCCCGGGGTGACATTTTTGGGCTCCACATACTCAGCTAGTAGTAAAATTTTATCTTCCAATTTATCTAACAAAAACTTTGCCGTTTCTTTTATGGTCCCCTTTAAATTCCTTGCTTTCTCTAATTCGTCAATTATTTGTTGCATATAGTCCCTGCAATCCTGGACTAGAACATCTCTGTCATCGTCCGTTATCCGTTTTCGTTGATGCCTAATCGGAACGAATGGCGTGGCATTTTTATCTCTATATACAGTGTATTTCTCTCTTGAGTTATCTAACCGCCAGTTGGCTATGACAACATCGTCGTCTTCAAAAGAGAGGCATTTTTGCGGGTCAGTAGTATGCACCGATTTTGGTGTCCCGCTGATGGGTGCCCTACCAGATGATTGCGGGGAGTGCGCGAGAGGCATCTCTTAAGTCGGAGGTTTGCGTCA